>CM027865.1:37495562-42295562 GCA_016097605.1 Eucalyptus guilfoylei
GGTTCCCTTTTAACAGCTATGGTAGGTTATATGGAAGCAAAAAGTATATTTTACTCCCTTGTCATATAGTTTGTGTGATCTAGGATATTGTTCAGCTATCCTCTGTGTCATTCATGCATGTCCCTGGTTTTTCAAATATTAAAATGTACTTGTATACTTTAATCTATCCCAACTGAGCATTTCTTTTTGAAGTGCTTCTGTTTAATACTTGAGCGAGTTAGATAGGTAAGCATACTTACCGTTCACATTTTCAGGTAATACCGGCATTTGAAGAAGCTGTTGCTGGCATGGCCCTTGGGGGTGTTAGAAGGTGCTGCATCTGTATCTTGGCTACATAGTCTTTCACTTTGTTCCTGTTCAAGTGTATGGAGTAGTGTATTTGTATCTTGTCTATATGCTCGTTGTGTTGATGATCCAAATGCTCATTAGTTATGCATGCCTGTAACAAATCATGATTGATGCTGACAAGAGAGGACAAAATGTCTGAAAAAAAGTCTTTGCTAAAGGTAATGGCAGCTTCAGTTCTTATATTCTTTAAATGGCTGGCTTCTTTGACAATGAGTGCAATGTTAACAGTATGTTATGGTTTCCCTTGAAGTTTTAGTCAGCATACTTGATGCAGTTCTATATTGTTTACTTAATGAAATTCAGAGTGAAGATCTTCTTGCTCGTATCCTATTAATTACCTTTAGAATTCAACAAAAAAATAAATACCTTTAGAGTGAAACAATGGCCAGAGTCATACTTCTACTGTTTCTACTGGTTACATTCAAATTCACATCTTTACTCACAGCAATGCAGGATCATAGTGCCACCAGAACTGGGATATCCAGAGAACGACTTCAACAAAAGTGGCCCAAAGCCCACTACCTTTTCGGTAATATTAATGTCTTTTTCTGATAACATCGGAATGGTTAGTCTATCAACTCGACGAAATTTTAGAAGCAACTTTTTTAACAGGGTCAGCGAGCTCTCGATTTTGTCCTGAGGAACCAAGGGCTGATAGACAAGACACTTCTTTTTGATATCGAGCTCCTTAAAATCATCCGGAGCTGATCAACTGAAACACGCTTCAGTTAACGCATGAGGTTAGTCTTTGGTTTGCAGCGTATCTTCCCTGTTGAAGTGAAAATTTTGTAGTTCGCGGAGTAATTGAACCAGTCACTTCAGGCAACAAGAAGCAACAAGTGATGGAGAGGGCATTTTCCTAGAGCCTAGAGTGCATCAATCTAGTTCAGCGCCCACCCTATAATATTAGAGTCAACTGTCAAGCGAAGGGAAATTGAGGAAGTCACCTAATCAATTCTTTGTCAATCTTGGAGAGGCTCTTGTGTTCTGTAAGCTGCATTTTAGGAAGTACGAATTCCTTATCTATGCTGCCTGAATTAGCTGGCTATGTATCCTGTCACTGTTTTCCCAAGGTGCATCCATTCTTTAGCTAAGTGCGAGTGCTTAGCTAAGTTCTATGATGTTACAGAGAAGTGCAAGTGCGTCTAAGTTCTATGATTTTATTCTCTCTAAAACTAAGGATAGGCTTCACACTTAGCTCATGCTGCCATTTCTATGTCTAAGCGGTCACGCCAATGAACATGGCCCCCCTTAGAAATTTTCAAGTTCTATTTCGGCTGCAAACCGAAAGTTACTTTTACTGCTGAGGGATGACTAGAAATCTACAGCTATAACTTGAGAAGTACCTATACCTTGCGATTAGCTTTAAGGCATGGCTTGCCTTTTTTCTTTTGTTGCCATTTGGGATAAGGGTGGCACAAGTATGGCATTTCACAGGTTTGCCTTTGAAGTAGTCTCTGGATGCTAAATGGATGCATTGCTAATCGTTAAACATGGACAACTTAGACATTTGGACCAACAACTCTTTTCGCTTTTTGCTGTTAATACCCCTTGACAACTCTGTTCGTCATTATACTCGCGGACTACTGGGTGGTACAATGAGCCAAAAAAAAAAACTACTGGGTGGTACAACGCAGCTCTGTCGCCATGAGGCTTGTACGGTCGAGTGACTTAACCATAAGTTGTCAATCGTTTTTAGTATAAGCAACTCATGCCTCTTACACATGTACTATACGGTAAAAGAATTTCATTCGTGGTAAAATGTTTCATGTGTAATATCATTCAGTCACAGTCACAAATATTATTTTATAATAATATCTCCTTTTTATGAGTGAACTAGTCACAAATATTAATGATCTAAACCAAATAATAGTCACTCAACACACTAAGCAAAAAAAAAAAGATAAAAAATTAAAAAAGAGTAACTGTTTAAAGAAAGAAATGGAAGAAAACAATTTTGGAACTTTTACTAACAAATAAGGTTTAACCAAAGAATGAATAAAGTTTGCCAAAAATGAGAAGATTTACTGTGAATAAGTGAAGTTCATTACGAATAAACAATTTTTAGTAACAAATAGACTCGCTTTACCCTTCGATGAATGCGGTACACCACAAAATAGATGAAGTTACTGACAATAATCACACACCAGAAATTTCATTTTTCATTGAAAAAAAAAGAATTGCTAAAGAAGGGGCCCACTTTACTTTTTGTTGAATATGATTTACTACGGATCAGCTTTTGACTTTCTATTGGAAGAAAATGACCTCTACCTAACGATGAGCTCATATGACCATAGTAACCCCACACCACCCCAACCCTCCCACCCCGGTCCACATATTGCGTTTCGCATGAAAGGCCGAATTTGCTTGACAAATGCGTAATTCCATATAACAACCACCTTCCAAAAAAAAAAATGATCTCTCTTTCCATATATATCTGTGTTAATCGCTGTGTACTAACTGCGGCATATCTTGTTAAAAAGGAACGGAAGACCTCAGTAAGGTTATTGAATTCATGACGTAGAAGGGAAATCTCTTGTTGCTAGAGGTTGTCCAATCCTCTAGATATACTTCCTGTCCCTTTCCGCAGCCAACGGACGAAAGAGGCAAGGAACAAGATGGAATTTGCAATTCAAGGAGGTCGATTCAATATTGACTGAGACGTGCTACCCCATCCTTTAAGGAAGATGATGTAGCCAGGTTGCTAACGCTTCTCTTCTCCAAGTAATGATTCACTACGCTATATAAGCTTCAAGAAGCAATAAATACATTATTAGAAAACCAACTATGAGTATCATGCTTGTCGAAAATGTACTTTGGACTTGCGATGCTTATCAAAATGTGAAAGAAAATCAATTTTAAAGTTACATCATGGATAATACTTATAATCTTTCTGATTTTCCATCTTGCCTCGCGAATGCTTCCCTATAGGTAAAAAGAAGAACTTACCTGAATGAATTGCATTTATAGACATTAATTTAATCAGAAAAAAAGCTGGTAAGTTGCTCAAATAAAGATAGGTAAATTCACATAAGAGCAAGTAAATTTTTAGGAGCTAGTAAGAAAAGGCAGACAAAATTAAAAGGATAAGAATAGTTGGTAATTTGTAAATTTAAAGAAGAGTCAGATGACCAATAAAATTTTTCCCCTGATAATTTTTTTTTTTCAATTACCAGGTCTTTAAAAAACCCCAAAAAAATAAAATCTGTTTTCTCGATAAACTTTAGTAACCTCATCTTTATCAATTTTGAAGGTTTAAATGCTTCTGGGTCATTGAGCAAACTGAAAACAATAGTTGATGATGATGGCATTCAATAATTCAACTTATGCTACATCAAAGCCACCCAGAAAATCCTGGCTTCGAGCAAATTCTATCCCTCCTCAACGGCTGTGCAGTTTGTGGACATAATGCTTGAACAGGACAGATTATCGTTCTGATGGGAGTCCCATTGCATGGGGTCAGTTCTTGAATTATCGATAGAAACTATGCAAAAGTTGAAAATAAGAAGCGTACTCGACGCGTTTTCAACGATTATATCGACTCATTAATGGAAATTGGATTATAGAAAAATTACAAAAAAAAATCTTAAATTTATTGTACATATACCAATTCGGTCCTAAATTTCAATTTTGCCAATTTAAGCCTAAACTTTGATGAATTTGCAATGTAATCATTCGTAAATTTTAATCAGAAATTTCTGATGTGAATAATTTTTCTTTTTGTTTTTTAATTTTATTTTATCTATAGAAATTTAAGGGAAAAGAAAGAAAAAAAGAGAAAAATTTATAAATTTAGAAATTGGTTAAATAAATTGCAAAAATTGTTCATGTTAATGTCCACAATGCAAATTGTCAACGCCCGTCGCAGAATTTTAAAAAAATCACGAAATGACTATATTGGAATCGTGAAAAGTATAAAATTAAATCGGATTGAAAAGTTTAGGATTGAATCGATATTCTGTATAATAGATTTTGGATTTTTCGTTAGCAACTATCATCATTCGATTGCTCAAATGTTCAATGTGAAAGATAGGCATGAGAATTCAAAGTTGGATGGTAGCTACGCTGATTACTTGCATAACTCTAATAAATGTCCTTGTTTGCTATCGTTACTTCGTCACATCGTACCATTTCTTCGTAGGGTTCCAATCCATGATAATCACGCTTATGTAATGCGATACAAAGATATGATGCCGACCTTGAATGATCATTTTCAAAGCATATTCTAAAAAAGATCAAATGAGAACACTCCGACGGGACGAAATAAATATCATGCGCTTTCTCGTAACAGTAGTAGTTGCGTGATGCTCCTCAGACGAAGGCAGCATCAACCCCTATAATGGATGCAGCCTCCAAGACCGGTGGTGGCAATTAATGCCCAGTCTCTATCTATTCCGATTCCATACATCCTTTCTCTGTGCAGCAACTAATGCAGCAGACTCCTTCAACCTCAGTGGGTCACCATGTGCTGTCAGCTGGATGACCTTTAATTGCCTGTCTCCCTCTGCTGTAACTTCTAGAAAGAAAAACGTCATTCGTCCCGAATAGCCTTTGAAGGCTTAAAGCTGGGACTGCAGTTGTCGTTATTAGATGTTTAGGCATTGGCTTGGCGTTGCACTTGCTTTTGTGCACTAAGTAGAATGGCATAGTTGAGTTCATCTTCCCACTGAAAGGTGTGTGAATCTGTTCTTGCAACTAATACTTATGCTCCTTTTTCTCTCTTCTTTCAGTTGTAGTTGTTGGTCACACGGGTCCTGATGACGCGAATCTTTTTGTTTGTTCAGAAAGCGACAAGGTTTTAGGACGTTGGTAGTTCTTCTTCTTGTTCTTCTTTGTTGTTCAGGAGTTTTGGATAATGGGTACCAGGGAGATAAAGTCGCCGGAGTGTCTCCCGGAGACTCAAGCGAGTGCGAGTGCGAGTGCAAGTGCAAGCGCGAGCGTGAACGTGAATTCCGAGTCGTTTAGGAGGAAGAAGCTGGGCGTCTTCTTTGTCGAGTCCGATGACAGGAGGACGGCTTTTGGGCGGGGTTACACGGCAATACCCCCGTCAATATCCGTGGGAAGCCGATTGCCGACCTGTCCAAGACGGGTGGCTGGATTGCAGCCTTCTTCATTTTCGGTGAGCAAGTGAATGTTTTCGAAAAGAGAAAAGGATGACCGGTGAATCGGACACCATTGAGATTCACATTATGGTGATTGATTCTCTAAGCCGATGAGATAGACAGGATTGCTTTGGTTATTGTTCCTTTTGCAAAACCCGTAGGAGCTGAGCTGTTTTCTTCTGCAGGAAATGAAATGGCAGAGAGAATGGCATATTTTGGCCTTTCTGTGAACATGGTGGCCTTCATGTTCTACGTTATGCACAAACCCTTCTCCAGTTCATCGAACGCGGTTAACAATTTCCTCGGGATTTCACAAGCCTCCTCCGTCCTAGGAGGTTTCATAGCCGATGCATACCTAGGCCGATATTGGACAATAGCAATTTTCACCACGATTTATCTTGCGGTAAGAAAAATCAAAGAGCGTATAATCTCGATCCAGATCTAGTTGTCTTAGCTCGATTTTTATTGCTGTCTTGTTGCAAGATCAAATTTCTGGTGCATCCTTTAGTTTAGCACATCAGTGTGAATTTGAAGTTTCCTTGCTACAACCTGCGTCAGGATTCTGATGACTTTTTTTTCTTTGGTGCAAAATCTGCGTGTGTAGGGATTGACGGGAATCACCTTGTGTGCAAGCATGGGCATATTCACGCCGGACCAAGAGCGGTGCGATAAGCTTGCGATTCTATTAGGAAACTGCGAGCCTGCCAAACACTGGCAGATGCTTTATCTATATGCTGTCCTCTACATAACCGGGCTCGGTGCTGCCGGTATCAGGCCGTGTGTCTCTTCTTTCGGGGCTGATCAGTTCGACGAGAGAAGTAAAGACTACAAGTCCCACTTGGATAGGTTCTTCAACTTCTTTTATCTCTCTGTCACGATCGGTGCGATCGTGGCATTCACTTTGGTTGTTTATATTCAGATGGAACGCGGGTGGGGCTTGGCCTTTGGTTCTCTGGCCATTGCCATGGGAATATCGAACATGGTGTTCTTCGTGGGCACGCCTTTGTACCGGCACAGGTTGCCGGGAGGCAGTCCCTTGACGAGGGTCGCCCAAGTTCTTGTTGCTGCCGGAAGAGGAAAGCCGAATTCTTGAGCAGCGAATTCGTAGGCCTCTATGAAGTTCTGGGGAAACATTCCACCATAAAGGGTAGCGGAAAAATTGCCCACACAGATGATTTCAGGTAAAACTGTTCTGCTGCTTCCTTTCTTAGACAAGCCAGACTTTTTACTAGTTAGTCCTTCAGGACCAGTCGATCGGCTTGTGCTTGATGAATAACATGTTCATGGCCTCGCAGGTGCTTGGACAAGGCAGCTCTGCAGCTGAAAGAGGATGGTCCAGATCCTAGTCCATGGCGGCTTTGCACTGTGACCCAAGTTGAGGAAGTGAAGATCCTGATCAAGCTCATCCCAATCCCAGCCTGCACAATCGTGCTCAGCCTGGTCCTGACCGAATACCTGACTCTATCGGTCCAGCAGGCCTACACGATGAACACCCACATGGGTCATCTCAAGCTGCCTGTGACGTGCATGCCCGTCTTCCCGGGCCTCAGTATATTCCTCATACTAGCTCTGTACTATGCCCTGTTCGTCCCTCTGTGTAGACGAGTCACGGGCCATCCGCACGGCGCCTCTCAGCTCCAGAGGGTAGGGATTGGGCTGGTGGTCTCAATCCTGTCCGTGGCATGGGCAGGGCTTTTCGAGAGGTTCAGGAGGAATTACGCCATCGAGCATGGGTACGAGGCTATCTTCCTGAGCCCGATGCCGAACCTGAGTGCGTACTGGTTGTTAATTCAGTACTGCCTGATCGGGATAGCTGAAGTGTTCTGCATCGTGGGGTTGTTGGAGTTCCTCTACGAGGAAGCACCGGATGCAATGAAAAGCATAGGGTCTGCTTATGCTGCTCTGGCCGGCGGATTAGGTTGCTTCGCAGCCTCTATACTGAACAACATCGTGAACTCGGTCACAGGTGACAAGAAGGAAAATCGACCATCGTGGCTCTCCCAAAACATCAACACTGGAAGATTCGATTATTTTTACTGGCTGCTCACCGTCTTAAGCTTGATCAATTTCGGTGTTTTCTTGTACTCGGCTCGGAGGTATAAGTACAGGGAGGGCACAAAACCGAGACCAAGGAACCGGTTAAAATAGAAATCCAGAAACACTAGACAGGACAGGAAGCTGAAGCCGTAGACTGGAGCGATGCAAGCTTCGACGACACAGAGGATGATGCATCGATTAGTGGCTGCATTATATCTTTAATTTGTGATTTAGGGTTTGAGTTTCTCCTTGCTCTGTTCATTCTAGCGTAGATCATTGGGGTTTCAGGTGTCAAGAGGTTCTTTCATCCGCATATCATTTACAAATACCAAAGAGTTTCTCCTTGTTCTGTTCATTCCAGCCATGCCATAATTCGGCCACTTTTTTCTTTTTGTTTTTGAATCGATGTTTTCCGATATCAGTCATAGTTTTAGGATCAAGTTTATTCTTCAGAATGTGCAGCGAGAATATCAATGTTATGTTCATTTCCATGTTTCCATTTGAGCGTCGATGCGTTTATAACTTTTGGTCATCTCTATTCGAGTGAAGTCCGTTTCCATTCAAGCACTCACTTCCCAATATCTTTAGATTAATTGTTCGCCGAGAAGCGGTTTCTACACTACTTCTGCTCTGAGGAGCCGACACGCCTTTCTCACGGACATTCACACCCATGCCATTCCCATCTCTGGAGAAAGAACTTGTTTTCCTGAGAGTTTTGGTTTACTTCATGGTCGAGTTTGAAATGGGAACAATGTTAAATTCGCTTTCCTAAATCGCTGCTTTATCAGATTCGCCTCGGATCGATTTAGATCCATCGTAACGCATCGTACCACCGGCACATCAATGCAAGAGCATCTCTCCGTGTAATCCTTCAAAACTCAACAGTGTCCTTTCACACTACCACTCCTGCAACCTATTTATTCTCGATCAGGTTCCACCAAAAGCGACGGCTCATTGCTCGCCACTCATGTCGCGCAGAGTGGTGAATTGTCACAGCCCGCGCGACCAGAGAGGACAGAAGCATTTACGAGCCCTCGAAGCAGTTCAATGGGAAGGGACCCATCTTGGTTTCCAAAGTCCTTACTCCCTTGGATGTGTTGTTCTTCAGGTTATTCATTGCTCAGATGTGATAGAAAAAGTTAGTTTTGGCATCAGACCAACAGGAATTACAGTAGATGACATAGTCACAGTACTGAAACCGCCGATGATGACCGTGAATTGATCATTAGCCTTCTCGAAACAAACTAGAGAGTACTGAGAAAGGGATCGAAACAAGAGCTTTCTCGCACGTCACAGAGACTAGAAGAACGTCCTCTCACCTCGGATTCATCATCTTCTTCCGCTTCCTTCTGGTCGAAGCAGTATGCAGGGGCTTGCCACTTGGCATCTTCGAGCGCAGCTCCGACTTCGAACGTCATCACATGAGCTTCTCTCCCTTCAATCGTCAACAAAACACCAATCCCAAGTGAGTAAAAACACGAACCCAGTTGCAGATGCACATTACTCAAGATCAAGAATCGGAAACCGAGAGCAAAACTGAATTCTTCATGAAGGAACTCGCAGACCCCGATTTCACCAAGAAGAAGAGGCAAGTACTCTCGCTTGCCCCTTCCTCATTCTCTTCCCCAATCAAAACCCACTTGCAAATGCATCAAGAAGTTCTTTCGAAATCAAAATTCACACAAGGGTTTGACCCAGTTGGAACTCGAAATCCAGTGGGTCGATTATTCTCTAATCTTGCTCAAAATTGGTCGAAATCTTTCTTTTTAAGATCAAATTGTCAAGTCAAAGACGAAAGACCTCGCTCGCCGGGAGCTCACCTGTGTAGAAACGCCAGTGGACGGGCCTCTTGGTGTCGACGTCCTCGTAGTACCGGATGAAGTCGGCCTTCTCCCACCCGTCGCAGAGGAACCCGTCGACGCGGCGGCGGCCCAGGTAGGCGGCCCCCTCGAGCCACCCGGGGCGGAGGATCCCGACCTCGAGGTGGGCGGTGCGGCAGCTGGGAGTCGCCGTCGAGGGTGTAGAAGAAGGAGGTGCCGTTGTTCCACTCGAGGTCGTAGAGGAGGGTGGGGAGAGCTGGTCCCGGATGATGTTGAAGTTGCGGCCGTTGGGCCAGTCGTACCAGAGGTCGATCAGCTGGAGCGCGCCCGAGAAGTTCATGACCAGCACCGAGTGGAACTGGTGCGGCCACGGGGTCGGGGTCGGGGTCGGGGTCGGGGTCGGGGTCGGGTCGGGTTCGACCGCCCGGGATTGGGCTCCGGCATGCGGCGCCACGGCGGCGGCGGCGAGGAGGAGGAGGAGGCAGGAGGGAGTGGAGATGGAGAATGGCATTTTTTTTTTTTGGGGTCTCCGGGTGGGTGGGGGAATGCGACTGTTGATGGAGTTCTAGGCTATGGCGTTTTGCTTCCAATGGTATGAGGCCGTCCGGGAAGCTATCCGAACTCCACTCGTTGGATTTACCAAAACCATCTCTTTCAATTTCTAATTATTTATTTATTTATTTTTTTTTTGAAGAAGTAAGCATTCAAAATTTTTAAATAATTAATTAATAAAAAATATTTTCATCACTGACAATTATTCATGTCTCGATATTTTTGTGAATGGTGAGAATATTTATTCGTTCGATCATTTTTTTATGCAAAACGAGTGATTTATTTTTTAGAGAAATATTTTTCAAATTATACATTTTTTGTGAAATAAAGAAATCATTAGTTCGGCAAGGAATTATTGCCTCACAAATCGATAGAGGAGGAAACATGCTAAGGTTGAATTTTTTAGAGAAGTGGCCCTCACCTAGATTTAGCAAGGTTGCAAACCTCGCTAGCCAAAATGAAGGGAAAAAAAAAAAAGAAAAAGTAATAAAAAAGAAAAGAACATAAAAGTTAAAAAATTCTTTAAAAATAATTAAAAATGTTTATTTTAGCACGGATCGCTTATGTAAGACGGCAATCATCTACTTTAGTGACTCCCAACTTAAGTTGGCTATGGGGTTGAATTAATACCGATATGAAAATGTTAAGAATTAAATTAATATAATTAAAAAATTTATAACTAAATCGATACTAGTACAATAGGTTTAAGACTATTTAGGCCCTTTTCCCTGTTTAGAATTGAGAGCCATGGCCACATCATGGACTGTCTCATTTCTCTTTCAAACAAATATGTTGCACACAGCCACAAGCCATTATCAGTTTGGAGATTGCAACCACCACCTCTCGATGATCGCATGAAGATAGCACCCGCCATGAGGCGGTCACCGGCTACTGAAAAAGTGGCTACCTCTTTCATTAAGACTTAGGGACATCGGGATCAATTGGAGCACTCTACCGATCCCGCAGTCACTCCAATACCATAGCAAACTTTCATTATCAGTATCTAGAGCATCATGGTCCGATGCTACTATGACAATAGTTTGATGATGCCAACACTAATTCAGACTAACGTTTATCGAAACACAATCGCTTTCTCTCGGCATAACGGAATACGACTTTTATTACACAACCAAGAGCTCGCTCACTCATGTTCACAAACTCATCAGACGTCTCAATGCTCCGAGTCCGGCCACCGGATATCCACGAGAAACGCCGGAAGCAGGGCGAGTTTATGACCACCCGCTCCTTCCTTCTTCCCGAAGCAATAGGCAGGGGCTTGCCACTCTGCATCGTCCAGAACAGCTCCCACTTCAAATGTCATCACATGAGCTGTCATCCCTTCACACATTAACACACCGCAACCCATGTTAACTATTTAGTCAATATCGTCCTACCGACAATTATATAAGATGGAAGCGAAGAAGTAGACAACTATTATCGTAAAATTGCCGCTAGCGATGACACCGGCATTCGAAGGGCTCAAAATGAGTACACCCTGGCACCAACATCTAATAAGTTGACCCTTCAAAATTAAGAAAAGGATTAATAGTATGAAAAACTTTAAATTGGTAAATCTGTAATACATTTATTTTAAATTGATACTCCTATGATAAATTTATTTTAAACTAATTTTTTTACAAAAAAATTAAAAATTGATACATTTGTAATAAATTTATCATCAATTAATTTTCGTTAAATTGAATTACTATCCACCTATGACAAACGGAGAGTAAAACTCCAAACTACGTCAACTGCCATGTATAATTTAATTTAATAATTCGACGATAAAATTTAACGAAAATTAATGAAGAGTAAGATAGTCACAAATATCCAGTTTGATATTTTTCATAATTAATATCATGATTAATATGAAAAAACGAACTTGGGTGCATATGATCTGGTCAGCAATCCATACCATTCCTTTCATCCACGAAATTAAAAAAATGAGAAAATATTAAGTTTAAGAAAATTATTTTATAAATTATTTATTTTTTACAAAACAAATCAAGTTCCCTTCGTATCATTCCCTTTTAGTCCAATTTTATCAGACCAAACTCATAGAATACGACACTATTACTTCACACGTGTCGTATGATCATTAGAGCAAACCCAAATTTTGTAATCGAACGCATTTTAGAACGAAAGGAGACAAGAACGAACACGCTTATCACTCGAATAATTAAAGAAAAAACACAGCAATTAAACAAAGAAAAGTCAACCGACCAAAAAAAGAAAAAAAAAACAAAGACAAGTCAGAAAGAATGGGGAGGCCTCACCGTTGAAGAAGGCCCAGAAGACGGGCCTCTTGGTGGCCACGTCCTCGTAGTACCGGATGAAGTCCACCTTCGCCCACCCGTCGCACAGGAACCCGTCCACCCGGCTCCGGCCCAGGTAGCTCGCCCCGTCCAGCCAGTCGGGCCGAAGGATCCCCACCGGGAAGTGCATCGTCCGGCAACCCCGCCGTCGCCGAGGGTGTAGAAGTAGGAGGTGCCGTTGTCCCACTCGACGTCGTGGAGGACGGAGGGGGAGAGCTGGTCCCGGATGGCGTTGAGGTTCCGGCCGTTGGGCAGGTCGTACCAGAGGTCCACCAGCTGGAGCGTCCCCTTCGAGTTGTTCATGAACAGGGCCGCGTGGAACTGGGGCGGCCACGGGGTCGCCGCCGGCGCCGGGGCCTGGGCGGAGGAGAGGAGAGGGGATGCGACGGCGGAGATGAGGAGGAGGAGGAGGAGGAGGAGGGCGGCGGAGGTGGGTCGGAAATGTGAGGACGACATCGCGTGGCGTGGACTGTCCGGATTCGATGGAATTCTCTCTATCAGAGAGAGAGAGAGAGAGAGAGAGGGAAGGGGGATTTTATCTCGTGGAATTCACTTGATCTTACAGAGCGACCTTTCCATTTCTCCAAAATCTATTACTTAAAAAAGTGTTCGTTTTTCTTCTTATTTAGCGCGATTTAATTAGAAAATTATTTATACTTTGATTTTGCAAAGGGAAAAAAATTCAAGCCATTGCCACCGTATCCAATTTGACATCGATAGGTGCCCGGTTACCCAATTCCCAAAGGTAACATTAGATAAACTAACGATAAAAGTCGGAACATAACAAATTTTATCATATTTGATGTTTGATTATTATTCAAGACATCATAAAATGAATATAGACACAAATATCTTATATGCGGATCGGATAAAGATGAATATGGATTTTCTTATTGTTATAATATAAAAGTTTGGAGAAGAGAAAGTTGCTAAAATCCTCTATGACGATAACACTAAGTCTTAAAAATTAGGAAAATAACATTTAAGGCTATCTTTTTAAAAAATGGACACTTAATTGTCACTTTCACGAACCTTGTCAAATCCGATGCTTCAATTTTTTATTATTTTTGTTCACCTATGTGGCTCACCGGAGAAGCGATTTAGCTCTAACTTACCAAAACGACAGCTGTTTCCATAGTTAGCCAAAAAAAAAAAAGTCCTAAATCACAAAACGACGTCGTCTCCCAAATTGCCCCAAATCCAAAACCCTAAATCGGCCAAAATCCCTATTGAAGTGCTCAAATCCTAATCTCGAATCGTAATTTTGATTTGCCCAAAATTCTATCGTCGAATATTGGAAATGAAGAGTAGGACTCTCCAGAACCTCAAATTCCTCTCACCAAAGCGAAGGAGAAGGCCAAAATTTCTGTTTTTAGACGCGCATCGAGTCCAAGAAGAACATCGTGGATTCAAATGAATCGTGGGAGAAGATTTTATGGATGCGCTCGATATAAAGAATGGTCAAGTGCAAATACTTCAAATAGGTCAATGCAAAATTCTCTCACCGAGCCATAGAGGTGATATTGGATCTACTTGATAAACGACATCAATCTCCATCTATATTCGTGGACGACTTGGACGATGTTGACTCAATGCAAGCTTAAGTATCTTCAGCTAAACTTTTCAAGAATGAAGTTTCAATGATGAAAATTGAATGAAAGTGTTACCAAGCGTTTATTATGGTATTGTTTTGTTGTCTATCATACTTTATGATGAAATGTAAAGTACTTGAAGATGAGAAAAATTTTCTCCGATGCCATAGTTAAAAATGAGTTGACAAATGTAATTGTTTTGGATTAAATGTAGGTTTTTTTTTCCTTTTTGGAAGATGAGAAGAAGTTTGTGTTGTTCCGGAATTTCGTTGTATCTTTGTTGTTTGTGTCATATGTATTGTGGGTTATTTCTTGTGTTTGTGGGGGAGGTTAAGGAAATGGAATGAGTGAATTAGATGTTGCTTGTGTGTATGTTTTTGCTTATTCTTGAATATAAACCAGAATGATGGATGTGTATTGGGTCAATGTGTTATGGTTTTTTTACTTGAACTAAATATAAACATAAACTAGTAGCAAACATTGGAATTGAATAGAGTTGCCATAAGTTAAACTATAATCACCTTCTTTATTTTGTTGCAAACCAGATATACAAAACAATACACAAAACGAACGCAAGTGATTACCCGAGTGCCATAAGTTGTATTTAGTAATCACTTAAGTGCTAGTCGCAATGAAAAAAGAATCACTTAAATGTCAAGTTATTATTAAAGTGATCACTTAACTGTCACTTTTAATTAAAAGTAAACACTTAAGTACCAAGTTTTTTAGAATGTGATCGGTTAAGATTGACTTTTACAGAGTGTGCTTTTCTAAAGATTACACAATATACTACCACTGATCAATTGCATCGTCACCACTAGCCACACTAGGTATTTCAGCCACCAATCGCGTCGGTGGTGTTGTTGCATACAGTACCGTAAGCCGAGCCTGCACTAGCTTTCCGCACCAATACACTCCGTGTGAGATGTGCACATTGCACACTTGCACCAGGTGCAGCATAAGCTTCCAAGCCCCACCGCAAACCCATAACCACTAGTGCATCACTAGCCACCACCACCAGTCATACTAGCACCCCAAACACTATACTAGCACATGGCTACCACTTAATAGCCACTACGCTCGTGGTGGGTCTATTTAAAAAATGTTGGTACAAGCTGCCTTGCACCAACACCACCTAGTGCAAGATGTGCACACCGTACGACTTGAACCAGATGTAGCACGAGCCATCAACCGAACCCTACAACAAACCCACTACCACCAAACATCACCATTCACCACCACCAACCACACCAAAGACTACCTACCACCACAAACCCAACACCAACATCAGCTTAAGTAAAAGCAGAACCATATCTTACAAAAATCAAAAGAATTTGACAAGTAGCAAGATCATTTCGTTGATATTGAAATTAAGTCTCACAAAGTCAATGACAAACTAAAAAAGAAGATAACCATCCATAGCAAGTTATTATAAACTACGAAATTGACCTAAGCTCCACAAACTCGTCACGTTCCATCTCATCAATCAATATGCACAATGTCTCAATGATGTGCTCCTTTTGATGAGTCTTCACTTGATTCATAATCTTTGCACTTTCTAATTGGATGTGCAACTTCTTCAACCTTCTCGCATGCAATAACTCGATGGAGTTACAAATGTCCTAAGCTGAATTGATTCAAATGGACCGGCACTGGGTTCTTGCTCTTCTTCTTGTCAGCGCAACCAATGTTTTCTATTTGCTGGCGCAGCCGTTGATTCTTAAGTTGGGCCTTGAGAGATGAACCTTTGAACTTCTCCTAAGTTAAAAAAGATAATAAATTATCAGAAAAGTTTGCCACATAAATTAAATTAAATGCAGCCAATAAAACTTACATTTAAATGACTGCTCTAGCATGCTCATTTGTATAAAGGCCATAATCATATTGTCTTAACCTTCTTCACAAGTGCCCTCTTTGTTTGAATAGGGTGTTACTTTCAGAACTTGAGATTTGTTAGCTCTTTCTTCTTCGTGATTTCTTGGGCCCTTCTTTTGGCCTTCGCCATGAGCAAATGGGCTTCTTCGACCAATTCTTCAGCTATGCATCTTCTAGATAACCTTTCAGAGTCACGCTTCCTTCACCCGGCCTTCTTTAGTTGTCCTTCTATGTAGCCATTCAGCTTCGGTAACACCTTCGTTGGCCCTTCCGTGGTATTTGTGGTAACCTCAGAGGATTCTTCTAGTGGCCTCGTGGGTGACCCATGTGCTAGCTCTTGTGGATGGCCTTTCGCTTGATAGTTGAGCTCGAATTTGCATTCTTTGAACCTCGAGAAAGAGGCAAAAGACACCATAAATATAACGTTGGACCATATAATAATGTAAAAGGAAAAAATGTATATAAATTGTTGAATTTACTGGGTATTTCTTTCTCTCGTTCAAGAACAGTTGATTGAACCGGCCATTTAGCCGCTTGGGCCAATCCTTCACCGGTCCGTTTTCTTACATTGCCTTCTTCGAAGCTCTTTCGCTTATGACTTATCAAGTTCTTCTCATTTGACTCGACCAAGATATTACATACAAGGCAAAATAGATATCATGTACATATTTATGATAAACCACAAAGCAACATAAATACAAATATCATGACTTATTGAGGTTCTAGTTATCGATCAAGAACAATTGACTCACTTGGCTCTTCTGTTTGCCTTTCTCCAACCGTCCATTTATAAGCCCTTCACCTAGCTTCAATCAGTTTTTATTGCTTCCTCAATCGATGTTCCCTTTAGTATCGTGTCCTACTATGCGGCAATAAGAGCGCGTCATCTTTGCACATGTCCTACTCATTTGCTAACCCGAGTCCTCTCCCTTCGCCATTCTTCATCTTCATTTTGGCCTTTCCATTTTCTTCTTCAATGGCAAAGGTTGAGGTGTTTCATGATCCGTCGACTCTCTAACTTGCTACTTATTATTGGTTGCATCATGAACTAATACGAAGCAAGGTATTTCAAGGATTTTTTGTACTAATCATCAATGTAATCCTCTTACATTTTGGCCCTTCAACTGATGACACATATGGTATGTGCACAAGGAATTCCACTTAGTTGACATGCTCTACATGAACACTTTCTCGTATCTAGATAGGCAACATACTTATCGAAACTCTTCATTATCCGTCATCCCCATTCCAAATTGGATGACAATACCTACTTGCAGCCAAGTTCTCATCCAATTTCTTGGCAATCCTAGGACCACATTGCTTAGTCTACTGGCAGCCTTCCATCTCTTTCAAGTTAGTTACTCCAGTCATGGCCATAACTCGTATATCTTCAAGTATTGAGATAATTGGTTTGCATTTAGCATCTATTATCTTCCCATCAAATGCTTAACATATGTTGTTTGATGTCATTACACTTGAATTCCTCATTGAAAAATGCCATGCACCAATGTTTCAGCTTCTATTTGAAATAGTGTAGTACACCCTTTTTTGTCAATTGAAGCAATTATTCTTTGGCTATCCTAAAGTCAACCATATTCGTGTTTTGCTAACCGCCAAAATTGCAACTGCAGCTTATCCCCTTTGTAGGTCTTTGTCCATTTCCCGCATATGTGCCGCGCACACATTCGATGTTCAAGATGGGGCAACAACTCTATAATGGGTTGAACCAATCCCTACAATAATTCAAAGCAAGAAATGTAAGCAAATAACATGTTAATATCATAAAGTAAACAATTGACTATATTTTTCAAAAAGCAAGCATTACCTTATGTTAGTCGCTCATGAATGCCTACCATTATGCATTTGTTATTTCTAAGTCGGTCATTAGATTTTTCAAGAACCAGGACCAATTGTCCTTGTCTCACAATCCTTACAATAGTCCAAGCTAGCTGGGAACATTTGGTTATTCGCATATCTTCCAATCGCATGCTAACAATTCTCCTTTGCACAAGCCCTTCAAGAAACAAATATTCAATCCTATAATCCGTTTGTAACCAGCTAAAAATTTACGTTCCGCATGCATCAAAGCATACATAGAACTTATCGAACTTGGTCCCACTATCAAGAAGCGGCCTATCCACCACCTCTACATACACTCTACTTGAAGGGTTTTGCAGCCTACACTCCCAAGCATAATCTCACACGCACCCATATTCCTTGTCAATACCGACCAATAAGTATCCTCATCACCTTTTGCTTGATCTTTGCATTGATTCCTAGATACATCGATACCTACACGCCTCCTTCACCAACATCCTAAAGTTAGTACTTTTCATATCGCATCAACTTGATCAAATTGAAGAAGTGCTTAGGCAACCATGCATTTGTTACCATTTTGTTTTGAAAATTAATGGAACAAGTATGTTCCTCTTGGTAGGCTCTAATTTGGAAAGATCCACTCCTCCTAACAAATGCGCCGTAAATCTTTCTATAGACAATTTTGTCGCTAACACCTAACTCTTACAAAGTTCTTAGTGTTTCTAATTAAGTCAATATTTCTTTGTGCAAAGAATAGAGTTCTTCTCAAGATAACTTCCTAAATTGTTTGATCTTGGAATTTCACATACTAACAACAGAGAGGCAAACGGATTGATCATAGGAAGGAAAACTTACTTTTCTTTCTAGGCACAACTCATTGATCTTCTTCAAGCTCGGTCCTGGGAAGTAGTATTCTTGACACTTTCTTCATAATCCGTCTCACAACAACACCAGCATCTGTAGGGCCTTCGTCTCTGTCTAAAACTTCATCAGCTACCTGCAAAGCTACAAATCTATCTAACAAAAAGTCCCTTTGTTTTTTCCTTTGACTGTGTAAGCTCCTCGTCGCCGTCATCACTTAAGAAATTTTTAGTAGGGCAACCCTTCATCGCTCATAATCACAATCACTGGATTCAACTACTTCCCAATCAAATTCAATGATTTGCGGACATCACCTATGTCACCATCACTCTGGTGAACAGTACATGCGCCCTTCTCCTCCCCATCCTATCTATCATGCCCCTTTCATCCTAACATCAACATTGGGGTCAATAACATATCCTCCTTCTCCTACTGGTGCTATCTACGTCATCATCTTCGTCCTCACTATCACTATCAGATTCAATGTATACTTTTGTCTCATAAAGATAATGATAGGACATCTCTAAAAAACCATTATCATCTTCTAAATTTCTCAAATCATCTCTCAAGTCTTTCTCACGAACACAATACAGCAACTTTATACTTTACAAGGCATATATATCACTATATCCCTAACAAATCCAATACAAGACGCCTTTTCTATATCTATAAAGATAGGCCTCATTTCCCCCCTCATACTCCCACTCATCCTTCCTAATCACAAAAATCCCCATCGTAGCAAACAATAACAACAACATAGTCCTTATTGTAAGCCATTTCTCGCAACCAAGGAGAAAAATACAATTAACTTTTGGGACCACATCCACAAAGGACAAACAAAAATTGCATATGAAGGTCCCTACACTCTTTTAGACTTTATTAAAGAAAATAAGGAAGAGGAAAGAAATGCACGGGTCAGACGAGATTTACTGGAAAGACGCTCAGACAAATAGAGTGCCCCCACACGCATGCCTACTCGATTAAGGCCGCATTCCCAAAAATATTGACCAACAAAAGAGTGCTCCCAGGATAAGCACGGCCTTATAACAATCTATTTCAACACTTCAACTTAAAAAAAATGTCATATATGCAATTTGGCCGGATTTTCTCGCTTATCGGTGACGTGCTGATCTATTTTCGTCGATTTTCGTAAGATTTAAAGTTGTCACTTTCCAAACTTTCACACTTGCCGTCCCCTTCCATGCCAAGCTTCGACACTCCGTGTCGTCCGATACTATATAAAAGTTAGTGAAAATTTTAATTAAGTGCTTGAGTGAAGTTATTTTTTCAAAAGAGGATTCAAAATAGACATTTTTTGAATAAAAACCTAAAATGACTAAGGATCGATCTCAAATGAGAGCCCGAGCTGCGCTAGCACCTAATTTTGGTGGCCGTAAACATGGCATTTTTATCCAAAAATAAAGTCCAAAAAAAACTAGAAAAGTCAAAAAAAAAATTACACCGAACCACCTCCATGACCACAAAGACTCTCAAATCCAAGATCTTATCAATTACGCCCAATCAAACCTCGCAGAGAAAGAGAGATTTCAAATGGTCACGAGTGTGCACCACCGCCATTCTGACTTTGCCTGTTGAGCATCATCAACCTCCTTGGTGGTAATGGTTGATGGGGAGTGATTGAGATATAAAGCATTGATGAGGGATCGAAAATGCCATCGCGGTTAGTGATTGGAGTGAGTTGAACCTGTTGGATCTTCAACCTACGGGAGGTGTTGAGTACATGGATGTGGTGTTTAAGGTGATATTATTTTTTATTATTTTGGCTTTTCTATATTTTTAATGTTTAAGCAGATTTTGTTTTGGACAAAAATACCATTTTTTTGCTTGCCAAAAAAAAAGTACTCAGTGGCTAACAAGAATTTGGTCAAACAGCAGGCTCATACTTTTATTTAAGATTGATTTGACCACTTCAAATCCTTATTTGAAAGAATGTTTGCTTTGGGCTTTTTTTTTTTTTAACAAAGAAAATGACCCATTTTAATTTCTCATTTGAATTTTTCCTAAAAGTTATTTTTCCAAAAAACTGCCCTCTCCTCTTGCTCCTTCTCCATAACTCTAGTTCATGTTGAAGCTTCACAGCTCCTTCGTAACTTTCTAATTCACATTGAAAAATTACAAAAAGCGACATCAAGAAAGTAACAAGAGAGTCAAAACTCATTCTTTTCAGTAACTTTTTTATTCATGTTTAAACTTGATGAAAGTTGCAAAAAGTCGGAACTCATTCTATTCAATAACTCTCCAGTTCACATTGTAACATCACAATAGTGACGAGAGATGTGAACTAGAGAGTTAAAGTCCTATATTTTTTGAAATTGCAATAATACTTTTGGCTATTTTTTTAGAGAAAAGCTAATGAGAGGATAGAGATTATATTGGTCATATTGGACATGCTAAAGATATGTATAGTGATAAGAGAAAAATCATTGAGGAGTGTCTTAAAATTTCCCTTAACTACCATAGATAGAATAAAATTATGCAGAAAAATTGTGAAGGATCCTAAGAACATTAATCTCTCTTTTGGATTCAAGGAGATGACAAGAAAGTATTTATGAAAAAGCTTTCTAAGAGAAGGTAAGGCAATAACCACTCACCATTCTAGGCCAGGTCGCTTAGAATGGCTTTTGCCTATGTTTTGCAATTGCAACTTATGTGATGATATTTAAACTTGGTTAATGGTGCCATAGCTATTAGGTCTCTTGTGTAGTCCTTTGTTGTTCTATGACATTGAAAAACATTGAACAATGTTCTTTTTGCAAAGTTGTGAATTACATAGATATGGACTTTCTTATTAATTGAATGCTTGTCTTACGGCATAAAGGTGGTTTTGTGAAAGTTTGTCTCACAAAAGATGAACTATGTCAAGTGCATAGACAACTCTGTGTCATGGCAAGTCCTATTTCTACGGTTTAGTTGCTTCAATGGTGGCTTTGATGTCTAGGAGAATGAAAGGTAAAATTGTCTAAAAACTCCTAAACCTATATCATTAAAGGGGCTAATTCAGTCTCAAAAATTTTCAATTTTGCAAATTTAATCTTAAGCCTCTTAACAATTTATCAATATAGTATTTTCGATCAATTTTGATGAAAAGTCGCCGGGATACGATTTGCCGCTCAATCATTGCCGACCGTCCCATGGGCACGAATGGCCTACATTGACATAAATGATTTTTTTTTAATTTTTCTAATTGTTTTCTATTTTTTCCTTTAATATTTTTTTTTTCATTTCATTTTCTTTTTTTCCCTTTATTTCCCTCTTCCAATTGTCAATTGTTGGAGGTCTCAACTATGGCCAATGAAGGTTGTTGGCCACAAACAGCCACGATGCCCTCGCCAGCCCAAATTTGGTGACGGCCTGAAGCCTCTTCTATGCCCAACAAGGGCCACAACACCCTTGCTATGGTTCGAGGGGCTAGATGAGGGCTACAACACCCTTGCTTGTTCATCAAGACCTCTAGGGAAATAGGAAAAAAAAAAAAGAAAAAAGAAAAAGGAAAAAATAAAGTAAAAAAGGGAAAGTTTTAGAAAAATTACAAAATTACAAAAATTGTTCACATAGACACTAGTAGTGTCATGTTGGACAGCCAACGTCCATGTTAGCAACTGTTACCAAAATTAGTCGTGAAAGACTATATTGATAAATCATCAAAATGTATGTGTGTGTGTGTGTGTGTGTGTGTGTGTGTGCGTGTGTGTGTGTGTGTGTGTGTGTGTGTGTGTGTGTGTGTGTGTAAGGTCAAAGGCTATATTAGTCGCTCTTATAATAAGTTTAGAATTTTTTGAATAGTTATCCCAAGAATGAAAAGATGAGGGGGTTAAAGAAATGTTGTTACCGGCTCGAAATATATTAGAATACATGAAAATAATAATAATTATTGGAAATACAATGAAAAAGATTAGAAAATAAAATGAATTGTCCGAGCTATGTAAACACTATCCTTTAAGGATAATTGTACTCCTCAAAAATGTGAAATTCTGTGTATAGTGGTTATTCTCCTAAGATACTATAAGGGTATTTTTCTTATACTCCACACTAAATATTAAAAGAAAATAGAAACATCGTTATGTGAAAAATACGCAAGCAAAATAGGAATAAAGAAACAAAGATATTTTGGTTTTGAAATATCGACATCATTTTCCAATTATGTTCAAGAAGCAATTTATAGGTAAAAGAAAGAGAGAAATTAATAAAACAATTACAATAAATTCATATTTATTGAAGAAGATGATCATTGTATAAAGTGTTATAAAACTGTTATACAATGTCACAATCGTTAAGCGTCAACGATAAACTACGTTTAATTTAAATCGATTACGAAAGAGAACAGATTTTTCTATTTCTATTTCTAAATGAGTTTCCAAAGAAAAATACCATTCGATAATCCATTAATAAAATTTATACTCCCAAAATATAAATTCATTTGATAACGATATAAAATTTCTCCATTTTGACGGCTATGATTTAGAATGGTTAAGGTGACCGATGACTATCGATCGCTGGCAAGAATCATGACTCATCGACAGCGCTGGCGATCGGCAAGGATTCAATGGGACGGGCAATTTGGCGTACGGTGATGCGACGGATCGATCAAAGGGCTTAATAATCGGTGGATTATGACAAGTGGCCAAGAATGGTGATCAAGGGTTAACTATTGTTATAAGGATCATTCACGTAAGCAATAAGAAAAGACAAACGGTGGTCAACAACGAATAGATGGACAATGATAAGAAGAATTTTTATTTCTCATTTCTATTCCGTAAAATAGAAAAGTAAAAAAATTTACTTTTGATTTCTATTCCAAACCTATTTCAAAAACAAAAATTTATTTTAGAAATAGAAAAATGAAATAATTTTATCAAAGCTTTATTTCATTTCGTAAAAACAAAACTCTAATTAAAAAATCGCTTTAACATAAATTTTAGTTTTTCATGCACTTAAATAAATAATCAAGTATAAAAACGTTATAAAAACCATTTTATATTAATGACAAAAAAATCATTACAAATTGATAACGTGAAAACTGCTACAAAAATTAATAGTTTTCAATATTTCAAAAAGATATCCGACAGTTACTCCATGCTTGCTGCTTGGTTAAAGGCCTAGATTGCTTACTCAACTAGGTTATTGGCAGGTCTACGGGTTTGAGATTTGAAGTTCATGTTATTAATAAATATCCGACTCTTTTAATAACTCTTCAAATCGAAAGATCTTTTTTTGTTTGCAAATTCTCTAGATTGATGTAGTCAATATTCTTGTAGCCGACAATTCTTGCGTTTGTTCCTATGTCTTGGTGATTATTCACATCATTCCTCATAGGTAGACAAAAATCCCGGTCTTTAACTTGCCGTTCCTATCTCTTGAGAGGTAATGATGATAAGATCTATATTGTTTTTTATGGGCAATATAGAAGAGCTTATTTGTCGTTTATATTAATATAAAAATATCCAATTTTCTTACTATAATTCATCAAACGGTAGATTGAATATAATATAATTCATAAATTTCACAACCATCATATCCAGTATTGTCTTGTCTAGAAATCTAAACACTAAACATGGCAAATATATTAATTGATCCGTAGTTAGAGAAGGGATCAGGTGCCAAGTCCACGAGGATCAGTCAGCCCTTGTTGAATGTGAAGATCGACAATGATCTACATAGAAATGCGTTCAGCCCCAATCAGTTCCCAATCTCGGCTGTTCGACTCGGGAGTCCATTTGCTCCAGAAGTTAGTGAAGTCAATATTGATTGTTTCGTCACTGGAGCAATCGATCAGCAGTTGCTATCGATCAGCTGTGGATCTATCTTGGAACTTGACAATTGAACGATTATATGCTCCAAAAATTAAGGGTGGGTACTATGAAATAGCAAGTATAAACATCACAAAAGAAGTAAAGAAGAAGAAGAAAGATCGCCTTAAAGAAGGCATATGAGATTCTCTTAATTTAATAGAAGCATGCTCTTTCATCGGTGTGTACTTTACATCAAAAACTATTTCATCGGTTACCTTCAATGGCATCAGCGAAAATCTAACTAATCTGCAATAGTCCCGTATGACAAGGATGTACACTAAACCAGCGAAAATCCCCAACTCTACAACACATTGTCCTCGAGGAATAACAACACAGCTTTGCCGCCACTCAAATTCACAAAATAATCACTACCCCAACTTCCAGCAGATATTGCGAGTGGCCTTATCCTGGACGCGACATTGCAACCCTCATCAGGAGAAATGGATTACTTTTACCTGCGAGTGCTAGTCTGCCTGCTTGATCCGAAAATAGTTTGGGATGCATCCCAAATCAGGAGATATGCTTGGAAGGATAGTAATTTCAAGAATAAAAAGGAAAGCTATCATAACTCAGGGATTCACACAGTTCTGGCAATTCTGGGGCATTAAAAACCCCATAAGAAAAGGGGCGAAGAAATTGACCTTTCACATCTCCTTTGAAAATTGCCTAATCATATGGTACAAAAAAACATGTATGAGCCTAAATATACTTCAGACCAGATATGTATTGCTGTCTAGAAATTAGATACTGGGCTAAGGGAGTACACTATACCTAACAAACCCAATATCTTAATCTTAAGCACGTCAGTTATCAAAATAGATGGCAGATTAAGAGGGGCCGCAAAGCAATGGCATGGCCGTTCTGATTTCTGTAACTCCAAATAAAACCGGTTGAAAAGAATGTGGCTGGGAAATGTAAGAACTAGGAGTGCCACATTCTTCACAGCAAAGAACCAATCTGGACCACCAATTTGTAGCCCCCAACCAGCATTCCCTTGCCAAACATCCTCCCATATGCTGAGCAAGGCAGTCAAGACCAAGTATCCTGATATAACTACTGTGACTGGGAAATACCTTTGCTTGTCCCCGAATCCGGCGATGAAATCGGAATCTTGGTTGAGGAGGAGCAAAATAGGTGCCAGCAAGAAAACGGCACGGTTTGAGCCACCTGTGAGATTGACATTCAAAATTAAGCATATGGCAAAAGCACATCACGGTGGCAACGTTCCAACAGATGGCATCCAAGCTCCCTCGGCAGCCATTCTCTTGATAGTGAATGTTGGAGCATTAGATGCAAGTCGATGCTGCATGGACCTCATTCTAGAGGAAAAGTACCGGAGCTACTTTGGCCAGATCGAGACTGTCTGATCCCACTCTTTCAACAGCTTTCTCACGCATCAGTGAGGCCAATTCAAACTTTATCTCCAATGCTATGAGCATGAAGATTGCTGCATACAGACCAAGAAGAGATGTTCTCAGCATCTTCGACAGCCAATAAAGTAGTCAATTTCTTGTCTTCCTCTTCCATTTCACCAATTACACCATCTCCAAGGATGTTTTTAATTCTCATCTGGCCCTCCAACAGATAAGTCACTGGGAAGAGAGCAACAAGTAGTGCAAATACCCATGGTAAGAGTTTGGTGCTTGAGGCAGATGGAAAATGGGTGAACACCACAAATACAGAAGTGCAAACCATAGTCACAACAATTAGGGCATGCAAGACAGCAGCTTGGAGGAAGTACTCTGCTGATATGTAGATGCCCAAAGCAATTCCCATGGCTATTGAGTAAAACGTTCTCAACTCAACAATGTATTTAATGGGTATGATGGATGTTACAGCAGCAAGAGTGAGCAAAATAGCTGCAATAAGCAACCATGATGGCCATGTGGGCTTTGATGCCACAAATCCATAAATTGAAATGTCATCAGCAGATTCACGGGCAGCTCTAATTAATTCAGATCGGTAAGTCAATGACAGAGGGATTGGGGGCTGCATCAAGATAAACAGCAGACCAGTAGCCACAATGAGGACTAGGCATCTCTTAGCAGGCTGCAAGGCAAAAGGAAACAAAGATTAGTTTCAGTGAGGGACGGGGAAAAAAGAAAAAATGAAGGCAGAGGTTAACATAGATCACTCAAAAGGTATGGAAGTTTGAACAACACTCATGAATGGTACCAAACCAAAAGCACTCCACTTAAAGAAACATGCCAAAGAAACAGTTAGCCAGGAAAGAACATCCACACAGAATGAGCAAATTCCCCACTCCATGAGCACGACTCTTACCAGGACGTGCGAAGTGGAGAGCAACGATAGGCACACACGCCAATCCAGTCAACACAATACAGAAACCCAAAAGTAAACCATCAGATGGAGCTCTTCCATTCCACCATTGGAGGGCTTCAAAAATTGTTTCACGGCAAAACCATACTGATAGAGCAACTACTCCAGCATGTACATAACCTTGCCAAGCTTTCATTTTTGAAGCACTTCTGAACCTATCCCTGCAATGCATAAGGAAGTTCCCAACAGGATTGACAATATAATCTTAGTGAAGACGATAGACACCTGAAATATGCTCAGACGAAAAACTACGCCTTCAGTACTTGTATAGAAGCAGAGGAGGAGATATTGCCAGCAGCAGGATAGCTGAAGACCACACGACGGATTTTGATGCAATGACCAGCATGCATAGCTTTGAAGAGTACAAAGTAAGTTCAATACCCAAACTGCTCTTGGTCCCATAATGATGATCCGCAGACAGTTTTCTCACCAAAGCCAAACCTGAAAAGTCGTGAATATTACCATATAGCTGGATACATCACATCTTCCTCAAACCCATAATAGTATATGAATAAAGTGAAAACCGATTCTCAATGTTTTGAACATGCTTTTGTCCCCATGATGATGAGGAGGGTTTGGTGTTCCTGACCTTATGTTGGGTCTTGGGAAAGATTCAGAGCTTAATCGTGGAGATGGGATTTCAATTGATGTAAGATGAGAACGGGCGATAGCTACTCCTTTCCTATTTTTGGAAAATATACTTTGAGATATAGTATCATGACGCGGACCCTGATCGGCTTCCAAGTCAATGAATTCAAAGCATTTGCTAGACTTAGTAGGAAAGGGAAGGCAAGGAAAGGCATAGCTTCATTTAATTTCCCAAGCGATGCTGATCTCATCTGGCATTAGAGTCAATAGGGTTTTGCCTTTTGCGCCTACCCTGGGTAGCTCAACTTTACACCAGCCCCAAAAATGGAATTCCTATCGACGAAGAAGTCTCACCTCCCCATGAGTTCACGAAATTGGGGTTAATGTCGCTTTCGGCTCATATCCCAAATCAAATGCCAAGCCTCCATGGACGACAGACAGACGATTTTTCTTATTGGCTGTTAGCGCCTCATTTTGCGTGGTAAATGCCTAGGATGCACAACTTGCTCTCGCTAATTATAAAAACTAATCAATTATATAACACGCCGTATGAAACGTATTGTAATATAAAAAGTATTGTGTTACATAAACACTTAGAATCATTGAAAACGTTTAGATTTATTCATTTGCAATCTAGGGTTCACCGACCCCATTAGGTTGAATTTGGGGTCTATTTTTTATTTGCAACTTTTTTTATATATTTTGGAAAGAGTCATCTATTTATATTAAATCATCCTGAAAATAGTTTTCGACCTACAGTAGCACAAATTCAATTCAGTGCTCCAGTCGTACAGCTGCAAAAACATAAAGGGGCCACCCAACTTGAAAAATAAAAAAGGAAAAGAGGCGCAACATTCAAAAAATGCCGAAGCACGGATCCCCAAAATTCCCAACAAATCAAAGAGGACTCAGCGTCAAACCCGCAAAAGATGAATGGCAATTTGGGGAGAACGAACGAACATTTCCTCCGGCGCGCTCCATACCGTACGGGGAAGTTCGAACGGATCATACGGAACGCCGAGCGAGCGGGTCTGAGTCGAACCGGACTTGCATCCGGTCCAAAAGGCATGAGACGATGGAGATGAGATTCGCATTTTGATAATAAGATGAAATGTCAAGGAGCCTCTCGTCATGATAGTTACGTATATTTGTCAAATCTCCAGGGATGCATAACACGAAAAGGCGAGAGGATTGTGACCTAAAACTGTTCGCGCCAACCATTGTACTTTGCAACCCTTCAAATGATGTCCCAATATCCGTGATAAGTACTGAATTAAAGGTTGGTTTTAGATTGCGACAACCATAAGTTGGTTTTGGAGATAGATCAAATGTACGGAACGTTGATTTACGGTATGAATTTTTCATACGGTCACGGCTTCCCCATTTCTGTCATGTACCGATATCTCTCCGGTTCCTTTTTTTTAATTTTCTTTTCTTTTTCCGGGAGGAAATGATGATTTTAGTTAATTTTTAATATCGCCAGCGGCCCTTCACTGCACGGGAGAGAGACAGCGGCTTTTAACTTCGATTTCCCGTCTCCGTCTCTGCAAATGGCCTCGCGTGCTTTTGCAGCCCGGAACAGATCGCCGCCGTCGCCGCCGCCGTCCTCACCGTCGCACGCGCGGGCGCGCTCTCGAGTGTCCCTCACGCCTCGCCCCGTAGCCGATTCCTTCCTCCGGCTCGAGCGCTTCGAATCTCTCGCCTCCTCCCCAAGCTCCAGCCCGTCGCTCTCATCGATCCCTTGCCAGCTCTGCCTCTGCCTCTCTCTCTCTCTCTCTCTCCGCGACGTCATCTTTCCAAGGGGAAGGAGAGAGGAAGCGAGGCACGCAAGCGAGGAGCGAGCCGTTTCGGTCCGGGGGCGATACTTGTGCTGGCAGGTAAAATTCCGGAGTTTACTTTCAGTTACCTCTAGCGGTCGCCATTACGCTTCGCCTCCAGTGTGCGTGCGTGCGCGCCTGCCTTTGCTTTTGCTTCGCTTCGGCTCTTGGGTTCCCGGCCTCGCTTTAAGGCGCCTTCGATCTGGGAGCCCGCATCGGCGAGATTGCGAGCCCGCGCGTTGCGGTTTTCCTCTTTCCCGAGAGGCTCCTGAGGCTTCGCATGTGTCCGCGGCTCTAGTTCTGCGCGCATTCTCGTCTCCTTCGTCGGCCAATCGGAGGATTCGTCGCCTTGCGGTTGGTCCTCTCGTTTTCTTTCTCCGGCGCTAGCATTTTTGCAGAATTGAAGTAAAGTAAAATGTGGAGACGTCTTTATTCAAATTTTTTCCTTGGTTTTTTTTTTTTTTTGGGGGGGGGGGGGGTTCAGGCTGAGCAGATCGCAATGTTTTAAAAATTTAAGGTTGAACGAATGGAGCAAGAGTCTCTAATAGTGGATCTTATGTGAGTTAAAGCTTGTTCGGTTTCTTCGAAAAGACGAATCTGCGATGCAGCTTCTGCGAAGTTTACGAGCGCAGGAGTACCAAAAGAAAAAAAAAACCGTTAACGTCCCTGCAAAAGTCCCCCTTTCGCGATGAGGAAGTTGTCCTAAGTTTTGTTCTCTTCCCAGCCGGAGAAAAGACTTTTTCTCGCCGAGTTCTAGATGATGCCTCGTTCGTCTCGCGGTCGAATTGCCTGTTGACTTTTTGTTTGGTGGCTCTTTGGTGGCTGGGAAAAATTCCCAATTATATTTCTGCGGTTTGACCTCTGAATTGTTGAACCCACGACTTATATGAAGAGACTGTGAATGCAACGGTTTGACCTGGCTTTGCTAAGAGCTCGAACGCCGTTTTTTTTTGCAGCCAATGGATTGGAGACCTGAATAGGATACGTCGAAGCACCAGAGAGGCGAGGAGATGAATGCGAAGTCATCCGGGTTGATCATTGGGCTTTCGGCAGGGGTTGTGATTGGAGTGCTTTTGGCTATCTTGGCACTCTTTTGCATTAGATACCAGAGGAAGCGGTCTCAGATAGGGAACAGCAGTTCCAGGAGGGCTGCAACTATCCCGATTCGAGCGAATGGCGCTGATGCTTGTACCATACTATCGGACTCGACAATTGGTCCCGAATCACCCGTGAAATCTGGACGCAATGGCATGTCCGTGTGGCTTGACGGATTTAAGAAGAGTAACATGGTGTCTTTCTCTGGAATACCCGAGTATTCTTACAAGTATGTTGGTTTTAATATTTTGGTTGAAATTTCTTAAGTAGTATTGGAGTATGTGTGCACGTAAGGAATTTGATGTCATTTGCTATTTAAACTTTGTAATAACAAGACAAGACAGTAGATTCTGCAAGTTAGCTCTTTAGCAGTTATAAGCTGAAGCATGATTATCTTTCTACTCGATTCAACTCTTGCTCCTGCACATGGTGGAGATATTAAGAAAGTAATGTTTTGAGATTTATAGAGTTCCACTGAAATTCTTTTATATATAACTCTGGTGCTATGGTTGTCCTGCTGCTTTTACTTGTTTACACATGATGTGCCTGATATTATCATCTGATCATCTAATTCTTCTTCTGGACTCGTGGGTTTACCTGCATGTCTTCGCTTGCAGCTCTCCTTTGTTGGGGCTTGTAAAAATGATTGATACTCCCGCTTCATATAGGAAATATTACACCTCAATAAATCTTCACGCTGAACTGTAGTTCATACCATGGAAAATTACCTTTCTGAATACAGTGGTTCATTGTGCTTTTTGGCCTTTTCGTGGCTGAGGTTGCTTTATGATGCTACTACATTTCGTGGCTGAGGTTGCTTTATGATGCTACTACAGAGACCTGCAGAAAGCAACCTGCAATTTCACGACACTCATTGGGCAAGGAGCCTTTGGTCCTGTTTACAAAGCTCAAATGTCAACTGGAGAGACAGTTGCGGTCAAAGTGCTTGCCACTGATTCCAAGCAAGGGGAGAAAGAATTCCAGACAGAGGTAGGGATTATACATGTTTATGCCCTGTTAACTTGGCACTTTACAACTGAAACTGCTTTGACCTCTGTGTCACTCACACCAGCAGATATGTTACTCTCTTGTTCTCTGGTGGACATGTTATAACTTGCATCCTGAGATGTAATAGATTGCTAATAGATTGCTAATAGATTGCTTGCTACTTAATTACATGTTCAGTAAAATGGGTTCACAAAAGAAAAACCCACTGGACTGAGGTAGACAGATCTGGACAAAAGACAAGTGAGATAGACAGTTTGGTGCAGTTACGGGCTTTGGGTATTGTGTCGCACATTCCCACCTTTGATATTTTATTCTCAAGAAATAAAGTAATACTTCTTTTCCCATCCTAAATAGGGGGCCCTCTTGAAAATCCTGCAACAACTAGATTTGAATCATCTATTTATTGTGTACACTCTTTAAGCTTCATTCGATGTTTGGAGCATGAATTTGACTAGAATTGTCGACTTAAGAAATCATATTGTTGGCAAGATTCAGTCAAGATACAATTTTTTTAACCAACCAAATTTGTAGATATACCTTGTCAGATCTTATATAAGTTTTAGCTTTTGCTGATGCTTGTCCTGCTGGAATCACCAATATGGATGGCCACATAAGTCTTCAACCTTTCTCTTTGATTTACCTCTTGCTCTAAGTAATATTGACATCTTGACATGCGCCTATATGGGCATTTCTTTTGCAGGTTAAGTTATTGGGAAGGTTGCATCATAGGAACCTTGTGAATTTGGTTGGTTATTGCGCAGAAAGGGGCCAGCATATGCTTGTATATGTCTACATGAGTAAAGGCAGCTTGGCCTCTCACCTGTATGGTAAGCTTAAACTCTACTTCCTGCTGGAGGAGATTACATATCTAGAGAGCATTATTTAAATGAATGAAATGCATGCTAGAAAACTGGACTTCAGTACATGACAAGCATGTTCATAAGCTATAAAATTTCCCCAAGTATGTCCGAGTGTTTATGAAAAGTTGGGCAGTCTAGCAGTAAATCGATTCATTGCCATAGGTTCAGTGGTGAGGAGGCTCTGGGTGAGAATGTAAGGGACAGTTGTTCCTTCCTATATGACTGTTTCACATAAAGGCCTAACCGTGAATAATCCTGTAAACTGCTATATGCTATTATTTCAGATGATTATGAATGGTTTGGCATTGGAAGGCAGTTCTTGGAATGATTTATTGATATGATTTGAGTGCTGGCCGGATGAATGATGAAGTACGACGAACTTTAGACTATCAATTATCTCACCTGACATGATGTAGAAAATTCCCTTCTATGCGGTGTCAATTCTTTCCTGGAAAGAAGTTTTTGTGAGAAAGAGCATTCTGAAGGATACTGCATGTTTTTCTTAGTTAAGTTACCCTTGTTAGGTAGAAGGAAAAATTAGTGCATGATTCTACCATGAGACTGCATTCTGCTGTATGAAGTTGTAAGTAGCACATATTCTTTCCAGGTGATATTAAGGAATCATTGAGCTGGGACTTGAGGGTCTATATTGCCCTAGATGTGGCAAGGGGTCTGGAGTATCTTCATGATGGGGTAAGATTTTGCCTGTCACCCATGTTGTTTTCCTTTCTAAATCTATTTCACTTTTAGTTTTGGTGCTTTTATGTGCTTTTTTGCATACTGTACTAAAATTTGGCCATTGTTATAATTTCATTTCAGGCAGTTCCTCCTGTAATCCACAGGGATATCAAGTCCTCCAATATTCTCTTGGACCAGACCATGAGAGCAAGGGTATATCTCATTTAAGATTCTAATTTACATGTTCTAACCGAGGGTAGACCAGGGCTGGATAAATATTGCCGATATTAGTTGCATTAGGGGATTAATCTTTTTATATGTTTGTTTCATTTCTTGAATGATTCTGAATTTGCTGCTTGCCAAAACCATGTCCATGTAGATATGCATGTCAATAACTCAATAAATTGAATATTTGCTTATTCTGCTTCGATCAGGTTGCTGACTTTGGACTTTCAAGAGAGGAGATGGTAGACAAAAATGCTGCTAACATACGAGGAACTTTTGGATACCTTGATCCCGAGTATATTTCCACCAGGGCTTTCACAAAGAAAAGTGACGTTTATAGTTTTGGAGTTCTGTTATTTGAACTAATAGCTGGCAGAAATCCCCAACAGGGTCTCATGGAATACGTTGAGCTTGTGAGTTCTCTCTCTCTCTCTCTCTCTCTCTCTCTCTCTCTCTCTCTCTCTCTGACACTCTAGTTTCAGAATGGGAGAGTAACATTTACCAATATAAAACTTCTGTCTTAAATTGACTGCTGAAGTGCTATGGAAAACAAAACATTTGTTGTTTTATGTATTTTTCACAAACCACAACACCTTCACCTCTCCATCGCACGAGCCACTATTAAATGAAGAAGAGAAGTAGTGTTCTTTCATATTGCCTATATTTCCTGTATAAAAGAAGCTATGGGGTAATGATAATAGTCTTTCCTCGCATTTTTCTTCCTCATGTGTCAAACATTCTGTATTTTCGTCAAGCTTGGTTTAGTACACGCCTTAATCTATTTCTTGTTCAACTATATGGTGCGATGCACATAGGCGGCCATGAATTCTGAAGGAAAAGTTGGGTGGGAGGAAATTGTGGACTCTGGCTTGGAAGGGAAATTTGATCTGCAAGAGCTCAATGATGTGGCAGCTCTGGCATACAAATGCATCAATCGCATGCCAAGAAGACGACCTTCCATGAGAGACATTGTCCAGGTTTTATCTCGGATCTTAAAGTTAAGGCACAGTAGAAAGCATCACAGGAAGTCTCTCTCCGCCGCCACCGATGAAGCCACAATCGACATGGACCAACAAGAAAGTAAGACTCCAACCAGCAACCACCGGAGAGAGGAATCTGTGGACAGTACAGCCGACACGTTTGACGTCTAAATGAACAGTTGTGTCATTTGTTCATTTTTTTGTGTCTTTTCCTTTTTCATTTCTTTTGGTTTTGGTTTTGGCTTTGCTTTGTGACATCTATACAGTGGGAAAGAAGGTAGGAGGCAGGGCAGATATTCCCAATGCCGGCATTTTGTTTCTTCGAGTAGGTTTCGCAGCTAATGTCATGTAACATAGTCTGCTCATTCCATTTTCGATCCTCGATCTTTTTAACGAAGTGACCGCACCATCTGATTCTGTACATGGTCGTGCAAAGAGGGGATTGAATGTAAATGCCTTATGTCCAGTTGTTAAAATGTTCCTTTTGCTATTCACGCGCTGTCTCTGTCCGAGATGTGAACCTGAATCCTTTCCCTATGCTACGGGCGCGGTCCCTTCTGTTCCCCTTTCTATTTATGTTCTGGTAGTAGTCCGTTCGTGCATGCGGTAACGTGAGGAGCTTGCGGTTGTTGAAGCGGAATCAAATCATCTGGCGCGCTCTATTGAAGGTTTACCCGACATTTCATTTGATGATGGGAGGTGCCAAAATGTGGTGAGCATTCCTTTTCTCACTGCCTTATTTAAGAGGGAATTAGGAGCAAATCGTGCGTGAATCACTGAGTCAGTATAAATTTAATCCCGGAACGCCCGGGGAGAAATTTTCGTACGCATTCGGGGCATGTTTAGTTCTGAAAGGCAATTTCAAAAGTACTTGGGACACTTGTTAACACGACTTTTATATTTCTAAATCTGCCTGATGAGCAAAGGAAGGATTTTCCTTAGAAGTCGAAAGTGTAAGTTATCGATGTAGTGCTTTCTTGGCATCATCATCGTTATTATTATTATCTCATTAAATTTATTACTAAATGACATTACCCGGAGTATGTATCAAGTAATCAATGGGCCAAGAAAGAATGTTAGGAAGATCTATTTTCTTTCTTTATATTTCCCTAAATCAAGATATCATAATGTTCTTTCTATTCATATTCATATGGATCGTATATACATTATTTAATATTTCGATGTTGCCGAAGTAAATTACAATGATTACCGCTTCAAATTCAAAAGGAGCCTTTTATTTTATATAATGTCGTGTTTTCAATTCGCCATCCATCGTTCGGGCCCTTTTCCTTAGAAAATTTTTTAAGGGCTAATATCTGGAGTGTTTAAAGTGGCCCACCACCATAACTCCCCACTTAAGATGTCTTAGCAACTATAGAGTTTCGACCCTGGGACCTCTGCGTTGAAGTACCTAAAGTCGAACCAACTCAGCTGCCTACCGGTGGGTTAGTATATATTTACTTAGTCCCTAAATTATATGAAAATGTTCAATATTATTCCTAGACATAAAAATCCATGCATCACTTACACATTCAGTCATAATTCAGAATCATTAGGATTATATTATACATTGGATTAAAGCTCCGATACTATTTGTATCATTCTTCCGAATTTCAAAAGCCCAAAGACCAGCAAATGCGTCGTCGTTTCGCAGCGCTCCCTCTCCCTCTCTCTCTCCATATTATCCATATCACCATCATCTCCTTCGCCAGAACCAGGAGACTGAGCTGTCGCTACGCTTCTCAGATTCAGGCCAAATCATCAGGAGCAAAAACCGGGGAATAGAAAGAACAGCGGCGGCGATGGCCATGGCCTCTCTTCAGAGCTCACTGACTTCGCTCTCCCTTTCCTCCAGCTCGTTCCTCGGCCAACGCCTTCCCCACTCCTTCCTCCCCCCGCCGGTCTCCGTACGTTCCTGCTCCCCTAATCTCCGAGCCGTTTCCCAGAATTCCAAAACTGCAATTTTGTTCGGTAGCTTAGGACCAAAACCAAACCCTAATTCCCTCAGCACGCCTTGACCCGCACGTGTCGATTCTCGAATTTTTAATCGCACATAGTTAATTCGGTGTTTTAGGTGGTGGATTGTTGAGTGCAGTAAACTGGATTGCGGCGAATGCATAGTGAATTCTTATGAGCCTGATATTCGCCCATCCGCGTTATCTGTGTATATGATACGAGACCGACGGTTTTGTATCAGCTGTTTCGCTTGTTAAATTATTCGAATCTCGATTATACGAACTTTGGCTACTGAATCTGAGGCAATGAATGATTGTGTTCTCGTGGATTCAGCTGCAGAGTGAAAGTGATGACACCGAATTAGGAACCGTTGCCAGTAATTCTGTATGTTGCTAGTAATCATGTGACGGTAGTTTCTCCAATGTTGTTGGAGATATATTGCCGAGGAAAGGTATCGGCGTGGCAGTGTGCGACTAATCATTGTCTACCTATGCAGCGAGAATAGAAAATGCAGGAAATTTCTTGTTCTGCGGTTGCGCGATTTAGATCAATGTGCTTTCGCAGTGTTTCACTTGGCAAGCAGCTGCCTTATGTGGGTTTTGATGGTTGGGCACCACCTTTTAGTTGATTGAATTTCTTCTGTTGTTCAGCTGCATGGTCTAAAAAGCTGTTTGAAACTTGATAATTGATATATCTATTAGTTCATTCGTACCTGTTGAAATTGGCTTGGCAGATAATTTGATGTGAATCTTCTTAATTCGGTGGCTTTATCTGACTGCTTCAGTCTGAAATATAGCAGAGCCTATTTCCAATTTCATATTATCAATAGGAGTAGTGAAGGGTCCATTTGGAAAATGGTGAGGTGAATCCTATATTTACTCCATTCTGCTCTCCTCGCTGGCCATGGCTGGGTTCTGTTGTCTTGTTCTTGTTAGTATTCTGCAAGTGCTATACACCATGCTTTATTGGAGTGAAAGAGGCCTCTTTTACCTTTAATTTCTTGTTTCAGATAAAAGTTAGTTGTTGGGACAGACATTCTGTAGGGGCAGCTAGGATTGGCACTTAGTAGTTGCTGCTTGCAATAAGTTCCTATAGAAAGTGAATCAAAGGTGGTATCTCTTGCACTCACTGTTACCACGAAACCACACATTCTTCTATTGGGGAGTGGATTCAGTATGATATATTCTGGTGTGTCAACTGATGAGCACCATGCTGACATTATGATGCTGGTCTGCAGACTCTTAAGTAGTGTTTTAGCTGTTCTAAAAAAGAAATGCAGTAGTTTGTCTTGATTTCGTGTCTATTTTGTTCTGCTTACCCAACATGTCTAGAGGCATAACTCATTTCTATCCATTGGATCCCTTCCTCCGTGCAGGTCAATTCAGCAGACAAGCCATGCCTCATTGTTGCAAAAGTTAGCATTGTTTTTTTTTTCTTCTCTCTCTCTCTCTCTCTCTCTCTCTCTCTCTCTCAGGTTTATTTCTTTTTGGAGTGCTGAAATTGAATTACGATTACAAAAGGGAACTGCTTTTGCCATCAACTGAACTACATATCAACTGGTCTTTGTTTTCCCATTGGCAGCTTAAACATTGGGAGAGAAAAAAATGTAAGCCAAACAGCCTTCCTCTTTTGCATAAAATGCATGTCAAGGTAGGCGATACAGTGAAGGTAATAGCTGGACGTGATAAGGGAAAGATCGGGGAAATATCTAAGATCTTCAGGCACAATAGCACCGTGGTTGTCAAAGAGATAAACTTGAAGACAAAGCATGTGAAGAGCAGGGAAGAAGGTGAACCTGGGCAAATTGTCAAGGTAGTTCTCACTTAATCACTGAGAGTTGAGCTAGTTCCTTGAAGATACTGGATGATTACTTCGTGTCTATGGATAGAATCTTTTAGAGCTAAATATCAGTATTTTCCATTTACCCTACAGCCTTCCGGCGACTTTGATTGAGGAGTTTTATACTTAGAATGGCATCAATTATATGTAATAGGAATGTCTATTTCTAATAAATTTCAAGTTGGTTTTTGTTATGAGAACTAAATACTTGTCAAATTTTCTTATCCAGATCGAGGCGCCTATTCACAGCTCAAATGTGATGCTCTACTCGAAAGATCAAGAGGTGACAAGTCGGGTGGGTCACAAAGTGCTCGATGATGGAACAAGAGTCCGTTTCCTCATAAAAACCGGGGAGATCGTTGACAGTGCAGAGAACTGGAAAAAATTGAAGGAGAGCAAGGAGAAAACTGAAGTAGCAGCAGCCTCATAGAAATGGTTCCGTGGCTCCATTAGACTGTAGTCTCTGGATCTCTTTATGTACATCATTCCTCTCTAGCAACTTCATCTGACCATTTTCGCAGAGTTGAAATTGTGCTCTTTCTTTCCACATCCTCATTCAGATGGTAGATAGGAAAAGCAAGTTTACTTATATTTAGTCCAAAAGAAATGCGGGTCATTTCACTTCTGGAAGATGAATGTCAGCGTTAAGATGCAAATTTTTGACAAGCTCTAGTTTTTTCATGTCCTTTAAACTGTTTCATTTATCCAATTTTGCAACCACAGTTCATCGGATTGGCAATGATGCCATTGCTGTTCTCCTGCGCGCTCATCGTGCTTATATGATATGGTCCTTCAATTTCTTTTTCGGGTCCCCTTATTGAGAGCACGAGCTGACAAACCAGGGAAGATACTTGATGGAGTTTACGTGTATGTGGACAGCTCATGTTTACAGCACGTGAAGATCAGCCAACTCAGAACTTACTAAATGTCATCCTGCTTTCTGCTATTTTAATTTAATTGGAGCCCCTTATGGCCTTTTTAGGAGTTTGCACTGCGGTTGGCTATTTTTAATGGTTTATGACCAGTTACCACAATTGTTCGTCTGTTTCTAAGGAAAAGATCTCGTGCAACTCTCGTCCGCATGCCAACGAAAGTGATCTGTTGGTGAGGTCTGCAACTTGCAGTTATATTGTAAGCTCTCTATTAGATATTTATCAGCGTATATTCTTGGAACATGCCTCGCTTCTGTCTTCTGTATTAAAACCCTAAAATATTTGCTTGACAAAAAACTTTGAGCTTGCGTAGCGTAGTACTTAACGCCTCCGTTTTTCCCAATTTCTATTCTTTTGTTAGGAATAAAAAAAGAAGTAAACCTGTTTGCAGTAAAATATTTGTTCCGGAACAATTTCTCAAATTTTTTGTTCGGGAACAGTTTTGAGAAAACAAAAAAAGTTGCTTGCTTGTCCCTAACAATTTCTAAATAAGCCAATTTTCTTTTTTTTTTTTTTCTTTTGTTTCTCTCTCTTGGCGCGGCCACCTCCAATCGCCCGAGCCACGGGCGACCACCGACCGCCCCCACCGTCGCCGCCGCGGCTGCCGCCATCCACCGCCGCTGCCGTCGCGGGCCGCCTCCGCATAAGCCGCTCGCCGCCCGATCGTCGCCGCCGCCGCCGCCACCCCGCCGCCGCCGTGCTGCTGGGTTGCCCACGATCACCGGCCACCGTCGGGTACCGCGACCGTCGCGAGCCCATCGGCCGCTGCGACCACCGGCCGCGGAGGTGGCGGCCGATGGGCTTGGGGCGGCGGTCGCCGGTGGACGCCGATGGCGGCGGGGTCGTGGTAATGGCGACGGGATGGCAATGGGCGGCAGGTGGCTGCGGCAGCTCAGCGGGTAACGGGGCATGGGGGGGCCGGGCGGCGAGTGGCGGCAAGGTGGGCTAACTTCGTCAATCCGTGAGAAAGAATAAAAAATGAATAAATACAAAAAAGAAATTGTTGCGTTTAAACACATTTCTATTCTTTTTCTATTCCAAGTAGAAATTTTGTGTAGTTATCAAACAAGTTTTACTCGAAATTGTTAGAACGAGAAATGAAAAGTTAACTATTTACGAAAAAAAACTCTCCCGAACGTAAGCGTTATGCTACGCGACGCAGATTCTTCTTTGGTATCACAGAACGAAGGTAGATCGGAAAACGCCATAAACACAGATTCTCCGTTCGAACCACATTTGGTCTATTCTATCTGGGGAACGTTGTTTGGATCAAATCCCTTCCTTCTTCCTTGATCAGTTGTCCTGTTCTTTTCCCACTAAAATGGAATGAAAATCAACGTTTGGAGATGTTGGATAGAACAGATGTTGTTCTGGGTGTGTTTAGTTTTGCTCACAACGTGTGAAATTACATCGATCTTTCATTTGGTTCCAGAAGCATGGTGAACCGTGAGAGCATCTGGTCATAGCTGATTCCGAGACGTTCTTGCTTGTTCTGTTTACGTGAGCATTAGGTGGTTCTGACGCTTAGGTTGCTCGAGTGTGTGCTTGCGGAGACTGTAGGATGGAAATGACCCCTCCATGGGATAATGTTCGAGACATTTCTCCACCCATGAACCCGAATCACATGCCGAATTCGATGTCTGCGTCGTGGAGCGCAGGCAACTTTACTTGCATGACAAGACAGCATTTTCCTTCGAGAGAATGCAATGGATAAATCACTTGCGTAATTGGAAATTAAATTACTCAAGAGTGAAATGCGGGGCATGTGAAAACTCCCTCCACCAAGGTAGTCCGCCGTCGGGAATCAGGAAAATCAGCCGTATAAATGCTGTTGTGTGATTAGAAGTTAGAACGCAATGTAAATCTCCTTGAAATTAGAACAGATACACAAAATCAAGAAGGAACGATCATATAGGTGTGTGTATGACATGTAAGGAAAAACCGGAGCTTTTTTTTGGAATAAAATGTCAAACACAATACCATCAAAACATCTCACATCGATTGTTTATGGAATTTATTTGCTTTTCATATACATATGGTCTTTTCCCCATAAATGTAACATTTTAAGTCAGACATTATAAAAAAAAATCATACTCATTTTGAATATTTGTCAAGATAACTCAATGTCCAAAAGTAACAATATGTTTGTGACAGAAGCACAAAAGCAATAAAATAAGTTTTAAGTAATTAGATGAAAATGTGATTTAATATTTAATTACTCGAACACTCTCTCTCATTTGTAAAATAGACTTTGGCTTATACAATTAGGGAGGCAAATATGAGCTTAGAAAGATTTGAACTTAAACTTTCTATTCTGATACCATATAAGAATTATACGGAATCATTATCAACTGTTTTAAAAATTTAAACTTTTAGATAAAAATATGATTTAATAATTAATTACACTAATAAAGGTAATCGATATTTTTATGTTAGCATGTGCTGGCAACACAGTGCATGAGTCTCCCTTTGAATTGATATCTTCCACCTGTCTAAGGTAAAGGTATAGATGTAAGGCACTCACATGGCTTGCATATGAAATAAATATATTCCCATGTGACAGAGACAACCATACTTAAAAGATTTCCCTTATTTGGCACTATAGTAAACATTTCCCTGCTATATATATATATAAGGAGACGTGGCTGTCCATCATTGCTACTCAGAAACCAGATTTTCCACCCTTCCCCAGTTCCCTTATAGCTATCGAGAGGGGCCAAGGGCCATCAATTTTGAAAGAGCTCTCTTTCTCAATTCTCATGTTTTGCAGAGAGGAGAAAGGAGGAAGAGAGACAGAACAGAGATGGAAGACGATAGCAAAAATTCAACTGCACCAGCATACTGTGTCACCGGGGCGACCGGTTATGTCGGTTCTTGGCTGGTGAAGTCTCTCCTCCGACGCGGTTGCAAGGTCCATGCTGCGGTCCGCGACCCCGGTGTGTATCTCCATCCCTTTCTCTTATTTTTCCCTTCTTGTCAGCAAATCCAAGTCGAGTTCGAACGCTTTGAGTGTCTTGATTTTTTTCTTATTCACCCCCCCCCGGCCCAATAGGCCCATCAAGAGTAGAATTCCACCCCGGATTTTGGCGCTAAGGTCTGAGAACTCATCAAATTATTTTGTTCTCACCAAAATTGTCCCATCTTGTTACATCCTAGGGAAGCAATTAAAGGATTAGCAGCAAGAATCAGCATTGGCTTGAAAGTTGACTGAAATGAAGAATGTCATGTTGCCCCTTGAGCTTCATTAGGCCCTGTTCATTCTGCTTTCGCTAATTTCAAAATTCGCCCTGATCACTTAAAAAAGCTTCCGGTTTTCCTCATCCTGCAGCCAAATCCTTGCGTCTGCTATCGACATGGAATGGCGGAGAGCGCTTGAAGTTGTTCCGAGCTAGTTTGCAGGATGACGGGAGCTTCGATGAGGCCGTAAAGGGCTGCGACGGCGTCTTTCACGTCGCCGCCCCAATGCAATTCGACGTTCACGAGAGCACCGGTAGATTATTTTATATTGTACAACTCAGTGGCAACTTTTTATGGTGACCATAGCGCAAGAAATTGTCGAATCCCATAAGAACTGCTTCCTTCTTTAATCTTTTTTGGCAAGATGAATGCGTCCATTCGAACATCATCGATCCAGCGGTCCGGGGCACCGTGAACCTCCTGAAATCATGCCTGAAATCAAAATCAGTGAGGAGGGTGGTGCTCACATCTTCCATCAGTACAATCACTGCCAAGGACAGTGCAGGGAATTGGAGAGATGTTGTCGATGAATCGTGCCAGACCCCAATCGATCATGTGTGGAAGACTAAAACCAGCGGATGGGTAGTTGCACTTTTCATTTGCCTTCAATGTTCAAGAGCATACTAGTGATTTTCTTTTGATTTTTGGGTTAAAGTGAGAAATTAGCAAATAGATGATGATGTCGTGGCAGGTTTACGTGTTGTTAAAGCTCCTAACGGAGGAAGCAGCTTTCCAATTTGCAAGAGAGAAAGGGATTCACATTGTATCAGTGGTTTCCACCACGGTTGGAGGCCCATTCCTCACGTCTCCAGTTCCCTCCAGTATACGAGTTCTCTTGTCCCCAGCCACAGGTAGCCTTTTGCTAGTTTATCTCCAGTTGATAATGATAACTTCGAGTTCATTAGACATATCAAAATGGGCCCTAAACTCTTTTTTAATCTGTATTTAATGAGCTGAATTAGTCATATTAAGTAAATGGATCATAATCGATTTAGAAATGTAAAATCTAAAATTAATCAGAATTAAATGAGTGCACAACTTGCTTAGACTCAATCCACCCCTTTGACTCTCTCCCACTCTCATTTGATCTCGCGATTGCTCATTCCATGCTTTGAACTCAATTTTAGTATGAGTCTTACTAGACTAGGTCAAATATGAAAGTCTTTAGCAATATGGATTAGATTGTGTCGTATTAGGAGTAAGCACAAGAGTCGTACAAAACTAGTCAGTTCTGAATGGTCTTTAGTTCCTAAAATTTGGAGATGACGATGATTGGTCCTATTCCATATGTGGGTTGGACCAATGGTTTTTTTTTTCTTTTTTATTGCCAAAAGGCTGAAGAAGAGAACAAAAACAACGTCCATAGATACACTAGCATTCTTCAAGAGTGTTCCATCACTTGCGAAAGTTTAAAACAACATTCTTTCCAATCCCGTGTTCGGTTCTAGTATTCTATTCCCTACCAGGAATGGGAAAAGGAAAGAAAGAAATCACACTGGTTTCCGAACCCACTCAAGAACAGGACTAGATCGGTTGATCCAGGTTTAGGATCAGGTGGGTTGATCTCTCGATTCCACAAACTATGAGCCAACTATTTTGGTTAAGTTTTCGATTCAAAGATGAGAACTATCCATCTTAGGAAGAATTACCCTTAATTTGGATTAACGTAGATCAGATCATTTTCAGCTCGACCCACATGTTTGATAGGTCTAAAGTCCTTTAGCATCTGGACTTCATTCAATGCGACATTTAACAAGTGTAAAATTATGGTGATTATATTACGCAGGTGAAGTTGACATGTTCGAAATATTATCTGCCGTGAACTCTAGAATGGGATCGGTTGGTGTAGTCCACATTGAAGATGTATGCAATGCCCACATTTTCTTGATGGAGCGTGCCGAAGCAGAGGGCAGATACATATGCTGTGCTGAAAGCTGCCCCATGTCCAAGTTGATCCGAAACCTTGCCAAAAATTATTCACAATCGAACATAACAAGGTAATTTTTCTGGATAATTTACAAATGAAAATTGCATTGCTGCATGGACAATGTTCGCACATAAACCTCTTTTGCTCAATGTCAGGTTGGCGGATCAGGAGAATGAGTCGGTCCCAGCTGAGATTTCTTCAAAGAAATTGAGGGACTTGGGGTTCAGCTACAAGCATGGAACAGAAGACATTATACGCGAAACCGTGACTGCCTGCATAGACTTTGGCTTTTGTCTTCCATTAGCAACTTAAAACTCGGTTTTCTGTCTTTCAATTTGTGAATCCAATGAGCTACAAAACTAAAAGCTAATCGCCTGTGGCTGAAATGAAAAGGATGGAAGTTCTGGAGTTGGGCGAGAGCTGTCTTACCCTATATGTATTGCAAATACAGTTGACACCAAAATACTTTGTAAATCGACTCTCTCTAGACCATTCGACCGTGTTCGTTGAATGTCGAACCAAGTTAATGTTTTTGCTGTTGTCAGGACACATTAACAGCTGCTGCGGCCATTAATGATGCTCAAGTTTAAAATTCATGGGACTCCACGCGCTTAGAGTCATTAGCATTTGAATGCGAGCTGGATTTCAAAATGGGAACTGCACTGCATTAATGAATGGCAAGGTTTGACCATAGATCCTGGCAAATGCTGTGGAAGTTGTTCATTTGTTAACTCAGAACTCGAGCAAAGACCAAAGACAAAAGATTTCTGAATTAAAAACATGTCCGTGCAGTAGATTTAAAAAAAGAAGAAGTCATAAAACAGAAGTTTCAAGAAGCAGAAGAACATCATTTATACGACTCGGGCATGATGACTAAGCTCGGCGAAGGGGGTAAAGTCAAAAGAGTGGTCTTGCCTCGTGAGTGAATTTGAACCAGAACATTAAGATTGGAAATGATCCCTCTGTCTCTCTATCTCTCTCTCCCCACTTGAATCTTTCAAGAAATCCAAGCTCCTTTCGCCCATCGTCATTAAAGACGTGGATCGCGATTGGGTGCAGCATTTCAGATCTTACCCAGTAATCAGTAGTCATTTCCCTTGTTCAGAGAAGATCAGAAAAGCAAACCCAATGCACTCATTACTCGGCAAGTTTTCCTCATCTGCTTTTCGATTTCTTTCTCGGGGGTTCGCGGTTGAACTTGAATGTCCCGATGAATTGTCGACATCAAATCCCGTTTCGTCCGGTGGTTCTTCCTCTGCAGAAGCTACCGCCTCCATTAAATGTAGGTCCGTTCGGTGGTTCATCCACCCAGAAGCTGTAGGCCCTCAGCTCCTTTCTTTGGGGTTTTGGAGTACCAGAGATTCTGAACATCTCATTCAATTCATTCATGCTTTCATACATGTGTACATAAATTTGGTTAGTGACGCATTCATTGAGTGGTTATGATGTTAGGCCCCAGGGGGCTTTCAATGCTGGGCCAATGTCACCGCGAAATGGTACAAGCATTCGCTTGATCCTTTGGTCGCGAAGCATGACGTTCCATCACAGATTAAATCGAGTCTTATAAACATATGCCCAAAAGCAACTTCTTAAGGTGTACATGACAAGATTTCTGGAACAGAAATTGATTTTTGACCAGAAATTAATTTCTGTTTTCTTTTTCAAATCTATTTTTTGAATAGAAATCTGTTCTAGAAATAAAAAAATTAAATTGTGTTACCAAACGGATTTCTGTTCCAAACATGTTCCGAAGAATACAGAAACGGAAAAATAGAGAAGTGGAAATTTTATCATGCGCCCCCTTAAGTAACAAAAGTTTCGATTTTGATGACACCGATCACATGCTTCACCGGAGCATTTGATTCGTTGGAAACTTCAGTTGGAGGGAACACAATGAAGAGAAATGGAGTGTCCTAAGCGCTCTTCTTAAAACAGCCGGTCAAGGAAACTTCACATTTTTCCATGCACCAATTGCAGTCGTGTTATGGACAAATTAGAGCCTGAAAATCGATTTTTTTTTAAAATTTGAATATATGTAATAAGTGTGTCGAAGCACTCATTGACACGATTCTTTTAATGAAGTAGTGTAACATGTTTTGCATCACTGTTATTGTTTTCGAAGTTCTCGGTTTCACCATTATTGCAATTTTCGGAGTTCAAACAAGTATCAACACTGTCAAATGATAATACGAACAGCGAACATGAGTCGAATCTCTGTTATTTCGGTTGACTTTTTGTATCACGTACACTAAAACAAGATTCTTGGCTGTGGTATTTTCTTCCATGATTCCCCAAATTATATTAGAATCTTTAGAATCAGCTAAATTCTTTCAGCGGAAAAGGTGACTTTCTCATTTAAAAAAGCAAACCCCAACATGCAAATATTCTCTTTTCGAAATTCCTAGAAAAGTCAATGAATCGAAAATTTCCACTATTTAACAAATGCATTAGAAGGATTCGGTTAATGTAATCCCTAGATTTTTATCTATGTTCAATTTAATCTCTAGATTATATAAAAATATTTAACGTTGTCTTTGATCTTAAATTAATAAAATGAGTATATTTAATACATACTAAAAGTTCGAAAAGAATAGTAAACAAGTTAAAAGTTTAAGAATAACATTAAATATTATATTAAAGTTTAGAAATTATATAGAATAAATTAAAAATTCGATATTTAAAGGTTATATATGTCATTATTCAATCTTTTCACGAGAGGTAATGGAATTGACCACACCTTCGTCACATCGGATAATGAATAATCGATACACATGGGTGGCAGTAGGATGAAACAGAAAAGAGACAAGAGAATGGTACGACATGCAAGACACCTTCCCGAATTTTGTTCTCTTGCCCTAGAGCTAATCGTCTTTCGGGGAAATTGCTGCCCCTACGCAAGGACCCACATGCTGCTTTGGCTTATATAGCGTTTACCAATCTTCCCCTGTTTCTCTTTCTCCCCTTTTTTTTTTCTTTTTTTTTTTTTTAAACTTTTTTGGCCCCTATAGGATCAAATATTCACTCACCTTGCATGTGCATCATACCAGGTTATCAGAAATACCCCCCCAAAATAAGAAAGTGTTAACGAAGTCCTGCTCCTTCCCAAATGGGGCCCATCATCTCCTCCTTTGCACTATTCTATGACAAATTAGAAAAATAGACGGTGGTGTTTCTCTTTTTTTCCTATATTTTTAATTCGGCCACAAAAAACAAGGCCCTTTTTTTATCCGTCTTTTGCTCGTTCGTGCATGAAATTCAAGCTGGTCACTAAATTTTTAATAAGCCCTTCGGAATCCATCAAAGTTTTCAAAGCACCGACAAGGTGATCGGCGCATTCACAGGGTCTAACCTCAATTGCATAAATTGATTCTCTCTCAAAGTCTCAATTCTCCGTACGTCACGTGCACCACTCATGTTCATCAATGGTGCTCCAATCAGACCACAACAGAAACAAAATCAGATAAACTTTTGAAAAAAAGCCACAAAAAGCTCAACATTATATCCACAGTAACATATTTACCCTAAATCCAAACTTACACCCGCCAAGGTTCTGTCAATGGATATTATTAAAAAAACAAATGGTATTGACACATCACCTATGTCGCTTAAGCAAAATAAAAACAAATTGTTTTGACTGAAAAATCATTTGTCAAAACATAACATTAACAGAGGATGAATCCATACAGGTTTAGAATTCTTCATGTCACGGGAAAAAATTTAGAATAAATATGTTATAATAAAAATAGTTTATAAATTTTTATGTGAAGAAAATTTTAAAATAAATAGGTTGCAATGGACATAGTTAGTCTTTTCCCTCGACTTTTAAGGTTCAGGTTTTGAGGTTACACTCAATAATCATTCGAACTTCATCTTTTTGTTTTGGACCAGATATTAAATGAGTTGCAGGCCCTTCAACTCAGGAGAACGTGAGGCCAGACCATTCCACCCCGAAAGGCCCCTTTCAGTGTTAATGTTTTTCATCCTGTCACTTGTCATCTACCATCAACTCGATCTCTGATAACTGTCAGATTCTGAATTTTCCCCATCCTGTCTGCATCTGAATTTTAAAACAACATCCATACATTACTATAATATTCAAATCTTTTCAAGAACATAGGACACAGACTTCCTTCTGGCCATTCCATGTTTGATCTAACCGAGAATGAAAAAACTCAAAAAAAGCCCAAATTGCAGAAGAATCGAGTCAAAATATGTTCGAGAGGAGGTTTTGAAGCCAAAAGGAATGAATGATATGCCAGAAACCCCACAAGCTTCATTAAAAGCCCAAAAACAAACAAAAGAATTCGACTCAAGAACTTGCTAAATCCAAATTGCGCTCTTCATTCTTTCTCTTTACATCCTCCTTCAGGGTTTGCAAATCACCACAAAACAAGGAAGCAGAGCTCTAGGATTGAGCAAGTACAGCTCCTCAATGTGCGAATACAAACCCACTTTCCCGGCTAACGAATCGAACCCGGTCTGACCGGCCATTTCTTGAATGTTCTCCAGTGGCCTGTGAACCCTTCCTGCGATCACCCTGCACACTATCAAGGCCTTCCTCACCGTCGGGACGTCCTCCACCGCGTCGATGCTCTCGAACGCTCTTCCACTCGTGGACGTCGTGAACACCCCGATCCCTCGCTTCGATTCCTTCTTCACCGAGAAGCCGTGCCGCACGATCCGGCACACGCAGCACCGCTCGGACGTGCACAGGCTCGACGAGCCGTCGAGGCCCAGCGGGCACGCCACGGTCGTGCCGTAGAAGCGGAGCAGCTCGTTCCCGTCGGCGAGGCACCGCGGGTGCTTCTTCGGGAGCTTGCTGGCCTTGATCTTGACCGCCTCGCGGTACTCCTCGAACCGAGCCAGGGTCTTCTGCATGTTGTGGACCTTGAGGACCCGCTCGATCCGGTTGCCGCCTTGGTTCTCTGATTTCAGCCACCCGGTCCGACATATGATCTCCACGATCTTCCTGGACGAGTCCCCTTCCACTAGTTCAGTCACTGTTGAGCAAGAATACAATGGGGTGAGACGTATGTGATTATTAGTCCAAGCTTCATGATATTGAGCAATGCGAGAAAGAACACGAATAGTGAGGCTTTCAAATTCCCATAAATAGCAACAGCTACAGTTCTCAACAGGCGCTGGGAAAGTTGGATATTTAGTAGAGCCAACCAACTTTTTGATCCTCCAGCTCAGAAATTGATGAAGCAAACGATAAAAAATCTGCAGGGCCCGAAGACTAAGGAAAAGGACCCTTTTTTTCCATCAATGAACGAAATGGTAATCGTCCTCAAGAGGGCAGAAAATGCATGAGAAACTTTAAACTTTCTTGCAAGAGCAGAGCAACAACTACAAAGTCGGCCCCGTTAAAGTTGATTCGCGAAAAGGTTCAAAAGGAAATGAAGGAGATTCTGTAATATTCACATGCAAAGGTGTCCTCTTTCGCCCCTGAAAAACAAAAGTTGGCTGTCCGGATTTGCTTTTTCTCTGAATCAGAAAATCCACAAGGAACGTTTTTTTTTTTTTCTCTCTCTCTTGGAAAAAATGTAAAGTATTTCTCCTACCAGCATGCTTGGAAAGATGATGTGCCTCGGCAGCGTCCCATTTGGTGAACTGCTCTCCGCACTTGTGGCAAGTTATGATGGAGATCCCATTGGCGTCAACATCCAGCGACACCCTACTGCTAGAACGGACGCCGCCGCCGCCGCCGACTCTGCCACCGAGGCCACCAGACCCTTCTCTCTCCCCAAAAACAGATCCCCCTTCCTTGGAGTTGCCCCGTTTGCTGAGGTTGTCCTAAACGAAGGATTGAAGTAATGCATAGGCGTCCCCGGCGTCAGAGTCCCCACGAAGGTCGACCCGCCACTGCCACCCCCATCACCCCCCACGCCCCCGCCGGCGCCGGAGTCTTGGAACCCGTTGCCGTAGCCGGTGATCTTGAGCTCGCATTTGGTGTTGCTGAGGATGACTTCGTGGGTTAGGGGGTTCAGGAACTCGCTGCTCCCGATGGATCTCGGGCTGCAGCTCGGCGGCTTCTCTGCCATGTGCCTCTTGCTTCCATGGATGACGTCCTTGAGGTTGGCGATGGACCTCGAGCAACCCGACCGGCCTGTCTTTTTGGTCAAGATCGTGGTCAGTTGCTTTCTTGTTTTTGGGTCGTGGACATCCGATGGCTCTGATTTGCAGTGTAGTGACTTCTTGAGAGCAAACCACACTGTTGGCATCTCTCTCTGTCTCTCTCTCTCTCTCGACTCTTTGTGGGCTTCTTCCTTTTCCTCTTCTCTTGCTTGTGCTCTATCTCAAGCCCGCAAAAGCTTCATCTTCAGTTCACGGGCTGCCTCTCAGGTACCGAAGAAACGTTTGAAGATTCCCCATTGGAGAGCCATCTCCTGTTGAAGCGAAGCGTTTCTTTTGGAGCTTTACTGCGGACAGGCCGACAAGACACACGGACCTGAGAACCAAAACGGGGGCTGCTTTCAATTTTCGAACCCAGGGAAAAAGATAAAGATAAAGAATACGGGACGAATACAAGAAAGATATCTGTGTGTGGCCTGAGCGGGGGAAGATGATGACAGGGGAGCTGCTTATAACAGAGGGAAAGGCTGTCTTTAGTGGCGCTGGTTAATGATGGTGACTGAGGAAGGCCACCACAGGACACGACACGACGCCCAGAAACTCTCTCTCTCTCTCTCTCTCTCTCTCTCTCTCTCTCTCTGCCTTGTTATCTACGAACCTTCGTCGCCTCACAGTATCCTGTCACAGGTTCGTGGTTTTTCTTCTTTACCCAATTAACCCAAAAAATAAAAATAAAAACTTCACGGGGCGCCTCCTAAACATCAGGGCATTCAAACTTTTCCACCGCTGCATTGGTGTCATTTTTTTTTTTTTTTTTCCAGTCAAAATGCAATATATAATTCACCTATTAGAAAATTATGTCGGCTTATGTGTTGACATTTGTATTTTGTGAAAATATTAGGGGTTTGGAGTTAAAGCAGGCCAAAGTGTATTATTATCAAGAGGTCAAGATTAAGTGAAAAGTAAAAGTTGATGCAAACATACCCATATTCATTGTAAATTAGATAATTGAGATATAAAGTGGAACGATTTTTTAATTGCACCACAGTAATTCACAAGTGTATCATACATTGCATGAGAGTTGATTCATAGAGTAACGTGTTGTAATATAATTGAACTTTTAGACACTCGTTGCTTTGTGAATTTCATGCTTGTCTCGCGGACTTTTGTACTGAATGGTTCTTTTTACTATATGGGACATCAGAACTTCATAAAGAGGGTGCAGATAATATAAAGTTGAAGAAAGATGGCGAATAATAATTCTTTATTTTTCCCCTGAACGGTGGGCGGTAAAAACGAAAGACCTTTGTCCAGACAACGTGTGCCTCATGTTCCGGTCAAAGTGACTAACCTTGTCCCACAGACAGGGCAGGCAGCTGGACTAAAATCCTTTTCACCTGATCAACTTACTTTCATCGAAAGCTCTCGAGTACATATCTATCTGCCTTTCATAAACTATCATGTATTTTACAGCGGAGTCGGACAAAAGAGGCATGCCATGCTGACTGAGAGAGAGACAGATGGAGAGACCCTTCGATGATTCTACCTTTTTCTTTTCCCCTTTTTGATTGGTAAAAATAGTCATGCTGCCTCAAAACATACGCTTTGACAAAACCCTCTTGTGATTCCACACGACAATGCCTGGAGATTCTAACTATGGGGACTTTCTAGCATATGAAGATCTGGCCAATGGGCGCTAGGAAGTCCCTGTAACTAGGTATGCAGACACTCTTTTGCATTATTAGCTTCAACAAGATCGAGAAAGGCACGAAATCATATCTAATTTGTCTTGTTTCCTATCCACGTTAGTCAAGTACTGAAGTGTCTGTTGGTAACATTTGGTAATTTCGCCCCAACTGAAATTTAAGAGGAACGAGTAAGATGATCTCTTAAATTTAAAGGGCGCATAGCACTTCAATTACCCAAAACGATATACCTAATATAAGGATTGCTCATCATCAGATACATATCCTTAGGGGAGATGCCGATGGGTGCGTTTGTTCGTTCCTCATCATCCAGGAAAAGGGACTGGGCATATTCGGCCTATGATAGGATGCCTAGCTACATTTGAATACTCGTTGTGCAAGTGAGATTACCAAATGCTCTAGGATAGAGTAAGGGGGACATTGAACACCGGCCAATCCACCATCTGTCCCAAAAGGGGACGATTGCACTAGAAGATCTTATTGTCCCGAAATCAGCACCTGGTAATTAGTGGATCCGGAAAGGCGTCGATCTATATGCATAATATAATCCTAACCCCAAGAAGTGGTTGGGAAAAGAAGAGCTCGTCATCAAGCTTCGGACCCTCCCCAGAAAAAAGGTTCACGAAGCTTTGAAAGTCTAAGAAAGGGGCGTTGAAAAGGAGGGTTTAGAAAAGAAAGGGCAAATTGTGGCCTGTCGACTTTTGCCAATGCAAAGTGCGATTACTGATTGCCCTTCTCATGCTGTGCTGTGCTTCTGCTTCACCTTTCAGCGAAGGGGGCAGACAGAGAGAGAGAGAGAGAGAGAAAGAGAGAGAGAGGAAAGGGACAGTGCTCGAAAGCTACGTGCGTGCACATGCATGAGATTGGCGCATCTTCTGTACGCAAATGAATTCGATAGTTAATGCTTTTCCGATAATGTCAATGTGGACAGGTTTTTGGGTAGAGAAAGGGGGCACGGTTGCGAAAGCGGCCTGAGGAATGGGCTAATTAGCATTTACGTAAATGTGCAGTGCACCCGATTCAACCCAGAATTGCACACCCTGTGTTTGTGGAAGTGAAGAGCTACAAATTTGGCTCGATTGTAATTCAAAAGCTAGTCCATACCTGTTGATCTAATGTTGCATTGGTCGTGCACAAATTCTAACCCCTGCGAGACATTCGTCCGGCTTTGCCCGAGAATTCAAATGTAGATCCCATGCCCTCTTGCTGATCGATCGGAGCAAACTGGGGGCATCCACCTCCATGACCTCCAAATGTTGGGACAGATGTAACATATGGTAACGTGGCTTGAAACCTAAAAGACGACTCTAGGAGATACGGATTACGCAGCGCCAGATTCAGCTTGCAGCAAGGAATGATGAAGAGTCTAGGGAGTTTCTTGGTCACGTTACGATTATGAATGGAGGAATCATTCTCAACACCCGACAACCTAGTTTTGCCGTACCTCAAAGGCCTCTTAAGAGGCGATGAAGATCAATTGAATCTCAAGGCTTTGAAGCATTCTCCTTCCGAACACAGGTACATGAAGAATCTCTTCATGTGCAATTATTATTAATGGTTACATATAATGGGAAGAAGGTTCCTGGTGCAATAGATTTTCAAATCGCGATAATTACTGAAGTCGATCGTATAATCCGACGCCTAGACAAAGCACGCTGGTTTTCTAATACCCTAACAATGCGCGAAATGCCCTCGACTCGATAGTTGCTTCTCTCAACAGAACGATGCATACAATCCAAGTTGACCAAAGGATCTCGGGCCGCGTGAGTTATGAGAGTAGTCGAAGCCCGACTTCTGGAACCACGCCCGCCCAAGAGCTTTGGAGGAGCCGCTAGAGGGCTCGAATTCTACAGTTACGCAATCATCCGGCCTAATTGAATGGCAAAACAGCCACATTTTCCAGAAATTGTAATACCAGTGGCGGTGAAAAAGGAAACGCAACCAGCGCTGCCGCGTCCTTTAATCGAATACATGGCGACGAGTATAATTTTCAGTTAATTAATCAAGTCTATGTGATTGGAATATGTAAGCTATTTTGACCTTGGAGTTAAAATAGTCCTGATGAAAACTTTATCGGCTCAATGGAAGCTTTAGATTTATTGGTTCGATTCTCGTTTTATTGATTCCTGGGGAGCTTGACATTAATATGCATGGGATAAAAAAAGAATGAGACTGGAGAGCCCATTTTGGTCTCTATCATTCTTGTTTGGCTTTCTATTTGCACCAAGAACTTTACCCGACACACGCGTGTTTAAAGATGGGCCTAGAATATTCAATTCAAAATCTAGATTTCGAGAGTTTGAAAGAGCATCTGTACACACAACTGTTTCAAGTTGATTCGAACCTTTTTTCATTTGATCAAAAGTTAATCAATTTGGTCAAAGCGGGTTTAACATCCAGCGAGATTTCTGGAAATTCAACCAAATGAAAGGACACAGCGAGAAGGGGGTACGATCAAATTATAATTTTTTAAAAACAGCATATCAAGCAATGTAGGGGATGTAGCTCAGATGGTAGAGCGCTCGCTTAGCATGCGAGAGGTACGGGGATCGATACCCCGCATCTCCACTCCACTCTTCTCCTTTTTTTATTTGTTGGAATCTGTCTTTTCCTTTGGGCCTGCATGTTTTTATTCCTTGTTTCTGTTTTTGAACACTTTTTTTTTTTTTTTTTGTTCCTGGGAACAAAAAGGAACAGAAACGCGTTTGGTTGCGTTTCTGTTCTTTTTTTGTTTTTTGTTCCAAGAACACAAAAAGAACGAAATGAAAAAAAAAAAAGGCTGCTTTGTTAGTAAACGATTTTGAAAGAACGCTTCTTCTTCTCTCTCTTCTCTTTCTTCTTCTTTTCTTCTTCTTTTTTTCTTTTTTTTTTGGCCGGTCACCGGCCTCGGCCATGGCCGGCGGCCGGCCGTCGAGGGCCGGCGACGCCGTCGAGGTCGAGGGACCTCGCCCGGCGGAGCGCCCGGCCCCGAGAGGCCGAGCCTCGCCTTGGCCGGGCGAGCTCGGCCTCGCCGGATCCGGGCGAGCTCGAGCTCGCCCGGCCATGGCGAGGCTCGGCCTCGCCGCGGCGAGCTCGCCCGGCCCGTGGCGAGCTCGGGCTCGCCCAGATCCGGCGAGGCCAAGCCTCGCCTTCGCCGGGCGAGCTCGGCCTCGCCAGATCCGGCGAGGCCGAGCGTCGCGGCCCCTGGGCCGAGGCTCGGCCTCGCCGGATCCGGGCGAGGCCGCCCGGCCCCGTCGGCCCGGTCGCCGAGGCCGTGACCGGCCGAAAGAAAAAAAAATAAAAAATAAAGAAAAAAATGAAAAATAAAATAAAAATATTAAAAAATTAAAAGAAACAAAAAAAGAATAAAATTCACCAAACGTGTTTATTCATTTTTTATTCCTAATAAATTTACCAAACGCATTTTTCGATCAAAAATTGTTCTCGAACAAACACTTTTTTTATTTCTCATCCCTAACACAAAAAAATGTAAATGTTACCACGCAGCCCCTTTGTCTCTTTTCGTTTTGGATCTAATCCACATGGGCCGCATCTACCTCTAGCAGCATTCCACCGAGCTTGGACAAGTCATTTGGAAGCATGCGCGTGCCTCCAATCTCTCTCTCTCTCTCTCTAAAGAAGAGCAAATGCATATTATTATTGCATTGGATTCTCTGTGGCTACTGAGAATAGGGCATGTCATGTGGATTTAGGGAGGGGTGACGGTCTTCGTCTTTCCCCCTAATAATGTTGAGAAACATTCCGCACGTGAGCGATCCGGACAGCTTTAGCATCTCCTTTTGTTTTGAATCTTGGGTACGTACGCCGCCCATCATTATTTGACATACAGGATTCATGGAGTCAGAATCTTCACCGTGTCTTTAAAAAAGGATAAGGATTTTCCGTTTGAATTCATGCTAGTTGTTCTCGGACGGTCAGGATCTCATTGATCAATCGAAAAACAAATTAATATTGATTCATAATTTCTCATTTGGGTTCATCCATCAGATAGCCGTTAAACTTCTCGATAATTAAAAGAAATAGTAAATCACTTATGTGAAATTGACCAAAATCCCGATCAAGTCATACCCAATAAAAGGAACCGCTCACCCCAATCCAAAAAACATATTTGCAGTTCGAGCCACTCACGAACTTATCTCGGGCAAGGCCCATTGTCGCAGCAAGGCCGATGATCGCACACTTGCACGATCCTCCTCTCGAGGCTCGATGCATTAGAGAGGTAAAATTCAGTTTGTTTCGCCAAAAACATGCTAAAGAAGCTACATTTCCGCCCAAAAAAGGAAAAGGGAAATAAGGCTTTAAAATGGAAAATGCTATAAGGGTTCACAGACAATGCTGCGAATTTGGCAGATTTCGTCCGTGAGATCATGACAGTTAATATTCCAACCGCGCTTGTTTTTACTCGCGTTGGTCCACAAAAAATGACACGGCAGCTGCACCGAATTCCCTCCCCGTGATCCGAAGTTGGTTTAGAAATTTGAAGAGTCAACTCGCTACATATCCTCCCTTTGAGACTCCCCCTTCGTCCGGCCTTTTTAGCATCAAGATTTCCGCCTCTCCTAATCCGCCATACGTGCATCTTCGGATGCGCGAGAAAAAAGAACGAGACAAAACTGCTCCAAAGAAGAGACAAACATCTTGTGCCTTCCGACCACCGAAAACGTACCATCGCTTGTCCGAAAGCCCGCGTTTTGTTTTGCTTTGCCTCCTCTCTCGCACGAATAAGTGGAAGAAAGAAAAGGACCTTTTTTCAGTTTTCAAATTCATTCTGGAAGAGTCGATCGTTGACTATGGAACGATTCCAAGAAGCGTGCGCGAAATAAAACCGGTCATGTAACTCACGTCGCCACCTCCGGATGAGGTTATCACTCGTTAATTTAAAAAATTATAAATAAGAAATTGTCTGGTTTGAATAGAATACGAGGTAGGAATCAATAGGAACGAATCGATCTAATGGTGAATCATTATGACGCCCCTTCACATTTCACGAAGATTCTTAAGCTTTTATAGAGAATTGCATCATCTATTCATCTAACCAATCGAACAATCACAAAGCATCAATTACAACTCAAGAGAATGAAAGGCACAATAATTCGGATCTCATCCTCTGTTGGACAAACTGACGACGAGACCTCTTGGTGCACCTAAAAAATGTCTTTCCAATTCCTAACTATTACGTCAATGATATGTTGAGTCCTAAAAATCAATCGCTTGACTTAGCTCTTGGGTCTCTTTCGGATCCAAGAGATTTGCTGACCTCAATTTCGTGCAAGACTGGCTGAAAAAAAAAAGTTGACGGAGGCAACCCCGCCATGAAATTTCTGATTTCCAATCAGCATCGCCACCACCGCCATCTTCTTTAGTGGAAGTCACGTAATAGGACATGGCGCTCTCTACTCGACGAGTCTACTACGCTCTCCGCATGTCGCCATCGAAGGAACCGAGCAACGACGATGCCTTGCGATTCAAGCTCTCGATGCATCATAGCTCATGGTGGTCCATCAATTTTGGGAAGGTTACACCTACAAAAGCCCCTGCTCTTTTTTCACATCACCGCAAGAAACATAGGCACGAAGCTGTGGTTCTCGATTTGGAAAAAGATGTCTGGCCTTTGTTCCACTTAGGTAATGGAGTCTGTTTCACGCTATGCCAACAGACTGAATATTGCTTATTTTCTTCATATGACGAAACAATGATACGTCACATTGATTTCAACGTGTCGTCTTATGTAGTGTATACCGTTCGATTTTGGTAAATATCGACGTAAAATGGATCGCTTTTATTGTAATTTTATCTTGCTCCGTTCTTGAACTGTTCTTTATTTTTCGAGAGAGGGGATGATCAATTAGTCGTGGCTAATTATAGAGGAAGCCTCGAATGAAAAAAACAGGATATGAGAAAATGACACCCGACGAAGGCAGCCGAGCACCAATTGATGAATAGAAAAGGCAACAAACTCGTACCATTTTGAGGTCCATACCCTGTGCTCCTTTTTTTGCTTATTTATTTAGATAATTTTGGTGCTTATGCTTTACATTACAGATAGACCAGAGAGAGAGAGATAGAGGATCAGAATCTCTTTTCTCCCTGGGGGGTAATAAAGTGAAAAATTCTTGTCTCCCTTTTGAAGCAACAGAAGCTTAAATAATATGTTAATTAGTTTATTTATTTATTCGAATCGAATCTAATGGCAATGTCTGGTGATGGTGAAGCTTCCTTTTTGTGGGGAGGAAAAGAACACAATAATTCGCGGGGACAGCAAAGTGACAAATTATTCTGTGATTTAATTGCAAGATCTAAGCATCCGAGAAAAAAAAAAATCTTATTCTCTTTTTCTGTAATTTCTGTGATTTTTCCGGTGACGGCGAAGTTTCCTTTTTGTGGGGAGGAAAAAAACGCAATAATTAATGGGGACACAAAGAGAAAAATTATGTCGTGATATAATTGCAAGATCTAAGCATCCAAGAAAAAAAATATTTTTATTTTTTTCTGTAATTTCTCATTAAATGACGAGTGGTAATTATTTTAATTAAAAGGGATCCTAGAGTTTTTGGGTTTGGTGCTCTATCTCCTTCGGATAAAGCTATAGGGTTTCTATTCCCACCATCCTAGAGTCTGAGCGAGAAACATGATTCCATGACTACTAAATTGTAGATGCAAACTTAAGGATTAGACCACGCTTTTCTGGCCCTTTTGTTGTAGGGAGGGTGCAACAAATGTGGGTAGTAATTAGTTGTCTTTGGCATGATTGGCATATGGTCTCACCACCTTTCCAATCAACCTCTAATCATTACATTTCACATGCGGCTTTTAATTTATTTGTTCATTTATGAAGTTTAGTGCTAGGAATCGGTGAGAACCGTCCTCATGATGTTTTTTTTTTACGTGTGATTGCGTCATTCGAGAAGATGCTATAATCCCCATTTCTCCGTCAATATAAGACATTTGTTATTGGACCGTGATGAAATTCTCATGTCTCACTATTAACATCTATTCGCTTTTACTTATGTCTTAAGCCCTTTACTATTGCTATCTATAAAAATGTCCAGACTTATTCGTCTTAGTGAATACCTTATATCTTGCCCCTAAGAAGCTAGTCTTATATATATAAATAAATAAAAGAACATATATATGAACTTTTGCATGTCTACATACACGTGTGCATTGCAGAATTGTCATCGTAAAAAAAGTACGCGAATAGTGAGACCACATATCGAATGAACCCGTCTTATCACAGATTTTAATTTTTTAGGCAATACAGAGCGTGATACCAATTTTGATTTCTTAATCGCAATAAGATAAGGACTCTTTTGAAGCAACCCAATGAATTGGTCCTTGGTCTCTATTGTTAAATCATCGAGACACGTGAACCGACTAAGTTCGCTTCATCACTCTAACAGTTCAGAATTTTCTCATTAATTATGTTTAACAAGTGTTTTAAAGACATCCATTTGAATTACCATGCGTGAAAATGCTACGAAAGTCTTTGTTAAGGACGTTTCAGTCATTTTATTCCCATTTAATATCCGACCATACTTTCCATTTTCACAATTTCCGGATCCTGTGACGTTCACAATTTTATTTTAACAAAAAAATAAAATAAAATCACAAACGTTCAACTCAAGACATTTTTCACAATTGTCAATACCTAAAAGAACCTATTTTCTGTTTAATAGAAAACGCGAATTGTCCGAAAAGGGCCTCTAGAAGGAGGGACGAGCACGTGCAGGACCAAGGGCATCCAGGTAAATATGGCAACCCAACGACTCATTACCCATAATACCGCCAGATCCCCAATTTAAAAAATTTCAAACTCCACCCCCACTTTTCTTTTTACCCCCAAACCCTAACCGCAGTTAACGCTCCCCACTCCAATATATATATATTTTCTTTTTCAGAGGCACGCAACACTTAAAAAAATGAAAAACGGGCCGATTTTTAAAACAATATCCATCGCGGAATGACCGTACTGACCCCCGGTCGGTCGCCATTTTGCGGGAGCACCTCATCTCGCCGGCCCGGTCGAGGGCGGATTCCCCACCGATCAATTTTACCGCATCTCAAAGCAACGGCCCTGATCCGTTCAATCCCTTGGGACTCAATCAAAGACCCCGGCCCCACCACAACACACGCAGACAGACGCTCTCTCTCTCTCTCTCTCTCTCTCTCTGACGTCTCTGAGAAGAGTAAAAAAAACTTTTTCTCTGAGCTCTTGAAAATGGCGTCGAAGGAGGAGGAGGACCAAAGCAGACCTTCACTCCAGAACCAAAACAACAACGCCTCCTCCACCACGCCTTCCAGAAGCCCTCCCACCGTACCTCTCTCTCTCTCTCTTTCTCTCTCTGATCTCTGCAAGTTTCTTGCGCATTCTGTCGGATTTGCATTCGCGGTTTTGGCTCTGAAGTGAGGACGAAGAAGCGCGAGCCGATTGCAGTCGGTGTGATGCGGTTGAGTTTAGGAGAACCAAGTAGGTCCGATGAGCTCTAGGTTTTGGCTCTGCTCAGTGACGTTTTTCTTTTTTTGTTTTGTTTGGTTTCCTCTGTTTCCTTATTTGCGGTTTGCGTGCTTGAGAAGTGATGCGAGCTTTGTTTGTTTGGCGTGCATGGTTTAGAAGAAGTATAGGGCCGATGAGCTCGGCGTGATCGAGAAGAAGCAAGAGATCCGCGGGCAGAGGATGGTCGGCACGACGACGGCCAGGGCGAGGAGCCGGGAGGCGTTCTCGGTCGTCAACAGCGGGCAAGATCTCTGCCCCAGCAGCGCTCCCGCGAGCAATGCCGGCTCCGAGTGCGGCGGGATGGAGTTCACCAGGGAGGACGTCGACGCGTTGCTCAGCGAAAGGCCTAAATCGAAGAACAAGTTCAACTATAAGGTCCGTGTGTTTCCCGTTCCGGCATTTGGGGTTTGCTCGTTCGATTCGATACGTCGAATGTCGAGGGTTCTATTTTGTGGTAGTGTAGATGTGGCCGGGCCAGACTCGTTGAGTTTTAGACTGAGTGAGAATCTCAGCGAAGCGTTTCCGTGATGAATGTTTTCGAAAGCGGGTTTTGGCGTGATGATTCGGCGTTCGGTTAATCCTGTGCATAGAAATCCTCTCATCCTTCGTTTCAACCATTCTATCATCCACACATCTCTCATATTTCACACAGCCATTTTTCATTCGACTAGTTTTCAAGTATGTATAATACTGTTTTTTAACAGCTCGAGTGTTTCGAGACATCTGCTGCAGTTCTAATTTATCAATCATTTTGCTTATGGTCCCTGGCTGCCATGAACTTTCTGTGTCTATCAGAATTGGAAATTTTTCCTTGGGATTTTTCTTATGACGAGGGATTTTAGATTTCAATGGGATGTGGTGATAGAGCAGAGAAGATCAGTTAGATTAGTAGTCAGAGATAAAAACTAATTTTATTAGCAAATCTCTTCGTTCATCCTTTTGTCCATGATTAGTGTTGGTTTGCTTTTTCAGGAGAGATGCGAGAATATGCAGGAGTACATAAAAAGGCTGAGGCTTTGCATTAAATGGTTTCAAGAGCTTGAGGATAGCTTTCTACAAGAACAGGAGAGGTTAAGGAATGCCTTGAACTATGTTCAGCAAAGGCTTGATGAATTAGGTAAAGGCTTCCTGGGAAATTGTGGATGTTATATAGTATTGGCTCCTACTTGATCAAAGCATTCAATTTGTTATGTCGATACGTTTTGTAACAGAGGTTTCATCACAAAATAAGGAGGAAGAGCTGAGTTCTATAATTGTTGAGCTAAGGAAGAATCTTGCGTCGGCTCAGGAGAAACTCGCAAAAGAACAAGCAGATAAGCTGGTAACTGGCTTATATTCGAGTCATATCTGAATGGTCAGCTTTCGGGAATTCTAAAAATGTTTTGATGATGATAATCAGGCTGCAGTAGATTCTCTTGCTAAGGAAAGGGAGGGCAGACTCAACAGTGAGAGGCTGCAGGCTTCTCTTTCTGAAGATCTCGCCAAAGCTCAACAAGAGCTATCGAGTGCTAATCAGAGAGTATGTTCTGAATTTTATTGGGTCAACATTTTTAGTTTTTCTTTTTTATGTATGCCTTTTTCTCTGGGAAGTATGCTGACAAAACTTGTCGCATATTGCAGATTTCGTCAATTAATGACATGTACAAACGGTTGCAAGAATACAATACGAGCTTACAGCAGTACAATTGTAAACTTCAGTCAGATCTCAGTACTGCTAGTGAGAGTCTGAAGAAAAGTGAGAAAGATAAAGCAACATTTTTGGAGGAACTCAGCGCTTTAAGAGGTCATCATAACTCACTGAAGGAGCAGTTTGCTTCAGTAAAAGTGAGGAGTTACTTCACTATGAATCTGATATCGTTTTCATGCTGTAAAATGCTCTTGTTTTAAACAGCCAACGACAGATCAGCTCATTGTTTATCTTCCTTGAATTGATGGCCACTATGCTGTACAGTACTTTTTGGCCACTGAGAGTTTTGCTGGTTTTGATCCAGGTCTAAAATATGCAGGGAGGTCGGTGGCTTCATTGGGATTTGAAATAACTATTATAACTTTTTTGATATTTTCTTGACACCCATCGATTTTCATTGTAATCGCCTTCTGGATGAATGTTTAAAACAGAAGCATTATGCATGAGCTCTTACTTATATCATGGTAGTTTTAGACCATCTTTTGTTACTTTTTTCTTTAAGGTAGCAAACCTGTCTATCTAAATGTAGGTTTAATGCTAATTTGCTTAAGCTAACTCCCTTTTTTGGGTTTAAAATGCTAACCTACTTGGTAATATTGTCAGGCTTCTCAAGATGAGGCTATGAAACAGAAAGAGGTTTTGTCAAATGAGGTAGTATGTTTGAGAGGGGACTTGCACCAAGTTAGAGATGAACGTGATAGACATCGAGGGCAAGTGGAGGCTCTATCAGCTGAAGTTGTTAAGTACAAAGAATTTACTGGAAAATCTTGCTCTGAGCTGGATAACCTGACGCTAAAATCAAATGAACTGGAGGTTCTCTCTAACACGCTCAGTTTGAACATACTGGCTCTATTTGTTACTAAATGATTGTTTGACTAATAATTGAGGTATTTTTGTTGTAGACAAAGTGTTTGTGTCAGAGTGAGCAAATAAAGATTCTGCAGGACACAGGCTGATGGTTGCTGAGACTAGATTGGAGGTATCTTATGGTTTGCTAAAAGTCTTCCTAATAGTGTGCAGCCTCATATGTGCTTTCTCGATAGATAATTGAAATTTGTCATGTTCATGTTCCAGTCCATTTTCTTAATCCCAAATTTCCTCTTTCAGGCGTCTGATTTATCTGCCCTGGAAACGAGAGCGGAATCTGAAGAACGGAAAAAACTTTTATCTGAATTACAAATCCGTCTAGCAGATGCAGAATTTAAGCTCATTGAGGGAGAGAAATTGCGTAAAAAGTTGCACAACACTATCCTGGTATTTATTGTCACTGACATGACAACACAATTTATATGATTTACTTCGTCATATCCATAACTGATTTTTGTGGATGCTACAGGAGTTGAAAGGAAATATCCGCGTATTTTGCAGAGTGCGCCCTCTTTTACCTGATGAGAGCAGTTCAGAAGCAAAGGTGATATCCTACCCCACATCCATGGAAGCTCTCGGACGAGGCATCGATCTTGTTCAAAATGGTAGAGTCTAAATTAAGCGCTGTAATTTTTCTTCTTTCCTTTTTCTTTTGCAATTTGCAACGTTGTATGATGTAGAAACTCATGTATCTTTCTGCTGTGAACAGGGCAAAAGTATTCTTTCACATTTGACAAGGTTTTTATGCCGGACTTTTCACAAGAGGATGTCTTTGTTGAAATTTCACAACTTGTACAAAGTGCTCTTGACGGTTACAAGGTAAATTGTCTTGCAAGTCGTTAGATACTGTTTCGCTCTATTATCTTTGATATGATGATCTACTGCGATATAGAAAACATGGACAAGATTTTTCCAGAGGTAAAATAGGTATATTTTCATATAAGTTCATTGCTGAACCTGCTTTCTTGTACTCAAGCTTCTATTTATATCAAAATCTGCAGACGAAGCAAAGCAAACATCCCCTTTTTCCATGATGTTAGTTTCTGCAGGTCTGAGTTTTTCCCGTTTTGGCTTCAGGTTTGCATTTTCGCTTATGGCCAAACAGGTTCAGGGAAAACCTACACTATGATGGGTAGGCCAGGCCATGTGGACGAAAAAGGATTGATACCACGCTGTTTAGAGCAAATATTCCAAACAAAGCAATCTCTTCAATCTCAAGGCTGGAAATATGAATTGCAGGCATGAAACTTTTCTATGTAGTTTGTATGAGGCTGTGTGCTTATTTTCTTGTATGTTGTTTGTGAAGTCTGCTGGTTCAAACCTTTCCAGGTGTCAATGTTGGAGATATATAACGAATCAATTCGTGATCTGTTACCATCCAATTGGTCAAGTACTGATTCGACCCGGACAGAAAATGGTAACGCAAAGCAATATGCAATCAAACATGATGCCAGTGGAAACACTCATGTTTCTGATCTGACGGTTGTGGATGTTCGTAGCACCAGAGAGGTTTCGTACCTTTTAAATCATGCTGCTCATAGCAGGTGAGAATATCATGTTTTACTTCTTTCTAATGTCCCCTCCCTGTTTAGCAAAAGAAAAAATGAAGAGAGATGACGGAGGATGCTGCAGAAGAAGAAATGGAAATGGGAAGAAGAGTGTGTCTATCCTGTTGAATTGAATATGTTCATGATGTTTTTTTCAAGGGAGTGCACTTGTCTATATTTTAGATAAGATTTAGGTATGATGTTGATAGCTAAAGAGTACATGAAACCAAAGCATGTAGCAGATTGACTTACTCTTTTATTTAAAAAAAAAAAAACAATAATTTAGTGACGTGCAGTAAGTAATCATCTACGGTATAACCATTCTCTTCAGGTCTGTTGGCAAGACCCAAATGAATGAGCATTCATCAAGAAGTCATTTTGTTTTTACCTTGCGTATTTCCGGTGTAAATGAGGTATGTTCACTCCTCCCTTTCTGTGTGTGTACATATGCGCACACTTGAGGTGTCTTGGAATGTAACAATCGTACAAAAGAATGTTTTTTCCAATAACTATTGTAACCTGGAACTTGTTCTGTGATTTGATAGAGCACTGAACAGCAAGTGCAAGGTGTCTTGAATCTCATAGATCTGGCAGGAAGTGAGCGCCTGTCTAAAAGCGGTTCGACTGGTGATCGTTTGAAGGAAACTCAAGTATATTTCTCTTTCGATTTTCGATATGATTGTAGTTTGTTGTCCTTTGAATATCTCGTCTGAGCTATTTTTCCCCTTTCTTGTGGAATTTAGGCTATTAACAAGAGTTTATCATCCTTAAGTGATGTCATATTTGCTTTGGCCAAGAAAGAGGAGCATGTACCATTCAGAAACTCAAAACTTACCTATCTTCTTCAGGTAATCGAAAGTTCTTGGTTAGCTTTCTTATATCTACTTTTTCACGCAAAGAAGTATGTGATTTTTTCATTTCACATATAATTAAAATTTGACTCTTAATTCATCTGAATTACATAGACAGCTTGTGCATTTGTTTAATAAGTAAATGGTTTCAGCAGAAAACTGGTGGTTAAAAACTGGTTGCGTTTTTCATTAGAAAGATTAAGTTTAGCAGAAAGTGTTTGTGAAAATCAGGTGAGTATGAGAGGTTTGTGCCGATGGCAGTTTAAGTTGGAGGGATTGTATAAGCGGTTAAGTTGGCAGTTGTCTTGGACTTGGCCAGCGGATCCATATGGTGTGGGGATCATGTGTTCACTTGTCTGCTAATTGACGAGCAATTCTTTCTCTACCTTTCCTTGTATGATGGTTTATTTTGAAAAAGCACTGATCTTCAAAATTTTGGTTAACAGCCTTGTCTCGGTGGAGATTCAAAAACACTTATGTTTGTGAATCTCTCTCCCGATCCCTCTTCTGCTGGAGAGTCTCTCTGCTCACTTCGCTTCGCAGCACGTGTAAATGCCTGTGAGATTGGAGTTCCCCGGAGACAGACAAGCACACGGTCCTCTGATTCTCGATTGAGCTATGGGTGATTTTTCACCAAGAGGAGCTGTGTTTTTTTTTTTTTTTTTTGTTAAAAGTTGATATATTTATACCTTTAACTCAAGCTCGCGCAAGTGATATTAATGCTAACATAGGCCGGTTGTCTTCTGTATAGTGAAGCATTCACCTGGGTGTATCGTACAAAGTAATTGTACCCATCTTGTTTCTCCTGATTACTGAAAAATACGTTGCATTGGGATTGAGATTTGACACTGTACAATGTGGCTACATCTCAAGTGGATAAAGAGCTTTTAATTCCGCTCGAAGCTCCACAATTTGACTCGCATTTGGAAGTAAATCACTAATCTCTGCTCACTACAATGAGATTATTCCAAGTATGATTATCATTCTCGTTTTGGTCCATGTTGTACCTGTTTACTTGCTTGAAATCAGCGTTCTCACTATTTTCGGATAGATTTGCGCAATATGATGGGTTGTGGCGGCGGTCGATGATGAGATCTGGTCTCCTCTGAATTGGCAAAATGAGAGCCATAGCAGTAAAATCGTGCTTTGAGTGTTCGCTTACGGCAGCTCGCAGTTATCTCCGATCCGATATTTGACAGTTCGTAAGATCTTGACGCATCAAGACGCCCAGGACAAGCAATGATCATTAAATGGAGTAGTTATGTATTTCATGTGATTTGCGCATTCTGCGGTCGCACGTGCTAGTTCCGAACTTTCTCATGAGTTAGGCCATTTTGCGCGGGGCACCTACTAAGGGGTGTAGGTTTTTGACTATTTGGAGAAAATGTGGCTCCATGGAGCCTGTAGTCTCTTTTTGACTTTCTGGGCCCGATTTGAGAAGAATGGACCAGATTCGTAGTGGGTTGTTCCTGGTGCATCCGATGCTGTCGAGAAAATTAAGACCTAGATGGAAAAGCGATGACGATCCCGTGAGGTCATCGGTTCATTCTTTCTTTTAAAAAAGGAGGAATTTCCTGTAACATGTCTAGTTATATTCTATGGCAGAGTTGAGTGGACATCACATGAGTCCAGCTGAGGAGAGAGGTAGCGTCTGACTAGGAGTAGTCATGTCTTGGACTTGATTTGGGGTCACATGTTGTCCTTTTCTCCGATCGCAGTTACTTGTTGCAACATTTTATTGTAAATTTTGGACTATCTTGGACAGACCTTATAAAAAAGTTATATCTAGAAATGAATACTGGGAAAAGAAGAAGAGGAGGAGGGGATATAGCTTGATGTGAAATTGAATTCCACGGGCATGATGCTTTATTTAAATGGAAAATCTTCTATTTTATCAATAAAAGAAACCCGGAAGAACTTATATTTTTACTTTTCTACAAAAGTCTTGGATGAAATTCAGGTAATATGCAATTCATCCATTCCATGATCCCTATAAGATTAAAAAAGTCGAGTATCAACGAATGATTATTTGCAAGACTCGTATTGATCCCGTAAGAAAGCACTACCATTCACATTTCTTAACAGGAATTTCCACTATGTATCCAACCCTTTTGAAGTTTGTCCCGATTGTTAGCGATCATGACGATTTTGATAAGTCATGTCCTGGCTATTGGAACTTCGCAAACCGTTGTGCGTGGTTTCGTCTTTCACAGGCAAATGACCGTTCCAAGGCTTCGAAAGGCCGCCCTTGTTGTTAGTGATGTCCTCATCCGAGCCTGTTCGACGACGCGGCTATATGCAATCTCAATCTCCAGTTCGAACATGGAACTGAAGAGGACCACCGAATCTAATCTCGAAATGGAGATCGTCCACATTGATGGATGCTCTGCTTTCGGAAGTGAAAAGGGGGAGATTCCCCCATAATTCCAAAAAATCCCACCTTCTTCGCCAATATCAGAGGCCTCCGCTTGTTGTCGGAATAGAGACTTAGGTTATTGCCCCACCACATTGCGTTTATAAAATGAAATGGGGTGGGGGAAAAAAAGATCCCCAGCGTTTCCAAGCCAATTTGTTAATCTCTATATGTGCGTGCCATTTAACTATAAATGACTAAATATTTAGTGAATAATATGTGATAATTGAATCTTACAATGTTCAATTCAAAAGTTAGATGGATAATCATGTGCGTGTGTAGTGAATATATAGATTCCATAAACAAGTCACGCGTGATACTTTAACACGTATTATCTTGAATTTCTATCTCACACCTCGTGAAGTGCATTGTCGATTAAAATAAAAAAAGCAGACTTGGATCGAATTTTCACTTGTGGCATAGCCAATAAAGAGAGAAGAAGATCTAAACAAAACGATGGGTGGAGAGGAAAAAGAGCATGGACAATTGGAGATGCTTCCCCCCTTGGAAGGGAAGAAATGTCAAACTTCAACCAATTCATCTCTATCGAATTTGAAATCCGAAGGTACTAAAAATTTATGCCCGGTGAATTTAGGTACGCAATTTCCAAATGGTCAAACTTTTTATCTTCCCAAAAAGATGCTTATGACCTTACCAAAAAAAAAAAAAAATTTATGCCTCGGGGCTTTTCTTTCGGCATCGTCCCTTTTTGATTGATCGAGGGTAAAAGATGCAATGAACCGCATCATCTCTAAGGTGAGGCATTCACTGGTCCAGGGCCATTGATGTCCCACCACTTACCATTTTATAATAATCATTGCGCAGCCAATTAGACATCGACACGTCAGCTCCCGGTGTACCTCCCATTATCCTCCCTATTCTCCACTTGGTAATACATTAAATTGATTTGGGCAATTATTCAAGTAGCCGTTGGCTTAGCGAATAATAAAGCGAACTCCCTATTAATGATTTTGGGTTCAAATCTCGTCAGATGCTTGAGAAGTAAAATCTAGACTGCACCAACGATGGACACTACTCGATCCTGTATATATAAAAATATCATATAGAGAAAGTTTGTAATTTTTTTTTTAAAGTTTAATTTTCTCGTTATTTCTAATTAGTGCATCGAAAATCAAAACATTTTGGTGCTAGGCCCCACACTTACTTACTTGATAGAAAGAGAAAACTTTAATTTAAAGATGCGGAAATTTTTAATTCCGCATAATGGGGCTTAATTTATTATAAGTGCGCCCATCACTCGCGCACCATTAAATAAAAGTGTGGAATATACTCAGCGTTGTGTTCCCGATATACGCTTTAGAAAATTTATTATGGTAACTTAAACGATGAATTTAGGTACGCAATTTCTAAATGATCAAACTTTTTATCTTCCAAAAAAGATGCTTATGTGGATTCCAGTAATTTCTTATAAGCAAAATGATTCCGAAAGACAATTGGAGCACAAACATAACCAATCGGTGAATTAATTGTGAAATTGTCAATAAATTCTCATTCGCCCCAATTACAAGAATTTTTGTAAATATTAGAAAGGGCAGGATTTTTATTTTTGTCGTGTTATTTGTTTCTTTTACGGAAAACAACACAAATGACCCTAAACTTTTAATTTATTTAATATCATTCATCAACTTCTACATATTTTCATATAATAAATATATCAATGATTCAGAAAATGCATAAATTAATTAAAAATTTAAGGATGAAATTATATATTGAGTCAAAATTCAAGGATCATATTTTTAGAAATGACATTATGAATGAGACTAAAATTCAAGTATCATTAGTGAAATTATCCGATTTATTTTACAACTCAAGGGTCTGACCTCATCTGGTCCAAGTTGGCTCCGGAATAAAGCCCCAACACACAACAACCCGGTTTTACTCCACGACCGGCTCCGACGTCTGACCACCTCCTCGTTCCCCCAATTTTCTCTCTCTCTCTCTCTCGAGCGGCCTCCGAATTTTTGCCAATTCGCCGTCCCGGAAAGCGGTAACGGCCCGGAGATCCGGCGGCTGGTCTTCCCGGCGATCGTCGTCCGAGATGGTGTCTCCGGAGCACACGAATTGTATCTACGACTGCGGCCTCATCGACGACATCGCCGCCGTGGCCGACGGGGATTTCCAGGTCTCCGGCTCCGGGTACACGTGGCCCGTCCAGCCCCTCAACGGATCTTCCATCTTCAGGTCTTCCTCCGATCCCATCCCAACCCCCGTTCGTTTCTCTCGCTTTCGGTTTCCGCGAAATTAGGGCTTTAAGCGGAACGGTAATTTTCAAATCGAGACGATGTCTCCCAGGTCTTGTGAAGGAATTGGAATTGGTTGATTTCTATGTTTTTCGAGGAATTCGTTGCTGTTTTGCTGTATCGGATTGGGGTTTAATCTCGGCCTTTGTGGTGGGCCTGTGGAATTCCTCAATTCAATAGGAAAATCACTGCTCAGCGAATTGTCGGCCTCTGATTTCGGGGGAAACGGTTAGTTCAAAGGTTTTTGCTTGAATCCTAGCTCAAAAGGGGCTTATGCACGACACTCCTTGGCTTCAGACAGAGAAGAGAGGAGCTGAAGGTGCGGCTTGAACCCGTAATCGTAGCCTAGGCGAGGTCATGCCCTGCCATTGAGCTATTTTCGCCAGCTGCGCGAGTGCTTGCTGGCGCAGCCATTAAGGCTGTCTTTGCTGCGTAAATGAGAACGAGGGGGAAATCTCCTTAGGCCATGGCTTTTGCTGTGTTTGTATGACCTTACGTATTGAGTGTGAAGAAATGAGCCAATGTAAGGTTCCTGTTTGGTTTGAGAAGATGAGCTTGACATGCGCTATAGTCATAAAGTATCTGAAGAACATTGTCTTTAGTATGATTATTAGCCCAGTCCCTGTCATTTGTATCATCAAAATATAATCGCTTCGGGGCTGGGTTTCTGTTGCCTTCTCTAGACTTGGGTTTTTCAGCATTATCCAAAGGAGCTTGCTCTGTCAGGAGTTAACCCTTGCAAATACATTATTGGTTGGTCGAAGTATACTTCCGTTTCAACTCTTTTACTCTTTGGTTGCTTTCTGAAACTGCACAATATCAGTGAATCTGTTAAATTCCTGAGATTCTGTTTATTTGAAATGATAGTATTCCAAATTCTTAGGATTAGGCACTGATTGGATCAAGATTTATAGATGATTACTTTCAAGTTGGGTTTGCTAATGTAAAGGATTATTTTGAATTGGATGGACCATGAAGGCTTGTGCTGTGGGTCTATGTATTTCTGTGGTATTGAAGTGAGTGTAGCACGTGAGCTGATTTTATATGAGTGAGAATTCACCGTCTTATATATGCTTTGTTATCTGTTTGATTTCTTAACACTTGTAATTTTTTTGTAGCACGGAAATTGATGGTTCCTTTGGGGAGTCAGATGGAGTGAAGGAAAATGGCTCAAAAAAGAGGTATATATATCTATGTTAAATTGCAAAGTAATGGTTGGAGTTAAATATTCTATATTTCCAGTTTTTCCGAGTTATTTGATATTTTGTGCTGAGCCTGGTCACCATGTAAGAGACCGTTTTGAGTACATGTGAGCAGAACGAAGTATATTTTGGTTCATGATTGCCAACTAGATATTCTTTCTACTGTGGTAATTGAAGACTTTAATTCTGGCTGAATTTGAGCTTAGGAAATGAAGATTGTCACATCCTTCTTTGAAATTTGAACTTGGGTTTTTTGTCAGTTGTGCGCACATCATGTATTTTGCGTTGCTTGAGGAGGCTATTGCAGGGATTGTTTTATGCAGGATTCTTGTTTATTTAATTTGGAGCTGTTACTGCAGGGTTAGAACTGAATCATGCGGTACTTCTAGTTCCAAGGCATGTAGGGAGAAGTTGCGCAGAGATAGACTAAATGACAAGTAAATCTCTCTTCCCCTGTGTACACTCTTGCATGTTTATGCACACACATTGTTCTTGTCACAATCGCTTGCATACATCTGCCCTCTCACTTAAGCTTCTTGCTGAAAGAAAACAAAACCATCTCATGCTTTTGACGTAGTACAATGGTATAACTGGTAGGTTTTTGGAATTGGCATCTCTCCTTGAACCTGGAAGGCCTCCTAAGACTGACAAGGCCGCTATATTGATAGATGCTGTTAGAATGGTGACCCAGTTGCGTGGTGAAGCTCAGAAATTGAAGGACTCGAACAGTAGTCTGCAAGAGAAAATCAAAGAGTTGAAAGTGAGTCTGTTATAAACATATGGAGAATTGAATTTATGCATGTTCCCTGCCTTTGTTCAGTTTGAATGTTTTAATTCTATTGAAATCTATAGGCTTTTCCCCCCAATTCCAGGAAGCTATTTCTGCATTAACCATTATTTGAAATGGTCGATTGAAATTATTTAGTGTCTCACAATTGCTTTCACACTTGTAGGCTGAGAAAAATGAGCTTCGTGATGAGAAGCAAAGATTGAAAGCAGAGAAGGAGAAGTTGGAACACCAATTGAAGGCCACAAGTGCACAACCTAACTTCTTGCCTCCACCTCCCGCAATGCCTGCGGCATTTGCCACCCAAGGCCAGGCCCCCGGAAACAAGTTGGTGCCTTTCCTTGGTTACCCTGGTGTTGCCATGTGGCAATTCATGCCTCCAGCGGCTGTTGATACCTCACAAGATCATGTTCTCCGCCCACCAGTTGCTTAAGTTGCAACATTGGATCATATGGGCTGGCTTTCATTTGGTCCTCAATATTTGAATCAGTTTGTCATGTTTATTGGCTGTTTTAGCTTTCGCTGGAAGTGTACTGACTTCTTTTTGTTGGACGAGTACCATGTGTACAATCAGAACTATCATGACTTATGATGGTTTCACTTGTAAATTTCGCCAATTTCTCTAATGTAGCTATTTTCCAAGTTCTATTTCCTGGTGGATTCTTTTTAACATTTTTGTCTTGCGGCTGTCCTTAAGGCCTTTTAATCATGGGTATGTTTTTGATCGCATCTCAGTGAAGTCTTGGATGGATTTAATTACTAATCTTTGTTGGTGAAATTTCGTTATTTGCTTTGAATTTGTGAATAAACTTGTCTCTTTTTAATTTTGAATCTGTTGTTAGCCTTCGTTATTCATCAATTACAGTTTATCTATAGCAAATCTAACGCAAATTTGACGGTTCTTGATGAATTTGTTGGCAATGTCGACACACTTTCTACAATGGCCACCAATCAAGGGAATCCTATCTTCAGCAGAGGCTTCGTTCCGCCACTAAACCTAGGCATAACTCAAGTCTCCTGATGATCCAAAATTTCCGTCACTGTCCAGGGCTTTGCGTATAATTTGCAACAGACATATTGATGCTGTCTCTCGGTTGCTTCATTGACAAGATTCTTTTGAGTGGCAAATGCTGGATTTGAAGCATCCTTCCGATATAGTCTCTGACTTCATTTGCCAAAAATTAGGTTCTCTGTCTCTGTAATCCTCGTATAATAGACTTCGCCATAGAAAAGGCATGAAACCCTTCTGGGACAGAGTATCAATGCACACAGTAAACTCTCTCCGGATTCGATTATGTAAAGAATGTGAAAACTTTCCTCCATGTCTACACCAAATATTATATGTTGAAGAATTGGGTGAGACTGTCCTTGGCCTTTAATGGTTTGTCCAAAAGCAAAACAGTATTGATGCAATGCATCTGCCAACTATTGGAACTCTCTAACTGGTGTGAAAGGGTGGGCGATTTCTATTCAGCTTGTTGCCTTTAATGCGTCAAGCCTCGACTGCATTATGCATGAGTACAGATAATACATTTGCCACAACAATTGGAGAAAGTGGATTGCCCTGTTGAACATCTCTTGAGGGTTGTAAGAATTGAGTCGAAGAGGCTCTCTATTCATTTGATGCTAAAAAAGTTAACAATTCACCCAAACATCCACAAAGCCCATTCTCTTGTTGAGACGTCTCATTTGACCCTGTCATAAGCTTTTTTCATACCCGAAGAGTTTGGCATTTTCTTTTTCTTTTCCGTACCCTCAATTGATTCACTATTTCATGCACTAACAACATGTTATCCTTAATTTGTCTTTCTTCAACAAAAGCGCTTTGTTCCAAGAAAATCAAATACAACAGCCAAATTTTAAGTCTAATAGCCAGAACTTCAGCAACGACCTTATATGATAAGACTACAATGGCTTCTAGGGCTGTATTGGTCAAGACTTTAGGGTTGGGAGGTGGTTGGCTAGTATCTAGCTCACCTACCCTTTTGGGTGAGGGTGAGCTCGTCTAGCCATTGGCGAGGCCATCCTCCCCTTCTGGATCGGTGAGCTTGATCTCAATGTCGCTGGGCGAAAGGCAAGCTTGCCTTGGCCCAGTGACGTTGAGGTGAGTTCGTCACTGGCTGGTCGCTAGAGCAAGAGGAAGAAGGACGGAGGAGGAGGAAAAAAGAGAGGAAAAAAAGGAAAAAGAAAAGAAAAGAAATTAAAAAATTATTAAAAGGTTCTCCATTGGCACTGATCAATTAAATTTGGCTAAATAGATTGAATTGACATAATTGTAAAAGGTTTATAACTTAATTGACAAAAAGAAGAAGGTTTGAGACTGAATTAGAAAAATTGCAATAGATTTAAGATCATTTTTGGTAATTTTCCCATTTTTTGCCCTGTCTTCAACTTTGTTGATAAATTTTTTGACACTTGAATGTTAGATTTGAGATTCTAAAGGCCAACCTCTAACTCCACTTGTCAATGATATTGTTAGTTTCAGGCTACAAGACTCACCTCCCCATGCCCTCACGGTTTTGTTTTTCTAGGTTTCACCCAAAAAATGCCTTGTTGGTAGTTAAGACTGGTATGTTACTCTACATTACCTTACCATCTTTAGGTGATGTGGGATTTGGTCAATTCATGAGCTTTCGTTTGGTTTGTCCCTGAACCAGGCTTTTCTGGCTGTGCTTGGCTTTGATACCGTTGTAAGGGTTGACTTCAGGCCTCAATTGCCAACGATATTGTTTGCTTTGGGTTGTAGGACTCACCTATCACATGCCCTTACAGTTTTGTTCCTTTGGGCTTTGCCCAAAAAAGACCCTATTGGTAGTTAAGACTACTCTTTATGTAGCACATTATCCCATTGTTTTAGGTAATGTGAAATTTGGTTCATTCTTGCCCCTTTCGTCACCTCAAGATAGAACCGCACTAATTTCCTCGCAAGACTGGGTTGTTACAGTTATGATATGAGATTATGTGAACTACAATTGTGAGGTTTGCCACACTCAAATTGAATATGATATGATTTGAGACATGATGAAAGATGATGACTAATGAGTTGCGATATGAAATATAGTAAAGTTGCACACATAATGCTTTGGTTATAGTGGAGATGAACCATCTATGTCAAGGGCTACCTTTTTCATGTGATAGATGGTAAATCCATTTAATCTCTGTGAGAGAAAGGACATCCACTGAAAGTGGAGATCAAATGGAGATTCTTCCCCATGTGGGCGTACCAGCTTTATGTGAAGTGATTTCTGGATACTCGAACCGGAGTGAGTGTACTTGGTGGTGAACTGTTCATTTCAACATTTTCAAATATATGGAAGGCAAAGATAGGAAAATCTCTTCTGGCGTGGGGCCTGGCCCGACATGGGGTCTCTGATTCTGGTCAGTTGGCTTTCATGCCTGACCTTGCTTGTTAAATGGGTGTTTCGCGTTCAAACTAGACCTAGTGACCATGTTCTCTGACCCTAATTTTCATGTAAGAGACCCATATGCAAAAAATCATGTTTTGGCAATTTCCTTCAAACCTACATCTCAAGAACTGGAGATAAAGGATTTGAATAACTGGAAAGACTAAGTGAAGTGATAGACATAACGAGAATGGTCTACTCGAGCTGAAATCAAAGATAAGTTCCATATATAATATAGGCTACGGAAAGATTCCCTTCCCCAAGCCTCCCTAATGGACAATAGCATGCACAAGCCATTGCCTTCTGTGAGACATAAATAGGTCTAACCCTATGTTTATGCCAAAGTTCATCATCCTCCCCCTCACATATCATGAATTCCACATAGTGTCACTTTCTTTTATATTTTGTAAACATGTAGGTGACTTGGAAAAGGAAGAAAGAGAGCATCCTAAGGGCTCAAATAATGAAAATAACTTGTGTCTCGTTATGGTAGGATTCATTGAAGAGCTTTGAGGTGGGGCAAAAGGGGAAAAAATAACCTAAGGGGAGCATGAACCGAGTTCATCCAACTTAACTTTCGTGAGAATGAAGGCGATGCAATGTTTAGTTGCAAAACTTTTTGACAAATCATTTCAGTGCCACTTTAGTTATAAAAAAAACCGACCACTTAAGTATTAGTACCGATTTGAGATACTAGATATCCAACATGGCAATATTTTAATTTTTTTTTTCTAGTTGACATGGCTTGTCGGAAATCCAACGTGACAAAGTTAAGTGAAAAGTAATCACTTAAGGGTCAATTTTTATTGAAAGCGATCATTTCTGATTTTTAACTTCTTAAAAATGATTTGTTGGTTTCACTTTTTTAAAGATGGTTGGATCACTGGGTTTGCAAGGTACATTGCGTACAAACTTGAAAACACATACAAAAACAATTACACCATCAATAATAACTTGGATTTAGGTCAAACATCATTGTATTCAAAATAAGAATTTGACTACATCAATATAAACTCCCCAATAAGTCAAAAACCTCCCCGACAACGACCTCCCAACTGTATGCAGCGACATTGCGTATAAACTTGGCTTCTTTTAGCTACGTAAAAAAGCCACATATTTAAAAATGTCGCATAGGACATTTTGTCTGAATTCATTGCCGAATGCATTTAAATAATATTCTTTTTTCCAATATCACATTCGATGATCTACAAAAAAGTTTTTTTACTAAAATGAGCGCCACAGGAAAATTATGACATTTTTAGTGTCGCTTACCTATAAATTTTCTGCTAAATGCTGATTATATTTCTTTTTTATTTTTTATTTTCTCGCGCAATGGATGGAGTGTATTGCTAATTATCTCCTTATGCTTCACTTGGTAATTAAACAAATACGCAAATGCACAAGGTGCCCTCACTCCCACCATAGGGTGGAGTGCATCAATCCTTAATAAAGAGATTATTCTAATTTAGAGATTCTCACAAATTTTGTCCAACATGATGAACGGACGTAGAATCATCGTAAACTACCCAAACTGCTGAATAAAAATGTCAAATATATCCAATATTATTTTATACCCGGCATGTGATTTCGAGGTCATTAAACATTTCTTTCTCCAAATACGATAAGATCTTTAGTTTTATAAGCGAAAGTAGTCTTGTAAGTGATGAATTATTATATTGCCATGTCGATTCCAACAAAATTTCATAAAGGCAGAATAATTTACAAAAAAAGGTTTTATAAGGTTTTATAAATATATATATATATATATATTTTTTTTTTGGGAGTGAAAAATGAAACGACTGGAGAATCCGACCCGCATTTCATTCGAGTGGGCCCCCAAAAAAGGCCCATATTCTCCGCAACCCGTTTACTTCCACGACCGGCTTTGACGTAGGACCACCACCACCATCTCATTCCCTCCCAATCTCTCTCTTCCTTCTCTCTCCCCCGCGTAAAACCTTTGCGCAAATCCTTCCGCTTGCCGCCGGCGAAGGGTGGGGAATTCCCGGCCGTCCGGACCGAGATGGTGTCGCCGGAGCAGGCGAATTGGATCTACGACTGCGGCTTGATCGACGATGCGGCGGCGGACGGCGGCCCCTTCCAGGTCTCCGGCTCCGGATTCTCGTGGCCCGATCAGCCCCTGAACGGATCCTCCATTTTCAGGTACTTCGCGCCGACACGTTCGTCCTCTTTTCGGTTCGCGAATTAGGGCTCGAAACGGAGTGGTGATGTCTCCGGTCCATGTGATGGGATGCCAATTGCGATTATTTTGAGGAAATCGTGGCCGTATGCCGTACTGTGTTCGGATGGGATTTCGGGCGCTTGCGGTTGATAGGTTGGAGGGCCTGTGTTTGGGGTACAGTGAGCGCTTTAGAGAAATTAGGAGAATTGCTGCGAAGTAGAGAGAAGTAATTTTGCAAAACGCTAGGACATATTGTAAGGATGGTAAGCGATTATCGGTTCGATAGGGAAATCGCTGCTCAGCAAAACTTTAGGCCACTGATCTTGGGGAAGGTTCAAATTTTTTTGCTTATGTCGGTTGCCCTTGTCTCTAGTGGGGCTTATGCAGTCCACTCCTTAGCTTCGGACAAGGACCGAGGAGCTGAAGGTGGGGATTTGAACCCTTAACTGTAGCCTGGACGAAGAAGGTTATGCTCTGCCATTGAGCTTTTCTCGCCAGCCGCGGAAGTGTTTGGTGGCGCAGCCATTAGGGCTGTCTTTGCTGCGTAAACAAGAATAAGTGGGAATCTTCCTAGGCCATTTCATTACCTGTAATTTCAGTGTGGGAAGGAATGAACAAACATGAGGTTCTTGTTTGGTTTGAGAAGATGAGCTTGACTTGCATTATATCTGTCAAATATTCGAAGGACATCAGTTTTATATGATTATTGGCCCATTGCCTATCCTTTGTGTTTAGCAAAATTTTATTGTTCTGGAGTTGCATTTCTGTAGCCTTCTTTATACTTGGGTTTTTCAACATTATGCAAAAGGAGCTCCCTCTGTCAGGAGTTAAGCCTTGCAAATACATTACTGGTTGGTGGAAGTAGACTTCCATTTGCGACTCTTTGAGGGTTTACCAATATGAAGCAACATTTGGTTGCTTTTTCAAAACTGCACAAAGTCTGCGAGTCTGTGAATTTGTGAAATTCCTGAGATTCCGCTTAGAATGACAGGATTCCAGATTCTTGGGATGCTTAGGCAGTAATTGGGTGAAGATTTGTAGATGATTGCTTTCTTTTTGGGCTTGCTAATGTGAAGTATTAATATACACGGTTTAGACCATGAAGGCTTGTGCTGTGGGTGTTTGTATTTCTGTAGTATTGAAGTTATGATGAATTTTTTAGGGTGTAGCACGTGAGCTTATTTTTTATGATTGAGAATTCACTAACTTCCATGGATTGTGTTTATTTTTTTGATTTCTTACACTTGTATTTATTCTGTAGCGCGGAAATTGATGGTTCCTTAGGGGATTCAGATGGAGTGAAGGAAAATGGCTCAAAAAAGAGGTATTTGCATTTATGTTAAATTGCAAATGACAGTTGGAGTTAAATTGTTAGTGTTTCCACTTTTTCTGAGTCATTTGAAAAATTGTGTTGAACTTCTAGTAGTGGAGATGGCCACCATGTAAGAGACTAAACTCCAAATGTGCTGCATCACAAGGATTACTTGTTATGGTTTCAGTAATAGCCTGTGAGCACGTTCAATGCTAATGTTGAGGGCATGTGAGCAGAACACTGTGGATTATAGTTGATGTTGACTAATTATCAGTTCTCTCTGTCATGATTGCCTATCTAAATTTGGTTTCTACTGTTGGTAATTGATGACTTCAAGTCTAGCTGAATTTGGGCTTAGGAAGTGAAGATTGTCCAATCCTTGTTGGAAATTTGAGCCAGATTTTGTCAGTTCGACAAATTTTATGTATTTTGACTTGCTTTAGGAGGTTATTGCAGGTTATTGGTTTATGTATGATTTGTGTTTATCTAACTTGGAGATGTTGCTGCAGGGTTAGAACTGAATCATGCAGTGCTTCTAGTTCCAAGGCATGTAGGGAGAAATTGCGTAGAGATAGACTAAATGACAAGTAAATCTCTCTTCCCTCTGTGTGCACTCTTGTATGCATATGCACTCACATAGTTCTTGTTACAATCACTTGCATACCCTTGCCCTCTTTCATAAGCTCTTTCCTGAAAGGAAGTAAAACCATTCCATGCTCTTAACATAGCACAATGGTATAACTGGTAGGTTTTTGGAATTGGCATCTATCCTTGAACCTGGAAGGCCTCCTAAGACAGACAAGGCCACAATATTGATAGATGTGGTTCGAATGGTGACCCAGTTGCGTGGTGAAGCTCAGAAATTGAAGGACTCGAACAGTAGTCTCCAAGAGAAAATCAAAGAGTTGAAAGTGAGTCTGTTATGTTATATAGTCATTGGAAGAATTTAATTAAGGCATGTCTTCCTGCCTCTGTTTAATTTGAGCATTTTAAAACCATCAATATTTGAAGGCTTTTCTTCCTCAATCCCATGAAATTGTTGGGCACTGATCATAATTTGAATTGGTTGATTAAAACTATTTGGTGTCTTACTGTTGCTTTCACATTTTTAGGCTGAGAAAAATGAGCTTCGTGACGAGAAGCAAAGATTAAAAGCAGAGAAAGAGAAGTTGGAACACCAATTGAAGGCCATGAACGCACAACCAAGCTTCATGCCTCCACCTCCTGCAATTCCTGCGGCATTTGCCACCCAAGGCCAAGCCCCCGGAAACAAGTTGGTGCCTTTCATTGGTTACCCTGGTGTTGCCATGTGGCAATTCATGCCTCCAGCAGCTGTGGATACCTCACAAGATCATGTTCTCCGCCCACCAGTTGCTTAAGCAACGGTAGATCATATGGCCTGGCTTTCATTTGATCCTCAATATTTGATTCAGTTTGTCATGTTTATTGGCTGATTTAGCTTTTTCTGGAAGTCTACTGACTGCTTTTTTGTTGGAGTATCATGTGTACGATCATAGCTATCATGACTTATGATAATTTCACTTGTAAATTTCGCCAAATTTTATAAGGTAGCTATCTTCCAAGTGTCTTTTTCTAGTGATTTGACCTCTACATTTTTGTAGCACAGCTGCCCTGTAGGCCTCTTTATCATAAATATGTTTCCGGTAAGATTTTTCGGCTACAAAACGCATCTCGGTGAAATTTCGATTATAAAAGACTTCTCTTTTAATCTCTTCAGCCTTCGATATGCGTTCATGCTAGTGGATTTATTGCAAATCTCTGGAAATTTGACAGCTCTTGATGGATTTACCTTTTCACTATCACGCCCAAAAAATTAAGCTCTGCCTTAACGTAAAGTTGTCAGATACGATTAATATTAGATTTGAAATCATTGTTTATATATCTGGTACTGGTCATAATTCACGGCAACATTCTGTAGTTCTTAATAAGAGGGAGAAGGATTAAGGATTTACTCGGTGTGAGATATCATATTGTCCAAGGAACCCTCAATGCTGTAGGAGTACATAATTGTCGATAAAGACGTTCTAGTGGTACATTTTTATCCAAGATTTCTTTTAAGAAACTGTCAGTGTCTAGAAAATCTGCCTCCTCTTGGCGCTCTTTGCAAACTCCAAGTGATAGATCTCTCTGGTACCCTATCGGGACAGCTGCCTACAGAGATGGACAAGTTTGATTCTTTACGAGTGTTACGCTTAGCCGGCACTCGTCCCTTAGTAATATATTAAAGCTGGAACTGTTCCAAGATGGATAGGCTTCCTTTCGCAGTCCACAATGGGTTTTCAATGAGAGAAGTAAGGGGAGATTTGGAGTGGCGGAACAACATTAAATGGCCACGTGTGACATTAAGATCAGCCTTCAGGAGAGTTTCCAAGTGTTCATTGCTACTCCACCAAGAAGAGGAGGTTGGCAGGTAAAAAAGAATTTCCTCTCTTCAGCTTTGTCTGTTACTGCATCTAATCCAATACTCAGTGATATGGTCTCTTCCACTACTGTGGTGTTTTTTTTTTTTTTTTTTTAAAATTCTGAGGTACCATTTTTTTTTTAAAGCCTGAAGAGGATGACGGGCATTTGTGCAGTCGTTACTAGTTGATTCATTCAGAGAGATTGAAGACAGTTGTAATATCGAAAACGCTGACGTTCTTCAATGAGCTCTGCAAAATACGTCAATAACAGAAATGAGCAAGAAAGGGGAATGCCAAGGTTAGTGATCAACTAGAAAGCCCTTTCAGAGGCCCTCCGGTGAATTAGGTAGTCCGTGCCTAATCGACAAACAAATACTTTTTCATTTATAAGCACTGAGCGAGCCGCCTTGTCTACGAAGCTTCGCTGCTCCGCCTGCAGCAGTTCCTTATTCTTTCATTCTTGAATAGGAGAGGCCTTCATCAATCAATCTTCAGTCACATTCCATCCCCAAGCAAAGCACTTCATAACTTGCTCTGGTAAGATTGGCTCATTAACAAAAAAAAAATGGACTCATTTCACTGGATCAGCTATGACCGTTGCTAGGTTAGGGACAGCTCCAAAGAATGGAGGAAAGATGGATCCGTTGCTAGAAGTAAGCCTTTCTCTAAGCTAAGCCGGATGCTAGCTGCCAGCCAAGCTAATGCGCCATCCCTATCCCTTCCCAATGAAGCTTCCTTTGATTTGAATGAATGAGGAACGAAGGTGCGTGCAAGAGAAAAGAAAGCCCCTATTTGGGCATGAGCCCTAGTACATTGACCTCTCGCCGACCTGAAACTCCAGTTTTTTGGCTATTGAAAAAGAAAATCATAGAGCCGAACAAAGCCATATAGATTCTCAATAAGGGAGGAATGAAGGTTACTTAAGTTGAAATTACTTACTCTTTGGGCATTGGAAGTATTGAAAGAGTATTGAAACTATTCAAGGATGAAGAAAGCAAAATTGAAAAGACTAATATAAGTCGCTCTCAGGATTCCCCTAACTCAAGGTGCTCACTAGCGAGACACTTGATTGGAAGAGAGGAAGAAAGAAAGCTTGAATTGACTCGCCAAGATTGAAAGAAAGATGAAAGTCTGTTTTCGACATGCTTCAATGAGCTCTAGGCCTATTAAATAAATGCACAAGTGACTACCGTCTATCACCGCCTGAGATATAAAAAGTTTGTATTGTTACCAAACGTGTTATTTTTTTTTTTTTTTTAGAAACTCATCCAAAGAGCAGAAATAGCCAGAAATTGTGTTAAAAAACAAAAAGTTATCATTTGCGCCAAAATGTTGTAACTTTACTATTATATAGTAATCTACACGCATTGATTCTATTGGCGTCAGCCAAGTTTAGATGTTTGCCAGCAGGCACCATACACGTGCCCTTTTCTCTCGTACTTATTCCGTGGCTTCCTTTTTGTCAAAAAATCGAGCTCCACATCACAGTGCTCCCCAACACAACATGATTAATGCAGTCTCGAAGAACTGTGATTTCATCATTTACTCCCAACTGTCTGGAACTCCAAATGAATCAACACAACACAACTACAAGAACTTGATGCATCAAGCAAGAGCAACTAAAAGAAGTGGTCTTATATATATGCTACAACTGATTATATACCGTCAGTTATGTACAAAGTCTACTTGGAATTAGAAGCCCACATACATACTATGTACAATTTCTTCAGTCATTTGCCTCTGTCTTCCACAACCCACAAATATTAACAGTGAACAAGTCTCCCAGAGGAATAAAAGAATAGTTTCCCACCTGCATATGATGAAAAGTGAATTACATAAAATTCTGGAATTATCTTGGAAGCAGCAGCCAAAAGAGAATCGATTCCAAGAATCAAGTTTTGCTATAACTCCACCAATTGACGGACCTTGTTTTTCCCAATCCAGCATAGTGTGGAAGAAACAAATAGTTAATCTCATTTAAGTAACGACCTAAATCAACTGCTTTTCTTGGCGTGAGTGCTAGTGTCATACGATTGATTATAATCTTTCACTAATAGGCCAAGCTAATGAACATTAGCCTGAATCAAGGAGACTCAAAAATTAGTTCAGAAGAACGTTCTGTCCTAATGTCAATGAAGCTACACAGATACAATAACAAGATCCGTCACTAAAGTTAAATCATTGTAAACAACTTTCATAATCTAAGCACAGGAGGGATATTTTACCTCTAATCAAGCTCATCGCCTTCATCTTCAAAATTATTCTCCATCCTCAAGCCTTCTTTGTTGCTATTTACATTTTCAAGAGGATCCACCAAATTCATGCCCTCCCTTTTATTTACAGTCTCAGGCCCGGTCTCAGGATTCATGCTAACATTACTATTTACAAAATCCTTACTTTCTTTGGGCATCATGAGACCATATAGAGCAGTCTCTTCAATGCTATCCTGTTGTGCGACTGCAAAGCCACTGCCTTTAAGGCTGCTCCTGCAAGAAAAATTGCCTCTCTCTGACAATGCGGATGGTTGATGCTGTACTCGTCCATTACTGTTGCTGTTTGTGTTAACCATTCTGAGTAAGAAAATCAATCTGTCAGAAAACCTACCCCTCATGATAATTAGACAAAGCATCAACCAAATGATAAACTCTAAAAAGACGAGCAATGCACATGACACAAAAAGCTTTATGATACATCCATTCTAAAACAGATGACTGATAGCAAGTAATGCGCACAAAGAAACCTATAGAAAGGTTGTGATGCAAAATTTGGAAAAGAGGTAGGAAGTCAATGGAAACCTGGCGTGTTGATTCTTGGACATTTGAAGATAGTCAAAAACTGGAACTAAGTCCTTTGACCTTGCTTCAATTACGTGGGTTGAGATCTTTTCAATGTCAATCTCCCCTTCTGAAGCATTTTCTTCATATGAACTGACGTCTTCTGCCAACATTACCTGGAAGATGATCTGGCAAGATATTTAAGGAACCAACAAGAAGTTACAACCTCAAAGCAAACAACAGAGCAAAAGTTGAAAAAAAAAAAAATTAGCAGCAGCCAATCATCAAAATTCAGAAGCATGCACAGTACCCCGGGTTTTGCCCATGATGGTATCTGAGCTTGGTGCATCTGAAGTTCAGCTTCTGAAATATAAAAATGATGCTTTTCCTCAGAACTAATCCTCATCTTTGCTGCCGCATCTATTCCAACAACAGAATTGCAACTTTCCTTGATGATTCCTTCAGGGTATATCTTCTTGCTATCTGCACTCCCATTCTCACCATATATGTCGAAGTTGTCTTCCCGTTCTCTCCTGGTATGTTTCTGACATATATTCCATTTCTGAATTGCCTCAACCACCATTCTTCCATCACAATCTACTGCTGATTCATATGCATTCCCCACTTCAGCCAGTGTTGACATGGGATCTAGTCCAGTTGATATTTGCAATGCATACTGTATCATACAACCAGAAGGGGAGAATACTAGTAGATGGTACTTAGACTTTGAGGAATTTCGATCTGCATAAGAGTCACTCCTTTTGCAAATGTGAAAACATGAAGCAATAGCCCCTGGCAGGGAATGAAACCTGCCCGTTGCAACTGCAGCTGCACCACTTACGGTGCCTCTCCATCCATTGCTTCCATTTCTTATTCTGCTTATAGCAGAGAGTGTAACTGGATTGCCTGCCACACAAACATTCTGTTGACTAGGCATTTGTAAGTCCGCAGTAGGTGGCCAGCGAACAGCTGACTTAGTTGCAACACCCAATCCACCATTCTGAGCAGCAAAAGTTGACTCGGCCGACTGAAAACTAACTGATCCTCCAGAAGGATCTATAGCAAACAGGTGACTTGTTCCCCTTGAGGAGCTAATCATTATCCAACAGCTGTCATCACTAAAACTTATATCCTGGATAACCTGAGAAAGGGAACCATCAAATTAATATTGGCGAATACAAACTCCCTATTTCCCCCTACCTTTTGGTTAAGCTAGTGATTCATACCTTTTTTTTTTTTTTAATGGTCGAAGATTCATACTTGATAATAGCTAAAAGTGGTAGGTTAAGCTAGTAAATCATACTTGCTAATAGCTGAAATTCAACAGAAAGAAATAACATTACTCACAGCATTGGTGAAACCACGTTGCAACCGGTAGAGGTGTACACAAGATGATCCCACATCAAACGAAGTGGAGTTTCCAGCAAACACTGGCGTTATTTTGAAGACATTTATGTTGTGACCTGTGACTGAAGCAGTAACTAGAATGGTCCCACTAGGATCAAAGCACAATGCAGAAACATGGCTCTTGTGTGCCTTAAACTGCGCGACCACGGACTTACTTATGATATCCCTCACAATGACCTGGAAAACCATAATGAAAAACAAGAGGGGAAATGACATAATCATTGGGCCAGGAACCATCCATTGAACAATTAATCTGTTAAACAAAAATAGAGAAGCTAATCCAGATATTAACCTACAAGAAAAACCATGAGAAAAACCGTACATACCATCCCAACATAATTGGCATCTTGAGGATAACCATTGACCACTCCCACGCCATTCCGGCCACAATTCCCGGACTGTGGAGAGCTGCTATCAGGTAGAAGGTCAGAGTAATATCTGGATAGCTTCTTATAACCCATGTCTCCAAGAGTCACAATCCCAGCTGCAAGATGCTTGCTTGATTCTTTGGCATAGTGCGCCGCCAGGCTGCCGTTTGAAACCAAACCAGAAGAGCTCGTAGAAGATTGGAGAGGCTGTGGAGTGACACGTCCACTGTTTGAAATTACAACTGGACTTCCACTATAAGCCAACCACCTAGGGCCCACAGCCAGAGGCCCATAGCCTACACCACTAAAACCAGGAGAGCCCGAGACGACAGGATTTGTAAGAATAGTATATGCCCTTTCTAGAGATGCGGCGTGAAAACAGTGTATCTGCAATCAATCGAGTTTTTTATGAGGGCCGGTAATGCAAGAGGCTACAGTGATTATATTTCTTATTCTAGAAGCGTACCTGAGCTGCTTGAGAAATAGCAACAACCCGAGAGCTGCACCTCACAGAATAAACAGCTGATCTGAACTTTAGAACATGTACATATGATTGAGACCTCAAGGAATAAAACCGAACAGTAGTAGGTACAAAAGTATTATCATTATTGTTAGGTATGTTTCCATTATGGTGAGTGGTGAACCCATCCTGGAAGTTAGTGCCTCCTGAACTGTCACCACAGAGTACCAGCAGGGGTCGGCTCTCACAAAACTTGTCCTCCAATTTAGTTGATGAAATTGGATTGGGCAACACTTGCATGAATGAGACAGGACCATCATGTCTAGATACTAGGTCGCGCACATCATCAGCTTCTTCAACATCCCAAACTTGGAAGCCAGATCGGTATCCGAGCAGGAGAACTCTCCTATTAACATCACCTTTACCCTCTAACTTGTCAAATCCAGCCCAGAGCACCTTTATTACACCAACCAACAAAAAAAGAAAAAAAAAGATGAGACATCACAACTAAATTCTCAACTGACAATACAGAAGCTTCCAAGGCTAGCCACAAAAAAGGCAATGATTAAAACTAGAAGTTACAAAGAGAAAGCGAAAGGAGATTAACGTAAGCTCTTTCAAAATAGGAAAATGAGGTCAGCATCACAGGCAAAACAGAGCCAGTGTCAAAACTACTTACGGCCCAAATGTGATCATCAAACTTTGTTTTTCCTTCGCAAATGCAGAACAGCACAATCGAAGCATAACTTTACAAGATTCATTAAAGATCAAGTAGTAGCTGTCATTCTCATGCGGGCATGAGATATCTCCAGCAGCTATACATGATGAGAAATACAAGGTGGAAATGACAACTCCAGTAACTTCTCCCAGCAAATTGCTGGAACTGTTAATTCCCTAAGAAACGGTTATATCCATAGTTTCCAAATAATTCTAGTGATTTTCACATGACAAAGAATCAAACAAAAATCTCCATCTCAGTAAATAACGTGGCACCAATTACTAGAATTGGACATCTGCATTTAATTCTATGGAGATTTTATCCACAAGAAGTCCTCCTGGTCCAACTCGTCACTTAGAATTCAGCCCAGAGGAGCTTAGAACTAGCCCTTCAATCAGGAAAAACATAGTAACAAAAAATTAAGATGAGGTGTCACCACATATACACATCTTCTAAAACTTTCACCTCAAAAAAAATCTTATCTTGCTTTATGGTTTTCATGTTTTAAAAAACAGGACTCAAAGAATTTCCACCTCTCCCCGCCACCTAGCAAGTAAAGAGGCCATCTCCTCGGGCCAGTGACAGAAACTATACACATCAGCCCTTCATTGGCGAAATAACCAAACAAATTTAGATGCAGAACATAGTGCACTCTTTTAGTTAAGAAGGCAATTGACCCTAATGTGCTCCCTATTACTATTACCAAGATCATGATCTATTTAAGCTCTTTGCCGGTACACATGTCGCCCTGGTACAACTGAAGGAATGCTCTTCAAGAATAGTGAAATTGAAAAGGAATAGGGAGCCGACAAGCATGCTATACTATCCTAACGTCATCTACATCCATGCTTATCATTTGGCACAAGAAAAGCAGAAATGACATCACGATAACAACAAAAAAATCTCTGGCCAATTTATCTCACAGGTCATGCGGATCATCTGCGGCCCACATCAAACATTTGCCTTCATTATTGACTAGAAAATAAGCATGCGCCATGTCAAAAAAAGACAAACCTATTACAAGCTCAACATACAGCACAAGACCTTCGAATAAACAAAAGATAAATAACAAAGTCAATTATTGTTGGCATCTTCTGATTGTCCACAATCTGAATTCTTACATGAGATTAAGGATAGCAACTAATGATAAAAGGGCATGTGTTTTGCAGAGAGGACAATGCCCTCTTCTTGCATCAGCTAGATATTGCAACCGGAGAATTATATTAAATACAGCATGTAAGGAATCTACAACCAAAAAAAGTCAAAGTAATGACAGGCGGTGGCCGCTTTCCCAATATAGACGAACATACCAAAAGAAGTAAATTCTCCATCCCAGTTCAACTATATCTGTCTCCAAGGATACTAAAGCTTCATTTACCCAAATTTATGAATACTAAAGAACTAAGATGCTGCATGTTCATCCGATACAACCAAAAGATCAGCTTATTCCGTCTGCATGCTCTCGAACTTGATTTCGAGTCAGCAACTGGCTCCCACTTTTCTCACAAGGTCACACCATCCCAGGCAACTCCCTCCCAAAAATTTTGCTACCCCTTCTAATGGACAACATCCATAGTAAGATAACACTACACCTACTACAAGGTAGCCACCGAGCTCGAGAATGCAGCATTTCCAAAGGACATCGCTTTTAACCTCGACATACTGATTATGCGTAACCCTATTCGTCATTACTCCTCAATGATAAGAAAATCAGATGGCAGTACAAAACCGTAGCATGGACAAGCTAAAAGCTCTGATAAAACAAGCAGGCTAATGTAAATTCAGCAACTTTTACCAGATCATGGCCAGAATCATCATCCCTATCAACGATCGACGACGCCACCGATGCCGCGGACCGCGCCACGGTCGAAGCCCCCGAGGAAACGATCCTCAAGTAACTTGAAATGGCGCGAAACGAGCTAGGGATGAAGCCACTGACCCGGCCCGATCGCGGCGAATTGTCGCCGCGGGTCTTCTGGCCATCGCTATTCCTCATCCCCGAAGCCGGCGAGATCAAAGTCAACAACAACCAGGGCACAAAAACCACCGCCGATTCTCCGAGTTCTGCTCTAATCATAACCCCGGGCTGTTTCTTCTTCTTCACCACCACCAAAAAAAAAAAAAAACCCTAAATTTCAAGAAACAGCCCAAAGGGATTCCATTTCAGGTGACGAATGTCTCCATCCCTCCTCAGAATCTTCGACAAAACACAAATTTAAAGAATGCCAAAAAAAAGAAAAAGAAAAGCAAAAGCAAAACCAAACCAGGTTGAATCAGAATCGAAACAATCGGAAACAAAACCCAAGAAAAACGCTTCGGGATTTCTGTCGCGTTCCAAAACAGCAGCACGAAAATCAAAGCTTTTCTCACGACCAAGTCTCTCTACCTTCCCCTTTCTTCACTTCGATCAATCAATGGACAATGAAGAGGATATGGTACAAATTTCAATCAAATTAATCAAAAAATCATTCGAAGCAAAAAAAAAAAAAAAAAAAGGCTGGGCTTTGGTTGGGGATTGTGGAAATGAATATAGTTTTTTTTTTTTTAATAATCAGATAAAAGGCATCGAAATCGGAAGGCGAGAGAATATAGGAATCGTCACGAAACAGGGAGAGAGAACACAGGAGGTAGAAGAAGAGAGAGAAATAACAGAGGAGAGAGAGAGAGGGAGGGAGGCAGAGAGAGGATAACGAAGATGGGTGACGTCATAAATAAAGAAAATAAAAAGCGGGACTTTGGTTTACGTATCGCACCGCCCCGTTTCTCTACATCCCGAGTCCTTTCCTTGCGGCGTAAATATTACTATATTGCCGAGAAAACCGGGGCAATTTATTTTCATTTGCATTTTCATATTATTATTATTATTATTTATTTTTTTGGTCGGTACTATTATAATTATTATAAAAAAGAGGTTCTTTTGTGTTCCGATTGATGCGTAGTTTGCTGGTGGCGAATGGATGATGATGGGCTCCTCGTCGTTGAACCAAAAACGATGACTTTCCTGTCGCACGTCTCGTAGCTGTAAGGTTTGGTCGCATTGAGTCACAAAAATTCTAGATGTACGTTATTTCTACATCAAGAACTCTATCTCGACGTTGGTCAAATGTACGTTTTACCGCTCCCGACTCCGAACCCGTGTGATTATATCAGCAATTTATACCGTCTTACTCACACCAACTCTAGAGCCAAAGAAAAAAAATTTAGCACCGGAGAAACAAAATGGAAGGGAGCAATGGATTGGGAATATACCTTCTAATGGGACGGTCTTGCACGGAGAAATAAAGGGAAAAAAATCCAAAGAAAGAAAATACAAAACTAGAAATTGACGGGTCCGTGTCGTGGGTATGGACGAAAACGACGATTGACATGAAATAATACACGGTCGCAAATCCTACGGCCTTGATCACGGGCATACAATGACCATGATGTTCTTCCCTTATCTCTGCTGCGTACGGATTTGACCATTTTACCCAGACCGTGAAGGAATCCGAGCGGCGAGGAGGAGGAGAAGACATGTACAACTTTTCCTCCAAGCAAAAAAAGTCCTTCCTTGCCGCTCAAGCGTGTGACCGGGACGACGTGCACATCTCAAAGCTATGTCCAACTTGCGTGCCACGGCAGAATCCGGCATCGCAAATCGCGTTCGGACTCCACCTAACTTTTATCCAGAATCTCAGGCTTACGAAATATTTCCGCTAAATTACGTCCCGAGCTTTGCCCCCTTGGTAGCTCGATCCGCTTTCAGACGCCGTCTTCTTAAATGCCCGAGCCAGTCTCGCGGGATTACGATGACGAGCGCTTGGCTAATCGATTTTGACAGGTCGCGCGGGCGAAGCTTACTATATCTAGGAAATTCAATGCTAAAGATTTGGTTTTTCCTTTTCACGGACATCAGACGTGCCGAACGGAAGCTTGGCCCAATTAGGCCGGAAGGACCCGCTACGATTGGGCCCTTCCTTGAGAATGTCCGCAAAAGGAAACGAGAGGAACGAAGGAAATCCGTCGGATTTGCCTCGATGGATCGCTTGCGGAACGTGCAGTGCGTGTTGACGACGAAACGCAAACCGCACGCGTATTTCCTGCCTTCGCCCGATGTTTGTCACCCGTCTTTTTCTCCTGGTTATGACCTTTTTGCAAGAAAAAATGGTTGATTGTTAAGTCATGTCGGCTAAACCCCATTGGGCAGTTCGATGAAATCGATACTACTTGACAAAACGATGTAACTAGACCCTTACCATCGCTATAATTCACAGAGTTTCGTATATTCTTGTGAACAATTTTATTTATCGTATCAATTTACTCTTATTACAGGAGATTTGCTATCACATTTTGTTTTTTTAATATTTGGTGTATTTCTTATTATCGATTATGATTTCCTTTTTATTTTTAAGTAGCATAATATTTGGTGTATCTCCTAGAATTAGCTAGCCTTTTCTTTTTTGTTAAGCAATATATTGTATAAATATTTGTATCATACGTTAAGCAATGCAAGTGAATGACAATTCATTTCATGGTATCAGAGTAGAGAGCTCAAACACGCTTGACAATTCAATTCACATCATTAGTGATATCGCTACGGCGGAAGCGTCAACAAAGAAGATCGGCCTTTCCTCACCATATCATCTCAACACCCCTGACAATCCCAGAAGCATACTCGTTTCATGCGTGCTAACCGAGGATAACTATGCAACACGATCGAAGGCGACGAGACGTGCATTGCGAGCAAAAAATAAACTCGGGTTTATTGATGGATCACTGGAGAAGCCGGATCTAGAGGCACCCGAATTTAATGTTTGGGACATTGGTAATTCCATGGTAATTTCATGGATCTTTAATTCCCTTGACAAGAGTCTACAAGGAAGTGTAGCATATGCAGAAGAAGCAAAGGTACTATGGGACAAGTTGAAGGAGAGATTCGCTTAGGGTAACGGACTTCGCATCCATGAGATCAAAATCGAGATCAGGCTCCTACAACGAGGAGGACTCTCGGTGGTGGAATACTACACCAAATTGAAGGTCTTATGGGATGAACTCGATGATTATGATGACGTCCTAGAATGTACATGTGCTGCAGCCACAAGATACGCAAAGAAGAAGGAGGTGGAGAAGATCCACCAGTTTCTCATGGGCCTTAATACTAAGACTTAAGGGAATGTTCGTTCTCAAATTCTTAACCTCGAGCCATTTCCGTCCCTCGGTATGGTTTATTCAATGATCACACAGGAGGAATGCCAATGATCAATTGCCCGGGGAAGAGAAGAGAAAATCGAGGGTGCTGCTTTCTTAGTTGGAAAAGCAAGCTCAAGGAAAATACCATTCGAGAAATCTAAATATGATCACTATACGAAGATTAGGCATGAAAAGAGTCATTACTGGGAGTTAATTGGATATCTTCTGAATTGGGAGCCAATGCAAGGTGTGAAGGCACGTAAAGGGAACCCTTCCACAGTGGTTGTGCATTCTGCACAAGCTAGTAGTGGTGGTTCTGACACTACTGTTGATATCAATCGAGAAGGCTTGAAAGAGATTGAAACAACAACAACAACAATTAGTAGGGATCAATATCAACAGTTGGTCAATCTACTCGTAGCGATGAAACCACCCACTTCAAATGATCAACTCACAGTAAGGTCAATTGGCCCAATGATGTCTCCACAAATTGGATTATCGATAGTGGCGCCTCTGAACATTTGACAAGGTAGCTTTCTCTTCTAAATCAACCAAGGAACATCACGGGTGGATTTTCTATACGAACTCCTGATAGAAAAGTGACTCATGCCATCAAGGGAGGCAATCTTCATTTAAGCCCTAATATTATTTTGCATGATGTGATATATGTTCTAAACTTTGAGTGCAATCTTATTTCTGTCGGAAAATTGAGTTTAGATTTGCAATGCTCGATAACATTCTTCTCTTCTTGATGTGTCATACAGGACCTACCCTCGGATAGATGAATCAGATAGATCAATTGGAGTGGGTAATCTTCGAGAAGGCGTTTAGCATGGGTGCACGTTCAGCTTTTTCAGCAATCAAGGGACAAAATATTAACATCTGGCATCAACGATTGGGGCACCCATCACGGCAAGCTTTAACTTTGATTGCCGGTATTTGAATAAATAAAGAAGGGGTTGATTTGTGTGATGTTTGTTGTTGTGCAAAACAAACCCGTTCCTCTTTTCCTTTAACTAATAATAAAGCCGGTGGATGTTTTGATTTGTTGCATTTTGATGGGGCCATATCAGACAGGATCTCTTTCTGGTGCACATTACCTTTTTACCATCATTGATGATTATAGTTGAGCAATTTGGGTTTATTTGATGAAGGAAAAATTAGAGGCATACAAAGTCTTTGTTAATTTTAATCATATGGTAAAAACCCAATTTGGTCAAGTAGTTGAAATAGTGCGGAGTGATAATGGTTGTGAATTTCTTTCTAATTCCATGAAGGATTTTTTCTCCAAATATAAAGTCATACATCAAACGTCATGCACCTACACGCCACAGCAGAATGGGCGAGTTGAAAGAAAACACCAACACATCCCCAACATAGCATGGGCACTTCGTTTTCAAGCAAATCTACCAATTCATTTTTGGGGTAAATGCGTATTAACGGCCGCTTATTTAATTAGTTATACTCCAACAACACCGTTATTGTTTGGAAAAATGCCTTTCAAGCTTTTGTTTGGAAACCTTCGGATTATAGTCATTTGCAAGTTTTGGGTGTACTATGTTATGCCCGCAAAATGTTGAGGGGCAAAGATAAATTTGAAGAAAGGGCAAGAAAATGTGTATTTTTGGGAAATCCATACGGTACAAAGGGTTGGAAGGTTTTTGATTTGGAAACTAAAGAATTATTAGTATTTCGAGATGTTGTTTTCTATGAAGAGAATTTCCCATTTGCTCAGCAACCAGCACATGAGAATCAAGAATCTCTTCCTCTTTTGACACTAGCTCGTGAGTTGGATCCTATTGATGAAGGGTGGAATTGATCTCAAGGGGAGGAAGAAAGGGTACCAAGCCAAGTTTGTGAATAAAAAGGGCAGACAATGATGCAAGAATGTGATAGTACCGGCCATGTTGAAGAGCAACCCAGCGAGCAGCCTTATGACCAAATTCCAATCCCAAATCGCCTTACATGACAGAAAAGATAGCCAACCCATCTATGAGATTATGTGTGCCACGCAGTCCAAGCGAAGACCCCAACTCCATAGCCCACTTCATTGATATCTTTAGGCATGGTCTATCCAATCGAGAAGTTTATTTCTTATGAACAATTAACTAAGCCTCACCTCGTTTTTTTATTTTTGTTTGGTAACCGGCCAAATAGTAAAAAAATTTATTCTTCCGATCCCGGGAGTAATTTTGGAACAGAATCATGTTTGATAAAATTTTTATTTTCGGGAATAAATTTCTATTTTTTTGTTCTCAGAAGTAGATTTGAAATAGAATCAAGAATAAAAAAAAAAAGTTGATTCTTGTTCCTAGAAACAATTCTAAAATCAAGCTCATGTTTTATTTTTTTATTTATTTTTTCTTGTTCTTCTTCCCTTTTCTTCTTCTTCATCCATCACTGTGGTTGCCGTTCGCTGCCATCTGCCGTTCGCCGCCCACCACCGTTGGTTCCAACAATCGGTTCGGCGAGCTCGTTGGAGGCTCATTAGGCTAAGGCGAGGTCTAGCGAGCTTGCCGAAGGCAAGCTTAGCCACTGGAGCTGAGCTAGCCTTGTCGAGGCTGGGCGAGGCCCACCTGGCCATCGGTGAGGCTCACCCAACCCTGCTGAGGCTCAATCGAGCCATGGCTGGGCGAGTGGCCTCGCCCAACTGCCGCCGAGGCTCGGCCGACAAGGGCCGACGACACTCCAGTGAGGTCGCCAGTCATCCTAAGGCCGGCGACCAGTGACTTGAAGAAGAAGAAGAAGAAGGGAAAGAAAGGAAAAAAAGAAAGGAGAAAAAAAAGAGGAAAAAAGTAATAAAATTATTTAAAAATTAAAATAAAATAATTTGGAGTATAAATTTTGAGCACGGTACGAAACACAATTCTATTCCAGAATCAGAAATTTTGTCCAGTTACTAAACGCGTTCTTTTGCTTAGAAATTATTCCCGAAAATAGAATAAAAAAGAATAATTTCTGATAAGAAATTGTTCCCGGGAACAGAAAGGCTACCAAATGCACCCTTAGTTGCTGTGACTTTTGATATTGAGCTTGGGAATTACAATGAGGCTATAAAAAATCATTTGTGGAGAGAAGCAATGGTGGTAGAAATTAAAGCCCTCAAAGATAATAAGACTTGGACTCTAGCAACTTTGCCGAAGGCTAAGAAACCCATAGGGTGCAAATGGGTTTACAAAATTAAGCGTTGGGCTGATGGCAGTATTGAGCGATATAATGCTTGTATTGTCGCCAAGGGATTCACTCAGATAGAAGGCGTAGACTACCATGAAACATTCGCACTAGTGGCTAAATTAGTCACTATATGATGTCCTCTTACAGTTGCATTGGCTTGTAATTGGGAGCTGCATCAAATGGACGTCAACAATGCATTTCTACGTGGCGACTTGGATGAGGAAATTTATATGAGGCTTCCACTAGGTTTTACAACAACGGATTCAAATCGGGTATGTCAATTACAAAAGTCTTTATATGGTCTTCGACATGTAATGCATTGAGGGAGTATGGTTTTGATCAATCATTAGCAGATTACTCGTTATTCACATATTCTCATGGTGGTGCTTTTCTAGCTGTGTTAGTATATGTTGATAGTCTCATCTTGGTAGGCAATAATTCCAAATAGTGTGCAGCGTTCAAAGAGTATCTTGATGAGTGTTTTCATATCAAGGACCTTGGGCAATTAAAATATTTTTTGGGAATTGAAGTAACAAGGACAAATTCAGGATTATTTTTGTGCCAAAGAAAGTATGTATTTAACATCCTATCGGAATGCGGCATGCTAGTAGCTAAACCGGTGACTTCTCCAATGGAGCAACAACACCGGTTAGCTATAGCAACCGGACCTACCATGACAGACCCAAGTCGTTACCGTCGATTAGTGGGACGTCTACTTTATCCCACCATCACTTTGCCTGAATTATGTTATTTTGTCCACATACTTTCCCAATTTATGCAAGAACCAAAGGAGCAGCATTGGGAAGCAGTTATACGAGTTCTTTGACATCTCAAGAAAAATTGAGGACAAGGGATTCTATTATTAGTCTCGACTTCACTCAACTTGATTGCTTTTTGTGACTCTGATTGGGCAAGTTGCCCAATCACTCAGTGATCAGTTACTGGTTATTTTGTCATGCTCCGTGTTTGTCCCATGTCTTGCAGCACCAAGAAACGGACTATAGTTTCTTGGTCCCTTGCTGAAGCTGAATATCACGCTATGGCAACTGCCATTAGTGAACTGATTTGGTTGCACACTTTACTTGCCTATCTTGGGGGTACTGCAGGACAAACTGATGAGTCTTTATTGCAATAACCAAGCTGCCTTGCACATCACGGTGAACCTGGTATTTCATGGACGAACAAAGCACATCGAGATCGACTACCACTTTGTTCGTGAATATGTGCAATCAGGCATCAATAGAATTGAGCATGTGCCCACTAAACTTCAATTGGTAGACATTTTTACTAACACACTGGGTCGAGATTGATTTGCATTTCTCGTTAGCAAGTTGGGCACTCATAACCTCCATGCGGCAACTTGAGGGGAAGCATTACAGAAGAACGACTAGAGATCACATTTTGTTTTTCTAATATTTGATGTATCTCTTGGAATTAGCTAGAGATATTGCGTAGATTTTTTTCCTTCTTTTTTTTGTTAAGCAATATATTGCATAAATATTTGTATTATACGTTAAGCAATGCAAGTGAATGACGATTCATTTTAGCTCTATTTTTGGATAGAAGTGATTAGGGCGACCCTCGGCCGAGCCTGAGTTTTTGCCAAAGCCCGCGCACGACAACTTCCTATATATAAACGTTCAAGTCAGGTTAGACTTTCTTGTTGAACGCCTTTCCCAAAGCTCATCCAAAAAAGCATTCAGGCCCTCATAGCTCAGGTCGCCAAGTCCACGATCAGATTTATTTGGGGCGGAGAATTACCAAAACCCGGCCTTGTTATGAGCCATTTTGTCTTGGAGGTAGCGAGGATTTTGTCTTGGAGGCAGCGATGAGAAAAATGGCCGATTCATCTACTGTTCAAATTGTCGCAGTCGTTAGAGGTTAGAAGGATCGCAAAAACAAATGTGGGACGGTGTCAAGCACCTTAATTTTCTCAACTGCTCTTCTCGCATGCTTCCACCCCAGCCAGTTTTTGGAGATGAGCGATTACGGATTTTGTATAGTTTCTACCTAAAACCTGATACATATTGCTCGAACATGCTCATTGTTTTTTGAATCCTAGAACCTATCCATCGCAGGTTTCAAGATTAGTTTCAAGTTCTACTCAAATTCTACGTGTGTTATTAATTGAATGATTGCAAAGAATTATTATCTCTAATGACCATAGTTTCCTATTAAAATCCACTTACCATAACTTATATATAGACACGCGAAGAATATGAAACGTCAATAAAACAAAAGTTTTGATTATGAAATGGAAGCTTGGACTAATGATTTCAAATTATACACTCATCATCGGACGGTATGGAATACCGTAAGATTATGCAAAGATATAGATTAAGAAAGACACAAAAACTTGTTTCGGGTTTCATATTTCACCTACTTAGAATATGAAATTACCTATCAAAAAGATACCCCAATTTTGGTACTTTAAAACCTAGAATCGGATAGCGTCCCACCGATCCCGTTAGTTGATTCTAAATTCTATCATGAAACCATACTCATCCTTATCAGTTTTGGCTTGCACCAAGGCCATGCAAGCGGACTAAGGTCTTGTAGCTAGTTGAATATAATCCATTTTTCATCACAAGTACTGAGTAAATTATTCAATCTATTCCTGATAAATATGATCCGCTTCTTTAATATCTACTTACAATTGGCACACGCCTTGTAGATTAATGTCATAAACCATTTTCTTTTTTGTTCCCACGATTACTGAAATTACAATTAAAATGAAGTTGCGTACCGATATTATTGTTTCATGAATGACTTTAGTGTTAGGATTTGTGTTCTTTTTATTTTCTCTTTTGCAAGTCGCTGCTCTAGATCGCTGGCATTTGCATAGAAAGCTTTCTTTGCCAGCAAAATGCGTTTCACCTACTCTGTGCGTCGCCATAATTAATCATTATGGAAATTAATTAACATCGGGGAAGTGGTATGGCATCAGAAATGATTATATGTCGTAATTCCAATTTAGACACATGTATCCAATTTTCAAATTAAATTAACCCCGTGCAATTAAAGGCTTAAGGCTTTTCCTTTCACATGCCTATTAGAAGTTCGAACCAATTCCAACCCTCATTTGCTTCGCCAAAAATGAATGACTTAGAGCTTTTTAAAAATTATTGCATGAAATAATTAGTTAATAAAAATATCTTTATTATCAACAATAATTTATGTTTAGATATTTTCGTGGACAGTAAAAATATTTTTCATTACGAGCAATTATTAAAAAATTATTCTTTAAATTATTCATCTTCCACTAAATAAACGGATTCTCTATTAAAAAAAAAAATCTCCCTTATTGTCTATACCATGTTTCGAGAGGGATAAACATGTGAGAATATTCTAAAAGCACGAATACATATTTTCTAGTTCACATAATTAAAAAAATATAATTATTTTGACAACTATCTACGTCGAATCATCATCTGGTCACTACTTTTTAACACAATAGTCAAAAAGATAATGCCCAATATCAAAGTTCGGTGAACCTATGCCTTTTTCTCTCCCCAAACAAACAAATAAAAAAAAGGATTTTTCCTTATCCTTAATTAGTGCCGTGGCCCATGACCTTTCGCAATTTCGAAAACAAAATCTATTTAGCTGTTTATCATCATCACAATCATGAAAGAAAGCAGGAAGAACAGGCGGAAAGACTTAACACGTTCGAGCGGGCCATTCGAAAGCGATGGCTCGCTGCCCTGTCCTACAACGTAAATGCCGAGACATCGACCAAACTAAAAAAAAATGAAAAAAAATAAAAATGCAAAGGACGTGTTTGTACCTCGTCGTGTCGACACAGAGGCTCGAGGAATGGATACGCGTGTGCGATTTGGAGTCGAGATTGGAGTTCAAAACAATCTCATACTATTAGAATAAACTGATTTCATGTCTATAAGCTTGCACATTTCTTATTATCAGACGAGGCAAGCAAAAGATGATTTGTGTATCATCCGAACATTGTAACAAAAAAAAAAGTTCATGGTAACGAGTTTATAGCATCTCGTGAAAGTCGCGAAATCAGGCCGTCGATTTTATTTTATTTTTTTGACTTTTTGTATTTTCCAGACCAATTTTAGTCCCGCAAATGTATTTTATGCTACCTGGTACACTTGCAATGGGGGATCTGCAGACTATGCACATGGGCTTTAGCTGGGCTCAGCCTGACGGACATGGTGGGGCCATCTGATTTTTGTCCACTTGCGTTGATTAGGCCCGAACCTTTATTACCAGCAAGAGGCAGCCACTTTTATCCTGTTGGTTTTCTTTTCTTTTCTTCTCTTGTTTTCCGAATTTCCCGCCGCCTGGAAGGAGGCGGAATATAATATTCCTTTTCATTTTTATGTTGGATTTTCAACATTTCTTTCTTTCTTTTTCCTTTTTAAATGACACCAGGGCTTACTAAAGCAAATACCAACGATTGGCTGGAGTAGTTTTTTTTTTTTTTGGTGAAAACGATTTGCTGGAGTAGTTGGTGTTTATCATTTCCTTTTTTATTATATAAATGAAATGTGTAGAGTTACTTGTGCATTGTATTACTTCTTAATATTCACATGATACGTTGGTATTCCATAGATTGCTCGAGAATAAATGGATATGTGGCTATCTGAATCAAGAGCAAAGAGAACGAACATACTAGCCGCTTGAGCAACTACTGGAGGCCAATTGAATAGTTACTTGCTAGATAAATTGATAGCGAGAGATTAGTCGATTCATCATAGTCCCTGAGGGCAAAAATACCAATTGCCCGATTGAATCTTCAAATTCTCACCCTTCAAAAGATGCAAATGTCAAAACCTCACCTATAAATCATTTTAATGAAATTCATGAATTTTTTTTATTGTATTATTAATTTTAAGCAGGCATGACAATTCTCAAGTAGAGATGCTATAGGGTGAAAAAGTTTAGAAGTTAAACGAGAATTGGGATATGGTTGAAAAGTTTCATATTGAGGCTTAGAGTTGTGGATTCCATTGCTACACCATGAAAATGTTTTGCGATAATTCAATTGTAGTTTTCATGACCAAGAACCAAAAAAAGAGGTAGTCGAAAAAAACATATTGATATCAAGTATTTAGCCATCAGTGAACATGTTAAAGAGAATAAAATAATCATTGAACACGTAAACACTGGATTGATGATAGCTGATTCTTTAACTAAAGGCATACTGCTAATGAGTTATAATGATCATGTATTCAAAATAGGCATTAGTCCAATAAATAGAAGAATTTGTGATTTCTAATATTTTCGTACTTCTTTTAACGCATTTCTTCAACTTGTGGTCTGCTTTCCTTTTATGAAATCCACACAAGTATCATAATCAATAAAATCTAAAGTACTAAGTACTCCATCATTTACTAATTGCTTAATTCTATCGATGGAAATATGTCTCAATCTCCGATACCATAACATAGATGAATATTCATTCACAACACATTGCTTTATGCCAGTATTATTGCGAACGTGTATCGCATTATGAATGGCATTGTCTTGTAAATTAATTCAAAAGAAATCGTTAGATAAAATATCACTCCCAACAATTTTAAAATTATATACTAAACTGAAAGTTGAATCCGAAAATTCAAAGGAGTATCTCAAATGTACAAGTTTTGAAACTGAAATTAAGTTCCTAGAGAAACTAGGAATATAAAAGTCGTTTTTAAATTTAAAACAAAACTACTATTGGCAACTAATCTGCATATCCTAATAGCTTCTACATGTGAGTGCATGTTATTTCCCGAATAGATGCGTTGTTCATTTCCCAGTAGTTTTCACTGGCTTTGAAAACCTTGCAAGGAATTTGAAATATGAATTGTAGAACTAGAATCAATACACCAAATGTTGTGACCTACATCAACCGTATTAAATTCATAACAGACACATAATAGTAGGTTACCATTAGTTTTGAGTCAAGCCTTAAATTTAGCGTGATCCTTTTTCATGTGCCATTTCTTTCTACAAAAGAAGCACTTGGATTCTTTCTTAACATTAGCTTGGGAAGGTAAATGCATTTTATCTTTTCTCTTTTGCTTGTCTTGCCCTTTATACTTATCTTACGTTACCATATGAGCACTTTCTCATTTTTTCATCAGTAGTTTTTCTTCCTCTTGAGCACACATGGTCATGAGTTCATTGATTGATTATTTAGTGTTATGTATGTTGTAAGATATCTTGAAATGACCATACTCTTGTAGGAGAGTATTCAAGATATAGTACACAAGAAAGGATTTTGATATCACAACCTCAAGATACTTTAACTGAGTTGCAATGTCCTTCATCTTCATGATGTGCTCATGCACACCTCTTATACTAGTAAGCTTTAATGATGAGAATTTTACAATCAGGGTCATGGCATGCGCCTTCTCTAAGAACTTAGATTGTGTATCAATAGCCTTCAACAATTCATTGGCATTGTTATGCTAAATAACTGAACCACGAATGCTCGTAGAAAGTTTTATTTTTATGTACATCACACTGAGATAGTTAGATCGCTTTCACCATGCATAAAGTATATTTAGCTTGAATGCTATCCATAGTAGGAACATATGATTTGTCTGATCGCGAAGCATAATCAATATCCATGCACCTCGACTAAAGAAGAATTAACTCCCTTTATTTTTTATAGTTATTTTCATTAAGCTCGGGAACAATTATACCAAAACTAAATGTAGGTGGTAACATTGCATCATAATCAAAGAAAAACTTATGCATCAATATATTTGAGGCAAATAAGCTTAAATCATATTTTACCAATGTAAGACATATTAAAAAATATGAATCTCATAACATCAAAAACGCCTATGGGCTAAGTTTCTAATTTAAATAGAATTATAATTACTTTATGATGAAACTATCAAATTATATTCTTTTCCTCAATCCTTGTGGGTAAATTAAGAAAGACAATAATAATATTTCATTATAATTAATCACATTAATATATTGAAAATTCCCATAGGATAATTTTCAATATATTAATGTGACTAATCACAATTAATGCATTTGACTATATGTGATCCAAAGGCTCTTAATATATATAATTTAATGTAACTAAGGATACTGTAGCTTATCTTCACATGAAAATATTCATAAAATTGCACGTAAGGGAAAAACGGTAAAATCACATGTACAAGGGTTAAAACTAGAATTTTGCACGCAAGGGCAGAATTGGAATTTCGTAAATTTTCACGCCCAAAGGGGGCAAAATAGGCAGAATTCATTTTCTTTTTGTAAGGGGGTGAAATAAGAATTTTAGGCCTAGAATGCCAAATCGTAAATTTTCACGCCCAAAGGGGGCAAAATAGGCAGAATCATAATTTTCTTTTATGCGGAAGGGCTAAATCGTAATTTAAGGCAGAAACGAAATTCTGCAATAACATATGGGCAAAACAGAAAAACTACGCATGCCCATTTATGGCGCTTTGCTGTTGACCCTTGGGCGCACCTGAGGCCTTCTTCCAGCAATTTTTCTTCTTCCGCTGTTGCTCCACCGCGACCAAACTCTGTTTCGCCGCTTGGGTCTTCTTCCATAGCCTATGTCCGATCAAATTGATCAATGGATTTCGAAGACAACGCCGGGACGAACATATAGTTCCAAGATTTGGCAAAAATAGCCAGTAAATTGACCGTAATTAAGCCTAAATCAATCTGCCCTAAAACTCTAACTATTGAAAGTTTCACGGCTCGATTAGCCTTAGGCAGTCAGTAAGATGCTGAACAATCTTAAGAGTTTTCTTCCTAATGCCTGTGTGATCATGCAGATCCATTATCGCGTGGTGGGTCGCCCAAATTTGACTGAAATTTAAAATTCCGTTCCAAGGTACAAAAGATTTGAATTTTACCGGTTCATGATCTAATTAAAACATATAAAATTCCAAAATTTTCACCAAGGCAGATATTATAAATGTGCTTTGATAGCAACTCTTAAACTAAATCTAAATAAAAACTGGTGATCCCAATTTATCATTTGCAAACAAATACGTGCATAATTTGGGATCGATTTGCGGAAACGTAAATGATCAACATATCTCTAATGAAAATTTGCAAATATTGAAAATCTCAAATCCTTGAACGGATGCGAGGAGTGTGATCAATCTATGAATATAGAATCACCAGATCTGTATATCATGTTCCACCAGCCAATACTCCTCAAACGCGATTATGTGTTTTTCTGTGATGATAAGATTTGAACTAAACAATCTGACGTTTTATTTTGTTTCTTACGATATTAACGTATTCCATCAAAATCGTTATGGTAACATATGAACGAGTAAATATCACGTAATAAACGCGGATAATAAATTGGACAAAAAATCGAAATTAATTGGGAAACATAGAATTGGGATCACGTTTAAAATGATAAAATGTTATAATAGGTCAATGTTAGAATCATGAATGGTCGAGAGTTTTAATTACCAAAAAAAAAGGGTGGTTTGTGTTCCTTGAACAAAAAGTTTCTCTCCTTGACAAGTGGTGAAATCGGTTTGCAAATTGCACGGCGGGGTCGTCCTTTGATCGAGTTGACTTCGTGAATTCCAATCCTCAAGTTTCCAATGCAGAGCTAGTGTATAAACTAAGCTTACTTACGTAACGTAGCTAGTGTAAAGATTAAGGTTACTTGCAACAAAAGTCACAATATAAACCTAAATATCAAGCTTGTCATTCACGTGGTAACCTAACGTTGACAATCTGCGATGATAAATTAAAAATGAAAATGAATCGCCACAAGACTTGGTCGCTTTCCCAACCTGTTGTGAGGTCGGATTAAGCAGGTGTTGTGACAACATTTAAGATCTCCTTCCTCTCAAGTGAGGGTGAACCGTCGTATTGTATGAATATCTTAATTTTACTCTTGAAGATCTTGTCCCAATTATAGATAAAATAACCGGATCTCGATACATTGGGAGTAGCTTCTTCTTTTGTTTTATTTTAATTTTGAAAAAAGTCTGCCTTAAATAATTCTTGGGTTTCATGAAATGTCATGCCAATCTCATGGAATAAGTAAGAAGAAAGCTGATATTAAAGGATAGTTCCAAGCATAGTATTCTATATATAGTGAGCCAAATTCTCTCGTTATTTCACTTCTTGAATGTTCCCCCCTTTGCATGGAGTTATACAAATACCGACTACTCATTATTTTCTCTCGGTAACTACTCGATTTACACGTACTTAATAATTGCCCCTTACATACACACACTTAAATAATCACCAAAATTCTATCAAAATAAGAATACTTTCCCTTTATGTATATTTAAACCAGGGTTCATTTGTTTGAAGGAAAACTGTTTTGGAAAACCATTTTTTGACTTTCCGATGTTTGAACGACGGAAAATTAATCAACTTATAAAAAGCATTATCAATGGATTGAAAACATCAAGTTTAAATCGGAGGAAAATGCCTTTCTCTTTTAATAAGAAAGGAATCATTTTCTCCAAATCACCAAATAAATAAAAATTAAGCTATTATAAAGTTTTTAGTAAACAAACACACACCTAAAGTCGCGCTCATGGAGCCTAAATTAAAGGAACTCACTTTGATAAATAAAAAGCCAATGCTGTGGGCCGTACATACAGATCCTAATAGTTAATTCGAATCGACGGGGATGGGCAAAAGGCCACATGAATTGAACTTCAAATTCATGCATGTTCGCACATCACGCTCCGCTTCATCGTACGCTAATTATTCGCGACAGCTCATCGTCCTCTACTGCTAATGATCCCACGATTGCAGCTCAGTTATCAGGAAAAAAGTGGAGTCGACGCCTTGCCTTACGGCGGAAGCAAAATATGGATATCTCCGTCATAAACCCGATGCTGGGTAAGAAACAGCTGCCCTAGAAACACCTATATATCCCAACGTGCCATTCACTTTGTACAAGTTACCACCCATTAATCTATAATAATGTAAGTTCAGGTTAGACTTATGGAACGGCTGAATTGGGTCAATAATAGCCCGACTCAAATTGACTAATTTCTATGCAAGTATCTAGTGACTCATACACAATCCGATCTATATTATTAAAACCCTTTGATATTTAACCTAATTTAGGAAACCCATGCTCAAATTGAGGTAAAAGCGTGGAGCGAGCGAGTGCGAGCTTGGGCAAAGAGAGAGTCATAAAGTTAGATTAGGTTTAAATAAACTGTGAACCTATATAATACCCGTATTATTTTAGGCTTTATCGTTATGATTTGATATATGATACATTTATTGAATATAACTAACCCCCATAATAACTCAATCGATCGAATATGGGTTAAAAAATTAGTCTAAGGCTCGTTTTGATAGATCTAGTTTAGGCCAAATAAGAGTTTAAATAATAAGTTTTGTTTAATCACATTGGTAGTACTTTCATAAACCATTGTTTGCACAAATTTTTTTTTCTGACCACTCGCGTTGTGATTGTTAAGCACTTTTATTACTGACTGTTAGATGCTCAATGTAATTCAATTTACATACTTAACCTATCAAATTCGATGGAAGAATGATTCTTGTTGTCCTTGAAAAGATTTTTTCTTTTTAACCTCAGTTTTGCTTTTATTATTTGCTTTCGCCATGGATGAATGCAAGAAATATATGTGTTATACTTACGTGGGGTTACCATATCACTTGGATGAAAATTCGAAACATAAATTCGATAAAGACAGGTGGTTAAATGAGATTTGTATCGTCGGAGATGATTACGATATAAGTTCATTCGATATGATATTAGCCATAATATCCTAAAGAGTCATCAATATTAGGTTTAATCTTAACTCTCACTTTAGTTCGAAATCAGTTGACACATCAAAAAATCGTTACTAATTTTTCAAAATTAGCATTAGTAAGGCCAATTAGAAATCCATTATCAAAATTTACATATTTATCAATACTCTTATATTCGTATGGAATAATAATAACATTTTGATATTGATAATTTTTAAAAAAATTAGTAATGATTTTTGGACGAGTGAATAAATCTGAAAATATGGTGAAAATGGGGAAACGAAATTGGAATTACACTTAAAAGTTGAGGATTCTTAGAGAATTAGCCATTACTGACGGTCCCGGCCAGCTATATCTTTCCTTCCCCCGCATCGATTCTTACTTCTTCTTCTTCTTCTTCTTTTTAAAATATATGTTTTTAACCAAAAGGAGCGCAGACAAAACCGACAAATCCTCCCTCCTGACAAGACCCACCGCGATCCAACGCGCTGCTCCTCTTTAGACTGTTAAAGTGGTCCGAACGCATCCTACCTCTCACGTGCCGCCCACTCCGCACGTGCCTCGTACCCCATCCCCTCCCTCTCTCCACCGTTCCGAGATTCTAACCTGCCAGCTGAGAAAATCAGAGAGAGAAAAAGGTGGAGAGAGAGAGAGAGAGAGAGAGAGAGAGAGAGAGAGAATCTCATTCCCTCTCTAAAACCAGAGACGTTTCGGGGGAAGCATTCTCGCTCCGGATCACCCCCCGCGCCACCCGGCCCGAACCCGAACCCGATTAGGTCTCCGGTTGAATGCTCGATCGCGGATCTGGAAGTTCCCCCCGGAGCTCGTAAAGGTTTCTCGGCGGCGGCGGCGGCGATCGCGGCGAGTTCGGAGCAATGGAGTCGATACTGGCTCGGGCGCTGGAGTACACTCTCAAGTACTGGCTCAAGTCCTTCTCCCGCGATCAGTTCAGGCTGCAAGGCCGCACCGTTCAGCTCTCCAATTTAGGTGACCGACTTCTACTCTTATTCGTTTCGCTACTCCGGTCGACGAAAACGGTCGTTCGCCGCTTTGCGATTGTGCTGTGTTAGATCGATTTGCTGCTCGTTGTCTTGATTTTGCTAGTTCGTTTAAGTGTGATTGATCGCCCACCGCTTTGGTATGACTTGTTGGGGTACATGATAAGCGTGGTGGATTGACGATCTCATTCGGCATTTCAGATATCAATGGAGATGCTCTGCATTCGAGCGTTGGGCTGCCGCCGGCGCTGAACGTGACGACGGCGAAGGTCGACAAGTTGACGATAATCGTAAGTTTTCTCTTCTTTGGGCTTGTTTTGTTTATTTGGAGTTGCTTGTCCATCCGTTGTTTGATTGCGAGAGACGTTTGGAGGAGCAGGACAAATGAGATGGGAATTGCTATGTTTACTACAGTGGAAGTCTAAGAGATTGCGGCTCACTTGGTGCCCTGGCAATCCTTTAATGATTAGATTTATGGTTAATGCCCCGGACTACGAGGTTTTTGGGTCCAGTGGAGTCTCAGCTACTGTTGACTTGAGTTGTTTGATTTGTTTTCGTATAGCTTCCATCCGTAAGCAATGTCCAGGTGGAGCCAATTGTGGTGCAAATCAACAGGCTTGATCTGGTTCTGGAGGAGAATCCAGATGCTGAACCGTCTAGGACTTCATGTAGGTAATGTGGACGTCATTATGCACGAGATATTGCATCATGCTTCTTGTTGATCTTGTTTTCTGGATGACTTCAATGTTTGAATTCAATTCTTCTGCAGTACACCATCATCAGCTGGATCTGGATGGAGTAGTGGTTACGGATTTGCTGATAAGGTCAGGCTTGCTTTGATCACAGTAGTTCTCCTGGCATTCAAGTACTTCTCTGTTTGGAGTTATTGGGCATAATTTACTGGTCTACTCCAACTTCTCACTTCCTAACTGCAATTGGCTATCATGTGCATGATTAACAATGGATTCTGAAACAGCATCTTACATTAGGTTTTTTGCGATCTAAAAAATCAGGCGAGTCACCTACGGCCCAAAGCTTTTCATTTCATGACATATGTAAAGTCTAGAATGTGAGCTCACATTGTGTTTTTTTTTTTTTTTTTTTTTTTTTTTTGGGGGGGGGGTGGGTTTGGGTTGGGTTTTTCTGTCTCTTTATTTTCTTCTCCATGAATGTCCCTATTTCATGGCTGTGCATCTCATTGCATTGTTTTTCTTTTTTGGTCGAACATTGCCTTATATAGAAGGAATTCCCTTTGTTCTTAATGTTTCCTTGTCCCTTCTTTTCCTCTCCTGCCTGGTAGTCTCTTCATAGTACTGAGTTAATTTTCTGAGATACTTGATTTTCCATCTCTCTAGATCCACCTTCATCATGTTCAGCTGAAGGTCTCTCTAGATCGATGCTAGTTGAGCGCTTAAATTGTTTATGAATGTTGCTGAATGTGGAAATACTGCTCCAAAAAATATTTACTCTGTACTTGTAAATTTCTAGATTGCAGATGGAATGACTTTGGAGGTTACCACTGTCAACCTTCTTCTTGAAACTCGCGGAGGTGGCAAGAGACAAGGAGGAGCTGCATGGTGAGTCATTCACTTTTCTTGGGAGGTATAGGGCAGAACTGACCAATCAGTGGGAATTACTTGTTTTTGGAATACAATCTATATGATTTAAATGGGCTGCTTTACCCAGAGTTGGTTCCAAAACCTATTCTCACAAGATCACTTCATCAGACACTCCGACCTTTAAGCACTTGTTTTTATGCATCTTCCCTCATTTTTGTGGTGTTGTTTAATAATTATTAATCTGCCTATATTAGGCAATCCTTGGCACAGCACAATGGAGAATATTATTGAGCATTACGTGAGAATACAATTTGATCTTGACACAAAATTAGCATTTGTAATCCACAGAAAGCATAATTGCGTTGAAAATATAATTTTTCTGTACTAAATTGAACTTTTATCCAAGACACAGGCATTGAGAACGCAATTTGATCTTGACACAATTTATTTAGAGCCACAGTAATCATATGTGTGTTGAAAATATATATTTTTCTGTAAAATTTAATTTCAATCCGATACACGTGTTGATTTTTAAACTTAAAAGTAAAAAAGTGCATCTTAACATGGATTTACCAAGAAGAGTTCTCTAGTAAACTTTTACGTGTCAAAATCATGTTGGTCAATCATACGTTTATTTGGTGTCTTACAAGTAACTTTTGGACTTGCAAACTCATCACTTGAGAAGGCAATAATATTTTTTCAAGAAAAGTAGATTATTGACTACATGACATGTAAATTATCACTTTAAATCAGTGGTGCCTTGGACTTTTTTTCTTTAAATGTCTCACGTCTTAGGAAAGTTTCGTTCAAAATGTTAAATAAAGGACTGTGCTTAACACATATCCACTTACGTACTTCTATCTTGGTGTTTACCGAAGGATTATTCTTGATACAACTGATAATCCTAGACACATTTCAATCGAACTAATAAGATGTTTACTACTCTCATCGCCCTGAAGTCATTTCATAGTAAGTCATCATATGCTTTTGATGACCTGCCATATTATTGGCGTCTTGACATAATCATTCTATGTTACTTCGTGACATGTGGATTGACTGTCAATGAAATATGTAATTGCATATGGCCTATTTCCAAAACGATAGTGTTCATCTGTTGATGGTGTGACGTTATAGTTCATGTAATAGGCGAAAGGACTTCCTGTTTCTAGCTCAATAAATTGATGCTGAGCTCTCAGTTTATCATGGTGATAGAGTGTAGGAGAGTGGGAGTGGCTATGTAAATGGCTATGTAAATGTGGGCAAGAATATGCGATATGTCTGATGCAGCTTGGATAAAGCATTTCTTTTTTGGTGTAGAGATTTGCATATGTAGATTTTAGTCAACTATCATTGAAGTTCACTGGTAACGCTTTACTATCTTTTCTTCCCAATTTGTACCCTCCACTTTATTTTTTCTTTAACTCAGTATGTTCTGGTACTTCTCTTTTTTTGTTCCTTCCATCTCAAATGTTTGAATAGAATAGCCTGCTGCTTACCACTTCTCAGAGTTCCGTGGAGATATTTGTTTGACTATTTGGGATAAAATCTTCCAATTAATGGTCTAAAAACTCTAAATGGATTTGCTTCATGTAATCCCTGACTAGTGTTAATCCTGACCATTTCCAATCTCCATTTTTCTTCATTCTGGATTGGCATGTGTTTTTGCCACTTGTACATACTAATTACTCATAACACAGGGCATCACCTTTGGCATCTATAACTATACGTAATCTTCTGCTGTACACCACAAATGAAAACTGGCAGGTGGGTCTCCTTGTTATAAAGAATTTATAACTGGCTTCTTATGTTTCATGCCGATTCTGACAATGTTATCGCAGGTTGTTAATCTCAAGGAAGCACGTGAATTCTTCAGTAACAGTAAATATATCTATGTATTCAAGGTAATTTACTTGCTCAAATCATCTCCAAATGCAAATGCAATGCACAGCTCATCCCGTAATTTTGTCAAAGGGTGGTATGTATGGAATTATCATCTGGACTTGTTTGCTGCATTTATAAGTATATGGTTGGAGGTAGCCATCGAATGTTCTGAAGTGCCCATTTGGACATGTGCTTGTGTTTGTGTGAGCTCAAATGCTCTTGTGTGCATTCATATATACTTTTTCAATTATTTTGAAAGCTTAGGATGTTATCTGTTTCAAGTAAGCACTTTCAATTTTTCCTGACCAAGATCAAAGATGTGGTAGTGCATTCTATGCTGATGGCTAATGATGCTTTGTGATTATAAAGCAGAAACTTGAATGGGAATCTCTATCTATCGATCTTCTTCCTCATCCTGATATGTTTTCTGAGGCCAATCTGGCACGTGCACAAGAAGGAGGAGACCAAAGAGATGATGATGGGGCAAAGCGAGTTTTCTTTGGTGGGGAGCGTTTCATTGAAGGAATATCAGGAGAGGCCTATGTAATAACTTCTACTTTGCTAGAAATCGATGAATTTTTTTCCCTGATATCGTTTATTGGCTCTGTGAACTTAACAAGGTACTTTGTGCAACAATTAAAAAGTTGATGCATTTCCTATGACATTATGATAGATCACAGTGAAGAGGACGGAATTAAATACACCACTTGGTCTTGAGGTTCAGTTACACATTACAGAAGCTGTTTGTCCTGCACTAAGTGAACCAGGTATCTAGGGTTTCCTTTTCCTTGATCTTATTCCCAGACGATGCTTGTCTCATAAATAGCTGGAGTTGATATATAGCATCATATGAACAGGACTCCGTGCTCTCCTCCGCTTCTTGACTGGACTGTACATCTGCCTTAACAGAGGCGACGTGGATTTAAAGGCTCAACAGGTTTTAGAATTCACCACTATTTTGTTTTGAGCAAGCTTCACTCTGTTGCTAATCTCCGCTGAAAATCTCCATCTCTTCTTTAATATGTTATCTTGACAGCGATCTGTAGAAGCAGCTGGTCACTCTCTGGTATCGATTATAGTGGACCACATATTTTTATGCATCAAAGATGCTGGTTCGTTCTGCTATAAGCCTCTAATTCTTTTTCTATCTAAGTTTTCTCAGAAATGGTGACTCAAGTCTAATGGCATTTCAGCTTCGGACGTTCTCTTTCAACTTGAGATAATTCTTACATTCATATCTACGTGCAGGGTTTCAGCTGGAACTTTTGATGCAGTCACTCCATTTTTCTCGAGTATGTCTTGTGGCACTACAGTTGATTTCTTGTTTTTCTTTCACATTAGATTTTATTATTATCAGATGCCATATTTTTGTTGCGTAACACAAGCTGAAACTTAATCTAGCGATGTACTCTTATTGTGAGAAACGACATAACAATTAATCTAAGCATTGTGGTCTCTAATTGTTGATGTTGAACAAGTACGAGAACCTCATCGCAACTTTAATTTTTCCTTTTTCTTCTATTTTTCATGTTCTTTTGCCTAAGTTGTCTTGCACATTTGCTGAGAAAATATCTTGAATCAGCAATTTGAGGAGTTTATTAAGTAACATTGGATTGGTAATATATTGGTTAGTACTTAGTTCCATGTACTCCAAAAGGTTTTAGTTCTAGGGAACTGATGCTTTTGGTGTGTCTAAGGCTAAATATGTACTGTCAAAGCTTAAGTGTGATTGGAATTGCTCAATCAATGAAGGTTTCTGTATTTTGTCAAAATGGACCGAATTTTGCAATAAATTAGCATTTTGAAGTCAAGTATAGGGTAAAGTTATAGTATTTTGGAGATGCATGTTGTTAGATGTTATAGCTCTCATCTAACTGAAAAACTTCAGGACCAGACCAATCTTTGGTTAAAAAGGGGAGCAACAAGTAATGTGCAATAATTGGCCAACAAAAGGAAGTCATACACTAAACATTTGACAACATAAGTTCTAATACTTTTCCATGAACTAGTTATTTTGCATTCTGGTTGAAGCATATCAGTGTTTGGCAAATTGTTCGACATTTTCTTGAAAGTTGCACTTCAACATCTTGGGGTGCATGTTTTTAGGACGCTGGCATTTTTATTAGAATTTGTTCTCTTGGTAATTTCTGGTTATATCTTAAGTGCATGACTAAATGTAGATATATATTTTTTATTTTTATTTTTCCAGTTTAGACAATGTAACAGCCCGTTTCTGTGCATTTTTCATAGATCTTATTTGGATTGCTTGCCTTAAAGTCGGTCTCTTGTCTTGCGATAATAAATTTCATGTTGGACCCTGCAGGCTAGTGTTTCTGATGGAGAAAGTGCAAATAACTTGACAAAATTGATGGTTGGTGGTCTTTTCTTAAGGTTAGCTCTTGTATTTTGTTGAATAATTTTTGTTGCAAATGTCCTCTTGGAGGAATGTTTCTGTTGCGAAATGCTATTCAACTTTCGCAGTTACAGTTCACATGCTAGATAAAGGTGGAGCTTCAATTTCTTATCTCGGCGGTTTTGACACCATTTGCCATTTTCCATAACATATTCTGAAAGTAATTCTGCCCTTCAGTCGGACTTACATTATTGACTTTCTTCATACAGATTGGAAATACACAATGACATTCCTCAAACTCATTTTCCGTTGAAATGAAAAAATAATGTGTTTGAAATTTTCTTAGCAATGTCTTCAAAATTCCTTTAGGACTTCCAGTCTTAATTTAAGAAGAGATGCTGTTAATATTTCTTTCAAGTAAGGAGAAGTATAAATTTGCGGTATGGAGCTTAAGGCCTTGTTTGGGAGAGTAGAAAGGAAGAGGTAAATTGAGGGAGGGAGAGAAAATAAGTCGCAATTAATCTGTCCTTCCATTTTCCCTCTCCTCCCAAACAAGGGAAAATTTCTTCACCTATTATTTTACTCTATTAAAACAATCTATTTCTTTCAACTCTATTCCAAAAAATGACTTAAGTTCTTGAATGATGTCTTGTGTCCCTAAGTCAATTCAACATACTTTTGGATGATCAAAACAGTGCCTTACATTAGCAAATACATTTCAGGGACACCTTCTCACGCCCTCCATGCACTTTGGTTCAGCCATCAATGCTGACTATTGCAAAAGATATTGAGGACATTCCTGACTTTGGTACTAGTTAATTTTATCGTGTACTTGCCAGATTATCATGGACATCAGGTTGTTGGTTGTCATTTTAAGTTGGCTTTTTTCTCTTGCAGCTAAAAATTTTTGTCCTCCAATTTATCCTTTGGGAGAACATCAATGGCAGAGAAGTGTAGGTGTTCCTTTGATATGCTTGTATTCTCTCCAGGTCAATCCATCCCCTGCCCCACCCTCCTTTGCGTCTGAGACAGTAATCAACTGTCAGCCTCTCATGGTATTCATCAATTGTCTATACTTTTCCTTCTATAGTTTACTTGCGGCTGGTGCATATAGACCTTGGTATTTCTAAAGAATGACTTGAACCATTTTTTGGCAGATATTTCTTCAGGAAGATTCCTGTTTAAGGGTATGTTCCTTTTTGGCAGACGGAATTATTGTGAGTCCAGGAGCTGTTTTACCTGATTCTTCCATAAAATCCCTTTTATTTATGCTCAAGGAGTTAGAACTTACTGTCCCGTTGGAGTTTGGGAACCATTTAACTTCTGATAACGGGAAAGACATTGTCCAGAAATCTTTGACTGGAGCAAAGCTTCGTATTGAAAACTTATCATTTTCAGAATCACCTTGTCTGAAAACGCGGCTACTGAACCTAGAAAAGGATCCTGCCTGTTTTTGTTTATGGGATGACCAACCAATTGATGCTAGCCAGAAGAAATGGACCAGTGAAGCATCATTGGTGAGTTTGTCTCTAGAAGCATGTGCTGCTGTCACCGAAGCACCCCATTCTCGTAACAATGTATCAGATTCATGGCCATGTGTTGAGGTTAAAGATGCTCGCTTTGAAGCAGCAATGGTTACTTCCGATGGGAAACCCTTGACAGATGTCCCTCCTCCAGGTGGGATTGTCAGAGTGGGAGTTGCATGCCAACAGTATCTATCTAACACTTCTGTTGAGCAGTTGTTCTTTGTGCTGGATCTCTATACCTATATCGGAAGAATCAGTGAAAAGATTGCTCTAGTTGGAAGAAAGAGCAGAGCAAGGAAAGTGAGAACTGAAGCTGTTAGTAGAAGCCTAGTGGAAAGAGTTCCCAGTGACACTGCTGTGAGTTTAGCTGTAAGGGATCTACAGCTTAGATTTCTGGAGTCTTCTTCCTTGGTGATGGAGGACATGCCACTGGTTCAATTCATTGGAGATAATATTTTCATCAAAGTTACTCACAGAACCCTTGGAGGGGCCATTGCTGTTTCATCCACCTTGCGGTGGGAGAGCATTCAGGTTAATTGTGTAGATACTCCCAGAAATTTGGGTGATGAGAATGGCTTGGTGCTGAGTACTGAGGACCATGGCAATCTGGTTGTGGGGAGTGAAAGCCCTAAACTAAGAGCTGTCTTGTGGATAAATAACAAAAGCAAGTTTCAAACAAATGGCCATGTTAATCCGGTTCCATTTCTGGACATAAGTACTGTACAAGTGATTCCATTCAATGAGGATGACGTAGAGTGTCGTAGTTTAAATTTGTCAGCTCGCATTTCTGGTGTTCGTCTTGGTGGTGGAATGAACTATGCCGAGTCCCTGCTGCATCGCTTTGGAATACTTGGTCCAGATGGTGGTCCTGGAGAGGGACTGTTGAAAGGGTTGGATAATTTGTCCTCAGGGCCTCTAGCCAAACTATTTAAAGCATCACCACTTAATGCGGATGATCTAGAAAAGAGTACGAAGATATTTTGCAATTGTTTATCCTTTTACCATATCATATGTTCGTGACTCATAATTATGGTACTTGACTTATACCTTGTCTATCTGCTGTGTTGGAATTTCAGGAGATGGAATAGACAGTGGTTTTCTGGACTCAGCAAAGCCAGATAATTTTGACATATCCGTAGAGTTGAAAGACTGGCTTTTTGCTTTAGAAGGTCCTCAAGAGATGGCTGAAAGTTGGCAGTATAATGACCTCATAGATGTCGGAAGAGAGGAGAGGTCATGGCACACATCTTTTAAGAGTTTGCGAATAGAAGCTAAAAGCGAATCCAAGCACGGAATTAGTTGCAAAGAAAGATCTAATCCAGCGTGGAAGTTTCCTTTGGAGTCAGTTATTGTAAGTAAATATATGGAAATTTTAACTTGTACCAACAGTTTTAGTTTATCAATGAGCTTTTAGTTGCTAGCTGAAGGTAATTTAAGTACCACTATTGATTTTAATATTTTTATGCAATTTCTCATGTTTGATTCTAGCCTTTTTTTGCTAACATTGGCTGGGCAAGTACTTCTGACAAAAACCAGAACTTGTCTGTTGGGTCATGATGCACCTGAGAAATCTTATTGAAACTTTCTAGGTGCAGTGCTTGGAAATATACCTTTTTAGTTGTATATTGCATAACATAGCTATCAGAGTTTGGTCCACTCTCTGTGTCTTGCCACTTAATGCTTACATTTGTCTGTTATGTGTGAGGTCAACTTGCTTTATCTGAAGCTGTAGCCATCTGTTTCCTCTATCTGTTGATTTTATTTGATGATGCCATAGTTAGCCAATCTCTGTTATTAGGTTGACCATAAATGGGAAGACTTAGATCAGCTTCTTATGTGCCTGTACTTTTTATCATTCTTAAAATTTCCTTAAATTTGGATCCATCCTACTCCATCAAAGATGTTCCTCATACCTTTTATGACAAACATGAATAACTTCACGGTGGACTGGTTTTAATGCATTAGAGGGGGAAGTCTATTTTGAATTAAAGATATTCGAATGGCACAACTAATTATCAGAACATCTAGTTTGATGATTATTTGAGACCTGGGAAGTCACTCTGGCTTAAAATCACAGAAAATGATTTAGTGTTTAGCTGGGCTATAAATGGGCTGGTAGGTGGATAGACATTTTCTATCTGTTGTTATATTCTTGATTTCAGATGTGATTATCTAATCTGGTGGACTGCTTTTGGAAATCTGCATGAAGTTGATTATGTTGTTAACAATGCTGATTGCCCTTGCAGGTAGATATTGAAGGCTTGCAGATCCTGAAGCCCCAATACCGCGGGGAAATGCTTATAGCTGGTGTACATTCAAATGGGATCAAAGAAACTCTTCAAATGAATGAGGGGATAAATCTTGAAGTTCGCATGGTAATCTCCGAGGATGATGTAGATAGTGAAATGGCCAAGTGGATGGTTGAAAATTTGAAGTTTTCAGTCAAGAAACCGGTAAAATATTGAATCACATGTCTCTTTCTGTTTTCCATACTTCTCTGCTGAGAAGCGCCTTTTTTTTAGATTGAAGCAGCTGTCTCCCGGGAGGAGCTTAGACATCTCGCCTTTCTGTGCAAATCTGAAATTGATTCGATGGGACGAATTGCTGCTGGAGTCCTGCGTGTGCTGAAGCTGGAAGATTCTGTTGGTCATGCTGCCATGGACCAGCTAAGCAACCTTGGTAATATTAATTGAAGTCCTCTGGAGCATATATTATTCAGAGTTTCCTCTCAGGAGTCACACTATCATTGTTTTATTTTGGTTATTATGCAATGCCTCCCCTCTCTGAAAAAAGAAAAAGGGGATGTTTTTAGCAAGTTCTTTAAGATCGGATGCGGCAAGAGGCAAGAAGAGGTCATTATGTTTGGAATTCCGCACTTTATCTTTAACTCTGTCCTGTTGTACTTAAGAAGTCCTACTCGTACCAAGTTGTAAAATAGAGGGAAAATGGGGGGTTGGGGCTCTGAACCATTGGTTATCAAAAATTGGACCTGTGGATCAGACTATCCAGACTGTTCGAAAGTAGCATCTAGGAGGCTGCTTTGACGGAACGAGATAGATCGAATTTCTGAAATCCTAGTGGTAGTGTATTGCTTTGCGATAAAAGCATGCGCATCATGTTTGTGTACACATTAGTGCAGCATCTTTATCATCCTCTCAAGTCCTGCTTCTAAATGCTGATATTCTCAGAGAACTTGTATAGCTTTATCTTGTAGTCTGAAATTGGGCAGTATATAGTTGAGGCATGAATCTTTAGGGCCAAACCAGGCTGTATCATGCAATGTTACATGGGCACACTGTTTGCTTGCACCATTTTTCGGACATGCTCGTGTTGATTTCAGAACTAATGATTTGCAGGAAGCCAGGGTCTCGAAAGAATCCTCACTTCAGACAAGCTCAGCCGGGATAGTAGTGCTGCCAGCATCAGTCTTGCTTCCCCACCTTATATGACTAACGAATCTCCTTCGATTCCCTCAACAGTGGCTTCCCTTGAGGAGACAGTTTTAGAGTCTCAAGCCAAGTGCACCGCTCTCCTGGCTGCTTTGGGCAATTCAGGTGCTTCTACCCAACATATCACCGATGTTGACCAACTCGCTCAGAATCTTGGAAACATTCAGAGGCTATTGAAGCAATTGAGAACGAATATTTAATTGGCACTTTCACTCCCTTGCTTTACAATTTTGACGGAAGAGGATCTGAAGTGTATAGTATATGCCCATTCTTTTTGTGTACAGTATACAAATATGTTGCCCTGTACATGTCGAGTTTTGTGTGGAATAGCAATCGGGCAGAGTAAAACGTGTGATCTGTATCCATAATTTTGTCATGAGAAGGATCATGTCCCGAGACATAAAGGAACCACATGTTATAGGTTCAATTTTGTCCTTATGATTTGCATAACATTGAAGAAACTCTGCTCATCTCTTTAGACCCCACGTTTGGTTATTCTGGATAGAGATCAAGTAGGATATTCGTAATATCTGCAGGATCCTTTTGCTTCAGCGTCCACAGCGATATTTCTGGCACCAAATGGCATTAAAGAGAGATGTTCTTCGAGGCTGGTGTCTCTGGCATCCTTATATACCGATCATTTGCTGAATTGCCCATATAAGACATTTCATCATGCACGACGAATATTTGGTTTAACAATAACTTTGGTCACAGTTTGTCACTCACAACTAGAATGGCTTTACTTATTAAGAGTACCGGCAAGGTAAAGATTACATCTGGTGAGAATTAGATGATTGTTCTTTGTATTTGGCTTGATACAGTCGTACTTGCCTACACGATGAATGTAAGCCAACACGACCGTATCTTATCATGGTCGCAAGTCTGTTCATCTGCTGGTGTGCTCTAGACGTGCGGCTTTTGTTCATTCTCATCTTAGCAAAAGCGAATCGGGCAGAGGCCCATCTGGGAAGTTAAGGTAGATTAAACTGGATGTTTCTAGGGTACAAATCCCAGTTTGCCAAGTGAAATGATTCACGGAGAGTACATTTGACACCAAAAAGTAACTTCATAAATCGTTCAGACTGATGCACAACCAAATCATCCACTCCGCTTGCATCTGTGCGGTGATGCTATTCGAGTCTCCATCGAGATAAGAGGTTGAAGCAGCTCCCATTTAGCTGATACATGGTGGGGAACATGCCCACACAAGAGGGATTCATAATTACAAAAGGAGTTCTCCAGTCCATCTGCCATGGAAGGCTTAGGATGTTGATGCCGCAATTGCATCCCAACGCCATATGGTACCATCCTCACAGCAGCTGAGGATTGTGCTGTGAAAAGGAAACAAAGAAGAAAAAAAATCTGACGAAGTCAAAATCATAAGATAGATTCCTGGCAATTCGTCATCATGATAGTCTGATTTACCTCCCATCAAATGACATGGCGGTCTGTCTGATTGGGGATTTTGATTGGGAATGAGACAACCTGACGCATGATTGAGCAGCGGGGGTAAAGATATAAGTGCCACTCATGAATTCCTAAAACATTGATTAACGAAAACAAAGCAAAGCCATCCATACTTGGAAATTAGAACAGGAGGGCTACTCTGTAGCTCCCATACGTAGATCTTCCCTTCCCTATTTCCTGGTATGTGATCAAGACAGAAGTGATCTTGTTGTATAAAATCTTGAAAGTTAAATACACTCGTTGAATCCAAGAAAGTGAGGCATGACCAGATCAGTTGTATATACTTATGCTAAAGATTATTGACCAAGAAATGATCAAGGCAAATTAAAGGAGCAGTAAGATTGCAAATGGAACTCAAATATGCCAAAGCTGAAGGACTATGGGCTTTAAGGTACCTATAGCAATTGAGTGATAATGAAAGTCGCAGGAAAATTTGATGAACCAAATGTCACACTCTGGAACTGGATATTTTTGAAGGATATCCACCGACCCCTGAGTCCACCATATAAAGAGATAATTCAATGATCAACTTTTCTATTGATCGAGAGGGGAAAACCAATTCAGCATGCATGATCTAACCTCTCCCGGAGATTGTTCCTTCATTTTGGGTTCCCAAAGCACAATCTCGTTGTCAACACTCTAGAGGCAAAAGGGGAAATAATAAGCACACAATCCAATAGATTGGAGAATTTGCATGATAGTGTAAAAATTGATCGAAGAAAATCAATTCAAATAGAGTTCAAAGAGAGAGGGTGAAGAGAAAAACATGAAAACAACTCTAATATAGAGACCCAGGCTCAAAAGCTTTGACCATGTGTGATCCATGAAGTCCACACTCGAGTAGTGAAAGATTATCGGAAAAAAGAACAGCATGCTCCAATGCTCTCATTTCATTGATTTTGCAACAGAAAATGCAACATAAACTATAAAGGTGCATTTTAATTGATAGTGATACTCGGAGTTTACATCCCAAAGATTGGGAAAGGAAGATCCTTAAGATCTGATCAAAGGTTCACACTGGTTAGCTTTAATCAAGTACTTCACCTTTGACAGAACAAAATCACCAAGCCACCTGTTGCAGTCAACATAGTTTGAATGAACTGGAGCTATGAAAACCTGAAATATAATAACAAACAAGTCAATTTGAAGAACACGTTGTCTTGCCGCAAACAAAATTATATTAGAAAAGCTCCTCACTGGAAACTGCACGTATTTTGTGGGAAACTTGGATGGAAGATCTGTCCATGTAAATGACTTCTCCACATATGTCCAGAACTCTGCAGCAAGGTCAATAAAATGATCAAGTAGTTTTAAAGGTCCAGGCAGAGTGCACTAAATTGTGATTAAATATTTTCAGAAGCTTGAAAAATTCCTATGTAACAGGATAAATGAACTACATTAGAAGTGGACCAACTTGAGCTGCGACCTCTACAACTTCCTATGAAACTAGAAGAATGCACTACACTAGCTGGCAAATAAACCTTCCTTTAAGCTCAAGAGCTGCTATCTCTATGTGGTACGACAACTCATCTAATGTCAGAATTATCAGTATACAACAGTAGGAGCATATTTCTCCTTAAATTAAAAGAAACCAACATTAAAAAACGCATTGCCATCTAAAGATTCGCATGTGCAACATATAGAGGTCCTGTAGTTTTAAGCATTGCCAACTAAGAGCAAACTATATGTAGCCCACATGAACTTTACCTTTCATTGACCAGATTTTAACCGTATTGTCCATACCACAACTTGCAATACGGTACTTGTCAGAAGGATGGAAGTCCTACAAAAGCCAACATAATACCACAACAATATAGCAAAAGAATAAGTAAATAGATTTTCAATTCTCTTGACTCTTGAGGCCTCCAGAAGAATAGAAAATAAGAATCTGTGCAGCTGAGACTGACCACACTCAAAACTTCATTGCGATGACCCCCAGCTCCAGCAAATATCAGGATACAAATTCCCGTATGAACGTTCCAGAGCCTAACAGATTCATCCTGAACAATTCAGATCAAGGCTGTAAGCAATAACCAGCATGGCAAACAGTTACACAGGATCCTTAGCAGGTCAAGACTTAATCTTGCAAGAAAAGATGTTCCCCATAGGACACTAACCAATTAGACTAAAAGAAAAAGAATCCGAGATGTGCAAAATACAGAGATCTGTGACATTACTTTGCTAGCAGACACGATGAGGGATGGGTTCAATGGTTGAGTCCTGATTTCATTTATTGAATCCCCATGGCCTACAAAACTCTGCACAGGAATAACATAGGAAAGATAAATGAAGAGCGAATGTGTATCCACATTCCTACATAAAACTACAATCTTTTATGAATCACTGGCAACGAGTATGGCCGCCTGACAGATTTCTAAGCTCCAGCAGGGCTAAGCAAAATTATGGATGGATCTTCAAGAGAATGACTATATGAGTTCATGTCGAAATCGCAAAGCTTTATTTGGTTTGTAAATATGGAAATAAAAGTACCCTGTGTATCTTCTCATTGCCAGCATCAATTACACGGATGATACCATTGATTCCTCCTGCCACCACAAACGGGGTTCTATCGATATTGCACGCCCAGCTGACCGTGTAAAACGACTCGTCCTTCTGATCTACATAGCACATGGAAGTCCCGAGGCTCCATTAGATAGCTCATTCTTACGGAATGCACATTATCCACAAGGGGGGTAAACCACCAGAGAAATTACTACAAGTTGTTTGGTCTTACATCTTCATCAATGTATGACTGCAACACAGCTATTACTCCCCCTTCGAGACACTGATAAACGGTAACCTGAAAGGAAAAAAGAAAAGAACAGAACAAGTAAAACACTTTTTTGCTCCACGGTGATCTTCTATAAACTGAAAAAAAAAACACGATATTCCTATCCAAATTACACTGACCAAGTCAAAATAAAGAATGCTACGAAAAACCCAGTTCAGTTAAACTGCTGTAGATGCTCGAGAAGAGGCAAAAACCCATAAAGCTGAGAACTTGGGGAGTACCCGGTTGCCGCCGACGGTGGCGAAGACGTTGAAGTAGCGGGAGTCGATGAAGTTGAAGACGACGGCGTAGAGGGGACGCTTCCCCTCCTGGAGCCTGTTGGTGACCCTGTACTCCCTCTTCTTCGACGGGGTCAGAGTCCCCGCCACCGGTTCGCACCCGGGCGCGATCTTCGCCATTGCCCCGATCCGCCGCCGATGCCTTTTCCTCGAGTTCGATCCGCGAGAACGCGAGAGCCGGTGGGTACGCAGTGCAGCGCTCGCCGCCGGTGAAGACGCCGAACGGCGAACGAGGAAAATTTATCGCTTTGGAAAAGACCAGGAGGGAAGGCGAGTGTTGTCTGCAAGAAAGAAAAGAGATCCTTAAAATTAGACCATGTACTCATATGAAAAGACAGGAAATTTAGTATTTTGGAAATTTATATTTGGTCTTAAAAACTATCATTTTGTCCAATATATATTTTTTTATTTCTTATTAGAATTATTTGCCCCATTTTGTTATACTCTATGAATCAAAGGAGAACTTACGTTTTAGAAAATTAGCTTTGCTGACATCTGACCTAACAATACAACTTTACTTGCAAGTTCCATTGTCATGAATGCGACCTTGGCGGCACAAAATTTAACATCCGCTTGTTTCGTAAAAAATTAATAATTTGAATAACATTTTGGGGATTTTAATCATCATTGTCGCCACATAAATGAATTAATTAAAGATACATTCATGACTATACATTTTTGTAGATAATGAGATTTTTTTGTAACTTTTTTTTCTAAAGATGTAAATGATCAAAATTAGAAAAAGATTTAAATTATTAATTTTCCATGAAAAAATGAAGTCTTGAAAAGGAAAACAAAAAAAAAAATTAATAATCAATTTGAGCGAGGCAATTCTTATGATATATTTTGATCTACTATTTTATAGTAGCGTATCACTAATCTCAATTAAAACTCACCTACTAATTTTAGATTGGACCTTGGGAAAGTAACTAAATGCATTGTAAAATTATTAATCAATTGATAAAAGAAAAATTACTTTTAAACAATAGAAAAAGTCGACAACCGATTCGAATAACTTAAATCATAACATAATGCAACTTACATTTTTATATGGGAAAGTACTAATCACCATTTAGTAAATTCTTATGAAAAAGTAATGTTGATCAGCATTAAAATATTTTATAACATCAAGTGGGGACAATTTCTGCATGATCAGTAATTTGTTTATACATTTATTGAGATAAATTTTAATACACATCGATATGATAATATATATTGGGAAATATCACAAAAAAAAAAAATCTCAAACCATACCAATTGCGAGTCAAATACAACAACTTTTCTTTTGAGTCACAAAAACTTTAAACTTGTTAACTATGACACAAATATCTCATACTTGTTTTTGTGTAACGAATAAACCCCAATTTACATATATATGACATATATTTAATCTATTTTAGTTTTATTTAAGCTACTGTAGAGTTTTTTATAACACAAAAAAAGTTAAGATTATTTGTGTCGCAATGGATAAATTTTGAATTTTTAGTGACAAAAGAAATTAGAAATATTTGTATCGCAATTAACATAATTTGATTTTTTTCTTATTTAGTATTAACCGTAATTTATTGCCCAAAATATCCAAATATTTAACTGAATAGAAATACCCAGAAAAGAGAGAGAGAGAGAGAAGTGACAAAAGCTTATCCACCTCAGTCTCCTCTCCCTGAAGCTTCCCCAAGCTCTCTCCCATGGCAGCTCAGCTCCACTCCCCCTTCAACTCCACCCTCCTTCTCTCCCCACCCCAACCGCCCCGACCACTCCATCACTCTAACCGCAGCCTCCGTCTCCTCACCCCAAAATGCACTTCCGATTCCGCCCCGCCGGACTCCCCCTCCCCTTCCCCTTCCCCGACCTCCGACGCCACCGTCGCCCCGGAGAAGTTCCCCATCGAGCGACGACGCCCCTCCGAGATCGTCCGCGACCGCCGGTCCCGGCCCTCCCTGGCCCGGCCGGAGCCGCCGAACATGGAGGTCGGGTGGAGGCGGACGAAGGCGATCGACACGACGAAGCCCAAGGGGTACGCGATCGCGGACTTCCTGGAGAAGCTGGAGGGGCTGATGGGGAGGGAGTTCGGGTCGGCGGACCTGCTGGCGAAGGCCGGGGAGATGGTGGCGGAGCGGGCGAGGGAGGAGGCGGAGTCGCTGAGGGAGGGAGGGGAGGTGGAGGAGCGGACGGTGACGGAGCTGTTCAGGGTGCTGAGGCTGATGGAGATGGACCTGGCCATGGTGAGGGCGGCCGTGCAGCCGGAGACGCTGGCGGCGAGGGTGGAGCAGGCGAGGGCCCGCTGCCGGCAGGCCATCCTCGTCGCCAATTCCTTTTGACTGTCCGAGTCCCGACAGAGAGAATTATGTTAGTTCTTTTTCTTTTTTTTTTTGAACAGAAGCTGAATCCACATTGGCGCACTGCTTTTAGTAGAGGTGGAATTTCGGATAATTCGTTTGTAAAAATATCGCGAATTTAAGGTTCGTGTCTGTCGATACGTAGTTTAACATAGTGATTTCTCAGTTACAGTATGGAAAGATTTTCCTACTCTGATAAGCTCATTATTCCAGGTGTCTCAGATGTGATCATTGCGCACGGAATGTTTTTCTTACATGATCAGAGAGTTTGCACGAAAACACATACGCGTGATCATCATTAGGATGACGTGCGATCATCACTTTCAAAGAAACCATGTCTAAGTAATCATCCGTCCATAATGATCGCTTATTTATTATTCTTTTTAAAAGAGTCGCTCCATAACAAAAAAGAAATGATCACAAGTTATCCCCAGTGAAATTCGACATCGAACCACATTAGAAGAAGTTTGCTGCTCTGAATTTTTCAATTGACTTCCTCCTCCTCCAACCTATCATAAAACCCCCCCGTGTCATCATATTCACATCTTTATTTCAGCAAAGATTGCATATCATCTCTGAGATTTTTTATTTTTTATTTTATCTTGTGTTCAGCAGGTAATCTCTCTCCACTTTTTCTAAAAATATTTTATATAGAAGCAGCACATTAGCCAAGTCAGCACCACATGCGCAAATCAGAACACGAGTGTTCCAATGAGCGAACTCAAACGGCCAAAATTAATTAAAGCGCCTTTTGAATTTTAACCCCGAACAGAAAGACCACTAGTGACATTATTGGTAATAAATACGATCCATCATTTTCTTTTTGTTGCTCGAATGTTTTCCTTTTACCTTCGAAAATCAGAACCGCTGACAAGTAACTTTTGCAACGAAATATTACGTTTTCATTCCGTCCGATAATTACATTTACTAGTATCTATTGGCAAATACCCCGTAACTTAGTAAATTCTCAGAATTATTACAAAGCTAGAGCTGCAAAGGTAGATGCCGAGACATGACAAGTTAGGCAAATACTTAGATATATTAATAACCTTCTTCACTTCACTCCATTAATTAATAAATTTCGCAATGACTTCCCCTTTTTTTATGAAAGAACCAAAATGAAATCAATCATCAAAATCCGAGGACCCAATTTGTTAAAAAAATAAATAAATTCAAAGACGATATCTCACAAATGGAAGAAGTTCAAAGATTTCTCATGCTACTATTCCCAGCATTTTGATATATTAGTAACCATTAGGTTAGATGAACGAGGGAATCCCGTGAAAATTTGTCACAAGAGCGTCGGAGGATGATGCTACGCTAAAAACAACATCAAGGCAAACATGTACAAGAGGCTATTGACCTAGGAACTACAAAGTACTCGAACAGGAATGCAGTTAGTCCTCGCACTTACTTTTTCGCCTTCAACTTTTTATGCTTTATTCCCTTTGTTTTCCGGTTTTTCTCCGTCTTTTCCTCAGATGCCATCTTGGCATACACCATTTGGGATTCTTGGATGATGAGGCGCACGTGGGGATCGTCCTTGGGCATTTTGCTCAGCACAATCCTTGCAGACTTGAGGTCTCCTGAAGCCAGAAGGGCTTGATACATCCTACCAATGTTCATAAAGTAGAGACATCCACATCAAGCTTGAAAAACTCAGCAGATACAATCAGTAACTTGTATGACGGCCAAGGATTAAACAGCTTAAATCTGATTCACTTGAATGAGACGGATTAATGGGGAGCTTGAGAGAGTAATTAAAGTATCACCTCAAGAAACTCAGAATATTGTAAGGGAGGTCAGCTGCTTGATATTCCTTCCAAATCAAGATAGACTTATCCATGTCTTTTGTACTGACACAAGCGCTGAGAAGAACATCGAGAACCTTCCGTGAAGGGGCAAGGCCAAGATCATTCTTGATCACTTGAAGCAAGTCGAACCCCATCTGCAGAAGTGTTGTCTCTTCCGCAATGCTAAAGAACACCTGCATGAATGAAGGAAGAAGATAGAGTGGCAGTGATTGATATATTCCAGCATCCTTGCATGCATCAGTCAAATTTTGCATCCTTTGCAAACTAGCAGGCAATTGCTACAGATAGCAAAGAAGGCCATTTGTGTCTATAACTCAAAATAACTATAGAGACAGGGGGAAGTTGGGAGATGGGAGGTAAAGGAAGAACAAAACCACTTATCCAGTTGACTCCAAAAGAATGGCGCTTGAAAAGTACCCTAAGCATAAATAACCCTGATTTTCTAACATATATGAACTATGGTTCTTGATTATCTCTTGCATTTCCAATCCCAGAAGCCAACTTCCTGACCAAAACTATTAAGAGTTTTCAGCTTAAGAAAATAGAATAGGTTCGAACCTCATCAAAAATTGCTTCCATGGCCATTTCATCATTGCTGATACGATCTTTGAGTTGCTTCAGCAAATCAACAGCAGCACTGAATCAGATAAAGAAAATGTTATAAGCAACTGAATGCATCAATGACACACAAGAACCAAAAGATAACAAATAGGACCTTAAATGATTGAATCGAACAGAGTACAAGAGGACTCTGTAACATCCATCAAGCCAGAAGTCCGATCAGTTAACTCCTCAAGCAGCTTAAGCAATCTACTCAGCTGTCCATCTGATTGAAGGTACTCCTACGAGATCATGAGACAATGTCATCAACTTTTCATAGTATAACTACCTAGAACTGCCTCATGAGACTTACAATCAGACTGATAACAGCTTTAGGCTCCAGATTGCAGCCATCCAGCTTGAATTCCTCATACATTTCAAGAGCATCACAGATTTGCCCATTTGAAGCAAGAGCCGAGACAAGCACGCTCTTCATTTCGTTTGAACCTTTCACGAGTACTCCCTCCTCTTCAAGTACCTGTCACGATAACATAAATCTTACATATGAACTTAATATAAAGAACTATGCAACTTTCACCGACAGTCCCAGAAAGGAAACATGTACTGATAGAAATTTAAATTGCAAATTACTGCAACACCTATAATGCTAAAAGAAAGTAGGGAGAGAGGATTAACATATTAGTTTCTTCTTTAGTTGTCTTCTAAGTAAGAGTTCCCACACGGATTAGCTTAGCATCTTCTAAGGTGTAAACAGATGCTACAAACAAGATAAAAAGGACAGAGACTACCAACCCATAAACAAGATATCAGTGAAAAATACACCCCATGAAAAGAAGGCAAAACAATATGCCAAGGATATATACACTCCTATCTTTAGTTAGCTGGCGAGACATACAGGAGATCGATGGACCGTGTTTGATGCATTTATTAAATAATGATCAATTATTTCTCAACATTTTTAACTTTATCAATAGCAAAATTAGCCCTCATGACCATATTTGCATTCAGTGTTGAATTGAAACATCTAAAGATGCAGAAAGCTTGTATATCATAACAATTTCTCCTTTGGTGTATTCCAGTTCGGGAATGCATAGGACTACCGAGTCTAGGAGTAGCGGGAGTCCCGCAGAAGAATTTACTCCACACAAAATTACCTTTTTTGCCTTCTCAAACTGCCCGCAAGCTGCATATGCACTAATAAGGGCCATGCAAATATGCTTCGTAACTGGCAACCCACTGCGCTTGAATTCCTTATAGTACTGCAAGCAGAAGAGAAAAATTTAAAGTAAGAAGCATCAACATACAGCCTACGAGGAAAGTATCTATTAACATGGAACATAATGATGCCACACGGATCAGAGCTTTCTAATTGACTCGAGGGAAAAAGGAGCTTCACTATTCAGTTCCCCTCTCTTTAACCAATATATATCAATTGGTCCATGTATAAGAGAAAGTACAATACTCCAGTACTTCCAACCCATGTATTAACTGAAAAAAAAAAAAAAGCCAGCAAATTTAATAGAGGACCCTGCATTATGGTCAAACGTTTTCCATTTCACATGATTTTAGGCCAAGAATTACATTTTTTCTAATGTTGTGCAAGACCCTCCAAATGCCTTCAACGTATACAAGGCAGTCAAAATGCCCAGGTAAGATGTAGCCAATTAGGAAGTCACTAGAGGTGTAACATATAAGAGTGATACACCAACCGAATCCCAGTATGCAATAGGCAGACATCAGTGGCTAACTATTGTGTACTCATGACAAGATAAAGCGAAAAAAAAGATTACAAGATAACTGATATAATATGCTCCAAAACAACAACTCGTCCATGGTGGAAAATGAGTTATAGGGAAACATCAAGACTGATGTTATCAACAAAACATACGATTCCATTTGTCCCAAGCATTGCTTACTAAAATATGTAGCTTAAGTGGCATCTATTGTACATTGTCAAAAGTTTAATGTAGAACAGATTTATCACCAGCACCTGTCTTTTACTTATGTATTACAGAAAAAACAAGTACAAATTGTGAAAAAAAGTGTTGACCACCCACCAGAAGGTACAAATACAAAGTCACCTCATTGTGCCTGAACCTAAAACTCATCCTAGTTAGCGTGTCATCCAAGCAACAAGATCTTGTCGAAAAGAATGCCAAGAAGGAAAAGTTATTTTGTGCCATCGGGTCAATAGAAAACTTCATATACCGAATAACTAAAAAGCGCATTGGTCTGTGCATATAGATATAAATACTATAAAGCACGCATCCACATACATGTATATGAGTTTTGTCATATAGAGTATTCTTCTTTTGAGTTCAAATTTGCATTGGAGTTAATCATTCTGAACATTCTCTTCATCACTCATTTTACGAGAAGCATGGTTAGTCTTTTCTTCTCGTAGCAATCAGATACTTCATTCTCAACTAGAGGTCATTGAAAACCACTGTGAACCCAAAAAAAAAAAAAAAAAGAGGCCTTACTAAATGGGTTACTCTGCAGATATTTAAAAAAGAAGGTTTAAGTGGAGAACGTTCAGTATATTGTCTACTACACTTAACACTACTATCATTGCTTTTCTTATCCACCATTTCATTTATTCTGGCACATATGCAGCATAAACATGCATGTGCATGCGGTACTGTGTGCTTTCACCTTATGCACTAAAAACTTGAATTTACAACTAAGATCTTATCCACAAAATTTTAAAAGAAAAACTAAGAAATTATGCATAATGCCACCTATTAGAACAGTAGCAATTTCCTTGACAAAAAAAAAAAAAAACCTTATGCACATTTAAAGTTCATGAGTTAAGAACAAGCATGGCTTTCACCTATGAAAGCTTTCACAACAGTTTAATTTGAAACCAGGAAGACATAATTATTAAACGTACATAAGGCTTACTAAAATGCAGGAACAAGCATGGCTTTCACCAATGATAAATGCACAACACTTTCCACTTTCCAGGAGCAAAATTACATATAATAAAAGAAAAACGGGGACATCTAATAAGTAGGAGCTGAGCACAGAAGAAGGACATCAATACCTTATTTATATCCTCTTCAGTATTGCAATTGCATATTAGATAGCTATAAGTCTGACAATCTGGTCTCACGTTGGCCTTTTCCATTTGCTTTAGAACCATCAATGCACGGTGAGGGTCTTTCTGCAATTATCCATATTTTAGCTTTAATTTTTCAAATTCCTCAAGGTGTATGCCATCACGGCTCCAACAAGGAAGAAGACAGTTTTTCTACAAATGCATTGTCCCTGTAAGTGTGTGTGCATTTATTTTTTTTTGTGTTTTTTTTTTTTTTTGGTTGGGGGGGGGGGGGGAGCGAGCGAGCGAGCAAGCTTACAAACCATATCTATGAATTTGACAGTACCTAAAACCAAAAATCATACCCTCACAAATTAACTAGGAGTAACTAGTAAAATTTTTTCACAGAAATGAGAGTGGGAAAAGAAACAAAGTCATCGTTGACAAGGGAAGGCTGCACAAACCATATTTAACAGTTATTACTTAATTCAACTTTCAATGCCCTAACCTTTCAAATCTGTACGCCATTTCTCATATCAGAAGGGCTATGTCAACAGTTATAGGTGCAAAAACCACTAGGCATCGTTCACCAATGAACTTCAATAGTTATCAGCTATGTTACTGAGACTTGGCTGCCAATATCAGATAATACGAATCTAAGTGTTCAACTCGCCTAGCCTCAAACTTTAGGTTATGGGCAGTGGGCTGAAAAGGATAAAAAAAAATTACTAGCAAATACCTATATGAAAAAAAGGTCGATATTATGCAAAAATAATGAATTTTGCAAGGGAGACTTCGATTATTTGCGTGTCTCTTGCAATATAATTTAGTTGCCGTGTAAACTGTGTCGCCCTAACTTTTAATATCTTAACTTTCTCCATTCCTTTTGTTTAATGGCCTTGTAAAATGTTAAGATGGGCCTCTCTCTTTCATAAACATAATGGGTTTTCCATATATTTATATTGGCCATAGTATATAATTCAGCCAGCGCCCATATACAGAGGTCAAGAAACAGCCCAATGGCAGCCAGTATACCTCTTCTTCCTCGATCTAGGTCTAGGGTTTCCTTCAAGCTTCGCTAACTCTTGCTCTCACTTGCTTTAAGACATGGCACATGGACACAATAGGAAATTTTTGAAATGCTCTTGAAGAATCAAGAAAGCTGCTCAAGCGTACAAGGAACTTACCTCACGATAGTATCCTACCATTATAGCGTTATACATACTAGATGTAGGTGCCAAATTCATTCTCTGTGCATCTTCAAGCATGTTATAAGCAGAATCAAACTGCAAGAAGCAATTTCAACGTGAACTGACAGAAGATAAAACAGTAAATGACATTCATCAAGTAGATGTGGCAGTGAAGTATACAGGAGGAACTTACATCTCTCATTCTCACGGACAAATTTATCATACTTCTGAAAATATCAGTATTTGGAATGAGATTGTGGCGATGCATCATTGAGTAGATTTGGTGCACCTTAAAGTTGAATAAAATGAAGAAAGGGCAGAAATCAGAAACACAGATAAAATCCAGTAGTAATAATTCCTAAAGCAAAACATGCCTTATATTGAGATTTAATTCACCTCGTATAAAGACTTTTCAAGTATACAGAACTATTAGAAAGGCAACGTATACAAAAACAATTTCAATATAGACAAATTACAGAGGAGAATTTATCAATCAAAAAGTATAACGGAAAAAGAAAAAGACCCAGTGAAAGTTACTGTCATCAAGAATTAAGAAGACAAAATTAGACTAACCAACTGCTCTTACAACAGAAACTAGCCCATAGAATGACAAACACTTAAAACATAAAAAAGCTTGCGAGGCAGGGGAATTAGCTTCATCAAGATACAAAAAGTAGGCCTCATTTTATCCCAGAAAGGTTTAGCCTTTCAGACAGTGGGTTAGCCCTAAAGTTTCTCCCCAAATCATAATCCAAAGCGAAAGGAAATGGGGGTGAAGAGAAAAAAGGGAAGAGGGAGGGGCGGGCTTGACTTAAGATAAGTAGGCCTATATTAACAGTCATCAACTATAATTGCCACATGTCAAAATTCACTGAGTTAATGTGGGAAGAACAATACAAGACATGACATGCAGAAGAGACATAATAAACCAAACGTACCAAATTGAAGTCATGGCTCTCGTCACTGGCTCGTAAAATAGCATTTACTACCTCTATGGACAAGGAGAAACCAGCATCACACATTTCTTCCACTATATCCAGAGCAGTCTTCACCTGCAGCCAAATAACATGAGCCGACAAACAGATGAGCGGTCAATCAAACAATATTATCATGAAATTAGGTATTACAATTAAGGCACCCTTTATTTGTCTATTCAATGTCCCTCAAGTCCAATTATATGTAACAATCAATTGTACCTCAAGTGAAGCGCAACAGTAGTTGATGAGACTTCCATATGAAGTGGAAGAAGGTTTCACCTTCAGCTTCTCATGAAGACTATGGAACTTAGAAATGACATCCTCAACCTTTAAAGAAGGATAAAATAATTGGTTGAGAAGCATATTATAAGAACCAAATAAACACTGTCATCATATGCACAAGTAACTCACCAGGTAGGGCTTTAAGCTAAATGCGCTGACTAAACTAAACTAATTTTCAGACTGCAAAAGATATTAATGTATATCAACCCTTTATGCTAGAACACGATATTATTAAAGTGGTAACAGTAATATTGTGGGGAAAAGAAAAGTTCCTGTGAATCACTAGATTTTGAAGCCGATATACATCAGAAATCTATTCATATTTGCTTACACACCTTGCATTTGCATAATTAACATGTTTAATCAGAGCTTTTATAATTTTTTTCAATTTTGCTCCTCACTAATTTATTTGCTGTACCAGCACAACAATTCACACAGGGTCCTGATTAAACTATAGATCTGCTCATGTGGCCAGTAGATCAGTAGATCATCAAGAGAATTTCTTCCTGGTTTGCACTGTAAACCTGAATATTACAAAGGAGACCTGTGATCGAGATGAAGATTGTTTGGAACTCACCACCCATGTATTGACCAAGAAAAATGGGGAAAAGGTGCTGGCAGAAACAGCTGAATATCCTAGCCAGACTTTCTGTGGACAAATATTTTAAAACTTGCCCCCTCATAGTCCAGGTCAAAGTTTACGATGGTTATTAATATCAAGAAAGACTCATATTTGGAAAAAAAGAAGTGAAAAAAGGTTACTCAACAATGAAACATATTGGAAATGCTTGCACAGATAAAAATTGAATCAAACATTTCCCAATAACTCAGAACAGGCATGCGTGTAAAATCTCATAAGTTTTAGCATAAAAAGGTGTTATGGACCTAAAACCCATAATGAGTTATTTGGCAACATACCTCATAATAACTATTATGCAAATATGTATACTCAACTCAACTAAAGCACGACCATAAATCATCTATCAAAAGGGATTGATATTAAGAATTTTTACATATTGGCAAAGTCAAGCAGCCCAAAACCTAAAATCTTAACTTGCGAACCCATTTGGAGCTCTCAATCTTAGTGGTTATAACATTGAACTACTATGGGGAAGTTCATGAATCTTCGTTGATTTTAACTTGCAAAAATCAGAACGATTTCCATCTGATTTCAAATTTTTATTCCTCTTTAATTCGAATCATAAAAGAGAATGACTATGTCACTGTCTTTCTGACATCCATCTTTTATTTTAATATCTGTAGCAGCAACATTCATATTAAAAAGCATATACCAGTAAGTCATACAGATCTTCATGGCATATTGAGACCTGAAATCTACCAAAAGTGGGTGCCTCCATGTGTGTTCCATTGAAATAAATTCATAGATATTTTTTTCTAGTCCCTGTATATACCCTATTAAAATAAGTCGTCCAGCTGTTGGGCAGGCGACCAAGCACACAAAGGAGAGAGAGAGAGTAGAACCCAAAAAATTAATTATAAAATCAAACAAATAAAAGAGTGCTGGTACACTTAGAATACCAAATAAAGTCTGTGCAAGCAAAAAAAGAGCTAGGAGACAGAGGTGCTTCTAAGAATAATGGACCCAAGGAATTACCAGCAGCATTCATGAGAATCCTCACCGCTAAATTTGGCATATAAGCAACATAATCAAAAATGAACTTCGTCACATGCTCCGCTCTATCATCTGCAGCATATATTTCAAACCATCAATTCTAGAAATAGTTCTCAGTTGCAAAGAAATATACTGTTTAAAAAATATTAGTCGTTCACTATTGTCCACAGAACCCAAGAGTTGCTCTGCACAAAAAGTTTGCAACATCAAACTGTAATATAATATTGGAGGATCATCTACCGATGGAATCCAATTCCAACCAGATCTTTGAATGACCTGAAATAGTGACTGACTTAAAACCATCGTATTAACTTCTATTTGACACCACAGTCTCCGACACTGCTTGTCTAAAGATGTTAGGAAAGTATTTTTTTTAAAGTGGACAGAACGGAAATAGTTTATTAATCCAGCAATGTATAATAAGCTCCATCAACCACACCTAATTAGGTACCTAAAAAAATTTAAAAGACCTATGCCTATTAAGGTAAATTTGTATGTAAAGGCTTATTTTACACAAAATACAAGAGCACAGACTTACAATGGTCTTTAAGCGACAGAAGGAATTGTTCTGCAAGGACATCCAGCTTTAACTTTCCCAAAGAGGTAAAGATGCTTGTTAGACAATCCAAGGATGATATATTCTGGATGTCTATGACTTGTAAAAAATGCAAGAGCTCCTCTCGATCACTTTCGCATAAAGCCAACAAGTAGTTTCCTGCAACAAGAAATAAGAAAAAAACCTGGTGATGAATCAAGATCACAATATCAAAGGAGGTGAGCATGTACAACCTGAACCTATCGATATTAGAAGCAATAAAATTAGCAAGCGGCAGTAATATAAATAAATCTTGAAAAGACCGCATCTAAAAAATATATGTTCATTATTAAAGGCAAATATCTCTTGAGATGGAACCTCAATATTATGTCAGTGGGGCAATATAGCAAGTGCAGAAGCAACATTAAACATATCTTTCTTCGCTGTCTCTAAATCACTGCGACACATTTCCCAATTTCCTCTGCAGAAAGGTATGATTTTGTGTTAGGCAAGACTCCTTTCACAAGTAACATATATGTAAGGCTCACATATATGCCTGAAAGCAGGGTTAGGAAATTTGTTTAGAATATCTTATTGATCAGGTTTGAGGAGTAATAATAAATGAATGAGTTATGATCAAGATAAAATAAGATATATTACTTTTAAAGTAACTCTGCGATAATATATGAAGCATCATCCTTGAATGGACCAGATTACTTCTCATCCCATGTACAGCAAATGCAAATTTAATTAACCTAATGGACCAAGGAAGAGAAAATCACTGTTACTAACTTAGCATCTCTTAATTTCTCTTTCATCATGTATTATGCCCCAAGAATTTACAGTTCTGCATCATTCTTGCACATTACAAAACTTAAAGGGTTGGTTGCAAAAGGAACACGATGTTGACCAAGCCATCCATTATTGAGCAATAAAAATCTTACTATCTTGCTACTGATGACACAACACAACGCAACAAGCCTAATTAAGAAATCTACCAAATGTTTTAGCAAAAGAGCCAAAAGTTGTACCTGCTAAGTCATATTTGTCTTCTCCATCATGACATGCTACACGGTTAATGAGTTCTCGAATCTTTTCTTCTCGATTCGTTCTCACATAAAGCAGCATCTCATAATAACCGAGCCTTGATATAGAGCTAGGATTATCATCTTTGATGAGTCTGCCAAAGAAATGGAACTCTTCTACCATCTCCACGTCAATCAAGTACATCAGAAATGGACCATAAGTATCCTCCTCTATCCGGAACCCTTGCTCCCTCATTGATTCGAATAGCGTAAAAGCCTTGTGAATCTCTTCCAAGGCAACCTCCTCCTCATCACTTCCCCTGGCCTTCTCTATGCAAATAGCCATCAATGCATTGTATTCTTTTACTCCGGTTTCATGTCCCAATTTACCAAATACCTGCAACGTAGCTTCGGTACCTAGCACCTGTCCACACATCTTGACCAAACGGTCATATCGCCGAACTAGAGTATTTTTGAAGATCCATCTTTGCTTTCTTTCACGTAAAGCTTCCTTATGCAATAACACCTTTGCCTGGGACATATCCGCGAACAATGGTTTACTCAATACTACCTCTAGAGACTTCAGGTTACAATCTTCTGAATCGGGTGAACCAATGGAAGAATCACCTAAGAAAGATAATGAAAACATATGAGCCACATAAATTTACTTAACTAGATTGTTTTCAATAATGACGGAGGCTGTAATCAGCTTTATCAAGAAAGATAAAAGAGAACTTTTGATACAATATCCTGGTACAGTCTGAATAGTGATATCTAGTGCTTTTCTTAAATAAGATGGCAAAAACAGGTATCATCATTTTAAAAATGAATCCACAATTCAAATGAATTACTGAGCATTGGATAAGTAACACTTCTGAAAGCCTTATCGACAAGCATACATGAACAACAAAATGCAATTATGCTTCATCCAGAATTCACTGCAGGCAGAAAAATTCCTTGAACATCTTCCTGGCACCACAACCAATCTTGAAATTCTGAATTTTTATTTATCTACTACAGATAGAAACTACAAATGCAAGCCAAACTAGATCCAAAATACTAAATAATCACAGCGAAATCAATAAACACGTACTGCGCAGGACGTGTGATATCTCATTTGACATCTCATTTGACAGCTGCTTCCCCAGCAGAGCTTCTGCGGAACACCAACACAAAACAATCAAACCAAAAGGTGAACTAAAACCACACACACCAAAAAGAAAAGCAATCAAAAGGCACTACAGGTTCAGCTATCCTCTGTCACTGGTGAAAAATCAAGAGTAAATAAAGCAAGCTGATCAGACACAGAAACCATAAAAAAACTTCCAGCATCAAGCAACACAACCTTTAAGGGGTGGCTTCGATTCGCATAGTTATATAAAAAAAAAAAAAAGAAAAGCTCAATTTTTCAGTTAGTTCACGAAAATCCATTCTTTGTAACAAACGATTCAGAATTCTCTCGGTAGCTTATTCTCCTATTCGTGCAACGTTTGCTAATATCCCAGCCTCCAGACACAAACAGCCACCCGCGGACCATTCCGAGAAAACCCCAACCCCAACCGCAAACTCCACTCCATCTCCACGACGCCGCACACTTCCCAGCAACCGGAACGACCGACGTACCGAGTGGCTCGGCCGCGTTCGCCACGGGCTTGCTCCCCGCTGGCTTCGGGGAGGACTTGTCGGGGCGCGAATGCCGCGCGGCGGCGGGGCCGTCGGAGAGCCTGCGGAGAGTGTCGGTGATGGTGGAGGACGTGGACGGGGAAGACGACGACGCGGAGGAGGAGGAGTCGATGGAGGAGAGGACGTTCCTGAGGGACGCGTCCTTGGCGGAGGCGGCGACTTTGTTGGCGGACTTGACGGCCGACCGGAAGAGTGCGCTCAGTTTAATGGAGGAGGAAGAGGACATCTGGGCCGCCGCGAGCCGCCAGCTCCCGATCTCCTCCTCCGTCTTCTGGCCCGACAACTTCCCAGACCGACGAGGAGGGTTTTGAGTTTGAGAGGTTTTACGTTGTACCTTGCTTCCGCCTGTCCTCCGTTCTCCGCCTGCATCGGGAACGAAGAGCGGCGGCGGCGGCGAGGTCGAGATGACGGGCCGTTTCCGCTGCGGCTAGCGGTCCAGTTCGACTCGTGGGCCCGAAGAGCCCGGACCTCCGTGGTGGGCCGGGCCGAGACCGGCCCGATTCGCAAGAAAAATGGGCCATGGGCTTGGGCGTGGGACTCGACGTTGAAGGTTCGACCCGTCCGTCTGCAGAATGCTACCGATTCCTCGTGGTTCACCTGCTCGAGTGAAAACCGCGACTTAACTGGGCCATGGGCTGGCAGAGGTTCATCAATTCTAGAAAATTAGATGGGCAAAGCCTGATTCACCCCTCATGTGTGTGTGTATATATATATTCATGGGCTCGTGCTTATTTACTTATTTAGCGAGGGAAAAGTTAGTTTTCCATTAAGATATTATCTTAATTTGTAAAAATGAAAATTTAGTTTTTTGCTGCTATATTATATCATCTGTGGGATAATTACCAAAAAAAGTTGTACACATATTGTAAGGATGTTAATTTAGTCATAAATCTTTTAATTTAGCCACTTGAGTCCTAAATTTTTTGAAGATTTGTAATGTAGTCATTCTAATGAATTTTTGCAAAACAATCATTGACATGTACCCTGATTATCCTACATGGCAAAGGATGGCACTAACGTGAGCAATTTTTTGATTTTTTTTTTTATGTTTTATAATTTTTTTTCTTTTTTTTTTCTTTATTCCTCTATCGATCACCATGGCCAAAAATGCTCGACCTTGCCAGCCCCACTTGAAGCTGGCAAAGGTGACCCTAGCCAGCCTTTTGGTCCCTCCACTGTGGTTGATTACCAACTATTGCAAAACCTAGCAATTAAAGAAGAAGGAAAAAAAATTAAATAAAATAAAATTGTCTACATCAACCAGCGTTGGAAAAGCCACATAAAATGGCCGGTATTCACAATAGTGATTACTAGTTAAAATTGATCATAATATTTATATTGCAAATCGCTCAAACAGTTTGACTTTTTTCGTAACATTTCATTCGGATGAAATTTACTAAACCCCAAAACAAAGTGTTTTTATCAAAGTGTATGCGTTAGGTGCAACATCCTAATCGGATTCTTGGTCGTGATTTACCCTTTGAATTGATGTTTCACTTGCCAAATGACCCAGTCAGAGCTTTCCACTTAAAAGAAAACATGGCCAAATTCCGTGATAGATCCGTTTCCCCCTAGAGATCTTCTTCATCAACCTTATCCTCCAGTTCTCTCTTTTGTTTGCAAGTCAGACCAGTTAGTCCCACGTCTATCTGTATCCATCACATGAATGCCGTCCACAAAGGCCAGACAAAGCTGATTGATCCGCGCTTCGATGATGATGTCTATAGAGAGAGAGAGAGAGAGAGAGAGAGAGAGAGGAGTTAACGCAAGGAGGCGATTGGTCTACACATGCCTCGGATCCAGACACCACTCCAGAGATACCTTATCTGAAAAACTAATGGCAAGTACAATAATGAACTCAAATAGCCAAGTACTACAAAAGAGAACGAAACTTGTCCGTGTGCGCGATCTGGCATTCGTGGGGCTTGCCAAGCATTTGGAAGCATGCTGTATGGCGATCAAGTACTACATGAGGGTTTCCAACCTCCGATGTCCCTTCATGGTTCACCACAGATGGACGACGCCTCAATTCGCCCCTTGCGCCTCCACCTTTCAGAAATAAGAAATATCTTTCGAAAAAGCAAAGAGTGGCTTTCCCCGAGGAATTACTTCCCGATTGCTGCGCTCAATTCTCTATCTCAAGCTGATTATACATCGAAACAGTGAGCTCCATATAAGACCTCCGAAGTACACATTTCAACTCCCACTTTTGATTTTTGAAACTTTGATTGAATCGGCCCCTGTACGACGTTCGTTTATACGTTATTCAAGAGGCTTTTTGGCTTTTAGGGCACGTATAGTTCGGCAACGGGTGTTGTCCTGGGGACCCTGAAAGAGATTAATTGTGTACGACTGACTGACGTGGGTGGATCGAGATACTTCACATGGGTTTTGTCTGCAAGATACTGGGCAAAATCTTTCTGAAACTTGGAGGGGATTTTTCTTCCTCCCACGTATTGTAGCCTTTTCTTCATCAGTTCTAGTCCTGCCATGCATGCACGTGATGTGGGAAATCTAGTTCACGGAACGATGAACGAATGATACTAGGGATAGAGAACATCATTTTTCTTTTCTTTTTGTTTTTGTGAAAGATACTCCATGCATCTTCGGCGTGATATAGATCATTGTTCTCTCTTTCTCATTTTCTTCTTTAGTAACTTGGGATTGTTAATAAATTATCGATTCAACTCATCCCCTCATGTGCAGGCACATGCGGTAAGGATTCACTCAAATGGTCTATTGAATTGATTAAATTATGAGACGGATTGCAAGTGAGTATTTACAAATTGTGCCATAAAACAAAAATGCTCATGAAATTTTTGGGATTCTCTTATCGGATATCAAATTCATTGATATCGAATAATTTATTTATAAGTACGGTTAGATTGGTTGTATGCTTAAAGTTTTGATTGTCATAATAACTTATTTTGCGAGGTAAACATGGCCAAATTCTAGGTAATCTCTAAAACATGAGGTTATTTAAACACGAAGATGTGAGAATCACACTTGTATAAATGTACTCGAACTTTACTTGTCTTCTTATTCGTTCGGAAGACCAAGGTTAAAATCCACGTAAATTTATTAGACATAAGATCTTTTGCGCTCAATGATGTGAAATTTGGACCGATGTAACATATGCCTATGCCACATAGATCGATGTTCGCTTTAAAATATAGAAAAAGGAGAGAGAGAGAGAGAGAGGTCGCGTTTGTCCTCTATCAGGCGCCATCATCCATGATGGAAGAGGACAAAGACGGTTCACGACCCAATTAAGAGGTACCATTTTGAGTGCAGTCCAATCCCTCGTACCTTGCCGACTCCAAAGAGAACAAAGCGAAGAAAAGACTGCATGTACCGTCTTCTCCGTGTAGCTTGGAAGAGAGGTACAAGATTCAATTAACAAAGAAAGCGAGCCACCAACTTCCCTCACCCCAACCCATGTAAACACAGAGCAACAAACAAAATTCTATCTGACATTGGGAGAGAGGGCAGGTGAGCTTGAACTCGCAAGCAAAATTACCACAAAATGACCACCTATACGCACACATGTATGCCTATATAAGAATACCCATTTAGAGTGGTGTGATATAATTTCACTGAATCAGGAACCGAGAGAGGCCGACTTTGTCTCCAGTGGCCTGAACATCCCTGTGAACTTGCGCTATGTATTCTTCGAAGCTAAAGCTTCTATAGAGGGCTGGCTTGAGGGGGCTCTCGATCAACGTGTGTTTGAAGGGGCAATAGAAAAACGCCATTGAGAACCTTTCCACTTCTTGGCTGGCCATCACTCTGTGCTTCACACTCTTGTAAACGCCATTGCTCCAAGCCTGCACTACAGGAAAACTTCATCGCTGATCAATGAAAACCCAATAGTTTAACTTTCAATCCCATTGTTGCGGGAGAGGGCCATGATCTTGAATGTATCGTTGAAAGGTTAGTACTAGTCACTTGAAAATTTTGTCAATTCTAGCTATAATTAACTCATGAAAACGGACTAGCTTTGAGATTTTGAGAGCCATTTGCACGGGAGTCTTTTACGAACCACCAAAGTCGGGCCCATTTTGCCACTAGGAAGTGACCTAGAGATTGGGTTGGGAGCGTGGGTGACCAAGTTCGCCAAATACGGATGGAGATCCTCTACATATTTCATTATAGCGTCTTAACCTAATGTCACAATTTCACTGTATGTACTTACTTTAAAACGTCTCATCAATAATGCTGCAAAACCAGCCTAACCACACAAATTGTGACAGATTAATGGGATGGATAATCACACCATCTGCGGGGCAGAGTTGGAAGCACTGGTGTGCCTAGAGAATGTCCATTGCTCCAGAAACCCTCATTCAAGCATGTGTGTGTGTGTGTGTGCGTGTTTGTGTGTGTGTTGTATAAGCTTCATTCCAAAGATGATTATAGAATAGTCCATTCTAAAGGGGAAGCATATGCGTAGGCACTTCGAATGACCTATACTTGCCTCAAATAAGTCGCCAATGTTGACGAGGAGAGCATTTGGATTAGGCTTAACACTAACCCATCTCTCACCTTCCATCAGCTGCAACCCTCCAACCTTATCTTGACACAAGACCGTGAGGAAATCGGTGTCCGTGTGAGGCATCATTCCAAAGACTTGGGAAGCAAACGGGCATGGAGGATATCTGTTCATCCGAAGGAAACAAGTACTCAAGGTGCAATTCTCTTTAAAGTAATTGGCGCCTTTGACGCCCAAACCCTCGGCTAGAATTTCAGTGATCAATGCTGCAAGATTAGCAACAGTCATCCCGTAGGTCTCCCCGGCGACTCTGAAGGAGAGCAAGCATCAAACGATGATGTCATAAATAGGACCTATTTGTCATAATACATAACAAAATAGCTTTCTTTGCGAGGACCAAGTACTTACATCTGTTCCTTTATTTCTCGATATATAATTGACTGATTTAATCAAACGGACTTAGTGCAAATGTTCCCCTTTCTGCCATTGTAGCATGGCTAATGCTCTTAATGTCGTTCGAGCTTCTATTACAACAATCTATGAAGCCAAAGAGATTGGAGTTTCCATTTGTACATGCAAATGTTAATAGCATAGATCTAATTTTCAATCTCATAGACTAAGGGTGATGTTTGGCTCCTCTATGCCAACTTGAAGTCAGGGAAGATAGTCCTCCTGATGTTTCCTGTAACCCTAACTTATCTACTAGCAACCTTACTGTTGCAACTCATGTATCTGTTGCTGCTGTTTTTGCTGGCCCTCCTCTGTGTGGCCGTGTGGTTGTAATTAACAATGGCTAAGTTTCAGTAATGCAAATCGTCTGGTTTAGCAAGGGAAAAAAAGACTAGTGTGGCCCCATAAGTGCACTACTAATTAGCCTGTTAAAACTAAACATTGCTGAACTTTTAGTTTCATTTTGGTATGAATTGTGGGATATGATCGACCCCTATATATGTCGACAAGTCTAATTGATGATAAAGTGTCCTTGCAATGCTTATGTCATAAAGCATGATGACATGGTAACATGGCTCTTATCAACTTATATAATTACTCAAGCACGATCGACTCTCTCCTGATCAATGAGACTAACAATGCCATGAAAAATTATGTGCATCGACCAAAGTATGTGCTCCACATAAATTAAGATCCCCTCACATCACATGTCGAATAATATAAACACATCATGAAATAGTCTTCTTTCCTAACTAGCAGCGTGCGGACTGAAGCATGTGCTCTTCGTGTGATTAGGATCAAAAGAAAGATGACAGCAAATTGAAGTAAATCAAACAGTTTCTCTTTCTTTGGCAAATGGTAACTATGCAAAGGTTTTGCTCTGTCTGATTTGTACCTTCCACTCCCGTCTTTGATACATATATATATATATATATGGTTTCTGAAATAATTGGCAAGAGACTTTCTAGCGATACACCCACGAGAAGAACACCGTCCATGGGGTGATATTCAAGGTGAGGCGGGATGAGTTTTGAGAAGAGAACAAAAGAAGTGGATGGCAAGAAAAGTGCAAAAACTTTGGGTGGTGATTGTATGGAGGTTCCACGATATGTTCGTCTTTGGGGAAAATGATGCATCCGAGACATTTACATCCTCGGACTGAAAAGCAAAAGATCTCGACTATCCAAACCGAAATCGATTGAACAGTTGGGGTCTACTGCACCCCGATCCGAAGAAAAAATAATTGGGATTAGGCCTCTTCGAGGACCATACCATCCTCCCGTATATGGCACCTTAATTAGGGAAGTGCCCATCCACGATGCTTTTGGATTCCCTAAAAAAGAAAAGCAAAAAGGCGTGCGCCCGCGCATCACGGAAAGATGTTTGGGCACGAAAAGGAAAGTGCAACTTTTGAAATTCTGAAACAGACTCGATTAACCCCAGGACTTCAGTTCTTCATGTACTTTAAGCTTCTTAATTTATCAAGTCGGTTGTAATACGTTATTCTCTCAAAATGCTCTGGACGGCACACAATTATTAACGTGCTGGAGATGATATCAAAAGCCAGAAAGGAAATTAACTCGACTCAAACTATTACTTAGTCACCACAATCACGATGGAAACCCATTTAGATATATATAAACCGCCCGTGTATTTACCAAAGGAAAAAATAGCAAAATTTTTTTAAACCTATTACACAAGTGCTAATTCAGTTCTATACTTTTCAATTGGGTCAATTAAATTTTAAATCTTTTCATATTAGAACTAATTTAGTCAATCCTTGCAATTTATGCCAAAAATTGCCAATGCGGATACCCAAAGAGTATTACATGACATGACCGACACTGACGTTGATATTTTTTTTTTAATAATTTTAACAGATATTTTTCTAAAAATTTTCCTTTGTTTCCTTTCTTCTTCTTTTTTTCTTTCCTTTTTCTTTTTGCTAGTGGCTAGTGACATAGGCTGTGGCTGACAAGAATTGGCCTTGCCTAGGTGAAAGTCACCCTCACTCTCCACAGGCATGCCTAGGCATTGGCAAGGCTCAACAAAGCTGGCCTCATTGGCACTCGCCCTCACCCAAGAGTAGCCCAACAAGGCCAATCCTCGCCTGTGACTAATGAGGGCAACCCTTGCGTAGGCGAGGCTAATCTTCGCTGGCCGTGGGATGTGGTCGGTGACTAGTGACCGACCATTGGTAAACTAAATTGATACTAATATGAAAAGTTTAAGGTTTTGAATTGAATTGGTACGAAAGTCATAGATTTAGAATTTTTTTCGTACTTTTTCCATTTTTTCAAGCGATGGCTCCCATTTTATGTCACACCTTGTATTTAACGTCTCCTCTTTGAGATTAACTATCCGCCTTTCAAACGAGATCCATATGAAAAATTCGATTTAGATTTCAAAGTACTGCAACTAATCATTGCATGGTTATCTTATGAAAACCATAGTGGTGCAAATAGATAATTCCACGAGTAGCTAGGTCAACCTTTTTCTGCTTGGCCACCTTCGGTAGGTCAACTTCAAGTATGAAGGTTTAAGGAAGCTAACGGTGATAGTTTTAGGTGAGTACGTGAAAATTTACTTAGCAAGGGGACAGGAGAGGATGTGTAAATGAAAGTGGACTTTCACTGCAAGGAGAGCACAAGGGAACAACAAGAAGGCTTTTATTATTTAGTGGGTAATACAAAGGAAGCAGGAGAAGTTTGCTAGTTTCTGAGTAAGATTGGACGTCCTCTCCCTATTTAAGGGCCTAGATGACCGACTTATGTTAGCTATATGCCTTAAAACAACCATGTAATAGTTACATGTTAGGGATTATTTAATGACAAATAAGTTTTCATTCATCGTCCTATTTATATATGAATAAGTCCATAAGATCAGCTATGACTAAACCTATTCTTAAGGCGTTAAGAATATGTATGACAGGTTTACAGTTATGTTGAATTTTTAAACAGTTTCCGATCGATGGATTATTAAGAAGATATCAATGATTTCATTGAGACCGGTGTGTTCTCAAGCTTCATCATCTATATTGGATACTTGAGAGGATGATGAGTCACAAGTAATTGGGTATTGTGATATCCGAGCTAAAACACAGGTGCTTGTCTCTGACAAGTTCACTGAACATGACATGTATAGAACAATTGACGACATGGAAACTTTTAGTGAGGTCAATGTCTGATCATTCACGTTTTGGTCTGGTGTAAGATCCTTTGACCTGAGGCACGATGCTAGCTTGTATGTTAGATGGTTATGGTTCACAAGTGCGCATATTGACACTTCGTTGAACCGTCTCTATACTTGATGGTCATAATTTGTTCACATACGAAGGCACATGCATGCGCAATATGGAATTTGTCTTCTTATTGTATATAGATATACAAGATTGGTGTCCTATGCAACTTAATCGTGATATTGTATTGAAATCCTCGGCTAGGGTTATAATCGAGAATGAATAATTCATGTCTCATAGAATAAATGTCAATTAGATTTGGGCATATGATCGAATTGGCGACTTGACCAATAATTCCATGGCATTTGTTCGATCAGGATATGATGAGACAAAATGATCAAATTACACGGTTGCCAAAGCCGACAGGTTCATTATGTTCTAGAAAGATTTCACACTGTCTGGGTAGCCATCATATATTACTAGATGTCACTCACGGTTTGCAGGAATAGGAGATTGATCTAGACAATCAGTTCCTTTGGTTGTGCTAATGTGTTAGTACAAGTTTTGTTGCCAGCTCAATGATGAACATAGGGATGTCATACACCATAACCAATTAGAATGACGTTTGAATGAGAGAGAGAACGTTGCAAATATGTTTGCAAGTATATTTGCAAGTTGAGCCAATCAGAGTTGGGCTAAAAGATAAAAGATCTAAAAAATGGGCTTCATACTTTATGGCCGAATAAAAAATCTAAAGCATGTTCAAATGCAGTGACCGAATTAATAATATGAAGTGAGTTCAAAATTAATAGCTGCATTAATGATCTGAAGTGAGTTCAGAATTAATGGCATCATGAATGATCTGAAATGAGTTCAGAATCAATAGCCAAATTAATGATCTGAAACGGTTTCAGACTTAATGGCTAAATTAAACATCTAAAACGGTTTCAGATTTAATGATCACATTAATGATTTGAAACGGTTTCAGAATAAATAAGCATTTAATGATCTAAAACAGTTTTAGATTAAATGATCGATTAATACACCGAAACGGTTTTAGATGTAACGGTCAAATTAAATATTTGTAATAGTTACAAATACCCATAATAAATACTTGTAATAGTTACAAATAAATATCTGGAATAATGCTCTCGTAATAGTTACAGAGTTAATGCTCGAATTAGTGTCTGAAACGATATCAGAACTTACGTCCATCAGAAATTACGGTTCTAAAACGGTTTTAGAGTTAATAAGCCAATTTAAATGTGATTGACAATTGAGAATTGGTTGTGTGTTTGAACTAGAGGCCCAACATTTATGGGATTGAATCTGAAGAACATCAGAATCTGCAATACGAAGAGATCGAACGTTCTATATCTGAAGAACGTCGATTTAGTATTATTGAAAGGCATCAGACGTTCGTTGTCAAGAGTTTAAGAACGTCAGAACCGAAGTTATCACAAGGCATCAGATGTTCATAGTCAGAGTCTAAAGAACGTTAGAACCACTGTTGCGAAGACATCAGACGTTCGTGCTCAGAATTGGAATAATGTTAAAGCCAAATTTGGAGCACGATACAAGGTTAATTTGATTAACCCATTTATTTCTTGTATATGCTTTTGTTAAAATGCACGAAAATGCTTTAAAAACACTTGTATAAGCTTTTTACTTCCGCTAAAATTAGACTTTGATCTTAATTTACTTATGCATGTATGCTTGTTTATTGAAACAAACACCAACAACTTACTCATGCAAAAATCTCTGCTCATTTCAGAGATTTTCTTATCCTTAGCCAGCTCTATTATGGAGCTTTGTGAATCGACTTATAAGACAACTATCTCTGCCATTTGCAGAGATAATTTCATGACAATTTTCTACACAAGTTTAGTGGACTCTAGCCTCTTCCTCATTGCCCAAGTACTAGATATTCTGTAGGATTTTTCGTGATACTCTAAGCATATTCTGCAATGTCTCAAACTTGGCTAGCAATAGTGCTTTAGTGAATATATCCAATACTTGATCTTCGATCTTGTAATATTTGAGCTCGATCTTTCCATTACTTTGCACCTCTCATATGAAGTGATATTTGATATCAATATGTTTGGTTCTTCCATGAAAAATTGGATTTTTGAAGATGGCGATTGCAGACTTGTTATCACAAAATATCAAAGTTGACTCCATCTATGCTTCTCTAATATATTCTAGAGTTCTTCGAAGCCATATTGCTTGACTGGTGGTTATAGCCGCTACAATGTATTCTGCTTCTACAATAGATTATGTCACTGAGTCTCGTTTTTTGGATGCCCATGAGAATATTTCAGAACCTAGTGTGAATGCATAACCAATGATGCTCTTTTTGTCATCAACTATTCTTGCCCAATTGCTGTTAGTGTAGCCAATGAGCTTGGCACCTGCACTTGTCCGATACCAAATGTTGTAATATGTAGTTGCTCATAAATATCTGAGAATCTTTTTGGTAGCTCTAAATGAATTAGGCTTAGACTTTGCATGAACCGTGATAGTAGACTCGTTGAGTACATAATATCCTATCATATAGCAGTGAGATATAGTAGACTGCCGATTAGACTTATGTAGAGAGATGCGTAAGCTTTTTCTGCACCATCTTCCTTTAGTAGCTTCTCAATTGTCACGAGCGATGTTGCAATTGTTTTGCAATAGTTCATCTTGAATTTCTTTAGGAGGTTCTCGATATATTTCTTCTACAAGATAAAGACTTGATCGATCTTGATGCCCCGGAAGTAGTGCATCAAGCCCTACTCCGTAATCACGAATGCCTTCATCATTTCTTCTTTGAATTCTTGAATCATCTTTTCATTGTTCCCCGTATATATGAGATCATATAAATACAGGGGGACAATAAGTGTATCGAACTTACCTTAGGTCTTCATGTAGAGCGTTAGCTCGCTCATGCTCCTCCTAAATCCTTGCTTATTGAAGTACTCGGCGATTCTACTATACCATGCTCATGGTGCCTAGGGGTGAATATGGTTCCAGGGTAAAATTTGGAACCTCATAACTGAACCAGTAGGAACCTATAGATTCCAAATTCTAAGGTATGCATGGTAATTTCCAGGTTTCAAAAATGAATAACATGTTGTGTAGGTTCCAGGTTCTTAGATGGAGAAACCTGATACCTGTAACCTAGAACCTTAAACAAGTTTTAATGTTTTTTATGGTCTATGTCTTTATGCGATCTTGTGGTATTCTATACCGTTCGGTGATGAGTATATAATCTGAAAGCACTAGTCTGAGTTTATATTTTATGACTGAAATTTTTACTTTATTAATATTCATATTTTTTGTACGTTTTTATGTTAATGAATTGTAGCAATAAGTGGTGGTCATTAAAGATTTTAATTCACTGCAATCATTCAATTAATAATATATGTGAAACTTGAGTAGACTTTAGAATCTGCGACGGGGTAGGTTCCCAGTTTTAGGGTACGTAAGGTAGGTTCCAGATTCCAAAAGATGAGGAACTTGTTCAAATGGATAAGTTTTCGATTCTAAGTGGAACTTGTATGGAACTTGAAATTGTATGAAACCCGGAATCGTTCATCCTTAATGGTGCCTGCTTTAACCCATAAAGGGCTTTGTTGAACTTTAGAACTTTTTCTTCTTGGCCCTTGAGGATAAATCCTTGTGGTTGTTCCACATATGACCATGTGCGAAAGCATAGTTTTTGGTATCGATGATAGTTTTTGGTTTGATGATGTGTGCAAGTGTATATGTATAGTATGTATTTGGTAGAAGATGGACAAGTGACGAGGTAGGATAGTTCAAGTGATAAAGGCAAGTTTTAATGTGACAAGGGATAGTTTCACTAGTTTATAAAAATAATTTTACAATAATTAAAGGAAATGTAGGTGGAGGAGCTCCATGATATGGAGTTTATTTTCGTGCTCCTCTCACGCCATTACATGAAGGAGAAAAAGCTCTGTTTATAGAGCAATTTAACCAACATTCTTTCCGTACAAGTGGTAAAAACATGCCCCCCGTGTCCTTTTACTGGCCCATGTACCCTTTGAATATCATCCAAGATTTTTCTACACATACTCTAGTGAACTCCACCCTTTTCCTATATCGCCTAAGACTAGATATTTTATAGGATTCTTCTGCTTGTCTTCACGTGAGAGTCTTCAAGCTCTACTTGGATTCTTTACGTTCAAGACTTCAATATTCAACTTGTAATTTCTAGATTTAGTTTAAAGAAAATGGATCACAGCTTCCACAAAGTCAGGGTAACTTACATTATTATTTTTTAATCTATGTATTCTTATTGATAAATATTTCCTTTCCTACATTGTTGGCACTTCCCTTAAGGTGAAATGGACCACAAGACGCGACTCAGCTATTCAATATAAATTACTAACATTTATGTCTAAACTGAGTAATAGGATATTTCATGATTACTTTTAAAATACATCTCTTTTACTATTTAACCTTCGAAATTCATCTCATCCAAATTAAAATTTCAAAGAAGGCACTACTAGTTTGCCCAAGACTTTGAGTGTAATTTTATATCTAAATGCTTCGACTTCTGTATATAGCCATAAAGAATCGCTTTGTAAAGAAAAGAACGATAACTTATTGCGTGTCTAAAACAGATATTCCATACCTGAAATCATTGCTCTCTTTCATTCTTGAGATGCTTGCTAGAGGTATATGGAAGGCCTCAGACCAAGGAAGCTGCTTCAAGCAAGTGGCCTGCAGGTTTCCCCAACGGTAACTCTTGGTTGGCAGCGATGATGGTGACGATGACGATGGCAACAAATTCAAGAAACTGAGCTCAGCTTTCTTCTGAAAAGGCAATCTGAAGAGCTTTGTCTGCTCATGCTTCATGCTCTCCAATATCTCTGGTGGGACCCCATGATTCAATATTTGAAAGAAACCCCATTTTCGTGCAGCTTCCACAATGTCCTCCTTGCACTTTGCTCTCACAACTGATGACCCTCGAGTTTGTAGATGGCTCAGATCAATGAGAGGTAACTTACAATGCTCAATAAGCATGAGCTGTGGTGGAGGTTGTCGGCCACCATTTTCATCATCTAATTTGTCAGGTCTGTTTTGCAAAAGGGTCTTGTAATTCTCAAGAAATGGTGGCTCAAAATCCATGATTTCTTTTTGCTCCTGGAGCTTCAGAGACATAAAGTTGGAGCATTCCACTTGTCACTTCATGGATGCAGTCTCCCTATTTCCTAATTTCACGAACCAAACACATGATTGATATATGTTGTCAGTCTCTAAGCTGGATTCTTCCAAAACACACTCCTATTTTATGATCAACAAAAGTTCCACCCAAAAATACATGTCTCTCTCTCTCTCTCTCTCTCTCTCTCTCTCTCTCTCTCTCTCTCTCTCTCTCTCTCGGTTTCTGGAGTTGGATTCTTCCAACACGTACTCCTATGGTTAATACATAAAGCTCCACACACAAAAATTCATGCTTCTCTCTCTCTCTCTCTCTCTCTCTCTCTCTCTCTCTCTCTCTCTCTCTCGGTTTCTGGAGTTGGATTCTTCCAAAACGTACTCCTATGGTTAATACATAAAGCTCCACACACAAAAATTCATGCTTCTCTCTCTCTCTCTCTCTCTCTCTCTCTCTCTCTCTCTCTCTCTCTCTCTCTCTCTCTCTATCGGTTTCTGGAGCTGGATTCTTCCAAAACGTACTCCTATTTTATGGTCAATACATAAAGTTCCACACACAAAAATACAAGCTCCTCTCTCTCTCTCTCTCTCTCTCTCTCTCTCTCTCTCTCTCTCTCTCTCTCTCTCTCTCTCTCTCTCTCTCTCTCTCTCTCTCACATCTCAGAGAGACATGATTTTCCATTGTTTGTACTTCTCTTTAGTTCCCGAGGCTTGTCATACCAAACTGCTATCAAAGTAAAGCATGGAAATTCTTTATTGATAACTTATCTTGCTGTAACAAGAAAAACTCCCACTCAGTCAAAACCCAGGAAAACATTAGCTTGATCTTTGAGGGCTCCATCCAAGTGCTTTTTACCTGCGATTTTAAGTCCGTACTACGCACTGAAAGAAACATGGATGTGCTTTACATGCATCTTGATTTTTGAGTTTTTGCCGACTGTTTCATTTTCTGTAGCAACGAAAAACAAAAGTTTAAACTTCATTCAGTGAAGATTTAATATGATGGAAAGAGAAATTGTTTCCCTTGTGTTTAAGTTCCACCAATTTGTTGAATTTCACTTATTATCTCTACACAGTCTATCACAGACAAGCAAGCAAACACAATGATAGAGACTTCACAAAGAGATTTACTTCTCTAGCCCAAAGTCTTACCGCCATGGATTGCGGTATCACATGAAGCTATTTTCACTAAAATAGAAAATTCATGATTAAGCAGTATCCAAGGGGGTTGGTAGAGACTGAATTCACTTCTCAGGTGGTTGATAAGTTAGATGGGTTATATCAGAAACATGGGTCGTGGAGAGACTTCACAAGCGGTGTTGAATTGGTGATAATATGTGAATTAAGCGGTTATTAATTATAGAGTAGTGACTCTAATATACATTGCCATCAATTTGACAATGGATATATTCTACCACGGCTTTACATATTCTCCTTGGGATGCTAAGATTTTCCAGTTTTGCACACATTTAATTTTCCAAAAGATCACCTGTAAACTGCAAAAAAATAACAAGGGTTCACGTCCATTAGTGTGTGTTTTCTAAAGAATAGGTTTCTGCAGGCTTAGTATTTCAATGACTTTCATCTGATGTGTTTGACATAAATCAGAATCTAATCATGTGATTAGTTGAACTGAGTTTATCAATGATCAATTCTAAAGCTTGCACCCTCCGTTAGAGGAGATCCTAGACTTTCCATGAATGTTTCGGGGCACATGCACTGTTTAAGACAGCTGGTTCTTTTGAGGCACATGCACTTTCATCTGATGTGTTTGACATAAATCAGAATCTAATCATGTGATTAGTTGAACTGAGTTTATCAATGATCAATTCTAAAGCTTGCACCCTCCGTTAGAGGAGATCCTAGACTTTCCATGAATGTTTGGGGGCACATGCACTGTTTAAGACAGGTGGTTCTTTTGAGGAATACAAGTAACTAGATTGTACAATGCGCCACCATATTTTAGAGGTGCGACTTTTTCAAATATACTGAAGTGTGGAAACAAATAAGAGGCAAGCAAAATTGATGAAACACAATAGGTTTGGTTAGGCAACAAAGAGATATGCATTGCTTTTTCAGAAGAAGAAAAAACGATGCATTAATAGTGTTGAGTTTTGCATTGAAAGCATAGTCATTGTCCCTTTGTCAACATGTGCATATTCATGTCATATTTAATTCTTTCCATTCTCTCTTTTTTTTTTTCTCTTCAAGTTGCATTTATGATATCTCAGAGCAGATAACGATCACAAAAAGGCTAGGACAACAAATGAGAATGCTAGTAAAGAATATAACTCTATTTTTATTTGTATGAATCTGTATTAATCTTGTTTTCTTGCTTGTTAAAGGAAAAGAAGAAGAAGAAGAAGAAACTTACTAATTAGAGAAGAAACTCCTGAATTTCGCAAAATCATTATCCACTGCATGGTATCAAATGTTTCATGCAACTACGAAAGAACTTGGCCATGAGAAATCAGTAAGAAAACCTGAAGAGAATTTAGGTTTTTTCTGGTTGCAAATGGAAAAAAAATAAAAAATTCACATGGATTTACTAATGATGAGCATGTAACTAAAGAAGTACTAGCCTGTAAATCAACTAAGTGAGTTACACAGATATCCTCAGATCAAACTATATGTAGAAACCATTGTCCAAGACTATATAGTAATTGAGATTCCACATGTTAACATCTGAAAACGTGCGCGTGCGCGTGCGAGCGAGAGAGAGAGAGAGAGAGAGAGAGAGAGAGATGTTCCTGGGAGAGTAATACCGACTGTTTGGTTACCTATGTTATTAAGGCAAAGAAGAGCTGTTCTTCACTAAATTCTGTTGTGTGCCCTTACAGTTCTCCAAGAACTGAAGTGCACCAATCGCAAATAAAGAAGCCCAAAGAGTAGCTCTCACTATCCGGTGAACTTAAGCCACTAACCAGAATGTGAAGGAGAGAAAAGAAAAGGGTGCATTTCGCTTCGCAGCCATTTTGCGAGAGGAAGGTCTGGGACTAGTGAGTCAGCATCTCTAGATGATTCAGAGAAGACTAGGGTTTTGGGACTTGAAGGGAAGAGAGGGAGAGAGAGGGAGAGGGAGAGATATTCAGACATGCATACATAAGGCTTTGAGGCGGCCATTCTCTTTTCGTTTACAAAGCTAATCATATAGCTAGGGTTTGGGATGAGAGTTGTGGATTGAGAATCTATGGTTGAAGCAGAGAACACGCGTTTATATGGTGGTGGAGGAAGGTGGAGGTCGTGGACTTTGAGGAGATAATGGGATTTTATTGAAAAAAGGTAAAGTTTTGAAGAGGGTGTCCCATAACTATTTTCTTCATCATTTCTGCGAATAATTATTAAGGTCTTCACACCACATTTCAATTTATTTGAGTCACATGCTATCTTAAGCTTACGCAGAACACACCTTGTCCGTGTCTCTGCTCTCAATGTATTCCGATCAATAATTAATTGCCCACGTTCCAACGGAGAGTCCTGAAAAGAACTGCTTTTGGATTGAAGGCGACTCCTAGAGAACGAAGAGATCGAATTCCTCAGCTTACTTTACTTAGCCCCATGTTTCTACATGAAAATCTGGAGATTGTGTACAAATTGTGTTGCTCTTGAGAGCCAAATGTACCATCTGATCAATGATGATCTAAATGAGTAGGGCGAGCATTGGTTGCATGGGCCGGTTTATACTCATAACTAGCTCAACATTGATTCTTTACACCACCAAAGAGCTGGCCTGCTTTTTAACTTTTAGAATTTCTTTGAGGAATTATCACATCACAGACATCAGACCCATAAATAAAACAATCAAATAGCGAACGAAATGATGCAGGATTGACTGAAGAGATTATTAAATGGAAGTTCAGAAAAACTTGCCAAAGATGTCAAAACAACAAGTTTGAGGGAAAATATGAGCACGGACATGACTCCAATTAGATCAAAGGTCACAGCCTATCTAAGTTAGAGTACATCAACTGATATGGGACCTCTCTCCTAATCCAATCCCTCCAAATCCTCTTTGGACAAAACCAAAACCATCTATTATTGTTTACAAATAATTTCTCGTCAAATACACATACCAAATGCTCTTGGATAAGAGGTAATTGCATGAGCTTTTCAGAAAAAAAATTGCTTGAATCTAGCAACCCATCTTGTAATGAATGGCATAGCATGGCTATTGTGATTCTGAGGTAAAATTAGTATGTTATACTTATGGGTAATCAATTCAAGGGTGGATTGGTCCCCACATTGGGAACTAGCCCACACCAACCAATTCATAATTTAGAAAAAAAGAAAAAGAAAGAAAGAAACAAATAAATAAATAAAGAAAATTTGGCCAATTCATCGGTCCGGTTCCTTATGTGGAACCGGGGACCGAGAACCGGGAACTACCTAGAATTTGCCGGTTTGATCCGGTCTAGTTCTCGAATTGGATTGGGACTAATGCACACCCCTAATTATACTTGTAATTCAAATTTATAGTTTTTAGTGATAGATAAGATTCAATCTCTCCTAATTTTTCAATTGTAGGAGATCTAAGGTTGACATATTCTTGTACACTATGTATATGGAGCTTGATGTCAAAGAAATCATTGCTTATCTAAGTTCAATTATTTATGCCATTTTCATAGCGTTCACAATTAGAAATCCCGAATTTAAATCTTCTAATGCCCCTTATTTTTCCCTTGATATATATTTCCATGCTTAGTCTTTAAGTCAAAGTCCAATCTATAGGAGAATGTTAAAGCATTAATATTAAACCCTTGAGTTCCCACAGGATTCTACATTCTCAAATCAGGAGATTAAATCTGTTTACCCTAGATCTAACTTGGAAATATGGACCGCCCAAAGAAGTTCCAGTTGGTTATTTGATTGTCCTAGGTCCTCAATCTTAGAAATAACTCATTCAAATGTTTGAACAAATTGCAGTTATGTGAGATAACCATAAATCAATCTAGTGATGATTCTATTCTATAAATAATCTATGAATACTTGTAGCGATTATTTAGTTGGGGAGATCTGAGTCATCCTAAATATATTGAACGAACGCCAATTTCATTCTAAAATTTTCAATTTTGCCAATTTCATAATAAAAAAATATTTTTCATAAAAATAGTTTTCAAGAAAAATAGTTAGTTTTATTTCTTTGGTGTTTCAAACAAAGTGATTCCCTTCTTACCGGAAAGATAAATCATTTTTCCCCAATCTAAATTTATTGTTATTAGCTTATGGAAAACATTTTCTGTAAACTCTCGTGGACCATTATCCTTGTACGGTCCTGAACTTAGGGTAACACAGCCTCAGTCATCTTGCTCTCCTTGATCAGTAACATTGATACATCTTTGGTTGGCTTGTCGCCCACTAATTTTCACACCAGCTTTTCATATTGGTATTTTTCTAACGTCGAGCAAAAGTAAATTTTGGTCAACTTATTTTTTCCATAGAAAAATTACTATCAACCTTTTCTCTTTTTCTTTCCTCTTCCTTTAAAAGGAAAAACAATTGGTTTGGGACGGCAAGACTAGTAGTTTCATTTATTTCATCACAGCCTTTTACAGTTTCTGGAAAATGCAAATATATGTTTTAAAGGATTAAGAAAAGGTCTTTATAGTTAGAAATTACTTTAAATGGCTATATGTCTAAGTTTGTTGAAGATTCAAGACGTGTTACAATAAGTAAAAGGGAAAAGGCCATTAAAAAAAAATCTTAAATTATGCTCATTATGACACATTTACACCGAACTTTTGTTTGTGAAATAAAAAAGCCCAAACTATACCTACTATGATACATTTGCCCTAAACTTTTTTTTGTGGCATAGAAAACCCAAATTTTTGTCTATAAGATACATTTACCTCCCATCAAGATTCTTTTATGTGATTTTTCAGTCAAAATGATATCACTTTTATTTCACTTAAATCACGTGGGTTCGTTATGACATATTTACGCTATGTCATATGTCTTCAAGCATCTATGTAAGCATATTTCTAACGGTTCTCATTGATAGAACTTTCATAGAGGTAAATATGTCGCATATATACAAATTTAAGATTTTTTGTGTCATGTAAAAAAGTTTAGATTAAATATGTCATAATGTACATAATTTAAGATTTTTGGTGGCTTTTGCCCTAACTAAAAATTACCAAAAGTGAAAATAAAAGGAATAAAAGCCATTCTAACTTTTAAGTACACTATAGCTCTATTTGTTATATAGAAAATGAGTAAATTAAAAAATATTTTCCAAAAAAAAATGATAGCTTATATTGCTTATAAAAATAAATAAAACAAAAGGTATCTACATCATCTAAGCAAATGTTTAGATACAAATCGTTATCGGTAATAAAAATATTTTTTATTGATTGATTATTTCAAGTAATAAGACTGTTTTTTGAGAAAATATTTTTCAACTTATTTATTTTCCGTAAAATAAACGGAACCCACATATCTATTTTTTGTTTTTTTTAGGTAATGAAAGTGACTAATTTTGCAAAGGAAAAAATTAATTGACAATTCCTTCCTTGACAAGCAATTTCGAGAGAAAAAAAACAAAAGTAGACGCGACACGTGAATTCCGTGCGAGGGCTGGCATTCAATTTTGAATCGGCATGTCGGCCGTCAACCAATTCAAGAAACTGTTGATTTTCCAAACTTCGGGGGTGCATCCTTCTTTTTGTAGATTGAGACTTTTGAAAGCCAAGGTGGAAAATGCTAGCCTACTTATTTACATTTTAATAAGAACAAAAGGAATTTCTTACTATTCCCAACAAAATTTAAAATTCTATTCATACTTACATTTAATAGAATTTTGGATAAAAAATATGTGAATCTATGTATCGGTATTTATATATTATAAAAGTTTCAGGTTTTGGGAAGAAAATAAGTTAAATTACGTCTATGGTAAGTTTTATATTGAGTAATACGCCGACAAAAAAAGAAGAAGATTGAGTATCCAGACAGATCTCAAAATGTAACGCAGCAATTATATATACATGTGCGAGCAAGAATACAACTATTATAGTCCTTACCAAAGACAGAAATGTATGCAATTTGAATTGGGTGCTCGTGATGAATCAATTTGACATGCGGCTCGACTCGTGTGCTAACTCAGCTGACCCGTGTGAGCGAGTCTCTTACTTGAAGAAAGAGATTCCAACAATAGTGACGCAGAGCGACGGCAGGTAGAATTGCACCGGGTAGTAGGGTTCTAATTCAACGTACACCTTGACGAGGCAAAAGTGAAGTTGTATAGGGTCTGATCCGTTTGGACCTTGATACATGTGCTTCCATTTAAGCGAAAATCGGGGCATTGAAGCCTCTAGTTTTTCAGCTTGAGGCTTACATGCAGAACTGAGTTGGATGCTTTTGCTTTGATTTCAAACCCTAACTTCGTTTATCCATTCTTTTTTAATCTTATTGATGATCGTAGGACCATGACCTCGCTGTTTCTCGAACCCTTTGTTTTGTTGTATGTTGTGGCGTATGAAGCTTTAGGTTTTATCTCAGCTTCATTCGAATCGAGAATACTTTCTCTACACATTCATGCCATGCTTGACGACCACCCAAGGTATTCAAGAGGCGCCCAAGGCACGAAAAACTCGATCCCATCACAAGCGACGCTAACCCGGGATCATAAATTCAGCAAGTTCGGTATTTAGTTCAGCTCTAGATCATCTCATACCGACATTGATGCATTCGACCTCCAAAAGTCATCTTCTTTCTTAAATGTTGGCCAATGCTTTGAACGCAAAAGATAAAATTTCGAGCGAGTAAAATCTCTCCTACACGATGTGAAAACTTAAAGTTTGGAAAGAGATCATTGTTCACTATCAGTACTGATTATCAACTGTGTGTCGATCGATCCCGTGTGATTGCAGATCACGTTTGAGAAAGCACTTCACATGACAACGACATAAAGTGAAATGGCCAGGGGTTGTGGGATTCGATCACACAATCCATTTGAAGATCGGTTAATCCTTGTCTCTTGCGAAATCAGGTTAAAATCAGTCATCGATAGTTCACTATAATCTCATTTTTGACATGATTAGTTGGCTTGTGATCGACAAGTCATGAAGATAAGCAAACACCGACCTTAACGGCTACGACGACGACAAAGAGAGTATTCACTAAATGATGTCATTCATGTTCACATTCAATCAAGATGGATCTAGACTCTAAGAGGCACCTTCAGACATGTGTGCAGAGAGAGAGAGGGAAAAAATGGGGTGAGTTGAAGTTAGCATAGTAGTCTATGTATATCGATAAATTACTCTACCATGACAAAATAAGAGCGTCAAAGATGTACGACTGTGTCTCCACAAGCTAACCATCGATTCGAGGGATCCAACCACCATATGTTAGATTGTCTTTATGTTTAATTCCAAGACGTACAATTGTGTCTTTGTGATTGATGGTGTCTTTATTACCCCGCTCTGAAAGGGACGTGCTCAACTATGTTAATGGACAACGTTAGGGTTTTGATAAGCATAAGGAAATCTAAGTTCAAGGATGTATAATGTAGCTTTTCGATGTTCGGAATTAATTGTGCACCGATCTCAAAATTGAGGGGGCTAAAATGACATTTTCCTATAAAATTAGGCATCTAATCATTGAGAGTATTGCCTTATGATACATGAGGTCACACTATCTTGTGTGAGATCACAAATTCAAGCATGTCGTAAACGAAATATTTAATCAGCTTGTACCTTGAACATTTGTTATCTCGCATAGAAAGAAACTTCCCGACTTCTTACATACCGATAAGACAGTGGAGATGAGGTTATACAACTATGAGTAGACTTGATAGTTATAAGTGAAATAGTACATTTCGCAACAATGGCCAGAGAGAATAGCCGAGCTAATTGCCCGTCCTTCCCCATCCTTTCCATCCATATCAAGAAAATTAGGAATCCAGAACAAATCTAAACACATGAAACAGAGAGTTCCATGATTTGAAAGCCAATAATTGATTTCGATACGGGGAAGGATTATGTCTTTTGCCCTGACGAAAACATGGACGCGTGAGGGGAACTAGACGTTAATTGCAATGAATGAGGTGGGTATGGCTTTATAGGGTTTGCCGCAGCGAGATTTGACAGCTTAAAGAAGAAACGACGAAAATCAAATTCAATTAAAGTTGCTCGAACAAAAAGCCTGGTCTTCTTTCTGCCTCCGGCCGACTCCCATTCCATTCTAAAAGGGGAATCACTCATTTGACCCCTTCACGTGCCAGAAATGTTCAGTAATGGTGTCGGCAACCAGAAGAAGTGCGCCACGGATCGCACCACCGATTGGTTCTAGTCAAAGAGACACCATTGGGCCAATTCAACGGCTCTCGTCCGTCCTCATGTCGCGATTCCAAATCCGTTCCAATCAGTGCTTGCGCACCTCGTGTCACTTCACAGAGAACCGACACGGTAAAACAACGGAATGACCCAATGCAATGCCAATGCCGACATTGGTGAACCTGAATTGGGCTTTTACCATGTTTTTGCATCTTGGTTTGTGGATAGAAGAAGGGGGATATCTGATCCATCGGCTCCTTTGCATGGGGGGTTTTTGTTACTTAGCCCAGTAGTTGTCTATGTCTAGTACAGATTTAGATGTATCGATGCATCGGAGGGGACGGGATGCAAGGGGAAATTTGAGACCAATTTTTATTTTATTTTATTATGGATATAGGATTCCGTCACTTCTTCCTCACCTTCCTCAAACTGTCGCAACTTTGTTTTAACCACAATGCGAGCTTCTCACTTACACCATTCAGCATGTAAGGACTCGGTCCTTATGCTTCCAGTCCCGATCCCTCAAGCCTCGGACACGGAGTTATTCGCATTTAAATGTAATGCTTCTAAGCTCAAGTCAAGCTGTTATTGCCGGTCCGGTAAATTACATAATTTTCAACAGCCCTTTCCGTTTGCACCTCTCTTTGTCATTTCACGAGCTGCTTGGTCTGGTCCGGGTCGTTACAATGCCTGGCTACCGCCTGGTTAACATTCTTCGTTCGATAGCAGCTAGCGGAGAGGGCCTAAAGCTTGATAATCAATTAAAAGTATGGCGCACAATTCAAGGCTGCTCCTTCATCTTTAAACTGTATCATTACTTTCGATCCTCTGAATAAAACATTGAAACCTATTTATTTGCTTTTCCACCGTTACTACCCTGTTTCCCAGTGACTATAGATGTGCGTCATCCCCCTTTAAGTACAGCGTAGCAAAGTTCAGCCCAACAGAAAAGAGAGGAAAGCGACGAAGGAAAGAAAGTAATGCATACTCCCCAAGAGGAAAACGGTTCTAGCATGCTCCTATCTATAAACAAAGCAATTGGACAAGGGTCGGGCGGAGGAGTATGATCCATGTCACTCATCATCTTTGTATGGGTACTCTTCGGCAACTTGCTTCAGGAGTTTCACTTGTAACTCAAATGCATCATCCCCTCGAAGCACATCACGAATCCATGTTACTTCCGTCTTCATTGAAACCTTAACAAAGGAGGTAGCACGTTCAGCACCATCAGAAAAGAGGGAACAGAAAAGAACAAGTGTGGCATAAAGTAACATCGCCATCTCTACTCAACAGAAAAAAACACATAAGGTCGGCTCCTCTCAAGTTCCATGCCTACCTCTTAAAATGCTACTTTTAACCAAGTCTCCAGGAGAAAAATCTATATCAAATCCAGATATCATACAGCAGAATCTGCCAAAGCAATATCCAGGATCCAGGAAGTAACATCGTCTCTAATGTGAGATACTTGATATGGAACAGCTCAGAGTCAAACTCAGAGACAGCAGCTTTTATATCTCAATCTAACGGGCACAATGTGACAATAGGCATTCAAATAACATATAGCACATGCTATCCATCCTCATACCAGCATCCAAGTGTCAAGGGAGAAAGTCTCAATAAGAACATAAAGAACTACGTTTTAAAGAATCAAAAGCACCGTAAGTTTTCAAGAAAACAAAATTTTTATCACAAACAGATTCCATTTATTGGCAGACAAGGGCTCCTCTGAGCTTCTTTCATGTTGGACCACTGAGTGATGCATCATCTTTACAGCAGAACACAGAAGAAGTGCACTTTCTTCATTATGGACAGGTTGAGGCATGTTGCCTGCTCTCTGTCATTTATAAAGCACTTGTTTAATGGCATGTAGCTGTTGAGGAATGTTGAGCTGCTTCTTTTAAAAAACGGGAACACTTGAACGCTGTGCTCTTTTATTCATTTGGAGCTCTTGGTGAGAGAAAAACCGAAACACCCAGTCATCATCAATTTTAAATGTTTCATTGCTCTCTTCCTTTAGTTTATGGTTTTTTTCCCTAACTAGCTGCTTGCTTATATTCCATGGAAAAAGAAAATCGAAAACAAGCTATAAGTAATGCAAGTATGGATCTCTTAGAGAGTTTGATCCTGGCTCAGGATGAACGCAGGTGGCATGCTTAACACCTGCAAGTCAGGCCGAACGTGGTGTTTCTAGTGGCAAATGGGAGAGTAAAGCTTAAGAACCTGCCCTTAGGAGGGAACAAGGGCTAGAAATGACTGCTAATGCCCCATAGACTGAGAAGCACAAGGAGAAATCCAGCCATGGAGGGGCTCGCATCTGATTAGCTAATTCCTGAGGCAACAACTTATCAAGGTGATGATCAATAGCCGGTACGAGAGGATAATTAGCCACACTAGGACTGAGACATGGCCCAGATTTTTGGGAATTTAATACGCTGCGTGAAAGCCTGACAAAGTAATATCACATATCCTGGAAGGTAAAGGGACTTGTCAAAATACAAATCTCCAGAAACTTAAGAGTGAAAGAAGGTTAAGGAGATTTTGTGAGGCCTTAAATTCCAAAGATCCTCAACCATTAGTTCTAATGTAAGACAAAACATCACAGATCCTTTTCATAGCGTCCTTTTTGACCATCGAGTAAGAAAGGGGTGATAAGCCCGCAAATACCTAAAATTTTGCCCTTTCAACATTCAGTTTTTACACTTTTTTTCTTCAATCATATACTTCAACTTTTCAAATGTGAACCAATGTGAGACATTTATCTAATAAATTGCCATGTTATATGATTTCTCTGATGTGGCTCACGCATTCGGCAAAGCTAAACACTATTTATGACGCAGTTCACTTCATTGGCAAAAATTGCATCAGCTTCATTTAGGTGTTGCAGGATAAGGAGAGAGGGAGGGAGGGAAGGAGGGGGGAGAGAGAGAGAGAGAGAGAGACTTGAATGATTTTAGTTTTGCAATATGTTTCTGTTAATATGCCATTGTCTTAAGAGGCCACATTGGATGCCAATATGGAAAGTTAATGGCTATTTGATGGCGGTGGTGTCCACATTGGCATATTCCTACTGCAATTCTAACAGAGGCCTCACATTGACTCACGTTTGAAAAGTTGAGGCACTTGATTGAACAAAAAAAAGTTTTGGCACTGAATTGTAAAACGGGCAAAAGATCATGTACTTGTAGTTGCGGTGTCATTATCTAAACAAAAAATGAAATTGGAGTAGATAACAAAAACGAAAAGCTAAAGGATATATACTCTGACCATAACATTCTAGCTAATCTTCTCTAAACAAATAAAAAAGGTTCCTGGGCATTACGTTTGAAGCATAAAAACCATACATACACTACATAAGTTTGTTAAATAAGGAAATTGACTGAAGGTTTCCTGCTTCAGATTCACAACTCATCATCTTTCCAGTAAATTGCAACAGGCAACAACAAGCTGATTGGTGGAAATCAACAAGGAAAGATCGAAAGTTCAGTTGCCAACTTCAGAAATCACAGTTCTTTATCTGATAAGGCCAAGCACAAATAAGAAGCAGCTGCTCTTATTTCAGGAAAAACAACAAAGATATAATTTCATTGAGATTCTTTGTATTCTATTGAAATATGATTGAGGATGAAATCAGTTTACCATCCAAGATTTGTTTATATTTTGAACAAAACAAAAGCAGCAGCAAGTAAACGAAAATAAGGTCACGCCTAATATAACAAAAACGAGATGAGCCAAAGTTGAGTAAGGTAATGGATTAGAGCTTACCATCTCCAAAGCTCCTCTTATGACCCCACTCAAGATGTTGCAATAATATAGACCTTGACATGTATCTGGAAGTTCGACAAAGTCAACCAAGGGATTATCCTCCAAAACTATACTGCAACAGGTACCATCCGCATCCCAATTGGTCACAGAGGCAGTAACTCCTAGGAACATTTTAAAACCCACCTATGCCAAAAACAAAAAAAACAAAAAAAACGTAAAGAAAAGTCTAGTGGAACGGGAAAATCATGGAGAGTAAAAACACCTATAAGGTCGTGGTAATAGAAATCTCGAAGTGGAATATAAGACAAGGACATAAGGGAAAATGAAGCTACAGCACAGATGTCCAACAGTTAGCGATCATCGATGCAACAGCATCCTAGATGAAGATAAGATAATGAGTATGTACCTTTGCAATCATTTCTGCTGTCTCCTTAAAGTCAACACATCTGCTGACATTTGATTTAGCTAGAAATTCGTCAATGAGTCGTATTCCAATGTTATAACCCCTGCAAGGAGATTGAAAGTAAACAAAATTTACTCTCATTTTGTGATTAGATATAAGTATGCGGGAATTTGGTTCTTCCGATTGCATGAGAGTGCATAACGGTGATGTAACCCAACCACTCCATGGCCAACAGAAAATAAGAATGCAAAAGGAATAGATGAAATTATTGACTTAGCAGAGAGATCAGTTAGAATCCATGCAATAAGAGATGCAGTATAAGTCAAGCTGAGACTTTATCCCTTGCTTGTTCATGAAGCGGATCCATATCAAGCTCTAGTCAATGATTGGTGCATTCAAACATGACCAACAGGAGAATGTTCTGTGAAGTAAGAGGCGTACAAAGAGAAGTTTGAAAGATAAAAAAAATCCCAAGACACCCATATCCTTCTCATCCAAGATAACCACCAGGAGTACTCTCATTGTCTCGTGTTGATCCTCATGTAAATGAAATCATGTGTGGTTGGACTCAATACTGAAGTCAACCGGAACATATTTTAGTTCCATCCATAACAGGCTTTTAATTCTTCAGAACTAACCTCCCGTTTATTCCAATAAATCCAACTAAAGATCCCATTTAAATTACTACCAATTACTACTACTACTACTACTACTACTACTACTACCACCGCCACTGCTGTTATTGCTGCTATTGCTACTACTGCTACTTGTTAGCATAAAGGGAATCATAAAACCTTCCGTAACAGAATCGCCAGCAACTCCAAAACAAGTACACGTTAAACATAATTAGAAAATAGGTCTCGTTAAAGAATTTCCCCTCAGACACTTGTTAAGTATACTTATTTAGAATAATCAAATTTTCAAGACACTATTATGCATTAACACGAGGACAACCAGTATAACGAAAATTCTAAAGTTTCCGTTCTTAACAAGTTCCCTCAGGCACTCGTTAACCAAATCATTAGATAATTACCAAAGACCACAGAACGACTTCTCCGAGGAACAAAACGACAGTGAATTCAGTAAAAAGGACGGGAGCAATACATTTGATCGAGCTGTTTGTTGACTTCCTCTACCTCCTCCAGATCCGTGAGCAACTGGCGCACGATTGCTCCATACGTCAACGTAAACAGTTCCGCATTCTACAACACACAAGCCAAAAAGCATCATATAATCTCGTCCACGCCACACGACGCTGCGGTAACACAAACCCCTACTGAGATTTCGCCAATTTCTGGAGTAAAAAAAAATTGCAAGTCCTGACTATGATAAAAACGCATAAGTTTCGAAGTCGACTGCGCAGATCAAAATCAACAGAAAAAACAGATCTTCCTGAGTAGCATTTCCGAGATGAGCGCTCGGCGAAGAAGCGAGATCGCACGCCATCGCCGGAAGTCCGTGCGCAGAAACGAAATCGGAGACTGAGATGGAGGAGATGCGATGATTCTGCTCACCACTCGCTCGACGCTGGCGAAGATCGCGTCGCCTGATCGAGGACCTGAAGCACGCGACATAGCTGGAGAGAGAGAGAGAGAGAGAGCTTCGACTGCTGCAAGGCACCTCCGCACTGGCTACTCGTGGCGATCTGAAACTTTCTGATGGCGCAGGAGGAGGCCTGAACCTCACGCGGCGACGAAGAAAGAAGAGAGGCGAGAAACTGGTGGGCTTGAGCTCTTAATGGGCCTGTTCCTGGGCCGATTTGATAGCCATCTGCGTGGACAACCGAGCCCGGACTAGGCCCAATCCAAGTCTGAATTTTTTTTTGGGAAAATGTCATAAATGATCCCTATACTATTACTTAATATGCAATTTAGTCCCTAAACTTTCGATCGGCTCAATTTGGTCCCTAAACTATTGATAAATGTCCAATTTGGTCTATGAACTTTCGATCGGCTCAATTTGGTCCCTGAGCGTTCGATCGGCCGATTTGGTCCATGAATTATTGATAAATGTTCAAGTTATTCATTCTTGTTTTTCTTTTTTTTTTTTTTTTGCTTCTTCTCTCTTCCCTCCGCCGGAGCCAGCGAAGGGAAGCCAGCATTCAGCAAGGTGAGCCGGCAGAGGGAAGAGAGAAGAAGCAAAAAAAAAAGCAATGAAGGATTAAATCGGACATTTATCAATAATTCAGGGACCAAATTGAGCCGATCGAAATTTTATGGACCAAATCGGATATTTATCAATGGTTCAGGGACCAAATTAAGCCGATCGAAAGTTCATGGACCAAATCGAACATTTATCAATAGTTCAGGGACTAAATCGAACATTTATCAATAGTTCAGGGACCAAATTGAGCCAATCGAAAGTTCAGGGACCAAATTGCACATTAAGTAATAGTATAGGGACCATTTGTGACATTTTCCTTTTTTTTTATCATGATCTTTTTTCTAAACTATTTTATTTTTTTGTCTTTCAAAACGCACGAATATTTATATGCACATAAATTTTTTAACATTTAATTTAAGAAACATTTTAATTATTGAGGAGAAGAGTTGTTTTCCCTCAACATAGAAATATTATCTTTAAGGAAAATAACGTGACATTGATGATTTCATCAATCTATCAAAAATCTCATGAAGAAAGGTACGTTTGATCTCACTTTAAGTAGCTTCCAATCTATGATCCTTCTAATACAAATTAATAGCTAATAAAAGAGAGAGAATCGTTGAGAGGCCTTTCTTTACAAAAAGCAAAATTCTTAAAATTTTTTGTTTGATATAATAAAAATGGTCAATGAATTTTTGCCTAATGTGCAATGTAAACCATAATATATTCAACGTGATCTTAAACTTTAATCGAATATGCAATGTAGTTCATAATATATTCAATATGGTCATTCAAGTTTAATTGAATGTGCAATGTGGTTGCTAGATTTTTTTATACATTCAACTTAGTCTTTAAGCTGTCAACCTTCCAATAATTCATGTTTAGAAATAATATCGAACATCTTTTATATTATTCAAGGAATAAAACAAACATGTATCAAAAGTTCAAATATATTAAATAAAATAAAAATTTAAGAATTATATTACATATTAAAATTAAAGTTCATAATTAAATCGAAATAAATTAAAATTTTAAAAATCATGTTGTATGTTTTGCCAAAACAAAATTCAGTGACTTGTCGTGTCAATTTTTGTAGGTCGAGCTCCACAAGCATCGAGTTGAAGTGTTCCTTTCGCCGAGGTTTCCATTACGTGGCCCAAAACGGTGGCGCGTTTTGCACGACACGAGATGCCTGGATTGTCGCGTCGTGTGGGCGACGCAACGGAAAAACGCGTTGCCGTGGCGTCTATCTCGGGTTTCGTCTTCGATGCGGCACGTAGCCTATAAATGCGCACGATCTCCCGGTCTGCCAATTCGCTATCGCTTGCAGAAGAAAAACTCAAACCCTAGGTGCTCTCTCTCCGTTCGACCTCTCGAAGTTCTTCTCTCTTCGCTTCAAGGTAATCGCATGATTTTCTTTGTTCGTAGCTTTTGTATTTCGAGATCTCTCGAGGCTAATATCGCACGAATTGGTCCTGCTTGTGCGGGTCGATGATTGGACCTTTTTCCCTTTGATTGTAATCGAATTCTTCGCATCATGGAATCGTGTGATCGATCATCTATATCCGGTGTTTAAGAGTCATGCAAACACGAGCCGGAGGTCCGTTTGCTGGTCGGGCGTTTGATTCTAGTCGTTTTGTGCGTCTCGGTTATTTTAGCGTTGAATCGGGTCCTTTTGTCTACTTTTGATGTTATGCTTGTAGATTGTTCATCCATCCAAATCGGGTTTGCTTGGTGGCTTGCTACTCCAAATTAGATTATGCCTGTGAGGTTTCGCATGCGGCTCGTTTGCATGAATTGAATCTTGTGGATTGTTAATTTAACTCGGGCTATGTTTGGGGATTTCCGTTGGTGGAATAGAAAAGGGTCTGGAAGTTTCTGGATTTTGACGATTGATCTTTTGAGATCTTGATTTTTGGATTCTGAAAGATGTCTGCTTTTTCCTGATTGATTGCTTTTGTGCTAATTCTATTAGATATAATTGAGTGGAGCACAGATGGTAGTGCCTAGAGTCTATGATTATGTGAACATGCCAGTCAGTTTATTCTAACGGATTAATCATGATCTCAGATGCAAATCTTTGTGAAAACCCTTACTGGCAAGACAATCACCCTCGAGGTGGAAAGCTCGGACACAATCGATAATGTGAAAGCAAAAATCCAGGACAAGGAAGGGATCCCTCCGGACCAGCAGAGGCTTATCTTTGCTGGCAAGCAGCTGGAAGATGGCCGAACCTTGGCCGATTATAACATTCAGAAGGAGTCCACCCTCCACTTGGTGCTCCGTCTCAGGGGAGGCATGCAAATTTTTGTGAAGACCCTTACTGGCAAGACAATCACCCTCGAGGTGGAAAACTCCGACACAATTGATAATGTGAAAGCAAAAATCCAGGACAAGGAAGGCATCCCTCCAGACCAGCAGAGGCTTATCTTTGCTGGCAAGCAGCTGGAAGATGGCCGAACCTTGGCTGATTATAACATTCAGAAGGAGTCCACCCTTCACTTGGTGCTCCGTCTGAGGGGAGGCATGCAAATCTTTGTGAAGACTCTCACTGGGAAGACAATTACCCTAGAAGTTGAGAGCTCTGACACCATTGACAATGTCAAGGCTAAGATCCAAGACAAGGAGGGTATTCCACCGGACCAGCAGAGGCTCATTTTTGCAGGAAAGCAGCTTGAAGACGGCAGGACGCTTGCAGACTATAACATCCAGAAAGAATCCACTCTCCACTTGGTGCTCCGTTTGCGGGGTGGAATGCAGATTTTTGTGAAGACGCTTACTGGGAAGACCATAACTTTGGAGGTGGAAAGCTCTGACACCGTTGACAATGTTAAGGCGAAAATCCAAGACAAGGAGGGTATTCCCCCGGACCAGCAGAGACTCATCTTTGCTGGCAAGCAGCTTGAAGATGGCAGGACTCTTGCAGACTATAACATCCAGAAAGAGTCTACTCTCCACTTGGTGCTCCGGTTGAGGGGTGGTATGCAGATTTTCGTCAAGACTCTCACTGGGAAGACGATTACTCTTGAGGTCGAAAGCTCTGATACTATCGACAATGTGAAGGCTAAAATTCAGGACAAAGAGGGTATTCCTCCGGACCAGCAAAGGCTGATCTTTGCTGGTAAACAGCTTGAAGATGGCAGGACATTGGCCGACTACAACATCCAAAAGGAATCAACCCTTCACCTTGTCCTCCGTCTCCGTGGTGGAATGCAGATTTTCGTCAAGACCCTGACAGGAAAAACCATCACCTTGGAGGTTGAGAGCTCAGACACTATTGATAATGTTAAGGCAAAGATCCAAGACAAGGAGGGGATCCCACCGGACCAACAGAGACTGATTTTCGCCGGTAAGCAGCTGGAGGATGGGAGGACCCTTGCGGACTACAACATTCAGAAGGAGTCTACACTCCACCTGGTGCTCCGCCTTCGTGGGGGGTTTTAAGCTTGTTCTGGTGCTTTTTAGAATAACAGTGGATTGTTGTGGCGGTGATCATTGTGGGATGGGTTTGAATAAATTTTAAGACCTTTTGAAGTTCTCTGCTTGGGTAGGTTTATATGCATGACCGTATATTAAGTGGTAATGACTAATGAGATTCTCGCTGATGATTTCAGTTTCGTATGGTGGTTCTGAGTGCTGTTTCTCCATTTTGCGTAGTCGGTCCGTCATTTAATTTGCCAACTAGAAATGTTTACGTGCTGGTGGTGACATGGTCTATAATCGGGATATATGTTCCGTGACTCTTGATTGCGTGTTCTGATGCCACAAGGTTCTCTCTGGCCTTGGACGCATGTGGATGATCCATTTGAAATTTAGCCACGATCTGATGGATTTCTTGGTTTTCTGGTAAGCTAAGTTTACTTTGGTATTGTACCCACTTTCTTGTGCTACGAGAATGCTCCGGGGCTTTGCCATGGAAAAAAATTAAATTTTATACACGATGCTTCTTATAGTAGAAGATTCTTTTGAAGTTAGAAATAAGTATGGGGTACAAAAAGAGAAACTCAATTTCCTCTCGTATTGTGCGTTTTCAGTCGATTGCGGGACGGCACATCACAGTATAAATTATTTATTATAAAAATAAATAACTTTTCTTTAGTCACATCATAATTGACTCGAAGTACTCCCATAATCGAAAAAAAAAAAAAAGTACTCCCATAAAAAATAAATAAGCACTTTTAGGAATTGTTTATATGTGATGATGAAACTTAATGATTTGATTTAATTCGAACCAAGTTCAATGGATAAAAACACAACTAATTTAGAAATATATACTCGTGAAAGATGAGTCGAAATAAAATGAAATAATACTGGTTATCAACAACTATGTTATTGTCTCATTGATATTTTTTATCAGACTAATTCTTTGTTTGCTTTATTACCATCACAAACTAGTTCAGTAGTTCGATATGTAAAACTAGGTCTATAAAAATAAAACCAATTTCTATAGAATTATGTGTCTTATTTTCGTGTTTAGAAAAATAATAATAATATAAAAATGTGTCGTTAGCAATATTAGGACAAAACAAATTTACACATGTCACAATAAATGACGCCGAACACTTACTAGTGAGGTATAGATTATTTAGGATAAGCATCATTTAAATTAGTTATATCATGTGATAGTAGCATTGAAGTCGTACTTTTTTATTATCCTGCATTTGATTTTCACATAATAGATAGATCAAAAAAATGGAATGCATTTTCCATACTTTGAATTTCTTTGCAGAATAATAAACTAAAATCATAGTAAAAAAATAAAAATATGAACTCATGTTTTAGATGTATATTTATTTATTTGCAATCTCAAAAGATAAGCTTGAAGTAAAAAAAAAAAAGAAAGATCATTTTATTTTTTACTAGATTGAAAAGGAACTAAAGAGGAATAAAAAATAAAGAAATAAGAAAGATCACTTTATTTTTTATTAGATTGAAAAGGAACTAAAGAGGAAAACAAAATAAAGAAAAAAGAAAGAAGAATCTTCTCTCTTTCTTTCTTTGTTATTTTACATACCCTACATGTACATGGGTCGCTCTCTCGTGCCATACCTCATTAATGATTTTAAAGATTTTTTTTTTTCTGATTTTTTATGGCACTGAGCAAAGGATGGAGGAGGAAAAACACCTAAAACCTTGGCTCTTTTTGTCGGTTGCGATTTTCATTTTAGAGGAACGAGCTACCTCTCGAAAGTAAACCTATTAGTATGAAAACATCGACGCATGAGGCTTGTCTTCATTTTGTTAGACATTATTTTGAAAATTATTCATTGCAAGACTAATATGCCACTGTATAGTAACTATTATAGTCATGCAATGGGTTAATTTAACCTTCCCAAACCTCAACTTAGATTTTGTAATCGGATTGAATACAATATTAAGCTGAAAATAACTTCTGTAGTCGGACTGCACACAATATTAAGCTGGACATAAAGCGAAGAGGGTCGTACCCCTATTACTCTGTGCAATATCCAAGTCTTTGTTGTGTTTTAAATATAACTCTAAATCTACATCACCATAACACTGGTCAATACCTCTAAAGCTAGCACAGCATGCTTTAGATTTAGGATGCAAATGAGTTGCAATCAAAGCGGACAAGGTGAAGTTGTTATGGACATCGATAAGGTTGTCCTAATCTAGTATTGAAGCTCGGGTGGGATATTAGTACTAGATAAGCCTCTTATCGCCATCACCGATGTATTGGTTGTCGCGTAGGTATAGTACCTTTGCAAAATCTAAAACTCGCACGACCTTTTTAAAAGCCTTGCTCATGTGGGTTAACCGCGACTGGAGAGGCCTTGATGATGCTTGCGCCCCGCTCGAAAGCGACCTGCCTACAGTTTTCATGTTAGACACCAAATCATACCTAACACACCTAACAATTTAGATTTTCTTTAAGAAATATTTTTCTATTAAATAATCCCTAAAGATAACATGTATTTTCGTGTTAGTTTGAACTTAATTTCTCTCGCGGTCACTTAAGCGAAATGTGATCACGTTGTTAAGATTAATATTTTTTTTCTTTTGCAACTGATGTACTACGATGGATCTGAGCTTAGCCTAGCTCGATTCAATTCAATCATGATTAAATAATATAAATCATTCCGAATTTTTACTCCCACTTTTTCATGATTTATCTCAAAAAATGGTGGATTAAGTTCGCGAGCGTGTCGAGGTGGAAGACCAGTTGTGAAATTATTCGTTGCTGTCCTGAAGGCTCCTGGTTGTCAAGATTCAAAGTCAATGGGTCTGGGGAGAAACTCTGGCTTTATTTACCCTTAGATAGATAGATAGATAGATTGATTACATTAGAGATAATCAAAACCATACAAAAGGACCACCTCGACCTAAAATACTCCTCGAGGATCACTTGATAAACACTTAAAAGCGCTCTTCTTTTTTTTCTTCACCCTCTTTGCACACTACCTAGAGGGAACCCTTTTTTATCTTATTTGAAGAGAACCCGACACCTCGGACCGCCGCTCTCCGGCTCTAGTAGCTGCCGCCACCGCCGTAGGGGCTGATATCACAGCGCTGAGGCCCGAGGCGGCACACGTTGGGAAGGTTCTGGACCCTCTGGACCACCTCCCTCAGCTCCTGTCCCTGAAGCTGGCCCTGTTGTTGCTGCTCCTGCACGATTTGCCTCAGCCCCTCGCACCGGCATTGCTGGTCTATCTGCCTCAGCTGCTGGCAGCATTGCTGGAGGGACTCCCGGCCCCCTTGGCCCCCCTGGCCCCCCTCCTCGTGCCTCGGCAGCACAATGAGACCCCTGTGACTCCCCTTTTATCATGTTAAGACAAACCCGGAAAAAGCACAAAGATGGGCGAGATTACGACCAAATTCTTACCTTCCTCGGGTGATGAATTGCTCGCACTGGTGGAGCTGCTGCCTGGAGATGCGCTGGCGGCACTGCTGACTGCCACCGCCGCTGCTGCCGCCACCGCCCCTTGGGTTGGCCTCATCGTCAAACTCGACAGTGGTGATGGTGGTCCGGTAGGTGGCGGAGGCGGCGACGAGGAGGAGGGCCAGGACCGCCGCGGTGACCGCGACGCGTGCCATTCTTCAGGTCGATCTGAACGCAGCAGGAACAGTGCCTTAACAAGCCGTGGGAGGTCGGAGGGTGTCTTCTCGAGTCTGGCGTGTGGGTGAGCAAGGGTGGTGGCGGGTGTGGGGGTATTTAAGGAGGATCCGGAGGAGTGCATGGAGGGAACGTGTTGGCCATGGCGATCAGAGGAGGAGGCGGATGCCTCCACGTCTCTCTTCGCATGCAGATGCAAAGTGCAAGATGCCATGCAGCTGCGCAGAGGCACCGTGACTTGTCTGGTTATTTGCCAGATGGAGGATGCTCGCTCTGATCAAGGCTCCCTTGCTTCCCACCTTTTGCGGGGTCTGGCCGCTGCGTCTCTATGTCTGTAATGGTGAAACGCCCAAGGAAGACGACGTGCATGGTGTCGGGTTTTCTTCCCTCTTTCGCACTACGAAGTTTCCAAGCAAGACACGAGACTTGGAAACCTCCTAGTGCTTGTGTTTGAGAAAGGAAAATTTTTTTGGTACGTTCTTTGACTGTCACACCGTGAAATGGTGATGGTAGCACCACCGAACGGTATATCCATCCCCCACAAGACGAGAAGCTTTTGTGCCGGAATGGAAGTGGCTGTATATACAATAAGTGAAGTCATGTTCAAAGCCGAAAAGCACACCGTGTAGACCATCTAAGTGTTACTAGTCGTATTACGTCATTGACGAGAGCTAATCTCTTCCCCCTCGGTGCCGGAACTGAGCTGAGTGCCGCGCTACCCCAGCTCGTGGCTGCTGGTGGACCTTTGGATAGAAGTCGCTCGTGCGGACTCCGAACTCGCAGTTAGGACCGGAAAATATAGGTCAAGTCACCAATAATTTTCTCGATACAAAGCTGTTTTCAATCCCTCTCTCTTTTTTTTTTTTAAGTGGCAAGGAGACTGTTCAAAGAAAAGTATACTCTATTATGAATTACCTAACTACGCCAATACTGATTTAAATCTCCGTAAAGAATATTAATGTGGTTTTATTAATCATGGGAAAATATTTTAGGGAGGATAACTTAGGAGATGTGTAATTCAGGGGGGAGAATATTTATCTGCCATCGTATCAACCTTTTTTAATTATCATAAAAATTTGTCTGAAGAAAAAAGAAAAAAAAAATAGGTTCTTTAAATCAAACTTACCCTAATTCTATAAATACTTAAGGCTAAATTAAGTAATATTTTGAGGGAGTCTACTCCTGAGAAATAGATTTAATATGATCCCGAAAGGTAGGGATTCACTATAGTAACTTAAAAAGATGGGACAAAATTGAAAAGAAGAGAAAATCCGAGGTTGTTCATTGCCGTTTGGCCTGAAATCATAATGGAATGTAATATTCCTTAATATCGGTACACTTCTAAATAAAATACTCTCAAAGTCAATAGCTGGTTTGGTCTTCTCTTCACAATGGAAATTGGAACCATCCAAGAGAGGCAATTATTTTATTTTCGAGGCTAACATGGGCCTAGCAAGTTGATCTCCGCGTGGGCCTTTTCCCCTTTTCCTTGTGTGGGCTCTGGGCCCGCTTTTGCTCGTCCACGAGAAGTCAACACGGTCGCCGCCGTCCGGGCCCATCTCCTCCGGCCCACCTAAATCCGAAAAGCCAAGAGCGCAACGTTTTTCTCGAGGCTCTCCGTCGGTCGGTGTTCCCGCGCCTCGACATCAGTAACGACCCACCGGCGCGTGTGCCGCACTCGCTCCCTCCACCGAACACGTGTACGGTCGAGCGACGCCGCGACCGCATCGACGGCGCGGATGCCGCGAGTAGCCATTCCAACCGCACTCTCGGCTCGTCAAGGGAAAAAGAAGAAAAGGTTGTCCTCTCTCCATCTCCGCGATCCGCACCGACCCGAGAACCTGACCCGAAGTCCGTGCCCGAAGAGACGACTCTTATATCTCTCCCCGTCCCTCCCCCCCGTCGTCCCCATCTCCACTTTCTCTCTCTTCTCTCTCTCAAGGCGCCCGCGAGAAGACTCTGTAGAGAGAGAAAGAGAGGTCCTCGGAGATCAGGCTTATCCAGATCAGGCGGCGGCTCCTCCTCCTCTCGCTCGAATCGGAAACCTCCGACTCCGGATCTGGTACGTCCCCCGCTCTTGGGTCCTACGCGGCGTGATCTGGTGTTGCTTTCGTGGTGCGTTAGGGATCGGTGCCGTCCCTCGCCTCGATTGAGTTCTGCAGTTCGCGGTTTTGCGGTCGGTAATCTGTTTTTCTTGTGGGGAAAGCGAGTTTTTTTAAGTTCTTTTTCCCTTTTGGGGCTACGGAGCTTTTTAGATTGAAGGCTAGGGCTCCCGCGGTGGCCGATCGACGGTCCGCCGTTTGGTTTTGCGGCTGAACGATGTGCGCCTTTTCTAGGCATAGTAATTTATGTGGTGGGATCCGTGATCTAGTAATCGCGACGCCTGTAATTGTGAGCCGCTTTCTGTCTGACAAGTGGTGTGGTGGAAGATTTGCGGTCGTTCGAGGTGTAGATCCTCTGATTGTGTTGTCTTGTTGGGGGTTAATTGTCTGATCGATTTGGCAACGGTTTGTGTTTGATTGTGAATCTGAGATGCGATTCAAAAGTTTGCATTTTTCTCCCGCCCCCTGGCGGATTTGGACTTTGAGCTGACTTAGATTGGGAGGACGACGGCGATTGTCTGTAAGATGGTGTTGCCTCTAGTCTGTGCATATGAGTTGATGTCCTAGTTGAGATGCCTTTTAGATCCTTTGATGAAATTCTGGTGCACCTTGTTGTCTGCCTGAATAGTAAACGGGAACCCCTTTTTGCATCTCGTGTTTGTGTTCTTCTCTGAGAGAAAGAGCACGAGAGGCTTCTGTTTGGGGGTCACAGGTGCGTGTGCATGAGTGCTTGTGTTGCGGGCATTTCCTTCGGAAGTTTGCAATGATATTTTGTTGTACTTGTCGTTGCTGTTTCGGTGTGTGTTTTCGTTTTGGGCTGGAGTGATGATTTGCTTACTTCTTGTTCAGGTCTGAGCCCTCTGGTTGCTAGAAAGTTTCAATATCAACAGCCAACTTTCATGTCTGATCTCGACGCCCAGGTTCCTACTGCCTTTGGTACGTCAATTTTCTTCCATTCAATTTTTGTTGGTTGAGATTGTAGTTTCTTTTGAGGGTTACTGAGCTTGTTTTGCATTCTTTCCTTCGTTGGGGGTTTCAGATCCTTTTGCTGATGCTAATGCTGAGGACTCTGGTGCTGGTACAAAAGATTATGTGCATATCCGTGTACAGCAACGGAATGGTAGGAAAAGTCTGACTACTGTGCAGGGATTAAAGAAAGAATTTAGCTACAACAAGATACTCAAGGACCTCAAGAAAGAGTTCTGCTGCAATGGGACTGTTGTCCAGGATCCAGAATTAGGGCAGGTTTGTCATCGGCACCGATCGATTTACTCTTTGTTTTCAATTGGGTTCCAATTGACTAACTTTCTCTATGTTTTTCATAATCATAGGTCATTCAACTTCAAGGTGATCAGCGAAAGAATGTTTCCACTTTCCTTGTTCAGGTATTGACCCCTTTCAATCAGCATGTCCATAGAATGTTTAGTAGACCTAGTTACCACATTGGTCTAAGCATAAGCATGATAATTGGTCAGGACTGACACTCCGTTCCTTTTGTGTTTTCGATGTCAGGCTGGAATCGTGAAGAAGGATCATATCAAGATCCATGGTTTTTGATTGCAGTATCTTTGCATAGACCGTGGCCTGTGTTAGGGCGTCATATATATAGGCATTGAACCGTGCTACTATGTTATTTTGAAGGCACTTCTGTTCTGCACCTGGTTTCTGTCAATTTCCTGAATTTTGATATGTGTTGTCTATGGAACATATTAAACTCTGTTTCTGTTTACGTACTCATAATAAGAGTTTGGGTGTTAAGGTAGAGAATCCGTCTCTCTTCTCCTTTCTTATCTTTCTCCTGCCACCATGAGCTCGAAATAAGGGTGGAATGAGATTGACGCCTTGAGGTGATTGTCCTGGTGTCCTTTAGATATGAGGTTCGATCAGCCTTATCTACATAGAATCCTATAATGGCTCGGTCTGTTCCTTTTGCTCGTCATTGGAATCGGTTCTACCTGGTCTCGTTGTTGAATGTCAATTCGTGCCTATTACTTATTTGGATCAACCCAGTTTCTCATTTTCCTTGCCAATAGTGAATGGCATAAGTAGAATGATTTATCCCATCTACGGAAAGCTGCTGCACAGACGCAAAAGGGCATAATGTGCCTAATAATCCATAGTTGTCATGGGATCCACTTTCCCTGACATTTACACTAAAGGTGGGGGCTAAGAGTTCAACAAACCCATGACCAATTGCGGACCTTCTTGTCATTTAGATCAACGGGGTGGGTACGACTAGGCGAAATTGATGGGGATACTTCGATTATCTTGGAGTGGAAGGAAGATTTGGGGAATATACCTTAGCCAAGGCGGCCCATCAAATCATAATTAGTATTTATATGACGTCGAAATGCATTGGGGACCTTCGCGTCAGTCTCGACGCTAATTGATTGGCGCCGGACGTGCCTTGGATTGGAGGAGTGGTACTCGGGTGCGACTAGTCGTGGTTTCGTGCCGTATCTGGTGCTTACAATTAATAACTAGCTTTGTTGAAAAGGTTTTTTTTTTGGTCGGTGTCGAAAAGGTTGCTAGACCGTATAAGTCACCAACTCTAGAATATCTCGAAATTAATTCAATTTATGAAAAGGGTTTTGTTAATATAATATTTTTTAAACTATTATAAAAGCAATAGCATAATAGATTTCATAATAGGTTTTCATTATTCATAATAGTTACATAAGCATTTCTTAAAGTCATGAATTATGTATCCTAAATAGTATGGATAGTGAATATACATCATTGCTTTTTTTAAGAAAACTCAAATTACTAGGTGCTTCGTCGATTTTAGATCCCATAACGAAATATCTTTCATCAAGTGTTATATTTTCATTTTTATTAGGGGAGACTTTGGTTCTATATTAGTATTGGATAGAGAGGGTCAAATGCTAACGAAGCTATATGTTATATAGTTTCGTATTTTATAAAGTCGCTTAATATAAGGTCAAAATCAATGATAACCAATGTCAAAATCCAATCAACAGTTTGATCCAAACTCACTTTAACATACTAACGAAAGTCCATTAAAATTAAAGTGATTTGTACAATGTCGAAGTTGATTCGACAACACTAGATATTAACAAAAGCTCCTAAAAAACACTACTTTCAAATGAGTTCAAGGACATAACGTTGGAATCTAATGGATGACACTGGATAGTGGTAATAACACCTAGTAAACATTGCTTCTAAATGAGTATGATGACACAATGTTGAAATTTAATCGATGACGTTGGACGGTAGAGATAACACCAACTGTACACAGTTCCTAGATAGGTATGAAGACACGACATTAGAATCTAATCGACAATGCTAGACAATAGGTCAATACTGGAATCTAATCAATAGCATTACCTGCGATATAGACACTTGTTGGAATTGAATTTACGATGATAATATTAAACTATAGGTAAACTAGACTAGACTAATGTAAAAAGGTAAGATAAAGTAGTTTTGTGTATTGTTCGAGGGACTCTGTTGGATTGCCTATGGTATTTATATGTCAATTTGATAACTATCGGTGGTTGGTTGCTTCCTCTTTAAAAGTTGCTTCACATTTTTCCTTAAACCCCCTTAACTATATCTTGTTACTTTTTGTTCTCATAGCTTGGTCCGTAAGTATTAACTGCTCCTTTGATTTTGGTTTTGTTTTAAGTATCAACTGTTCTCGCCCAAACTTCACCATCAATTCCATCTAATTGTTATGTCTTCAATAGTGTTTTTTGGCTTAAACACGTGGCAATCAACTGCTTTATCATCGAATCATGTATGTCTACTTATAGGTCCATCAAAATCTAGTCCAAGAGCTCTCGAAATCCATGGCCATCCTTCGTTTTTTTATGACTACTATGGACTGGGCTGATGTAAATCAAAGCCTGCACATGACAACGTTGGTGATTTCAAAGGCTCTTGTCTCTCGTAATCAGCAGGTGATAACAAGGGCATTTTTTAGGGTCAACACTAGATTACTGATTTCTATATTGATTTTTTGTTTTACTATGTTGAAAGTTGCTAATTATGTGGAGAAATTACTGGTTATTTATAGGGGGAAAACGCATGATACATAGTAAGATTTATATAATTGGAAATGGAATGGTAAAACAGAGTGAAAGGGGAAAGAGAACAAGAATGGCTCATTTGGGAAAAGATGCTTGTATAATGGTTCCTCTGCTCTATTGACAACAAAATTATAAGGTCTCGAAACGTTATTGATATTTGAAAAGCTTTTCATTCACTTTGTCAACCAACTCTAGCTCGAGAATGTTCCGTGCGAGCGTTGTCACATGACATTCTAGTGAAGTGACAAGGGGCCATGGCAGCATGCCATCATCAAACGAAAATAAGAACATGAGAATCAAGGTACGGGCATGTAAAGGAAAATGGCACAACAAATGCATGTAAAGGGGAAAAAACAAAAGAGAAAAGAAATTGAACATGGGATGGTTGGCTGTACGCCGCTAATACGACCGTAGCTGAAGTGATTACTTTGTATGCTCCGCGTGTATTCATAGTCTTCGGATCGATATACTTGGTATCTACTATTTAGGTACTATTTTTGTAAAGACAAATCCAACTATGATTCGATTTACTTTCCTTTCCTTTCAGTGCTGATTATTTAATTCTCGATCAGTTTCAATTCGGACGATGATGAGGGACAGAGAAGAAAACATATCCTCGCCAAAGATCCATCGAAAAGGCGCACCACGCCCGGACGAAGCGCCCCACAAATATCTTCACGCGATGCAAATGGAGAAGATATTGTCTTTCCCAAATTTCCCCCCCGTCCACATCAGTGGGCCCCCGCCAGAAAATGACCGAACGAGGCCCTCGTCCTTTTGCTAAAAAGCCCACCCGAAAGGCATCGCACGCGGGCCCCACGCGGGCCCCACTCCCATGTCAGAAGCACCAAACGAGGCTGGCATTGATTTCACGGCAGAAATCCCAAAAGGCAAAATACGAATTGCAGAAAAGGAAAAAAAGGTAAACGAAAAGGAGAGCGAATCGTCGTCTTCCTCGCATGCAGACTTCATGACTCGAGAGCGCCACTTGGTGCAGGAGGCATGACAGCCCCGTTGCCCATTCTGGACCCTTCAATTCCTATCCTCTCCGCCCTCCACGTGTTCCCTGATATTTTCCGATCCTCTTCCTTATATACTCGCCCCACCCCATCACCACCCTTCGCTCTCATCCGGAAAACCCTCGACCGAGATCCCCCACACCAGCAGCGTCCGAGAAGCTCTTCCAATGGCGGCCGCCACCATCACCTCCTCCCTCTCCTCCAAGCCCAAGCTCTCCCTCTCCTCCTTCCATGGCACCCCTCTCGCCCCCGCCGCCCAGTCCCTCCGCCTCCCGGCCCCCGATCCTCCGCCCACTCCTCCGGCATCTCCATGTCCGCCGCCGCCGCCGCCAACCCGCAGCCCTACGATCTGAACGCCTTCCGCTTCGACCCCATCAAGGAGTCCATCGTCTCCCGCGAGATGACCCGCCGCTACATGATGGACATGATCACCTACGCCGACACCGACGTCGTCGTCGTCGGCGCCGGCTCGGCCGGTCTCTCCTGCGCCTACGAGCTCAGCAAGAACCCCAACGTCCAGGTCGCCATCATCGAGCAGTCCGTCAGCCCCGGCGGCGGCGCCTGGCTCGGCGGCCAGCTCTTCTCCGCCATGGTAAGGAGGCTTTGTGTTTCGGAAAACGGGCGTGCATGTTTGATTCCTAAGGGAGAGAGTGATGTCGAGAAGCCAGATGATATATTCTCCGAATTCTTGCTCGTTTTTTTATTTTATTTTGCTTCTATATAAATAAATACATCTGAAAATGTTTTCGCTCAGTCAAAAGAAGGACCGAGTCTAAACGGAGCGAGTACGGCCGTCGGATTTGCTGGGTCATTTCGCTGCAGAGATCAAATATTACGTGCCAATTTTTTAGAGGATCTAAATTTTTTGGCTTTAAATCAAAGAAGAAAAAATAAATAAAGAAACCGTGTAAGCTGCTCTGATTTTGTTTTCCTGGTTAATCTCGAACTCGCGACTTTGCAGGTGGTGAGGAAGCCGGCGCACCGCTTCCTGGACGAGCTCGAGATCGAGTACGACGAGCAGGACAACTACGTGGTGATCAAGCACGCGGCGCTGTTCACGTCGACCATCATGAGCAAGCTCCTGGCCAGGCCCAACGTGAAGCTCTTCAACGCCGTGGCCGCCGAGGACCTGATCGTCAAGAACGAGCGGGTCGGCGGGGTGGTCACCAACTGGGCCCTCGTGTCGATGAACCACGACACCCAGTCGTGCATGGACCCGAACGTCATGGAGGCCAAGGTGGTGGTGAGCTCGTGCGGCCACGACGGGCCGTTCGGGGCCACCGGGGTGAAGAGGCTGAGGAGCATCGGGATGATCGACAGCGTGCCCGGGATGAAGGCCCTCGACATGAACACCGCCGAGGACGCCATCGTCAGGCTCACCAGGGAGATCGTGCCCGGGATGATCGTGACCGGGATGGAGGTGGCCGAGATCGATGGGTCCCCGAGAATGGTGAGCGATTCCAGTTGCCAACTCTGCATTCTCTCCCTGTCCGTATGCTTTGCTCATTGTGAATATCTGCTAGCGTTTCCCAGAGCGATTGCTGCACTTCGAACATTGGATTACGCCGACATTTCGCGAAACGGCTCTCTTTTCCCGATCGTCGTGGATTCGTGATTAGTGGGTACTAAGTGGTTTTTCCGTCTTGTCCAGGGGCCGACCTTCGGAGCGATGATGATATCGGGGCAGAAGGCGGCTCACCTCGCCTTGAAGGCCTTGGGATTGCCGAACGCATTGGACGGATCCTACGTCGGGAGCATCCACCCGGAGCTCATCCTCGCCGCAGCCGACTCGGCGGAGATCGCCGAAGCTTGAGATTAAGCCAATCGAGATTTGGTTGTCTTGAGTAGAGAGACTGAAAAAGAGAAAAGAGAGGTGCTTTAGTGAGATGATCCAGGGTGGGGTGGGGGGCTTATATGGCCTGTAATAGATGGTGTGTGTAGTTTTGGGCGTTTTGTCAATAAGGTTGGATTTGTTTCAGGTCTCTGTTTCTCTCTCTCTCTCTCGCTTTGCATTTTCCGCTGCCGCTTCTGCTTGTGCTTGCATCAAGAACTTTTGCCTCCTTGATTTGGATGAGTGGAGTCGAGTTTCGGAGTCGATTTGCTTGTCCAGATAATCTTGGAGTATTCCCTAAGATATCTACTAGTGGCCGACGTCACTGTCGAAATTTCTGCTGCTTGTTATCAAAAGTACTTATTGTCTTTTCTGAAATATCTCTGGATGATGATTTAGAATAAAAATTGTTATGAGCGAGGCAGGAACAAGTAGAAATGTTTTTATGTTGGGGGTAAAACGTTCCTCTCCCCAACAATATCTGGAAAATGCATCGATATTATTTTCGAACGAAAAGTTTCAAGTACTCTCTCCAATTTTAAGATCCACACCGATTCCCCTATTCAGAATTACGAAATATATGTATATTAATTTTCCCTCATCCCTCTCTCCTAACATTTTTATTTTTAAATGTTTTCAAAATTTTCATCCTAATTTTCATCAGAGCTAATTCCCCTCACTTCCCAAGCCTTGGCATTTGCATAGTTTTCTTTTATTCTACATCTATATTTATTTTGAGTCTGCAATAATCAATCGTATCGAAAAGAGCTACTTAAGTATCCGCATTGAAAGCTGAGTAGTGCCGTCCCATGTTTCTTTTTATCTGGTCTTACTCTATATCTATTTTTTTAGTCCTACTCTATATCTATTTTATTATAAATTTCTATATGTGCTATGTGCTGTACTTATGTTACGAAACCTTAATTCCTCACTCATCCGTATCTCTAGTCCCCGAGGTCTCCTTTCCCAAGTGGGAAGGGTGTCACTAGGTAAAATCCTAATAATTTTAATAACATTGTCCCATGGTCAAAAGTTAATTTTCCAAAAATAATAAGGTGAATAATTTCACTCGAATAATTGACTGTAGTTATCAATAAAAGATGCAAACGACACGTAGAGTTAGCAATGTTAGACAACGACGTGTTTGCACAATACAAGTACGACATCACAGAAAGTTTGCACGACACAAGTACGTCACAGGAAAAACATGAACATGACAAGATAGGACGCAGTGACTTTATATGCCGACACAAGTTGATCTGAATTAGGTCGTTTTTATCGTAAATTAATTATTTAACACATCAAACGGGGAATCAAGAAATTTTAGATCAATACGAATTGACATTAATTACAAATACGTTCATGACATGCAGCCCTATAAGCATGTTAGTCCCGGGGGGGGTGGGGCGTGGGTTATTCAAATAAAATTTTCTTTCATGTGGAATTGCCTTTATTAGAATAGATATAGGGTTCATTAAAAAAGAAGAAGAAGAAGAAGCAGCAGCTTCTTAACGAGTATTTGCCATTCGGTGTAATATTCTTTTCACCTTTTGGTTCTTCTCTGAATTTTAAAATTTGAATATTAAACTTTTCCTTCAACGTTGAACATCTCACGTCTTCCAACAAAAGAAAGAACATTCCACAACTCCAAATTATATATAATGTAATACATCAATTTCTTTACCTTAAACATGCTCGAAAGCTAGCATTCGAAACAATCACACAAATGATTCTTGAATATACCATGTGGTTTATAAATTTCTAATTTATTCAATATGATTTTTGAATTTTAGCTCAATACATAAGTCATTATGAAATTTTTAATTTGTTTAGTGCAATCTTTGAACTTTTGACAAATGTTTAAACTAATTCTTAGATTATATAAAAATTTCTAATGTCATCCCGCTATTAATTTATGTTTAGGGACAATGTTAGACTAAAGTTAATGGACATTATTGCACATTGGCTAAAGTTTCTATATAACATTAAAAAAATTAAAAATTTAGGAGTTACATTATATATTAGGTCAAAGTTTAGGGAGCATGGCTGTCATTTTCCCTTGCATTTGCATTTGTAAGTCGAATCCGAACGACAGGCGTTTTGCTCGGTAAAGCTAGAGAAAACGCTTCGTCGTTTTAGTGCAACGTATTGCTTGCGGTGAAAGGGAACGACGATCTCGACGAATGGAATTTGTCCATTCAATCAATCGAGAATTTTAGCGCCACGATCAGTCTCGCGGATCAGCTGGACTAGGGCGTTCCTCTCGATTTCGCGAAGCACGTCAATCGACATCTTCATTCGACATCGAATCCAGAATCTGCAAAACCCTAAAAGCCGCACTCGTCTGCTCGCCGCGAACGGCTCGCGGATCCATCGTCGGAGGACGGAGCCGCTCGGTTCAGGTACTCCGTCTGAACACGCATTCGTGGATTTCATTTCGAGTTCGGGCTTACTGTTTTAGGTAATCGAGCGCGCACGTGCGGCGGGATGGTCCCGACGACATGTTTGATCGATCACCGATTGCTTAGTGTCGTCAATTCGTTTGCGGAAGTGGTGATTTTGCTCGAATCGATTCGACGGTGGAAGTGGTTTGTTCTGTGCTGGGTTGATGTGTTTTTTTGTGCTGCGAACTTGGAAGGGTGCCCGAATTGCGCTGTTAGAGCAGATTGTGTTTTCTTATGTGATAAATGAATGGACTTTTTGGGGGAATTCTGTAATCGGATGATGAGTACAAGTACCGGTGTTTTTGTTTGCATTTATCTGATTATGTCTCCTTAGTCTCGGTCTCGTTGTGTGTTTTAATTCTAGGACTTGAAGATGGAGGAACTCTTTGTGGCCATACTCTCGATGCTTCTCATTTTGGCGCTTATTCCGCTGTTTGTATGGAAGCGGCGAAAGGATTCTTCATCAACTGATACGCACGAAGAAGAACAAGATCAGGTTCATTTCCAATACTTCTTCTCTGCATGTGGTAGTGCGTTCAAAACGGATAAAACCATTTGTTGCTAGGGCTGTGTCGATCAAAATATACTCTTTGTCCAGTCATTTTGACTATGGGAATTTGGGTGCTCCTCTTGTGAATCAGGTCCAACAGAGAGAAACCGTGGTGCGTGCATCTGGGACCCGTCGGATGCGTCGGAGACCGGCTTCTGGGGCTAGCACTTCATCTGCAGTGCCAGAAGCAACTGTAGAAGGTTTGTTTATGCTCCTGCCATTTGCCTCCTTTCTTCATTTCCTGATGCTAATCCTTAGCAAAATTTTCTAATTAAAAATGGATGGCAATTTCTGAAGAAGCTCAAGTGGTGAGATGGAGCAATCATGTTTCTTTAAATCTAATGATCTTGGGATGGATCAGAAGTACTGTATGGAAGCTACTTATTTGAAGTCAGAATTTTTGGGAAACCAGACTACTTTTACTTTTAATAAGCTATGACAATCAGAACCTTAGTCTATACGTCTTTGGTTTTTCTTTTGGACTTCTATTGCTAAAACTTAACTTGGGTGTTTATCAAATATAGATGATGCTGATGGAAGTGATGAAGATGCTATGGCTGATGACTATTATGAGGCTAAAGCATCGAAGAAGAAAGGAAAGAGACGGCAAGAGCGGGAAGCCCAAAGACAGGTTTTAGGAGATCTGCTGTCTAAATGGTTTTCTTTTTCACAATGAAAGAATTTTCTGGAGCTTTTGATGATATGAGCATGTTTAATTTCTTTTTGTCTTATAAAAAAAGAAAAGTCTCTCTGTTACCTCCTTGAGGTATTTTTTTTTTAACATAATGAGTTCTAAATGGTCATCTTTCCCGCCTTTCGTGGAGCTGTAGTGGGTTGTTTACTTTTTGTACTTCAAGGATATATCCCATGGTAATTCTTTTTTGGGGGTTAGGATAATTCTCGAGTTGAGAAATAGTTGTTTAATTCCTAGAAAACAGAATTTTTGCACAGTATATTATCAGGGTAGTGTGTCAACCTATATTTCAATTGGGTGTTTTCTTTTGATATCATGCTCTTTTTTCCTTATGATTTATGAGCATAGCTGCTTTGTGACCGTGCTGAGCTTTTTCTGAAGGCTGATGAGGTTGCACGTGAATCAAGGATAACAAAGCAAGATCGCTATGCAGAAATGCGAAGGAGAAAGGATGAGGAGCATGAGGCAAAGGAACGAATGCTGGTGTGTTGGTCACCTTTCCATTGTGTCTTATTTCTTGGCATGACCTGCTAGATATATGTGTAGTAGATAACCTGTTAGTAATCCGTGATGTACACAGGAGGAAGAGGCCAATGCTAGGAAGGCCAGGGAGGAGGAAGCCGCTGCATTGGATTTTGAAAAGTGGAAAGGGGAGTTCTCAGTTGATGCTGAAGGTACAACAGAGAATGATGTCCAAGATGGAAGTCAGGGGTTGCTTTCTGATTTTGTTGAATACATAAAGGTACTTTTAACTTTTTTTCGAGTTATTATTTACATCTCTTGGCCACTGATACATAACATTATCTTCTGTATTATTTCTGTGATTGAATTATCTTTCAGAAGCACAAATGTATTCCCCTAGAAGATCTTGCTGCAGAGTTTAAGCTAAGGACTCAGGTTTGACTGCCCACGGTTTTCCTGTTATCACTGTGAATGTTGCAACAAATTAGGATAGAATGCTTCTTCTGGTCATCAAGCAAATAAATCTTTGTGGTTTACTTGCAAGAGTTGGTGTTCAGACCCTCCACTTTATGTAAATGTATTTTTATGGTCTCTTTTGGGGCTTCATCTGTTTTGATCACTCTCAATTTTTTTCTTTTCGGTTTGCTGCAGGAATGTATTAATAGGATAGCATCCCTGGAGAGCATGGGTGCGTAGTAACTTCCTTTACTATTTCCAGTGATTTTTTCTATACCGAAGATGCACTATTGAAACAGATCTTGATGGTTGTGCTTCTGAAACATGGAACTCATATCACATGATAGGTTCTCAGTTTCTCCAATCATTTGATACTAATGACTAGTGCATTTAATCATGTTGCCATTGATCGTTTTTTGTTTTTGTCTTTTTGGCTAGATCTGGCAACTGATCGAGTTTTGTTATTTCTACTAGGCCGCCTTTCTGGCGTGATGGACGATAGAGGGAAATATATATACATATCATTAGAAGAAATGAAAGCTGTTGCAGATTACATTAAGCGTGAGGGGAGGGTTAGCATCTCACATTTAGCAAGCAAGTCCAACCAGTTCATCGATTTGGAGCCTAAAGCCCAGTTTGTGGAGGAAATCAGTAGCATGGAAGAGATCACCGTCAACTAACAGTCTCTCCAGTACAGTGGGTAAACAAGTTTAACCTTTTCTTTTTGGACAAAAGTGAATGAGATTGGCTGATCAAAGTGTAATTTGTATTTTTCATGTCCAGTTACATCTTCTTTGTTAGTCAGGGCTCAGAAGTTCTCAGGTAGATTTTGGTATGAATCCATGGATTGAGAATCTTTCAGGATCAGGCGTGGGATGCCTGGTTTGTTATACTTCTGTTCTCATCCATCAAAATGGATTCTTTTCTACCTCTTTGAAGACCGAAGTAGATCTAAAAGATCATTGCTCTCCCAATAGTTTTCCTCTTATCTGCGCCCAAAGTTGATCCATTCTTCTTTTCCTGAGCCCTTTCTGTTGGGTCGTATACTAGACATTACAATGTTAGTCTGCAATACTTAATTTATCAAGTATCGTCTTAAGCTTGTCCCAGGTTTTTTCTCAATGACAGATGCTCTGGCACTTGAACTGCTTGGATACTTGTGGACATTGGGCAACACCATGCTATAAACACCAGAAACATGGAACTCAGAATGATACGTGTGAAGGGGGTATAAATGTTCATGTTGACGGAGTTTTAGGTCATCCTTGTGCAATCTAATCAATGGGCAAAGTCTAGAAGAAACATTGATTTACCGACTTGAAAAATAAAAGGATCATGTGTACACTTCAGGTGAGAGGGTTCCACAATGAAAATGGTACTTGGTGCTCTTCAGAAAAATCCCTACTAACATAAAAGAACACGAAATTCAAAACGCCTTGTAGACTAGGGGTGTCAACGGTTCGGTTTGGTTTGGTTCAATTTTTCAAAAAAACCGAACTGTTAGCAAAAACTTCCGAACTGAACCGAATGAGACCCGAACCGAACTGAAATTTCGGTTCGGTTCGGTTCGGTTTTTGGTTTTTAGCTTCTGGTTTTTGGTTTTTCGTTTTTCGGTTACGCTGTCCGTTGACGAATCGCACGACGACCTTCTTGGTGACGCTCGTAAGTTGAACAGGTAAGCTCGCCCCTGCTCTTGCCCTATTTTGGGAGCGTCGGGCCGGAGCTCTCGGCCGTCCGGCTCCCGCGAGCTCCGGCCGGTGTTGCCCCACGTTTTGTTTCTGATGTCTTGTTCGTCGCGTGTCGAGCTTCGGTTGACCCAAAAATCCCTTGTTATAGTAGCGCGCCCTAATTGTTTGATATAATGCCCGAACTAAATCTGAAAGTTTGTGTGGGGAATATTCGTTCTCGTCGTGTCGTTTCGTTTGTGGCTGTCGTTGTCCCTTTCTTTGATAGAGCAGACGGAGGCAAGCGTCACTGAGGTGTGGTTTTCGGACGGTAGGGGTGTGTCGAAACCCTAGATTGGGTCTCGGTTTGGCCGTTCGGGGCAAAGTTTGGCTTCCACCGTGAGGAGGCCAGCGAGGGCAAGGGGGTTCTGGCGACGGCTGAGGTTGTCGGCCGTGACTCGCCGAGCACCAGGTGTGGTCAGACGTGGAGGTCGGGGTGCCAGTAATGCTTCTCGGCTGGTCTAGGCGGTGGGGCTTGGTGGAGGCTTGGGCGTGGAAGAGAAGCTGCTGTTCAGGAGATGAGTCCATCGTGGACTCAAGGCCAGTGAGGGGCTTGTGGTTGCGGTGGCGATGGTTCGGGCAAGAGGGCTGCAGGCGAGTGTTCGGTGAAGAGAGGGGAGTCGTTGAGGAAAAAGTAATCGAACCGAAATAAGGTTTTAGGTTAATGGTTCGTGTCGTGACCCGTGGAGATGAGAGAGGATTTTATCGGTTTATCGGTTCGGTTCAGTTCGGTTAACCCATAAAAATCGAACCGATAAAAAAATTTCGATTTTTAATAGAAACCGAATCGACCCGAAAACCGAACTGAAAAAATTGAATTTTTCGGTTCAGTTCAATTTTTGGGACGGTTTTTGACAGCTCTATTGGAGACTATAGAAAACGAAGACCCACAGTACTCGGGGAAATATAGAAAGTACATTTCGCAAAAGTCACACATTTCAAATTGTAATGTTTATATTTTCCAAAACGTAATCAACGATCCAGAGACAGTCTTACAGATTCCTATCTATTTGCAATAGTTCAGGGTCATCGTTGATGCTTATGAAAGAGAGTATCGAGCTCTCGCATGGTGCACCCATTCTTAGCTTTACATGTTCATTCATTGGTACGGACGCGGACGCGGAAGAGAAGCATTTCTTCCACCAAAGTCGTCGTGACGATTTGCCAAATTCCTGATTTGACATATTAGGCAACGTCCAAAAGACCGGAAAAAGACATACGGGGAAGCAAAACGACAACTTCTCCACCTGCCGAAGGACACCTAGTTAACGACTAACGAACTCGGAAAAACAAACACTCTTGCATTCCCTCCCTCTCTCTTCCCGATTCCCTCGCTAAAACTAGAGGAAGAGAACACTGCTGACTCTGTCTCCTCATTCTCCTCTCTCTTTTCTACGACCCCATTTCAACGCCCTTCTCGAAATAGGGCCTCCTCCTTACGCCCCCCCTCTCTCTCTCTCTCCCCGTCGCCGCGTTGATGCGCGGCCCCTCCTCGGGTAGCACATCCCCCTCCTTTTAACCAAATTACCCTTAGTGTCGAGCTTCCATAGCCATTGGCCCATAAGTTAAGGCAAGGCCAGGCATGGAGATGCCTAGGCAAGTATTTCCCCTTGTCTGGGTCTTGATCTTGCTGGGTTCTTGCATGAACCATGTTTGTCACGGCCAGGATTATGACGACGATTCCACCCCGGCCGCGCCGCCCCCCGAACAGGAGGACTGCAATGGGATATTTATCACGTACAACTTCATGGAGAGGACCAAGGAGTACCCGCGCGTAAAGAACGCGTCGGCGCAGGCATGGGCCTTCAAGTCGCAGATGACGGTGCTGAACGCGGGCTTGGAGGAGCTCAAGGCGTGGAAGGTGTTTGTAGGGTTCCAGCACAATGAGATCCTGGTGAGCGCTGGCGGAGCTGTGTCGATCGACGGAGAAGATTTGCCCGCGAAAGTCGGGAACAATGGGACCGCGTTTGCTGGTTACCCACAGGCGGATCTGAAGACGTCCATCGACACAGCAGGGGATATCGATCAGATTCAGGCCAAGATTGAACTGACAGGGACCCAGTTCGGCGTGAAACCGCCGGGTGTCCCAATGCCAAAGACGATCCGGCTCCAGAATGATGGGTACAAGTGTCCCGCTGCTCGTCGCCGTGGTGAGTACTTTGGATTAAGCAATCATATGTTATTGGCTTGTTCTTAGTGTTTTGAATTTAATATGCTGAATTCTTTCCCTTCAGGTACGAACACAATGCTTGTGTGCTGTGTCAAGGACAAGAAACACAAGGCCAAGAAGACGAAGACCAAGTTCTTGCCTCGCCAGTACGGTGATCTCACCCTCACATACGACGTGCTGCAAGCCTATGAAGGCAACTATCTTGCGCAGGTGACGATGGACAACAACCATCCATTAGGCCGTCTTGACCGTTGGAACTTGACATGGGAGTGGATGAGAGGAGAGTTCATCTACACCATGAGAGGAGCCTACACCCACACAAAGGACCCGTCGGAGTGTATCTATGGTGTTGCTGGCCAATACTACAAGGAATTGGATTTCTCTCAGGTCATGAACTGCCATAAGAAGCCTGTCATCGCCGACCTGCCTGCTGATAGAGCCAATGACACGAAAGTCGGGAAACTACCATACTGTTGTAGGAACGGCACTCTTCTTCCAGCTTTGATGGATGAGAGCAAATCGAGGTCCATCTTCCAACTGCAGGTCTATAAGATCCCTCCAGACATGAACCGTACCGCTCTAACTCCGCCGCAGAGGTGGAAGATTGATGGGGTGATAAATCCAGAGTACAAGTGCGGCGCACCTATTAGAGTGGACCCGACGGAATTTCCTGACCCGAGCGGGCTTCAAGCTACAACTTTGGCGATTGCGAGCTGGCAAGTAAGTTGCAACATCACAAGGCCGAAGGCTAAAGAGTCCAAGTGCTGCGTTTCATTTTCAGCATATTACAATGATTCAATCATCCCTTGCAATACTTGTGCTTGTGGCTGTGAGGACACCGATAAGTGCAACCCGAAAGCACATCCAATGCTTCTTCCTGCGGAGGCTATTCTCGTGCCGTTTGCCAACCGAACCGCAAAAGCGAAAGCCTGGGCTAAGATCAAACATTATCCAGTCCCCAACCCTATGCCGTGTCCGGACAATTGTGGGGTCAGCATCAATTGGCACATCAACTCCGACTACAAGCAAGGATGGACTGCTCGTATTACGCTCTTCAATTGGGACGACTACCCTTTCGAAGACTGGTTCACGGCAGTACAGATGAAGAAAGCCTTCCCCGGCTACGAAAAGGTGTATTCTTTCAACGGAACCAAGCTTCCGCAAGCTAACAACACCATCTTCTTCCAAGGCACACCTGGAATGAATTTCCTGGTAGGCGAAACCAACGGAACCAACCCGTTAGTCGACCCGAGAGTGCCTGGAAAGCAGCAGTCTGTCATGTCTTTCACGAAGAAAACTACTCCGGGCATTAACATACCGAAGGGCGACGGGTTCCCTTCGAAGGTGTTCTTCAATGGGGAGGAGTGTTCGCTTCCTACCAGCATACCACTTCGAAGTTTGGGTTACCGGTTCGGTACCAATTCTCTGCCAGTTGTAGTCATCGGAATTGTGACTTTCTTGCTGATGACCGAGCTCTTCCATTGACGATTGTTTTGCCTATTCTTGTGGATGTCCTGTTCCTCCAAATATCCATCGACCTCGTGATAAATATGGTATTTGATTTTAACTGTTAAAAGAAAAAATGAAAAAAGGTGAAGCTGATCTCACGATCTCTGTATGGGTGTTTTTGATTACGGTCAGAGGAGGGAGGAGGATGTGCCCTAGTCTTTTGATTGGTTTTGTAGATTCATGTACCGATAAGGCAAGGCATCGCTTGTACTATATATTGGTTTGGTTCTCAAATGAAGATAGTTAGGGTGTAACGAGTTCAAAAATCTAACGCATGATGATGTCAACTATTTGAAGGCGTAGCCGCTTGCCATGAGTTTGGCAATGTGTTTGCATTTTCATCGATAAACTGAGAGCGGGCTGAAAATTTTCAGGCGCATGGATAGACAATCTGCTTAGAATGGTCTTCGTGAACTTGCGTAAAGACATTTATGTCGTCATGAGCAATGGAGAATCAGCAGTAAAATGAAGGGGAGAGAGAGAGAGAGAGAGAGAACACCAAGCGTAATGCGATAGCATACTGAGAAATAGTTCGAAATACTTGCATTCACATAAACAATACATTTAACCCGAACAGAGAGCCGAAGATACGTTGGAGCATCCACAGGGAAAGACAGAAATGAGAAGGCTTCAAGCAGTCCTACACACGGACCGAGCCGTTTCAAGAATCTTCGGTTCCCACTAAGGTTCCATTCATTTCGCGCACTGTGATTGATTCTCAACCTAGCGAGCTGATCATCGACCTATAACATCCCCACCCCAGTCGCTCTGCGCGCACCGTTTTACCAACTCATCTAAAGCTTCGAATGCTTCGAAGGCAATTTGGGATCATCGTCAAGCGCCATGCGCATCTCCCTCTTGGCCTTGTCAATGAACACGCGCTCTTCACCCCCAGGAACCCTTTCACATGCCTCATCAGTCATCACTGCAGCAATTGTAGTTGGTTTTCCAGTGTCATTCACCCGGCTGCTCCAGGTTCCGGAGCGATTCTCATAAGCATTTGCACAAATAGGACAGACTGCGCTCGACCCACAAATGCTGCTGAACCGAGGATCACCAAAGCGTCAACTTTATCTAGTCCTACAAATGCTGCTGAACCGAGGATCACCAAAGCAGTCTTGCTTATCTAGTCCTAGCGTGGTGGCTAAACTGATGGGAAGCGGGTCCGTCCCAGCCGTCAACTTTCTTCTGAGTTTTCCACATTTGGTCCCCCGTGGATCCCACTGAACGGATTGCCGCGAGCGAGTCTTGTTGAAAAGTAGGTTGTCACTTCTTAAACATAGTTCATAAAAAAGGATTAATACTTTAAAAATCCCAAACTGGTACAATTGTGACAAATTTACCCCAAACTATTTTTTTGACCATGAAAAATCCAAAACTACATCTGTGACAAATTTACCCAGACTAAACTATAAAAAACCATAAACTGGTATATTTATGACAAATTTATCCCAAACTAATTTATTTGACCGCAAAAAACCCTAAACCGATAAATTTGTGACAGATATACCCTTCACTAAATTGGATTAATACCACAAAAAAATCGCAAAAATTGTAAACTGCGACAAACAGATTGTAAAATCCCAAATTAGTATACCAATCAATTGTCACGTGTTATTTAACTTAATAATTTGACAATAAAATTTAATGAAAACTAACAGAGGGTAAATTTGTCATAAGTGTACCAGTTTGGGGTAAATTTGTCAAAGATAAATCAGTTTGGGGTTTTTGGTAGTCAAAAAAATAGTTTGGGGTAAATTTGTCATAGGTGTACCGGTTTGGGATTTTTCAGGGTATTAATCCTAAGAAAATTTTGAATTTTTAAAACACCGATTGCATTATTCATTATAAGCACTAGTACATCAACAGTAATATCTCCTTAGTTTGTCGCTTAATAAGTACTCCAAGAGTATTCATTGAAAAATTTCCTCGAACTTTTTTTTTTTTATTTACAAAGAAACTAAACTTCGGACAAAAATAAATTTCCAATTGATTTTAACAAGAATAACCTCCGTCACGAGCACAAGGGAACTTGTGATTTGTAGTTTTGACAGAAAAAGATTTGGGCTTCGTTAAATTGTGGAAATTCAAAACATGCAGCAACACTGCCTCTAATGTTGCCACTGTAATAAGTTAATGAGTTGCACATGCAAATTAACCAGCTAATGAGTTTAGAGTCTTATTTGAGATTAAGTTTGTCACTTCAGACATTATTTGAATCAATGCCCATGTGGAGGACTTTTTGAGAAAACAGTCTCACTTAATATGCACATAAAAAAACTACCTTTGTGCTATTATTTACATTAATCAAAAGAAATAATCTTTTCCCACTAATAGAAACATTAATGCACTTTAGCATTAACTTGTACTGTGTAGTTTTTTAATGGCACAATTTTGTTTTCGGTCTCTTAATTTATGTCCTTTGTGCAATTAAGTCGTGCGTTTACCGAATTTTTATTAATCAAATCCATTGATTCATGTAACTTGGACAATCAAGGCCTTTTGTCATCATCACACTCATTTACGGCAACATGGCTGCCGATATAACGGTTTTAGTTTTAAAAGAAGAAAACGAGTCGTGTTAAAATTCCGAAATCAATTAAAGAGAAAGAAAAAAATATGATAATGATAAAGGATTCGGAAAAATGATTACATTAGTGTTAAATTCCAACTGTTATTAGAGAGAAAATAAATAATTCAAAAAAATGAAGAATTTTTCTATTTCTTTTCGTGGTAGAGAAAATTATCAAAATAATCCTAAATTTATTTCAATTTAGTTTTAAATGTTTTATAATTGTACCAATTCAGTTAATTCGGCTAAATTTGACTTGTCAGCCAACCTTATCATGATAATTTTTTAATAATATTATATTTTATTTGGATTTTTTTTTATTAATTTTTTTAATTTTTTTTTTTTCTTTTTTCTTCTGGCCGATGAGGCCTCATTGTTGAAAGGTGAGGTTGAGCTCTCCTAGCGCCGTGACGATGAGGCTCGCCCTTGCCAAATCTGGGTGAGAGTGAGCTCGCCCATAATGGTGAGGCCTCACTAGTGGCCAACGACGAGCCAGTGAGGTCATTGGTTCCTTGCTGGCAGTAGCTTTTGCCAGTGGGACGACCAGCCAAAAGAAGAAGAAAGAAAGAAAGAAAAAAAAAAAAAAAAAAAAGAAAAGTTAATAAAAAATCCAAATAAAATAAAATATCATTAAAAAAATTGTTGTGACAACGTCCGCTGGCCAACCAAATTTAGCTAGATTGAATGAATTGATAAAATTATAAAAGGTTTAGGATTAAATTGACAAATAAAAAAAAATTTTAATACTGAATTGGAAAAATTGCAATAGGTTTAGAACCATTCCCCTTCACGGTAATACCACCGCGGAACATGCCATCCTACCATGATCAACGTGCTCGCTTATGTCCAATTCATCACCAAGAAATGGAGAGATAGTTTCTTGAATAATTCAACACATTTGACAACCTTTGGCCTAGATTACTCTTAGAAGAAAAAACAAATTGGGAACTGTTTTTATTAGAGATTGCTCCAATGGAGACATGGAATATATGAGGAACTGATATACAAGATAGTTATCAGTTCAAGTAGGCAGTTGTCTTTTGTTAGTCTTTCTTTACGAATACAGAGAGATACACTCAGATATTTGTACAACTTCTCCGGAATCAGAAGCCGACTGCGACACTTGAATCTACAGATATAGCATGTCCGAAGTATCGACATATAACTTCACCAAAATCAGTGCACAGCATGAACAGTTCCTCTTTTTTTTTTCCCATCGAATCTCAGGGATGCTTCAGTTTTTGCTATGTCCTCTTAGCCTGAAGAAAAATGATATAGGAGCTGTTAGAGGTAGCATGAAAGCTATTCAACAGCGGATATGTTTGATCGCCTTCTCGTCGTTTCTTCTTTTTCTCGCTAAAGACCATCTCGTCATGCTTGATTTTAAACTACAACGACATTTTAAAATGACCCCTTTTAAACTAGTTCGTCACAACTCTCATACCGTGTTCTTCTCTTGAGAGGAAAAGAAAACTTGTAATCACCCTGACATCCGCTTAAGATAATGGAATGGATTATATTGGTCAAATTTACAAAGACAAAATTAAATTTGTTTTGGGCAGAATTTTGGTTCAAAGTATAATGTTCGGCTGGAAGTATCAAAAAGTTAAGCAGATTAGGCAACTCAATAATTTCAACTACATTGTTTCGTAACGGTCTCATTTTGTTTAACAGGACCATTCGTTGGAAGGGAAAAAAACATCATAGAAAGATGAACTGCTGAACTAAATTTGACTATGTAGTAACTCTGACTATCATATAACCAGTTAAACTTCTAGGCTACGTCAACTCCATGTCAGATCAAAGCCAGCAATTAAAGAAAAGAGAAACTGAGTAGGTGATACCAGAGAGTCACATATAGAAAAAAATGAGAAGATGGTACCTTTTTTAAATACTTCTTGTGAAGTTTCATAGCCCCACTGCAGGCCTTTTTTGCATCCAGATTTCCAGTCATGTCATTTAGAATCTGGAGAGGGATAAAATGGATAATCATTTGTATAGACAAAAGGTTGAAGTTAGATATTATAAAATGTCATGTGCTTTGCATCATATAAGAGAGAAAAAAACTCGTCCTAATTTACCAATCATCCACAGAGAACTGATGCTTTCACTTGAAACAATATCCCTAAAGGTATAATTCCAAGTATCATCTTCTAAAAGGAAGAAGAATCCAATCATCTTGCAGTGAGTCCTAAAACTAATTTTATGATGACTAGGTATACTGTAGAGTGATCTAGTCAAACATTTTCATTTTGCCACAATGAATTGGTATGCTTGTCTACACTTCTAAATAGATAACAGCAAACTCAAAGCTCCAATAAGGGTCTCAACTTTATTAAGCTGACCTTAACGACATCATCCAGGCCCCGAGCTTCTTGCAAGAGCTTTGAGCTCTTATCTTTCAAGACACTGGCAACAAGGAAAATAGAGATGGGCAGAGGGGCATCAGAGTTCTTTGCTCCGTTTCTCATATTTTCTCTCTCAAACTTCCCACACTGTCGTATTGACTTGGCTTTTCCTTTAGGCCCATCAGCTTTTTCACCAGCTAAATCATGCTCTTCATACATAGAGGATAAGTCTGGGTCATATTCCAAGGCCCACATCATCTGTAATATAAGTCACTAATTCTTTTATACATCAATGCTAAAGAAATATAAAATGAAAAGAATGAAGGATGATGTAAACATTTCTATAACAAAAAAGGTCAGACAAATGGGGTGGAAGAGAACTTGATATGTCTTTGGTCATTCCTACTTGTAAAGATAGCCAAAAGAGAGCGAATGGGAAGGAAAAAATGGACACACGAAGGTACCAATTTCATGCTAGTACAAGTCTGTCCAAGCAGAAGCAGCTAAGTGTGTAACAGAGTTCATAAGCTAGTACTTCGACACCACTCAGCATCTCTAGGTAAGCTCAGGCAAAAAAAAAAATTACGCCAATTTCCCCAGGAGAATCTGACATGTATCATCACAATATGTTACACTCAATTACAGCTGCCTATAAATCCCCTCCCCCCCCAGGCTGCTCCCGCGGCCAAAATTTAAAGAAATGTACTGGCATCTAACCAAACAAGTATGAAGCAGATGTTGAAGATGTTGAAGAGCAGAGCCAGTTAGACCAGAAATTAAGTAAAAACACTATGGTTGGACATTCTTATCTGACTCTCGACCAGCATACATGAGAATTTGCTATTTAATGGTGCTTAGCCACAGAAACTGGCATCATTGCCCAGATGGACTGGAAAAGGAATTGCTAACTTATTAGAAGCTTGTAAAACTTAATTTAGGAGGAAACATACATGAGGATGATGTTGACAGAGAGCAAAGTCAAGCTTATACGAGAATAATCGCTATAAAATTAGGCATCACTATGCAGAGCAGTTTCCTCTAATCATGGAATCTGAATAATATACCTGTAAAAGTAATGCCTAAAACAAGGACAATTGGGATGTTTTGTCTCAACATTAAATGCAGACAGCAGTTAGGTCATATCATAAACAAACTCTCAATGTATCTATTGGTTAATAGCATTGGTTTACAAGTGTCTTGGGCACCAAAAACTTGATGCATCTCAGTCAGAAAGGCTTGGCCTAAGTAGTCCATAATAGTCAATATTTCAGTAATGAGGATAAACAAAGGAGCATAGACAATATAGATAAAAGAGATGTGTGTGAATTTAGAAGGTACCTCCCAAAGATACAAAGAGTCACCAAATGAAAATTCTCGACGGAACAAAACCATAATCATTCGGAAAGCAAAAAGATAGTCTCCTCCACCCAGTGTTTCTGTGCACCATCAGGAAAACAGACATCTTAAGTTTCCAAAAGTGACATTTAATGTAACCAAGAATATACAAGAACACATGTCACCATCTCAGCTAACATAGTTTCAAGTTTAGAACATAAGATGCATCATGGATACGAGAAAGAATAAAGAATTACAGTACCATAGAGGATAGTCCTAAGAATTGAGGGAGCACTTAAATCTGTCAGATCAGAGTCACAATCACCTCTTTGGCAATCAACAGTATTGTTAGGGTGGTTTTCCGAATAGCCACATGATCTATTATATCAAACGGCATATTTGGTTTTGAGGAAAGGCTATGCAAGGCTATCTATGGAATGTGCAAAGTGGAAGCTCTGCACATGCCCTCCTCATTCTCTATGTACACACCCCAAGAGGCTAGAGCTTCAACTAGGAAGCTTAGGACATTCATAGAATTGGGAGGTTAGCATGATTAGGAAAGCAAATAATCCACTAACTAGTAGATAAGTCCAGTCAAAGCCAGCATCTGAGACACAAAACAGTACATAGAGCATGTCTCATCTTAAGTAGGCCCTATGATAGGCCAAAATCACATCATCTAGTGCTCTTATGACTGTGCTACAACCTTTCACAATGCACCATATCGCCTAACTAACTCAAATCGCTAATTATGAGTCATATGAGAACTTAATTGTGGTAATACCTATATGCTGATGAAGTTTCGGATCGATAACTTGAGTAATAGCAGCCAAGTTACTAAGTTGTGCCTCCACCCCAACAGAGCTCTCAGTGCATCTGAAATTTCCTCGCTTAAAAATCACGAAGAAGAATACACGTAAAAATTATTGATCCTAAGTCTGTGAAGAGAGTATAACAATTCTATTAAAAAAAAAAACATTTGTATTTTATCCTAAAGAAAAACATAAAGCAGCCATATTCAACTTCATAGCAAGGCCCAATATCGGAACAATCTCCTTTTTTTCTGTTTTGGTTTTTTTTTTTTTTTTTTTTTTTTTTTTGGGGGGAGGGGGGATGAAATGAAATGCACAAGAAAAGCAGATGCGAATGCACATGCACAGGCCTGCATAAAACAGGTATGCATTCCCAAACATGTACATGATGTAGGCATTACAGCATAATGAATGATCCCTAGAGGGAGAGGGAGAGGGAGAGAGAGTGTTGAAGTAAATATTATCCCATATCGCTTGATAACGGATCCTAAATGCTCTTTATAATCATGCGGTGTCCCTCCACCTATCAACTTAAACTTTTGGATTGGACTTTCTAACATGGTATTAGAGCTAGTTATCCCTTATGCAAAGGTGCGTGGTAAAAAAAATTCCACGTGCATCTCACAATCCGACTTACATGTGAGAGGGGGTTGGACTTTCTAACAGAGAGCGAGAGAGAGAGAGAGAGACATACCAATCTGCGCATTAACCGTTCGAAGCACCAAAATGCATCAGCTTCGTCGTCAAGAAGCATTATCATTGGGGAGCAAAGATCGCTCATTCCTGTTATTGTCACCCATCATCCTCAAGCTTCAGTTAATTGCGGACAACAAACATCACCCACTATGCAGCAGGAGGTTGGGAAACTAGGGACTCAAAATATGTTCAAGTATTCCATATTTTTCCATGTCAAGTCTCCTCTGCAGACAACTTGATATTCATGTTGAGAGAGAAATGCAGCAGCTTTCACAGAAATACTCTTTTTTACCGTTCAAGAATTGAAATTTCTGTTATATTGTCCAAATGGATATATATAAACCAGGAGAACCTAACAGGACTAAGTTTGTGTTATCTATTTCCTAGAGGTTAGTGTTCATTGATGCAGGTGAAAGTACAAGTATGATGTATCAATCAGGAAATTGATGGATGAAAGTTACAGAAACTTCAGGGGAGATGATTGTCGGTTTGCAGTGCCAAGACTAACAATTTGTTTACTCTTTGTGAACAACCACGGTATATCCTTAATGTTCCAGTTAGCATAGAGATTCATTGGCATAGTAAAGCTAGGAGATCAAACTGCATTATGCTGCGTCTCATCAGCTACTTCTCCATACACCGCTAAATTTGGCTGACCCAAAATCGTGAGACACAGTCATGATGTTATTACAGAGCATTGCACAGCCTAAAACTAGAAGGGCAGAAAATTCATGTTCTTTTTAATTTGTTTAGAAATAATTTTTAACTAATTTACAGATATATGGGAAAAACAGCAAATAAAAAAAAAAATTCAACTTCAAAATGATTGTTCTGAATAACATTATTTTCATGGCACAAAGCCACTAATTCTGTATGGACTGGAAGCAAATAACATAGGACCAGTCAGACAAAGCACATTCTTTAAGAAGATCATATTTGGAGAACTATTCTCTTATGCATATGCTCATACTGAAATTAGAACTTTAAGAAGTACTGGTACTTCCTTATATCGAATATGAGAACTTTTAGAAGTACTGGTATTTTGTTGAATGAAAGGAATTGGGTCAAATGAACATGCAAGCATAATGCACAACAACCAAGGTATTAAAAGATGAGCAGAACGTGCTTCACAAAATTAGGAACATATCCCTGATGATGAGTGCAACACTGGCAAATTGATTGCTCAATGCGAAACAGGACAAAACTTAGTGTGTGCAGCCATATTAATAAGTAGCCACAATCACTCATCATTTCCTATCAAGACATATGAAAGTTCAACAAAGTAGTCACCTTGACAGTAGCCAACATCTTTGTCTATCCAGGCATAAACTGCTAGAATATCCCAAAGTTTTGACAAGTTTTCTTGCTTTTCATAGAACACCAATGGCCTGTCTGTGCGAACAACATCGAGACCTAGCAGAAATTTCATATAGAACATGGAATCAAACAGTTGGAACAAATAAGTTACAGTATACTGTAAAAGTTTACTGTAAAAGTTTAATTTAGTAAACGAGAACAAATGAAATGGAACAGTTAATGTGTAAAACATAAGTTCTCACTCTTTTTATATCAAAGTTTAATGCTAAGGGTCTAATGATCAGGCTTTCTCTCAATCAGAAAGAACAAGGAAAAGCATGGTGAAAAATACATAATTGCAGTAAAGAGTAGATTTAAGAAAGAAATTTCTCATCCGCAAGAAGCGTATCCACTCGCTTGTAAGTAGTGACAATATACACCCTTTTTGTATCAACAAAACTAAGGAAAACTACAGGAAGGGGGATGGGGCAATAGAAGAGCATATTCCCAATTGAAAACAATCTTCATGGTCTATTCGAACATAAATAAATGGAGACACAGTGCATTAAATTCCAACTAACCTATCTGATGTAATGTGAGCTTCCATTGGATTTCTTTTTTGTCCAAAATAACGTGGCTTGAGGGTTGTACTGTTTCCACAAAGGAAAATTCTGGCTCCATGGAAGCAGACGCAGTACCATTTGTTGCTATTCCAGTTGTGGCTTGAGAAGTATTTTGAGGAGTCAAAACTGCTCCATGCGGATTTGTTTGGAGGAGTACTATAGGATCTTGGATTGCCTTACCATCCTCAGTAATTATAGGCGCAGTTACAAACCTACCACTTCCAATAAGAGGGAACATATTGTGGCACTCTTCCTTCCACCTTGCATATTGAACCCTGAAAACGTGAAGAAAGATTTGTGGTTGATGATGTCATGTGAAAAAGGTAATTTAATGTCTAAAACCTAAAACAGATGCCGTTGACTTAAGCAATGACCAAGCTAATTAAATAACCATAAGTGTGGTGCAAGGGAAATTCAAGTTCATGCTCTGTTCTGAAACATTCAGTATAAGTAACAAGAAGAAATGTCTTCATTACCCAATCATTTTCTCCTTTATTATTGATCATTCACCCTGATAAATCTAGTTAAGAAATTGTTCAAAATTCGGAGAAAAGCAACATAATAATCAACTTGCCCATTGATATAGTAATACAGGTGGCTTCGTGGCCCGTACTTGCCAATGGGAATGCTTAATATGCTAATAGGACTTGTACTTTCTTTGCTCAGAAATGAACAACGAGCAAGTTTAGAGAGAGACCATCAAGTCCAGCACACTTTAACTCCTCATAAGGTAATAATAGCTAATACGAATTTATTCAGAGAAACACAAGCGTCTCAAGGGTCAAGCCAAGGATTTCTAAAAGGTAATCCCAGATATGAACCATTGTTGGCACTAAAGGGACCGTAAATTTAACATTATTTTGAGTTGACAAAACTAACACGAATATAATACACTGAAGAATTGCAATTCAGTTTGTACTGCACCCAGCGGAGCTTGCTCTCCTAACAGAGAAGAGTTCACATTCTATCCATGTTCAAAATGACCTAAAAAAATAAATAAATAATGGGAAAAAAATTCTTGAGAATTAAATTATAATAGTTTAATGGTCGGGAAGTATGGAATATTAATTCATATCCAGGAAGTATGGACAGAGGAATCAATGATATGTATATGCACACCATGACAGTAAAATCTGCTCGCATCACTGGATTAGAAGCTGAAGACTACAAGTAAGAAAGTTTCCACTTCCAATTTTAAGACCTGCATTTCTGACTATTAAAAATTGAACATATACAGGCAAGAAAGAACCTACTTTCAATTTCAAGGCCAGTGATGTAACAGGAAGTTCTACCCTCACCAAGTCAACAGGGAGATCAATGGAAAGACTAAGTGATGAAGAAAACACGTAGCTCCAGTTGAGCAGCTCTATTACAGTACCTTCGACGTTGCCGTATCTGTTCACGTTCGTCGAACGTGCTCTTTGGATCATAACACCCAAGTAGAAATTCCCATACTTCTCCTCTAATTGATGGATGAATACCCTAATGTATATAACAAGTAGAGAAGGAGTACAAAGGCATCAAGAACTGATGTTATTAATAGAAGCGAGAAAACGTCAGGTAGGAAAGTATAACGACAAAAGTATCTGGAAGGCAGGTAAGGAAAGATGAACTAAAGGCACAAAAACACCTCAAATATTAATAAATGTTCCTGCTATATTTTGAACAAGGTATGAGGACAAAGCAAATTCTCATAAAGTAGACGAACAAATATCAAAGGCCATGCACCAAAATCTTTGAAGTTCCATTTTCTACAATTTATTGCAATCATGGATCCCATCCATGGCTGGTGACTTGCAAGAAAGATTAACATCCTAATATGCACATGCATAAAGCAGCCTGGAGGAACGATTTCAAAAGGAAAAAAAAAAAAAGTAAGATAGCATGACATAACCATCATATGTAAAGTTAATTTGAAATATGTTCTCCCCATGTATAGCAGCTAGATCAAATTTCAAGCAAATGCTCCACGAGGAGGCTAAGGTTTTAAATGTTAGTTTATAACAATTATTGCTTCCTTGGGAAAAAGCAATCGCTTAAACTAATCTCCTCAAGCTCAGATCATGAGATTATGCTTACCCCATGTTGAATTCGGCTTAAAGTCTTCCCTATATCCAGATGCCCTTCTGGAGAAAACGCAGCGTGCCATTTTCTTGCACTCAGAGTTTTCCCAGCCTAAATGAGCATGAAAAGCAGCAAGAATTAGCCACTTTGATATGAACAGTAGAAAAGGCACAAAGCGACCATTTCAGGTCATAGTATAGTTCTGGGGCTTGGGAGCGTATGGATTTTTATAGATTGTAAACCTCTTATTCTCATGGAACCAGTGTCATAACAGTTTGCTAGATAACTGTTTTGGGAGGGACCTCTCTTTTGAAAGTACAGAAAATTTTACTGAACAGTCAGCAATGCGAAGGTTTACCAATTGGACTTTTCCCTCACAAGACTTTGAATGGTAGTCACTCAAAGTGAGAAAGGTAATGTGTACACTTCTAATAGCTAAAAGCTTGCAACACCAACTCTCTCTCTCTCTCTCTCACGCGCGCGCACCCACGCACGCACGCGCACTCGCACACGCACTCTAAACAACAATTAGAATTTAACAGAAAGAAATACAAGTAATATCACAGAGCCGTCACGAGGAGCAGTAGAAGTTCGAAATCTTGCAAGAGAAACCATTGAACCGGCACCCACCTTCTTCAAACCTCATGAACAATGTGATAAGCGCACTCAAAGTGCTACATTTCAAATACTTTTCTTCTAATCGACCAAAAAAAATACTTTTCTTCTCAAACTCAACAAGGTAAATGATAATGCTGTATGGTGTCAAGATTCGGCACTTGCTAATTCACACCAGCATTTCCTAAATCACACCCTCATTTGCCCGCACTCTTCAAGCAAACAGCAAAACATTATCGACACCCTAAAAAAGCACATTGCGAAATATTCTCAACATAAAAAGACGCATCAATCCTAAAAAATACCAGAATCCAAGAAACGAAAGAAAAACAACGATGCGAACCTTGATCCTGAAGCGCGTCTTGGGAACGTCGGTGCATTCCGGCCGGACCTCGTAGAAAGAATCGGCCGGAGCTCCAGGATCTCTCCAGATCGCCGGAACACGAAACTCCATGCAGTCTTTTCACAATGCAGAGGCGCGATCAAGCGAAATAAAAACCGGAACGTCCCGAGCAGCTAGACGACGAACCCTTCTCCCGAAACGCCAATCAGAACCGGAACACACGATGCGACGGCGAGACCAAGTCCGGCGACCACTTCGACGCAGAACAAAACCAGAAGCGAATAATTTCCCCTTTTTTTATTCGGTCTTTCTTTTTTTAATGCTTCTGTTGCGGGGAAAAAGGTTGTTTATTAGGTGGACGCCGGCGTTGCTGGAAGGGACAATGCGGTGGCGTCCGGCGATGCCCGGTCAACAGGCGCGTGAGGTGTCGGCGGCGGGCGGCGGCGGTTGACGGTTGGGAAGTACTAATTTTTTTGGGGGGTTAGGCGTTCGTTATGACCGCCTCACGACACAAGAAACGCAACGCCGGTTAATGCGGTAACTTAAAACGCGCCCCGCTCTGTCTAAATTTAGCTCCTGGAACTGATCCCACCCCCCGCCTCATTGATTCGGTTGGTTCCTCGTCTTCCTTATTTTTTGCCACCTCCCTCCCTCCCTCCTTCGTCCTCCACTTTCTGTCTCTGTCTCTGTCTCTCTCTCCATTTGGGCCCAGAACAAGACCCTCAACCCGCTCCCTCCCTCCCTCCCTCTCCCGGATCCGAAAAAGAAAACGGCTGGGAAATTTGCTGATTTTATCTCGATTGATGCCTTCAAATGAAGTTGCTTTTCTTTCGTAATTTATACCCTTTTAGATTTTGAATATGGAGGAGGAGGAAAGGCGAGATTTTGTTGGTCATCCACAGTGTAATCAACTCGGATCCTCTTTGGTTCTTGAATGGATAGGGGTACTCAAGTGTTCCTTTTCTACCCACGTAGTTCAGTACCCTTTTCCCGGTACAGATGTCAGGAGACGTGTGGATTCTTGAGTCTTATAGCTTTCTTTGAGAAATGCACACTTAAGTGTTATAACTTACGAAGCGTACACTTAAGTCGCGAAAATCGGAGTAAAATGAATCGGAGCGCCAATCCGCCAAAAGTCCGACCAAAACGCCGACGTGGCATTTTCTCCGTGAACAAAGCCCAAAACGACGCCAGTTTTTGCACGACGATGTGGCAAATAATGCAAAAACGACGTCATTTTGAAATTTTGACGTAGTAAAAAAAAAAAATTTAAATTTATTTAAAATATTTAAAAATAAGAATTTTAAAATTAAATTTAGTTAAAAATTTAAAAAATATTAAAAAAACTTTAAAAAATTTAAAAAATTAAAAAATACTAATTTTTTTTAAAATTAAAAATATTAAAAATATTAAAAAATATTAAAATATTTAAAATATTATTAAAAAATTTAAAAATATTAGAAAAATTTAAAAAATTTTAAAAATTTTAAAAATTAAAAAAAAATAAAAATTAAAAAAGGAAAGGGGGAGGGTCGGCGGGGTCATCGGGTCCGCCGGGGCCGGCGACCCCGGCCAACCGGCGGCGAGGGCCGCCAGCCCTTGCCACTGGCCATAGATCCGGCGAGGGTCGCGGCCCTTGCCACTAGCCACAAATCTGGGGAGGGTCGCGGCCCTCGCCTAGATCCAGCGAGGGTCGGCAGCCCTTGGCCCGGCCGGGCGAGGGCCGGTGACCCTAGCCGGATTTGGGCGAGGGCTGCGACCCTCGCCCCGATCGGCCGGGGTCGCCAGCCCTTGGCTAGGGCCCGACGACCCCAGCCGACCCTCCTCCCGCCGTCGTCGGCCCTTCTCGGCGGCGGCGGCGACTAAGGGCGATCCTCGTCGCCTCCCCCTTTCTTTTTTTTTTAAATTTTTCTAAATTTTTTTCTAAATTTTTTTCTAAATTTTTCTAAATTTTTCTAATTTTTTTTTAAAATTTTTCTAAATTTTTCTAATTTTTTTAAATTTTTCTAAATTTTTTGAAATTTTTTGAATTTCTCTAAATTTTATAAAAAAATTAAATTTTTTTTTAATTTTTAATTTTAAAATAATTTTTTTAATATTTTAACTAAATTTAATCTATATATATTTATCACGTCAACCCAAAACGACGCCGTTTTTGCATTATTTGGCCATGTCTGCGTGCAAAACGGCGTCGTTTTGGGCTGGCTTCGCTGGAAAAATGCCACGTCGGCGTTTTGGCCGGAATGGCACTTAAGTAATCCGTTTTTCTTCGAATGTGGCACTTAAGTGTACCTTTCGTAAGTTATGGCACTTAAGTGTTTCTTTGTGCAAAATTATGGCACTTGAAGCGTTCTTTTGCCGATGTCAGGAAGAAGAAATGAAAATCGGGGCGAGACTCCGTGCGAAAGAGCGAGAGAGAGAACATGTAAGAACAAGAGACGAAGCTGCAATGCACGAGATGCCCCCGGTAACAACGGTGGCCCCAGTCGATGAGCACCTTTATGTCTTTCATCTTATGTAACTGCACCATTTCCCCAGCTTCGATCTTTAATGATGAGACCATCTCAACCCAACCGATGCGAGCAGACCTCGATGTATCACTTGGCCACGAAACTCGACAGTTCAATCCAATTTATATATCTTGATAATTTGAAATTTTTTTTCCCTTTATGAGTAAAAAGGCAAGAAGAGGCGATGATGAGCTCCTTGAATTTCTACCCGAGCTTTATTAGCATAACAATCGGTTTGGAATTGTGAAAATAGCAATTTGTTGTGAACTAAACATTCAATCATTGAAGTTTGCAATATGAAAATAGGAGGTGGGGAATTCAAATTCTCATATTCTCAAGGGGGTGGGTGGGGACGATTTAGTTTCAAGTGTAAATTTTTACTTTCACGCCTGCACGAAAGCACGGCAAAAGTCTCAAAGTGAAAATTAGATCAGGAGTAGAGGAAAACTAATTAACAAAAAAAAAAAAAAAAACCACACATTCTTAAAAGAGTAGGTCCCATAATAATTTATAATTATTTCTTATTTAATTTTTTATTGTTCAGAATAAATTGTTACTCTCATAATAGACTAAAGATTAGCATACAATCATTTCGAATTCGTTATACATTTTCTTGGATGTAATTTGCATATAATGGTTATTTTCGTAGTTATATATTTTTATTCAAATTAGAAGATGCACTTGTACTTTGTTCGTATTTAGTTAAAAGAGTGTCTTTTCATTAATTTTTCACAAAATAGTTTTTAATTATTCCTCACATTATAAAATGGAAAATTAATTTGATCTTTTTAAATTTTCCCTTAATAAACAAAAAATAATTTAGAATAAAATGTCGAGCCTCGACACTAGTGCCAAGCTTGGCATATGGGCTGGCTGGCATGGTGGCCACTATTTTTTACAATAGAATGTTTGGTTTGAGTTATAATTACATTTCATTTCAAGAGAACTCGTCATTGTTGCCTCGTACCAGTGGAAGTTGAGTTAATGTTATCTTATGTCATTACACGATTGAACCTACATTGCAGAGGAATGAAAGACTTTCTGAGGCCGAGGAGCAATTGGGGTTTCGAACCTATTGACCAGGGGGCATCAAACCACTCGAGAGCGAGTCCTATGCTAATAGGCCAACCGCACCAAGATGGTATCTCGATAATTTGATTTGCAAAAAAAAACCCACCATTTTGATGATTAAGCTTTTTACATCAACACATTTCGTAAAGGAATGTACTGTTGCTATCATGGACATGTCCTAAGAGAATGGAAAAAGGATTAGGTGCGCAAGATGAGATCTCTAAATTGACCTAATCATACCTTCTCCGTGCCAAGCAGCAAGTGAAACAGAATGAGAATGAAATCTAATCAACGTTCGCCACAGTCTTGAGCGCCCTTTCCTTGCTCCAAAATGATGAACAGAAGAGTCAAGGCATAATGTGAAAGCAACAGGACTCGCTCACAAAGCTTTTGACCTCAAAAGCTCATTAAGGATCCAATGATAGAACGTATGCTCCCAGCAATCTACTAATAAAAGTGCAAATGAATCTAGAATTTCAGGAGTTTGCCTTTGTAATGATTTCTCACCAAATACACGAAAGACTAGAGCTTGATGTTATGTTGACACTTGAAATTGACCATGTCGTCACGTGCTAGTCACGAGAGAAATGTGACAAAAGCATATTGCAATCACGTGAAGATCACGTGAGTAGTATTTAAGACATGCTTTACTATCGACGAGCATAAGGGTAACTACCTAGTGATCGATGGCAATATAAGAAGATGCCACGTGTCCAGTTATTGAAATTGCAATGACGGACGGTTGGTGGCCACCCAAATGGATTCTGATGGCTAATTTTTATTGAAAACACTTTAAGTACTACTTAGGATGCCAGAATTATAGGCAATAAATGTGCACATTATGGAGGAACAATTGTTGTTTTAAGACCCATCCATGGAACAATCATTGATGACCGTATAACCACTAGAACATGATCAAGACAGTTGTAGGAAAGGTGGATAAAGTGATTTACGAGGAAAAAGGAACGCGGACAAAGCTAGGAGCAGTTACTAAAAGATCCACAACGGCCAAAAGATTACCAAGTTTCACTATAAATACCACCAGTCATCCGGCAAAGAAGACCCCCAATAAATCAATCAAAATGTTATTTCTTTATTTTTACTTTCCTTATATTGCACTTTAATTTCCTTAGACGTACCTTTTAGATTCCCATCGTCAATTAAATTTTGACGTATTTTATATCTTGGGCATTGTAATTAATTAAATTATGGCGTTGCATGTCCCTATCTTGGTGCATCGTCATTGATTAAATTATGGCATTGTATCTCATTATCCCAATGTAGTGTCATTAATTAAATTCTGGCATCTGATTATACTGTCCTCGATTTGTGCCGTTGAATGAATTCTGGCATAATTTGAGTATAGTCTTGTTACTTACAGGCTCTATTGTTGATTACATTCCAACTTAGCTAAGGTTGCACAATGTTTCTTGGATAAGAGAGACTAATTTTGATATTGCATGAGATATCCTTGTTCGGAGTTGACACATAACCCTTGTTCCCTTATAATAAACTAAGTAGCACCAACATCGACACGCTACACGCGACACGACACGACACGCTGACACGTTATTTCTCAAAAAACAGATAATTCCGACACGTTAGAACACGTTGTATATTAAATATATATTTTTATAGATACATAATAAATTATCATCTTTACGATTATTTCAATCAAATTAATTTGAATCAAATTCATAAATAAATAATTAACTAAAAAATCCTATAATGAATATACACTAAAAACATTAATCCGCCATTTATTAATATTATTCATTATTTCAATTTGACAAATTCAACTTTATTTCAATAATTCATAAAACTTAGGGAAAAAATAGGTGATCCCTATTCTGGACTCACATGTTAGATATATTGGAAGAGGAAAAAAAAAAACTTAAGAGGTGAATTGTGTATCACAGGAAGTAGGAATCAAAAGACAATAAAATATTAAGCTTTTCTTGCTTCTCCATTAATTGTTTCTCCATTTATTATTTTAATTATTGTGTTTTATTTTCACACACACACACATATATACATATATATATATATATATATATATATATATATATATATATATATATTAACCTCTTATTTATTGAATTTTTAAAATTGACTTCGATATCGGAATCATGTGTCACAAACTCGTATGTCAGAATTCCAACTAGAATGTCAGAGAGTATCGAGAAAGTTGATCATGTGTCAGATTTTCTGACACGTGTTGACTAAGTGTCCGAGAGTGTCCGAGAGTATTGGACACGTGTCGAAGTGTTTGGCACGATACGGAAGTTCTTGGAGAGTGTCGGTACTTCATAGATAATAAAAATCAAAGAACAACTCTCAGTGAAATATATTTGTTGCAGGAGTAATTCCGATGAAATAGATAGCCAACGGCAACCGTAGTGATGAATGCAGAGATCAACCGGTTTTCTGATTTTGCCTCCAAAAAGGGCTGTGTATACAGCTCAGATGTAATTGAACGAAACCCACCGCACAAGATTTGAATATTCTAAGCAAATGTTAAAGCAAAGAATAAAACTTGCAGGACAATGTTTAATAAAAGTTGGGGAGGCCCGGAAAGAAGCTCGAAGAACAATTTGTTTACGCCGACCACGTGGAATTGCACATATACTTTGCACTAGTAGCTAAGAAATCCAAAGGAAATCACCGAACCTGGAAAAGCAACAAAAGCTTCAGCTCCACAGCTTCCAAAGTTCATGTCCGCTGGCCTACAAAACGCGACTCTGTCGAACTCAGATCACATGCCAATCCGAAACAGAAGAGAAAATTCCAGATTTCTTCTCGCTGAATCGCTCGTCTGTTCTAATTCTTCAATGGCACTTCCCATGTTGAGATTAGATCGCCAAACGAAGAGAGTGTTTCAAGTGATGGGGGTCTTGCTCTGGGTGACAATGCTGGTGCCACGGAGCGAAGCATACGAGTTCAAAGTTAGAGATGCCGGCGGTTGGACCGTCCCTACTGATTCCAATGCAAATGCTTTAAATCAGTGGGCAGAAAAAAAACGTTTCCAAATTGGAGACTCTCTAGGTATGTCGATGCTTCTTACCGTACTAATCCGATGTTTAACGCAATGCACTTTACGTGAGAACAGCATATATGATCGGTAATTCATCTTGACATGTCGGTTCTCTCTGTTAATCCCGCAGTCTTCGACTACACGCCCGGCCAAGACTCAGTGCTATATGTGAAGCAAGACGACTACAACAACTGCAATGACGCGTCGCCTATGGCCAAATATGTCGATGGCCACACCGTGTTCAAGTTCGACCATTCAGGACCACATTACTTCATCAGCGGAAATAAAGACAACTGCCAGAAGAATGAGAAGATGGTGGTTGTTGTGATGGCTGATAGGAGCAACAAAACTGGTGGCGCAGTTGCACCATCCCCATCAAATAATAACGGCACTGCCCCATCCCCGGCACCTTCTGGCGAGGAGTCTCCTTCTCCACCGGCCGGCTCGGTAGAGATAAATCCAACTCCGGCTCCCGTCAGCGAAACCCCAGCAAAAAAGAACGGCGCTACTTCAGTGTTCATCGGTTTCACTGGCTCTATTGGAGCATTGGCGGCTTCAACTCTACTTCTGGCATTCTAAGTAGAGGATTGGGAATCATGATATTGGGTTGAATTTGCATTGTTTGTCTGAATTGCCTTCTTTTGCCCCTTTTTCCCCCCTAGTTTCTTCTCCGTGATTTTTCTCACTTCAAGCTCAGCTACTTCATCTGGGCAAGGTGGAGCGGCATCCGACATTTGTTATTGAGGAATTTGTATTGGTTTACTTATCACAAGTGTGTTGAGTTGTTCTCACCGTATGAGAATATTGTAGATACAGAACATAAATAAATTCCAGCTGCTTTTGGCAAGGTTTGTACTTTCAAATGCATCTCCTATGTTTCATTACTACTAGAAAAAGCATTTGGTCGTCGACATAATAATTTAGATAGGATAGGATAAAATGGGAATTTATATCCTCTAGAAAATAAATGTGGACATATCAAACCCTATAATCTCGTACACTTCAAGATAAGATTAAAAGATATTAAATATTCAATTAAATTTTAAAATTGAAAATTAAAAAATTCAATTAATTAAAAGTTAAGAAAAAACCCTAGATCACAAGAATTGTGGCCACCGCCTCCATAATGGGCCATGATCGAAAAGAGCAACCACCAACATTGCCGTGCAGTGGCAACATAGATCTGTAAATCTAAGACCGCAATAGGAGTGGACACAGGAATTTTAGTCGACCGCCAACATTGTCCTTGCATCTCCTTAGATTGATCTAGGTCAGAGTTGTCGTCGACATTAAAGATTTATAGCCTCTTCATCACCATCTTTCCCTGTTCCCTTGAGATGTTCGGTGTCGTCCATGAGGATTCAAGCGTCGGGATGGAGTCCTGTTTTTGTCCACTACGATATTGAACATTGTGTCAATGAGATGGTGCTGGCGAAGCCAGAGTTCCAACCACTAATGTTTGAGGTGATGCAAGTATTTCTTCGGTTAGTTCAACAAGAGAACATGAGCGAGAGAACTTTCTTTGGAATAACCATAGGGCATCTCAAAAAACCAATTGGATCGATTTGATGTACCTATTATCGCTCCTTTTTTAAAGTTCCCTTTAAAATAAAAAAATTCTTATCCAATTCGAATTTATCCCACTCCCTTTTTTTTTTATCCCACATTGTATCTAGACCTATCCAAGTTTGTCCAATCCGAAGGACGTTCCCAAACACCTGATAGGATGATTTATTATCCCATCCGAACTCAAATTCGGACTACTAAGTGCAAAAGAAAAGGCATTCATGGCATAGAACTAGAGACTATTTGGCTCGGTTAAACTACCTAACAAAGAACATTCACCTCACAACTGTATCTAGATTGCTCTTTATTTCACAATGAACAGGCGCTGTTGATCACTTGGCAATACATCCAAAACCGACACTAGGTTGCTCCAGGACCACAGCTTGTGTTGAACAAGTAAACATACAACGAATGGACTCCACGCAAGACGTAAGTTAAATGATCTCGAGTCTTTTCGTTAGAAGTCACGAAATGAGTAATCTGTGTTTCTTTGACACTAGTCTTTCTTCAGATTCTCCTACAATACACTAGCAACTGTAATAACCATTCATACGTGCAACAAGCGTTTTCCTTTTCAGCAAAAATACTCACAGCTGAATCTGGCATGGCAAAATCGTGAGTATCCGCATGAACAACATTAGACAGTTCAGTCAAATATTTTTGCCTAACTCCACTTTTTTCATCAATCTAAATGTGTTGTGAAGAATTGAGTCCAATATACCAGCAACCTGCGAATCACACAAAGAGAATATTAACACTACTAGACTACGAGCATAAACAAACCATGATGTGTAAGAAACCAACCGTGAAAACACCTCCAATAATTGCACAAACATTTGTGATAAAATGCGAAAAGGACTTCGAGTTTTCTGTGATTAAAACCTAAACAGAGGAATAAGATGTGAGTCAAATGCATAAACAGAAAGGCGGAAAAAATCTAGAAGCCGAAATCCCACAAAAGTATTCCTTATAGTTGTTTTAACCTGCATGGGAGAGAGCTCGAAATGGAATTTCGTAACAGGTATGTCTGGACTCTGCACCAAACTGCTGTGGGCCGTATACTCGTACTCCTCAAGTAATTTGTGGGACCCTCTAGTTAACACCTCTGTTTTGACTATTTGAAGATAATGTTCTATCTGCAAATGAAAAAGGGATAAGCAAATGAGAAAGAGGACCTCCATGTCCAGGCACTGCTCCGACTGATATCAAGCGGGTGATGGTATGAATGGCAGATAACATATATAACTTACAGTTACATTTGCACCTATATCGCGATGATTAATAAATGCTCGGCCATTCAGTCTGTCGTGGCTTCCACCAAGATAAGGAATCAACCTCTTTGCATCACTCATCACTCTAGGGATAATCTTCCTACCGAATGACAGATGTGATATGACATGTGACATGTTCATTTCCGAAGCATCAAAAGAATGGGCTCCTGAGCGAGCTGAGATGATAAGGCTGCCAGGGACCTGTAAGGAAAACGATTGAAGTTGAATATAATTAAGTGTCGCCTAAGGAAAAGCCAACAGACCAAACATTCAAAATCAGCGGAGTATAATTGATCCAGATGGCTAGACCCCATGGAAGCAAGTCATCATACATGACTCCAATGCATTGAGTCTACCAAGTGCGCTATTAGCTTTACCTTCTTTACCCGTACAAATCCTTCAATTCTGCAGCCTCCCGATGAAGGAGCTGGTCTTTTTATTTTATCTGTTGAATTATCAGTAGATGAAACGTGCTTCTCAGACTCCACTGGAATTGGTGCAATCAGCTGTTCCATCATCTGCAGGATATATAAGTTCCACATAAGATGATGATGCCACAATATACATGTACCATTCTCAAGGCAAACCACATGTATGAGATTTATATTAGATATGGGAATTTAAGTTCCTACTAAAAGAATGCTCGAACCTTAACCAGGCTCTCTGTGTCTCGATCTCCATAATACGACTCGTGTTCATGGTGTCCATGGTCCTCCCTGTGATCAAAGCAAAGTTGCATGTTGACGTCCGATATATGAGGTTATAAAGGGACAAGTGAATACAAGCACTCATTCAGTCATGCACACCTAAAGCACCTAATGTGATGAAAATGATAGGAGAGATCTAATCACAGACATTTGCACACATGCAGAAAATACATAGTAACAGCAAAACAATAACACAACAATAGTCATTGTATAACTTATTTGGAAGATGAATAAGAGATGAAATAGCTATTTTACCTAATATCAGATCCCTTACGGAAAATGCGAATGGATGGATACCCTTGTATGTGAATCCTGAGAATGCAAAAGAAACACTGTTAACCATAAGGAAGAAATTGAAGGGATCCACAAACAGAAAGAACATATAATAGAGTATGGGGAAAAAGGGAGTCCACACTAATGATATGAGGATCATATGTTGCTAGCTGAAAAGCTAACTGCCACTAATCGCGCGAGAACTATTCTGTGCATATTTCAAAAACTATTACCAGACAATAACAGACCACTTAATAACTACACATAGCAATTATTCCCACTGTTCGGAAGATTGACAAATACTAAAGTTCCTAGCAGAGCCAACAACACAGCTGTGAGCCCCCAACAGAAGAGCTCTTGTTATAGCTCACATATCGATATATTTGCATCACTTTGCAAACTCAACTCCAAAGAGAGGAGCTTCACCTATATCACAGACACACAGCAAGCTAGAACTGAATGCTCATGCTCAGTAGGATTCAAATACTTACGGGAAGAAATATATATTTTCCTATTTCGCAGGAACAATTGAAGAACTGTCTCACTGGCTCTCAGCACTTTCAATTGTAAAACTCAGAAATAATATGTTTGGCAAATGGTGGTGAATGGGGCAATGAAAACTTAAGCGGAAAATAATGAAAATTTTAGAACTTTTGTGAGAAGGGTGTGGAGGAAATTCTCCCCATTTTCATCTAGTCAGTGTCTTCTAAACATAGAAACTGCTCTTAGTTCAGAAAATGGTTCTGTTTTCCCCTCATGCCAGGTATTTAGGGAAAGGAAAGAAGGAACATGTAGCCAAGGGCTTCAACTTGGTAAGGGACACTAAGCATACTAAGTAGAACCCTTAGTATTAGGGGCTGCTTGTTTCAAGAAAATTTTCTGAATTTTCATTTTCAAATGAGAGAGAGCATTTGTTTGTCACAACCTTCAAAACCGTTTTCACTAAAAACATGATTTTTTTTATTTGAAAATGTGTTTTTCACATCAGGACTTCAAAATTGAAAACAATTAGCAGTTTTCTTTTCTTCTGATAACACGTTTACATTATGTGACAGAAATCATGTCTTTTTCTTATTCCTATTTGCACAGTGCAGTCTTGGCTAATTACACAGCTGGGCTTCAATCAATAGATGATGGATAGTCAAGTGAAGGTAGGTGGAGTCTCAATCATCTGAATCAAGGATGGGAGAAGAGGAAGACCATGATGTTTCATGCTCTGGCAACGAACCATGAAGCTCAAGCAGATGTCTGAAGCTTCTGCCATGCAAAGTTTTTTCTTTCTCTGTTACTGGTCTTTCCCCCTTTTTTTAAATAGTGAAGCAGTGAAGTTTCATGAAGTGGTGACTTCCATGAAGCTCCACAAGTGAAGGTGTTCATTAATTAAAATAAAATAAAATAAAAAAAGAAAAGAAAAACTGAAAGACTTAAGGGTAAGTTTATTAAACTGTAGCAATTTTTTTTTTTTTACAGTTAACCAACTTTTTGAAAAGCCAATTTTTTCAATAAAGGTACAGAGTTGTGCAGAGATATAATTTTACATTTGTTAAGATTTCAAAGTCTTGTTAGATTGGCACAAACAAACAGATCTTCATCATTTCCATTTCGAAAGAAAATCCCCAGTTTCAATAGCAGAAAACTTTTCATGAAAATAGGAAAATGCATTTTCACTGAAACTGAAAACATTCTCACAAACCAAATGGGACCTTAATATTTTCAAGTCCATTCACCTCATTTCCCAGCATTAAGATTGCAAGGAAGAACAATGGCATTAACACTCAACTATCAATCATGATATTCATTTTCCACATAGATGGCCATCATATAGCTTGATATCATCGGTATACCTGCGACACAATTCTGGTTCTTCAGTGCAATCAACCTTTCCTGAAAGAATACGTCCATCGATTTCTGGATCATATCTGGAACCAATTGTCAACAACTGAGAGATTGAACTTGCATATTCTCACACAAATTCAGTTCCTTCATAACTGAAAAGAAAAAAAAAAAAAACACAAGCTGTAGTCGATGTACCTCTCTCTTATTATCTTAGCAGCCCTCTCCCACGATGGTTTCTGTAAAAGAGAAACAGAATGATAGGCTCCATCAGATTTCAATAACAGTCACAAGCAAGTAAGACCATTTGAGGCTTGGAGATATGATCTTCACAATCTCGTTATCTTGTATTAAACAACGAAACCTGCCGAGTTCTACATTTGATTATTCGCATAGAAAAAAATAGTGATCGCTCAAACCCAGAGGTGAGCATGAAATGCAATATTAATTAGACCAACTGGAGAAATTTATCAATATATTCAACAGATAGAAGACGAAAGCATGTGTCACTTTTGGATCTACATATAATAGCTCTCTTTCTAAGATGCTACAGTTTGATTAATCAACTATAGGCGCAAAATCAATAAGGTTGACAAAAGGAATTTTAATATTCATCTATGCTCTCCACCCATATCCTGCATGATCGTACATGTGCAACAATTACGAATGCAAGAGACAGCCGCAATTAGAATTTGTCAAGAAATTAGTTAGTAAATTTATAGATGATTCATTTACCAGGCGATTGCTCCAGTAACACCATGGAGCAAAAAAATTAACGACCAAAATTGGGTACCTGTAAAAAGAAGGGGCAGAAAGAAACATGAGGAGTACCTCAACACAAAAGTAAGTCTAAAAGAGTCTGAATATGACCAACTTGGTAACTCAAGATTCAAATACTTACTGGTGTGAAACTCTCTCAAAATTATGAGAAGTTAATGGAACAGAACCTTCAGCATATTCCTCATCAGCTTCATCTCCATGCTTAATGGCATGTGCAACTGGACCAGAGTGGAACTCAGAGCCAGTAATTTTCATATTTCGGTCAATAGAAAATTTACGCACTGTTTTGGTTATATTCAACCTGTTCTGCAAAAGAAGATGCTATGGTCAGGCACATTGAAGAGAGCAGTGTATAGCAATATTTTTCAAGTCAAAACCCATATTGCCCATTTCAATGATTAGCATTTACTGCCTTTCTCATTTGTCATTGAATCACGTTATATTATTCAACAAATCCAAATTTGCAACAATCTCCTTTGAATTAAAACATGAAGTTGAACAACTTTAACGTGTCAAGCTGATTCAATATGAACAACTCGTGAATTAATTGCTGTTAATGATCCATATCTCAATATGACGTGTATTACACCGTCAGGTTGCTGCAAAGGACAATAGTAAGTGGAGGATACTTACTGTTCCCAACACATCACTCACATCAACCGATGCAAATTCACAGGAGAGCGAGGGAAAGCTGCAAATAGGAAGAAAAAAAAAAGATCAAGATTTCCATAGCAATGCATGTCAGAGGTCTCTTAGAATTTTCTAGTAAGGATTTTTATTGCATCGAGTGTAAATAACTCTGCTATTCCTTCAGGGACAGGTTTGCATACATGTGTATACAGGGTTGACTAGATAACCTGCTGATACACCGCTCAACGTAATTATAGAAACGCCTTCAAAAAATGGCCATCAAAATTCTGTTCCTTCAACACTATATAGATTATGTGCAGGCATAAATAAATTTCTGACAGTCTTGGATGCATATATACTGGCAGCAGAAATGTGGCCCAACGGGGGAAAAAGACTGTATGTCTTCTGGCTAGCTCAACATAATTGAGAATGAAAATAAAGTGTAGCACAGATTTATTATGACAAATACCAATCTTTTACATGATAAGCAAGTGTTTCCTGCACTAGCTTATCATCCATATTTGCTGTGCTCACACAAGAAATTAGCAAACAGCAAGTGCATAAATTTAGTGGTCGACCACATAACTGCATAAAAACCAGACAAAATTATATTAATGCCATCTGACCTACCTGATATTAAAGTCAATTCGCAAAAATTCCCCATCAGAGCTCTTATCAACTACAATGGATGTAGAGGTGCTGACAGACAAATAATTACTCAATTCCTGCAGAATGAGCATCCCAGAGAGAAAAGGACTGGGCGATCAGCTTATAGTGCCAAGCAATACAAGAAAGAAAATCTTAATAGAGGCAAGATTCATTGTTCATAAGAATTGACAAAGTCAAGTCATATGCAAAGGTACGGTCATCTTCTCCCTCCTCAACCCCAACCCAAAATGCAGAGGTCCTGCCGGACAAAATAAATGCGCAGTTCCTCCTGCAGAATGCTGTCTAGTTGGGGAGAGTTGCCAAGTAATTAGCCTGACTACCATTGCCAATTAAGAGGGAGAGACATTAACAGGATACAGATCCATTGCCAATGTGAAACTCAAAATAAGAAAAAGGAAAGAAAAGAACTAAAAAAAAAAAACAAAAACTGACAACCGCCAAAACTCTATTAAAGCCAGAACCAGCTCAAAGTCCATCAAATGTAGATGCTATGTACATACCATCCCAAATAAAAACATCATGGCAAGAGCAGCTACAATGGATAGACCTGCACCCGAGACTGATGCCTCAGTCAAATCTCGAGGAATTTTCCTGTAACCAAGAGTGAACAATCAGAATGCCTAACCAAGAAAACACTGTGATTAAATGAGCAAAACCGTTGCATCATGAATATCAGTTTGTCTCAGATCACCAAACAAAACCCCACTCCAAGACTTTCAAAAGAAAGGGGCAGGCAGAAAGGTCAGATTATTGATAAAGGACATCATTCATGGTCTCATAAAAACATCATGTGAGTCCACATGCCCATTTTTTAAGTGTTTTGACCAAGCATCAGCTGTTTATACGTGCCTTGTGTATTCAGCTCAAAGTCAATACATGCCTCCAGACACTCCGATTCTCTTCATCAACAAAAATACATGGAGAAAAACTCTTTTGAGAAACAATTTAAAAGGATATCTCATATTCTCATCTTCTACTTAGCTGCGAAACCTTCTCCTGAAAAAAAAATAACTGTCTTATCCAGTACCCCTGGAGAGAATCGTCACTTTGCCAGCAAGGCACAGAAGTCAACATAAAAACCTCTCTCCCGCAATAGCTAGCATAGATTCATGCAGATGCAGACACAGACAAAACCTATCCATCTTATGCAAGACAGATGTTTGATGGACCATCCACCAACAATACTCATCAGCAACCCAACCACCGCGAGGTGCCAATTCCACATCCTCCAACCGAACACCAAAGCCGGTGATTGTTGGATTCAATTCCAGGATTGTCGGATTCAATTCCGGCACGCGACTTCTCCCGGTTCCCTCTTTCCTAAAAAGATCGACCACGCCACTTTTCTCGAGATACAAATTGAGAACTAAAGGCAACACCTGATAACGATTCCATATTTCAGCTGCACTGGCGAGTGCCTACCTAAACTCTCCTCCCTCAGCAATCAATCCCAGAGCTCGTCCTTTCACAGCGATCAACTCGAGAAACAAACGGTTCGCGCAGCAACCCCGAACTAAAACGAAACGCAAAGGAGAATGTACGCGGTGACAAACCACTAGGAAACGAGACGCGCGCATCGAATCGGCGATCCCATCTAACATGCTCATCGGTTCGTAACCGTCACAACCGCAGAATCACAACAAGTGCGGAACTCTCGTCGGCATCCGCGCGCGAGAGAGAAAGAAGGAAGAAACGAAAAACAATCAGGAACCGAACGGAATCCGGATCGCGAGTTGGATCGAATCTGACCTGTAGAAGTCCATGGACTTGATGTTCCGCGACGAAATCATGGCTCCCGAGATGTATACAGCCTCGGGGATTTACTGGGGGAGCGCCGAGCGCCGAGCGCGAGCTCGAGATCTCAGGGACGACGACGACGACGACGACGACGGCGACGAAGAAGGTGAAGGAGATGGAGAGAGATCTGGCGGCGACGGACGCTCCTTCTTGCAATCGCGACTTGAGCGCGTTTTTGTTTTTGCTTCGCTTTCTCTGCGGCGAGCAATACGAGATCTCTACTAAACTCTATCTCGATTCCCGAGGACCGAAGACGATTTTGCGTATTTTAATCCCACCTCGGAACACGTATGTCATTTCTAAATGAGCATGTGGTTATGTAACTTATGTTCAAGAAAATCGACTTATCGAACTTCAATCAACCGACTCCAGAAAGCGTCCCCCAAGCCTCCCAATATAGAAGAGAAAATCTCCGATTTCATGTATGAATGAATCCTTTTCCGTAACGAACTAATGATCGATCGCCATACCTACGGATTTCGCAATGGGCAATCTTCCGGGCACGGGTTAAACGTGCCTTCTAAAGAAAATTAGATTTTTCGAGCGAAGTTGTTTTTTTTTTTTTTTCAGGAAATTAGTTGTTCGGACTCTTGCTCATTTGGTTTGCCAAAAATGATTGACCAGCTGAAATCGCTCTCTGGTCATTGAAGATATTCATTTATAAAATTAAGATAGTGAATTCTTAAATTTAAAGAATCTAAAACACTCTTCGAAATTGCTCATTTGGAATTTTTTGATAATTATTTTCTTTTTCCTTCTCCCTTCACCGGGAGGCCGGTGATCGGTCACGGGCACAAGCCAGTGAGGCTTATCCTTGCAAAATCTCGATAAGGTCAAGCTACCCTGAGACTGGCAAGCTCAAGTCTCACTTGAGGTCGATGAACTCAAGCTTGCCAAATCATGGCAAGGCTCAACCTCGCCTAAGACCAAAGAGGTTGAGCCTCGTTTTTAACCTGTAGGCCCAACAACTAGTAGAGGAAGAAAGAAAAAGATAAAATAAAATAAATTAAATTATTTAAAAATTTGAAATTTTGTAGCTTGAGATAATGTCATAGGATTGAAATTATATTTCAAATGAGATCTAGACACTAAAAAAAAATTTCCGTCACGTATCATCAAATAAAAGAAAACTTTCCATTTTCTTGAAAATGATATTAAGAAAGCATTTTCTTTTATCACGAAATTTTCTCCAAAAAAAATCCATCCTTGTGGAAAATAAATGATCTAAAAAATATTAATCTAAAAATAATAACTAGTACTACTCACAAAAATAAATAAATAAAAATATTTTTATTGTTCATGAAAATAATTAAACATAATTGTTTATCGATAATAAAACATATTTCATTGACTAATTATTCCAAGCATATGAACGATAATTTTTAGGAAAATATTTTCTAAATCATTCATTTTCTATAAAATTTCGTTTATTTCACAGAAAATAAATGATCACTTGTATTACTTAAAATAATTAAGTAATTAAAAACCCATAATAATTATGTATAAATATTTTCGTTGAAAATTAAACAAATTGTTTATGTGTTTTTTTGTGAGCGATATAAGTTATTATTTTTCATAAAATAATTTTTAAATTATTTATGTTTCACAAAACAAATGGAATCTTAAGATATTGATTATATAATATGGGAAAAATAAGATATTGAGAAGGGATCTTTAAGAATAAAGTGAAAGCATACTCATCCTTCAATGGTCTCTCGGTGGCAGTGGACCATCACTCGCTAGCAACGAGCTCGTCGACGGTCATGAATTGAACACCTATAATTTGGTTTTCATCTGTAAATTATAACGGCGGCGGCGACGGTGTCGACAAGGCTTGGATGACTCCGTGAGAGGCATGGGTGTGGAATTGCTGGCGCAATGCCAAATGACAATCTCATTCCTGTTTTATATGGACATGGGAGAGAAGGAGCGAGATTCTATATAAATTGAGAAAATTGTTAAAAATGTCTTAAACTTATTGTACAATGAGCAATTCAATTTTAAACATTTCAAATCTCTTAAACATTTTGACAGTTCAATTATTCCAATCAATTTTAGTAGGAATTTGCTGACATAGATGACAACCGTCCTATGTAATACGGATGACAGTGAATAAGACAAATTTTGAATTTTTATTCTTATATTTTATTTTATTTCTTCCTTTGCTGGTCATGGGCCTCATCAAGACTTAGCAAGGCTGGTGAGGGTTGACCTCGCCAACTTCAAGTGAGTCACCTGAGGTCGTTGGCTACCGCTAAGACCCTGCAACTGACAGAGGAAGAAAGAAAAGAAAATATAGTATAAAAAAATATAATAAAGGAAAAATAATAAAAATTAAAAAAAATTGCGAAAATTATCCACGTCAACAATTTTCGATTAAAAATTACCAAAAAGACTAAAATGTTTAATAATCAAAACGTTAAGAAAATATTTATGACTGAATTGGAAAAGTATCAAAAAGTTTAAGACTAAATTGACACAATGAAAAGATTTATGACTAAATTTGGTATTGTACAATAAGTTTAGAACTTTTTAGACAATTTTCATTATCCAGCGTTATAGTACTAGGTGAAAAATTACTCCTTGGATAGGGACCACAAATATCCTGTGGCATGATAAAGCTCCCTTGAGTTACTTTTATGTAACGTTAATGAAGTGCGTGTATGCGTGAAGTAACCTCAAGAACACAATGGGGTTTGTCCCTGTGGTCTTTTATTATGTGTTTTTCATGACCTAATTCTCTTGCTTTCTTCTCTTGAATTTCCTTTTCATTGGATCAGAGCATAGAGATATAGGCGTTCTTTGCATTGGATGTCATAACTCTCACCTCACCGTAGTTGTGTGCAGAGGTGTGATATTGGATTTGGATTCACAAAACTTCTGGTGGTATTGCAAGTGCAATTAGATGTGTTAGTCTCATATTTGCACTGAATATTTTTTTATGTTACTTGCCAATGAATCTCCCCTCAAGTTCAATGCCACTTTACTTTCCATCTATATAGACATCTCGATCGATTAAATCAATGTCTTTCCTCACAAGTAGTAGAAATTTCGATGTGTACCGTAGGTGCCACTTTTCAAAGAATCATGTGGACAAATTACATAAGAGTTTCCTCGAACCATATGAATGCACGGTAGAGGAAGAAGAACGAGCAGTAGTTAGAAAAAGTAATGGTGGGGTTGGGATTGCGAATATCTGGACCCATAAACGCTCTAAAAAACTAAGTTAAAAGGATTTACAAAACCCATAGACGACTTGATTCTTAGTCTTTTTATATAATATGCATCAATTTAGTGGACAATTATGGCATCAACCGCGGGCGGAAAAGATTAGGTCCATTCAATGTTCAAATTCACACTAATCACAGTGGATCTTTGTGGATTGTGAAACGCGTTTGTCCATTCGATATTCAAATTCCTTCTTCTTCTTTTTTCCATTTTTGGTTGGTTCAAGTCGTGGATCTAAATGATGTATATAACGCTGTGTTATTGCAAATAGATGTGCGTAGTATATTTTTCAAGTAATGTATCGTTTACACCTATTGGTTACACACCGAATTGAGTTGAAGAAAACTGAACAAGATTGTTTAGCTGAGGACGACACGTTTAGGATCGAGATAAAGCAAATGTAAAGCTTCGGATAATAATTTTTAGCAGCAACTTAATTTGCAGCAGAGAAGTCGTTAAGCACCGTTGATTTTACTGACAAATCCAACCGCATCAATCAACATAACTAGATCTGTTCTACATCCGTACCTAGTAAACTAATGAATCATTTTTCGTAATGAACTAATGATTGATCGCCATGCAGACAGATTTCCCATGGGCAATCTTCTGGGCACAGGTTAAACATACTTTGGGGAAAATCTCAAATAGGAACCTAGAATGCCGTCATTTTCTTAAAAAATGACTTGAAGTGGAGTATGTCTCAAATAAAAACCAAAAGTGATCATTTAGTCTCAAAGAAGGACTTGACTCGCTAGCCGGTAAATAAATGCATCTTTGATGTATATTCCGGTGGCCTAATCAGGGTATTTTCATCCAAAAAAATTTATTTTTCATTTTCGATTGTCCCGTTCTTTTTTTTTTTTTTTTTGGTCAATGGTTGTCCTATTCATCATCTTCTTCGTCCCTTATTCATTTTCTTCTTGTTCAAATCAAGAACACCATACTTGGAAAAGGGCCAGCGAGGGCCGTCAAGCCATCGCTGGCCACGAGTGAGGGCTTGCAAGCTGACTGACGAGGGTGGCCTCTGCCGTGACTAGTGAGCGCCATCCAAATCGAGGCTTTACAAGGAGGTGCTCGAGGACAAAGCGGTAGCTGAAGAAGCCGTTGATTTGGGAGTGATGGTGGGAGGAAGGGACGAAGAAGGTGGATTGTGACCAAATTTGGTGAGGGTGGCCTCGCCCGGGGCCGACGAGGGCTCGCCCACCTCATTGGCCACTGATAAGGGCCAATGAGGGCTTGCAAGCCCTCGCCTACGGCCATCAAGGGCTTGATGACCCTCACGAGTCGCAGTCGAGGCCACCCTTGCCAATTGGCGAGGGTCAGCCTACAAGCCCTCACCCGTGGCCAGCGAGGGCTCAACGGCCCTCGCCTGCTACCAGTGATGGGCATCGAGCCCTCGCTGACCTCAGGTGAGGCCAACCCTCGCCAAATCCGGCGAGGGTGGCCTTGCGGGCCCTTACCAGGACGACCCTCCAGTGTTTTTGATCTGGGCAAGAAGAATATGAGCATGGGATGAAGAAGATGATGAACAAGACAAACATTGACCTAAAAAAAAAAAATAGTACAACCGAATATGAAAAAAAAATTTGGACAAAAATACCCTTGATCAGGCCACCGGAATATGCATCAGAAATGCATTTGTTCACTAGCCGGCAAGTCAAGTCATTCTTTGAGATTAAATAACCACTTTGGATCCTTATCTAAGATAGACTCCACTTCGGGTCATTTTTTAAGAAAATGAGGGCATTTTTTGTCCATATTTGAGATTTTCCCCATACTTTATAAAGAAAATTAGTTTTTTATTTATTTAACGAAAGTGTTTTTTTTATAGGAAAATTAGTTGTTCAGACTTTCGCTCGTTTGGTTCGCCGAAAATGACTAATCAATTGAAATCACTCTCTAGTCATTGAAGATATTTGTTCATAAGATTAAGAGAGTGAATTCTAAATCTAAAAAGTTGAGAACACTCTCTGGAATTGTTTCTCTCAAATTTTTTATCTTTTTATTTGTTTCTTTTTCCTTCTTCCTTGGCCAGTCATAGGTGGCCCAATGAGGCTCGTCCTTGCAAGATCTCCATAAGATTGAGCTCTCCCGAGACCGAAGAGTTTAAGCCTTGCTTGCCAAATCATGGCAAGGCTCAACCTCGACTAAGACCAAAAAGGTCGAGCCTCGCTTCTATCCTATAGGCCCAATGACTAGCAGAAGAAGAAGGAAAAAGAAAAATAAAGAAAAAAATTATTTTAAAATTGGAAAATTTTTGTGCTCAAAATAATGTCATGAGATTGAAATTATATTTCAAATGGGATCCATACGCTAGAAAAAATTTGCGTATCATCAACCAAAAGAAAACTTTCCATTTTCCAGAAAATGATATTCTAGAAAATATTTTCTTTTATCATGAAATTTTCTCCCAAACAAATGCACCCTCGTAGAAAACGAACGATTTTTAAAAAAATGTTTTCCTAAAAAAGATAACTTGTATTACTTACAAAAATAAATAAACAAAAAATATTTTCATAGTTCACGAAAATAATTAGACATAATTATTTATCGATATTGAAACATATTTTGTTGGCTACTTATTCCAAGCAGATGAACAACAATTTTTAGGAAAATATTTTGCACAAGGCTCTATTTATTTCACAAAAAATAAATGGTCAATAATATTACTTCAAATAATTAATGAAAACACCCACAAAAAATATGTATAAATATTTTCATTGACAATAAAAGAAAAATTCATTCATGTATTTTTGTAAGTAATATAAGTTATTATTTAAAAATATATATTTTTAAATAATTTATTTATCGCAAAACAAACGAAACTTTAAGATATTGATTATATAATATGGGAAAGGTAAGATATTGAGAAGGGCTCTTTAGGAATTAAGGGAAAGCATGATCATCCTTCAATGGGCTCTCCGCAGAATGAGCACCATCACTAACTAGAAACGAGCTCGCTGATGGTCATAAATTGAACACCTATACATCGGTTTTTGTCCTTCATATTACAACCGCGGACAAAGGCGTCGATGAGGCTTGGATGACTCCGCAAGGGGCATGGACATGGAATTGCCAAGGCAATGCCCAATGACAATCCCATTCTTGTTTTATATAGACATGGGAGAGAAGGAGCGAGATCCCATATAAATGGAGAAAATTGTTCAAAAAAGTTCTAAACTTATTGCACGGTGGACAATTCAATATTAAACATTTCAAATGTTCGAAACATTTTTTACGATTTTGGGTCTATTTTTAATTGGTCAAATAGTAACTAACCGATTCTATTATTTTGTTTTTAGAAACAAAAAAAAAAATAGTAATTCGTTTGGTAATATTTTTGTTTCAGGGAATAGATTTGGAACAAAATAAAAAAGTAGAAAAAAGTAATTTCTTTATCCCTAGGAATAGAATCAACATTTTTTCTCTTTTATTTTCTTCTTTTCCTTTCCTTTTATCTTCTTTTTCCTCATCGCTGATTGTCTGCCTAAGCGATGGTCGGCGATCGGCTGAGCTTGACAAAGCCTTACCGCCAGCCGTTGTGAAACTTGACCTTGCATGGCCTAGGCAAAGCTAACCTCGCACCGGATAGGTGAGGTTGAGCCTCGCTAGTGGCCGAGCTAGCTTGCCTTGGCCTGGGAAGGCTCCGATGAGGTCGTCGGACCTCAACCAGCCAATCACCAACATTATGGAAGTGGTTGGCTAGAGAAGAAGAAGAAGAGAAATGAAAAAATAATAAGAGAAAAATATAAATAGAAAGTATTAAAAATTTAAAAGAAATTCTAATTCACAACAGAATTTGAGATTTTACTAAATGCATTGTTATCCTGGGGATAGAAATTTTTTATAGTTATTAAATGTTTTCAAATACTCAGAAACTCGTCTAGGGAATAAAATAAAATACAAAAATCATCTCTAAGCAGAAATTGTTACTGGGAACAAAATGGTTACCAAATGCACTCTTAGTCATTCTAATCAATTTTAGCAAGAAATCACTAACGTTAATGTCAATCATTATAAGTAGCATGACTGACAATGAATTGGACAAATTTTGAATTTTTATTTTACTTTTTGTTTTATATTTTATTTTCTTTCTTCCTTTGCTAGTCAAAGGCCTTGCCAAGATTTGGCGAGACTGGCGAGGGTTGACCTCACTAGCTTCAAGCGAGGGTTGACTACACCCAAGGTTGGCCCTCGCTTATGGCCGATCGCCGGTCACCTCCAAGACCCATCAACCAACGAAGGGAAAAAGAAAAGAAAAGACAAAATAGAAAAAATAATAAAAAATTAAAAAATTGCACAAAACGTCCACCTCAACAATTTTCAATTAAAATTTGCTAGAATAACTAAATTGTTTAATCATCAAAATGTTAAGATTAAATTGGTATAATTGAAATTTTATGACTACATTGAAAACACATCAAAAGGTTTATGAATAAATTAACACAATGAAAAAATTTATGACTAAATTAGTTACCATATAAAAAGTTTGGAATTTTTTGGATAATTTACATTATGCAGTGTCATAGTACTAAGTGAAAAACTATTCTTTGGATAGGGACCTTAAACATCCTATTGTAATCTTAAATTCTTTTTCTTAAGGAGAATACGAAGTGCCAAAAGCGTTTTGTGAGTACTGAGTAGCTCTCACAATTCAGAATAAAAACTCGGTGCTTGAAGTGGGGAACGGCGATAGTTGACATCTCCTAATAGTTTAACTAAAAACTATTTCGAAAGCTGTAACAACAAGCGCATCTGGTGTAGTGGTATCATAGTACCCTCCCACGGTACTGACCGGGGTTCGATTCCCCGGATGCGCATTTCTGTTACCTTTTAATTTCAGGTTGGTTGATTTTTTAATTATTATTTTTCGTGATTTTTCCCATTTTCTTGTCCAGCCAGAAGAATTCCCTGCGGATGTTCACCAAAAAACTACGTTTTTAAAGTCACTCATCATTGTTCTTTCTTTTCTTTTTTCTTTTTTTTTGGGTCAAAAAGGGAAAAAATAATTTACTAATAGTTTCTCTAATGGTTTGGACATAGTAAAATATTTACGTCAATTGAGTGATGTGTTGTCCAGTAAAATCCTATAAATTTCTATTTTTCTTAAGAAAATATTACGAAAGTGGTAGAGTTCTATTATTCTATGCCCAAAAGTATGAACTTTTTTTTTTTTTTAATGTTAGTAAATTTCAATAAGTACTGGTAATAAGTGTCCAAAGAACTACTCTGACAATAAGTAGCAGTAACATTTTTTCAAAGTATCTTGTTGGTAACTTACCATTTATAGTTTAAAGTTAGCAAATTTTTGTACTAACTTTCCATTCTTTTTTTTTTGCATAACATATCAATGCACTGAAATTAATTATTTAGCCTAAATTAAAATGTTTCATCGAAACTTGTCAGATTAAATTACTCACTATTAGTTTACTAATTTTATTATCAAGTTACCAAATTTTTATTTGGCGGCGCTATTTCAACTCCATAAATGACTACATTCCACGATCCACTCCCATTTACACTAAAAAAATAAAATTGTCCTTAATCTTTCAATTGCAGCTTAAAGTGATGGCCCCATTCCTTTTTCCTAATTTTTTTATTATTTTTCTATTCATGATAGTTCCATAATTAAGCATTTTAAATATTTTGTTTTTTAGTGTATTAAAGAAACATGCATTGTCAAATATTCTTATAACATTTCACATACTCTATATAAAATCATCTCACTAATAGTTTAAAAAAAGGATATGTTCAGCAGAAGTCCTAAAACTTGTCAAGAAAGTGCAATTAAGTTCTAAAACTTACAAAAAGTGTAATCAAGTCCTAAAAATTGTCAAGTCGGTTCAATTAAGTCCTAAAGTTAACACCGTCAGATTTACGAACGAAATTTGCTGAGCGCTTGACGTCATATTTGAAATGAATTTTTTATTTTTCAAATGGTTTTTTTAAAAATATTTTTTATTCAAAATATTTAAAAATTAGATTAAAAACTAAAAATGAAAATCTAAATGTATTTAAAAAACAAAATGTAAAATTTTTAAACAATAATTTAAAAAAAAATTTAAACAATAATTTTAAACAATTTAAAAAAATAATTTTTAAACAATTGTTTAAAAAAATATTTTTAAAAAAATAATAATACTAATTTTAAACAATAATTATTTAAAAAAATTTATAAAAAATTAAACAATTTTAAAAATAATTTTTTTTAAAAAAAAAATCTCCGGCAATGGGCTGCGGTGGGAGAGAGGAGCCTGATTTTTTTAAACAATTTTTAAAAAAAAAATTAATTTTTCTTTTTAGTTTTTGGTGAAAATAAGATAAAATGAATAAATCTAATTTTTTAGTTTTTAAATCTATTTTTTTTAAAAATGATTTTAAAAATCCACGTGGAAAATAAAAAATATTTAAAATGCCACGTCAGCATTTTTAACCGAAAAAGGCTAACGGTGTTAACTTTAGGATTCAATTGAACCAACTTGACAAGTTTTAGGACTTGATTACATTTTTTGTAAATTTTAGGACTCAATTACACTTTCTTGACAAGTTTTAGGACTTCTGCTAAACATATTCCTTTAAAAAAAAGGCATTCTTTAATATAGTATAAATTGAAAAGTTTCTAGTTCATCATTGATCTTATAACAATCCATTTTTTGTCCCTCTTATCTCAAAATCTCACTTTCTTGGTAAACTTTTTATTAATTTCATTAGTCTACTATATGTATCAAACCTCTTTCTTTACAATATCAAAGAATTTATCATTTTTTCTTATTATGCTAACGACATATTTTTATACAAAGCATGTAAGAAGTTAGATGAATATAAAAGAAAAAACACTAAAAACATTATGCATAATGAGGTATCTTGACATTTTTTGTGAACAATTTCATATATGATTATAATTTTTGTCAATCCTAAATTATGATATTTCACAAAGATTTCAAAAAAAAAAAAAAATTAACCTCTTACTTTGTGCAATGTTTTGATTTAATTAGATTTCGTCTACTTAACAATTTATCCAAAAAAAAAAAAATCAACAACATGAAAAAGAACTAGATTTCTAGGAAATTTCTCTTTTCGACAAAACAAATTTTTATGGAAGTAATATCTAACAATATTTTTAAAAAAAAAACATAGCGCCTTTAATATACATGGTAAGTAGATCCTACATAAATATTAAAAAACTAAAAATAAGGAAAGTAAATAAATTTGGGATCACCAATTTAAATTGCAATTAAATGATAGATGGTGATATTGTCTTTTTGGTAGAAATTTGGTGAATATAGTCATATAGGGGTGGAAATACTGCTGTCCTTTTTATTTGTCCTTATTAGTAACCTCTTAGATCTACGAACTCTTTTTGGAGATTACCTACCTAAATTATCGTCACTTGCCCACTTTTCTCCACTAATTTACTACCTAAAATTGGGTTACCAACTCTCACTTGAGTTATTTAGTGATATTTGTTTGAATTTTTTATATGTCAATTTTCTTATCTTTTACAAACTTTTATTTGCATGTTTCTAGAAAACTCCTCAAATCTACCAAGTATTTTAGGCTTCTTCCCTAAAAAAACTCCCAATTTTAAATGTAGTCCCAATTCTGCCCCAAATATCTTTTGTCTAAAAGAAAATCACAAACTCTCACATATTCCAAAATTTGCCCTTGCGTTCAAAAATTGCCACCAGTTCATTCAATATTATCAAAATCAAGGCTAGTTAGAGGTTCATTATTATAACTCACGTTTTCACCAACACTCTCACCTTCATATGGAACAACAACTTCCCAATGTTGATAATTTTGAAGAAATCAATGATGATACTTTTGGACGTGGGACATATTTGGGATTAGAGTAAAAGCTGATTTTTTTTAGACAAAAAAAGTTTGAGCAAAATTGCAATTGGGCCTAAAGTTAGGTTTTTTAGGGAATTAGGCCAAGTCTTTTGTGATATCACTACCTTAATAGTGATTTACCAACTTTTCTCTTATTGCATTAGCTACAAATTTTGACTTAGCAACTTTTATTTAGTTACTTACCAGCACTTATATGATATTACTAACTTTTATTTAAGTAATTTATCAATATTTCTCCCATTAAATTATCAAGTAGTTCTGGATTATTCAACAGAAACGTTGGCAACTCATTAGATAATTTGCATTTATTCTTCAAAAACCAAATTAGTGTTGGTAAGCAAATTAATAGACTTCACAAACAAAAACTAATCGGTAATTTAATGGGAGAAAAGCTGATAAATCACTCAAGTTAAAGTTGATAAATCCATATGAGGGTTGATGGATTGAAGAAGTTCATAAGAAAGACAAATAAAAGTTGGGAAACAATATCTTAAGTTCATAAATTAGAAAAAACAAATAAGCGTTGTTGAGTAAATCGAATAAGTTAAATTCACAACTAGTGAATAAAAATAAATTGGTATCACTCAAATAAAAATCGATAAATTATTCACGAGTCTATATATCCATAGAGTTAATAAGAAAGATAAAAAAAATAAAATTAAAAGAAGGTAAATGTTGATAGTCTCTAAATAATCGAAATGTGTTAATAATTTCATAAAGATGTAAGTAAGTTATGGGCAAGTTACAGAAAATCAGGTACTCGGTAATTTTCTTTACTAGGTTTTTGGACATTTACCAAAGAAATCTACTAACATGCAAAAAAAAAAAAGGACCTAAATTCTTTTTATTCGAATAGTACCGTCGTCGGAGAAACGATTGCCGCACGCATACAAAGCAACTTTATATTCCTCGTACATTAGAAAAGCATCTGCACTGCACGAATGCAGATGTATCCTCCTCAAGGTCCACACGTTTTCGCTCTGCTCTTCCAATGAAAAGCGTGGCGAAAACAACGTAAGAAGAAGAAAATGACGCGACTTCTATGCCGGGACATATCATGCCGGCTTATACATAGACAAGACTACGTGAGAGCGATGAAACTGAAAATCTTTCTGAAAGATTTTCATGGACTTTCTCATTCTTATCATTAACTTCTGATCCTAGAGTAGTTAAGCTTCACCAACATAGGTCGATGGCGGCACCGAGTGAGGACCGGATCCCTTCATTGCCCGCCGATCGTCATCTCTTGCAATAAGAACGAGATCCTTTCTCGAGTGTTTCCCATCTAACGTGCCTTCTTTAGCCTGTAAGAGCGACCCCAAGAAGTTCTGTGCATTTTAGGCCTAAATAATGTTCTGACAGTGTAGTAGATATGCATGGAGGATTCTGCAGAATGACAAGTCATGAACCTTCATATATTTTTACTACCTACCTCGGTGGGAATATGAATTGGATGTTTATTGCATACCTAGGCATGATCTGGAAAATCATTGTTTCATCCTAGAAATTGGACTAAACGCAATGCTGTACGTTAGTTTTAATCCATTCAAATGACCTCACGCATATGCACTTCCTTGAGCAGAACATTCATACATACAAACCTCACCTTGGGGTAGTTTAGAGAACTTGCTGTATCCCCTAAAGCGTCCTGAATGATTGAATCCTGGGACTCCTTGAAACTAATACTTTTGCAAGAGACCGTCCGAGTGCCATCGCCGAAAGCTCTGGTGAACGATGAAGTAGCATCGGAGACCAGAGAGGAAGCAGCGTCGGAGACCAGAGAGGAGCTGTTGTTGTCCGAAGAAATTAGCAAACTCTTCTTCTTGTTGTCAATCGAAAAATCCCCAAGATACATAGTCCAGCTACTTTCTTCAGCATGATCTGTGGTTCTTGAATCAGACATGTCATTTCGGTCCACTTTGGACTCTCCCATCTACAAGAAAGCGAAGAGAAAGAGAATAATCACAGAACAGTTGGAATTGAAGTTTGCAGTGGTTTATCTCATGAAAGACGAAAGACAATTAGGATACGAGTAGATTTTATACGAAAAAGGACCGCACCGAAAATGAAATGAAAGAAATGCCTAGGATACCAGGAGTGGGGACAGTATTTCTTGAAGCGTTTAGGTTCGCAATTCAGTCTGAGACCTAATTTTACAATCTGATGAGCACCTTCTAGGAAACTCTTTGACTAGCTGTTAAAACTTTCTCTTTTTCACCATACATTTTTATGACTTGTGCAAACTTGGCTTGCCTCTTCTCTAGCTAACGCATTGAACTGCCTCTCGCTGACAGAATGTCGTAGTACATGTAGCATCTGTCGATTTGGTCCGCTAAGAGTGAGAGAATGAGCTCGTACCTGACTTCTATTAATGTGATAACGAATGGACCACTTGGGTTAGTTAAGGCCATTGCTGCTCGACAGAAAAGATGCTGAGACATCCTCACATGTTAACTACAGTCCGAACTCACTAAAATGAAGAAACTCATGACTGGTTTATAATTTGTTAACGTATGGATCCTTTGATGGTCGAGAGAGTGCTCCTTCGGCTTCATTATGTAAATTAGTGAAGCAACTGAATCTAACCGATAGCTGGATAGTATCAGAAATTAGAGATTTTGTCAATAAGCATGAATTCGCAATTGGAGATGTGGGCAACACGTGAGATCTCCTGGTGGTGAGGCTGGAGTGTTCTGTTTATGTTACAGATGAATCCAAAGAAGGTATATGTAGTGACGGGTTTCCTTCTCAGTGAGATACCTTTTGAAGCTGTGACCACTTGAGTGGGCTCCAATCTAACGTGGTTCAATCATATACTTCCTAATTTTAGGTCAAGCTCCTTTATCTAGTACTCTTTTTCAATGATGCAAAGTAAACAAATTTTTGGCAGTAGTTAGAGAAATGGATCTTTCCGGGTTCCAATCACCAGTCTTCATGACAAACACAGTACAATTTGAGCACATGGGAACGACCCCATGCACGCTTTCGGAGTTTTCTCTGCACGTATTGCAGCATGTGACATGGTACTCCTATAAAAAAATAGGTACCCCTGGATCAAGTAAGTGTCATCATTATGTTGAGGTTCACCGGCAGTCAATCCCAGGCCGTAAATTTACTAGGAAATTCAAGGTAATTGCTTTGGAAGGTCTCGTGGTCACTGATCACGGTCGTCCATTGTGTGTTTTGGGCATTGTTGGTTTTTCCAAACCTAATTAAAGTGCAACATATCAAAAGTGATAGGGAGAGTAAGAACCAAAATCTTTTTAGTCTTTCTGTCAAGCTGAGAAGAAAGAGAGTAAAGTTTCACTAATATAGAGAGGAAGTTGCACTTATACAAAGTTGGTAAGAAATAAACAGTAAATTAATTTCTTCAGTACGAGAAATGGAGGAATATGATCAATCAAGCTTGATCAATATAGCTCAACCGGAGTCTTCTCCATATTGTCAAATCTGTGAAGATTTTATTCGATCATCAGGGGAACATGATGCACATTCATAGCCATAATTACCATCATATTACTCCCCCTCAAAGTGGAACTTGGAATCTTGCAGAGGCCCAATTTGCAGCTTAAACTTGATGAGCAATCGGCATCCCAGCAAGCATACAAGTTAAGTGAACTTTGACGCAAAACTCACATGCCTTTACAGACAGTGCCACTTAAATAGCGAAGTATAAGCTTGACAGCACGATAAACACTAACAGTCGACAAATGCATGAATTGGCACACATACTTAACCGCATCGGAGAGATCCAGGCTAGTCAAAGTCACGTATTGAAGAGCGCCAACAATGCTTCGGTAGGGTGTTGGGTCTGCGCAGAGATCATTATTTGAGAAGATGTTGGCCTCACCTTTGTTGCCAGTGGAGTAGAAATCAGTCTGCAACCTGTCATTTGAGAACGAGACAGAATAGCAAAGGCATATTTAGATTTGCTCAAGAATAAACCATCCCGTGAGGTGTGAACTTCAATGCCCAAGAAATATTTAAGTGACCCAAGATCCTCAATGGCCACTCTTCACCGATCCATTGAACAAGCAACTCAAGGTTTGTCTCCGGTTAGAATCACGTCGTCCACTTAAAAACGAAGGAGAAGTCTCTCTCTATTAGAGTGGCAAATAAAACGAAGAATCAGTGAAGCTACAGGAGAAACTAATGCTCAATAGGAAATTACTGAACCTATCAAACAAAGCACACGGTGCTTGCTGCAAACCATAAAGAGCGTGCTTCAAGTGGCAGACATGATCAGGAAAGTTACCATGTAGAAAGCTGGGCGGTTGCTCCATAAAAGCTGGTTCGTGAATCTATCCATGTAAAAAGAAGCACTCTTCAAATCAAGTTGGCGTATGCTCCACTTCTGGACCATGGCTACAGAGAGAATAGTTTGAATGCTACTAGGTTGCACAACCTGAGAAAATCTTTCAGAAAATTGTGTTCCGAGTACCAAATGAAACTTCAGCAACAAGATGTGCTTTAAGATGATCCAAGGTTCTATCTGGGTTCAGTTTGGTCTTGAACTCCACTTTAAGCCAATGAAATTCATTTCCTTCCTTTGGTTGGCATGAAATGGACTGTGGAGAGTAGCAGCAAAGTTCAGATTCTTAGTAAGAAATTCTAACTTAGCTCAAAGGTCAAGCCAATGTGGCGATGAGTTTGAGCAGATATATGAAACACATCTTGAATTGAGTTTTGTGGGAGCCTAATTATGAAAGTTTCATACGCACGATCTCCAAAGCAAAGTGGAAGATTACGCGCCGTTCTAAAATTTTAGGGTCTTTAGTCTAAACTGGAAAGTCATATCAGAATTTGATTCGGCCAAACTAACTTGATAGAAGTGATGATGCTAGTAAGAACACTAGAGGGGGGGTGAATGGGTGTTTAAAAGAAGTTTTGACAAATAAATACAGAACAAAACAAGTTGTGAGCAAAGTCTAACTAAGGAACAAAGTCTAACAAATGAGCCACCAAACTTCTGGTATATGTTCAGAATCTGTTATGCAATGGAATAGACTTCTGAAATAACCTGTAAATATGCAATAAACTTAAATAAAAAAAGTTAAGGGAAGAGAATGTTACACACAAAATTTATAGTGGCTCGGCTTAGATCAAGTCTATGTTCACTTTCCCACACTAATAGCCTTCCGGCTGAATTCTACTATATGATCAATAAGAGATTACAACTTTGAGTGCAAATACTTAGTGATAGATCACACTATCTCACTAAGTCACTTTTTTGGTTTTCTCTCATGATCACAAATATTTAAAATCATAAAAGACAAGTGTATGATCGAAGTTCGCTTAGACTTTGGAATTCTAGATTTTACGCTCCGTCTCTTACTTGCTCATCGGTCATTAGTCTCCTTAAATACTCCTCTACTTCCAAACTAGCTGTTGGATAGCATCTAGAGGATCGTCTTCTAATTTACCCTTTGGACAGATTTGTATCAAGAACATTTAGTAACTGTTGAGTGACAAAAGAAGAATCCCAAATTGATTCTAATCGCCCATACAAACAGAATCTTGGTTTTCAAAAGTAGAGCTTCTTCGTTTAGAAAGTTATTGTCTTCAAAATCCAGTTGTCAATACATTAGATTAAGACAATAAAATCTATCTTGATATGGAATCCAAATCAGATTACTAGCCGTTATACATTTGGGCTTGTGTCATGTTCTGTCAAGTTATCTTGTCTTGAACATGCTTCGTTCTGAATCTGTTACATTCTGAACTTGTGTCTCGTTCTGTATGTAAATTCTAAGTGTGTTCTGTCAAAAGTAAAGTCTGAGTGTCTTCCGTCTGAAGTAAAGTCTGAACATATTTTGCTTCTGATCATATTTAGCCTTAAGGTCTAGACACAATTTGAATAAGTTCAGCTTCAGTATAAAGTCTATCTTCTAGTTCTTTCAAGAGTATAGACTTTGATAATATCCTTTACACGTTCTATCATCTGCATAGTCTATAACTCAACCATTAAATACGTTAGTAGCCTTTGATTTATTTTGTCATCTTCAAAGGATTTCCCTAACAGGAAGGGTTTGTCTTTGGTGCCTAGCTTGCTTGTCTATTGCAAGTCTACAAGTGATGCTGCAATTGTGCTGTGTTAGGATCTCATCCATTGATGGAGTTCTCCTGCAAATTGTTGGAGAAACCTTTCATTAATCACATCCTGATTAAGAGGTGTTGGATAGCAAAGATCTTGTGGTAAACTTTGTGTACTTCCTTTGTGAAATCGAGATATCGTTTAAGGAGAAAATGTAAGAATTAAACAAGCTATTGCATGTAATTGGGGACTGAGAACCACCAAGAGTGTTTGAGCGACTTGAGTGTTATTGCAAAATCTTTTGCAGCGCGCAATTTGCAGTAGAGTCTTATGTCGTTATTTCCCCCAAAGTGGGTCACTGCGACAGAACAATGTAATTTTGGTATCTAATTTATGTACTTGTTCTGTTTTCATTATTACTCAATCGCATATTTTCACAAGAAAAGTTATAGAAAGAATAGTTAGAAATAAGCAATTAAGTAACATGATCACAGGCTCACATCAAAATGATTCTCGTGGGAATCTTGCCATCTGCAGCTTGGCCCGAGTCTTCTCCATCTTGCCAAGTCTCTGAAGATTTCATTGGACCACCAGGGAATCACGATGCGCATTCATAGCCATAACTACTTATGCTATCTTATATAGTAATTGAAGCAAAGACAAAATAGTGAAAAGTGACTGTCTAGAAGACGTTGGGACAATTTTCTCGGGTTTACATTGAGATCGGCGGCCTTCTCGACAGCTCTCCCCCATCAAAACGTTTGGTCTTCTACAGGTAAAGCAAGATCTGATCTCTATGAAATCCAGTTATACTTGCATAGAACCGACATGAAGCTCTAGTACTGGACAAAGGTATGCAATCTCAGAAGTATATCAGCTTCTTCATCTTGTCCTCAATTGTCGGCAACTTAGTAAAGGACCTTGTGTTCCTCGAGCTTATTGGATGGTAACATCTTCGTGGCCCATCAATCAGTGCTCGATTGTCTCAATCAAGCAAATCAAATGAAGCTGCGTGAAGTGATCTACTTGTTCAGCACCACACTTTTCTTTCCTTTCTTTGTTTGCTGCAACAAGCAACTTCTTAATCGAAAAAGCACAAGAAAAAAACCACAGACAGACCCAACTGAACACAGAAGCCGAAATGGGAAAGCATTGTCATATTTGCATATAAACAAAACTACAACATGAAGAACAAGTACGCGTGCGTGCTGTTCAGTAAGGTAACAGAAGGGCTGAGGCAACACAACGTGAGTGCCTTTGCAATTTGACTAGCTATGCATTTCCGAGAGGACTTAGATGTAATTCAACTCGCAGATCTTGCATACCGATTCTTTTTCTCAATGTTATTGATTCTCTCAGTATTTGACCAGCCTGCTTGCTATGATGGAACTAACAGAAGAAAACGGAAAACCAAAATGAAACCGATAATGCTGATGGCATGCTACAACCTATGAAAAAACCCATGGATCTGAGTCCGGTCCGTTCCCGTTTCTCAATGTCAATGTTGATAACAAGCTAATGTAATGTAAGAAATTACTTGTCGACAACATTGGAAAGTTTAGTACTGGTGGAGACATTAAATGCATCATGAGATTATTGTGCGTAACCATCATTCAGAACGTCGCATTAGATAGCCGCCATAATGTTTTCTTCAGTAGAATACTTTCTTTATCCATACCGAGTTACTTAATTATTAGCGGTGCTTTCTAATTATGCCACATCCGTTTCCACGAATTAATTTGATTGCTAGATCATGTATTAACTTTGCATGGAATGATATGATAGGTTTACAAATGGGCATGTAATTACAATCCTGTGAAATTTACATACTTTATGAAAGAAAGTATCAATCGGATGGAGAAATGAAAACCGAGGTCTTAAATTTGCATGGAACGATACGATAAATTTACGTATGAATATGCAATTACATGCAATTTTGCACGTGCGAACTCGTGTACTTTATGAATGAGAAGATAAATAGGATAGAGAAATTACAAAAACACGGGCAATGACAAAACTAGAGCTAAAGCTATTCTAAATCCACAAGGCTTTGTCTAGTCGATCAACTTGCTAAACTCGCGTGCTATGTCCTATAAATACACAAGGCTTAGATGAACTATATGTATTTGGGATTTGAAAAATGTATTAGTATATAGTGCAGTTAATTGATTTTAGCTCACATAAGAGGAAATTTACCTGCTGTTTAGTAATCAAATGTGTAGTGCACATTCCAAAATGTCCCTCAAATGAAGAAGCATCCGCATATGTAAGCATTGCATATTTCTATCTTCGAAGAAGAAAATCAGATAGGTCAAGTTGAATTTTCAAAAGAAGATCGTTGCCTTAAGATAAACGGATACTAGCTAGGTAAGAGTGGATATCTAACTATCTATCGGCATATCTATACATCTACACTATATTTAAAGTCAACTTTCTAATCTAATTTCCACCATTTAAATGATTGAATAGCGTTGTTCTCAATGGAAAAGAAGTAGAATAGAAATTAATATTGCCGACATTTTGATATATCTATAAGCTAGACATCAAATAGTTAAAAGAAATGTTGAAGACGTCATTACAAGAATAGTTTTCAAAAAATTCAATAAGCAAGCCAAAATGTTTCCATCTGTAAATTGGAAAATGAGGGTATTTTGTGTGCCTTTCAAATTACCCTATTTCTACTATTGAAGCTTGGCTTTGTGTCCCGAAGTATAGCTCCACCTTTCGTTCATTTCATCATGAGCATTTTCATTAGATTTGGTTCACAAAAAATTAATTTTTTTTATTCCTACAAAGAAAACAATACATATAACCTCATTTTTTCTATGCCTACTAGAAGAAATATCATCACGTTATATTAAATTGTGGAAAAAAGAAGAATCAATAGAATATGAATTACTCAACAAATAAATATTACATACATGAATTTACCCGCCTCTCTAATTTTTATTACGAAAACACAAGAGAACGTGGCTACCCATTTTTCAGCTCTCTGAGTAGCGTTGCATTATTAATTTTATAGATAAAAAAAAAATTCCCAAGACGAAAAGAGAAAGACATGGTCCTAAAAAAAAAAAATTGAATTCACTTCGAAAAAAATTGAAAAAGCAAAAAGGAAAGAAAAAGGATGGATTAGGTTTGGAAAAGTCCACTCCAAGTCCTGAAGTCGCATGAAACAACGCTTACGTGTCGGCGTCACCATCCCCTCTCCCTAGATTTTATCAAAAAGAAAAAAAAAATTCACTTGGAGTCCGCACTCTCATGGACCAAAGTAGACCAATCGAAAATCACCTGAACGCCATCTTTTTTTTTTTTTTTTTTGCGAGGTTTCGAGCAAGACACACTATTCACGCTGCTCTCCTCGCTTGTACTCTCCTTACCTTTTGTACTGTCGTTCGCCCCCTACATATATGTGTGTTGTCATCGCCTCTAGGACTCATTCTCAGACAGAACAATCACATCAAGACCTAGAGAGAGAGAGAGAGAGAGAGAGAGAGAGAGGGGAGAGAGAGAGAGAGAGAGCTGGTTTGTCCATTGTCAGTGGTTTCAGGTGAATTTTTTTCCTTAAGCTCGCGTGTGTCTGGATCTTTTAGATACGAGGGTCACGAGAGGAGGAATTCTTTTCCTTCGTTTTGTTTCCCGATCGTTTTTAATCTGCTAAAGACTCGTCGAAATCTGTTGTGCCAACGATCTGGCTGTGCTGATCGTGTCATTTCTCCAAAAGAATAAGAAAAGGATGGGTTTTTCTCATGAATTTTGATACAAGAAATATGTTGAGCTGACCCAGACGGAAAAAGGTGCGATCTTTTTGTGATCTCTGAGCCTCTGATGACGATCCGGTTATCTTGATCTAATCTTTTTTCATGTTTGGTTCATCTTTTATGGGGCTTTCTGTTGGATTCTCTTGTGTGAAGTAAAGGGTCTAAAGGAGATGTGAACTAAACCTGAAAAAATCTCATTTTTTTTTCTGTACAGATTAATAAAATGGCTGGTGGCGAAGTTAACAATGATAAGGCGCCGAAGAGAGAGATCAAAGAACTCTCACTCTTTCCTCCTACTGATCCTGAAAATGATAATGCACGGACCGATCCTCAATCTGATCCAGTGGAAAAGTAAGGTTTTTTTTTTCTCTTTTTGATATAACATTTTTAATTGTAGAATTTTTTTTTCAGATTTGAAAATATATATCACACCAGCATCTTGTCATTAGTTTAGATTTTTGATTCGCAATTATTCTTATCTTGTCACTGTGTTTCTGTTGAGAAAGTGCTGACTTGAATCTCTTTTTTTTTTTTTTTTGGCCCGCTTTTACAGGTCTGCGCAATCAGGTCCCAATCCCGATGAAGGGATGAACCTAGGGTTACAAGTTGATGCTGATGTCAAGGTGATTGCTTGTCTCATCTCAGCGCGCAAAGTGCATAAAATGAACCCTGGCGATTGCTTTTCGCTCTTGTAAAAAGGATGATGATCAGATCCCATGAAAAGAGTAATTTAGACATTGGGGTGCAGATTGGTTTCATCATGATATTTTGGCCAAACCCTTAAACCCTATTTTTTTTTTTCAATCGACTGTTCAAGTCGTGCTAAAATCCGTAGTTCTTTAATCACCTATCGAATCTCTCTCTCTCACTCTCTCTCTCATTTTAACCGCAGACAATCGACTTTTTTCAAATCAATGCTCAGGCTCAGCAATCTGCTGAGTCTTCTGGAGCTCAGCATTCACCACAGGCCAATGGTGTCTCTGATTGTGCATCAGGCTCGGGTGTAGGACGGGGAGGTGCTGGGGCTACTGATCTACTACTGAGAGTCTCGATAAATACTGAGAACAGTAGGCAATTGATACTCGGAAGATCGCTGAATGCGATGGAGGAATTAATGACGGTGGCCCAGATGGGAGAACCATTTTGGCACCTCCAAGACGATGGCGTGACCGAGCGATTACATGATTTTGAGTACAGACGTGTGTTTCAGAAGCTAGATTCAGCTCTACCGGATCTGTTCCCAGAGGAAGTGGCGGATAACGAATGGGGGAGGCCGCCAAAAAGGCCAAATCCATCCAACACCAATAAATTTCCGAACTCATCGCCCGAGCATGCGCAGAGAGTTCCTGCAATAGCAAGGCTTAAGGCTGAAGCTTCCCGAGAAACCGCTGTCGTCAATATGGATCGGTTTCGTCTCGTTGCAATGCTTATGGATGTGGTGGGACTGATCTCCTTATTAACTAGTCAACATACATAGAATGTTTTGTTTCAACACATTAATGTTCTCTTTTTTCTGGATCGTTCTCAGGATCAATGGTCAACCACTTTCTCCAACATCGTGTCGAAGCCGACTGTAATTGGAATCTTGTATCCTGGCACGCTTGGGACTTATGATGGGACTTTGCAAGTGGTATGTATGAGATTTCTAGTATTTTAATCGTATTCTGAGAGTACGTGGCTATAAAAATGTCCATTCATCAATCATTACCCCATATCGTCGATCATTGGAGTTGACGAAATGTAATTATTAGCCAACTTGATTTCTCTATATCCGTTCACGTATCATATTGACCTATATATGAGTAAAGATGCATTAGTATTGCATCAATAAGTTAACGAAAAACCAACATATATTGGCTGAGCCTTTCCATATCTCCCTCACCATTGTTGTGGAATGATTGTCCCAGAATGTTGAGAATAAATCCTAACCTTCTCACGGTTTCTTGAATGACAATTGACGTTTTACATGACATTGTTCAAACATTAGCATTTAAATTATATACAGAACGAAAATTGCATGAATGCATGTCTTGGAGCTTGTGGTTGGGGACAAGGTGCTCACTTACTAGCGAGAGCTATCAAAATATTTGACATGTGAACACTACCTTATTTTTTTCACTCTCAAAATAGAATACGAGTGTGCTATGAGTCTAAGTCTATCATTTATACTGCCTAAACCTTGATCAACGATTTGAGTGTCCTTTTCTCATCTTTAATTCCTAGATGTAGTTTCAAAGCTTGTTAGACAATGCACCCAATGTCTTCAAACTAGAAGTTTTATAGATTTGAACAGTAATCTCCAACACTAGCTAATTATTTTTTCTTTAATCTGTCTCCTAGATGTCTGCGGAATTTCATTTGCCTACCGCACTTGTTCCCTCGAGATCCGTTTACTTTGCCAGGTACTGCAAGCAGCTTGACTGGGACCTGTGGGGAGTAGTCGATTTTTCACTAGAGTCCATGTTTCATTGCACATACTTTAAGTACCAAAGGAGGCCATCGGGTTGTCTGATCCAACAATTACCAAATGGTTTCTCTAAGGTTTGACTCTTGAGTTTAATTAATACTCAACCCTTATTATGTTCAGCTTAATTGATATATTCATTTATTTATATGCATAACAGGAAAAAAAAAACGAGCAAATTAAACGTGGAATGACATAATTATAGTTATGTTGCCAAATGTGTTTTATGTGCATTTAGGTCACTTGGCTTGAGAATGGAGGAGTGGACTATACCTCAATCCATAGCATCTATAGGCCAATTGTCTGCTCTGGTTTTGCGTTTGGTGCAAAGCGCTGGATTTCTGCGATCACCAGACAAGCTGAATGGCTGCAAGCTCTAATGGTGCCAAATCGGAATGTCACATTCAACAATGGTAAAACAACTTCACACACACACCAAAAAGAATAAATAAATAAAACCCTTATCTTGTTATTCTTTTATGAGTAAAATAGTTTCATGATGATTGGTGTAATTACTGGCTAACACCATCTTTGTGATTTTCGGCGTATCATGTGCAGCGGTGATATCACAAAGTGGCAGGGAGAGCCTGCTGAAATTGGCTGAGAGAATGATGAGAACTTACATGAAGGAAGTGAATTGCTCTACATCAAATAAGTGGTCTCCATTGCTAGCAACCAGTGGAGGGCAAGATATGAAGGTAACCACCAGGACCAACCGTGGCAGAGAAATTGGACGGCCTTATGGATCTTCCATTGCTTTCACAACCTCGGTTCGCCTCCCGTTTCCAGTCAAAAAATTGTTCAATTTCCTCTCTGATGGGACCCTCCGAGACAAGGTACTACGCAATCTAGATCAATACTTAAGAATAAATAAATTAGCGAATGAATGAAGGATGAAATGCAAAATTTTGTGTATTATCATATGCTAATGAGTTGTTTTACTGAGAAATGCTTCACTGAGTTAACTATTTAGAACAAAGGGAACTACCTGTGCAATGAATGAATAAGTTCAGGTGATCTTTGCTTTGGTATTGCTGGTGGAAAGATTAACTTTCGCAGGTGATGCTGACAAAGACAACATATTTGTCTTTAGAAACTCACATGTGCAATTTTTGTTTTCAAATTCAGGCATACATATATGCTTATCTCATAAGTCCTCGCACAAAAATCGACCTTAGCTTATGGTGACAGAACCATTCTGTAGTCTTATAGTGCGGAGCTTTGACGTAAATCATGTAAGCGTGGGATCTCATAATGATCTTTATCAATGAAGACACATCGTGCAGAAGTGTTTCTTGAAATGCTTCTTGCTTTTCCTTGAATTCTTGTGATCTGATGCATGTATCTATATGATGTCAAGTTCCTTTACAACCAAACGATTGTTATGGTGAAAGATTAAGTTTTCATCGCATCAACAAAGTTAAGCGGGGTGCATTTTTCTGCTCGTGGTGATTGTTGATACCGGGATTAGTCCAGCACTGCGGTTAGGTGACCCGCTTAATCGTAGTCGTATATTAGCTGATTTTAGTACTTCTCTTCTCCCCATCTTTAGTGGGATGCTCTTACTCAGGAGCGTGTCACTCGGGAAGCCACATGCATATGCACAGGAGCAGACCCAGCGACTCGCGTGTCCATTATGCAAGTGGAGGTAAGTACTAGAATCTCTCTTCATCCTCGTTTTATCAGATCCCATATCATTAGAAAAACCACATTTGTTTTGATAGCTTTGCCTGTTTCTTTCTTCACAGCCGGGTCCGAACTCTCCCTCTGTCCTTTACTTGCAAAACAGTTACTCAGACCCGACAGGCTCTTATATTGTTTACGCTCCAGTCGACCTTGGAGCGATGGCCTCACTCCTAAGCGGGGGAAACCCCGATTCGGTGGTCATGTTGCCTTCGGGTTTCGCGATCCTACCTGAGAAGCCAACCGTGCCCGGAGGAGATAGCCGCAGGAGTCTCTTGACTGTTGCGTTTCACATTATGGACGTGTCCGCAAGAGTGCAAAGTAATATCCTCCCTCGTCATGTAGCTGATGGGGTCCAGAAGATCATCTCAGGAACCGTTGATTCGATCAATTCTACTTTGCAGGCTTCCATTGAAGCAGAAATCCTTCGCGCAAGAAGGGTTTGGAAGCTGCGACCAAACATTTTATCCAGTAAGCTTTTTTTCTTTTTTTTTCTGTAATCTTGCTTCGAGAGTCCGGTTCTTTTTTTAATAGTTCGCTCTTGTTAAGTTTCATTTCTATTTTTGTCAATTTTAGATTCTTTGGAGTTATACGGTTTGTTGGTCTTGAAAACAAGCTAATCGTTATTTACTTTTATTAGGCACTTAGAGAATTAAATATGGATTGATATACACTCATGCGTGAATTATATACATTGACAAAGCAAATTGTAGCACAGATTTATTGCTAAATTATATTATTATTTGTCAAACACGGGCAATCATATTATATGTGTGTGAGTGTGTGTGTGTACATATATATATATAGTATTTGTTAAATATACCAGATTTTAATAAATATTTCTACATTATTCAACTCTTGTTGAGATTTACACCGTCGTGTGATAGAACACTCTCACACGGACGTGATTCAACCCTGTATGAGTTTTCCGTGATTTTTCAGTTTCTCATGCAACTCTAATGAATAAAATACATGCATAATATCTTCCTTTATAATAGTATTGCTAGTTAACCATGATATGTACGAGAAGTACTGGGCATAGATATACCTTAACAACATAATTATCATTAGGTGCTTTCCTTAACTTTATGTAGAGCTGCATGATCCACCTTTTTTGAGATTTCATCGTTATTAATATGCTTTACTCCTTCATTTTGAGTGTATTGAAGATTGAAACCGAGTTTGTTGGTACTGCAGTTATCCTGGAGGATGAAAAGGCAAGGAAATTGGGCCGCACAGATCCATAGGATGCTGTCTGAATCTCTCTGCTGTAGACAAAACTACCATCGAGTCATCTGCTATAAAATAAATAAAAGTTTAGCTTAAACTTTTTTTAATTTATCAATTTCGTCTATCGTGTCTGTTTGCGAGACTCTCGCATGTTGTGTGTTGTGAAACATCTCTTTATATGGCGTTGGAAGCTGTAGAAGCTGTCTGATATGACCTGGGTTTTAAGTTAAATGCCAATGTTGTGATCAATCCTTTGGATGAGCAGTTTGCTTTCTGCTTTCTACCTTTATGTCGCGATGATATGTTGTGTTTTTATTAGCAAGGGATATGTTGCTTATACATGATCTAGCTCTTCTGACGTTGGATCTTCTAGCTCAGGCTGGTGATCCAAATCTGGGGGCTATCATATGCATAGCTTGGCGAGGCAGGTGTTGTTAATTCACGATGTGCGTGGATTGGTTCACGTGCATGGCTCGGTTGCATGCAGAAAATAATCACTCAAAACAGGGCCTTTTTCTTTTCACTATCATTGACCTGTTTACCTGCAAAGTCCAAAGCTTGTTTCATTCAGTCACTTTCAGTACATCGACGTTTAGAATAGTGAAACATCATGGCTCGGAAAGCATGCGAGAGGTCACTGTCTCGTTGACTATCTCAGTGCAGATCACCTCTGAAGTTTGGGCCACTTATAAACAGTGGATGGCCTGACTATATATCATCCCACAGGTTACCGTGATTGCTTATGGGATTATTTTCCCTGTCTGCGTGGGTCGATGTGAAAGTGTCCCTTTCATCTCTAATGTTGGAAAAATTTTAAAAAACTTTTCGAACAATCGTGACACAACTAAGACAAGACAAACTCGGGGCCGTGGTTAGCTTAGTCACGTAGTTCTGTTGTTGCATCTCGACTGCTAGGTAAATAACTTAATTTGGAAGTTTGTCCGTCTAGAATGGAATTTCTTTTTATCTTCATTAAACGAGGGGAAAAAAGATCATTTCTTATGAATACGGTAAGATACTTTTCTCAACTAGCAGTCTTCCACGCTGGGTACGTAGATCGATTACTATATATCATTGAAAACGAATTCATCTTGCTGGAACTTTCCAGCACCTCCATTGTATGAGAACTAGAATATTTCCTCATTGAGTTGGTCGAGAAATGATAAATTTGCTTTGAATCTTGAATTCAATTTGGAAACTAGAAACGAAAACAGAAAGTAAATATACACACACTTTTCTATTCTATTCCTTTAATATTGCTAGTTAGATTTTGCCCATGAGTAGGACGGTTCAATTCAGTCCTTGTGTGAGCGTATATAAAGAAAAGAAACTTTGACAGATTTTGTCGTCTCGTAGAATCTAAAGTATTAACTATTTAAGAACTAGCTTAGCTTGGGTCATGGCCCTTGCCCAACTAGCTCAGCTTGCACTTTCATAGATACGATTTCATGAGGTTATATATCACGAATATAATTGGACATTAACTCCTTCCATACTCCGACGCTTGCCTTGGCTCACTCGGAGCGACAAACTAATCATTTTTCGAGTGGCCCAATCTGCCTTCCCAACTATGCAGTCTAGGTGCATCATATACGATAACAACTCCAATTTTTTTCCGAGTTCAGTAACATAATGACCGATAATGCAACCTACGCACAAATCTTCAACTACTCGATCTCTCTTTTCTTGACTATGTGGCATACCTTTTGATCTTGAAGGAGGCTTTGCTTCGCTGGTAAACCGGAAACAGAGATTTTTCCTCTTTTTCTTTGAAGCAGGAAATTAGATGACAATAAAACCTGACCCTGAAGTACATGTTTTTGCAGCATCAAGAGACTTTTACCTAATGGAAAGGATATACAGCGAACTTTTCGGCATCAATTCTTTTCCCACAAAAAAAAGCAGTGGAGCAGCGAAATCCTCTGGAAGAGAACAAGAGATCACTGAACTGAAACTGTCGATTTCAATCAAGAGCTTCAGAATTACAAGCCTTTCTGGAAAAACCGCAGAGCCTTCATCTGCCAGGGAGGATGTCGGTAAATGAAAAATCATGGAAAGGTGGACCTGCGGCATGCAAAAATAGAGAATGCTGAATGTAAACTGCAGTTCCTTAATCATTCGTTCCATTGCTTGTTCAATTAAGGAAACATAAAATGCACGGACCAACAAGTGCTATGAGGAAAACATGACAAGATCCAAACGTTGGAAAGCATGCGGATGCTACGACCATGCAAATACGTAGGCTAAGATCCCTACAAGATTTAGCTTCTGGGAGAAGAGCCTAGGATCACAGCCTTTTCTTGTCTGAAGATGCCTTGGAACTTAGGGGCTTTCAGCAGATTCTGAGTAGGTAATGGAGAGTCCACAGACTTAAATGGGTAACGTGTAAAAATTCAGTTACATTATTAAATTCTCAAGTACACTTCACCGATCCAACGGTATGATATTTCTAGCAATTTTAGGGCCTTATAATGTGCCTATTGATTCTAAATAAGAATCTTCTTTGATTTTTTTACCTTGCTTAGAAGGGGTTATATAAACAATTTCTACTAACCTGTGTGCCTCCCAAGAAGCAATTGTAAAGAAAAATAAAAGCAAAACGAAAAGGCCCATGCAAATGCTGTGCAAACCTTGATAAGTGGTGTCATGGCATAATTAGCTAATTTACTCTATGAACACTTATGCACTTCTGAGAACAGAGTGACCTTGAAAAAACCCCCCGAACCGCTCAAAATTCCTTCTCTATTTTGAGAATTTTTTGACTTGATTTCTGAATCTTTTGTCACCTCTCAACCATACTAAACAAGGAAGAGGAAAAAACTAACCTTCTTGTTCTCCTAAAATGTGAAAGGGAACATGTGTATTCATCTTTGTGCAACCTTCACTCCAGTTAACCACGCCAGGGCTCTGCATATGTTCATCTGAAGGCTGCGAGGGCCCCAAGACAGATATACAAATTGCAGGCTCACTCATGAGACCTAGATAATCTCGTGCACGCCTCCAAACCCGGCCATCTGATATTCGGGATCGAGCTACCTGGTCAAGCGAGAGCGACTTAGGGAAATTTTAATAGTTGACAATCTGGCATTGATGTTTAACAAAGCTCACAACGGACCAGGGAAATTACTAAACAAGGACAAGATATCACATGAGTACATATACAAAAGCATTGTTCTCTTACTGCAGTTGTCAAACATTCTGATTAAAATCTACAACCTACCTTGCCTAAGGACACACGTGCCCTTGGAAGCAGCTCACGATGGTAAGTAGCAAGCTTTGCAATTGCTGTTATCACAAAACACAGAAGCCTTGCCTGTGATGACTTTCTGGATGTGTCACCATTGGATCCAACAGCCAAATCCTGCCTCAGCCCAAGACGACTTCACAAATAATCGAGAAATAAACTTTATGAGTAGTCTGGTAGTGCAAAAGACGACACCAGCTAATAATGGATGAAGCATTTCAGTATGATGAAGAAAATCCCCCTCCAACTAGAGCAGAAACAAAAGTGTCCACTGTAAGGGCCTAAAGGTAATGGCTCAGCTTACCTAGATGAAAGGTTTTCATATAAGAGTAGCTCTAAGCTCTCGAAAAGCTCACGAGCTGCATCTTTGTGAGATCCACCTCCTCCTCCATGCTCCCCAATGGCCCAACATAGTTGCAGTGCCAACTCTGTCTACAGAAGAGAATTGCAAATAATTTTGCCATTTGCTTAATATAACTGGAAGCAGCAATATGGAGGAAATTCTCTGACCTTTGCAGGACTATCATACGCTTCTCCAAGCCTATCCATGATAGGTTTCTGCAAAGAATTTGGACATGTCCTTAGATAAGGCTTAAATAAGGTGGATACTGAAGAAAATCAAAAACTTCCAGTCAGAAAATTGTCATGCAAGGAAAACAAAGATTGTGCCCTCTGAAACCGTAAGGAATGTGGTAATAGGATGAAAATGTTCTACTATTGTCATTCCATACCAGAGTCCACACAAGAAAGGTAAACCATCAAAATGGTGGCTAAACAAAACAAATTACCTTAGTACACATAGCTCCTTCCTCTATCTATATTCAAATTGCGTAGAACTGTATTGAGCCTACTAAAAGTTCGTGCAGAAAGAACCACTCCCAAATATGGAATTATGAGCTTGCTCTTCTTTGACATGACATTACCGTTAACGCTGCCTGATCATTGCTAGGACTGGCTGAACTAAACTACTGAAGCAGAAAGAACATGAATATTTCTGAGAGCGTACTACCTTCAGAACAGCGACAAAGTTTGGAAAGCGCTGAAATGCTGCAAGCATGAATCCCAAGAGCCTCTTTTGAACCTACAGTGGAAATGGCAAATACCCAACCTCTTCAGATAATAATGTAGTATTTGTATGCATGAAAACTCAAAACTTCCTAGCAAGAAGGGATGTTCTATAGGATGTGAAATATACTGTGTTTAAATACAAAGATGTGATTTATCATGCTCTACCAAACAGCAGAACATCACATTAAAACAGTTAAAAAGTATATCATATTTGCATCCCAAGGAGCTGTTGAATAGTATAAATGGACCTATTTCATAGGGTTATCCATGAGGAAGCTCCATTACATTAAAATGAGAAAATTCCACAGAATTATGGTCTGAAAGGAGCTGATGACTTGAATCAATGGAGCTAATTCACCAAGTCATTCATAAAAAAAGCTCTATCAAATTGATACAAGAAACATCCTAAGAAATTATGGTTTCATTTTCTTTTCTTAACTCTTGCCAATATGCTATGTGGAGGCAGTTCAGTGTAATCAGTAAGCAGCAAAATATGTGTCTTGCCTATCATGTGTTTTAACTTCTTTTCGAACTGCATAGTATATGCTAGTTTAAGGCCACTAGATCCTACTAGTCTCTAGTTACGACAGCTATTCTCACCTTATACTTCACTACTTAATATCTGCACAACAATAATGAAAATGCAAATGACAGTTTATTAACCACATCATATTAAAGGATTACCTCATAGGAGAAAGTTTTGTCTGGAAATATTTTGGAAATTCTGGACATAAGCAGGGGAACCAATGCGCAGATCAAAGCTGCATATGCAAGAAAGTTCGAGGGAAAATGGTGAGACACAGTTAACCTCTGCTACGAACAAATCACAAGAAGACAAACAGCGTGTATATTGACTCTCGGCTAATGTTAGGATTCAAGACGTACAGTCATTTACTTCACGTAGAGCTATGGCAAAATAAACATCAAGGAGCCTGGGAGCTATATGCAATGCTTGTTTTAGCCGCTCAGACTGAGGGTTATTTATTGCAGCCAGTGCAGCTGTCATCCCTGGAGAATTCCAATGACGTTCCTACAACATAACCTTTTACGGTTAATAGCTCATTGCATCAGTCAGCTAAAGATAAAGGATTCAACCATGAACTTGACCAAAAGTGTTCAAGTGGCATCAGATAACCTCCAAGACCTGATAATGAAAATATTATGACAATTTCAACACTACTATGCTTTGTGCTTCCAAAGAATACGTCACAGTAAAAATACAATGATATGAGGAGGGTTCCCCTCATGATCTTCATATAAAATAAGTTAAATTCGCTTAGCACTCTCAATGAGACCAAAAACTAGCTCCATATTAAGAGTAAAGATGATCTGGAAACAGAACAAGACTTGAGAAAGAAAAGCCCTACAGCAAGGCCATCGTTTTCATCCTTCAGAAGGTCGAGAAAAAGAGGGTCAGCAACATCAATTGTGTTGTTATCCTCAGATTCAGAGTCTGCTCCTCCATTGCCAATGGTTGATCCAGTATATGCTTCATCCATGAGAGCAAGTAACATCTGCAATCATAAAAATTTGCATGCCCTTATTGAACAATGCAGCAGTAGAACAACCTGACTCCTTCCAGATTTTAAGTGCCAGAGATAACCTCAGGAGCCGTACTCTTCTGAATTGAAGCTATGCTGCTTCCAATAAGAGATCCAGAGCTTCGTTCTACCTTCTCTAATGCCACAACCAAAACTAGAGTGGACAAAAAGGAACATGGTAAATCCATACAAGTATGAGCTTAAGAAAAGAAAGACAAAGTGTTGTGCAACCAACAATTACAGCAGATGCTATACAAGCATTTGTGGTTTTTATTATTATTATTATTATTTTTTGTTTGGGGGGGGGGGGGGAGAGAGTTCATATTCATCTGTCACAAGTGTAGACAAGAGTTGAAAAAGAATCTGACAAGCTTTACCTGAAGCATGGAATAATAAATTTTCAGGTATAACTGGAGTCCCTGACCCATTGAAATATAGAATTAAGCCAGCAAGCAGCACCATCATCAAACTAACCTAAACTTCTACAGGTCAAACTCTATACTTCCTCCACACATCCTATTATGATACTGTTGTCTCCAAATGAAAACTTGGAAACCCCTCACCCCTAATAAGTTTCTCTTACTTTACTTTTAGAGAGAGTTTGGACATTTCATCAGCTCCCCATCATGACTAAGTCCATGCATGCCATGATACCTAAAATCAACATCTATATGGCTGACAAATTTATCAGACCAAAAGGGTCTGTGCGGACTACTAGTTGAACCACAAAGCAGTAAGGAGTTTGGACCATCGAAAAGATGCACATGTTATAATTTAGAGAATGTAATTCCACCTGGTAGGTCCATTAAAGATGGAAATAGAGGAAGAAAAGATCCAGTGGCTATCAACCCAGGAAAAATTGTTATGAATGATTTCTCCAACCTGCAGTTTTAGACACATCAATCCTGATTAGTTGATTTTCCATCAGATATTAAAAGCCTAACAATTCACTGTCCAAACTGTTCAACGGAAGAAAGTTTAGAGGATACAGAAAAGCTCCTGACCCCTAATGTTATTTGAACTCTACCATACATTTCCACATATAATCTATTGGAGGTTGACATTAAAAGGAAGTCCTACTTCTTTTAAAAGTCTCAACATGACTCATCTGGTTTATAACCTACCTTATTATGCTTCCATTGTCATCCTGACTCATGCCCTTGTAAAATAATCTCAAGAATTAATTGCTCTTAGAATACACTTATAAGAAATTTCTCGTCCCCTCGGTACCACCTGAAGGTGAGTCTTGTGTGGGAATGGAAAAGAAATATTTTGTTTGCATACACCAGAAAATAAGCCTAAAGTACTGATGGTTGCTTCCAATTTCCATCTCTCTGAAACCTAAATTTTCCAACCTAAATTGTGAGTGCTCCTACTCACTTTCTACATATGATTTCTTCTCTCCTATCTTAAACTTGCCTAGATAAAGAAAGTTTAACATGCCCAACATACCAAAATGAAAAATAACTAGTCTGCTGACTATGGAATCCACAAATAGCATGGCCAGCTAAGCTGGCAAGACTCAAGAGATATTGGTTGGACTGACCAGCAATGAAACATTGGTGGAGAACTTACTTCTCTCCATTCCAAGCAATCAACTTCAGCAACAGTGGGAAAAACTGCAAACACATTATCGCATCATCAGGAAGGTCTTGATTGATTTCCAGATTTATTGTAGCCATAGTTACAATACAAGTAATCATTTTAAAATGAGAAGAGCACAGTGTGCCATATCTAAATAAAGACCCCTCCTTTCAGTTTTTGCTTTTGATTAATTTCTCACATGAAGCTGGCCAAATCAGAAGTGCTAAATGATACGAAAGATGCTAACTAGAAGGCTATATAGGACCAAGTGACAAATACCGATAAGCTGCAACCATCAAGAGCAACAATTAGTGTTATACCTCTGGGAGCAATGAAGGAAAAGTATGCAGAAGTTTCTTCTTATATGTATTAAGAAAATCAAGTGTGGCTTCTGCAACCACCGGATCAGCAAATTCACTGCAGAAACATCAGGATAAGAATCAGGATTCACATCCCCCCGAAAAGTGCAAGGAGAATAAAAGCTAATTTGCTCTGACTTGTAAATATTCAAGGACAAGCCTTTAAAATGAAAGAGTATGTAAATGAATGGTATATGAAAGCTAATTGGCAGTGATCAGAATAATTTTTTTGAGTTTACAGGAAAGCTTATTCATCTCATGAAAAGAAGAAAAGCCAACAGCTTTACGCTTTATTAATTCACACCATCCAGATTGCCACAGGACTACAGAAACCTTATTCCAGGCCTCCAGATGCTATATTGGTCATTGGGTGTTCATTCGCTGTTTCGCGGGATTCGCAGTTTTAAGGAAAATTCAGTAGGGTCATTTTCAAGGAAATTGGAGGGTCAATGCATCTCTGATAACTGATGCCGTGGGGCATATTAATCAGACTTCAAAAAACCTGTTTGTTGGTAATATTATTGAGAAGAATGAGATAACAAAATCAAATTCCTTGGTCTTTTCAAATTGGTGGTCTTTTCGATATCCTTGAGGTGAAGCCACATCAAAATGTGCACATGACATGGTAGGATAGGTTGTTACCGGCTCAAGCATGATTTGAAGAATGTCCGTAGACTTGTATCAGCATCGTGAAGGACTATATCCCCGAAGTCAAGAAAGAATTGAAGAATCGCCTGATATAGTACGACAATGAATACCATACAATAATTAAGTATTCATGCCAATAAAACAAGCATATGGATATTTAGATGGTATAGCTGGCTGCATTATGAACAAAATATCCCACATATCCTTCCTAAAACTGGTCTATTTTAGTATATCTCCAAATCTACACTGTACATCCCCACTTTAGAATGAGCATGGAAAGATGATGCAAGTGTAAGACGCTTTTAGGGAATTCAATCATCTTTCTCCATACAAGGACATATTGAACAGCGAGCATTGCCGAAATTATGCGATCATAAATCCACCGCATTTAAAAGCGACGGAACAAGTAAATGCACGAAAGAGAACGTGGGGAACGATATCAAACCAGCAAGAGAAGGCCGTAAGAGGTGTTGGATTGGGACAAGGAAGCCATCGCCCGTTGGAAAAGCTTACTAATCTGAGGATACACCTCGCGATGAGATCTTCCGAGTTCTCAGCCTTGCACAGTTCGTACAACCTCTTCACCTATCCAAATAATCGAACAGGAACAAAAGAAAACAGAACCACTTCATAAGTGTCAGCACATGTATATGAATCATAACGATTGCTCGACGAGCTCATCCGAACTTCATACTGTAAATACGCAAAATCACGGTCCGTTCGAGCTCGTTCGAGCTGATTCTTCGATACCGCCGCACGAGGAAGCGAGCGCGGACGCGAGTGCGGACGCGAGCGCCGCTCGCAGCTCACCTCCCGTCCTCCTTCGCCGGTCCCTCTTCGCCGCCGAGCAACCAAACGGAAAAGGAATAGCGGCGCGAATGAGAAAAGGGGGAGAGAGAGAGCTCACCGACTGAAGAAGAGACGGATCGGAGGCGGGATCGCCGGAGAAATTGGAGTCCCTGGCGCTGCTCGAAAGGGTCCGGAGATGGAAATCCCAGCCTCCGTTTCGATCCGCCATTGGTGATCTCGACGCGATTATCTCGGGAGCGGAATCCACCACCAACTGTTTGCGGAATTGCGCTTGCCGGGGGTGGTGATGACGATTGAAGAAGAGGGCGCGAGACAACGGTGAAATTGTTCTTTTTTTCCCTCGTTTTTCTTTTTTTTTTCATTTCGTCTTTCGTAGAATATAATCAATTAAGGAATAAGTACAGTACTAAAATTTGTCATAAAAAATACAATTAAATTCTAAAATTTTCAAAAAGTACAATTAAATCCTAAAATTCGTCACAAAATATAATTAAGTCCTAAAACTTTCAAAAAATATAATCAAGTCATAAAACTTATCAAAATGATTTAATCGAAGTCTTCCATTTATCTACTTTTTGAAAGTTTTAGGATTTGATCGACTTTCGAGATAAATTTTAGTGACTTTATTGAACCTTTTGAAAGTTTTAATACTTGATTAAACTTTCATGATAAGTTTTAGGATTTAATTGTACTTTTTGAAAGTTTTAAAACTCAATTACATTTTCATAATAAGTTTTAGGACTTCTAATACACTTATCCTATCAATTAAAATTAATAAAGAGAATTTCCAGAAAGGCAGAAAGCAAAGAAAAAAGTCGTTGAAAAGAGAACAATGTGGGAAAAGAAAGGTCCAAGAAATTGAATAAAAGAACGTCCCTGACAATTGGCTAAACAAAGAGAAAATAAATATTTTAAAAGAGCAAACCTGGTCATGACTGTTTTATGATTAATATGAAAGATGATTCAATACATATATTAATTTTTTAATTATTTTTGAACTATATTCAGTAAAAGAATTGCTAAAATTAATAAAGATCTGTTGTTCTTATTTTACGTTTTAATTACGTAAATTCTTGTTTTTATCTAGTTCACTTATAGTCAAAGTGTTTTGAAGTAAATACGGTTTTATCATTTTAATTCGAAGATTTAAGTTCCAATTCTAATTTCATAAATTTTGGTAGAATGATCAATTTCCTTGCGATGGTTACATTTTCAATCCACCCTTTCTAAGTAAAACTCTTCTCCAGTTTACTTGTATTCATTTTATGACTAAACTAAACTTTACTGAAAATAGAATATATTCATTTTCAAGTATTTTATTCTTTATTTTTCCATTATGGAACCTTTTTTGTTTGGGAATCATATCTGGTTTAGAAAATGAATAAATTCATCTTTACTTTTTTCATTTTTCTCTCGGGTCACTTTTATATTAGTCTAATTTTGCGCTTGCTTCTCAATAAACCGTTTCTTTACTATATTTAAAATTTGAAATGATTTATTTGGACTCGTGTTTTGTTAGAGAAAAAATATACAATAAATTAAAAATATTGAATTTTAGTAGAGGGCATCTCAGAATACCGGTTAAAATAAGAAGCGATTTTCATTTTCAGCTTATTATTTGAAATTAGGGGACTACCCTGTCTTGTAAATTCTATGTATAACTACTCAAAAAGATATTCTGAAAAATCATACTTTAATTGCTTCAAATTTAAAGATTTTGAATGGTTTTACGTATTTCTTCCCAACAAAAATGTACAAGTAGAGATAGTAAATAAATTAAAAATACTGAATTTTAGTAGAGGGCATCTCACAATACCAGTTAAAATAAGAAGCAATTTTCATTTTCAGCTTATTATTTGAAATTAGGGGACTACCCTGTCTTGTAAATTCTATGTATAACTACTCAAAAAAAGATTCTGAAAGAACATACTTTAATTGCTTCAAATTTAAAGATCTTGCATGGTTTTACGTATTTCTTCCCTACAAAAATGAAGATTTAATAATCGTAAAATTCACGAAGAAAAGGACCAAAATTTAAAAGTAAAATCCATGGTAAATATCCCATCATAGCACAGAAATGCTTCCTAAAATAATTTTTGCATATGAGCGTCATACTAATTATAATATTGGAGCCACAACAATCATAATTTTTTTAAACAAATTTAGGTCTTCAATTGATACAATGTAAAATCATTTTTTTTTTCAGAAGAAGAGATAAATTTAAAAAAAAAAATTAAAGTGGCGCAAATCTTAAATAAGCTATATTCACATTATTATTATTTTTTTGGATCTTCATTTCTGGATAAGTTTTTTCCCCACATTTTTTGGTAAGTCCAAAATTGGCAAGTGGTAGGTAAAGTCATGAACAAAAGATTTTACCTAAATATCCCATCATAGGACAGAAATGCTTCCTAAAATAATATTTGTGTTTGAGCTTCATAATGATTATAATATTGGAGCTGAACCAATCATAACTATTTTAAACAATTTAGGTCTTTAACCGATAGAATGGAAAATTTATTTTTTTTCAGAGCAAGAGATAAAATAAAAATAAAAAAACATTTTAAGTTGTGCGAATCTATATATATATTGACATCATTCTATGGACCTTTATTTCTGGATAGGTTTTTTTCCCCACATTTTTGGTAAGTCCAAAATTGGCAAGTGGTAGATAAAGTTGTGAACAAAAGAATTTTACCTTAATATTCCATCTTAGCACAAAAATGCTTCCTAAAACAATATTTGCATATACACTTCTTAATGATTATAATATTGAAGCCGCAACAATCATAATTATTTTAGACAATTTAGATCTTCAATTGGTAGAATATAAAATCAGTTTTCTTTTCCAAAGGGGAGAGATAAATTGAAAAAAAAAAGAAGAAGCATTTCAAGCCGTTCGAATCTAAAGCAAACTATATTCACATAATTTTTTGAAACCTTTATTTCTGGATAAGTTTTTCCGCCCACATTTTCGGTAGGTCCAAAATTGGGTAGTGGTAGGTAAGGCACTAACCAAAAGAATTTTACCAAAATAAGACCACAGGAGAATCCGACACTTAAATGAAACAATAAATATCTTTACATATTTATTTCTAAGAAATCTCACTGCCTTGCAGGAACAATAAATTAATAAATAAATAAGACAAGCCTCCTCAAAATCCACAAACTCCGCCGGCCTCTTCCCTCCCTCTGTCTCTCTCTCCCTTTCCTACGCTGATGGCCGCCTCCATTAAAGCTCCTCCCTCCTCCTCCTCCCCCTCCTCCGGCACATTCCCAACCCTCCACAGGCCCCGACCGTCGTCGCTCGCCAAGCCCGCCAGATTCGCGGTCGGCCCGCCCCCGGCCCGCCGCCTCCGATCCGCCATTTCCTGCACCCTCGCCCGTGACTCCCCCGTCCGAATGGAGGAGCCCGCCCCCGCCCAGCTGCTGCGGCCCGACCCGTTCGGCCGATTCGGGAAGTTCGGCGGGAAGTACGTCCCCGAAACCCTAATGTACGCGCTGTCCGAGCTGGAGTCCGCGTTCCATGCGCTTGCCGAGGATGACGAGTTTCAGGTCCCGTCGAGTTTTCTTGTTTTTCTTGAATTTTCTTTTTCTTCTCTCCTTTTCCGCGAAATGGGTTTGTTTCTTTGCTTGTAAATGAATTTTCCGGCTCTTTTTTTAGCGTTTTGGTTCGTGTTCTTGAATTGTCGCTCTATTGGTTTTTGTTTTTTTTTTGGGTCAAAGTCGCTATATTGGTTATTCGATTTGAATCGATGCAATCGGCTGGACGCTGATTGATGTGGGCACTGAGGAATTTTACCGTAATGTGAGATATTTTGGAAATTGGGTTTTTTAGTGGCTGATGGGGATGTTTGAGCTCTTGAAATGATTGGTGGAGGTTCTTCTTTGACAAATATATATATATATATTTTTTTTTTACTTGAGCAGTCTACTCGGAAATATGCATGAGTTTTTGCATATATAGAACATATTAGTTGTAATCATGTGTCATGGATGTCTTTCAAGTCCTCCTTTTGATCCGCATAGGTATTGCTCTGTCGGTCATTTGACAGAACTTTAGCCCGGTTCGTTGACATCTTGGGCTCATTTACTTTCTTGGGTTTCCAGCTTTCTGTCATTCATCTCTCATGAGTTTGTAAGTATTGTTGTTTTGGCATTTTGGAGTCCTTCCTGAGATGAATATGTGTTTGTCGCAGAAAGAGCTGGATGGGATTTTGAAAGATTATGTTGGTAGGGAGAGTCCTCTTTACTTTGCGGAACGGCTCACAGAGCATTACAAGCGCCCAAATGGTGAAGGGCCGCACATATACCTCAAGAGGGAAGATCTCAACCATACCGGAGCTCACAAAATTAACAACGCTGTTGCTCAGGCTTTGCTTGCAAAGCGGCTGGGCAAAAAACGGATAATTGCTGAAACTGGAGCTGGTCAACATGGAGTTGCAACTGCCACAGTTTGCGCCCGCTTCGGGTTGCAGTGCATCATATATATGGGTGCCCAAGATATGGAGAGGCAATCACTTAATGTTTTCAGAATGCGTCTTCTTGGAGCTGAGGTGCGCTCTGTGTATTAGCCCTCGTGCTACATTGGGTCCTTAATTGTATGATGGTGATGGTGGTCTGACTTTGTGATTACTGAAATCATAGTTTACTTCAAATTGTCGTGTTGCATGAAGTTGGAAAATCTTGCAGGTCTTTTACCTTTGTCCGAATGCTGTTAGTTTTGATTTTAATTCTACTATGCATGAGCTTTCAATGTAATGAGCGATGTTCGAATTGTTCTTTGGAATCCAAGATCCAACTCATATAAGGTGAGCAGTTAGTCTGTTAATCAAATTCCTATGGAGATAAACACTGTGATGGAAGTAGCCTCGATGTAATAATTTAGATGTCATGAAAACTCTTATTTCATAATCAGAGCTGGGGATTAGAGTTAACAAATCAAGTGTGAAAGGATTTGCTGGATGCTGCAAAACCATCTATTTTCTGTACCTGCTCAATTTCTAGCAGCAGGCTTCCTTCTAACCGCTGCCACTCTCAGTTCTGCCCCTGCGGATTTTGCTTTTCTTATACTACTTCTTGAAGCTACTTTTCCTTGCTAATTGGGTTTGGACTTGGAGCCTTGGACAGTACTTGACTTTAGGCCTCGTGCACTGTACAATATATTTGGTGGCTACTGCATTATTAGGAGTCGGTGAAAGCTTAGCTCTGACTGCTGGTGGTTAACAACTCTTTATATGAGCAATCTAGATTTGAATGAATGTCCACTCTATGATGCTCCCTTCAATTAAAATTCATCTCCTCTTTCATTGCATCTGTTGAAATCATGATGTGTATGTTATCAAATGCAGGTTAGAGCAGTGCATTCTGGAACAGCAACATTGAAGGATGCTACATCCGAGGCTATAAGGGACTGGGTGACAAATGTGGAAACAACCCATTACATTTTGGGTTCGGTTGCTGGGCCTCATCCATACCCAATGATGGTCAGGGAGTTCCATGCGGTGATTGGTAAGGAAACTCGGAGACAAGCTCTTGACAAATGGGGTGGAAAACCAGATGTGCTTGTTGCCTGTATTGGGGGAGGATCAAATGCCATGGGACTCTTCCATGAATTTGTCGATGATAAGGATGTTCGGTTGATCGGCGTGGAGGCCGCAGGTTTTGGCGTGGATAGTGGTAAACATGCTGCCACTTTAACTAAAGGGGAGGTTGGCGTGCTGCATGGAGCCATGAGCTACTTGTTACAAGATGATGATGGGCAGATTGTTGAACCCCACTCGATTAGTGCAGGGTAAGCAACTTCCTTACATTGCCTTTGAACTTTCTATAGTTTCCCTCTGATGACACTCTTCTTTGTCATCCTGTAAAGCTTGGACTACCCTGGAGTTGGACCTGAGCATAGTTTTCTGAAAGATATCGGACGTGCTGAATACTATAGCTGTACTGATGAAGAGGCATTAGAAGGTCAGGGATCTCTCTCTCTCTCTCTCTCTCCCCCATGCGCATTTGTGGCTTTTGAATTTTCGTGTGCTTATCAAAGAGTACTTCTGCACTTCAAGGTGCAAAAGTCCCTGGTTTTTGGGTACAGGGTGATCTGACTAGTTTTGATATATTCTCCTCTTGTTTCCCTGTATGAGACAGCCTTTAAAAGATTATCACGGCTGGAGGGCATAATCCCAGCCCTGGAAACATCCCATGCGCTGGGCTTTTTGGAGAAGCTGTGCCCAACTCTCCCCGACGGAGCGAAGGTTGTCCTAAACTGCAGCGGCAGAGGGGACAAGGATGTTCAGACGGCCATTAAATACTTGAAGGTTTAGTGTTGCGATGACAACTCATCTATGTGCCATCTTCTGTTTCATATTCAGTGGAGGGTTTTACATGGATTCTTAAACTCCTTTCAACCGCTTTAAAGAACAGATTTTGACTCTGTCCATATTGTTCATGTCAGAGTAGCTAATAATCTGTGGTGTGCTTTTTATTTATTTATTTATCTATAATCCGAATATAGTTCTGTTTTCGATTTGCATTAAATTAATGATCCGGGCTTAAGAGGACCATATTGCTAAGCTTGGCCTGCTCGCACATTGCGTGGGAATGATGGGCGATTTATGAACACCTATATCCATGAATACCATGTCTATCTTCTCTTTTTCTCATCTATTGCCATGACCATTGGCTCAGCAAAGTGAGTTATACATCTCTTGTTCCCTTTTCTATATAAACCCAACACATGACCTTTTTCTTTCTTTGTTCTTTTCATAACCAATTGATTTCCCCCAAGGTTACTGGAGAAGAGGAAGGCGCCAAAATATGATGTATCATAGCATCCCTCTTATGCAAACATAGTTAGGAATGCCAGAGTATGAGAAGTGCGAAACCGAATTACGTGGATATTACGTGGATATAGGACTATAAGAGAGAAGGGGAATGTGGAAGTATCAAATACTGGATTTCTCAGGTTTTTGATTATGTAAAGTTCAATCTTCTATAGGGTGGTACATAAGCTATAGCTATTACAGAGTGACACGATATATATCTTATATCTTAACAAATTAGGGAGTTTCAAGAGAAGCCATGAGGGGATCAAACAATCCCAACCTTTTTCTTGAATTCTAATTTCTTAAACTCAAGAATGTAACAACCAACGAAAAAAAAAAGAAAAAAATAGGGGAATTAGGTAAGAAAACAGAAACTTATTCTCTCTCTTTCTCTCTCCTCTCTTTTTGTTTTCTCCTAGCTGCTCAGCTATGTACAAAATGGGTTTTGTCAGGCATGGCGGACGCTTAGAAATCGATGATGGGTTCACCGATGGTCAAGTTCCTCTCAAGTGTCCATGGCAAGTTAAAGAGCTTGGCCATTATGAACTTGAATATCTTGTTGACATTGATGTTGTGGGTCGCACTCGAGAAGAAAAGGGTCGCCTTCATCACCTTCGCATATGCCCTTGCCTGCGTTTAAATACAAATTCAAATCTCTCGAATTGCACCCACATATGGAAGTTGTTCAATTTAAAGCAAACATTTCAAAAAAAAAATTTTTAAAAACAAGGAAGCTTTTTTCATGAATTAATAAAGGATATCATGCAACTTTAGTGGAAAGCGCGCATCCCCGTGCTTACGCTTTACGCGTAGAGAGGTCACGCAAACGTCCAAAGCGTTGGAAATGTTTGACAGAGGGAAGACTTCTCAAGTCAGTCTTTCTTGGCTGTCATCTCAGACATTCTTTTCAAGATAGCTGTCTTTAATTACCTGGGTTACGATTGTCCACTGTAAATCTGGAGGAAGCTTGACAAAATCATCGAATTTGGTCCCAATTAATATGGGAATAGCTTTCTGCATACAAGAAAAGGCGGACATTAATCAAATGCCCTTGTTCTTCACAAAACTATGCAATCTGAAATTTCAATGTTTCAAGACTCTGGTGTTCATAAACAGATTGTGGAAAACAAGAGGAAAAAATGGTGCTATTATTTTCAATTTCATCATCGATTCAGAGGTAACTTTGTCATGATGTCAAAGAAAGCTCCTCCAGTTTGATGAGTGGCGTTTCAGAGCAGTGCACACTTTTTCCATTTGGAGGAACTTGACATTATGATCCGTGACACTCCATTTTTTCCATCCTCACATCACTGTGCATTCCAAGTAGCAAAGTTCCAAACACAAGAACATCTACATCATCATTACACTCGATTCTCCAACATTAGGATGGATCGGTGGTGACCCATGGTTAATCTCATCACCAATAATTTACATCCCCACAAAACTTTCTTGTTGATACGAACTACTCATTTGATCGCAAATTGATTAATCTGATGATGAAGAGAAGTAATAATGCCAAGCAGCAAAAATGCATTTAGTACCTGATTCCACTTTCTTGCTTGGCTATACCACCCAACAACACTGCAAAAAATTCGCAACACAAGACCCACAATCCTTCAGAACCTTTCCGAGAAATCATTAACGACAAACTGGAAGTAATTAATCCATAAGATTCTTCAGGAAGAAGATTAGAGATGATCATCGTGTACAGACCTGTTTAGGGTACACCTACTGGTAAGGTCAAACATGAACAAAATTGCCACTGCATCTTTACAAGCTATAGGCAGATGATCAACCGAGCTGTTGTCACCTACAATTAAAAAACAGAAATCCCCATTACAAGCAGGAATTAGAGAATCAGGTACTTAACCCCAGAAGAATCACCGAAAATCTGGAATCGTTTCTCAGAATTTATCCCCCAAGAAAAGAAGAAACTGTATTGAGTTACCTGCTACATCCCAAATACTAAATGAAATCCTGGCTCCTTGAACAAACATCGTTTTGTCCATCAAGTTCAACCCTGTCATTTGCAGGCTGCACTTTTCCTGCTCGTCTCCCACATATTTAATCTGCAAAGAAGAAGTTGCAGGACTTTGCATCAGTATTTATGGAATACTCAGAGCAAAAATAACAGAAAAGCAGTATCATCCAATAGAGAGGAGTGACTGCTAAATACCAGAAAAGAAAAGTACTAATAAAATTCAAGAAGATAAGAAGGAGTTTACTTTCTGATGAAGATCAAGAAAAGGATAAAAAAATAATAATAACATGATTATGCTCTTCTTAGAAGCAAAGATAAGAAAAGGATCACTTCTAGTGAATATGAAGAACGCCATCTGACTTACCACGAAACTCGTTTTCCCAATCTGGCAATCCCCCAGCAAGCTGATCTTCAACGAAACTAAATCCGAATCCGTCTCGTGCTCCCCGTACGCCGCGGCCGGCCCCTCCAGAGCCTCCACGCCGGACAGGGAGTTCTCCCGGCGGGGCAGGCGGCGGTACCGGGCGGCCCGCCCCGTGGAGCAGACGAGGATCCTCTCCCAGATGAACCGGAAGAAGTCCCGGAATATCGAGACCCGCTCGACGATCCTCCACCGGACGTTGACGCGCACGATCCTCCGGCAGAGGTGCGTCATCTTCCCGGTGGCTTCATGGATAAGTTCGGCCATGGAGAGGAGAGGGGAGGGCGGCTACAAACTTTCTCATCAGTATTCCGGTCCTCCTTGCGTGTTGATGACTTTTGGTATATTGTTTTGGCTAGGGAGAGGAAAAGGGCAGGTCGCATACAATACTCTGCTATATAGATAAGTCGCGAGAGACGGTTGACCGGTATGTTCCACTGGGAGGACAGGATGGTCCAGCCCGTCGGCTTCTCGGGTTCGACGAAGCTGGTGCGGCGGGGCACTTTGGTCAATCTGGACGGGCCTTTAGATGCCAAGTCAATTTCGGTCACTTGGCGAGGAGGGAGGGAGTAGTTTTGGAAGTTGGGCTCTGCTCTGCTCTGCTTTTTTCTTTCCTTTTCTTTTTCTTCTGGTTTTGCTGCTTTCCTTCTTTCTTTTTCTTTCCCTCCTTTTCTTAAAGGGATAATACCCTGTCGATATGCACAGAGCACAAGCATCTTGTGATGCGTTTCAGATGTAAGAGACTGGAGAAATGTGAGTTTCTTTAATAAGCAAAGAGATCTGATGATGGGTCGCCCCAGAAAAAGTTACAATTCATAAGCCATTCTCAATGTATAGAAAATTGGACTATCACGACATAATCGAGTGGGAATGCATTGTCTTTTACTTAAAATAACTTTAAAAGTCTTATCTTGATGGATGCAAATCAAGCGATTTTCGGAAATTTTTGTCATATTTTTGGGATTTGGTCTATGTTAAGCTTCTATTTTTGTATAATTTGCTGAACGCATATAGAAGAAAAGTTCCAATGTGAAAATCAAAGAACTTTTCCAGGGTGTATGGATTTTGAAAGGTAGAACAGAGTTCAACTCATGATGCTAGATCTTTCAGAATGGTCTTCTTCTTCTTCTTGCATATAAAATGAGAGGAGTCTAATTTATGCCCTTTCCCTAAATTATATATAGATAAAACAAAGATGAAGCATGCTGGTGTGTTCCTTGCCAAGACAAAAGTTTAAGGTCCGATCCCTCCTTGCGATCGTCTGACACCGAAAAAGGGTCCGGAAACGAGATGCTGTTTTTTGATTGGTGGATCCAGATCAAGGTGCGTTTTTATGCACAAAAGGGCAAAACGTAGTGAAAAATATATAAAGAAAAGGATATCGTCAGATAAACCCCATTTCTTTTACCAGGAGAAAAGTATACACCACAAAAGTACAAAAACTAGACACATGACATGACACAATCAAGTATCGGGTCATCTCCGGTCGTTGGCACTAAATCTTCCCTTTCAATCTAATACTGCTTGTTTCATGGGTGACTTGAGAGTTGTATCGCTATTGCTCAGTTTGGAATGATAGGGATAAGGGCTGGCTCAACAGTTCCTAGTGAGGTCTAGCACAGAAGTAGATTGGAATTCATGACACTCTACTCACAAAAATGGAGATATACACTTATCTTATATTTTTAGTAATTAACTATTTAAATTCACATCATATATTCTCAATCGTAAAACGGAGCCTTTTGTTGTGTGATCGTATGCAACTCACTGATCAATCATTTGAGGATTGTTAGAAGAGAGTGCACAAATGTATCAAGAATATTTTAGATTTTCGCACGAGATTTGATTCATGGTTAATTGAGAGGCAGGGATTTTATCACCATTGTTCATTATGGGATGACAGGGAAAAGGGCAGACATAACAACTCCTTGTGATGCCTAACTCAAAAAAGAAGAAGATGATAATTCATTACTCTCTCTATTCATGGGTACTTGAGAGGCTAAGGTTTTATCACTGCTGTTCATTATAGGACAACAAGGATAAGGGTAGACACAACAGTTCGTTGTGATGTCCAGCGAAAAAAAGAAGATTATAATTCAACACAACAGTTCCTTATGATGTCTAGCTAAAAAAAGAAGATTGTAATCTCTCTCTCTCTCTCTCTCTCTCTCTCTCTCTCTCTCTCTCTCTCTCTCTCTCTCTCTCTCTCTCTCATGGTTTTAATAATTAGCTACCTAGATTTAATGAAATTATTTCAATTTGCATCATGTGTTCACAGTCGAAGAGTAGTGTCTTTGGTTATGCGATGGTATCCAGCTCACCATACTATACTGTTGAGGATTGTGCCAAGATATTCCACTTCTTTGCCTCAAGGCTTGATTGATGACCACTTATACCTAGACATAGCCATTCATAACGTCTGGTTTACTTAATCAAGCTGTGCATTGATCTTGAGGTGGACTTCTAGAAGCAAATGCTAAATTATGTGAATTGATCAATCGAAAGGAAGTAAAAAACTAATTTTTTCAGTGAAAGTAACAAAGCCATTGTCGTGAGATCAATTCAATAAAATTTTAGGATACAAAGAATTACGAGTTACAAAGTGCGATAAACTCCAAATGTTAGAAGGTAAACCGTAAAAAGTAATTTCCCTAATTAAAAATCTCTTTGCCCTTTTTCTCCTAAGCAAATGCACCATCCATGATTAAAATAGTCCCTAAGAGAGTCTTAATCAGTGTACTTCCAAATGTCATTGAAGGTTCCCACACCAACTCAAAAGCAGCGCCTGCTAATTCTCAATTCTCCCAAAAAGGCAGCGGCCATTTGCATGCCGGACACAATGTTTCCTCTGGTCCATTTATATATATCTTCTTAATTTTTCGATTTTCGAACCTTAGAAGACCGGATTACATTAATTAAAAAAATAAAAGGGCAAGAGGGGAAAATACGAAAGTACACGTCAGACGCCTAAGTTTCACCAACAATCACATATAAAATCATGAAGCACAACGTTCCTAGTGCCCAACATGATGACATATCAAAGTCGAATCCTAATTGAGACCGCACGATTATTAGCATCTTTATGTTTGATTCCTTCACCTGAAGAAGAAAAAAAATAAATTAAAAAGTAAGACTAACTTACGCGATTAAAGAAGGGGAAAGAGAGGAAAAAACAAAGTCGTAGCTTCCGACCTCTATCGATTGGGTGGGGGAGGCTTCTCTAGGGCAGAGCCCAAGATTAGAACTTACACCTAAAAATCTATACCCCACGCCTAACTCCATTTAAATATCCACGCCGCGAATTGTTATGTCCATAAATAACGGGGGTCAGGTATGGCACATAATTTAAGATTTTCCTTTGGCACCAAACTGCAAGAAATTCGAGAATCCAGCCCAATCCCATCCGCTAGTCATATCATGTGAACATAAACTTCCATTTTTCCAACATTAGGAGAATCGTCGTCAAATCGATGGTCTGATCAGAACCGTCACAAGTGCCGAGGCCGAGGCGATGAAAATGACAGGGGTAGGTAAGGTGCGTCGGTTGCTTCCGGTCGAATCATCCTCGACCCGGTTCAGACGTCGAACCACGTGTGGACGCGTCAAAGGCGACCCAAAAAAGGGAGCTCCCTCCATTTCGATGGAGGTGCTGCTGCTGGTGCCCAATTCACACACTCAAAGTGGTCTTTTTCGCGACTTTGCTGTTTGGGTGATTATCGATGGTCCGTACTCTGTTTCTCAAGTTCCCAACCCGAGTGGGTCGATCTGTTCATCCGGTCAATCATGCTGAAAATGACACTAATTTGCATTCTCCACCCCGTCCTCCGGATATTTCACGTCCTTAAACCGCGTTTGCTCCGCTAAAATTTTATAATTTGAAAAATATATTTATCTAAAAGTAATCTCTTATATTTCTTACAAATATATTAACAAGAAAAATTATTGTTATTCACAAAAATATTTGGATATGAATTTATCGATTAATTATTTTAAATAATACAAATCGGTCATTTTTAGAAATATGTTTTTCAAATTATTCATTTTCCCGAAATAAATGGAGTTTTAGTCTTGATAAATTTTGATTCACAATCACCCTCGATTTCTATATATGTAGTTGCAACTTGGGGTAAAGATCCTAGGATGGAGAGGCCATTGAAAGGGACAAATGAGAGGAGAAAGCGCGCACCGTCAAGCAAGCAATTATCTCAAAAAAATCGCGAGAGGTTGGACCATGATGAGCATGACTATTAGGATAACATTCATATGCTCACCCAACAAATGGTCTAAATTGATTCTTTGGATGACTCGGGCCTCCACCCAAATAAAGTGAATCAATGAATGTATTTAAATATAAATGGTGTGTTTGTTTGAATGAAAAGAAAATTTTGCGTGTAAGAAAAATGAATTCTTTAACCTGAAAAGGGGAAAACATTTTTTCGAAAAAATATTTCCCTAAAATATTTTTATTTATTATGAAATTTTCTCCAAAACAAACACATCCGTATTCTTGCTTGCTTACTATGTATTTGATGTATTAGGAGCAACCTTTGATATACCGTGTGCTGATTTAGCTGGTTTTAGCAAGGAGACACACATATATATATATATATATATAAGCATTGATGCTTGATGGACTTTGAACCCCACAAGGCTTTATGGAAAAGATAAGAATGAGCTCATCATAAGCTGTTCATTACATAATAGTTCCTCCATTCATCCTTAACCTCTCGTTTCTTGCTTCCCTTCTTTCCCTTTGGCATGTTCCCTTTTCCGTGTCTCCTTCGTTGATTTCCCAGCTAATCAAGCCGAAAAAGGACAGATTCTAAAAACAAGGGCCCAGGGGCAAAATAAGAATATGGAGAACATATTGAGGTCTCTTTTTGAACATGATATCATTTTGGGCTCATTTTCGCATACTAAGATTGAGTCCGTTATCTTATTTCGCGATGCGTATGGACATTATGGATGCACAAGTTTCTTTTAACCCAGTGGCAGAATACAATTGGAACACATCAATAGCCTGCTTATATTAAATGATTCAACCTTGTTGCAAACTGGCCCATTTGCAAAACTAGTTTGGGAGGCTTGGATCGGAAGTATGATAGAATGAATTCGAATAAATCTTACTTTTTAATGCTCGATTTTTTTTCTTTAAAATGGTGAAATAAAGTGCCTTAGCCAATCATTCCCAAAAAGCACTTGTTTATTGTGTTTGGAACCTAAGGATTGTGAGATAAGGAAGACAGGCGGAAAAGAAAAGGGACGACATTTTCCACTTTTTACAATCTGAAATTCGAAAGAAAGTGAAGGTAGCACGAGATTGGAAAAAGTGATTTTGTGCTTTCAAATTTAAAACACATTTAGGATTCTTCAATCTAGATTTCCGATAATTACTCAATTGCGATAGGAAGTGAAATGTTATGTCTCGGGAAGTAGTTTATTGTAAAACCAAGCAAATGGTTTGATTAGAAAATTAAGAGACTACTACTTCATCAGTGAAAATAATTTTAGACCCTGATGCATACATCTATCTCATCAATTGAGATGCAAGTACACCCCAATCTTTACAAGGAGAGACAACGATTGGAGAGCTAAATCCATCTCTGATCTCATCTCTTCTCGGTAGCACGCGCCGCTTGTCCGCAAACGATGTCGTCTCCTTCCAGATATTTCCAACGACCCTGTCTGAGAAGCGGCCCAACGGCTTGGGGAGGGACTTGAACTTTCTCCGCTCACGCAGAGGGAGAGAGGGAGAGAGATGGCGCATTTGCAGACCTCTCAGTTTCTTCTTCAGTTACGGGCTCCTCCGCCAATACCCAGGTCCCAACGCTCTCCAAAATGCTATCTCTTTCTTCCTCTTCCAATCGCATACATTTTGTCAGTGCTTGCTCACGTTTATTGTTAGCGATCTTTGTCCAATGCAATGATTGTTCTGTGATTTGGGTCTCTTATTAGTTTGGTCGGAGGAATTACTGGGTTTGTTTGCACGTAGTATCTTCTCCAATGCGGTATCGTTTGCTGGTGGCACTGAAACTTTGTTAATCTTTGAATTGAGCATGATATTTTGGTTGAGTTATGCTAGGGTATACTCAGGCTGGAGAGCAAAATGGGTATATTGTAAGCAATGTATTGGACTGCGAGTGGAAATTTGAACAAGTGGGCTACAATCAACATCTAGCATATCTGATGAACTTGTCTCTTGGGGCTCGAGTCATTGTTCAAACAGTTCTTTTTCGAGATATTCCGACATGTCCACACACACAATCTGCTCTAATCTCTTCTGTCTTTGAAGTCATAAGTACACAGTCCTTCACAGTGAAGTCAAACGCTCTAGCAATATGTTGCTTGGTTTTGAGAGAGACCCAGCTTTTCGATGGTCATTTTGGATGCTCGAGTTTTGCTTTGGCGCGTATTAACATAAGCTTTTGTAGTCATAGAATTGTTGGTGTTAATAATGGAGGCTGAGTAAGGTTTTTAGGAAGTCGCCCCTGTTTCATATGTTGTGCGGCCTCCCCTCTCCGGTTGGCTGATTAGAATTATCCTCAATTCTCCTGCCCATGCAGGGTGATGCTGGGGAAACAAAGCCCGAAATGCTCTAGTGACCAATCTTTTACAAGTAAACTGGCGACCAGAAGTATAATGACTGGGATTGCTGCTTCGCTGATATTTGTCTTCCCCACTGATCAGGTGTTCCACTTAGTGTAGCTGAATCGTGAATCTGTTAAATATTGCTGTTGCTTGACCCAGACAATGTAAAACTATTGCCAAACAACAATAAATTTTCTGTTCATTATAAATTGTGTGCCACAGTCATAATGTTCACGCTTATCAGATTGAGTGATTGACATATTTAGACATCAGATTCTGGAGTCAACTTTCAAAGGAATAGGTGATTCCCAGCGGTTTCTTCATTTTTTACCATAATAAACGGGAAAGTTGTCTAAGTTGCATCTCCTTTTTGATTTGTAATAGTCCACTTTTGAGATGAACTCCACCATTTGCATTTAGCTAGAAAAAGTTCCGGTTGGAAATCTCCTGTTTCATCTATGCTTGCATTTGCAAGGCAGGTCTATGCAAATGATTTCTCGCATCTCCACAATGTATGCCAGCTCGCGAGTGCTGCAGAGAATGCAATGACATTGCCATTTGATAAGGGGTCCGGTGAAGGAAGCCAGAAGTTTATGGTCATGCGAGGTATGACAGCTGATAATTTTGACCCCGTCAGATATTCAGGAAGATGGTTTGAAGTGGCATCTCTCAAACGAGGATTTGCTGGACAAGGCCAAGAAGACTGCCACTGCACTCAAGTAAGTGCTATAGTAATCTTGTTCAATGCATGTGTGTGTTTGTATATAACAAAGAATAAAGGGCCTGTTTGGCTGAAGGAAATTTCGGAGGGTCCTTGGTTCGCAAAAACTTATGGCAATCAAGTTGCAATAGAATTGCGAAGACATGTTTGCTAGTGTTACAATAGGTATCATGAAAACATGTTTGGTAACCATGTTTTCAGATTTTGTGTTCATTTTTTCTCTTTTTATGAATATTAATGAAGGATCGATTTTTGAAATCTTTATCCACAAAATTTACTCCTTGTCTGCAAAGTAGGATTTACGTCTATTAATTTAGTTTCTCCTTATCTAACACTAAAATGTATGGCCATAGAGTCGGTTGCCCAAAAGCTCTATATCGTACTTGAAGATGGAGATTCATGGACCACAATACCATTTTAAGTAAACATTTTCTCATAATCTTCCCTTCTCCTATGATTTTCTCACCTTTATATCCGATGCCATTGGTAAAAGTTCACAATAAGGATACTCCCAGAGAAAAAGGGTCAACTTCTGACAAGAATGCTCCATATGAGAATAGAAAATCACAATTTTTACTTCTTTTGATTAGGAAACTGACATGGTCATATATATTTACAATTCTCGTTCCTATGAAATACTGTTTTTTATATGAACCAAACACGTTTTCAAGAAAACAGTAAACTGAAAGCAGAAGATTGTTTTGATTTCATTTTCACTAATTATGGAAACGGAAAACTTTTTATCGAACCAGATGGACCCAAAAAAAATTCATATTCCTATTTGAACAACTTAGACTGATAAATGTCTAAAATCTTATTGTGCTTGATGAAAATGGAAAGGATCATTGGTACTTCGTTTTTTGCTGCATTAATACCTGCTCAGCTTTCTGAGTGGACTAGTGATGTGGGTTTAGAGTTCAATTATCAAAATTGCCACATACTTGCATACATGGACTCATGAAGCAACCATTAGTTTTGTGAAAGAAAATGAAAAAATGTCTTGTCTGCTATGAATTGTTGTTGCAATGACAATGGTGGCCCCTACAGCGCGTTTTTGTGACACATTACAGGGGGTATATACATTCGACATGGAGGCACCATCAATCCAGGTCGACACCTTTTGTATACATGGAGGACCTGATGGATACATAACTGGCATAAGGGGAAAGGTCCAATGCATTCCGGAGGAAGAACTGGAGCAGAAGGAAACTGATCTAGAAAAGCAAGAAATGATCAAAGAGAAGTGTTATCTCCGTTTTCCTACACTGCCATTCATCCCGAAGGAGCCATATGACGTCATAGCTACTGATTACAAGACTTACTCTCTTGTCTCTGGCGCGAAAGACCGAGGTTTCATCCAGGTAAGTGTCTCATTTTCGCCAAGCTTAGTGAAAGACAATTTTCTTTTCTAGGATAGCTAACTTTAAATGGAGAGCAATGACACGAGAATATATTATGATTTTTTGTGATCCTACGCAGATCTATTCCAGGACACCCAACCCCGGACCTGAATTCATTGAGAAGTACAAAAGTTACTTAGCAAAGTTCGGTTATGACCCGAATAAGATCAGGGACACACCACAAGACTGTGAAGTCATGACAGATAGCCGGCTCGCTGCGATGATGTCAATGTCCGGTATGCAACAAGCTTTGACCAACCAGTTTCCAGAGTTAGAGCTGAAGGGCCCTGTCCAACTCAACCCTTTCACGAGCGTGTTCGATACATTAAAGAAGCTTGTCCAACTCTATTTCAAATAGGCGTGCCATTAATACACTCTGCCTGGATTCCCCTCCCGGAACATGTTTATATGATAGTCATTACAATTTTCTGTTTTATTTGAAGCAATGCCGTCATATATCGTCCAACTGAATGCATAAATTGTCATGGACTCTCTTGTCCAACACTATTGTCGACAGCGCAGTGCCTTGAAATGAACACGAGCAATGAATTTAGCTGGATGCCAATTAATCTTAAAGATGTTGCCGTTAAGTGCAACTAAATGAGCAAATAGGTGTTCTATCTGACCACCTGTTTTAATTATCTACAATTTTTCAAGAAGTAATCAATTATAATTGAGCAAACTTTGAGAGTGAACAAATACAGCGTGAGAAGAAATCTCTTTGTTTCTTGAAACGCAAGGTAAGCTTTGTTAAACTCTTTTACAACTTAGTCATGTTCAGAGTGACCACTTCCATAATCTTCTACTATGGGAATAACGAGTCACAAAACTAATGATCTAGTGATCAATACAATGCTAGTTACTACGGTAACCAGAAGATAGGATCTGCGCCAAAAAAATGGCCTATAAAAATATGATGCACAAAATGGATATGACAAATCATGCAAAAATCACACTGAAATAAGTCCGATCATGACTTCTGAACTGAAAACCCGAGGATGAAGTCCTTGGTTTCTTCGTCTGCCCTGTCGAGTGCGGTCCGACCATCTGCGTCCTTGACATTGTAATCAGCCCCAGCCCTCAATAGCTCCTCGATCTTTGGCTTGTCACCTTCCGACGCGGCCAACAGCAGTAGGATATCTACAGGGTGGATGTTTTGGTTCAAAAGAGCCTCCATCTTGTCGTATGTGCCCTCGACGGCAAGCATCCCCATATAGTTGAAGTACTGCAAATCCAATTACAAATCTTTCTTTCAGTCATTTGTACAAACACAATACTGCTCAGAAATGGAACTTTTGGTCGCAGCCACAAATGACTCATCCCCATATGCTGTCAGGCGTCCACATTCTACCTCCTTGTTTCATTCACTACTTAAGCTAAAGCCACAAGAACGGTATTTCAACCGTCCGAGGATTAGGACTCGTATGAAATTCATCTTGCCTTGCACACTAAACATCCAACTAAAAAGAAGAACCGAAGACCAAAAGACTTTCAGATAGATAGAAGCAAAAGCATGAAGTAGAACAGTTCGAGAGCATGGGATCACACATCATTTCCGTTTCCAACTTTGTTTCATGTGTACCTGACAGGCTGACAATCTCACCAGTAATCAGAGCGAAACACTTTCCCTCTGTCCATGGCTAAACGAGACATGACAAATACACATGAACAGTAGGAATAGATAAGGCTGTCATTTCCCACTTAGAGCTCTCTCCACTCCATTTTCTGGACCTTCAAATTTGTCTTTTTCAAGAACTCACAACATTACATTTACTACTTCCATATACTTGCTTTTTTTTCACTCTTAAAGCTACTTGCATCCTCAAAAACCGTCCAATCTCGATGTGCACAGAGTATGTGATGAGACAAGCAGTCTAAAGTACCAAAACTTTCCACCGTCTTCCCGAAAAAGAGAGAATTTACAGTAAAGAACTGATAATCCTACCTGCTCAACATCATCTCTGTCAAAATCATCACGGGATTGGCTGCCATATATGCCGGCACCTTCAGCATCGACCCCGCTCTTCCCGAACTTGAACCAACACCTGGCTCTCGATCCGTTGCACGGTCCAATCCTAAGGGGTCTCACCCAACTCAGCTTAGTTCTGGTACCCAGAAACTGTGAATTCAAGATCAGACAGGAAGACGGAGAAGGAATAGGAGGAGGAGGTCTCGAGGTGAAGGGCGGGTGGTGGATAGTACATGAGATTGAAGCCATCATCACCATGAATGAAGCTGCTAAGCTCTCTCTCACTCGGGAAAAAGAAGAATCCGCGTCGCCTGCAAATTTTATCCACTCGCATCCAGACGCCAAGGCCCTCCGGGGGCCGAACGAGCCCGTAATTTAGTAATGAAGGCGGATCGGCCCAATCGAGCCCAATCGAGCCCAATCCAGGCCCACCCGGCCCGAAATATACATAACTCTATGGTAACATTCGGTCGATTTGCAATCTAAAGTGCTATGGGATAGCCGGAGGACAAATTAACTTTTAGGCCGGCAGCGATCATGATTGGGTATGCCATTTCCTTTAGCAGATTAGACCGGAATAAATGATATGGGTTTCGTTAACGAGTGCTCTAAAGAACTTTTTAAATGCTTGAGTGAATAATGTACGTTGTTCTCGGTACACACCGTTTCTCTGATACTCTTAATACGTTGAATATGTAAAAGAATATACATTTGGTATGATTAATAATTACCTTAGAGACATTTGTTGACAACGTCCCCATGATATTTAAGACGGTCCATCTAGCATGCGCTCTCTTGATATGATCATATGATTGGACAAACTCAAACATTATCATCTTAAAGAGAAAACAGAAAAGAGGTTCTTGGAACAAATAAGCGTGAAAAAAAGTGAGTGTTCTAAGGTGGAGTGCTAGAAAGGAAATGGGTAGCTTTTTATATTGCAAAAGTTGCTTATTTTCTTCTAAACAGGTAAATGTTGACGAGTGAATCCAAAAAAAGCTTAGACATGAGCAAACTGGACCCCATTATGACCTCGGATTGAGTTGTCGACCAGCAGGTATGATTGCCTCGTGGTGGTCGCCACGGACCATGGTTGCTTCCGACCACCATGATTGATTACTACCCACCATGAGTTTGATTGTGTGAGAGAGAGAGGGGGGTAAATTTTTAGCTTAGAGACGATGATTTACTTTTGAGGGGTAAATGTAGCTTCAAAAAAAGTGAGTGTTCTAAGGTGGTGTGCTAGAAAGGAAATGGGTAGCTTTTTACATTGCAGAAGTTGCTAATTTTCTTCTAAATAGGTAAATGTTGATGAGTGAATCCAACAAAAGCTTAGACATGAGCAAACTGGACCCCCATTATGACCTTAGATTGAGTTGTCGACCGGCAGGTACAACTGCCTTGTGGTGGTCGCCACGGACCACGGTTGCTTCCGACCATCGTGATCAATTACTACCCACCATGAGTTTGATTGGGGAGAATTACCAAAAAAGTCCTAAACCTATCGGTGCCGGCCAGAGGAGGGAGAAGAAGGCCCCAAAAAAAAAAAAAAATTTAAATTTAAAAAATTATTTAAAAATTCGAAAAAAATAAAATATTAAAAAATTACCTCACCAGTCGGCTGTCCCCCACCGGTGTCCACGTCAGCGCCGGCCGGCCAATTTTGGCCGGATAGATTGAATTGGCACAATTATAAAAGGTTTAGGACTAAATTAGATAAAAAAATGTTTAGAAGCGAATTGACACAATTGCAATAGATTTATGACTTTTTTAGTAATTCTCCCGTTTGATTGTGTGTGAGAGAGAGAGGAGTAAATTTTTAGCTTGGAGACAATGATTTACTCTTGAGGGATAAATGTAGCTTTAAAATTATAACATCGCCAGGCAACTCACAATTTACCCATTGCAGCTGGTTCTTTTTGCTGTTCGTCGTCTTTTCTTTTCTTTTTTTTGCTACTAAATGTGGAAGGTAAACTCTCAGCAATCCACCGGCACTTCTCACATATATACTTCAATTGCCCAAGGCTCTCGTGATCCCATTTCTTGAAGCTTTCAGTTTCAGCGATGGATGAGGGTGACTTACGGCGTTGGCATTGGCGGATGAAGGAGGAGGAAGAGAAAGATGTCGGACTGGAGAAGATGCCATATCTGCATCTCCCTTCAAAAAATAATAAAAAGTACCACGCCAGTGTCGTATGTCACAAGAGAGTAATATAAAAAGTCATGTCTCATTTTTCATTATTTGAATTTAATGAAATTAACGAAAGAATTTGATTATATTTTTTGAAAATTTTAGAACTCAATTGCATTTTAAGACAAGTTTTAAAACTTTAGATTCGCTCGTCTCAAAAATAAACTATTTAAATGAGTGTGGTAAAAGTGGTACCATCCACCGACCGGTGGAATTTTACAAGATCCACATATTAAGCAGTATTTCTTATGTTTTCATCTTTTTCCTTTTAAATTTTTTATCAATATGTTTATTATTAAACAACCAATCTATAAACCTAAAGACCAAAACTATTTTAAATAGCTAGTAACTCATAAACACCAACTTATAAGAAACTCAGACATCGATTAAAAGCCAAGGCCTAAACAAAAGCATTGTCAAAACTAGCCAAGGTAACTTGATTTCAACAAGACATTACTTTTCTCTTAAAGTGAAACTTCAAAGTTGATCGACAAAAATAACCCTATTCAAAAGTTTAGAATTGGAAAAATGCAGCACCTCAATCAAGACACAATATTTTTCAACTGGGAATATTGGGCCGACAAGTCGGTAGAATAGGTCATCCTTGTAGAAACTCTTTCGAGTTTCACTTTGTTATCCCAAGTACAGGAGGCTACTATACTAAATTTACCCAGCAGCAATCAATTTCAAAAAATTGACACTCCCCTCAGCCCCCAAGGTCCCTCCTGTTCCTGGATAAAGTTCTTTCATATAGGAGGGAATACCCCAAAGTTTTACGTCCCAGAATTCAGATAGAGCAGGACTTGCTGAGGTCCAAAGGTTGCTCAATAGTCAAGAACAATAACTGAAGCTCAACACTAATGGCTAAGCTAAAGCCTAGCAGCAGAAGCCACCCAACGAGGCTCTGAATTATTTGGCTGAGATAGGTCCTATAACACTACCAAGGTTTTTCTGAGACTTTCGGTGAGTGCCTCCAAAAGACAACAAAAGACTACAGCTGTATCGCCATAAACATGACGACCCACCACCCTACGTGCCTACAGATAATGCGTATGAGGCAATTAAGCTAAAGAACTAACGCTGCGATCAAATTCAATGCCGCGAATTTCACCTGTCTTCCCAGTCATGTTCATACAGATTCACCCATTGGCCCGAGCAATTTTGAAGGACACGAGAAATGGATTCTGGCTCGGCCCCTTTAATGCCACTGGAGGTCATTTTGCTTACAAAGGGTATGGGAAGACGACAATAATGGGGAGATAACCCATCTCCTTCCCCGCATCCATAAAGGAATTTCAATCACGGTTTCCTCATGAACATGGAAAAAAGAACCAGCAAAAACAACCACAACCACACCCATCATCCATGCCCTGTGAAGCACTCAAGTTGCTCCACCAAATCAAAGCACTCAGGTCCTATTGTTTTCACTTGGCACTGAAGTCATGGAAAAAGCATATCACAGCTTTAATTAAAAACGACAAGAAAGAGTCGCCTTCATCCTAATTATCTAGCATGTGGTGGTTTGCCAATTCTAGAGTCACTGCATGTAGCGCCACATGAATCATCATCCAGGGTCAGTTTCGACCTCTACTGTAAATATTAGGCATTTCCATGGTTAATCGGGCTGAAAATCACAATTCACAACGAAAAAAGCAGGAATGTTTAGATGAGAGCAAGTTACCAGATTTCGACAGAAGTTCCTTCCATTTACCACATTGACATAAAACTATGTTTGTTGAAACAAATCAGAAAATCTTCCATTTCTCATATTGACATAATGCTTGTGGGTAGCATTATCAAAATTAAGCAAACAACAAGAGCATCATTTAGCAGGTAGAGAAAAAATGACAGTTAGCGCCTCGAATGGTTTTAACTGCAAGCACATGAATAAAGTGACTGTCTGTCACTATCCCATCCACCAAGTAGGAAAAATCTACACGGGTTCACTTTCAGATAAAAAACTTAAGGTTCAGAATTCATGTGACTATAAGACCAAAACACCCAGTGCCCCAGATCTAAAGCAATCTTCCCACCTAGACAACACCCAAAACCACCTCTCTTCATTATCAAGCTTCCATAGCTCCTGGCATGGAGAACATGTATAAATCCAGACCAAGCGACACAGAAATCCCTCAAAAAATGGCTGCTCCTGTCGAAATAGGGTCAAAGGGCACTGTCGGATCCCTTATAATGCAGGAAATCGAGTATTTCAGAAGGGTTGAGTTGAGCTGTAGAGAGAATTCACAGAAGCCTCGACCTCATGTCACAGACATGGCTTCCTCTAGCAATCCTGCCAAACCTACATTTGGTTCTCTCTTGACCCATAAAAAGAAAAGGAGAGGGAGCAGCAATAGGCTCGTGCCAAGCATATGTTCTATGGTGGAGGTTTCAGACAACAAAAGGCCTGTTGGCACTTCCAGTTTCAACTACAGAAACCTCAAATCGGACATGAATCTCCAGGCCTAGACAATGCTCTCGGAGAGCTTTGAGAAGCTGAGCTTCTTCAGCCGGTTAGCTATAGGGCTAGCCCAAGCTCTATCAGCATTGCCACATCTTATATCCACAACCTCAACAATGTTAGTTACCTTTTTGTCAGTTTTCCTCCTCACTGGAGTTCCATCAAGAGCAACATCATTGCCTGCCAGCATTGGGAGTTGAGTGTCAGTTCTGGCATGACCTTTTGTTTTCCGAGGAACCTCCAGGTTTCTTTCATCAGCACAATTGCTGCTGCTTGCTCCATCCATTGACTTCCTCTGTTGCGATCTTTTAGGAGTAGTGGCCTTGCAGGAAATGGAAACCACATGCGGCCGAGGTCGATTTCTAGGAGAGATTGGCGTCTTAGGAGCAGACTTGATGGATTCTAATTCTCTCATCATCAGCGAACTGATTGTACCAGTGGTTCCAATCCTGATGGATCCTCCACCACCTTTGATTGCTTCAAGCGTCTGAGCCATGTTGCTGAACAGTCCAATCGACAGGCCAAGGTAATTCTTCCGGCAGAAGAGTTCCTGAAAACAACGGAATGGAGAGATTGGTAATCAGAATAGCAGTTGCAAACATTTCCTGTAGTATCACTCGTTTGGAGTACGTAAATTCTCGAATGTGCATGTGATATATGACAACAATTTAAGTTCACATAAAGATCTTAAAACAGCGCCAACCCTCCTGTCGATGTCAAATCTCAGCAAAAACGTGTCAACATTTAGGTCATAGCGGTATCGAAATTCCAGACAGGTGAACGACAAAGACCCACAGTTCAGGAACGAAATTAAGCACAGTAGACGGAAGGTTTAGATTGCGACAGCAACTACAGCCGTCGATGAAACGGGTAAAAATTAAACAGAACAAATGCGGATTGAGTTTGAAGTTCAAATCCTAATTTTCCCATAGTGATTCTGCAAAAAGGGTAAAAAGAAAGTTCCAAACTTCTCACGAAAGATGCGATTTTTAATTATGAAATCACAAGACAATTGCCTGATTTGCAGTGGAGATACCTCCTACTCCAAAGCAATCTACCCATTTCAGCTCAAACCTATTTCCACTCAAAAAACAACGCTTTCCCATAGAGCAGAAACTGGAGTACAAAGCAAAGCAATCGACGAGAGAGAAATCAGTCCGAACAGCAACAACCGAGCAACTCCCAGCACACCGACAGCCCACAAGAACCAACCAAACCGTCCTTCAGGACTCAGCAAATCCGGCAGACGGAACCCATTCCCCAAAAAGTCAAAACCTCAACTCTAGAGAATCGGACAGACTCCGTAACTACGAAGCAGACGATTTCGCATCGAGACTAAGCAAATACCTCGAACCGTTCGACAGCGAGCAAATCCCAGTAGATCCGACAAAGATCTACGTCGAAAAAATTCAAAATCAAAGACCCATTTTTCCTCCTCGCGGGACCTTCGAAAGGGACTGAGTTACTCGCGAGAAAAGAAAGACGGTGCTCCTCCGAGATCTTCACGCGAATGATAATGTCGGCATCATCATCGTCGTCATCGTCTCGCGCAAAACAACACGATAGCTTCGCATCGCATCTCGAACGGCTGGCTGACGATCGCCGTGTCCTTATCTGCGGTTTTGAAGAGCCGGTCGGACTTAGAAACGATGATGCGCTCCTATCATTGCCCAAGTGGGTGGCTCGGTCGGTCGGTCGGTCCGTCTCTTTATGTTTTGCCCGGACTTGAAGGTAAGGATTGGAAAGAGATTATTCCATAAATGATGTCTGATTTTTGGTACCACATGATCTCTAAAATCTTTCAATTAAATTTGTTTAATGTGATTTGTCAATTTTAGTTGAATATATACTGTTATTGTGGATGTAATTTTTGGACTTTTTTTTTTTTGTACATATCCAATATATCCAATATATCCTCCCATTAATTCAAGTTTATTGATACTATTGAATATTTTTATATAATTTAGGAATTAAATTGGACATGTAACAAAAATTTAGGGATCATATAACCAAGCATTGGAGGGCGGTATGACCTCGATTAAGCGTAAGTGAAAGGAAGTTTCAAAGCGGTTTCTCGGTTACCAAGAAAAAAAAATATTAAACTAATTATAAATCCAAGAACGATATTGATGAGTATTAGGCTAAAATACATGTATCCCATGAATAAATTGAAAATCAATTATGCATTGAGTCAAAATTCAGAGATTATTTGTATTATTTTCCTAATTAGGAATGAAAGCCCATTATGATTGAAATGGAGCTCGACCTGAAGCCTCTTGAAAAATAATTATAATTTTCCCAAATTTGATAATTAGTTGAATTTTAACGAAGAAGCATTTAAATGCCTCATTGATTTTTCCAAGTACCAATTTCACATATCATAAAAAAAGCGCAAGTTTTGAAATTCAGAAAGTTTATCAAATGCGAAGCGCTTTAGAAATGTAAGCTCTTTTATCCGAAAGGATAACTTTTTTTCACGCTTTTCAATATCCAAAGTGTCGAGAAGTATTCTTACTATAAGTGCGAATTTCAAACTTAACTCATATTGGACAAAGAAGGATGTGATGAGTGATGACTGCACAATTTTGGATTATAAATCTCCTTTTTTTTTTTTTTAACCAAATCAACTGCAGGTGATTGATTATAGATTGCTAATGAGGTTATAGCTCATGAGGTTGTATACATGTTAAGCCCATGCCTTGAACTTTTCCCAAACTTTCCAGTGGATTCAATCAATCAGTCCTTCCTTCTCCAACCTTTGATTTCCAACTCGAATCCACATAGTCCAAAACGTTAGTTCATCTGACCAGAAACACAAAACTTGAGACAAGAAAACAGATCGAAAGATCAGAGGAGATGACATTTGCATGGTTATGGTAGTTTGTATACGAGTTTGAATCGAACCATTTCAATTTCCTTTCCTTCTCTTCTTCTTAGACTCCCCAGTGGCTTTTCACCTCTAGCTATTTGTCTCAATTTCTGCTCCATCTGTTCCTGCACCAGGAAAATCACCATTGGCACCATTCTCTTCGGCTACATCTCCATCTTGCTTGTTCCTGTTTGCCAGATACTCGAGAGCCGTGACGACGTCGCTGATCAGAGGCCGAGTGCTCGCCTCCTCCTGAAGGCACATAGCCGCGACCGCGAGAGCCTGGTAAAGACCCTTTATCGGGTAGGCCCCTTCGAGCAATGGGTCAGCCATTAAGGTGAACTTCCTTCTGTCCTTGAATAGAGGTTGTGCCTGAGAGCAAGACCAAGTATTTTCATCAGTTCAAGGCTTTAAAATGGCTTTTGATCCTGAAAGGCCTAATAGACTGATAAAAATTATATCCCAACCTAACAAATGAGAGTCGGATTTGCTACCATTAATTTGAAAAAGCTTGAGTTGTATTCTATGAGAGGCTAATTATTCAGCAGAAGGTTGAAAACCTTTCAGACCTACCCAAGCAACTAAGTTCTGCTCTTCAGTTGGCCTTGAATTGTCAATTACTCTCCTTCCTGTGATAATCTCCAGGAAAACAACGCCAAAGCTGTACACATCGGACTTCGTTGTCAATTGGCCTGTCAGCGCATATTCAGGTGCGCAGTAGCCATAAGTGCCCATGACCCGCGTCGACACATGGCTCTTGTCCCCTGTGGGACCTAGCTTTGCGAGCCCGAAATCGGAGAGCTTCGGGTTGAATTCCTCGTCCAGTAGTATGTTGGACGCCTTGAAATCACGGTATATCACTGGGGGATTGGCCTGCTCATGCAAGTACTCGAGCCCTTTTGCGGCTCCTGAAGCGATTTTCATCCTGGTGTTCCAATCCAAGGACGCCTTCCCCGGAGGCAGTTCTGAAAATGTCCAAGAAAAAAGCATCAGGAATCAACCTACATGTTTCTTTTTTCAAAATTTGAGATCAATTTTAGGACAATTCCGGTTAGTTTGGTTTGGAGAACAATACTCAGATGCCAAACTTACCGAGAAGGTGGTCCTCTAGAGAACCATTAGACATGTACTCATATACAAGAACCCTCTGATCTCCGTCAGCACAATATCCAACCAAATTGACAAGGTTAGGATGGTGTAGCAGACTCAACATCAAGACCTCCACAAGGAACTCCCTATTCCCTTGAAACCCATTCCGGTCCAGTTGCTTAACGGCAACCACCTGATAAGTAATGCTCAACGCACGACGGTGCATATTAACTGTTAATTCAGTTTTCTTTTTTAGCAACAAGACAAGACACAAAAGGGAGGGAGATATTTCGCATCATTACTTGATTTTTGCTCTCTATATGTCCTTTGTACACTCTCCCGAAACCACCTTCGCCAATTAGGGAGTCGGGGTTGAAATTGTTCGTTGCAACGCACAGCTCCCTGAATGTAAATATCTGAGCTGCGATATTCCCTTTACCAATTTTTTTGATTTCCTCGGTGATGTATCTGCGCCTGCTGCTATCTGCATTAAGGGAAATTTTTTCTTGATCAGTTTGGTGCAGTATTGCCTTTAGTTTAGAAGGCAGAAGTTTATGTTTATCTGATATGATCAAGCATTCATATCACTCGTGCTCATGACAAAAACTTTCAGGGCAGTCCAAAATTGTAAGACATGGTCAAAGATAATCCTACATCTCTCTCTCTCTCTCTCTCTCTCTGCGCTAGGTTGACTCTAGCTTTCCATGTATCCAAAGAATTTATACATGAAGAACTCAGAATCGTGATTTGATTCAGAGACTATGACGTGACTACTAAGATCATTCGAGCAATTCAAGGAGATATCACTGTATATGCGCATGCAAACATGGTAGCAACTGAAAAGTCTCGAATTTGAAGGCACGAAAATATAATGTGACACAAGTACAGCCTCCAGAATTTCATGATAGGCCTTTGAGAAGAGCTTAATCCGATGTTCAATTGTGGCTGGCTTATATTGAAAGAATCGTTACAAGCACGTTTTGTTCTGTCGATTCATGGATATATTTCAAGAAGAGAGAACGCAGAATCATCAAATGACAAGTATCTGTTATATCACATTCGAACAAAGACGGACCTGGACCAAAGGATTATTCAGCAACAATTCAACGTGAGCTTGTTACCTGATTTGAAGGAGATGTTGGCGAATGAGGCTAAAGTCTTTGTGTCATGGTACTCTTGAATGCTCCTCTTCAATGATTTTCGGGCGAGTCTTCTTTCAGACATGCAACATTGGAAACAGCTCATTTTCTCCTGCTCGTAGCGCTTTCAGTCCACAAGCACTCGGATACAACCACCATAAAGAAAACCCAGACACAATATCTTTTGACGATAGATCGATCACGCCGGATCTGTAATCATAATAGATCTCAAGTCCCACCCCCAGAAAAATGAAAAAGATCCTATCGCACAACTGCTCATAATCCGAGAACAGCAATATATCGGTGAGAAACAAGGACAAAAGAAAACATTTTCTTCTACACCTAGAAGGAACCGGGATTTTTGACTTTTTTTGTTTTTTAGGTTTCTGAGCAAACACAAGAATGCAGAAAAATGTTTACTTAGATCATCTTTCCCTCCTATGGAGTTGGCAGAGAATGAGAGAGACCCCATTATAACTGCAGTTTGCTAAAATTAAGAAAAGAGAGACAGGTGCACACGTTTGCTTAGCTGCCTCCCTCTCCGTGCCTGATCCTTTTGTTTATCAAATTTAGCCTGTTTCTTTTCTGGACCTCTTCCCCCCTAATAATAAACTCTCACAATTTGAAAATCGCACATCGGATCTGAGGGCACAACACAAGCCTTCTCTCTAAGGCCATTCCATTTGAACAAGCCGAAAGGGTTAATTGGCATTGTTGTTCCACTTTTCTACTCTACACCATCTTTTATTAAAGATGGAATATATATCATTGCTTGTAGGGTATATCCTCAGCGGGAAAACTATCAAAAAAGTCCTAAACATATTGCAATTGTGTCAATTCAATCATAAACTTATTTTTTAACTAATTGAGTCATAAACCTTTTATAATTATTCCCGATCAGTCCATTCGGCAAAAAATGGTCGGCCGGCGCTGACGTGGCAGCCAGCCAGTGCCGGCGACATTTTTTTAATAATATATATTTAATATTTTTATCTTTTTTTCCTCTTTTTTTCCCCTTCTCCCTCTCCCTCCTTCTTCCTTTGGCTCCGGCGACGGGCCAGAGAGGAGGGCTAGCCGGTCGCCAGACTGAGGCGGCCGGGCTAGCTCGCCTTATCGTCGCTGGGCGAGGGCGAGCTTGCCTAGCCACTGGTGGGGCGAGCCCTCGCCAAATCCAGCAAGGGGGGCCTTGCCGTCGCCGGGTTTGGCGAGGGCTCGCCTTGCTAGTCAGCGAGCTCGCACCTAGCGACGGCGGGGCGAGCCCCCACTGGATTTGGCGAGGGCTCGCCTCGCTTGACGACCGCGAGGCGAGCCCTCACTAGATCCGGCGGGGGCTCAGCCCACCATCGCTAGGCGCGAGCTCGCCGACTGGCGAGGTGAGCCGACCAGAGCCAAAGGTAGGAGGAGGGAGGAGGGAGGAATAAAAAAAAAGATTAAAAAAATTAATAAAATATTATTAAAAAAAAGGCCGCTAGCGCCGCCGGCATTTTGCCATGTTAGCGTCGGCCGACTAATTTTGGCCGGATGGACTGATCGGGAATAATTGTAAAATGTTTAGGATTCAATTGGTCAAAAAAATAAATTTAAAACTGAACTGGCACAATTGCAATAAGTTTAGAATTTTTTTGGTAATTTTCCCTATCCTCAGCTATGGCATAGAACGAATGGTGTGATTGAGTTTTCCAAGTATTTGAGAATGATATCACCAGTGCTCATATGGTGCTCACTTGAGTGCCATAATTTATTTATATTTTTGAATACTTGAGTATCATGATTTTTAAAAAACGTTTACTTGAATGTCATAACTTTATTTGATTGCTTAAGTGCGAAAAATATTCACCCAAGTGCTAGAAATTCGACATGACATAGTATTTGTGGTAAACAATTTTAAAAAGTTACAGTACTCAAGTGATCAAAAAAAATTATAGCGTTTAAGTGATCGAAAAAGAAGAAGTTATAGCCCTAGTTATGACTCAAGTATCATTATAAAAAATCAGGGAACTGATATGGCTCTCTACAATTTGATCAACCCAAATGAGCAACTGTACCTTTTTGACTTGATATTGGATGAGGAGAAAAGGCACCTGTACCGTTCCTTTTGAGTGAAAGTTCTTCAATCCGAAAATTCCTTTCAAAATTGCAATGGAATCAACTACTTAATGGAGTAGCTCTTTTGACCGATTGGCGAGAATTATGGTGCATTTGGTTCAATATTCTCAATGGACTTTCGACCTCCTAAAGCTTTTTAGTCCCAATGCTAATAAGGACTAGTATTGGGCTTTGAGCATTTGGCTAGATGCTGAAATTAATTTTTTTTTCTTTCCAAAACTATCCTTAGCAATTTTTCAAATTTTTGATTTTGCCCTTGGTTAATTTTTTTTATTATGAAAAGGAGACAACCCTTCGCTGGACTAGCGAAGGGTTACAGTCGCCGGACTAGCGAAGGGTTACAGTCGCCAGCGAGCCAATTGGTTATGGTCGCCTAAGGTCGGGCGACCTCCAGCGAGGGTCGCGAGACCCAGCTGAGGGCCGCTGGAGGTCGCACAACCTCGAGCGACCTGAGGTGGCCGTAGCCCTTCGTCGGTCTGGCGAAGGGTTTGGTTCATTTTAAAAATATATATTTAAAGCCCATTGCAAAAATCTTTTTGCCAAACACATATTCAACTCAAAATCCATTTGTAAAGAGGTTTTAACCAAACACAATATGCATTTCCCCAAATAGCTTTAACTTTCAGCATTTGCATTACACTCCGAGGTCATTTGCAAAGCTGAACCAAACTGAACCAAACATAGCCTTAACAAGTGAACTAGCTCAATTGAAACAAAAACTGCTACATGAGTCCGACTCTATATCATCTGAAATGACAAGAATCAAGAAATTTTCATTTTCAAGACATTTCTGTATCAGGATGATCTTTGTCAAAAATCGGCATCTTATCAGAACATGAAACAATAATCATAGGCTTCGGTTCTAGTCCTCAACATAACGGAAGGCAGAATATGCAAGATCTAGGACATATTCCCAGGTAAAATAACCTTTTGACCCTGGAAAATACTTCAAAATACTCCTGCCAGGTTTTGATAGATGATGGTTGTTAAAAAGCCGATGGCGATTAACTTTTCATTTGGATTTTCTGGCATTTTAAAATTCATTTTCACACATTCACAAAGAATGGAGTCTTGTCCACTGCATCAGATACATGACACTGAAATCAGCCATAAAGCATTGCCATTTCTCACATAAGCTAAATAATCAACAGAACAAGCAATCTAAACATTCACAAAGCACTGAGATCAATCTCCCCGAAACTCCCAAAAAGCAAATGAAATGAAATAGAATAAGAAGGAGAAGGAAAAGAGATGATGGTCCAAAGCATTAGATAAAGAGATCCAGTTTGAACATAACAGACATGGAAGGACAGTAGAAAATTTACATGAAAGCATCGCAATTGAATTTCTTCAGAGTGACTTATCATTTGGTAATCCGAGCTTTTTGCGCAGCAACTGCTCTCTCCAGCTTGCTAATCCGAGCTTCGAGATCCAGTGCTAGGATTTGAATCATTGAACACTCACTGCTTCCTCCCACATTTCCGCTGGCTAAACCTCCTTCGGTAAAGCTATGGCCTATTCCATTTGTGCCTTCCCCATTTTCTCTTTGAGCTCCTCCAGGAGCAGTATCGTGGGGCCTATTCCTCTCGACAGGTTCCAATGGTGACTCTCTCACTTCGATGTCCGTGTCTTCTTTACCCGCATTCTGTAAGAAGGAACTTTGCGTTTGATCATTCTGCGAGCAATTGTTGCAGACACTAACCAAGCAGCTCCCGGTAGCACTTCTTTGCCTATTGGACCTTAGAAATTCTGCCAAAGTTAGCCCATCATCACTTTCGCTGGAGTCAGCTGTGTCCACAGTAATGTTTTTCCGCCGAAAACCAGGAGGAACCGAGTCATCATTGACTACCAACTTTCCTTTTAATCCCTGCATTAATCTATTTGAACTCCTTGAAGCCCACCACTCAGCATGGCGAGCTGTTATGCACGGTTTGTAAAGCCTTGCTGGAATGTACAATTGCACACCTTGGAGTGACTTACTGTAGTTGTTCCAAGCAATCTCAGGGTCCTGGTTGCAGGGGGCAACTCGACCTGGCATATCTTGATCCATCCCGAATTGCATGGCCACTCGATGAGGCGAATACTTCTCAACGAAATCCAACCCGGGCAACTCCCGAGCCATCAAGCAATGAGCGAATGACCTCAGTTCCCCATCAGCGTCCTCCTCCAGCGACACCCAGTTCCCTTTCTCGCCATAAAATGCATAGGACGCCAGGTTATTCACGGCCAAGCTGTAGGGACGCCATTTAAAATGCGCTCCGGCTTCGCCCATCATGGAATGCATATTTTGAAGGATCAATTTTGTTGATCTGTGCCATCGACCCAACCAAGGCTCCCCTGGCTGAACCTCTCTAGGTTTTGGCCTGATGGTGGTCACAAATCTCTCCCAAGCCCATATCTGAACCAAAGCAAACGCGGCCGACAACGTTACATAAATCCCTCCCGCTTCATTTCCATCCTTCGTCCTGGGAACTAGTCCATCTAAAACATTCTTCAGCCAACTCAAATCTCTATAAATGCGAGCCAAAACAGCGGGCGCAAGTGCAATCCTCATGCCTCTAGCCAGACCTATCGCCATCGGGAGCACCCTCGCAGGGATCACATCGCAAGAGCTCGCGAACACAAACCTCGACAGCCAAAACGCGAGGAAGGCCTCGTGCTCCATGTCGCTCTCGGCGCCCCTAAACTTCTTCATCCACTCGCTGCAGCCCACCTTGTTCGCGGAGGCCTTTGACATCTCGGACATCTTTCGCTTCAGCTTCATCTCAAGCTCCTCGGAGTGGCTCCCGAGATGGCTGCTCAAAACAGGGGAGGACCCCCAAACCGAGTAACCCCCTAAGACCATCACGTCCTCGAGCGTGACGGTGGCCTCGCCCCAGGGAAAAACGAAGGTGTTCGTGTCGGGACACCAGTTCTGAGCGAGACCGAGGACTAAACCGGGGTGTTTCGCGATCAAGAACGTCGAGCTCTTGATGGCGTCGTAAATGCCGGCCCTTTTCCACGTGACCCCGTGCGCGGGCTCCATGCTGTCGACCCACGCGGTCCAGCCCTTGGTGGGGCGACGCCAGTTCTTGAACTTGACGCTGAACGGCAGCTCCTCCGGCGGCAGCGAGGCCGGAACGAGCGGGGGCGGGGGCGGGTCGGGCTCTGTCGGGGAGGGCTTGAGGAAGTGACCCGTTCTCAGAGCCGGGTGGGCGTCTCTGTTCGGAGAGAGCATGAGCTCCTCCCTCTGTTCGACGACGAAGATGGGCTTGTTCTCCATGGTTTCGAAAGTGGAGAATGGAGGATCAAGATGCTGCAGAGAAGCTCAAAATGGTCAGAAGAAGAAGAAGGAGAAGAGTGAAAAAGTGTCATTGGAGTGGTTGGGTCGCAGCAGCAGCGCCGAGGCGTGACCGCGACCCTTTGCTTGAAATAGTACCGGCGCTTTTTCCTCTGAAATCCGTTTATGGCGATGCACAACCGTACTGGTCGATTGACGCGGGATTGAGCACCGATTTGGTGTTCAGCGCTCCACAGTGATCATGATATACAAACATCACTCTTCAATGCGCATTGGAAAGTAAAGTTAATGTTGATATAATTACGGTAAATTTATTTTAAATTAATTTTTTTATCATAAAAAATCTTTATACATTTCTTATAAATTTATTATAAACTAAATTTTTAACAATAAAAAATTTTAAATTGATATATTTGTAACAAACTTACTCTCCATTAATTTTAGTTCATTTGAATTAATAACACAAAAAATCACAAATTAATACTCATGTGATAAATAGAAGGTAAATTTATTACATGTGTACCAATTTAAGATTTTTCATAATATTAATTGCAAAAAGTATTGAAATTAAACTGGTGGGGTGGAGAATATATTGCATGCTGAGTTCCATGTCAGTACCGCTCCACTCCACTTCACTTATTTATCATGGCGTGTTTGAGTTGAGTTCACTTTTCAAATTTACTATCTATGTCTCCCCTCTATTCCCCCCTCCCTTTTCTTTGGCTTTCTTCCTGCCTTTAGAGGCCAAGGACAACAAAGGCTCGTGGCCAGCCATGAACAGCAACATCACTGTGCCATAGGCGAGCCAGCCATGCTAACGCTTTTCTATGGCCATCGTTGGCATTGTTTGGTTGGATCTGATTGGTGTTTCGAGACTAAGATGAAGTTTTCGATTTCTGATAAGAAATATCATGTCGTTGTTAGACCCACTAATTTCCTCTTTTCATAGTCTCTCTCCCTCCCGAGTCACGCAATGACACTTGGCTCTCTCTCTCCCTCCCTCCCTCCCGACTCCCAGCCTAGTTCTGCTCTCTCTCATCTGACAAACCACGTTGCCGCCATTGCCGGCGCCTCCATTTAATATTTCCAAATTGTAGTTCATCTCTCATTCTCCCTCTCTCTAAAATCTTACTCAAGTTTGCGTTGCCCCCTCTCTCTAAAACTTTATTCAAGTTGGTTGGATGAAAATAATAACATTTGATTAGCCAATGTACCGTTCATCTATGTCATCATTTTGAAATCGGAAGGTTTCTCTTGACCTTCAGACCAACTATAGAAGTCTGGAGAGCATCAAAAGAGGACCAAAAGGAAGAAAAACACAACCTTACAATGAAGGCGAAAGTTTTAGAGAGAGAAAGATAGAGGGAGAAGGAAAGCTAAGCACCGGTTTGGATATATTAAATGGAGATGACAACGAAGGCAACGGATGAGGTGGCGGCGGTTCGTCGGACGAGAGAGAGTAGAACTGTAGAACTAGGTCGGGAGTTGGGAGGGAGAGAGAGAGACCGTGAAGAGAGAGGAGATAGGTGAGCCCAACAGCGTCACACGTCGCTCATGTATAGGCTATCATAAAAATAACGTGGCCTCCTAGCTGTACACAATATTCTTCTCGTTCGGGTATTTTTGTTGAGGTTAGTTTTTTGATTTGGGAATAAGCAAAGTAGATGTTAACAAATTGCGATGCCATGGAGAGCTTTGGTTCGGTCGCGCAATCGAGACTTGGACTTGTAGAGGAAGAAAATTATTAGCGGCTCTCAACACTAGCTTAAGAATGCTGATTGGACCTAAGGTATGGGCAATGCTGCTATTTTATTTTTCATTATAAATCCATTTACCCGTTTCATTTTCACTTTAATTTTATTTTCAATTCAATCCTTTAAAAGTTAACTTATAATTAAATTTATGAATAATTAAATTGTTGAATCTTAGAAAAAATAAAGGTCTCCACTCCGATGTCATCAACAAATGTCCTGGTAATAAATTTTTTTTTTGTGACCCATCATTGATCACAATTTAATGGGAACTTAAAATTTCACATCACCCATTTCATTTTGTTATTTTGTTAGTTAAATTAAATGATAAGTTAGTTAACTTTGCTCACTATTTTAAAAAAATGTTAAAAAAAATGTTAAAAAAAAATATTGGAGAAATTACAATTACAATGAAAGAGACAGAGAGAAACTAATTTCCACAAGTCTAATGTCCCTATCTTAACTCCATTTTATGGAAATGATCTCCACAAGTCTCATTAGGAATATAAGAACATAAAGTATGTAGATAAGGATGTTAATTTCCATCTCAAACTCATTAACTGGCAAACTGTCTAATTATAGCTGCTTGCTTCGCTGAAAACGTTATAGATTGTAGCCCGAAGGGAGTCATCGCATGCTTGGAGTCACAAAGCTCAAATTTGAATAGGTAGTGTACACATCAATAGATCCCGTTACAGTGGAGTGTAGAGTATACCGATCCTGTTACTTTGAGCGGTGACTGTGAAGCACATGGAGGCGAACCATAAACATGTCGTGACACGCAAGAAGTTGGTAGCTTGCGGTGACATTGTCTCTCCAGGTGTTAATATTACTGTTATGGATGTTCATTTTCCGTGCTGATGTGAATTCATTTGACAAGGGGATTTATTTATAAGTCAGCATTCTTACCCAGTTTCATAGGTATTCGGTCGCATCATATTGCAAGTTCATTTACAAAGTTGCAAATGGTAATAACAGGGAATCGAGTCTTTTCCAATGACAGACAGCCGTGCAAGCAGGCCTCGAGGGTTTCGCGATGCTGCATATGCCCTGCCATTTCCCTCTGCAACAAAAAGCTTCCAAACCTTCCAAGTTCTACTGAGCTTGACTCGTTGCTTAAAGCAAAGAAAACTGAAAAATGGGATTTTGAAACGATTACCATGGCAAAAAGCAATGTGGGTTCGGCGAATCTACTAGTTTGGATAGAACTATGGGCTACATCAAATTTGGTAAGCAAAAATATTTATCACTTAACTAATAATGCATTAATTAAGACCTTTTTTTTACATTAATAAATTTGTAATTTTTTGCTTATTTGGTTGCTTAAGAAATGTCTAACCAAATTGTTAACGAAATCGTAATTAGCATCACGGAAGTCGTCCTAACTCAAAACGGCTCTCTTTCTCAAAGAAGAAATTCTTACTTTTTCTTACTTTATTTTTCACCAAATAAGATTGATGGGGAATATTGGAAGAAGCACTAGTCAGGCACGGTTTTGTAGGTCACACTACAAGCTAAGAGAAAATTCGAATTAGAGCATTGTGTTTCGATAATATCGCAGCAATTGCATCCCATGACTTCCGCAGAAAAATCTCGTGCAATTCTAAATTGTACATTTGATCTCAGGGCACGCCGCGGGCCTCCTCTCTCAGGCCATTCCGTTTGAACGAGCCAGAGAGCTAGAAAAGGTTAATTAGCTTTCTTGTTCTGCTTTTCTGTTGTACACCATCTTTGATTATAGATGGGGATGAATCTCATTTCTTGTGGTGTATCCTCAGCTAGGATCGGCGGGATGTGGAAGGAATGGCGCGACTGAGACTTCCAAATACCCTTTTCTCCGAATCAGTAAAGTGCAATATGACCCCCCTGCAGTCTGATCAATCCGAATGAAGCAACAGTACCCTTTTGGACTGGATATTGCGTGAAAGAGCAAAAGCACTTGTACCATTTTTTTTCAGTCGAAAGTTCTTCAATCTGAGAATTCCCCTCGAAATTGCAGAGGGATCAGCATATCGACGCTGTGGCTCTTTTGACTGATTTGGCTAGACTTTACAGGTGAACTAGCTCAGTAGAAGCACAGACTGCCGCACAAGACAACTGTATATCATCTGAAACGAGAAGAATCAATATATTTTCATTTCAAGACATTTCTCTATTAGGATGATCTCTCTCAAAAAGCAGTATCTTTTCAGAACAAGATACGACAATTGCAGGCTTCTTCTTCTAGTCCTTGATGCAACGGAAGGCAGAGAAGGCAGAGTGCTACAAAATCTAGGACATGTTCCCTGGAAAAATTAGCCTTTTGACCCCAGAAAATAATGAACATAGTTGTGCCAGGCAGCTCCTCTGCAGGCATTACTCCATTCAATATACGATAGAAAAGGGTTGTTAAAAAAGCCGATGGCGGGTTATTTCTCATTTGGATTTTCTGGAACTTAAAGTTCATATTCACACGTTCACAAAATATGAAGCCTTGTCCACCGCATCAGACACATGACGCTCAGCTCAGCCACAAGGCATTGCCATTTCCACACAAGCCAAATGATCAACAGAACAAGCAATCCAAACATTCAGAAAGCATTTTGATCAATCTCTGCGAATCCCAAGCAAGACAAATGAAATATAAAAGAAGAAAAAGAAACGATATTCAAGAGCATTAACTTAAAAGAGGTCCAGTTCAAATACTACAGACATGGAAGGACAGTAGACAGCTTACATGAAAGCATCACAGCTCAAACTCTTCAGATCAACTTTTCATTTAGTAATCCAAGCTTTTTGCTCAGCAACTGCTCTCTCCAGCTTGCTAATCCGAGCTTCAAGATCCGCCGCTAGCATCTCACATGTTAAACACTCACTGCTTTCTCCCACATTTTCGTCGGCTAAACCTCCTTCAGGAAATCTCTGCTGCATTCCATCTGTGCCTTTCTCATGGTCTCTTTGAGCTCCTCCAGCGGCACTAAGGTGGAGCATGTTCATCTCCTCAGGTTCCATTGGTAACCCTCTCATTTCAATGTCAGTTTTCTCCGCATTCTGTAAGGAAGAACTTTGCATTTGATCAATCCCTGAGCAATTGTTGCAGTCACCAACCGAGCAGTTCTCGGCAGCACTTCTTCGCCTTTTGAATCTCAAAAGTTCCCCCAGAGTTAGCCTATCATCATTTTCACTGGAGTCGCCTGTGTCCACGCTTATACTTTTCGGCCGAAAACTGGGAGGAACCAGGTCATCATTAACTCCCGGTCTTCCTTTTAAACCCTGCATCGATGTATTTGAACTCCTTGAAGCCCACTCAGCATAGCGAGCTGTTATGCACGGTTCGTAGAGCCTGGCTGGAATGTACAAGTGCACATCTTGGAGTAATATACTGTAGTTGTCCCAAGCAATCTCGGGGTCCTGGTTGCAGGGAGCAACACGACCAGGCATATCTTGATCCATCCCGAATTGCATGGCCACTCGATGAGGCGAGTACTTCTCAACAAAATCCAGCCCAGGCAACTCACGAGCCATCAAGCAGCGAGCGAATGACCTCAGTTCCCCATCAGCGTCCTCCTCCAGCGACACCCACTTTCCTTTCTCACCATAAAATGCATAGGACGCCACGGCCGAGCTGTAGGGACGCCATTTAAACTGCACTCCGGCTTCGCCCATCGTGAAATCCACATTTTGAATGATCATATTTGTTGATCTGTGCCATCGACCCAACGTAGGCTCCCCTGGCTGAACCTCTCTTGGCCTGATGGGGGCCACAAATCTCTCCCAAGCCCATACTTGAACCAAAGCAAACTGCGCCCACAATTTTAGATCAATTGCATCCGATTCATTTCCATCCTTCAAGCGGGGAAATAGTCCATCCAAAATATTCTTCAGCTTCCTTAGGTCTCTATAAATACGAGCTAAAACAGCCGGTGCGAGCGCGATCCTCACACCTCTAGCCAGATTTATCGCCATCGGCAGTACCCTCCTAGAGATCACATTGCCAGGGCACGTAAACACAAACCTCGACAGCCAAAACGTGAGGAAGGCCTCATGCTCAATGTCGCTCCCAGCGTCCCTAAACTTCTCCATCCACTTGCAGGCGTCGGCCTTCTTTGCTGGGGTCTTTAATATCTCCGACCTCGCTCGCTTCAGCTTCATCTCAACCTTCCGTGACAGGCTTCGGAGATGGCTCAAAACAGGGGACGATCCCCAAACAGAGTAACCCCCTAAGACCGTCACGTCCTCGAGCGTGACGGTGGCCTCGCCCCACGGAAAAACGAAGGTGTTCGTGTCGGGACACCAATTCTGAGCGAGCGCGAGGACTAAACAAGTGTGTTTTCGGATCAAGAACGTCGAACACTTGATGGCATCGTAAATGCCAGCTCTTTTCCAGGTGACCCCGTGCATGGACTCCATGCGATCCACCCATGTGGTCCAGTTCTTGGTCGGGCAACGCCAGTTGTTGAACTTGACGTTGATCGGCAACCTCTCCGGCGGCGGCGATAAGGTCGAAGGGAGCGGAGGAGGGTCGGGCTCCGTCGCGGAGGGCTGGAGAAAGTGACCCGTTCTTAGAGCCGGGCGGGCGTCTCTGTTCGGGGAGAGCATGAGCTCTTTCCTCTCTTCGACTATGAAGATGGGCTTGTTCTCCATGGTTTGGAAAGTGGGAATGGAGGATCAAGATGCTGCAGAGAAGCTCAAAATGGTCAGAAGAAGAACGACAAGAAGAAGCAGGGGAAGATAGAAAGACGCAGGAGAGAAGGACATGCATATGAATGAGGAAGCGTTGGAACTGGGCCGAAGTGTCGCATCAATGGGACGTAACTGTGACTCCTCGCCTCCAAATTTAGGGCGCTTTGTTTCAAAAGAAAGAGATAATCACATGGTTTTGTGGAAACGATCTCTAATGTGTTGTATGTTTCGACTTGAAAAGTAACCTGTTGAGTGTTGGCCAATTACAAGAAAAAGGTTATGTAATCACCATTCAGAAGGGTGCTTGTGAAATTTATGATTCTGTTAGAGGTGCTATTGCAGTTGTTCCTATGAGTTCAAATAGATTGTTTCCATTAAAGATTGAGAATATTCAATCTTGTTTGGTGGTTGAAAAGGAAGATCCTTCATGGCTGTGGCATTTTCGCTATAGTCACTTGAGTTTCGGTGGATTGAAGACCCTCCAACAGAAAAACATGGTGACTGGTCTTCCTCAAATTACTATTCCTTCCCAAGTCTGCGAAAAATGTGTTGTTAGCAAACAACATCGTTCTCAATTTTCAAAAGAGAAGTCATGGAGAGCAAAAGATGTTTTGCAGTTGGTGCATTTGGACATTTGCGGTCCTATAAATCCATCTTCTAATGGAGGTAAAAGATACTTAATTATCTTCATTGATGATTCTTCCAAAAAAACTTGGGTTTATTTTTTACAGGAAAAATCAGAAGCTTTCTCCACATTTAAAAACTTCAAAGCTCGTGTTGAAAATGAAGCATGAAAGACTATTAAGACTCTTCGAACAGATCGCGGTGGTGAATACTGCTCAAAAGAATTTGAAGTTTTTTGTGCAGAGCATGGCATTCGAAGAGAGCTTATCTGCTGCATATACACCACAGAATGGTGTATACGAGAGGAAAAATAGAACAATTCTCAACATGGTGAGAAGTTTATTGGCAAGAGGAAGAGTTCCAAAGACTTTCGGCGAGAAGCGTAAATTGGAGTATTCATATTTTGAAAGAAGTCCAACTTTTGCTGTTGAGAATATGACACCGAAGAGGCTTGGAGTGGGAGAAGACCAGCCTGTAGATCACTTCAAAATCTTTGGATGCATCGCATATGCCCATGTCCCGGATGTGAAAAGGAAGAAACTTGATGACAAGGCTGAAAAATGTGTCTTTCTTAGTGTAAGTGAAGCATCCAAAGCATATAAATTATTCAATCCACTAACAAAGAAGATTGTGACTAGTAGGGATGTTGTTTTTGATGAAGAGAACACTTGGGATTGGAATAGGCAGCAGCCTACCCAAGTCCTTTATGACAATGATGCTGAACAGGAGCAGATTTCAGCACCTTGTATGCCCCAAAATTCATCAAATACGACTTCTACAGATGTTGCAATTTCACCAACAAGCACTGAAGTAAATGAAGAAGAAGCCCAATCTCTTCGCCGCGTTAGAAGAAGGCCTGCTTGGATGGAAGATTATGAGGTAACTGGAATGGGAGATTCAATTACTCACTTTGCCTTGTTTTCAGACTATGATCCTACAACTTTTGAGAGTGCTATCAAAGAAGAAAAATGGCGAAAAGCAATGAATGATGAAATTAATTCCATTGAAAGAAATGATACTTGGGAGCTATCGATCTTCCGGATGGACAAAAAACCATTGGTGTAAAGTGGGTATTTAAAACAAAATTGAAAGAAAATGGTGAAGTTGACAAATACAAAGCACGTTTGGTAGCCAAGGGATACAAGCAGCAATATGAGATCGACTATACGAAGTTTTTCTCCGGTTGCGAGACATGACACGATCAGATTGGTGGTTGCATTGGCGGCAGAATTCTTGGCCTATTTTCCAGCTAGATGTCAAATCGGCATTCTTGCATGGGTATTTGGAGGAACAGGTATTTATCGAGCAACCCCTGGTTATGTCAAGAGTGAAAATGAGCATAAAGTTTATAAATTGAAAAAAGCTCTTTATGGGCTAAAACAAGCCCCCGGGCTTGGTATAGTCATATTGAAACTTATTTTCTTAAAGTTGGTTTTCAAAGTGTCCTTATGAGCATACCCTTTTTGTCAAGATTGGAGATAAAGGGAAAATGCTCATTGTCCTGCTTGTATGTTGACGATCTTATATTTACCTGGAAGTTGTGATGGCATGTTTGAAGAATTTAAGTAAGTACTTACTGAAATTTGACATATTAGGTGACGTAATTCTTAAACTTTTAATTTATTTCATATAATCTATGAAATATAGTCTGATATTTAATGTAATCATTTAATTTTTAATTTGTTCAATATCATCCTTAAATTTTTATTACATATTCAATGATCACCATAATAATTGCAATGTGAGCTTAACAAGATACTGTTTATCAACTAGTTTAGATTGAACTACATGCCGGATAAGATCTGGTTGTAGAGATGAGATTTTCACTTCATTTTTCTCTGAATAAGATTCATGGGGAATTACGGAAGAAGCTGAAGCCAGGAACCGTCATGTTCAGCTAGTCCAATTGTTAAACACGGTTTTGTACGTCGCATTACAAGCCTAGACAGAATATAGTGATTGATCCCCAAAGGATGTAGTGAAGCCGACGGGAATGCAACATGACTTCAACAGGAGGCAGGAGGCCAGCAACTATATAACAGAGGAAAGTCGAATTAACATTATGCCCTAATTGCTCTCAAAGAGATGATGTACGGGTCTTGGTAATGGCATCTGGATCAGGATTCGAATCGGTATTGATGGACCTGGCGGGTTGTTAGGCCTGATTAAACCCGATTGGTCTGAAGAGCAAAATAGATGGGTGTGAACAAGTGATTTCCTTCAGGTGGTCGGGTTACCTAGGTCTGGTACATTAGGCCCTGTTTGCCCATTGCAGCGATGCGAAACGACTCTTAACAAAAATTAGATGTATAATGGGTGCATTAGAGGATTCGATTGAATAGCTTACAAATTACTAGGTGTAGGAAGTAAATCTAGACATAAGGTCATGATAAGTCCCTTAAGCAACCAAATTTGTGATAACTCTCGCATCACTATAAAAAATAGTGAATTTTAACATTAATGGTCTTGATTACAGGATTTAGAAGTCCAATCTCGACATAGAGACGAGGAATTGTCGTTATTCAATGGTAAATGTGAGATATATAAAGAAAGGTTGTAGCTTTATGCAGAGGCATCTTGAAATGATATGTCCTCGAATAATCACAATAAATATATTTACCTTAGTCTCATTTTATATTGATCAACTCAAAAACCAATTAAAATTCCTCTTGTTCCAAACTATGGAGAGGCTGAGTCGGAGGCTAGCTAGAGAGTCTATACCAGTAGCGACCATCGTAGCATGGTCCAGGCGGGTAGTGCTCGTAAAGGCAAGCTGGGAAAAGAACTTCTTCCCTTATTGTGTACTTGATCACAACTAATTCTCCGGCAGGCTCGGCATACCAGATGATTGGATTGCGGTGTCTGCTGAGCATGGCGGTGTCACGAAGCCAACTAAGGCAACATCCATGTTTTAAGCGCTAGCATTTCAAAAGGAAACGGTGTTAAGGGATAACGTGGAAGTGAAGGATTTTAGGAGAGATGAAGTGAGAGGAAGCATAGTGGTATATCGCACCAAGGGTGACAAGTCCTGGTGCAGAAAATGTGTAGTCACTGCTGGGACTTGTACCAGGAAGCTGGTTCGTTCAGTCGCCGGGCTCGAATTGCCAATTCAACCCGGTGTGCTATTGAAGGATCGAGGAGTGTATGAGGAGAAATTTGCCAGCGGGGGCCATAGCCCGACCTTCTTCAGCTATGGAGATGTGCACATATGCAGGACACTGTCCTTGGAGTTCCTGGGGCTGATCAAGGTTATACTGGACCAAGCATGACCTTGCAAAAGGCAGTGGAGGCCCGAGCCAGGCTGGGGAGATTTCTGGCACTGGTGGATGGCTGTGCACCTGTGTCCAAGCTATCCTGTATGTACTTTGATGACACCGGACGAGGTTGTGATGGATTTCCTAGGAGGGGAGCTCAGGGAGGATGGGGTGATAGGTAGTGCTTTGGGTCAGGGGTTGAAGAGGGCTCCGTTGGTAGAGAAGATATTGGTGGGCGTCGAGCTCACTGGGCATGCAGATGGGGTGGAGCTTAACCATTTTAAGATTGGAAGGTTGGAATTGAACCCCTAGTGAAGGAACAATAGCCAGTTCTCTTGGACCGATAGTCTCTGATTTGGTCTTTGGTCTCTGATGATTGATTGCCTCAATCATGTGCCATCAACGAAAGCAGCGAGATGTACACGAGAGTTGGCAACTCTGTATGTGTGCAGCATCTGCCATCGCTTTCTGCATTTTCTTGGATGACCAAGCACCTTCACCGAGCCAGGTGGACTGAATGTTCGATTCAATCAATGGTAAATAATCGACCATCGCCCTTTGTTCTACTCAGCTAAGCAACTGCAACAACAGTGCGTCATCTTTGGCGCTCAATGACAGGAAATCTCAGTCCAATTTTGTGGTGAAAAGAAAAGGATCATTATCGACGGTGCCTATGGAAGTGATGAAAGGAAACGCGTACAGAAGCTTAACTCGAATGCCTTTTGAGTTGATTCCTGACACAACTGATATTTACCATGAAGTATCACTTGATAATCTATGCTGATAGAATGGACATAGCTCAATGAATGAGAAGACAAGGCAAAACACATAATTCATTTCGAGACCGTGCATGCTCACAATTACACTTGCCAAGAGCATTGAAAAAGTAAAAGAACTCCGAAAGGAGTTGATTCTAAACTTCAGCCGCGTTACATTATTTGGGGAGTGGTTCCATTTCCATGAGAAGTTACTCTAGCAAATGATCTTCCACTGTCCGAATTCAGACCCTGCGTGACATCAATTTAACAAATTCTGATTTATATTGCGGCACTGATTGAAAAATAACCTAGCAAATTGCAAGGAACAAAGTGTACTTACTCTTGATAATTTATGTTAATAGCTCCGGCGTTTGGATGTGCTATGGATGCAAATGCTTCCAGTGACAAGTCAATAGTTCCTCGGCACGCATTGGCAGGGCAGCGGTCCACCATCTTCACCACCACCGTAGTGCTTCCACGACATGGCATTGGGACACCTAGGTTGGTCCCGCTGAGGCATGTGACTTGGTAGGATTGGCCGCAAGCGTGACCGTTGCTCCAAATGCCGGAAGCTATGAGTAGAATGAGGTTGGCCTCTCGCCAACAACAGTTAGTGAATGCAGCGGCAGAAGAGCCACAAGTATGAAATCTCAAGTATGGGACACCCAGTGGAATCCACAAGTATGAAATCACGAGCTTCTATCACATCAAGTGAACTGATATCCGAGTGATGATGATGACACCCCAGTTTCTAAACGCTTGACATGGTCCGTGTATGCTATGGGGGCCAACGCCGGAGGGGTCTTGAGGGAAGGAGCAAACATGAAGCATGTCGGTAATTGTATCAATGGCGCATTAGATGAAGTAAGGCACGGAATTGAGGCAGGAAGCAGAAGATTGGTAGAGATGCAGGAAAGAGACAGCATGAAGAGGAGCTGAAGCCTTTTCTAGCAATTAACCCGGAGTTGATCCCTACAAGGAGGCCGCCACAGGTCGGGCAGGAAACCTCGGAAGCTGGTCGAGCTTCTTGGGGGAAGACCAAATAATGAGATTCGTTTTTCAAGCTTTGTTTGTTCTCTTTCTTTGGAGCCATGGACGGCTTATTTTTCTAAGTGTTGAATCAGTCACTTCGTTTATTCTTTGACGTTCAGATTAGGCTACTATAACTCTGGTGGTTACTTGTAAATGGTCAGTTTGTTGTGATGAAATGGTGCTGTTCTGCTTTATTCAGCTGATTAGCCCCTTCTACTAGACGCTATCTGTTGCTAATAGCGATACCAATTGAGAATCCTCTGCAGCGTCCAACTCTCAATTACCACAAAACCTTGCATAGCCAGTTTACCTCGCTTCTTGTTTTTGGCTGAATGAGCTTTCCCCACAGTTTGAGGGATGGCAGCTGCACTCTCGAAATCCACGACGATTGACCAACTTCAGATTGCGCATGGACAGAAGTAACTCACCCTTTGCCGATGCTAAAGCAACTACGTGCGAAAAATGGTAAATGGTTTTTGTGGAGGGAAATGAGGTTCCAGAGCTTTTCAGCCCCTTAGAGAAACAAAAGAATATACGTTAAGTTCAAGGAGAAGACTTAGATCTTATACATGGCGTATCTTTTACATAAAAGAACTATTTTTACCAAGCCTGTTGGTTTATGATTCAGCGGGAATAAAAAAAGTTAAATAATTTTACAAAGTCAAAAAAATAACATATGAAACAAATAGATGGGTATCCAAGTTATTCCTACGTTATAAATGTTTCAAATGTTTAGCATTTTCATAAAGTCAAAATGCATAAACCCCGAGATCCAGATTGAGCAAATTGTAGAAAGTTAAAATCAAACCAAACATACCTGAATTCATGGATTTCTTCAAACAAAACATTTCAAGGTTTTGTTTGATTAAGCATCACGGTTAGATATGCAAGCAGAGAAGGTAACTAATACACTTTTTATTCCCTGGGTCAATCGAATTGAATGCACCGCATGTATCATTCACAAGATCCTTCAATCAAAGAGAGAATTTCTGCTCAAATCATCAAAGGAAGACATTGCAACATGCGCTATCCTAAATTTTCCAGTTCACCAAACTGAAACTTCTTGCTTCTAGAGTGGATGGCAGCTGAAATACATTAGGCTTCTTCACTTTGGGGCAACAATTCTCCAGAATGCTATGGTCGGACTAATAATCACCTCGCAACAATGCATCCAGTGAGCATGGCCAATGAACAATGTAAGGAATTTTGGGCGAGCCGAACTGCTGCTGCCATATAAGATTCACCAGAATCAAAATAACATGACTAACATTCCAACTGGTGTCACCATCTATTGAGAAAAAGGAAGCAAAGAAGGGAACCTCTTTGCAACATCATCACATTCTTCATCTTCAACAAGAGACTAAAATACCAATCCGCACAAGTCAGGTCAGATCAAGCAATGAAGTCATGGAATGCCATGGGGATCTATTTTAGCACAATACTCGTTGAAGATCCAGTGATGGTCGGATGCGGCACATCACTCGGAGAGGAAGCATCGTGTGCTCCCTGAGCTTTTTTATGTGCTCCACAATTTGACAACTGAAATATCTGAGTAGTTTCGCCCATGATGGGGAGAGGAGGGACCAGTTTTCGCCCATGATGGGGAGAGGTGGAAGCAGTATTTTTCTTTGTAAATTCCCACCATCTCATTCACGTTAAAAAAACTTCCCATCCTGGGCTATCTACAAGAGGCATATCTTCTCCTCTAATAAGATAATGCAAAAATAAATAAATAAATAAATAAATAGAACTCATTATATGAAGGCTTCCATTGTTGCTTTGAGGAACAAAAATATTTTCCTTGTGATCATAGACAGACTATTGTAGAGTTGTAAATTCGTCCATAAGTGCTAGTGATTCAATTTATATTCCTGCATAATTCTCTTGTTGTTCAACCAGAGGTAAGTCAACTTTTGAGAATTTAAACTACACAAAATAATCCAACAACAACAGCTGATTTATATAAAATCTAAGAAATGTACCAAATACCTAATAACAACACCTCACCTCACCTCAGAAAGAAGAACATGAATAATGAATAATGAATAATGGTCGAAGCAAATACTCATCAAGATCCTGCGGACTTCACCCTCTGAACATAAACATAGAAAGCATAGAAAGCATAGAAAAGGACTCAATTTTGCATATGGGAAATGTGCGGTTGGAATTGGAACTTAATTCAACAGAAGAAAGCATGGGAAGTGCAAAAATGAAAGTACCCCTGAATGAGATGAAAGTGAAAAAACCAAGTCCATCTCACTTGGCAACAGAGAAGGACAAATGAAGTGTAAATGGGATCCTTAACCACGAACAGGTACCTCGTACCCTCTCCCAGTCAAATGAACCCGACCGAATGTATCATCCAAAGCACATCCCTCAGACCAAGAGATTCGTCAGGGAAACATCAGTCCTATCAACATCCATCACGGGGATGCGAAAAAACCCGGCAGCCGTGGACATCTAAAAGGAATGTTGAGCAATTCGATCATCACGAAGGAAAATCGAGTGCGACGACCAAAAGGATGAGACCAAAAAACATTAAGGACCATGGTATCAAAAGCAACATCTCCTCAGGAACGAATTTGATCATCAAGAGTGGTCAGTCCACTACTTTAAATTTCAACAGTCCTCACAGGGGATCCATGATCCAGAGATATCAAGGTGATGAATGAGCCCAATATAGGAGATCTGGACAGAAAAAAACCGAGAAAAGACATGCCTTTGCAATTGAAAAACCTTCAAGCGCATCCCAAATCGATGCAATCAACGACCCAAAATGCATCCCTCGGAGCTTGGATTCATCAGATAAAAGTCAGTCCACTACTTTTATGAAGAAAAACGAAATCGTCATAGGGATTATAAACGAGGCAAAACCCGATTGCAACCACGAGGGAAAGAACAGCAGAAACGAAATACTCTCTGTAATCGCCGTAGCAGAAAAAAAGGGGAAGATGACAGAGAGATCTGCATCGATTTTATACTTGCTCGTATTGAGGACTGAGCAAGTGAAAAGAAAGATGGAAAGATAGCAAATAAGTTCGCACGAGAGTTTAGTCGTCGTGAAATAACTTCACTGCTTTATCGTCAGGAGACGTCGAGAAGCGCCATTGCTGGCTTTCAGCCGAAGCAGCGGCGACAGCACAGCAACTAGGGTTAGGAAGAAGAAGACGCCTTCGGGCATTTCTCACGGCCTCGGATCCGAGATAACCAGTAGAAGACCCCGATTTTTATGGGGTGACGTTAGGGAAAATCCTAGGGTATATCTGTGGACCGCGTCGTACGTCAGATTTTCACCGGGAATTTTTCGATTAATTTCCTTTATTTCGCGAAAATAAATTATTTTAAAAATACTTTTTTAAATAATCGTATAAAGTCTCATAAATATGAATGAATAAAAAAAATTATTCTTATCTTTCACGAAAATATCTAAATGCATATTATTGTAGATGATAGATATGTTTTTTTTTTATTAATTCCTTATTTCAAGCAATATTTTTAGGACAATAAATTATTTAGAAAGTATTTTTGTAAAACAATAGTTGGAATAGCAAAAGGAAAATATATCATTTGTCCATGAAAATATTTAAACATAAATTATGGTAAATAATAAAAATAATTTTAATTATAGTTGCAAGTCCTTATGACATAAAACCCTTTTACATAATTTCGCAATATTTTTCTAATTAACTAAGATAATGTTTTGTAAAGTCATAATATACTCCTACGGCATATCATATGTATCATAGAAATGGTGGTATTGCCATTCGAGAAGTAAATTTTCCAATTAATAGATAAATATGTACATACGAGATCGGATATTAATATGGGTGTACAAAACGAACTATTTGAATTGGCCAATTGAGTTAAGTTTTCAAAAGTGTTGATTTGGTTCTTGATTTTTAAAAGCGGAATTAGTGTTTAGGCAGTTCAATTCCCAATTCCAAGGGAGATCAAGATTGGACCAACTATATATATCTTTTAATATCTTCAAAAAATATAAAAGTGATAATTTTTTTTTTGTATCAAATAGTGGGAAAAAATAAATAACTGATTCCATTGAATTGGACCAATGTGAGAACCGATGCTAAGTCCAATTCCCGATGCTAAGACCAACCGGTCTAGTCACCGGTTCTCAATTGTGAGAACCGCTTCTCCCGGTTCGGTTGGAATTAAGGACCAAATTGAGAACCGATCACCCTTAAATGTACCTTTTTTTAGAATTGTTAAAAATTCGAATAACATTTCAAATATGATCTAAAACGAAGGGGCCTCATGTGGCCCGTTCATCTGGACTCTTGCCTCTCGGCCCATAACCAAACTTCCCACCGACGGAAGAGAGAGTGGGGCCCGGCGAAGTTAGCCGCGGAGCTCTCAGCCGTGGAGACAGTCTCGGGTCATTTCTCTTTCATCTTCTTCCTCGTGGATTCCGACGTTCACCTAATTCAGCTTCGCAGCAGCATCAGCAGCAGCAGCAGCAGCAGCAGCGAAGCCATGGAATCGCGGCGATGGGAGCTGCTGCTCTCTCTTTCTCTCCTGCTGTCGTTCCTCTTCGTCTCCGGAGCCAGAGGCTGGACCGGCGAAATCCGCGGCCGGGTCGTCTGTGACGTCTGCGGCGATTCTTCCATCGGACCCGAAGATCACGTCCTCCAAGGTCCCCCCCCTCTCTCTCACGTGCACACGCACAGACGCATAGAGACGCCCGTTGATGAGCGAATTACTGTTGTGTATGGTGAAATCGAATCCACATGATCTTTGCGTCCTCCGTGCCCGGTTGATCGCGGAAAACGTGTTTTGCCCATCCTCTCCGCGGAATGGGTGGAATTTCGCGTTGATGATGGGGCCGCTCGATTATTTCGGTAGATTAGTTTTTGAGTCGCGTGCTTATCAATCGAGCGAGTCGATGCACTTCACAGTGCTAGACCGTAGCGAATCTACTGCGGGATTGCCGTATGCTCATGGAATCGATCGCAATTGCGTGGATGGTTTTGCTATGTCGAAGAAAAACAGCTGGACAGAAATCGATTACTGGCCCACGTTACGTGGAGAAGCACCTTGTAATTTTGCCCTAAGGCTAATAGAACAAAGGCAATGGCAGCACCACTTGGCATGGAAAATATTAGGCCTAGCGATTCCACACCCATTTGCAGCTACTAGGTGGTAATAGAGGAAAGTTGTTGTCATGGTTAGGGTTACTGTTGTTCTTTTTATTTGGAGTCGATCACAATTAGCACCATTTAACCGTGTTATTCTCAATTTCCGTCCTTACTAAAACACGAGACAATGTTGAGCTTGCCGGAAGCTTGACTGTCCTGAAGGTTATTGAGCTACAGGTTCTTTCTCGGAATAATCTTATGTCGCCCTTACTCTGCTTTTCAGTTTGCATTGTAAGGCTTCTTGTAGATTGCTTCTGAGTGGAAGGATAGGTTAATGCAATTTGTTGATGAGGTTGCTTTATCTGTGGTCATTGTGCTCCAGCATAATCTCCCAATTGGAGATCGTGACATACCAGATGATCATATAAGGAAGAGCTCAAAATGAGACTTACTTGTTAGTAGAGATGTCTTAGCGTATGCACACATTGAGCTTTCAAAATGATTGGCCAGAGCTGAAGGTCTTGGTATTTGTGGACCAGTTGCTCATGTTTGCTTCAATCGGTGAGATGTGACTGAGGAAAAGGCCTGGCATTTGGAGGGTGAAGGCCTTTTCTTCTTTTATTTTTTTCCCCAATATATTAATGAAATTTGTTGGATAGAAGAGAAGGCCTTACCATAGGCTTTTTGCCTTTTATGATAGAGGAGCTTCAATTATTCGGCATTGTAGAAAGCAAATAGAGGTTATGGGAAGAACTAATTTGATGGAAGAGAGATGAGTGTGAGGACATTCATATCTCGGGGATTTTGCCAGACATTGGTGAGAATGCTTACCATGACAAAATTAGAGTGCATAAGATGGGCGACCCACTGGCTGGGGCGAAAGCCCGTCAGTCAAGTTTTGTTTTTCGTATGGATGAGAAACCATATATTGGTAATAACTGAGGTGTTCTCCACTGCGGCTAACGTTTCTAGATTCTAGGTTGGTACATGGTGGGAATGGGGCTTATTCTTCTTTCTACGTAGCTCAATCAAATGAGCTGGACTTCATTAACAAATGTCTTGTCCATATGATAATTTTCAATTCATGACATGGATATCGGTTAAAATGGCTATGAGATTCAATATATTGGCTGTCTGACAATTTTTATGCTGGTTACTTGGGGGTAATCATGTGAAGTCCATTCTTATCTAGGTTGTGAGAGCCTCTAGAGACCACTATATTGAGAAACTTCCTTCATATGACCATGATTATGGATTCATCTTTATAAAGCCAGGATTGTAGTTCAAAAGGGAGTTGGAACCTTTCTGTTTCAATCTTGCAAAGTTTGTTTTTGATCTTTCTGTCAATTGAAAGATGGTCGGCTGTACATAATTATTGAGTTTTTTTCTCTTCTTTCTGTTGCAGGTGCTGAAGTTGCCGTTCTTTGCATCACAAAATCTGGTGAAGTTGTCAACTATCAAGCATTTACAAACTCCAAGGGGGTATACAAAGTTGCAGAGACGATGCCCGAGAGTGATCGCTGGGACGCTTGTCTTGCGCGTCCCATCAGCAGTTTCCATGAGCATTGCACTCAACTTGGGGGTGGCACTGCTGGCGTCAAATTTAGCTACAACCATCCATCAGGCTACTTTCATACCGTTAGGCCCTTCGTGTATCGCACTGTCAATGTTCCAACATATTGTTGATTGTACTTGGTTTAAAAGGGGGTGAAAAAGAACATACTAATGAGTGTAAAGGTTGCTGTTCCAGCAACTGCCATAGGAGTGCAGCTCTCAATGCATTGTCTCATGCTATATCGCCCAAAATGTAAAATGCTTGATGATAGTCACCCGGAAATACAGGTTTCATTAACGTGGTCACGGTGATTGCTGTTGTGTTCAATCTTTTAGACGCGGGAAGCAAACAACAGGTAATCTTGTTCATTGAAAACAGCACGACAGGAGGCAAGTTGTTTTCCTGCTGTTATGAAGGCACGAAGGTGCCCAAATCGCGTGCCACTCTCCTTAATAATGTGTCGAGCCACTGAGATTTTTCTAATCAAATACAAAGTTAGAGTCCAATGCCTAGACGTCAAAATGATGTCATAAATTTCACAATCAACTAATTAATGCTGAAGAAAGTGAATGCCTAATAAAATGAAATGAATTAGAAGTACGTCAATGGCGACAAAAGATTGATAGGCACTTCCTAGTGGTTCATTAATTTTTAAGGTGCGTGGTCTTGGGAAAAATGAATGATTTATAAAATATTTTTCAAAAAATAATCAATTATTTCACTTATAAAAATGTATTAACAAATAATATATTTACAGTTCATGAAAAGTATAGTGTTATTGATAATGATAATATTTTATTTTGATTAATTATTTCAAGTGATATAAATGATCATTTTATGAAATGTTTTTTAAATTATTCGTTTTTCACGAAATTAATAAAGCTTTATGTATTTCTCATTTTCTTATTTTTCCTTTGAATATTTCTCTGATAAAAATTATTGCAGCTCACGGATCGAGAGTTTCTAAATGGACTACCCAAATAAATTATTCTACACATGCAGACAGTGGAGACTGCCCAAAATGAGCAAAAATCTCGACAAGATGGAAGTGCATTTTCTACCGATTTATAATAATCGGTCAACACACATTACTTCCTTTGAGAGCAATTGCTGTCGTGGCGACATCCCATAGGTTTAAAGGACGTGTCCCCGAATCTCATCTCGAATTGACGGTATCACCCCCGACTTTATCCGCACGCCCTCTTCGTTCGAATTCCTCGAGCAAGGGCAAAGCCGTCGGCCTATATAAACCCGAAAAACCAACCGTCGATTGAAAGCATGCCCGCTTGCCAAGAGACCAATGGAAACGGAAATTCAGGGATGAGACGGTAGCGCGAGATCCCTCCATTTTCGAACTGCGAAGAGGAAGAGAGAAGAAGAAGATGACTAAAGGGTTGAAGCAGCTGAGAGCGGCATTCGGAGCGTCGTTCCTGTGGCTCGTTTGCTTGATCTACTTCACTCAGGTTCGATTCGAATCCTACGCTTCGAGCCGATTCGCGTTCGTTCGGACGTGTGTTTTGTTCTTCTTTTACTGCTTTTCGTGCTGGCGATCGTAGGAAGGTTCGGGAGTCGCATCGTCTTGTGGAGTTTTAATGATTTCTCCGGTGTCGTGTGGTTCTTGTTTGCGTGAGTTCTGGGGTGAGAAATGCGCGTCGGTATCAAGCACTTCGGATTTGTTTCGGTATCAGAAGATTTTCGTTTATTGATCGGTTTCTCTTGTTGCAAGCTGATTAGGGCTCTGACTTGTGCCGTTCTGATTACGGGCACGAGTCTCGCGTTCGTATTTGGTGCTTGGATGGTTGATGCGGCTAGGTGCCTGTACCTTCTAGCTCGGAAACGATCGCATCGTGCCTCGCTCTGTTGGATTTTGTTGTTGCTGTCGCTGCTTCCGGTCCATTTCGTGATGGTTTTCTCTATTTGCATGCAGGGTTTCAGGTCATTTGCGTGGACTGCAGTTTCTTACCAGCTCAAAGACATACTCAAATTGTCGCCTTCGGCCTCTCAATTCGTGTTTTCAGTTGCATTTTTCCCATGGAGCATAAAGCCTTTATATGGGTAATGCATTGAATATGCCCTGCAGCACTGATCATAGTCATGTCTGCTGAAATGGGTTTATATTTTGTGCCATGGTTATTACAAGACTGGTCCTTGATTTTTTCATCCCTGATTTTGTTTGTGTAGTCATTCTCTTGTCCGGAGCAATGTGTGTTTGTTTGTCATTGTTCTTTCTCTCAATTTACTTCCTTTGACTTCACTATGTTATGGCGTGCAGAATTGTGTCAGACTGCATTCCAATTGGAGGAAGAAAACGGGTTCCATACCTGTTTCTTTCAACAATACTATCTCTTGTGCCATGGCTTATTTTGGGCCTCAGTGCTTATTTGAGGAATTCTAGATGGCACCTCACTATCTTCTTAACCATCCAAAATCTGGGCTCGGCGATGGCTGATGTTGTCATTGATGCAATGATCGCTGAAGCTGTGAGATTCGAGAAGTATGTCCCTCCACTATTCTGCTTTTTGAATTTTTTCTTTGCAGAGAAAATTTATAGTTATAGCTTCCACTTTGCTTGTGATTATCATACCGCTCAATGACTTTTTTCTCTTGTTACCATATTTAAGGGCATCGGACTAGAGTAAAATGTTTACATTATAGACATAATTCTCAGATTTATGAACATTCACCCTTGTTCTTGCTGCCAATGAAAGAGACTTACTTTTATATGGATTTTATTAGAGAGAACCCTTAGAGCACTTGTTGAGCAACAAAATAAGGAAAAATTAAGGTATCCAAAACAGTGACTTGTTGTATGTATGATCAATAACATGGAAATCCAACAATTACTAATTATGTTTGCTTAACAAGTGTCCCAAGGGCATTCATTAACAGGCTTCTAATATTTCAGATCAGGCTACATTTTCAATTGGATCATTCGTGCTTATAATTGAGGGGAGATTATGTACGTTTAATTTGTGAGCTCAGCATAACCTTAGCTCTTATTGCTCTTGTTCAGGGCTTCGTTTGCTGGAGATCTTCAGTCAATGTCTTGGTTTGCAATGGCTTTTGGTGGTATTTGTGGGAGTTTATTAGGTGGATATGCATTAACCAATGTGGAGATAGCAACTATTTTTCTTCTATTCACCGTGCTGCCAGCTGTACAATTACTTTCATGTGGTTTAGTAAAGGAGAATCCCCCACGCAAAAATGATGAAAAAGATCATCTTGAAGGCAACCATCTGATGAATGGCAACAGTAGTTTAATAGATCAGGATAGCTTTACAGTTAAGGAAGAAAGTAAGAGGACTTCGAGAAGAAAGAAGAGCCACAAGAGTAGAAAAAAGACAGATGTTGCCTCTGATAGGTCCAGACCTTTCCAGGAAGGTGATCGACTATTCTTGAAATGGTTTCGCTCTCTGAAAAATGCTATTTACGGTCTATACCAAGCTTTTCAACAGCCAGTCATATGGAGGTAAGTGGACAGAAAGCTAAACCTATGGAAGTGAAGTAGGTATAAATTATCGATGATTTGTCAGTGACTTTACTTTTACTTTGTCTAAGGACAAAACGCCTTGCTACTGGTGTTATGCCATCGAATGATCTGCCCCTTGTTATTCGTATATGTTACCCAGTAGATATGCACATAAGCATGTCTATTAGCCTCGTCCTTTTTATAGAGTTAAATGTGTCTGAGTGGTAAAAAGGAATGCCCTTATCTTTGTTGAATTCTTTGTCCTGAGCGATTTTAGGATGCATTTGGCCAAATTTCTAATCGGGTGCTTTTCTATTTCTTTTCCTCGATCGTTGTAAGACCAGACCTATGGCTTGGTTTTTTCTAGCTCACGTAACCGTTCCAAACCTCTCAACGGTCTTGTTCTACTACCAGACGGAGGTTTTAAAACTGGAAGCATCGTTTTTGGGGACTTCGCGTGTTGTTGGATGGGTAGGCCTCATGATTGGGACCTTTATATACAATCGTTTCTTCAAGACCATGAAGTTACGAAAAATCCTCTTGTAAGTTTTGGCTGCTTTCTGCCTTAGTTCTCTTCGGTAAATATATTCTTCTATAATTCAGTTTGCTGATGGGGCTTCATTTATTATCCATGAACACAATGCAGGTTTGCTCATGTTGGTTTAGCCTTGCTGACCACACTGGATATGATTCTAGTATCTCGAATAAATGTGTCGTTTGGAATATCAGATAAAGTTATGGTGTTGAGTGGATCTGCTCTTGCTGATGCAATCAATCAACTCAAGTATGTGCAATGCGTCTTTGTCTGCACTTTACTAAGATCTGCCCTTGCTGTTCAATAGTGTGTTCCCAATTGAATTTACCAGCACAGCTCTCTAGACCATCCTTTCTCATAATCTGCGGGCATTGTTTTTTCTTGTGAATGCAGGTTCATGCCGTTCTTGATTCTATCTGGGCAGTTGTGTCCGCCCGGAATTGAAGGGACTCTATTTGCACTCTTCATGTCAATCAACAATTTTGGATCCACGCTGGGTTCATTTGTAGGTGCCGGCTTGGCTTCATTCTTGAACATCGACTCTGGTTCTTTTGACAATCTCCTTCTAGGAATTGCTATACAAGTCGTCTGCATATTCATTCCAGTTGCCTTGCTATTCTTGATACCGAAAGACGCCACTGGGATTTCAGCTTAGAAGTAGGTTATATTTTCAACAGGGTTGCGGAGAAGAGTTTAGGATACATTAGGAGAGGACTTTTCTCCTTCATGTCTCTCTCCAGTATAGCAGTTGACAGGTAGATTTTTTAACGTACAACTCCACTGAGCGTTAGATACAACATAGAAGTTAAATGGAAGATATTCTTGTACTTTTTTTCCATAGAATGGGAAAAATTCCTCGTGCCTCACTTAAACCCATCATTCGAACTTCAGTGATTTTATGTGATCATATGCGGAAATTGTATCCCCAATTTTATGCGGTGGACTAAAATTAGCTGCTTCTCGAGCAGCAGCCATTGCCATTGTGAACCCCTCTTTCCCTCGCCACATACAGCTCAAGCTACCGTCCTAATGCCAACCTCACCACGGCATCCCGACCCTCCAGTCACCGCCCCTCGAGAAAATATTAGGTGGGTTTTATTCTCCACGTAGGTCAAATGTAAAACAATTCAGAAGTCGACACGTGTCGCCAGGTGTAATTCGCATTCAGCGATTTAAAAATTTGCTAAAATTTGCTTCCCTCTTCTGCTCTCTCTCCTGTAGACCTGGCTCACCTCTGCTCTCCTCTGCCACGCTCTCTCTCTCTCCTCTGCTCTGCAGACCGGGAGTGCAAAAGTGCAGTCCTTATCTGGCCTCTTTCTCTTTCCTTTTTCTTGGGTTTTCTCGTTTTTTCTTCCACGAATTCGAAACCTCGCAGCATTTGGTTGTAGAAGGATCACTGTTCCGAGCGTTCCGAGCGCGATTTTCATCTCCTTTTGGCTTTCGTTCTGGGCCCAGAACCCGCGAGGAGAGCTTGAGAAAACAGAAATTCTTCTCAGTCCATTCGTCGCGCTTGATCATCATCGTCGTCATTTCAAAACAAACGATGCCCGCGAGCGAAGGAGTCTTTCTGTGAAAAATTCCAGAGTGTTCCCTGTTCTTCATCTTTCATTTCGCTTGGTGGGTAGCATCATGTGCGAGAACCCAGCTGGACCATTGCTTCTTTTTCTGAAAATCTGATCATGTACGCTGTCAAAGTTGGAGCCTTTCCTTCTCGAGCCTCCCTCTTTTTGCGAGGAATGACTATCGGCTAAGTAAATTACAGCTGACTTGTGATGCAGCTGACTGCTCGGCTGCCTTTCAATTAAAGAACCCAAGTAAAGAATCATATCTGACATCATTAACAATCACCGTTGATCTGAATGAAGGTTCATGTGAAGTACCTTCTTTTATGGTCTCATAGACTGGAGTTGGTCATCTCACTTTTTGTGCATACTCTTGCAAGCAACTCTTGAAGGCATAGCAATTTGAGACACCTGCATTTTATCCAAAAACACATCATTAATGATTAAATGAAGTTGGAAATTCGGAAATATCAAAAAAGGCAATTAAAAGTGGAAATGCCCATCATAGTGTACATGGGCACCGAGAGAGAGATAGAGTTCTAAGCACTGCACTATAGGGAAGGGGAGAAGATTGATATCCATCTTTAGAACTTTAAGTAAAACAAGAAAAGAAGGATTCCTTCTTCGAGGTTTACCACTTCAAGAAACAAGCATGCACAGAAATTTCAATGAAAGATCAGAACCAAAAAATACTACACCCGGGGATGCACAGAAATTTCAACGAAAGATCAAAACCAAAAAATACCACACCCGGGGATGAAATTAGTGGGCATTATTCATCCCAAATTTCTTAGTAGGAGTCACTGATGTTCCGCAAGAAAAATCAGGGGAAAAGATCAGCAATTTCTCAAGCGGAGGGAAATCTCCTCTTGTAAAGTTTTGCAAATTGCCAAAAAAGGGTATCAACCATAATTTCATCATTATTATAATTTTCAGGAGTACACAAAAAAAATGAACAATGTGATCATTCTGCTCAATGAACGCAGAATTGACGAAGCGCCAGAGAGATTACATCACCTTTCACGCACGCTGGAAATCAAAAGAAATCGTGACGGCAATGCTCCACAAGAACAAAGAAGGGAAAGGGCAATAGAACCCCTTGAACAGCAATGCTTTACACACTTGAGCATATCACAAGTCAGCCGTAATTTACTCAGCCGATAGTCATTCCTCGCCAAAAGAATGAGGCTCGAGAAGGAAAGACTTCAACTTTGACAGCATACATGATCAGATTTTCAGAAAAGAAGCTATGGTCCAGCTGGGTTCTCGCACATGATGCTACCCACCAAGCGAAATGAAAGATAAAGAACAGGAACACACTGGAATTTTTCACAGAAAGACTCCAACGTCGGCAACATCGGCAACATATCCTCAGAGAGAGAAAGAGCGAGAGTAAAATCTGCACATACCCTTTTCAAGATGAACGCACGAAGCAGAGAATCAGACACGAAAGATGAAACCTTTGGTACCTGAGAAGCCTTTGCTCGCGGGCATAGTTTGTTTCGAAACGACGACGATGATGATCAAGCCGACGAACGGACTGAGAAGAATTTCTGCTTCCTCGGCTCTCCTCGCGGGTTCTGGGCCCAGAACGAAAGCCAAAAGGAGATGAAAATCCGCTCGGAACGCTCGGAACAGGGATCCTTCTGCAACCAAATGCTGTGAGGTTTCGAATTCGAGGAAGGAAAAACGAGAAAACCCAAGAAAAAGGAAAGAGAAAGAGGCGAAATAAGGACTGCACTTTTGCACTTTCGGTCTGCAGAGGACAGCAGAGGAGAGAGAGCGTCGCAGAGGAGAACAGAGGTGGGCCAGGTCTACAGGAGAGAGAGAAGAAGAGAGGGAAGCAAATTTTTAAATCGCTCAACGCGAATTACACATATCGACTTCTGAATGGTTTTACATTTGGCCTAAGAGTGTAAAACCCATCTAATATTTTCTCGTAACCGAAACTGGAGGCCGAGCCTGCAGTGGCCGCAAGCCATTGTGCGAGGGCCTCAGGAAAAATGAAAGGGGAAACAACGTTCTCTAGCATCCTAGAAAAGCTATATAATGTCACGTCATTTTTAAGGTTTAGGACGCCTGCCTTTTTTGGCATCCATATGATCTCCAAGAGAAGCATATAATTATATGCCTACATGAAGAATCTAAAATCATTATCCGGCCTAAACCCTGCAATCTTCACATTGGATGCAGAAGTGAATTTTTAGTAAAAAGATATAAAAACGAAAATGAAAGGGGAAACAACGTTCTCTTTAGCATCCTAGAAAAGCTATATAATGTCTTGCGTACTAGATTAATGAGCGGGCAATTGGTTTTTCTTTACTCACCGAAAAAGAAAAAAAAAGGAAGATTATTTAGGGGGAAAAAAAGAAAAAAGAGGAGAGTGGAGAGAAGCCTTTTCTCTGTATATCAGAGCCAGGTTTCGATCCTGGGACCTGTGGGTTATGGGCCCACCACGCTTCCGCTGCGCCACTCTGATTGTTGTTGACACATCTCCTTTCTATTTATATATATCGTCTGTCTTCGAGTCGCTCCTCCACACCATTCATCTCCTTCCTCTGGTCATTCCCAGAACTTTCGTCTGAACTGAACACGGAGAGAGAGAGAGAGAGAGAGCGGAGATGAGAAGACGACCTGGAATCGGAGGCCTGCAAACGGCGGCAAATGCTAGGGTTCGTTTCGTTTCGTTGGCTTGCCATCCTCATCATGTTTTCCGTTATTCTCTGTAGCTGAATCCACTACCGCCTGCTTTGCTTCCTATCGCAATCGAACCGTTCCTTTCTCGCTCAAATTGACCCTCGTTGCTTTCTTCGTTGCGTCCGGGCAGGATCAATACCGATTGCTCGGAGAGAATGTAGCGAAGATCCGGACCGATCTCATGAAGGAGCAGCTCGCTACCTTCCGCTCCCAGCTCGAGGACTTCGCTCGCAAGCACAAGGTCGATTCCTGCTGCACTCGATTTTTCCATCTCTTTTGTCGATTTTGAGGTGGCGGGATTTACAGTGGACTGGAATGAGAATTTAACGGGGAAGATTATATAGTCAGTTGAATGCCTTTTCGGATGGAATTGGCTACAAAATACGGCGATGGTGTCTGACAATTTGTCGTCAGAACGCTATGTAGTGGAGGCCTATTGCCTAATGAGTTTGCCTGATGTGCGCTTGTTCACAGTGCTTGCAGTTTGTAATCGCCATAAATGATTTGTCGTCGATGATGGAGTGCTGCCCTTTGCGGCTAGTTCTGTCAGTTTTTCCTCTTGAATCATATCTGATGAATCGCCATTGCTTCTGTATTAGCAATAACATTTCTTTAGCTTGTGAATTAGCTGTGTCTCCTTTTTTTTGCATTAGAAGTTGTTGATTGGAGTTTCCGAAGACAAGTTTTGTACCCTGTTGATAGAGACGCATGTACTCGACAAGGCATACTTTTGAACGATAGTTTCACTTCGTGTTTAGATATTTCTGTTCGTCGCTTTCTTGCAATTAAATAGATTATGGGGAATGATGATCAAGCTTCACTAATGATGTGCAGAATGACATTCGCAAGAATCCCGCATTCAGGTCGCAGTTCCACGAGATGTGCGCAAAAGTCGGAGTAGATCCTTTAGCATCAAATAAAGGTTTTTGGGCTGAGCTATTGGGGATCGGTGACTTCTATTATGAAATTGGTTAGTATTTCATCATCTTAGTGCTTAAGTTGTAGCTTTTGTCGCTTTAGGTTCTGAAATATGCCAAATATAGGTTGAAGTGCACATTGGTGTACATCACAAACTTAAAAAGGGAAGAAAAAAAAGTAAAAGGGATTTCCTCTCATCCTTTGCCTTTGTTAATGGTAATTCTCTTGCTTTGGAGGAAAAAAAAATATAAGATGAAGCGGCGCACGGAGGTTCCTTTCGGGAGAGGTCCTCAGTTCGAATCACTGCGTCGTCTGCCTTGCGAGAAAGGAACCCACGACTTATCCGGGGCAGCAAGGGTGGTGGTGACTCTACTGCTCCTCCAGGGTTTACTCCGCCGCGAAGCGGCGCACGGAGGTTCCCTGGGTACCAAAAAAAAAATATATATATATATATATATATAAGATGAATCCAATGTTTTTCAATGATGGGTGGTGAATGGCGATCTGTCTTGAATTTGCAGTGGCTTGCTATTCTCCATAGGTTTTCAAATAATGTACATCAGTAACATAGAGGTTTTTATTTGGTTAGGGCAAACTTTTCTGTTATATAGTTGGATGAAACATTCCAGGTTTAGAGTGGGGCAGCAGGCTCATCTAAATATACCGGCAATTAGACTCTGTTTTTCTTCGTTGAAGGATAAGAGCAATTTCCCCCCTTTGATTCATAAAGTCTCGTTTCTCCTTAAAATATTAGTTGATAGAAGCTTATGTGTCAGCACATCAAAGATTTTCTTATGCTGAATAGGCTACTCAATTAGTCAGGGGTGCAAATTGTTGAGATTTGCTTGGCAACAAGAGCCCAAAATGGAGGTTTGATCAACCTGCAGGAGCTCTGCAGTCTTCTTCGTCAGAAAAGAAAAGGCTCGAGGGAAGCTGTTTCTGAGGATGATTGCTTGCGTGCCATAAGTAAGCTGAAGGTATTGTGTAATAAGATTCCTCTGCAACTTCTGACCCCATTTTTTCATCTTCATCCATAAGACAAACATCTTCATCTGATATCGTGTTTGATCATTCAAGTAATTCTAGGAAGACACAGCAGTCGTGTTTCTGAAGTAGTGTTAGATTTAAATATTTGATACAAGAAACTATAAGGATGGAAAGTTTTACCTCACTGGGGCTTTCTGACATTGTGTCCATCTTTATTGAATCTATTGTATATTCTTTATTGGGATGGCTACCAATGATTGCCTATCGATCTATGATGTGTATGTGTTTCCCTATAAGATGCATTAAGATCAAGTGTTTCCACACATCACGCGGTACCTGGTGGAAAGACTGCATTTTGTGCCTATCATCTGTTGTGAAAGTCTGGCTTGTTTAATCTTTGATCAATCTGGATTGGGGTTCATCTATGAGCTTCGTTTGCTGCATAATGTTTCAAGTGAATTGACTTACTTCTCTATATAATAGTTGCATAAATGGTATTTTGCGTTTCAGGTGTTGGGTAGTGGTTTTGAGGTCATATCTGTTGGGAAGAAAAAGCTTGTTCGATCAGTTCCAACTGAGTTGAACAAAGATCATAATGAAATCATTGAGCTCGCCCAGGTTCTTTCTCTTTTGGATCTCTCACCTCGAAATTGGAACTCTTTTATTCCCTTTTATATCTCAGATGCAGTTGTTCAACATCTTTTAGAATAAAGTGGTATTGGTCCTTTCTGTTCTAGCTCTCTTTACCGGTACCTTAATATGAGGAATCTTGATGACAAAGCTCTCAATTTGCTCTTATGTTAGGCTCAAGGTTTCGTGACTGTTGATGAGCTAGAGAGACGGCTGTCCTGGACCTCTGGCCGTGCCATTGATGCACTCGAAACTTTGTTAAAAGTAAGTTTGTGTGGCCATTTGAGTAGGTCTGTCCTTTTTCACTCCGAAAGGGTTTTAGTGATTGGGTTGCTTAGGCTTATAAACACCGTCATCTTGCTGGGCGCAGGAAGGTTTTGCTATGATTGATGACGGACACAGAGATGGCAGACGTAGGTACTGGTTCCCTTGTGTATCGTCCATCTCTTCGTTGGGAGGAAATGACGCCTAAAATGATGGAATCCCTTTCCCCCTCTTTTTCGGCTTTAATTTGAGACGGTGGTCAAGAATATGTTCCTTTCGAGATTCAAAGCGATGGCAAAAGAGGGTCAAAATAAGTCAGTGTGCGGGACAAAATGGTTTCTGTTTTCACCTGCAGCTCCTATAGCTTTGTCTGTAATTTTACATGTCAGCGTAAATACGTACAATTTGTTTTCTATCTGGAGATAGAGTAGAATACTAATTTAATTACAAGTACTCGGATAGTGCGTGCCTACAAGGTTTGTAGTAACTTGTTATTCTTCCGATCAGCGATTCTTCTCTTGAACGTGGTCCTCATACCTCACGACGATTTTTAGCTTAAATTGTTTTGTCCTTGTATGATTAAATTTGTCAATCTGTTCATCGTCGGGCCTTCTGGTCTCTTTCTTAGCCACAAGTTCCAACTCAGAGGACGAGGAAGAGCGCATCCATCCGACAACTTCCTAGTTCTACTTCAGCATCGCGCCATTAGCGTGCCTTCAAGGCTTTCGGATATCGGCGTGCATATTCCATCTTTAGATGCGTGAATAAGGCGTAATCTCCATGGGTCACATGCATATTATATTTTATTTCTAATCAATATATAATATAATTTATGAAATTTTATCGAAACCTTCAAATTTTACCCGCTCGAGTTAGGGCCATTGCACAATATTTCCTTTCCACTGGCAGAAAAGCAGTAAATGTCAGGCGGAAAAAATCGAGATAAATTATTCTTTTCCAGAGTGATATAGGAGGGGGGGATGGAAAAGGAAAACTTCAAGGGGCAAAGTATCATTTAGCCGTCCCCTTTTATACGAACCGGGTCGGGTTCGGGTCGGGTTCGGCGAAACATCTCGGCCGAGCCTAATGTATCAACTACCCTTTTTCTCGTCTTGGACCAACGGAAGATCAATTTCATGCGTTGAAGCGATTATCAGCGCTGACGAAGCCCCCAAATTCCAGGAAGATCGTCGTCATCTCCATCAACAACACTAAAACTCTCTCTCTCTTCTCATCCATCCATCGCCCGCACGCCCGCATAACAGAATTTCTCTCTCTCTGTCCGCGATGGCAATGGATTCTTCACCTTCTCCGTTTCCGACCGCCCTGCTGCTCGCCTTCCTCGCCGCCGTCTCCGCCGTCGCGCCCCTCTCGCAGTCCGCGAAACTGCCGTTCCGCCCCGAGGACGCGCTCCCGCTGTTGCCGAGGCAGCTCTCGTGGCCGATCCTCAACCGCCTCCGCGGGCCCCTCGATCTCTTGCCCACCTTCGTCGGCTCCGCCTCGCCCTCCGCCAATGCCAGCTTGAACTGGAAGGGCGCCTGCTTCTACGATTCCACGGCCTGGATGGAGTTCCACAACAAGAGCGAGAGCGAATTCGGCGGGGGCACGCTCCACATCGAGGTCTGATTCTGGCGTTCTCTTCGCGGATTCGTGTCGTTGAACTCCGTGAGCGTATTTTCGCTTGTTGTTGGGAATCGGAGCGCTGGAGATTGTTGATAGTTGAGGATGACTGAGTTAGGTTGCAAATGAATCCGAGTTATCGCGAGCCACTCCAGCTCCGGTTGAATTTTTTTTAGTTTTGACTCTATGATATGTGTCGAACCAAGTGGAGTTGAATTCGATTTCGTGATGCTTTACTCGATTGGTTCGCATGTGATTGGACAGTAGACTTTCTGGTGATAACTATGTCTTCGACTGATTGAGGCCTTTGTGCTTATGAATTGCTTTTGGATGACCACCCAAGCTCTGGCCTAGCGGAATAGTGACTACCTTATCAGTTGAGTTCAGTATCCAGCCTTGAGTTTTGATCTTTGAATCGAGTTTGGACAAAAACCCGTATTGAGTCGACTCAGCTCTGACCATTCCCCGGATGGAGTTAGTGTCGTTGCAATTGGCTGTGCATCTCAATACAGTTGGTTGGGAAAAGGCATTTATTTTCTCTATTTGCCCGTTCAGGTTTCTCAGTTCAAGATATTACTGGAAAGTGAGGCTTTTCTTTTGTGGGCATTTACTGCTTGCTTAGTTTTCTTCCCATTTGATGTATCGTTGTGAGCCTTTAGACGTTTTGTTATTTGATCGCTGATTCAATTCTTTTCCTAGTATCATAATCCATACAAATATTCAATTTTGTTATTTATGGGAAGGCATTTATGTCATGTTCCTAGGGACACGTGGTTGTTGCTCCATCCGTGATTTTAAATAGTGCCGCATATAACCTGTTATTATCTGTGTTGTGTCATGCTTTCAAGTGGTGACTGGTAATTATGAATTTTATGGGCACTAATTTAGGTCAACAAGGCTCACAGTTGGACATGCATGGATCTTTATGTCTTTGCAACTCCATACCGTGTGACATGGGATTACTACTTCTTATCTCGGGAGCATACCCTTGAGTTTAAGGCTTGGGAAGGAAAAGCAGAGTATGAATATGTACGTGTGTACTCTCTTTAATAAGGGACTTAACATCTTCCTTGTCATGTTTTGTAGTCATTATTATCTGGATGAAAACATGGTCCCTTTTCATCTGAAATCAGGTAAAAAGCAAGGGAGTTTCTATCTTCCTCATGCAAGCTGGGATGCTTGGAACAATTCAAGCTCTGTGGGATGTCTTCCCTTTGTTTACAAATACTGGCTGGGGTGAAAACTCTAACATCGCCTTTCTCAAGAAGCACATGGGTGCTTCCTTTGAGGAACGCCCCGAACCCTGGGTGACAAACATAAGTACAGATGATATTCATTCTGGAGATTTCCTTGCAATTTCAAAAATCCGTGGGCGGTGGGGTGGCTTTGAGACATTGGAGAAGTGGGTCAGTGGTTCTTATGCTGGTCATTCTGCAGTTTGCTTGAGGGACTCTGAAGGAAAGCTGTGGGTTGGAGAATCAGGACACGAGAATGAAGAGGTAGGATCAAAAATTGGCTGGCCTGGTATATAAGGTGCTTCTATAGAAAAAGTATTGCGTCTGATCCGTCCTTTACACATCCTAATGGGAACATGCCTTCATTAGCATGATGCAATTGATTTGTGGTTCGGCTTAGAGTATTTCACTTTTGTTCATGCCAAATTCCTCATCAGCTGCCTTACCCAGTTATTCAGGGGACGAGAAAAGTCATAAGCAGCAAATACTTGACCTGAGTGATCATTGTAAAAGGAGGAAAAGTGGTTGCAGAATATTTCCGTTGCTGCATCCAATAATTTACTTTTTGTTTTCACCGTCCCATCTCACTATGCTGGTCTTTTCTTCTTAGTCTGTTCAACGGAAGCTCAGAGCACAAGAGACTTTTTTCGGGTTATCTGGACAGCCAGCCATTTGTATTTTCTGCTTCCTGCCTTCCATGCTAAAATTTAACAGACCCGCTTTTCTCACAAGTGGCAGCAATTTGGTGTTGATATAAGATGCTATGCTGATGAGGAGTGAATCTGGGTGGATTTGCAAGTCCTTATGAGAATGCATCGATATAATATAGACCTAAGAAAAAAATTGTGCATGGACGAACGGCGGCTTTCTAGTTTACCATTTGTAGTTGTCTGAGACATGATTCATAAAGCTCATGGTATTTCAAAGTTTCGCCAATTATAATGACTTTGAAGGACTTTTCCTTTGTTTTTTCCTCCTTTTAGGGTGAAGACATTATAGCGATGTTACCATGGGATGAATGGTGGGAGTTTGAGCTGAATAAGGATAACGCCAATCCCCATATTGCATTACTTCCCTTGCATCCTGACATACGGGCCAAGTTCAATGAATCTGCTGCATGGGAATATGCTCGGAGTATGGAAGGAAAACCGTATGGTTATCACAACATGATATTTAGCTGGATAGACACAATGGACGGGAACTATCCACCTCCCTTGGATGCTCATCTGGTATCCTTATTTAACTTTATTTCTGTTTCCATAGTTTATCCGAATAAATTAATAATCGTCAATAGGGTTATCTATAGGCTACCTTCTGGTCTATGCTCAGTTGAAAATGCAGATTATTGTGCCTTTGAGACATCTAACTAGAAGTTCAGATTTACATACTGTGACATGTTATGCATTTTAAAAGGTCTCCTTTTCCGCTGGTTTAACTAGTGCAGTGACTATACAGGTTGCATCTGTTATGACAGTGTGGAATCAATTAAGGCCTTCTTATGCTGCTAACTTGTGGAACGAAGCCTTGAACTTGCGACTTGGAACTGAGGTATCATTAACAGTTTGTCGCTGCTGAGGAACTTTGGTATAGAAAAATACTGTTTAATACTATGACGCCATAGGATCTTTATGTAGACTTGAACAGTTCACAAGTACATATCTCATGGATGAGTCAGATTTGAGTATTCTTGAGTATTCATTTAATTTGAGTGAACTGGCTACATTATTAAATTTTTTAACTTGTACAGCTAGGCTCTGCAATCCACCTAGAATGTTCTCTAGTAAGGACTTATGTTATGGTGTCATTCAGTAGGAAGCCAATTAAGGTTTAACTTCTCTATGTCCATAGTTTGATTTGCCTTGATGCTGGAGTGGAGACCATGCATCATTTATCTGGTTGTAAACAGCACCATCCCTCTTCTCCCTGTCAGGTTAACAGTAGGCCTCTTCTTTCTAAAATCCTTTTCCTTCCTTGGGACTTTGCCATCTGGTTTATTGGGACTCTAATGACACGACGGATTAGCTCAGATTGAGATCCTAGAGAGAGTGGATTGTTGAGGACAAGAGGGATTCGGATGTACTTCATATATTTCTTTTTTGTTTGTTTTTCTTTGCAACAAAAAACGATGTGTTGTCCCATTAAAAAATATACATAATTCAGCTAAGCGAAAATGCTCCAACATCCAACTTTTCTTCAAGTAACTGATTTGCCTTGATTTCGATTCCTTAGTCAAGGAATAATGTCAAGTTTTGTGTTTCCTGGAATAAGAAGTGAAAATTAGGGACATGAGGGAACTTGTAGGTGTGATTGGGTAAAAACTCATTTTTTGATGGTTTAAACTTTTAGAAGAAAAACGACTTAAACATATATGTCGGGTCATTGAAGGCAACAACCTGTATCTCTGATACTTCTCTGTATGCTTGATGAGATGTGCCAGATGAAGCGCAAAAAAGGCAGGTTGAGGATATGTCTATGAAAACATATACATACTTTGACAACTGAGGGGGATAAAAATTGTTATGTGAAATTCATCATATCCTTTCCCTTTTCCAGAAATAATCGTTAACTTCATGCAGGGGTTGGATCTTCCAGATATTTTAGTGGAGACTGAAAAGCGTGGCTCATCCTTCGATGAACTGCTTACCATCCCTGAGAAGGATGATTGGCTGTACAGTGATGGAAAGTCAACCTCTTGCATTGCCTTTGTTCTTGAAATGTACAAGGAGGCAGGATTGTTCGGTTCAATTGCTGACTCTATTCAAGTGACGGAATTCACGGTGAGGCCACCATGCACAATGTGCATCATCTTGTTTGAGTGGATTGTCATTTCATATCGGGTACCGGGAGTTAGGTTCTTTCATGACGTGAATTCCATTTCTTTTCTTGAGGAGAAGAATAGTGAATTGAGTCATTTTACGTTGGGAGAAAGGAAAAACTGATTAATTGTATCAGTCCTATGAATAATGCATTTGATTAGAGATATCTCTCTTAGATGCTTCCAGTTTTCTGTTTCTGAAGTTCAAGTTCCTCATTTCGTCTTTCTTCACATGCGCAGATAAAAGATGCATATATGCTGCGGTTCTTTGAGAATAATTCGAGCCGTTTGCCGAAATGGTGCAACGATGCCGATGATGTCAAACTCCCCTTCTGTCAAATCCGAGGGAAGTACCGGATGGAACTACCGGGATACAATACCATGGACCCATACCCCCATATGAACGAGAGGTGTCCTTCCCTGCCTCCAAAATACCTCAGGCCAAGAAATTGCTAATGTAAGTTCGGATTTTGGATGGCATGTTATATTCTGTATCCTCAGATGGCTTCCGCCAGGTATTTCTTTGTTTCCTCAAAGGAATAGTTGATGTGCTAGTGGATAGGTACTGTGATAGTTGTAAATATGTGATTAGACAGTCGTGGAGGGAAAATTATTGGTCACCGGATGCAAGTCTTGTACATCGTTTCTAGCTTTTCCCAGGAGTAATGTGCTTATTTATTCTGATTCTGACATGTAAAGACACATTTGACGTTGAAAAAGTCTACAACAGGCAAAGTTGGCCGGCTAAATTGTAGAATTGGGTTATATTAAGTTTCATTTGCTTTGCAGAAAATATTAAAATATTTTAAAAAATTCCGAGAAATGACTTCCTTTTTTGATGCTCGGCTGAGAGATGAAAATAAATTAAAAAGTATTTTCTATCGTTTGATATAAAAAATTTGATTTGATTTTTTTTTTAAAATAGACATGCACTATTTGGGCATTAGTTTTTGTCCATGGGTAGCTAGGAAACTGAGTACGGGCACTAGAGTGTCAAGTCCAACCACGATGGACCTTCACTCGAGTGTCGAGAATGGGGCATGGGCACCGAGGTCTTGGGTCTTAGCTCAGATAGACCCGAGCTTGAGCACTAAGGACTCAAGTTTGAGCGTTGAGGACCTAAGCTCAAGTGCGGAGGACTAGAGCTCGTGCGATGAGGACTTGAGCATTGCCTTCGTTGACCCAACCTTGAGTGCTCGGACATTTGGGCTTCGGGCCCTACCTTAGTGGAAACGAGCATGGTCATTGGGGTTCCAAGCACAAGTATCAGGCTTTTGAGCTTGGCCTTGATGGATTTGAGCACAGGCATCAAGGACCCAAGCATGGGCGCCAGGTCCCGAGTACGAGCACTAGGGTCACGGGCTCAGCGTCAATGGATTCGAACTTGAGTGTCAGAGACTTGATCTTGGATGCTAGGACCCTAGACTTAGCGATGAGGTTTTGTACCCAAGCATAAAATTTTGAGTTCAAACGTGATAGTCAAATTGAAAATGACTTTTCGATTTTTGAAAGATGAAATCATTTGGTTTTTTGTTGATCAGAAAAATATTTTCTTTAAACGAATTAAACACTGAAAAATGAGGAAAATATTTTTTTAGGAAATGTTTTCCGCACATCCTAAGTGCCGCAAAATTGTATTTGCGTTTCTCCCTCCTATTTTCTTTGTTCAGGCAGGTAATAAATGGGGGTATCCGACAGTCCTAAACTATCATTGACATCACATTCGAAGCTAGAGCACGGAGATCTCCATCCAAATGCACAATTGCAAAAGTGGCCTCTCTGCTGGATCAATGTCCCGACATAATCACACTTCAAGCCAAACCTGTTTTTCGTCCATTCATTCCGTGTACAGTAGAGCACTAAAATGAGTCCTTAAAATTGAGTTAGGAACGCTAGAGGTTAATGCTGTGGATACAAACCAGGATTCGTCCGAAGGAAAAGATCTCTCATTCACCTAAACAAAACAACAGTAGTTACACCTGGTAATTTTAAGTCGAGATCTTCAAATTTCCATACATGAGTGCCTATCACCAGTGCCATCACTCAGCCTTGGCTGCGAAATGGTTGCCTCCGGTCGCAATTTTGTAGATATAAAACCCGGTCATCAGAGCACTGAACAGAGACGAATTGAAAAGTGCATTAGCTCAGAATAAATTACTTAGGCAAATGAGAACACTATGAAGTAGAGGAAAGCAGGCTTTAGCTAGATACGAAGCTACATAAAATATAAAACGGACAGACTGAATTCTTGGGTTAAGAGCAGCATGATTACAACTTAAAAACAAAATTACGGAACAGGTATCCAGTTTCCTATTCAACTGAATGAGCTGTCCGGCCGTTTCAAAAAACACTTGGTAATATACAAGTAAAATTGCATAAATCAATTCAGTCATTAACTCCGTCAATGGTAGATACAAGATGAGCTAAAAGAATCATCCGCGAATTCTTAATTCAAGGAGGTGCGATGCAAAAATTTTATTAAAAAAAGTTCATATATATAAAACATAATTAAAATAACAATGGATTTGTGCACTAGAAGTTCTAAAACTTATTACGAAAGTACAATTGAATTTAAATCTAGGTGATCCTCAGTCAAACCCAGAAGAGGGCCGGCGAACCTCACTTATGGGCCCAGCGACTCCCGCCGGCCATCCCCCACCCTTGCCAGCCCTTGCCAGCCATGGTGGGGTGGCTGCGGCGAGGGCTGTGCTAGCCCTTGCCGCCTGGTTTCAAACCTTTCTTCTTCTTCTTTCTTTAGTTAATTTTTAAATTTAGATTAAATAAAATTTGTATTAAAAATCAGATTTATACTAAAATGATGTCGTTTTAGCCATACCAAGAGAGAAAATACTTTAAAAAGCCACATTATCGTCAGCCAAGATGGATGGAGTTAATGGATGGACCAATTGCACAAATTTGACAAGTTTTAGGATTTGATTGCATTTTTTGTAAGATTTAGAACTTAATTGCACTTTCATAACAAGTTTAAGGACTTTCAGTGCACATAACCACAAAATAAAAAAAAAAAAAAAAAATTTGACATGAAATTTCCAAGATAATAGTACGTAATTACAGAAAATTGCACCAAACATCTTGTCCGGTCTACCCATGGACTCCAGTTCATACTGTAAATTACTATTAAGGCATGATTGACTCCAGTAAGGAACTCTTTTTCCCCTAAAATGATAATGATAGCCTTACTAAGTGTATCATCAACATCTAAGAAACACCTGCACAATTAAGTAGAACTACAAAACCGTAGGAGGAGAAAGCTTTGAATAAGTTACAGCGTAACTATTTTTCTTTTGGTTAAACAAAAACATAATATCTTATCTATATGCAATGTTCAAAATAAGATATGACTTTCAAACTTCCAATGAATCCAATTCCTTCAGAGTAGTTATTTCAAACTTCTATCAACCGATGTACAAGCTTAAATTGGTAGGATGAATGCATGCTTCATTAGCTTAACAACTCTCACTCTATTATTACCATTGGGGCACGCACTTACACACAACCAGAGATAGATACTAAACATATTTATCATCATAAATAGCTTTTCTGTTTTCACTTGTTTGGAACTCTATAGTTTTGAGGTTTAAAAATTACCGACTGCCAAAATTACTGTCCACCTATCAGTCTGATGAAAAGAATACCGAGAGAATTTATGAACTTCCTCTATAAGGCAGACAACCATGACCATGAATTGAGATTGATAGGAGATGAAGCAAATGATGTTCTCTGAAGGTCAAGACCATGTGAATCAGAGCAGATTAATCCGAGTATTTCATTTTCTCTATGGAGGACCATACAAATGAAGAAAAAAATAGAGGATAATTCTTCTTCTCATTTAAAATGATCAGCAGAATGGTATTCTTGGTACTGTGCATCTGATGATCAATCATCATTCATATTAAGTTATATTATAGGCAGAGCAGATCTCCACATTTCATCTTTTTTAATAAAAAAAAATCCTCCTAGAACAGTCATTAGTTGTAAACTAGCAGTAGCAAATTAGCAGTGGAGGCGAGAATATCTAGATGAAATTCACTCTTATGTCCTAAAGGACGTTAAATCAGAAAGTATGCAAGCAACTGGTGTTGCAACTACATGGCGTGAGAGAGAAAACACAACTTGCTTATTCAGATGATATATAAATTCTGTAACATCATGTATGGTTAGCAATGGAGGAAAAAGTTCTAGCTACCTTAATCCCGCAAGAATACCCGCTGGCATGATTTTAGATGTCTGGAGGTAGCGCTGTCCCATGACGAAGGTAAGCACGGCGGCACAAACTGTCAAAGACACGATAGTAAGTCTGCTTTAATATCTATACAAAATGCTTAATCTACACACCACTTTCACATATGTGCGTATCCACATGTGTGTGATTTTAAATGACTTCATTCAGATGAAAAACTTATCCACAAACAAAAAGAGAGACAACAATCATATTGTAGAGGTTCTTGACACATCCTCTCAGACTAAACCCTTCTACATGCATCGTAAGAAGTTGGGAAATATTCGAAAAACATAAATGACTAGCTTTATCTCGTTAAACAAACTGAAAGTTTGATGTCACAATTAGATATGATCTCTTCTTCAGCAGGAACCCCGGAAAGCTAGCCAGTTGTGATGATAACATATGCCATTTGCTAAATCTTATCCTTGGACACCACCAGCTTAACACGCAAGCATTTCACACCAACATCAAGCTATTCATGGATGGAAATTCCATAGTTCTTGAAAACTAATTGTCCCTTTGGATGACCAACTCCGTTGATATAGTAACTGTGGCTTCATCGGGAACATTCCTGATCAGGATGCATCAGGCACCCTTTTCTAGCCCCCATCACATGAGACTGCTTGCCAAAAACCAGAAATCACCAATTTCACAGAAAATAGAGCACTTAGAGAATGCAGCACGTTCTGCTTACAAGCGAGATTGCCATCGTTGATAAGCAACAGAAAAGAGAATGAGAGAAGTGGAAAAGTCCAGAAAAACCTAAAGCACATAAATCATCCCTACGGCTTTGTGGCAGCATTAAATGATGGATGCATATAATTCAATAACAGCAGTGACTAATGCAACAGCTAACCCACCGATCCAAACTGACTAATGCACTGCAGTTAGATTGGATTCCAGTTTCTCCACCTTGCAAATCTCACTATCGAGTTCGTAACCACCTAAAACCAATCGATAGAAATCTTCCGTAGTCTCATTTCATCCATTCACCTCCTACAACTCAACCTCCACGCGACGATTCCAAACGGTCTACCACTAACACGCCGACGAAATGCAGCATCGCACCACAGAAGCCAAAAAAAACAAAATCAAATCGAAAGCGAGCGAAAAGCGAACACGGCTATCCACTCGTTAGCTGCCGAAACCGAAGGAAAGCAAAAAAAAAAATCCACGCGATTCCAGCTTCCAGAACCAATTCCACGCATCGACGAACTGCGGCGAACGCACTGAGGAGGACGGTGGGGGAAGCTCACCGGTCTCGAGAACGAGAGCGACGTAGGAGTTCTTCCGCTTCTCGAAGGCCTTGAGGCTCAGGTAGCCGGCGACGAGGACGAGGAAGCCGGTGCCGACGCCGCCGGCGAGGGAGTTGACGCTCTTCTTCCTCAAGTACCCGATGACTCCTCCGATCACCAGGAGGAGGCCGTACGGGATCGTGAAGCAGAAATCGTGCATCTTCTTCTCCTCTTCCTCACTCCGTGACGATCGTTTTCAACAGATCGAGAAGAGAGCGAACCAGATTCACCAACAGATCTTTCAAGTGAACTGTTTATCATATATACATAATTTATTTTTCCTTTTTCCTTTTTTTAATTCATTTTTCTTTTCGTTTTAATGATTTTCGGGTTGTTGAGAGCGGTTGAGAGCGGAGAAGGCGTGTGCCGACGTGCCGCCCTCGCGGGTCAACGCTGACTTCCGATTTCCTTCTTTCCCTTTCCGTCCGGGCCTTGAATGTTTCGCAATTGATCATTTACACCCCCCCAGATTCATTTCTTCTTATTTTCGACATTGAAGACGTTCGAAATTTCGATTTCCAGTTACGGATTCCTTTCTACATTTGGAAAATGCACAACATTAAATGATCCAAACCCGAAATTTCGAACCTAGAGGCCGGCGGCCCAGTCGCCGCCGCGTTGTCATGCGGATCGCATGGCGCGCATGGCGTTGATGAGAATGTTAAACTAAGGCCTTTATACTGAATCGAATATTTTGACAAAATTGGCTTGAAGGGGTTACATGCTATATTCAATCTGCACACGAGCTATTCTCGACGATGCTCCTTTCCCATTCATACACACCGCATCTCTCGACGTCCTGAGGCGACATAGCGAGAGGGTTCGAAGAGCCCGTCCGGAGTGTACTTGAGATGATGAGCAGAAGGGTTTGACATGCGTGCTGTTCGTCCAGTCTCTCCAGATCTGTCCTCTCCGACGTCAAGTCCTTCCATGGCTGATGAAACGACCTGTACACAAAATATGACCCACCATAAGAGATACAAGCAAGCAAAGTGGGGAAAAAAATATGGCAGAAGGACGCGGAAGAACAAGCGACGTCTTTTGAGGTGAGACTGAGGTCGCTGAGATGGTCGTGACTCGTAAATTAATCGCCAGTCGGTTTACATCTATTCGTTCGACAACAAGGAATATCGATTGTACGATAACCACTCGGGTTGACATGTATAAAGATGAACAGAAACTGCAAGATATCAAGTAAAATAAGTATTACCATCTCCAGGCAGGATTCGCTTCAAGAGGGCTGCTTATCTTCGCCAGTTGTGATGCGACGGGAGTACCATTGAGCAAGAGATCTGATTCAGTAACTGCATAAATTGCATTCAAGTATTTTAGCTTAGACTTGCTTAGTCTAAGAATGAGAAATTCATTTTGATAAACAGTATTTCCCGCTCTGATGAACACAGTAGTTTAACCTACCCGCAACATCGCAGAAATCATATAGTATAAGGCAAAGTGCAGACACAACAGATGGAAGCACTCTGCAATCCATGCCAAGAAGCTGTTGAAGGTACAAGATCGCAGCAGCTAACGCCTTTCCTGTTCCAGATGTATTTCCGTGTCTTCCTCTACTTGTTTCTTTGACAAATTGTAACAACGAATTTAGCATTTTCAGATCAGATCTTTCTGAATATCTTGCATCCGTATATGTGGATCTATCAGAGAGCTTCCCATGAATTACAGATGCCACCAACCAACGAAGAAGCTTTGATGCCAAAGAATCTTCACGTATTTCTTCCTCTGAGAGGATTGTTAAACAGACATGAGATTCTTGGGGATGAGGAATTTCGTTGGAGTCTGCTTTCAAGGCAACAGAGATTGCCCAAAGGACAAAATGCAAAAGCTTTTCTTCATCCTGTAAAGCAAATCAAAACGAGATGTCATCACACAGACTATCAATGACAAACCCACATGAAGTCAATCTACCTAGATATAAAAGACATCAGTAAGCTATGGGACATGGAAAAGCACACGAGAATTTCACAACTGCAGACTTGAAATGCTCATGCATTCTTTGGGTCACACCTCAAATATCTTTGTCCAACAAATTCAAAGAGTAATGAAAATGTTCATAACTGTCCAATGACAATTGACTGCACACACAAACACAGAGAGAGAGAGAGAGAAACCATGTCGATAATTGATGGAGGAGGTGCATTCATTAGTATAGATCTGAGGCCAACTTCAGAACATGGGAATGCTTGGGTGCTGTCGCACAACTTAACGGCTTCATAAATGTGAAACAGACCCTCGATGGCAAGGGTAAAATGCGGCTGGAATATCTTTCTTTTCTGAGATATCTTCAGGGTCGTCACCAAAATCTGGAGGATCAAATCAATAACCAAAGCATTCTTGCTCATCAATTCTGCTTTGTCTGACAGAAACTTGAACAGATGAGAAGAAAGTTCAGAGAGCTGCTCGAGAGCATGTTTCTGCAACCACTCTGTAATATTTCTGGACGAGATAATATTACTGATGACCTGAACCCAAAAAAGTTTAAAGTTAAAGAAGCAAATCCTATCATGCGCTTAGCTTTACTTAAGTCAGCATCACAATAAAGACAATATAGAAGCATTGACAAGAGTAACTTTCTAGTCCTCCAGGTATTTATTCTTTCTGAATGTCCTTGCAAGTGACATGCATCTAAGAAAAGTTTATGTGCCCAAAACCTCAAAAAACAAGAAAAAGATAATAAAAGAAAAGAAGAGAGAGATGAGGGGAAAAAAGAGAAAAAGGGGGGGGGGGGGGGGGGGGGGGGAGGCGAATTTAATAACCATTTTAGTTTGCCTTAGTTTTACATTTTCGTAGATAATTCCAGGCCATACCCAGCTTAAAAAGAAAATTAAAAGACAACAAGAATTGAGAATGCAGAGAGGCAGTGGGGGAGGTTGACGAGAGAGGATCTAAAGGGTAAGATTTTGTCTCTCTTATGATGCACAGACAGGCAGAGAAGAAATTTTATGCCCTAAACAGACCAGTTTTGTACCTCCAAAAGACTCTACAGGAAACTATGAAAATAACTATCTGAAGGAAATAGATGTTAGGAGGAGTGACTACCTCTAATATCACCACCAATTGATCAAAGTAGAAACCCTTTTCATCTCCAGACAGCATCTCATTGATATGAGGAAGGGCAGATGATAACCATGAAAACAAACCACAGTGCTCCACCAGATGACAAGCCATCTTTCGCAATCTAACTGATTTTCTAACTATCTGCAAGAGATGAAGATTTTGTTACCGCCATATCAATAACCCAATAAGAATTTTCAATGGCTCACCAAGAGAAAATAGACATATCCAATGACGCATTACTCGTTCACATTACCTGAAGAATGAGTTCTTTGGACTCATTATCTGAAAATGAAGAAGCATAAAGGCTCAGCAGATTCTCGAAAATGGAGTTCCTCTTGAAAACTGGGGCATCATCATCTACGCCAAGACCCACATATACGAGTCGCAATATCCAAGTTCTTTCAGCTCGGAAATTGACAGAGCTACTCCACAAAAACTCATGGAACAGTGGTACAGACTACAGACAATTAAATGAAGCATAATGTTACAACGCTTCATTATAACATAAAGGCAATATGCACAAGAAAAACAACCTGCCTTTGAAGCCTGATCAGGAAATAGCTAGAAATTCATCATTTACCTTCATATTTATCCTGGAAGAGCGCATCAAGAGCTTACTGAGTGTAGAATAATGATCATTTGATGAATCCAATAATATTAGAGATGCCTCTGCCGCAAAGATGGCAATAATAGAAGGAATTCTTTGCCAGGGTTCTTCAATCCCATTTTGTACATAGTTCAACAAGAGACGAAGCTGAACAATGTCCTTCTTCTTTTGGCACTTCTGAAAGATTATTTGAGCAATTGTTCAGAAAAACCTTTAGAATATATATCACCAAAAAGTAATATCATATTAGTACAATAGTGACATGACAGAAGAACCACTATATATATGCCTAGCTAATTAATGTCTCAGCATCCCCTTAATGGTTTAAGCATGGGATGGTAACTAACTTATTTTAGTTTGGTCCCTGCCCAATTCAGCTAGATTTTCAGATCGAAGAAAAGTCACTGCTTGCTTTTGCATAGCAACATTTTTTATTTTTTATTTTTCGGGACCAAAACAGAAGACGTCTACTTCACTGTCATACTATCACAATAGCAAATTGAATTTTAAGGATGAGTGTAATGAGAGACATAACTCATACAAAAGGAAATTGCCAGTACGAATTCAGAGATCGCAGCTGCAGACAAGATACTGTTACCTCTAAAGCTATCTTAAAACTGGCGAGAGTTTGATAAGCTAATTTCCTTATCCCATCATCAGGTGATGATAAGCAGGAAAAAGCAACAGCTAGCAACCCTAGACCAGCAAATTCCACAGGCTCAATGAAGCCTATTGGTAGAATATGAAGCGAAAATTGCAGAATGAAAACAGGATCATATCTTCGCTTCCTCTCAACAGCAGGTATATGGATCTGCATGTGAGTTAACCAACAGAAAGTTAGAGATGAAGATAGATTCATAACTAGCTGTCAAATAGTTAGCAAAAGGAGGAACCATGTCATGGAAAAGAAAAGGAACAGATGACAAATGTAATTGCAGACATACCACATCTTTAGAGTTATTAATCTGGACCTTGTTCAAGAAAGAAAGCTCTTCATGTGCGGCTCTATCATATGGAAAATCTAATACAGTCAATGCACATAACTTGGGATCAATAGGAAGATTTTCCCTAAATTTCAGTCTCCGGTATTCATCTGTTTCAGAATCGGTCATGACCTCAGATGACACCTTTTGCTCCAAATCCCATACTTTCATCACTTTCAAGGCAGCACTTCCCCACAGGTAATTTGTGTCTGTAAGCTTTACCAACTCTGATCCACCACTACAGTCTATCTCTTGTAACAAGCTGAATAAGTCAAGATCACCCTCACCTAGAGTCGCACCATAAGAATACAGAATAAGTGAATGCAGTTGTTGAAAATTTATGCCATCCTCATTTCCTGAATCAATTTCCATGCCACAGCCATTGAAACTAAAATGAATCAGAGTTCTGAGCAACTGGAGAACTTCAAGCCTCTTTACGGTATGCTTGTTTGATTCTCCATCTTTTTTGCTGATATGGGAAACTCGATTGATGCGAGGAACAGCAACTGATCTAAGAATGCTGGACATGGGTCTCAAAAATGCTCCAAGCTGTAAAGAATGTGATAACTCAGGGACAGAGTGCAATATAGAGGTGAACTGAGAGTGAGCAAGTAGCAGCTGCAAATATGGCGCACATGAAAATTGCCCCTTGCACAGTAGAGTTAAAATATTCCTAAGTAAGTTCAAAGTTATGGGATCCTCAAACCTATAGAGAAGAGAGGTTCTTATCAACTGTCTCATGAAGGGAATGAACTTCAACTGAACAAGATAATCTTGCATCTCCATTATCAACTCAAAAATGCTTCTCAACATCAACTCTTCCAAATATTTATACAAAGATTCACATTCTCCGTTTTCCTCCTTTTCAGAAGAAGAATCTAAGCGGAACCGTTTAGCGATCTGTTCCAAAGAATTCACCAAAATGCACAAAAATCGCATCCTTGATGACTCCAAACCTGCTTTTATCGCCTGAGAGTTCTCATTTGAGTATTCTGGTGCTTTATTTGTCAAAGACAGTGAACGATTGTCGCTGGGAAACAACAACATCCTACATAACAATATCTTTGCCAAAGCTCCATTTATAAGATTCAAAATCTCTTCAACTGAATGAGAATTTAAATCCCTCAAATCACAACCTAGCAAGTCATTACGACTTTCAGAATCTGGAAAAACTGAATCAAATAGTTCCATTTGCTTCTTAATATTTAGTGAATCAGCATCCAAGACAAAGTGATAGTGTAACATATGAACTGCTTTCCCAAGAGAACTGTTTTTCACAAAACTGAGGAGTTCATCTGCAGAAGATATTGTGAACTCACTGTATCCTTCCCGAAATACAGACTTGGACACAAAACTTTTCCATTCACGGAAACCATTTAAGAGAATACTTGAGTAAAATAGAGGTATATATCTGAAATTCCAGTAGCACTGCTTCCCATATCTCAAAAAAATCGAATTCATGAATGACAAAGCAGTTGGCAGGAGCATCAGAAAGTGCTCATTTGAAAGACCTCTGCAATGGTTTTTATACTTCAGATTGCCCTCAGGAGTCAGAACACCTGAAAGCATGCACCCAAAGATTGACAGATGCAGAGGACTCAACTGAGTAAGCAGAAACAAAACTTTAGCTCTCATCATACTCATCCCACTAATGCAATAAGAAACCATCTGCGCTGGAGTGCTCACTATAACCCTCAAAAGTACAGAGCTCAGCGGATGTACATTAAGATGCTGCACAGATTTCAGTCGGCATGCGGCAGTAATAGCTTTCAGCAAACAAATATCAGCGACATCTGTTTCATAAAGACTGGAAAGTTCAATTACTTTCAAATAAATATCTTCAATGATATCAGCATTAAAATGTTGATCTCTAGTCCTCCATAATGAATCATATTGTGATCTTTTCTTGGTTTGCTGCTGCAAATATATACCAAGAGATTCGAAAGCATTGGCAGCAAAACGACATCCGATATAAACAATAGATTTCTGACAGGATTCAGAGATTGTCGTGTCTTTCATGTCAATTATATTGAACACAAACCAGACCAACTTGAGCACCTCAAATGGGGATATAAGACGATTCAAAGTATTCAGAGCATGATATGTTGGCAGAAGGGGTCTGAAGTTTTGTGTCTGAATGCACAGATTAAGCTCATTCTTGAACCCAACTAGAAGCCTATGTACCAGAGAGTCAAAACCCTTCACAAGTTGTCTAGTTGCGCCAGTTTCCACATTGATAAAGGAGGAGTGATTCTCAACTAAAGACAAGAAAAAAGCAGAAACTGTTTCTAGTAAACCAAAGCAACGGGAATCTATCTCAAGAGATCTTTTACTGGATAAATCAAAGGTCTTGGCGAAATTTTCCAGAACATCGTCTCCGGCTAACATCTCATTGCAGCCCAACAGACAGGTCAAGGATGCCGTCGATGCAGGATGGGAGAAGATGCATCCAACTGCTTTTTGAACATAGTCTGGTAACAGGATAAGTTCATCCTTCTCTGGAAAACCACTATTAATTTTTGAATTCAATAGTTGAGACAAAATGTGACTTAGTAGAGTAGTGCAGATTTCAAAAGATTTTCTGAGTTGAACTGATGGCATGCTTCCTCTAGACAGTTGTAGCTGATGTATCCAGAACAGCACAAAGTGTATACAGGAAAGGAGGCACTCAAGGTTCACTTCAGAGGCTTTTTGCAGGAGCAACTTTTTCATTTTCGAAGAATTTGCTAAAGAAGGGTCATCAAAGCACAAAATTGCAGGAAACAGCACATGGAAAGGTGTCTGCCCCAACAAGAAACTAAAAGCAGCAGAAGAAGATTCACTTGCACCACTGCCACTGCCAGAATTCAGTTCTTCAGAATGAAAAGATTGACTACAAACCCCACCAGCATCACCTTTTCTGCCTTCAGAACTGACATTGACTAGAACCGTTTTCACAGCTCTAATAACCATTTCAGGCCATAATCTGAAAATGTCTGCAAGCAGATTGTGTTCAAGAAAGAATAAGGATGTCAAAAATGACAAAGAAACTCCACTGATATCCTGTGCAATGGTTACAACAGCCGGAAAATGTTCTATGATCAGCTTCGGTGAAGCGCACATAATTGAGGAAGAAAACCTTTCAGTAATTCCAACTCTTTCAGTGGTCTGGCATCTCCTCAGAGATTTCTTCATTTTATCAAGTGTACCTAAAAAGGAACTATCTGCAGGCGTGGCCTTCTCATAACTTGCAAAAGAAAAACAACTTTGACCCCTCCGTATGCTCTCTGCAAAGAGCAGCAAACTCCTGGGTGGTCCCCATTCGGCTGGAATACCACCAGAACCATTTACCATGTTTGAGCAATTTTCATTGCTCCCAGACAGCAGTGACACAAGTACAGCAGACAGGCATCCTGTATCTACCTGTTCAAATTAAGAGCTCTGAGCAGACTAGAACAAGAAGTTTCACAACAACAAAGCAAAACACAAATTAGTACCTGTGTTTGCAATACATACTTCAACGTACTACAAACGTACAATGAAAGCATTGTCTTCTCACATGATGAAAAAGAACTTGACTCAGACTTGAGCACCCTCAAACACTTCTGAAGGATACATACAGCAAGAGGGCTGAAAGAAGGCGAAACATCTGCTAGAAAATAAAGAAGCATTGCATTACATATAAAGGATAAGCCAACCAGGTTCAAGTGAACCCAATTCACAGAGAAAGTAAAAGTAGGGGTGCACCTTCTTTTGAACAAACAACTTCATATACTCAAAATTGAGGATCAATGTGATGTCCAGAAACATTGTCCTTATTGTTTATAAATAAAATCCGACTTTTGGAATTATATTGTACATTAAACCTCATGACTTCTTCATGGTGGTATAACAAGATAAGCTAAGCCATTAAACACTAAACATACTTGGGGAAAGCACGATACTGATACAGTCAGCACGGGCAAATTTTATATGATCACAGTGAACATAGCATATGTTTTACAACCTTCATCAACACATTCCAGTGAAACACTGCTTATGCAAACACAAAACATTTAAACGTAGTATAATTAGCAACCATGACAGCCAAAAAGTGGACATACATGTGAAAAAGAATTACCTGAATAATCCTTGAGGTCATTTGAGTTGTTGATAAGATTCCGGATGCTATCCCAATACTTGAATAAGTTATTTCCAACAGTAGAAATAGCATCAGCAAGGAAAGATATGACAGCTTGAGATAAATTTGGTAGAACTTTAGTTTGTTGGAGGACAAGTGAACACTTATTGTTGTAAAAACCAGGTAGAAACAAGAACCATGCATTAACCTCACACGGATTCCTATCAAACGCACCAGTGCTCAACATAGCTGCCACTGACAGATCATATGATTGATCCCGGATGCTACGAATTGGTGAATAGAGTAATAAGTACATAAAAGTCTGTAGATGCTTGTACATCAGCATTGGAATTTTCCGTGGCAATCCACTTCCAGGGGCCAATTTGATATACTCCTTCAGCAGGGTCAGCAACGAGTTCAGCAAGTTAGTTGGCAGTTCCAAAGCATCATGAAGAAGACCGACAAAGAACTCAAAGGACCCCTCCAACACTGTAGGCATCATATGCTGCAAGAAAAAAAATCGCATCAGTTGCAGAAGCAGTGACAGACATGATGCAGGTATAAACAATAGTACCAAACTAAAGGTTTATCTGGAGATGAGGTAGCATACATGTCCCGAGCAGTACACCACTTGCAATCAGAGTACTGACTATGAGAATAATCAGGAACAAGACTAGTCATTGCAGCACAACTTAGGGGGAAGAATTATATAGAAGGCAACAAGCAATATGTCAGACACATACGAGAAAAAGTAAGATAGAGCAGTTCCATTATGAATCAAGAGTAAAGAGCAGAGCACAAAGGGGCGCTAAACTACTTGAAGTTGAAGCTAGTCAACACCTCTAACGTGCTATACTCTATATAACAAAAGCTAAACTGCTATACATGGTATATTGGCTCAGAAAATTAGGCAGAGCCTAAATGGTCATGGTCAATTCAAAGCAGAAAATTAAAATCACAGTCTCCTGTGCAAGCTGTGAACCCCAGTCCATCAATGAATTTTCTAAAATCCATCATGTGATCATCTATTGAGATATCAAGTGCCATTAGCCATATGGGGTCATGGGAAAAATATCCAAAAAAACGAAAGATGTAAAAACCACTAACAAGAAATTGGTGCATTGTAGCCTTTCATGACGCACATTTGTCATATACCTCCATCACACATTTAGGTGATGATGTCTATTAAACTGATGATAAACTGAAAAATGCAATAATGCAGTATATGAAAATGCATGGAACGCCATGAGATTAACTTCTTCCACTGAGATGGTACAAAGCAATTACTGTGCAGAAAATATGTGACGTTCATTCATTAGCAGTAGGCCCACACCTGTTTTCCTTTTTATCATGGTGATCAATTAAGTCTTGTGCTCTTAGCCTATCTACAAATCTTCCAAAAAAGATCTATGCTTCCAAAGAAAAAATGCAGTATCAACTTACTAGATATATCTGGAGAGCATCAACAAGCCTGGAGTAGAAATATATCTCTGCCTCCTGCGTGGTAGAAACAAGCACCTGGGACTGGTCAAGCCCCCATATTTCAGCAAAAATATTTGCAAAACTATTTTCATCACCCAACTCGTCCCCCGTTTCCACATTTTTTTCACTTTTTCCAGACAAAGCAGCTTCTGGACTAAGTGAAATCCCGCTCACAATGATATCTCCATCATCATGAACATTGTCCATCTTCAATTTCTTTACACTGTTGCTTCCATGTAATTCTGAATCTGGCATCCTCTTATTCTGGCCACTTTTTCCAGAGTTACTGCTCAGAGTAGAAAGTAGAGTCACCAAGACTTGGGGATCAGGGAGCAAGGTTCGGATTTCATTCCGTATTTCTTGCTTGAGAGATTCCCAAGTTTGCATGTCCCTATCACTAGCACAAGAACAATGGCTCAAAGCACCGACAAAGGAATCTAAGAGCTTAAGTGCCTCCAGAAGAAGCCTTAAAGTGCCATTCTTGACAAGAAAATCAGAGTGAAGCAAGCCCTTATTCATACCTGATCGGCAGTATGAATGAGGACATACAGATCTCATGACATTCTGCACGTCTACACTATTCAAAGAAGGTGAATCGGGAGATGCAGAATCAAGGAAACCAAAAGGAAAGCCAGAACCCACTGAAGAAACCACATCAGCTGCCAAAGAAGCAACAGAAAACCTGCAACAGTTGCCATTTAAAATATGGAATTGGTCCATTATTCAGTAACGAATAAAAAAGGGAAAAAAGGAAGCGGAAAAGCATAATTTAGCAGATACACTGCTCCACAGGGACCTACCATAGTGGTGATGAATGATCTTCCACATTGTAAGGGAACTCCTCCATGTATGCAGACCCAAACAATGGTCTTCCACGAACAATAGCCAAAAGAAGGTCTCTGTGATTCTTGAGTTCTGCTGCTCTTAGTTTCTTCATGAGGCCCACCAGTCGTGCAGCATTACCTTTCAACATGCCCGTGCCTCTCTTCATATCAGGCATCAAGCCATTGGAGGGATCTGTACAAACTATGAGTAGGATGCCATGAGCCAACTCTGCAGCGAGCCCTCCATTCTCCCTTCCAGAAATGCTGATGAGCTGCTCCAAGGTAACTCTTCCAAAAAGAACACTACGCAGGCCAGGGGGAACTAAGGATTCTTCAGTGAGAATCCTATCACGCAATGTGGATAGGACATGAACCACAATCTCGTGGTCATCATTGCCAAGACCACGAAGGACACTAGAGTACATGTCCTTTTGTTGCAGGATCCACCTCAACAATCCGGGTTTCCCTACCTCCAAAAACGACATTGCAAACCGAATAAGTGAATTTCTGGTGGAATACTTCCTTTTGGCATCAATCTGCTTCTTCTTATACACACAAAGCTTGTGAAAGCCCTGGCTTTTAAAATCAAACTTCTTCGCAACCTCAGAGGCTAAGTCGGGACCACGCCGAACAATGGAAGCCATAAGCTGAAGGGCAGCATTTTGGCGCTTGGATTCTTTGCTGTCCAGTTCCTTATAAATATCCCCCAACTTTTCATCAACAACCAACCTGGAAAACTTGTCAAGAGCCCTATGAATAAAGGTTCTGTTGGCATCACCCTGCCGATACTTTCCGTCGGGATGACTCAGAATAGCAGAAATCAACTTAAATACGTAGGAAATTCCGGGTTTCCCTTGACGAAGCTTCCAAGCTTCCAGAAGCTCAGTACACTTGGAAGAAGTCTGCACATACTTATGAAGCAACTGACCTCCATGACCACTTTTAAGCAACTTAACGAATTCTTTCGTGGCATCAGCGCACAACTTGATTTCCATCGAGGTAACATAATGAAGAAGTTCCTGCAATTTCGCTTCGTAAGACACCTTAAGAACATCCTCAGCAACCTGTTCTCCACTAACCTCAAATTGGTCTTCATCCATCGTAACTGCATTCAGCAAAAAGCACCCAAAAAAAGACAAAAAAAAAGAAAAAAAAGAAATCAGCGAAAGCAACTTGTTTCCTACACACCACTTTCCGAGTGATAAAAAAAAAGAAATATTGTACAACAAAAACCAATCAAAAAGAAGAAGAAAAGAGAACCAGAAGCAATAGAGGATTCTTGTAGAATGAGCGCGCGCGTAACGCCCGAGACGTCCCAAAGAAAACCCAGGAAAGGAGATGGACAGAGACTAGAAGTTCAGCCTGAGGAAGACAAGGTGGCCACGTTTTCAGCTGAAGCGTGCCATTAGAGTGGTGAAACGGGGCGAGGAAGAAGAGAGGAAAGAGACGAGACGATAAGGAAGGAGAGAGACTCGGCTTCACTGCTCCGATCAACTCTCCGAGCTTGAAGCGCCGGGAAAGGGCGGTAGAGAGAGAGAGGGCGCGGCGGGGACGGAGGGGGAGGTGGAGGTGGCGGTGGAGGAGAACAGCACAGGAGGGGGAAGAAGAAAAAAGAGGAATGTGGCGGGGGAGCACGGCGGATGGCAAATGTGTAATTCCGCACGAAAAGGGTTGAGAACTTGCCTATATTATTGTCTCGGAAATATTTAGGTTCTTTTTCTTTTTCTCTTTTTTTTGGGCCATCGACTTAAAAAGCCCAATGATGACGTCATAATAATCGAATTACATAATCCATGGAAGAGCACCTTCATTTCTCTGAAAAAAAAAAAAGTAATTACCCCCCGTTCCATTCAAACTCCCTCGCAAGATAAAAAAAAAAAATAGAGCTAAAATCAAGCAGGAAAAAACCAGCAAAAAAAAAAAAACTATATTCGGTCGGAATTTAATTTCCTAATAATACGGCAATTTCATCGTAATTAATGGAAAGTATATTGACGTAAATATCTCTGGTGGTAGCGGGCCTGATATACAGGGAAAATCTCGACTATAAAAGGCCGCTCGCCAGCCCATCGACCTCCTTCTCTCTCTGGACCCTCTCTGGGGATTAGGATCTCTCTCTCTCTCTCTCTCAAATCCTTTGTCGTCCCTCCCTAGGGTTTCCTCCTCGTCGACCGCCCCTTCTCCGAGCCCTAGCCTCGCGCGGTAAGGCCCCCTCCCTCCCCTCCCTCCGCCGCCATGATGCAGCAGCCGGTCCCCGGAGCCGTCCCCGACCAGCAGCAGCAGTACCAGCAGCAGCAGCAGCAGCAGTGGATGATGATGCAGCAGGCCGCCCAGCCCGTGCCCCCGCCGGTGGGCTGGACCCCGCAGCCGGTCCCGCCGCCCATGCCGGCCCAGTCGATGGCCGGCGGCGCGGCGGCCGACATCAAGTCGCTCTGGATCGGCGACCTGCAGCCTCACATGGACGAGACCTATCTCCTCAACTGCTTCGCCCACTCCGGGGAGGTAAATATGGATCCCGTCGCCTTGATTTTGTCGCCGCTTACCGGCTTCGAATGTCTCTCTGTTTTTTTTCTTTTTTCCTCCCCTTTGTGTGCTTTTGGGGTTGAGGGCTTGTCTTATTGTTTGGTAGCTAGAGTCGTCTTCGAACTATTGCCATATGTCTTGAGCTGAAAGATTAGGTCATGTGTTGGATTTTGAGGTTTCTGAGAGCTAGGCCGCGTTTTCTAGTACGAGAATAAGATCATGTTTCACTATGTCAATTCTCTATTGACGCGATTAACTCGGTCTGCTTTCATCGCATTTATCTGTGAAATCCCGTACCGAATTAGAAATTTCCATATGTGCTGTAGTTCAAAACAAATTGAAATCTGCCCGTTTTCATTTGTGATTACATTTTTTACACTTTCTGAACTTGCCGTTAGCTCTTATTGTGGGTTCTCATTCTCTGCATATTATGATATACTAGTATAGACTCTGTACTCGTATCTGCCTTCCCTACAATTTTTAAGTGGACATGGGAATGTTGCTTCAGATTGATGGTGTGGTGACAGATGAATCTTGGACCTCTTTATCCTTTATCTAGCTGCTTAGATTTCTAGACATCCTTGTTATGGTCTCCACCATTCTCTTTGAGCTACTACGGCCATCTGATAGCTGTTTACTTAATTGGCTCTCTCAGGTTCTCTCAGCTAAGGTGATTAGAAATAAGCAGACTGGTCTGCCCGAGGGTTACGGTTTCATTGAATTTATGACCCGCGCGGCAGCAGAGAGGATTTTGCAGACGTTCAATGGCACATTGATGCCAAATTCTGACCAGAATTTCCGACTGAACTGGGCTACACTTGGTCCTGGTGAGAGGCGTCAAGATGAGGGTCCTGACTATACAATTTTTGTTGGAGATCTGGCTGCTGATGTAACAGATCACATGCTACAGGAGACATTTAGAGCTCACTACCCATCTGTGAAAGGTGCCAAAATAGTTATTGACAGGACAACTGGCCGTTCTAAGGGCTATGGGTTTGTTAGGTTCGGCGATGAGACCGAACAGTTGCGGGCCATGACCGAAATGAATGGCATGTATTGTTCTTCACGCCCCATGAGGATTGGGCCTGCTGCTAACAAGAAGCCTATTGCTACCCAGCAATATCAGAGTGGTATGTATTATGGCCTGTATAGTTGCTGATGTTGCTCGCTAAAAGTTACCTTATGCGCTGTTGTGGCTTATTGATTATGATGATAGCAGTTTGACATGTTTTATGATGATTTGCAATTTTACTTCAGAGTTTCACTTTGTTGAAGTTCTAAGCTGAATATGCTTGATGCATCTATTATAGGTGAATTGTGTGAAAGGACTAGTCAACTTTGAAGATGAGAGGAATTTACATAATTTCCTCAGTGCTTACCTTTCTAAAATTGGGCGCATTTAATTCTAGAAAACGTTCAAAAACTTATATAAAACTCATGTTCTCTTAAAGCAGGACGCCAAGAGGCTCTCATTTTGGAGGGCCTGGAACTGATTTCAGCTGAAATGATTCCACTTTAATGCGTGGCCTCATTTTAGGTCAGTTATTTTGTTTATGTCCCGAGTTCTATCAATTACCTAGTAGCATTTTCAATGCTACAGTTGGATTTACTTCACGCAATTGCTCACTAGGTTATCGGTCAATTTAAATTTTTTCCGCTTTTATGAAGTTAATACGATGGAGTACTCCCTTTAGATTATGGTATTCTACAATGCGGTGGCCTTCTTTTGTTTCTTTAACATAATGTTGTCTTTGACTATTTGTGTCGCTAGGAATTTGGAGGAACAGTTTGTCGTTTTTTACTCGTCATTACTTTTTCTTTGAGTCATTTGTTACTAGGACATTGAATTGGTGCATGAAAGGACTGCCGAAGATATTATGTGTCTGGACTAATTTTCCCATCAATTTACTGTTTTGAAGTGGGATGATCCCTGTCTCTTTTAAGTTTATGACTTCTAATGCGCTTAAATATGAGGGATTTTAATTTATTGGAGCCCCTAACAAATTTCTTCTTTATAACATGTGCCTGTGTGTGCATGTGCTTCCATTTATACATATGAGTTGCCTGTTTTCTGAAGTCTTACATGATCCATCTGAGGCTTTGTGAATAGCAAACTGGCTATACATGTTTGTACTGATCAGAGAATTGCAAGATCATTGCTGTGATGGCAATATTTGGCTTAAGTTGAGTGCATGAATCTTTTTCTGTTTTGAATGTTTGCTTCCTGTGGTTGTGGAAGTTCATGACTAATCTCTCCTGGAAGATAATTTCATTGCCCAAGACTCTGAAACTTCTGTGTTGCCTAGCTAGATAGCATTGAATGTGTTATAGTGTGTATGATCTCATTTACATGTCCGTTGCAGCATCTTACCAGAACAGTCAAGGAAACCAAGGGGAGAATGATCCAAATAATACAACTGTGGGTAGTCTATTTTTACTGTGAGATTTTTGACATACTACTTCCTTTTCTTGACTAATTGTCTTTTGGAGCTTAGATATTTGTCGGGGGTCTGGATCCAAGCGTATCAGATGACCTTTTGAGGCAAGTATTCAGTCAATATGGAGAGTTGCATCATGTGAAAATTCCACCTGGCAAACGTTGCGGTTTTGTTCAATTCACAAGCAGGTGATTAATTGGTTTCTTTTGCTTCTTTTCCCTCTGCATGTTTCACGTGAATTAATTTGTGTACTTACTCATTTCAGAGCTTGTGCTGAGCAAGCCTTGTTGATGTTGAATGGAACCCAGTTGGGAGGACAAAGCATTCGACTGTCATGGGGGCGGAGTCCCTCGAACAAGCAGGTAAGTGAGCTTTTTGGCTTCTTCAAAGAAGCAGGTTGATGGCGATAATGGATAGGGAAATGACAATCGATTTGTAATTCAGGCTCAGCCGGAGCAGGCACAGTGGAATGGTGGATATTATGGATATCCACAGGGATATGAAGCTTATGGTTATGCCCCTCCTACGCAGGACCCTAATATGTTCTATGGAGGTTATGCTGGGTATAATTATCAGCAGCCCGTAACCTACCAGCAGCCACAGCAGGTAACTGCTTTGACAACCTTTGTTGCTTTTTTCTAAAGGTTCTTTGAAAGTCGGGGGTAAGGTTATGCTGATGGGGGGATACTTGACAAGTTGGCAAGAATCATCAAAATAAGTTTATTGTTCTTTGGAATTATTCTTGTAGTAATAGGAATTACCTTCTTATCAGAAAGTAAATAGTACTTGACAAATTGACAAGAATCAAAATAAGTTCATTGTTCTTTGGAATTATTCTTTTAGTAATACGAATTACGTTATCATCAGAAAGTAAATAGCACAGAAGTTATTTTCTATAGCATCTGCCCTTTTCATCATGTGTTGTGTTTGCATTGGTGCAGTGATGCTCCTCACATGATGGAAGTATGAGCTGGCGATGTACCACCCTGCTGCATTTTGGACTGCATCTCGGATTTATGGCGGTGGTTGACCTATGGAGACGGTCTTCTGCTATAATTTACTATGCATTTATGTTTTGTGCTTGTATGTTGGATTTTATGACCGTTGTTTTCTATGGATAAGTGTGCTAAGATGAGGCAGTTTGAAGCTGTTGACATATTCCCGATAGTAATGTTTATTGCTTACAGATTATTGTGCAATTTCTTTGCCTGGTTTTGGCTTTCTTTCATATATTATGTGATGGAAGCGTTATTATTCTTTCTTGGGTTGCAAAGTAGTGCAAATTTGGTTTGACTAGTCGGACTAAAATCAAAATCGGGTATGGCGATTGCTTTCTTTTCCGGACTTGGTGTTGACCCATTTACACGCTGAATCTCGGTACGATCATGTGGGTCCTAAGCAGAGATCACTCGTTCCCAGTCTATATCTCTTGCAATGGTTTCTCGGTGTCGATATCCATTGCTATATAGATCTTTCATCAAAAGTCTTGTAGCCTAGGAATGAAATTTTTCAAGCTGACTAGTTTAGTCGAAACCGTCTCTCAATTTCTGTCTTTTGCCGCACCATGTTTTCTCTGTGGTTACGTGAGGGCAAGCAGCGTTACCCGTGAGACGTTACTTTTGACATTCAACCGGTACCGTTCAACCAGCTTAACTTGGTCGTATTGACTGGGCGTTTGCGTATAGGGCAGCAGCGAAGATGAACAACTGATGTGCATGCGACCATGGCAACAAGTGATTCGTACGAGATTCGCCGTCTAGTAGTCGATCTGAGTTCTCCACTTCGTAAGCTAAATAATCAACCCCATTAAACCATGGTCCTAGGCTCTCCACGAAAAAGAACAATTATTGAACATAAAAATTTGCTTTGAAATAGTTGGACAGCCAACCAAAAAAACTGCGAGACTCAACAGACAAAAGGACACAGCTTCGACTAGGACTTACGAGCTCAAGAAAGTCGTGTGCTAGAAAAAGCTGTCTCCAATTTTCACCAGGTTGATTTCTCTACATCTTTGACCAGCGCTTTCAAGATATATTGCAGAATTAAGTGAATAAAGTCTAAAAAGCTTCAATACCTAAATCTAGACCTAATGAAAGTTAGAAGTACACGATTACTAAAGCTGTTATTTTGACAAGTCACTGGTTACCACCAAGTGTCTCTCATCTCCAGTCAGCTCAATTTCAATTGTTCTTGAAAGATCGATCTCCAGGCATCTCGCTCTTCATTGCATTTTCCTGCAAAGCCTTGCAAAATGATAACTTCTCAATTTGGGCTGCCATGAAAGTTGAAGTCAAAGAAAAGATTGCTACTTACTCTTTGGAAAATAATTTTACCTGCAACAGCTCGGTCATTTTGCCAGTTCTGCTGCTATCCAGATGCGGAGGCATGCTGCCAAGGTGGGGGTTGATACTGGGTTGCACAGCTTGTAAAGGCTCGATGTAAAGAGGCTGATCATCATCGCTATCTTCGTCTTCTGGAGTACTGCCAGATTTATCACCTGACTTGCTGCTTTCGTTTTGTTCGGCCTCTACTTGTGAAGGTTCATGAATTCTCTTGATGACCTCTGTCACTAGATTCTCAAAAGGCATACCACGAGTCCCCGTTGACTTGGTCTCTACGTCATGCAACGCCCCATCTGGGTATTGAGAATCAATACCAGTTTCACTTTGTACATGTGCCATACTTCTTGGCACTTCCTTGTTGGATGCAGATCCATTTAAAGGAGAAAAGGTTTGGACAGAAACAGGTGCCATGTGCTTACCTATTGAAGCCATATGATCTTGGATTGAAGCCGCAGAAGCTTGGTTGGGAACAGGCAAACCATTTCCAGGAGTACCAAGAGGTGGAAGTACCACAGGCACCACATTGCCTCTCACTGTCACTGGACGAATAGGCTGAGCTGTTCCGGGAGCTACCTGTCTACCTTTCAAGACAGCCGAGCCAGGAGGCGATCCCACTAGACTGGTGGTTCCGTTCCTCTCTCTAGAGCGAGGGCCAGAGACCTGCATCTGTATATAATTCTCACTCTGAAGAGGAATCTCATTTCTTTTGATCATTTGGATGTTTGGTGCCACATCGTTTTCTGCAGAAACAGGTACATATCGCCCCGGCTTGAACACAACGCCCCTTAAAGTAGTATCAGAGTTGCCAACCCTAACCGCAAGCAGATAACCACCATCAAATGCCGCTTCAATGACACCAGAAACCAACTGTCCTATTGAGATGTTGTTTGAACTGCTGGTTGCATCTACTTGCCGGGGTTGGTTTCCATTCACAAATTTATATGCAGGAGGGACATGCATATTTGGTCCACGATTTATGTTCTGATCCCTCAGTGCACGGGCATGCTCTGCAAAGATTGGGCTTTCATCTGGCATGGGATACTTTCGTGGACGACCACGTTTGCGCTTCAAAGGGGCACTGGCTGAAGCATCGGAGTTGATTCCTTGACTGGCTTGGTTCATCTTGTCAATTTCCAGCATATATTCTTACACCAACAGAAAGATCCTTTTACTTCTGCCAACAGAAGAGTAGCTGTTTTGAGATATTATAACAAAGCCACACCAACAATGGGACAACTGATTCTCCCCAAACAAACAGTTCATAGAAACTAATGAGTGTGCTGCCTCGACTTTCAACCTCTAATCAATTTATGGGGAAATAGACGCCGGATGTTGTTACTGATCAATTATTGTGATAAGCACATTATGCTAGAAAATATTGATATCTTAGTAACTCAACAAAGATTGCCAAAAATTCGCCAATATCTATATTCAAGCTCAGTCTTTTTAGGGGGAAACTGCAAACTCCTACACAAACTTAAACTTCAGCGTGTATCATACATCAAATTCCCACAATGACTAGAAGAAAGAGAGTGAAGAACTCCCTCTAAAATATTTCAGTTACAGTTTATCAAATAAAAATCTCCTAACTGGTAAAGACAAACAAGCAGTTCACTATGAGCTCCTCACCAGCTGCTAGCATATTAGAACAAAAATACATAAAAGTTCTAGACTCATGACAGAAAAACCTATGAAGGGACGTCATTTTCTCTTTGGATGGGAAAGAGTTGACTTAGAAGTTTTATCTGACAATGCAAAGTCAGTTTCTTCTTCGTGATTAACAGACAAACTTAAACAACAGACATAAAACAAATAGCTATGGTCTGCCTTCCCTAAAATAAGGGAACTCAAATTCACAAGACATTGGCACCACTTGCTGCTAAGACTGAATTTCATCAGGAAGAAATAACACAAATTCATTCTTCGTGATTAACAGACAAACTTAAACAACAGACATAAAACAAATAGCTATTGACAAAAAAAAAAACTACCCCAATTTGCAAATACAAAAAATGGGTGCACAAGTGAAGTTATTGCTTTAAATTATCAAATCGAAGGGTAGCATGACTCTAAAACTCTCTTTACATCAACACGAGATAATTAGGCAACACGTAGGTACGCCCTCCCACAGAATTATGTGTGTAACAAAAATTGCCGGACATAAAAGGAATGCGATCAACGCTATCAACACCGAGGTCTTTGCAAAAAGTTAAAGAGCCATAACATCCGAGCGCTGCCGACGGTCGAAGAGACAGCAACATTGACCGAGCTGGAGGAATCTCAAATGTTTCCCCTTTTACTCCTAAAATCAACCAATGCCTAAATCTAAGACCTAAAATAGTCAAACTGCCCAAAATAAAAATGCAGCAAAACTCAAAGACAGAGAGCAAAAACGAAACATAGATACAAACCACTCGACATAAGATTCTTCGAGTCAAATCAACAAACCAACGGTCACGTGCGCACTCATTCGCACATGCACACGTGAACAGTGCCGAGTTCTTCCACGATTCGATATATATATACACACATATATATATTTCGGCGAGAAATTTCGCACAGTAGCCGCCATCAAACGACCAGCGACCTACCTTCACTGTCTACCTCAACAGCCACCGCCCGATATCTTGTCCGGTTCGGGCCTACCGAAGACGCTCATCGGCGCGCGGCTCGCGATCTCGGGCGCCCGCGCACCGCATCGAGGTTGGCCGCCGGCGATCTGGACCGCCGGATGCGGCGCTCCGCCGTCGCGAGGAGGAGGAGGAGGAGGAGGAGGAGGGGCGAATGGGGAGGAGGAGGAGCAGGAGGAGGGAGGAGAAACCGATTGGGAATCGAAACCCTAGCTGGAGGAGGAAGGAGAAGACTATCTCTCTCCCCGTGTTTTGGCTATTTTTTGGGTTGTTTTAAGATGGATTTTAAAGCAAATCCCTTCTCTCTTCCCTCTTTTCTTTTTAATAGGAATACTAGTATTTTCTTTTCTAGAAATTGCCGAATACCGGATTTGTGTGGAATATTTCGCAACGTCGCAAAATCAATATCTTTATTTTTGTCTGATTTTACACCGATTATATTATATTATATTATATTTATATTTATTTATATATATATATATATTAATCAACAAAGCAATGAAAAAAAAAATGCGCCATGTTACGTTATTTGCCTGAATATTCTTTATATATATCCAGAAATGATTATGTTTCCAATGGATTTTATGCCTTCCTTCTTTCCAAAATTCCATCAATAATGTATTTTTAATTTTTTAGTTAGATTAAATTGAGTATAAGTAAGTAAATGACCAAATTCTATATAAAAACCTTCAAATTTTACATCATGCGTTATTTAATTTATTAATCTCGTGCGTTCTGCTTCCCTTTTGTATTCTCTCACTTTTTGACTATTTCAACCATGCTACGGTGGATTCCGACCACAAAAAACAAAAAAACAAAAACAAAAAAAAAAGGAAAAAAAAAACGATCCTTTGATAGATGAGAATCTCCTCATTCTCTAATAATCAAATACGTTATCATGTCACTTTATATTTGGTGGTCAAAGTGGTGTTTGAATTGATTTTCATGCACCTTTAAGTAATTCACATCTTGAGAATATGCACTCGGTAAAATTTGAACTCAAAATAACAATAAGATAAATAAATTGTCTCCCCATTTAATTTTTCTCATAAGCTCAATCAAGCCATTTATATTCCTTTCATACCTTGTCACCATGTAATTTTGAATATCTAGAGAAGCAAATTTCTAAATCAATTAGAGTTAAAGAATTTTCACCGATAATGTTTTTAAACTAACAGTAAAATATACTTCTCAATAGACATAATTCGAGATGGAAATCTTGTTTAGTGAGTCCTAATATCTCCAAACATCACTTGCTTGTTAACTATTAAAATAAATAAATAAAAAAGCTGGAACTTATTTACTGGATTTGTTTATGATATGATGATGAGACGAATTTCTATCGAACGCACAAACTTTGAAAATGACTTAGTGCCAAACGACACGATGAATTGGTCCCAATAGACCAAGCCTTAGCATCCCCACATTCGTCGAAATTATTTACATTGCTATATGGTGGCAGATTTTTGCCGTGTCTCACCAGCCACCATAGAAAATAAAAAGAACCGGAGCTTGCCTTGCCCTACCTAGCCTTTAAAAATTACTCGATCAAACGAAGGACAAAAGAACAGGACAAGTTCCACAGGTGTGATGATCAGACGGACAACACGAGAGCGACGAAGGACCGTGCACTGACATTGACTTGGGCCAGATCGAAAGATTTCTTGGCCCACAACAGCCATAGGGTTTGTCTATTATGGTCTCAAGTACAACCTCTTTCTTCTCGGCCTGAAAAGGAGAGCATTTTCCCACCTGCACGTACGGTTCAGCTGCAAATTCTTAAATCCCCCCCCCCCCCCCCCCCAAAAAAAAAAAATTCTTCTTTTTTCTAGGTCAGACTCGAATTTGTTTCATCTTCAAAATCCCGATTTGCACGTTCATCTTTTCCCTCATAAACAATACATGTCCTTACTGGGAATTCATCATGAGACAAATCCTGTTTAAAATTCGGTATAAAGGGCCTTTTGCTTGTTTGTTAATTTGGTCTGTACTAAATTGTCTCCTTTAGCTGCAGTGCCATTCATCTGGAGAAACTAATAAAAAATATATAGGGGCCTTCCAACTAACCCAGTAAGGAAACTAAATAACCCCGTACGGGCAACGACATGAAAATCCAAGACACATGTTTTCACCTAGTCCGAACGTCAAAGCAAGAATTCCCATCCTTCGTTCAACGGCTAAAAACTCCCATCTTTCTGCAACGGTAGCCGTCTGAAGGCTTGCTTATGCTTACATACCAACATCCATATACGACATCCTTTGAAAACGCGACGCCCACACATCGCATGCTCTTCACTGGGAACATTCGTTTCTCAATTTCCATCCCACTTCCACATCTTTCCGATGGCACCAGTAATCTTTTGATTCAAGAATTAGGAGATCAGTGCAAGAAAACTCATTTTCAAGTGAATCTCAAAACTGCATTTGCGTTTTCTATTTTTTAACCATTCAAAGGGTTACAACAACACTTAACATATCCGCGGTGCTTTATTCCGGGAGTTGATAGTACACGCTTCCTAGTCTAAAATGATACAAAGTTGAATCGAAAAGAAATTCACCTAGGAAACTGAATTATTCCTAGTAGCAGCATTCGATGAATGAGGCCTCCGCGACTCGGGAAGGTGTTTCACATACATGTCATGGATCATTTCCACATACTCATCGATATGATCAGCAGTCCACTCATCAGTTTTGATTGGGGGAAGGAACTTTACAGTAAGAGGTGCGGGGCGAACATGTAAACTGCCCTTTCTCCATGCTAGATGAGTCCCAGTCAAGACTACAGGCACTACTGGGCGTCGTGATTGCAAGGCCAAGTGTACAAAACCCTGAACAAACATGATGCATGCCCATGAACAAGAGCAATGACGAATCACAATGCAGCTTAGGACTGCAGCTTAGGAATAAATCTGTTATTAAAAAAAAAAATGGGCTAAAAGCAATGTGCTTTAACTGTTTCAGGCAGTCCAACCGCACTGCAACTTCTTATTCCTAAATTTCGTGACGAGTTCAGTAAGAGCTTTAAATTTTAGCTGATGAAGTAAGGGACTTTTTGACAAAAAAAAAAGTAAGGGACTTGCCTTCTTAAAAGGAAGCAGTCGTCCATTCTTTGACCTGGTGCCCTCAGGGAATATGATCAGAGACAGATTGTTTTTAACCACGGCATGAGCTGCCTGTGCAATTGCACCGTTGACTTGTTAGAAACACATAAAAAACCCAGCCAAACAATGCAGAGGAAGACACTTACTTCCCTCATCGACTTGATGGCTACAGTGGGGTTGGAACGATCTATGCGGAGATGATTGGCCAATACATAAAGCTGTCCAAAAAGTGGGTACCAGATAATCTGCACAGATGATTTTTCATTTGAAGTTAAGATTTGGAAATCCATCAATAAAATAGAGGTGCACATGATTATCATATCTCAATGTTGGACACATGACAAATGCTGTTGAGACAAGTATGAATCATTATAATCTATAGACATGGAAAATAGTGCCTCGCCTAATGATAGACATATAAATCCCAAGAGCTAATGCAATGAGAGTAAGATGCAGGACCACAGTTACAGGATGCTCCTTGCATTGCAGTCAGCATGATGCTTCTTATCCCTGACATGTATTACCAACAGATTACACTAGGGATTTTACCTCCTTTTTTGCAATACCAACAGTGCCTGTCGGAGTCAACCACATTATAAGGAAAATATCAATTGGGGATGCATGATTGCAAATATAGATGGCCTTCTCATCAGCATATTCCAACCCTTCAAACTTTATTGGATTTCCCAAGACCCACATCTGGAACGCATACATAAACTCCACTTCAAATGCATAATCAAAACCATTATCGCAAAGAAAAAAGAGAAACACTTCAAAGAGCCACAAAACTTGGCAGCACTGTAGAATAATAACTAGCTATCAACGAAGTAATCGCATTCACTTGCAGTATCCTCCAATTCTTCGTCTTAAATTGCTAAAGAAAATTACTATATCTGCTGCTGATGGCCCCAAGGAGAATAACAGTTTCAGCATGAGCGGAAACTCAGACTCGTCAACTCCACAAACAATGATAAGGAATTAAGGATCACATTTTCTCCTCAGATGTCAATCCAAGTACCGCCAAATATTAATCACATAAACCCTTCTAATAAGATTCACATAACTAATTGTGTATTCTGGATTTAATGGACGATGCAATGAATTAATACATCGGTAACCAACTATATGAGTTGATAAACCTAATATCGCTTCCTCATAGTAATATGAGGGAAAAAGAAGAAAGATTCCAAATTGCAGCCCACAAGTGTCCACACATGGTGGGTTAAAGCAAGATTAGTCTTTTAATCTCTAGTCAACAGAAAAGTTAGAACGAAGCCTTCTAATCACTGCTGTTTTTTGGAACTGACAATTTGCTACAAGGCCAACAATTTGAAGTAATTGAGAGACTTTAACCAAATAGCGGCATAAATGAAGTACTATCACTTGTAATGTTGAAGTAACTTATGATCCAAAAGTAGCTTACCAGCAGCCTGCCAGTTACGTGCCCATAAATATTTCCTTGCCTTATTCTTTCATAGGGCCACGGGATCAAAACAACCATGATCAATGCCCAAATGAAAGTCGTAACCATCATCGACAAGAAGCACGTCACTATTCTGATCCAAGATATCAACTCGGAAAACCACCCATCGTCATCAACATATCCATCAGTCCTTGGCCGATATCCCACCTCTTCTTTCACCGAGGCTTTTGACGAAACTCCAAAAGTGTCTATGGAGCTCGCATTCAAAAAGCTCTCCAGATTTCTGTTCCTTAGGAAAGAGCTGGCGCCACTACTTTCCATTCTCTGGGGGCGTACTAAAATGAAGTGGAAAAGTGCAAGCTGTGACCGTATTGTATATTATAGCAGAATTAGAAACGGAATATCAGCAAATCACGAAAGATGAACTATGGTGAAAGCAGGATTAGTCAATCAACAGGTACCATCACAATAAGAACTATGCACAATTTCTGTGCCTTCCATTCAGTCGCGGAGAATTGGAAGAACCGTGAAAAAAGGTTTATTCATCTGTTCTACGCGAAACCAGCTGATCGTTTCAACTGCATACATAGTCAAACTTCAAATTAACCGTCCTGCAACTCATTCTTCCTCAACTCGTCGAAGACAAAAGAGCTTGAAGAGCGTCAAAGTCCAGTCGACGATCGAAGCTACTCAACAGTCTGCTCAGTAATCTACTTGAGCACAGGATTTTGAAGTAAAACTCAACTTCACTCCTCAATGATTATTTGAAAATGGGGGGAAAAAAACAGCGACAAGAAACTGAACACCCTATGAAGTAGAAAACGAAGTCTTGACGAGACGAATGTCGCCATTCAGCTCGCTTCCTCGGAAACCAAAACAAACCCATGTATCAAAACCAAGACTTGATGACTGTTCGAGACAGAGAGAGGGGAGGCCATGACATTCTTACCCGAAGCACGGTCGCTGTCTCGCCAAGAACTGCCGAGGAGGTGCCAAGTCAAAGAGCCCCCAGAGAGAGAGAGAGAGATGGGGAATGCCTCTCGCTCAATTATTCAGTGCGCACGAGGAAGAAATTCTGCTCTCGCGCGACCATTGGTCGTTTTGGTCTCCGCGGCGTGGAATTTTGCGAGTCCCGCCTCCCTGTTTCGAGAAAATGTGGTGCATGTTTCTTCCTCAGACGAGGCCCAAATTATGGGGGAGGAAAAACAGCGTGTGAGGATGCCCTTTTTTTCTTCTAGGGATTAGGAGATAATAATGTGATCCTGAAATTTGTAATTTATCCAATGCGATCTTTGAACTGTAATTCAATATGTAATATGATCTCAAAACTTTCAATTTGATACATATTTAATTTGGTCCTTAAAATATATGAAAATGTCTAATATTATCTTTCTAATAATTCAAGTTCAAGGATAGCAACATTTTATATGATTTTGGAATTAAATTGAATATGTACCAAAAGATTAATTATCAGATTGAACAAATTAAAAGTTCAAGAATTATATTGCATATTAGGCTACGATTCATTGATAACACCGAAGAAATTAAAAATCCAAGATCTGCATTACATATTGAGCGAAAGTTTATGGACCATTTGTGTTATTTTCCCTTTATTTTAAATTGAAGTCATGGATAATTCGAAATTCCCTTGATAAGCACTGAGATTAAAGAAGATGTGCATTTTTTGGGATCCAAAGTTGTGTTAACTCCAACTTTTTCTTGTTTTTGGGACATACAACTCAATCCAATCAATTCAATAAGATGGATTGAGATAGTGATTACTTTGATCCTCGAAAGAAATGTTTTAAAATAAAGACATGCTCAATAAATATTAACTGAATTTTAAAGCGTACGAATCACGAGAATATTTGCAAGATTTTTCATTGAGTTGTGAAATAACCACTCGGATGTGCTTGTCTCTGAAAAAATCATGAAGAAAAGAGAGAACAAGAGCTAAGGAATCGCCCTATTTTGACTTTTGTATTGGGAATCACAATAGGTGTACTCGTAATTGTGTGGTTAGAAAGAGAAATATCCGCAAGAATATAACAACGTATTGGTCCTGAATACGCCGGTCATTTAGGAATTCTTCAAGCTTTAGCAGATGGGACAAAACTTATTTTCAAAGAGAATCTTTTTCCATCTCCCCTTCTTCCTTACCATGGCAAGTCTTTGTGAAATAATTCCAATGAGAAGAAAAAAGAAGGCATTAAGAGACAGACCCTCTTGGTCCAACCCTGGACACTCTAAGATCCTTTTTCAAACTTGCTCCCATTTCGAGTCAAGAAATAGATAAATAAACTCATCCCATTGCACTGATTGGGGGCGTTCTTCACAGACATATCTATTTCACCGAGTTTTTCTCTGAGATAGTGCCCAGATCATTACGCCTTTCGTGCGGGTCGAAACTTACCCGACAAGGACATCCATAAGGCCAGGCATTGCTTAATTACACATCATATCAATCAGAGTATGTTATTGCGATAAAGCCTAACCAGATTTCATTATCTTCAGCCAGAAAAATTGATGGCGCAATATAGGGACACAAAAGAGTGCATATGAAAAAAAGAAGCATAAGACAAAAAGTTTTCATTCATGCTAACTAATTTTGACTTATTCAATCAAACACATTCGCTATCGCATGAAAAACGTGGCGACCAAGCAAGCAATGTTCATTCGCCTAGGACGGTCTTTTCCCTCAATAGATTTCTCGAAAGGATTAGGACAGAAAGCGAATCGTGGACCAAAAGGAAAGAGCATCGAAAAGTTCACATTGTGATGTGGGCCCAAGACGAGACTATATGTAGCTAGCCAATGGCCACAAAGCTTTCATTAAAATAGAGGAGTGTTTTTAGTGGCTGGCGATGATTGATCCAGCATTTGACTATTCCCAAAGATAAGGACACTTCAAATTCGTGGCCCGCATAAATTTACCACTTGATTCCAGATAATAAATGAAACGCCCACCGAAGCCGAAGGCGCTTCTGGTCTGCTCTCGTGGACCGGGATGGAGCATCCAGTCAAACTCATCTCACCAAAAATTGAAGAAACGTCGAGACGACCCAAGTTGTCAAAAGTTATTGAATGAGACTTCCGTTCTCCAACTAACCTTAATTTTTTTAAGATTATTGACACCCAAAAAAGACCGACATTTTAATTGTAATCAATGAACATCAATCTTAATCAATGAGAGCAGAGATTGCTAAAAATAAACGTTATCGATGAACAAAAAATCGACAACTCGAAGGTAATTAATAACTCTATAATGAAGTCGATGACAACAAATATCAATTATTGACAAGAATCAAAACTTGTCAATGAAGTCATTGACATCATCATGTAACTGTAAAGTAGAGAAAGCTTCAGATGTATAATTTTCTAGAAGATTGCAAAGTCATTTCTTATAACTGCATGTAGGATTAGTAAGACTTTTGTTTCATCAAATTCAGTAACCTTTGTAAGTAATTGCTGTATATAACCATCGATAAAGGGTTATAAATATCGTAAGTGTATTCTTTCTAAACCCCCTCCAATCAACCAAAACATTCAATGTTCTTGCAAATCTATCTTTATCCTCTCTCTCTCTTTGGCAATTTGCATGGTTGATCATAATTTCTTCCAATCTCAATACCTTTAATTTGTCGTCATTTACTTTTCAGTCCAAAATTAACGAAGGACCATTCACAACTTTTGTCGATTTACTTATTGATCCATCCATATTTTTGAAAGATATTTCATTATCATTTCAGCGAAACATTTTTTTTTGGCACATCTAGTGGACACATTTTGTTGATTTGATGAGATTGTGATGGCAAGAATCAGAAATCAACAAGAGTCTAACAATGCTGCTTGCAACAATAACCCACCACCACATATTGGTAACAAGACAACCACACATTCCAATACTTTACCTGGTAGGAGAGCAACGGAAGATGACTGACATGAAGAAGTTGATCTTTTGATGCATCACACTAATGAGAAATTGAGGAAAGTTGCACCAAATCTCAACATGGTGTCAACCATGAGAAGAATATTCGAAGAGTGACAGAATGATATGGCCAACTACATTATGAGTTACATATTCGATGTAATCAAGCAGATTGTATCAATGTCATGAATGATGCCCTCTTGAGGCTAGGATCATTTAACAAGTACATTCCTAGTCTTTTTTTTCCATTTAATGATGCTGATAATGTTCGTCAAATTAATCAACCCCTTTAAAAGAATTATGTAGAGGCCCAAATCTTCTAATCAAGGTAAGTATAATGGGAATAATCAGGTTAATGTTGGTCAAAATAATTTAGCGAGTCCAACTAGTCAACAGGTTGATCGACGGTTGAAAATGTAAGGCCTAGGACTCCATTGGTATCACCCAATGCCAATATTCTTGTTGGGCCTAACTTGTCAATTAACGTAAATAATCAGGCAAGATTGACATCATTGCGTGGGGGGCGAGATGATCAACTAAATCCTCATTTGAACCCTACACAGTTTGCCAAAGAAATTCAACAACAATTGAGGTTGGACAAGGGTATGTGCATACTTATTTGTAGAAAACTACATCTTGAATGGTTCGATAATTAGTCCTTTTCAAGAGGTTTTGTAAATGCTTGATTTTGTCATTTTTAGTTGTAAAGATGAGCAATTGACAATCAAACATACTGTCTAATTTATGGCCTAGGGTAGGGAAGTAGAAATGAGATTTTTATGACTCAAGTTATTTATGGAATTTTTTTTTTGCTTGATACACTAATATACCACCTAATTCAGTGTGTAATTAGGCAGAGATGAAAAGACAATACCATTCTCAATTTATAAATTGATACCAGAGATAGTACCATTCTTAATTTATCAATTGATACCACAAGTACCTACCGTTGATTTGGCTAAATTTTATCAATATAATAGTGAGTCACTTGATCAGGTTATTGATAGATTTAAGAAGGCTAATAATATATGCCTCAATTTTCTCTCAGAAAAAAAAAACACGAATGTGGTTTTCAATTATTCAAAATTCAATTTAAAAGAAACATTTGAAGGTCAAAATTTTGCCATTTTATTTCAATTAGCAATGAGAGTTTCTCCCTATGAGAGAATGTAAAAAGATAGAGGTAAAGAGCCACATGAATACTTTTACACAAAACGTGTCTACTGAAAAATTATAAGTCAACATATGAATATGACATTGAAATAAATGTGGCAAAAATGATGCTTGACAAGCCTCACATTTGTCGATCCTTAAAACCTCCCAAAATGAAAGACACAAGAATGGCTAGAGTTAAAGAAATTCAAGTTGACTCGTTGAAACTAATAAGTTGGATGAAATCTTCGATTTCTCTGAAAAGATGGCCTGATAAATTTAATAAAAGGCCAAAATTATCCCATGTGAAGAAGATTTAGTAAACAAGAAATATTGTAAGTGGCACCATTGATGGAGCCATAACAAAATTAACGATATTGTTTTCAAGAAATTAATTCAAAGAGCAATCTAAAGTGAAAAATTAAATTTGCCAATAGTAAGAGGGTATATGATCACTCTTGATTTTATTATTTAAAGGAATTGAATGATCAAAGAGTCATTAAATTCTTTTAAAAGTAGGCATATGTTGACACCAAAAATTGATATACTTTTGGTTATTATCAACAAGCATCACATTTAGCCGATGAGAGTAGAATTTGATGAAGATAGAAATCATTGATGAACAAAACAATTGATAAATCGAAGGAAATCGACTACTTTTCAATGAAGTCACCGATAACAAACATCAATCATTGACAAGAACCTGCACTTGTTTCAAACATTCAATTCTTTTAAACGACATCTTTAACCGTCGATAGAGGGTTATGAATACCACTAGTTGATTCTTTGTAAACCTCAAATCAATTACTTTCATGCAATTTACATGGCCAAGCACAGTTACCTCCGGTCTCAATACCTTTAATCTTCTTGTCATTTACTTTTTTGTTTAAAATCAACAAATAACCATTCACAATCTTTGTGAATTCATCCATCAATCCATTCATATTCTTGAAAGACATTTCATCACATTTTCGGTGAAACAAAGATGAATATTTTACAACTGGACATTGAAATGAAATCAACCATAGGGATCGATGGTCAAGTAGTCTTTCATGAGCTCAAAAGGTAGAAGCTTAGGGCGAGTACAACTACCATTTTATTTTTATTACAGAACGATTTTTCAATTCCAGACTTGTTTCTGGAATGGAATTTCGTTTGGTAACGCAATTTTATTTTTTGATTCCGAAACAAATTTTTAGTCCAGAAATAGGTTTGGAACGGAAATGAAAAGTACAATTTTTTTAGTTTTCTATTTCTGGAACGAAAATGAGAAATAAAAACCCTTCTCATCGCTCATTCTCTTTACTAGTCAAGCCGATAGCCGCTAGCTGCCGCCCTTGGCCATAATCGGCTGTTGGCAGTTGCTATTGTCTGCCGCAACCAATCGCCACTAGCCACCGCCATCCGCCATTACCCGTCATTGTCTGCCGCTGCAATCACAGTCCGCTGCCGCCATCCGCCACCCTCGGGAATAAGAAATTTCGTCTTTGTTATTAAACGAAATTCTATTCGGAAATAGAAATTTCGTATTGATATCAAACATAAAAATCTATTTCTTTTTCAAAAATCAATTTTTGATCAGAATGATTGTTATTTGCGCCCTTGGTAAGCGCTGCGCAAGCAAACAACCTAGGAAAAATGTCCCTCGCGTGGGCATGTCGCCAGGGATGCCGCAATGGATTCAGCCTCTTCAAATTTGTCGGCGACGGTCAAGTAACTACTACACAATCAAATGTTCCATTCAACGAATCGGCGGATGTGGAATTTCCATGGCAACGTTTCGTGGAGGCGCTTCTCAAGAGGATTAGTCCTAGCTTAGCCGCTTTGTTTTCTGTTTCATCGAAAGCAACGTCTCCGAATTGAGATTAATATGACGATCTAATCATGAGTTTTGTGCCCATAGATTCTATTGCTATCCACACTTGTCAATGATCTTTCGACCGCGATGCGATACTACCACGAGATCATTCCGAATTCGCGTTAAGGCTACGTGGGAAGCCAAGCGTTTGGGATGACCTGTCTTTCATTTGATGCATTTCGACTTCAGATATGTGTCTCCGCGCACAAATAAGAATTGCCGATAGGATAGACCCTAAATCCCCAAAATATTGTACAGTCATAGCTGGTTGGCTCAACTATCTACGTTTAAAATTATCATTCAAAACCTCAAAACTTCAACATGCTGAGTCCGGCATTTTTCTAAAGAGGGAGATGACGGGGATGATTCGATGATGGTTCTGGGCTTTTAGCCGTTCAAATATCTCGGGCGCGAGGAAGATGATCGTGGGCCGAGCTCGGCTTGGGCCCATTGACTAGCTTCTCCATTTGGCTAGAATGACGGAATTGCCCCTATGGTAAGAGAATGAAAATGGACGCGTGATTAGGCAAGGCAAATTCCCTTGCTTGGGAAGGCGTGCGGACGATTAAAAGATGAGAATCGACGACAATCTCAAGGTCCACTGGGGCCCGCGCCATTTGTCGTGACGCCCACCTTGGGAGGAGAAACTTCGGGGATTCAGTAAATTACATTTTCTCAAAATTGACCTCATTTTTCCCTTTTTTTCTCTTATTTTGAAGATAAAAGTGCATAAAGACTTTTTCTTTCCTCCTCCTTTTCCTCTCCTTCCCAACAAGATAATTTCGTCTCCTATATCTTCATCACCTTCATTTTATTTTATCAAAGAATTCATTTCCCCCACCAATTTTTTTTCCTTCACCTTCGATTTTTCTTTACCAACCTCTGATTCCCGACATAAAGTAAGAGGACACAACCTGGAGCGCGAAGTAACGATTGCTAGGCAAGAAAAATCAGCTCCTAACTAATCTCAATTATCTCCAAATATTAATTTAGGACAAGAAGAGAGAAAGAGAGACAGACAGACAGACAGACAGGCAGGGACAGAGAGTAGGAAGGAAATGTACAGTATTATCACCATCACTTGACAATACTCTGTTTTTCTCTTATGTTCTGTACACCAGACTGCAAAACCCAGCAAAAGAATATGAATTCCTCCGAAATCAAGATCGATAAATTTAGCTCTATGTGCATCTCCTAATAAAAACAGAAAAAAGAAGAAGAAAAAAAGAGACAAAAATCCCTCTCGGCATCTACCCAGTTCACATGATATACCAAAAGCTAATTGACCTCAGGGATGCTCTTCAGCGCGGGCCTCCACGACCTCTGCCCCGTCTCGAACCTGTCACTGGCGCTTATCTTCATCAGCTGCGAAACCAGTCGCTCTACGGGCTTCTCCTCCTTCGTGTCCGGCTTCCCCAGCAACTCCTCCAACTGCCTCTTCGTTATCCTTATCTTCACCTCCATCCTCGCTGCCGCCGCCGCCGGCGTCGCCGCGGCATTGCCCGACCAGCGCTGCCCGCTCTTCTCGAGGAGATCCTCTCTCTCCTCCGAGCCCGCAGCCACCGCAGCATCTGCGCCGCTCTCAGGCGAGGAGGACAGCCCGTCCTCCCAGTCGTCGCCGCCCCATTGCATCGGAGACTCGTGCCTGATGCAGTTCCCCATCTGATTGTTCTTCTCTTTCACTTTCTCTTTCCTTCTGAAACGTTCGACGGTTGTTGCGGGGCGAAGAAGAGATCAAGATCTTGGGAATGGAGGAGGAGCGGGAGTTAAATAAGAGGAGGGAGAGAAATTGAGCTGGAGGAGATGGTCTTGGGTTGATGAACGTGACGGTGACAGGGGGGTCAAACCTAATTTGTTGCCACGTCGGGCGACAACAGTCTGACGTGGCAGGTGAAAGCGTAGGGTTGACCTCATCCCACATCCACCACCAGCTAATTTCGGAAGGCACTTGCCTCTTGCATGTGATGGACAACGTTGGTGCTTCTGCCTGCGGGGAGCTGTTGGTGAACATAGTTTAGCTCGGCTCGGATAGGCTCGGCTCGAGCCATTTCGGTTGTTTGTTGTTCGGTCCTGTTCTCTCGGTCGGATTGGACAGTGCCACGTATGCCTACACGGATGATACCAACCGCCCGTGAGTGCAATCATAACGACCGAATTTTTTGAAATTCACGTGATGCGAAGATTGTAATTGATTAGATTTATTATTAATCAGGTCCGGATAAGTATTTTCTCATATGAAGTGTCATTATTTTGATGTAATAATTAAATTAGTTAGAGGGAATAAAACTATCATGCTCTAAAAGCACCAAATTTACCTAATTAAAAGGAACAAATTTGGGAAATTTGGATATGCTTGACTTGAACGAATCTCGATTGTAAATGTTCCTTTTATCAATTTACTTTCGAAATTATATTGATTATGCATATAGAGTTTTTCTCACTTCATTATAAGATAACTTCTTGAGAATTTTGTAGTTGTAGTATCATTAGGGATCTAATTGAGACAAATTGATATACTTTTATACTCAAAACTTGACATGACTCAAAAAAAAGGTTATAGATATTTCGATCCCTATAAACTCAGCTAGGTACTCCCATTCGACTTGATCAAATTATCATATCCATTTAGAGTTTTTCTTTTTATTTTTTCTTAAATTTTGTGGCCCATGCATTTACCTTCTTTGCAATGAATATTTCTTTAAATTTTTAAAAAGAGCTTACAATATTTGCATAAGCATTCTCAATTTATTTTCAATTTCAATGGAATAATAACAAAGAAAATTCTTTTTAACTTTTTCAAGCAAAAGAAAAGTGCCCTCACGAGTCACGACATGCATACTTGCATGCTCCAGGTGCATCCCTACAACTAGATTTGATCAATTCATGTGAATCTCACTTTCATCCGACGGCGGAAAATAAGGGGAGATTTTTTGTTTTCCCCTCGCGAGCCGTGTGAATCTTCGCAAAGCCGATAGCCTAAGAAAGGGCTCGGCTCTCCCGACGCGAAGCCGAAAGCCATCGGCTGGCGAGCAGCTCCGGTAGGCAGGTGTGAAAAGGGCGCCCAAAGAGAATCCGCGCCGTGTGAACGCAAATGGGGAACGGTATCTCTCCCTCCTCGGCATTTATTCCTTTCACACACAAATCTCGGGGAGTTCGCCTAAGCCCGCTGAACAATGACGTCATTGAATATCGAAATGCTCATCCATCTTATCCAGGTTTGCAATTGTGTGCCTCTTTAATCATTGCGCCGTAATCATTGCCCTCTTTTGTCTTTTTTCTTCCCCATCAACTAGGTAAAACTGTGAAAATGCATTCGACGTGCTTCACAGTAATTAAGGCGCGTTCGATTTGACTTTTGAAAAAAACATTTAAAAAATATAAATGATTTTAAGTTAAAATATATATATATATATTTTTTTTTTATAAAAGCAAGCGGTGTTTAGTAAATTGTAATTTGAAAGTGCATCAAAAAAGAAATTTCATTATAATGGTGTTTTAAAATTCATGCTTTATGCATGACTTTTGCCTTTTTTTTTTCTAAAGAAAAAACCTCAAACTCACGAAGGACTTAACGGCTAACCAAATATGGGATCGGCAAACCTTGCCTAGGGTCACATGCTAGGCGACCTCTAGCTATGTCACTTCTGGTCATGTGACATTGCCGACGTCAGATCTGGCCTCACAACTCAAGATCTAACCTTGCTTGCGTTTTGAGCCCTTCACCCGCCGAGTTATGTAAAAAATATTTATTGAATTATGAAAGTTTAGTGTGAGCAAAGTTGAAAGAAAAAAATATATTAACATTATAAAAACCAATACAACTCTAGACCTATATTGGATGAAAAGTCTTTGGAAATGCAATTGCATCTTTTAAAAACTCTCCAAAAAATTTATCAAATGAGACTTGTATTTGCCCAATAAACTTTTAGAACTCAAAATCCCTTCCAAACGCACCCTAATTTGTACAAGCGCCTCCACCAAATTCCCCTATATAACTCAAATACAAGGTCCAATATACCAGTGCAAATCGAGGAATTTTCTGTTGGTCACGTGAAATAAATTATTGTGCTGAAAGGGATGCTTCTTCAACTTTAGAGTAAACAACTGCTGTAAATAGAATACCCAGATCAACATCGGAATTACTTTTAAGAACACCAACTATGGTAATTTCTCCATCAAGGCATTCTATAGCACGCCATAGCATAATACTAAATCAGGCAGAAGGGCTTCGTGATGTTGAACTTGTCCCGATGAACTCATTCATGACGTTTTCCTTCCCCTTATTACTCGATGCAATCACTTGAGTTCTGATCGGACATTCAAGAAATAATTTCTTAACCGAATTTTTTATTTTTAGTGTGGATGGTCTGTCTTCGATTGAATTTAACAAACAGACCAGATCTGATGTTACAAAAGACTAGTCCCTCACGCCACCCAAACGTTAAATAAATAAATTCCCTCCAAAAACAAAACAAGAACAAAATAGTGAGGTAGGTATCATATGTGACAACAAGTAGCGTCACTACATGACACGTTGGAAGTGCCTATTCTCTTAAGAAAAAGTTGGTGAGTCTCCGTTGTCCAATTCAGGTCCTAAGCAGGACCTAAAAAGGCTTTGACCACCGAGAAAGTCTGGGTAAAACCTAGGTGAGGGCTCGAAAAACATCCTCTCCTCATTGGAGATCCCGTCCACACCCCCTTCGGGAGGCAAGGGCTCCACACTGGAGCCCGCGATGCCGATCCCCGGAACCAATCGGGGCAGGTACAGGCTGTGAAGGTGCCCGGCCAAAACACTGGCCAGGGTGGACGGACGGTTGGAAGTGCCTATTCTCTTAAGAAAAAGTTGGTGAGTCTCTGTTGTCCAATTCACCAACCCTTTCAGTGCAAGAGCGAAGGCATATGATCGCACCTTCACCCATCACTTTCGGTGCAAGAGTGAAGGCATATCATCGCACCTTCACCCATCACTTCCATCACATGTAACGCGGCAATCACAGACAATGCATTCCCCCCATGAATAAGCTCGCATTCAAAAAAGCTTTTCTTTTGAAATTCTAACACACACTCTCATGATTATCAACGCGTTATATTGCAATGTTCACGTTTTGGTAATCATGCATCAGGCTTGGATATGCTAGTGTCATAATTTTCACACATAAGACAGGACTTATGTGCCACTGATAATACTGTCAAAGGCTTGTTACGTGAATAGTGTTAAGTCTAAGTGTCTAGCATGGGCAGTCAAAATGAGCTGCAAAATAGACTAAGTCTAATTGAAAAGTAATCAATCGAGGATCCTGCCTAATTACTAGGGAGTCTGGCTGCGCAAGTGAAATTCCCAATCATCAATCGCTTGAATTTCTCATGTTAGAGTCATGCGGTTTAGTTGCGTTTAATTAATGGTAAATCTACACTCAATCATTGAATGATTAGCTGTTGGGTCATAAAGTAATAGTGAGGAAATTTCTAATTTTGAGAATATTGTATTACTTTTCGAAGCCGTTTTGTCTTCTTCCTTTATTTATTTATTTATTTATTTATATATATCCAAACAGCCCTCTGTAGGCAGTCGTCGTGGTGACCTCATTCACACGTCACACTGAGTTTAAGCCAAGCGGTGCTCTTGTGTACGAATTCTTTTGTGAGAAGATGGTTGTTTGATGTGTTTATTTCAGAAAATAACTTTCAAAAAAATATTTTTAAATCTTTTAACGTTCATTTCATGAAAGATAAATTAATCAAGGAAAATTTTTTCACTATCAAAAACATACCTTCAAGAGTAGAGAAAATGTTTTTCACTTTTCAAAAAGTATAAAATATTTTCCATAACTTCATCCACTTCGCTTTCTTTCACCAAACACATTTTTTTTTTTTTAAATGGAGTTTCTAATTCTTCTTCTTCTTCTTTTCTTTCTTTTTCCTTGGGCTTGGCAGGTCGCCGACTACAACAACTGCTAGCGATCAACCATTGACAAGCTCCGACCTCACCCCTAGGTCGGCGAGGCTCGAGCTCGCTAGATTCCGACAAGCTAAGCGAGGCATGGGCCTCGCCGAGGTCGCTAGAGCCTTGCCAACCTTTGGCAAGGCTTCAAGCCCCACCCAAGTCACTAGCCTTGGGCGAGCTTGGGCATTGCTCGATCAAGCGAGATAGAGCCTCGTCGGAATTTGGCGAGCTTGAGCCTCGCCAGCCTAGGGCGAGGTGGAGCTCGCCAATGGCTGGTCGCTAATCAACCATCGCCATAGCCAGTGACCGGCCAAGGTCAAGGAAGAAGAAAGAAAAAAAAAAAGGAAAGGAAAAAATTAAAAAAAAAATCGATTTTAAAAAAAAAATTGAAAACAAGTGCATGCAAGAAAGGATTTTCCTTATTCAATGGCGGAAAATATTTTCTAGTTTATTTTCAAATTCAGCCAAACAATGAAAAATATTATTATTTTCCTAGAAAATAACTTCCTAGAAAACAATTTCGGAAACACTATATTTTCCGAGAAACGAACGGAACCAAATTGGGTCAAATTCATTCACTAATTTCAAATGTATGCATGATATTAAGGAAAAGTAGTCCAAGCATAGATAATTTTCATGGAAAAATTGTCCAAAAAGTCATTAACTTATTGTGCGGTGGTCAATTTAGTCATAAATATTTTAATTATGCCAATTAATCATAAACCTTTGACAATTTGCCAATTTAGCCATAAGTTTTTTAATTGTGTCAATTTAGTCCTAAATCTTTTGATAATTTGCCAATTTAGTTATTCTGGTTAATTTTGCCAAGAAATCACTTACATGACAATCTTATTAGCATGGTCAATAATGACATGGTAATTTTCGCATTTTTTTTTAAATTTTTTAATTTTTTGATTTTTTTAAAAAATTTTTCTTTTTTTCCTTTTCTTCCTCCTAGCTGATTGCTAGCCTCGGTAGTGGCCAATGACTTGCCATAAGTGGGGGCTAGTAAGGCTCGACCTCAAGCCCTCACTGGCCTCTAGCGAGCTAATGAGGTTGGCCTTGCTAGCCTCGAGCAGGGCTCGCCCTCGTTGGTCACTAGCCATTGCAGAGGCTCGATGACCGACCAAAGGAGGAAACAAAGAAAAAAATTTGAAAAACATAGTAAAATTCAGAAAATATAAAAACATAAAAATTTGTTTTAGGATACATAGGTTCCAATTCGGTTCCGTCTGGAATTCGGAACTTACCCTCGGGTATAAGTTCCTCATTTTTTGGAACCTAGAACCTACCCGTCAGAATCAAGAACCTAGAACTTACCCTGTCACAAGTTCCAGGGTTGGTTCCAGGTTCCGATAGTTTTTTTTTTTTTTTTTTTTTTCATTTTCAAATTTGAACTATAATAAAGAAGGAACGAGACAAACCAAAGCTTCTATGTCCATAAATTGCCAAATTTTAGATGTTCTTTTAGATGAAAACATGCTTAAATTTTACCAGGCAATCTAAGGATTGAACAACTCAAAAATTTTCCCTTGGAAATTATTTGCATATCTTCTTAAAGAGCCATGAAATTAAAGTACAAGGAAAAACCAAGATATCTTCTTTAGGCTTATGCAGTGGGTATAGACATGAAAAAGGAAGAAAACTTAAGATTCAAACTCACAACATTCATGTCAATGCGAAGCTCTTCAAACCATGAGGTAGTGTCCTTGTCTTTGTATACGCTTGCAATGTTTATGCAAGCCAATGCAATCAAGTGAGGAGGATGCACAAGAATGAGGTCCATCTTGTACGTATCATTCACAAGTCCCCTGCATATCAATTTGGCATACATAATCATTTTTCACTATGAAACAAACTAAAAGCAAGATCATGGCATCAAATGACCCACAAGACAAACAAAAGTTCATTTGCTCTATACTTTTTTTCATGAGAAAATTATAGTGCTATATTCGCGTGCTATATTCGCGTCGCAAGTATAAGACCGAGCACCATATCAATGAGGGGCAACTTATTGAGAAGTCACTGAACTAATAAGCTTTTCTCTGAACATATGAAATCCTGAAAAGTCGCACTTGTTTGTCTTGACGACCAATTATATTTTCTTGAATGTCATGTGGACGTTTTATTTTTTGAGCACCTTAGAAGATCTGCATTATATCTTAGCTATCTGGGTGCACAGAAAAGCCAGCCACATGGTCAAGGGAACCCGGATGGGAGCAGTTAATGAAGATGCTGCACTAGATATGAATAAAATAATTGATCTTTAGATATCCCGAAGGCATATAACTCTCAAGCACCTCATCTCGATAGAATAGAAATCCAGTTCAAAGAATAAATTTGAGTCACAAATATCTAAAGCTGAAGGGTAATAGCTTTGCAGCTATTTCACTTCAAGAAATCATGCACCAAAAGTAGAAGAAGCCTATGCATTAAAAGTCATCAATAGCTCCTCCTCTCTATCAACCCGAGATTAGGGGTGAGCATGGTCCGGGTTGGTCCGGGCCACCCCCTAACCCTAGGACCAACCCGTACAGTGTCGGTCCTCAATTTTTAGGACCAAGGACCAACCCTATTGAACCTGGGACCAAGGACCGGACCGACCCAATGGGTTCAGTCCGGTTCTAGGGTCAACCCGAGACCGATTAATAATTTTTTTCGTCTTATTTTTTATACTCCTTAAAAAAAGTGAACCTACAAATTCAAATTACACATCCATCGACAATGCGGCATCATGCAACTAAACTATAAATACTAATACATATTTAGCAAATTTAAGATGACACAATAATAGAAATTTTGTACCTACTAACCGCTCATCGAGATATGGGACAAGATGGAAAGTTCTTGTAATCATCTATCTTTAATATTCATAACACCATATGCAAAAAGCGTTTTCCTGCATTTGATCATGTAGAGTCCACTCAACCAAAAAATGAGCTTCACATCACTTGACTAGCAAATCACCGTAACAACTAACTACAGTACTACTCTACTCTTCAAAAACTTCTATCATTTGACACAAATTGAAAAGCAAAGTGCAGTTGAAATTCATTAGTAAAATACAATTAAACCATAAAAAGTTCAAAATACTTAATATGAACCATGAATATATAACTTCACATCTTATTAATTCACTTGAACTTCTAAACACCTGAAAACAAAACAAACGACACATAATTAATACTCAACAAAAGTTTTAAATTGAAATTAATATTAGTGCTATTGATAGAACATCTCAATATAATATAATATAACATAACATACATTTTACTTAGGTTTGAATATATAAAAGAATTATAAATAATATAATATAATATACAGGGTTGGTCCAGGGTTGGACCGACCCAAAACTCTTAGGACCGAGGACCAACCCGTACAGTGTTGGTCCTGGAATTTCAGGACCAAGGACCGACCCAATCTTCTTGGGAACCGGACCAGGACCGGCAGGGTTGGGCCGGTCCAGGGTCGGTCCAGGGTCGACCCTAGACCGCTACTCACCCCTACCCGAGATTCCCGATATCAAACCTTCTTCCTCGGCGAGAATGCCCTCCCGAATACGCAAGTATGTTGGGAGCTTTTCAAATACAGCCCTCACCATCAGCTGTCTTCAGTCATCCACATATAATGAACATCACCTCATTGACAGGGTCCCCTTCCCTCACTACATATGTACTTAGATCAGGGCACACAAGCACAACACTCCCACATCTAAGAAATCAACCAAATAAAGCAACTAAAATGTTAGATTAAATCTAACAGTGAAGAGCAGAAATGACGAGATTGGACCTGTGATTGAGGCTGGGGAGGCGAGTTTCTTTGGTGTCGAGGGCGGCGAGCGGTATCAAGGGACATCGAGCGGCGTCGAGGGGGTTGAGCGGGCGTCGAGGGGCCGAAAGGCATCGAGCGGGCGTTGAGGGCGTCAAGGGGGCCGAGTGGCGTCGAGCGAGCGTCGAGGGGCAGAGTGGGCCGAGCGGCATCGAGCGGCGTCAAGTGGGCGTCGAGGGGGCCGAGTAGCGTCGAGGGGCCAAGAGGCGACGAGTGGGTGTCAAAGGGCCGAGCGACGTCGAGCACAGTCGAGGGGGGGGAGCGGCGTTGAGAGTGGCGAGCGGCGTCGAGTCGTCGAGAGGAGTGAGCTGAGTCAGTGTCGAGAGAGTGGGGACGCTAGAGTGGACAGGGAGAAGACTCAGAAGAGAGTGAAGGAACCCTAAAACTAAAACAGAGGGGAGTCGCGAGAAGAGGGAGAAGGAAGAACATAAGGGCGAAGAAAAAAATTGAAATTAGGGTTTTTCGGTTCCGGTTCCAGTTCTGGTTCTGGGAACCAGGAACCGAACCGGGAATCGCCGGTTCCCAAAAAAATAGAACTGGGAACCGAAACCTCCCTCCTTGGAACCTAGAACCGAACCGGAACCTCCGATTCAGTTTTCCGGTTCCCGGTTCTACCCGGGAACCACGCTCACCCCTAGTCGGCATCCATATCATAATTTCCAATCGAAATTGACCAAAGGGACCAAATGAGTAAATTGTCAAAAAGTTTATGACTAAATTGATATAATTGAAACTTTTGAGACTAAATTGATCATTGTACAATAGTTTGGTACTTTTTAGATAATTTTCACAAATTTGAATTAACATGTACTTCAATATGGATTGGATGAACCCACGAACTTGATTTAGCAGGTAAATGATGGGCAAACGAAGGAAATGGGTTCAATTTTCAATATTATTTTCGGTCCATATATCTAGATTTTGATTTACATCTTACCCCATGCACAAAGTTAACAAGTTTTTAAGATGGACATTCACATAATGAAAGAATATATATATACTCTACACCACCGTTGTGGGAACTTTGACAATGTCATTTCTCCTTAAGATTAAGATTTTAAAAGTAGTTGTTATACTAGGGAAAAGAAATGAGATTCTAAAGGAAGCTTAGCATATTAAAGTCACATAAGTTTTGTCATTCTAGGAGGGTTGACATGAGTTAACAATGTTTGCGATGGGCAGAATAAGATCAAATCAATTTTCCAGGGGACAAAACCAAAATTAGTGGGATATCATCATCATCATCATAACTGCATAAATTAGAAGTGGAATGGAATGGACCCTATCTTTGTAGGAGGAGACCTCTTGAGAGAACGCCTTTAGAACATATAAATTTTGGACACCCAAGACCTCTCTTTTGCAGAGAGAGAGAGAGAGAGAGAGTAATGACAATAACATGCGACCATGTTATTGGCAGAAATGTGGGAGAAAAAGTAGTTGGCCACTTCTTAATCTCATCAAATTGTTCACCAGCCAGAATCGTTAACAGAGGCACTTTCAAGATGTCGAATTTTTAAGTGATGATTGCCAGGAAAGTCGACCAGGAATTTTCCCATCTTTGTATAATATTGAAAGCACGTCGCAAGCCCCGGCTGTCATCTTTTCTACAAATGAAATGCCCATTTTGTTTTGCCGTACTTTGACAATTAAGAAGTATGAGACACATAATTTATACATCCACACTCAATGCGATCGCAAGGGGCCTGAATATCTGTATTTGCTAAACACTAAACGCATGGTGTACAGCTGATCTTGTCTTTCTCTGCCAGGCCAGATTTCCACAGGAATTCTTTCACCGCCTTGGTGCGGTCGGTGTTGAGTCGGATGACAACGCCGGCCCCCTCCTTCCTGGTGATGCCTCCGTCACAGCGCAGCATCTTCTTGAGATCCGCAAGGATGACGTCGTGCTTCAGTTTCTCGTTGAGGCCTTCCACTGTCGTCATGCAATTGGTCACTTTGATATCCTCAAACCGCACGACGAAGCAATTGCAACAGCTGATCTCTCGGTTACGATCCCTGAGAAACACCCGCGGCTAGTCATTTGGACTTCTCCCCGCCGAAGCTTCCTTGAGTTCGGATGTGCACGATTCCTTTTTGACTAGGAACTGCCGGTTGCCTGGCCTGCATAGCCATTTACTCTGCTGGCAATAACCGGATGCGATTTCGCTATTCCTGGAGGCCGCGAGAACTGAAAATCAAAGTCACGAAAAAATGCTTTCGACTTACATTTCTACCAAAGTACACACCGACACTTCAAATTTAATTGAGAAAAAGAAGGAGAAGAAATGAAGTTGCAGAAAATGCCCATCAGGAAATTGAATTGAGGGGAAGCAAATCATGTCCTGAAAATCTTCAACTTTGGATAGAAATTCGGTAATGAACTAGTAGCCACTCATGAGGGTCGTTCTTTAAGAAAAAGGAATCGGCAGCAGCAGAACTACCAATTCAGACAGACTATTCCCAGTATATGTCAGCGCGGGAACCGTCCAAAAGAAAGTTGAACATAACAAACAGAAAACGCCAGCACCAGAACACTTATCTGCGACGAACCCTAACCAAATCCAACCCGATAAGAAACTTTCATGTAAAAGTTCCAAAATTTCCGATGAAACAGATCTATGTAAGAAACTGGTGCTTGCTTACCGGTTAATAGCTGGAGACTCTATGAGGATGCTGGATGAAAGGCAGCTGGGTCTTCTTCGAAGTGAAAAATTGGGCGGGAAAGAGCCTATTATATTCGGCAACTTGGAAAAGCAAGATTCGCTTCTAGATCAGTCAATGTTAGGACAAGAATATGAGGAGGAGATAATATGCCTGGCCTCGCGTCACTGGTCTCGCGTCACTCTCCAGGGGTCTAATGGATGAAGATCACTGAAGCAAAATTCTTGGAATCACGTGATTTCTCCCATTGTTATGGTCGTCGCACACTTTCGGTGTGGGAGATAGTTGCACAATTTTAACTATGAGAAACCATATTCTCTTCCTTTCCCAATTTCTTCTTCCCCAGATTTTCCATGTGAATTACGGGGAATCGAGTGTCATGAAGGGTGGCGAGATCATCATCAGCATCTATGACAGCAGCACCCCCGAAATCACCAGGCAAGACCCGAGGCAATATTTCAATTAGAGATAACTCCTTCCGGCTTTGATTGAATAAGTTTTCATCAACGTGTAGCAGGGATGCATTCCGATCAGGGTCATCTTCTATGCTTACGAGGCAGCCCCTCCGGCCTCTTCAGGCACATCGAGAGAGTGTAAAACTAAGTAGTTCAGAATAAAGGGTAGATGCATCTATGTCTGTGTGCACTAACAAGGAGGAAGTAACTCATTTAGAAGATCTCTACATGCCTCTTTTCGGCCGTATCCTTTGATATTCGAAACAGCGAAGCACTATACTATTCCTCATGTTCCATTAACCTTTAAAGTTATGCGGCGTGGCGAATGGAACATATAACTCGTGGTGGGCAACAATAACTGTTTTCATTGGCGAAATACTTCCAAAATGGGGGCAAGATGCCTTTCGTGATTGAATTCTTGCAAAGAATCGTTGATGGGCTTTGCTAAATTGTATACGATAGATAATTATAGCAAAAATTATCCAAAAAATCCCCAAGTTATTTGCAATTTTACTAGTTCAGTCATAAACTTTTTATTATCCCAATTATGTCCCGACCCTATTCATATTTTGCAAATTGAGTTTATCCGACTAATTTTAGCTGAAAATCACTAACATAAATGTCGATCATCCTATATGGTATGATCGGATCTAGCCAACTCTAACATGGACAATTTTTCAAATTTTTTGATATTTTTTCAATTTATTTATTTATTTTTCTTTTCCTCTCCTCTTTTTTTTTTACAACTCTGGCCGACCATCATTGCCGGAGATTGTCATATCCTATAATATTCATTGCTTGGTTTAAATGGCATGTCAGTGTAAATGAACCTAAAAATTGCATAAACGGAGATGATAATAATTTCTCTCAATACACTTGCCTACTTCATTTTCTTTTACTTTTTTTTTTTATTTTTTCCCTTTGTGCTTTTGTTTCTTTTTACCCCTTCCATCATTTTATAATAATTTTTTAAATAGCAAAATATACTAATATAGATAAAATACCTAAAATATGTAATAAATATAAATATAGAATATATTATAAGATAGAAAAAAATATGAATAAATAAAAATGAAATTGTTGTTTATTTTTTTATTATTTTGAATTTTTTATATTAGAATTCAAATATTAATTTAATTTGACCCAGCTCTACTTATACCTACTTTAACACTTACTCTCAAACTTTTGCTCTGCTCTTACAGGGCATGGGAGTCGAAATTTACACTTGAAACAAAATCATCCTTATCTCAACCCCTCAAAAAAGTGGAGATTCGAACATCTCACCTCCTCCTTCCCATGTGGGCCCACAACAAGCGAACATCTATTCAAGCCTTCGAGAGATTGCCTTTTAGCTATAAACTACCTGGAAATTTGAATTAGAGCATAGAGATGCTCAAACCTCAGTGGTTATGATAGATATTAGAAATCTTATACACATTTATCCCATCTCCCTATAAAATATTTTTATCCGAATTATATCCCTCTCATATCTAACTTTATCCAATCTTAGGTAAGAACCACTTATACCATCCTGAATTTTATTGGAAAAATTGTCAAAAAAAGCCCAAAACCGATTATACTTTTTGGTAGTTTAATTCTAAATCTTTTAATTTTATCAATTAAGTTCTAAACACTTTTATATTTTGTCAATTGAGTCCATGAGACTAATTTTGACTTAAAATCACTAATATAAACCCAATTTTCCTTTGAAATAGATAATTTTTTAATATTTTGAAGTTTTGATTATTTTTAAATTTTTTGATTTTATCTTTTTTTTTTTTTTTTTTTTTTTTTTTTTTTTTCTTTTCTTATACTGGTGAGGGTCAATGACGACCCTTATCGACCACAAAGGTTTTGCCTAGACTAGGTGAGGGCCATCTAGCTTGTAGAAGGCGAGGCTGCAATGACCTATGAAGGTCCTCATCGGATCTAGGTGACCCATTACCTTGATTCACACACTCTTCCTCCACGTTGGCAAAACCCTAGCAAAAGTAAGTGTTTTCTCCATAACTTCTGCTTTGTGTCGCTTTTTGCTGACACCGTTGCTGCTGCTGCTACTTCTTCTTCCTTATTGTCACAAGTAAGTACAAGGTCGTCTTCTTCATTATTCCCCCATTTTGATGTGATGTCAAATATATAAATGTGTTTCAATTCAAAGTTTTGGCACTTCGCATGGGCTGTAAGGCTCTCTCACATATGTCAGATATGAGTTTCTTTAATATATTTTTGTTGTCTCCGTAGAATGATAGTTTTTAAGACGCCGAACCCAAGCGCACACTGTCAAAAGATAAAATCGTAACTACAAATGAATATCTCGATGTGTGCTTATCCCTGATGATGTTGTGTGATTCGGTAATCGACCGTACAATCACATATATGTTCTTGCATAACAAGTCTGTGATTATCTCTACCAACCATGCTCTAATGATACCTTGATTTCTAGTTTTTGGTTTGTTTTGGAGTTTTATGAGCTTGTCATGTTATTATGACTTTTATGATTTCTAATCATGTATCATTTTAGTAATAGACGAAAATTTCTTAACAAAAGGAAAATAGCAAATAGCTCCCAATGTCGAATCTCAGGTTACCTTCAAGGAATCAAAGTGAGTTCCAAGTTCCAAAAAGGACTCCCTACTCATTCATCTTGATGACCTCATTCACACGTCCCGCTGAGTTTAACCTAACCTGGGCACTTCCGCAAGAGTTCTTTTACGAGATGATGGTTCACTAATTACGTATGCGATATTAAGGAAAAAAGTAGTCCGGCCAGACATAATTTGATTTAACATGTATTTAATTATGAATTGGATGGACCCTTGAACTTGATTTAGTTGGTAAATGAAGGACATAGGTTCGATTTTCACAGCCACTAAGTAATTTTATAGTCGGTCTATTTATCTAGTTTTTGATTCACATCTTATCCATAAAATTAACGAGTTTATGCGATGGGCATTCTCATCATGAGGAAAATAAATACAAGTATAAACAGGAGCTAAACAATGCCTTGAGATGGGAAAAAAAAAGATCAAATCAATTTTCCAGGGGTTAAATTGAAAATTAGTTTGATATCATCATCATCATCACTACTGCATAGATTAGAACTGGAATGGAATGGACCCTATCTTTGGAGGAGGAGACCTCTTGAGAGAATGCCTTTAGAACATATAAATTTTGGACAATTCTCTTGGCTTATGTGTTTTTTTTTTTTTTGGTCAATCCTAGTTTACTCCTATACTAACTCTCACTTTCAGACTTTTGTCCTGCCTCCTTGCAGGGCGTGGGAGTTGAAACCCACTCCTGAAACAAATTCATCCTCACCCCAACTCCCTGAGAAGGTGGGGATTCGAACCCTCCACCTCCCTCTTCCATATTAGAAGGGTGGTCATTCGGGTAAACCCCAGTAGTTAGTAGGTCACTTGTTTAAGATGTTGAATTTTTAAGCAATGATTGCCGGAAAAGTTAATCAGAAACTTTCCATATTTTTATTTAAACCAAGAGCACCTCGCGAGCGCCGACTGTCATCTTACTTCGACAACTAAGAAGTACAAGAAACGTATTTTTACACCCACACTTGAAAATCATAAGCGTTCCACCCACATAGAAGGAAAAAACACTAGACGCGCGGAGTACAGATGATCTTGTCTTTTGCTGCCAGGGCATTTTTCCACAGGAAATCCTTCACCTCCTTGGTGCGGTCGGTGTTGAGTCGGATGACTACGCCGGCCTCCTCCGTCTTGTATGTGTCCCCACGGCAACGCAACATCTTCTTGAGATCCGAGAGGATGACGTCGTGCTTCAGTTTCTGGTCGAGTCCTTCCACTGTCGTCACGAAACTGTTCGCTTTGATCCCCTTGACCTGCACGGTGAAGCAATTGCCACAGCCGAACCCTTGGTTGCGATCCCTGAGGAAACACCCGCGGCTGGTCATTTGGACTTCGTCCCCGCCGAAGGTTCCTTGAGTTCGGATGTGCACGACTCCTTTTTGACTAGGAACTGCAAGTTGCTCGGCCTGCGGAGCCATGTACTCGACCTGCGATGACCGGATGTGGACTTCTTTATTCCTGGAGATCGCAAGAACTGAAAATCAAAATCGCGAGAAAATGTTTTCGGCGTACAATTTTACTAAAGGACGCACCGACGATTTGAATTTAAATTGAGAAAAGAGGGCCGGGGGAAGGGGGGGGGGGGGGAAGGAATTGGAGTTGCAGAAAATGCCCATCAGGAAATCGAACTGAGGGGAAGCAAATCACGAATTGAAGATCTTCGACCCTTTATAGAAATTCACTAATGAAACTAGTAACCAGTCTTGAGGGTCGTTCTTAAAAAAAGGGAATCAGCGGCAGCAGAACTACCAATTCAGACAGACTATTCCGAGTATACGTTTACGCCGGAACCGTTCAAAAAGAAAGTTAAACATAATAAACGGAAAACGACAGCACCAGAACACTTATCTGCGACGAACGCTAACCAAATCCGACCCGATGAAACAGAGCTATGTAAGAAACTGGTGCTTGCTTACCGGTTGATAGCTTGAGACTCGGTAAGGATGCTGGACGAAAGGCAGTTGGGTCTTCTTCGAGGTGAAAAATTAGGCGGGAAAGAGCCTATTATATACGGCAACCTGGAAGAGCTAGATTCGCGTATAAATCAAGTCCTTGCTAGGACAAGAATATGAGGAGAGGCAGATGAAGACGAATGACTGGCCTCGCGTCATTGGCCTCTCGCGTCACTGGCCTGCGTCACTCTCCAAGAACTAATCGATGAAGATCACTGCAGCAAAATTCTGGGAATCGCGCGATTTTTCCCAGTCGTTCTGGGCGTCGTATACTTTCGCTGTGGGACATAAAGTAAGAGGATTTACGCAATTTTAAATACAACAAACCATATTCCCTTCCTTTCCCAATTTCTTCTTACCCAGATTTTCCATGTGATAAGGGGTATCAAGTGCCATGGAGGGTGGCAACATCATCGTCAGCATCTAAGACAGCAGCACCCACGAAATTAGCAAGTAAGATCCGAGGCCATATTTCAATTAGAGAAAACTCCTGGTAACTATTGAATAAGTTTTTCGTCGACATATAGCAGGGATGCGTTCCGATCAGGATCATGTTCTATGCTTACGAGGCGGCTCCTCCGGCCTCTTTCGGCACATCGAGAGGAGTAAAACTTAGTAGCTCGGAATAAAGGGTAGATGCATCTAAGTCTGTGGGCAGTAACAAAGAGGAATTAACACGTTTAGAAGGTCCATAGATGCCTATTTTGGGCCATAAAAGATCTCTACAAGCACGTGTTTAAGATTTTCCCATTTTCTTTGATATGTGAAACAGCGAAGAACCGTGCTAATTCCTCATGTTCCATTAACCTTTTTAAGTTATGCGGTACGGTGTATGGAATATATGACAATCGTGGTGGGCAAAAGTAACTATTCATTGGCGAAATACTTCCAAAATGGGGGTGATATGCCATTCGTGATTGAATTCTTTTAAAGAATCGTAGATGGGCTTTTACTAAACTGTACAGGATAGATAATTATAGGAAAAATTGTCCAAAAAATCCTCAAACTATTGCACTTTTATCAATTAAGTCCTAAAACTTTTAATTATGCTTAAATTTTGAATATTTTTAAGTATTGCAAATTGAGTCCATCCAACCAATTTTGATTGGAAATCACTGATGTGGATATCAAACATCCTACTACCACAGCCAACACTAAGATGAACAATTTTTTAATAATATTTTTAAAAAATTTCAACTTTTTATTTATTTTTTCATTTTATTTTCCTGTTTTTTAACAACTCTGGCCGGTGAGACTACTGGCCATCCATCATCATCGAATATTTTCATATCATAGCATTTTTATTGTTTGGTACGAATAGCATGTCAATGTAAATAAACTAAAAATTGCACATCGAATATGGTAAGAATTTCTTTCAATATTCTTGCCTACTTCATTTTTGTTTACTTATTTTATTTTATTTTCCCTGTCTTTTTTTATTTTATTTTTCCCCTTCCATCATTCTCGAATGAAATTTTATTAAATAGTAAACTATACTAATATACCTGAAATGCGTAATAAATAATAAGTGCAAAATATATATTTATATATTGATTATATATTATAAGATAGAAAGATAGTCAAATATAAAAATAAAAATAGGAATAGATAAAAAAGAAATTGTTGTTATTTTTTTCTTATTTTTGAATTTTCTATTTTATATAAGAATTCAAATATTATTTTAATTTTATTAATTTAAGAAGTTTTTTGTTTGAAGAAAAATAACTTTTCACATTTATAGATATTAGAAATTTTATTCACTGTTATCCCATCTACTCATTTGATATTTTTACTTGAATTATATCCCTCTTATATCCGATTTTAAATTGTCTTGGGTAGGAACCAATTATCCCATCCTAAATTTTATTTTTCCAATACTTATTACATTTTTGTTAGCTCAATTCTAGATTTTTCGATTTTGTTAATTGAGATTTCGATTTTGTTAATTGAGTCCATAGGGCCAATTTTGCCCAGAAATCACTGAGGTGACCCTCCTACGTGGCACGACTAGCGCTAATGTGACAATTTGTACTAATATTTTCGAATTTTTTATTTTTCTTTGCTTTTTTGTTTCTGTGCTGGCAAGGGTCATCGACCCTTCCTAGCTGCAAAGGCCTTGCCTTAGACTGGGCAAGAGCGTGAAGGTCTGGCCGATCCATTTCCTCAATTTACACTCTTCTCCACAGTTGCAAAGCCCTAGCAAAAGTAAGTGTTGTCTCTAATACTTCTGCTTCGTGTCGCTTTTTGCTGGTTTCGTGACTGCTGCTGGCGCATATTCTTCTTCTTCCTTATTGTCACGAGTACGTACAAGCTCTGTCTTCTTCCTTTTTTACCTCCATTTTAACGTGACGAAGTGTTTGATGGAGGTCACAATCTCATGTCGCCCAAATCTAGTGAGGGCCATCTTGGCCCTACCAGCTGCGGGTGAGGCGGTGCTCAACCAGATCTGGCGAGGGCCTTCGTGCTATCGCTCACGGCTAAAGGGGTTGTGATGCACCGATTGTAGGAGATGTGGCCCTTGCATAGTCTAGGCGAGGCATTGCACTGGGTAGGGTCACCAGTAATCCTTGTCAACGCCAAAAAAAAGATTATAAATAAAAAATTCAAAATATTTTTTAAAAAATATTATTAAAAATTGTTCATGTTAACACTAATTGTGTCATGTAGAACGGCTAATATTCACACTAACAATTTCGATCAAATGGACTCAATTAACAAAGCACGAAAAAATTTAGAACTTAATTGGTAAAATTAAAAGATTTATAATTTAATTGGTAAAAATATAATATGTTTAAGATTTTTTGGACAATTTTCTCGAATTTAAAATTATAATATGAACGGTCTTACCTTTGACTAGATTCAAGTGGCGGGCTTGATATGATATGCCTATAAATTAATTCCTGACGCCACCTCATCGATAAGTAAAACCCCCAAAATAATTAGTGAGGCAGATGCCATCTGTGACATGAGTAGCATGACTAAGTGATATGTTTGGAAGCGCCTATTCTCTTTTAGAAAAAGTTGGTGAGTCTTTATTGTCCACTTCACCAACCTTTATTACGTTTGGCCGTCCCGATCTGAATTGGGATAGAATATGATAAGGTCGGATTAGAAATCTTTCAAATATCTTTTGGATCGTAGAAAATCCCATCACATGTTTAATACAATCCAAGATATGGTAAAACTCTTTGAAGATCTTTGAAAATCTCGCGTCCCCAACATAGACTAAAGCAAAGTCAGAAGACAAAGTATGGGCCAATTTGGTTCGGTTTTTGGGGAATGCATTTGCAAAAATGCAAATACTTTTGGGTGAAGGGAGTTTTCCGAAATGCAAATATCGTTTAGTAAAATTTGCATTTGTAAAAGGCTTTTATTAAATTAAAAAAATAAAATAAATATTTGTATTTTTTTTTAAAGTCCGGCCACCGGACCGCAGGATCTGGCCCCCAGACGATCGCCGGGGTCGGGCAACCGTCGCCTAAGGTCGCGCAACCTCAAGCGACTGCCTAGGTCGCGCGATTCAGGCCACCAGTCGCCTGGGTCGCATGACCCAGACATCGCCTGAGGTCCGGCAACAATTGCCGGGATCGGGTGACCCAAGCGTCGCCTAAGGTCCGGCGACGGTCGCCGAGGTTGGGCGACCCTTAGGTGGCGGTCGCCGGCGCGCACGACCCCTTGGTCGGTGGTCGTCGGCCTCCAATTGGCTTCTCCACCGAAGAAGATGAACAGTGATGAACTTGCATTCCGAAAATGCAAGTTGCCAGCCCCTCCATTCCCCCAAAGGCCTTTGAAGTCCTTTCAAGATGCAATTGCATCTTCCCAAAGTCCTCAAAAAAATTGAACCAAACACCACTTACATTTGGCCAAACCCCTTTAGACTCTTTAGAGACCCAAAGCCCATCCCAAATGCCGAACCAAACAGGGCCTATGAAGCACGAAATCAGCTTTACGTTTAATAGGAGAAGAAATTGACCGGTTTTGTTGCAGTGGAATCCACAGGAAGAGTCGCAGCGGCGAAGGATCGGTGCCGGACGTGAGAAGTGAAATCCAGAGAGAGCTTCTTCTTTTCTTTTTTTTTCTTTTTCATCTCTCTGCTTCTGACGTTCCCCAAGCGTGACTGATCTTCCCTCTACTCGAGGGAGGAGACGATGCGCTAAACCACTCTGAGCGAGTCGATTACATTCTTGTAGGCCACAGAGGTTCCACTCCTCATCGGACTCACTGAGTTGCTCCGGTCAATCGATCAGAGAGCTTTGGCTGAAAGTGAAGAAGAGGATGAACTCCTCCCCGGAGATTCTTCAGAAAAATTCCCCTTGAGGGAGGTTATGGCGGGCTGATGGGGAGAAGAGAGATCGATTGAGAGGTGCAAACCTGGCGTGTACAACGTCTAGCGATGAACAACGAAGCGAGTACAAGGGATTTTTCTCCTTTTTTTCTAGTCTTTTCCTCAAATTTTTCATATTAAATATCCTATTCAGCTTTATTTTACCTCCTCGATGGGACTTTTTTTATCCAGCTTATATCCAGATTATATCCAAATATATCTGAATCCAGTGTTCTCCCAAACACCAAATAGGATAAAAATTATCCTATCCAAATTTATATCCAGTCCACCAAAGGCAGCTTTTGGTGCAAGAGAGAAGGCGTATGATCACAACCTCACCCATCTCCATCACATGTAATGCGGACGGTCGCAAACAATGTGTGCCCCCAGTAAACATGGCCACAATCATAAGGTTTCTCTTTTGAAATTCTAACACTCTCTCCCAATTATCAATACATTATATTACAATGTTTATGTTCTGGTAGTCATTTATCAGGCTTGAATATGTCAACGCCATAATTTTCATGCATGAGACGAGACTTACACGCCACTGATAACACTGTCAAAGGTTTGTTACGTAAATGGTCTAACATAGGCAGTCAAGATGAGCTACCAAATAGACTAAGTCTAACCGAAAAGGAATCAATCGAGGGTCCTGCTTAATTTTTGGAGAGTCTCGCGGTGTAAGTGAGTAGAGTCAATCATCAATTGGTTGAATTTCTTATATTAGAGTCATGTAATTTAGTTGCATTTGAATAATGGTAAATCTACACTCAATCATTGAATGATTAGGTGTTGGGTCATAAAGTAATAGTAAGGAAAATTCTGATTTTGAGAATAAGTATAACCTTTTAAAGCCGTTTTAATTTTATATGTCTATAAGTACATCGTCACATCGTCGCATGTTATTGTCATTTCTCTCTCTCGCCGGTCCCCGCCTAACCAGGGCGAGTCCTCGCTAGCACTAGGCGAGGGCCGGCGACCCTTGCCAGGCGTGGGCGCAGGCGTCCAAATCTAGGCACGCCGGTCCTCACTAGGGCAGGTGACCGTCGCCCGCCCTGGGCAACGCCTCACCTACCCTCACCTGGGGGCCGCCAAGGCCTCGCCTAGGGTGGGCGATAGTCGCCGGCCCCCTATGAGGGCCGGCGTGCCCAGATTTGGGCGCCCTCACCCACACCAAGCAAGGGTCGCCAGTCCTCACCTAGGGCCGGCGAGGACTCGCCCTGGTCGAGCGGCGACCGACGACCTCCGCCCAAGGCCGGCGACCATCGCCGGTCCCTCCGGCAATGGGCGGCAACGGAGGAGCTGCCATTTTCCTTTTTTTTTAACGGTTTTTAAAAAAATAAATTTCAGTTAAATTTGATTTTTTTAAAAATAATTTAAAAAGCCAGATGGAAAATAACAAATCATTTAAAATGCCACATCAGCATTTTCGGTCAGTAAGACTGACGGTGTTAACTTTAGGACTCAATTGAACCATTTTGACAAGTTTTAAGACTTGATTGCACTTTTTACTAGTTTTAGGAGTCAGTTGCATTTTTGTTACGAGTTTTAGGACTTCTATTGCACTTATCCCTATTATAATTAAGAAGTACAAGTTACGTATTTTAACTTTCACGTTCAAAATCATAAGCGTCCAACCCACATAGAGCAAGATTGTCCATTTCATTTTGTCGTACTTTGACGATTAAGAAGTACGAGTTACATACTTTTTACACCCATAGTAGAATCATAAGCGTTCGTCCCACATAGAAGGGAAAAACACTAAACGCTTGGGGTACAGTCGATCTTGTCTTTTGCTGCCAGGCCATTTTTCCACAGGAAATCCTTCACCGCCTCGGTGCGGTTGGTATTGAGTCGGATGACGTCGCCGGCCTGCTCCGTCCTGTATTTGTCCCCGTTGCAACGCAACTTCTTCTTGAGATCCGAGAGGATGACGTCGTGCTTCAGTTTCTCGTCGAGGCCTTCCACCGTCGTCAAGACACCATTCGCTTTGATCCCCTTGACCTGCACGGTGAAGCAATTGCCCCAGCTCATCCTTCGGACTTCGTCCCTGCCGTAGCTTTCTTGAGTTCGGATGTGCACGGTTCCTTTGCCCTGCGGAGCCATGTACTTGGCTGGGGATGACCGGATGCGATTTCACTATTCCTTGAGGCCGCAAGCACTGAAAATCAAAATCATGAGAAAATGCTTTCGACGTACAATTTTACTATAGGAAGCACCGACGATTCGAATTTAAATTGAGAGAAAAAAATAAATGGGGGAAGAATTGGAGTTGCAGAAAATGCCCATCGGGAAATCGAACTGAGGGGAAGCAAATCACGTACTGAAGATCTTCGACCTTCCATAGAAATTCACTGATGAAACTAGTAACCACTCATGAAGGACGTTCTTTAAAAAAAAAAAAGGGAATCAGCAGCAGCAGAACTACCAATTCAGACAGACTATTCCGAGTACACGTTAAGGCCGGAACCGTTCGAAAGAAGGTTAAACATAATAAACGGAAAACGACAGCACCGCAACAGTTATCTGCGACAAACGCTAACCAAATTTGACCCGATGAAACAGAGCTATGTAAGAAACTGGTGCTTGCTTACCGGTTGATAGCTTGAGACTCGGTAAGGATGCTGGACGAAAGGCAGTTGGGTCTTCTTCGAGGTGAAAATTAGGCGGGGAAGAGCCTATTATATACGGCAACCTGGAAGAGCTAGATTCGCGTATAGATCAAGTCCTTGCTAGGACAAGAATATGAGGAGAGGCAGATGAAGATGAGTGGCTGGCCTCGCGTCATTGGCCTCTCGCGTCACTGCCTCGCGTCACTCTCCAAGAACTAATCGATGAAAATCACTGCAGCAAAATTCTGGGAATCACGCGATTTTTCCCAATCGTTCTGGGCGTCGTATACTTTCGCTGTGGGAGATGAAGTAAGAGGATTTACGCAATTTTAAATACGATAAACCATATTCTCTTCCTTTCCCAATTTCTTTTTCCGCAGATTTTCCATGTGATAAGGGGTATCAAGTGTCATGGAGGGTGGCAACATCATCATCGGCATCTAAGACAGCAGCACCAACGAGATTAGCAAGTAAGACCCGAGGCCATATTTCAATTAGAGAAAACTCCTTCATGCAACTATTGAATAGGTTTTTCATCGACATATAGCAGGGATGCGTTCCGATCAGGATCATGTTCTATGCTTACGAGGCGGCTCCTCCGGCCTCTTTCGGCACATCGAGAGGAGTAAAACTTAGTAGCTCGGAATAAAGGGTAGATGCATCTAAGTCTGTGGGCAGTAACAAAGAGGAATTAACACGTTTAGAAGATCTATAGATGCCTATTTTGGGCCATAAAAGATCTCTACAAGCACGTGTTTAAGATTTTCCCATTTTCTTTGATATGTGAAACAGCGAAGAACCGTGCTAATTCCTCATGTTCCATTAACCTTTTTAAGTTATGCGGCACGGTGTATGGAATATATGACAATCGTGGTGGGCAAGAGTAACTATTCATTGGCGAAATACTTCCAAAATGGGGGTGAGATGCCATTCGTGATTGAATTCTTTCAAAGAATTGTAGATAGGCTTTTACTAAACTATACACGATAGATAATTATAGGAAAAATACCAACCAAAAAAAAATTATAGGAAAAATTGTCCAAAAAATCCTCAAACTATTACACTTTTACAAATTAAGTCTTAAACATTTTAATTGTGAGCAAAGTTGCTCACGTTAATATACTACATAAGATGGTCAGCGGTGACTAGTCGCTATATCAATAATTGACAAGAGGCATTACATTGGAACTTTGCTTAAAGGCTTAGGATTACATTAACCAAAAATAAAATAGAAATAATAGAATCAAATCGACATATATATAATAGGTTTATGGCTAATTTGATAACAATCTCTTGTAAGAAGTATAACAAGAGCTAAACAATGTTTTGAGATGCAAAATATAAGATCAAATCAATTTTCCAAGACGAGCGTGATATCATCATCATCGTCACTGCATAAATTAGAAATAAGAAGTGGAATGGAATGGACCCTATCTCTAAAAGAGGAGACCTCTTGAGAGAACGCCTTTACAACATAAATTTTGGACACCCACCAGAAATGTCAACGCAAGCCCACTGACTTTTGTTGCAACGTCAACTCAACGCTTTGTCTCAGAATCATAGTGGCAAAAGACCTCTCTTTTATTAAAAGGGAATAAGGAAACAGAGAGAGAGAGAGAGAGAGAGAGAGAGAGAGAGAGAGAGAGAGTAATGACAATAACATGCGACGATGTTGTTATTGGCAGGAGTGTGGGAGTAGTTGGTCACTTGCTTAATTTCATCAAAAGGTTCACCAGCCGGAATCTTTAACAGGGGCACTTTTAAGTTGCCGAATTTTTGAATGATGATTGCCGAAAAAATCAACCAAAATTTTTTCATTTTATAAAATTAAGAGCACGTCGCCAATACTATTATAATTAAGAAGTATGAATTACATACTTTAACTTCCAAGCTCAATATCATAAGAGTCCAATCCACATAGAACGAAATTGTCCATTTCGTTTTGCCGTACTTTGATAATTAGGAAGTACGAGTTACGTACTTTTACACTCATGGTCGAATCATAAGCATTCATCCCACATGGAAGGGAAAATCACTAAACACTTGGGGTACAGTTGATCTTGTCTTTCGCTGCCAGGCCATTTTTCCACAGGAAATCCTTCACCGCCTCGGGGCGGTTGGTATTGAGTCGGATGGCAGCGCCGGCCTGCTCCGTCCTGTATTTGTCCCCCTTGCAATGAAACTTCTTCTTGAGATCCGAGAGGATGACGTCGTGCTTCAGTTTCTCGTCGAGGCCTTCCACTGTCGTCACGACACCATTCGCTTTGATCCCCTTGACCTGCACGGTGAAGCAATTGCCCCGGCTGATCCTTTGGACTTCGTCCCTGCCGTAGCTTCCCTGAGTTCGGATATGCACGGTTCCTTTGCCCTGCGGAGCCATGTACTTGGCTGGGGATGACCGGATGTGATTCCACTACTCTTGGCGTCCGCAAGAACGGAAAATCAAAATCACAAGAAAATGCTTTTGATGTACAATTTTGTCAAAGTACACACCGACAATACGAATTTAAATTGAGAAAAAAAGGGGGGAAGAAATGGAGTTGCAGAAAATGCCCATCGGGAAATCGAACTGAGGGGAAGCAAATCATGTGCCAGAAATCTTCGACTTTGGATAGAAATTCACTGGTGAACTAGTAACCACTCATGAGGGTCCTACTTTAAAAATAGGAATCAATAGCAGCAGCGCCACCTAGTCAGACGACTATTCCCGGTACATGTTAACGCACCGGAACTGTTCAAAAGAAAGTTAAACATAATAAACAGAAAACGCCAGCACCAGAACACGTATCTGCGACCAACGCTAACCGAATCCAACCCGGAAAGGAGGTACTTTCGTGTAGATGCTACGAAATTTCTGACAAGAGAGCATTGCAATAAATTGGTGCTTGCTTACCTGTTGATAGCTGGAGACTCTGTAAGGATGCTGGATGAAAGGCAGCTGGGTCTTCTTCGTGGTGAAAAATTGGGCGGGAAAGAGCCTATTATATACGGTAACCTGGAAGAGCTATGATTCGCCTCAAGATCAAGTCCATGTTAAGACAAGAATATGAGAAGAGGCACATGGAGATGAATGGCTGGCCTCGCGTCACTGGTCTAGCGTCACTCTCCAATGTCTAATCGATGAAGGTCACTGCAGTAAAATTCTTGGAATCACGTGATTTCTCCCATTGTTATGGGTGTCGCATATTTTCGGTGTGGGGGATAAAGTAAAAGAATTTACGCAATTTTAAATACGAGAAACCATATTCCCTTCTTTCCCAATTTCTTCTTCCCCAGATTTCCCATGTCAATTACGGGGTATCAAGTGTCATGGAGGGTGGCAAGATCAGCATCTAGGACAGCAGCACCCCCAAAATTAGCAAGTAACCTCCGAGGCCATATTTCAGTTAGATAAAACCCCTTCTGGCTACGATTGAATAGGTTTTCATTGACATATAGCAGGAATATGTTACGATCAAGGTGGTGTTCTATGCTTACGAGGCAGCCCCTCTGGCCTCTTCAGGTACGTCAAGAGGGAGTAAAACTAACTAGTTCGGAATAAATGGTAGATGCATCTAAGCCTGTGAGCAGCAATAAGGAGGAATTAACTCATTTAGAAGATCTCCACATGCCTCTTTTTGGCCATAAAAGATCTCAAGAAGCACTTATGCAAGATTTTTCCGTAACCTTTGATATGCGAAACAGCAAAGCACTGTACATATTCCTCAAGTTCCATTATCCTTTTTAAGTTACGCGGCGTAGTGTATCTAATTTATGACAATCGTGGTGGGCAAGACTAACTGTTTTCATCGGAAACACTTCCAAAATGGGGGTGAGATGCCTTTCATGATTGGATTCTTTCGAAGAGTTGTAGATGGGCTTTGCTATAAACTGTACATGACAGATAATTATAAGTAGACGGACAAGAGGAATCGATCATTGAAGAATCCCGTGATATTGGATAGCATCTTATAAGGAAAGAAATGTGTGGTCAATTCTCGTGTGGCTTCCAACGCTAAGAATCCCATGATATTGGATGGTAATCGATTTCCATCAACTTCAAAATGATAGGGGAATAAATGCGTGCTCTCTTCGTCTTTTGGTTCAAATCTCCCGAAGACTCAAGACAGCTCAATGCACACAATCCCCAAAAATGGTGGGTCATGTCTAGCTATATTGGTTCGGAAAGTTAACCCAAGATTTTGCTGAGTTAACTAAGACTCCGACATCTAATCGTGCATTGTGCCTAAAAAAGGGATGCCGCATATTGTCCGAGCAAAAACAAAGTGCGTGGGACCGTGTCCAAGTACCTCATTCTCATAATTATCTGGTTACGACCGGATGGCACACAGCTCCTGGAATTACACAGTTTCCAAAAAAAGGCAAGTTTCTCCTAGCTTGGTTGGGAATGATCAAATGACTGCTCATTCAGTTTTCTTCAGCTAACTGACCATTCAAATAAAGCATAGGAATATCGCAAGAATATAAAACACAAGAAAAAGGATAAGCTGGTCTCCAGTTCAATGAGAAATCGCATCAACCCTGCATAGAAACACTCGAGACATAGAGCACGTGCTAGACTCATGCAAAATGGAGGTCCTTCGAATTTGTAATCTTGTAATGCAATACACTATTACACAGAGATACTATTTACAAATTGCGAAAAATATTTGAACAGTAAAAATAAAACTGTCTTCAAGTAATAATTATCAATTTGACTTTAGCTTAATACGATGACAAGAATCTGAGAAACTGCACCTAAGAATTTGATCAACAATTTCTTTTTTCTTTTTTTCCTTTCCCATTCTTTATTTTGGTTGATTTTCTTTTCTGTTAGGTCATGAAGAATCAGCGGGGATCAAGACCAATATGTTTTTCACCTTAACATTTGCTATAACACACACAGAGTAAACAGCAATCACTAAGCTTCATCCAATCCTTGGAACATAAGTGCAATCAAGTAATAAACCATGATGCCATACTTGAGGGGGCCCAAAATATTCATACATTTGGGTGATCAGGCATGCGCTTCAGGTCCATTTCCACTTGGTGAATTGTCCATTGCATATTTTCCAATTTCTGTCGCAGGGAAATCAACCATTAGGTTTCACTCTGGAGATATGGCAGAACAGTAAAAGCATGGACTTAATTACCTTCACAATATCATGATACTGCCTTGCAATTGTATCAAAGTGAGGATCAACGCCTTGATACTCCCTAAGTCTTGTTACCTGCAAGAACCATTAGAATATGATCACAAGATGAGAAAAAGACAGGCTACTCTGAGGGATTAGGAAATTACGAGGAAAATTTATCTTCATTGTCACTGAACTAGCAAAAGAAAAGGATGAAAATTCACAGCATTATCTGGGAGTAAATACATTTATGGCAAAAACAGCCAAAGATGAAAATACTGAGATTTTTTTTCACAGAAGAAAGAGATCCAACATATGAAAAATATAGTTTTAGCGAACAATAGAGCTAACCGCTTTGTTATAAGCTATTGAAGCTTCCTCTGTGGCCTCAACAAGATACTTCCTGCATATAATACCAGAATTTGTTAATCCTTACCAGCAAGCAAACATGCCATTAAATCATCTGTGATGCCACTAAAAGTCACCTTATTTTGTGGAGAGCTGGAATCGATTCCTGAGTATAAGTTTCGTATAAAAGTATATGCTTTAAAACTCTGCAAAGAGATTGCTTCGTCAAAGCACATCGAACAAGACTATCAGCCATACATGAAGGCACTGAGAAGTACAAGATCTGTCAGCTACACATACATTTCGTATCATTCTAAGAGTTATAAAGTTCACCAGATGAGGATGTGCACATGTGTGTGGTTGAGGTGAATGAAGTTCTGCATGAAGCTCACAGCACTAAGTTGAGTTGTTCATTACTCTGATTCCTCAATTCTAAAGAAGGCTTCTTTGGAACAGGAGTGTCGGGCTCTATATTCTGTCATATTCATGTGGACTTCTGCTAATAATCTGCCTCACACCTTTGTCCTTCCTATAGTGCTCACTTATAGGGAAAAAAATATATCGGTTTCAACAGTCTTGCATATGATATTGAAAATCTGAAAGAAAACTACGAAGAATCTGCATCAAATTGCAAACGATGAAAGTCACTGCAAATGACTGGCAAAGTGTCCTTGCCATCTTTTTCAATTATCTACAGATGTCAGCATACTCAATGTGCATACTTCAAATACAGAGGAGAGTTCCATTGACAAATGCTTGAACAGTCACAAGTTAGAATTGCTCTTTTGAAAGAAAAAACAAAATTTAGGAGGAAATTTCCAACATATCGAGCTTAACAATCCATCAAAGCAAAAGCCAACAAATTAAAGAATGAATTCAATAAGTAAGAGTATGCAACCAACCTCAGTTTAGCACTCATGGTTTCACACCTTTTGCACAGCCACGTCTTTTGTAGTTCATCCTATGATGAAACAGAAGGTAGATTCAGAAGTTTTACCAAAGGAAGAATGAGAGAAAATACAAAGGTGGGTTAAAAGGTTGTGAGAAGTTCAGAAAAATAGAATCAGTACGTATTTATGCTGATGTTGCAACTTCAAATCCTTGACCAGCTTGATGAGCACTCCAAGAATTTGCTCTAAGACCTAGTTGGGCAAAATGGATCCAAAACCACAGATAACCTCTGAGCTCAGAGATGCATTTCATTGAGTCAACATAATCAAAAATATTTCAAGCACAGAAAAGGCCAAGAAGTTTATGCTTATTCACATACATTATAGTATTCTGCAAATTTTCTATCTGCAGAGTAAAGGTCTTCCCGAAGAGCTGCTTCTTCCCTTTCAATCTCCTCAATGATAGATTTCACCCTGACGTAAAGAAAATAATTTAACCATTCACTATCATGAGCAGGTTATTTATCCAAGCATATGTGTTAAATCTTGATAAGAGGCCGTCTGATACACTTCAGAGGACCATATACTGAAAATCTACACAACCTAATTGCTTGAGTTCTAGTACCAAAGAAGCATAAGATAGACAGATGACTTTGCCACTAAATGTTAACTGACTGAGGACAACACATTCCTAGGGTGCAAGTTCTGTTTGACATTAGCCTTCAAGGATCAATCAAGATCACTTTTCACAGTTGAAAGAAGTTCATGTTCCTCCAAGAGGGCGAAATGGCGTTTCCAGGAAATAACATATTCTCGGCCCTGTAAGATGAATTTATAGGAATATATGCTTTCTCATCAAGCTCTCTTGCCCATATTTCATGTTTTCTCCTACTTTATTCCTGCATAAAATTCTCCCAATCAACCCATAGGGCTTCAAACCAACTTCGCAAGATTATAATTCCTCATGGAGTTCTAGCACAACAAACCATCCAAATAAACAAAATACAGTTTCTTCTCGAAGACTCCTTAAATGATTAATTGCTAATGCTACCTTTAAATTTTATCATCTACTATAAAACATACATTGCAACAACTCCTAGTTTAAGGAAAATACTCAGTTTTTATCTGAGTGTCGTCCAGTCCTTCCGGAAGATACTCTAATAGAGTCCAAAACCTTAAAATGAGAAGCTGCTTGATGAACCATTGATCACGCATCAAATTTTTTGCACGGATATCCTCTTTTAGATGGGATTTCAACAGCAGGTAGCATCTCAGGAAAAAGGAAGATGATATTAGATAATTTTAACTGCTAGTGCCGTCATGCCTTAAACAGAGATATTGAAACTGGACTGCAGATATTAATCAGGTGAAGAACATGGGTGTATGCCAGTGGATGTAATTTCAGAAAATTCAAGTGGCAAAAGATTAGATTAGAGTACCATCTTCTGTATCGATTCTTGGGGTGGAGATATGTCCATTAACATCTCCAGATAGTTTGACTAGGAATCAGATATATTGTTTAAAAGGGCATAGTAGAGCAAATTCAAATGAAATTGTAGCATCAACACGAACAAGCAATGGCAAGTATAAAAAGAGAAAATTTCATCACATTCAAAGGAGATATGATGGAAACATAACTCATCAGCTAATTGTATATTCGAACAAGAAACTTATTGAAGACACAAACCTTTCTGGCAGACGGGCACTCAAATTTTGATTTCCTGATGATGAATCTGCATGAGAATGAAAGTATCAAATTTCATGAACACAACAAAATTGTACCAAAATTCCTTGTTTCCCAAAGAGATGTCATGCTTTGTGACGAAGGTATTCCTCCAAATAATATCTTAGACATTTTCCATTGAGAAGTCGACATTCACAGGCATTAGTGGAAATAGAATGTAGTCAAAACATGCATTAGCTAGAAATAGAGAGCAGATATAAAAGAAAAAGATTTGAGAGTTAAAACTACCAATGTCATCGGCAAATGCATCAGCCAGTTTATCACATTTGACTTTCAGACGAGCCTCAATCTCGTGGGACAGAGACATCTGGTACTCTGTCATATCCTACATATCAAAGCAGGAATATATATTCTCCCTTTAACTCTTTCAATTTGTGGCAACAGGTTCCATTAAAGCAGAAAAGAAAAGTAATGAAATACAGTAAAAGGGATATAAAAAAATAACACATGATCAGTAACCTATTGGAGCAATATGTATATTAATCATTTCACGAATCAGTACCACAGGTGGTGTCCGCTGAAGCTGAGTTTGCCATAAATAAGCAGGTGTAATCCCAAGAAAACGGTTAGGAACACCACCAACTCCAGGTTCCGCTGCATCAGCATTGCTAATTGATGGAGAATTATTAGCAGTGCCTAGGCTGCTATTTGTAGAGATATTTGTATAATTTGTGGAATTAGCGCTTGAACTGATGGTAATACTAGTACTAGTACTGTCAATGGAGCTTCTTGACATTATACTCCACTTCTCAATTTCGTCCTCATGGATCTCTCCATCTTTCGATATTAAAGGAAGCCTCAGTCTTTGAGCAGCTTCTGCAACAACCAGACGGTGCTCTAGGGTCTCATATACCTATAATCAGTAAAAAGATGATCAATGCCAAAGGAAAAGTCTCGATATAGAGCAACAGACTCGGGCAACATTTCATTGACTAAGCATCAAATAAGTATGTTCCATGTGAAGGAATTTTTCAATAGCTGAGAAGAAAATTTGGACACAAGTGGCAATGCCGAGAGCACCAGCTCTGACACATTTCCATAGCATTCTCAGGCATTGTCATAACTGGACAGAGTGTTCCCTGCAGCCATCCTAGAGCATGGCACCGCAACTCATGAAGAAAAATAAATGAGAAGCACGGGAAGCCTGTAGGCTAGTTCATCTGCTCAAGGACGCAAGAGTCAACAAACTATTTTAGTCATACAACACAGACTACTGTGGTAGAATATCGAAAGACCTGTGGGGCGTTCTTCAACCCAAGCTGTGGATATAAACCCTGAAGATCACGAATCCCACCGAGATTAGCCACTGAAACAGCCTGCTGATACTCTTCCACCATTGCAATTGCCTCACAATAGATCGCCTAAAGTAATTCCAACATGAACGCTTCAAAGTTAGACCTAAGTAATGTACAGAGGGAAAGCACGGAAACTATCAAATTTAGTAATGACAACAATCTCACCATGGCTTCCAGATAACGCAGCCTCTCTCTGGACATCTCCTCTCTCGCCTGACACATCAACGCACACGAATCAACAAACGCTTTAAGCCGAATATGACTACAATCTCTCTCAATGCCACGACGCATTTCGAAATCGAAACAGATCAACCAGGCCTAATTCAATCAGCCGCAACGCACGATTCCGCGATCTGAGCGATCGCAAGCTCGCTTCCGTCGCTCTCCTCGCCGCCATTTTCTCCGCAGCGAAAAACACGAAAGAGCGAAGAGCCGCGGGAAAAGGAAGGCGGAAGCTAGAGAGAGAGAGAGAGAGAGAGAGAGAGAGAGAGAGAGAGAGAGAGTTACGAGTTGGAGGTCGTAGTAGGCGGATTTGGAGACGAGAGAGCCGTCGGGAGCCAAGCAGTGACGCTCCAGCTGATCGACGAGCTGGGAGACGTCGGCCGGCAGGTTCTGGCCGCCTCCGCCACCTTGCAGCCCCTTCGCCATCGGAGGAGGAAGTGCCCCCGCCGGTGGATCTCGGCGACGGTGGCGGTTCCGTACAAGACGGTGAGATCGCTAGCGCGTTTCGCTGCTTTTGAAAGCCACCGCCACCAAACACTGGTTAGTTCTCCAGCGGTTCGGTGGTATTTTTGGAGTTCAAATGTTTGCAGAGACGGAGGTGGGAGAAATGGCAACCGCCCAGGAATTTATATCCAAATAATTCGTTAATTAAATAATTTTGTATTTACTTACGAAAATACAATGGCATTTCGAATACTTTCAACTCTATTTCAATTCCCCCTGCAAAAAAAAAAAACCTGAACATAGGTTCACATGTAATTTCTTAATGTTCTTGGTAGCATGGAGGGGAAAAAAATCAAGCAAACTCACTATATCAAAGAAAGCAAATTTAAAAAAAAAAAAAAAGTTGACTGTGCCTTAAAGGACAAGATAATTTTAATATGAAATGTGAATTTCACAAAATGGGCCTGACCCAATTAGGGTGTGGCGGGTCGCCGGACTCGAATGGCCGGAAACAAACGACACAAATCTCCCCCACCGCCTCCACCTGTGAACTTTTTCTTTTTTTGTAAAGAAAAATTATTGGTAAAATTTGACTTTGCAATGATGATTGGATCGGCAAATCAGTCAATGGATGAATTGACGGAATGGATAACTATCCCCTCAAGGGCCATTCTCGAATTCAAGACTTTAATCGTGAAGAGGGGGATGCCGAAGGCAGGAATAGCAACTGAAGGAAAGTCATAACAAGGAATTGTGAAGTAATATGCATAAAACTCGCCACTCGTCTATTTTTGTGAAGGTCCTAAATGAATAAACTACTCAGGACATCACCTTACTAGCTTCCGTGGTGGATAATTTCATTTTATGGTCAGAGGCGAATTTAAAACTAAGCAATGGGAACTCGAAATATTTTCCAGGGGCTTCACCGGCTCCACCACCAAATACTTGAGATCTTCCTGAGTGATGCTACAACTCAAGAAGATTATACTTCTTAAACTTCTTATATTGCATCTTTTTGCAAATCAAAGCCTATGATCATTTCTAATTTTTCCTCATTCTCAAACAAAAGATAAGCAAAGCAATCTAGAAGATGTGCTACACTTTGATCATGGAGCCAAGCGGCAAGACTGGAAAGATAAATGCCCTTCAGCAATCATTGTACAACCTTGAATTTGACTGAAACCGCACAAGCTGAAGCTTGCATATGATTCAACTCGAGTCTACTTGAGCATTTAACTCAATCTTCGCACATTGTCAAGCAAACATCCGTTCTAGGAGAAAGACAAAATAATTCCAAAAATATCTCGTTGCCTTCGCTTGGCCTCTTTATTTTTCATTGTACTTGTAATGCAATTGCACGAAACAACATGCAACAATCTCAGTGATCCCGAAGGTGCGACCTCATCTAGATCAATGCCCAAAATTGTGAGAACAACCTACAAAATGTCAATTTTGGCAAAAAAAAAACACGAAATCAAGACTCAGCATTGGAGTCTTGAAAGTTCTCTGTCAAAAAGGAACCGCCGAGTCAGCACATCTTGAGCCATACCCACTATTCTCACTAATGAATCTCGCCAAAGAAGCAGGGACAGGACCCGGAGTATTGCAGTATTGAACCTTTTGAACACCAGGAGGAATACTTTCAAGTTGGCGGTTGCCATGTCCCCGGCTTGAATGATGCACCAGATCCTGTGGGCTCTGTTGACCTGAAAGGCGATTTGATTTAGTTATGGTCTCATACAGGACAAGTCCCATAACATAAAGCATCTCTATCTCCAATGTTCTTTTTTCTGTAAGCTCAAAAGTCTGTTATGAGACAGGCCTCCACTAGCAAAACTCGTCAACATACTAACGCACCATATAGAAACCACTGAAACATATTGGAAACCAAACTTTTGGGCTCCAAAACGCTAATTCAATTCCAAAGGAACTTACTCTGGGACCGGCTTCTCTTCTTCTTCTTTTGGTCTTTCTTTAGTTTGTCTGCACACAAGTCCCACCAAAGTATGGATTAATCACATTTGAACTATGTCTCTCTCCATCGTAAGTGCAAATGAAAACATATTCTTTCATTTTTTCTTACTATATGTTTTGTTTCTTTCCTTATCCTTTCCAATTTTTCGGAGGGTAAGGGGTTGATTGAGAGCAGTAACTTTGCCTATGAAGCAATGTGCCGACAATTCCCTTAACCACAATATCTCAATACAATTGCAAGATTATCGAGAAGATATAGATGATTGTCACGAGCTACACAATGTGAAAAAAAAAAAAAAAATACAAAAAACCAAAAAGGAGGTATTTCTATGGTTCAAGACAAAAAGAACAAAGGATTAAAATTATTTCCAAATGACAAGCTCTAACAGCATGCTTAACGATAGTGTCCTGGCTTGACTTGAAGTACTTACACAGGAACTTAGATTGGCAATGAAAGAGTTTTGCAGCACAGCACCAGAAAGAAAAAGGAAAGGAGTTGTAGTGGCATCTTTAATAGTACTAATCAAACATAGAAAAGTTCTCTCATTCTTCACTCATCAAAAAGAGTATAAGCGACTCACCTCAAGCTTTCTGTTTTATCTGATGTCTCCTCAACCTTGTCACCTTCACAAGACAACATCACAGTGTCAACATCATTAGCAAATAAAATTATTCAGCGATGGCATATGTGCTACAGTGGAAGCATAAAAATAAGTAAAAACTATAGTTCTGTCCTTAGGGCAAATTCAGAGCCTTTTCTTTACCTATAATTCTGGTTCAGGAAGGTAGTGAGTGTCATGTGGGGAAGCATTCGATACCAAAAGCATAATGCAGAATGTAAACTGTCCAAGTGTACTGGCAGGGAAAGTGATGATAATTTGGTGTGCTCAAGTCAATAAAAGCATCAGAAATGATCTAATTCTTATTCCATTTGTTGAAGTATATTTAGTGGTGTTAGTCAGTAGCTAGTAGGTGAGTCTTAATTAAGGTAATTAGGGTTTTTGGTGTCTCTCATGCTCTATATATAGAGCCATCTTATGAACTCTTTCATCAAGTCATTCAGTAAAGCTGTAGACTTTGAGTCTTTTCTCTCTCCCTCTACAGCTTTAGAGATGGAAGGCTAGATTTTTGAAGTTATGAAGATGATGGATGACAGTGTACTTGTACTCACATCTCCATCCATCATTTAACAGTAAACTGTAACTGGAAAACAAAAACAGTAACTGATAGTAATGTTTCCTTCAGTTCTAAACAGTCAGGTGACTTCATGCATGTTTTCTGAGACTGTTGGATGATTCATGTAATCCTCCTACTATAAATAAACTGCCTCCATGGTGGCAATTGGTAATTCAATTTATCATATAAAGCTCATTACATGTAATAGTTTTGTCTTTTAACGTGCAATATAACTATAAATACACAAATCATCATACCTACTGCAGAGGTTGGAAATTGCCGAATAAAACTTCCCAAGTCTGGACCTCCAACTTTACCTACAAGATGGTATTATATAATCATGGGTTTGCAAAGGTTGATATGCAATCACAGAGTAATTATAGAGCAAAGAGCTGACCAGAGCTCATGCTTTTGCGGATACTGCCTTCTTTTAATTTCTTTTCTTCTTCCTCTTTTAACCCTGTGGAAATGAAGGCAGTGAAAGAAATGAAATACTCATAAAGAAGCAGGGAATTTATATAAAAAAAAAATCTGAAAATGCCAATGCAGCAATTGTACACATTGGAATTGACTTGAAAAGTCGGAAGTGAGAAAACACAGATGATCATCGATTAAGATCAATCCAGGCATATTCCAAGACTTAGCTGTCGTGGTCCAAAATTCAACAAAATATAAGCTGTGATGACCATTCCATTCAGTTCCACAATATATTTACCAGACCATAAATTTGGTCTGGTTTTTGCAGATTATAGTTGGCCACTGCAGTTGCAGCATCTGATCGCACACCATGCAATATGAAGGTGTTCAAGCATTTTTGTTTCAGGAAACTTCAGAAGATTTCATTTGTTAACAAACATTTTACAATTTGGTATGAATGAGAAGGAGGCCTACAACTTGACCCATTCTACAGATACAGAGACACAGGAAAATTTCACCAAACATTTGGCTGGAGGATAAAAAATAAATAGAGACTTCGTGTCAAGATGACAGTCAAGTCCAAAGCACCTAACATGCCAGCAAGTCATTTTGAATATGCTCCTTAAGAACCATACTGTCTATCATATCAGTCAAATGTCAGTGGAGAGGTCAATAAGAAGCCAGGGACTAGGAGAACCACATAATAGGAAAAAAAATGACGGGGGACAATAAATATATAGAGATAAGTTAGAGACACATACTGGCAACATTGAGTTTAATCCGCTCACGCCTAGCTTCAAGCTCCGCCATTTCCTGAAGAGAGGTGTAGCGTTATCTAACAGTGAAAGAACAAAAAATCACTACCCAGGATATTATTGATAATGAATTTAATACACAGCACAATATACCAACCGTCTTTGTCAGACATGACTTCACCAACCCATCTAACGATGCAGAACAGGCAAGGACTACGCCACAAAAAAGAAATTGTATGCAACTTCCAGCATAAGAGGAGAGGAGTATATGTCAAGAGGAGTTAGCCAGAGTTCACTAGAGTTTAGAAGAATCCATACTTTATGGAAGTGGTGAGAGGGCTTTTCAAGGGGAAGGTGGGATAAGAAAGAAATGTGACTTTGCGTGGACTTACAACGATACCAAAATAAAATTCAAAAGCTCCTGTGCAGAGAACTAAGCTAGTCATATTGAGTTCTCCCCCATCATAAATTTATTCAAAAGCATGAGGTTTTCCTCACAAATTTGTTGCAGAACTAAAAATAACAGAAAAGGAAGCATTTAAACAAATCCAAAGTCCACCATTACTGCACAGACTACACTTTATGTATTAACACAATATTAAGCAATTCTACATCCAGGGTGCATAGTGATTTTCTTAACTGTAGAAAGGTTAAAGTACCACTTTGTTTTTCCTTGAACTTGACTATATCTTCTTCAGTTCTCTTTTTCTCCAGACCTACCCTTTTCATAATCGAAGTTTCCCTCTTTCCTTCCCCTAGGTGGGTCACTAACTGTTGTGTATATACATATAGAGCTCACTTTACCTCTGGAGTCGGAGCTATCTTACGCTGTCCATTCAGCCAACAAATCCATTCAACTGCCAAAGAAGAAATTGAAAAGGAAACTGTCATCAGCCATTACATCGCAGGTGACATATTCCTCTTAAAAATTCATAGAACCGACACTATAAACTTACGAGTTGCCAGAACCAAAAAGTCATAGTCCATTGGAAAAATGCTTACCAGGAACGGATGTAGGTTCCTGCTCACCCTTGAATACCACCCACCTTTTCTCCTTTGCTAGTAAACACATCCATAAAGTACGTCGTAAGCAAACAATGTGCTGAATTATTTAGCAGTGCAGTTCATTCTCATAGACAAGCAAAATGCAGATACGGACATCTCTTTTCTATTTCAATCAATCTCATACTACGGCAAGCAGAAGTTCCTGTAGATGATGAGTCCAAATCTAAACAAAGCTATCAGTCACATTTTCTTTGCATGATTCCTCAGCTGATTAAACACTTCCATGAGCTTTAGCTCAAATGTGTGCTCACCCTTTCGCAATGTCAAAGTCCTTCAGGAGCAACCAAGACAATTCAAATCCAACATGGCACACAACCCAAATGGCATCCAAGGTTGCACATAACCAATTAGACTGATAATAACACAGTCGGCATCTTTCAAAGTACTTGGGTAACTTCATTAGGCATAAAGCTCATTCCTTTTGAGGCATCAAACCCCTCCCATACAGAGGTAGCTGAAACAGAGCCGTCTACGACTCGAAATAACTTAAGCATGAAACTCGAACATTTCTTCGCCGCCACGAGAAACCCATAAAACACGTACATTATATGGGTAAAAAAAAAAGAGGAAGAGAAAATAAAAGGGAAAGACACTGACTGATTCCATCGATCTCTTCTTTTCGAGCGAAATAGCGATTCCCAGCCTTATCCATACCCACGAGAGTCCGGCTGCTGAAAAATCCAGCAATCTTCGAAAATATCTTCGACATCCCTCTCTCTCTCTCTCTCTGCAAATTCAGAAAATCTCGATTCCCTTTGTTGAGTATAGAGTAGCGGCGAGGGACTAGGCAGGGACGAAGATGATGCCCAAAGCGAGACGAACGTTTGCGGTGATCGAAATTAGGCGTGCTCAAGCGCAGCACACTGTAGCAACAAGCGGGTCGCGAAGAAGAAGAGGAAGAAGATGCCGACAAAAATCTGGTTTTTTTTTTTTTTTTCCTTTGGAAGAGCGAGGCTGGCACGGAAAGGCCGGTCCGACTTTCGCTGGGACTCGGTTCGCATCGGTCTGTCGACTCGCATAAACCGGACCGGACCCGAGTGGAGAACCGAGGGTTGCTCACGAGTTAAACATTCATATTTTAATAGGCCGACCATTTCTGCTTGAGCTCTAACTTTTTCGAGCTCAAGTCATGCCGACAAACTTTTGAAAGTCTTGAGTTGATTGGGAATGCAAGTACATTATTTTGCCTACCCAGTTACGTGATAGAGGGGCTATTTGAGTGGGGATTAGAAATCTGATTTTACGGAAAAGCCTTATGATTGGAGCTTTTATAATCCTATATGTTAGATTATTCACCTCTCTAGGACAATGGGCTAACTTTGAATTAAAGAGCTAGGCTACTTGATGACAAGAGCATTGACATCCCAAGAAAAGAGAGAAGTAACTCATGAGATAACTTATCAAACTCGAGTTATTTGACTCGAGAAAGTAGTTGAGCTCAAACTATGTGTGATTCAACATGTTTGAGAGGGTGTAAAGACAAGCTAGGGTTTCAACTTGGAGAGCTAAAGATAATCATATCGTTCCATTGACCAAATCCAACAAATTAAATAACAAGTCCTTGTTTGCTAAGATGAACTAAAATTAAGTTGAAATTGCCACAAAATGTAGACAACGTAGGACAAATATTGAAGCAATGGAACAATCAAATTTGATAATGTTTACTGTTTAGTGTGACTTGAGTTTTTTATTTTTGTTTTTCTTTTAAGCCCTGATTTGGATATGATAGATTTTGGTTCAATTAATCGATAATTTTTTTGGGAGACTTTCCATTGAAATGGAGGACCCAATTTTTTTTTTTTTTTTTTTTATGTAAGTAGAATCATATCACTTTGTAATGTTTTTACTTTGAAGAGAGAGATAAGTCAAGCTGTATTTGTGCTTTATGTGTTGAGAGCTCTTTATCTTTCTAGTATTGATTAATATATTTTTGCTACCTTGGCCTCTGAACCCCAGCCACTAATCGAATCGCGTAATTATGTTGTCTTTTTACTTAATTCTATTTCACGTTTTGCCTAAAATATCGTTCTAATTTTTTAAAAGGAAAAATTAAAATAATAAAAAAAAAACCATAAAATCAGTCAAAGTTCTCAAAAGTCTCTCGAAAGTGTGTTTTCTTTGAAAGAAATAGCCCCTGAAATTCGACCCCGTAACCGATCGGCTGCCAAATCATTGACCATCGATACCGGAGGTCACCCAACTTCTCCAGGGGTGTTTTCGAAACAAACTCTATTCTTGGGGGGACATTTGGCGAAATCAGGCGCGCTACACTTTGATTTTTGGAACTTTCCTCAAAACAAAAGAATAATACCAAAAAAAAAAAAAAATTAGAGTGCGAAGAAGAACACGCCGCTTTTCGGCGGCCGCCGCGAATGCGGAGGGCACAAGCTCGGACAAGAACAGAACCATCGATGGGAACATCTGCGGACGCCCTGCCGAGATTCCCTCCCCTCGTTTTCCAACGCTCTCCCCCGACGCTTTGGAAAAACTCGTCAAGTGACCAGAAGCAAACAAGAGCGCTTTTTCTCCGAATCGGCTTATAATAATACCACGCCAGAAAGCACAGCTCCCACGTCTTGTAAAGAAAAGCCCAGATGCATCGTATGACGGCTCTATCGTATTCGCTTGTGGGTCAAACGTTGCCGGATAGCAAAATCTCGCAATAAGAAAAAAAGATCTCCCTTTCAGATTAGCAAGTATGATCTCAAAGATCCTTGATTGAAACCCCCCCTTGCCTGTTCTAGAAAACGGCGAGTTGAAATGACCGATCTATCCCGCTCCAGGATGTCATCGTGATGCTCGGCCAATCGTGGCTATAGAGAAGTTACGAGACCGCCGATCGCATGATGAGTTCCTATTTTGCGCCGGCGGTTGTGTCCGTTTACAAACCGGCCATGGAAAGAATCTACCCATTATGTTTTTTGGTTATCGTTTCCCTATTGCTCAACTAGGAAGATGGTAGAAGAGGTTAATCCGGGGAGACATTTTGGACAGACCCTGTGATGAGATTATACCGTGCATTATTCCAACAGGGTTCCTAAAGCTGGATCCATTAATTAAGTTTGGCCAAGATAGGACTGTTGACAAGGATGTGCACAATCATTTTTTTAATGGTATTCCATATTCAGTAGCTCCTTTCCTGCATTGCATTTGCTCTCTCTCTCTCTCTCTCTCTCTCTCCATTTCTCTCTCTCTCTCTCTCTCTCTCAACAGGACGTAAAACGTCGGCCTCTGAATCGCATGAAGGACAAAAATAGTCTCACTCGATCGCTTTCTGACTCCTCTCTCTCTCTCTTTCTCTCTCTCTGGATCTCGAGCTTCGATATAAGGCCGCTCCATCACTGATATTCCCCCTTCAGTATTCTTTGGGTGAGCTAGCGGTACTCTGATTCTGACGGAGCCAGTAGATTTCGTGGGTCACTTTTCGAGTTGATTGAAGAGAATACACAGCTACTCAAGTTTCTCCTTTTCTGTGACGTCTTCTTTATTGATTATTTTGCAGAGATCTCTAGCAATCGGTGCTGCCCTGTGGCTCTCCGGAAGATTCTTGATTCAGGGAATCGGTAAAAATTCTTCTTCCAAGTTTCGTTCAACTCAATCCCGTCCTCTCAACCCGAGTTTCATCTCTTGGCAAGATTGAATTTTGGCCTTCATACTATATACAGTTTACCAAATCACCTTCAGTACAATCAGTTTTCGATGTTTTTTTTTTTTTTTTTTGGGTGGGGTGTGCAGTTATTGATGGAGGACAGGAATGGTTACTACCACCAGGGGAGTGGTGTATGGAGATCCTTAAGAGATTGCGACTTTGAAGAATCAGACATGTGGGATCTCCTTGACGACCAAAAAGATCACAGCCCGAAATTTCACTCCACCACTGAACCCTCCAGATCTTACTCGAGCCAAAACCCAAAATATTCGGCGGCAAAGATGATCCCAAGAGCGAGCAGTGGCTGTAGCAGCGGTTCGACCCCTGAACCCAAGATCACACAACAGTCAGCGCCTGTCAATATCCGAAACTGGTCACACATTAAAAGGCGAAATGCCAAATCCAAGAAAGCTTCCAAAAAGCCATCTTGGAGAGGAAATGATGGTGATGGCGATGAGGATGAAGAAACTGACAATGACGACGACGTGCATGATGGAGGAGGGAGTGATGGAGACGAGGATGAAAATGACTATAAGATGCCACCACATGAATTCATAGCTTCTAGGCTTGCAAGGAGTCATATATCCTCGTTTTCGGTTTTCGAAGGCGTTGGGAGGACTCTCAAGGGAAGGGATCTCAGCAAAGTGAGGAATGCTGTTCTGATCAAAACTGGGTTTCTCGAATCACCTTGACAGGACTATGGAAATTTCTAGCGAGTTTGAACCGTCATGTCATAGATTGTTTAGGTAAACTCATCTTCTCAGGGTTGTGGTATGGCCTTCTGAATTAGAGATTGTAGTCATTTTAGAGTGAACATATAAGAGTATCCATTTCCATGTAGTAGTCTGCATTTATGTGAAGTTTGGATTTATCCTGTGAAGGGGTTGTGAACTTTTTTCTATGTCTCCTACGCCACATATTCATTTAGGTGGAGGAGATATAAGAAACCCCATCACAGCAATCAATTGCTCATTTTCTGCTCAGTTCTAATCAGTTATTATCTGTAGCTGAAAACTCATATTGTCAAGCTCACTTCAAGAGCACTCGTCATCATGAATCAGTCACAGTGATCAATTTTACCAACATGCAGCACAGACTGTTCCGAGATCATGTATCTCGGTTCTCTGTTTCCAGGATTCACTGTCGAGACCTTAAGAGGCCATAGTGTATCTGCCACACTTAGCTTTGACATTGGTGGAGATCTAGTCACGAAGACTAATTTATCCTGCACATGTCGTCAGGTACACAGTACCTGCGAAAAATTTAATCTTTCCCTCAGGATATCTGGTACAGATATACGGGACTAATTTGATATCCCTTGTTCCATCTAATTTCTAATTGTTCTGCTGATGAATGCCTATGACTCGGCCGCCCCGTGGAAAGTGAGGAGGAACTTGCTATCAGATATTTCGAAACAGTTTTAAAACACATTAGCATATCAGACAGGTTTCTCTGTCAATCTATCATGAGCTTCAGAATCCATGTCACTCTCACAAGGTTAGATTTGTCCTGGCTTCATGCGCGTGGCCACTTAAAATGTTTCATTGCATATCACGTCTCTTCAACACAAGAACCCTTTTCTCATTGATTACTCGGGTAAACATACTTTCCCGAGCACTGCAATGGGGCGGATCGATGAATTCGCACCGCAAGCAGTTTCCATCCTACACTGAAGCTGTACTAATATCTTAAACAAAGATCGATACGGCGACACAAACTGTGTCGGGCAGTCCCGAGAGCCACAAACAGAGAATGCAGAAATCACGACCGTCTGCAGCGTGCAACTGCCGTCCTCAGCAGGCCCGAGGGGTTCCAATTTACCTATAGGATTCAACAGATTCTCTCTCTCTCTCGTCATTTCAAGAAGCAAGCGAGGTCCAACCTTTTTTTCTTAGATTTGAGCTGCCCGCGGTGGTCCCCGAATCACGGCCCCACTAATTGATTAAAGAAGAGCCGTCAATTAGCACCATGAACTGAAAGAGAAGTGCCAACTGCCTCCTTCATAATTTTCTTATATGAACTTGAGATACCTTTGTGTTGCTCGACGACACAATGTCATTTTCCAAGTTTTCCGCAGCTTTTTCTTTAGAACCCGAGTGTTCTGTTTTTTTAATGCCGCTCAATGCAAGGGAGGGAAAAGACTTGAGTGGAAGATCGATTTTTAAAGAGCGTAGGAATATCCTTAAATGATTATCTGAACAAGTGGGCCATTAGTAAACGCACAACAAATGTTTGCCCTATCATCTTAACAATCTTGGCCCTCTTGCCCTTTGCTTTCTTTTTAACAAAGGTTAAGTGCTATTTTGAATAAAATTCCGTGCAATCTAGACTTATATGACCTCCCAGTCCCTAGTCGAGTCGAGTTGAAGAAATTCGTTCCTTGTAACTGGGTCCCAAGAGATTTCACGGAGCAGAAATCGAACACGAGACTTCGAGCCGATCAACCTGAGTTTACTATCATGACCTCATACATTTGTCGTGCAATTTCGAAGTTAGCAATGCGTCACGTAGCTGCTGGTATCCATCCTTTATAAAAGGTCGTGTACCGAACTTCGACTCGTCATCGATGCACACCGTGGCCCACGACTCGAGCCCGCACGCTTTTTTTTCTTTTCTGGACATACAAGAGCACGTGAACTGTTGAGGACTCCTTTCACCAAACGCGAGGATGCCGATGGATCAAAGTTGCATTTTCCAAGTTAGGCTTGCTGTTGCGTTGTTGCGTCGAAAAGCTTAATCGACAGTGTTCGCATCTGTTATGGTATTTTCGCTTTATCACTTACCCATATTGATAGTCAAATAAGTCGGGACCAGAGGTGGCTGCCATCGATCCACTCAATTTGTTGCTTTTACAAAATATGCATGTAGAATCCATGTAAATGAAAAAACAGTACGCACATGTATTTACTCTAGGATTGAGCCAGTGACGATGGATTCGAATCCTATTCTAAGGAATTCGGATTTTAGTGAGGGCCATGATGGTTATATGAATAGATGATTTATGAATAAGAGATTATTAACATATTATGAAGAAATTGTACATATACGTATGGAAAACAATTTATTTTAAGATTTGAACTTTTTTCTAAAAAAGTAATTTATAAGATAAAAACTTTGAATTTTCGAAATGAGAAAAAATAAAAATGAAAATGAAAACATTAGTTTAAGCACTTGTTTATAAATTGAACCGACATAGGGTATTTTGACCAAAAAACAAAAACGATGATCCTCGAGAGTTGGAAGTCCTTTTTGTTTTATATATGATTTTATATAATATACATATAAACAAATGGGTGATTCCTGTAAAAATAAGGTAAAAATGATTCAAGATATTACAAACATCAACTTAAACATATTCATAGTATGATTTAATTAATACTTAAATTACCATGATAGATAGATAAACATTGTAATAAATAACCTCATATCTCATTAGTTGCTAAATTATCGACTGGACAACAATCACGTGATCATTCGTGCCCTTGATGGGGGTGTTTTCGTCTCTAGATGCTTGAAACCAAACATACCATTCGAGCGTGTCAAAATTGAAGTTGAGTTCGAGTTGGAGATGAGGAGGATTTGTGTGCATTGGTCATGAAATTCGGAAGAATTAGGGTTTTAATGGTGAAATTTGGGGCCATTTGGGCATATGAATGTGCACGCGAGCGAGACGCGCGGTTTTAGACATTTTTTATGGAAAATGTGTTCCTCGTGAAAGGACCAAAATCTGGTGACGTCACTTGCGCCTGATCGCCGTCCAACGAATGTATTGGCGCCGTCCATAAGCTGAGGGCCATTTGAAAGAACGTCGGCAATTCCGAGGGTCTTTTTCAAAACAAAATATTTTTGGAATTTTCCTTAAAATAAAAGAATGATACAAAAATTTAGAGTGAGAAGAACAAATACAAAGCTTGTTGCTTTTCGGCAGCCGCTGCAAATGCGGAGCCCAGAGTCATCGCAGAAGTCATCAGGGATGGAACATCTTGGGCCTATTTGTTGTTGTTTTTTTTTTTTTGATACTCAGGGAACCCCGTCAGCCGGTAGCCGGCGGGTAAACCCTGAAGTGACGATAACGGAGGACCCACCACCCCGACATCACGCTTAAGATCCCTGGGTTTCGACCTTTTCACCTTCCTCCAAAGATCAAAGGATGTCTTATCCAGTGGAACCACCAAGGCCGGTGGTGCCTATTTGTTTATTTTTATTTCTATTTTCCAAAATAAAAATTTATATTTTTTTGTTCGGAAACAAAAAAAGAACTGAATCGCGTTTGGTAACACTTTTGTTCTTGTTTTTTTGTTCCCAGGAAAAGATTTGGAACAGAAACAAAAAATAGAAAAAACTTATTTCTTATTATCGGGAACAATTTCAAGAAACACTTTTTTTTTTCTTCTTTTTTCTTTCCTTCTTCTTTCTTTTGGCCGGCGACCTCGTCGGAGCTCACCCAGCGGTGGCCTAGCGAGGCCAAGCCTCGCTGGTGGCCTCGGTAGCCAGGTGAGGTCACCGGTGAGGCTTAACCTCGCCCAGGCGACGCGAGGTCGGTCTCGCCCTAGCCTGGCGAGTCGCCTTGGCAAGGCGAGCTCGAGCTCGCCCAAATCTAGTGAGGCCGAGCTCACCCCGGCCACCACCGCCGGGCAACGCCGACTGCGATGGCCTAGCGAGGACACCAACCAAAAGGAAGAAAGAAGAAAAAAAAAGAAGAAAAAAAAAAAAATATAATAAAAATATTGAAAAATTAAAAGAAACAAAAAAATTATACAAGTTTACCAAACGCATTTCTAGTCTTGGAGTATAAATTTTTTGCGTTATTCAAGCGCGTTTTTATACTCGGAAATTGTTCCTATAACATAAACAAAAAAAAATTATTTATGTTCAAAAATTGTTCCCGGAACAAAAACGTTACCAAACGTGCCCTTGAAGTAATAGCTGAAAATAATCACTTATATCACTTAAGATTATTAATTAATAAAAAATATTTTTCGTTATCAACAATAATTTATGTCTAAATATTTTTTATTAATAATGAAAATATCTTTTATTTATTTATTTTTGTACGAGATACGGATAATAATTTTTAGGAAGATGTTTTTCAAATTATTTATTTTTCACTTTAAAAACAAATGCACCATTAAATGCGAATTTGTTGGCACGGGGTTGACTCTTGTTAGAAGGAATGCGAATTCACGGGATTATTTGCATTTACACAAATCATGTTGGACAGAGATGCAAGCGATCATTTAAAAAAATAAAAAATCAGATCATCTATTTCTGACGAAATAAACAAGGCTTTAATTATAATTGTCTTCTCAGCTTAATAGGTAACAAATCTCGTCACAGTTATCCGCACAAACTACAAAAGCTGGAGACGGTGAAAAGAGGGAGAAACCAAAAAAAAAACATAGATGAATCGGCATTATAGTGCAGAGTTAAAATGAATACACTAAATAGAAAGTCTAATCAAAGTTGAATTAGAATTTATGCCAGAATAACAGATACATATATAAATCCATGCATTTTCAGATTTTCCTCCACTGGCCAACCAAGAAGTTTCTGCTTCATATTCTCAAATTTTATATACCAGCATGCCTCAAATAATTAGATATTACCATGAAATTTTTTTCCTTTTTTTTGTCATAAAATTTTTCCTTATAAAGGGCATAGATATAAACACACAAAAACCAATCTGATCATTGGTTAGTAATGAATTCGATTAACATGCAGAATAGGAAGCAACAATCATGGGAAATACCAAAAAAGTCATAAACTTATTATGTTTGTGCTAATTCAATTCTAAACATTTCAATTTAGTTAATTTCCTGAACTTGTAAGTAATTTACCAATTAAGTCTTTTCGATCAATTTTGACTGGAAATCGTCGATACAAACACTAGTCATCTTAAGTGGTACAACTAATATTGACGTAGATAATTTTTATGATTTAAAAATGAATATTTTAATTATTCTTTTCTTTTCTTTTCTTTTTTTTTCTTTTTTGGCTGGTGATGGCTACAGTTGGCAAGGCTAGGATGGCCTCGCCTACGGCCTTCATAGTCTCATTGCCAGCAGTTGAGGCCACTCTCACCCAAATCTAGGCAAGACCTTCACGGCTAGCGAGGGCTTCACTCAAATCTAGCAAGGTCATCGTGGCCTCATCAGCTATAGGTGAGGCCTTTGCAATCGATGAGAGCCCTTGCCCAATCACAATAGAAAGAAAATGAAAAGAAAAGAAAAATCAAAAAGTTATAAAAATTGTCCATATTAACATTAATCACATCACATAAAACAATTAATGTCAACGTCACCGATTTTTAGCCAAAATTGACTAGAATGACTCAATTAGAAAATTGTCAAGAGGTTTATGACAAAATTTGTCAAATTAAGATACTTGGGACTATATTGGCATACATTCAATAGGTATATGACTTTCCCAATAATTTTCCTAAACAATCGGGGATTGGTTTGAATATCTAATATGATCACATAATTGTTCTCAATAGTTGCATACTCAATCATTTGATTCAATGTCAATACTCTTATTTTCATAATTCACTCGTTTCGCTTTTGGTACAAATGAAATCCTTATTTTCATGATTATAAATGCCTAAACTAGATAATTCTTGAAATCCATGCTCGACAAATAAAATGATAGAAGTTTTAATTAGCATGCACAAGAATGTTAAAGCGTATCCACTTTTGCAAAAATGAATGATTTAAAAAATATTTTTCAAAAAATAATTATTTGTATCGCTTAAGATAATTAGTCAATTGAAAATATTTTCATTGTCAATAACAATTTACGTCTAAATATTTACATGAATAATAAAAATATTTTTCGTTCATTCATGCAAATGATACAAACGATCATATTTTAAAAAATAATTTTAAAATTATTAATTTATCATGAAACAAATAAGATGACAGTGTTTTCCCCCCAAAAAAATCACTCTCTTGGGTGCATGCAATGTAGCCGTTCTCATTGACGTGGCTAATGGTATTGAATTGGGCTGTCGAGACTGTTGCTTTGCTAGGGAGATCAGGCCTGCTTATAATAATCTCAAGATGGATTGGCCTGCTACTGAATCCTTGGGTTAGATTGGTATGGATATTGGATAGGTGCCCCCAAGAAAGTGGCGGTCCAGGCTGACCATGATCTGCTCTCTATTCTGCTTACTTGACTTACGCTTCTGTCTAATTTGCTAATTCGAGTGAACACTTCTGCCTACTAGCCCCCCACCTTAGGCTGCCTCCCTCGGGTCTGCTGCCGGCACAATATTTCCCATTCGAATTGCAATTCTCCGGCTTCCACACGGCTTCGAGATCTTTTGTGTCGAAATGTTAGGAGACACTCATTCATGGGCTTCCTTTATGCAAACAACAAGTGCTTGATATTTCTCTATACCACCAAATGCAAATAATATCATGCATCGATCATTCTTCGTAGGTCAATCTAATGAAGGCTGATTAAGTTGGAAGTGGGACTGTCAATAGAGATCATCATTGTGTAGATATTTTCGTGCGGAGGTCAATCTAATGAAGGCTAATTAAGTTGGAAGTAGGATTGTCAATAAAGATTATCATTATGTAGATATCTTAGTGTGTCATAATGAGGTGGAAGCATCCACACAACACATGCAATTTCCTCACTTTCAACTGCATATATTATAAAACTTATCCATATCATATATTATAAAGCTTATCCATGCCATATGGAGAGCATGATGATTTGCTTTTTGCCAACTGCCATTAACATGCAAGAAAGAACTAAAGCCCTCACCACCACTCCATGTGAATCCTCTCTCCCCGAAAACAGCACCTTTTTGACTTCTCTCTCCCCAGACAAGACACATGTAATTGAGATCAGATGAGCAATAATGTGAAGTATGATAAGTCTAACCTTGTTGGTGCTGTCTTTTTTTCCAGCTTTGAGGTGAACTTTTTTGCTTGGCCTGGATATGATGTACTTTGTCATAATTTGACGTTTAGTGATGGATCAATGATGTTTAGGAAGGACCCTTTTGGATTGCAAATCCTCCTACCTATTGTTCCTATTTGTAGCAACAATCCCATTGTTTTCAATTATTAGCAAAAGACACTATCCAACTTTTGTCTCATTATGAATTTATCTCTTCATTCGTGCGTGTATATATATGTAGTATGTACGTAAGATCAAAATACTTCAATCTTCTATTGCATGCGAGTTTGTTTCTTTTCTTTTTTTCTTTTGAAAGTTATCAAATGTTCTATGAACACTTGTTGATCATAAAAGTAATTCGTTACAATATAATTGTAAAAACTTTAAAACGTCTGCATTTATTTTTAACACCTCCTCATCTTTATTTCATTAAGATATTTGGCGAAATTATGTAATGTCGTAGCTTGAATGGCAGAAAAATTAAGTTTATAAAGGACATAAATATAGATGAACAGCAGTTGCATTGCGGGTTGCAGATTTTTATGTCAAAGTGGATGATGATGTGCATGTAAATATAGGTAAACCAGATTCTTTCTTAGTTTAACCATATATTGGAATCTTCGCTTTAAATCTGGGAAGAAGTGTGAAAAGAGAAGAATATAGCATGTTAGAATTTATTTATTTTACTAAAAATAAATGATTTGGAAAATACATTCTTAAATGATGGTGTCACTTATTAAAATTAGTCAATGAATTTTTTTTAATCATCAACAACGGTCTATGCCTAAATCATTTTCGTTGATAATGAAAAGCGATACAAGTGATCATTTTGATGAAACTTAATTCATTAATTTTCTGCATAACAAAGGTATCCTAAATAGAAAAAAAAAATATGCTCTATGTCAGTCTTTCAACTCCTTCAGTCCCTTAGGGATTTTATATTTCCATATATAGTTCTGCGTACTGCATGGAAGTTGCTGTAGATAGTTGCTCCTGTCCTTTGAAGTGCTTTTGCATTTGAAATTGTAAAATGTCCTGCTAATTGTATTCCACCAAGAAATAAACACAATGCTTTTGAAAGAGAAAAACTTTGCTGGTATAACTATATATATATGGTATTCTTTCATTTATGACTTTTGAGTATTTGGATTGAACTTTCTAATAATGTACTTTTTTGAGTTTGTGAGCACAAGGAAAGTTGAATAGTTTATTGTACTTGTCGAAGTATTCAAAATGGTCGGGCATGTGGTGAATGATTTCTCCTCATTCTTCTTGGGAATGTGGGAGCAGTCCTTCCACAACATAAAGCATTAAGGAAGAACGCTTAAAAAGGAGAAGATAATTAGTTATAATATAACCAGAATTATATATAAGGCTCAGTTTGTTTCTCAAAATATGGATGATTTGAAAAATATTTTCTTAAAAATAATTATTTGTATTGCTTAAAAAAATTAAACAAATAATATTTTCGTCGTTGATGAAAGTATTTAAACACAAATTATTATCGACAATAAGAATATTTTTCTTTAATTAATTATTTGAGATAATACAAGCAATTATTATTTTTTAAATAGTTCTCAGATTATTCCTTTTTCCCAAAATAAATGAAGATTTAATTATAATCGTTTTCTCAGCTTAATAGGTAACAAATCAAATCACAGCTACCAGCGCAAACAATAAGAGTTGTAGACGGTGAAAAGAGGGTAAGAAAACAAAAGGAAAATATAGATGGACAGTCACTATATTGCTAGTTGTAACTGACACACAAAATAGAAAGTCAAATCAATTCGAATTAAGACTTTATGCTAGAATACCAGATACATACACAAATCCATCCGTATTCAGAAATTACCTCACTGGCCAACCAAAAAAAATAAGTTTCTGCTTTATATTCTCCAAATTTCTATATCAGCATGCCTCAAATAATTAGATATTACCGTGAAAATTATTCCTTAATAAGGTTTAAATATACACCCAAAAAATCAAACTGGTCACCTGTCACTATTGAATTCAATTAACATGCTGAATAGAAAGCAACAATCAAGGGGAAAATTACAAAAAAAATTCCTAAACTTATTACACTTATATCAATTGTGTCCTAAACTTATAAACAATTTGCCAATGGAGACATTTGGCCAATTTTGATAAATAAATAAAAAATCACTGGAATGTGGACGTTGATCATCTTACATGATATTACCAGTATTAACATAAACAATTTTTATAATTTTTTAAAATGAATTTTTAATTTTTTTTTCTTTTATTTTGGTTAGCGAGGGTTGGGAAGTCCTCTTCGGCTGCTTGCAAGGGTCGCAGCCCTTATCGAGTGCTAGCAAGGGCCGCCTTGCCCGTAGCCACAATTGGCAAGGTTGGAATGGCTTAGCCTAGGGCCTTTGCAACTGGTGAGGGCCCTTTCCCAATGGGCAACGACCCTTATTAGCCACATTAGAAAAAAATAAGGAAAAGAAAAAAATCAATATTTTTCTAAAAAGTTACAAAAAATGTCTATGTTAATATTAATCGTGTCACGTAGGATGACTAGCGTTTATATTAGCAATTTCTAATGAAAATTGCCAAAATGACTCAATTCGAAAACTATGAAAAGTTCAAAACTACATTGGCCAAACTGAGATATTTTAGATTGAATTAATACAAATGCAATAGGTATAAAACTTTCTTAGTAATTTTCTCAACAATCAAGGACTATTACATATATTTTGTAGACAACATGAGAAAATTTGATACGAATATCCAATATGATCATATAAGTCGATGTGGATATTCTTATTTTCATAATTTACTCCTTTCACTTTTGGTACATAAGAAATCTTGATTACACATGCCTAAAATAGATAACTGTAGAAATCCATGCTCGCCAGATAAAATGAGAGAAGTTTTAAATAACAATACCAATGTTAAAGCGTATCCTCTCCGATGAATTCTCTTGAAATAATTAGTTAATAGGAAATATTTTCATTATTAATAATAAGTTATATCTAAATATTTGCATGAATGGTGAAAATATTTTTCATTCATTTATGTAAGCAATACAAATGATCATTTAAAAAAAAAGATCAAATTATTCATTTACCGCGAAATAAATGGGTATTAGTGTTTTTCCAAAAAAAAAGAAAAACACTCTATCGTGGGCATGCAATATAGCCATTCTCATTGATGTGGTTAGTGGTCCTGAATTGGGCTGTCGATACTCTTGCTAGTGAGATGAGGCCCGCTTAATAATCTCAAAATGGTCTGGGCTCTTACTGAATTCTTGGGCTAGAATGGCAATAGATACAACCCCAAGAAATTGGCAGACCAAGCCGACCTGATCTACTCTCCGCTCCGCCCACTTGACTTACAACTTCTGTCTAATTTGTTAATTCTTTTAGTTCGGACTGTCTAATTTTGTTAATTCAAATGGACATTTCTGTGTACTGGCACCCCTACCTTTGGCTGCCACATTCACGCCCGTTGCTGGCACGGTATTTTCTGTTTGAATCGCAATTTGCCAACGTCCACACGGCTTAGAGGTCTCTCGTGTCAAAATGTCAGGAGACATATTAGGTATAGGCTTCCCTTATATAAATGACACATACCGGGTGTTTCTTTGTACCACCAAATGCAAAATAATCTCGTGCCTCGATCATTCTTCACTCGTCAATCTAACCAAGGTTAATTGAGATGGAAGTGAGATTGTGTCAATGAAGAACATCGTTATATAGATAACTTCGCATGTCTTAGCATCCACACAGCACATGCAATTTCCTAACCTTCAACTGCATATATTATAACACTCATCCATATCATATGGAGAGCATGATGATTTGCTTTTTGCCAACTGCCATTAACATGCAAGAAAGAACTAAAAGCAGCACCCCCCCACCACCACTCCGTGTGAATCCAAGTTGGCCTCTCTACCCGAAACAGTACCTTTTTGACTTCTCTCTCCCCAGACAAGACACATGGAATTGAGATCAGATGTGTAATCATGTGAAGAATGATAAGTCTAGCCTTGTTGGTGGTGTCTTTTTAATTCCAGCTTTGAGGTGAACTTTTTTGCTTGACGAGGATATGATGTACTTTGTCATAATTCGACGTTAGGTGATGGATCATTCATCTTTAGGAAGGATCCTTTTGGGATGCAAATCCTCCTACCTATTTTTCCTATTAGTAGTAACAATCTCATTGTTTTCAATTATTAGCAAATGGCAACTGTCCAACTTTTGTGTCATAATGGGTTAAGATCAAAATACTTCGATCTTCTACTGCATTCGAATTTGTTTCTTTTTTTCTTTTGAAAATTCTAAAAAATTCTATGAATACTTGGCAATTGCAAAAGTAATTCGTTAAAATATAATTATAAAAAAATTAAGATATTTGCATTTATTTTTAATAGCTTCTCATCTCAGTTTCATTAAGATATTTAACGAAACTATGTATTGTCAGTCTTAAATGGCAGACAAGTTAAGTTTCTAAAGGACATAAATATAGATGAATCAAGTCCTGAGAGAGAGAGAGAGAGAGAGAGAGGTGATACCATAAGTTATAAGCACTCAAGTCCCCGCAAGGTGGGCAGATCTTGTTGCTTTGTAATGATTTCCAGCAAATGATGCTGGCTTGGACCATGATGCACACCTTTTGAGAGCCCGAACAGATCCAAGAGAAGTTGGCTTTTCGGCCTGTAAAATTAACTGAAAAAGACAAGAATAGCAAAACCTAAATGAACTAGGAGCAGCTAGGGCTTTTGCCTAGGCTGCACTTGGATTGGAGGGAGGGAAGTGTTCATGATTCGAGAGACATGTTACCGTGCACGTGCTCCACGTGTGGGCGCCCCATGATTAATGGATGTGCGGGGCATGCATGTGGTTTTGCATAGGGCAGTTGGAACGATGATGATTCATGTCCTCTTCTTTATGGATCGAAGCGTGGCCGCTGGCTGCTGCACACATCATCGCCATCGTCAACAAAATTCTAAGGCCCGCCCGAGATTGGAACCCAATAAATGATGTCGCCTAAGCTCTCGCTCTCGTACAAAATCTGCTTTGATTACAATATGTTGTGTAATGATTTCAGACATCGAACCAAGAATTCAATATCTGAATTTTTTACATTAGAATTTCCAATCCAAAAATTCAAATTCATAAGTGAAAGATAATCGCATAATGTTAGAATTCGTAATGAGAACAAAAATCATAAATTGAGTTTATACTTTGATTTCTTTATTTGCCAAATGCTAGGTTCACGCTTTCAATTTTTTTCCCCTCAAATTCAGGTTGCCTGGTTCAAAAGCTGAAGACAAACCGCTCGAAGAAACGAGACGCTATCGCGAAATTAATTAAATACACAATCCACCATTAACGTACGGTCACCTACCAGTCTTTCCGAAGACTTAAAGCAGCTCAACAACCGTAAAATTCCATTCCCTTTTTACCGCATGGGAATGAAACAGAAAACGAAACTCGCCGACATCGCGTTCACGTGGCCGAGGGAGGTTTCCTTCTTCAAATTACCGCGCGGGACTGCACTCCTCCCGGGCAGAGAACGAAAGAGACAAGATTCTTGAAAGTTGTGTAACTGGGGAGCGGGGTTGAGGGGTCAGTTAATGAACAGTGTTGTCGTTTTTTTGAACCGGAAGACGTACAATGAGCAGTGATTTTTCTTCTGTCTTCCGGGTTTGGTTTTGTTTATTTATTTCTGTATGTAATAACTAGGGCTGGGAAGGATGGTTCGTTGTTGTCAGTTTTTTGTTTTGTTATTTTTTTTTTGGTTGGTGTCGGTTGGAAATTAGGATTAGAATATAGTAGACTCCAGCTATTTAATGAACAATGTCAGTGGAAGTTGTTGTTCTAGTCAAGACTCCATTTTTCCTTTTCCTTTTCTCAAATCATCATCTTCTACCTTCCACTTGCAATTCAGAGAGAGAGAGAGAGACAAGGAAAGCTCAACGCCCACCTTGCTAAGAAGGGACCTTTGCTTGTACCCATTTTTGCGTGTGGAAAAGTTTTCGTCTTTGGGGTGGGATCTGATTCTGGGTCAACCCGGCGAGTTGACTCGGGGATTGGAATGGTCATCGCCTGTGTTCTAGCGGTTGATTCGGCGTGAAGGAGGGAGGGACGGAGGGAGAGAGAGAGAGAGAGGGAGGGAGGGACGGAGAGAGAGCAATGTCTTGGAAGAGCAGGGGAACAGACTCTTCAAAGAGCTTGGTCTCTAAGAAATGGGCTCTTTTGCTTTGTATTGGTTGCTTTTGGGGTGGGATGCTCTTCTCCAGCAGGTAATTTCCTTTCCTTGGAATTTTCATGATTGAAGTAATCGATTTTGATGGGAAGTTTCTTATTTAACCTGCAGTTCTGGAGAACTCTTCTGGGCTCTTAATTGTGGGTTATGATTTGTGATTTCTATTCGATATTTGTAGAGCATTTTGGGGGGGTCGTTCTGTGCATGAGGAATTGACATGATGCGTTGAAATTGTTTCTGGGTTTTGAGTTTATCACTGTTATGTGATTTTCTTAATGGAGTCCGGAATGGTGAGTTATCATGTGGAAATTAGCTGCATTTGCATCCTGTTCATATTTTGTCTTTCTCTTCTTCATCTCCACTTGTCCATTTTTATTTTCGGCGTCCTCAATACTCGATGAAATTATCTAAAGATTTTCCCAATCTTGCAGTATCTTGTGCTCATGGAGGCACATTTTCATGATCTAGCATGGCCGACTTCTTGTTTTGATTGCTATAGCCTTAATTTTCCACCTGTAATTTTGTTATAAATAGGTTAACTCATTGCTTTATTGTGGTATTTACTGAAGGATTGAGACAGAACCGGAAGCTAGAGATATTCCAAGAACAATGAATGAAGATGGAAAGCTAAAGATTGTTTCCAGGGGCTGTACTCCTAAACCCGTAAGTTCCTCATCTCTCTTAAAACTTGCATTTTCTTTTTGAAAGCTCTAGATAGCGCTTCTTCAATCCTGGAAGTAGCTGCTTATCGGTCGCGGTTCAAATCTAGTCAAAGTATTTATCAGTTGATCCATATCTTTTCTGTTAGAAGGATGGAAAGCATGAATCGACAGACATTCTGGGTGAAGTTTCAAGGACGCATCATGCTATCCAGTAAGCTATAATGTCAGCAATCTTTATCTGGATTCAGTGAAGATATCTGATTCGTAACTTCTTTATTTCTTGTCGGATGCAGAACTCTGGATAAAACAATCTCAAACTTGGAAATGGAATTGGCAGCTGCAAGAGCTGCACAGGAGTCAATACTTAATGGTTCTCCCATCTCGGATGACATAAAAATCAGTGAACCAATTACAAAAAGAAAATATCTAATGGTTGTGGGGATTAATACTGCTTTTAGTAGCCGAAAGAGGAGAGACTCTGTTCGCAATACCTGGATGCCTCAAGGTTTGTTTGCTAGCTACCTGTAGTTTCGTTAACCCATGCATTTGACTTAAGATTATGCATTGACGATTTGTTACGCTTATATCATCAGGTGACAAGAGAAAGAAGCTCGAAGAAGAGAAGGGCATCATAATGCGCTTTGTGATAGGACACAGGTGATTACCAGCAGTAGTAATCTGGTTTGGTGTTATTCTTCTGAAAATTTTTTATTCTGAGAAATTCATTAACCGTGGAATCTCTGCATTAAGAAGATAATCCATATTTCTGTCATAATAGTATCTTAATTGTCACATAGGTGTAGAGATTACTAATACCCTCAACATTTTCTCTGAATAATATGTAGAAAGGACATAATGTAAACACATTTACTTTCCACGGATTACTTTGAAACAAATTGTCACATCATCGCATGAGAGTTACATTATTTTCAGCAGGCAATCATCACATGATAGTTATAAGCATTCATCAGTCAATTCTAGGGGGAAATCTTTCTGGTCTAGAACAAGCAAATAACTATATCTGGCATTGTAGTGTGATTACATTCTTAGAAGCAAAACCAATCGGATTAAGGAGATGGATGTCCACTGAAGGCCAAGGTTTTAAGCATTTTTTGGGCAAATAAAAGATTTTAATTAACTGAAGTATAAGTCATTTATGTGAGCCAAAAGACAAAGATAGTGCACTGCCTGCTTGAATCCTTGAAATAATATAGTACTCCATCTTTCTGGAGTAGAATCAATCTCTCTTATTAAACACTAATGTACAATCAAACTATTTTTTCTTTTTTTGGCAAATTCTTTGACGTTTAGAAAACCAAGGAGTGTTTTGATGACAGTCATCTAATTCTTTTCCCTTTGTCTGGCCCTTCTGCTGCTAGTGCTACATCTGGCGGTATTCTCGATAGAGCAATTGAAGCAGAAGATAAGAGGCATGGCGACTTTTTGAGGCTGGTAATGTCTTGGCTATCTCCTGTTTACTGTGCAATGCAAAAAAATAACATACTAGCTGTCAGCACGTCATTATTCAAACAGAAGACTCAACTAACTTGTTTTTTCTTGCACTTGTTGATACTCTCTGGAAACAGGAGCATGTGGAGGGTTACCTTGAATTGTCTGCCAAAACAAAGACATACTTCGCAACCGCAGTTGCATTGTGGGATGCGGATTTTTATGTCAAAGTGGATGATGATGTGCATGTAAATATAGGTAGAGACCAGATTCTTTCTCAGTTTAATCAAATCTTGGAATCTTTGCTTTTTTTCTAGGAAGAAGCATCAAAAGAGAAGAATATAAAATGTTAGGGTCCATTTGTTTTGCGGAAGATGAATAATTTGGAAAACATAGTCCTAAATGATGGTATCACTTACAAAAATTAGTCAAACAGAATATTTCTAATCATCAACTACAGTCTATGCCTAAATCATTTTTGTTGCTAATGAAAAGCAATACAAGCGATCATTTTGAGGGAGCTTTTTTTCAAATTCATTGATTTTCTGTGAAACAAATGTACCCCAAATGGGGAAAAAAAATTATGCTCAATGTCAGGCTTTCAACTCCTTCGATCCCTTAGGGATTTTATATTTCCATATATATTTATGCGTACTATATGGAAGTTGCTGAAAAGAGTTGCTCCTGTCCTCTGAAGTGCTTTTGCGTTTGAAATTGTAAATTGTCCTGCTAATTGTATTCCACCAAGAAATAAATACAATGCTTTTGAAGGAGAAAACTTTGCTGGTATAATGTTAGAAGGTGCTACTATTTAAAGATCAATTCTGTCATGGTTTATAGTTGAATTATCTAGGCTCAGTTAAACTTCATTTTGACTAAATTGTCACTCTGCAGCCACACTTGGAGCAACTTTGACCAGGCACAGATCGAAGCCTAGGGTGTATATTGGCTGCATGAAATCTGGTCCAGTCCTTGCTCAGAAGTAAGCAAGTACCCTTTCATTCCGTTTAACATTTTATCAGTAAGAATTACCTTTTCACCCTGCATTTTGATGATTAGGGGTGTGAGGTACCATGAACCGGAGCACTGGAAATTTGGTGAAGATGGAAACAGATACTTCCGTCATGCTACGGGCCAACTCTATGCTATTTCAAAAGATCTTGCAACCTACATATCAATAAATCAGTATGCTGTTTCCTTTGCATTAGGCAGGATATTTCTTTTTTTCCCAAGTTCATTAGCGTTAACTTGTTGCTTTTCTAATGGTAGGCATGTGTTGCACAAGTATGCTAACGAAGATGTGTCACTTGGATCATGGTTTATTGGATTGGATGTGGAGCATATTGATGACCGCCGACTTTGTTGCGGTACTCCACCTGGTAAATTCTTAAGCATTCGTCTCTCGGACTCCTTTTACATACATGCTAGAGGAGTTATTGCTTGGCACTGAATAATAAATCTCATTCATGTCGTGTTGTCAAATTCTGGAAATTTTTTTTGACTGTCGTCTTATTGGTGCTGATAAAGGAAAACTAATGTCTTGCCAGTGGTGTTTACTCAGTGACTTACGTCATGTGAATTGATGCTAATAGCACCTCAATGGTTTATGCATGCATGAATGACTTAGAGTGGCATAGTTCTTGTACGGTGAAGCAAGAAACATGACTTTGGTGTCACTAGCGACATATAGAATGTCAGATCATTTTTTGCAACAGAATTTAAATTCTCAAATCGTGTTGCAGATTGTGAATGGAAGGCTCAGGCTGGTAATGTCTGCGTTGCATCGTTCGATTGGAGCTGCAGTGGCATATGCAAGTCAGTCGAGAGAATGAAAGTAGTTCATCGGAGATGCGGGGAAGGCGAGAATGTGTTGTGGAGCACAGCTTTCTAAAGACACGATGTTTCCCTCCCATCTCAGGAGGAAAACTGGAGCTTTTCCATGAAACTTGGATATAGAGGAATTTGTATGTCTGTAAAATATAAATGCAAAAGCTGGAAGTCAGCAAATTATTTTCCACATTGACGAGGATGAAAGCAGCCCATTGGCCGGGGATATCGGTCTTGCCACGGGGGATTCTGCTCCAAAGAAAGGGAGGGAGACCCATTAATCGATGCGAGGCAAGACCCTGTAACCAAGCATTCTTTCATTAGACTATGGTGTTGTTTTGTATGTGATGCCATGGGTAATGAAACTCCACAATAAGTGAAAATGTTAGGCTTAGCAATTTTCTGCTCTGTATATGTAAATTTGGATGTCGAGTTTTGGAAATTCTGGTTGAGTTTTATCTCCTAGATTTGACAATTGTGTCTTTCATCTTGTCTCTGTAGTTTCTCTGCTCTTGCAGCCAAGCTTAGTTCCCCACCATTGTGGGATTTCTGTGAGTAAATGGTGGGCTTAAGTTTATCGTCTGTTTCCGGGGACTTGCGTATCATTGCATGGAACCAGGAATGGTGGAGAATTCTCAAAACGAACCTTGCAAAGGCAAATTGTTTCAATCGGGCCTAAGCATCCTGCAATGCTCCTTCACAGCCCCTTGGTCCGCTGCAGGTGTTTAGACCGATCAATCAACGAGATCGAGCCTCTCTCACGCCAGCTCGAGGGAACATACTAGATCCGGGAGGCTCGCCCTTCTATTCTATCTGATTGTTAAGTTTTTGCTCGGCCCGTCTTCATCACCTGAGGTGGAGTATGGTGATACATATACATCCGCAAAAGCATGAGAAAAACTGGTGTCATATGATGTTGAGTTCTACGCTCAAGCTCGAGTTTTTAGCACGAATTTGAGTTGTGTAGTCATGATCGAAGCATACCAAAAATGTTCACGAGGCTCCTCCTGAGCCCGGCCCTACGTAAACCAGAGTCTAAGGCCGTCCAAATCACCTATGGGCCGCTCGGGCTATTAAAAGCTGAATGCGGGATTATATGTCTAATCTGACCGCCTTCAAATTTTATAAAATAATGATACAAATGATTCATGAATTTTAACTTAATGTATAATATAATTTATTTAATACAGGGTCTGAATTTTAACCTAATTTTTAATATGTTTTCTCAATTTTTAATTTGTTCAATATGATTTCTAAATTTTTTATACATATTCAATATAATCCATGAATATTATGAAAATGTTCAATATAGCCATTTCATTAATTCAAGATTATCGAAAATATTAAGCATATGACTAAATTAAATATGTACTAAAAATTTGTGAATTATATGGAATGAATTAAAAATTTATGAATTATATTGAATAAATTAAAAATTTAGGGATCGTTTTACTTTTTAAGATAAAGTTTATGGATCACATTTAACAAATAAGAAATTTATAGGCATTGTATATTTGACGACTTTCCAAAAAATAAAAAAAATAAAAAAATTGAGAAGAAGAACGAGGACGAACACACAGTGCGTACGAACTGCGTGATGGATTTATTGGGATCTCTTATTGCTTGAATTGCGGGCGACATCTCCTTCTTCGAGTCGAAGCATTTGTTGGTTTCGTGTTTCGCACGTAATCTGAGGCGATCAGTTTCTCTTCTTGATCTGCTCTCCCTGCTCTCTGTTTCCCCCCCCGCCCACTTCTGCGAAACCCTAATTTTGTTGCTCCTCCCCCCTTGGTCGTGGACCTTGAATTCTGGAGGATCTGGCCATGTCCAAGAGCTCCTTCAAGCTGGAACACCCTCTCGGTTCTCTCTCTCTCTGTGCTTGTGTGAATGCATTGACATCATGAGGAACTGAACTTTTAGAGTTTGCTTGGCCCTCCAGGCTTTCTTTCTTTTCTTGGGCATGAGATTGTCCTTGTGTGAACGACTGAGAGGGCGGGTAGAGAGTTAAGCTTTTGTGGGTTAGTGGGTTTGCTCATTTGACTCTTTTTTATGCCGTTCTTTGCTTTCTTTGCTTTCTTTGCTGTCCCTGCGCGCCTGATCCTTTGGGTTTTCCTTTTTCGTTGAGCTGGTGGTAGGACTGATACTTAGGGTATTGAATTATGCAGGCCTTGTTAGGCTCTGGGTATAGCAGGGTGGAGTAGTCTTGAATGTTTGCTCGTTTCTTTTTGTGGTTATAGATGAGGGAGCTTTTGAGTAGTCTGACTGCCATAGTTGTTTGTTGGGTCTGTCGAAGTGATGGATTCTTTAATGGTGGATTCTGCCGTTCGTTGTGTGTAAAATCGTTTTAGGGACTTGAACGGTAGGCTTTTAGTGGATATTGTATATGGCCCATTTGTTTAAATACCCATTTGCGGTTTGCTATGATATTAATTTCCAAAATGATATTATGAATCAGTCCTATTATAGTTAGCATTGCTCTCAATTTTCCCTTTAGTTAAAACTAATGGAGTCTTCTCTATCTATGAGTGGTGATTGTTCCCTCCACTAGTTTCAGTCTCTATCTGGAAGTATGTTTTCATGGCACTTCACGGTCATGCTTCTTTTCCTTTTGTTTGCCTCAACGTTCAACCATAATTCAGATCACTTGTGTGGAATGTTGTTTACTCATATACCTTAGTGAGTAAAATTCTATTGGCATGGTTACTTGCGTTCTACTTACATTTATTCGATCTTTGGCTTCAGAGAGGAGGCAGGCAGAAGCTGCCCGAATCAGGGAGAAATATCCTGACAGAATACCAGTATGGAATTTTCACTTTGTTATTATAAGGAACCAATATGTTTGTTAAATTGCTTTGCGGTGATTGTGGTCATGGTTTCAAAAGTTCTGATCAAAACCTGCAGGTCATTGTGGAGAAAGCTGAAAGGAGTGACATTCCAGATATTGACAAAAAGAAGTGAATTCCCTTTTTCTTCTATTAGTTGACTTTGTATCTTAGCCCATTTACTTCTTCTCGGTAGGGAAATATCTGCCCTCCAAAATGGTTATATCTATTCATTCATGTCATGATGCAGGTATCTGGTTCCTGCTGATCTTACCGTTGGGCAATTTGTTTACGTTGTCCGAAAGAGGATCAAGCTTAGTGCTGAGAAGGCCATATTCATCTTTGTTAAGAATATCTTGCCACCTACTGGTAAGGAAGCTTAGCCTACAATTATACCGCTTTCATGTTCTTGGCCAGCATGTGTTTGTTAGTTTGCTTATATTATTCACTTTTCTATTGTTGCAGCTGCTATGATGTCTGCAATCTATGAGGAGCACAAAGATGAAGATGGTTTCCTTTACATGACTTATAGTGGCGAGAACACATTTGGATTTTGAGTCGAATTTAAATGCAACTTTATGCTTTATCCTATGTATATAAGATCCTAAGAGCACAAAACTTGAGTAAATGTAAATTGTTTGGTTACGCAGTACTCTTAAGTGAGTTGCGTCCTCACAAACACATCCGTTTCTTTGTTGACACAAAAAAATTTGGTCGTGTCTTCTGAAAGCAGTAGAATTTATGGCTTTTCATGATTGGACTCTCTCTCTCTCTCACATAGTTATATATATCATCTGGGCTGGCCTAGCACGTGCAATGCGCCCAGCATTCATCAACTCCTTGCACATCTCTTGGTGCTTCGGGGAGGTTCCCCTCTAATATTTGCTCCACAGCAAGAGTATCTCCCAGTCGAGTCAAAGTTCTTTGCACTCCTTTATGGCCTTGAATGCATAGTATTAATAGCTTCTGGAAAGCGCAAGTGCTATGGAGATGGTCAGGGAAGGCGGTGGTTAGATAACCGCAGAGAAGAGTTGTAGCGATTCCGTGTGCATCACATGGAGCTCTCTGCATTTGTGAGAAGATCGATAGGATGCAGAAGCCATCAAACTTGTAGGTTGCAAAATCCTTCATGAATCGGTAATATGAGATGAAGTTGACTGTGACTCATGAAGAATTGAAGATTTTATCAAGATGCAAATCACTGAAACAGAACACGGTAGACTTGCCGCTGACTGGAGGTCACTCCAATTGAAATAAAATTGCTTGTCAAGTACATAATTTGCGAAGCTAACTAATGCAAAGGTCTCCTTTAGTGGCAAAGAATCCAAATCTTGTTTCATGTTTGGACAGAGTAGGAATGGACATTGGTTTCAATATACAATGGTCATAGCCAAATTGGGCAAAAGCTTGATCTTCCTTGCGGAGCTTCCTCTCGAGAATCATTTCGCCCATGTGGCCTCACTCCTGTATCAAGGCTCCACGAACGAAACACCTCTCCTGATTCATTGAACATACATCTATCTAACTTCTACAAATGCAGGGCAGGCTCCTCAGCATATTAAAGCCATAACATTAGATAGAATCATATATATATATATCATATGGTGTTTAGAAAGTAGGAAAACAGACGTACTATGATAACATAATCCAAAAGGATGCAGTTTCTCCAGATATAGCCAATGTCAGTTTCATCAGCTCGATGTACATAGATATTATAGGTAATAAGCCCCTCTAAAGCCCAATCTAGAAGATCTATTAGGAAGGTGAATAGTCGAACAGCTTCCTCTCATTCCTGCATGTGCCTCAGCAAATTCCGTGGAAGTTGTTCCAAGAGCTGGGGACGGGAGTTCTTTCCTTGTCAATAGCAGTACTGACTGGAAGTGACAGGTGCCATCTGTTGCTGCATCTTGAGCTCTCCCATGGTAACATCTTCCCCGGCAGATACGCAACTTGATGATTGCCTGCTGCAGAATTCACTGTTACTGTTGTATCCTGAAGAAAGCTGAATTGCTGGAGGGATGACGTTCAGAAGCTTTGATTCATCTGCTTGCATGGAAGGGATCGGGTCCAAGTTCTCCTTTTCCAGCCGTGCCTCTTGTGCCAAAGTTAAACAGATATTGCCGTGAGTGTTGAGGTCAGGGGTGGAATGCCCCGGATTCCCTTTAAAGAAAACATTTGAAAAGGAACACAGAAGGTTAGAGTGATGTAATAAACAATGTTGATGAACAGTTCAAATGTTCATTACTTAAGTGTCTTTGCAATTACTAAATATGTTTAACCTGTCTGAAGGGTCGAAGGGATGGCATTAAGTAGCTTCGACAAATCTTCATCTTGCATGGAGTAGATCCGCTGTGGAGAATCTTTCTCGACTTTGATTCCTTCTTGTACCAAAGGCAAATCAAAACCTTTACGAGTGTCGATCTCAGAATGGGAATGGCCCCAGTTCGCTGTAAAGTGGAGGATATAAAGTCACTTTGTTAGGCCTATAAAAGAGAGTGCAAGATCAGATAGGGTAAGAAAAGAGCAAGAGAGCATCTGATGAGCATTTGCCAGTAGCATTAACCGTCATAGCATTCATATAGGCTACAAAGGTCTAATGATGTAACGACTGTGACATTAGAGCAATCACAAACAACAACAATCTTCAAAGAAAATGTTATAATTAAATCAGCTAACATCCATGTTATGAGCTGTAGTATAATGAATCAATAGAAGGCAACATAGAGTCCCACCACTTAAGTTGAAGCTTTGAAGGCGAAAATCAGGAAAAGGAGGAAAATATATGCAAGCATGCAGTATGCACATATAAACTAAATCATGAGATGCCAGATGCTGCGGCACACTACTAACGTATATATATATATATATATATATATCTTCTTAACTTGATCATTTTAGACCAATAGTTGCAACCAGTCACAGCGAATGCTTCTTAGTATCAATAAAAGAACAAACCTGCAGAGGTATTCAAAGAGCTTCCAGCATGCCAATCACAACCAGAACTCAAGGAGACATTGAGCTTCTCCGCTTGCAAGTTCATGAAGCTTTGCGTCTGTGGGTTTTGATTAGATAGTGCTTGAGTGTCATCCAGCAAATCCTCCAATAAACCACTACCACTCCAATGCATACCCTGTCTCTGCTTCCCGTCGGTCTCTGGTTGGATTAGGTATAATTGGCTTGAAGGGAGCTCTGATTTTGACGGAAAAACTGAAACGGTTGATGAGTATCTGTCTGAATCCAGCTGAGTCTGCACATACTGAGGTGAACTCACATTGCAACTCAGTGGACTGAATTGAAAAGAACCCATGTTAGGCAACTGGGTTGGTGTAGGAACAGATGGAAGCGGAGAAGAACCGAGTGAGATGGGTGGAAAAGAGAGTGAAAACTTGGTGGTGTCCTCATAACTACCCTTCAACCTGAGTAGAGAGGACGCAAGAACTGGAGTGGTGCCGGTATTGGTGAATATGCTTGCAGGACAACCAAGGGAGGGGGAGGGATAAAAGAAACAATTGTCGAAGCTTGATTTGAGATAATGCTGAGAACACTGTGGTGAGAGATGCATGCTGCTGGGAGTTTGTGGCAAGTGTTGGCTGGTGGGTATTGGTGGGATTAGGATTCGGATTGGGGTCGGTGTGTGAAGCTGGGTGGTTGTATTCGATCGGGGTTCCATCGCCCGCGGTACTGATGAAGACGGCAGATGTTCAGGAGTGATGTCATGAGGGTATAGAGGGAGGCCTTGACGGATCCGGTGCTTGATTCTCGTATTCCAATAGTTCTTTATTTCGTTGTCTGTCCGCCCAGGTAGCTAGACAGTAATGAGGAAGATTTACAAATTGCTTGAGAAGATACAAAAGTGCAGATTGTCCAGAAGCATAAAACCAGGCATAAAATGGGCAACCTCATCAAATTAACCACAATATAGGAGCTAAAACTCAGGCCTTGGAGAAAAGGAGACTAACTATACCTGGTAATTGGCATTAGGCTCTCATCATGAGAAAAAGGAGAATTTTTTCTCTAATTTTTTGTTAGCGCGGGGGGAACATGCGGTGAACAGGTTTTACACAAACAACCCAAATCACAACACAAAATGGCATAAATCTCTAATGCTGAAGGACCGCCAACACCCAAGTTCTCTGGGAAAGGAATAAAACTTGATCCGCCATCAAGCATCACATAATGTATCATTACGAAACCAAATTCAGACCACTAAAAGATGAAACAGCACAGGGGGTATTGAACTCTCCGAGAATCGATCAAATTACAGAGCCAACTTTACTTTATAACTACATGCCTTAAACCTTTAAATGAGGCTCAGTCAGTGTAACAGCAACCATCCATACAAAGCCACAAAAATACTCAATTTTATAACCAAATCTAGCAGAGGAAAACAGCAGAAGAGCCATAAAAAGCAGAGGAAAACAACGAAAGAGACATCACCTGGGTAGCCATGCGGGCCCATTTGTTGCCAAGCTGAGCATGCAGCTTAAGGATCATCCTCTCTTCCTCGGGAGTGAAAGAGCCTTTCTTCAAGTTGGGTCGGAGGTGGTTGGTCCACCGGAGCCGGCAACTCTTGCCACACCGGGGTAGACCTGTGTTCTTCTGCACCGAATTCCAGTTCCCCTCTCCATTCTTCTTCACATGCTCGATCAACACCGCATCTTCTGCTGCCGTCCATGGCCCCTTCTTCAGCACCAGCCCACCTCCACCGCTGCCAGCACTGCCAGAACCACTACTACTCGACCCGGTTGCTTGTCCATCGTTCTGATGCTGCTGCTGCTGCTGCTGTTGTCGTGTTGATGCAATTCCTTTTGTCATGAACACAACTAGAGGGTGGGTCAGTTGCACGTGCACAGAAAGCTCATTCCGATGGGTTTGTGTGTGTTAAAATGGAATCGTTCTGGTCTTTCTTTTTCGAGCTTTGGTGGGTCAACTCCGGAATTTTTTTAAAGAATTCCAGGATATATTGGTTATGTGTTTGTGAACTTTTCTGTGATTTCAAGCGAAGATGTTCTTGTTCCTCTCTGGAATGGAGGTGGTTGTGGTGGTGTTGGGGTCAGTGAGATTATGTCCTTCTTTTTTTTTTTGGTAAAGAGATTATGTCCTTCTTTTGTCTCTTCTTTTTGCATGAAATGGGAGTTGAAACAGGACAAAAGAAAGTTGCCCAGAATTGCAGGCTAGATGCTCATGGGCGTTAGTAATTGTTGGAGACTAATTCTTCTCAAGCCCATAAAAAAACATTCAAAATAGAAAAACTCTTTATTTGAAAAAGGAAAAAGAAAAAAGGAAGGCGCAGAATTTGATGGTTGGAGTCAATAAGGGGACATTTTTGCTGATGAGAACAATCAACAGAATCAAGAAATCTGTTTTTCTGTTTGAGCTGCTCTTATGCTAAAATGAACAGAAAATCTCACCAGGACCATCCCAAAAGAAGGCCCCTAATTTTCTGCTCCCCGGACAAAGCTAATGTTTTCTTGTGAGCGGAGGGGAACAATCCACAGGAAATTCAATTGGGAAACTGTGAGCTGCTGATTCTTGGCAAACTTGGGTTTCACGGAGGAGGAGGAAGAGAGGGAGGGACAGAGCCATAGGAGAGGAGCTAGCATGTCGTTTCAGGTTTCACTGGCTGACCCATTAGTCAGGCTACATTATTTTCTTTGTAGACAAGGCTAATTTCCTCCTCTGATTCGTCTGTGCAGATACAGGCTTGATGCTTTGATTTGTACACTGTAAAGGAGAGGACAGGACAGGCTGGCGATTGTTCCCTTTAAGGATGCGAAGCATGCAAATAGTAGGGCATGGACCTTTTCTGACACAGTCAGCAAGTGAAAAACCAATAATTAGTGGCACTAGCAACGATGTGAGAGATGCTCACATCGTCGGAGACCTAAATTAGGAGCACTTTCCTCTTGAGGGTTCATCTTAATTTATCGTATCCAATCTCATTTCACTGCAAATTTTGTACGGATGTCCTCCCACAAACATAACTATTAGTGGAAAATTTGTATATGCGGCTCTTTTGATAAAATGTAGACAAATATTGGGCACAACGCTTTCCAATGGGGAATTGGCTCCTCGATGATTCATGAACGTCCCTTTATATTTACTGTGTATAGCAAGCTTTTGTTTTCTGATGAAGATTAGCAAGAGATCATTTTTTTCCCTTGTGAAAGGGTTCTTTGGGGGCCAAAGCAAGTAAAAATTAGTAAAAGTGGAGTGACTGCATTTGTCCTGTGTCTATTCAAACCATTGATTTTGATAAAATCCCATGCAAAAACTAGTGGAACCCATCTAATTTAATGGTACAAATGAACTTAGGGTGCATGCATAGACATGAAAGAGGGGTTCATGTGGCTGGTGTTGATCTTTTGTATACCAAGCGATCTCAATTGTACAATTTATGGATTTCGTATGACACCTATCATATCTAATAACTCACATAGATTCGTATGCACTTCTTTCCATTTCACAAATTTGCTGAGAGAGAATATTTTTAACTATTAGAATTCAGGTTAAAGAATAAGGATACAGCATGAAATGCTTGACAGTTCAGTTTTACAGCTTCAATATTTCCTTCACGTTTCTGCATTGATTGTCACTCATCGCAAGAGTTTCACCTATTGGGTTTGCCAAGTAAGCTTGGCTGTACTTCCAAAATAAGGAACTAATACAGGTGTTTGGTTTCCTAATTTTGGCCAGAATTTTTTTTTTTTTAAAAAAAAAAAAGGTATTTGATTTTGTGTTGTCTTGGTGCTATGGGATTCTGGCATTTACCATGAGATATAACAAGCAAACGACAAAGTTATAAATAGCTCATCTTCTAGCCGTGAAATTGATTTTCACCGATGTATTTTACATTTCACTCCCTTTAATATAAACGCAAAAAAGAAAATCGAATCAAGGAGCACATGCTAAATCACCTCTCCCCACATCATCATGCCCTCATCTTTTCAATGATTTTTTGCCTTTTTTCACTTGCTTTTGATTTCACTTTTGTATCTGCAAAGAAAGCAGATTCATGGTATGGTCAGGACCCGCAGATATGCTATAACGTGAAGAAAGGAAAACGATCAATGAGTAACTATCTACCCATCTTGATTTTCTCCAAGATCCTATCTTGATTTGGTGGGGGCAGAGCAGATTAATAAAATCGAAGCTCAAGAAGAGGCCTGGAATCAGCTTTTTCAATCACATGTTTGCAAACTCTTATTATAATAAGGGACATCATTGACCATAATTGAAGTACATCGAGCCAAAATCGCTCTGTCAACGAGCGTCGTCCTTCTCTGGCCACAGAAAGCAAAGCAAAACAGAACAGAACAAAACAAAAAAAACAAATGTTGAAATCTCATCTCGGAGAAGAGCCAGGAACAGCAAGTAGTCAGTACTTTTCAGGAGACAGGACTGAAGAATCTGTCCGAAATTTAAGCATAAAATAGCTTATCCAATTTTGTAATGTTTGCGAAGCAGCGGTTGTCTCATCCCATCGCAAGTTTATTCCTCGATCAAATTAAACAAATCGTGAAGAAAGCAAAAACAGAGTTACAAGACACCCCCATTGGTCGGCCTAGAAGATGAAAGACCAGATTGATTCCCAGGTAAACTTTTTTTATTTTATTTTGTTGTTTTAGGATAAGTATTCTAAAATTCCTTAAAATTTGTTATAAATGTGTAACTGAATCCTAAAATTTACAAAAAAAAATATAAATCTTAAAATTTGTCAAATTAGTGCAATTGAGCTCTCATGTTAATTCTATCCAACTCAACTAATGAAAAATATTGACGTAATTTTTTTTAATAATTTTTCTCTCTTACGTGGCGACATCATTTGGTCCAAATCTGATTTATAATATGAATTTTGTTTAAATTATATTAAAAATAAACTAAATTATAAGCCTTTGTCATTGTTGCCCGCTGCCCCTCCATCGCCAGGAAGGGTCGGCAATGGTGGGGCACGGCCAGTGACACTCGCTAGCCACAAGCGAAGGTCACCATCTTAAGGGTTGCCAAGCCTCGGCTAGAGGTCGTACAACCCTTACCGGCCATGCCCCACCATCATTAGCCCTTCCCGGCAATGGTGGGGTATCGGCAAGGCTTATTGTAAAATAATTTTTTAAATAATATTTAAACGTAGCTAATTTTTCGACTAAATGTAAATAAAAATTACATTTAAAAGCATATTTTGATCAAAATGACGTTGTTTTAGCCACGTCATCGCCATGTAGGAAAAAAAAGGTTACATAAGCATTTTCCATTAGTCAAATTAGATGATTATATCAATTTAACAAATTTTAAGATTTAATTGCAATTTTTTTCATAAATTTTAAAAATTAATTATATTTTTATAAAAGGTTTTACAACTTGGTACTTTTTTTTTTTGGGTCATATACAACATTGTACTTTTTTCTTTTATTTTTGATGCCGAAGATCCGGCCTAGCCTCGTGTCTATAAATGCCAAGATTTGTCGTCGGTAGATGAATGGCCTCAGATGCAGAAGCGTGTTCATGGCAATGTTTACAGTAAAGTCAAAGCCAACCAACCCGGACAATCCTCGTCCTTTTGTAGACTTTCGACAGGTGAATCGAACGAAAGGAAGAGCAAAGAATCATTAAAAGTCGTGCACCAGGACGTCTTCTTCTTCGCCTCTACTTAAACAATCTCCAGATATCACAAATTCTACAGAGGCCTTCTTGGGATCTCACAACCTCATATCTCCATCTCCAGGTTCCATGGCTCTGCTCTCTAACATCTTCGGGTGTTTCTCCAAGGCGCCCGAGCCTCGAAGGCATGTGTGCAATGGAGATGTCTGTGTCCTGGCGGATGGGAAGAGCTCGAAGAACGAGAAGAGGCAAAGCTTCGGGTTCTCGATTTCATTTGCCCGCCTTTCGACGAGAAGGAGCTGAAACCAGAAGTTGTTGACGTGATGAGCTGAGAATCGGTGCTCTTTCTGTATCATAATGATTCTTTCCTTGCGAAACCAATGTCTTTGTAAGATTCGCAAAGATTTGCGTTCAGTGAAATTGAAAAACAATAGTATAGATATGAAGACGCAAATCTCTATTTGAGCTCATCGGGTCCTGAAAAATCACTGTTATTGAGGAAGAGAATTGTCTGCGATCCACTTTTTCTTCTCCTAGCGTCTTGTCAAATTGAGGTTCATCGTTTCTCGTGGCAATTAAGCTTTCCCAGCTTAGAAAATTGATGGAGGCAAGGAGAGGATTCCGCTCGTATAGGAAGAGTCGAAATTTTCTTACTCGAGAATTGACAATATAGCCAACTCTTAAAATTTAAGTTGGTCTTCCTTTTCTTCCAAGGTATTACGATATTTGCTCCTTACAAGCAAAAGCAATTAGTCAGGCTGCCGCTTCTAATGAATTCCCAATCATGCGACGTTACGATGAAACTGCGCTAATTATCTATTGTCCAAGACAGCCTTCTTTCAGATAAATAATTGGCGAAGTTTTTTAAATCTCCGAAAAACAAATCCTTAGCAAACCACATAATAGTCATTTAGGCGGGGCTCCGAAAAGGTTATAGAAATCCGATGAGAGCGATGGCACCATTCCATTAGTGTCTCTCATGATGAATCTTCCTTTCCCAAAGGAACAGTCAGGATAACGGAAAGCGATGCCAATCGCTGCGTGGATGATTGAGAAATTCAAACTCCCCCTTACTTTGCATCATGCATGGCTTCCATAGCTAGTCCGCTGGCTCATAACGTTATAGCGGAAACAACCGTTTAAAAAGAACAGAGGATGGATTGGGAGTGATTGGGACTTTCTTGCGAAAGCCTAATTTCAGTACTGTTGAGATGTACGCAGTAGCAAGATAAATGAAGGGCAAGACAAGGATTGGAATATTACAAAGAAAGGCACTGAGAAAATGTTACATCCGAAACTATCACCAGCCTGCAAAAATGTACCCCCATCCCTACATTTTCTTTGCGAGTCAAAGGCGCAAATACAGATTTCCATACACAAGACCCTTCTCCAACACTATCCTAACTCCGTACCTCCATAAATTGTAACTTAGATATATGCCGCCATAAGTTAGTTGTCATCGTCAGGGAAAAAATAAGGCAGAATGCTCCGCTACCTTTACAGAGACCACAACAATGATCCTGTGGCAACCTCTAGGGGCGTCAGTTGTTGGAAGTTCTCTGACTTTGAAGCCAATGTTCATCCTCAATCAGACAAACAACCACCTCAATTCAACAGAGACTTTGCCTCATTTGGTCATCTGGACCATCTAGGCATTAACAAAATGGGCATTCCGAGGGTTCCAATTGACCAAGAACATATTTTCACTTTCACATTCCCCAAGACAGAAGCCACAAATTCTTGTTCTCTTCCTCCGACATCCATATCAACAGTAAGCCATCAGTCTCAAAGTTGCAAGGCCAAATCTGGCTGCTGCGAATCAACCAGAACACCAGAAGACTGCGGTGCAGGGGAACCTGGTGACTGAAAACCAACGTTCAGATCTGGCGGACGCATTTCTTGCTGCTGCCTCTGCTGTGCATGCGGACTAACACCTCTCCAAGGAGACTGTGCTTGAGACCCAGACGAATCAGCTGCTATGAATTGAGGGAAAACCACTGGCCTATTTTGGTATGGGGCTTCGGTGCCCATGTGAATGGGAGGACGTCCAAACGTCTGGACTGGAAAACTGTTCTTCGAAGGTTGAAATTGCATCATCCCAGAAGCTGGAGTTTCACCACGAACTCGAGCCACATGCAAAAGATACTCATGAGATAAATTGTGTGGAAAAGCTGGATGTACTTGACTTTTCTGCATGCAGGGATTTTCTATAACCTGTTTTAGCCCTCCAGCACCAACGGACATCCAGACCCTAGCAGCAGTTGCTGCGGCATTGCTTTGATCATCTCTTCTTATGGAAGATGAAGGCGTCGTTACCGATGAAGCATCAATTGCAGCATGATTAGAAGAGTTATGTTGCTTTTGAGCCGCTTCAGACATCATTCTCATCAACTGAACAGGGTCGCTGAGACCCTGGTCCTGTCCGTGGGGAAATGATATCATTCTAGGCATTTGATTAGGAATACCAACAGAGGACATAGGAGTGATTCTGCCATTCTCGAAACTATTACTTGCAACCTTCCCATTGGGCAAGCCCCTAGTAACCAGTCCATTAGCATCTGGCTGCTTAGATGGCATACACTGCAGCTGACTATTGTTTTTTAAAACTTGCTCCCTAGCTGCAGAAGAAGCAGCCCCTGAAATCCCTGAATTTTGATTAATTAAATTTCTTGGAACAGACTCTCGAGACCTGGAAGCCTCTGCTTCTGAATTCTTGGAGAATTTCTTCTCTGCAACATGCTCAGCATTCTGGTGATCTCCCAAAGGCAAAGAGTTCAATTCAAATTGTTCTGTAACTTTTATCTTTGGCTCGCCTGAATTTTTCTGAAATGGGCTCTGCATTTGAAAATTGGCATTGTTTGTAGTACTGGATCTTCTTGCAACAGGAATAGGTTGCTTCCCTTCCAAAGCAAGTTGACTAACTGAATGCTCCTTGGCAGGTTCTTGGATTTTAGAGATTATCATTTCATTCATTTTCAATTCATCTCGGTTATGCAATCTTGTTCCTATAGGAGAATCTTTCATCATTCGGTTCTCAACTAGTAGAACTGGGGTAGGATGGGGCTCATACTCTCCAACCCATCCTCGCCCAAATTTACATCCAGCTGGCAAAGCTTGCTCGATCTTCTGGGAGGCAAGTCTCCAAGCAACAGGACCAAGAGTTGCAGCAAAACGAGCCAGGCTTCTGGCATAAGAATACTCCACAGGAAGCCCCACCTGATTCAAAACAAAAAAGTTATACATCTACATGAGCCAAACTCCAGAAATGGCTTAGAGATTCATGGTTACATACAGCAACCAACTGCCTAACTTCACCCTCAAATGTACTGAATGTGGTGTCAGGTTGAACCACAGGTTCTTCTGTCATGTTATAAGTTGCACGACGATTCTCATCATGCAAATATGGCTTCCGTGCAAATTTCGATGGAAGACCTTTACCTGAAATTGCCAAAACAGTGAGAAGCAAATTTTCTCCCAATCAATCAGAAGATTTCATTCAATTCGACAGTTAAAAAGGAACTTGCCACTTTCCAGCAAAGTATATGATAACTATCACGTCACATGTCTCTCAAAGAATAGTCAGATCATCAGAAGCCAACAATAAGTTGAACCTTCTCTTCCCACATTAATTCATACTAATTATCAACAAATACATGATTCAAATTACCTACCAATACTAGTTGCCAATGAAGGAATATTTTTGTCATACCTAAAGATAGGTCTTCTGCTTTCTCTGCGTTATTCTCCACCTGCATAGCATTACCCTCCACGAGACCATCGCAATTGCTCGGTATATCATAGCCAACAGCTTGGTTTGTGGTGGCACTATTTAGGACATCTGGGACGTCTGCACAAGTGATGCCGGCAGGGTCAGAATCCTGTACAGGTTGGGAGAAGTGCTTTTTCATTTGTTTCTTTGCCAAAAAATTGGACTTCGTTCTCTGGTCAGATTTAAGTTCCTTTTCTGACTGTTCCAAGTCAATCTTTACTTTGTCTTTCTCGGAGCGTTCAAAGTCAATCCTCAACTTCAAAAATTTCTTCCTCCCCAACTCTTGAATACAACGAGCCTTTTCAAAGAAACAGAAAGACAACTTTAGGACATTCTAGAGTTCAAACTTACTATAAAAATCTCTAATTAAAAATTTATTTAAAAAAAAAAAAAAAAAAGGAAAAGGGATAAGGACAGAATTTATACCTGTTTGTGGTATATGGTATCTGGTGTATTATATTGCATAGCATTAGAGCAAATAAGGAAGACATCACCCTGCGTAGAACAAAGGCCACAGAATCAAATATTATGAAAGTAGTTGCAACTTGCAAAGCATGAATAACAGTAGCAAAATCACAATCTTTCCACAGCTGAAAGGTCCCATCAAAAGGAATAATCTAATCTAACCAATCAAAAACCCGTCTAAATTTAGAGATAAAGCAGTGAATCACATTTTAACCTGCACCTTTCCCTATGGAGATGATAGGAATGGTAAGAAACAAATACAAAGAGGCTATGTCATTTATGGAAAGTCATCGATGAAAACCAAGAATATTTTTTAGCATGTATGTTTCACACCGATGATGATTAAATATGCCAAGAAAGAGATATTGGTCCACGCCCGCAAAACAAAAACGCAGAAACCAAATCAAAACCTTCCATTAAAGACTCCGATAGATACGGACTCTAAATAAAGAAGCTGAACTATACGAGTTAACCAGTGATAAACAAATTAACTTAGAATGTTCTGGCATCCTTTCAGACTTCATTAAATACACTAACAATATCCAGCAGACTTATAATTAGAATTTGACAATCAAAATGCTATGGGATAATTAACTATAGGAGCACAATCCCATTCAAGAAAATGTACTTGCATTCCACTTTGTACTTCATGCAGGAATACAGTTTCTCGATCATAAAATCAGTCCAATAGACATCAAAGCCATCGCGTGAAGATTAGGCTCAAGGACGAAAGAGCCAATACTTTGGTTAGCCTCAAAATGAAGTAAAGCTATCACTCACCTATCACCACAGTAACTGGCATCAATTTTTCATTTTTCTTATTTTGAACCTTCGGTGTTTTTTAACTCGTCAATAACATCAAAAAGTATTCCAAAATGCCCGTCAATGAAAAGAAGTGGGAAAGTGGAGAAATCACTGTATAAAATTCAGGATTCAGTAAACGCTTGAACCCAAAGAAAGTTATCATCATATTGACACACAGGAATCTCAGGCTCCAATAAAATATAAATGCACAAACAAGCGAGGATGCCCACCTCGAACTGCTCCAAAGTAGAGTATGATCCATTGGCAAGCTTCTTCCTCACAGTGGAAAAATCCATTGGATGCTTGATAATATCATGGTAATCTGGAAGCTACAAAACCAGAAACTAATTCGCTCATTAAAATCACATCAAATTTTACGGTATCCACTCAGTACTCTAAAAAGGAAGAAATTGCAAATACCTCCTCGGGATCAACAGGCTCAGCATAAACACCGTAAATATCTTTCCTGCCACAATCACAGCACAGACCATTGAGCCATTTACAAAGGGGAAAAAAAGGCCACAACATACTCATTTGAAAAGGGAAACAAAACACTTATGCAAACCGCACTTCTGGAGTTTGTCGAGTATCAACTCGAGCTTCCTCTTATCGGGTAGCGGAATCCCCGAGGAAGGAACCGGAGACCTCGATCTCCCTAATCAAAACCGAATCAAAAAATTCCAAATGCATTCCGCGTTAAAATCGGAACACGAGCACTGAATTCCAAAAGCTCAAACCAGAAATTAGAAACCCGGGGAACGAGACCGAACCTCGGGGAGAGCTGAGCCCCGCCGATTTTTCTCCAAGTCCTCTTTCCTGGAAAAGTCCATCAAAATCTCAGCCACCAACCCACGCACAAAAACTCATAAACCCGACACAATATTCTCACTAGTAGAAGAATAAGAAGCCAAAAAAGACCGATCATGTATGAAAACGAGAGCGCTCGACAGGGACAGAGGCAGACAAGGAAGAGACAACACGCGAGTACAAGCAAAGTTGCGGTTTTAAATACAAGAGGCAGAGAAGAGAGAGAGAGAGAGAGGAAGAGAGAGAGAGAAAGGTGGGACTAGCGGGCGTGATTAGATTCTGTCTGCGTTAGTTATCGACAGTTGACCGTTATCTCTCACTCTCTCTCTCTCTCTCTATATATCTCTGTGTCTGCGCGAGGAACGACCTGGAGAGAAAGTTGGGGAGAGTGTAGTTTTACAAGTCCCGACCGATTAGAAAAATCTCTCAGTGTTTTCGTCCGAGCTGGACACGATCGCAATCTCACCGCATTTTCTATGTCCATCCCCGCACAAATCTCCCCATTTCGCACACCCTCTCCAGCTTAAACCCTATCGCCGCACCCCCCCCCCCCCGTTCGAATTTCAATACCTCCTCGTCGTCATCGCCGCCGATCTCCCCCGCGTCCTCTTCCCCGCCGCCGCCCCCGCCCCTCGCCGCCGCCGGCGCCGCCGGCCGCTTCCTCGTCTCCCCGCGCTCCTCCTCCTCCTCCGAGCTGGACGCGCCGCTGTCGAGCGCGTGCTCGCCACGCGCCCCCTGGTCGAGCTTCACCACGAGCTTCACCTTCTTCGCCCGCCTCCGCTCGTCCTCCTCCTCGTCCTCCTCCTCCAGCTCGTACTCCTCGTCGATGTAGTCGTCGTAGTCGATGAAGTTGTACCTGACGCTCCGCCGGCGGAGGCTCCGGCGGACGTCCGGCTCCGGCGCCGGCGGGGGCTTCGGCGAGCGCTTGGCCAGATCCGACTTCGGCGGCCGCCCTTTCTTCTTCCGCTTCACGATCTGGTCCATCATCGCGCCCCCCGGGTGCACAGTGGGCGCGCGCGCAGACACGCTCTCCCGCACACACGCTTTCTCTCTCTAGAGCCTCTCTCGCACTGTCTTTCTCTCTCCTCCCTCGCTTCCATTAATATTTTCGATGTTGCCTTCCTCCCCCAGTCCCAGTCCTCCCCCCCCCCCCTCCCGAGGGGACTTTATCAGCCGAACCTGAGTCCGAGCCTGGAATTTGAGTCGGCCGAGGCTGAGGTTTGGGTGACGTGGGGCCCGGGGCCGTGGAAATAATTGATTGGTGGAGGGGACAGAAAACGGCGTCAATAGAGAGAGAGAGAGAGAGAGATGGGGGGAGGGCGAGTTGGCGCTGCCCGTTGCCCGGCCTGCCCGTTGCCTCCTGTCTCCATTTGCTATTTTCTACAGCTTCGGTGGCGTCGGCTATGGTTCGCACGCGCGGTGTTAGGCGCGTGCACTTCACTTCATTCCTCCTCTCCTCGTTCGGACTTTTGGTCCATGGCCTCACGCGCTAGAGTCCAAAAAGTGCCCGTATTAGTTAAGTCATTCAATATTCAGTCGTCATTACAAGGAGAGCCTAGGGAAGTTGACTTTTGTCACTGCGAAGGGTCAGGAAAAAATCAAAGAGTAACAAGGCCAAAGGTGGCATTAGCAATTATTCTATTCTTGACAATAATTCTTATTTTAAAATTTTGTAACTGATAATGGATGTGGTTAATTAGTGACGTGGTTGGTGGATGAGTGGAGGTGACTGATTAGGAAATGATTCGGGCACGATTAATGCAATAAAACTCCATCTACTGTGTTTTTCCAGTGGAATTCATCTTCAAACCAAGGATGATCTACTAAGATTTATGGTCAATTTTTGATAAACCAAAATCAACCAACGTGTCTTTTTTTATTTTTTTATCAACGAAAATGTTGAAAAGGAACCATCAATGTCGAGATAAGAAATCTTTTGTTTGAGCCATAACCTCTATTACTCTAGATGAAGTAGAGATTTGGGGAAAATTATTGAGGGTTAATAATATGAAAAATCATAAATTGGTACGTCCGTAACAATTTACTCAAAACTAACTTTTGAATTACCAAAAACTCCGATCCGATACATTTGTAATAATTTTCATTTGAATTTACCATGTCAATTAAGTTATTGTAAAGCTTTAAATTTAATGGAAGTAAACGGAAGATAAATACGTCAAGCTTTTGGTAACTTAAAAATTAGTTTATACTAAATTTATTACGAACCTACCGGTTTATGGGATTTAGATAAATTAAAAATTAGTTGTAGTTAATTTATTATAAGAGTAATAGTTTGGAGTTTTTCGTAATATTAATTTAATTATTAATATGTCCTCTCCGGACGATAAGTTGTTCGTTGCTGAACGTTATCACCACGCGCTAGGGGAGAAGCTGATGAAAAAGAACAGTTCTGGTTCTTCGAACGGAGACGCCTCGTGTCCGGACATGGCAGTCTTGTCATTAAACTTGGTTTTCTGTCAGGATTATTATTTTGGCTCAATAAAAAAAGGAAGTCAATTTTTGTAAAAGATTATTATTTCCTACGTCAGAAAGAATAAATATAGGGAAGCTTTGACCTTTTTCTTATAAATTGTGACGCTTGGATTGCCATTTTGAGCTAAATTGGCATGCATCGACAAATGTAGAAGTGACGTGTCACCTGTGAATTAATCCAATTATAAGTCATGCATGATAGTATTCTATCTCAAAAAATAAATTGACTAATGTACAAAAATCAAAATACATAATATGAGTAATTTCATTTAGCTAAACAAAGGCAACAAAGATTATTGTAATTTTAATATATTAATACGAGGATTCGATATTCAAATCATTCGGATTAAGTTACAAGCCATCTTAAAAATTGAATTTCACCGATCAATCATGATACTAAATTTTGAGAAAATATCATAATTTCTAATTCATGATGTTATGGAGAAAATATGAATTAAATATATAACATTTTGCTTCTAGTAACAAACAAAATGACTGGATTAATAGCTGCCAGCCAAATTAGATCGATTGACAAGTCCCAGAATAAACAAGATTGAGTTCATACTAATTTTGTACCAGAAGGGAAATATTTTGTTCCGAAAGGTATAAGGCACTAAAGAGATTCTACTCGTGACTTCTTCGAGAAATGCAATATTTATAGTCATGTTTAGAGAGTTTAACGTGCTCATTCACTTTATTGGGTCTTAGACCCAAGGAATTTTTAAAAATTAAATAATGACCAATCCACCAATCCAGGTTTGCGACTTTCTTCTTCTCCTCCACCACAAGAAATGTCTATTGAATTCACTGGCTTCATTTCATAGTTGAAAATCACTTTGAAGTGCATCAATATTGTGTTTTTATAGAGGGACGGGATAATTATTTAAAAAATCATTGACATATGGACGGTGATTATCTCATGTGGCACAATAAGTGCTAAGATGGATAAGTTTTGCCAAGTCGATGGCACTTTAGAGTGGTCTTCATGAAACTTCATGCTAGTGCCTTTTCCTCATCGAGTTTTTTCTTTTATTTTTTCTGCAGTCTGATTTTCTTTATTTTCAATTTCTGATTTCATTTACCTTTTGAACATGTGACCTTTACTCCACGTCAGATTATAGCAATATGAGTTTTTCTTTTCGGAGGCCAGTTATAGTTATTCCCCACTTAATGATGAAAAGCCGAAAACATATGATCATCGACAAGAATATGAATTGGAATATAATCATGCTAGAGGAGCCATGATTGCGTGACAGCACACTGCACAAATATTCCAAACATGCCAAAATCCCTCTGCAAAACAGATCACCATTTCAATATTGATAGAATATCAGACATTCATAAGATTTAGATCATATAATTTGATTTCATTCCATAATAATTTAAGACGAGTCTCATAAGTAATTCGAATATATATATCCAATTTGATCCACCATTCCACAATTATATATTGTGATATTAGAGCATGTTTGAATCATTTTTTGTTTACTTTTTTTTACCTATTATTTGAACTTCAATCTTACTCACAGGTTCACTTTGATTTTTTTCATCCTAAACACCCGTAATATTTACAATACACAAATATTGAAATTTAAATTCACATATCCATCACAGTTTTTAAAATCTGAATAATATATTAAATTACTCTCAAAATTTGAATAATTGGACGAGAAAATAAAGGAATGTTTCCTAATTAAATTTATTCTCATAATTGACAATGAAATTTTAGAGCATGAATTCATTATTGTAATTAAAAAAAGGTTAATATTACGAAATTCCCAAAATTGATACATTTGTGATAAATTTATCTAAAACTAATTTTTTTGACTACATAAAACACAAAACAAATTTGTCCCCTGCTAGTTTTTATTAAAGTTTATTTTCAAATTGCTGAGTTTTAATGGTGTTAATGGGTATATCAATTTGGAGTTTTACCTTCCGTTTGTCATATGTGTATTCGTTTATGATTTTTCATTATATTAATCAAATTTATCACAAATGTATTCGTTAAAAGTTTTTGGTGGAATTTGTTACAAGTCTATTATTTTGAAAATTTTGATGGTATTTACCCTTTAAAATAGGGGTGTGCAACGAGAATTACCTGAACCGAGAATTGCCTGGATCAGATCGGACCAATTGATATTAAAAAAAAGGTGAGAAAAATAGCTTTGCTCCTTTGATCACTTCACTGAACATAGAATTCAGTCCAGTCGTTAGCTCATATGGAGGAATGGCTTGCATTTTGGTCAGCTCGACCGATGATGACTGTCTAGATATCGACCTTATTCACATTTTTCCTTTTGCTTTTTATTCATTATGATTTAACAAGAATTGCATCTTTAGTTTTAATTTAGATTAGGTTTGCCTTAGAAGCTTTTTTTGTCAAGGGTCAGTCCATGAAATAAGAAGCAGTAATATTTTTTAATTTATCTCTGTCTAGTTCTATCAGATTGGACTGGATTGGTCGGTCGGTTTGATTCCTAATTTTAAGATCGATGAGCTCGACTCCTGGTCCTAGAATTCGGAAACCAGTTCTCCAATTTCTGATTTCATATTGAAATTGGATCAGATCGGAAATCGATCAATCCTACCTTAAAAGATAATTATATCAAGCAGAGCATTTTCATAATCAGGACCATGGGGGCAGAGAAAACGGCACCGCACCGTATCTTTGGCTCTCCGACGAAAAACCAGCTCCTTCCTCACGGGACCCGCTTCTGCTTCTTCTGCAAGTGCACGCTGATCGAGCGTTTGGCATCGACAATGGAGAAGCTGAGGAGAGCAGTGAGCGAAATCGCGTACTCGCGAGATCGCTCGAAGCTCTCCTCGCTGCACCGCTCTCTCTTGCCTCTTCTGTCCCTCGCCTCCTCCGTGTACGGCCTCGCTCTCTCTCTCCGCCACCATCTCCACCGCTCCCGCCTCTTTTCCAAGCGCCGGTAACACCTCTCTCTCTCTCGCGTGAGTTTCGGTGGTCGAATCGAAGTTGAACTTGAGAACTTCGCAAGCTCGCATGAGTTCATCAGTTCATGCCAGTGAAGTGACAGCGTCTCGATCAATCGAGTCGCGTGCCTGTTAATGGCAAGAATTTGTAGCTCTGACCGGATAGTTGGAGACCGTCGGATTTTTTTCTGCAATTTAAGTTTTTTTCTTTTTAGCAGACGAGCTTATGAAATGGATCAATGTGGCAATGTTGTTTTTATTTTAAATTATTGGTCAATGATGCAGTAATGCTGTTTGTTCTAATGATTCTCTCGCGGTGCTTCGCTTGTGGAGGTTGCCGGTGCCGGTGATAAGCGTGGGGAATTTGACTTGGGGAGGCAATGGGAAGACGCCGATGGTCGAGTTCATTGCAGCTCTACTAGCTGATTCTGGCATTTCGCCTCTTGTTCTCACCCGGGTAAATTTTTCCTTCTCTCTCTGCTGGCTCTACTTGGAGTTCCTAATGTCTCAATCTTTGAATGTTTGGCATTTCTTCTAAATATTCGGTTTGGATTGGATGAACATTCTTAGAAACTTATGCTTCCAGTATGAACCGTAAAGAAATGTTAAAAAGATACTGCCTTGTCTCATTTGAAGGGCTAAACATAGGAGTTCTATAGTGTTCTTTAGGTGGCCCCAACATTTTATTAGATACCAGTAGAGTAAATAACCAGATAGGACCTGCAACTTTATTGGCAAATGGTTTATACTACTGGGGAGTGATTTTTTGCTTGGTATGTCTTTCTGGACAGGGTTATGCTGGTGGGGATGAAGCTAGAATGCTTCAAAGGCATCTCCTTGGGAAGCCAGCAAAAGTTGGTGTCGGCGCTAATCGAGCAGTAACTGCTGCTGCTTTCATTGAAAAGTATGGTTACCGTGACCTACGTAACCGTGGACGTCTCAAAGGAGGCTCTACTGACCAGAAAATGGGAGAAAAAGCGGGGAGCAATGATCAAATTTGTTTCAATCACTGCTCTGAGGAAATTGGTGCTGCAATTCTAGATGATGGAATGCAGGTACACCACTAAATATTGCGTCTTCAGTTGTTGTGATACAGCAGTCATCATGTGTGGAAAGCTTTCTCCTGGCTACTTGTGGTCTCAGCTCAGTTTTTGCTGTAATTTTCTCTGTGGCAGCACTGGCAATTGTCGCGTGATCTGGATATAGTGATGGTTAATGGGTTATGCCCATGGGGAAATCATCAGTTACTTCCACTTGGACCTCTGCGAGAACCTTTAACAGCACTTGGGAGAGCAAATATTGCTGTTATACATAACGCAGATCTGGTAAGTGTCCACTGATTCTCATTTTTGTGCAGTTTTTTTACTTCATAGCATTGTATAGTACGATGCATGTTTCCATCTCATACTCATGACTTCTGATGCTCGTGAGTTTGCATTAGGAGACAGATACAGTGAGCTACAATTTTATGTCTTGGTGCTTCACAGGTGTCTGAGCAAACTCTTGCAAGCATTGAGTCTGCTATTCGAGAATTCAACAAATCTATAAAAGTTTTCTTCACTAAAATGGCTCCATCACACTTCTTTGAAGTGGCGAACATGAATTCCGTTATACCTCTAGAGGCAGTGTCCAACAATGTTGTATTATGTGTCTCTGCGATTGGTTCTGCTGATGCTTTCGTCAAGAGTGTGGAAAAGGTATTTGCTTTAATTAGATTTTATCAGCGTATAACGCAGTATTTCTTGGTACTGGGTGAAAGGCTTCTTAATTCATGCTTAGTTTGATTTTGACGGAAAAAATCTTGCAGCTTGGAGCTATTCACGTTGAACGGTTGGACTTCAGTGACCATCACTTATTTCAGACTATGGTAGAATCATCTCGTTTTTTTCTTCTTCGTTTTTGTTTCATCACACAAAAGTTGGATGTCTGTTGCATTGTTACACTCAGTTAGTCCCATAATTATGCCACGAGTGAGATCCTTGATGTGCTGATCTCATGATAACAATGGCCACGTTATTAGGAACATTCCCTGATTAGTACACGCTCCCTTTCAAGCGAGCCACTTGCTGTCTCAACTGCTTCAGAACTTTTACTTCTTGCTATCACAATATGTTATTGATTTACCTGAGGTTTGTAGGAAATTGAGATGATTAAGAAGCAGCTTGAGGACTTGGAGAGCAAATTTAGTTCCAGGCCAACCGTCATTGTTACAGAAAAGGTGAGGTGATCATATTGCCAGGAGTCCTATTTTTGCAGTTCTTATGAACTAGATGGGTTGGGTTTCCAAATAATTTATCATATGGGTGCCTTTTACATTAGGCATATCCAATTGCTAATTTTAAATCCTAGATACCATGCATTTTAAAGTGCACTGTGGGGGCATGCTACTGTAATCAATATTTTTCCCCTGAATTATCAAATTATAATCAACTGAGGTGCCTTGAGTTTTCTGCTATTCCAACAGTCTTTCTGAGTAAAACACCGATAAGGCAACTACAAAAAACTCAATTTTCTCTGGCTGTCGAAATAGCCTGTATCAATTATTGGGAATGAATTTTTTAACGTCACATTCTTGCAATACTTGACAGGATTATGATCGAGATCCAGAGATTTTGAAGCATCTGAGTCCTTACAAAGCTTGGGCGCTCTCTGCTAGGTTGCAGTTTATTCCTCACAAAGGATGCAGGGGAATTTGCTTCAAGAATTTGTTGGAGGAACTACTGCAAGTAAAATTGACAAGTGTACCCCACAGTTAAAGCTAGTGCCATGTATAATATGGCAAGCGTATATGTCCACCAGCCCTGCTGCGTTCAGGTTTCTAGTGGTTTGGAGTAGCAATGCTGCTATTTCACATGATCGATTCTGAATATCCTCAGGCTATGCAAAAAGACCATCAACCATCGATCCTCCTGTTCCTAGATCCTCCACCTAAGTCTGTCTCAATTCATTTTTCTACATATAAGGTATTGCTATCTGGAACTTGCCATCTGCAATCTCTCTCATGTGTCAAAAGTTTACCATTCTAATTTCTTGAACTTTAGTACCTAAGGACAGCAGCAGGCTTTTGGATCCTTCTTTCATCCCAAGTATCCGTTTGATGTTCAAGTTGAGAAATCATCCTCACTTGAATTTAAAATGTTTACAGGGTGTGCGGGAAGAAGTGCTTCTTCAACAAATGAACCAGAGAAACATCCGACCCTGGAAGTTGGAGCCTACGGGAATATGAAGCACGTTTACCTTAGCTGCATAAATGCGCCTGAGTGGGTAGACAATACATCTAACAGACACAAATTTCATCCCTGTTCTTGTATTATCCTTTCCCCTTTTTGTGCCAATCCAGTGCTATTTTCTATTTGCGGATGTCGTTTGCAGGAATTCTATGCATTCATAGGAATTAGTGAAACTCAATCATCATGCGCAGTATAGGATGGTGAATTTTCTTTCCTTATTATCGTCAAAATTACAGGAATCAAGCCTAACAGAATATCTTGATTTTGAAGATGGTGGCATTTAGAGAACAGAAACAGACGATAAAAATGCGAACACCGAAGCCGACCCAATGTAAAGGTCAGCTTCGGGTGCTGTTGAAACCCCGTTTCTTACTCATCCTCGAATTCGCTTGAGTTCCTCTATCTCTCTCTTCTCCTCCTCCTTCCGAGGATTTATTTTTATCATCGTCCTCAGAATTCTCGCCTTCGTTTATCTTGTCGAACCCCAAGTACTTGGATAGCAAGTCGGGGACGACGAAGTTCGCTATCCAGTACGCAAACAGTAGCACTGATCTGCAATCAACCCCAAGTCATCAAATCAATAGGCGACACTTGCAGAAGGGAGCTCTGTCCGAGTAGTAGCATCGAGCCGACTTACCCCGTTACCAGGAACACCGATATGTCGCCCGTCTTCATCGGAGCAGCATCAGTGAGAGCAGGGCCGTATTGATCGGCGACTGCACTGGTTCTGCAAGGGAGCTCTCGTCGTGGCGGTGACGCCACCCTCACTTGCCTACCGAGGGGAAAGCTGGGGCGGCGGTTCGTTTTCATGGAGGAGCGGGCGCTGTGAGGGAGGTGGGTAGGAGGAGAGAGGAGAAGCTTTGAGTGGCAATGGCATGACGACGCCAACTTCATTGAGGATTTTTCGTTCTCGGTTTTCAGTAGAAGAAGCAGCGGCAGCGAGCTGAAATGAGAACTGAGCCTGAGCCTTTAGATAAGGAGATATTTTCAGGTACAGGACAGGAAAGTTGTGCATGCAGGCGAGTTCGACCTCCCTGTCCAGGTCCGCTCCTAATGGATAAAATACAAGAAGTGGTCGGGTACGGGTCGGCCAATGTAAAGCGGGGGCCATGCCCGAAACCGAAACCGCTGACTGGGCCCGTCCATTTTGGTCGTCATGGTAATCGAACGAAACTCCTTTTCGTAGATAAACAGAGTTGCAGAGATTTGTAGTTTGTATGTGATAGAAGACATCGATTGTGGTTTTTTGGATAAATACACCATCAGTGCCAAAATTTATATACGGCCACTTTGCAGTCAAAAGTCATTCGGATCACTTAAGTCGCCAAAATTTTGAAAAACGATCATTTCTTGCCAACATCGATGAAATTGGTGGAAATCCAACGCGACACTTTTTTATTAATTTTTGAAGTCAATGTGGCTTTGTCGGAGAGTTGAGTCAGCATCCAAACACCAAAACGACGCCGTTTGACATCTTTCCCCAAACTTAGAAACCCTAATCCCCAAATTGAGAGAGAGAAGGCTCGTCTTCGTCTTCTTCTTCCTCGAAGACCCACACTAGCAACAGCACCAGCACGGCACCAGCAACAGCACCGGCAACGCACCAGCAGCGACACAGCAACGCACCAGCAGCAGCAGCGCACCAGCGGCACCTTCGACCCATCTTCTTCCTCCTCCTCCTCCGCCCTTGCCTCCGATTTTTCCTGCCACTTATTGCTTGAGCAACAATCTCAGTCTCTCCTCACTCACCTGGTTGAGCAACTACAATGGTGGCTGAGCGACGGTGGCCGAGCGACGGTGGTCGAGTGATGGCGGGTGAACGACAGTGGTCGAGCGGCAGAAACCCTAATTTCAATCACCATGTGAGCTAAACAGCGTCGTTTCCGTGAGGGTGTCCATGTATAACGGCAAAACGACGTCGTCGTTTCTTGAGAAGGATGGAAAACGATGTCGTTTTAAAGCCACCGCAATTTTTTTTTAAATATAAAAGCCACGTAATTAATTTGGCTAGAATCTCTCGCCAGTGGCACCAAAATGATCATTTTTTCTCCGATTTGGCACTTAAGTGGTCCAATGGAAACTTTTGACACCAAAGTGAGCGCCGTACACAAGTTTTGGTACTGATAGTGTACTTATTCCTGGTTTTTTGGTTCTTGTTGGACCTTCTCGAGAAAGCTCCAGATTGAGCTTTGCTTGACCATAGGAGATGACTACCTTTCTCATTCAAATCGAAATCGCACCAAGAAACTCCGGTTCATGAAGGCTTGTCTCAATCTTGTTGAGTTTTGCTTCGTGCCGAATCCTGAATGTTCCAGTCGACTTTTGGCTATTTTGTACTGCATATCTCATGTCTAAATGAATGGTCACGGTCGATTCCATAATCAACGTATCCTTATATTTACACAAAAAATGAACCAAGTCACTATAATCGGCCTGGGATCAATTTGAGTACACATAGGACCCGGGGCCAGGTGAGGCGCCTGCTGGCGAGATACCTACTAAAAATGGTCGTGGGAGTTCCTATTGATGGTAATACTTACTGATGACCATGCTTAGCTATCGATATGCGATAGCAGTTGGTTGACAATTGTCGTAGTAAAATTGACCAAGTGCAAGCAAAGGCGAAGATATCAATTGACTGCTGGACGAAAAATCATCTGAGAACAGACTGTTTCGTGAGCAAAATGGACGTGAGGATCAAGTATAGTGGAATTCAAAGTTGAAATTGCTTGTGGATAAAACAATGGAGTACAACGGGTCATGATTAAAGTACGAATTTGAAGGAGTAATGAATTGGACGAGAGTCAAGGGGGTGGCGATTAAACAGTTAAGAAGCAGTACTTGGAGATAATGACGTAACGGCAACGCGAAGGTGTGAAGCCGAGCGCTTTGGAGATGTGATGGCATGGTTGAAACTGTTGAGAACTGCTTGGGGACAGTCATGTAATAGACACTATATATACCAATACTTGTGCATAGTAGGACCCCAAGTCTACAAATATTTCGTCACCGATCAATTCCAATGTGTATCTTAGTTGTAACTTTCCAGTTTTTATCGTTGTCAATTCAATTCTAGCATTGTATCTCTTAATCATCTTGTTTTGTCGTCGATTAAATTCTGACAATATGTTGTATACTTTGACATTGATGAAATTCCATTAAAGTACATATATCGCTTTTCTTGTACTCGTGATATATTCTGTTCGGAATTGCTGAATGATCTATCTTCTCTTATTAAAAAACAAAGAACTATCTTCAATGAAAAATGTTTCATTTTCAAATCCAATTTCGGCGAAACACGTTGTTTCATAGATCCAACGTAATTTCATTTCAACCATCCAACTTTTGGTGGGCGACACCGCGTTAGATGATACAAATGAGGATCAGGGCAGTACCGGCGTCCTTTGTAATCGATAATCTCGACGGATGCTGACATTTTTCATGACATTTAATCTCGACGGATGCTGATCGGTGCAGTACCGGCGTCCCCTGCTTTATTTCAGGGGATGCCGTGTATTCCCCCTCGTTCTTTTTGACCTTTGGGGTTTATATTCTTCACGGGACCAGAGTTCTTCGCGGGACTATTCTAACTGTTCCACAGAGAGAGAGACAGAGAGATCACATGGAATGGGACCGTCACGTTAAAGAAGCGGTTCAATCCCAGTTGCGGAAACGGGCCGATGCACCTAAGCTGGACGATTTAATTTCACGACTCAAAAAGTTCTGCATGCCAGATTGCACGAAAACAGAGAGAGAGAGAGAGAAGGTGGTCGAACCTCTCTCCTGGAGATCGAACTGCAAGTAGGGGCGACGTCGAAGCAGTTCACTTTGACATCATGCATGCATTAAACTGCAACACGTGTTTGTAGCTGAGGAGATGAGCTGAATTCATTCAAGAACCCTCCCTCCTCTCTCTCTCTCTCTCTCTCTCTCAACCGCACGTCGTCTTCCATTAATTCTCTTTAGCTTCACTTCTTCTGTATAAATCCCTCTCCCCACCCTTCAGTTCTCGCCAACAATACTACCATTGCTCTGATATTGGGTGCTGAGCACTGAGAGTGATGACGGTCTCCAAGTTGGTTCTTGCTGGTGTGCTCTTGAGTGCTCTTGTTTGCTCCATCAGCGCTAGGAAGCTTGCGGGCGCGAGGCCTGATCCTTTTCAGGACGAGAAGACATTCTTCCGCGGCCCTAGGTATGGCGTCGGCATCGGCCTTGGCAGTGGAGGTGGCGGCGGCGGTTTTGGAGGCGGAGGTGGCTTGGGCAGTGGCGCCGATTTAGGTGGCGGTGCTGGCTTGGGAGGAGGTGCTGGCACCGGTGGCGGTCTTGGTGGAGGCGGTGGAGGAGGTTTCGGGGGAGGAGGCGGAGGAGGAGTAGGTGGCGGGTTTGGTGGTGGAGCTGGCGGAGGGTTCGGAGGAGGGGCAGGGGCAGGGGCGGGGGTAGGCGGGGGTGGTGGTGGAGGATTCGGAGGCGGCGGCGGGCTTGGCGGCGGAGCTGGAGGAGGGTTTGGCGGAGGTGCCGGTGGCGGCTTTGGAGGTGGATTTCCCTGAAGATTTGCCGAAACTAGACCTGCACTATTAATCTATCTTTGCACTTTCTTGCTAAATAAAAAAACGCACTCCGTGCATAATTGTTTCCATGTATTCATCATTCACCTGTACGTTTGATTTGATCATGATGAGAAAAATAAGTTCATTCCAATCAATAAGCACCGAACACTAATCGATATAACTTCACATCCAATTGTTCAAACTGAAATTACTCAAAAAAATCAAGATAGTATCTATGTTCATTTCAAACACTCTATTATATTAATCTTATGTCGTGCAGATACTGATATCAGATTAAGTCGAGCACAAAACGCGGATATGTATTGTAGTTTTGTAGATCAACAGAGAATTTTGGTTGCTTGGCCTCCAAAAGGTTCTTTGTTAAGAAGTTCACTTCAACGCGCACGAACTTACCTGATTATCAAATACCAAAACGTCTGTACGCAGTAATTTCCCCAGGGGGGAAGGTATGCCGTGCTCCCATTTCAATGGAGAAGTACATATTCTTTAGCTCCCAGCCTAAGCCGAACCTCATCAGCAAAAGCCTTCTTGCTATATTAAGGGGCAGCGACCGCAAAAACCAACACACCAATTTGGTTTTGTAAGGGCCAATTGATATCTCAAAATCCGTTGACTTTCTTTGTCTCGGAGAAGATGACTCAATTCTTATTTGGCCTTGTATTCATGGAGATGGCTTTGACAGTCGTCCTCCTCTTTGGAAGTCCTCTGAGGACGTTGTTTATGCTGGGGCTAGACCGGTTGAAGCGGGGACAAGGGCAGCTCGTCGCCGTGACTGTCGCGACGACCATGGTGGTCGTGTTCAGTGCGACGGTCTACAACGTCCTGGGCGTTCAGAGACGCCTGACCGACGCGACCATGATTAATCCGACTGACCAAATCCTCCTAGCGAATAGCCTTCTAGAAGCGTCTCTCATGGGTAAATCACAAAATCATACTTTGTTCATATGTTGCGAATCCCTAACTCTTTCATGTAGTACATTGTCAAAGGATAATCTCATTTACCTAATGGCTGTTTCATTGATTTATACGATTTCTCTTAGAAGCAAAAGAAAATTGTGGGTATTTCAGGGAGGAGAGAATAATATTTCTAGACATCAATTTTTCAATGTGGACTACAGTATAGGCCAAGGCTTCAACGAGCTTCATAGGCCCAGCCAGCACTAAGTCAAGCCTGGACAAAACTCTTGGCCCATCGTCCTCAATTCCATGTTTTCTGCTTTCGACATAGACAAGCTCGTGCAAGTGGCTTCCGTCCTACCTATTCAAACGATCTGAATCAAACCCGAGACTGTCACGAACTTTCTTTCCAATCTTTAGACCAGATCAAGTCGTTATTTTTGTACGTTTCGATGCCATCCCGGTCTGGTCCAAGTCCACCCATTGACATGATCTAGGAGAGATGAGATGCCCCTCCCTTCTCTCCTCTTTCTTCTTCATCCTTTTGTTAATCGTAATCGTGGTCGGTTGGCTTCTTCGAGCACGACGCGTCGAGCCTGAAGCTAACTCGGTTCGAAGTGTCGGTGCAGGCTTCTCTCTATTCCTCGGCATATTGATAGACAGGTTGCATTATTACGTGTCGGAGCTCTACCGTTTGAGGAACCACCTCGAAGAAACCAAGAACAAGCAAAGAGATTATTTGGAGGGGCAGAGCATTGGATCATCGAAGACTCCACATCAGTCGACGAAAGAGCTAACTCTGAAGAAGACTTAGTACGTAAGTTGGGTGAAGAGAGACCGTGTATTAATTAATCGTATCTCGGCGCACTGTATATTCATTAACGACGCGTCTAAATCCGAAGAGGATTATCGCTCCAATGGGTCTCCGAAGACCAAATTTACCATCATTTCAATTGTACATATAATGCTGTTCAAAATTGTACATATAATGTACCGCTTTATCTGTTGCTAAAATCGTCCACCAAGTGTTGCTTTTCAACCCTTTTCATCTTTCATTGATTAGATACCGATTCGACTTGACTTATTTAATTAATTGATGAGGATAGAAATTTGACATTTGTTAACAAGCCCGTTGGCCTCCTCCAGGTCAAAGTCTTCTCTTATCCCCAGACCAAAATATGCGTTTGCGAGCTTGACTTGCCTATCTAAAAACTGTCTTGAATTCCAAATATGCAATACCATTCCTAAATTAGCGGTAAATATTCAGTGCAATCTCTAATTACATGAAAATGTTTAAATTCAAGGATTATACTTAAAGTCCAGAAATAACATTACACACTAGATTAAAATTCAGAAACTACCCGTATCATCATCCCTTTTAGTTAAATAAAAATAAGATTACGGCTTTTCTTATCTGAAAAGGAATAGTTGAACACGAACAAGATTGGATTTGGAGGTGTACAAATAAAAGAAACGCTAAATTAATAAGATCAAGATCAGGGCAAAAGAGCCAACCACAATGTGTACATCTAATTCCCACTTCGTTCTTGTTCTCCTCCATTCAATATCCCACAAAAAGCCAAAAACGCAAAGAAGCTGACCCTGTTCTTCCAATTGTAGCGTTCAAAACGGGCATAATCTGTCATGGCCCTTAACATCAGCAAGCACGCCCCTGGCTTAGGCCTTTTCTCTTTTCATTACTTTTTTTTATTTAAAATAAAGGGTGACTTCGTAAGAGTTGGTGCTTAAATGAAGGGCTACCACGACTTGCTTAACTTTTGACAAGATGGGCGGTTGTTGCGACGGTGATGGCGTCCTTTCTCAAATCATCGAGCACCGCAGAAATTGGTGGTTCGATAGAGAACGGTGGAGTGGTGAACCCCCGTGCGCCATTGCGCACTAATGACACGGTCAAAGAGGAATGTTCCATGTACTGAATCGAGCACGATTCCCAACTACCACCTCGCTCTTTCATCTTTTTCCCACGTTTAGATTGGTTTTTAGCACAGCCATTTCACTTAATTTGGATGTTGGAGTGAGTCCTGCGACCGTAGAATAGCAACGGCGTCTATGTATTGAAGGCCCATGTTGACACCTCTAGAGATGACAGAGTTGCAGAGATGTGTAATTATATCCGAAAGAAGACATTGATACAACTTTTGTTTTCACTGGACCTTGAAAGGTTCGAGATTGAGTTTTTACTTCACCATGGGAGATATCTAGCTTTTTAACCTAAAATCGCATTGAGAAGAGTTGAACTCAGGCAGATGAATCCTTATATCGATCATGTTAATTTTTAAGTTTGGCTGGTTAGTATTAGATATATGTTAACACCGGGATTTGTTCAAGTGTTTGGTCGGCAGCCTGATCGGCAAAAGCCTATTTAAGATGGCAACAAGAGCTGAAAATTGTAAGTGCCGGGAACAATTAGCTGATAGTGTACAGTCGATCGAGAAAAAGACCTGATTTTTATCAAACGAGATGTCATGGAAAATGATCAAGTGCAAGGCAAAGAGTTGGTAAATGAGATAGATTAACTCAATAAGAAAATTCATAAGATATAACTGTCAAGTAATGAAGTTGACGATCTTAGGAATTATATTCGTTTGTACATAAGTGTTGCTAAATAATAGGAAACATGTAGGGCAGTTTTTCCTTTTTTTTTTGATGAAATTTTGATAACCTTTTATATCAGTCGATCATAGATTATAAGAAGTTAAACTGCTTTATGGAGGACCGCTAATCTATCCAAAAATATGTTGTTCATCTTTATTTTCTACGTATTTTTTTATTTCCAATACTATTTACACTACTAGTAATGATTGTTCCCATTATTTATCCCTTTCAGTTTCTTGCCGTTTACATTTCTGAACTCTTCAAATTTTTGTTAATCAGACTAGTTAGTGTAATTCCAAAGGTATTCGCCCTTTTGGTGGAACAATATATCGTCGAAATGAATGCCTACGGTCAATTCGGAAATCAAAACATCCTTTACGTAATTTCTTTTCAACCATCCCAATTTTCTGGTGGGTCCAAATATGGACCGGGGCAGTATTACACCCTTTAAATTTGATAAGTTTGATTGATGCTTTAATCTCTTACAACATTTACAAATTGCACGGGGAGAGAAAGAGAGACTTTTGTGCACGGTGGTCGTATTCAGTTCGGCGATCACTAGGGCGGTGGGACAGGCGGGGGTGGTGATGTAGGATTCAGAGGTGGCAGTGGGCTCACCGGAGGAGATAGAGGAGGATTCGCCGGAGGCGCCGGTGACGGCTTTGGAGGTGGGTTTTCCTTAAAGAGTCGCCGAAACTAGACTTGCACTACTAATCTGTGTACGCTCTACTAAATAATGCATGTCCACAGATACATCATTCACCTATGTGTTTGATTTGATCATCATGAAAGAAATAAGTTTTATTCTAATTAATAAATAACGAATACTAACCGTTCGAAATCACTCAAAGAAAAAACCAATAAGGCATCTATGCTCATCTCAAACGCTCTAGTACATTAATCTCGCGTCATATAAATACTGTTATCAAGTTGAGTACAAGACATGAATATGGCTTGTAGTTATATAGAACTACAGAGAATCATGGTTGCTTGGCCTCCAAAAGGTTCTTTGGCAAGAGGCTCACTGCAACGCACAAGCTTGCTTTAATATTCTCCAGCGGGGAAGGGATCCCCTGCTCCCATTTCAATGGAAAAGTACAAATTCTTTAACTCAAAACCTAAGCCGAACCTCGTCGGCAAAAGCCTTCTTGCTAGCCTATATTAAGGGACCGAGACCGCAAGAATGAACACTTCATTTTTTATTTTCTAAGGCCAATTGATTCCTCAAAATCCGTCGACTCTCTCTCTCTCTCTCCCCCCGAGAAGATGACTCAAATCTTGCTTGGCCTTGTGCTATTGGAGATGGCTTTGATAGTTGTCCTTCGCTTTGAAGAGTTTCTGGGGGAGTTGTTGATGCTGGCCGTGCTGTTGCTGGAGGGAAGAGGGCGACTCCTCAGCCGGACTGTGGTGGCAACCATGGTGGTCGTATTCAGTTCGGTGATTTATAAAATCTTGTGCGATCTGAGACACTTGATCTATGCAAATAACCTTGTGGAAGCGTCTCTCATAGGTAAATCACAAACTATTCCCTTTGTTATATGTTTGACACGATTGTCATAAAATATACACAATAGTCGTGAGTCTCAATAATATTATGTAGTCCATTGTCGAAATATAATTTCATTTACCTAGGGCGCATATAATAATCATTTTATTTCTAGTTAGATCTACTTTTTTGTTCTTCAGAATATGTTTAAAATAGAAATTCGTTTGATAGCATAATTTCGTTTTTCTATTTTTGAAATAAATTTTTAGTTCAGAAATGGGTTTTGAACATAAATGAGAAGTAAAAATTTTATATATATATTTTTTTAGAACAAAAAAAGAAATAAAAACTTTTCTCATTGGTTGCTCCTCACCTCCGCCCGCTGCCATTTAGCGCTCCTACTGTCGGGCGCTCATTGACGAATGGAAAGGAGTGTAAGAGGGAGAAATTTTGTGTCGTTATCAAATGAATTTATATTTCGAGAATAGAAATTTTGTCAGATATTTATCAAATACGTAGATAAACTTGTCCGTGGAATAAAAACAGAAAAATCTATTTCTAGCCATAAATCTATTTCAAGAAAAGATTGGTTATCATTTGCGCTCTCAATGGTTATTTGTTGATATGTATGATTTCTCTTAGGAGCTAATTATGGATATTTCACCCAGCAAATGAAAATTGTGGGTATTTCAGGTTGGAAAGGTTGGGAGTTTTTTCTTAAAATTGATTTTTCTTGACATGTCAGTAATCTTTTGTCCTCAATTACATAGATAGACAACCTCGTGTAACTGGCTTCCGTCCTACCAATTCAAACGGTTTGAATCAAACCGTTGACTGTTACAAACTTTCCATCTATCTTTAGACCAGATCAAGCCATTACTTTTTGTACATTTCAATGAGATTCTGGTCCGATGCGCCGATTGATTTGATGTGGTAGAGATGAGATGCCCCTCTTTCCTTTCTTTTTATGTTCCCTCCTTTTGTTAATTATAAAAAAAAAAGTGGTCTGCTTTCTCGAGCGCGACTAGTCGAGCTCGAAGCTAACTAGGTTCGAAGTGTCGGTGCAGGCTTCTCGCTACTCTTTGGCATATTGATTTGCAGGTTGCACTATTCCGTTGCGAGGTACTACATGTTGAGAATTCTCAGAGGGGCATTGTTCCAGGAATTAGCTGCAACGTGATATGGGTGGAGAGAGATAATGTGTTAATTGATTGTAACTTGGCGCTCTACATATTCATCAGCGACGCATCGAAATCCAGGGATGATTATTGCTGGAAGGGTTAGCGAAGACCAAATTTATCATCATCCCAATTGTACACGTAAACGACGCATTGATAATCGCTTGAATCGTCCGGCAACAGTTGCTTTTCAGCCCTTTCCTTTGCTCATTAATTAGATACCGATTCAACTCGACTTCTTTACTTGATGAAAAAGAATACGAAGAGACCCAACATCGGTACATAAGCAATGGCTGCACAACAAAACATTGATATGAGATTGATTCTCATGATAAATGAAGGCTTCAAATCTCATAAACTATCTGCATGGGAAATATTGTCCAAAAATTCTTGAATCTATTGCACTTTTACTAATTCAGCTCAAAATTTTTCACTTTTGCTTAACTGAGTCAAACATTTTCACAATTTGCCAATTGAGTCAATTAAGCCAATTTTAACCAAAAATCATTGACTTCAATGCTAGTTATCCTATGTGATATATTCGATACCCCATACGTGGATATTTTTAAAATAATATTTTAATAATTTTTTTTAATATTTATTATTGTTTCTTTTATTTACCTTTTTTTTAAAAAAAATTAGGGTTTTAACTTAGTATCAGTGAGGGTGTGTGGCCCCTTCCCTAGATTTGGTAAGGGCTATGACGCCCTCGGTGGTCCTAAGTTCAAAAAAGAAATAAATAAAATAAAAGAAAATAAAAATAAAAATTCAAAAATATTATTAAAAAAAGTCTATGTCAACGTTGATTATGTCATGTAAGATAACTAATATTCACGTCAGCAGTTTTTGACAAAAATTGGTCGGATGAAATCAATTAGCAAAATATAAAAAGGTTTAGGATTCAATTGGTAAAATTGAAACACTTAGATCTGAATTGGTAAAAGTATAGATTTAAAATTTTGTAGGCAATTTGCCTTTAGCTAACGTAGTTTTATGTATGAGCTTATCGGGAAAGGAAAAAAAAAAAGAGAGACAGAAAATTTTCCAGAAGAAGAAAATTAATTGAAAATGCTGGGCAACCTAATCATTTGACATTCGTTAACAAACCCCGGTTGACCTCCTCCAAAGTCAATGTCTCGTCTTATTCCCAGACCAAATTATTCGCATGCGAGGCTGACCTGCCTATCTAAAAACCAACCTCACCAACTCCATTTACGGGAAGAGAAGATGCTTGCCTGAAAAGACTGCCTTAACTCAAACAAAAACTAAAAAATTAAATTAAAAATCGAGGCACACCTTTTCGACAAGTCAAAGGTCGAGCGAAGTGCACATAATGGATGATATTGTCCAGTCAAACGTGATTCCTGGATGAGAATGAAGTTGCAGAGAGAGATTCTTAAACCTCGATCAAAACATGAATCATAATCAACATGTTCTTGACATTGGCAAATCAATCTAATCATCGATTAGATTGGATAGTACATTTCACTAGTCCTTTCGAAGATTTTACATTTTGTGCAAAATGACAATATGAGAACATAACTTTTCCCATCTAAAAAAGAATAATTTCAATGAAGCATCGGAACATGAACAAGATTGATAGCGTACAAATAGAAGATGCTAAATTAATAAGATTAGGGCAACAGAGCCTACCAAAACCTCCAAGAACTGATTCCCACTTCGTTCTTGCTCTCCTCCACTCGACATCCCACAAAAAGCCAAAAGCGCGAGGAAGCTGACTCTGTTCTTTCAATTATCGTAGCTCTTCACATCAGCAAGCATCTCCCTAGCTTCGGCCTTTCCTCTTTTTATTTATTGATTTATCTTTTTTTTAAAGGGTTGACTTTGTAAGAGATGGTACTTAAATCAAGGGCTACTACGACTCGCTCGAGTTTTGACAACATCGGCCGGTGGTGAAGAAGGGCGTTGACCTTTCTCGAGTCCTCTTTTTAAGTTTCCCAAGTTGCGAATGTCGGTGGCGGACGCTTGCAAAAGACCGTCCTTTCTCAAAACATCGAGCACCGGAGCTGCCGGTGGTCCAGCAGAGTCAACGGTGGCGCAGTAGCGAAACGCGTAGGCCACCGTGCAGTAATGACACGGTCAAAGAGGAGTATTCCATGTGCGCCGAGTCGAGTACGATTCCCAATCACCACCTCGCTCTTTCATCCTTCCCCCTGTTCAGATTGGTTTTAGCATGCCCCTTTTACTTAATTTCAAAGTCGGAATGAGTTCTGCGGACGTAGATAGCAATTTAAGATGTCCATCAATCGAAGGCCCCATCGAACATGTGTATTCCGTTTCTTCATCTTAGCTTTACAAAAGTACTCAGGGTGCGATTGTCTCGATGCAGAAGTATTTCGCTGGAAAAAAAAAAGACTGTACAAAACGTAATTTAAAATACTTGCATGTAGACAAGAGACTGTATTGAGAGGTTTTCAGTATGTGTTTTGTATTCACGAAAATGCATACAGACCCATTTCATCCACGAATCTTATGTTGATTTGACCAAATCTGACCATCCCAATGTAGTTTTGGAGCATTGATCTGACTGCTCGTATAAATTCCCATTTTTCCGTGATTCCTAACCATCCTTTAAACAAGCACCGGAGATTCTACTGCCATGTACTTCTAGATGGAGACGGTCATCCGAATGTAGTTTTGTTCGTTGCTAGTTAGATCAATGGTCGGAGCATTGTCGACCAGTCGCGAAGCACAACGAAGGGTCACTTGTCACTGTGATCCACCTCTTCATCCAATGCCCAAATCAAGTAAACTCCGATTAGCTGATGAAGACTCGCACTCCTCGATTAGCCTCTTCATCCACTCCGTCGCAGGACTCCGAGAGCACAAACACAAATCGACAGTACCAGAACCATCTCGGTTTTCTCGAACTCTCCCAACATCCAACGAATCTGACCCCACTTGGTGAATTCCTAGTGACTTCCTCAGCCATAAGTTCCGATTGATATTTTCTCGACGCTAGTGGATAGATCTAATTCTTGATTCGATTAAGTCGGATAACCAAATTTTACAGATTTAATCGATATAACAATTTACCTGCCTAAACACAAGATGACGGCATCAGAGTACAGCCTATTTGCCCAAAAAGAAGAGATCCGACGAGGAATCGGAACAATAGCACGATTAGCGGTGTACAAATATGAGACGATAAATTAAGATACGTCCAAAGTCTAATACCCACTCTGCTCTTGTTCTCCTTCTCCTCCATTCATTCGATATCAACAAAAGCCAAAAGCACGCGGAAAGCTTGACTCTGTTCTTCCGATTGGAGCGTTCGAAACGGGCGCAACTGGTCCTTTGATTCCACGCCGTGTCGACCCCAGCAAGCACTCGAAAACAAAAAAAAGGAGGTTGATTCGTGCAAGAGCAGGTGCTTGAATCAAGGGCCAGGACTCGCGTTGACTTTCGACAAGATCGGCCGTCGTGAAGAGAGGCGTTGACCTTTCTCGAGTCGCCCCTTTTCTTAAGTTTCTCCAAGTTGCGAGGGGGGACCGACAGCAACGGCCGGCGCTTGCGAGAGGCCGTTCGTTCTCGAATCATTGAAGGCGCCGGGGAAAAGAAACTCGACGGTTCAAAGAAGTCAACGGTGGAGAAGCCAAGCAAACCTCGCACGCCGTTGCGCACTAATGACACGGTCAAAGAGGGATTTCCATCTTAATTAAACCCAAATAGCAACATTGAAAGTCTATCCATCCAAGAGTGCTCGGCCGAACGAACAGTGTCTCGTTTCTGCATCTAGAAAAAGCTTTTGTTCGGAAAAAAGTCTCGCTAAACGTAATTTAAATACAAATAGGTTCATTGACGGCGAGCGTGTTATATTCATGAAAACGCAGCTAGGCATTGGAAAAGAACCACGCAGAGAAGTGAGCAAATCAACCGGAAACAGAGCTTTTGAATTTAGATGAAGAACTTGCAATTCAACCGAATCAATAATTTTATTCTCTGCCTCATAAGTGAGGTCTCTTAGTACATTGTTGTTGTCCCTGAAATCATCTTCAGAGTCTGCAAATGAATCTACTTTATAAATTACACCGCCCATGATGATGCAATCATCAAGAGTATTATTAGAAAACTGAGAATTGTCGTCGCGCGGAGAGCTCTGCAACTCTTCCTCGTCGCTAGTCGAATCGGCAAAGGGAGGAGCGTCGTCGATCGGTCGCGGGATTTCTCCGACTTCCTCTTTGTGATGTTCACTTCTCACTGTGATCCACTCTTCATCCGATGCCCCGTCGGGTGAACTCCAGTTGGCCGATGAAGACTCGCACTCCTCGATCAGCTTCCTCATCCTCTCCGTCGCGGGACTTCTAGAACAAGAACACGAATCGACCGCGTCGGAAACAGTTTGGTTTCTCGGACTCTCCCACACATCCATCGAATCCCAGAACCCCGAATCCAACACCCCACTTGGCGAATTCCTGGTGAACTCCTCAGACGTCTTCGATTCATCGAGAAACGGATGCTCGAGCAACTCTGTCACTGCCCACCTCTGTCTTGGGTCTCTCGCCAAGCACTTGGCCAGAAAGTCCCTCCCGCTGTCCGACAGCTGCCGGGGGATCTCCGGCGCGTCGCCCGAGAACCCGATCCGGTAAAGAACCGACACCGGGTCCGACTCGGCCCACGGGCCTTTCCCAGTGGCCATCTCGATGACCGTGCAACCGACGCTCCACACGTCCGACGGGAAGCTCTGCTCTTCGTTGCGGGCCACTTCCGGCGCCATGAACATCGGCGTACCTGAGAAGACGTCGGGGGAAGTCATCGCGCGCTCCTCCGGCAGCACGCCATCTTCTCCACGCGCGTCGTGGGCCTCTCGCGAGTCGACTCCGGAGAAGGCGTCAGGTGGAGAGAGTACGCGGCTGGGTCGTCGCGGTTCGACGAATCTAGCGCAACCCAAGTCCGCAACCTTCACTCCATCGCTACCCATCAACAGATTCTGGCTCTTGACATCACCGTGAACCAACCCGTTCTCGTGAAGATACTCCAAGCCCCGCAAGACCTTCCTCGTGTGCGACCGAATCTGGGGCTCGTCCAAGCGCCCCCCGCGGCGCCGGATCTCGTCGAACAGCGTGCCCTTGGGCAGGTACTCCGTCCACAGGTTGTAGTAAAGCTCGCCGCTTTCTCGAGTGACGTCGTGGCCCAGGTACTTGACGACGTGAGGAGAAGCGAGCTGGGACAGGAGGAGCCGCTCCCTCTGCAGGGGCGCCGACCGAGAGAGCTCGGCGGACTTGACGGCGAAGAGCTCGCCCGAGGGGACGGCGGTGGCGAGGGAGACGGCGGCGGTGGAGCCGCGGCCGATGGCCGGTCCCCGGATCCACTCCATGGTGGGGAAAAAAAGGTCGAGACTCGGAGGAGAAGGTATGTGGGAAGGTTTCTTTACGTGACGGTTGGTTCTGATGCTTAATGCTTGAGGGGCGTGGTCGATTGTGGGGTATTTATATGGAGACTTGGGATGAGTTTTGGCGGGTCTGGTGTGGAAGAAGTACAAATACAGAGTACCCAACGACGACGGCGACGACGAAGACCACGAAGATTCTTTCGAAGTTCAAGGCCAACTGTCGCTCGTCCCTTTTTCGTCCGCTTCCTCCGCCTCGTTCATACATCATCTAAAGTAACAAAGTTGACGATTACCCTTTTCTCTTTCCCTTGTGCGCGGTAGCGCGTTACGGGGACACGTGGCGAGCGGAGGGGCGAGGGGTGGTGGGCCAGGTGGGGGGTGGCTTTTGGCCGCTAGCCGGCGGCGCGTGGGGGAGCCGTCCGCGTGGGGAGGGGGCACGTGAGCACGTGCCGTGATTTCTGGGGGCGGGGCGGAGCGGGGGGGGGAGGAGGATCTTTAGAGGGGAATGATTCTGCGCACCACTCCGCCCCATAATTAGCTCGGCAGATTTGCGGCGGCAGCGCGAAGCTGGTGTGTGAAAATGCAATGCATGTAGAGAGAGAGAGAGTTGCTTAGCTGGGGAATCAAGAAATTAGCGCGTACCTTTTTGCCTTTGATCTGACAGAGCAAATAGAAATTGACTTCCATTTAACGCCGTCGAAAGAGGGTCTTTTGATTTTGGGTTTTCAAGCTTTGGGTTTTGATTCGTCTATTGATGGCGACCCGTCATGTACGGATCGCGGGGTACGCGTTTCACGAACTCTTGAGATGGTCGTTTTGATTGGGTCCTCGGTAGTAATGGAGAAGGAAATGGATCGTGCACTCAACGTAACGTCGCTGTGGTTGAGTCATGATTCACTCGCGACCGATGTGCTTATGATTCTTGTCTCGATAGCCTCATAATGTCAGGATGGACCGTATAAAATCGATCTTTAGTCATTAATCGTGTTTCATCTAATAGTAGGCGAATGATGTCTCTGAAAAGTGTAATATCTAGATCAAATCCTCAGATGACAATTATTATAAGCTTTTTTTTTTTCCATGCAAGTGGATTCTTTAGAAAGATGTGAGAGAGAACAAAAATTGTGTGATATCTAGCTAAAGAAAGTATTTCATATGACAGTCATATCGTGTGACAGCGATATGTGAAGAAATACGTCGAAAGAAATAAAATTTCAAAATTTAAATTAAAAAATTATTCAGAATACATATCATGTAATCGATCCTAGTCAATCATGCAATCGATGCATGCATTGCCTTTCCTTAAGAACGTCCATCTCTAATCGTACCATAGACAAAAAGGTCAATGACCTTCACCTACTTCGAAGCTTAGATCCATCTTCTACCTACTTTATCGGCTCCTTTCCCTGGGTTTTCTTTTTTCAACGGAGAAAAGGAAACCATTCCGACGAAGTGACACGATCGGGCGAAATGTAGTTGAGTAAAGGTGTTGTAAGAGTTGACTATCTCGTTAAAGTAGACGAACAGATAAAAGAAAGGAGTCAAGGGCGACTTGGGATGTTAGCCAAACCTCGATCATCGCGGAACTGAAGTTCCTGCGAACTCCATTGAAATTCGGACAAAAAGAAAACGTTATTTTCATACCTCGGAATATAAAACTGATATGGACAGCACCAATGATTTGGATCTCTAAACAATCAAAGACATAATGAAGAAGAAGGCAGTCGGAAGTTGCGGAGGAAGAGGATAAGGTAGCGCTCACGTTGCCCATGATCCGTCTATGGAATACTATATTAGATTACTCAAAGAAGTACTCCAGTCTAGATTCAATTTACCCGAGTCTAGATCCAATCAATTTCGTGTATTAAGAGAAACCCATCATTGCCTGTACGAATTCCAGCTCACAAAGACAATTGAAAAGGAAAATTTAAGGTTATGTGGTGCCAAGTGCAGATCTACGTGTTGAGTTTTGCTCGATCGGATTCAAATCGGAACTTTTTACTTCATCTTTCTTATTCTTTTGGACATCGATCCTGAACTTATTTCATTCGCTCTTTTTCTAACTGAATAAAGAAGCATGCGATGGCTGCACATGCATTCGGTGCGTGTCCGATCTGTCACTTTTGGAGGCTGGGCATTTGTGTAAATTCCAATGCCGTAGAGAAGTGCTAAGAAAGTGAGAATATAGCACCTATGACCAACGTCATGATGAGCAGAGAATCGGTTCGGCGCGTCAGTCAGCATCGCTGTATAGAGTACATACTACATAAACATGCAATGGAAAAGATTTGGACATTAAAGTTTAAGGAAAAAAATTTCAAATAAAAATCTAAAATATTCTTATTTTCTCAAATAATGACATGAAGTAAATTTTATGTCAAATAAGATGATTATTTCAAGTAAGGGGTTAAAGCGGCTATAATTTTTTTTAATAAGGGCATGACTTTGTCAATTGCCGATCAACTAAAAATAATTAAGGGCATTTTGTCCCATTACAATTTTAATTTTAAATTATTTTTTATTCTTTTCTTTTTTCACTTTTTATTTTTTTCTAAGCAAGGGCCAACAGGCGTCGACGAGGGCTCGAGTTAGCCACTAGCGAGGCGACCCTCGACCAAATTTGGCTAAGGCTAAACTTGCCGATAGCCACGGGACAGCCTCCCCTAGGTCAAGGGTTGTTGAGCCCTCGTCAGCCCTAAGCGAGGGTTGGCAAGCCCTTACCAATGGCCAATGAGGGAGGCCCTCTCCAGATTTGGTGAGGGCGACCCTTGCCTAGCCCTTACCCGTTTCATCGGTGGTCGGGCCGGTTGGCCACTAGCAAAGAAGAAAGCAAAACTAGTAAAAGGAAAAAAAGAAAGAAAAAATGAACAAATCTTTTTAAAAAGAGCAAATGACCAAAATGCCCTTAACCAACCGAATAGTCAAGCTCTTATTTGAAACAGATAAAATGATTTTAGGCGCTTTATTTGAAACAAAAACCATTTTATTTGAAAAAATAATGACATTTCAGACATTTATTTAAAATAAGGTTTACTTTAGATCCTCAATTGAAATTTTGCCAATTTTACTTCACAAAGAATAAATAATTTATAAAATATTCTAAAAATAATCACTTCTATCACTTAAAAATAAATTAATTGAAAATATCTTAATTGTTCACGAAAATATCAAAACATAAATTATCGAATAAAAATATTTTTCATTTGAAAAATTATTTCAAGCAATATAAGCCATTATTTTAAAGGGTTTTTCAAATCATCATTTTTTGCAAAATAATGGAGCTTTAAACTTTAGACTCGAGCAATTCTGTTACTTGTGATCATTCAGAGTAAAATATGACTGCACAAAATGGAGCACATGGATGCGTATCTGGCCTTCTAACATCGTCTAACTTTTCTTTGAAGAAAAGCGTCGAAACTCTCGCCTCCAGAAAGGACTGAAAACAAGATTTGCTATGTATACTCATTCAACATTGTTATGAATTATGTGAAGGCATGTGCATTACATAAATTAATTGTCAAACAAGTGGCAAGATTACGTTACAAAAATAGCAAAAAATGACAAGCTAAATCAGGAATTTAACAAAATCGACCAGCATAACAGAATCTGCTGGTGGAATACGTACAGATGATATGGTCAGCATAGAACAAACGACGACCAGAAAATAGTCCTGTACAAAGTCTTGTTATGCTTCTGCGCCAAAGTATCCAAAACGGTACAGGTCATAGAACGGGATATTTATACACTTCTCAGTGTAATGCTTTTGAATTGGTAGTAGAACCTGCTGATACCATGACAGGTCAAGAAACACCAAATCTCTTAATACAGCTCACTTGGTACTAATATATTACATGGTTAGAAAAAAATAACCAGGAGCACACCTTTTCTGTTTTTCTGCCAATTTTACATCTTTCCACTTCCCTTCTTTCTTTTTAATTTTTACTATACCATTAAGTAATGAGTTGTCTAGTTTACCTTCGTTCAACCAGTTTCCCTTTTGACCTGTTTCTCAGTTTTTTGCCAAGTCCAGGTCAGAGCGTCCAACAGCACCTGATGGCCAACCATTACGCAGATAAATCAGTCCATCCTGCCTGTTCTACTTGATTCTATAAAACATTGTCTATGGATCTCAATGAAAGTTCACATGCAATTTCTCCTCACAAAGTTCTCCAGAAGTTCCCATTCAAGATCATTATGGCATAAAATATCACAGCTTCTCATATATCCAGAGAAACAAAGTTCCAGCACTCTCTAATCACTACTCAAAGGCTCTCCAATGTCATTCAGATGGAAAACATAGAACGCTAATATGAAGCAGCATCTGAATAGATAATAAAGAATGGATCGGAGCATGGATCCTAACAGTCACCTTTTCAATTGCTTAAACACTTTATACGGATGATCTCAAGTTAGATGTAAGGCTAATGGCAACTAGCATAAAAAATTGCGAACAAGTTTTTTGTATCCACTCTAGCAAGTATCTATACTAAACATAGCACGTTAAATCTCCATCTTCGCAGTAGCAACTAATATGTGCATTGCCTAAGTTTTTTGGTCAAACTTTCTCAATGTATATTGACAAGTCCGAAGGGATGATTCATACAGGAGCTCAGGTTATGTTCTCTTGCAATATCTTTTAGCAATTATTCTCTATAACAGCAACTCCATTGTGGCATTATTTTCACAATGTATGAAAAGAAGTTCACAATTCAAAATCAGTCATTCATAATTTCCCCAAGAATGAACGCAAAGCTTTGAAGGGAAAAAGAAAGATGGACCAGCACATATTTTATGTCTCATTGCATGAAAAGATTGCAGAAATTGATTCACATGAACATTCAGGAGTTACCGGCCAAGGTACAATCTTAGATGATGCATAGCTTTTCATCAAATGCCTTCTTGTGCCACATCTGAAGAAGTCAGAGAGCATGTTTCCAAGAACTTAGTTGTGGACTTGATGTATTTGTCCTGAGCACCTAAACATAACTTAGCTATCCCAAGAAGCTTGAAGCAAATGTTGGATGTTTCAGGACTCATCTGCTAGTCACACACATAAGATGAACCTGATCATTGATATGTTCACGTTTCTGCTTGTAGTGATACATTTATTTCATGTACTATTTTGTCAGACTTATAGAAATAATGTAAGAAGAAAAAGGCAAAGGATCTGTGAGACGGGATAGTCAGTAGAATAAAATGTGCACAACTTACTCTGAAGGAAGATGCAATGCAGTTGCAAGCTTCAAGGGCCATGATTCCACGAGCAACCTTAGGGTAGCCATACAAGTCAGCAAGAAAGCAACTGACAAGGCCATTAATCTGTAAGACCATCAGTGATCATACTTACTGAAGAAGGCTCCTGTTGAATGGCGTCAACCAACTTCTGAGCAGCTAGATTAGATATAGATACAAGTTCTTGTGAATAGGATGAATCGCCATAAAATAATTGGTCATTACCAGGAATCTGGAACAAAACATAAAGCATATAGTCAATCAGCCAAAACTCTCTGGACTCAGGAAGGATCAACAAAACTTGAAATGAATGCATAAAAATCAATGAGATATAAATGTTGAAAGGAGTTACTGTTCCAGTCATCTCAATTGTTTGAAAACAAAAGCGAGCTGATTTGAGGGTTCGAATCACTAAATAATGAAACAATGAGCTGCGACCCAAGTAAAAATGTTCCAAAAACTAACTAATGTATTCAACTCTATGACAATTCTGTGCTAAGAAAGACAGGGCATGCTCGCAGTTCTTCAAGCCATCAATGATGTGCAATCAAGACATTCTTTAGACATCCATTAAAAAATTTAACCAGTACCAGCCTGATATTACCCCAAAATTATCAGCATGATATGGGAGAGTCTCCTGGGAAAGCGCTGCTGACAATAAAATAATTGCTGAGAATAGCCTCGTTGTTGTTCGTGGAATCATCCTGTGATATGAGTAGATAAACATTGGTCAAAAGAGGTAAATAAGCACAGGGGATTCCTCAAAATAGATAAATGGGAGACTTACTTTGATTGAGAATCTGTAAACACAAACAAGCTTTTTGGAGCATAGTTAAGGCTGGGCCCAGTATTAGCTTCAACAAAGAAAAGAATACATATCAAGTGGCACTTTCAAACAGATGTGGGGAAAGAATATACATCCACTAGAACCTTAATACATTAAACGAGTCAAGGGAAATTCAGCACACCATGCTACAGACAAATGCTTGTTAAAACTAAAAACTCACAATTTCTACCTGGTACCATAACTAGTAAACTGCACAGTTTCTGGAAGGAGGAGAGAATTCCTTCTACATCAGCAATTCCAGGTGAGCCTGCACCAACCACAAATTCACAATGAAAAAGTGCAGCATCCATGTTAAAATCATGGGAAACTCTTGAACTTTGAAGGATTAGTACATGGTCAAATCTGACAACAATGCCAGGAAATGTATGGAAGAGATTACTCATTAGTGAAAAGAAAAACTGATTGGTGAGTGAAAAATTAAGCCCAGAAACCACATAGGTTTGCAATTTCATGATCATTGATCAATTGTATGGTTGTTTTGTACTAAAAGCTCTTTCCACTGACATCATCCCAGTAATATTGACAGAAATAGACGTATAACGACACCATCCGAAGATCCACTAAATCTGAATGATTAAAGGAAGGATAAGATCACACGCACTATCCCTCTTTCTGTATGAGTGCACAAACCTACGTACACAGAAGCATTCATCATAATCACCACTATTGACTTATCATCTGTGATCTTAACTTACTGGGCATGCGATCTGCCAGTCAAATTTAGTAGCAGCATCAGAGACAAGTCCCTTCAGAAGCATCCAAGGCCGCTTGAATTTCACAAAAATGCTTTAGGACTATTATTTTATCTCTAGACAGAGTTTGCCAACTTATGCATTCCCAAGACATATCATGTTTTGCATTATAGCAACATTTGCTCTAAATGATAATTATGCGTCAAAGATAATCCTTAGGTACCATTCAATACTAAGCTCTGCAAACAGCTGACTGCAGATTCTGCAAGTCCTTCTGCATGTGAGACTAAACCACCTAGCAACGCAACCTGTTTAATTCAAACTCAAAATCACTATAACCATTTATTGAATTAGACAAATTGAAAAGCAACAGAAGAGCAAGATGATTAGACCTCTGCAGTCTCGATGTATAAGTTTGACTGCTTCATAGGAGATGAAATAGAAGGTATTGTAACTTCACTATAAGCTATGCAAGACATGATGAAGCTAAAGTGCTTATTTGAATGTTTCAAGCCCTGAATTGCCAATGAATTGCTTGAATGAACAAGAGCTTCCTGCAAGAGCATCATGCGAAACAGAAGTGTGTGAAAATGTTTAGATGGCATTGAAAACATCATTGATAATTTCACTAAGTTATTGTTTACTAAGGTTGTCCTTCCCATTACCCTGATGCCAAAGAGAGTACCATCTACATGATTTTCTCCATACATGCATGTAAACAATCTGCATATATGCAGCGTGAAAATTCCAAGAAAATAAACTCGGAAAAGAAGTTTTGCTTGGGGCAACAAGCGTCCAACCAATATTTTACATCACATGTCACTTTGTCCCACTGGTAATAATTAAATAGAACCCGGATCCTTGATCCTTAACCAGTGACACAATGCAAATACCCAAAACTCATGAAGTTAGTGTACCTAAAGAGTCTACTTGAACATGTGCAATGAGTTATAATTGAAGAGACCTTAAGTTCATTAATGCTGCCAAAAGCCCCACGACATTCAGCTAAGAATGCCAAATGCCGCTCCACATCTGAACCATAGTCAACCTAACATCATCAAAGCATATAATCAGAACACGACTTCCATGAAAAAATTCTTTGAACTGGCTGTAGTATTCATATATGAGTCAATATTCCTCACCATGCTGACAAATCGAGATATCAGGCGTGCTGGCTGTTGATAATCATTATCTATCATGCTTGTTTGATCTATTTCATCCATCAGGGACTTAGAAATTCCAAAAAGCAACTGTATGATGTGGTGATCTTGCCAAAGTCCTTTCCTGCACAGTGAAATAAGGAAAATGTAGAGTTCCACCAAGAAAGAAATAAAATAATGTAATGAACTCAATGTCACAAAACCTATAGGTGTCAAGTTCATTTATGCAATTGAATAATTTCCTACTCCAAAGCTTTTGAGCTTAAAGTTAATTGTAGATCGAGTTCCACTAAAAGTGTTAAGTGGACTTTCAGGTACAGCCAGCAGAATGCCCAACCATTGTCGTGCTGCCAGATTGTTTCCTAGAATGAAGACCTCCAGATATCTAATTCCATGTACTCCTGGTGGCTATGAATAATCAATCAAGTGGGTGGCAGGTGAAGGTCACCCGAGAAAAAGGACTCTCCAGCAAAGAAAAGATACACGAAAAACAATGCGAAAATAGTAATTGATTAACAGAGACAGTGTTTCTATCGTCCCATGCCACTTTTCTACCCTCTTGAAAGGTTACAACCTCGATAGGGACAATTATTATCACGAAATTACTAGGCATTTTTAGAAAACTACTACCACATGAAGAAAATACTATCATGAGACAGGATTCTAGAGGGACCCATGCAAATAAAGTAGCAAGGAATAAGAATGTACCTTATTGCTCTGTCAAGTATATGCATATTGACAATGCTCCGAGGTGTCCCATACATCATATCTAGGATTTCGAGATAGTGATTCTACAGAATATGTTTTCTTAGATAAGATCTCAAGAAATAAATATTCCAAGGAGTAGATTCACAGTAGCATGATGAATTCTTGTTGAACACATGAAATGCACAATAATGAAATTGAATATAGCTACAAGTAGTTCATGAGGAGCATACCAGGCCAAATAAATCTTCTAGATCCTCAAAATGAGAAACAAGCTTCACTAAGATGGACTGCAAACTTCCGAGTTCTTCTTCAGTAAATGCTTTATCATGTGCTAGCATTGCAATGCCTTCTAAAACGTTCAAGATATGGTTGTCCTGATGTTGATGAGAGAGAGAGAGAGAGAGAGAGAGAGAGAGAGAGAGAGAGAGAGAGACAGTAGCAGATAGCACATAAGTAATAGCATGCCTAAAGCTGAAGAATTTATACGACAAAGACTCAACTCAACATAACAAAACAAAGTCATGCACCCAACAAGTCTATTGCAACTTTTCATTCCATTTAAAGCCATTTATCATTTGCATTTCACATGAGACCACACGAGTCCATTGCAACTTTATGATCAACCAGGTTGCACCAGAGTCAACTCAACATAACAAAACGAAGTCATGCACCCAGCCAGTCTATTCCAACTTTTCATTTCATTCGGTGCCTTGTGATTGTCGTTTAGATTGGGCTAACTGAGTCCATTGCAAGTTTATGATCAACCAGATTGCATCAAGCTCAAACCAAAGATACCAAACATTTAATACAGCTTTACTTATTCCCAACACAAAGTCATAGGAAACATTTATGGAAGAAAAAGGAACCAACTAAGGCAAAGGCTCCTTGTCTCAACCTCCTGTCCAGGAATTCAGCACCCAGATTTATGTCACACATTATTAAAATTCACCCTAAAATTTAAGGCATCAAAGAACAACACAGAAAGCAATAGTAAGTCTCTTCTGGAAAGGGTTACCAACTTCGACACAAGTTGTTGGCCAGAGATTGACATACAACGCAAAACCTAACATAGTCTCTCCCATGGTAATTAACTGCTTTTGCCATAACTAAAAACTTTTTGATGATCTTTATTCATCAGCTTACAAGAAGTTAATGCACTAAGAATTGTATGAGTGAAGTCCACACCACAAAAGGCACATTACCATAAAGCTTAACACCCATAACTTACCATTTGATTTTGTAAGACAAGATCCAGAAATGCATCCATGACCTTCAGAAACTCATCAAGTTTACCCCATAGGAGAACAACCTGACATGCGGATGGCGATTAGAATATGTAAGCCCAATGGAAAATAAGTCCACTGATAAGTCCTTGAAGTAGAGCCCACCCAACAGTATTGACTTGTTTAGTGCAACGAGTGGAAGACTTAAGCCAATCTTCCAAAAGAACGCATCGATTAGTAAAAAAATAGATATAACAAGAACAATGCCATCGTTAGTTTCAGACTAGACTTAAGAATGTTCCATATTGCAGCTACCGGGAATGTTGTATAGTCACAAATTATGTCAAACAATATATAAGCAGAGACAAATAATTCCATCATATGAACATTAAAATCACCAATGCAGAGACTCCATTTTTTCAATTCCCATTTAACAAAGAATCAAACAGACTGAGTATGTAAGATATTGACTTGTCAGTGCTAGTGGAACATTTATTTTATCTTTCTACAGTTACCGACGCTGTGTTCTGTTAATTATTGGAAATATGAGAGCTTCCCTTATCTATCTAGTTAACAATCAGAAGCTGCTGCACTCTTTATCCATGCAGAGAGTACACACTCAGCAGAGAATTGCATCACTCTAGATTAGATCTAACATGTACTAGCCAAGAAATATCCCACTTCCAACAGATGATAAGAGATTGGGAACAATTACCATATCAGAAAATTTCCATCAGTTTATTGTATTACATATATGTTTAACTAGATAGCAATTTCCATCAGTCTATTGTATTACATATATGTGTAACTAGATACCTTTTCAAAGAAATGGAATAGGATCTTGCAGATCCAATTGCATCACCAAATATGGTTATTTTTTTCCCTAATTCAGTAGTCATTATTGTACCACCATGAGTAATGTTAAGTCTGCATTTTTCCTTTCTATCCTCCTTGCACATGATATTTGTTTAAGTTCAGCATTATTTATTCACAGGGTTTATGTATACGCAACCTCCTCCACTTAATAGCTCAAATTTTGGGGTTCGAATCTTTAATATGGTATTGTTATTAGAGCCATGTTTTGATCATTCATGCCCCTTCCATTTTTCATTTCACTCGTGCATTCTCGTTCATAGTATCCCCCATTCTTCAAATCCATGCGTGTTACTTTATATGGTTTCACCTAGATTTGCACATGAGAAAGGTTAAAGTTATCCCACAATGTATGTTCACGGGTTTTAACCTAACGTCTATGTACGCAGCTTCCTTTGCAAAATTGCCTAAAACTTTTGGGCTTGAATCTTCAATAACATTCAATATTAAGGACAATGAAAGATTTTGTAGGACTACCACCAACCGTTCTAAAAGCTTAGGCTATTAGATGAATGAAGAGTTTATTATTTAAATATTCTAATACTTCCCCTCACGTTTAGTCTGGTCTTTTGCCTAGTACTTAACGTGGAAATTTAATTGAGGAGGCAAATGGGGCCTTGTAAGATTTGAACTCAGGATCTCCAGCTCTGATACCACGTGAGAATTTGTGGGACTACCGCCAACTGTTCTAAAAACTTAAACTATTAGATGAATGTGTGATTTAATATTTCAATATTGTAACACTCCCCTTCACGCTTAATCTAGTCCTTTTGCTTAGTACTAAGTGTGGACATATTTGATTGGGAAGGCAAATGGAGCCTGGAAAGATTTGAACTCAAGACCTCCTATTTTGATACCATGTGAGATTTTGTGAGACCACCACCAACTATTCTAAAAGCTTAAGCTATTAGATGAAGGTAGAGTTTATTATTTAAATATTCTAATAGACATCTTTTGGCTTTGTCTCCGCCATCAAGATGAAGAACAGGCTAGTACTGTCTACTTCCTACATGTCACCGTATTTTTCAGCTCATTTGAAGAAAGCCATATCCTTCTTAAAAGGACATGTTATGGGGTCCTTAACATGTAAGCATCATAAGAACAGAAAACAAGTAGTTAAGTACCTGGATGACATGATCCACCACATCAACCATGTCCTGCGGAGATGTTGTCTCCGACAGCCTGAATCCAAGTAACCTGTAATTTAAGCACTGCACATACCAAGTTGAAAAGGAAATAAGTTCAAACAATCAAAGCATCTATTGAAGAAGCAACATTTCCTTCCTAAGTAGGTTGTTTGTATTATCAAACCAATACCTTATCTAAGCTACAATCATTGCAACATTCAATAAGATTGATGATCTCCTTTGACTTAGACCTCACCATGTCAGCTGGAAGCTCCTTAATATAACAATGGGCAACAATTGACACGCAGGAGACAACTTTATTATCCCCTTTCCCTCCAAGTCCAAGATCCACAAGTGCATTAGCTAGTTGCTCCTTCAAACAAAATCGAAAGTTGTATGCATTCAGTTGTAGAGAAACTTGTTGCCTAAATTCTCATGCAAATCTTGGCCTTATTCCACAGTCTTAACCAAAAAAAAAAAAAAAAAAAAAAGAGCATTTTGTGTGAGCTAATTTGCTAGGATTACTGGTGCAGTTAAAACAAAAAATTAGAATTGATCAATATTTAAAGCAAATGCACCCCTATAGTGGATAGTCCAATCTCCTCTGTTCTTTCAATAAGTAGTAGCTGATGCTTTATAATTAAGTGCTGATTGAGCACAACCTTTTCTGAATTATGGAATTTATACTGTCCCTAGAATTAACATCACCATTTCAGGAACTTGCGGAAAAATTGACATCGAAGATTGTTAATGATAGAGAAGTGACGTGACAACAGCACAGCTAACCTTTGGTGTATCCTCAAAAATGTGGTGCACAACATATTCAATAGTTGGCTCAATCAAATTGATGAGCAATCTTTTCTTCTCCTCACTAGTTTTTGAAACGTCCCTCTTTAATGACATGGCATCCATAAGTAGAATATTCATGTCATTCATGCAGGTGATCAAATATGCTGCAAAAACCACATCTTAAGCTTCAGACCAGAAATGTTACAGCAACTGCTATATTACTAAGAAGGAAGCGGCAATTAGACAACTTGCAAGTTCATATTAGTAAGGGAATATGTTTAAGACATATTTTCAGTGTGTACTGTGGCTTTTTAAAGATGGTCATCTAACTTAAAATTGGAGGTCAACCCACAATTTCAAATCCTGGCACACTCTCTCAGGTTATTCCAATCCTATTTTCCTTGTTTTCAGGTGGTCCATTCAATAGAATTACACTTACATCATTTTGTTTCAAATTTATCCCACAGCCAACCCTCATGGAGCAGTGCTAATAAGTGTATTTGAATGCATTGAAGGCAATTGTTTGAAGCTTAAGTTTTCTGGACAGACAGTGGTCCAAGAATATGTATTAAAGTGAGGTCAAAGAAAAATGAAAGGTCAAAACATGACAAAGGCTTTGCTCAGATGCACATTATTTTTCATAATTGAGAATTGTCAATTTTCAAATGTTACAAGGCAGCTAAAAATGGAGTCAACTATTACTTGGGTACAAAAGTATAAAGTAGAAAAAAAATCTTAAGCACTTCAAAATTAGAGAGAAGAATATGCAGTAGAGCTATATGATCATAAGAATTCCCAAGGTTCATTCTAAATATTTAATCTCTGTTTTAATCTACTAAGCTTTTCCTAACAGTATTCTTTAACTAGAGGATGAACCAACATCCAGCCTCCATCGTCGTTCAATGCCTTATGCTTTACTTTACCATTTATATTAGCACAATAGAAATAATGCATGCCTGTGTCTTGTGATAGTAGCTTTCTTGCACGATGGACCATGTAGAGACGGCAATAAGCAGATGAGAGTGGATCTGCTAATCCTCTTATCATCTTGACTAGCCGGTGAAGACAGTCAGCAGGTTGAACGAGAAGAAAGCGCCAACAAGGCAATATTGCCAGCTCCAAATAACTGAAAAATCATCATGATTAGTTCACAAATCATAATAACACTGACAACAATGACACGTGTTCCCACTTAAAAGTTTCAGTGACACAATTCGAGTTGCCTAACTCCAAGCTGGAAAAACAAAATCCTGTTCTGTGGATGCACTTGAAAGATTAACCCAAATTATTCACAATTCCTTGCCACGTCTGCAGTGGTTCAGAGAACCGGCATACCCAATTGAAGCCTGAAGATAATAACATACATAGCACATAAACTTTTATCTAGTTTCAAGTGATGGAGACTTGGCACAGAGAGAACTGCTGAGTAAGAATGGTACCGTGACACAATCAAACATGTGTACTGTGATGCAAATGATCATCCTACCGTGAACACAGCCGCATGAATCAATAGCTTACAGAAGTTCCCATACTACTTTTACTGAGTAGCATTACCATAAAAATAGCCAATGCAGTGACAAATCTGCTAAAACTACTCCAAAAAATTAATTGGTACAAGATATATTGAATTTCAGCCAAGTCTTAAGCTTAATGAGGATGACGGAAGATGAAAACTTGCGGCAGGATAGTTTCTAGCATAATACTGGATGATTTATAAGCCAAAGAATCCAGACTATACATTCGTGGAAGCAGCTCCATTATGGCACCGACTTTGTAAAACCAGTTATTGCAAGTTTCTTTGGCATCCTCGCAAACCCCAGTCGCATCAAAATTTTCTGCAAATAATACCACAAAGTTTCACAAAAGAAGAACAAAAGTTTCATATTTTATCAAAAAGATTTGGAAAGAAGCGAAATAGACCTGCTAAGGAGCAAAGTTTGCTCCCATCTACTGTAAATTCAGCCTTTTGCTTTATGCGCTCCCATACCATATCTCCAAGCATGTCCATCACGTCTGTAGCAAGAACAAATAATGTAGGATAAAATTGTTTTACTGATGTATCCATCAGAAGCCTAGCAACCTGCATAAGAATGGAAATTCAACCTTATAAGCTGTAAGTTTTTCCATGAAGATCCTTTGCTTGCAAAGCTCATTGTTTTCTCAGGAGTCCTATAATCCAAGAAAAAGAATAAACAAGTCCAAGGATCATATTTGCTGAAATTTCAAACTAACAAAAAAAAAAAAAAAAAAAAAAATCCATGTTTCATATAAAAGATACCCAATCCATCGAATAATGATCATGGTAGCTTACAGAAATTTCTTAAAGTACAGAAGTACAGATATAGAAAAGAAATATATAAAACAAGGACGGGAATTGAAATTGACACCATCTACCTTTATTGTGAGCTTCAAAGCAGTCACCCGGTCCTCTGAACGCCAAGCTTGGACAATCTTTTCCTTAAAATCAGTTAATTGGAAGACATACTCCTGGCGAGTGATTGACGTGTTTCCCTCTTTAGCAAATTTTTGTGGATCATCCAGTTCTTCCAGACGTGAACTTGTGGAAGATATCTCGTCAACTATAATTGGTCAGCAAAAGTAAGTATACTGAAATTCTCTTTGTTTATTTATAAGCAACAGAAAATAACCATAAGTTGTTATGACAACTTCAATTTATTCAAGAAAGGAGAAGGAAGAAAGGGGATTATGAAAATGGTTAACATACCCTTATTACTTTTCATTATTCCATCGATATCTGCAACAAAGGGCTCGATTACAACAAAGTGGTAACAGGCAGCAAGAAAAGTGGCTTCTTGTAATGAAGAATGCCATTTGAAAGATGAGATGGCAAGATTTACAAGAGCCGCTTCCAATGGGAACTTATTTTTATTATTACAAAGGTTTTCAAAGACGCACATGTCACACAATTGAATCAACAGCTTCAACTTGCATGCATGACAGAATAATCAGAAAGACACAGATCATGACGTTTTCAACAAATGTCAATATTAGACCATTGTTCCTTAACAACACAAAAGAAAAACACCAGGATTTCAGACTATCAAAATCTGTCAACAGTCCATTGAATATCGAGTACATAATTTCACCATATAGATATGAATGACGTACGTGGAACCTCCTTAGAAGGAAACCAACAACTTCCTAAATTTCTGGATAGTGCTCACCATATAGATAGGATTGACATACGTAGAACCTCCCTAGAAGGAAATCAAAATCCTCCTAAGTTTCTGAATAGTGCTAGTAAATTGCAATGTAATGCCTCGCAAAATTCAAAACAGAATTATTTGGCAACCATAGAAAAAAGTTCTGAAGCACGTTACTCTTAAACCAAGGTCAGTGACCCCAACATTACCATGCACTCAAAGAGGTAATATAGAGCTCTAGACGCCGCTGCAGTCTCACCCAACAACACTCAACAGGAGATTCATTATTTCCTAGATATATTAGAGATCCAAAAACAGTCGGGTGAATATATGTACAGGAGGTCAGAATCCAAACTGCTCTTGTTGAAAATAACCCAAACACACAATTACATACTTGACATCATTAATTTTGGAAGCTGTCGCCTGATCCAGGCTTTTTCCAACAGTCCACAGTTAAGCAATAAATGATGCCGCCGAAAGGCATACTTACTGATGAGACAGATATCATTTTGGAGATAGGAAACCTCTGCATCAGCAATCTCTTGAACGAATTCCAGTCCCCTGCATGCTGATCATTACGTTCAGCAGAGAAACCTCCAGAAGTACGCTCCTTGTCCGGTAAATTTCGAGGAGCGTCTTCAACGTCAGTGTTTGGTCCTCTTAGAGGATCGAAGAAGTCCTCAATGCGATTGTCCCTGACGGCCTATGGCACAATGCAGATCTCTCATATAGCAGAAAACCTCTTTGCGGAAAAAATGCGCCCCAAGAACAAATTGAACCCAACCTAAACTCAATTTCTAAGTCCTAAAACTCCAAGGAAAAATCTGTGATGGTCCAGTCGAGTTCGATCAACTGAATTCTATCAGCATCGATGTCATCTGAAGAGCTCTAAGATGCGATCGAAAGAGGTTGATGAGTCAGTCGAGAGTTCAACGGACCTGAGGTCTCGAGGTCGCGGGAGTGCACAGAGGATGATCGTCGGCGCGGGTGCGAGGAAGCGCGCGCGATTCCTTCTCTCGCTTGTAGTTCCGAGGTCGGAACTCCATTGGAGCGAACTGTTGCAGCTCCTTCGATCTCCTTCCCGCCCTCGTTTTCCCTGCGCTCGTCTCCTTTCGCGAGGGAGCGGACGCGGTGACTGAGTCGTGACTCGGGTCTGAGTTTGCAAGGCCCGGGTTTTTACAGTTGAGTTTGACTTTACCGTGGTTTGACCATGGTGAAAAAAAAATGCGAATTTTTATTTAAGGGAAAAAGGGAAATTTCTATGGATTTATTTCAGAAGATTGCCAATAAAGTGTTTTATTCACGCGATTTTACTTGAAAACTTTTATTTTTATTTTGAATAAAGCTAGCAGATTTGAAATTCTCAGTTAGCATGTTTATTGAAAATTGAGCATGGTTCACTTAATTATGGCCGTTCAATGTGGATTACCTACCGGCCAAAAAAAAAAAATTTGTGGTTTACCTGATAATAAATTTTTATTCTCTGAATTAAGGCAAACTATTTTATAGCCTACTTTCATCAATTGGAATACTTCATCATTTGAATCCCACCTTAAACTCGTAAAGTCAGATTTGAGACTAATAATCAATTGATGGGCTACCTAAAATATTAAATTATCTTATATAATGCTATTATTACATCACCAGTACTCATTTAGGCTTTGTTTGATGAAAAAAATTTATGTTCCCGAATAACTATTTCTGTTCTTTTGTTTTAGGGAACGAAAAAAGAATAAAACGTGTTTGGTAAAAATTTTATTCCTGGAAATAGATTTAGAACAAAAATAAAAAGTAAAAAAAAGTAACTTCTTGTTCTCGGGAATAATTTTTTTATTCTCTCTTCTTTTCTCCTATTTTCTTCTCTTTTCTCTTCTTCTCTTTCCTTTCCTTCTTCTTGCCATGGTAAGACTTGATCTCGCCCAAATCTGACAAAGCCGAGCTCGCCCAGCCACCGACGAGGCTCAGCCTCACTGAGCCACTACCAAGTCGGCGTCGCCTAACAATGGCCCGACCTCGCCAAATCTGGGCGATTTCAAGCTCATCGATTGGCATGAGGCTCAGCCTCGTTAGGTTGCAAGGCCGGCCTTGCGTTACCTGCGGGAGGCTGAGCCTCACGGTGGCCAAGCAAGCCTTTGGCAAGCTCGCCGGGCCTTGCTCAGCCAGTTGTCAGCTACTACCGTGGCCGGCGATTGGCCACAAAGGAGGAAGAAGGAGAGAAAACAACAAAAAAGAAAAGAAAAATATAATAAAAATATTAAAAAACTAAAAGAAACAACAAAATTATACAATTCTACCAAACTCTTTTTTATCTCGGAATTGTATATTATTGTAATATACAATTTTACCAACAACAAACAACAAATCTATATATATATTTTACCATAATTATTGTATATTTATGAAAATATAACTACTGAGAGAGAAACAAGAGAAATTGATCCTATAGGGATCCACCTTTATTGAGATCTAATGACTGTCTTATACTTTTAACTCATAATATATACGAAGGATAATGTAAATAGACAAGCTTGAGAAAAATATTCTAAGTCAATATTTATCATTATAATTTTACTTATAAAGTACGTTAATCTTGTTTTAACTCGAAGCTTCTAAAACTTTCACAACCTATAAATGTCGACACGTAGAATCACATTCTTAATTTTGAAATCGAACAAAATATAGAATTTTTGTAAGAAATAAATAAAAAAAATTGGCTTTTTTAAAAGTAAAATCAAACCCGGTACGCTGGAAAGGCCCGATCCGCTCATCCCCGATCCGGCCCGCCCATTTGTAAATCGGGCGCCGCGACCGTGCCACGAAAAAACCCGCCCGAGCCGACTCAACTCAACACGACTCAACTCATAAACCCCAACGTCCCGACTCGGCGAAGCTGGAGAGAGCAGCGACCCTTCCCCTTCTTATCTAAAACCCTCCCGCGTCGGGGGAGCTCCATCATCCAAAACCATGTCTTCTTCGCTCTCTTCTCTCCAATTCAAATTCCTCCATCTCTCCCCCAACCTCGCCTCTCCTCACTTCCAACCTCCGCTCCCGCCTCACCACCCCATCGACTTCGGCCGCCGGACCAAGCTCGAGCTCAGAGCGTCGTCTTCCTCCTCGTCCTCCTCCGCCTCGAAGCCGCCGCCGCAGCGGCCGAAGAAGAGGCGGAGCGCGAGCGACGCCGAGCGAGGGATCGATCCGACGGGATTCCTCACTAAGCTAGGCATCTCCCACAAAGGCTTCGCTCAGTTCCTTCGCGAGAGGTATGTGAGTAGTTAGTTCGAGTAGAAGCAGGAGTGCGATCCGTTTCGGTCTGCTTTGTTACCGAGGAAGTATATTTTTCGACAATGTGGCGTCGCTAGGCTACCGATCATGTTTTTTGTCGAGCTTCGAAACTCGAAGGAGAGTTAGTTACGGGCTGAAGCTATATCGCGAGCACAACGCTTATAAATATCGCCCGGGACATTACGTCATCAATGAAATTCAATCTTACTGTTGCATAAGATAGTAGCTTGAGGTTTTGCAGCCTTCTTACCGAAGCAGTTAGTGCAGGTGCCTTTTTGTGTGCGCGCGTGCGCGCTGAAGTGTGAAATGAAGGTGGAGAATGGATTCTCCAGAGAATATATTGCTGGCCCTTTCCTTTGATCATCTGGAAATTGTTCTTCATTTTTGTCTATTGTTGCCATACTTTTTCAGGCATAAAGCACTGAAGGACCTCAAAGATGAGATATTCAATCGTCACCTTAATCTCAAGGAAATGGCCTCTGGGTTAGTCTTACCTTGTGATATTTAAGTTCACTTACTTTCTTGCTTCTTATACTGAACCGTACCTCTGATACGTATAAAGGAAAGATCTTTTCGACTAGCTATCGCAACCGTTGTCAATCTTCTTCCGTTATCATGTTCTTTCACCCATTCTTATGGTCTCTGGCACCATCTCAGTTCGATGAGAGACACGAGATCCTTTCTCTCGAGGCTGTTCAATGAATCCAGCCACGGAGGGCACACAATTCATAGTGTTTTGCTAGTCACTATGCAGTTTCACCAAACCACAAGGGTGCAATAGTATGCATTTATATGATTAGGGCTTTACATTTTTTCCTTTTCTAGCAAAGGAAAATGACTCTCCTGTTTGTCGGAGTATATATTCCTATGTTTTTTCACTCTCATATGGCAGTTTAATGTTTTCCTCTTCTTGATTGGCTGGTATATTTATTTGGTGGCTGAACCTGAGTGAGATTTCATTTGTCTAGATCTTAATAATTATTTTCCCTTCAGATTTGAGATATTGGGTATGCATCGTCATGTGGAACATCGGGTAGATTATATGGAATGGGCTCCAGGTTTGACATAATACTCAACTCTGATTATAGTCTCAATCTGTTTGATGAACTGGACTTTGTTTTATTGAAAAATTTGTCAACCTGCTCTGTATCTCAATTTGCCTATTCAAAGTTTTACGAGTCCCTCAGATTTTTTGTCTACTTTTTGGTGCACAGACTTGTCCATCACTTTTTCCCCCTCTTGCTCTAAGAATTATCTTTTATCTTCGCGTCACCTTTCACTTGTGGCATGTTAATTCTAGGTGCTCGCTATTGTGCCCTTGTTGGTGACTTCAATGGCTGGTCACCAACTGAAAATTGTGCTAGAGAGGGTCACGTTGGCCATGACGACTATGGTTATTGGTTTATCATTCTCGAAGATAAGCTAAGGGAAGGAGAAAAGCCTGATGAGCTTTACTTTCAGCAGTATAACTATATAGACAACTATGACAAAGGTGACAGTGGTCTTACCATAGAAGAGATCTTCAGAAAAGCAAATGATGAATACTGGGAACCTGGAGAGGATCGTTTTGTGAAAAATCGATATGAATTACCAGCAAAGTTATATGAGCAGTTATTTGGGCCAAATGGGCCTCAATCAATAGAGGAATTGGGAGAAATACCGGATGCTGAGACGAGATATAGAGCTTTCAAAGAAGAGCATAAGGATGATCCGCCTGGCAGCCGACCTCCATTTGACGTTATTGACAATGGTAGAAACTATGACATTTATAACATAGCGGGTGATCCTATTACCTATGAAAAGTTTAAAGCTAAGAAGCCACCAATAGCATATTGGTTAGAGACGCGTAAAGGGAGGAAAGCATGGCTAAAAAAGTATGCTCCTGGTATTCCTCACGGAAGCAAATATAGGGTATACTTTAATACTCCCAGCGGACCATTGGAACGAGTTCCTGCTTGGGCTACTTATGTACAGCCAGGTATCCCTGCTTTTCAACTATCAGCATAGATCAACTGGTTTCCATCTTCCTTCCAAACAATAGATTTTGTGCGTTGTTATTTTGACGTGAACTACAGTGTCAAGTATTTTGTTTCAACAACCACCACCAACTCCACCACCAAGCCTTTTAACACTAAGTGGAGTCATCTAAATGGATCTTTTGACACATTGTGCTCTATCCTGGACCAAATCTTTGTTATATCGTATGTCTGATTTTTATTCAAAGTATCTGACTTTATCTTTTTAGGCCTTCTCCTACCCCTTTTACCCTGCATTTCACCATATTATCACATATTCTGACTGAAGCATTAAATCTGCTGTTTGACATATCTGAACCACCTTAATAAGTTTCTCCTAATTTTATAATCATTTGGAGCCACTCTATTTTTTCTCAGATACATTTACTTAATATCCAACATTTTGTTAGATGTGATTAATCTACAATTCTAATAGGTGTCCGCTACTTTAAGAGAATCCTCTTAGTGGTTATTGTAGTTAAATGTCAAAACAATCTGTCTGAGAGGTTACCTGTCAGATCAAATGAACTACTATAAGCTCTTGTAATGATTTTTAGTGGGAACCAAATGTCTAAAAGTCCAATTAACTAGAAGTATGCCATAGGAATGAAAAGTTTATTGCAAGTATAGAAGCTCTCCTCTATCTCCAAAACATTATACATGCCTAAGTCAGTACTGTTTTGGGCGCATATTTTCCTGGTTCATTACAATGGTGTACTTCTGATCATTTCTTATTTAATTCTATTTGTGTGGGTATGCAAATTATTCCAAGAAACTCTTGCCTGCAGTTTATAGATACACTGATATGGCATCACATAGATTCTGTATGATGTTAAATAGTCAATGACAGATGCAGAAGGAAAGCAAGCTTTTGCTATTCATTGGGAACCACCACCTGAATGTGCCTACAAATGGAAAAACCCTAGTCCGAAGGTGCCAGTGTCTCTGCGTATATATGAATGCCATGTTGGAATTAGTGGATCCGAGGCAAAAGTATCTTCCTTTAATGAATTCACTGAGAAGGTTGCGCCCTAAATGTACCTTTTATTCTGATTCAAGATGTTGTAACATCCTGACAATTACTTTCTTACACTGTAGGTTCTTCCTCACATCAAGGATGCTGGTTATAATGCAATACAATTGATTGGGGTAGTCGAGCACAAGGATTATTATACTGTTGGCTATAGAGTGAGTTACAAAAGATTATCCTCTCTTCTAACATAAAACGTCATTTTTTAGATAGGGCCGAGTTTTTAGTTTCTCAGCTAAATTCAAATGACCCTTTGCATGCTTATAGGTAAAAATTCTGTTGATTGTTTGAAACTCAAGTACAATTGCTGCATTGGGTGCAATAAATATGTGATGTTGTCAAGCATCATTTGGCAATGCAGGTGACGAATTTTTATGCCGTGAGCAGCCGATTTGGTACTCCTGATGACTTCAAGCATTTGGTTGATGAAGCACATGGTATTTTCTCTAGGACTTACAAATGACTTATTACTAGTTAATATCTTAATCAGGAGAAGCTAGTAAAAAATTTTGTGACTTTTGGGACCTACAAGCTAGCCACTTTAACATGTGGCTTGATTTTGTAAATTTCTAATGCACTATAGAATTCAATATGTTACTCATTAAAGAAATAGCTAGCATTTACTGTTCTGACACTCTGATTTCAGTATTTTGGTGAAATAAGTGTTACTCTTTCCAGTTACATGGCGAGCCCAAGAGCAAAATCTTTTAGTATTAAGAAAGTGCATTGCCTAGGTTTTTACCGGTTTGTAAAGAATTAGGTAAATGTTAAAAAGAATTTCCTGAATTAGTCACACGCAGTTCTTTCTTATTCAAGTTTTCTGTGAGACATTCTTAGAAAATTGTATCAAGTGTCTACTACCAATTTTTTCCTCACGTGAAGAAAGTATGTAGTGAATGTACTTTGTATTGCAATTCATGTTGTGCTCAAGATATTTTCTTGTTGAGCAGTTTGGTTGGGCATCACAGTCCATTTACATCCTAAAGCCATCTCTCTCTGTTCCATTCCTATAACCTTAAATGAGGTTATGCTTGTCATTTAGTGTTTCTTATTCTCTATTTCTCATTACAGGTCTTGGATTGTTGGTCTTTTTGGATGTTGTCCATTCCTATTCAGCTGCAGATGAGATGGTCGGTCTCTCACTATTTGACGGTTCAAACGACTGTTACTTTCATACAGGTAGAAGCATGTTGGAGGCTTTTGTCACCATTTTGCAAGAGGAATTTGTTTACGTATATCCTTGCTTTTCTTTCATCATGGTAAATGACCTTGTTTTCTGCATTAAATTTGCTAGGGATCATGATACTTTAGTTCCAGTCTTTGATTATTTTTTGCCACCATTTTTGCACTAGAAATGATGATGGAGTAATGCCTCTGAATGTATGATGAACCTCTGCTTGAAAATATAATGTTGTTTCTGTAAAGATGTAATGTCATGATATGCTCAAGCTATTGATCTTCTAGACTTGTTCACATTTTATCTGGTTCACACACAGCACACACACATATATTGCTCAACACGATAACTTTATGAACTTATTTTCGCTTTTCATTCTGTTATTCTTGTCTTATTCCAGTCATTTTTCTCTATTGAATGCTGTGGCTTGGCCGAAATTATTTCCTATGCTGTATTCGAGTGTAATGGCTAACATCTAAATAATCCCTTTCAAACTTTCCCAAACTGTCCTTAACCTGGCACTTACTAATTTAGTGCATTCAGGAGCTGTAACTGTATGTGGGTTTTAATTAAGTTTTGCCATTGGCTTTTATGCTGTTGTGTCATGGCTTCTGTATTCCATCTGGTATCTGGAAAATCATCCGATGGTTGCATGAAGATTGTGGATTACCAATCTGATCAAGTGACTATGCTGCTATATGAAAAACTGCTTGCTTGTGTAGGTAAGCGAGGACAACACAAATATTGGGGTACCCGAATGTTCAGATATGGAGATCCTGATGTTCTGCATTTTCTTCTATCTAATCTAAATTGGTAAATGTACAATGCAACTGATATTTTTCGTTCTAATCTCTGGTATCAATGGACTTATGACCTGCAGACTTCCTGTCTACCTAAAGGGGCAGCTGTGTTTTTTTTGGCCGTTCAAAGTTTGTGACCTGTTATATGGTGTTTCTTTGGGCATGTACTCAAGTTAATAATGCTGCCTTGCTCATAGATGCTGCTTTGGCAGGTGGGTTGTTGAGTATCATGTTGATGGTTTCCACTTCCATTCTCTCTCATCAATGATGTACACGCACAACGGTTTTGCCTCTTTTACTGGAGACTTTGAAGAGTAAGGTCACCTTGGCTAAAGTTTTTCCATCATCCACCCATGTGGTCTTGAATGCACTGTAGATCCCTGTGAAAGGATTCTCTGTTTGGTTTGCTCTCATGATATATTAGGAACTTAGTTGGCAATTCATCCGTTGCAGGTACTGCAATCAATACGTTGACAGGGATGCATTGATGTACCTCATTTTGGCAAATGAAATACTCCATGCTCTTCATCCAAATATAGTGACAATTGCTGAAGATGTGAGTTTTGATTCAGAAGTTCTCCTCGTGAAGTGGACGATTAGAGTTTCGATATAAGTATTGAATCTAAATTTGTCTGTTTCTTTCCCTTTAAATGGAAGTTACAGAATATTTGATGACTCAAAAGTGATAAATAAGGGAAAGAAATTCATCCCCTGACAGTTCTTTTAGCATGATGTCCTTGCAGTCATTAGTGGTTAAAAGCATATTGCAGATAGAATTGTTATCAAGTAATTTTTTTCAATTGTCAACTACTGTCTTTAGACCAAAAACATTTAATGCCTTTAGACCCTATATACAGGCGACATCTTATCCAGGTCTGTGTGAGCCAACTTCGCAGGGTGGATTGGGATTTGATTATCATGTCAATTTAGCTGTATCAGAGATGTGGCTGTCTTTACTTGAAAAAAATCCAGATCACGAGTGGAGCATGAGTAAGGTCATCTTCTGTGATATTTGAGATCATAATATTACTCAGCGATAGAATGATATCCTTCCTAATTATACTTAAAAATCTTCGACGCAGCTTTGCAGTATTCAAGCTGACTTTAATTATCACTGCAGATTGTCAGTACATTAATTGGTAACCGACACTATGCTGATAAGATGCTAATTTACGCGGAAAACCACAATCAAGTAATTATTTTTTTTATTGCATAAAAGCTTCTGTTTTAGTCCTAGATCATCATCGTCATTATCCTCACTAATTATTTCGTTTCTTGCTTGTTTAATGCCATCGTTGTGACCTTCCAGTCCATATCCGGAGGACAGTCATTTGCTGAGATACTTTTTGGTAAAATCAGGGAGCATTCTTCTGGCTCAGGAGATCTACTACTTCGAGGCTGTTCATTGCACAAGGTAGGTGAAGTTCTCCCTCAAGATCTAGTTAGTGTTTCACTCTTCTTTTTACCACCTGTGTTATTTTTCTTTCTGATATCTTGTTAAGGTAGCAATTGCAAAGAAATTGTAACTTTCTTTTCTTTATCTGCGCTGCATTGGAATTCATTCCACATCCTGATGATTTTGTAGTAAATATAGATTTTGTAGTAAATATAATGAGATACTATTTGCAATACCTCTCAAAGTGTAGGATTTTGGTTTGATGAACAAAGTTAAGATAGGTACCTTCAATCTTTTGTTGTATTTTTGGCTGCTAAGACATGATATGTGCTACTTTTAGCTACTGGATTTTCTGTAGATAGCAAGTTATCTAATGACCTTGACTGTTGCTATTCCTAGTACTTGGTGTGCTTTGCCGTGGTGTCAAGTTAAAATTGTGCATGCTTCTCTAATAATCTTTTAGCCTCATATTTGGCATGTTTATGTTGAAGTTTACTGTGCAAGATGGTGCCACAGATAGGTACTAGATGTTGGGACTGTATCTCTGATGCCTTGAGAAGGATCGAAGACTTTGCAAGCCTTAAAAGTCGAAATTACATATATTCTTTGGCTATGAGATCACTAAGGCAATTGGTCATTGTTATTGTTGTTGACATCACTGTGAAAGATTTCAATTTCTTTATTGTTGTTGCTAACCAGCAATTACCTTTAAACTCTCATTTTCGGTTTTTGAAACTAGTGTAGTTGATTCTGAATTCTATCATCTTTTCTTGAGTCAGATGATCCGACTAATAACATTCACAGTATGTGGACATGCTTTCCTCAACTTCATGGGTAACGAATTTGGACATCCGGAGGTAACAAGTGCTTCCCTCTAGCTGTTTGTAGGACTTTGTATCATATGAATAATAAATCTTTTATGCTGTTAGAGGGTTGAATTTCCGATGCCAAGCAACAACTTCTCCTATTCCCTGGCCAAACGGCGCTGGGATCTGTTGGGAAATGGAGTGTATCAAAATTTGTTTTCCTTTGACAAGGTATGGGTGCTGACATTAACTTACTTATGAACTAGAGATGAAAAGAATTTCAATGACATTTTATCCCTAGTACAGGAAGATTTAACTTTCTGCCTTTAGTCTGCATCCATGAACTGATCCTTCCTTTGAAGGATTCCTCACTTCTTTCTCTCATTCAAAACCGTTTAAAAGTCTGATGTTCTGAGCAAGTTCCACTTGACCTGACCTTTTACTTCTTTCTGTTGCATATAATTTTTGTATTTCGGTAAGCACCCTTTGGTTCTTTGATGCTACTCCATTTATTCTGCTCTTGAAATAGAGAATATTGTTTCCATGTTGTTATCATTAATGTGCAAACGGTTGCAATTAAACTTTGTGTAATATTCTTTAATGGCGAAATTTTGCAAATTTTTTTTTTTTCTAGGACATGATGAAGTTGGACGAGAATGAGAGGGTGCTTTCTAGAGGTTTTCCAAATATCCATCATGTGAATGACTCCAGCATGGTATGAAGATTATCAGTTGTTATTTGTTGTGTTAGCATTTATGTTTCTTTGTGATGGGAGCATGGCAATCGGTCTGTGGATCTTCAGGCTTATGTACCTTTGCGCGCGCGCGCTTTAGGCAGCATGCTTTGTTGAAACCAGTTCCAGATTTCTGGATTTATGATCAGCTTTTTTCTTTGGGCAGGTTGCTGTTTGCCTGTATTTTTGCATTTTTTAAGCATGCGTAACCACTTGAACTTCAAGGTTGAGCAAGTAAATATGGGGGTTTAGCTGAAAAGTTGGTGTGACAGGTCAACAGATGAATACAGAAACCTAAATGAATTTTAAATATGCTAGTTATTCATCTTATTGATGTCAATGGACAATCAACTCTTTATTGGTCCACTATGAAGGGTCTCTCTCTCTCTCTCTCTCTCTCTCTCACGTGTGCATGCACACACTCTCACACACTCACGCAGGCATGCACATGGATTTGTGGGTTCCTAGTGGTATGTGACTGAGTATGTAAGCTCCCATTTGGACATAAGTACATGCACTGCTGAAAGCCATCTTTAAGGAGCTATCACCAAACCTTATAAGCATCATATGATATTAAGGTTACAGTTTGTGCAACAAGCAACAAGATTGATCTCCCTTCTGAAAGTACTCTGAAACCATGTGACACACTTATTGTTTATGCGTGGTTTGTGATTTGCAGGTGATTTCTTTAATACGAGGTCCTCTTCTCTTTGTATTTAACTTTCATCCAACTGCTTCCTATGAAAGATATGTGATAGGTGTGGAAGAGGCTGGAGAGTATCAAGTAAGTGAATGCTTCATATCCAGAAGATTTTTCCATAGCATGTAGTTTCGGTACAGCTTGGAAGTGCTTAGCATGAGGATATGAGGCCTGTGTGCAGACCTCACAAATGTTATCTTTGAATTTGTTAGTGCACTGAATGGGTTAGTTTATCTGTTTTGAGTGGTGTTTACATGATGGCCAGGCAATACTAAATACAGATGAAAAGGACTATGGAGGACAAGGGCTTATAGAGGAAAGCCAGTATCTCCGGAGAACCATTAGCCGACGGTAATATTTTCTTTTCCAGTGCATTGCCTACTTATCGAGTTCTGCAACATCCTTCTCCTCCAACTTATGATCCTTAACTCTGTAGAGCTGATGGCTTGCGGAATTGCTTGGAAGTGCCTGTACCAAGTAGGACTGCCCAGGTTTGTGAATGGACTGGATTGTCATTGGCATCTCTCTCTCTCTCTCTCTCTCTCTCTCTCTCTCTCTCTCTCTCTCTCTCTCTCTCTCTCTCTCTGTGCCTATGCGCATGTGTGTGCTTGTGTGTGGCAATGATACAGAATCATTTCAGATGTTGGCGCAACCAACATTATACTGTTAGGCCAATCTTTCTTAGGATCCAGATGAACAGCGAAAAGTTGACGCTAGAAAATGAGCTTGGCAATGATTGACAAAAAATGCCGCTCTCCTGAGAGAAGCTGACTTTTCAGTATCTGACTTGCTCAGTTCATGGTTATAGATTTTAAGTAGATGGAACTTATTTCCTATTAAACATTAAGTAGAACCAGTTTTATATGCGTTCTCATAGTTGAAATTGTTACAATCTTAGAACTGCATATGGCTCAGCCATTCTAATAGAATGGATGATTTTCCTGTGTCTAAGTCTTTAAGTTATCAAATCAAGCATTAAGGATTCATCCAAAAATGTTGTTTTCCTTTTTCACAAGTCTCATGTATACTTTCCACTGGCAAGGTTGTTAGTCCCATTTGATACTGAATAAGTTCAGAAGTGATGCCTATGTTCCATCTTTTACCCTGCTGACCCGCTTGAGGATACAGGAGGCTAGAATTATCGCAATTTTCTTTTGTCAAGCAAAGAAAAGTTCACGGTTTCATTTAAGATATGTACTGAGAAGCTTTGCATTTCTGCAGGTGTACAAATTAAAACGGATCTTGAGGATATAAATATTATATAACTTTCTCAACAAGAGTTCATTTGGAGGTTGGAAAGGACAAAGAAATGCAATTTTGCAAAGCTAATTTTGAAACACAAGAAGCAGGCGAGATAAACACTGCTTGGCATGTCAGCTCTGAAAGATCACTTGCCCTTCTGACTTGCGTCAATGCTAGTTGCTGGAACATAAAACTGTGACAGAATAAATAATTCCAATTGAGGTATAATGTGGAATTTTAGTCTATTCACCTTAGAAATTTTTGCCGTCCTCTTTCAAGGAAACAGATCAAACTTTTTCTGGCATGGGCAGCCTGGAGTAGTGAAAGTTTCAGCTCTCACAACATGTGGAATCACTAAGAATCGGAGTGGCATCAGGGCAGACCATTCAGAATCTAAGGCCCTCACTCCCTTTTTTTTTTTTTTTTTTTTTTTTTGGAGATCGAGACCCTTACTCCGTTTGGTGTCTTGCAGAGGAACGTATGTGGTTGGTCTAGATCTCTCTGACAGAAGACCGTACAAAGATCATCCATTGTCTTCTTTTTGGCTCCTTCATTTGATCATGTATATCCATTACCTTTTACATGACTTTTTTTTAAAGACAAAATTTGACACGAGGGAGTTTGTATTGTAATTAGCGAACCATTTAAAAGGAGCATGACATTATTGTATTAGGTCGTCCTCAATGCTGTAAGAGATGGCGTCTATATGTGAGCAACAGGGGCATGGCAATTGGATTGAGCTGGTGGAATGCATCGTCGTGTGAATCCTCCTGATCTAATGATGGCCGCTTGAACATTGCGATCGGTAACTTGCTAACTTGTCCACAAAATTTCTGCGCTGGAGCGACATGGGTGGCTTCATCATAGCTTGTGTATGGCTTGATTGAGCGGGTGATTCAAGATTTGTCGGATGGCATGTGAAAGGTCAGCCACACAATCTGCCATTTGAGATCCACACAAGAATAAGGGGGAGACAATGTCAAGAGTTCTGGTCCGAGTGGCGTTAAATTTGGAAGTCTTTTAGGAAGATTTGTCTGATCTATGCCATCAATCTTTCTGCCATTTGTCCTGCGCCTCCAATTTGGTAGTGGATTTGTCCCTTCAAATGCTGAAATTCAAATTATCAAAGTTGTGTCTAATAGAAATAAAAAATTCGTGTCGGAGATACTCGTCAAATAAGACTAGAAATGGATTTTTATGACGAGAAAACAGTGGTCGAGCTTTCACGAAGCGGGAATGTTTTGGTTTCTTGTTCCCTGTTGATTCAATTAGCCAGGCTAAACACTCAACTTACAAAAATGCAGAGAAAAGGATGCTATCTTGTCTCAATCTTTTTTTTAAATCTCCGGCATTTATCGTGCATCTAGCCTGTTTTTTTGGTAAGGTCTGGCATCTAGCCTGTTTTTATCTTCTTATTCCATTAAAGAATTTGACGACGCTTTCTAGAGTTTTGTTGGGAAGTTTTAGCTGGATTAATGGCATTTTATTTACAAGGAGTATTACAGATGTAAAATACATCTTCTGTCAGTTAGACTAATGGCATTTTAATTAGGAAAAAAAAAGGTCGATAAACAAAATATTGGTAACCGGTGAGAATGAAGTTGGTAACTTAGAACAGTGGGTGACGAATGCAAATGAAAGTCGGTAATTTATGAGAATGAGGGGTGATTTTCGAACCGACCAACTAACTAATTATTGCTAAATTCAAAATAAGTATTTTCAACTTATGGAGAAATTACCGGACTAAGCAGTTAGGGCGCGTTTGGAACATTTCGTTTAAAAATTGTTTCGGGGAAACGAAATAGAAAAAAATGTTTACGTTCCGGGGAACAATTTTTGAACAAAAAACGCGTTTGGTAAATTTGTTCCGGGAATAAAAATGAACAAAAACACGTTTGGTAAATTTGTATAATTTTTTTATTTCTTTTAATTTTTTAATGTTTTTTCTATTTTCTTTCTTATTTTCTTATTTTTTTTTCTTTTTTTCTTTTTCCTTTTTTTCTTCTTTTGGCCGGCGAGGCTCGGCCTCGCCGGCCGACCTAGCGGTGTCCGGCCGCCGCGGCCCGCCGACGCCCGGGCGGGACCTCGCCGGATCTCGGGCGGCTCGGCTCGCCCGCCGGCCGAGCGACGCCGACCTAGCGGTGTCCCGGCGAGGCCGAGCTCGCCCAGCGGCCGGTGAGGCTCGGCCTCGCCGGGCCACCGCCAGGCGACGCCGACCTGGCGGTGTCCCGGTGAGGCCGAGCCTCGCCGGCCGCTGGGCGAGCTCGACCTCGCTGGATCTGGGCGAGATCGAGCTCGCCCAGCCCGGCGCGAGGTCGGCCTCGCCCAGCTACGGCGAGGCTCGGCCTCGCCGGGGGCCGGCGAGCCTCACCGTGGCTGGGCGAGGCCATGGCCGGCGACCGGCCAAAGAAAAAAGAAAGAAAAAAGAAGAAGAAAAGAAGAAGAAGAAAAAAGAGAGAAGAAAATGGAAAGTGTTTCTAAAATGTGTTTCGAAACAAGAAACAACTTTTTTTTTTTTTGTTTTTGCTGTTCCGATGTGTTTTGGGAACAAAAAAATAATTTTGGAACAAAAACGCACCCAAACGCATTTCTGTTCCTTTTTTGTTCCCAGGAACAAAAAAACAAAAAAGTTGTTTAAAAACAGAAAAAAGAAATGAAAACAAACGCAGCCTAAGCCGGTCAAATGCTACTTACCAACAATATTTGTAATAAACCAATACAGAAAATGGTTCCGTTTTAAACAATAGAATTTTGCTGCAATGTAGAAGTTCAGGTGCATATCCAGGAACAGGTGACAGAAAGCCAACGATGTTGCATTCTGCTATGTAATGACGGTGAACTCAGCCCTAAGTCGTGGAATGTCCAACCAGTCTCATTGCTTCCACCAGTGTGCCCTTAAATCTATCCAAGTTGATGGTCACATTCTGGCCATCAATATACACAGCCCTAACTGCTGGGTACCCCTTGGCAAAGACCGATAAAGGGTCAACAATCACCGGATGATCGAGCCCGTATTCTTCAGCGAGAGAGCTCTCCTGGGGCTCTATCTTATACTCCAGATATTGCAGATCCATTGCGGTAGCCGGAATTTCGAAGTAGTTGGTCGAAGCCCACTCTAGTCCTAGTAGAACCACCTGAACTACCACTGCGCCATCCGGCAAAAAGATCTCGTTGGCAAGACCGGCACCATGGACTCCGACGAGAACGCTGCACGAACCAACCATCTTCGCAAACTGCTCTAGATTCGATATCGTACTAGGCCCTGCCATCACTACTTGGAAGCCCAACTCCTGTGCCAGTTCCATGATGGCGTCCTCATTCAGGAATTTTCTCGAGTTGCTCCTGGAAATGATGATCAGGACCGGCTTTCGTAGCTTTCCGATCTCGTGCATGTTCTTGGTCTTGAAATTGTAGGATTCTCTGAGGAATTGCCTGAATTCACGCATGGAGTGTCCTCTGGGGACGTCGCTGGTGTTCAGGGCTAAATTGCCGTGGTACCTAAGTCCCACAACTGCCCCTGGAAAGCAGTGAACGCTCCCATCGGCTAAATTGAGAGCCTCGTAATCAGACAAGCGGTTCAAAATACTTGAATATTTCCGAATCCACCTTTGGTTGTAATCGGTGGCAATGAACGTCAGCTGCAAGCGGAAGTGCTGGCAGGTGAGGAACAAGGGAATGATGATTTCGCTGAACTCGTGGAAGGTGTTTCCCGTAACGCCCGTCGAGAAGATCACTGCTGGGGTGCTGTGCGTGAAATTGCAGGCCGGTAAATTAGCTGCGTCCCTGTGAAGTATCTGGACCTGAGTGACTAGTTTCATTGCCCCCCTGTCTTCTCTTCTCGCATAGGGTCGAACCAAGCGCCTGGACTGAGATCCATCCGACCGCACGTGAACAGTCAAACCGCCATTGGAGATCCTAACGGGTTTAGCTGAGAGACACATTTCGGTGTGTAGGTCAAAGTGGCATGTGAACCCTTCAACCTGAAGTTGGTTTCTCTCTTCCCCTGCATAAGGGTATGAGCTCAACTTACTGTACGCGAAACAAGGACAAATTGAAAAGCAAGCAGAGGTCGAATATGCTGTCTTTTTGCTTCTGAAAATGCTCTTTGACTCAATTAAGTTTGAGTGTGCACGATTCTTGTAGAAATAATGAGGCAAACTTATGTTAACGTGTTGGCTACATTTGAAATAAGCAAAGAAATGCAGAAGCTGAAAAGGTAACCTCTTACTAGTCTTCTTAGCAGATCCTTGAGAGCGTCTCTCTCTCCAGTGACCTCGCCTACCTCTCCGGCATCACCATTGCCCCTCCAATTTGGAATCTGATTCCTCCCTAACATGTGTACTCTGGGTTAGGAGTTACCTCAACATGACATACGACAGGAAAAGAGAAGTGAGGTTGAACTAGGAACTGTAGCTACATGATAGAAATGGCTCGTCCTTCCATACGAGAAGGGCAATACAGAGCGAAACTGCGATAAGCAAGCACCCCGTCGACGCTGCTCCGAGCATTGGGCGCTTCGACTCCTTCCCCATACTCTGTCGAGCTAAAGCACATGGCCGAGCCTGCAAATTTTAATAGACTAAAAACCCTGAATTGAGGAATTCATTGTGGTTGAGGGGTCTCATTCTTTCTTAAAGATTCTTGCATACATCTGCCTCTGCAACTAGGGCAGTTCGATCTAATTGGCAGATTCAATTTCGTAAGACTTCCTGGAGATGATAGAGATACGTTAGCTGGAGTATCATATTTTATTATCATATTTTATTCATCAAGTCTCCCGAGGAGAACAGTAGTGATTAATTTAATGCTTTGTATAATGGATAGCCTGATCATTTTGATTCTTTGCTCGGCGCAATTTTAGCTGAACAGTCTTAAAAATCTTAATTTACAGTGCCAAGCAAGCTCTTGTTTGACTTTCATGTGCTCAATCAGTGGACTTTCCCCACTCTACATTTAAGTGTCTACTCCATCTCGTAGAAGTGGCTCGAGTCATATGCAACCAAAACCTCGTGACTTCTTATACAACCGGTCAAATCACTAATTTACAGAGAAAAACCTGTAAAATTATGTTGATACATGTTGCGTCGCATTTGAATTTAGCTCTAGATGTTTCATACTTCGTCCCGTGTCATGAAACGGATCATATCTTGAAGATAATTAGCCACCTCTTCTCTGTAAGTTTCATCTTCGCCACGTCCTGTGGGATCTGGAGTGATCTTGCATCAGATCCTAGTAAAGTGAAATTATGCTCCAGACGTTGGCTCTCACAACGACATCTAGATGACAACAAAACATGACACGCCCTGTTTGTTAATAGAGCTGCACTGATAGATTAAACCAAGAAGAGAAGGATCGTGTGGAACCTGCAAATTATGCGCATTCGTATTGTCTACGGAGCCGAGGTGAATCTAGAAAATCTCGCAGATAACAACGTTGCCTTCTGTTATCATTCTACAAACGTCTTCTTCTGTTCAGCTTAGTCAATCTTCACAAGTCGATTCACAATGTCCCCTTTTCAAAGATTATCTACAATATCGTATTTCAAGATAATGTAGTATTTATATGTTGCATTCTATATTGTAACGTGCAGAGCAGGTTTCGTTTCGCACGTGAAACGGTGTTGTTTGATACTATATATAAAATCTGCAAAACGTACTAATATATTTTATATTGACAGGTCTCAAATTTGAGCTCGAAAAGGAAATTTGCTTAATGCAAATGGGTTTCCTTTATTTCAGTAGATTTTCTATTTGGGTGGTTACCTTTCCTATTTTGGACCCAACTCTTGCTATGTCTGCTTTGTGAAGATCCTCTTCGTGAGTTAAAAGCCAACTAAATCTTGTGCACAAGAGTACTGTAATTCTTTTGTGAGATTATTTCATGAGTAATTGTGAGGGTACTGATTATGTGACTTAAGTGTGAATGTAATCTCTGTTTTGTCACTTGATCTCATGTGCTATGCTGTTTGGGGAACCAATCAAACCACATAAACTTATTGTTCGATTTATTTTCTTGTTCTATTCATTTTATTGTTACTCGCTCGTTTTCTGCAACAGATTCAAAAACAAATCCCAGGTATATTCCAAGAAAAAAGACAGAAATCCAACAGTGTTGCCTTCCTGTTTTGCAATGACAATTAATTCAACCTGAAAGTGTGGAGTGTACAACAAGTCTCATTGCTTCCACAAATGTCTCGTTGAATCTAGCCAAGTTGATCTTCGCATCCTGACAATCCACATACACTGCCCTGACCTTCTTGTATCCTCCCTTCACATAGATCGACCCAGGATTGCGATCACCTGGTGGTGATTGAAGCTGTAAATTTCGAACAGAGAGCTCCCATTCAGCTCTATCTTGTACTCCAGATATTGTGCATCCATGCCGGCTGTGAGGACTCCGTAATGGGTTTGCTAATGTCCAGTCCTGTCCCAGCCACACCACCTGCACCACTACTGCACCGTCTGGTAAAAGGATCTCTTTCCTGAGCCCCGCCCTGTGAACTCCTACCTTGACGCTGCATAAACTGGCCGTCCTGGTGAACTGGTCAAGGTCCAACATTGTTTCAGGCAATGTCCTGACTACTTGACTACTAACTTCCACACCAGTTCCTCGGCCTCTTCGTACAAGATTTTCCTTGACGTACACCCCGGCGACGGCTAGCCACGGCGAGGCTTGGCCTTGCCCAGATTTGGCAAGGCTGAGGCTAGCTGGACCTTGCCCAGCAGGTCACCGGCTACCGCCATGACAGGCGACCGGCTACAAAGAAGGAGGAGGAAGAAGAGAAAAAGAAAAAGAAAAAAGAAAAATATAATAAAGTATTAAAAAAATTAAAAGAAACAAAAAATTTAAGAATTTTACCAAACGCATTTTTATCTCGGGAATATAAATTTTGGACAGTTACCAAGCGCGTTTTTTTGCTCAGTTTTTGTTACTGGAAGCAGAATAAAAAAAATCATTTTTGATTAAAAATTGTTTCCCGAAGTAAGATGGTTACCAAACGCGCTCTTAAACTAATGGCGTTTTGATTGGAAAAAAAAGTTGTTAAATCATTTGTATTAAGATTGGTAATCTCATATAAGAGTTTGTAACCTTGAGGACTAGATAAAAATTGGTTATTTATCATAATAATGGTTGAGTTCGAACCAATTAACTAAATACGCGAATTATAACTATCATGTTTCAGAAATAGATATTTCTATTTCTATTTCCCTTGACAAATTTTTGAGCAGAGAAATGCATTTGATAACAATCCAAAATTTCTAATTCTAGAACAAAAATTTGTTTGACAACAATGTAAAAGTTTTATTTCCAAAATTTGTAATAGAGCAAATTTGATGCTAAAAACCAATGTGAAAACTCCCTCATTGCATCAAATCTCTCGAAATTATGTGAGAAAAATGTCCAATAAAGAAACCATTGACTAAAATTGCATTACCAAACAGATTATGTTCCAAACCTTTTCCTAAGAAAAAAAATAGAACAATAGATAAACCGAATGGTTATCATAAGCTCTCTAAATATTGGTTATTGAAAGTAAGTAAATATAACTTACCACCAATCACGTTTTGCTTACTACCAACCTTATTTGCAGATTACAAATATGGAAAATTGTTAAATTTTGTAGCATACAAAACAACAGAACTTTGCTTTAACCAAAGTTTGAGGTGTATGTCCCAAAACAGATGACAGAAAAGCCAACAGTGCTGCCCTAATCCTGGAATGTCTAACCAGTCTCATCGCTTCCTGCAGCGTGTCCTTAAATCTATCCGAGTTTATCTTCACATTCTGGCCATCGACATACACAGCCCTCGTTGCTGCGTACCCCTTTACAAAGACGGATGCAGGGTCGACAATCACCGGATCATCCAGCCCGCATACTTTGGACAAGGAGCTCTCCTTGGGCTCTGTCTTTTATTCCAGATACTGCAGATCCATTGCGGTCGCTGGAATTTTGAAATAGTTGGTCAAATCCCAGTCTAGTCCTAGCGGCACCACCTGAAGTACCACTGCGCCGTCCGGCAAAAAGATCTCGTTAGCAAGACCCGTGCCGTGGACTCCAACCAAAACGTTGCACGAACCAAGCATCTCTGCCATCATCTCTAGATTTCGACACCGTATTAGGCCCTGCCCTCAGTACTTGAAAGCCCAACTCTTATGCCAGTTCCACAACGGCATCCTCGTTCGGGAATTTTCTTGTGTGGTTTCTGGAAATGAGGATCAGGACCGGCTTCTGTAGCTTTTCAATCTCGTGCACGCTCTTCTTCACATCATATGATTCTCTGATGAATTGCCTGAGTTCGCGCATGGAGTATACTGCGGGACGTCGCTGGCATTGAGGGCTAGATTGTCGTGGTACCTGAGTCCCAAAACTGCCCCTGGAAAGCAGTGAACACTCCCATCGTCGGAATTGAGAGCCTCGTAACCAGACAAGTGGTTCAAAATTGGTTCAAAATCTTTTGAGTATTTCTGAATCCATGAGGCATCGCCATTGGTGGTGACGAACTTCAGCTGCGATCGCAAGTGCTGGCATGTGAGGAACAAGGGAACAATGATTTCGCTGAACTCGTGGAAGGCATTTTCTGTAACGTCCATCGAGAAGATCACTGCTGGGATGCTGTGCGCAAAATTGCAGGGTGGTAATGTGAAGTATCTGCACCCGAGTGACTGGTTTCATACTCTTTCGTCATCTCTCCTCGCATAGGGTCGAACTGAGCACTCGAACTGAGATCCATTGGACAGTATGTGAACAGTCAACCCGCCACTGGAGATCCTCACTGGTTTAGCTGAGAGACACATTTCAGTGTGAAGGTCGAAGTGGCATGTGATCCCTCCAACCTCAAGCTGGTTTCTCTCTTCTCCTGCACCCAGATGTGAGCTCAATTTACTGTAAGCAAAACAAGTACAAATTGAAGAGCGGGCAGAGGTTAAAGATGGAATCCTTCGATTCAGAGACTGTCATTTAATTCCATCAAGTTTGATTGTAGAAATATTGAGGCGCACTTCGTTTGCATGTTGACTTCATATTGAGCTGAGCATAGAAATGCAGAAGCCAAAAATGAAACCTCTTACTAGTCTTCTGAGAAGATTCTTAGAGAGCGTCTCCCTCTTCATTGACTTCATCTACCTCTCTCGCATCATTATTGCCCCTCCAATTTGGAATCTGAATCCTCCCTGAAATTTGCAATCCTGGTTAGGAGTCATCTTTCAATGGTCAACTGTGCAACTTGATATACGACTGCAAAAAGAGAGTATAAGTGAAATCAAGCTGAGAACCGAGATTACATGAAAGAAATGGCAAGTCCTTCGACACGAGAAGGCCGACACAGATCGAAACTGCAGTAAGCAAACAAACGATTGATGCTGCTCCGAGAACCGGGCGCTTCGACTCCTTCCCCATAATCCGTCAAACTAAAACACACAGCCAAGTCTGCAAATTTTTACAGATAAAACCAGAGAGTCCTGTAAGACTTCCTAGGGAGACGACAGAGAAAGTTAATTGAGAGAAACGTTAGTTGGAGTATCGTATTTTATTCATCGAGCAAGTCTCACGAGCAGAAAAGAGGGGATTAATTTAAGGTGGTTAGCCTGGTTATTTTTAACAATTTTAATTAAACGGTGCCGAGCAAGCTTTTGTTTGCTTTCACGTGCTCAATTAGTGGAATTTCTACCGAGCTACGTTTAAGCCTGCTACTGTATCTCTATATCGTAGATGAGGCTTGAGTAGATATGCATTAGCACCAAATCGTCATGACCTTTTTTTAACTGGTCAAATCATTATTTTAGCTAGAAAACTTAGTAATTCATACAATCTACGAGTTCGAACGTACTACATTGTGTCGTGTTTGAATTTGCTCTAGATGTTCCGTGTTTTGTCCCATGTGTCATGGAACACGTCGTTTTCAAATATTGCTGACCCTAGATGATCGGTCCCCTCTTTTCTCCATCTTTTTCGTCTCAACCTCATCATATGGGGTCTGGAACGACTATGAATCCGAATTTGTGAAGTGAAACTATGCTGCAAACATTTCACTCTTGCAACGAGATCTAGATGGCAACGAAAGGTGACGTTGGCTCTCTTTGTTTATAGCTATAACAATTAAAAAGGAGAGTTCGTCAAGAAAGATTAGACCTTGGAGAACGTGATCAAAAAATGAAGTACCAAAAGAAAACAACGGAGACCAGATCCACGATCATAGTAACTTTGGGCCAAATGGAAAAGTTTTTGGTTATTTCGAAAGTATAAAAAAATGATTGCTGTTGTACTGGCAGATTAAACCAATATGAGGAGTTTGAAGAAAATTAAAAAATTTATGAAAAAAATAAAAAAAGGGAAGGTCCCAAGAAAAAACCACACAAATCCAACAATGTTGCCCTCCTGCGCCACAATGACAATTAAAAGTGTATTTTATAACCATTCCATTCGCGGGTAAAATTTTGCTCAGAAATAGTTTTTTCAAATTTTGTTGCTTGAATAAATTTCTGAACATCCAAAAAAGTGTTTGATAACTGCACAATCTATTCTTGAAAGAAAAAGAAATTGACCTAATTTTGAACAAAGAATTAACTTTTTTCTACTTCTTAATTATGTTCTAAATTTATTCATTGACCATTTATTTGTTCACGAGAATAGAAATATTAGCTGACACTAACGAATGAATTTCTGTTCTTTTCTTATTCAAGGGAACAAAAGAATAAAAATAATCAAGAATGGATAAGCTACCAATCAGCGCTTACTTCAATTTGAAGTTATGGAGTGTCCAATTAGTCTCATTGCTTCCGCAAGTGTCTCATGGAATCCACCTTCATATCCTGACGGTCCACATACACTGCCCTGACCGTCTTGAATCCTCCCTTCACATGGATCAACCCAGGATTGCGATCACCTGGTGATTGAAGCTGTAAATTTCCTACACAGAGCTTCCCTTTGGCTTTACCTTGTACTCCAGATATTGCGTATCCATGGCGGTCGTGGGGACTCCGTAATGGGTAGCTGATGCCTAGTTCTGACCCAGCCGCACCACCTGCACCACTACCGCACCGTCTGGCAAAAAGATCTCTTTCGTGAATCCTGCCCTGTGGACTTCTACCTTGACGCTGCAGTTAGTGTACAAAGTAGTCAGGACATTGCGCAATACAGTGTTGGACCTCAAACTAGATTTTCCTTGACGTACATCAGGGTGACTAGAACTCAAGACCGGGCTCCACCACTTTCTATCTCCTGCAGACTTTTCGTTCTCGGGGTAGGTTTTGTCTGAGAAACTGCTTGAGTTCGCGCATGGTGTGTCCTTTGGGGACATCGCTGGAATTTATACTAGACTGCTGGGGTTCCTAAGTCCCAAAGCTGCTCCAAAAAAGCAGAGAACGCTTTTATCGGCTAAAGAACCTCGTAGACGGACATCCGGTTCAAAATCCTCCTCTATTTGGTGATCTACCATCAGTTGTAATTGGTGTCGATGAATTTGAGCTGTGACCAAAAGTGGCGGCATGTCGAGGAGGAAGTGGGTGATGATTTCACTGAACTCGTGGAATATGTTTCCTATGAATCCCGATGAGGTCACGGTTGGAACATTGCGGGTGATATTGCAGGCCAAGAAATCATCGGTGTTCCCATGAAGTATCTGCACTGGAGTGACCTGTTTCCTGGCGAATTTGTCTTCTCCAGTAGGATGTTGAACTAAGCCCATTAATGGAGTTTCCATTGGACAGTAAGTGAATGGTCAAGCTGAGACCGGAGATCCTAAACGGTTTTAGTTGAGAGACACAACTCGGTGTGTAGGTCAAAGTGGCGTGTGAACCCTTTAGTCTCAAGCTGGTTTTTCTCTTCTCCTGCATACACAAAGGAACTTCAATTTAGAAGAGAGGAAAAAGAGAAGGCAGATTCTGTCTTCTTTTGATACTTTTTTGTTTAGTCCATTAATTCGGCTTCATTAGAAGAAAACAAAGAAATTTAGAAGCTCGAAATGCAGCCACCTGCAGGTGTACAGATTGAAACGGATCTCGAGGATATGAATGTTACTTACATTTCTCAAGGAAAGTTCATTTGGAGATCTCGAAAGGACAAGGAAATGCGATTAAGCACGGCTAATTTCGTAACACAGGAAGCGAACGAGATAAACGCTGCTCACCATGTCCGCTCCCAAATTTCCTGGCCTTTTGACTTGCATAAAGCAATGCTATACGCTGGAGTATTGTACTGCGAGAGGGAAATTAATTCCAACCCGAAGTACGAAGTGGAATTTCACGGAGGCAGATCAAACCATTTCTGGCGTGGGCAGCCTGGAGTAGTGAAAGGTTTCAGCTCTCATAGTACGTGGAATCAATACGAGTTGGAGTGATATCAGGGCAGATCTTTCAGAATCTAAAGCACTTGCTTCGTTAAGTGTCTTGCAGAGGAACGTACGCGGTTTGTCTGAAAATTCCCTGACAGGAGGCCGCAGCTTGAAAATTGGCGTTAAATCTTGCTAGTCTTGCTGGAAGGTTCTTTCAATCTATGCCGACAGTCTTTCTGCCATTCGTTCTGCGCCTCCAAGTCGGTACTTCGTTTGCCCCTTCAAATATTCAGATTTATATTATCCATCTCATGTCTAATAGAAATATAAAATTCATCTTGGAGATATTCATCAAATATGACTAGAAATGGACTTGCACGACAGGAACTGTATCCTTCAATGTCGCAAAGGGAATGTATATTGCAACTCGGAGAAAACAATGGTTGAGCTTTCACCGAGTGTAAACATTTCGAGTCCTGTTACCTGTCGATTCAAATAGCCACATGAGAAGAACGTTACCCATCTCACTCTTTTTCAAAGTCTCTGGCATTTATCTGGCATTTTTAGTCTGTTTTCTCTTCTTTTCAATCAAAGACTTCGACGGCACTGGCTAGGATTAAGAAACTGTAGCTGGACTTATGACATTTCACTCACGAGGAATACCGCAGTTGTAAAATACATCTTCTGTTAGCTTAGACTAATGGCATTTCGATTGGGAAAAAACGTCATTAAATCACTTGTATTAAGATTGATAATCTCATATAAGAGTTTGTAACTTTGAAAAGTGGATAAAATTTCGTTATATATTAAAATAATGGTTGAGTTTGAACCAATCAACTAAAGGCATGAATGATAATTATTCTATTTTAGAAATAGATTTTTGACTAAAAATAATTTTTCTATTTATATTCTCCGAACGAATTTCTAAGCGGAGAAATGAATTTGATAACAACTAAAATTTCTATTTCTAGAACATAAATTCATTTAATAACTGCAGAAAATTTCTATTTCTAATAACAGAAATTTTTTTATATCTAAAATTTGTAATAGAGTAGATTTGATGCTAAAAACAATGTGAAATCTCCCTCGTTGCATCAAATCTATCGAAATTATGTGAAAAAAAATGTCTAATAAAGAAACCACTAATTATTAAATTGTGTTATCAAACGAATTTATTTACCGGAAAAAACATAAAAAAAACAAAGAAATAGAATGATCATCATACAACTTACTACCAATTACATTTTGCATAATACCAACCTTATTTGCAGTTTACAAATATGAAAAGTTATCAAATTTTGTAGCATACAAAGCAATAGAATTTTTCTTCAACCAAAAATTGTGGTGTATGTCCAGAAACAGATGACAGAAAAGCCAACAGTGCTGCCTTCTGTTGCGTAATGACAATGAACTCAGCCCTAAGTCATGGAATGTCTAACAAGTCTCATTGCTTCCTGCAGCGTGTCCTTAAATCTGTTCAGGTTGATCTTCACATTTTGGCCATCGAAATACACAACCCTCGCTGCTTGGTACCCCCGCTTCGCAAAGACAGATGCAGGGTCGACAATCACCGGATCATCCAGCCCGTATACTTCGGACAGGGAGCTCTCGTTGGGCTCTATCTTATATTCCAGATACTGCAGATCCATTGCGGTCGCTGGAATATTGAAATAGTGGGTCGAAGGCCAGTCTAATCCTAGCGGCACCACCTGAAATACCACTGCACCGTCCGGCAAAAAGATCTCATTAGTAAGACCCGCACCATGGACTCCGGCCAAAACGTTGCACGAACTGAGCATCTTCGCCAACAGCTCTAGATTCGACATCGTATCAGTCCCTGCCCTCTCAACTTGAAAGCCCAACTCTTGTGCCAGTTCCACGACAGCGTCCTCGTTCAGGAATTTTCTCGTGTGGTTCCTGGAAATAAGGATCAGGATCGGCTTCTGTAGCTTTTCAATCTCGTGCACGTTCTTCATCTTCACATCGTAAGATTCTCTGAGGAATTGCCTGAATTCACGGATGGAGTATCCTGCGGGGACGTCGCTGGTGTTGAGGGCTAGATTGTCGTGGTACCTGAGTCCCACAACTGCCCCTGGAAAGCAGTGAACACTCCCATCGTCCAAATTAAGAACCTCATAATCGGACAAGCGGTTCAAAATCCTGGAGTATCTCTGAATCCATGAGGCATTGCGATTTGTGGTGACGAACTTCAGCTGCGATGCAAGTGCCGGCATGTGAGGAACAAGGGGATGATGATTTCGCTGAACTCGTGGAAGGCGTTTCCTGTAACGGCTGTCGAGAAGATCACTGCAGGAATGCTGTGCCTGAAATTGCAGGGCGGCAAATTAGCCACGTCCCCGTGAAGTATCTCCACCCGAGTGACCGGTTCCATCATATGTTCGTCATCTCTCCTCGCGTAGGGTCGAACTGAGCGCTCAAACTGAGATCCATGGGACGGTACGTGAACAGTCAAGCCGCCATTGGAGATCCTCACGGGTTTTGCCGAGAGACACATTTCGGTGTGGAGGTCGAAGTGGCATGTGAACTCTCCAACCTCAAGCTGGTTTCTCTCTTCTCCTGCACAAAGATGTCACCTCAATTTACCGTAAGCGAAACAAGAACAAATAGACGAGCAGGCAGAGGCCAAAGATGGATTAATTCGATTAGGAAACCGTCCTTCAATTCCATTAAGTTTGATAGTAGTAACATTGCGACAGAATTGATTGGTTACCAAAGGCACCTTAAAATGTTGACTTCATTTTGAGATGGGCATAGAAATGCATCAGCCGAAAATCGAACCTGATACTAGTCTTCCGAGTAGATCCTTGAGAGCGTCTCTCTTGACTTCATCTTCCTCTGTGGAATCATTATTGCCCCTCCAATTCGCAATCTGAATCCTCCCTGAAATTTACAATCCTGGTTAGGAGTCATCTTTCAATGATCGATTGCGCAACATGATATGCGACAGTGAAAAGAGAGAATAAGTGAAGTCAAACTGAGATCTGAGATTTACATGAAAGAAATGGCCAGTCCTTCGACACGAGAAGGCCGATACAGAGCAAAACCGCAATAAGCAAACAGGCCACCGATGCTGCTCCGAGCACTGGGCGCTTCAACTGCATCCCCATAATCCGTCAAACTAAAACACTGAGCCAAGTCCGCGGATTTTTACTGATGAAACCCTGAAACGAGCGATTCACTGGGGATCAAGGTGTCTCGTTTTTCTTAAAGATTCTTGCACGTCTTCCTGTGCAAACAGGCAGTCTTGTAAGACTTCCTGATATGACAGAGAAGCCTTCGTTGAAGCATCGTATTATATTCATAAAGCAACTCCCAAAAAAGGAAATGAGGAGATTAATTTAAGGTGGTTGGCCTGATTTTTTTTAATAAACGTACCAAGCAAGCTTTTGTCTGCTTTCGTGTGCTGAATTAGCTGTACTTTTCCCTCGAGATAAGTCTGCTACTGTATCTCTATCCCGAGGAAGAGGCTCGAGTAAATATGCATTAGCACCAAATTGTCATGACCTTTTATTCAACCGGTCGAATCATTATCTTACATAGAAAACTTATTAATTCATATCGATCTACTGCGAGTTCGAACATACTACATCATGTCGTGTTCGAATTCGCTCGAGACCTTCCGTGTTTTGTCCCATGCATCATGAAACGGATCACTTTCAAATATTTTTGATGCTAGATGGTGTTCATTAGCCCTAGATGGTTCATCGCCTCTTCTCCATCTTTTTCGTCTTAATCGCATCATAATCGAGACATTGGCTCTGTTTGTTTATAGCTATGACAATTAAAAAGGAGAGTTTGTTAAGAAAGATTAGTCCCTGGAGAACGTGATAAAAAAAAAAAAGTACCAAAAGAAAACAACGGGGAACAGATCCACGTTCACAATAACTTTGGGCCAGAAAAAATTCATAGTTATTTCGAAAGTAAAGACGGATTGCTGCTGTACTGATAGATTAAACCAATATGAGAAGTGCGGAAAAAAATTCAAAGTTTATGGGAAAAAACAAAGAGAAGATCCCAAGAAAAACCACAGAAATCCAACAATGTTGCCCTTCTGCTCTGCAAAGACAATTAATATAACCTGAAGTTACGGAGCGTCCGAATTGCTTCCATAAGTGTCTCATTGAATCTAGCCAAGTTGATCTTCACGTCCACATACACTGCCCTGACCGCATTGTGTTCTCCCTTCCTGTAGATCGACCTGGGACCGGTGATCACCAGGTGTTTGAGACTGTATATTTCCGACAGAGAGCTCTCCCTGGCTCTATCTCGTACTCCAGATATCGAATATCCTCGGTGGTCTAGGGGACTCCATAATAGGTGGCCAATGCCCAGTCCAATCCCAGCAGCACCACCTGCACCACCACCGCGCCGTCTGGCAAGAAGATCTCATTTGGGAGCCCTGCCCCATGAACTCCTACCCTTACACTGCATGAACTTACCATCTTGGTGAACTGGTTAAGATCCGACATTGTATCAGGCAATGTCCTGACCACTTTGAATCCCAACTTTCATGCCAATTCCGCAACAGAATCTTCATTTTTCCTTGTTGTGCATCGTGCAACAAGCATCAGAACTGGGGTTTGCCCTTTTCTCTCCTGCAGACTTTTTGATTTCAGGCCGTAGGTTTCTCCGTGGAACTGCCTGAATTCGTGCATAGTGTGTCCTTCGGGGACATCGCTGGAATTTATTGCTAGATCGCTGTGATACCGAAGTCCCACAACTGCTGCAGGAAAGTAGCGAACGCGTCCATCCACTAATCAAGAGCCTTATAGCTGGACAAGTGGTTCAAAAGTCTCCTGTATATTTTGAGCCACCATTAATTGTAATCGGTGATGATGAATTTGAGTTGCGACCAGAAGTGTCAGCATGTGAGGAGCCAAGGGATGATGATTTCACTGAACTCATGGAATGCGTTTCCTATGAATCCCGATAGGAAGATCACAGTTAGGACACCGTGGGCGATATTGCAGGTCGGTGGATCATTAGTGTTCCCAGGAATTAGCTGCACCGGAGTGACCTGTTTCATGACAAATTCAGCTTCTCAAGTGTAACTAGTTTACACTCATCGAGATGGAAAGGAGCACAAAACCACGTTTGGTCAGCTCAGATTGTGATCAGAAGAGCAAATATAGGAAATAACGAACGCATATTGCTACCAAATTTACATGTAACGGGCCCATCTCTTGGGATTTTGCACATTAAAAACACCCTAAACAATCACTATAATTAGATCTTTTCAGTTAAGATTCCCATTCACCCATTCCCGTTCATCCGAACAAATGTTGGCAACTGCTGTCAAAATTTAGAGCGTTTGTTTAAGTACACCATCAACTTCCAACAGAAGTTTGTCCTGTATCAAGCCAATTCGTCAGCTGGAACTCATTAGATATGCAACAATGCATCCTAAGATGGCACCTGCAACAACCTGTTGACAAACAAAGCAAAGTAAAAGAAATAACTTATTTCGTGTTCAAGACCAGGCTATTACTTTTTGCCACGAATGAGATATCAACCTCCTCAATTGTAGAGTGATTCGGTGGACGGATGGTTTCTAATGAATACAATAGCAGTTGAGCACAGCAAACGAACAACTCAAACTGAAAAACAAGAGACGACTCCTAGTACAAACAAGTAAGCATCTGCCACAGCCACGATGTTGTTGATGGAATATATCGTTTTAGGAGGAAATGTACTCGATTCAAACATCAAACTTCTGACATGATGACACATATAAAGCCTCATATAACAAATCTACTTCCTAAAAAGCCCTTTGTCCTATCTAAAAAGCATAGCTTCATTAATAGTTATGAAATTTTATATGTAAACTTACACCTCTAGAACCACATTTTAACTCTTCTCATCAGTCAGTGTCTTCTGCTGTAAGGCTACTGGCAAGCAGTTTGGTACAGCATTATACATTAATTTATTTGAAGGGTAACAGGAACACATCTTATGTGTATAGTTAAAAAAATTATTTGCGACAATGTCATCCTCTAAGTAGACCTTATTATGAAGCACATTGTCCCCAGATTTCTCCATAGAATATTACAGGAACAGTCCTCGAACTAAAAGAAATTTCATTCACAATGAAACATAACTAGACAAGTTCAATGTCAGATAGAATTGTCCCCTTAAAGTTCCACATCTAAAAATGGTAATTTTGCCGCATGCAATCTTGTCAAAGAATATGGTCTTTAAAAAATTATGAATATGGTCTCATCATTCGCATGCAGCTAAGCAGTATTAAGCTCCAAATTTTAGTGCCTCGGAGTGTTCAATAATATTCATCAATGAATCAAATCATTACCAAAACAAACACAGATGGCCTCATTTTTTAATCAATTTCCGCATGAAAAGAAAGCATGTCAAACCTGAACAGGTGTATGTCCCAGTGAGTCTCGTAAGGGTTTAATGCTGGAGACAGGGTGTTCTGGGGGTAGTTCACAAACAATTTGATTTAGCAACTGCAAGAAGAAGGACAAAGTTATGATCCAATGGCAAGGCAAGAGGGCAGATAACCGAATTAATCTATCGCCCACACATTTATCACTGAAAAATTGCACCATAAGTCTTACTCCTTATGTACGGAATGCAATCAAGTCCCAAACTGTTCAATTGGTTTAATAAAGTCCTAAATCTTTACCAAAAGGGCAACCAAGTCCTAAACCTTTGCTGAAAAGTACAATTAAGTCCTCAAACTTATTAAAGTGCAATTTAAGGATGCCGTATAGGCAATCTTTAAGGAACACATAGACAATTAGATATGTTCATTATAATGACTCAACTGCTCTTTTAAAAAAATGTTGACTAAATTGAACCAAATTGAAAAGTTTAGGACTTGATTCCATTCCATACATAAGGTTTGGACTTTTGGAAAACCTTTTCCCCACAGATCACAGACAAGAGCATTGCATATCGCTATCAATACTACACAATTGAAGCACCTAGAGACAGTTAACACGTGGACTTTAGTGGACTATGCTGATGGTCTTAGATCAGTGACTAAAGACTACAATAAACGAGAGCTTATCTCCACTTTTTTCCACAGAAGATAGGCTGAGATTGGCGATGAAAGGGAGAATCCACAGAAAAAAAATGCCTAAGAACAAAAGAGCATGCCAATACCACCCCCAGATTCTATGAGAATAAGGTACTGTGAATTGGATCACATGTACTTACTTCTGCTTGCCGACCGGCATGAAGTCTTACACCAGAAGCATCATACATAACCTGTAAATGATTGTAGTGATGGTTATATGGCTAATAAATTGGAACTTATTATGTTTCAAAAAGCTCAACTCTAAAGAAAGGTGCAACACATGCAAGAATGACAAACAGAAACCCCCCCACCCCTTTAAAAAAAAAAAAAAATCTGAAGACCAAAAAACAGGCTTGCCATGCACACAGCCAACACCCTCAGTGGCAGGGTGAGGATGGGTAAGTTATGAGGCTATCAGCCCTCACAGTTGAGCTTGATATATGTAGACTGACAAGCACGAGTTCGAAGGTAACAAATGCTTCCAATTTTTTTCCTTTTCTTTATGAACTGACGTTAATGGCAATAGCCATGTCTAAAACAAACATAATATAAGCAAAAGTTGCATAAAAGGGAGGTTTGCAGCTGAACAAGCAAACTGAAGAATCCTGAAAGAAAGAATTGCATCTACAAGAAGAATTGTGAAGCATTGCTCATTTGATATGACATAAAATTAAATAGGACTCAGCTAAAAAAGTCCTCCAGCAGTTGTTATGACTACAATTTTTTAAAGAAAAATAGCGCAACGAGTTAAATGAGATTGAAGCTTCCAATTTTTGCACTGTTACAGCATGCATCACCAGAAACTGAACAAGACCTGGTTGTTGAGTACATACAACACAGGCCAAGGCCACTGCTATAGCAAATGCCGATCCTTCGAGTCCTTCTTGTAAACCAATAGCAACAGCAAGAGCCGTAACAGTAGCCGAATGCGATGATGGCATTCCACCTGAACCAAGCATTTTTCTGGAGTTCCATCTCTTATCCTTGAGCCTGCACATCAAATGGGATCATGGAATTCAAGAAATTGGGAAGAGAAACAGAGCCCAAAAATCCTCTTAACGAGACAAAACCTGTAATTTTTGCACAAAATAACATAAAGTTGATGAAATAGAATAGGACATTTGTCAAAGTTAAACTCAACATATTCTAGAGGGCTTTCCTGCGCTCGACTCTCTAGATCACCACAAAATCCTCGATCAGCACTAATTCAGCAACACTCGAATGTAAAAAATGCGAGAGAAATGCCGGACGCCGCAACGCTGGAATCTAGAAAAGCAATATGAATCCTCAGAGTACTAAACATGCCCGTGATAATTTCATCAAGCCGCTCCCACTCATTCAAGCACCCGATAACCTCAAACAAATCTGAACCAGCTACCTAACGACCTCGGCTACTCCAAAGCTCGACACAAACCACCGAACAAAAGCACGTGCGCACGAGCAACGAAGAGGGAACGCGGCGAGTTCGATCGAGCACTCGGCACCCCACCGAACAAAAGCACGGAGAGGCTGTCTTACCAGCAGGTGAAGGGCTTGAGGAACTGGGCGAGAGCGAGGGAGAGGAGAGCGGAGAGGAGAGGCGGGTTCAGAGGGACGAGCGACGGCTGCGACGACGCGGATCGGAAGGCCGACGAAGCGTCGGAGGCCGTTATCACTTCGTTCATCGCGATCTCGCCGGTCGAACGACGCGCGGTGCCCACCGCCGGACGGACGGGGCGAGAGACGAAGAGTTGCAGAAAGAGAGAGAGAGAGTGGAGGGCGTCAGCTGGATTCCGACGCTTCCCCCCCCCCCCCACTCCTTCTCTTTCCTCGTCTTCCTCCTCGTCAAAATCTCCCTCTCTCTCTCGTTAATTGGACGCTTTCTGTTGTGTTAGGGATTAAAGAACCCGGGTCCAAACAGTGTCTTCCAGGAAATCTTATTTTGTTTTGAAAAATGAGTCATCTTAAAAATATTTTCTTAAGTACGATAGCTTATATATAAATTATTATTGATAATAAAAAAAATTTAAAATATATTTTTCAAATCATTCATTTTCCATAAAATAAATATAACTTAATTATGATAAATCACATTTCTTTAGATTTTGACACTCGTTACAAATTGCTTCCCAAATTTTGACACTCGTTACCGATTGCTCCCAAACTATTGATTTTTTTAATGTTTTCAGAGTCTTGAGATCGGTTGCAATATCCCTTTTGATATTGACTCAAGTGTTTTTCAAAAGAAGCTCCACCTATGCTTGCCACCTACTAATTCACTTGTCTTAACAAAAGGTGAATCCATCCAACAACATAAGCAAATTGCATTTTTTGTTCCTTAAGTTAGGCAAGTGCCGTCAGTTGCTACCTATCTTTTTAAAGTATGCAATTATCTACTTAAATTATTGAAATCATTTGCAACGTCCCTTCCTAGTGTTGACTTTGGCCAATTTCATAAAAGGACTACAGTTTTGGTGAATTTCGAACCTAGCCTATACTTTAGATATAATTAATCAAACATCTGAACTTTACATTTAATTTTGATTGTGGCATCCAGACTTTGTCCATACTTTACAAGTAGCATGAAATCAACCAAAGTTGAGTGGCATTTCAGAAAATTGACCTCTTAGGCTTGCTATATAGTGTAAAGACATTAAAAAAAATTGAAATGCAAAGAGAAAATATGGCATTACAACACAATATAATATGCACATTATATTCATTAGGATAAATGAATGTGTTTATTATGTAAGTCAATTATTTTGCTTGTTAAGTACAAGATATGATTTTTAGCGACAATATCAATTTATTGTTGGATGCGAATTGCGCAACCCCAAGATCTCCATAACTAAAATAAGAACATGCATAAAAGATCAGAAAGATTTACGCACCTGTTTTAGGATCCATTGTACTTGAAGCGGAAGCGAAAACACAATGTTCCACGCGCAAGTCCTTCTCCTCTATTGCCCTCCGTATCACTGGCTCAATGAGGCAACCCCCCTCACGTTTAGTGTTAGGTAAACACTCCTTAGGTGAGGATACATGTGAGAATTATGGTTAGAGGAGAGACTTTGAGCACTATTTATAGAGTTTTCAACCAGTCCCTCTCATTACGGGCCAGGCTCAACTCGGCCCACACTAACCAGCCCATATTAGACTAATTAATAAACCTTCTATCTCACCTTAGACCAAATCTCGTAAAACAGTAAACGTTAACTGGTAAATTACAATATCAATTAATGTAGTCCACAATTAGAAAAACTCTTACATTCTCCTACTTGGACTATATTAATTGAAATCGTACTGTATGTGCGCACATTGGTCCAGAGATAATTCTTAATAGTCAATCATATCCCATAAAGTCTTAAACACCGAATCATTGCGGTAATTGCATGTATACACACAGAGCCTTCCATGGTCACGAATGTTCTCAACTTTATTGATATGGATTCAATATGGTAGTGTGGCAAATGGATAACATCTCTCATAGAGAGATCCCATTTGTCAGTCACCATTCTCTTAACTTTAGGCGTCACAAAAACTTGTGCCACTAGAGAATGCTTTATGGTTCCAATGAACCCACATATGTCTTGTCCTTACGGTTAACATTTCTTTATATATAACAAGACATATGCCCAAGGCTAATAACTAGATGCCCCTAGCCTTCACTCAAGGTTTATACAGTACCTTGAGACTTTATCAATATGTATTCAACATAACAACACATTCAAAAATATTTTATTGAATGCAAAAGTTGATACATATCAAACCGTTACAAAGTGTAACGAACACAAATGTGAACTTTATTAGAGTAAAGTCAAAATAGCTCCCACTAAACAACAGCATCTTATGATGCTCATATGCCCATGCTAATGACATGTCATTCAGATACACATGGGCGTAGGCCTTTCAGTTAGTGAATCTATAATCACATCATTTGTGGAAATATATTATATTATTACGTCACATTTCTGCACCGTTTCTTTTTGGTAAAAAATTTTGACCACTATATATTTAGACCCCTTGAGACCTCTGTAGTAAATAAATAATATTACAAATTTGTTATCTCAATACAACCGTATGGGTCTATACATAAAGTTAAAAATGGTCAACTCCTTAATGAGATTCCGGAGCCTAATAGCCCAAGTAATAGCCTAAAAGAATGTTACAAACTCTACTTACATAGTAGACATAGAACTTTATTTACTGCACTTCCTGCTAACATAAATATGTATTCTGTTATTAATCTCTTGTCATCATAACAGCCAGCAAAGTTTACATCTAAATACCCTACTAACTACAAGAATTGATCGTGTCTGTAAATTAACATATAATCTCTTGTGCTTTTTAAGTACCTCAAAACCTTCTTGGTAGCAATCCAGTGAACACGTCTTGGATTTGACTGATATCTGCCTAGAAGTCTCGTCATAAAGACGATATTTAGTTTAGTGCAAATTCGAGCATACATTATACTTTCAAGTGCACAAACACAAGGTACACCATTTAACTAGATTTTCTCAATATCTAAATAAGAACAATGTGATAGATTCAATCCATCACCCTTAACAACAGAAGCAATTCCTGGCTTGCAATGATGTATATTGAATATTTCCAATATACAATCAGCAAATGTCCTCCGAGAAAATCTAATATAAAATGGCAAAAACATTCTTACAAACCTCGGTACAAAGGATATAAGATGTCTCAAGGTCACAACTTGTAAGCAAAAAATTATGTACATAAAGTATGAGAAAAAATAAATTTTCTCCCACTGACCTTGCAGTATATTGAATTACTTTATTCCCAATTGAACAAAATAACAATACTATGAAACTTTAATAATATTGTCTGAAAACTTGCTTAAGAACATGAATTAAGACTTTTCAGTCTACACACAAATTTACTTGAATCTTCTGCAAAATCATCCAGTTTCACAATATAGATTTTGTATCTTTTTGGCGTAACTCCATATCAAAATAAATTATTAATGCCACGTTCACTCTAAAAGAATATTTAAAAATACTAGAAAGAAATATTTATTTCTTCACTATAAACTATCCACCCCTCTTTCAGAGTGAAAACATTATTATTATTTTTTTATGGCATTTAATCACATACTTAATTAAGAACAAGAAACGACATTTATATAAGTTGCTAAAACAACCATGTAGTGGATATTGAAATCATGCTCTCACAAATAAACTATATAGTCTAATGGTATAACTGATCGTCTTTCCCTAACAAATCTCTTTAATAAAGCTGTAACCACTTCATTCTGCACTTGAGAGGTTTAAGAAATTTTATTATAAACTATATCAAGAATAGTATCTTAAACCTCAACAAGTTTAGTCTATGGTACAGGAGATTCCATAATTATCTGTATAGGTAAAGATAAAGACACAGTGATATCCATCGTACTATTATTCTTAATAGTCTGAGAGCAGCTATCCTCTACAATTACGTCAATCTTTAGAAACTTTAGAGTATGTGATTCCATAATTCTTGTATCTTCTTTAGGGTCATAAAATCAATACCCCTTTAATAATCTAGATAAGATACAAAATAATTCCGAGTGGATCTGAATTGCAACGCACTTAAAATTGGATTAGATAATCTCACTTCCATAACACCTCTAAATTTAATATGATTCAAGTAATCTATGCCCAGTCTATAACTCAAAAGAAGTTTATGAAACAACTTTGATAAGAGACACATTTTGTATGTGAAAAAGTTGCTTTCATAATATTAGTCCACAGAAGACCAAATAAATTAGTCTTACTTACCATACTCATCACCATGTTCATTATGGAGCTTCATGCCTTTTAGCCAAATCTTCTTGTTAGGATTTTCAAGCATAGTAATTAAATTACCACCCCAGAATTTACCAAGTATTTGACAAAAGACCCTTTAAGCAATTCAGTATGGTCATACTTGCCAAAATACTTACCGCTACTATTAGGCGTAACAACTTTCAGGACTAATTTTTAACCAGTTTATTCTTTATCATGGCCATTTCCTTAACTAGAAAACTTTTAGAAATAACATTTTAACCATATACGAGATGTATATGTCATTAGGACTTAAACACAATCTTTGCAGTCGTGTCCTAATTTCGATATTAGACAAGACATAATTACAAGCAACTAAGGCTTCCATCATCTTATAGCAGTGCAGTCCGCAAGCAAACCACTTTTCAAGTGTTCCAGAATGGAACGCTTCATGAACAGTAAGCAAAAATTCATTGCTCTTTTCTCAAGCAACAAATCATATGTCCACAACTTAAAATTTGAAGTAGTAAAAAATCTCAATAATAGTGGAATTATTAATTACAGAAAATGTGACTGAAAAACAAGCAATGTATATAATTAGCATCATGTGAGCACCGTGTAACTTGACGTATAAGTACACATCCAGAGAGTTACACGCATAATCATATAATCACCTTTGGGCAGAATACATGATATGCAGTTGTACACTCCCCACATAATAACGATTATAAGAATATATTTCAATTCTTTGTGAATTCATCACCTTTGGGCATATGAATCACTATAATCAATCACTCATCCACCACACCATCATGTATCCCTCCATGAACTAATGCACAATCACCTCCTTTGGGAGTATAACTACGCATTAGACCAGGAGACATCTCAATAATCATACGAGACCGAAATTTCTCAAACCTAATCAAGCGTGCCACTTTGGCGGTCACTACTCAATTGAATCCTTGAAATTCTCTCATACTAGGGATATAAACTTTACTTCTCACAGACACTATATACATGTGATTTTAACTTCAGTGATAGGGGCATCAAATCACCAAAATCACATATCATGCTAATTATATTGCTTTATAAAAATAATCATATATCTATTTATAAAGAACCTGAAAGTCAGACTTCAATGAGATCACCGATCATAGCAACACAAGAAACTTCTCGTAATATAGAAGAAAGCATCTCTTGTGCACCCCGATTACTGATAACCAAAACAACATAAAAAGAATGTCGATCCAAAGGATCCCTCATAAGTTAACATCAATAGCAACAAGCTTAATAGCTGATTAACTATTGATCATGAGTTTTATAAGGCAAAACATGACTCCAAGGCCAATAGCTGATTTTTTTAGCCAATTTTTTAAGTAACAAATTATCATTACATCAACTAGTGGCCTATAAATCGAGTCAAAACACAGAACCAAATATATAATCTTATAACAGTAGATATTATAGCTCTGCGTAAATGTTGTCATTTTTCTTAACCATAAACCAATGCTCAACTTGATAGACATTAACAAGTGACCAGATGAATTTAGATAAAATATGCAATAACTTAGCTAATATACATTATCCACATTCGACAGATGTGATAATTAATATAATCAATTTGGTCACGAGTTCTTAAGACGTCCATCATTCAAAGGTTATCAGAAGAAACAAAAATACATCAAAATGCATATAAATAACTATGCTTGAGCAACAAGAGTTTCATAACTTTTACTGTTTCTCATAACCTCAATATATAGTTCAAATACTATCTCATAATGGTTGTATCTCATTAAGCCAGCTTTAGTTCACAATAAAGTTTAATTTTTTTATTAATGAATCACACCATTATAATGTTTATGAGATAACATACTTGTAACCCAACACTTATAATTCCAAAATCACATAAAATATAAGAAAAATACGCAAAAATACACTAAAAATATGTGTATTTAGGGTTTTGTATGTATTTTCACATCCATAAAATAATCAAAAATATAAAATAAATACATCACGACGTAGAGGAAGATCATACGAATCCAACGCTGCCACCCACGCGCCGAACGAAGGCTCCACGCGCCCACACGCGCCGCCAGAGTGCGAGGCGCGTGTTTAACGCGCAGGCGGCGCGTGGCCGCGCGTGGGGGCGCGTGAGACCTCCCCGGTGGCGCGCCGCCGACCATCTTGCTCGTCTAGTCGAGCCCAATCCGAATTTATGATTTAATTTTATTTTTATTAAACAAAAATCTCGAAAATCACAAATTATGGCAAAATTCTATGCGTTCGAGTTAGGGTTATAGTTTCTTTCCGATCCACATGTTGGATGCGAATGCGCAACCCCAAGATCTCCATAACTAGAATAAGAACACGCATAAAAGATCGAAAGATTTACGCACCTGTTTTAGGATCCATTGACTTGAAGCGGAAGCTTTAAACACAATGCTCCACGCGCAGTTCTTCTCCTCTATCGCCCTCCGTATCACCATTAACGATGGGCAACCCTCACGCGTTTAGTGTTAGGTAAACACTTCTTAGGTGATGATCATGTGAGAATTAGGGTTAGAGGAGAGACTTGAAAGACTATTTATATAGTTTCCAACCGCCTCTCTCATTCATTACGGCCATTTCAACTCTACCACACTCAAGCAAAATTGGCCCATATTAGACTAATTAATAAATCTTCTATCTCACCTTAGACCAAATCCCGTAAAATGGTAAACGTTAAACGGTAAATTACAATATCAATTAATGTAGTCCACAATTAGAAAAACTCTTACATTTATATGTATAATACTACGAATAGTAAGCATTGACGTGACATGACGATTAGCCAAGTCTTTATTTTTAGACATACTAAAACATCTTAATTACTTTTTAAGTGTAAGAGTTCTCGTGACGGCGAGAAGCGTAGCGGCTACAGCACAGCCACATGGACGTACCAGCAGTGGCAGGTCAGCCCTTGCTTATTGAGGGGGACCAATGAAAAAAATAGAAAAGTTAGAGGGGAATTTGCCACATATGCCAAAACTCAAGGGATAAAATATAATTCGCTTTTTATCGTTGGGCAGAGAGTCATGTGTCAAACCCATGGCTGGAACGCCAACTGAAAAATAATCTAAGTCAACGCCGGGAGGACATTGCAAACGTCGAAAGGTTATGGGGCAATTTGCAATAAATGCCGAAATCCTGGGGAGGTGTAATTCACCCTAAATATTGCATCCCCGATATATATTTGCTACTAGTTTCATGTCCTCCTTCCAAAAGAAAAAAAAAATTGAGACCAGACTTGAAATTCATATTTGCATTATTCCAATAAGTCGACCATACATAGGTCGCCAATCTCTTTAGACATATTTAAAGGTCCGCAATTGTAAAATTTCAATTTGATGTTGCTCCTTTTCACAATAAATTATAATTATTTTATTTTATTTCATGTCATATTCCAATTCTTCTCTCTCTTAAGCATTTACTTTACCTTTTTACAGACATGGCCACCTTCACTCAATTTCCTTACCATTGAGGCGTGTGCTCAGTGGTTACGAGATACCGTGGCCAAGTAGCAAGATTTTTGTTGCTGGAAAGTGGCCCTGGAATTTTAGTGGTTAGTGATTGGCGTAGGCCCGATTTCTAGACCGGCCATTGGAGGTTGGCCTCTTTTTTTCTTTTTCTTTTTGTCGGAAAATACTAAATATCATTACTAACCCGCAAAATGGGCACCATTAATTGGTAAGTCTAAACATAATATTGAAATTAAAGGCTGAGGAGGGAAATAAACCCGATTACTCGGAAGGGAGTTGGCTCGGTGGGCTTTAGCGACCCAATCCGCGGCCTTGTTGAATTCCCTCGGCTCTTAGAAGACAGAGACACCACTGATCTGGGCTATAAGTCCTGTGCAGTCATCAACAATGGATTGGGCTTGCCATGGGGGCTCTTCTCGACCCGATAGACACTCCACCAGCGATAAGTTATCCGAAGATAAGTGTACGTGCAGATCAGTTCCAGCTAAGACTTCTTGTTGAGGGCCAGTTCGTGCGGTGCGTGCTTTCCGTTTCTCCCTACAGCAGAGCTTCTCTCACAGCTAGGGTTTCTGCAATCCAGGCGGACAGAGCAGGGACCTTCTTTGTAAAGTCGGTGACGAAGAGGCCTGCTGCATTCCGGCATACACCTGCGACTGATCCCTCCAATTTCGAGCTGCACCATGAAGCATAAACGTTCACCTTCAGCGTCTGTGGGTCGAGAGGTTTCCACTTTTCCCAGCTGCTCTACTCTGTTGGCTTTCGGTTTATTCCCATCTTTCCCTTTGCGATCCATTTCATGCACAGATCTGCTGCAATACGAGCTTCTGCTTGAGTGCTGATCGGGTCGGGTTCCTTTCCTTGGAAAACCGCTGCGTTGCGGGTCTTCCAAATCTGCCACAGGAGTGCAGCAAAGAGGGTTTTTGGTTTTGCTCCTACTCTTGAGGTGAGGTTTTCTAAAATCCACCTATCAATTCGGGTGATATTTGCTAGATTTGTGTCGGCTTCAAAATCAGGGGCTAACCATACCCTTTTTGTCCAGTCACAGAAGATGAAGATGTGCTCCGTTGTCTCTAGTGCTTGGCACATATTTGGCAAGTTGGGTTGAAAGCATCAATGGATGAAATATTTGCGGTCATGATGTCCGAATTGCGTTACGTACTCATCTTTTTCGATGGAAATCTTATTCCTCATTGACCGAAATACGTGGTGCATGGCGAACTTTTTCTTCTAAACTCGATTAGCAGTTGCAGTTGACAAATCTCATCTTTCTTCTATTATCGAAGTTGGTTGAGAAGACCTAAATCGCGACAACAAATTAAGCGTACTTCCCACGAGACTATGTCATCGTATCATTGTATGTTTAACAAATTAAGTTCCTATTTCGTTTCGAATCTAACTATGAGACCGACCGGGCTAGCCTCACATGGCAGTCCATCATCTAGGCTGGCCAAGCACGATTGGTTTTCATTAAAATGCACAAGCCTGGAAAAGAGGGAAGTAAAAAGAATAAAATAAAATAAAAATCAATAAAAAATTCGTAATTTTTTTTAAAAATAAAAAAGTTATCGATCAACACCTTAGGTTGTCCACATAAAAAATGAGACTAATCGAGTTATCATATCAGTAATGTCCGATTAAAATTAGTTATAATAACTAAATTAACAAATCGTCTGTAGATTTATAACTAAATTAACATAATCGAAAATGTTTCAAATTGAAGTAGCAAGTTATCAAAAAGTTTAAGATTAAATTGATAAGTCAGAACTGAATTGATCGCTGTATAATAGATATATGATTCTTTGGACAATCTTCCCAATAAAAGAAAAAAAAAAGAGAAAATCCCATCCATTGATCATAAAACCTTCAAATTTTTGTTTATTATTTTGATATAGTAGTTACGGTCTCTTACAATCCGAGGATCCATCTTTCGGTGGACCACGGAACTGCTGCTCGAGGAACCCCAAAGGCTTAAGGACAGACAAGCGAACGTGGGAGGACAAAAAAACCTACAATCGCCATGTGAGCTCTGCACCAGTGACAGCCTTGGACCTTGTCTTTTCAGCAGTAGGTACTGAATTGTCCCTTACCGATTTTCAAGGGCCTAGATTTCGCACGAGAAGAAATGGATTCGGATAGGGCTGTCCTTCGAGATAAGGTTACCTGGCCCCGTCGGTCCGGCCGGCCCGAATTCGTCCATGTACATCTTTTTTTCCGTACTTCTATCGGCATGGGTAAAAGCAGCTTTGTGACTTTGGCTTTCGTCCTTTCGGTCAGATGAAACATTGCGAGGTATTCGGATGTTTGTTTAATAGTGACGTTCGATTGTGGATTTGGAGTGATCAGCCTAATCTCAGGGCACTCGAACATTTTTTTTCCTCGAGAATTGGAGGGTTTCGATTTCAATTTCCTTGGTCACCGAATGGGTATCCTGCTCATTCGATTTTAGTGCAACTCTGACCCTTAAGGACCTTTCTACTAAAGCCCATTTATTTAATAAATAATAAATAATTTGATTTTTTTAATCGTTCGAAATAATTTATCAATAAAAAATATTTTTATAATTGACAACAACTTGTATCTAAATATTTTCATGAATAATAGAAATACTTTTTGTCAATTCATTCTTCTTTAGTAATATAAAAAATCATTTTAAGAAAAATATTTTTAAATTTACTATTTGAAATAAGTGACTTCATTAAAATATATAATTTTTCTATTTTTAGAATATCTTGGAAGTGTTATTTTCATTTTTTATTAACTCAGGCAGTGTGGCAAAACACTCATTGATGTTGCCACTTATCATTACTTATTCGTGACTTTTCCTAGTACCATCACAATAGCACAAGTAGATTGAAATTCAGCGATACTTCTTCAATATCTATCGTCGCTTAAAAAGTCGATGAAGGGTGCACTTTTGCTTTGCGTTTTAGTGTGCTTCAATTATATCTTTTTTTATCTTTTGGGAAAAAATGCTTCAAAAAATCTTAAATTATGCCACTATGATATTAAAACCCTAAAAATTTGTTATTGTTACCAAAAATCTCGAATTTAGACACATGTATACTCAATTATAGTTCCATTCAAGACCACATTAAAATTCGACCGAAAAAAAAAAGGACTCCATTAAAAATTTTACACGGCGGCTTATGTGGACAATTGAAGGCAAGCAAAACTAATGCGGCACAATATGGCAAAAATATGCCAACTCATTTTAAAATGAATGAAAATTCCATCTTCTTTTATATCTTTCTCAACTCTTTTTCCTTACTCCTTAGTTCGCAATTAGCTAGCATGGAAAAATTGTCCAAAAATTTTTAAACCTATTGTATACCAGCCAATTCGATTCTAAATTTTTCAATTTTGTCAATTCGGTTATAAGTTTTTTTATAATTTGTCAATTTAGTTATAAATATTTTTATTGTGTCAATTTAGTCCTAACCCCTTATTAATATATTTGGGTTGGCTTTTTTTTTCCTTTTCTTTTAATTTTTTTTCAGTACCACGTCAGCCTCGCTTATCATGGTGGAACATTTACAAAGTGACGTCATAAACCCCGCCAGTCCTTCCTATCCCTAAATTTAATTTATTTTCCCCTCTTACTCAATATTAATCAATTCAAATTTCGTAAAACATAGATTACAAATTTATTGTTATCTCAAATGTAGAGTTACTTGAACCCAAAAAAAAGTGTAGAGTTGCTTCATAATTTCGATCATATGAGTTATTTATTAATTTTGATGGGAAATATCTGGAAAAAAATGTGTTTATTATAAGCTGTGGGTGATAAATTAACTTAATAGCCTATTAACTGAGATAAGCTCTCATCCGTTATTCTATGAGACGAACATTGTGGTTAGATGCACTGATTGGTTTAATGGTATACGTAGTAAACCAGATGAAGACCCAAATTTCAAAATCTTTATCTCTAAATTTGGTAGCCATGCTAGATGTCAGGTTATGATAAAATTTATATCCATGACATAAAACTACTTTTCTTGAACAACAAACTTTTGAAATTAAGATAATAATAATTAGATATAATATAATATTTAAATTATAATATAAAAAAGAATATTCAAAATAACACAAAAATAATAGCATTATTTATCCATATTTCTTGTATGTTTAAATTTATTTTTGTATATATAGTTAGTAGCTATCTTTATTACATATTTATGTTATATTAGTATAGTTTATTATTGAATAACTTTTTTAATAAAGGATGGAAGGGAATGAAAAATAAATAGAAAATGAAAGAAATAAAAAAAGAGAGGGAAAATAATTGAAAAACTAAAGTAAGTAAAAATGAAGTAGAATAACTCATAGTTTATATGAATAGATTTAAACTTGATAAAGATCTTTTTAATTCTCTCAAACTCCTTCTCCTTTATATCTCCGATTCATGATGAAATTTCACGACTTAACGGCAGTTCTTTAGTTCACGTAGAAGCTATGGGAAAATGGCTAAAGAGTCGAAACTCCTTTTTCTTTGGAACTCTTTGGTCCATGTCAACAGTCCATGAAATTAGCAAGAGAGTGAAAATTCATTTTTCTCCATAGCATCGTGGTTCATGTTAAAGCTTTAGGAAAAGCGGCCAAAGAGTTGAGGCGTTCTCTAATACTCTGTTGACATTATCATAACCCATTCAATCATAATCAATTCCGTGACTCTAAAATGTTACAATGAGCTCATTTTCTTGTCATCAATCGGGGTTATATACTTCAATGCCTTTGTGTTTTCTTTAGCGGTAAATAGTGAGAAAATTCTTATTATCTGCATATGTGCATTTTCAAGTTCACTTACCAAAAAAAAAAAAAAAAGGTGATAGAATATGAAATATCGAGCTTTCAAATAGTGGATTAAATATAACAAAGTTCACGAATTTCATATCATAATCTATCTTATATTAATTAGAAATCTAGACGACCAAAATATAGTATGTGCCCTCTTTTATTTATTTTTTGTCATAATAGTATATGCCCATTCGAACGTAAGAAGTCAGATATACTTCATGCGTTGGCATTTTCTCGTTTGGGCAATACTACTTCCTAATTCCAAGCCGACCATTTCCTTTTTCTTTCCTTGCACGATCACGTCTTTTACTGTTAGTTCCTGACCTCCGATAATAACTCATGTAATGTAAGCGCGATTATCAGAACCATTCCATAAAATAACGATGTTCATCTGATGAAATGCACGTGCGATCACATTTAAATATCCAACAAAAGAAATTCGACACATCATTTTCAATTTCGCGAAATACTTTTCCAAAGCCAAGCGCACTCGTCCTCTTCATTTCGTTTATATTCCGCAGGAGGAAATAGGGGGAAAGGGACGAACATCCCGATCGGACGGTGAGCAGCGAGCAGAGGGTCCGAGTCAAGCACATGTAAAGAGCACAGCGGGACAAAAAGGGTGGAGAGATTATTCCACGAGCACGCTCGATTGGTGATGTCCCAGCTAAAAGATTCCGAATCTACGGCCTTTTTCAGTACAAACAGAACCACAACGTTGCCAAGTTGCCAACTTCCCTATGCAATGTGCACCACTTATTTCATTTGATAAAGGCGATTGAACATAATTATAATAATATCGAAAGTGCTCCGATTATCCAACCGATGCTTCCAATGGACGTCATCAATGCCATTATTTGTATGGTTAGAGTTAATACAATGAAAAATCTGAAATTGATGAACATACGACAAATCTATCATAAATTAAGAAATACCCTAAATTAGTATTCTATAACAAATTTAACCTTTGTCGGTTTCTATTTAATTTTATCGTTAAATTATTAAATTTGGTGACATCTGGTAGCAGGTATACCAATTTATCATTAGTGTATTAGTTTGTGATTTTTCGCAGCATTAATCAAATTCAACATAAATTAACAGAGGAAAAATTTATCACAAATGTTTTTGGTGAAAAGAAAATTAGTTTAGGTTAAACTTGTCACATGTGCACTAATTTATGAGTTTTTCGTGGTATTAACCATTTACTTTAACATTTAATTTCAATCTTCATGATCATATATATACATATATATATATATATATATATTATGGCATCTTAAATCGTTTTAATTTTTTTTTTTATATATCTTCTTTTTTTTCAATGAGAAATTTAAATGAGCTTTTCATGTACCTTTTTTATCTTATTTCAGGAGAAATCGTGCACCCTTTTTAAATTTTTTATTGTGTGTAATTATTGTGTGATACTTTGAAAATTGCTTAAAAAAATTTATTTGAAAGTTACTGATACGTTAAATTTACCTCGAGATTTCTCGTGATTTTACAAATATCTTTTTTTATTTGTGGATGAGTAAGGACCTCTTTTTGGGGAGATTTCAGGCCACCTGTATGAGAAGGGTGAAGACACAACTCAAAGTCTTGCGTGCATACCCCATCAAATTTATTTTAGGTTCGCTTTATACATGATTAAGAAAAATCATAATAATGTCATTGCTAAATTTATTGATGTACTAGAAGATTTTTAAAAATTGTTTGATAACCATTTTGTTCTCAAAAATAAGTTTTGCTCAAAAATAGTTTTTTTCATATTTTATTTCTCGGATGAGTTTTTTAGTATTCGAAGCGCATTTAATAAGCGTATAAAATTTCTATTTCTGAAATAAAAAAATAAAAAATGCATTTGGTACAATCCTCAATTTTTTTATACTGTAGAATTTCTTTTAATTTTTTTTATAATTTTATAAGATTTTTTTTTCCTTTTTCCTTCTCTTCTTCTTCCTCCTCTAACTGGTCGTCAAACCTTTGGTCTATTGCTGGCCATTGTCAAGGACAACAAACGACTAGATGAGAAAGAAAAAGAAGAGAAGAAGAAGAGAAAAAATAAATTGACTTGATTTTAGAATTGTTCCTGAGAATAAACAAGTAACTTTTTTCTATTTTTTTATTATGTTTCAAATCTATTATCGGGAACAAATTTGTTATCGAGAGTAGAAAAATTAATTAACATTACTAAATGGATTTCTATTTTTTTATTTCAAAAAAAAAAAAAGAAATGACGAAGAATTGATCGATTACCCAAAAAAGTCCTTATTCAACGGAAGGAGCTATACAAAATGTTCATGTTTCTCATTACTGGATAGAACTACATATGTTATTCCAACCTTTGAGACGAAATTTCCCGCGTGCCGCCAGGCTCGGGATGTCGGAGCCTGCGCCGAGCCTCCTGGTCAGGGAGAAGCTTCCGAGGACCGAGCCAAAATGCACCTCGGGCCCCCTCAGATATTTTCCGCTTTCCGAATGCAAGACGGACGAAATTTCCTAAGGTGGACTGTTACCGACCCGGCTCCGAGCGTCGGTCCTAAAATTCCAGACCTTACCCGACAGGAAGCCACGCGTTGGTTGTAGCCAAACGACTCCCTTGTCTTATCCATCGATGGAGAGACACCGGCGTTTGTGATCCGTAGATTCCTTTTCCTTAACTCATAAGTTGTTAGAGAAAGTATTTTATTCCTTTTTCCTTTAGGAAATTTAGCGAAAATGTATTTCACCTAACTTGCATACTATAAAGATCCGTATTGATGCGGATCGATGATCAATAAATTGACACGTGTGGGTGTTCCAGCCGATAACTTGCTCAAGGAACGCGCTGATTAATAAATCCTATGTTTTGTATATGAATTGTGCTCTCAATCCTTGTCAATTTTAGAAGAAGTGGTTCATACAAAAAATTCATGTTATGAGAATTTCCTTAAGAACGTGATGGTCGAATTGGAGGACTTAACATAGACATAGGCGGAAGGAAGGAATGCGATGCTTGATTTTATCGGCTTAGAGAACTTTTATGTAATTACTTAGATCACGCTTTGACCCCTACCCAAAGCTTCATTGCCTTTGAAGCTAAATTCCCGAGATATATCTAAACTTTTGATAGGATGTCTAATATAAAGATACGCACTTACCGTAACTTATAGGTAGAGTGAGACTACATGTATATATATGACTATATAAATTCTGTAGTAAATACAAAAGAAATGTCACCAAATGATGACATGATGTGGTGATTTGATTCAATTTAATTAAATTCAACGATCTTTGAAAATCTATAAATTGTTTTATTGGACATTGGATCGGACATGTTAGTGCAAGGAAGTTGCCCTTTTTTACGGCGAGATTCTCCCACGCAATCTAATCCCGAATTTCATAATCATATGAAATATGAAATTTTACGATCGTTTAATTTCTACGCTGATAATATTTATATTAAACAAAGACTTTATAGATGAAGTGAAATTGCATATGTATGAATTATTATATAAATTCCATAGTCAAGATCAAGAAATATCACCATTGATGACGATACGATTTGATTATTCGATTCGTTTTTTTTTTGTTTGTCCGAAGATTATTCGATTCGATTTAATTAAATTCAAGCGTCATCTTTGCAGATCTATAAGTTGGTTTATTGGAAATTGGACCGGGCGTGTAGGTGTAAGGCAAAGGAGTCGTCTTTTTTTGTTTTTTTAATGGAGAGATTCTCCCACGCGGTGCATTCCAAATTTCATAATCATATAAAAAATATAATGTCATTAACTCCTCTGACGTACCGCCTAATCCCTGCACTGATGATATTCACATTAAAAAAAAGACTTTTCAGTATCGGAATCCGGAATATTTTGCCAACAAGCTGGGCGAGAGCGGGATAAGATACTGGCTCGCGCGCGTGCTTTCGGAAGCTCCGGACGCGCGTGGGCAACAGACTGGCGGAGGTGGACCCCACCTGGCCTTTTGTCCTCCAAAGCTGAAAAAATAGGTTGGTTGGAAATAGAGTAACAGCACCTTCAGAGCATATGCGCCTTCGTTCAAAAGAATATAATAAATAAATATAGAAAAAAACGCTAAAAAGTGAACAAGGGATGATCCGAGGAGTATAAAAAGTATTGACCTTTTTGTCCAAAAAAAAAAAGTATTGACCTTTGACCGGATGATGATTTCCACTTTGTGGCACGGGCGATGCTTTGGATTCATTTCCGCGAAACCAATCAAAGTCTTACCTTAGTCATCATACACGGGCATGGAAACCGAAACTGGAAGGTTTAGATAAAAAGTTATGCAAATAAGTTAATTCTTCGAGGCGAATTATAAGAAGGTTAAATAGATTGGCTGATTTTTTACATATGGCCCATGATGAGGGTGGCTAACCATCGCCAAGTTCTTTGGATTCGTTATAAATGTGGACAGCGTAATTTGCAAATAATAATTTCATTGTAGTTCAGGATGCATTTATTTCGAAAAAAATGAATAATTAATTAAACATGTTCTAAAAAAAACCTTACAAAAATGGACGAACAAGTTTGGATTATCGACAATGAAAATATTTTTATCAATTAGTAATTTACAAGCAATCATTTTAGTGTTTTTTGAATTATTCATATTTCGTAAAATAAAGATACATATGAATATATCCAATTATTCATCTTATTTTTCTCTCTATATTCAGCAACGTGTACTCAGAAGCAAAAAAAAAAATGTAAACATCAAGCGCACACATCAATCTCTAAAATTAAAAAGATAAAATCCTCATATCAGAGGGAGGTTATATATAACTTGCGTAAAGTTTTCTACTTTTTTGTTTGGGTTGTTGTACGCCTACGACATATGCTCTAATTTTATTTTAATTTATACAATACAAGGTATTAAAAAAATAGAGACGTCTGTTTAGGAAAGAACACGAGAGAAAGTGCTCCCGGTCCGTCGTCGATGCGTACGGTTCTGTGGTCCGTCTTCTTCCTCGCAATCCGCCAATCGCACTCGTACGAGCGAGAGAGCAAGAGGACGCAGAAGAGAGAGAAAGAGTTTTCTCTCTCCTCTCTCCATATTCACTGTTATCACCAGGTCCACTCAAACACAGTAGACAACCATAACCACATCCCCCTCTCTCTCTCTCTCTCTCTCTCTCTCTTTCATGTCATCTATATAACACGGCCTCCGCTCCTCAGCCTCACCACACACGCACAACCAAAGCCAGCCAAATATCACCTCCCAGCAATCTCTCTCTCCCTCTCTCTCTCTGTGTCTCCGATCGCCGGGCCTCCGATCGTCTTCCTCGGCTCCGGCGAGCCTCGACCACCGGCGTGGCAAAAGGGTAGGTAAGGTAAGGTAAGGTAAGGTAAGGTAAGGTGGAAGGGGTGGGGTAATACCCGGGACAGTCGAGTTGCAGACATCACGGCTATACACGGAGCAACGTCGCCTCTACTCATACATGTCCGTGCCGGCCGCCGCAAGGGTTGTCATTGCGTGACCGCGAACGTCGGCAACCCTTCGCCGCACGGCGGGCGCGGCGCTCTCCCCTCCGAAGGCGGCAGCCCCTCCGATCTCCTCTTCCTCGCCGGCGGCGGTCCTCTCTCCCCCTCTCCCCTCTACTAATTACTATTAGGTTTTTTGTCGTCTTTTGCCTACATCGTGTTTAAGCTTCTAGGGTATTACTTCCGTACAGTTCCGCTCTGATTCTTGAGAGCAAGCGTCGTCGGGGTGGGGGAAATTTAGATCTGTCTGGTTCCAGTCGCTTGAGAATAGCTAGGGTCTGTGTTTGGGGCTTTCGGTTCATTGCTGTTGCATAGAGGGAATTAGCTAGAAAGAGTAGGAAAGATGATGCTCAGGATTAAGAGGGTTCCGACCGTAGTTTCGAACTACCAGAAAGAGGAAGCTGAGGAGGGTGCTCGCCGCGGAGGGGGTTGTGGCCGGAACTGCCTCAACAAATGCTGCATTCCAGGTAACTCCGGCGAATTTCCGTTTGGTCATGAGAATTGTGAATTATGTGCATGTGGGGTTAGCGGATAGAGGTTTTTTTGATTGTCTGGTGTATGGCATGAGCAGGGGCGAAGCTCCCTTTGTATGCTTTCAAGAGGGTGAACTTTGTTGCTGGTGAGAAGGCTGTGATCGTGGGTGAGAATGCGGAGCCACCCGTTGCTTTCCTCGACTCGCTCCTTCTGGGGGAGGTAAAATTTGTTTAGCTGAGCTACGGACTGATGGATCCGGAATAATGTTTATATCTATGCAGTTCTACTGTTGAATTAGATGAGTTGAACTCGTTTACAACTTCACTGTAGTGGGAGGACCGCATGCAGAGGGGTCTATTTCGCTACGACGTAACTGCCTGCGAAACCAAGGTCTCTTACTTGGCTCTCTATTTCAATGGATTTACATCCAGCATGCTGCATTTCAAGAGCTTGATGGAGGTTATGAGTTCATTCTGTATTTGTGCTGTGATTCTGTTGCAGATCATACCAGGTGGGTGTGGATTTATTGCCCAGCTGAACGAGGGTCGCCATCTTAAGAAGAGGCCAACTGAATTCCGTGTTGATAAGGTCCTCCAGCCCTTTGATGGAAGCAAGTTCAACTTCACTAAAGTTGGGCAGGAAGAGATTCTCTTCCAGTTTGAAGCAAGTGAAGATGGTGAAGTGCAATTCTTTGCAAAAGCTCCAATTGATGTGGACAACTCCCCTAGCGTCGTTGCTATAAATGTAAGCATTCCTTTACCTGCACTAAAATCTTCCATAGATTACTCGGAAGTTGCTTGAGCCAGCTTTATGACTAATCCATGATCCCTGTCCCTACTGAACAGGTCAGTCCCATTGAATATGGGCATGTGCTGTTGATTCCTCGTGTCCTCGAATGCTTGCCTCAGAGGATTGACCGCGAAAACTTCTCTCTTGCACTTTATATGGCTGCAGAAGCTGGGAATCCATACTTCCGTCTTGGTTACAACAGCTTGGGTGCCTTTGCCACCATCAATCATCTCCATTTTCAGGTTTGTATGTTGGCTATCATCTTAATCTTCTCAATTTAGTTTAGATCGAGTTCATTTACGCCACCGCAATGTTTATATTAATTGGATAAGTGGAATTGTTACAGGCATACTACTTGGCAGTTCCCTTTCCGATAGAGAAGGCTCCTACCCAGAAATTAACTGCTTTGGAATCTGGAGTTACAATCTTTGAACTTGTCAATTATCCAGTCAGAGGTCTTGTTTTTGAGGGTGGAGACACCGTGCAAGATTTATCCAATGCAGTTTCTGACTCCTGCATTTGCCTCCAAGATAACAACATCCCTTACAATGTCCTGATCTCTGATTGTGGGAAGCGGATTTTTCTCTTACCCCAGGTAATCAAATCAGGCCGGCCATTTCTTCTACTTACCTTGTTTTACGCCTTTATGTTCTTATTTGAAGCTGACTCTGTCTCTGTGCCGATCTCTTTACAGTGCTATGCTGAGAAGCAAGCTCTAGGGGAAGTGAATTCAGAGCTTCTGGATACCCAGGTGAACCCAGCTGTCTGGGAAATCAGTGGGCATATTGTCCTGAAGAGGAAGAAGGACTTTGAGGAGGCATCTGAAGAGAATGCTTGGCGTCTTCTTGCAGAGGTTTCTCTTTCTGAGGAGAGATTCCAAGAAGTGAATGCTCTGATATTTGAGGCCATTGCATCTGTGGAAAATGGGGGGCAGGACAACCCTGATGTGGAACCTCAAGCACCGAAAGATGTTGATGTCGTGAAGCAGAGCTCCCGCCCTGCAATGGTGGCTGGATCGCAGGAGTGCCTGGTCCGGCAGTGAGAACTGGGTATGTGAGGGAGAGGAACAGGCACTGCTTGTATCTACAAGCCAACCGTCATGGTTTGGCATATTGCAGTATTGGTACCCCTGTGGATGCTACTAATTGATGGAATAAGCAAACCATGTTTGCTCGGTACGTTGTGTATTAGCAGTGTAGCTGCTTGTGTATGCCGTGTACTAGTTCCTCTTCCATGTAGTCCGGGGCCTGTTTTATGGAGGTCCACTGTTGATTATGTCAACTGCTATGTCATATTTGTTTGGTAGATTGATGATCGCTTGGTCTCAATGTTGCTTGTGAGAAGGTTCCCCTACCCAAGTAAAGATTGGCTACTTCTATGTGCTATTGATTTATGACCCGTGTGAGCTTATTCCGCTCAGGGATGCTTCAGATTCTTGCTGAGGTCCAATTTAAAATGATCAGCTTCGTACTCCTGTACTTGTCGGTGTAAATTATAAACCTAGGTCAAGTCTTCCTGTCATCTAGTAGAGAATTTGGAATGGTGAGTGTACTGATTCTTCTCCCCCTCGTACCAAGAGCTGCTAATGGCAACGGCGGACCCAAACATTCTGGATTATATGAATTGATCAATTAAGATTTTCCTTAGATGGCTTAACAGTATGCATTGAGCATTATCTGGCTTCTTGTTCAGATTTATTTGAGTAGGAATGTGCGGAATCATGTGCGATCTGCCTTCCCACTAAAACTAAGAATACGCGTGGGGACCGAAATTGAAACATGACATAACAGCATCCAAATTTTCGGGCATTTTCGGGTCGGTTTTCTTTATTTTCCTGGTCAGTTTTTGTCGAGCAACTTGTTTAGGGTGGTTTGGATCGTTGACAAGTTGCTTACCAATTTCGCAAAAGGAATCTGGATTGGTTTTCTTTCGGTCGTTAGATTCGGGATATCACCAGAATTATTTTATCTTGGTGGAACAGAAATCGAACCTGGAAACCTCGTGGTTTTTGGGGCCCAAAGGCGCAACTTTTTTTTCCCGCCATGATAGCATATGCGATGGCCCATCTTGCTTTCTGAGGAACAAAGCTTCGAAAGTGTCTTATCAGGCCTAATTTGATACCATTCTGTGGCGTAAAATTCTTAAATTATAAAGCCTCTGACGAGAATATTCAATGTGGTTACCATGATCCGGGGAAAAAAAGGTCAATTCCATCATTTGAGGTATATAGATTAGTAATTATAGTTTGTAAAGTCATTGTGGAGGTAAGAACTATATTTTGAAAAATTTAAAACAACTTTCAAACGATGATTTTATTATTTACCCATTTATTGCTGATATCATATGTTTATAATGCGTAAACGATATTGAAAGATTTTTAGTCCGATGATGCCAATATAGTTTTATTCCAAAATGAATCATCCACTTACACAATAATTCGTTGTTGGCGTGACATAATGTTTTATGCAAAAAAAATTGATATTGCCTCTATGCGAACAAGATAAACTTGCAACTTATATAAATTGTTAATTTTTCCTTGATCGAAACTCAACGGGACTAAATTGAATGGAATAATCGAGGCATGCGAAGATTTTATAATCCCGGCGTAATTTGATTTCTTCGTATGGGAGTTTCCGCATGCATCATTAAATTTGGAGAAAGTATGGATAGACCACATCAGTGACAGTAATCGAAAGCGTTGCTTTGGATGATAAATTTTTGTTTTCCCTCAATCACGCGTGATGTAGACTGAACAAAATAATCCCTTCTTCTAATTAACTTAAATTAAATCTCTCTTTTTGTAATTTTCCCGGCCCCAACGCTGTAAAGAGCAATTTCTAAAATTTGAGAATAATAGCATATGCCCTACCCTCGGTTCTTTTTTAATAGGCCAAGCCGGCGCCTCTTCCTTCTCTCTGCTCTCTCTCCGTAGATTTTTCCGACATATATACTTACGAGCTGCACTGCAACTCTCCACCTCGAAGCGGTTCTCTCTCTCTCTCTCTCACATCTTCTTCTCGCTTTCACGTCGAAGGCTCAAGCGAACGCCTCTTCAACAGAGACCCGCTCGGTCGCTCACAGCTTTTCTTGCCGCCGCCGCCGCCGAACTCAACAAAGAGCAGCGGCGCCGCGCCACCCGCAGCACTTGTCGTTGTCGCCGGACCTCAGGTAACCCCGGGAATGCGATCGTGTGTGTGTGTGTGTGTGTGTGTCTAGCGTGGGTTAGTTGACCGGTTCTCTCTGTTCGTGGCGTGCGTGCGTGCGTTGGAACTTTGGGAATGTGAATTTGAGGCAAAGTTCGAAGCTTGGCATGTGGGTTCGTGATTTGTCTTTCTGAGTTTCGAGAGATTATGAATGCGGAACCATGCTTTTTCGGTGGGTCGTTTGTATACTTGGTTTCTGAGTCTCCGTGATTGCGTGAAAGTAACGGCATAGAAACGAAATGAGAGGTATCGATGAAGCCAAGGAGCTTCCATGGTTGAATGGAAACTTATGGCTGGAATTTGCCTACGACGGGGCTCCGGGGCCGGAACAAGGGATGTGATCCCTGTCCGCGCTACTACCCATGGGCCATGCCCATCCCTTGGTAGGAAGGCGATTTTCCAGAGCAACACATTATCCGTCCTTTGTGAAGATCAGTGTTACTAGTATCCATCTATTTCAGTTTGTGCATAATTGGTCATCAGTTAAATGACTAACCCGGAAACTTAGATCTATATAGTGATATCACCCTCACTTTAATCAGTAGTTTGACCCCGTTATTAGCTGTTTGTGGTCTATGTAACAGGTCTTTTACTATTAGTTGCCTGTGGTCTATGAGAAAAAGCTGAACAATGTAACTGAGATTTGAGCACTGTTTGTATTTTAGAAACTGGGAACTGTCTGTGCGTATGAAAGTTGAAGGATGAGACAAAGGCAGTAGGGACTTTAAGTTCACTTCATTTGGTTTAAAGTGCCAAGGTGGCAGCTGGTAAAAAGTATTGAGTGAAGGAGTTACCTGATCTGCTGAAGTGCTCCAGAGCATGATAACGTGCAACTACTTGAGAATGTACATTGATTCACCTGTGTTTTACGCACTGCAAAATCACAGTAGATGCTGGCAGTTGCTTTACAGATAACATCCCTTTTTGCACGTGGAATGAGAACAGTCAGATTGTTCAAGTTATGACATCCTTGTCCATCTTGGAATTATTTAGACTTAGGGTTCAAATTTACAGTTGCTGGATTACTATCTACTAAGGTTTATTCAAAAGTGTTTGTGGTTAATCTGAATGCAGTGTGGCGGGGTTCAAGTTTAGCAGTGCAGTGATGCAATTCCTTAGAGAGGATTTGTTTGACAAGCCTTTGAAGTTATTGAATTAAATTTAAGTAGATGGTCAAGAACATGTTCTTTGTTACTAAAGCTTCTTGCCTCTATCCATAATCTGACCTCTGATCTCCCTCACTAACTTGATGAGCCGGTCTATGGGCCATCCATCCTTCATAGGCAACAATATAAGGAGAGCAAATTCTAAAATAAATCCGGAGATGGATCGGGTATGAGTTGAGAAATTTACATTGCAAATAGATGTGTCATAAACTAGTTAAATGGCTCAATTTGGGTTGGGCCATTTATGAATCGATCCGACCCACAAGTTTGACTGATCTAGTCGTAGAAGTGAGCAGACACTTCGATTTTTAAGTTTGTATGCTTTTTTCACCTTAATATTGCTTGGTCGGTACTCGCCTTAATCTGGGAATACCTTTCTATTGCCAAGAAAGTTACAGTCTTTTTTTTGTATTTTGTCGGGCACAGCTGAGCGGATGAGTGTTAATCCTTGATCGAACTCGCCTCGCCTGCATATTGGCATAATCTTCAGATGCTTTTATCTCTCGTATCCAGATTTCTTTGTTGTGCAAATTAATGCAGATTCTAAGCACCCAGAAACAGGTGGACTCGTCTGCAGAAGCTTGCGTTTTCCTGGAGTCTTACTTGATTTGCTGTCTTTGTTTTGTCTGATTCAAGTTCGATTTGATTCGTTATTTTCACAGCTTGGTATCTGCGATCATTTTAAAGTGCCACTCAGAAGGAATTTGTTAATCTGCTGCCTTCTTTTGATATCTTAATTCTTCTGGTTAATAGTGTGATTCAATTTTCATAGATTGCAATGGCTACTTCTTCCTCGTTCTCTGCATATGCGGTACAAGGGCAAATGTCCTGTCCTGAAGCTAGAAAGTCCCCCCAATACCTGTTCAATGTATCCACCTCTTCATGCAAAGAGTCGGTTCAACGTAATGCAGTTTCTTTTTCTGCTTATATGACAAAAATGAGGTTGTCATCCTGTGGAAATCCATCGAAGTTGGCTATGACTGAAAGATCTTCACAGAGAAAAGGAGTCTGTTGCTCAGCCATGGATGTTGACAATTCAAGGGCTTCGTTTTCACCTGGAAAGAAGTTTCAACTCAACGATGTGATTGAAGCTCAGCAGTTCGACAGGGATACTCTTAGTGCTATTTTTGAAGTTGCACGTGGCATGGAGAAGGTTGAAAAGAATTCACCTGGAAGTCAAATTCTCAAGGGTTATCTGATGGCTACTCTATTTTATGAGCCCTCTACCAGGACTAGGCTTTCATTCGAGTCTGCCATGAAAAGGTTAGGCGGTGAGGTCTTAACTACTGAAAATGCACGTGAGTTCTCATCAGCAGCGAAGGGCGAAACACTGGAAGGTGATTTTTGACTTGTGTCTCTGCATGAGTACTGAGGAAGTTGCAATGCAATTAAGCATCTATTTCATTGCTTGGTTTGCAGATACGATAAGAACTGTTGAGGGCTATTCAGATATTATTGTGATGCGGCATTTTGAAAGTGGCGCTGCGAGAAGAGCAGCAGCTACAGCTGGAATCCCAGTCATTAATGCAGGGGATGGTCCAGGACAGCATCCGACTCAGGCATGGTCCATATTTCTTTGTTATGAGTGTCTATATGATAATACAGTTAGTACTGACCTAGTTCATAGTTACTTTAGCATCGATCAGGCTTATGTGAAAAACTCGGTACCAATGAATCTCTTTCTGAGTACTCTACGTATGGAAAAATGATGAGCATTCTTGAAGTTTCATTGCTTGGTGATGATTAGCTTCATCGTCCCTTTAGAAGTGTCGTTGATTACTGCATCTGTATTTGTTATTCAAATGAAGATCGTTATTTGGCACACCTGACATTTCGATATTTGGGCTCTGGGTCAGTCTCTTTTAGATGTGTATACGATTGAAAGGGAGGTTGGGAAGCTGGATGGCATTAAAGTAGCACTTGTAGGAGACCTCGCTAATGGAAGGACGGTTCGTTCACTTGCATATTTGCTTACCAAGTACCAAGGTGTGAAGATTTATTTCGTGGCCCCTGATATTGTCAAGATGAAGGTATGCACTGATCTCCTTTGTATGCTTCTCTTCATTAGGTTCTTTTTTGGCTTGTTTTAAGTATTTGGAAATATGGGATGGAAAATGAAGGCTCTTTTCTCACTTCTTCTTCGAGCTAACGGGAAAAGGATGTAAGTTATTAAGTTCCATCGCTTATGCGATGTAATTTTTTCATCAGGACGACATCAAAGGGTACTTGACATCGAAGGGGGTGGAATGGGAAGAGAGCGCCGATCTAATGGAAGTGGCGTCTAAGTGCGATGTGGTGTACCAAACTCGCATCCAACGCGAGCGTTTTGGAGAGAGAGTCGACCTCTACGAAGAAGCGCGAGGCAAGTACATTGTCGACAAAGACGTGATGAATGCGATGCAGAAGCATGCTGTGGTGATGCACCCTCTTCCCAGGCTTGATGAGGTAAGTTCTCGCGCCCCCTCTACGTGAAGTTGAAGCTTTTGACATGCCGTAACTGATCACTTGGCTCCTTTTCTGGTTTGCGCTGCGCGGTGCAGATTACGGTGGACGTCGACGACGATCCCAGGGCTGCCTATTTCCGTCAAGCGAGGAACGGTCTGTACATTAGGATGGCTTTACTGAAGCTTTTGCTTGTCGGATGGTGAAGCGTGAATGTCTGATCTTCCAACAGTTTTGTACTTGACGTTGCGAACTGAGTTTTTCTCTTTTGTTTCGGAGAACAATTCCATCACATGATTAAATGTCAAGTTTTGAGACTGCTGATTGAGGAGAAAGAATAATCTATGGAACGAGTTTTTATCTCGCTGTTCACATATTTTCATCTTTTTCTTAATCTAAAATTCTTGAAATTTTCATAATATCTGGATGGGAAGTGAATTTATATTGTAAACTTCGACGGGAAAACCTTCAAAATGAAAATTGAACTCGGTTTAACACCTTTCCACTGCAGAAAAAAAGGGACTCGTGCTCTGATCGCATCATTTGGTCTTTGGGAAGTGACGAAATTTCTACAATCCAAAGATTTTATTACTCTCTATAAATTGAGAAATTTACAATTTCTAAAGTATTTGCATGGAAGCATGAGGTGTCGAACGGGGAACGCGAAGCGCAAACGCGGCAGGGCTCAAGAAGAACACGTATCGTCTTCCCTCTCCCCCCTCCATCTTAGAATGAATGCCTTCGAACTGAATGTAAAGTGCTTTAAGAAAAACAGGGTAAAAACAAAGGGAAAGGAAAGAAAAGAAAGCCTGCGTTCCCTTTGAAGCACGCGTACTGATTTGCACAAAAAATGGCGGTGGGTAACCATCTCCGTCTCTGCGCATCGTCCCGGCCATGGAAGAAGATCTTCTCGCCTCTGGCACCGTCAATAGCGTATTTGCGCCACGCCAAGGTATCTTCTACGTCGTTCTTTGGGTTGGCTGGACGTCCTTGCGGAAAATGGATTTTTGAGTTGTTTCCTAAACTTTTGATCGTCTATGGATTTTCATTTTGGGTTCTGTTGAATTCGGACTGGTAATGGTCACGCCAAGAAATTAATTTGTGAGTCGGCGAAGTATGCTTCGGGTATACGATTGCAGTGTGTATGCACGTGCACTGTGTACAATACACTTACATCCTCACGTAGATGGTAGAGACATACGTTATTCGGATTCACAAAACCAGATGTTCATTTGTTGTACAATCTGACAAGATCTACGCAAGTAGAGGGGAATATCCGGGAACAAATGTTTTCTCATTAAAAGGACAAGCATGACGTCCCACGAAGTTCTGGTTTCTTTCTCTTGGTGTATCCGGGCAAGTACTTGTCAGATGCTACGTGCGGATGATAATTGATAAATGTCATCTTGTCATCGTTACGTGCCTCCTAATTGACGTCTTTAAAGTAGAGATACACCCAACGCAATGACTCCGAGGACGGCCACGGCGGATTGGAGGAGAGAGCGCCGTCGACGGCGGAGGAGTTCAAGAGAGTGGCCGAGGAGAAGTTGAAGGAGGCCGAGGACAAGTTGAAGGAGGCCGAGCAAGGGGTCGCGAGTCAGGTGTTCGATAAGACGTATGACGGCACGGAAGAAGCGGTGCTAGGGGATGCTAACCCTGAATCGGTCAAGAAGAGGTATGAAGAGCACGAAGAGAATGCGGACTACCGCAGGAGAGGGTAGACACGAGTGTTGAACGCATGCTCACTGTACTTGAACGTGGGTCAAGTGATATTTTCTTATGTTATATGACATCGAAGTCTTCTATACCCACTAGTTTTCAACAGCTGAGGTCTTGCATTTGTTCTCTTCAAATAAGTAGAAAGAGTTAATACTTGAAAAATTCTAAATTGACACTAAAAACTCTAAATTGATACGCCCGTGATTAACTTATTTAAGTTAATTTTTTGACTATCTCAAATTGTAAATTACGAATTTATCCCCTATTAATTTTTATTAAATTTTACTATCTAACTAATTATTAAGTTATATGACACTCTACGGTTTTATTCTCTATTTATTACAAAAGTATGAGTTTGGGTTTTACTCTCTATTTGTTACAGATTGTTACAGAAGTATGAGTTTGTGAGTTTGTGATTTTCCGGTGATATTAATCAAATTTAACAAAAATTATTGGATGATAAATTTGTGACAAATGTACTAATTTGAGATTTTAATAAATTTATCATATATATATTAGTTTGGAGGTTTTTTGTGATAAAAAATAATTTTAGGGTAAAATTTTCAATTTGAGACTTTTTTTTTTGGGAAAAAACCATCAAAAATCTCAAATTTCGCCAAAAGTGATAAGTTTACCTAATTTTTTTTTTTTTTTGTGATATGAAAAACCCCGAAGTTTGCTAACTATGAGACATTTACCCCAAACTTCTTTTTGTGACACAAAAAATCCTGAACTTTTATTTGTGTGATATATTTACCCTAAATAATAGGGGCATTTTGGTCTTTTTACTTTTAAAAACTTTTTTTTTTCTTCTTTTCTCCCTTCGTCGGCCATGGCGGAGGGAAGCCGGGGTTGGGCGAGGTCGGCCCTTACCAGAAGGATGCTCATCGGACGGGGACCTGCAATTTTGAGGGCGTAGCCTATGTGGTGACACAACCCCCTAGTGAGTACCACCACCACCACCATCTTATCACCTCTAATACTTTCGAGATTGCATGCCACCCCTCGCCACTAGGGCAAGAAATGATATCATTAAAGTTAATTTATCGTCATTTCTTTAATTTCTTGCACGTTTTTGCTCACGTTAGACCGAAACATGTTTTGAATAATGAGGAAGGATAGGGAAATCTATCCTTGTCTTATCTTGTGAAAGTGGAAAAAATTGAGAAACATGTTTTGAATAATGCTGAAGGATAGATTTCCGACAATCTATCTTGTCTTATCTTGTCAAAGTGGAAAAAATTGAGACTCGAAGGCATTTAGGTCAATAAACGCTACCACGTCCATACCTAATCACATAAATTTTTCTCTTTTCCACATTGCTGGTTGTGCATGGAATGAAACTTGCACGCCTCGTACATTCTTTTGCCAAAGTCACGTGCCTCTCTTAATAAAGGCTACTCCATAAGTAAACTATAGATTTAAAATTTTTGAAAAAAAGGAAAGAAAATCGTCAATCTATTTAATTTCCGATGACGTGGAAAATTTTGATTTTGCCTCAATGTGGTTCTAAAACCGGCGGGCAGACAAAAGCGGCATCATCATCATCATGGGAAAACATATTTTGTTTTCAACATTCTACGCTTTGTTTGCGGCTTTCTCATGATAATGTCTGCTTTCTAATTGATTTTCAATTTCTCCGTCCTCCTCCTCAACGTGGGCCGTAGGCTGACATCAAAATCGGGACCATTCGGACCCGCACGAGTCGTGCCTTTTTTCACCGGCGACGGAATGGCATTTTTCCTTTACTAGGCCGGACTAATGTCCGCAGCTTCTTTGACTTTTTCCTTCGACGTGAAGCTCGACCAACGTCGCGATTTGTCCCTAATGCGAGAGAAACTTTTGCTTTTTCTTGTGGGAGCAAAGAACCAAACAGTTATCTATGCCTGAAATCGTTTTTTCATGCTGATTCGCGTTGCAGAATACGGGGACTGCGAGTTCCCCAGGGGGTAACTAGAGAGAGATTCTTTCAACCGAGTCGAAATGGCGACTGCGTTTAGGTGGAGACTTGGCCATGGAATTTGGTGGCGGGGGCCTTACCTCATTCCTCAATTCTTTGTCTTTAAACCCGGCCGGTGGTTGATAGTTTAATAATTTGGGTTTGGGGTCTGGATAGGTAGGTCCTTTAGGTAATGGCTATTTTTATTTCTTCTGCAGGAGGATTAGGTTCGCTTTTGTACGCCAGTTTTCCTTGACTCCTCTGCCTGTAATTATTTAGCCTACTTATTGTATGTTTCCCCGTGTTATTATAATACATTGGGGACTGCTTGATTACTGACGTGGACGCAATACTTAATGGGTCTGAAATGGTTTCTTAAGGGCGGTTTAATTTAATAAGAGACGGAGATGTGTTTGTTTCTTATAGCTTGTCCTCTTCTTCGTTTTGGCTCATCTTATGATTAAGCTCCGTGCCGATTATAATGATTAAAAATAGCCGTGCCTGATGCCTTGTGTTTCGTAGATGCCTCCGAATCACAGCGTTCTTCTAACATTCGAACAAAGTGGGTAGAGTTTCATAGTTTCTAAAAAGACAAAAAAGATTAATTTACAAATCTTTAACTATACAATATGGAATGAAGTGGATAAAGATTATTGTGCTAGAGTCTCTTATGAAAGAGGCTGAGGCATAATTAAAGTAATCATTAGATGCTATCTAATACAAATCTTACAATAAAATATACTTATCTTTGAAGAGATAAGTTTCCATAATCAATTTCCGCATAATTAAAGTAATCATCTATAAGTGAAATTGGACGTTGATGCGACAAATCCAAAGTCACATGTGAGTTCCTCTTTTTCTTGGTTTTCCTAATGGCTTGCCCTCTTCTTTGTTTGGCCCATGTTATGATAATGCTCCATGGCAATGATAATGATATGTAGAACACGAAAAAAGGTAAAATTAATCATGGCAAACTTTTAATGGCTATGAACTGACTCGATGGAAACTGCTGATAATTTCGGCATTGATTTTCATGGGGTACACCTGAAAAAAGAAGAAGAAGAAAGAAAATGATTTTATTTATTTTACAAAAAATAGATATTTTGATTTTCTTTCTAAATGATCGCTTGTATCGTTTGAAATAATTAGTTAATAAATAATGTTTCTCATTATCGACAATAAATTAAGTGTAGACGGAGACATGCGACACAAGTAATTATTCTTGAAAAATTATTTTTTGCAAAATTCATTTATGTTTCGCAAAACAAACGGAGTCGTAAAGATTGTTGCCAACGAGCAGCGGCGCCACGCCACCGGTATCACTTATCGTCGTTGCTGGAACTCAGGTAACCCCGGAAATGTGATCGTGTCTCTCTCTTTCTCGTGCCCTATCTCCTCTCTCTCTGTCTCTCTCTCTCTCTATGTCTAGCGTCCGTGGAGTGTGTGCGTACGGGCGTTTTGGAACTTTGGGAATGTGAATTTGAGGCAAAGTTCGAAGCTTGGCATGTGGCTGTGTGATTTGTCTCTCTGAGTTTCGAGAGATTGTGAATGTGGTACCATGCTTTTTCGGTGGGTCGTTTGTATATTTGGTTTTTGAGCCTTTGTGATAGCGTGAAAGTAAAGGCAAAAAAATGAAATAAGAGGTATCAATGAAACCAAATAGCTTCCATGGCTGAATGGAAACTTTTTGCTGGAATTTCCCCACAACGGGGCTCCGAGGCAGGAGAAAGGGACGCGATCCCTGTCCTCCCTACTCCCCATGGCCATCCCTTCGTAGGAGGGCGATTTTCTGTTTGTGCATAAGTGATCATCAGTTAGATGACTGACGTGGAAACTTACATTTTATAGTGATATCATCTTCGCTTGAATCAGTAGTTTGACCCCAGTATTAGCTGTTTGTGGTCTATGTAACAGGTTTTCTGCTATTAGCTGTTTGAGCACTGTTTAATTTTTAGAAACTTGGAACTGTCTGTGCTTGTGAAAGTTGAAGGATGAGATAAAGGCAATAGGGACTTTTAAGTTCACTTAAGTTGGTTTAAAGTGCCAAAGTGGCAGCTGGTGCCAGGTGGGAAGTATCGAGTGAAGGAGTAACACAGTCTGCTGAAGTGCTCCAGAGCATGCTAATGTGCAAGTACTTGAGAAATAAGAATGTACATTGATTCATTGATTCAACTGTGTTTTACACACTACAAAATCGCAGTAGATGGTGGCAGTTGCTTTACAGATAACATCCCTTTTTGCATGTGGAGTGAGAACAGTCAAGTTGTTCAAGTTATGAGATCCTAGTCCATCTTGGAATTATCTTGACTCAGGGTTCAAATTCATAGTTGCTGGAGTATTATCTACTGTGGTTTATTCAAAAGGTGGTTAATCTGAATGCAGTTTGGCTTTTATGGGTTCGAGTTCACCAGTGCAGTGATGCAATACCTTATAGAGGATTTGTTTGACAAGCCTTTGAAGTTATTGAATTAGATTCAAGTAGATGGTCAAGAACACGTTCTTTGTCTCTGAAAGCTTCACACCCCCGACCATAACCCGCCCCCTGAGCTCTCTCACAAACTTGATGAGTCGGTCCATGGAACCATCCATTCTTTGAAGGCAACAGCATAAGGAGAAAAATTGCTAAAAATAATCCTAAGATGGGTCGGGTATGGGTCAAGAAATTTGCGTTGTAAATAAATGTGTCATAAACGGGTTGAATGGATCAATTTGGGTGGGGCCATTTATGAACCCGACCTATCCGTTCGATAGGGTTAGTTGTAGGAGATTTCGATTTTTACATTTGTATGCTTTTATCACCTTAATGTTGCTTACTGTTTACAGCATTATTCTGGGAATGCCTTTCTGTTGCCAAGAAAGTTACGGTCTTTATTTGTGAGGGCAGGAAAGTTTTCTCAATTAGTGTATTTTGTTTGGCACAGCTGAGCAGATGAGCTTCAATATTTGATTGAACTCGCCTTGCGTGTACATTGGCAAAATCTTCAGATGCCTTTAGCTGTCTTATCCAGATTTCTTTGTCATGCAAATTAATGCAGATACTAAGCACGCAGAAACAGATGGACTCGTTCACGGAAGCTTGGGTTTTCCTGGAGTCTTATTTGAATTGCTGTCTTTGTTTTGTCCGATTCAAGTTCGATTTGATTTGTTATTTTCACAGCTTGGTATATGTGATCATGTTAAAGTGCTACGCAGAAGGAATTTGTCCATTTGCTTCCTTCTTTTGATACAAGTAGAAGCTGCTTTGCTATTTGAGACCTTAAGAGTTTGTGTAAAAGGAATTGGGCAAATTGTGGGATGCATTCAAATTCATTATGATCTGAATGTTTGATCCTAAATGCAACAGTTCTTGTTTTGGCTCGTCTAAGGTGAAATATCTTAACTCTTCTGGCTAATATTGCGATTCAATTTTTGTAGATTGCAATGGCTATTTCCTCCTCGTTCTCTGCTTGCACGGTACAAGGGCAAATGTCCTGTCCTGAAGCTAGAAAGTCTGCCCAATGCCTGTTCAGTATATCCACCTCTTCGTGCAAACAGTCGGTTCAACGCAATGCGATTTCCTTTTCTGCTTATATGACAAAAATGAGGTTGTCATCCTGTGGAAATCCATTGAAGTTGGCTATGACTGAAAGATCTCCACAGAGAAAAGGATTCTGTCGCTCAGCCATGGATATCGACAATTCAAGGGCTTCGTTTTCGCCTGGAAAGAAGTTCCAACTCAACATTGACAGAGATAGGCTTAATGCTATTTTTCGAAGTTGCACATGATAGGGAGAAGGTCGAAAGGAATTCACCTAGAAATAAGTTTAATTAGCACTAATCTCTTTATTTTTATTTTATTTCGTACAATTATCTTATTAACTTTTATTAGTTCAAAAGTTGTTTTTGTTTATTAAGTATTTTTGGAAATTATGAAAATTCGGAATTTTATTTATTACAAAAATATTATTTTTTATTATTTGTATTATTCCTAATTTTTATATGTGTTTTTTTAAAGATAATCTTTGGAAATTATACTTGTTCAGTTAACAATCTCATTCGAAGGGTTGCATTTATTCATTTTGCAACTTTTTTTTGAAGGGATACCTTTGTTCACTTTGCAATCTTTCATGAAGAGTTGTTTATATTTTTTAAGATAGATTTATATATGTGTGTGTGTTAGTTTTTGGCATAAACGAGTATGAAATCATTTTCGAGTTTTCTTTTCAAAACTATAACCATCTTTTTAATAGTTTTTTTAGAGAGAACCTAAAGAAATACTAGAATTACTTTACAGTATTTTTATTTGAGACTTTGTTGCATTTTTGATGATCTTTGTCAATGACCGTTAACAATATTATGGGACAAATGATATTGTCCCATAATATTGTTAAAAAAAAATGATATCATGCCTTAAAGTTTTACTTGATTGTTTTATTGATTTGAAATCATGTTTTTCCAATTGAAGTATGAGGTGTCAAATGGGCAATGCATTCTAACCGAGTGTAAAGTGCTTTAAGAAAAACAAGGTAAAGACAAGTTGAAGGAGGCCGAGAAAGGGTCGCGAGCCAGGTGTTCGACAAGGTGTACGACGGCACGGAGGAAGCGGTGCTAGGGGATGCTAACCCCGAATCGGCCAAGAAGAGGTATGAACAGCACGAAGAGAACGCTGACGACCGCAGGAGAGGGTAGACACGAGCGTTGAACGCATGCTCACTGTACTTGAATGTGGGTCAAGTGATATTTTCTTATGTTATATGACGTGGAGGTCTTCTATACCCGCTAGTTTTCAACTTTGAGGGCTTTATTTGTTCCATTAGTTTTCTTCAAATAAATCAAGGAAAGAAGGGTTAGTATCATAAAAAACTCAAAACTATTAGTTTTGTGACAAATCTATTCAAAATTGTTTTTTTAATAATTGAAAATCTCGATTCAAGACATTTGCGATAAATTTATCTATTAATTTCTATTAGATTTTATTATCAAATAATTAGAGTTAGATAATGAGTTAATGACAAGTATATTGATTTATAGTTTTACTTTGTGACCGGTTTAAAGTTTTACTTTCTATTTGTCATAGGTGTACCTAGTTTTTTATATGGCAAATTTGTCCGTTTGAGATTTTTTATGGTAAAAAGATTATTTTGAAATAAAATGGTTATGTTTCAGTTTTGGGTTTTTGGTGATTAAAAAATTAATTTGAGGTAAATTTATCACAAATGTGCTAATTTGGGATTTTTTGATAGTATTAATTCTAGAAATTTTTTTGGATGTCCTAAGGTCACGTATAAGGACAATTGTCGTCGAATTGGTCTTCTGTAAAGTAGTTTAAGGTGTAAATTATTACTTTTGTAAGTAATTAATATGCGAAATCATTCACGTCAAGATGTTGAAGAGTATGGAGCAATATGTCGATATGAAATGTGAAATAACGTCACACAATTTCACAATTTTCTGCCAATAAAGTCCTGTCGACATGATGCGTTTAATTCTACAGATATAAACGGAGCCGTGCGCTCTGTTCAAGGGATACATTTAAGACAGTTGCATCATGGCGTTTGACTTTGTTACCGGTTACGTTGTTCGTACTTTCTCCTCCGAACTTCGCCTAACAAACACACCAAAACATTCTCTTTTCCTCATTAACTTATTCGAGTTGGTGCAAGAAACCCTAATCCCTAGAACGTGCCTTGCCAGATCCTGCACTGGGGAGAAGAAGTCGACGTGAAGGGTTTGGTGAATTGAGTTCTTAAACTTTTCCTAACCGCACTCACCAGCTTCATGTCCCTGCTGCCAGTCACCACCAAAACTGGGCAGGTCAACGGAAAGCTTTGTACGCGTAGCTGGTTTTTTTGGCCAACCCGAAATCCTCAACTCCCTCCACCAATCTACTCTCGGAGTTTCAACATTCGATAGACTCATAATCAAGATTCTTTGAATGAAAGAAGAAAGCAACTCGAGATCTCCAAAGCCTCTTTCGTTTTCTGTTGTATGATTCGGTCAACAATCATCTTGCCAAGATTACTGTCGGTGATATATCAGGGAATTCAGACTTGCTAATGCTCATCCTTCCTCTCTCTCTCTCTAATTATTCTTTTCTGGGCTATTTCTTAAAGCCAAGGGATTCCTCTATTGAGAATGTGAAATGAAGAATTTATGTCAGTGAGTTGAACAACTCGACAACGGAGGAAGCAACGGCGCATGCTACAAAGGGGTCCAAACACGACACTACGTAGTACGCTTTGATTACTTCTGCTGATAACGACAGTACATCAAACGCTCTTATCCTTACAGCCTCAAAGCAAAAGTCGTCCCTTGCTGCTATTGTTTTCACAAGCATCTACTCCAATTTTGATGATGCAAGTCTATGTAGCCACTCCACAATGTTACCATCTGGTACATCGATAATCACTTTGCGATGTGACAATTGGGTATAACCAAAGGCTTTATCGGAATGAGAATCTTCGATTTGCGAAGGTCAGAGACAGGAGCTAGTAAACGGATTAATTGCAGGAAATTGATGGAGCCTTTGATTACGAAGCATTTTTTCCGGAGGGGAAAGGGCAGAGATTGCAGAGAGAATTAAGAGATTTGAAGGCAAAGTCAAGGAAGCAATCAATTGAAACCTCCTAAGAAGAAAACAAATGTAACGGATAGTTAGCAGTAACAGCATTGTTGCCCGTTAAAATGGAAGACTTCGGCCGGAAGTCCCAGCCCTGCAATAGTTAACCAGTGGCCCAAACGGACCCGTCATGAAATTGCCCGGTGGCCCCTCACAATCTCAATCTCAATCATGACACATCAAATCTCCTTAACGTTCACATTTTAGAATGCTGTCCTTCACGCTCCACCAAAAGTTAGGGTTAAATGTCTTTCACCACGAGAGAGAAGTCTGTCCCAGATGGGGGGACAATTCGGTGCGGTCGATGAAGTTACCGTTCACGCTCGATCCAAGACTCGTTGATCTCGATGCGTGATTTCTTTGGGGGTAGTAGCACAAGTATACAGTGCAATAATTTCCAAAGAAAAATGCTAGCCAATGTAATGTGATATATTAGTAGCATGGTTATGTTTGATTGCGGTAACTATTAGTTCTTGCGCGTTGAAAAGGGCGAGGATAGACATGATCTTTTTACCGATGTACCAAATCATTTTAATGGCAACCGAAGCAATGAGTTAGTTAAGCGAAACTAGCACACGTGGCTGTCGTCTGAGGAGTCCTAATTGAGGGGGGAAAGTGGGGGAAAATCTGAAACGTGTCCGGCTGTTAAGATCCTAATCAGATCGCGAGCGATGAAAGGAGGGAGGGAGGGAGAGAAACTTTCTAAATCGGATGGAAACAGAAACGGATTCGGTCAAGCGGGGGTGGGGGTGGGAGTGGCGTGGTGGGTCGCGTTAGTTGCACCACGAACGAACGACGAGCCGAAAGCATGCAGCGACGGAATGATGCATTCGCAGATTTCACAACAGAAAGAGCCAAAAGCTGATAACCTCGATCGGGAATGACGTGGCTCCACGTTGGGCCCCACTCTGGACCGGCCCACTTCCCCCTACCACTACCGAGTTCTTCTCTCACTCGTGCCTATAAAAAAACCGTGCGGCATTCGTCCCTCAGAAAATCCTCCCCCCCCACTCCTTTCCTCCCTCTACGAAGCTCATGCTGTGCTTCCACCGTCCGAAACAGAGCATGGCGAGTCCTGCATTCTCTTGCCTCCTCCTCCTCCTCGTGTCCATCTTCGCTCTCGCAGGTAACCTCCCGCCCTCGCCTTTTCCCCATTCCATGAAAGTCTCCCTTCATCTGTTTTTAGTTCTAAACTAGTGCATGAATCGAACAAACTCCTTTTGTAAAAGGAAAGTCCCTATCTTTCTTGACACTCATCCTCTGGCTCTGGCGTACCTCCACGCCCGCTCTCCTCCAAAAGAACGACCGAAGTAATACGCGAGAATTTTTTGTCTGGCACATTGGTCGTGTCCTCGTTTAGAAATTCACGTGTTAGTTTCAGAAACGGCCCACCTCCAGATTTAGCGCGGGAGCATATCTAATTCCTCGGTTGCTGATTCTGTCATCCGTTACATGACGCCTCATTCTGTTTTCTCGTTCCCGATTTTCATCATCTTGTCGTTAACGTTTATTGCAGAGTCGGGCTCGGTCGGACTGAACTGGGGCCGCGTAGCCGACGACCTCCCGCCGCCGGCGAAAGTGGTGGAGCTCCTGAAATCGCAGGGCATCACCCTGGTCAAGCTCTACGACACCTACGACGGCGCCCTCACGGCCCTCGCCGGTTCCGGCATAAGCGTCGTCGTCGCCCTCCCCAACGAGCAGCTCTCCTCCGCCGCCTCGGCCCAGTCGTTCACTGACTCGTGGGTCCAGTCCAACATCTCCAAGTACTACCCCTCGACCAAGATCGTCGCCATCGCGGTCGGCAACGAGGTCTTCGCCGACCCCAACAACACCACCACTAATTTCCTCGTGCCCGCCATGAACAACGTCTACGCCTCCCTCGTCAAATACAATCTTTCCGACATTTCCGTGTCTTCTCCGATCGCGTTGAGCGCGCTCCAGACTTCGTACCCGACTTCCTCCGGGTCGTTCAAGTCGGATCTCGTCGAGCCCGTGATTAAGCCCATGTTGCAGTTCCTTCGCAAGACCGGGTCGTACCTCATGGTTAATGTCTACCCGTTTTTCGCTTACACGGCCAATTCGGATCAGATCTCGCTGGATTACGCGCTGTTAAAGCAGAATCCTGGCGTCGTGGATTCCGGCAACGGATTGAAGTACAACAGCCTCTTCGACGCCCAAGTCGACGCCGTCTACGCTGCCATGTCGGCCCTCCAATACAACGACCTCAAGCTGGTCGTGACGGAGACGGGCTGGCCCTCCAAGGGCGACGCCAATGAAGTCGGTGCGGGCACCGCGAATGCGGCGGCGTATAACGGGAACCTGGTGAGGCGGGCCCTGACCGGGACCGGGACGCCGTTGAGGCCGAACAACACCGTGGATGTGTACTTGTTTGCACTTTTCAATGAGAACCAGAAACCGGGTCCTACGTCGGAGCGGAACTACGGTCTGTTCTACCCGAACGAGCAGAAGGTTTACAGCATACCGCTCACGTTGGAGCTCGCGAGCGACGCGAACAACGCGAGCGACCCGAACAACGCGAGCAAGGCCCAGGTCCCGACGGCCCCCGTGGGGCAGACGTGGTGCGTGGCCAACGGGGGAGCCGGGGCGAAGAAGCTGCAGGCGGCGCTGGACTACGCCTGCGGAAAGGGAGGGGCCGATTGCCAACCCATCCAACAGGGCTCCGCCTGTTACAATCCGAACACATTGGAAGCCCACGCTTCGTATGCATTCAATAGCTATTACCAGAAGAATGCTCGTGGGGCGGGGACGTGCTATTTCGGCGGCGCAGCCTACGTGGTGACGCAACCCCCCGGTGAGTACCACTACCGCCGCTTTATCACCTCTAATTCTTTCGATATTACTGCCATGGCAAAAAATGATATCGTTAAATTCAATCCATGGTCGTTTTTTGATTTCTTGCACATTTTAGCTTTCGTTAGATTGAAACATGTTTTGAGTAATGCTAATGGGTCAATGTTCGACAATCGATCTTGTCCAATTTCGTCAGATTGGAAAAAATCGAGATCGAATGCATTTAGGTTACTTAACACTCCCACGTCCATACCTAACCCCATAAATTTTCCTCGTTTCCACGTTGCTGATTGGGCATGGAGCGAAACTTGCACGCCTCGTGCATTCACTTGCCAAAGTCACGCGTCTCCTCTTAGAAAAGGGTATTTCATAAGAAAACTACGGTCGGGTTTTGTTTCGCCTATAAAAAATCAAGTGACGTACCTCTAGATTTAGGATTTTTGAAAAAAAGAAAAAGAAAGAAACTCTTCGCTCTATTTAATTTCCAATGACGTGGAAAATTTGATTTTTCCCCAGTATGGTTCTAAAACCGGCGGACAGAGAAAAGCGGCATCATGAGAAAACATGTTTTGTTTTCGACATTCTACGCTTTGTTTTGCGGCGGTATCATGATTTTCAATTTCTCCGTCTTCCTTCTCTACGTGGAGGTCGTAGTGTAACTGTAGCTTTGAATCGTGATCGGGACATCCGGACCCGCATGGCCCGATCATCGTCAGCGATTGAGTCGTGCGTTTTCTCAACCGATTCGGAATCGCATTGGACTAACGTCCATAGCTTCTTTGACTTTTTCCTTTGACATGAAGCTCGACCAACCGATAGTCTTACTGCATTTTAATAATTGGATCTCTTCGAGGCAACACTTCGTCATTCGTCCTTAATGCGAGAGAAACTTTGCTTTTCTTGTGGGGGAGCGAAGAACCAAACAGTTTTCCATGGGCTGAAATCGTTGTTTTGCTGATTTGTGTTGCAGAATACGGGGAGTGCGATTTCCCCACGGGGTACTAGAAGGAGAGAGATTCTTCTAACCAAGTCAATAAACGACAGCGTTCGGTGGAGACTTGGCCATGGAATTGGGTGGCGGGGGCTTAGCTCATTCCTCATTCTTTTTCTTTAGACCTGGCCCAGTGGTTGAGATGGGTTTTTAATTTTTGTTCAGGGTCCGGATAGATAGGTCCTTTATCTATGGCTATTTTATTTCTTCTGCTGGAGGATTAGGTTCACTTTCGTTCACCAGTTCCCTTGACTCTTCCACCGCCTGTAATTATTTAGCCTCCTTATTGTATTTTCTCCCCTGTTATTATAATACATTGGCGATTGCTTGATTACTGATGTGGACGCAATACTTAATCGGTCTGACATGGTTTCCTAAGGGCGATTTAATTTAATAAGAGACAGAGATGGGTTTGTCTCGAATGGCTTGCCCTCTTCTTTATTTTGGCTCATCTTATAATTAACCTCCTTGCCAATGATAATGATAAAAGATACCCATGCGTTCTTTTAACACTCAAATAAAATTGCGTGGAGTTTCGTCGTTTTTAAAAAGACAAGACGAGAATTTACAAATTTTTGGCAATACAATATGGATTTAAGAGGATTAAAATTGTTGCGCCACGGTCTCTTATGAAATTGACAATGCCAAGGGGGCGGGGCTACAAACAATGGATATAGAAAGCATCTCTTCAAAGAGATAAGTTTCCGTAATCAATATCCGCATAATTAAAGTAATAATCTATAAATGAGAAATTGGACTCTGACGTGACAAATCAAAATTCTACTTATGAGTTCTTTTTCTTGGTTTTCCTAGCGGCTTGCCCTCTTCTTTGTTTGGCCCATCTTATGATAATGCTCCATGCCAACGATAATGAGCTGTAGAACACGAGATTAGGTAAAACTAATCATGGCACGCTTTTAATGGCTATGAACTCACTCGATCGGAACTCCTTATTGTTTCGGCATTGATTTGCATGGGGCACAACGGAAAAAATAAAAAAAGGAAAAGTAGTGATTTTGTTTACTTCACAAAAAATAAATGTTTTGAATTTTTTTTTTAGGATCGCTTGTATGATTTGAGATAATTAGTCAACAAATAATGTTTCTCATGTATCGCAACAAATTAGGTGTAACTATTTTTGTAGATGATGCAATATAAGTAATCAGTTTTTAAAAATTATTTTCAGCAAAATTCATTTATTTTTGGCAGGATAAACGGAGTCGTGAAAATGGTTGCCAAATTGGCCGACAAGGTTCTTTGAAGTGTGGACATATGTATCGAAGGAATGGAAAAAATCAAGCAAAACCGCAAAAACAAGAAAGCAAAGGATAAGTAACTGCAGTCTCGGGTCAGGATTAATTTTCGGATGCTCAGATGAAGTGCGCGGGAGTTTCGTCACTTCTGATAAATGAAACAACGAGGCCCAGAAAGAGAACACATGCAATTTTGGTTGGGTAGGCTTTAGGTCGACCTGGATCAATTATTTCAGCTCGGTTCATGAAGTACAGGGCCTTAATCGGAACCGATCCTTTTACGAATCCAAACCAAACGTGATGAAAAGCACGATTCATGCAGAGGCGTCTCCAACGAAGACGGAAGACACGAAGGATCGTGGATTCCTAGCATATCACGAAAGGCGTAAACGGGCAGTTCGGACGGGGTTCGGTACCAAACAAGATACCTGGTGTCTTCCTCTTTTTAAGTTCACTTCAACGAAATACTTGCGTGGATATTCCAAAAAGCAACGAAACTCGCTTCTAAATCTCCTAGGATTAGAAGGAACGTGCTTTTAGGGTTTAGGGTTTATCTCCAGTTTTAGGATTTGTGTGGTAGAATGTACAGAGAAGGTCGACGGTTGCCCCTATTTTTGCATACGATTATCATAATGAATGATTTGTTCTGAATGATGGCTCAATGTGTGGATATTTTGATGAGGAATATTTGGACATGCCATGCAAGTATGGTTCAAAAGACTTTGCTCTCCTATTTCATGTAATTCCCTATGCACATCTGAGGCATAAAAAAAATAAAACGACCAAAAGACAATCCCTGGCCAAAAAAAAAACAGGTACATTGGAATTAGGATACATAGGTCCGCTGCTTTCGTCACGACTTCCTTTTTCTTTCTCATTTCCCTGCAAAAGTTTATAATGGTGTGTCTAAATAATTTTTTTTTTTGGATGAATGTATTTAGACTATTTCTTAATCCAAGATACCTTAACCTATCATGATATATAAATTTTGGCATGTAATTGCACGTATAATTTCTTTTAAATTCAAATAATACTTTAAATTTTAGTAGAAAGGTGAAAAATCACTTTCTTTTTTTTCAAAATAATAAAAAAGGCTCTTTAACAGAGATTGCAGGGGCATGATGCTAGACACTTCCAAGAGTATCAATTTCCCATTAGGTCGACTGTTTGGTCTTTTTGCTTATGCAATTTCATTGAAAGAACATAGTGTAAGATGCAAAACGTGCAATCCCATGATCTCCATAACCAGAACAAGAGCACAGATAATGAGTAAAAAGATTAACGTACTTGTTTTGGAAATCATCGTTTTTAATGTGGAAGCGGAAAAGTGATATCCACGCACAAGTCCTGTTGCCCTCTGTATCACTAGCTCAATGAGACGGCCCTTTCACCCTTTTAGCTCTACATAAACGCTTCTTTTGTGATGATACTTGTGAGAATTAAGGTTAAATGAGAAACTTGAGTACTATTTATAGAGTTTTTAACCAAACATTTTCTGTATAGGCAGGCTCAACTTGGCCTACACTAGTTAGCCCCATATTAAACTAATTAAGAAACCTTTTATCTCACCTTAGACCAATCCTGTAAATAGGTAAATTACAATATTAATTAATATAGTCCAAAACTCTTACACATAGTTCCTACACTCCTTTCTTTTTTTATATTTCCTCCTTTTGACTTTTTGACGCGGATGTTTCCCTCTCTTTTTGTATAAAAGAATGTGAAGGTGTAAAGCGCATCATCTGCTACTGTGTCATCGCTGTGGAACCTAAGTTCATGTCAGTTTCAGAAGCGATCGCCACAGATTTTTGCTGGTTCTTCCTGAGGATGGTGTTCGCGATGCATTCCTGGTCGGCCAACAGCGATTCAGACACCGAGAGTGGAGGCAAGGTGAGGACTTCATTCTTGTGAGCACGAGCTGACCAAGCTGGATCCTATTCTAGTAAAAATTACAACGAATTAATGATATTTTTACCGGGGAGTGGGGACGAAGTAATTCTAGATTATCATGTGAGGATTGCGTACATGCTCTCCCGATTTGGTCAATCATTTGTTTTGGGTGTAGAAATACGGCCGATTTTTTTGCAAGCTTCTTATTTCTGGGTTTATCAAAGATGGAATGTGCCTATTGCGGCAGAAATTGATATTGGAGCTCAAATTGAGGGTGAAATCTCGCCCCAGTGACAAGATCAAAAGGAAAGCCATGCGAGTACTATCACTATCACATCTGGGTACGGCCATCTTTCTTCTGTCGATATTCGTTTCATGGGTCGAACTTTTATCGCGGCATTGAACTCGGATCTGATTTTCTTGAACATTTTAGAGAAACAGAGCCTTTTCGATTTAATGATCTCTTCCAGCTGCTCCTTTTTGCTTGTCCTGCATATTATGCAGGTGTGGATATTGAGAAAGTGAAGAACTAGATGAAAGATATGAAGATGAACAGATGCAGATGGAGATGAAGAGCAGACTCTAGGAAAGAGAAACTGATTCTGGAAATACTACAGATTTCATTGTATCATAGTATCTTTGTAGTACAAAGTATCTGAAACAATAACAATGAATGTAAATCCTCTTTTCTTCATCCACTGTTTTCTCTTACTTGAATCTCTTGAATTGAAGTCTTCAGCAACAGACCATTCCTTCGAGGCTTTCATTTGATACTGTGATGCAGAGAATCCATGGAGGATATCTCTCTTCCTTTTTCTCTTTCTCACTCTCTCTCTCTATATATATTCTTCTTATTCTACTTCTCCTTTTATAGAGAAAGTAGTACAGTTACTAGTAACAGAAACTAGATATTGTTTAACAGAAAAAAACAGAATACAACTAACAGATTGCATCTTATAGAACACGTGTTAGTTTTTGGATTTATATGACTTGGCGATCCATGTCATTCTCCATTTCAAGCGTCTCTTTCATTGATGTTGATCCAAGCTGGTCTTCATCATGAGTTCTTCACCGTTGATCATCATCTCTTTGTAGTTTGCTACATCGCCAAGTCCTCTGCTTTCTTTTGTTTCTTGTTTTGTCAATCACGTGTTGTTCTGCTTCTTCAACTGTGTTGTTCTTCTTCTTCAACTCTATTCCTTTATATTTAACAGATACTATTTGCTTTGACGGAAAAGAATGGATGTTCACGTTCGTTGGCCATATTATCCAGTTGAGGTGGTGTATGAACTGCGGAAGATTTGCGTCTTAGAAATCATGAGCGTGGCGGTCCTGTCTGCACGACATGATACCTTCCCTACGACAGGTGCGTGCATCCATCAACACGCACCCATGATATGTGTAGTAGAGAATAAAGATGTAATAAGCTCGAGTTCCTTTTTACATTGGAAAATCCAGAGGAAGTGGTGCTCGCTGAAAGTGGCTTATTCGATGAACATGAAAATTACTCTTGATAAAATGAAAATGTTTTCACGAATCGAAAGGACCCAGTATTTGGCTGTAAATCTTGTTATGGTATGCTTTCCCTGTGTAATTGGATCGAATGCTTCTGGTCCAGTTCAGAAGGCCAATGATTCTTGTGAGAAAGGAAAAACACTTGGATGAATCGCCGGGGCTTCCATCCTCTAATCCCTATCTGTCAGTGCCGGTTGCTTTGTTACTGTATGTTTGCATCTCTCTTTTATAACTCTTTTAAAATCTGGAAGCCCTTTTAAGTTTATGTCAGTAGCTTAAATCAGCCTTGGCCTGGCAAAAGGGGGCTTCCAGACATGCTATGTGTTACTTAATTCTCGGTCCGTTTAGTTCCTTGCCTTGTGAATTTTAATCCTTTCCTTTAAAAATATGTGCAGAGAGAATCACCGAGCTAATACTCATTGAGGACACCGACCTGGAAAGGAAGAGATCTTTGGAGATTCTGACACCTGAAGAGCAACAAGAACAGTCGGAGAAGCAGCAAGAAGGCCAACCACTACTAGGACAAGCTGATTCTTACATATCTCAAGTAGAAGCATCGCCTTTTTCTAATCCTCATCCTCCTCCGTCTCTCCCTATTGTTTCTGAGTCTAGACCTTCATCCTCCCCAGTCTCCCGTCCATCTCAACGCACATCAGATCAGATGCAAGTCCCTCCTGATCATGCCCCCGAACTTTCGTTCCCTTTTGCTCCATCCTCTTCGCGCATTTTTCATAGCGTGAGTCTTGTGGACGTGCCGGCACAGTCAAGCAATTCTGGGGGAGCTTGCCGTCCCAAGGACATGAAACTTATGGAGGAGGAGGGACTGGGAGGGCATGTTGAGCTTTACGAATCTGCCGTCCACCACCTCCTTTCAGTGAGTGAACCTTACTTTTATCCTTGTTGTACTTGACATCATCCCGTGCACACTCCTGAAGGTTACGTCGAACTTCTGGTGTTTGCATTGATATGGCATCAACGGCATTGGTGAGCTCAAGAGGCATTACGACCTTCGTGCTGGTGAACAAGCCAGCCACCTCAAGGAGGCGGACGCCGCCGCCATCATGCTGCGTAAGCAGGTGGAGGAGCTTGAGGCCAAGTTGTCGATGGCCAACTGCAAGTGTGTGCCCACGTCGCGTGTACACTAAATTTTAACGGTGGAGATTAAATAAAATCACTCTAATCGTTACATAAAAGTTCAGTTCTCGAGCGTGCGTATTATTCTTGCTAGACAATTTGCGGAGACTCGGCGTAGAAAGACGCCAGCGAGCTAGATGGTCCTGAGCCTTGTACCGTCCCACCACCATCTTAAAGATAGATGGAAAACAAATCACTTTATTACCAAATATTGGAAACAAAGAAATTATTTAAATGTATGTGGAAGGATAAAACTATTTCGTAATTTTTTTTTTTTATATAGAAAGTTATTGTAGGATGCGGAATTAACATTGAAAGTTGAACCATGTGAGAGATAAAAAAAATTAAGGAAAATTTTAAGTAGAGACTTGAAGTGTCATCATTTTCTCAAATAATGACTTAAAGTAGACATAACAATTTCAAATAAAGGCCTAAAGTAGCCATAAAAGTTTCAACTAAGAACTTAACTCACTGGCTGGCTAAATATTCTGATCGTCCAAAGGCATTTTTATCCAATATAATCTTTAATTTTGAATATAATTTAAAAATAAATTACTATTATTTTTTTGAAAAAGGCAATCAAGCGAGGGCTAAGCCCTTGGCCTTGTCGCCACAGCCCCACCATCATTGGGAAGGGTAGACGATAGTGGGGGATGATTGGCCAAGGGTCAGCGAGGATCGGCGATGGTGGGGCGGCAACAATGACGAGGCTCTCCCCATTTTCCTTTCCTTCCATTTTTTTAAAATTTATTTTTATCTAATACAAAAAAAAAGGAAACAAATTCAAGAATGCAAGGGACGAAAATGCCCTTATCAACCGGTGAGTTAAACTCTTCTTTGAGATTTATATTAGTTGACATGAGATTTATTTTAGGTCATTATTTGAGAAAATGATGGCACTTCAAATCTTATTTGAAAATTTTCCAAAAAATTATTAATTTCCACGTTTGCCATGAACTCAACATTTGTATAATAAGCAGTATATTTGAGGAAAAAAAATCCAATTGGGAATGTTTGGGATTAGATGAGTAATATATCCTCCAAATTGAGTTTTTTTCTTTAATTTTTTGGCGATAGAGCGTTAGGAGGATCAACCCAAATGGGAGTGTTTGAGTCCTTATAGGAGCTACCTTTAAATCTCAATACTTTGAAAAAAAGAAGAAGACGGAAACCATGAGAGTTTATTTGAGAGGCCCGCGCCTAAACCATGATCCAATTTCTTGGTAACTATTTTTCCCATATGTTACCTAGGTAGTAAGAACACGATCGAGTGTCTTCCCTATATTTTCCTTTTTCCCTTTGTTTAATTAAAGAATTTGTTTACCTAGAGAAAAGGCAAGTGGACGGATCCTGCTGCAAATCCTAACTGAACAGATTAAAAGCACGACAAACTATTGCGCGCCAATATTGTGCTCCAGTCAATGTGGAGGTTTCTCAATGACATATCGACATCTCTGGCAGGGTCAAAAATGTCTTTCGCTTAGATTGAAGATAAAGGATCCTGAATTTATGGCAAACCACGCATAGGGCAAATAAGCATTCCAAATAATTTTCAGTACCAAACAGGATACCCGTCTCATTTTAAGCGCCGAACCGCCCGGTCTTCTCGTCACTTCAACCAAGCACTTGCTTTGAAATTTTCAGCAAATGTCTGCGCACGGTTTATGCGTGTGCATCCAAGAATTAGTGAAAAATGTCTAGTGTGAAGAAGATCTATGTTGATTATGGAAAGTGAAGGTAAACCTGCCAATGGCTATGTCATCCATTCGATCTACAAACGACAATGAATTCCACAATGGTGGAATATATCTCTGTTTTTAAAAATTTGGTGAGAAATTGACCGTCAAACAAGTGGTTAGGTCAAATTTGACCTGTCAAATAGGTGGTCAAGTTGAAAATGATCTAGGCACATTTAATCACGACAAATAAAAAGACACAGTTAACCTGTTTTGATCAAATTTAAGAAAACTCATGTCCAAACTAAGGCAAAAGTGCGAAGTGAGAGTGAAGGCAAGAGATAATGAAAAGAGAGTCATGAAGGTGTGTTGAGTTTAAATAAGTTGTAAACCCGTTTATGATTTATTTATCGAATATAACAAATCCATATAATAACTCATTACATCATATATTGTTTAAGAAATGAGTCTATAACTCATTTTGATAGATCTAATGAGAAAGACGACACACACCAATCCAACAAGTGTGAATTTAAGCCAAAGTTTGTCATTTCAGTTAACTTATATTGAACAATTCAGGCTAGGAAATATCCAGGTAACTAATGTCAATGATACATGTGGTTCAGAATAACTTATGTTCATGTCATTAAACTTTGTTGGCTGGGTCCGCCTCTTGTGGGCCTAGATGACATTAATATAAAATAAAAAGAAAAAAATTCGAAAAGTCGAAAGCTAGAAGAAAAGGTGAGTGTTACTTTCGCGTGTGCCTGAGAGACCAAGAAGAGGTAAGGGTGAGAATAGTGAGAGCTCACCAAGAGAGAAGAGAACAGTCGAGAATGAAGTAAAAGGGTTGCAACTTTGTAGTCTCAATTCAAAGGCTAAATGTTGACGAAATTGACTCAAATTTCAACATGTTATTTATAAGACAGAAAGCTATTCTCCGGTTCCCAGTTCTATCCGGAAACTGCGCTCACCCCTAAAGCTTAGGACCATTACTTGGACATAAATTATTGTTGATAATAAGAACTTCTTCCATCAGCTAATTAATTCAAATGATGCAAGCAATTACTTTTAGAAAAAGATTTTTTAAATCATTCATTTTTCATGAAACAAAATAAGTTTTATAATCGCATGATATGAAGAAAGCAAGCCTATAAATATAGTATTCGACTTACCTTGGAAGGCCTGGTCACATCCAAAAGCCCGGTTGCAATGGAAGGCCCAACCTCTCGTGGCCAGGGGCCAGCCTTCACTTGCATTTGGACCCAGAAACCTAAAATCTCGAAGTGCGTTCGTGTAATCAAAACACCTATGATTGAGCACGAAAGTTGTACATGGGTAAGTTGATGCGTCGGATACATCGAAAATTCCCACATTTTTCTTTCATCATCGAACTTGAGCGTAAGAAGATCTCCAAAAGCACCAACCTCGAACTTCCTCGTCCGTGTTCTTTACTATTGGCGCTTGGCCAAGCAGATCGCGTGCCTCGACGTTCCATCGATTACATGACCCGAATTCCGGTCCGGCCCTCGTGTGAGAGAGAAATTTAGCAGCATCAACACTTTAATTTGATATATGTGGATCATACCATCAATGCACTTAGTGTGAAGGCATAGTGTGAAGGCATCCTTTGTACTTTTGTTATCTGTCTCCGATACTTGGCTTCAAATAAACCTAATTTCATCACAATCCACAAGCGCTCATCTGCTCAACATCGATGCAATCGGAAATTAAAATTAAAATTTGTCAAATATAAAAAGGAAAGGAAAAAAAAAGAACTCTAGGAAATCAAAGTAAATCTCGCCGTTGGATTCCTGAAGCCAATATGACGCCTCTCCAGAGAGAGAGAATCCGTCAAACATGTGTCCCGATGAAGTTGGGAACGAACGAAACGAGTGTAATTTGAGTTGGGTGTACTTGGAATGAAACGAGCTAATCTCGGCAAGAACGTCGGAGAACATGTTGCTGTCTTATTGCGCTTCGAATTCTCCTGTTTGCATCAATTGCTACACGTTGCGAGTCTCAGGAGTCTCGATCTGCCATTGCACTCTCAGGTTTTTCTGCTCGCATTCATTTTCTTTTCGTGACTTTGATCCGCCTTGGCTTTGTTACAGAGCTTTCGTTCGGCGATGTCGTTAGGATTTTTCCCGATGGATTCCATGAAGGGACAAGGGGGGATTCAGATGCTATTGACTGCGGAACAAGAGGCTCAACAGATCATTTCGAGTGCTAAGAATCGTAAGGATCGAGCGAATTTGTTTTTATTTAGATTTTTAAGATGCTGTTCGGTGATGTTCTCATTTCGGAAGAACGAGTTCATTATACGGGCAAGAATTTTCCTCCGATCGTATCTTTTTCGTCATTCTTAACCGTTTATTGGTTCATCTGTTCATTTTATTTGATTCAACAGTGAAAAACACGAGATTGAAACAAGCAAAGGAAGAAGCGGAAAAGGATGTCGCAACATATCGATCACATCTAGAGGCTGAGTACCAGAACAGGATTGCTGAGGTACCTTGTGCTTATTTTGTAGCCAGAAAATCTTTTTCTTGGTTAATTTTTATAGTCGTTTGTATGAACTGATGCTTGCTGTTTGTAACTCGTAGACGGGCGGGGCATCTGGAGCGAATGTACAAAGGCTCGAAGAAGAAACAGACGTGAAAATCCAGAACTTGAAAGGATCGGCTTCGACAGTCTCCGAGGATATAACTGGGATGTTGATCAAGTATGTTACAACAGTGAAGGTGTAAGCGATTGTATGACTTTTATTTGGAGAAGAAATGTCAATTATGCTGAATTCGGCCTAGAAGAGGATCAGTGCTTCTTTTCATTTCATTCATGTAATGATATCGGCATAACCCATTTATCATGGGTTTATCTTGCTCTCCTCTTCTTGGGCTTTTCCCCTCTCAATTTAGCAAGACTGTCATATATGAAATGCTTAATTTCACTCGAACCAGCACATGATATGAGAATCCAACTGAACATAAACAGAATTGCTTTGAGTCTACGACGATCATGAATAGTTTTGAAAACAAAACTGTCGTGATAATGCGACGAACTTATGTAGTTACTCATAGGAAAGTTCTGGTTTTCAAGTACTAAGTTATGGTCTGGAATGAAAATTCTCTCCGTCTGACGGCACATGTGGTGTTCATTTTCGCCATTCATATGCTTTCCTTTTTTTCATCATCTTATCTTGCTTACCTTCCTGTCCCACTGATCAAATCCACCATCCCGCATCACTCGTTGTCTCACTCCTATTTCATCCTCCATTGTCAATTTCGCATTCCATTCCGATTGTAACTTGGAATGCTAGACGCCCTCCAGAGCTTAGACACTTCCTCTGGAGATGCTGTAATGAAGCTATTGCCACTAAAGGGAATCTTTTTCTACGCCCTTTGTGATCAAGTTGAAAACATTGAGCACATGCTTATTTAATGCAAGTGAATGTGGAGGTATCTGGTTTGGTGGTGCTGATGTTGAGAGAGCCAAGAGAGCATATATTTAGAGGAAATGATTTGTTGCTTGCTTTTAACTGATGGAAGGGAACCATCTAGAGAGGGCAAGGTCACATTATTCATGAACATAGCTTTCTGTTGTTGGGCAATATTGAAGAGGAGGAACTAGATTGTGGTTCTGCCCAAGGCTGTGAGCAATGAAAAAGCTGTAAACAAAATTCAAAGAGCTTGTGGGAAGTTACTTTTCCTTGAGGAAGGTGGTGGATAAGGCAAAAAGAAAGTACTCAGCAGACTACAGAAACTCGTCTTGCATTGTTTCTCGACACATAATTTTACTTGAGAATCATGTTCTTTTTTTTCTTCTTTTGGTCGGCTATTTGAGAATCACGTTACCTACTGAAGTTCCGACTGCTTTTCGGGATCAACAGTTTTGAAATGAGGGAAGTTTTTGACAATGTCACATGCCTATATTACTGAATTGCAAAGAGCTCTTTGATTTTCGTTTGAATTATGGCAAAATCTATATCCACCCATGAATTCTGGGTATATTCAATTGGCTCCTGTTAGGGCAGCACCTATTGATTATTGACTAAACTGTGTTCGGCCGGCAAAATCACCTTTTCAAAGTCATCACGTATGATAAAGCGAAAAGAAAAGTATAGAGGTGTATCATGAAAAAGGAAAAGAACGAAATTATAAGTACACGGCCCATGTACTCTTCCTTTTTTATACAAATCACGTCTATCACAATTGATTTGGATAGGTGGTTGACTTTTTTCAAACTATAACTACACAATCCATGGCAACGAAAGTGGGTTGCTTATGCAGAAAGAGGAGATGGCACGTAAGGGCCAGAGTTGAATAGTGTCGCTTTCGATAATGTAAGATTCGAAAGGGAGATTTTTTTTATAGCTTAATGAAGCCAAACTTCTCTAGGCAATACATCTATCATCCTGAAGACAAATTTGTTTAGCATTCAACCACATCAGTTAATTTGTTTCTAAGCGAGTTTCGTTAAGAAAAAGTAAAATATGGCACATTTGCGTTTCTATCCCTTTGAGTTTACGAATTGGACAAAGAACATGCATGGACATTGGAGCTAGACGATTCCTTCATGACCAACCACTTCAACAAGTCTTCTGGTTCGTAAAACATGAGCAAGATAATCACCGTAAAGCTTTAATGTAAAAACAATGGCTAGACTAGCCATGAGTAGATCTTGCTTGGAGGCACTCGCCATTTGCAAACCACCACATAAGATTTTGAAACATGTATGGTTAGCACCGCATAAAAACAGCATGATCTATCGAGTGTGTTACATGATAACTTTTAAATAGTAAATGCATCAATATATACATTATACATGTAATGACCATCTAACTTTTAATCGAGAATATGGTTGCATGACATCAAATAAAAGTAACCTGTTGTCGACCTTTGGATTTGCGCACTAATTTCCAAGATCACGTGCTACTTTACAAGTCATAGAATCACTGTACTTAAGAAGCATATGATACAGTGTAAATCTGCAGTCGAACCTTGAGTTTGAAACCTGCCTGCCTCCATCCTAAGAAGCATAAGCCCTCAGAGCTACAAAGCGATGTAGTGACATGGCAACTTCTCTCTTTTGCACACCCGTATATGTGTGCATATGCACTAAGTCAGTATGGATATGAAATCAGCAAAGGCAGCAGTAGCAACCCTCTCCAAATATATGGAATCTGCTACTTCCTCTAGCTATCGTTTAATATATAAGATCCCCCGGTAACCAAGGAAAACCATGTAGCATCCACTCTTAACTGTACTTTCTACTAAAATATCTCATTTTTTTTATTTACACTTGCTTATTCCACTATTACAAGCAACTAGTCAATTATATGTTAATGAATGGGGAAAAAAACCCTCATTTGTTGAGTTAAATTAGATTATATCAGACAGTTTATGTACACAATCCAAGACTAGATAGGGATAACCTTGATAATATTACAGCGATTTGCATGCACTAATTGTAAAATGATTTAGCCTGAATGCTACCTAGCTAATTGAGAACAAACCCTTCAAAAGTTCTTTAAAAACAAGTCTTGTAGGATTGAAAACCTCCTCCTCGTACACACAGGAGAAACATTACGTACACAATTCTTTGTCCAAGAGGTCTGATGATAATGGAAATCTGAAAGGATAATGAAGCTGTTCATAGCAATCAATTAGCAAAAACTATATCACTCAGTCGGTAGTCCATAAGCACTTCATCAAGTTTCAATTGCAGCCGAGCTATATCGAGGCACCCGGCATGGCAAACCTGAAGTAGAGATGACGAGAAAAGAAGACAATGAATTCGTAGTGCTTAGATCTGTTTTCCGGAAAACCAAGATAACAGATAAAACCCTAATTCTCCAACACTTCTTCTGAGAGTTATACCTCGGATTGAATGGTGTGGATGAATGTCATTTCACTACTTCTAGTGGAAAGACAATTTGCTACACTAATTCCTTCTTCGAGCAGTAGTTGCAGCACCTTTGATAAGCGAAAATCATGGTCTTGGTCACTGGAATTGGCGCTTTCGATGACTATTTCCACTCCATCCAGAGAAGGCCTTACACTCAAAGCTCTCGCCGAACGATTACCACTCTTCAATTCGTCTCTTTTGCTTTCCAGCCCTTTGATCTTCCTCTCAAGATGGCTTATGTAATTTATGGCCCCACTTACATGATCCGATGTCGCTCGCTTCCCCTAAGATTCTCATGCAAGAAAACCCTAATTTTAGGGGAAAACATGAGAATAACAAAGAAGATAATCTCTCTGATTACCTTAATATACTCGAGAGGGAGTAATGATCTGAGAGATGCATAAAGCGTGCTCATCTCTTGCCTCCTCCGCCGTTCAATGTCTCGATGCATCTTCTTCTGAGGATCACAATCTGCATCCATTTTGTGGCTTCTGCCAAAGGATATGAGTACAGATTTGTCTAAGCCCTTGTTCTTATCGTTCCGGTCAGTGATGCAAAGGCTAAGAAGATCTTGATCATCATGAATGATCCGATCCTCTGGGATCGGGTAGTGATTCGGTGGGAGATAGGGCAGATCGTTGTTGGGTTGTAAAGGAAACATGTTGCTCGAGAAATTATAAACTAATGGAGGAGCTCTAAGCTTTGAGCTGGATGGGAATGGAGATCAAAGAAGAGGAAGAGTCATATTAAACATGTTAGGGTTTGTGCGAGTACTCTATTCTCCTTTTGATGGGCCTCAAGTGTCGGGAGATTCTTGAAAATCTCCTTGAATTAGCGTAATCACTTTATTTAAAGCTTAGGTATTGTTGTCCTGTTCTTAAGGCACACCAGACCTCATCCACCTTAATACAATACCGGTGTTGGTGTCCTGTTCTTATGGGATTTATATGATACAATAATTCCACTACAATACCGGTAAAGAAAAAGATTTTCGATTGATTTGGATATGGTCTTCGAATAAAAAAATTAGGAAAATGATGAAAACTATCTTAAATTTTGTCTTGTATAGTTATCATCTAATGGAAAAAGAAGAAGAAGAAGAAAATAACACAAATGGTCAATAAATTTTGATCCAACATAGAATGTGGTTTTTGAATTTTTAATATGTTCAATGTAGTCTAAAAACTTTAACCTATTGTGTAATATCATCCATGAACTTTAAATTTATTTAATATGATCCTTGAATTTTTTATATATGATTAATCTAGTTTTTGAATTATATGAAAATATTTAATGTTGTCTTTGAACTTAAATAATTGAAAAATAACATTAAACATTTCCATATAATTCGGGGGACTAACTTGAACATGTACAATATATTGAACAAATTAAAAACTCATTGATTATATTACACATTGAATTAAAGTTCATAGACCATTTATATTATTATAAAAAAAAGATGGAAACTATCTCAATTTGTATCTATCATATAAATCAAATCAATAGTTCATAAATGTTTTCGATTATAAATGATGGTGTGTTTCAGCTTCAAGAGAAAAGCTTGAGTCTTAAATTCGGTTTGTTGAATTACATGACACGAAGAGAACTTCCATATATTCATTACAATTTTCCGTAAAGTGATATTATCGTCATCAATCTGCATTGAGAAACCGGCTCAACATAGAAACAAGGTTTTAGTTAGTTCCTTAAAATTAAAGTCATGTGTGTGTATCTACAAGAGAGCATTGTATTCATTTCTTAATTGGTATAAGATTATGGACAACTTCGTGGAACTGACAACATTAGAAGGTAAGTGGTAGTGCTTCCTGACATGCTGCATATATTTAAAATATGATTCCCAGTCATCGTCCGTCAAGTCAGAGTTCTAATCGCGAGAAGCCTTGAAAGCTGATTGGAACCGTTCTCTTGGTCAATGAATCCATCTTGGGTCTTGTCGAGTTATAGCGTTATGAGATGACTCTCTTAGGGCTTTTGGAGCTGGCCAGCCTCTGATTCGCATAATTAACTAGGATTATAACGATCAGTAGAAGCTCGTCTTCTGATTCACATAACCAACTAAGATCATAACAATCAATAGAAGCTCGTTGGGAATGGAAGTGAGTTGGGAAAATCTTTAAAAAGAGAGCTTAAGTTCAAATCCATCAATGTATCTAATTAAAATCACACTCACTCAAAAATTTAAATTCATAAGTTATGAGTTAATTAAGATATGTTAACTACTCCACATGACAGTAATTCTTCAATATGAGACTTTTTAAATATAACTCATATATATATATATATCTCAATAGAATGACGATTGGGCATTGTGCGAAAATTCTGGTTTAAAAGTTAGGATGTTTTTCAAACATTCTTGTAACTTTAATGGTGTCCTTTCTCTCACAACTTGTAAACTTCTAGGGACGTCCAAAAAGTGTTGGGAAAATTGCTAAAATAATCATAAATCTATTATATAGCAGCAAATTCAATTTTAAACCTTTCAATTATGCAAATTTAGTCCTAAGCTTTTTAATGATTTGTCAATTTAATTATCTTAGCTAGTTTTGGTTAGAAATTACTAATGTTGATGTCGATCGTCCTACATGATGTAACTAATGTTGATGTGAACAATTTTTGTGATTCTTTTTAAATTTTCTAAGTTTCTTTTTATCGATTGTTTTACATTTCCATTATTTTTTTCCATAGGCCGATAGAAAGAAAATAAAAGAAAATCAATAAAAAAAGCTTAGAAAATTTAAAAAGAATTTGCAAAAATTGTTCATGTTAATACCAATCATGTCAAATAAGATGGCTAATATTTACATCAGCGATTTCCAACCAAATAGTACCAATAGTTACCACCTACTATAGTTATCTAATGCAACAAGAAGTCCAAATCAACTAACATGTACTTACAAAATGATATCGAACAAGAGGAATCTAATGCAATCATCAACTTTCTCCAAGATCTCACTCTCTCCATTTTCTAATATGTACTTACAAAATGATATCGAAAAGAAGGAATCTAATGCAATCATCAACTTTCTCCAAGACCTCACTCTCTCCATCTTCTTGATCATCACTTGGTCCTCCGAATAGTTTAACTGGCGTCGAGGATTTGACAAGTCAATGTGCATGAAGCAAACAATGTCAAAATGATAATTGGGGCAATCGATGATGATTAGGAAGACGAGTACGAATCAATTGAAGGAAGTTAAAAGTACCCATCCTATTATAACCTACACTTGTGAGTCCGGTGAGGATTCTCTTGTGCCCTGGGATATTGCTGGGTCATGGGATGAAATGCATCAATTGATCTTTCACAATAGACATCTCTAAATCATGACTCTTTTGCAAAGCGATGGAACCAATCGAATGGAGAAGGGAGCAAGCGTCGGTGCCGAGTGAGCCAATCATGAGAGCTGAGTGAACATGGGAGAGAGTGACTGAGGTGAGCGAGCGTGAGAGAGTGTAGAGACTAATTTTGGGCCAGATATGGTCACACGTGCTATGCACGTGGGCTTGGGACATTTTGGGGCTGTTTGTTTGTGTTCTTTCTTTCTATTCATGAACACAATTTCTATTTTTTTGTTTTGGGGAAAAAAAAACGTAAACGCGTGTTTGTTTACGTTTTTGTTCATGGGACTTGTTTCTGTTCCAGGAAACAAATTTGAACAATCGCAGAAAAAGAAACAAAAAAACTTTTTTGTTCTTGGAACTTAAGAAAAACAAATTTTCTTTCCTATTTTTTCCTTCTTTTTCTTTTCTTCTTCTTTTTTTCTTCTTTTTTCTTTGGCCGATCGCGGCCTCGGCCATGGCCGCGAGGCTCGGCCTCACCTTGAGGGCCAGCGAGGCTCGGCCTCACCTTGGTTGGGCGAGGCCGAGCTCGCCTAGCCACCATCGAGGCCGACCTCCCGCTGGCTAGTGAGGCTCGGCCTCGCCTTGGTTGGGCGAGCTTGCCCGAGATCCGCGAGCTCGGCCTCACCATGGCTGAGTGAGGAGGCTGCCGGTCAAAATGAAGAAAAAGAAAAAAAAAAAAAAAAAAAGAAAAAGGAAAATTAAAATTAAAAATTAAAAAATTAAAATAAACAAAAAAATTATACAAAGTTTACTAAACGTGTTTTACGTTTTTTTATTCCGATAATAAGTTTTACCAAATACGTTCTTTTATTAAAAAATTGTTATTCGAAATAAAAATAGAGTTTTCTGGAATTGTTTTTGAACAAGAATGTTACAAAATCTCTGACCTGATAGGTCTGCTGAAACGGAAGCGCTATTATTCGAACGGCCCGACAAATCCTTTCGTTCTCTGCTGCTTTTGTCTTAACTTCTGAGGAAGCTATCAGAACGAACATGGCCTCAAATCCTTTTCACTAGAAGTTGACTCGACGGTCAAAATCGGGATGTCTTTAGGCGTGCGAAAGGAAGAAGAAGGCCCGGCCCGGCCCAAAATAATGCCGGAAGTTTTCCGGTTCCAAACCCGGGCGGAACCCGGCCCGGACCCGGGCTTGCCATGGCCTTCTTTGCCAACAAGAAACCTCGCGAAAGGCTTTAATCGCGCAGAAGAAGAAGAAGCTCTTCACAGAAGCAGCAGCGGACGCGACCTCGGCCAGTTCCTCGCATTTCCCCTTCCTCAAGCGAACTCGCCATTGGCTCCCTCGCGATCGCAATCCCGATCGTCTTCGCCGCTCTCGCTCCAGGCCGAGATCCGGTGAACTCTCTCTCTCTCTCGCTCTCTGTTAGTGTGTGTGTGTGTGTGTGTGTGTGTGTTCGATTTGATTGCAATTTGATGGATCCGTTCGCGTTCTTCTGGCTTGCGAGAGTGACGCGCGCCCCCTCCTTTCTGCCTCGCAGGTTCGCCGCTCCGTTGTTCCGCAATGGGAGACAGTCAGTACTCTTTCTCGCTCACTACCTTCAGGTGCGTCCGCGTAAGCCGGCCGAAGCCGGGGCTCCTGGTCGTCGCTGGTTTTGTTTCGTTGCGTTCGGTTGCGTCTTTCTTCGATTTCGTGAGTTTATGATTTTTGTTCTGCGTGGCGATGGGGGCAGTCCTTCCGGGAAGCTCGTGCAGATTGAGCACGCCCTAACGGCGGTGGGTTCTGGCCAGACGTCTCTCGGAATCAAAGGTGAGGTCCCTCGGGTGCTTATGTTTTGTCCCGTCGGTTGAGTGCTTTTTCTTCGGTACGTGTGAGTCCTTTGCCATGGGAGTTTCAGCATTGTAGGAGGCCCGCACGGAGTATAGGGAAGCTTTCTTAGCTTAGGATTCTGGCAATAATCACTTTGGTTCTGCTGTAACACCATTGGGTTTGATTAGTTATGTGTTATTAGTATCTCAATGTTCAGCATAGAGAAAATTTTAAAGGCCATTGGGCTGTTAGTGGGCGTCAGTAAACAAATTCCATTGTGTAGGTATTGCCAATGAAGGGTTCCTTATGTATTGTTCGTGCAATTTTCACTGGGACAAGGATCCAATGATTTCACACTTTTTCGGCATGAAATTTGGCATTTTAGACTTGATTGATCAATTCAAGATAGACCATTTGACCTGAATATCCTTGGGGGTTATAAATAGTTCTTGGCAGTCGATAGCACCAGAAGGATCGAGTTCTTTAAGATTCATTCTCTCTGTTGTTCCCTTCTGTGGCCAACATTTGTGAATTTTATGACTATAAATCCTACTATGCAATATTTAATGGCCTTAATCTGATCGACGTGATTGCAGCTAAAGATGGTGTTGTCATCGCGACAGAGAAGAAGCTTCCCTCTATATTGGTTGATGAAACTTCCGTAAGTAACTCTTAGCATGTCTTTTATTTTCTTTGTTTGTTTCTTTCAAGGAATGATTTTTTATCTAAGAAATATTTGTCTCGTGCCTGTTGGTTATCATTTTCTTCTTTCCATATTTCTTATGCCCTCAATGAATCTGCCTCTTTGGATGGTTGTCATAGGTCCTTGCAAATTTCTTATGAATAATTTGGTAGCTAAAGAACTTTCTGGAAGATAGAAAATTTATGTGAAGAAGTTGCAGACAGGTTTCAAGGCTTTTGAATACCTTAGATTGATAATTGGTCCCAACTTGTAACAACTTAAGTTATAGTTTTGGTTTGTCTAATTATGCAAGGCACTAGAATCTATGTCCTGCATTTGGTTACCGTCTCCACTCGGTGGATGGCTTACCCTCTAATGCTTTACTTATGAAGGGGTTTTATCATCGGCACCTTTGATAATGCAAATTTTATCTATCTGCAAAATGGTAAATGAGATCATACTTGTCGCTGTTGTAATTGCTATTATGGCCTTATGTGTTTGCATTTAGTTTTTTGATTCTTCAAGTCTGGACCTTCACATTCTTTAAATCAATTCTATATAGTTGTTGGCTACATATATCTTTCTTTTCTGCTAAATCTTATCAATTTTACTTTTGTCAGGTTCAAAAGATACAGTGCCTGACACCAAATATTGGAGTTGTTTACAGGTTTGTTTCCTCAATGCTTTTTCATTGTTGCAAGCCTACTTTTTTGGGCCCTGATTCTGGTGGAACAATCACCGTGGGTCATCCGGTTCTGTGGCGATACGAGTCTGTTCCATAAAGGGGAGGGGGCAATGTGAGAATAGTTTTTTAACAGGAAAATGATATTAATGTAAAGCTCAGGGACTGAATTCTTTCAAGTTATGCCCATATTGTTTTTTTAGTAAGATTAAGACATGGCATGGTATATTTTGACTTGACTGTGAAGATAATTAATCTGCTAAAGAAATTGTCGAGCTTTCAGTTCTGCTCTGGAAAGCAGATTTGGCCGCTCTTCTCTGGCACCATTGGAGAATATATGGTATATAACATGCTTTTGCAATGAAGCAAAAGAAGATTTGTTCAATGCATACGATACCGTGAAGAAATGTGGGCTTTTGAAAGACCAAAATGCAAGTGTTGCACTGTGTCTCCCTTATTTGTCAATGAAATTGGAAATTTGTGTTTATCTGAATATTACATCTTGAGTCAAGCAACAGTTAGAAAGCATTTTTCACTAATCCTTTTACTACTTGACATGCTCTACATGTTGCCCTTTTTGGTCACTGATTTATTCTCTTTTTATCACCATTCCTGTTGCAGCGGCATGGGTCCAGATTTTAGAGTCTTAGTTCGGAAAAGCAGGAAACAGGCAGAACAGTATCATAAGTTATATAAGGTACCTCTTTGCATTCTGAAGAGTGATCCTCTTTTGTTGGATCAAAATAGTTGGCAAGCCAGCCATTCTATTGTGTTGCGACCAAGGGTTGTTCTGACCTATGTTTTGTGCATATGTAACCCAAGCAAGCATAGTATGGTTTCATAAAATGACAATTCACAGTTCACATGAAATCTAAGGATTTTAATATCATAGAAGGACACTCTTGTGTTATATAAGTTGGTTATTCATCTTTTGTTCTTTTTGTGGGGGTAGACATATGAGAGAGCAATCGGTATTTATTGCGGAACCTGTACATTTGTGTAGTTGTCTTAATTGTTATCAACTTCTATCACCATAATCTAGCAAACACGCTTATGGTACCTTTTAATTCACAAGATAAAAGTATTCTTGAGCTGCTTCTTGAGGATTATTTATTGTATGTTTCTGTTTTTATTTTGTATATGCATTTTAACTGCTTCATTTTTATGTGCCTTCTGCTCTTTCAAGTTCATGGCAGCACTATTGTAGCTGCTGTAACTTTTAAAAGTATGATTGTAAAGCACTCCTAAATAGATATGAGTGGAAAAGATATAAGTTTTTGTTGCAATGTTCACTTATCATCGACCATTCTTACTCTTAACTGTAGGAACCCATACCGGTCACGCAACTAGTGAGGGAGACTGCAGCTGTCATGCAGGAGTTTACTCAGTCAGGGTAAATGAGCTACTTTATGGAGTATGCTGTATTTGTTTTTTTCCATATTCAGTGTCGTTTAATGGAAGGTTCAGTTGAGCCTAACACGATGTACGTACAATAATGAAAGTATGTTTGTTGATTTTATAATGGATGTCAACCTTGCAAAGTTTGTATTGTTCTTTTGATCTTGAATGCCATTTCTCACATGGCCTTTCCTTTTCGTCTGTCCTCTTTTGAAGTGGTGTGAGGCCTTTTGGAGTATCTCTTCTGGTTGCTGGATTTGATGATAATGGTCCTCAATTGTATCAGGTATTTTGTCTTCTCTTAGGAGATTCTGTAGTGTTTTAATGACGGCTATATATTTAGTTAATCTGGTTTATAGTGTGCGACTGGCAAAGTGGATGTGAGAATACCCCTTAAGATGATGGTTGAACACCTCTCATCATTGATCCACCTATAATTAACTTGTGAGTCAAGTTTAATATGTTGTAATGGGGGTCTAGTCTGTCCATGACAAGATTGGTGGTGTTCACTATTTTTCTTCAATATTTTATTACTTTGACATCGAACAATTATTATGAAGGTTTCACATTGATTAAAATACCTCAAAGATCTTTTCTGTACATGGCGGCAACTTTGTTTTCAAGTATGTAATTGGTGTTAGGTTGTATGTCTTTTCAATATCTTATCTGTGCTGGAGTTCAACATGATCGCGGTAAACTGGAAGAGTTGAGGATGTGGTTGGTGGAGACAAGGGTAATGGTGTCAGAGAAGTCGTGAACGACCAAGTGGTTGTCATTGGAAGAATTGGCAGCCTTGCCCTTGGCTTTGGCTTCACCAGCCATGGTGATTGGATTTTTGGGAGGATGAAGTTCCATGAGAGAGTAACTTAAGTGGTTGAATTTTAAAAGTTTTAAAAATAAAAGAGATTGATGGAAAATTGTTGGTACAAAACTGAGTGCTGCATGGTAGTTTTGACACTTCAAGTGTAATATTTCTCAGAATGTTATATCAATCTTGCGAGCTTTGTACTACTTCCTGAACTTCAAGACATTCATTGTTGAAATATGCATATCCCAGCAATCACAGTTAGAAGCATAAAAGAATGCTTATTTAACCCTCTTGCTTTATATTTGTAAACAGAAACAACAGTCTTTTATTACCTTGTATGTGGTTAATTAGAACTACCATGAAGTACTTGTTGCTATACACTTAATAGGTCGACCCATCTGGTTCATATTTCTCGTGGAAAGCTTCAGCAATGGGAAAGAATGTTTCGAATGCGAAGACATTTCTTGAGAAGAGGTAATAAGAATGTAGTAGCTGTTGGAATGTCTTCTGATTTCTTCTAACTGTATGTCTGATTATTATTAATTTCATGGAATTGTTCACTGGCAGATACAGCAAATAGTCTTCATTTCCCATACGACTCTTGATCTTTAGCCAAGCTTTATGTCATTGCATGAACTATGCAAAAAATGAGATCTTCCTACTGTGGCATGGAGAGCTAGATGCTTTAAAAAATCTGTTTGTTGTTATCTTTTTCCTTTAAATGTAAACTTGCATGATTGGCATGATTTTGAGTCAAGAGGCATACAACTCTTGCCTGCGCCCCTTTGCATGTGCTTATTTAATGTTTTCTATGCCATGCGATCGTGTAACGAATGTTTTCTATCTGAATCGTGATAGGTTATTCTGATTGCCTCATCTCTATCTTCATTTATATTCTGAACTTATTTTGTTCCAATGGCCATGAAGAGGCAGAATGACGAAGGTTTCCTTTGTATGATTTTAAGTAAATGTTTTGGCTCCTGGCTGAAGATAACTGATATCAATATTTTCTTTTTCCAGTTTAAATATCAGCTTGCTACTTTAGGTGGTAACTTAAGGAGGAATTCTTAAGAGATTCTGTCAAATGCCTAATTGAGTTAGAATGGCTGGCAGCAGTGATGTATGAGGAGATGATATCAACAGTGGATTCTTAGAGCTGTATCTATATAGTATTGAGTGAATCTTGCATTCTTGCACCAACATTAGATTGTGGTAGATCACTTTCCACAGACCAGTCTACTATCCTGAAAATCGATTATGTGCTTAAAAGGTTTACCTGTAGAAACTTTTGGACCACTCAATGTATAATCCTTTATCTTCTGAACTTCCTTAGTTGTCCATTTGCTGAGTCCTGTGACATCTTACAAGTAGAGTTAAAACCGATACAGTGATTTACGAAATGGAATATGTGTCAATGAGTGCATCTGCTTCATCACTCTGCAAGGCAGGATTTGAGGATTAACCCTGCATGGCTCCACAAACACACAGAGGAGGTCTAGCCTCCCCAGCCTGGCTTCCCCAGTGCCTGTCCACTTGATATACAGTGGTGGCGGGCTGCCTGGATTCTCCCAATACAATGCCTCGGGGAACATGGCACCAGACTCTCCCTGCACCTACCCAAGCTTTTCTTCCCTGGTAGAGGGGAATATGCGCCTAGCTGAACGGGGTCTCCCACCCTAGGGTGGATCTCCCGCCGTTTCGGCGCTTGGGCCTTTTAGGACGGCCTTTCACCGTGTCGGTTATCTCATTATATTTTTCTTGGGTGGATAACATCCCAATACCCCCTTTAGTTTAAGGTTGGAGGGGCCCCTGGGAAGCCAGGGCGACCCTGCCTGGGTCGGCAGCAAGCCCCCCCGTGGGGCTTACCCTTCATTTCCAAGTGAGCAGTTTAACGAGCTTCTCAGCTCGAAGGTATTATGATTCTCTAAGAGGGTTCCAAAATGGTAGGTTGAAAAACCTTGATGGTCGTAGAAACCCTAGCTAGTGTCCACTGCACTACTAGGGCAAAGAGTGGGAAAATATTCATCATGTGTAGGAATTATGTTAGTTACTTTAAAAGGAACGGCCTCTTATCGTGTAGTCACTCCTGTTAGTTCTGAATATGTGAGCTGTAAGTGCTGCATTTTTCAAAAGTATGGAAGTTTAGCAGGGTTCATCATATTGAATCAACTAATAAACATCATGGTTTGGCTTGTCGTTTCACATTCCTCTTTGGTATTATTTTAAGGGAACATGTGAATGTCCTGATGAAGATTCTTTTCTGTCTTTAAAATTGTACCATAAGATCATTTTTCTGATGACATGACTTTATTACGTGGACTCCCTTGATGACAAGAATAAGCTCCTTCTTGGGTATTGTAGGTACACTGATGACATGGAACTTGAAGATGCCGTCCACACAGCTATTCTTACACTGAAGGAAGGGTAAGTGACATTCTTTTTTCCTTTACCTGGAGGCTTTGTTTAACATGCAATAACTTATGATTCTGATTCTGGATATAGTGTCTAGTGCATATACTCTGGGGGGAATGTTTTGGCAGTATTCTGTTCTCACTTTTAATTCCGATGATGGCAGTTGTTTTAATGTTTTTCTTTCTGATTCCTTTGGCTAGGATTCATTTAATTGGTAAAGGCGAACAATGAGATCTTTTCGATGTTAAGGCATTTATTTGTGCTGATCCTATTACTTTCTGGTTTCTCCCTGTCCCTTTTTTCATACTGGAGACTAGAAAACCCACAGAGCTTCACAGCTTAATGTTTTCGAGAATGAGATAAATTGCAGAAATACTCCTCTGTCTTTACCACCGCATTTTTTGTGCATTAAGGGAAATTTAGAGGTAGGCTTGCAAGAGGCCAAATTTTGAGCTTTCTATCAAATTACATAGGTCGTCCCTAGAATGTAGCTGCGAGATTTTAAGGGGTTTTCATAGTTGATTTGCTGATAGCCTAGCAATGCCTTTGTTACTATGACTGATCCAGCTATAGCTACAGTTTCAAGTGCTCCTCTGCAATGTGTTACCAGTATGCAGTTGCTAGGCCTAACTTGTTGCATCTGTAAGCCAGAAATTAGGGACTTTAGAATTTCACTTTGTTGGAAGAGAAACTGCTTTTGCAATTTTTTCTATTCTTTAGAATTAGAAAAGCTGCATTTGGACATCTGGCTTGATATTCAACTAGAATAAAGTATCCAGAATCTTGCAGGCAGAAATGCTCCGGTTAGAGAAGTGAACTTGTCAGAAATCAAGTAATCAATGAGTGCATGCACTGATTATGAACCATGAATGAGTCGCATTGTGCAATGGCAGTCTTTTTGGTTGAATGTTTAGGAAAAGCTATGAAATATGGCATTTTTTGCCATGGTATGCTTTTATTGTCAGTAGATGGTTCCAGACAGAGTCAATTTGCTTTTACTTTGGTATGTACCTGTAAGTTTGGTGTGTATCTATAAATTCAGTAGATGGTTCAGACAGAGACCAAAATAAATTTGTTGTGTGATGAGAACTTTAATTGCTCATGTTTAATTGTTAATTGCTTAAACAGGGTGTACATGTTAAAGCCGAGGACAGTTTTTTTTTTTGGTCGAGCCGAGGACAGTTATTATCATAGGTTTTTAGGTGTACATGGAGCCAGGAAGGAGCTGTGACAGTTCTTGTTAATCCCTCTGGCTAATGGCTTCCTTTCTTCTGTTCTGGAACTTCTGCTGTACTACTTGGGCTTGCTTGTTAAGTTTTTCCTTTTGTTTGAGATTCCAAGTCATATTATTGTTAAATGGTTTGCAGGTTCTTCTGTTCCACCTTGCTTCTTGTGATCCATACGTAGCTGATGTAACTTCACATGCAAATGCTGATATTACAAATTAAACATCTTTTATTGTGGATTGCAGATTTGAAGGTCAAATTTCAGGAAAGAACATTGAAATTGGAATAATTGGCACTGACAAGAAGTTCAGGTAACATCTTATTCGTGAACTTCTCTTTCACATTTGTGGCAAAATCTTGAAACTTGCTCAAATTCTGGTGGTGAATGAGTTTCTCCGTGATTGCCAGACTTTTTGGTACATTCATCTGTCGTGGATGTGAAGCAATATGAACTTTAACATTCTTGAAGAGAAGTCGTTTCACTCATCTTTGGAAGATCTCTAATTAAATTTTCTTGACTGAATCCAAGTTGTCTTGAAGAGTTCTAGCTATTTTAGGTAGCTGACATGTTTCTAATTGAATTGAGTTTTTGAAGTATACCAAAGGTCTTTCCTTGGCATATATAATCATCAGTGACTTTGTACAACATCCGAACATAGGCCAACACCTTATAAGATAAAATGCCACAGAATCTCCTGTTGAATTTGCTGTTTTTTTTTTTTCACTCTCTTTTTTCTTTTCTTTCTTTCTTGTGCATCTAGTGATTCTTGTAGTACGGCGTTGGTGATGATGGGTCAAGTAAGATTTCCAAGCAGACATAAAATATAATGATTGGAAGCTGAACCTGTCACTAGAGTTGAGAATGGAGAGGCAATGAGTCAGACTTGAATGAAACATCTGGCATTCTTGATTTGTGCTTTGAAGTCTGGAAGAGGCATGGCATTGATACTTCTGTGACCATATATCAGCATTTTTTTGAAAGAAAATGATAGCTATTTTCTGATTTGATGTGAAAATATTAATGCTTATGCCTTATAAGCTACACAATGAAGTTTACCACGTGCTTAAGGTATGGATCTCCTGGATGCTTCTATGTGATTCTTTATCATTGAAAAAATGAAGAGCAATACATTCTTTTTTCCTATAAGATACAAGGACATTGGTTATTGCGCTTTGTGAACCGATCAGATGTCCAAAATCTAAGACATCTAGAATTTGTTTGGAACTAAAGATAATCCGCTGATGAAATAATATGAAATCTTTTATGATGCGTGTCCTTGTTGGTAATAATGTTATCTATTGACACAATACTTGCTTAAAATGATTCCAAGTTGGGAATTGCTGCCCATGTTTAATGAGGTACAGCACTCCAGATTTTTGTTCTTCATGCATGGGTAACTCAAGCACAAATTCTCCCATGCAGGGTGCTGACTCCAGCTGAAATTGACGATTATTTGGCAGAAGTGGAGTAACTTACTTCATTCTTGTATACTGGTTGATGAGGTCCGGGCACATCCTATGAGTGATTCTGTGCATTTGGCATGACAAGTACTGCTCCTTGGACATTTAGTTTTCGACAGCTCAGAAAAGCCTAATTGTATTAGACAGAAGGTGGATTTGTGTTCCAGTTTTAATGGTTGCATCAAGTTGTGAGCACTAGATCCTTTCTATTTTATGGCCAGAATGCGAAATCCACATTTTAAAGTGATGAAAATGTGCTGCTTGTGTTTAAATCTTGCCAAACTTTTTTGAAGTGTTGTATTTCGGGCCCACTACTCCTAGTAGGCTGCGATGGGGCACAAGTGATCTGATTGAAAGGCATCCAATCCATGGGGGCTCACGACTCGTAGGATGACCTTTTTCGATCAGTATCACTATGTGATTTCACTTTTCTCTTATCATCAAGAAACACTGCACACATGAACAAGGTGTTGGAGAATGAGAATTCCATTACCCATGGTACCCAACAAATAGTATGAGAAAGGATCATTGCATATGACTCAGGGCTACATTTTTGCCTCAAGCCCTGATTCTTGTGGGATCAGGCTTTCATGAGAGAATCTCAGATACATGAGGGGAAAAGATATTCTGTTACTCTATACAATCGCTTATAATACTTCTTCCCCTCATGTTCCCTTTGTAGCCCAAGGCTCAGATCCGACCTCTTCCGTAGTAGAAGGGAGATGTTGCGGGGAGGCAGCATTTCTCTTCACAAAAGAAGGTAGGCTATGCAGTTTACAATGTACGTGACTGACATCACCTTATGAATCATTAGTAGGTTTAATGCACATCATACCAACCAAGTTGTAGTTTGAAAGTTAATTGGTGTTGCGACTTCATGATTCTGGTCGATTCTTGTCTGTAGCTTCTGTATCACAGTTGAAGCGAATGCATCTCAGCTGTCATTGAAAATGAAGCGCATTTGCATTGAGATGTGTTTTTGTGGATTTAAGTTCTTGTCAATCTCTGTTTCCTGTACGATATTTCTCCACGTGTCATCGTGTAAGTAAGAGGTGCCGACCATTTGTCAGATTTTTAGATCAGTGCAACTGAAGGTGGTCTTAGAACTTGAGTTCTGGTTCGTGACCTAGATACTATTTACTGTCCTTCGCCTTCATGAGCTTTCCGCTCGTAATCAGCATTGCTCGATTCAGTATCACAACTTTAGCACACGTTTGGTGCTCATGCTACTTAGAGTTTAATCTTATGTCCCCGACCCTTTGCTGCATTCATGGATGGACTTTTTGATTGCTACGTTGCCCGATTTCAATCCCAAAACGTTTGGAAGTTTCCATCATTGCGATATGCCCCTATAGGTTCGGCAGATTTATCAACATATATGCTGAAGATCACGAAATTTGCTCTCTGTAATTAACGGGCCGATGCCCGGTTTAATATAATATTTACTGGCCGTGTACAGGGTGAGATTCCTAGACAGAGTTGTCAATGGAAAAACTCGCAATTTGGCCACTGCTTTGGACGATTGTCACGTGGGATATGTAGCGGGCATCATCTTCATATCGAGATAAGCACATGGAAACACAGCAAGTTCCCATGTGAGAAGCTCAATCCACCCATTAAGACAAGGACAGCGACTCCACTCCACTAAGATAGAAAGACTTGAGAAAACCAGACGCTACTACCCTCTTCCTTTCGGTTCACACGATAGACTACTAGATGCACACCGTATACACATAACCCTGAAACATTGAAGTAAGGATCACGACGAAAACACATAGCTAGAGCCAGAATTACTAAACCACGAGCTACTACTGACTACTGATCATTGTCGTGACCGCATGATTATGCTTGACCAATCCGGGGGCGAAACAGATTGGAAGATGTCCTGTTTGATCTCGCGATGTAGATTACGGAGTCTGAAACCGCACAGGTTTGCTTGCAGGATCCGAGATTAACAAATCCCAGGCCATCGCTTATCCTCCTTGAAACCTTGGCCACGGCCCAGCGATTCTGGGTCATCTCTCGGGTGTCGTCCTTCGAGCACTTGACGAATGCTGAAACAAAAGGGTCTCTCTTGCTGTTTCTTGTGGCGGAGGTTGTCCTGCCAAGCCGGTGTTTCTTGGAGGACGGAGAAGCAGTGGCGGCGGCAGCAGGAGGTAAGGGAAGGAGGAGGCTGGTGGATGGAGATCGCGCCATAATCCAGGACAATTGGTTCTTGGGGATTCCTGGAATCTTTTCCCAGGAGAAGGGAACGCCGGAGGAGGCGACAGGGGCGGGGGGCTGGAATGGAGATACTGATCCATGCCTAAGTTCAGGGGAGTCTGAAGGTCCAAGAAAAGGAGAAGAAGAGGAAGAAGAAGATGACCGCGACGAAAGTGATGATGTTGAGGGAGACAATGAAGGAGTTCTGCGAGAAGATGAACACCTTAGTGTTAGCAGAGAAGGTGAGGAATCCATCTTGTTCATGAGAGAGAGAGAGAGAGAGAGAGAGAGAGAGAGAGAGAGAGGCTCTGTTGCATTTATTTCTGTGCCCTTTGATCTTGGTGACTGTATTTATAGACGAGCTCAGCCGGCGGCTGTTGTCATCTCTCAGGCGTCCGGATGGAAGAAAAGAAATGAAAATAAAATGGACAAGGGAAGAAATGTTATTTGACTAACATAACGACCACCTACAGCATTGATGACTACAACCACATGGGGAAGATGGCTACTAGATGGAAATCGGAAGCAAAAATTAGGAATGTTTTGGTGGATCCAAAATCTTCTAAGTGTAAGGATCAGTATGTTATCATTAGATTGTCAAGGATTTTGATATTGTCGAGTCCATGTGAAATTTGGATGAAATAAATAAAATATGTGCTATTTTAGAAAAGGTAAAAGACGTGGCCGAAAGGACGACATGTGGACTCCAACTCGAAATGTTAGGAAATCATACCATATATACAATATACCTCACATGTCCTGTACAACTTCTTTATAGCAATTCTAGTCGTGGGGTGATTCGATTTTTGATATCTATGGGAATATGTACTAGGTCTTTATATTATGAGTCATCTCCGTTATGGGTAAAGTCCCTTTTATGCGAGCGGGAAAAACAAAACCTTTCATGTGTTAGGTATGCAAGATTTCTTCATGAAAACTTTCATTGATGGAAAAATTTCATTGTGATAAAGAAAAGAAAACCCTTATTTGTATTCCGTTGAAAGATTATTATATTCCGTGATTAGTCCAATTCATTTTGTCAATATATCCCTATGAGATCGGATCGAGAAATTCCCTGGGTGGGAAGCTAAAATCGTGTATCATTTACGTGTACGATGCGTCTAATCCATCGCATTGGCGAAGCGAGGAGCACGGGATTTCCTGTGCAAAAGAAAATGGGGACAAAGGAGGCTTTCGCGTCGCTAGACATTCGGTGCAGCGGTGACGTGCATCGCCCACGAGCCCCATGCACGTGATGGAGGCTTTTGTCCGCTACTCGCACGTGAAACTCGATCGGGCCCCACCTCTTCCTCATCACGGCTGCTGACGTCACTCCCAACTTAATTATATTAGGGCTATAATTTTACCATTTTTTCTTTGTTCAATGACAAATGGATGATTTGAAATAAAAAATTACCACTTATGTAGCTTAAAAAAATGAATAAATAAAAATTACTTTCATTGTCCATGAAAATATTTTGAGGCACAATTACTTTAAGTGGATAAAGCGATCATTTTCTGAAAATTCATTTTCGAATCATTAATTTTTTGTGACGAGGGTTACCAATTATTTATATCCATTCTGAAAATACTCTTGTTTAATTATGGGCGCTATTGAGGTTTAGCCATTCAACGAGCCTCTTGCGGCTGTGATCTCGCACAATTAAAAATTAACCCATTTCGTCCGACATAGGTGCTCCCCACTTAATAACTGTACCACAGTTTTGTCCAATTCTCACTCAAACTGCAAGTCTTCCCTGTGAGATCACGTGCAAGTTTTAATTGTAGTTTCATTCGAACCTCTCGATCGCTCGACAAGTCAGTACAAGTGTCATCTTGCATAGCCATCTCCATCTGTCAATTCATCTAAGCCTAGATACTCAATACATGCTTGAAGAAGATTGCATGATGGAGGATTGATACCTAATTCACTTGCCGCCATCCGGATATCGTTTGATAGAAGATCCTCTAAGTGACATTAGTTGTTTAAGCAAAAGATTATGCATTCTAGAATTAGCTAGTCATGTAATATGATATTATTGATCATGCGCGCTTCACATGAGACTTAGCTACTCAAAGACATTGAATAATTGAACTGGGAAGGACGCTTTCAAAAAAATTGAAGGAGTAGGAGGAGGTGACGATTGATCGTGAAACGAAAGAGCCACAATTGGCTTTTTTGTCCTGTGATCATCGTCTCTTGATCTTGATAGATGAGTAAATGTTTGCATTCGCCGCAACCCCGGTAATTCTTGAATCAGGTAGGTCTTATGTGGAGCTACCGCGTCCAAAGTTCAAGATGGATGAGTAGTAGTCGTCATCTATGGCATGAAACAAGATGAAAGCCCGAGAAAGATTAAGAGCTTGTTTGTTTTAATCAAGCATCAGCCTTTTTTGCTTTCTTTCCGGAGTTCAAAGTATCATCTTAAATTTGAAGAAAAAAACTTACATGCCAATGTATGTTTGTGAAAGTTTAACGAGGTGTTTCATGCTTAATAAAGGTCAAGAAACGGGTGTCGTAAGATCTAAATTAAGTAAAAAAAAAGTACTATGGATATCATTTATGTTTTGATAATGCTTGGTGGTTATGTGAATTTTGTAAAGAAGCTGATGCGGTTGAATTGGCCTGACTCCGTTTGTGGCCCACGCTTTGACACCTCTTCTTGGTTTAGTTTCATGCTTCATTATTGTCATATGCGATTCAAACTTTTGGAAATGTTACACCCGTGGTATCACAGTATCTTTGCCCCATATTTGGGAGTTGTGGAAAGATAGGGAGGAGCGAAAATTAGAGTGAAAAAAGATGAAGATTTTGAAATTCTCGTGAGAGCATAAAATAAAAAGAAAAGGAGAGAAATTCAAAACTAGCAGGAATTTCCTTTACATTTTTGTCCCTGAGTGTCTTCCAAACATCCAAACATAGCCTTAGTATGAACTTGTGTTGTACCCTAACATTCGGTACAGGTGTAATTGGTTCCTAGTTCTCGGTATGGTCCGATTCCACCTAGGAACCGGAACCACATCGGGAGGACCGATTCCTAATTTTTGGGACTAGGAATTGGACCAGACGGTCCTAGGATCGAGAAGTGGACCAAACCGACTAGTTCGGTTGGGTCCGTTTCCACCTAGGAACCAGAAAATGCATTGGGAGGACCGGTTCCCAATTTTTGGGACCGGGAATTGGACCGGGTGGTCCTAGAACTGGGAATCGGACCAGACCGTCTAGTTCGGTCTCGTCCGGTCCCATGGAGCCGATCACTTAGCAAAAATAAAATAAAATAAAATAATACTAGAGTTGTTACTATTTTGAGGGTTTATTGGTATTTTTAAGAAATTAAAAAAAAATATTTTTTAAAAAGAGTTGGTAGTCTGGTTCCCCTCAAAATCGGAAACCAGATTGACAATCACCTATTCTATTTTTATGGAAGGGGGAACTAGACTGATCATTTTGGGAATCGGACTAAACCGGCTAGTTTGGTCTAGTTCGGACGGTTCTCGATTTAGGCAGTCCAACATGCTCACACCTAGTTCGGTACGGTACTATGCGACAATAACCTCAATACGGTCAATTCACCTCAATGAAGTCCTACTCATTCATCAGAAAGTACATATATACACACATTTATATAGTAATTATTACGTAATTTATCTATTTGTTAAAACACTTGAGGAGGGCGTCAATGAATATACTAAAAGCAAATTAATGGGGGGAATTACCCAAAAAATCCTAAATCTATTATAATTGTGCTAATTCGATCATAGACTTTTTTTTTAGCCAATTCAATCATTAATTTTTTACAATTGTGCCAATTCAATTTATCTAGCTAATTTTGATTGGTTGATGTTGATGTAGATGCTTTGGCCGGTGCTAGGCTGTCCGGTCGACGCTAACATAAATAATTTTTAATGATATTTTATTTTATTTTCAATTTTTTTTATTAATATTAATATTTTTTTCTTTATTCTTTTCTATTCTTCCATCTTTTCCCCTTTTTCCCCTAGCAAGACTTGCTGATCAAGGGTCAAGACCATCGACGGTGGCTAGCGAGGGTCTCAACCCTTGCCCAACCTCACCCCAATCTAGGTGAGGCTAGCCTCCATGGCCTTGCTCGCGCTTGGCAAGGCCATGGTCGCCATTGCCCAAGCCCTAGAAAAGGCGGCTATGGTCTTGCCCAAATTTGGGCGAGGCTGGGCAAGGGCCTTGACCATCATTGGCAACTACCGAGGGCTTCGTGGCTTTGGCCTAGTGGTTAGCAAGCCTCATCGGCCATTGTGAGGAAAAAAAAAAGGAAAATAACGGAAAAGAGAAAAAGAAGAGGAAAAATAAAAAAAAAATTAATAAAAAATTTAAAATATTATCAAAAATTATTTATGTTAAAGTCACTTAGATAGTCTATGCTAGCCAACATTCACATCCACATTAGCGCTAGCCAACTAAAATTTGTCAGATGAATTAAATTGATAAAAGAAAATGTTTATGATTGAATTGACATAATTGCAATAACTTTAGGATTGTCTTGATAATTTTCCTTGAACTAATGTAATTGCACTCTTTGTTTATTTTTATTTTTGTAAGTGCTAATGCTAGCCCATTCTCTCTTATGATGAATTTGACAAGCCCATTTTGCTAGGAAGGCTGGGCGGATTCCAAAACCCTAAAAAATGTTTTTGCTCTATCTTGGGTTTTGGGAATCGAGGCCTTTTCAAGAAATTGATATGATTCGGGAAGGGCCGAAAGGCTGTAATTTCGAGCGATTTAAATTTATAGATGGTGGGTTCATCAGGCCTTTATGAAATCCTTTCGTTTTATCCTATCGTCTGAACATGGAAAAAGCTAGATTTCATAGTCACCTGTTACAGCCAGAAGAAACATGGCTAGAACTTTATCGTGGCCAAAGCCAATATAAATGTGAATTTGCCATCGTTTGTAGAATTCTAACTAGTAATGGCCCATTGGGCATCTTTAGATATTTTAAAATTTATCCATAAAGTTGATATAGGAAGCGAAGTAGTAATTGTGACTTAATATTTAAACCAGCCGGCCATATTCATCACTCAATTGGTCTGTATTACACAAGTTTGTATATTGAATTTGGAAAGCAATCTTCATAATCTTAACTTTCGATTTTCTAAATCTAAAATCACACATATGTATGTATATATTGTATTATATCGACAGTAATATTTAGATAAAAGTAGTTCTAAAAGTGTAGTGATAATCATAACTTGAAAAATCCTGTTATTGCTCGTGTAAACGACTAATACATGATTCCAAGGAAGAAAAAAAAGACTAATATATTAACAGTATGTCAATACACGCGATCATAATTGATGAAAAATATTATTTTTATTTCATTCGATCCATATTTATGTTAATAAACTACGGTTATTCTAACTTTTCGTCTTTTATGTGATTACCATTAGTCAATTAATTTCAATATAGTAATATTTCGTTTGCAATTAAAATTGAAAACCTCATCCCAATGAATACTTATTTGTGTAAAGAATCGAGTTTACAATTTTTCAAATTCATTATTCAACCTCTCTTATTTATTTATTTCTTTCTTCTGGGTATTAATTAGGGCAAAAGCCAATTGAAAAATTACAAATTAACCGATTTTAACGTGAAAGAACCTACTCGAGAAATGATCCCATTAATACATGTGCTGTGTAAGGCAAAATTCGTTAACCATCAAACAAACGGCAACAGACCCCTAGCGCCCCGTCTGTGTTCCATTTAGCCTAAATTTGATTGAGGAGGACTCGAGCTCCCCTAGAAAAACCTTCACTTCTTTTCTTGACTTGAGAAGCTCTACTCTAAAATTGACCGGATTGAATTGATCTCAAAGCTTATTTTAGAAAAATAAAATGATTTTGCACTCACCTAGAACGAACCGTGTCTTCAACATGAACGAACAACAATGTGGCCCCTTGACCAATGTATGTTTAGAAATGGTGAAACATTTACATCTTATTACAAGAATTCAATCATTCACACAAAAACTAAATAAAGTGAGTCAATTTTAGGACCTCTCAAGTATCTTCATAGGTCATTTGGTAAAAAAACCACCAATAGATCCATAAAAGAGTCACGAATTTTGGTCTAATGTACAATGTTATCCCTAAACTTTTAATTTAATTAATGTAATTCCTAAATTTTAACTCAATATGTAATATTGTCCATAAACTTTTAACTTATTCAATATGATCCTAAGACATTTGATAAAAATTCAATTTAATTATCTTTTCATTAGTTTAAGTTTAGGCATAAAATTTAAATGCGTATCAAAAGTTTAGGAACATCGAGTAAATTAAAAGAAGTGCGGTGATCATATTGAGAAAATTAAAAATTCATGGACGGAGAAAAAATTCAGGGATTATTGACGTCATTTTCCCATGGATTTACTGATTTTTTTAAACTTTTTCAATTAAGTCGTGACGCCTGAGAGAGAGAGAGAGAGAGAGAGAGATGAGAGACTATTCTGGTTCATTCTGGCGAGCTCCATGAAGACGACGCGAGCAGCTCTACAATGGATGACATAGCTGAAGACCGAATCCCTTCCAAGACTTGACGCGTCCTTACCTTCGCGACCGAGAGGAGCAGTTCATACAGAGGATGGAGAGATCGCCGTCGCCGCCGCCGCCGCCGCCGTCGTCGCCGCCGTGCGAAGGCTCGAGGGAGCTCCAGTGCGTGGGCAAGCTGGAGATCGTCAACCCCAAGCCCGTCGGCTTCCTCTGCGGCTCCATCCCCGTCCTCACCGACAATGCCTTTCGTCACGCCTTCGACTCCGCTCTCGTCCCCTCTCACCAAACGTATTCGCTTCTTTCCCCTCCTCCGTTCATCCCCTAAATGCGTTCGCGAACGCGTTCGCCTGACACGATCGCCTCCTTCGTTTGGAACTCGGGACGCTGTCGGTTTTTTGTTGGCTGATGATTCTTGGCTTTGCTTGGTTCAGGGTGAGCGCTCCGCGGTATCAGATGCTTCCGACGGAGACCGACCTCAAGAGGCCTCCCGTCGCTCCGAATTCTTCCGAGAAGTTGCTCCCCACCGGTGCACTGTTGTCGAGGATGGCCGCTGGAGGTAATTTTTGGGATTGCGTTGAGTGCTGGAATATGATGCGCATGTAAATATGTAGTTGATGTTGTTTTCGTAGTGTTGTCGTGATTGTACTTCTGGATGGATTGATTAGCGTTTGGCATCCAGGAAGTCCTCCATGCGTTGTATGATTTTCAGAGAATTCGCAGCTTTGTACGTCTAAATGGCTGTCTGTCAGTACACGATGATTGAGGCAGCAGATTGTGAAATTATTTGATGATTATATGGATTGAGCTGTCCTGCGTGGGTGCAACATTCCTTTAGACTGCGCCCTTGGGGGTTATTAGAGCAGTCGTAGGTTTGCATAGAAAGTGTCGAATCTTCATTGTGCTTATTGTGGCTCTCTCATCATGATTTTTATTAGTATTCTTGTAATTCTCTGCTCGGAAGATTAAGGTCCATGTGTTGCAGATTTTGGTGTTATGATTTGGAAAACCAGCAGTTTTGTTTAGTTAGCTAGAACTTGATCAAATAATCTAATACTCTATGGCGTTTATGGCAAGTCTTTACTCCTTTGAAGAATGAAGCTTTGGTGGGAAGTGGATTTGGTGTTTTAATACTGAACACAATGATGTTCGGTGAAAGTTGATAGTAGTATTTGGCCTTGAAGGAGAAGGATAAATTTCAAACAGCAAAGGAGGCACTGAGTGGCAGTTTTTCAGAAGGATTGGAGTTGGTTGGGGGGACTTCAAATCAGTTGACACTTAAGTTAAGAATGGGAGGGAAAGACTGTTGATCATGACATGTGGTGTTGCAATGAACCTCTAAAGAATCGATTCCTTAATTTTGTGTTGCTGGGAGTAAAGAGGCTGTGGTAGCATACGTGCTTTATAATGATAAGATGTCTGCATCCATTTATCTCTCCAAGCGAGCCCTAGACTGGAAATTGGAACCCTTCTCTAACTTTTGCAGAGAAATATATCAGAGTTATCTTAGCAGGCAAAGCAGAGGAGGCTGTTCATGGCCTATGGCTTATATGGTGTTATCATTATAATAATATTGTTGATCTTGCAGAATATTTTTCATCAGTAATGGGAACAAGAGACTTAATTGGGATACGATTTGGAAAAAGGAACGTCTTAAGAAAACTAAATTCCTTTGTTTGAGAAAACCTAACAGGTGGAGGTGATTGATGCTTTCATGCTAGGAAGAAGGGGACATGTTGCTCACATCTTTCTACACAACCTTTGGATGTGGCATACTTGGTCAACTGTTTGTGCATGGAGATGGATTGGGCCATAATATGATTATTATAGCAAGTTATTTGGGCTTGGTACAGTATATGAGTCCTATAAATAAGTGAAAGTCATCATTTTTGCATGTTAGCGCATATTTGTTAGTTTTGATTTAAAAAAGAGGACAAAAGGCCTTTCAATGGAAAGTATTCTTATCCTTTAGATCAAAACTGTGTACCTTTGGTATTGTATAAAGGTGCTTCAACAGGCACTGCAGTTTCTGTTGCTGGTGAAAGAGCTTATTTTTGGGCTTTGAATCTCTTTATGTTGATGGTTCGCACCCCCTTGGTGTCTTTTTGATTACATTTCTAGCAACCAAAAAAGTTAGCTATACTTTTATTCCAAATAAAAACTAATAGCTTGTTAAAAACCCTTCACTTAATGAGAAAAAAGAACATAGAAATATGCATCCTGAAGGTGTGGAGAGTACAATCGATGTCAAATAGCACATAAGAAAATGAGCAGGGAATTTATTGAGTGATGTACAGTCTCTTGTGTACCTAAAATAAGCAGCCCAACTACATCTTTTCATCTCTGGTCAACGTGCTTTTCTTATGCATGGGAATATTGCAATGGAAAATTCAAACTCTTCTCCAACTATTCAATTCAGATCTAGAGCTTTTTGCAATGACACCTTTTTGCCATGTGAAATAATTGGGGACACTAAGGACCTTGTTGCGACTTTACGAAATGGTTTAGGACTTGTTTGATTCCTTACAAAAAGTTCATAACTTCTGGTCTTATTGTCTATTATACGAAAGATCATTTACTACATTTTTGAATGTATGAATGGTTGATCATCAGAAGAAAATAAATAATGAACCATTAAAAAGGTGGAGATAAAAAAAAAAAATTCCAGTTAAATGATGGTTTTGGACTGCCACTTATAACAGAAAATTGTCAAAAAGTGGGCCTCACAAAGAAAGAGTGCATGAAGCTCTTCCCAAACGTTAGGTTAGGAAAGAGCTGAACTTGTAACTTGGTTCGCATGAAAGTGAATTTTCATAAATACAAAGATTTGCATTTCAAGAACCATCAAAATGCGGGTTCGTGGAATTGATCAGTGTATCATGTGGTTATTTTGTCCTTTCAGAGCATAGTTGTCTGGTGGCGGCATTTTAACATTTAGTACTTGATGCTGTCCAGTTATTAGTTACAAAGCCTGATCCTTTAGTTGAACTTGATTAGATAATTCTTTCCTTCTGTTATTTTCTTCTTAAAGCTCCATGTCTGAAGATGTTTCTGTGTCATTCTTATTGACAGATTTACCTTGGGAAGACAGTGCTATCACATCAAACTTTAGTAGGAAATGTGAGGCGCTTGCTGTATCTGGCTTGGTAGAATATGGTGATGAGATTGATGTGATCGCTCCTGCAGATATATTGAAGCAGATATTTAAGATGCCTTATTCAAAAGCTCGTTTGTCCATTGCTGTCCATCGTATCGGGCAAACTCTTGTTCTGAACATGGGGTCTGTGCGAGAACCGACTGTCTTTGGCTCAACATTGCTTTTAGATTTCTAATCTTATGTTTCTGATATGACACAGGCCTGATGTGGAAGAAGGAGAGAAGTTGATTAAAAGGCATAGTCAATCACAATGTGCAGAACAGGCATTATTTCTTAATTTTGCCATGCATTCAGTTAGAATGGAGGCTTGTGATTGTCCAACATATAATGCTGCATCATCAAAGGACCAATCGGATTCTTCTGTTCTTCCTGGGATAGATACTTCCAACACTTTTGGTCTGCATGATGACATTGCTGACAAAGAGCAATCAAGACAAAGCTCAGAGTATCCACAAATAAAACAGAGTGGTTTCATATGGGAAAGTAAGTCCAAGAGGAATCAAAGGCGCGATCCTGTCAAAAAGACGACACAAGTTAGCGAAAAGAACCGACATGCGGTGCAAGAGTCTGACAGGCATAGAAGAGCTGCGAATGATGGATTTTTGAGGGTCTTGTTTTGGCAATTTCACAATTTCCGTATGCTTCTGGGCAGTGACTTGCTTCTCTTTAGTAATGAAAAATATCTTGCTGTGAGTCTGCATCTGTGGGACATTACAAGACAGGTTAATCTAATGAATCATCTGTTTTCTTCTCTTTCTTTTTTCCACTTTAATCATAACCACATTTTTACACTATTTCTATGTTTGTGCAGGTCACTCCATTGACTTGGCTTGAAGCCTGGCTTGATAATATCATGGCTAGTGTGCCGGAATTAGCTATTTGTTATCATCAGAATGGAGTGGTTCAGGGCTACGAGCTTCTTAAGACAGAAGACATCTTTCTATTGAAAGGCATCTCTGAGGATGGCACTCCTGCCTTTAACCCTCATGTTGTCCAGCAAAATGGCCTTTCTGTATTGAGGTTCCTTCAAGAGAACTGCAAGCAAGATCCTGGGGCATACTGGGTAAGTTTTTATTATCTATATTTCTTTTTTATTATATATTCTTCCACTGGGTAAGTTGCTTAAAGTGAACCAGTATTTTAAAAGGTTTCTTGCGAACCTTGTTGGTGTTGAATTTTTCTTCTTCTTTTTTCTGACATGGTCCATCACAGCTGTACAAAGGTGCTGGCGAAGATGTAATTCAACTTTTTGATCTTGCTGTTATCCCTAAGAATCACTCTTCTGACAATAGCGATGATAGCTCAAGCTCTTTGCCTTCACCAATGCATAGAGGAAGAAGCGACTCTTTATTCTCACTGGGCACTCTGCTTTACCGCATTGCTCATAGACTTTCCTTATCAGTGGTCAGAACTTTCTTGCTCCTTAGAAAATTTTCTGTTTTGCCCTATTAGCTACAATATATTGATGAAAATGTATGATTTTGCCGCAGACTCCAAAAGATAAGGCAAAATGCGCAAGCTTCATTAGGAAGTGCTTGGAATTACTGGATGAGCCAGATCAGCTTGTACGAGTCATTAATTTGTTTTTAATTCCATTATTGGAGTACAATTTGTATTCACTTTTTTGTGCTGTTTTATTATATTAGGTTGTACGCGCTCTTGCTCATGAACAATATGCCAGACTTATTTTGAACAATGATGATGAGGATGTTGATTTGGCATCTGAATCTGTCCCAGAAGAATGTGAAGTTACAGTTATGGACGTTGAAGAAGAATCTCGGAATTTTTTAAGAAGCATTTCTGACTCTTTTGTCCAGGATGATAAGCCCTCTTTTGTTTTAGAAGAAAAGCCTAGTGAAGTACAAAAGGAACTTCAAAATTTAGCATCAGAAGCATCATTGAATATGTCTTTAGAGGCTAGTACATCTGCTTCTGGAAAATTGGTGACATCATCTGACATTGAGAAGACAGTTTCAGAAGGAGTTGTCTCTAGTTCTGGATGCGGTGATCACTTTGCAATCTGCCAAGTGTCCCCTGTATCTACACAAGTAATTCAAACTGTTGCAGATCCTATCTCCTTCAAGCTGGCTGCAATACATCATGTTTCTCAAGCTATTAAGTCACTGAGATGGATGCGCCAATTGCAAAGTGACGAGGCAGAGCTGGTTGACTGTGGCAGTGGAGCTGCTGATGGAGCTCCCTTGCCTACGAACTTCTCTGTTTGTGCATGTGGTGATGCTGATTGTATTGAAGTTTGTGATATTCGTGATTGGCTGCCTACATCAAAATTGGATCATAAGCTGTGGAAACTTATTCTGTTACTTGGAGAATCTTACTTGGCACTTGCACAAGCATATAAAGAGGAAGGTGAGTTGCTTCAAGCATTGAAGGTTGTAGAATTAGCTTGTTCAGTCTATGGGTCAATGCCCCAACATCTTAAAGATACAAGATTTGTTTCCTCAATTGTTAGTTGTTCAACATCCTTGTCGATGCTTAATGACAAAAATGGAAGGACAAAATCAAAGTTCGATGCTGGTGAAAATCTTATATCCACCACAGACGATGATCATTTTACTTCTGAGCAATTCTCCTTCACTTACCTCTTTTGGGCCAAGGCTTGGACTTTGGTTGGAGATATATATGTTGAGTTCCACACGATAAAGGGCAAAGAGGTTTCAATTCAAACAGCTGAGAAACGGTCCATGAAAGAGCTGAGAATGTCATCTGAGGTTGTGAAGGAAGTCAAAAGGCTCAAGAAGAAGTTGGGACAACTTAAGCAGAACTGCAGTTTGTGCTCCCTGGTGAATTGCAGCTGTCAAAGTGATAGGGCTAGCAGTGGTAGCAGTGCAAGCAGTAGCACTGGAGATTCACATATGATCGCTCATTGCAGAAGATCGGGTAGAAAGTCACATAGTAGGCGAAGCTCTTTTTCAAATTTTGTAGACACTGAAAATGAAAGCACTCTCCAGAAAGTGGACAAGGGTAGGCGGAAAAAGAAAAATATTGGCACTGTATCAGAAACTTTTAATATAGCTAGAGGCACTGTGGATTTGGATTCTTCAGCTGCTACTGTTTCTAATAATGGTGAAGATTCTTCCGAAAAGCATGCTGTTGCATCTGAAGTGGCTTCTGAAACAGGCTCATCTTGGAAAGAAGTACCTATAAAGAAAACGGGTGGAATTTTTGGATATATCGTGGGTGCTGCAGCTGGAGACACAGACAGCAATCTTTTATCTGCTCTAAGCTGCTATGAAAAAGCTAGAAATGCATTAGGTGGAGTTCCGGCTGGCTCAGTGGAACTTCAATCTATTATGAAAAAGAAAGGATGGGTTTGCAATGAAATAGGTAGAAACATGCTGGAGAGGAAAGAGTTGAGTGAAGCTGAGGTTGCTTTTGCTGATGCTATAAATGCATTTAGAGAAGTCTCTGACCATACCAACATCATACTAATTAATTGCAATCTGGGTCATGGAAGACGGGCATTAGCTGAAGAGATGGTTGCAAAAATTGGACATCTTAAATCTCTTCCAGCTTTTCATGATTCATACAAGCAGGCATTGGTAACTGCAAAGCATGAATATTGCGAAGCTCTTAAATTTTATGGGGCAGCTAAGTCAGAGCTCAGGGTTGTGGAGGAACATGAAGATTCTATTTCTGAAAGCTTGAAAAATGAGGTGTATACACAGTATGCCCACACTTATCTGAGGCTCGGTATGTTTTTGGCTGGAGAAGACACAACTGCTGACGTGTATGAAACTGCAGCCTTGGAGGAAATTTCACTTGCTGGCTCTAGTTATAGTCCTAGAAGACCTAAAGATTTGATCTTGAGAAAGCATGAAATCACAGCAAATGAGGCCATTAGAGAGGCGTTGTCTGTGTATGAATCGTTGGGTGAGGTGCGTAAACAGGAGGCTGCATATGCATATTTCCAGCTTGCTTGCTACCAGAGAGACTGCTGCTTGAAATTTCAAAATTCAATTCATAAGAAAGGATTCTCTAAAGGTGAGAATAACATTCTCCAGCGAGTGAAACAGTATGCTTCATTGGCTGAGCGGAACTGGCAGAAAGCAACAGATTTTTATGGTCCCCAGACCCATCCAGCCATGTACCTCACCATAATGATGGAGAGATCAGATCTTTCATCGACCCTCTCGAGTTCATTGCACTCAAATGCGGTATGTCTTTGGAAATATTTGTTTCACAGTTTGTCAATCTGTTTCGCTACCATATGATGCTATCTGTGGTCGTCTTATTAAGTCAGATCACTTTGTTTTTCCTTGATCATGAATATATATACTTCTGTTTGGATACATACATGAGCATGGATCCTAAGAAGGCTTGTCCTGGGATCTCTGAAAATTGGATCATAGGATCAGATCAGGGATCATAGGATCGCTCTTTTTTACAAAATTGAGACTTAAATTATGCAATTTTGTCCGTGTCATACACAATAAGATGCATATTAACTTAAAAAGAGAAAAATGAAGCTGAATATATGCCATAGGGAAGGTCAGGTTTAAATTCTAGCATTCCTTCAAGCAGAAAAGAGTATCCTAGCATATAGTGTACAGTAACCATGTTAGAAACACATGAGTTCTACAGACGCAATTACCAAATATCACTAACATCATGATATGAAAAAAACTACTAGAACACATAATTTCAAAAATTCATTTATCAGTATTGATAGTTTACAAACTACTAGAACGCATAATTTCAAAAATTCATTATCAGTATTGATAGTTTACAGGCACGTAGACCATATAATGATAATAGGAAAGCAATCTGAGGGTGAAATTGAACAAATGAGAACTTTCCTCACCAAATTGAGATAGCACCCAAAAAAGGACAATAGAAGCAAGGGTATTAGGAAGGAGAAAAGAGAAAAATAGCTAAATATGGTTGGCATGACCGGTACAGTTCGATGTGAGAATATTGAAAAAGAAAAATTAAAGCTGAAAGATGTTTTGATCGAGTGGATTGATTAACAACAGCTAATTGTGGCATGAAGAAAGAGAAAAAGAAAAGAAGAAAGAGAAAGAAAAGGCAAGAGAAGATGGCGTTTAGTCAACATGCTGAAGTAGAAGATGGTGTTTCCTGAAAAAAAGTCAATTCATCAATGAAGATCTTCTCTTCGGTTTTGTGCTTCTTCAGAGCTTAGCCTCACCAGTAGGGATCTCTGTCAATTCCCCATGCCGTAGTCTTTCAAATGGACCTAAAAGTAGGCTTAAGGAGACAGTGGGTCTTGTCTGGGAGAAATGTGGCCCAATTTTCTCTTTCTTGTGGCTGGAATATCAATTCCAAGCAAAGTTCAAATCACTATGATCGGCTGTGGGATCGTGATCCCACCATGATCCTGACAGCGGGCATTTTTTAATACAATCAGGATCGTTTGATGCATTTTGGATCAGAGGATTGTATAATCCTGCGACCCGGGCCTAACAAACCTCATGTACGTATGAAGTATGTGAAACATGCCTTTATTAGTAGTGGGAGCATTTTTATGAGGCTCATGTATTGTATATGAATCTACACTGTTGCACCATTCTGGATAAGAAAAACATGATCAGTTTTTCTTTGCCTCACTTAGTCTTTTTACTGGCATACAGAAGGGTTTTTTCATTTGAAACTACTCTGGTGTTTAATATCACAATCAAATTCCGTTGTTTGTTCTTGTTATTAATCTCAGTTTAGGTCATAGATATTTGAGTTGAACAATGTACTGTACGTCAAGTGATTATAATGCACCAAAACACTATTTCTTTCGGTTCATGTGTTATGCAATGGATTTATTCATTTGGATTAGTCATTTATCTCTGTTGTTCTATATCTCATTCACAATCGCAGCATTTATCTTTGTTACTATCAGTTTAGATCTTAGATTATTAAGTAGAAAAAATGCACACTAAGCCAAGCCTTAGGGAATGTACTCAATCACCATTTTCTTTAGATCACTTAACATGCGAGATTCATCACTCCTTGCTTCTCTTGCTTTTTGTGCAATCAACCTAGGTGTGGTGTTTGTATTTGAACAACGAACACAATATCCTAGAGATTTACACTGCATAAAAGCTTGTGCAGATTTGTTGTTATGATGTCAAATTGATTCTTTTGTTTTCATTGAACTTGACTTAGGACTCAGTATGGTGCTTTTGCTTAGTAGAAAACAATATTTAATTGGGTGCATTCAGTAGATAATGTGAGGAGTGAAGACAATCGAGGGATTGGCAATTATGTCTGTGACATTAAAGAAATTAGGATCAATAACAGCTAAAGTTTCTTGTCTGCAGCGACTATATTAAAGGCACTCTTGGTTCTTCTTATAATGTGTAGAACTTTGTCCACTGATTTTCAATGCGCTGTGAAGACAGTGTTTTCCACAGATTCTATACTTGAAAGGAGTGGATAGCTTGAACTACAGTTACACCATGCTTCATTTTCTTTACTTGTTAGTATGATCTGACTTCTCAACCAGCCATGATGGTCAAATTGGTTAAAAATTGTTAAATTCAACTCCTTGGCATTTCCAGAGATTTTATTCACCTCAACTTATGACTACAGTCCTCCAGTTTGTTTCAATTTTCATGCAAAAGGTAAGTTTGCAACTGATCCAGATTGATTATGCTTGTCTCAGATGGTGGAAGCATCTGTGTCTCGGCTGCTAGATGGCCGTCAAATATCTGAAACAGCCTCAGATGCTCTGAAGGCCAGTCACCCTGAAATACACGCCAAATTTTGGAGCCAGTTGCAGATGCTTTTGAAGAATATGCTGGTGTCAACACTTGCTGCAAGTGGCAGCAAGTCTCCCTTGCATCCAGTTTCAATACCCAGCAAGCCTGGAGATGCTGTGAAGCTCAAAGAACTTTATAAAATGTCCTTGAAGTCCACTGAGTTCAGCCAGCTGCAGGTCATGCACTCCCTGTGGATATCTTGACTTGACCTGAATTTGCATTTTGTGATGCTTCCATGAAACACGTGCATCATAACAGGTATCATACAGAAACGGACTGTCTCTTGGATATCTTGCGTACACGTGCTGTAGTGAACCCATGAATTAATACATGGTTGAAATTGTAGTACCAGTCTTACAAGGCAGTTCCCGGAGGTTTTGAACTCAAAGATAGCGGAGCAAAAGTTGATTGGCAAGTGTGTATGTGTGTTAGCAAGTTCTGGTTCTTATCCATATTATGCTAATCAGGGTAGTGGGGGCCTCCTCCGGTCATTCTACGTGTATGTCTCTGTGATTGACTTTTTACTAACGGCAGACTATGAAATACCATTTTAGGAGGAACAACAGAACTGGGCAAGGTCTTAATTGCATCTTAAGGGCGCTTTTAAATGAAGGGCTATAGAAGGGGAATATCGACCCACTCGAGGATGGGCCTTAACCATAAAGAATGTGAGCAACATAGCCCAAAAAAGAGCACAAGCCCCTAGCCTCTCCTGCCGAGAAAGATGGAGGGAAGGATGTATCCATGGCATTGCTGTCAATTTTGAAGGTAAAACTAAAACCAACCTTGGAGGGTCCGGTTCTCGAAATTCTGAACAGCGGGTTTCGATGAATTGATCCACCGTGCTTAGATGCGTCGTATCTTAATGTATCTTATCATAATTCTCATACATAACGTAACACCACGTAAATATGTACTCTCTTATGAGTCGACCGCTGCAAATCCCCGAGGATCCTTGGGATTTGCAGAAATGCCTATCCGAACAGGAGCTGAAGCAATCCTGATTTTTCTAATCTGTTAATTCATTCTAACCGATCACAAGTTGCCACCTGTAGTTCCTCTTCGTGCGAACGGATGATTTTCGGCAATGGTTAACATTATCAGCACGCTCTATGAAACGCTAAACATTTTCTTTCCCAGTATCTTGCTGAATAAACAAACTCCTTACCTAAAAAGAAACAAAATTCGTCCGATAAGTATACAATCAGGGCCTAGAGGAAGTTCCTTTGGAAATTTCCAGAGGAAAACCTAGAAGTCAATCCCTGAGCCATATTTTCTGAGTCGAGCTTTACACTCTGGCGCCCGGCCTCTAGGTCCTTCTCCCGATCCCACGGTTTCCATGGATGCTTCCCCAACCAATCTTCTTTCTCTTGTGGTTGCTGCTTCTGCTTCTTCTTTGAACGGCTCGTAGACTCTTCTCGGTGCTTTTGAACCAATGATTTTGATCTTTTGGCCTTGTTGTACATGTCCACCAAGTTGGCGTCTTCTTTGACCCTCTTATTTTCCTCTTCATTTGATGCAAGTGCGCTAGCCTCATTGTACGCCTCCAGATAACTGCCATGCCGAAAGTGAAAATGTACGTATGAGCAGAATCAAAACAGAAAAGCTGGAGTTTCCAAATCTTTTCAAAGGAAGGCACATACTTCATCTTAGCTTTCTGTGCTCTGTCTGATGGGGTATCGGTCCAAACACTGGTGTCACCACGGCCTTGTTTTGAGCTGTTGCTAAATTTTGTGGATTGCATAGACACACCAGCCTGGCAACAAAAAGAAGCTGGGTGAAATGATCTAAAAGAATAGGTTGTGCTATTCAACTCTATTGAGAGGTGAATTTAGATTTATGTGGGCCTTACAATCATTAGAGGAATGATGGCGATTAACAGTCTACGGTGTGAAATTACCTTTTGCTTGATGTGTATCTTACTTTCTACCGCACCTTAGTTAAAGTGAATGACATAGCATAAAATAACTGCAATATGATCAGACAAGCTCAATGATCATCAGAGGCCCTAGCAATTCTCCTACAGTATTTATGACTTGTGTCTCTCCAGGATCTTCCACCATCCAGGGGCAAATAGATGACAGTCTTAAATCAGTCAAACAGGACTAATCATGCACTAATTCTCACGAAGTAAAAATGATATGGACCTTACGAGGATTTTCAGCATTGCTTGACTAATCAAGTTGGTAATGAGTGATGCATCAGAATTCCTATAACCATTGTTAACTATTAAACTTTATTTGTTAGAGGGGACTAAAATGTAAGTGGCACTGTGAACTAACATGAGAGTTGACATAATATGAGATTGTGAAATTTTGACAAGATCAAGAAAGGATGAGTGATCTTACTTTCCTCTCTGGAGGTAGAGTTGTCATCCACTCATCTCTTTTGTGCGTCTCTTTAACCTGTAAGTCCGCTAAGAGTTCATCATCACCCTCCATGGATATACCTGACAAACAACTGATAATTAGTAAATAGATCAATGAGTATTTTCTTCATTTCTTCCAATGAAAGTAATTCTGACATCGTTTCACTCATGCCTCACACTCAGGAGTCAATAGTCACATGATGATCCAAAACCTCAGGACCACCTCCAAATGAATATGAATATGAGAAATCGTAGACAGTTCTTTTCACAAGACTCATCACATACAGAAAATTAGAATATTCACGACTCTAATTCCTAGTTGATCATTTTCCATATATAAGTGTTGCATCAAAAAAGAATACAAAAAGAAAACTAAAAGACGATATGTCAGTGTGCCAAGAATCGTGTATTTAACAATGAGTGGTAGTTGATGAGGATGATCAGCTACCCGGGACTGAGACATGACTCAGACTCTTAAGGGTGACAGCAGTCTCCCATTGGTGGTGACAGTTAAAGATCCTTGTCAGCATCACACCCGAGAACATTTTTTGGCAATTCATTGGTTGCTATAACCATGACTGACTAAATATGATTGATGGTAGTAGTTGGCAAAAATGCTGTACAATTAGACTACTGAAAGTGAGGTAGACTCATAAAACCCCATTTCATTTTTCTCTAACATCAACAAATGTACCCTTGACTCATCAAAACATTAATTTAGTGCATTTTCTTCTATCTACTTTTCCAAGAAAAGATTTTAATTCATTTAATCCATCTCAGGCAAAAGGATTGACGGCATTTTTAATTTAGGCAATCTATAGCAGCATACATTTAAATTGAGCATCAGAGATTTCAGGCAAAAGGATTGACAGCATGTAAGCAGTAATAGCGTACCTTGCAATCTCCTCCACTGGGCAGCTTCACGCATGGCTTTCAATTCAATCTAAGGTGAAAGAAACACCATCAGTCTTGTGGCAAGTGAGATATATTCCTAATCTATCGCCTTAGTGATATTGATACATAGCAAAGCGCACACCTTAAATGCCTCTTGTTCTTCCTTCAGTTTGATTTTGTCATCCAATGCTTTTCGCTGGACAAAGAAGATATAACATTTTAATGGAAACAGGCAGATACAACTCCAGAATGATCTCCAGTTTTCATACACTTGCTCTTATAACAACATATTCACATGGGCTTAAATCTTCACACACAACTCTAATTTTAAAGATATTTTCTACTATTGTGAAGGACCAATAGTCCAAAAAAGTCCCTGAAAACCAAGGTTTGAGTACAAATTTGAAATTTAAGCTTTTCATTTAATAAGAAGACCACATGTACAGGCAAAGATTATGTGGTTTGGAGCAAGTATATGTCTGAGTGTTGTTTTTGCCTAAACTAAGAAAACAATAACCAAAGTAATGTCAATCATAAGTCCACTCAACACTGGTGCCTTGGTTAAGGAAAAGGATCCATTTCAAAAAGACCAGAGCAACCTCAGTTATACAACTTAGAAAAAGCACTATTAATAAAGGGGGAAAAAAGTCAAATGTCAATCCAATGCCTAGAAAGAGCAACAGACTGCCACTCCTTTGTACTTAGACATAATTCATTGTGATTTCATCCCTCTGCAGTGTATTCAAGGCATTTTCTTACAGAAATCTTAAACAGTGGTTTCAATGGAACGAGAGAGAGAGAGGGGTCACTACTAATAAAGGGGGGCAAAATAAGTCAAATGTCAATCCAATGCCTAGAAAGAGCATCAGACCGCTACTCCTTTGTACTGAGACATAATTCATCGTGATTTCATCCCTCTGCAATGTATTCAAGGCATTCTCTGTACAGAAATCTTACACAGTGGTTTCAATGGAACTAGCTCCCGCTTCACAGAGAGAGAGAGAGAGAGAGAGAGCACAAGCATTTAGAGTATCTTGCATTGTGAATTAAAGTTTATCTCACCTTATCTGGATCTTGTAAATCCTTAAATGCTTTGTTCAGTTTGATAAATGCTTGGTTAGCTTGTGGATGAGAGCATTTGTCCGGATGCACCAAAAGAGACAACCTCCAATACCTAGAATGATATTAACATGTAAAAAAGATTTCAGAATATGCAGACAACTGTCAAATACATAACCTATAAAGTGACTCAAAATATATCAAACCTACTATAACTTCGAGACCAAGATTAGGTTGTTGACTGTAATTCTCTCCACAGTTAGGGGCTACATTGCAATTAGACCTCAGGATAATAGAGCGATTATAAGCATAGATCTGGTTTTACTTCACAGTAATCAACAAATAGAATGGGAACATGGAGAAAGTGAGTAAGTATATAGCCCTTGGAGACAGGGTGATATATTTAATGAATCTAGGTTCATTCAGACTAAAGTATCAGCAATCATTGGTAGAGTAAATGCAAACCTATATGTTTGCAAGACAGAGTAAAAGGGTACAAGCAAAATACATGTAGTGGAGAAGTTCATCCAGTGTTTTGTGCAACTTTTGGATGCCACTTAAGCTAATGAGAAAGTTCCATAAGATGCCAATTAAAAACAACATGCTTTATGGCACAAAGTGTTGGGAGAACATTTGCACAGAATGAGTGTAGAAGATGATAATGCTTTGTTGGATGTACGAGCACACAAGAAAAGACAGAACTAGAAATGAAATTATTTGAGGAACAGTAAATATGGTTTTTAATTGAGTATATAATAAGAGAAAAGGCTTGTACTTGATGACTTAGGTGCTATTTGGTAATGTTCCGAGGAACACCCGTTTCTGTTCTTTTGTTCCCTGGAATAGAAATAGAACATAAACGCGTTTGGTAATTTTTTTGCTCCTGAGACTAGATTTAAACAGAAACAAAAAACAAAAAAAGAAGAAGTTATTTCTTGTTCCAGGAACAATTCAAGAAACAAGCTTTTTTTTTTTTCTTTTCTTTCTTTTTCTCTTCCTCTCTTCTTCCCTAGCTGGTCGCTGGTCCAGCGATGGCTGGTGACCGGCCAGACGAGGCCCGGTGACCTCGCCGGCCACCGATGAGGCTCGGGGAAGGCCCCCTCGAGCCTTGCCATGGCTGGGTGAGGCTCGACCTCGCCTAGATCTGGCGAAGCCAGGCGAGCCTCGCCCGGCCACTGCGAGGTTGGCGTCGCTTGGCCTCGTGGTAGTCGGGTGAGGTCGAGCCTCGCCCAGCCACAGCGAGGCCTAGCCTCGCTTGGCCATGGCGAGGGATAAGAAAAAAAAAAGGAAAGAAAAAAGAAAAATGTAATAAAATTATTAATATACTAAAAGAAATTCTAAATCACAAAAATTTTTGGAATTGTACCAAACGTATTTCTATTCCCGGAACATAAATTTTTTATAGTTACCAAACGCCTTAAAATGCTTAGAAACTGTTTCTAAGAACAGAAATAGAAAAAAATGTTTCGAAAGGAAACTATTCCCGAGAACAAAAACGTTACCATACGCACCCTTAGTCATCCTGAATGAATATCTTTGGTAATCATCTAAGATATGATCAGTGGATGGGGAACTTGGATTTATAGGGGTACGGGGAAAAACCTAAAAGAATGTTGTTGAAATATTGTCCCACATTGCTTAACAACAATGGATTCTAAATGCTCTTTATATTCATGTGGTATCCCTCTATCTATAGCTTAAGCTTTTAGGTTGGACTTTATAATATGATATCAAAGCCAATCATCCCTTACGTGAAGGTGTGTGGCAAGAAAATTCCATGTGAATGTGCGTAGTCAAAATTCCACGTGTAGCTTCCACATGTAGCTCATGGTCAAAAAATTCCATGTGAATGTGTGTAGTCAAAATTCCACATGTAGCTTGTAATCCAACTTGCACGTGAGAGGGGGTGTTGAAATATTGTCCCACATCACTTGACAAAGACGGATCCTAAATGCTCTTTATATTCATGTGGTATCTCTCTACTTATTAGCTTAAGCTTTTGGGTTGGACTTTTTAACAGACATGCAAGGAGAAAATAAAAAAAAATATAGAGCCTTTAGAGTTTAGAATACATCACAAGAAATCGAGTGCAATGGCATAAAAAAAATTATCTAACCAATGCTGGTTAGCAGGGTTAGACTAGTTTATTGTAGCTGTTTTTATTGTCAGTAAGTCGAAAGAGATTCACTATGAAACATCAACAAGGTGCAAAACTATCTATCTCAGCTACTACAACTCCCAAAATATTTTATTGCCCTCATTCATTGTAAGAATCGTATATATGGACAGAAACATAGAAGTTCTACAAACTTCACTGATAAAAATCTATCACAACTCCTCTCAAACCCCACAACCAAAGTTTCTTGACATGTTTACATCTATAACATAGAGAGCAGGTACCAGTGGTTTACTATGTTGACTTACTGAAAATCAAGAGGAAGGAAAAAAAAAAAAAAAGACGATCAAAAGATCTAGCAGTTTGAAAACATAAATTGCTTTTCATTTTTCACGAGCAATAATTTCAGAAAAGTTTATTGAATATTTGTGAATCAATGTCCAGCTACCAAAATTGTTCCCAAGAGAGGAGATGATCCATGCACAGGAAAGTAGTTTACCTTTTCTTCACCTTATCGGTGGACATGTTGTGGTTCACGCCCACTACATCGTAAGGGTTATCAACCTCAGTTCCCATGATTCTTGTCACCTGGAAAAAAAAAATGGAAATTGATAAGCTGATGAGACATTTGTACATCCATGTGACCAAAAAATCATATTTCCAGACACATTGACAGATTTGACAGATTCACGTAATAATTAAGCAAGAAGATGAAAAACACTTAGCCCTCCCCATCAGTGGCTGTCTGAGTAGCAAACGATACATACTGCTTTTTGATATTTTACTGCACCGTATGATTTATTCAACACAATAAATTATGTAGACAGAATTTATTTTATGATTTCTTTTATCACAGAATAACTATAAGTCTTTCATTGATCAAAATGAACAGAGGAGGTATCAATACACAATAAGATGAACTAACTCCAGTAAAAAAAAAAAAAAAATACAAGCGAGAGGTCTATGTCCAAATCTGATACATCATTTTCATTAAAAATTTTCCCATTATGCAAGACAATTCAAAGCCCGCAACTACCTCCCAGGAAACAAAAAAGTAATGTATTCCATTCTTAAAGGCCCTTCCATTCCTCTCCATATATGACTGAAAAATAGAAGGAAACCCTTGCCACAACCCAATTGAGCCCAACAGAGCAAGAGATGTCCAAAGCTACCCAAATGGAAATGCACCAGGTGATGGTTAGCAGTTTCTAGGTCAGGCTTCAACGGAAGTCTCAAGCAAATCTTGTTGAGAATCCCATTGATAGCCTTTACTTATGACTCACACCTTCTGAGAGCTAAACATTCCTCAAGTTATCAGTAGATTTGCCCTATAGTCCTAGTTGCATACCATGCTCATTGCCACAATGGTTTTCAAATGCAAGCATCCTCATAGTTAAATGCTAAGCCAAGTATATTCCTCATATCGACAAGAGTTCTATGTCATCATTATTATGTTTACAACCTTTGTCATTTTAAAATGCCACTGTTAATTCCATACTCCAGCATGACTGAGATACACCACAAACTACCTTAACCATGGTGCATAGAAGAATGACAAACCTCTTCAAAACGCTCCGCTTCATTTGCAGATTCTGCTTCAGCAACCACAGCTGGTGGTGCAGGTCCAATGAATAACTCAGTATCTTCCTCCAATTCAGCATCCCTAAGAATAAGCAAGTGTCCATACACAGTATTACATAAGCTTATACAAATGAACACAAATATACTCACAAATGATGACCTAAAACTAGGAAATTAACATCGCTCCCTAACATGTGCTGAAGTAGAGCACTGCTGTGAACCACATGGTGTTAGAGGGAAAAAGGAACACCTGAGCTCAGCCTGCGCTTCGGTTAATTTAGCTGCAGCAGCCAACAACTCAGCTGACGGCATTTCTGGGCCAACGACCCTGCAACATGGCATCCGTAGTTACCATCAGAGCACTTACATGAATAAGCTTCAAAATGCAGACCAAGTACAAACAGAAAAATACGGCAATAATCAATTAGGTCATTCCTATCAGGATGAAACTACCTGTGCAACTATCAATTACAAATTATTGGATTTTGGAGATGATATTGGGCTAGTGTCCTAATCGAGAAATCAAGCAATATGTTTCATTGTTTCCATTTATTATCCGGTCAAACAGATCAAAAGAGATAATACCTTCTACGAGCTGAAGAACCTTCCTCCAAGACATCACTGCTTATGCCCTCCCGATGGTTAGGCTCCAGCTGTGAATTCCTCACAACTTCAGATTGTTGAAGATTTTCTTCTTTATGCTCCATATGAGATTCAATCAAGGGTCCAACAGCCTGCAGCACTGGACGGCTACTTGGTGGCAGTAAGAATACCCCATCTTTTTCCTCAAGGTCAAGTGAATGGAAGAGCTGCTTCAAATGCCTAACCAATAATCTTTCGGATATGCCATTGATGTCAACTGCTTGTCCACTATCAATCATTTGCAGAAGCTATTGGAGAAGACCAAAAACGAGTCAATAGATTAACAATAAAGGTTCATCGAAATAACCTATTTAACAAGCACAATAACCGACACAGGAAACGGCAACCAGTGACCACATTCTTATTCCCAGGACATAACATGTGAAAAGATGATACAAAAAAAAAAAAAAAAAAAGCTACTACAACTCAAAATGCCCACAGTTCTTCAGAAGGGACCTCTGCCACAGCTTAGCTTCTAAAAAGGACAACTGACCTTCGCTGTACAGAAAAGGGACAGAAGTATCATATCCAATAATCGCTTCAAAGAAACGAAATTTTCCAGAATTTGGGCTGATAATTTCAGTCTGTTGTGATTCTTTTTCCAACTGTTCTCATATCTAACCTCAAAACTCAAAACCCATCAAAGCAAGGCTATAGCCCTGAACTATTCAGGCAGGATCACATTCCACCAAACAAGACCAGCAAAAAGAACACAATTTTACCTGCTTCAAGTCGCTCGCCACGCTAGGGAACTCCAACAACATATTCCTCAGAACCGATTCCGGATCAACGCGAACTCTCTCCGTCTCCGAATCGGAACCACCAGAAGATCCGTCGCGAGCGCTCCTCCTGCCGCTCCTCTTCTCATCCTTCCTCGACCTCCTCCGCTCCTTCTCTCTATCCCCGCGTCCTCTCTCCTTCTTCCTACTGCTACTGCTGCTACCGCCGCCGCTCCTCTCTCTCCTCCTATGCTTCTCCCTCCTCGAACCGCTCCGCTCCTTCCGGCGCCGGTGCCGCCGCCGCCGGGAGGATTCCTCCGAGGCATCGGAGTCCGACGGGGACGGCGACGGCGATTCCGACTCCGTGTCCGTCTCCGAGTCCGATCGCCGCGACGATTTCCTCCTCCGGCTCACCATTTTTTAGGGGGGCGAAGATGCGGACCCGGCCGATGGCCACCAGTCGGCAACCGGCTGTTATCGCGCGCGGGGACGCGGAGGCGCAGGCTTTGGGCCGAGGAAAGAAGATTCGATTCCGTTTTGGGGGCCCATCGTCTTCTCCTCCTCCAGTCGATCCTCGTAGCCCCCTTGAGGTCGGCCCAAATCAGCTACTCATATTGGGCTGCGAAGCCCAGGTACTGGGAGGCCCAACAGATTTCGTATCGAATCCACCAAGGCTTTATCTTCATCGTCAAGGGAAATGGCCATTAGAATCGCCTTGAACTCCTTCAATCCGATCCCACGTCACGAGATGCATTCGCTTCTCATCGGCAGTATCTATCTATCCCGAAACGAAAAGATCTGCAGCTTTTCTCTGGGGGCAAAACTTTGCCAGTGTTAAAGCGTTTGGAATTTCTATTGTGTGTGTGCTATCATTCTTGTTTTGTCTTATTAAAGAAGTCATGCTTTTAAGACTCAAAATGAGTTCTCTACCCACTTCCATTTAATATGATGTATATTTAAGTAATGGGGTGTCATTTAGATCGGAGATAACTCCGATGGCTTGTTCGTATCTCTTGATACTCTGCAGTTTTTCCAAAAGTATTCCCAGCATATTCTAATGTTTTCATATTATCTATTATGGAGTTAGAATTGATCTAGCAGTTAGTAATTTCGGCTATTGATAAGATTCGACTACTGGCGTTCTTGTGGATGATTTTCTTGTTCCGGTAATAGGAGATGGTTCGTGAATGGGGTTTGTAAACAAGATTCGTTCCTAAATGGTCATCAATTGAGCATTCGAGGATAAATGGAAGCAAAAAAATATCGATCGAAACAAGGAATGGTTTCGCATTTTATCTTTTTTTCATCCATACCCTACCAAAGAAGCCACAATCTAGACATTGATGGATTATTGAATCATTTGTAGCATAGGACCATCCATACATAATTCTGCTAGGGAACTGAGAGACGCATTTTATTAATCAAAGACCTCAGCTAAGTAATGCGAAAGTCCTCTTTTACTTGGAAATGAACCGACGATCAATCCAGCTAAGTACATAGAAAAGACTTCTCACATTCAACTTTATTTGCCATTCTCATACAAACCCAACCTTACTTTTCTGCCTACACGCATGCATGAAATGCAAGCGTGCATGCATTACATTTAGACAGACAGGAACAAAGATACAACGAGATACACAGCGCAGTACAGATTATATCCAATATTTGAGTGAACTCCGAGATGTATAACGTGATCTAGGGACATTTGTGTCGACCGCCGTGGGTGGTCATGTTGGCGTAGCAAGGGCAAACGTCCTCATTCCCAGAAGTACCGGGAGGCACGCAGTTGCACCTCTTGCAGCACGTGTTGCACGCTCTTATGCACATCTTGTGCCTTGATGCCTTGCTGCACCTGTAGTTGCACTTGGAATTGCAATCTGCAAAGGATCACCAGAAATCGCAATCAACGTAGCCATCTACTATATGGGTCTGTATTAGCTATCAAAGTTCTTGTCTGCTCTATTATTTTCTTCTTGATAATGAACATTTTGGGAGGTTGAAAGTATGTTCGTAGGTTGCCCGATGAAAATCTGCAAAAGATCTTACCAATTGTCTGAGCTTCGGCTTGGAATTGTTCTCCACCAAGAACCAGCACCTGACATTGCAAAAAAAGAGAGAAACTTTAAGTCAGACTCTCACTCTCAATGGATCTCCTTCCATTCCTTTACACTGAATCTAAATCTGTTTAGAACCGTGTAAAAGGATGCCGGATATACTGCACAAGAAGCATGATATCTGTGTACATAGCGTGTACCTCATGTACCAAGACAACGCAAAGGATCACAAAGAGGATGCTTGTCTTCGCACTCGCCATTTTTCCCTTTTCCTTTCCCACGAGCACGCGACAGCACAACGACTGTAGATCGAGAGAGAGAGAGAGATGAGGAGAATGGATGTGTAGATTTGAGAGCTTGAGAGTGTATTTATAGTGGAGGAGGCTGTTGATGGTGAGAGTTTCCCGCGCAACGCATAATGTGACTCCATTGAAGACCACGTATTTCAGCAAATCTTACTTGCCGTGAATGACCGAGTAATGCTTAAGATTCAATGGCCAGTATTATGCGGTGAAATCGAATTCACATGAATTAAGATTAGGTCGCTCTTCTTTTCTTTTTTCTTTTTTGCACTACCCCTTGCCGCATGACTCTTTAGAGACAATATCGGGACATTGTCACACGGCACGTCATCGACTTATGTATACAATTTGCTCCAATTAGTTAGAGAATGCCATGTATTGTGACCGCTTATACCTCACCTTTCTCCATTTTCTCCGCAATCTGGAAGATGGATTTCGCCATACTTATGTAGCTGGCATACTATTTTTGATTGTTGCACATCATATCAATTAGTGGCATGATGTATAGCAGTAATATTCCCTAAAAAAATTAATTTTATGATTTTGATCACCTTTGGCTACCCCAAAGGGTACAAAAAGTTTCGAGATTATAAAAATAATGCTAAGATGTATTCCAGATTTTGATTTTAATTAAATGATTTAACGAGTTCAATATCATACTTGATGTTTAAATTAAGAAATTTACTTTAGCTTGGATTTTATTTGGTTAATCAAACGACGTGTTATTGTCACGTAATTTAGTAAGAGCCACTAAAAAACCTTAATATCTCTATCATCACTCAAAATTAGTCTACAATGTCAATATATTATGCCGCAATCAAACTGTGTCACCAGAAATTTAGTGTTATTGTTTATTGCGCTACCAACAAGATGTCAAATATGTCTTGAAAACATGAACACTTGATTGAATGGAAATACCGTGCCCAAAAACCACCTCACCATCTTTATGTATGGAAATGAACAGATTAATTTCTTTCTATCCGAAAAACGTCTACAAAACTTAACCAAGTAACTTTAAAATTCAAAATTCAAATGCTACCTTTCTTTTAATGATACGGATGCACAAAATTAGTTGAAATCCTTTAAAAGATATGGTGATTTCTCTCAATTTGTTGACACCTATAATTGAGGTGATCTTAATCCTATTCTATCATATAGCTTCTGCAACTGGACACCATATTCCCTACAAGCCTACGAAAAACTAGCCTTTTCATGCATTTCACATCCCACAAATGAGCAACTTGTGCTCGGTTCTAAGGACGATATGGAGACGTTTCGTCTTCTTAGCAAAATATGACGTGTGGGTCGTGCAAAAGAGGCCTCAGCTGTCATATTGGCATTTCAGAAGGGCATCTCAGAAATTTCTTGCGGATAAGAACTGGACATTGACCCATCGAGTGAAAAGTTTTCTTTCCAGGTGAGGTCTTGGGATATGGCATATGGACTCACAACCACATAATCACAGGATGACAGCCGAAAAGTTAACTTTCTATTAACAGAGCACGAGCTTACAAAACACGGTGACAATACATTCCCTTTCTTCCTGTAATATTCAGCATGTTATCACGACATGAGCAGCAAATGCTGGTTTAAAATGCGGGTTTCGATGAAGTACAAGTGTTCTGCAAGCCACTGCTCAATTTATTAAGGATGATGCTGAACTGTTGCTGTGTCTGATAGTCATTTGGGGTATAATTTCTACGATCGATTACGATATAGACTCTGAACCTACTTATATTTACCTCCCTACTAGTAACATAAGATTTTCAGTCTTATTGAAACATATAATTGTAAGAGATTGACTATCCTTTATTTTTTTATAGATAGATAGATGCATCTAGTTCTTTTGAGTTCTACCATGCATCCCGACAAAATGCGGATTTAATTGGCAGCGCAAGTCCTGAACTTTGTGCAGTACAGTGAAGCAATATGATAGGAAAAGGAAAGCTTGCCATAGACTAAGACTTTATAGAACCAAAACTGTGTGGACCATTACGACATCGAAGCATCGACAATTACTTTGGAATCTAGTTTTGTCCATGACCTATATTTATCAATATTTGGATGTTCCATTTCCTTGTCACCTACTTGGTTAACGATGGGAAAGAATTGAATGCTGTACTTTGATGAGTTACCTTCTGTGCTGTTGCCTGTATACAGTTGGCAACACCTATAGATCTGTTTACCAACCCTAAAGTTTAGTCTCTTTATCAGAAAATTTAGGATACATTTTCTTTATCATAATTAGCTGTACATGGTTTCAGATCTTGAAGAGGATCTCGATAAGATAAATTTTGTTACGTGACTGATGTCATATGATGTTAATGGTACCAACCACTACAGCAATGGAAGGAAAAGCTTTTGTAGTACTCACTGTGAAATTAAACTTTTTAGGGTCGTTGTGGAGTGAATTTGTTGCCTTATAATACCTAAGATTCGTTGATGAGATTGACTAAGGTATCGCAAAACTGAATTCTATTAGATTGCCCACAGATACATCGCAAGGTTTCTGATAATTTATTGACAGAGGGCACAACATTTTATGTAGGAAGAATAGAAAAAGGAACCTCCATTACAAGGTTTCTGATCATTATTATTCCAAAGTTACTCGAGTATGAAGTGCTATGCTGCATTTAACATACATAAAAAACTATCTAAGACCTACATACAAAAGAATCACAGCACAATTATAGAGGCGTCGTGTTGGAGAAATAATCTTCAAAAGCTTAAAATCGAACCCAGCATCTCGTGCACTGTGCCATACAATCTCCCTTGCAATCAATGTTATAACCTAAGACTTTGGGATTTCGGAGAAGAAGATTGCGGAGAGACTTGCCCTTTATCCCCCAATCCTTTTCCAGGACTTTGACATTGCTCTTCACTTCTTCTTCGAGTTTGCATCCGAGAACCTCAGGGAACTTCTTGAGCAACTTGCAAAGATCATCGTCCGAGAGGCTTAAACTCCTCAAATAATCTAAAGTTTCACCTAGAGCTTCGTAGGTAGGGACTTCCTTTTTCCGTTCTTCACCCCAGTAAGGTGAATGAATCTGGCCAAATGCTTTACCAAGCATCTTGTCCTCCTCCTCATTGCTGAAATTGAACACAGAAAGAGCATCTCTACATCTTTCCCATGTTCTCTTCTCTTCTTCACTTAAATCTACATTTACAGCAGTTGCACGTACTACCCATTTCTTAGCAGAGAGACTTGGAGGCCAAGCTAAGCTGGTCACTTTAGATATGGGCCAACTGGAGACATGTGTGCTTAAAGCAGCACTAGAAAGTGCAACAGTCACATTATCACTCTGCAAGACAATTCATATAATTCGATGCAATTAATGAATATTTCACAAGAAAGGAAAGTACAAGATCTAAAGCATGAATTACGTTGATTTGTCATTGATAACTCTGCTGTAATATTGTCCGAGTTCATTTGAGCAGCAATGAACAAAGCCAAAGTGAAGCACAAAAGATATATAAGACAAGGAAATAAAACTGCAGAAGCAGCACTAGAAAGTGCAACAGTCACATTATCACTCTGCAAGACAATTCATATAATTCGATGCAATTAATGAATATTTCACAAGAAAGGAAAGTACAAGATCTAAAGCATGAATTACGTTGATTTGTCATTGATAACTCTGCTGTAATATTGTCCAAGTTCATTTGAGCAGCAATGAACAAAGCCAAAGTGAAGCACAAAAGATATATAAGACAAGGAAATAAAACTGCAGAAGCGGGAAGCAAATTATGTCTGTGAGCTATATATACAGCATCATGACTCTCATTGTGCTAAAAGAAGTGAGATGAAATCCTCACGCCTTTCATTCCTCAAACTATTAATCCTAATTGTCCCAAGTTTCCTATATACTCAAAAGAGATGCATTCGAGGGTTAGATGTGTCGACAAGCTTCAGATAAAAAATTCAAGCATTACAATAAGATTTCAAGCATACTTGCAATATCCTTAAAGTTATACTACAGGACTTTGGGATGTGAATTCTGATATTTCATTCAGGTTCTAAGTTTGCAAAGTCCGTTTGAAAACCAAGATGATCCCATATCTTTGTTCTTTCTCCCTAAATCAGGGAAATGAGAGGAAAGCTTAGTCATGTACCTAATAGTACGCAATATTTTGAATTTTCAGTATCTGACCTTCAAAAGATAGTCATTAGGATGATCCAGAGAAACCAGTTTCAAATTGTATAAAGTACTCCAGGAACCAAGACTAGACAATCTGATATCTTAGTTCCCAATTTCTCAGTTAGGATGAGAAAAAATTCATCATGCACTAGTCAAAACATGTGTTCTTTACTCGAAATGTGTTATATGACTCAACAACGTAGTAAGACCCCAACAACAGAATGAATCTGTTCTAAGAATTCCTCAAGAACAACAATGCAATGTGCACAAGCTGCAGTGCTGCTGGGTGGTTCATGCCTTCAACAAGTTTTTCACTCATTGATAATACAGACATTATTATCATATTTACCATATGTTACAGAATGGTTACAGAAACAAGTACTTAAGTGTACCAATTGTTTAACTAACATAGGACAGCATCATCAAATGCAGACGATAGTTTAAACAAAAACCCACCTGCAATGTAACTAGGCCTAATTTATAGCACAGTCTTGCCAGCAAGGACTAACAAATCCCACCTGCTCTGTAACTTGGCCTAATTTCAATCACAGTTTTAGCCAGCAAGGACTGACAGTTAAGGATCTCTCAGAGTGTAATTTGCAGGCATTCATTACTATCAAAGAGGTTCCCTAGAGTATGGAAAGCACTCAGCTTAGTACACAAATTCAACGGGGAAAAAGGATTAATTGACTAGTTTGCAAAATATAGTGCCATTAGGAGATGGAAATAAGGGTCACGGCAGACTGAAAAGGTTGCAGCATGCGCGGGTTTTGCTTAATTTTAATAGTTCCTCTAGCACACACCATTGCAAGTGGTACTTGAGGTTTGAGTGATAACTTGTATTCCACTACCTTCTCCAATTGTCAATCCGACCCTTAAAACACGCTCATGCACAGGAATGTTCTTTCTTAATAAGCTTAAATCAACAAAGCTTAAACCCGAATGTTGAGTCCATAGGTTTGGTAGCTGTATGAATCTGTTGGGTCCATACGCGTAAACAGTGATGAAAATGGACAACCTTCTATTTAGTTAGCTGGAGCAGGGAAGTAACATGAGAAAATGGAGACTGGACTTCCCATAGTGGTATGTAGGTATATAAAGAGGTAGACTAGAACCAATGCCTCTCCTAATTTAATTTGCTAACAAGGTAGATATCATCATGGTACTTTGAAGTCATATAATTGCAAAGTTCAATCTTAAATACACAGGAAGTATTGTTTAGTAACCCACTCCACTAATGGGATGAGGACAACAACGGCTAAGCCTTATCCTATCCTGAGATCGGCTATATAAATCTTCTCTTGCTATTGTTCCCTATTATGAGTCAAGTCTGATGTATGATCAAAATACTCCACATCTTTCCATATTTATTCACTCGTGTCTTTTTAGATCTTTCTTTACCCTTTAACTTGTGTCTTCATCCTATAATACCATTTTCTCATTAGAGCATCTACATGTCCAATATGGATGTTTTTCTAGTTCTTCTACAGGTATCTTTTACAGCCAGGCAGACTGTTGAAAAGCTATAAACTGCAAAAAGCAATTAAACATCACCAAAAATAATTGTCCTCCATTTGTTCCATCTCGAGTTGGAAGAGAGGGGGAAGGTGTTAGGGTGGTTTATCTTGAGTGCGGACGGGTCAAGAAACCAAGCCACATATCTAGGAGACTCACCCTATCAACCTGCTTCTCCCATCTCTCTTAACAGGTTCTTCAATCCACAGATTTGTTAATTTTTGACATGAATTAGTTAAGTGAATTAGAGATATGAAGTATGCCTTGAGAAGGGGACGAGGTTCTAGGAAGGAAAGCAAGCTGCAATTAAGGATGGGGAGGAGAAGATTACCCACCCTTCCTTGTATCCATTCTTGCAGGGAATGACCTAAGTAGCAACGTAGAATAGAATTATGTGTACCCAAGAATCTGCAACCTAGGTGAGCCCCATAGCATAATAGAATCTCTGTAACATTAGTTCCTAATCTAGTCACCCTCACTCTTGTTTCCACTTTCAGAAAAAGTGAATCACAATAATCAAGTCACAAGAAACAAATTATACAGCACCTTAAATGAAGAAGCCGTGAGTCTAATGGCAGGACACTGAAGCCTGGAGAGCTCGATAACTGGATGTAAATCAAGCCCTCGTGTATGTCCAATTTTTGTAAGAGACACGTTCCTTTCACAACATTGCAAGTTATAACTCATTCACAAGTAAAAGGGCCCTCTCCTGCTTATATATATCTTATTCAACGTGCTGAGATGATTACTGGCCCGATGGACATAAGATTTCACAAGAAACTCCAAAAAATTCAGGCATGTCCTCAGCAATGTATGTTCGAAAGCATTCGAAGTTAGCCAGTCAGATGAACAAAATAGTGGTTTTGTATTTCGGAGAAATTCATGAGAGTGATACGATCCTTCATATCACGTTCCATTGGTTACAATCCAAATGAAAGACCTCCTTGCAGCTTATATTGCAAAACCAAATTTGCAGAAGGCAGTTATGAAGTACAAACACGTGCTTTGCCATGCCAAAGAAGAAAGGGAAAGGCATTTCAATTTTCGTCCATGTGCCCGAAATTTAAAACAACCGAGGAACAAAGATTCGACTTACGGGCGCAAGGTTGAGCAGAGGCGAAGCCAAGCAATTCCCTACCATCCCTGCACTTAGAGAAGAAAAACAAAACAGCCATTTAAAGGATAGCCATCAGAGGATTTAAAGAAGAGCTGCAATACTAAGATTAAAAGGACCAAAAAAAAAAAGCTTCTTTTGTATGCCAAAACCATCGTTGCTTCCGCTTTGTTAGGCGAAAATCTAATCATCCCAAGAAGCGACCATTGAATCTCTGTCAGCTTGTCCTAAAAAATATTGATACAGACACCCTACAAGCAAAAAAATCTACAAGCATCGATCTGGGTTTACTTGAACTCTTCAGTTTCAGACAAAACAGCAGAAAAAATCTAGCGTGAATCCGAGAGAAGCCATGGCCTATTGTGATGTCGGAGAAACAGGACAAGATCAGAGACATTACCAGAATCCAAGGGTCTCTCGCCGCTCAGAAGCTCCGGGGGAGAGAGAGAGAGGTTGATTCCTCCGATGGTCGGAAATTGGAACTTGGAGTTTGCGACTCCTGGCTCGCAGGAGGGGCGCCAAAGATCGGGGAGGGGAAGGTGGGTCCTACTGCAGATATAAGGTCCATAAAATATTTGTACTATTTCACAGATATTAGGAATTTTTTTAGTTCTCCATCAGAAAATGTAATTTACACCTTCTCCACTCGACAATTAACATATAGAAAGTTCAATTGATAATTTATTTGAGTACACGCGACATGCATCTAATAATTAATATATACGATGTCTTTTCCTAATAATCCTAACCCACCCATGCATGGCTGCATTAGTTGCGATGTACCCCCTAACTTGGCCACCAGATCAGGGCTCTCTGAGTCGTTCACGACTCTCGTAATAATTCCGTGATTTAAGCGGGGGGCCCCGGTGGTGGATTGCTAGGCCAATCTCCCCGAGGTATAGTCGATGCTATACTCCCGTAAGGTGAGTTAGGTCGAATCCTCGACATAAAAAAAAATTAAAATTAAATTAATCCTAAGCATCGATAATGTGAGAGATGGATAAATTATCATAACATGGGATATTCACTTGAATCCAAGGTAAATATCAATCCCATTTTAGTGCCAAAATCGATTTTATTTAAATCGGTTTAGCACCTTATATTGAAGAAAAAATTAAGAAGTTATAAAGTTGAGGAGTAGATCCCATGACGGTATGAAACTGGAGTGCATATCCACTCGACCAACCAAAGACTACTGGACATTATCTTAGAAAGCATATATATATAATTTGATTATGCTAAATAGGTTGATTCTAGGTTTAGTTAGTTCGATTCATCGTTTAAAAAAAAAAAATTGGAACCGAGACCTACAGAGTAAGTTTCAGCATCAAGTCTTAGAATCGATCCATCCTGAAAGTAATTATCCTTAATTAGAGCATTTTTCCACTTAAAAGGGGAAAAAAGAAGAAGACAGATCTAGGAATCACTAGTTTTGAGACTAGCCTTGGAACCGGACCGAGTGGACTAGTTCCACAAACTGAGAACCGACCTTGCTCGATTTGGTTCTAGGTTCCAGGGTAGGGAACCAACCCAACGAGGAATCGGTCGCCCTTAGGATGGCCTACTTTTGATGAGATATTGAAAGATTAATTTGACATGTTGGACAAATAGGGTAATATTCACAATGCCAAGAGAGCGACATCCTAGGAAGAGTAATGCATTGGCTAGTGGTGTTCTACCTACTCGTCGACAATCATCATGGACTTATCAGCAATGAAACCTCAAGAAAAGTGTATATCAGAAGAAGAGGAACACGAAATTCCTGGTCAATATTGTCCCGCTGAATTGAGCAGAAAATAAAAGCTCCTGTCAGGGGAAAAAGAGAGCCTCCCAACGCGTCGAAAACCATTATAAAGCAGCCTTAGTAAAAAACCGGTGAATCCAGGAAAGGTTTTGAATGTGAAGCAAAAGCCTGGTTAGTTCTGCTTTTGGCCCCATTTTGGTCGACCAAAAAAGCAGCACCCAGTCTATTGTTCAGCCAGCAAGATTCTCTGACAAGTGAAAAAAATCGTGACTTTTTTACCATGCGCTACTATCACAGTGTGATTTATGGAGTCGCCAGCAACTGTATTACAGGTAGCCCTTGGTCGGAGTTTCTTGAAAGCTAGTCTCAGTCTTTCCTCTTTAAGTGATAAAAAAAGATGAATGAAACTGGAGAGAAATTGTGATTGTTGGTGGGGGTATTTGTGGCCTTGCCACTGCTCTTGCTCTACACGGGTCAACTTTCTCCCTTCTTTCCATGGTTTTATGTCCATGCGAAAAGTTTTGAGATCATTTGGAGCAGTGAAACTAGCGAAGTTTATGGTATGTTATGCTTGTGAGGATGGGTTTACAGGAAGGGCATTAGGAGTTTGGTCTCAGAGAGATCGGAGTGTCTGCATGCAACGGGAGCAGCCACGACCATTCGAGCCAATGGATGGCGTGCCTTGGATCATCTTGGACTAGGATTGTTGCTCCGAAAAGACTCGGTTCATATTGATGGGTTCTCTCTCTCTCTCTCTCTCTCTCTCTCTCTCAAATGGCATTATTCTGTTTATGAGTGATATTAGTCTAGGAAGTGGGATTCTGCGGGAATTTGGCATGTTTCACTTCCTTGAACATGCATTTCCTTTGGATGAACGGGTGTTTATGCTTGATCGATATGCATATACTACTCTGAACTTGTTATGTTATGCTTCATCAAATGAGCAGAAACTGGAATGGAGAGATTGCTCTCTGGTTCGTCACAAATCATTGTATAGACATGAGCTCTTGTACTCTCGTCTTTGGCTTGATCGTGATGGCCAGAACTATCGAAGTGAAGTTATTTTTTAATTTTCAGCAGTTGATGTTCCCTTTTGCCAAAACTTCCGTTGACTAATCGTTCTTCTTTTTGAACAATTTCGCTTCCCCCAGAGAAAAATCATGATCCAGCTCATTTCAAGGAAAGCAGTATCATGGCAATGGGTGTAGTCATTTTCGTTGCGGCTGTCTTTTACAAATTTTTTTCCAATGACTGGTTCAGAAACATGAAGCTTGATCAAGGAACAAAACTGGTAAAATCGCCACTAAGGTACAGACTAAGCCCTTCGCAAATTGTCGGGGAAACAGGAAGCAATCAATAGTGTTGATCTTTCAGACGCATTTCACAGGAAAGGGGAAGCGCAGTGTATAAGACGGAGTGATCTTGTTAAAGCTTTGGCCGAGGATCTGTCTCACAGCACCATTCGCTTCGGATGCCACATGATCTCCATGAAATTGGACCCCCAGACTTCTTACACAGTTCTAGAACTTCACTACGGGATTGTTATAAAGGCAAAGTTACCATATTTATCTCAACTTCATTCCATGCTGTAAAATTGGTAACAGCAATGCTGCGAATGGAGTGCATCATCTCCCTAAACTAAAATACCGATGTGAACTGAATGTACATATACTCGATCTCCATTGGTAATTTCTAAGATAATAGGTACATAAATTTAACATAATTTATGCTATGTCGCTATTTTGTACATGAATTAACTAGTTTGTCTTAGAGATTTGGTTCTGCTGTTAATTTAAGAAAACCAAGAGTTCATTCTTTTTTTCCAGTCTTGAAGAGTTTCTCTTTTTCTTCCCTTATTTGACAGGTTCTGATGGGGATGTGATGGGGCAAATTCCATCGTTTTGAGATATCTTCGCATGAACCCTACAAAGTTTTCCGCTACACCTGCTATTCGAGGTTTCACGAGCTATCCAGAAGGTCATGGAATTGACAACCTCTTTGTAGTTGCAATAAAAGAGCAAGTTGTAGTTGGAAGTACCCGTCAACGGCACATTGGTCTTTTGGTTCACAACTCACCTTTGGACAGCTACAGGTATGATCTTCTTGTGTCAGCAGTCTTGCTTATTTTCACGAGCAAAATCTGATCTCAACAGACGAGGAAAGAAAAGGAAATTAACTGAGGAAAATAAGCAGACTAGACAGAGCTAGAAACTCATATAAAATGGTGAAAAGAATAAGTCCATCTAATTAGGACTATATGGTTACCTGCGCTACTGTCATCTACATTTTGCAGATTCAGAGATATCAAAGAACCAAGAGTTGACTAAGATGTCGAGCCTCCAAACCATCAATGATTTCCAGGAAGAGATGAAGGAGATGATAAAGAACAGCAACCAGAGTTTGTTATCTTGCTTGAGATTAAGATACCACACCCTGTGGGATTTAATGCTAGGAAGCTTCAGAAAAGGAACCATAACGGTAGCAGGCAATGCATTAGACGTATGAGTCTGTTCATAGGCCAAGGTGACTCAACAAGTCAAGAAGATGCAGTAGTCATTGCAAGATGTTTGGCACAGAAAATTTTGGAATTTGACAGAAAGACGTTATTTGAAAAGTGTACTATGGACAAATGCGAGGACGTGCACAATCAGTATGCAAAGGAAAGGAGAATGAGGCTAATCAAACTGTCCACACAATCTTTTCTTCTGAACAAGATGTTTGAAACTTTGTCCATGGTTGTCAAGCTCTTTTGTATTGTGTTTATGGCCATCTTCTTCAGGGATTCAGCAGGTCACAGTCAGTTTAAATGAGGCCACCTTGAAGATGTCTTGGGCCAGTCACAGCTCGTGCCTTCAGTCTGAGTTACAAGAGGGACCTGGATTAATATCTGAAAGACGAATGAACCACAGTGCAATAACAGCAATGCCTTCATGATTCACTCTGTCTTTAGCAATTTGAGTGAAGCAAAATGAAAGGAGCGAAGGAGAAAAGACGATGATATTGGCTGCACATTTCTTTTGTGAAGTTGTGTTTGCAGCAAATTGCTATCCCGAGGCTCTGCACTGTACAGATTCTTTATAAGTTCGTCTTTTATGATCTGGGATGCAGGTTAGAGTTTTAATTATACAGTGACAATTGTAATAAGTACAGACAATTAAACAAGTGGTTGCTTGTCATTCACACAAAAGCATTGGCAAGTCTGGGGCGCTCTCTAGTTCTAGCAAAAATAAGCAAGTCGGGGGCATTGTGTAGGATCAATTTATAATGAACAAAGAAGAGACCAGATAATCGATTTCCCTCTTTCCCATTGAATCTTGGATCAAAATAAATTCAATACAGAAGCCCCAGGAAGATAAAATCGCTGTAATTGTCGAAGAATAGATGAGAAGGCATAGGTATATTTTTCCAAGGATCTCTCAAAGTTAGAAAACCCTCAAAGCACATCATATATTCTCATTCCACCCTAAAAGAGCCAAAAACGAGTAATTCCATAGGAAACCATGTCGAAATCTTGTGCAAATTTGGAAGTCCGAATCAATCCAGTCAAAACGGGCACCTAGCCAAGTAATACCCGATGCTCATCCTTCACTGCTCCTAACTCGGACGTCCAATCCAATGGAGCTAGGTGCATAGGGCGTAACCAAGTTACTTCTTTTTGGATGTCGGGTGCTTACGGCCAAGCCCAGTCTTACATCTTTATCTTGTGCAAACTAGATTATCTGCATGATATATATGATTACTCCAGTTGCGTAGTTTGACTCATTACACTGGTTAGTTCGTTATGCTAAGAATTAGTGACTGAAGTGATTATTTCCTTTTTATAAATTTGATTCAGTTGATAACTAGATCTCTGAAAGGAAATGGCAAAAAGGGCAAGTGGGTTCACACCAAAGGAACTCAAAAAGGAGGACAATGCGCATAATTCCTGAGACAACTGGTCCGGTGAGTGGAGGGTTTTCTTGTCGACCATACAACCGTACTTTTACTCATAGATCTCCTCTGATCACTGTGCTTAGCAAGTGTTCTTAAAGCTAACATAACTTTGAACGCAATTAGAGAAAGGTAATGCGGATTGAAGTAATGAACATGGGAAAACTCAAAAAGGAAGGCACTTTTTTTTTTATGTTGGTCAGAAAAAAGTAAGGCACTCTAGACATTGCCAAAGGGAACTAGAAGCCTTTATTTGGTATCACACCACTTAATTCGCTGATCCCCAGTAAACCCTGTTTCTTTTGACTCTGTTTTTCCTGCAGAATATATGTTTAAGTACTCTCCACTGAAAGAAGTATTAATCTAGGGGGTCACAACGTCACCTTATGGATAGAGTCCTATCTTGTGCACGTGAACAGGGGGTGATTTGCCTATCTGAATAGAAATTAATCAAGAGAGAAGGTCCCTTTTTGCCTTCCAAATTTAACAAATTCACTTTTTGTTTATTGCAGCTCCAAAGCCAGCATATAGGACAGGATGATGCTGATTCTTCTCTCTGACTGTTGACGATTGTCCATTAGCTTAGCTTAGGGTTATATATGGCCGGAGTTCAGACAGTGAACAATTTATGCGCAAAAGAAACTTTAGAAGTCTCCAAAAAAGAAATTCTAAGAATGCCTACTATTCTGGGGAAGTTAAAAGTTATAACCCAAGATTAGGTAATGAAACACTATTCAAGAATTCTGGGATTGATCTTATGAATAATGTAAAATGGGGAGAAAATGCTCTCAGTTGATAACTTAATCAACAATGCTCTGGACAATAAAGATTCCCTGTTTATCTTGTCAAGAAGTAGAAAAGATGCCAAACCTAAACTCTGTCAACAGTAGACAGATCTAAAGAATCTACATCGTTGTTTGCTTTGTCCGGTGCTTCTCCATGAGCAGCATAGAGACAAGAAAACAAGGCAAAAGAAGAGCGAAAATTGAGTTTTTCCAATCCAGGATGATCTTCATCGGGATCACCATGGGGATGGCTTCTTCATGGAACCATGGGCATGGCTTTGTGACCGTGATGAAGCAAGAAGAGCTTCTTCAGCACCTTGATAAGCACCACCACACCCGGCTGTGGCGCCCTCCTGGCAGAAACCAATGCGCCTTTAGTCCTCGACACCGTCCGTGCCTCCACACCCCCGACTCCTGCCGCCTCCCGTGACGACGTCGACGTCGACGTCGACGACCACGACGACAACACGTCGGGATGCCCGTGGCTCCTCGGCAACTCCTCGTTGAAGTCCTCCCACAACATGTCCATCTTCTCTTCCTCCTCCTCCTCTTCACGAAGAGCGCCACCTTCTCCATCCGCCATCTGGCCGAGGTCTCCCTCTTCCGAGCCCCGCGAGGAGGATCTGTCTCGGAGGGGAGGCGCCGGGGGAGGCGACACGGGCCAAAGTGGGGGCGAGCAGATTGAGCAGGCCGACGGGTCTGGGATGCCGGGGAAGCTGAATCCTTCCTCTGCCATGAGCTTGGGTGGTTCTTGGTATGGGATGTGGAAAAGGAGGAGAGGACTTAGGAAGGAGAATGATGAGAAGGTATTTGGGTTTGGTGGGCTAATTGGCTATGAGATCATGAAAAATTGTAGACGTAGCTCAACTGCTACGAAGTTTTACCTTCTTTGTTTAGTCAGTAGGGAGGAATCTTCTAGGCTATTTAATTGAGCAATTACAAGCGAGGCTATTGGTTTTGGAGGTGGGTGTTCTTTATTTTCTTGGTTTCTGGTCTCATCAAATTCTCAGAATGATTTAAACAATTCTGGAATGCTAATAGGAAGACAAATGGATGGCTACCTTCTAACTAACGACAGGCATTGACGGATGAAAGCACCAATATTCATGTAAATGGCGAAACCAGGAAGGAAAAGGAGATGTGAAATATATGACATCTTATCCACCGCCGGATTGGTAGGGGTGATTATACACTGAAATTGATTTTTCATTTGATTTTTTTTTACCTTGGGCCTTCTCAAGAACTCTGGGGGTGATTTTCTAACCGTTAATGCACCCTTTCATTTCGTGAACATTAAAAAAACATCTGTGCGCGTCCTGGGGTCGACAACGTCCCCGCCAGAAAGCGACAGCCTCAAATGACTACTACTTACTCGCGTGACTTGCAAAGTGGACTTTTGGATCGTTACTAAGGGTCGTGTCGTCATATGAGGTCATATGGAGGCATATTTTACGTCATGGATCCTTGTCGGATGATCCGATCGTAAGGTCGGGAGATTTCTCGACTCGGGGAGAAACGCCCGCCTAAAACTGATCCATTTGGACACCTTCGATCATAGCTCTGTGTCTGCAAACGTGATCAATCCTAACCGATATACAGCCAAGCTTTTGACCCGATCCAATCCATTCGAGGCGGTTTCACCAATTTGAAGCGCCACCCGTGTAACGTACGACAAAGGACGTGTACAGTAGGGAAGAAAAACCAAACCCCGACAACGAATTGACATCCAGCTGGTAGGAGCGCCTTTCGAATTTCTCTCCATTCCCACGAGTAGGTAGAAGAAGAAAGGAGTGGCCGTCTTTACCAATCCTTGAGATTAGGATGACATGGGAAGAGGCTCGTATCGAAAAACAACGCATTAGGGAGCAAAATCAATACAACCAATACGAAAGGTACTCACTTGGACTAGCGACACAACACTCGTATTGCTCTTAAATTAACCGTGAACTCAGCGTTTAGGCTACGACCAGGAGCTCTTCCCTACATGCAGCGGTGGAAGCTTAAAGGACACCAGTTCACATCACAGGATGGGGTTATTCCTTTGAGACATAAGAAACTGGAATTGAAAAACATAAGTCGAAATCCAGCTCTCTTTGATGAAATTAAACTTTAAATGAGCTAAGAAACTAAAGAAAGAACAGGAACTAAAACGCAATGTAGCGTCTGAAGCATTGCAAGCACTATGGGCTTCCTCAGTTGAATGCTACCCTCTGTTTGACATCAATTTCCTCAAAAAGGCTCTCATCAATATAGACAATATTCTTGCCATCTGATAGTCGACCCAAAAAGAATTCTAGTTAATAAATTTCAATCAAGACGATTCCATTTGCTCTGCAAATTTGAGCGGAAATACAAGTACACAAGAACTCTCCGCTCGCTATTACAATGCGAAAGATGTTCCTCCAGGAACAGCATCATGTGGAAGCTTTATGAGTATCGCGACCACTGCCACGTGAAACTTCATCGTATTGACTGGACCCTTGACAAAGAATTTCTTCGATCTTGGCCATCATTGGAATCAAATGGAGGGTCATCCAAAAGTGGGACGAAACACAGGATGGCCTTGTACTCTTATACCCAAAATGGGTTCAACTTCAGGGAAACAGATAGCATCTATGAGGATCTCAAGGACTCAGCTGAGCGTAGTGGAATACCTTCTAGGTCAAAATTATCATCTTCCGTGAGCTTAGAATGCCGTGAGGATAAAGATGGTGAGCCTGCAAAGTAAGCAGAACAAGATTAGTTTCTGTTACTTTCTGTCTTGAGAAACAATCCAAAGCTTCTTAAAATCGATGAGGGCGCACCATCCACCATGTCCTTCGTTCTGTGGAGAAGGAAAGTACCACCAAGGATTGTCACAAAACCACACATCTCCGTCACTATCTGAGTTGGATTTTGCCGGTCCCAGTCCTGTTGTAGATATTTTTAATAGAATTAATTAGTACAGTGACTGACATTTAAGTAAAGCAAAAGTCTGATATCAAGGTAATTCACCCTATGATGAACTACCTGGGAATCAAGCAAACCATCCAAAGTCTAGCAAGTCATAATCAATGCTTCAGATGACATTCAACTAGCAAGGAGATTCTTTTCTCAGTCAAAGTCGTCTCTTCATAGCATGACAACAGAATTTGAGAAACTTCTTATTACTTCCAAGATTAGTATCTAATGTCTGATGATCTTACAAGAATCTATATCCACCACGAAAACATCTTCTGACCCATAGATAATTATATGGGTCATACAGACCATTTAATAGTGGACTCTGTCCAACATGATTCCAAAGATATCTCACTCGATCCTTTTCATATATAGCCAGCATTGAAGCCAAGTTGATGACTAAAAGGATACATCAACACAATTACACAGCATCAAATGTCGTGATGCAAAAAACCCATATGCAGAGAAGATAGCCCAAACGTTTTACCTTAAACATAATTACGCTAGCCAAAATAGTTAGTGATGTAAACATCACATAGTATATTGGTGATACAACAGCAGTATTGAATGTATCAAGAGCCTGCAATGATAAAGGAACTTGGTTAGTCTTTCACAATAAACAAGTCAAACCAAGCTTGAACAATTGCATGAGCTCTAAATCTGCATTACCTTGTTCAGATAGTTCATTTGAGTGATCACACAGGTACCCACAACCATGATAAAGGCCCATGTTTGCGGATATATTAGCTGATTCATCCCCGAGAAAGTTAACTTCAAAGCTATTCCAAGTGCTTTAACGCTCATGACCTACAATAGCAAAATACTATTGAATAAATAATAGCAAAGCAAAAAAAACAAGCAATTTGAACTTGGAACATTGAAGGAAAATGGCTGGCTACATACTGATAGCGACCCCACAAGTGAACACACACCAATATAGACCATCACATGCGTTTGTCCATACTGTGGCACAAAATGGACGACGAGGGTGAAGACTGCTGCTATTACCGAAGCCGCATACAGTAGAAAGGCTGCAATAGATTAAGTTTCAAGCACAAAAGCAATTCATTGATAGGCAAATAAATTTATAATTAGATAGTTGTACAAACTGACAAAGTAAAAGTGAAAACACAATCTGTTTGCATACCTGGCTCTGTAGCAAGATCCCACACTTCCTTGACAGACTCAATTTCCCGCTCTGGAGGAGCATGAAGTACAATCGTTGTTGATCCAACAACACATAGTATACAACCAAGAACCCCAAAGATATGCAGCTTTTCTCTTAATATAATATGTGCAAGTGCAGCACTGCAAAAGATACCTGAATTAGCATTCAAGAGAGTTTCAAAAGCTTGGCTCTTGATAAAATCTACTTGCCTAATTATAATACTCAGTGCACCAAGAGGAGTAACCAGGATTGCCGGCGCGAACGCATAAGCTGCAAAATTCGCAATTTCTCCCACAACCACTGCATTGAAATCATCAGCAGTTTAAACTGGCTGCTCCTATCAACTGAATAGAGTAATATAGGGTCCCGATAGACAACATAACAAGTTCAAAGAAGTTTCCAACGCAAGAAAGATCAAAGAAGAAAATTCCAAATAGCATGAAGACATGGAAATGTTTAGAATTTACTCCAATAATCAAGAGATTCAAGAGAAAAAAATTAGATAAGTAGACCATAACAAATGTTATAACAATTTTTAGCAATATATTAACAACTAGACTAGGGGATCTAAACAATGATGAACACCCCAAATTCTTCTGTGCCCAATAATTTCGATCTACTAGGAAACTACTGAGTATTAGTTCCAGCTAGGGCAACTAGCCATCAGTTTGACCAGGACACGGGTACTTATGCTTAGAAACTATTGTCCCTCTACTGTCCCCATCCTGAAGTTACACTACCTGATAGTTGGATAATAACAACTAACAAGCACTTGATTATTGGAGAGGTTCATCTACATTCATCTCCAATGAAATGAAAATTGGGTTGATCCATAGCAATTCAGAATGTTCCTAAAGAAGTAGAAAGTAGAAATTAAACAAAGCTAAATACATTTCTTAGGCAATTGCATACGGGAGCCCCGCAAAACTATGCCGACAGACAGCATTTTTAATAAGCTGAACCCAGTGAGGTTTATTCTTAGATTCTCCACTTACAATGGGTACCTCTGATTGCTATGGATATAAAAGCCGACTAGGCTTTTTCAGGGGCCTAGACATCTCAGTCACATCTTCTTCATTACAATAAGACCTTAGCAAAGCATATTTTTCATCCTGATAAACTAGAAATCCTACTTATTTTTTTCCCTAGAACTCAACTCCATTTTACTGGGACCCATGGCTTCAAACTGCTACGCTGGAAAGTTACCTAAAAAAGCCCAACCAAATTAATTAAGCGAAGTTCTATGCAAGCCATACCACAAGAAAGCAGCAAAATTGGTTCAACTTATGAGAAATGGCACAGATTACTACACTTCAATAGAGATTAAGGGGAAGTTATCGATTTGTTTGGCTCCAAGATACATTTTCAGTGTGGTTACCAGTAGAAGTTTTCAAAACACTATTTTTGCCTTGAACATCGACTTCTTTAAAAAGTATTTGCTTCAATGTTTTCAATATGCAAACTCATGCCTTCCATTGTCCTCATCCTAACTATAACTCAAAATGAATGAGACATGACAACTATTTCATTTTTCTTCAAATTTAAATTTATAAATATCAATCCGCTCAATGAAGCCTAGTTTTATCATCAATTATTTTCTCATCCAAAGTTGCTTTAGAGAATTGTGTTTGAAGCTAAAGGCTTAAGCCAAAGTGGGGAAAAGGAGGGGCAGATAGCCACTTAAAGAGGCACTCAATTTCCACTTTCGCAGAACTTTGCACTTTATAGGATTGTTACCAAAATCATTCCAAAATGAGGCCTTGAGAATCCTATTGTGAGAAGAGGATCTTAACTGCAAACCATGGAGATATTATCTGTACACAACAAGTTTTCAATCACCAAGATCATCTCGCAAAGCTAAAACAAATCTTAACTCTCATGTACCGTACTTTCAAGATACAATTTCCAACCGCTTCCCCTTACACAAAGTACAAGTTCCTTTATGAAGCAAGATGGACGTGCCTGCCAACCCATGCTTCAAGAAACCTTCTGAAGCCCACATTATCCAACCAAATTCCACGCGAAAACCAGAATTCGTAAGAATTTGGAAAAAGAAAAATCAAGGAAGGCAGGAGCATCATACAAAAAGATTTTCATCAAGTATTGGCTTTTGTTGAACTTCACCACAACAATCCTAATACATGTAAATCAATAAAAACATCTCAGCGCAAGGACCACAATTTGATAAGGCAAAATTGATTCTTGTAAATTACGTTTTCCACCAGGAGACATAAAGAAAAGCTCACTTGTAATCATGCCGACCCACCAAAGAGGCTCATACAGATAAGAATAACCTCCAACACCTGCAACAGATAACCATCTTTTTAAATCCTATTTAACGAATATGTCATGGATTCACGTACTGCACATCCTTTTAAGGGAGATGGAAAAGATGATTCAGAAACTACATCAGCATGCATATTCCTAAACATTTGAACAAATAAGTAGGTGAATATTCTGGAAAAAATATTATTCTGCAGTTGAGATAAAAAGAGGAATACTCTTCCTCTTCAGACCGTAATAAATATAAAATCTGTCGTTGATGAAACTATTTTGTGCTGCAACCATGCTAACTATAGGAAGCATCATAGGCCACTTTGATTTCCTGCAAACAAGATTACGTAGCTAAACTTCTTTGTGAGAATAATCAGAGATTATATAGTTTTGATCTAGCAATGTTGACTGCTATTAAATGATTTTGAGCTCATATTGGTGAATTCACACCATTAGTTTTTGTCCTCTCCTTTACCATACTAGTGGCAGTTTTCCAACAGAGTAATGTCATAGATTCCATATTACAACTCTGGCTATGCAATCAAAGCATTAACAAATATGTTGTTTCCAATACTTGAAAAACAGAGGGCCTTCAGGAAAGAACAAAAAGATATTAACCAACGGGATATCTGTAGAGAATAATAATAAATCTGCCTTGCAGGCAGAGAATAATTTGGAAACTTTTGGCAAGAAAAATAATTGAAGATTGATGTAGAATTCATAATAATCAATCTGCTTCCTACGAACTGCCACTTTTTCAAAAGCATTCACAATCACCTATAGGGTAAACAAGCTCCATCAGTCATCCATAACATCTATAGTTCACACCTCCAGGCGTCAGCATATGACAGCAATCACTTCCCTAAGAAATTAGTCAAGACACTGGCAATGCACTGAAGATGGATCTCCATCATACTTATTTATATAACAAAGAGGTTACGCCTTCTATTAACGGAGTCATCCTTTGTATAACAAAGAAGGTACACCTTCTATTAACAGAGTCATCCTCCCTGACTAAAGTTAGGGTGATGTGAAAAAATTTCAAGTTTCAAGAAAAAATATAGTCACTACAGTCCATTTGTGAAATTGAATCACAATACCCAAAAGCGGGTGTTAAGAGAAGAAAGACGCCTTAGGCTCAGCTCAAATGAATTCAAGAAATGGCCTCTAGAGGGATATTGTACAAGGAATGGCCAAATGAACGGGAGTTTAAACTCCAAGAAGGGAAGGATACCTCCAATTTTGCAAAACTAACACTTGATCAAAAAGAAACATCACAAGAAGAAGCAACCTTTGTACTCAACTATTGCCAATACTATGTGAAATGTCATAAAATTGCCTAAGGACTTGAAAAGCTGAATCAGGAAAATGCCATGTACTACCACAGAGGTACCTAATGCAAAGCACAAGTAACTCTGCAGAAGGCAACCTGTGTCCCCCATTGGATAAGAATTGGGATCAGTAACATCTGCACATAGGCAGATCTAAACAGATTGACATTCACAAAAGGCCTCATTGTTCTTTTTCTTTCTCGAATGTACCATAATTTTTCTTTCCATCCCAGCATACTGGATACAGGAAACAATCTCTCAGGGACAGTCTTTGTTGTCCAACGCAAGCAATCACACCAAGCTCATTATTTAGTGTTGTGATATCAGAGTTGCTTCATCCATCTTATAATATTTGCGAGGTTCCAATATAACCACCTTCCAACATGTTTCTCAGTATTTCACCTCAACAGACATCCTGCAAGATAGTCACATATGAAAATCACCAGCAACATAAAAACCAACACCATAAACATACTCTCTTCCAACCACAGCCCAACCACAGCTGGAGAACCATCATGTGCATATTTCAGCACCTCCAGATCCCTGTACAAGATGCCAGGAGACTTAGAACCAAATTCTTCAGTAGCAGCCCCAACTTCCTTACTACCCTAACCCAATCCCAGCCCCCAACCGCCAACCCTCCCCCCCCAAAACAAAACATTAAAAAGGGAGAAGATAACCAAAGAGTGATAAATCAACACAAACAATGTGTCCAGGATTCAGGATTCAAATCACATTTCCTCTGGCACAGAAGTGTGTTTCTAGGACTTTAAGTAAAAAGCTTTTCAAGTAATGCAGCAATGAGTAGCTTCCAGCAGCTGCCACAGCACAAGAAATGAGCAGGACTAAGGGGAAAGCTAATATCAAAAGAGAGAAGCAAACTTCTGGCACCTGTGGCAGGATCAAGCCATTTGAGAAGCCCTCCTCATCCAAAGACAGAGCAGCAAATAGAAAGGAGCAAGGAAGACAAAAGAGAGAACTAGATTTGTTGCTTTAACTTCAGTGGCAACCTATGTAAGATGTATTCCATACAAGAGCCACTAAACCATGGTATCAAATGAGAGTCAGATCAACAGTCGGAGAGTCACTTCCCCAGTTTTACGGCTATGCAGTTCATAGCAACCTTACACATCTCGGCCGAACGGAGATCCCATCAAGAACTATCAAATCATACACTCAATTCACACACAAATCAGAATCCGCGGCCAGCATGCCAGTTAATCTCATGCAAAACCACCTGAAGTAATAAAATCCATAGTCCCAGCAGCATTAGAGTGCCAAAGACGAACAATACTCAAAAGTAAATCCACATCCGCACACCACATTGCAAACGAAGAACCACCTCAACGAATCACATCCCAATCGAATCCGAACTCAAAAAGCCCCACACACCTGCGAACCCAAGCCAAATCGACGAGATCTCACCTGCCCTAACGCCAGAAGCCCCGGCTTTCTTCAAGCCCTTCTTCTTGACGATGAAGCTGGCACCGATGAAGAGGCTGGAAGACAGGGCCAGCACCAGCCCCTTGATGTTGTCCGAGGACATCCCCTTGTCCGCGTCCATGCCTGAACGCCCGCCGAACCACCCGCGCGAATCCCACCGACGCCCCGCAACCCTAGCAGTCCCATGCCCCGAGATCCATGCAAGCGGCGCGACCCATCGTCACTCCCTCGCCATCGGCATCGTCGTATTCACCGCCGAGAGCAAAAAGCACACTGGTGACCCCCCGCGCTCGGCACTCCAGTAAAGGACGTTCGCGAGCGAGCGAGAATCGCGGAGGATTGAGGGAGATGGCGGCAATGGCGCGAGAGATCTGAGGAGAGAAGAAGATGCCGAGCGAAGAGAAGGAAGCAACGGAGCTCTTCTTCCCAGCTAGCGAAAGCTCTTTCCTTTGAGATCCCGATGGAGAGAGAAAAGAGAGAGAGAGAGAGAGAGAGAGAGAGAGCTTGAGAGAGAAGGAAAGGAAGATCTCAGTGATCGACTGTTTTATATATACGTAGATCGGAGGGAAGAGGAAAGACGAGGGGATGGAAATGGAAAGAGGGGAAAGAGGGGAAAGAGGTAGATACGAACTGCAGCAGATAACCCCGCGTCGCGATTCCGTCGTCCCCACTTTTTTTTTTTTATCTAATTGCGATAAAATCGGGGGTGAATTCAAACCTAAAAAGCCCAAAAAGCCCTGCCCACCGCTCGGACCGCCCCGCAGCTATGGTCAATGCCTCCCGACCGCGAATCCTCATCGTCATCGTAATCGTCGCCATTGTCTTTTTGGTTTGCGTGTTTTCTCATCGACGGAAACGCACTCTATAAAAACATAATCTATAGAATCCCACGAAGAGACGCGATCATCGGTCGCTTCCCACTGTCCAAAAGAGAGTCCTAAATCTCTTCGCTGGGTTCGTCGCCCCAAATTTCTCCCTAAACTACAACGTTAGAAAGTCAACGTGAGGACTCGGGGCAAGTGTTTTGAGTCACTGAACAGTGAACACCGTACCGAACGTAGAGGTCACTGGGTTGGCCGTTTCCGTCGAAAGATTTAGACCCTACGTGATGGGTGAGGCCAGAGGAGGGCCGGGACGCGTGATTGTCCCGTATATTAAGTGGCTTCTCAAATGCATTCCGTGTGTACTTTCAAGACGCGATGACCAGACCATGGAATGGTTGCTTCCAGCGATGTCTGTGACGTTTTAAAGGATTAGTTTTAGGACGCAGTGAAGGTCCATTGCCCTTGGCCTCATGGCAGGCCGCGGTGGCTATCGATTCTGGATGGTGGCTTCAAGCGACGGTTAGTGGGCAATGTTGAATGAGCATGCATCGCATCAAATACCCAATAATGATATCAACAATGTTTCGAAATTGGATCATCGCGTACAAAGTAATAACAACATCAACAAGTTAATAGTAGCTAACTCAACCAACATGTATCGTCATTCATCACACATAACATTACGTTGCTGAGCACAACGAAACTATAGCAACAAACATTAGAAAACAAATATGGAGGAGAAAATGAGCGTTTTCAAAAAGTTCGAAAGATTACATACGTTTGTATCTTGATTTCACAATTGTGTGGAAATTGGGAATCATTGTCAATTATTTTAAAGCTCAAACTATTTGCCTAGTACTATACGTGAAAATCTAATTGCTAAGACAAATGGAGTTTGGAAAAATTTAAATTCATAACCTCTAGCTCCAATATGATTTGAAGAATAATGCAGAAGAGAGGAATAGAGAATTTTAATATATTTCGATATATCATAATGAATATTACATTAGACTATACATAAGATTTATGAGACAACTATCTAAAGTAACATGTATAAATCAATAGATGCACAATTAAAGGAGATATTCGTGCAATCTCAATTTATATAGATAATTAACAATAATATCATAATCGTCTCAAACATAAGATAATATTCTATACTAACATTAAAGCAGAAGATAAATTTTATATTTCTGTGTATCGATATCTTTCTTTTTCTAACTTGGTATTAGAACATTCGTTCCCTTGGAAACCTAAGTGCATCGGTCTAAAATTTCAATCCATGTATCAATCTTTCTTTTTGCTAACTTGGTATCAAAGCCTTTTTTCCTATGGAAACCTAAGTGTATCAAGACTTCGAGTGCACCCCATGCACCCTAGTACACATCCAAATAAATCCATTCCCATCATTGCTGCTCAATAGTGTTCAATTCGTGCACACAAGTTTCATCTAAGTAAGCACTTAATTGAGTCATTTCCATGATAGTCATGTTTCAACACTAATCGCATTGACCACGTCATTAGGTTGAGCCTTTTTCATGGAAGTGGCTATCTTTTGATGCCAACCACATAGATCGTATCCTAGTAACTATTTTCCAAGATAGCCATATAGGCCGCTTGATGCTACTATACCAGGCGTACAGGCCGCATTGCTCAATTTCACAAGCTAGCTGTATCGATCCCCTCCGATTCTTGACCCTTTGCACATCGTTTCGAGAAGCCGGCACCACCACCAAACTCACTACCCTTAAAGGAGCCAGATTGGAAGATGCTACCTCACACACCGCCCTACCACGAATCAAGCTCGATGCCCCACGGTGTCGCTAGAGAAACAAGTTTTTGTTGCACTATTTGACATTAATTCAAATTCCAATTGACTACTTCGATGTTACCTTGAGTTTAAGGGGGATGTTGAAATTCTTAAGATTCTCTATAGAATATTATCCTATGTTGGAGATAGTTATGATATTATTGTTGATTATCTATAACAATCGAGATTGTATGAACATTTCCTTTGATTTATCTTGATTATATACATTACTTTAGATAGTTGTTTCATCAATCTATATATAAGCTAATGTAATTTTCATTATAATATATTGAAATATACCAAAATTCTCTGTTCCTCTCTTCCATATAATTCTTAGCTAGTTGAATGAAGTTCCACCGTTGGCAATTATCCATTAAGAATCGTTTTTTTTTTCTAGAAAATTAATAATTTGGAAAATATTTTCCTAAATGTAATAGCTTATATGACTTACAAAAATGAATAAATGAAAAATATTTTCGTCATTCAAAAACATGTTTAGATATAAATTGTTATAGCTAATGAAAAAAAAGTTAGTCATTAATTATTTTAAGTGCCATAAACAATCACTGTTATAAAAATATTTTCCAAATTATTCATTTTTAGCAAAACACATGAAACCTAAATGAACTTCAAACCCCACGTCGCATATGGATAGTACCTTAAGGCTGCGTTTAGCAGTCGGGATAAAATTTGAGATGGAATATGATTTATCCAATCCTATGTTTGGTGCTCATTTTGGACAGGGTAAAGTCGGATATAATGAGGATATAGACAGGATAAAATTATCCTACAGGGAGGTGGGATAAAAGTGGATATGATTTCTAATATCCATAATAGAAAAGTTATTTTTCTCAAATAGCAAACTTATTAAATTAACAAAATTGAAATTATAATTCAATATAAATAATATTTGAATTATAATTTAAGAAATTAAAAATAAAAAATCTATTTTTTAATTTTTAATTTCTTAAATTATAATTTATATATTCAACTTTAACTCTATCTTATAATAAAATTCAATCTACAAATTAAATATTTATATTTATTATATATTTGAGGTATTTTTGTATTTTAGGTATGTTAGTATAATTTACTATTTGATAAAATTTTATTAAAGAATGATGAAAGGGGAAAAAAGAAATAATAAAGAAAATAATATAAAAAAGAGGAAAAATAAAATAAAGTAAATTTAGGAATAGTGCTACGATAAATTTTCACCATCTCCGTTTATGAACATTTAGGTTCATTTATAATGATATGTCATTTATATCAAAAAAAATGTATATGATATGATGTGAATATATCCGACTTTAATACTGCGATTCACCAAACAATGAACAAGATATGAAAAAATCCCATGATTTCATATCTTATCATATCTAGTCCTATCCCTATTAGAAATCCAGACGATTAAACGTAGTTTAAGACTGTGATCAAGACCTAAGATTTGAGCTAGTCAAGAAAATGAACCAAACCCATCTGCCTGGGATGCTCTCATCTCTACTTTATAGGTTATTAAGGAAATATCTTGAATTAATCGATATTCACGTAAATCAAGGCAATCACAGTCATCGACCTTGCGAGTTTCACGGATCAAATGGTGATTATCAATTTATCACACCTCGTCCACGATGGACTCGAAGCAAGAAGTTTCCACTTACGCTTATTAGAGAATTATGAGCAAACAACATGGGCTGTCCTTCAAATTTTCTTTTTCTTTTTCTAATTTTTAATGCGGTTCTTTAATTTTTTTTGTTCAATCTAATTTCTTTATTTTCAAAAATATGCTCAATTCACACTCCTTCCATTAACTGTACCGCGGGATCACACCTATTTTTTTGACGTGAACGGTTATGTCCAGATTCACTGAATCAAAATAATCTTATAAATTAAGACGTCATTTTTTTTGAGCCAGGCGATTTTGTTTATCATTTCTTTTTTTTGGGCCATAATTATGAAAGAGACGAGCTGGAAGTCACATGGATGCTAGCACGACCCACCAATGTTCACAGTTTTGAATATTTAAGAACCGAATTAAAAGAAAAGTTTAGAAATTATATTAAACATTGAAAGAACGATAAGAAACCGTTTATGTCGTTACCCGCGATCGAAGGCCGGCAGTATTCCTGGTAAACAAAGGGCAAGAGAGAGGTGGAAAAAAAGGTCGAGTGGCGTCCATGACGGAGGCCCACTGGTGTCGCTAGACTCGCCAATATTGGAAGTGGGGTCGTTAGTGAAGCGTGCTCTCCGCTCCGGTGAAGAGTCAAGCTAAGCGAAGAAGAGCGGGAAACACGGAGAGTCACGCACCGCTTTTGGTCGAAGTCTCTTTTGCCGCATCAGTCTCCTCCACCTCCCCCACCCCGAAACCGAAACCTACGCCATTGAAGCCCTCGCCAACACAGAGTCGCGCGCTGTTCTTCATAGGCTTCAACTTTCTTGTCCTGGATCCCTCCCTCTCTCTCTCTCTCTCTCTCTCTCTCTCTCTCTCTCTCTCTCTCTCTCTCTCTCTCTCTCTCTCCCTTTCCCTGCTCCTTCTTCCGCTTTCATCTTCCTCTTTTTCCCGCTATCTGAACGACAGGTTGCTTGGGTTGTGGCTCTCTTTATATAGAGCCTCTTGGATTTTCGAGGCTAGCTGCGAAATCTCTCGTACGCCATTTTGGCTTTTTACCCTATCGAAAGAAACCAAAAGATGGGCTGGTGCGCACGTAGCAATGCTTTGCTCATCCCTCTCTTGTTTTTATTCTCCTTCTACCCTTTGGCCTTCTCCAAGCTGTCATCACCTCAGATAGCAGTCATGGTCGATCTCTCCCGGAAAATCCCGAGTTCTGACTTATCGTGGAACAGCACGGAAGACCCGTGTGAATGGAAAGGGGTCACTCGCAGTTCGGATAACTCTTCCGTGTTCAAGCTCTCTCTCTCTCTCTCTGGGCTGTCTCTCGCTTCCTCCGGCTTTTTGCCTGTGACTTGCCAGATTGGTTCTTTACAGGTTCTTGATCTGTCCGAACTCCCTGATGCGTTCATCATTTCTTGCGGAAATATTGGTGGGCTCAGGCGGTTGAACTTCAGCGGGAATGCGCTGGTGGGTCCTTTGCCTTCTTTTACTGGTTTTGTTGGGTTGGAGGCCTTGGACTCGTCTTATAATAAAATGAGTGGAAGCGTTGGCTCAGAATTAGATGAATTAGTCAAGTTGAGGAGTTTGGATCTTAGCATGAATATGTTCAATGGGTCAGTTCCAGTTGACCTGTTCCGGGTTCTGAAGGAGCTCCAGCTTTCGGTGAATTGGTTCGAAGGTGAAATCCCTGAGGGAGTCGAAGATTATCGGAATTTGGCCCTGCTTGATCTTTAGCGTGAACTAGCTTTCAGGCTCTGTCCCCGACAGACTTGGGGAGCTCCCAAGGTTGGAAGTGCTGGTTCTGTATTCCAATCTTCTCGGCGGAAACAATAGTCTTAGCTAATGTCACAACACTTTCCCGTTTCTCTGCGAACCAAAATAACTTTCAGCGGCCCAATTCCCAGCGGGTTAATGAGGTTTCTCAGAAGTTTGGATCTTAGCTCCAATAATCTGAGTGGGTCTATTCCACCCGACCTTTTATCGCAGCCAAATTTGCAGTATGTGGATTTGTCTTACAATCGGTTGGAGGGGCTGATACCTAAAAATAGATCGCCTCTCATGTTCAGGTTGAGACTGGGTAGCAATTTACCTAGTGGTACGATCCCTTCTGATTCATTGGGAAGCCTCGAGATATTGACTTACTTGGAACTGGAAAATAATAGCTTGACCGGAGCAGTCCCTCCTGAACTGGGCAAATGTCGGAGTTTAGTCCTGTTGAATTTGGCGCAGAATAAACTGACTGGTCCCTTACCACCAGAGCTGGGAAATCTCAGCAGTATTCAAGTCATGAAGCCTCGGTTCAACAAGATTAGTGGGGACGTCCCGGGCCAAATTACGCAGTTAGGGAGTTTAGCACGGTTGAATATCAGCTGGAATCTACTGAGTGGTGCCATTCCATCTTCCCTTCCAAACTTGCAGCACCTTACTACCTTGAATTTGCAGCACAACAATTTAAGTGACTCAATACCCGCTGCGATAGGGAGCTTACTAGGTTTATTAGAACTCCAGCTGGGGAAAAATCAACTTAGTGGAGATATCCCAACCATGCCATAGAGTTTACATATTGTTTTGAACCTCAGTAGTAATCTTTTCGATGGGAATATCCCGGTTACTTTTTCTCAACTATTTAACCTAGAGATTTTGGATCTCTCAAATGACCGGTTTTCAGGTTCGGTTCCCTCGTCTTTTCTTCAGATGCCGACCCTGACACAGTTGCTACTTTCCAATTTCTTCTTACGGGTGTTCTTCCGAAGTTTAGGGACATGGTCAAAGTGGAAGCTGGTGGAAACAAGGACCTCATTAATGGGACAACACTGAGCCCTGCTGTCACATGGAAAAGAAACTTAGATTGCGCATGATAATATTTTTATTCAGAAGAACTATTTCTACTCTTTAAAATAATTTTTGAGTAAGATAACGTATTTGGTAATTATATAAAATTTTTATTCTTAGAATAAAAAATATATATATTTGGTATGGTCCACAAATTCTTTTTTGTAACGTAGAATTTCTTATATTTTTTAAAGAATTTTTTTCTTTTCTTCTTCTTCTTGCTTGTTGAGCGGGTGGGTGGTTGCGGCGGCAAGTGGGTAGCATCTGCGGGTGGTGGCGGGCGACTGACGGCACAACAGCGGCTAGCGGGTTGGGGCAACTGGGTGCAACGAGCAGCAAGCAAGAACAAACAAAGAAAAAAAGAAAAGAAAAAATGATTTATTTCTAGAAATTGTTTTTGGGAACAAGAAGCTACTTTTTTCTACTTCTTACTTCTGTTTCAAATCTATTCCCCGGTTACTTTTATATCCCGAGAAATTGAAAAATTAGTTGATGTTACCAAACAGATTTGTTTTTCTTTTTTGTTCCAAGGAACAAAAGAAGAAAAGAGTAAAGTAATAGAAACGTTGCTATGTGCGCCTTTAGTTTTTGTGCCTCTTTTGTTTTTGTCGTGTTTGTCATTGCAGTAGTTGTTATATCATTATCAAAACGCTTCAACTGCCTCAATGATGACCATATGCAATTAGGAGATTATTTGCTATGCAAATGAAATAAATGGGTGAGACAAGGCAATAAGGAATGCGAAAGCCCGGTTTTACTTGTTTAAATAACAATTAATGTAAGGCAATGGTCCAAGGACAATGTATATCTTTATGATGAGTAAATTAATTTTGAAAGTTCGTTATTATAAGTAATTCCTACGAAGGATTGGAGTAATGATGTGTGTGAAACTTGAATTTTCAATATAGATGCTATACAGAATTTTTAGGTCTCTAACTCGTTTGTGCTTGTACGACAAATAGAAAAATGAAGGGTTAAAGAGATGTCCCACTGCCGACCAAAAAAAGGAAAAGAGAGAGAGAGATGTCCGACTAAAAGGAAATGTTATGAAACTCTTTTGTGGGGAGAGACTTGCCATTGGCGCGTGGAGAGCCGTGCGCGGTATCTCTAGGTAGACTGCAACCTGGGACTTCGGCCTCTCTGAAATCCAGAGCAGTGGCTCGAATTGGTTGATCCTTGAAGTTTCGTTTATTTTGTAAATAATAAATAATTTAAAAATTATTTTTAAAAAATAATTATTTGTTTCGCTTGAAATAATTAAACATTAAAATATGATTATATTATCGACAAAAATTTATATTTATGAAAATATTTTCCGTTTATTCATTTTATAAATAATCATTTTTGAGAAAATATTTGTTAAATCATCAATTTTTCTACAAAAAAAAAAAAGGGAGCCAAAATAGTTATAAATGCAAAGATATCAATGGGGCAGGTTTGAATGGCCCGTGAGCATTGGCCTCTTTGAATCTTAGGCTTTGGTTTCTTGCCTATTTCCAATGGTTACCGTCTTTCAGCAACTTAAACCTTGCTAATCCACCTTGAGAAAAATAATTACTAAAACCTCTAATTTTTTTTTTTGGTCAGTACTAAAACCTCTATTTTAGCAGGCGTGGAAAAGGGCTATTTCAATTGAGGACAACTTTCTTCATAACACGTATAATTTCATGAAAAATCATGCCTTGCTATGGAGAGAAAAATAGGAAATACTAACACAGATGATATCCTAAAATCAAAAAGGCATATGAACAGGTTTTTATCAATTGTCATCGATGTTGCACGATGACAAAAGACGGTTGCTATAGCACATTAGGATATAAAATATTTTTATTGCTCATCCAAGTCTTGTCAAAAAGTACCCGTTGCTGTTGATCACAAGAGGTTACAAATTTATCACTTCAAAACGATTCAAATCTTTCGAGACAATTTCACTCCCTTCCCATGCGTGACTTTCTTACAAGTCTGGTAAAAGTCAATGATTAATCCCATTTAATCTAGCTACCGAAGATATCTTATATATAAGTTCTACTCCACACATCCTTTCAAATTGCCAAATGCAGAAGAATCACACAAAGAATTTGGACTCCATTTATTTCGCAAAAAAAAAATGTTACTTATGAAAAATATCAGAGAAATCATCTTTTACAATAATAGAAATAATTTCTTGGGCTCGTGCCATTTCCAATTGGCTCTTGACACTCCCCGTTGCATTGATTTAATTATATTATTCCTTACGGATGCCACTCTTGATTTGATATTATTTCTTTCATTTTTTTCGTTTTCTTTTGTTTCAATTTTGCTAGAGACAAAATTACCCGAGCTCCTCTTAAACAATATATGTTAAGATTAAATGTGGGACACACTCTCGCTTCAAGATTATTTCTTGCATTCTTTTCTTCTGTTTTGATTTTTTTCTTTTTATTCTCCGCTCAGAACAAAATTGGTATTCCCATCTTCCAAAAAGAAAAAGAAAATATTTGGCAGGTAGCTAACGAATCTTCCTGTTAATGAATTGATATTTCTCTTTATTTTGTACTAAAAAACTATTATTCAAAATATAACCTAAGCATAAATAGGATTGAAAAGAACCATCTACCAGTTTTTATATGTATTTAATTTTATTATAATATTAATATGTGTCATTACGTTGTTGTTCATGTACTTTAATTGCTCAACTTTCATTTTATTCGGTGAACGTAGTCGTCTAACAACCATTTTTTTATGCCATCATTGTATGATGTTTTAAAAAATACTTTCAAAAAAGTTAAAAATATGATAAAGCTAAGCACATAATAAATTATAAACATCCATCATTATCATACAAATGCAAAAGAAAATGCTCTCTTTACATTATTACATAGAATGCTATATTTACCCTGATTGCATGTACAATTATGGCAATGGTAATAGCATTACAAATGTACTGCAATAATAAGTTGCATACACAACTTAATGAAAGATATCGTCTGTTCATTAGCTCGGCTCCCCATGGATAGACTACTCTCTTGAAAAAATATTTTACCTAAATCAAACAATAAAATTTTTCAATTTCATTAATAAGAGAGTAATTATTTACTCAAAATAAACATATATCAAGGAACAATTTTGAATGTCATAATGTGAGAAGCTCCAACCTTAGAATTCGTCTTTCAATTTGAATTATCTCATGCTTGAGTCTACTATGCTTGCTATATCTCACCATCATGAATTCCAATGGTCTTTGAATGTGAGCTTGATCTGAGATATTTTCCTTTTGATTACATGTCCAACTATTATGACCATAAACCTTACATCTTTTCCCCTTTTTAACAATTTCAAATGTAGAAGAATAGCGTTGAGTAGAAGTTGTTTCCACTTTAGGCTCTACTCGTTTCGCGGAAAATAATTTCCGGGAAAACGTTTTCTGGATTTTCCGACATTCGTTTCACGGAAAATAAATTCCTTGGGAAAATGTTTTCCATGAAAGGAAAAAAGTCTTCTAGATTATGGGAAAATGTTTTCCACTTTTGAAAAGCGGAAAATATTTTCCTCACTTGATCTCTCTTATCTCACACCTCTACAAATCCTCACTTCCTCCTCCCATTTCTTCTTCTTCTTTTCTTTTTTTATTCGAATTATTTTTTAATTTTCTTTTTCTTTTTTAATTAGAATTATTTTTAATTTCCTTTTTCTTTTCTATTTCTTTTCTTATATTTATTTTTTTCTTTTTTTTTCTTTTCTTTATTTCCCATCTTCTTCTTTCTCGGCTAGTCGTCGATCGTTACCAGGCGAACGTCGAGCTCGTCGATCTCAAGCTCGTGCTCTGCACTCTTGCTTATCATTTTATTTATTTACTCTACCCTGCAGTTGTACATTACTCAAGTAAAGGGCTCTACATGCTTTGCTTTTTTTTTTTTTTCTTTTTTTTATTAGAACACAAAAGACACGACGGAGAACAGGCCACTCAACTGGAAGATTATCATTAGGGCTCTACATGCTTTGCTTCTTTTCTCTTTTGCTTCTTTTTAAAATCCATACGAACATTTTTTAGAGTAGATGAGCGTTTGGTGACAATGATGGAACAAAGATATGAAGCAAGTTTGTCTGGATCTAAAGGCAAGTTCATATTTGATGGATTTATAGGTCGGTAAGTGATACATGCCTAAGTGGTGAAGTCTTAGAAAATATTTTCCTTACCGAACACCAGAAAATATTTTCCGAAACATTTTCAGGTTTTAGCCGAACACCAGAAAATATTGTCATTTTCTTGGAAAATGACTTATGGGAAAACATTTTCCTGAAATGGCCCATTTTCGCGAAACGAACGGAACCTTAGTTTTTGAGCTAGAATGATGAACTTTATGAAATGTAGATAAGGGCTCATACAAGAAATGATCACTTGCTCTTAAAAAATTGCTCAATTTGTTTTCGAACAACTTCTTTTTGGAAAGTGACCATTCTTGATACCTCCTTTCCAACTCATGGAGTAGTTGTGGAAATGAATCTTCTTCATTATTTTGCATGATATCACAATCTTAAAAGGACCTTATATCAAGCCTTCATTGTTGATTAATTATATCTGCAGGTAAACTATCAAAAAACTCAAATCTAATTTCATGCGCACATGGAAGGCCCATGGATTACATATAATGCCTAGTACAAATAGGTAGCTCAACTCTTCTTTTAGCAATCTCATGTTGCTTGTAGAGCTTATTTTAAGTAAATACTGACACCCGAGTAATTAAGTTCCTAAAAGAGGAATGTAAAGATGATGAGAAGCTTTTACCTTTTCACTTGATAATTTGCTTTTGATTTCTTGAAACTGATTATCAACTACAAGTCACATTTTCTTTGTCACCTTAACTATGTTCCCCATTGAAACCTGTAGATAATCTTTCAAAGTCAAATGTGCCCCTTTAAATCTTGAAATAACACAATTCCCAAAAATGCATGTGCAAGTCTGTCCAAACAAGCACAAAAAGCTCTTTGAAAGGAAGCCATATAATTTTAACGTAATTAAGAACTAATGGCTTATCCTTACAATGAACTTCAAATTGTTGAATATTTGCACCATATTCCACTTCACTCTTAGAGTTAAGAACTTTGGACCAGTTAGACATAAAAGAATCCCAATATGTTCCTTCTTCAAATTGAGATATATATTTTATCATAAATTCTCAATGCACCAAACGCATAAGAAGTTCACACTTTTAGGAAAAAATATGAATCGAATTGCATTCATCACTGCTAATGCTCTATTAGTGAACGTATTTGAAGGTTGACAATCAACACCCCATATGTTGCTAGACATCCTCGAAGCCCAAACATAATCTTCTTCCTCTTCACCACTAAGCAAAACATGAGTAGAAAGAAGTATTAAAGCTGGAAACTCCAATGATATCCGAGAAAGGTATTTTCTAACTGTTGGTCTTATAAGTACAATCCATTACAAAAACACTTGAGAAGCTCTTCGTTGATGCCAAGAGATAGGATGAGAGAAAAATAAATATGACAAGTGACCTTCGACATCATATTTAAAATTGTAATTGAATCCAACTACATTAAGCTCCTCCAATAGAGCTTGGACCATAGTGCGACCATTCAACTATTCACAATAGAATTTCACTTTTATGTTGTAAATAGTTAGCAATAACTTGAATTATGCGATAACTTTGTCTCAAGGAAGAAAGAATTTGGCAAGGAAGTATACCGGCTTTAGATATCTCTTTTACATGTGAAGCTTCAATTTCCAAAAAGCCACGACAAGTAGGATGTCTGGACAAATAACTCAAAGGAAATGATTGTGTGATGACTGTGATCCGTTCTTCTTTTTATAGCAACGAACTTCAAAAGGATAGTCAACCTAACGAAATCTAGTCTTTCTTTTCTAATGTGTAATAGAGATATCATATTGATCGCGATAATTACGTCCCATATTGCAACCAAGAATAATATATTTCTCGCTTTGACCTTTTCATAGAGACAACAAAGCCTTAAGCATGAAGATGCATCCATACTCTACCGAAAAGATCCTTTGTCGTTAGAAAATTACCTATTAAGTTTCAAATGAACTTGTTGCCATTATTGATTGTTGCTCTCTATTCACAGTTTCATCATCATTAGATACACTTAAGCAATTGAGATCCTCTTCACTATTGTCTTTCACAGTGACAGCACTACAAAAAATACAATTCAATGAAAGATAAGTAAATTGTTTTTAATGCATACATCGACCACAATTTTCAATCGTTGAGTAAATTCTAAAAAAAATTGTATTAAAAGTCGAAATAGAAAAATTCACGATAATGATGATAGTCTAGGGAAATAAAGTAAATACTTTACACATAAAACTAATGTTTCTTAAATACTTTACACATAAAACTAATGTTTCTTACTTTGATATACGATTGGTGCTTGCTCATATTGCAAAAATGGAGAATATATATATATTTTTTGGTCAGTCAAAAATGGAGAATATGTTTAGAAGAAAACAAACGTGAAGGAAGTTTTGACATGTAATGGGTGTAGGAAAATGGTTAGGGTCCATAAAAGGTGTTTAAAAGGGACACAGGTAATTTTGTTTTTTAGTAAAGCAAAACAAAAACAAAAAAAGTGAAGAAAAAACGCAAGAAATAATCTTAAACCGAGAGTTGGACCTATAAGAAATAATGTAATCAAATCAATGCCATAGAGAGTGTCTGGATGTAAAAATAACGCAGCCCATTTCTTGTGTTCGCTTGGAAATGAGTTGGAAATTCTTTTTATCTATTTGGTATGAAAAATGGCTTTTTACCGATGGGTTGATTCTCACATTTATGCTGACGGTGGGCTGGAAATCTAGTTTGGGCGCAAATATTTTCTCACTTTTTGTGGTCCAACTCACAATTTCTTTTTGTCCTCTTTTCTTCCCCTCCTTCTTCCAGTCCTTTTACGTTCGACACAACGAAGCCTAGAACCTCAAATCCACTCACAACCCAACCGCGACGGTGGATTGGCTGGTTGTTTATCACGTCGGTAACAAAACACTAACTTTCAATCTAATCTTCAATTTACCTCCATTGAACCCCCGTCCAAATACTGCCATTAGTTGTTTGATGTTGTATTTCTATGTCAATAACAAATTCACATCAATAAGACATCGTGAAAAATCATATTCAAAATGACACTGTTCTTTGATAAAAAATTTCGAAAAAAGTAGGGATTATTAGTGAAGATTTTTTAACAAAGGGCTAAAAAAGATAAATTTGAGATTAAACATAAAGTTCGAGTTGAAATTGGAGCCTAAAGTTGATGGTTTTCATAGGGAATTAGGCCATCATTTATGTCACTAATGTGTGTGGTATTATCGAGTGGTCAGAGTTTGGAACACCAAAGCCGAAGGCAAGCAATTTTTCCCAAAACTTTAGATCTAACCCCAATTCTGCTTCCAACTTTTTTTCCTAAAAAAACCCAAATTTTAGATTCAGTCTCAATTCTACCTTGAATATATTTTTTTTTAAATCCCAACTATAGATCCAATCCCAAATTTGCCCGGTACATTTTTTTTTTCTAAAAAAAATTACCAATTTTAACTCTAATCCTAAATCCACTTTTTTTTTTTTTTTGTTTGAAAAAAATTACCAACTTTCAATCTAGTCTTGAATTTGTCTTTGCCAAAACTCCGTCCAAAAATCACCATTAGTTATTTGATATGGTATATCCACGTCGCTAACAAATCCACATTAGCAAGGTGATGTGGCGAAACCATTATTTGACTAAAAAAATTTAAAAAATTAGGGACGATTGGCGATGATATTTGGACAAAGGCCTAACAAGTATAAATCTGAAACCAGACCAAAAGTTCAGATAGATTCGAAGCCCAACCCAAAGTCAAGGGATAGGTCATCAACGCGTGTGGTATTACCAAGTGGTCAGAGCTTGGAAGGCCGAAGGCGTGCAATTTTTTCCCCGGTAAACAAAAAGAGGAGAAGAGAAAGGTGGGAAAAAGAGAAAAGGGAAAAAAAAGGTGTAGTCTTAGCTGACCGTCCTCAGTCGATTGACGGAGGAACGGTGAGCTAATGACCACACGTTTTCAAGGAAAGCCAACCGGTTTCCATGCTTTACTTTTTATTTTTATCTGTATCTTTTCCAGAAAAAAGAATTAGTGAGAATCCTACTAATAAAAAATTACAAAAAATGAACGATCAAAGTGATAATTTCTTATGTTCGTGCACATAAGACTCCAGGCATTTTAAATTTGTTTTGCAAGTATTGGAGGAAGCAAATAAAAAAATTCAAATTGTGGACCTTGATCAGGCTAAAGAGCACTCGAACGATTTCTATCATGATGCTCAAAGCATTCAAATAAAGGATCCAATCCAACGAAAGAGACATGGTCGTCCAAGAGAAAATTGATTCAACACGACATAGTTTCTCATATATTTATTATTAGCTTGATGGTACTTTACTAAACTAATGCACATGAACTATCTTGTAGAAAAAAACAACCCTTGATCGCTTGACATACATTGACTCTCCCATGAACTTGGATCACATGGTACGGTGTTTCCAAATTTTATTCAATAATTATGTAGAATTATTTGAAATTTATATCATAACATCTATCAGTTGAATTAACGTATACAATTTACCAGGATGAGGGTATAAGGAATTTCATTGATTTTCACACAATTGGTAATTTGGATGAGATAAGTCACCGTAGCTATTCTCGAAATTTGATTTATAATCAGGAAAGAATTGGGGGTTTTCAATTGTTGTTGGTACGTGTTATTATTTTATTTTGAATTAAATTACCTTCCTATAAATTGACTTTTTATCTATATAAAATGATATAGGGTCAAATATCTCGTCGTCTTGTGAATCTTCTCAATGAACCAAACATTGAAGTTATATATCAGGTAAAATCTATATACAAATGAATCAAAAATCATTTTTTGGCTTAATTTTGACTTGTGAATCTTAAGATTGATTTTGTAATATTTTAGGTCCCAACATATATTTATCTAGGAGATTTGGATCAATGGGGTAAATTTTCTTCTCTTCTAATTCATTATTCTTATTTTATTCTTTTCTTTACTTCATTTATTTCATGCATAATCGATATCACTCATCTCAATTTTAGGTCAACAGAGAGTCCTCAAGCAACTTGATTTTGGTGAAAGGACTGAGGATCCAACACATTGCACAATGATTTTGTTATTAGTTGCAAAACCAATGTTTCAAAGTGTTTTTCATCTTTTAAATATAATAGATTTACATAATCAATTATTTCTTTTTTTACTAGTAATTAATGATGTTTGGGTTATGTTGGAATTTTGGAGGGTTTTATAAGGATGGCCTTAAGTCTTATGTGCACAAACATAAAAAATTATCACTTTGATCGCTTATTTTTTTCTTGTAATTTTTTATTAGTAGGATTCCCACTAATTATTTTTTTGAAAATTATTTATAAAAAAAAAAAAGAGTAAAGGAGGGAAAGCATGCGGTCCTTAGCTGACCGTTCCTCCCTCACTTGACTGAGGAACGGTCAGCTGAGACGCTCCCAAAAAACAAGTCAAGGGGGGGGGGGGGGCACGAGAAGGACCCCATCGGGCAGTGAAATTCACGAAAGCGGGTCGTCGGAGGCGAAGTGTGTTTTACGTTCCGGAGTCAAACCAAGGCGAAGAACAAGAACAAGAACACAGAGAGAGAGAGAGAGAGAGAGAGAGAGAGCGCACTGCTCTGAGTCAAAGTCTCCCCTTTTCTGCAGCATCGGTCAACTCCACCTTCCTCCCAAGCCCAAAAAACACACGTCACGCGATTAAATCACTTTCTCCCTCTGTCTCTGTCTCTCTCTGTCTCTCTCTCTCTCTTCTATTGCTTGTGCTTTGGCTCTCTTTATATACTCCCTCCTGGGTTTCCGAGGCTAGCTGCGAAATCTCTCGCTTCACTACACCACCATTTTTTAGCCTTTTGCCATATCGAAAGGAACCGAAAGATGGGCTGGTGCGCGCATAGCGGCAACCACCGTTTGCTCATCCCTCTCTTGTTCTTCTTCTTGTTCCTCTTCTCCTTCTACCCTTTGGCCTTCTCTAAGTTGTCGTCACCTCAATTCGAAGTCATGAGCAATCTCTCCCAGATAATCCCGAGTTCTGACTTGTGGTGGAACAGCATCGAAGACCCGTGTGGATGGAAAGGGGTCACATGCAGTCGGGATAACTCTTCCGTGATCGAGCTCTCTCTCTCTCTGGGCTCTCTCTCGCTTCCCCCGATATTTTGCCTGTGATTTGCCAGATTGGTTCTTTGCAGGCTCTTGACCTGTCCGACAACAATTTGGGCTCACTCCCTGCTGAGTTCATCACTTCTTGTGGAACAATTGTGGGGCTCAGGCGGTTGAACTTCAGCAGGAATGCGCTGGTAGGTCCTTTGCCTTCTTTTACTGGTTTTGTTGGGTTGGAGGTCTTGGACTTGTCTTATAATCAAATGAATGGAAGCATTGGCTCAGAATTAGATGAGTTAGTCAAGTTGAGGAGTTTGAATCTTAGTATGAATACGTTCCATGGGTCAGTTCCAGTTAACCTGTCTCGGGTTCTGGAGGAGCTCCAGCTTTCGGTGAATAGATTCGAAGGTGAAATTTCTGAGGGAGTCGCAGATTATCGGAGTTTGACCCTGCTTGATCTTAGCGTGAACTGGCTTTCAGGCTCTGTCCCCAATAGACTAGGGGAGCTTCCAAAGTTGGAAGTGCTGGTTCTGTATCACAATCATCTCGGTGGAAAAATCCCGAATAGTCTAGCTAATATTGCAACACTTTCCCGTTTCTCTGCGAACCAAAATAACTTAAGTGGCCCAATTCCCAGCGGATTAACGAGGTTTCTCAAAATTTTGGATCTTAGCTACAATAATCTGAGTGGGTCTATTCCGCCTGACCTTCTGTCGCCACAAAATTTGCAGCATGTGGATTTGTCTTACAATCAGTTGGAGGGGCCGATACCTAACAGTCTATCGCCTAACATGTTCAGGCTGAGACTGGGTAGCAATTCACTTAATGGTACGATCCCTTCCGATTCGTTGGGAAGCCTAGAGAATTTGACCTACTTGGAACTGGAAAATAAATAGCTTGACGGGAGCAGTCCCTCCTGAACTGGGCAAATGTCGGAGTTTGGCCCTGTTGAATTTGGCGCAGAATAAACTCACTGGTCCCTTGCCACCAGAGTTGGGAAATCTCAGCAGTATTCAAGTCATGAAGCTTCAGTTAAACAACATTAATGGGACCATCCCAGGCCAAATTACGCAGTTAGGGAGTTTAGCGCAGTTGAATATCAGCTGGAATCTGCTGAATGGTGCCATTCCATCTTCCCTTCCAAAATTGCGGAACCTTACTACCTTGAATTTGCAGCACAACAATTTGAGTGGCTCAATACCCACTGGCATAGAGAGGTTACGAGGTTTATTGGAACTCCAGCTTGGGAAAAATCAACTTAGTGGGGATATCCCAACCATGCCACAGAGTTTGCAGATTGTTTTGAACCTCAGTAGTAATCTTTTCGATGGGCATATCCCGGCTGCTTTTTCTCAGCTAACCAACCTAGAGATCTTGGATCTCTCAGACAACCAGTTTTCAGGTTCGGTTCCCGCGTCATTTAATGAGATGGCGGCCCTGACACAGTTAATACTTTCAAATAATTACCTGTCGGGTGTTATTCCGGAGTTTAGGCAAATGATCGTAGTAGAAGCTAGTGGAAACAAGAACCTCATTAACGGGATAGCACCGAGTCCTGCTGCCAAACGGAAACGGAAAAGAAACTCTGTTCCTGTGCTACTTCTCACTGCACTGGCCTCTTCTGTTTTTGCTGCGTTGTTCGTATCAGCGGTTGTTAATATCAGTATCGAAAAGCTTTTGCGGCGTCATCGATGACGAGCATCCGCAATTAGGAGATTTTCTTTTCCCATGCAAATGAAAAAAAAATAAGGCACCAAACGGGTGATGCAAAGGCGAGAAGAGGGAAAGAGAATGGTTATGCTTTTACTTGTTTAAATAACAATTATTATAAAGCGATCTTAGAACAATGAGTCTTTTTATGATGAACGGATCTATTTTGCAAATTCGTTGTTACGGGTAGTTCCTATAAAAGATTTGCATAATGACGTATGTGATATTCAAACTTTCGATGCAGATGCCACATAAGATTTTTAGGTCTTTACTCTATTGAGTGATCTTGTGCGACAAATAGGAAAAATGATAATAACACAAATAGTTCATGAATTTTTAATTTATTTAATGTGATTCTTGAATTCTAGCCTAATGTGCAATGCTAAAGTTCTTTTAGTTGAAATGCAATGCTAAAGTTCAAGGATCGCATTTGGGCTTATAAACTAACAAATCTCTTCAACTTTGAAATTCATGTTCATATTCTGTCGTTAAAAGTCATCCAAATCAATCTCGAAAATGGGAGTACACTCGTAGAGCATGAAGGAACTAGTCATATTTGAATTTTGATATTCACCCGCTAAATTACTGGCGCATACCCTCAAATCTAAAAGTAAGTCTTCACGAAGTAGCTGAGAAAAGAACATCTCAAGTGCCAAAACTTGGCATAAATAGACACTTAAATCTAAAACTTACGAAAGTGACATTTAAGTGCCACTTTTTTTTATGAAAAATGGGACACTTGAGTGCCACATCCGGCGAACCCCGTTGGAAATTTGACGTGGCAATTTTTTATTAATTTTCTCTCTTATCGGCTTGCCGGAAGGTGACTCACAAAACACACACAAAAACGACGTTGTTATGATATAATTCGAATTTTAATACAAACATTAATTAAATTTATTTAAAACAAATAAATAATAATTATTGAGAGAGAGAGAGAGAGAGAGAGAGAAGGAGGAGGAGGAGGAGGAGGAGGAGGAGGCAACTAGCGGTTGAGGGCTTAGCCCTCGTCGCCGTCGACCCTCGACCCGAGCTCCCCGGCCGACCCTCCCCACCTTTACGCGCGCGGGGCGGCGGAGGCGCGAAACGAGGGTTGAGCCCTCGGCTGCCGATTGCCCCCTCCTTCTCTTCCTTTTTTTATTATTATTTGTTTTGAAATTAAATTTAATTAATTATTATATTAATTATTTATCACATTAGCACCAAAATGACGTCGTTTTGGCATTATTTAGCCACATTAGCGTGCAAAACGACATCGTTTTACACTAAGCTCGCCGTAAAATTGCCATGTCAACGTTTTGGCTGGATTTTCTCGTCATTAGCACTTAATTGATCCATTTTGCTTCGATTTTAGCACTTAAGTGTCACTTTTGTAAGTTTTGGCATTAAGTGTCCCTTTTTATCAAGTTTTGGCACTCTTGGTGTCCTTGTGTCCGAAGTAGCTTGGGTGGCAATGACTTTTGCAATTATTCATCAATCTACATGTCGAAGATGTCTTATGCATAAGGTCCGCTCGACGTCCTTTCAATTGCCAAATGCTCGACGTCCTTTTAATTGCCAAATGAAGATGCGAAAGAATCACATAAATAATTCAGACTGTCTGTTTTGCAGAGGATTTATTACTTTTGAGAATTGTTTATAGGAAAGTCATTTATCAGGAAAATAATGGATTTTTTTTGTTTTTTTTTTTTGGGTGTTTGCTTGAAATTGAGTATGGAAAACCTTTTTCACTACTCAATATGGAAAATGGCTTTTTCTTCCCAACGAATCCGACAATTAGAGCTGATGGTGGGTTTGAAGTCTTGTTTGGGCTTTTGAACATTTCGTCGTTCCTTAATCTTTCCCTTCTGCGCTCCTTTTACGTTGCCCACAGTGAAGCATTTAAAGGATTAGTTTTAGGTCGTGGTGAAGGTTCATTGCCCTTGGCCTCATGGCAGGCTGCGGTGACTATCGATTCTTGATGGTGGTTTCGAGCAACGGACTGTGGCCAATGTTAAATGAGCATGAATCGTGTATCAAATACCCACCAATAATACTGACACTATTTCAAATTCAGATCCTCGTGTATAACGTAATAACAACATAAACAAGTTAATAGTCAGCTAACTCAACCGACATGCATCGTCATTCATCACACATAACATCACATTGCTGAGCACAACAAAACTATAGCAGCAAAATAAGAAACGGATGTGGAGAAACAAGCGTTTTCAAAAATTTCAAAAAATTACATATGTTTGGATTTTGATATCACAATCGTGTGGGAATTTGGATTGTCAGCTAATCTGAAAGCTTAAACTATTAGATGAAGGCATAGTTTTATATTTAATTACTCTAACGCTTTTCCTCATACTAAGTCTAGTCTTTTTTTCTTTTTTTACCTAGTACTAACCATGGAAATCTAATTGCGGAGACAAATGGAGTCTGGAAAGATTCAAATTTATAACCTTCAGTTTTGATACCATGTTAAGAATAAAGCAAACAAGAGGAATAGAAAATTTTAATATATTTCGATATATCATTAGGGGTGAGCATGTTCTAGGTTGGACTAGTCCACTCCTTAACTTTAGGACCAAACCACACAGTATTGGTCCTCAATTTTTGGGATTGAGGACCGACCCTATTGAGTATTGAGTCTGGGATCGAGGATTAGACCGACCCAATGGGTTCGGTTCAATTCCAAGGTCAACTTGAGACCAACCAATAATTTTTTTTGTTTCATTTTTGTACTCATTGGAAAGGCGATTGAGGACTAAGCTGACCCAATGGGTTCGGCGACAAGCGAGGTCAGTGAAGAGAGGCGAGCGGCACGAGCGGCGAGCATTGAGTGGGGCGAGCATCAAGTAATGAGCGGCACAAGCAACCAGAAGCAAGCGAGGCGAGTGTCGAGCGGCAAGCAGGAAAGTTGTTTATTTCGATTTTGACAAATTGAAGACTAAGAGGACTGTCGCGACCAAATTTTCAGGTGAACCACCTAGAGTTTGGCTAATGGATTGTTAAGCCTAGACATAACTCGGGCTCTCCCAAGCCCATACCAATTCGCGGCTTAGGTTCAAGTTTATAACATGCAAATGATTTTTCAATTAGGAGTCGCCACTAATCTATTTTTGGTGGGTCGATTAGGAACCCAAGTAAAGTAACGGGAGATTTACTTTACTCCTACGAACCAGAGATTTATGAGTTCGGGGACTTGATTACGCTAGATTTTACGACGCCCTTTCGGTACCTTTCTCTTTTATTTTGAAAAATGTTTGGCGAGCGAGCTTGAATTGATTTTAAATCTATTTTCCTAACATGTGATGTGATCATGCGGGTGCGCAAACCACCAATTTAACACCCAAGAAAGCGATGAATAAATTGCAGGACTTACCTCATAACAACGAAAGCATCTGCATTGTTAGATTAGAATTCACATCAACAGACCTAGATATGATTTCTAATTAACACGCAACTTCTTTTTTTGTTTTCACTTATTTAATGAGGATATAACTCATATGCAATGCAATGCTTCTAACCTATCATGAAATGATATGACATGGCAATAAGTCATAAACTATATGACATAAATAAGCATGCAGTCTATCTTGAAGCATGAAATTGATTTATTCTAATTTTTTTTTTGTATTTTCCATTAAATTCAAAATTAAATAAATGCAACAATTAAATATGCCATCTAAATTAACCAAATGACATAATTCTAATGACGAGCAATTTCTAACTAAATGAACCTAGCAACAATCACTAGATAACATGCCCTAATCCTACATGACACGTGCATGATTTTTTTTGTATTTTTGTTTTTTTGATAAATGAAACAATTAAAAGATAAGCATCAAATCATTCACGGTCCTCAAATATATTATCCATCATTCAAATTTGAAAACAATATCTAATCACACTTGATTATTTCACTAATAAAATCAATAAATTGATCTTAAGCCTTAAAGATCAAGATATCAATTTTATTCCCGCGTGATTAATTATTCCATCTAAAGCCTTATAGATGGAATAAAAAACTGGCGCGGTTGCAAATTAGGCGGTACATCGAGGATTGCAATCATGCATCAAGAAATATTTCAAATAAAGAAACAAAACAAAATAAAATAAATCTATCTAATTTGGTTCAAGAAAACTACCTAGTTTAGATGATTCGTTTCCAAAACAGGACTGGTGACAAGGGACTCATGAACGGTAGAGATTACACGGCCACGAAGCTTGGGGACCTGCAATTCAGTTGCTCGCCAGAGGCTCTATGGGTAGCTTGGGATAAGCTGCAGTGCTTGGTTCGAGCTGGAAACGTCTTTCTCCAAAAGACAAGGGATGACCTGCAACACAAAATTCACGAGGAAGGAAAGTCCTCGTTGAAAGCCTAGCTGCCAGACTTCACCAATCAACGTGAATGTCCTGCAAAGAAAAAGAAAGTGGTCTTTTTGTTCCCTTTTTTTTTATTTGCTTTTTATGTGCCCCCCTCCTCTTCGTTGGTGGACTTCAGAAGAATGGTGATTCGCCGGTACTGCAACTTCTCAGTTTAGAATGGTCAGGCTCGAGCTTGGACAGCAGCTCGCCGTTATTGCTGGGGATTCCACGGATGGCTTAACAGGCCGTATGGATGTGGCTCACGTCGGGGAACGACAGCTCGACTCGGAGGAATGTCACGGCTGCAACAGAATCACCAGGGCTCTGAAGATGGCTCATGGGGCTGAAATTCATCATCAGGGCAGTGCAGGCAGGCGGCGTTGTCGGTGTGGGACACGGGCAACAGCGGCGGCAGGAGCTGTGATGGGGCGAGCAGAGGCGCGGCTGCGGATGCAGGCGTCGGGGACGGTGGCGCGGCGACGGCGGGAGCTGTGACGGGCGAGCAGAGGCGCAGGCGCGGGCTGCTGGCGTGGTGACGGGTACTCGCGGCGTCGGGCGGAGGTGCAGGCGCGGAGAGGGCGCTCGGAGGCGGGTGCTCACGGATCGGCACGGCTTCAGCAGGCGTCGGCGAGGGAGATCGGCTGAGGCGCAGGCGGAGCGGCGACGGGCAGGACGCAACGACAGGGGCTCGGAGCTCTGGCGATGGGCGTTGCAGGGACAAGCGGAGGTGCGGCTACAGGCGTGCGAGCAAGGAACTTCCGAAGAAGATGATCCCCTTTAGGCAGAAGACACCCTCTCCCTTTTTTTAATCTTTTTTTTCTATCTCTCACGTCCTTTCTCTCTCTCTGTTGCCCTTTCTGACTTCACCTTCTTTTTGGTTTTTCTCTGACAGACTCTCTATCTCTCTTCATCTCTTTTTTTTAATCTCCTCCCCCTGACTTCATTTTTTCTTGTTTCTCTCTAACGAGAGTCTCTCCTTTTTTTTAATCTCCTCCTTTCTCTCAACTCGTGTGTCTCTCTACGGACTCTTTTTTTTTTAATAGCTTCTTTTTTTCTCACAAACCTCTCAAAATGAATTTTTTCGTTCAACTCCACTCTGACTTCACCCTCTTGCTTTTCTCTAACGAGACTCTATCTCTCTTAATCTCTTCTTCTTTTTTTCACTCGTCGGTATGTCTCTCCGCGGGCCTTTTTCATAGATTTTTTCTCTTATGTTCTCTGGCCTCCCCTTCTCGTTCGCAGTCCCAAGCCTTATTTATAGGCTCAGAATTCACCGCCTCACGTTGCCGACTTCAGTGTGAATTGAGAACAGCCGCAATTTTTTCTTCACGTCCAAGTACAAGTTAGCAAGTTGAACCTTGCTTCCCCGTTTCTTGAAGACTCCACTAGCTGCTATAATATATTATAACGTGTGCCCCTTCTTTTGAATTTCTTCTCCAGTCGATTTGCTCTCCAGGAAGGGGAGAATTCCTTGCAACAACTCACTATAATATATTATAAAATTGTGAGCCCATCTTCTTGCAGACTTTCTCCGGAATTCTCGCGTGTGCAGTGGAGAATTCTTTCTTTGCTTTCTTCACGCTTGCGGCTTCTCTAGAATTTTCACGTCCTCCCCATTTTGAGCGTGCATGTGCATGCATTGCGGCTACTTGTCCCTCCCCTCTATAGGATTGCCGCAACTTTTGACTTTTCTTGCTTGTTACTTGCTTCCTCCTTTAGCAGATTTCTCGTTGCTTCTCCTGACAAACCACACTTGAGAGAGAGCATATTATATAATATATCATGGGCTCATTTTGCTTCTTTGAGGCTCCTTACGTCCGCCGAATTGTGTATATGCATGTGCATGCATTAATGAGCGAGAGACAATGGACGTGCAGGAACTTCTTTCTTTTTTCTCTGACTTTCTTTTTGTGTGTTTTCAAACCGGCAAAAGAGAAACCCCCCCTTTTTTTTGCACATTATCGACCGTGAGCCCTTGCTTCTTGTTGTGTTTTGGTGCCGATGCAAATGTGAGTACATGAAATGCAATTTTACTTTCTTTTTTTTTTTATATGCAACTAATTACTAAATGATTAGGTAAAAATTTAGGTGTCAACAAGGACAAAGAAGACATAAGAGAACGAGTACTAGAGGAGGATGCCATGAAGAGCTGTTTATGCAATTTTGAAAGTTGTGAGGACTCCTCATAGAGACATTTTCATTCTTTGTAAATTATGGATGTTGACGCCGTAAAAAACATTAAAAATCTAAGCTATTAAAGAACAGTGTAAAATTACTTAGGCTCCTCACTAAGAAGCCATTTAATGCTGTTGACGCCGTTTAACTTAGGATTTTCTCATTATAAAAAAAAATTATAAATAATATTTTAGATCTATATACAATCAAGGTTGGTCCCGGTTGGATAGACTCTAAGGGGGTGAATGTTAACCATTCTGTTCTAGAAATAGGTTTTAGAAGAGAAATAGATTTTTCTATTTCTATTTCTAGAAGAGTTTCTAAGAAAAAATAACCATTTGATAACGACACAAATTTTTTTCTTTTCAAACAGCGGTGGACCGTCGCAAGCGGTGGACCGTCACCCCCTACGATCGGCGAAGCCCGAGCCAGCGGCGTGTGTGATGTGGCGGGCAATGCCCAGCGGACAGTGGTCGACGGCAACGGATGAGGACAGTTGTTGACGAACGATAAGAAGAATTTTTATTTCTCATTTCTATTCCAGAAATAGAGAATAGAAAATTTCTACTTCTGATTTCTATTATAAACCTATTTCTAGAACAAGAATCTATTTCAAAAATAGAAAGATGGAATAGGTTTATCAAACGGATTTCTATTCCAGAAACAAGTCTGGAATAGAAAAATTGTTTCTGGAACAGAACCGGGCTACGATCGGCAGAGTTGAACCGATCCAAGGTTGATCCATAATTGACTTTAAACCGATGCTCATCCCTATATATCATAATGAACATAACATTAGAGTATATATAGGCTTTATGAGACAACTATCTAAAGTAATATATATCAATTCAAATATGTACAATTAAATGAGATATTCGTGCAATCTTGATTGATATAGATAATCAACAGCAATATCATAATTGTCTCAAACATAGGAATCTTATATCATAATGAACATTACATTACAGTATATATAGGCTTTATGAGACAATTATCTAAAGTAACGTATATCAATCAAGGTATGCACAATTAAAGGAGATATTTGTGCAATCTTGATTGATATAAATAATCAACAGTAATATCATAATTGTCCCAAACATAGGATATTCTTATATAGAAAATCTTAAGAATCTCCAATATATTATCTTTAACATTAAAACGAAAGAGAAAATTTATATTTCTCTATATTAATATCTTTCTTTTTTTTCTAACTCGGTATTAGAGCCATTGTTCCCATGGAAACCTAAGTACACCGAACGTGAAATTTTTGTTTGTGAAATTTCTTTTTGTGTATCAATATTGTCGTTTTTTCTGACTTGGTATCAGAGCATTTGTTCTTGTGAAAACCTAAGTGCATTAGGTGCACCCCACGCACCTCGGTACACATCCAAATAAATCTATCCCTATCATTGCTACTCAATAGTGTTCAGTTCATGTGCACAAGTTTCATCTAAGGAAGCACTTGATTGAGTAAGATAGTCATGTTTTAATGCTAATTGCACTAACCACATCGTTCAATTGAGCCTTTTTCATGGAAGTGGCTTTCTTTCGATGCCAGCCGCATAGATTGCATCCCAGTAACAATTTTCCAAGCTAGCTATATAGGCCACTTGATGCTATGACACCAACTTTACAAATTAGATTGCTTTGTTATTGTTTCACAAGCTAGCCGTATCGATCCCCTTTGACTCTCAACCTTTCGTGCATCATTTCGACAAGCCAGTACCACCATTAGACTAGCTAGATTGGAAGACGCTGCCTCACACAATGCCCCACCACGATTCAAGAAGCTCGATGCCTTGCAGTGTCGTTAGAGAAACAAGTTTTCGTTGCACTGTTTGACATTAATTTAAACTCCAATTGACTACTTCGATGTTATCTTGAGTTTAAGGGGGACATTGAGAATCTTAAGGTTTTCTATAGAATATTATCTTATGTTAGAGTCATTTATGATATTATTGTTGATTATCTATATCAATCAAGATTGCACTAATATCTCATTTGATTTTGCATATCTTGATATATATACATTACTTTAAATAGTTGTTTCAAAGGCCAATATATAATCTAATGTAATTTTCATTATGATATATTAAAATATTCTAAAATTCTCTATTCCTCTCTTCCGTATTATTCTTGACTTGGCAATTATCCATTAAGGATAGTTTTGTTTCGCGGGAAATTAATGATTTGAAAAATATTTTCCTAAAAGTAATTGCTTATATAGTTTACGAAAATAAAATGAAAAATATTTTCATCATCCACAAATAATATTTGGATATAAATTGTTATCGCTAATGAAATATTTATTTATTTATTCATCAATTTAAGTTCTATAAGCGATCACTTTTATAAAAAAAATGTTATTCAAATTATTTATTTTTAGTGAAACAAGCGGAATTTAAATGAATTTCGAACCCCACGTCGCAAATGGCCAATACCTTAGGACCATGATCAATACCTAAGATTTGAGCTTGTCAAGAAATCAAACCAAACCATCCGCTTGAGATGCTCTCATCTCGACTCTATATAGCTTATTAAGGAAATATGTTGACTTAATCGATATTCACATAGATTAAGACAACCACAATCATCGACCGTGCAAGTTTCACGGATCAAATGACGATGGTCACATCTCGTCCACGATGGACTTGAAGCAAGAAGTTTCAACTTACGCTTATTAGTGGATTATGAGCAAAGAACATGGGCAGTCCTTCAATTTTTTTTTTAAATTTTTTTAATGCGGTTCTTGAATTTTTTTTTTTGTTCAATCTAATTCCTTTATTTTCAAAAATATGCTTGATTAACACTCCTCCCGTTATGTGTACCGCTGGGTCACATCTATTTTTTTGACGTGAATGGTCATGTCTGCGGAGTCAAAATAATAATATAAATTGAGACGTGGTTTTTCTTTTAGTAAAACGATTTTGCTTTTTCTCTTTCTTTTTTGGGCCATAATAATTAAAGAGACGAGCTGAAAGTCATATGGATGCTAGCACCACACCTCTGTTAAAAGTTTAGAATATTTAAGAACCGAATTGAAAGAAAAGTTTATAAATTACATTAAACATTGAAAGAACGATAAGAAACCGTTCATGTCCTTACCCGCGATCGGAGGCCTGCAATATTTCCTGGTCGTTAGTGAAGCGTGTCGTACGGTGAGGAGTCAAGCAGAGCGAAGAAGAGCGGGAAACGCAGTGAGAGTCGCGCACAGCTCTCGGGTCGAAGTCTCCTTTGCAGCATCAGTCTCCTCCACCTCCCTCCCGAAACCGAAAGCTACGCCATTGAAGCCCTCGCCAACACGCAGTCGCGCGCTGTTCTTGATAGGCTTCTGCTTTCTTGTTCTCGCTCCCTCTCTCTCTCTTTCCCTGCTCCCTCCGCTTTTATCTTCTCTTTTTCCCACCATCTGAACAGATATTGCTTTAAAGTACGAGGATAAAAAAAAAAAATGGTTATTGTAATCCCAGGATGTACAACTGTGTTTTTTGGGAGTCATTCGAGTCCTATTTAAGATACCCGCTGTTGCTGCTAATCAGAAGAGGTTTCAAATCCATCGCTTAGAACGATGCCAATCTCTCCACATTTCTTTCTTTGCAATTCATATTTCTCCAGCTTTGTGTCGCTAAAGTGTGAATGGGACTTTTTCTCATGAGTCTTGTGAAATCCAATTATTCGTCCTATTTAATCCACCTGTCGAAGATGTCTTATACATAAGGTCTGCTCGACATTTTTCAATTGCCAAACGAAGACGCAGAAGAACCCCATCAAGACTTTGGACTCTGTCTGTTTCGCAGAGAATTTATTACTCCGGAAATTTGTTTTCAGAAAAAGACATTTATCAAGAAAATAATGGCATTTTTCTGCCGTTTGCTTGAATTGAGTTTGGAAATCCTTTTTCACTATTTTATACGGAAAGTGACTTTTTCTTCCCAACGGGTCTCACACTTACGCTGATGGGGGGCTTGAATATTTCATCGTTCTTTAATCTTTCTCTTCTTTTATTTTTGACTTCTGCGTTCCTTTTCGTTGTGCATAGTGAAGCCTAACCCGTCAAATCCTATCGCAACCCAACCGCGTCGACCATTGGATGGTTCTTTCTAGCGATGTCTGAGGCCTTTTAAGGATCAGTTTTTAGGTCGCAGTGAAGGTTCATTGCCCTTGGCCTCATATCGAGCGGCGGTGGCTACTGATTCTTGACGGTGGTTATGAGCGACGGTGGTTGGCCACCGTTGAATGAGCATGCATTGTATCAAATACCCACCAATCATTCCGACACTGTTTCGAAATTGGATCGGTCACGTACAAAGTGACAACAACATCACCAAGTTATAGTCAGCTAACTCGACCAACATGCATCATCACTCATCAGATACAACATCACATTGCTGAGCAAAATAAAACTACATCAGAAAACAAATGTGGACAAGAAATAAGCGGTTTTCAAAATGTTCAAAATATTATGTATGTTCGGATTTTGACATCACAGTCAAATGAACTTCGAAGGTTTGATCAAGACCTAAGATTTGAGCTAGTCGAGAAATCGAATCAAACCAATCCGCTTGAGATGCTCTCATCTCTACTCTATAGCTTATTAGATAAATATCTTGACTCAATCAAGATTCACATGGATTGGGGCAATCACAATCATCGACCAAGCAAGTTTCATGGATGAAAAAGCAATCGTCATATCTCATCCATGATGGGCTCGAAGCAAGAAGTATCGACTTACGCTTATTAGAGGATTATGAGCAATAACGTAGGCGATCTTCAATTTTACTTTGTTTAATTTTTAATGTGGTTGCTGAACTTTTTTTCTATTCAATGTAATTCCTTAATTTTCAAAAATCTGCTCAATTAACACTTTTTATATTAAGCGTACCACCATATCACATCTATTTTTTTAACGTGAATTTTTATGTCAGCATTTACTGAGTCAAAATAATGATATGAACTATGATGTTGTTTTTTCGAGCCAAGTGACCATTTTTTTTTCGTTCTTTTTGGGTCTTAATAAAGAAAGAGACGATATGGAAGTCACATCTAGGCTAGCATGACACATCTAAGTCAACAGCATTAGAATATTTAAGAACCAAATTGAAAGAAAAGTTTCGAAATTATATTAAACATTGAAAGAATGTCCATGAACCATTTAAGCCGTTCTACGCAGTGGAAGGGCTGTAATTTTCCCCCACTAAACGAAGACAAGAGAGAGGTGGCTAAAAAAGTCAAGAGTGGTTCCGTGATGATGAGGACCCCATCGCCCTCGGTGTCGCTAGGACTCGCCAAAATTTGAAGGTGGGGTCGTTAGGGAAGTGTGTTTTCCAGTCAAAGAGTCAAACAAGGCGAAGAAGGGCGGGAACGCAGCAGGGAGAGTCTTCCACTGCTCCCAGTCGAAGGCTCTTTGCAGCATCAGAGAACCCCACCTCCCACGAAGCCCAAAACCTACGCCATTAAAGGACTCGCCAACATGGAGTCGGGCGCTGTTCTTGATAGGCTTCAATTTTCTTGCTCTCACTCTTTCCCCGCTCCTTCTTCCGCTTTTATCTTCTCTTTTTCCCACTACCCGAGCCAGATATTGCTTGTGCTTTGGCTCTCTTTATATACTCCCTCTTGGGTTTCCGAGGCTAGCTGCGAAATCTCTCGCTTCACTACACCACCATTTTTTAGCCTTTTGCCGTATCGAAAGGAACCGAAAGATGGGCTGGTGCGCGCATAGCGGCAACCACCGTTTGCTCATCCCTCTCTTGTTCTTCTTCTTGTTCCTCTTCTCCTTCTACTCTTTGGCCTTCTCTAAGCTGTCGTCACCTCAATTCGAAGTCATGAGCAATCTCTCCCGGCAAATCCAGAGTTCTGAGTCATCGTGGAACAGCACCGAAGACCCGTGTGGATGGAAAGGGGTCACATGCAGTTCGGGTGACTCTTCCGTGATCGAGCTCTCTCTCTCTGGGCTCTCTCTCGCTTCCCCCGATATTTTGCCTGTGATTTGCCAGATTGATTCTTTGCAGGTTCTTGACCTGTCCGACAACAGTTTGGGCTCACTCCCTGCTGAGTTCATCACTTCTTGTGGAAAAATTGGTGGGCTCAGGCGGTTGAACTTCAGTAGGAATGCGCTGGTAGGTCCTTTGCCTTCTTTTACTAGTTTTGTTGGGTTGGAGGTCTTGGACTTGTCTTATAATATGATGAGTGGAAGCATTGGCTCAGAATTAGACGGGTTAGTCAAGTTGAAGAGTTTGAATCTTAGTATGAATATGTTCCGTGGGTCAGTTCCAGTCATAAAACCTGTGGCTCAGAATTAGAGGTTTCTGGAGTTTGGTATGAATATGTTCAATGGGGCGGTTCCAGTTAACCTGTCCAAGGTTCTGGAGGAGCTCCACGGTGAATAGATTCGAAGGTAAAATCCCTGAGGGAGTCGCAGATTATCGGAATTTGACCCTGCTTGATCTTAGCGTGAACTGGCTGTCCCCGACAGACTTTTCAAAGTTGCAAGTGCTGGTTCTGTATCACAATCATCTCGGTGGAAAAATCCCGAATAGTCTAGCTAATATTGCAACACTTTCCCGTTTCTCTGCAAACCAAAATAACTTCAGTGGCCCAATTCCCATTGGGTTAACAAGGTTTCTCAAAATTTTGGATCTTAGCTACAATAATCTGCGTGGGTCTATTCCGCCCGACCTTCTGTCGCCGCCAAATTTGCAGCGTGTGGATTTGTCTTACAATCAGTTGGAGGGGCCGATACCTAACAGTCTATCGCCTAACATGTTCAGGTTGAGACTGGGTAGCAATTTACTTAATGGTACGATCCCTTCCGATTCGTTGGGAAGCCTCAAGAAATTGACTTACTTGGAACTGGAAAATAATAGCTTGACAGGAGCAGTCCCTGCTGAACTGGGCAAATGTCGCAGTTTGGTCCTGTTGAATTTGGCGCAGAATAAACTGATTGGTCCCTTACCACCAGAGCTGGGAAATCTCAGCGGTATTCAAGTCATGAAGCTTCAGTTAAACAAGATTGATGGGGTCATCCCAGGCCAAATTACGCAGTTAGGGAGTTTAGCACAGTTGAATATCAGCTGGAATCTGCTGAGTGGTGCCATTCCATCTTCTCTTCCAAACTTGCGGAACCTTACTACCTTGAATTTGCAGCACAACAATTTGAGTGGCTCAATACCCGCTGGCATAGAGAGCTTACAAGGTTTATTGAAACTCCAGCTTGGGAAAAATCAACTTAGTGGGCATATCCCAACCATGCCACAGAGTTTGCAGATTGTTTTGAACCTCAGTAATAATCTTTTCGATGGGACTATCCCGCGTACTCTTTTGCTGCTAAACAAACTAGAGATTTTGGATCTCTCAAACAACCGGTTTTCAGGTCCGGTTTTCAATTCATTTACTATGATGGCGGCCCTGACACAGTTGATACTTTCCAATAATCTTCTGTCGGGTGTTCTTCCGAAGTTTAGGGACACGGTCAAAGTGGAAGCTGGTGGAAACAAGGGCCTCATTAATGGGATAACACCGAGCCCTGCTGTCATACGGAAAAGAAACTCTGTTGCTGTGCCAGTCTCTACTGCACTGGCCTCTACTGTTTTTGCCATGTTTGTCGTTGCAGTGATCCTTATGTCGGTATCAAAACGCTTTTACCGTGTCAACAACGAGGACTTGCAATTAGGCGAGAACCTTCCTCTTCCTCAAGTCATTGACGGCATGAAATAATTAGATGTTGGAAGATGATTTGGTTATTGATAAAAATTTATGTCTAAATATTTTGGTAGATGATAAAAATAATTTTCATTTATTCATCTTATGAGCGATTATTTAAAAAAAAATTCCAAACTATTCATTTTTCCTAAAATAAATGAAGTCAAAATTATCATAAACACAAAGATGTCAATAGGGTGGGTTTGAATGATCCTTGAGCATTGGCCTCTAAATCTTTGGCCCTGGGTCCATGCCCATTTTCAATGATTACCGCCATTTAGCAACCTAAAACCTTGCTAATCAATTGTGGACAAAAAATAATTTCATGGAAAATCATGCATTTTTTGAGTAGGAAATACCAAAAGATGATATTTTACCAAGAAGTGCATACAAATAGGTTTTTTCAATCATGGACGTTTTTTTTGATAAAAGATGGTTATTTTTAATTTCATGGAAAATCATACCTTGCCGTGGAGAGAAAAATAGGAAATACAACATAGATGATATCCTCAAATCAAGAAGGCATACAAATATGTTTTTGTTGATCATTATCGATGTAGCGTGATGATAAAAGATGGTTATTGTAGCCCATTAAGATGTGAAATATTTTTATTGGATTCATTCATGTCCTATCAAAAAGTATCCGTTGCTGCTAATCACAAGAGGTTTCAAATTCATCACTGCAAAACAATTCAGATTTCTCAAGAAGACTTCACTTTCTTTGCATATGTGACTTTCTTACAAGTCTTGTGAAAGTGAATGATTAATCCCATTTAATCTAGCTACAGAAGATATATTATATATAAGTTCTATTCCACACATCCTTTCCAATTGCCAAATGCAAAAGAATCGCACAAAGAATTTGGACTCCATTTATTTTGCAGAAAATTTGATGCTTCTAAAAAATATCGAAGAAGTCATCTTTCATGATATTAGTAATAATTTCTTGGGCCCGTGCCATTTCCAATTGGCTCTAGACATCCTCTACTATATTGATTTTAACTACATTATCACCTATGTAGCACCGATACTCTCCGGGAGCCTTCGTGTCATGTCCGACACTTTGACACGTATCCGACACGCTCCGACACGTGGTCAACGAGTGTCGAAAAATCCGACACGTGGTCAACTCTCTTCGACACGCTCCAACACGCGATTTCGACATGCACGGGGTCAATTTTAAAAAATTCTAATACTTTAGGGGTCAAAATATAAATATACAAAACAGAAGTAATAAAAAATGCTATAAATATACACGCACGGGGTCAATTTTTTTTTTAGAATTGTTTTAGTTTTTTTAAGTCTTTTACTATGAAAGAAGTAATAAAAAAATGCTATATATGATAAATAAATAAATTTAAAAATATCATTTCAGCCTTTTCTTTAAACAATGTTTTTTTCCTCTAAGTTTTTTGTATTATTGTAACAAATTAAAATAATGAATGATATTATTTAATATTTTTCGTGTAAATTAATTCTAGGCTATTTTTATTATTATTTATTTATGTATATGTATGTATATATATATATATATATATATATATATATATATATATATATATATATATATATATAATATATAACGTGTCGGAACGTGTCGAAATTCTCTATTTTTAATAAATGACATGTCGGCGTGTCGTGTCGTGTCGTATCGCGTGTCACATGTCCGTGTCGGTGCTACATAGATTATCACATACTATCGCATTGATTTAACTACATTATCCCATATTGATCCCACTCTTAATTTAATATTATTTCTTTCAATTTTTTCTTTGTTTTCTTTTGTTTCAATTTTGGTAGAGACAAAATTACCCATGCTCCTCTCAAACAACATATGTTAAGATTAAACGTGGGGCACCTCTTGATTCAACACGACTTCTTGCCTTCTTTTTTTCTTTTTGTTCTCCGCTCGAAACAAAATTGGTCTTCCCATCTTCCAAAAATAAAAAAAGTTTATTTGGCAGGTAGCTAAAGAATTATTGTGTTAACAAGTTAATATTTCTCTTTTTTTTGTACTAAAAACTATTATTCAAAATATAACCTAAGCATAAATAGGAGCGAGAAGAACCATCTATTAGTATTTGTACATATTTAATCTAATTATAACATTAATATGTGTCATTATGTTGTTGTCCGTGTATTTCAATTGCTCAACTTTCATTTTATTAAGTGAATGTGGTAGTCCAATAACCATTATCTTTCATGCCATCCTTGAATGCTCCCTTAACATTATTACATAGAATGCTTTGTAATAGCAATATAAGAAACCCCATTCAAACCATTAGCAAACACATATCTTTTGTCAATTATAAATGCATCATAATTTTCATAAAACTATCAATGAAAAAAAAGTTATCCTCAAAATACAAATGTAATGCACCAATAAGTTGCATACACAACTTAATAAAAGATATTTTTGTCTATTCATTAGCTTAGCTCCCCTCGAAAAGGCTACTCTCTTGTAAAAATATTTTACCTAAATCAAACAATAAAAGTTTTCAATTACATAAATAAGAGAGTAATTATTTACTTAAAGTAAACATATATTAAGGAATAATTTTGAATGTCATAATGTGAGAAGCTCCAACTTTAGAATTCGTCTTTCAAGTTGAATTATTGCATTCTTGAGTCCTCTGTGCCTACTATTTTTCACCACCACAAATTTTAATAATCTTTGAATGTGAGCTTGATTCGAAATATTTTCCTTTCGATTACATATCCAACTATTATGATCATGAACCTTACATTTCTTCCCCTTTTCAACAATTTCAAATGCAGAAGAATAGCATTGTTAGAAGTTGTTTCCATTTTAGTTTTGAAGTGGAAGGATGACCTTTATGAGATGTAGATAAGGGCTTATATGAGAAAGGATCACTTGCTCGTAAAAATAGCTCAATTTGGTTTCAAATAATTTTCTTTTTGGAAAGTGACCATTCTTGATACCTCCTTTCCAACTCATGAAGTAGTCGCAGAAATGAATCTTCTTCATTATTTTGCATGATATCACAATCCAAAAAGGATATTATATCAAGCTTCCATTGTTGATTAATTATATCTAGAGGTAAACCATCATAAAACTTAAATCTTATTTTATGCGCACATCATGGATTGCATAAAATGCCCAGTACAAACAAGTAGCTCAACTCTACTTTTAGCAATTTCATATTGCTTGGAGAGCTTACCTAAAGTAAATACTGACACCGGAGAAATTAAGTTCCTGAAAAGAGGAATGTTAACATGATGAGAACCTTTTACCTTTTCACTTGACAATTTGGTTTTGATTTCTTGAAATCGATTTTCAACTACAAGTCATATTTGAAACCTGCAGATATTCTTTCAAAGTCAAATGTGCCCTTTATCTCTTGAAATTACATGGTTCCCAAAATGCATGTGCAAGTTTGTCCAAGTAGGCACAAAAAACTTTAAAAGGAAATCATGTAGTTTTAATGTAACTACAAACCAATGGCTTTTCCTTACACCGAACTTGAAATTGTCGAATATTTGCACCTTATTCCACTTCACTCTTAGAGTTCATAACTTTGGACTTATCAGACATAAAAGATTCCCAATCCATTCCTTCTTCAAACTGAGATTTACTGTCAACCACAAATATTTTTCTCAATGTGCCAAATGCACAACAAGTTCATGCTTTTAGGAAAAAATGAATCGAATTGCATTCATCATTGCCAACTCTCTATAGTGATGATGACTTTAAGTTGACAATCAACACCTTATATGTTGCTAAGCATCCTCAAAACCCAAACATAATCTTTTTCTTCTTCCCTTCTTAAAAAAGTGCAAAGCATGAGCAGAAAGAAGTATTAAAGCTAGAAACTCCAATAATATCTAACAAAGGTATTTTGTATCTATTGGTCTTATAAGTACAATCCATTATAAAAACACCTAAGAGGCTCTTAATCAATGCCAAGAGATAGGATGAGAGAAAAATAAATATGTCAAGTGACACTCGACATCATGTTTAAAATTGTAATTGAATCCAACTACACCAAGTTCCTCCAAAAAGCTTGGACCATAGTGCGACCATTCGAATATTCACAACAGAATTTTGCCTTTATGTTTTTAGCAATAGCTTGAATTATGGGATTACTTTGTCTCAAGGAAGAAAGAATTTGGCAAGGAAGTATACCGGCTTTAGACATCACTTTCACGTGAACTTAAATTTCAAAAAGCGACAACAAGTAAGATGTCTGAACATATCACTCAAAGGATATGTTTGTGTGATGCATTCAATATTTTGAGTGATTGTAATCTGTTCTTCTTTGTGTAGCAATGAACTTTAGAAGTATAGTCAACTAAACAAGATCCAGTCTTCCTTCTCTAATATGTAATAGAGATATCATATCAATTGCGATAATTACGTCCCATATCATAACCAAGAATAATATATTTGTCTCTCTTTAACCTTTTCATAAAGACTACAAAACCTTGAGCAGGAAGATGCCCCCACGCTCTACTTAAAAGATCCTTTGTCGTTAGAAAATTACTTGGTAAAGTTTCAAATGAACCTATTGCCATGATTAATTATTGCTCTCCATTCGCAGTTTCATCATCATTAGATACATTTAAGTAATTGAGGTCCTCTTCAATATTGTCTTCCATATTGATAGCACTACAAAAAATACAATTCAATGAAAGATAAGTAAATTGTATATAATGCATGCATCAATCACAATATTTAATCATTGATTAAATTCTCGTAAATTTGTATTAAAAATAGAAATCGAAAAATTCACGATCATGATGATAGTCTATGGAAATAAAATAAATATTTTACACTTAAAACTAACATTTCTTACTTTGATATATGAGTGGTGCTTGCTCAAATTGCAACAATGGAGAATATGTTCAGAAGAAAACAAACGTGAAGGAAGAGTTGACATGTAATGGGTGCGGGAAAAACGGGTAGGGTGCAAAAAGGGTGTTTAAAAGGGACACGGGTAATTTTGTTTTTTATTAAAACAAAATAAAAAAGAAAAAGAAGAAAAAATGTAGGAAATAATCTTAAATCAAGAGTTGAACTGGCAAGAAATAATATAGTAAAATCAATACCGTGATGGGGGTCAGGATGTGGAAATAGCGCGAATCATTTCTTATGTTCACTTGGAAATGAGTCGGAAATTCCTTTTATTTATTCAGTATGAAAAATGGCTTTTTACTGATGGATTGACTCTCATGCTTACGCTTATGGTGGATTGGAAATCTAGTTTGGGCCCGAAAATTTTCTCACTTTTTGTGGTCCAACTCACAATTTCTTATTTCCTTTTTTCTTTTTGTCCTCTTTTCTTCCCCTCCTTCTTCCATTTCTTTTACGTTCGGCACACTGAAGCCTAGCGCATCAAATCCAAACACAACCCAACCGCGACAGTGGATTGGATGGTTGTTTATGACATCGGTAACAAGTAACTAACTTTCAATCTAAACTTAAATTTACCTCTGTTAATCTTTTGTCCAAATAACGTTATTAGTTATTTGATGTGGTATTTCTACATTGGTAATAAATTCACATAAGTAAGACGAAGTGAAAAATCATATTTAAAATGAAACCGTTCTTTGATAAAAATTTCATGAAAAGTAAGATTATTAGCTAGCAAAGATTTTTTGAATAAAGGACTAACGAGGATAAATTTGAGATTAAACTTAAAGCTCAAGTTGAAATCGAAGCCTAAAGTTGATGGTTTTTATAGGGAATTAAGCCATCATTTATGTCATCGATGCGTGTGGTATTATCAAGTGGTTAGAGTTTGGAAGGATGAAGCCAAGGCGAGCAATTTTCCCAAAACTTTAGATTCAATCTCAATTCTGCCTCCAAGTATTTTTTATCTAAAAAATATCCAAATTTTAGATTCAGTCTCAATTTTTCCTTGAATATTTTCTGTTTTTTTTTAAAAAAAAATCCCGACTATAGGTCTAGTCCCATGTTTGCTCTGTACATTTAATAAAAAATCAATTTTAACTCTAATCCCAAATCTACTTTGAATTTTTTTAAGTTTAAAAAAATCATCAACTTTCAATCCAGTCTTGGATCTGCTTTTGCTAAACCTTCATCCAAAAATCACTATTAGTCGTTTGATATGATATATTTACATTGCTAACAAATCCACATTAGTAAGGTGACGTGACAAAACCGTTCTTTGACTAAAATAATTAGAAAAATTAGGGACGACTAGCGATGATATTTGGACAAAGGCCTAACAAGGATAAATCTGAAACCAGACTTAAAAGTTCAGGATGGATTCGAAGCTCAACCCAAAGTTAAGGGATAGGTCATCAGCGCGCGCGGTATCATCAAGTGGTCAGAGCTTGGAAGGACGAACGCCTGCCTTTTCTTCCACGGTAAACAAAAGGAAGCGAAGAGAAAGGTGGGAAATAGAGGGGGGCAAAAAAAGTCAAGGAGGGGGGCCCACGAGAAGGACCCCATCTGGCAGTATCACCGAAGACTCGCCAAAATTCACGAAAGCGGGTCGTCGGAGGCGAAGTGTGTCTTACGTTCCGGAGTCAAACCAAGGCGAAGCACAAGAACAAGAACACGCGAGAGAGAGAGAGATAGAGAGAGAGAAGTCGCGCACTGTTCTGAGTCAAAGTCTCTCTCTTTTTCTGCAGCATCGGTCAACTCCACCTTCCTCCCAGGCCCAAAACATACGCCATTAAATCACTTTCTCCCTCTCTGTCTCTCTCTGTCTCTCTCTTCCTTTTCTCTTGCTCCTCTTTTTTCTTGATGGGCTTGTATTTTCTCGTTCTCGACCCCTCCCTCACTCTTTCCCCGCTCCTTCTTCCGCTTTTATCTTCTCTTTTTCCCACTACCCGAGCCAGATATTGCTTGTGCTTTGGCTCTCTTTATATTCTCCCTCTTGGGTTTCCGAGGCTAGCTGCGAAATCTCTCGCTTCACTACACCACCGTTTTTTAGCCTTTTGCCGTATCGAAAGGAACCGAAAGATGGGCTGGTGCGCGCATAGCGGCAACCACCGTTTGCTCATCCCTCTCTTGTTCTTCTTCTTGTCCCTCTTCTCCTTCTACCCTTTGGCCTTCTCTAAGTTGTCGTCACCTCAATTCGAAGTCATGACCAATCTCTCCCGGATAATACCGAGTTCTGAGTCATCGTGGAACAGCACCGAAGACCCTTGTGCATGGAAAGGGGTCAAGTGCAGTTCGGGTGACTCTTCCGTGATCGAGCTCTCTCTCTCTGGGCTCTCTCTCGCTTCCCCCGATATTTTGCCTGTGATTTGCCAGATTGGTTCTTTACAGGTTCTTGACCTGTCCGACAACCATTTGGGCTCACTCCCTGATGAGTTAATCACTTCTTGTGGAAAAATTGCTGGGCTCAGGCGGTTGAACTTCAGCAGGAATGCGCTGGTAGGTCCTTTGCCTTCTTTTACTGGTTTTGTTGGGTTGGAGTTCTTGGACTTGTCTTATAACCAAATGAATGGAAGCATTGACTCAAAATTAGATGGGTTAGTCAAGTTGAAGAGTTTGAATCTTAGTATGAATTCGTTCAATGGGTCGGTTCCAGTTAACCTGTCCAAGGTTCTGGAGGAGCTCCAGCTTTCGGTGAATGGATTCGAAGGTGAAATCCCTGAGAGAGTCGCAGATTATCGGAATTTGACCCTGCTTGATCTTAGCGAGAACCGGGTTTCAGGCAAAATCCCGGATGGTCTAGCTAATATCACAACGCTTTCCCGTTTCTCTGCAAACCAAAATAACTTCGACGGCCCAATTCCCATTGGGTTAACAAGGTCTCTCAAAATTTTGGATCTTAGCTACAATAATCTGCGTGGGTCTATTCCGCCCGACCTTTTGTCGCAGCCAAATTTGCTGCGTGTGGATTTGTCTTACAATCAGTTGGAGGGGCTGATACCTAAAAATATATCGCCTAACATGTTCAGGTTGAGACTGGGTAGCAATTTACTTAGTGGTACGATCCCTTCTGATTCGTTGGGAAGCCTTGAGAAATTGACGTACTTGGAACTGGAAAATAATAGCTTGACAGGAGCAGTCCCTGCTGAACTGGGCAAATGTCGGAGGTTGGCCCTGTTGAATTTGGCGCAGAATAAACTGATTGGTCCCTTACCACCAGAGCTGGGAAATCTCAGCAGTATTCAAGTCATGAAGCTCCAGTTAAACAAGATTGATGGGGACATCCCTAGAAAAATTACGCAGTTAGTGAGTTTAGCACAGTTGAATATCAGCTGGAATCTGCTGAGTGGTGCCATTCCATCTTCCCTTCCAAACTTGAAGAACCTCACTACCTTGAATTTGCAGCACAACAATCTGAGTGGCTCAATACCCACTGACATAGGGAGCTTACCAGGTTTATTAGAACTCCAGCTGGGGAAAAATCAACTTAGTGGGCATATCCCAACCATGCCACAGAGTTTGCAGATTGTTTTGAACCTCAGCAGTAATCTTTTCAATGGGACTATCCCAACTACTTTTACTCAGCTAAAAAACCTAGAGATTTTGGATCTCTCAGACAACCAGTTTTCAGGTTCGGTTTCCTTGTCATTTACTCAGATGGCAGCCCTGACACAGTTGATGCTTTCCAATAATCTTCTGTCAGGTATTCTTCCAAAGTTTAGGGACATTGTCAAAGTGGAAACTGGTGGAAACGAAGGCCTCTTTAATGGGACACCACCGAGCCCTCCTCCTGGCATACTGAAAAAAAAGTCTGTTGCTGTGCCAGTCCTTACTGCACTGGGCTCTGCTGTTTTTGCCGTGTTTGTCGTTGCAGTGGTTGTGATATCAGTATCAAAACGCTTTTACCGTGTCAACGACGAGCACTTGCAATTAGGCGAGAACCTTCCTCTTCCTCAAGTCATCGACAGCAGCTTGTTGACTTCCAGTGGCATCCACAGATCAGGTATAGACTTCACCAAAGCCATGGAAGAAGTTTCTGATCCAACGAAAATTGTTTTGAAGACCAGGTTTTCAACCTATTATAAAGCAACCATGCCATCTGGAACAAGCTACTATATCAAGAAGCTTAACTGGAGTGATAAGATATTCCAATTGGGTAGCCACGACAAGTTTGGACAAGAGCTAGAAGTCCTGGCAAAGTTAAACAACTCCAATGTCATGACCCCACTAGCCTATGTCTTGACTATTGATAGTGGGTATCTCTTTTATGAGTATGCGCAAAAGGGTACCCTCTTTGATGTTTTGCATGACAGCTCTAACAAATTGGATTGGGCAAGCCGTTACAGTGTTGCAGTTGGAGTGGCTCAGGGTCTTGCGTTTCTGCATGATTGTTCCTCTGGTCCAATTCTCCTGCTCGACCTTTCGAGTAAGAGCATTCTGCTCAAGTCCTTGAAGGAACCTCAGGTGGGAGATATTGAGCTCTGTAAGGTAATCGATCCATCAAAGAGCACAGGCAGTCTCTCTACTGTTGCAGGATCTATTGGCTACATACCTCCAGGTGATTTACTTTGAATTTTACTTATTCTGTTAACATTACTTTTGACAATCAGCAATTTCTTATACCTTCTCAAGGTGACTGTGTTTTCTTGATAAAGTTACACATTATTAAGAATTATCAAAAGAAAATAGTCGGCGTATTTTTTCTCTACTGTGCTTGATATAGTTCATCAAGCTTTTCTTATCAACGATTTTATCCATTGTCAATCTTGTTGATGCCGTGCCATGGTTGCCTTTTGGCCTCAAAACTAACCATTAGTTCTCCTCATCCCATGGCTCATAGAGTATGCTTACACGATGAGGATAACGATGGCCGGAAATGTGTATAGCTTTGGGGTCGTGCTGCTGGAACTGCTCACTGGGAAGCGAGCGTGTAGCCAGGGAAACGAGTTAACAAAGTGGGTGTCAACTAACACTTCAAAGCAAGATAAGTGGGACCACATCCTCGATTTTAGTGTGAGTAGAACGTCCCTCACCGTGAGGAGCCAAATGCTTGCAGTTCTGAGAGTTGCTCTGGCATGCGTCAGTATAAATCCCGATTCAAGGCCAAAAATGAAGAGTGTACTCCGCATGCTTCTCAATGCTAGGTAAAATCCTTGTCTAGCTAATGCACTACTGCTTATGTAAAAGAGGTGACCAAAAGAAGCATGGTCCTTTTGTTTTTTTTTTTTTTTTTTTTAACGGGTTCTGTTTTGTGTAATATGGTTTGTAATAGAGAAGATTAGATGGAGGTACGATTTCTCTTGCAGCTACATACGTGTTTCAAAGTAAACCCTTCATGTCATGTAAAAAGTTCTAAGGTGTTCTCATGGAAGACAGGCAAAATTTTGGGGTTGAAATTGATAATATTTTGAGCTTATTCAAGTCATATTAGCCTTCTTCAGCTTTCTCCATTTTATGGGAGAGTTTCTTAAAGAACTGTTTCGGTTCTGTTTATCTCAGCATCACATAGCATCACGGCTGATTCCATGGAAAATCACTAAGATTTTAGGTGTGCATCGGAGGCTTAGGGTGCATCGATTAGTTGTTGAGACAATAGCCTGACTGGAGAGAGGAATTTCGTTGTTGATTTCCTAGGCGACTGACCTCTTTATGAACTAGGCTCTGTTGGATAGTTCTGCTTGCAATCTTCAACATTACATTCTAGACTCATGAGGTACACAGAGGTAGGGATGTTTTGACTCCTCCCTGGTGAAATAAAACCGTCATCAGTTCTAGCAACAGATAATATCCTGACAGAGGGTAACGGTCAAAAGTAAATCCGCCCCAAACTCACTAGAATGAATGCAAAAGTTGATTGTTACGAGCTCTCTCCGAGTCTGTTTGTTTCCCTAAACTTGGTTCTTCAGTCGGACAATGATTTCGTCAGCAAACCTATTCCGGGAAAACGATTTACAAAATTCTGTTTCTACTCTGTTTGGCATGTATAGATGAGAAAATCATAAAGCTTTTGAAAGAAATAATTTATCGATGGAGTAAAAGCGGACTGACGGCAGCCCAGATTCGGCTGCGCAGGGTCCTTGCGTCTGGCCATTGGGTCCCGAGTCCAGTCTCTCATGTCTTGAGTCAGCTCGCCGGGGGCTCAGATTGAGCCATCAGAATCCCAGGGCCCCCAAGAACCTAAGTCCGGCCTTTGGATGATTCAATGTGGGTTTGACTGCGTGGGTCCATGGTTCTGCTCTGGCTGGTGGCAACAGTATATGTTGAACAGATTTTCCGTCGACCTTACAAAACCCATGGTATGATTCTTTTGGAGATGGTCCATGTAGTCGCATTGCACAATTCACCTTTGTTTCAAATCATCATAGCCACTAGCCCAGCCTTGAACATCCCCTTTGCCATGGCATTGCACTTAAAAAGGCCCGAATTCATTTTTCCAACATTGCAAGGGTTTCTGATGAAGGATTTCTCAAGTAATGTGTAATGACCATACCACGAGGAGGTACAACATTCCACTTGCGATAAAGAGGTTCTAGCAATTCCTTTCTTATGCCTATCCCTGTCGTATCAATTACAAAAAAATGTGGGGACAGATGGGCGCCGAGATGGTGTCTAGTTCAGAAGTTCTGCCTTATTATAAACTTCGGTAGATAACTATTTTATGTTTTCTAGAAACATATTTCCGCACGGTTGCCATATACATATGCTTAATGAGGTCAAGAAAGGTCAATTTTCTTCTTCTTTCACATGGCAATATGTGCATCATCTTAGAATTCAGACGCAGGTTTCACATCCCATTATGTTACCTTAGCCAGTCAGTCTGCTACGTAAACCTCCAAAAACAGGTTCATCCTGCAGCATCCCAGCGTGATCATGCAAATGAGAGAAACTAATAGCCAAAATCCATTCATTGAGGCAGCATTTGAAGAAGCATGACTTGATTAAAAGCTTGTTCAATACATCCACATGATACAATTCAATAGGCCGTTGCTCCAGTGGAATCTACTTTGGTATACGGAGTTCAATCAAGCAAATTAGCTCACTTTCTCCTGGAACTGATTCAGTTGATGCCAAAATTTGATAAATCAAAGGAGGACGAAACTAGCTTCCAGGGCAACCAACATTCTCTTGAGAAAAATGGATGAGACAACATAAAGCCTTGTTTTTCAAATTATGTTTAATCAAAATGTAAGATCCTTTGGGTCCTCGATAATCTTGGCCAGAGTTTGCAAGAACTGAGCCAAATCAGCACCGTATATTACCCGATGATCTGCCGTGACATTTACCTGATGTCATTTATTTTAGCTCAGTGTTAGAAATACTGATGAAGCTAAAAGAACTAAAACATAAACACCCAATCATAAAAATACTAAGCAGATGTCTTTCTTACCTGCATCTGATTCTTCATGCCAATCCGACCATCCTTTGTGGCCACAACCGTGGGCTGGGATGCACCAACAGCCATGATTGCTCCCTGCATAAAGGCATGAGTCAAATTTTTACACCATTCGTTGCATTTTCGAGAAGTCAGAGGAATTTTTGGTACAGTACTTACAGTTCCAGGGGGTAGAATGGCATCAAACCGATCAACACCAAACATTCCAAGGTTAGATAGAGTAAAGGTACCTGTTAACAAAACCAACAATGATAAGAAACAAATCACAAAGATATCACAAAGATGCTATTAACACTGAGCAAGCCATTGACCAAGAATAACTGTGGAGAGCCTGGCATGAAAGAGGGTGCAAAGAAGTTAAAAATTTCTTCGTGAAGTAAGGAAACTCTGCCCACTCAGTTTGCACAAGCATACTGCAGTCCGGCAGTGAAACAGTTCTGCTGCCACTGTGGAGACTAGAAAATCAACCAGAGGGAAACAGGTGACAACTCAAGCTGGGGTCATGGCATACCCTCCTTTCGAGACTGAGTGCAAAACATTGAAAAGAGGAAACCTTGGAATTTAGAATGCTCCAAGCTGGAGCTAGCCAATAGACAGGAAGGACCGTCTGGGAACTCAGAACAGGTACAGACCACTAACGATAAGCTGAGTCCACATTTTCTCAGCTGCTATGGAAATCAAGAGATGAAATTAAAGAGACCCTAGTCTCAGAAAAACTGCCATGAAGCAAACAGATATCTGAATCTGTTCAATTTGTTCTTGCCTCTTTCTCATTGTATCATCAACTAGGGCCAAAGCAAATGCTTAAGCAGATGAGAACAACTTATAACCAAGTACACAAAGGCAAGCAAAAGAGAATTCTCACCATTTGCTCTTACCTCTTTCTCATTGTACTCTTCTACTAGGGCAAAGCAAGTGCATAAGCACAAGAGAACAACTTATAACCAAGAACGCAAAGGCAAGCAAAAGAGAATCCTCACTACCCTAATTGTGCCATTAGCCCATTGCAATAATCATCTATCTCTCTATGGAATGAACCCCTCAACGTGAAACACTGGTTATAGTGAGATGCTACAATACTCTTTTTTGTGGTGGGGGTATGGATATCTTCTTATTGTGCAAACGAAACAATATTCACCACGCAATTCATCTAACATCAATCATATCCTAATCTCCAGAAGTATAGAAGAAATTAATTCTTTCATCACAACCATGTCTTTAATTTTATGGTAAAAGTGGCAAAAGCTCAGGAGTGTATGAAAAAAAAAATTGAATACTTTGCATCATTCTACAGTATTAGCTTCCAGGCTTATATAAGTTGATTGTCATCCAGAGGCATAATTCGTCAATGCTCTTTCTGGGCATAAGACTAATCTTTAGGTTTGTCTTTAGTTTAGAATATCAAGCACACCATAAAACTGTCTAGCTCTATTATCATGGTAAAGAAAAACTAAGATCTGTTTGAGCTGTCAGCAGAATTTTAGATTTTGAAACTTACTTTAGTCCAAGAGTAAAAGAAACTCTCAAATCCCCAACCATCTATTTGACTGCACCCCAGCATGAAATGGAAGAATTGTCGCATGTGGGCCATTTAGTTATGGCCACTATCCTGAATAACTAAGCTCGTTACTTGAAGTTCTTTGACTTCAACAACACTTCCATTTCCGTACATTTTATCTCAAATCAAAGAAACACAAGCATTCTTAAAGTTTGAAAATCCAACCGGATTAATAAGCGCTACAATTACAGAAAGAATCGTGCGTATAAATAAGGGCACCATAAGATGATGTGTGAAAGGAATGAATTATGTACTCACCAGTATTATACTCATGAGGTTGCAGTTGCTTGGCTCGGGCCTTGTCAACCAACTCCTTCCACTTTCTTGACAAAGAGTAGATATCCACCTAAACCAGTATATTACCATAAGCTCTCCCAAAATTTCCGGCAATTCAACAATAAATCAGAAAACCACTACAAGGCAGATAATAGCAAATAGCAAATACTTTATCTGCATCCTGAAGCACAGGTGTGATCAGCCCCCCATCTATAGCAACAGCAACTGCAATGTTGATGCTACTGTTGTATGTAAAGCTCTTTCCATCTCTACAACTAGAATTGATGACAGGGTGTTTCACCAATGCAAGTGCCGTCGCCTTAGCAAGCAATGCTGACATTGTGACTCCCTTTGACTTGATCTATAAGACATACAACATCACAACATCATCAACAAAACATGTCTCTATTGGCAAACAATACCAAAGTAGACCACTCAAAACAAGAGAAACCATGTAAGCATCCATCAAGTAAGTTGACACTCGACCTGCTATATCTCAGCTAAGCACAAGGCACCATACTACAAGTAATGCAACACTGCAAATATAAGTTTAACTCAGGCAGAATCATGGCTTTAATCCGGAACTTTGCTCTAATGACACAGCCAACCAAATAGTCATTCCAAGGTCAACGCATAGTTCATGCAGGAAAATGCTAAATTTGTCAAACTAACTGTCGATGGCAATCCAAAATGAACGGCTAAGGAAATTATCACTATCATAGTCCTAACATTACCTTCTTGTAAAGAGCATCAAGCGCATTCGCGGTGACAGCGTACCCAACTCTAAAAGTAGGCACACTCAAGCTCTCCACCATATTCCTACTCACTGCACCCTGCATCGTTGTGAACGGAACAACCGTGCCCAATTCAATCGCAGCACTCCTCTGTGGAGCCGCCACTGGTGCAGCCACTGCAGCACCAGCTGTGGCCGCACTTGCTGCATCCGCAGCCGCATTAGCAGCCGCTTCCACATCTTTAGCCACAATCCTCCCCATCGGGCCACTGCCCGCTAACATTCCCAAATCAATCTTCAGCTCTTTCGCCAATTTCTTCGCATACGGCGATGCCACAATGCGCTTGCCCCCTTCAGAAGCCGGGTGGATGGCCGAACCACCACCCGCAGCCACTGTCGCAGCCGCCTTCGCGACGGGAGCAGCAGAGGCCGCGGCCTCGACCTGCGGCTCCGGAGCCGGAGCCGCCGAAGCCTCGGGCGGCGGCGGCGGCGGCGGCGAGGAGGACGAACCGTCCCCCGCGCGCGACCTGGCCTCGGCGATCTCCTCCTCGGTCTCGGCCAAGAGGGCGATGGCGGAGCCGACGGCGGCGACCCCGCCTTCCTCCACCATGATGGCGGCGAGGTAACCGTCGTAGAAGGTCTCGACGTCCATGTCGGCCTTGTCGGACTCGACGACGACGACGCTCTCGCCCTTGGCGAGCCTGTCGCCCTCGGACCTGACCCAGGACACGATCTTGCCCTCCGTCATGGTGGAGCTGAGGGCGGGCATGAAGATCTCCCGGATCTTGGACTGGATCGTGGGGGCGGCCCTCGGCCCATTGCGGGGGTGGCCGGGGACGGAGCTCCTGCGGGCGACGTGCAAGGAGGGCGGAGAAGGCAGGAACGGGGTCTGGAGTAGGCGAGCCATTCGAGGAAATGCGTCAGCCAAAAGGCGAGAGCAGGAGAGAGCAGGAGATGATGAAAGGGCGCGGACGATGGGAGTGTCCGTGTGATGTGGTTGGGGGGTATTAGTATGACCGGCGTCGTCATGTCGTGGGTGTCATCGAAAGCATCGAAAAAGCGGGCGAAGGTTTCAACAACCTTTACCGGCGAAAGTGATGTCGGGGTCTTTGCGTTTGGTTTGATCGACTCTCTGCATTGTCCCTCTCCCCTCGTGACACTCTCTCTCTCTCTCTCTTCTCCTTTTTTTCCTTTTGTATTTTCATTTCCACACCACTAGATTTCTCTCATTTTCTAATCCAGAAACACGTAACTGAGGAGACGATCCTACTACTAACCCTCTTAATTCTTGATTAAGTTTTTCATACTAAAATGATGTCCAGAAATTTTTCGAACATCTTTTTGCGTATTATATTCCTCTCTCTACTTTTCAATTTTTTTGGAAAATTATCCAAGAATTTCTAAAATTATTGTACGGCAGTCAATTTAATCTCAAATATTTTGAAATCTTGACTATTTAGTCCTAAACTTTTCGATTATATCATTTAGTCCTAAACCTTTAAATTATTTGCCAAACTAGTCATAAATCTTTTAACAAATTTGTCATTTAGTCATTTGAGCTAATTTTGATTGAATATTATTGACATGACAGCCTAATTAAAGTTAATCATTCTATATGACATGATCGCCATTGACATGGATAATTTAACAAAAAATTCCAAAACTTTTATTTAGACAAGGCCACCAACTACTGGCCGAGAGCCAATGACCTCCACCGGCCATTGAGCATGGATCAACAAGCACCCCCAGGCCTTGGTGAGGGCTAGCCTTCAATGGCAACGAGCAAGGGCTTGCAAGCCCTCACCATATTTGGTGAGGTGAGGCATCGAGGCCCTCACTGGCAACAATAAGGGCAAGCAAGGGTCACTACTCCCTCATTGGACTTGCGATGGCTTGGCCAAGGGCTTGCAAGCCCTCGCCAAACCAAGTGAGGGCCACAACACTCTTGCCAAATATGGTGAGGCAAGGGTGTCGTGATCCTTGCCACCACAGCAAAGGTGACTAAGGGCTGTGATGCCCTCGTTGTGGACTACAAGGGCTTGCAATGCCCTCACACAGGGCTTGACCAAGGCTACCGGCCATTGCCTAGGGACGGCGACCTTGCTTAATGGTGAGTGGAGGTCATCAGCCCTTCGCTAATGGCCAACAGCCTCACCGACCATGTATAAAAAAAAGGAAAAAGAAAAGATAAGAAAAGAAAAATCAACAAGAAATAAGTAAATAAAATTCTAATTTAAAAAAAAAAATTAAAAATTGTTTATGTTAGAACCAACCTCTCTACATAGGACAGTTGGCATTGATTAGGCTGCGCATTTTAGCGATATCAAGCCAAAATTAGCCGAAAAGATTATATTGGAAATTTGTTTAAAGGTATAAAACTAGTTTGATAAATAATTTAAAAGTTTGTGATTGGATTGGCACAATCGAAATATTTAAGATTAAATTTGCAAATTTCAAAAGATTTAAGATTAAATTGACAAAATTTAAAGGTTTATGATTGAATTCATCATCATATAATACATTTAGAACTTTTTTTGACAAATTTTCCATTTTTTTTGTAAATGTTCCCATTGAATTCTTGGAATCGGTCTCTATGCCCTCCCGGCGTTGACTCCGACCATTTTCCCAATTAGAGTTCTGGTTATGCACTTGTCACGTGACTAATTAGCTTCCTTGTGAACTTCAAATCGGCCTTACAACACATGGTGAATTACATTTTGGCACATGTAGCAAGTTGCCCCCCTAACTTTTCAAACGTTCCCTTAAAATATTGAGATGAGTTTCAAAATCACCTCGACATTCATTATGACAGTATCTAGTCTCCACCGGAGATCGACCTAAGCGACCTAAGCGACCTAAGCAAGGGTTGTCTTGCCCTCGCCTAGTAGTTGTGCTTGGCCTCTAACACTCGGACAAAAAAAACCGCGTGCTAGACCATCTTCATTAATAATAGAAATAATAAAATCATTTCTTTTGGTTTATACATTTGCTTTGCATTCTTTTATGAGCTTCATGTCTTATCCTATATTGCAAGCTCTAAGAGGTCATTTTTTTAAAGATGACATCCAATTTTGGTCTATTGCATGATAATTTCGAAAGTTTGGATGGAGTCTAGATGCCACAATTGAAACAAAATTCAAAGTTTGGTTACATGATAGATTATTTCTAACATACGGGCTAGATTTGAAAAATTATTAAAAGTTGCCTTTTATGAAAAATGGCCAAAGTGAACACTAGGGAGGACATCGAAGCTTGGGCAGGGAAATTGCAAAAACATAGGGGCCAAAATGCAGTTCACTTTTGTTGATGGATAGATTTGTTCTTTGTAAAAGGAGCTAATTAGTCACGTGACGAGCACGCGACGGAGCTTCGCTTGAAAAACTGCCGGAGTCAACCTTAGTGGGGGGGGGGGGGGGGTTCGACCAAAAAAAAAAAAAAAAAAAAAACCTTGGGGGGAACTGCAACCGATTTCAAGCATTTGATTTAGAGGGCACATTGCAGAAATTTAAAAAAGTCGGGGGACTATTTCCAATAAGTGCTAAAATATGGGGGCCAAAATGCAATTCAACCATTAGATGAGAGAATCCCTTGTGGAAGTTAAAAACACAACTGTACTTTCGTTCTGAAGCAACCACCGCTCGGCGTGCTTGAGCCGGAAGATGATGATGGAGATGGCGCAGGTGAGGCCTCGGCCGAGTGCGGCGCCATGGCCATCGTCCTTTCCCTTCTCCGCGAGCCTGAAGATCAGAGCAGATGCAAACGTCTTTGCCGCCGCCGCGGCGACAAGGGCAAGCAAGACGCGGAGCATCCAGGCGGCCTTATCTCCTTCAGTGTCATTCCGTCGAACAGCTGACGTGCAATCTTGCTCGAAAGGCGAACCCAGTAGTATCAGCGACGGGGCGAGAGGAGAGGGGAAGGCGAAGGCGAAGGCGAAGGCGAGCACGAAGAGGGTCTTCTTCTTGGACGTGAACCCTTTGTGCTACGAGGGAAGCACTCCCAGCTTGCGCTCCTTTGCTCGCTGGATCTCTCTCTTCTTCTCGCAAGTCAGCCACAGCGACCCAGTTGTTGCTGTGAGTCACCAGTCTGTCTCCTTCTCTCTCTGACTCTCTCGTCAATCCCAAGTTTGATTGCGGATGTTGGTCTGCAGGTTCTTGATGGGGAAAGGGGCAGCGAGCATCGAAGACGGTTGTTACCTTCGTATAAAGCACGAAGGAGGAAATTCTCGAGGTATGTCTCGCCTTTGCTAAGATCTTCGCGGAGCTCAGTGGAAAGGTCTCATCAATCCGTCATAAATTTCCTCAAGAAATGCAATGTCCCGGTTTGTAAGCCTTTGAACCTATCTTTATCCTGTGAATTGTAGCAATAACTGTTGGGACTGTAGCAATCATTGTATGTCTGAATTGTTTTTGTAAAGCAACTATTATGTTGGATCCCATATCTATGATAGGATGATGGTCTATATATGAAGAGAAACAGAGGAATCTGCTTGATGTACAGTGAGCATATTTCAAATATTTATCCATCCATGGTATGAAAGTAAAATATTCAAGTCTCTAGAATTTCTTTTCTAATTGGGCAATTCCTTCATGACCAAAAGGAACAAACTTTCTACCAAAAAAAAAAAAAAGGAACAAACTTAAAACGGTCTATTGAAAATTCATGTGTTATGCATTCCTTGTGGAATTTAGCAGTGTTAAACTCCATTAATTTGATGGACTTTTTACAAAGATCCTGATGAATTCAGATTCCTTGTTTCGTTTGTTTAAACTTATCAGAGAACTAATCTTGTCTGGGAGTGATTATCTAATTATGACAAAGTGAATATAGACTTACTTGGTTATCAGAAGCATTAGTACCAGAGATGTAAAGGGCTGATTTTTTTTTTGTCACCCGGCTGTCTCCTGGTCATCTTAATAGTTACTAATATTTTTCAAGTGAATAAAATTTCGGGAATTCAATTGGTGATAACATGAAGTGATTCAGGTCATTAAAGTTGAAGACCATGAGGCAGATGATGTTGTAGCTACTCTCGTGGGGCAAGCTCTTCAAAAAGGGTATCGAGTAGTCATTGCCTCTCCTGATAAAGATTTTAAGCAGCTGATTTCTGAAGATGTCCAGATTGTTATGCCTGTGGATGAGTTACACCGCTGGTCCTTTTACACTCTGAAGCACTATATCGAGCAGTATAACTGTGATCCAGATTCCGATCTGAGCCTTAGTAAGTATGTGCTACATTACTGTTTTTAGAAGTCAAAGACAATAACTAATTACTGCTTTAGAAATATGGAAGCGGGCTTAAAGTTTACGAATAATAAACCGTGAATCAAGTTTCTTTTCTGCAGCATTTTTTTCCTTTTTGTTGTTTAAGTATAGAATCAGATCACTGGTCATCCTTCACTACAGGTGATAACACTATGATCTAGATGAATGTTTATGTTCTACTGGTTAACTACAATGGGATCCACTACCTCCACACAGCTGTTCCTTTTTACACGGCCTATTTTTCTTTCTCGGGCTTCCAGAAACTAATTATTGGAATATTTCTTAGGATGCATCCTGGGTGATGATGTTGATGGTGTTCCTGGAATCCAACACCTGGTTCCAGCATTTGGTCGGAAGACTGCCGTCAAGCTGCTAAAGAAACATGGATCATTGGAAAATTTACTAAACACCGCAGCAGTTAGAACTGTGGGTAAACAATATGCACAAGAAGCCCTAACAAAGTATGCAAATTATCTGCGAAGAAATTATGAAGTTCTAGCACTGAAGAGGTAAACTTTTTCTCACCTTCTCTGTTCCTCTTCCAATGGTGAGTATTTCGTTTTGGGTTATTGTGCTCCAGGATGTGATAAACGATTTGTTACACAGGGATGTCAATGTTTTTCTTCAAGAGGAGTGGCTGGTTGAAAGAAATTCCACTGGTGATTCAAGAAATTTATCTACCTTCCTCACATTGCTGGGAGAGGCAAAGCTCTATAATCGAAACAGACATCATTCTCCAAAGAATTTAAGCACAGAAGGTTAGCACCTCTTTAGAAGAGTTACTATATAACCTCTTTTGCAGATTTGGCCTATTCTTAGATGATGTTTCATTGTAGAAAAGATTGGAGACTTGTCTGGTGCTTCCCTTAGCAATTTAACCCATAACCTTCAATTTCAAGGTTCTAGTGCTACTAAACACTGATTTTATACGTGTCATTTGAACTAGATTTTACAACCAATCTATCTTAGTCTAGACTTCAAATCAGTGAGCCACATTGCATTAGCTAATAAAAGTGGAGCAAGGTGTCTCTTCTGCAAATTATTAATGCCAACATGAGAGCCATATTTTCTGTTATTCAAGGGATACTGGCATTCCTCTTGTTTTCATCCCGATGAACTCGTGTCCATCCTATGCATGCGTGTATCAAGACGTGCCTACGAGTGATTAAATTCTAGTCATTAACTAGCTATATCAAGTTTCTATCTCTTCTTGGAATTTTCAGTTCATATCTAGTTTTGCAGCTTCACTGCTTGATTTCTTGTTTTTTATCATTATACTTCAGATAGATGATGTTGAGGTGGGGAGTTGCAGAACATCTTGTTGGCAACTTGGCATAATGGAAGACGGGATGTTCAAGGGAGAGATTAATGTAAAAGATTAATTTGGGGGATCAATCTGGTTCTGAAATACACTGCAGTCAAACTCCACTTATCCAACCAACAGAGGTATAACGGGATTCTTTTTATTCCTGCCCTCGCCTTCCTCACGAGGCTAGTATATTTTTCCGTGGAGGAGCAACTAGTTTTTGACAGATTAGAGTCATGCGGTGCAGCTGATTTCATCTGGTTCAAGTGGCTTCCATCGTGGTGTTACTTATTAATTTTGTGCTGTCAGAATGGTGCATATGTTACCAAGGGGTTTGAGCTTGATATTCTGTGTATTGTAATAGCTATCGGCGGTAGATGCATGTAGATGGGATATATCTCATCTTTCTAACAAACTTGTTTTTGGCCGTCTTCCTATTGGCCATAAGAAGAAAGCCATAGCCATGCTAATAAGCTTATCCCCGGCGCATTTTCCTGCTCTTCAGTCCGGTTTAGCCCAAGGAAACCATGTTCGTGTTTAGGAGCAGCCCTTTACTTCTGTGAGAACAGCCGTGAATTCATCACTCCCTTCTCTTCTCCTCCTCCTCTTCGCATGTTCCTTTGTCATTCTCTTCCCTTTTCACTTGTAAAGATGTTTACTTTGGGACCCTACGATTGAGGCCCCCAAAAATGATGAGAATTGGGGCATGTTGCATTATTAGATTTATTTCAAGTACGATGGATATGCATCGAAAGGCTGTTGAAGCATTGGAATCAGGTACAATTTCCAGGCGAAAGATATTGGTTGAACTTGTACTCATAGGCTTGTCACATGCTCTTCAAAGCAATACTCGAGACCTTCCCCAAGATGAACATGAAACACTCAGAAGTTGCCCTTGCAACCGTATAAAACAGCATATATGTTTTCCTCCATGCCTATTTCAATGAAATTACGTCTCAGGTATGTAATTTACAAATATGAATATCACCCCATACGTACATTTAATAAAGGGAAAAAGCCACCAAAAACCCCAAACTTTGCCTAGAGTGACACATTTACCCCAAACTATATTTTGTGACACGAAAAACCCCAAACTTTGCAAATTGTGACACATTTACCCCATTAAGGGCATTTTCGTCTTATTCTTTCGTTTTTTCTTTTTCTTTTTCTTTTTCTTTTTTCTTTTCTCTCTTCTCGTGAGGGCTGCCCGCCGCCGGCCGGCGAGGGGAAGCAGGCCGGCGCCGGCGGGGTGCCCTCGCTCGACGCAGCGAGGGTCGCCAGATCTAGCGAGGGCACCCTCGCCGGCGTCCCGCGAGGGCCGCCCTCGCACCGACGCGGGCGAGGGGTCACAGATCTGGCGAGATCCGCGAGGGCACCCTCGCCGGCCCTCGCCCGACGCCCTAGCCCGACGCCCTCGCCGACGCCCTCGCTAGACCTTCGCCGAGATCCGCGAGGAGGCCCTCGCCGACGCGGGCGAGGGCGGCCCTCGGTGGCGTCGGGCGAGGGCCTCCTCGCCAAACCCTCGCCGGATCGGCGAGGAGGCCCTCGCCCGGACGCCGACGAGGGCGACGCCGACGAGGGCCGCCCTCGCTGCGTCGGGCGAGGGCCGCCCTCACCGCATCGGGCACGGCAAGGGTGCCCTCGCCGGACTCGGGCGAGGGTGCCCTTGCGGCGTCGGGCAAGGGTGCCCTCGCGGATCCGGGCGAGGGTGCGCGAGGAGGCCCTCGCCGGCGCCGACGAGGGCCAACCTCGCTCGACGCCGGCGAGGGCCGACCTCGCCGGCGACGCCGGCAAGGGCCCTCACCGGACGCCGGCTTCCTCTCGCCATGGCGGCGGAGGGAAGAAAGAAAAAAAAAAAAGTTTTTAAAAGTAAAAAGACAAAAATGCCCCTATGATTTAGGATAAATGTGTCACACAAATGAAAATTCGGGGTTTTTTTTGTGTCACAAATGAAAGTTCGGGGGTAAATGTGTCACGGTGAAGCAAACTTCGGGATTTTTCATGTCATAGAAAATAGTTTGGGGTAAATGTGTCACTCTAGGCAAAGTTTGGGGTTTTTGGTGGCTTTTTCCCTTTAATAAATAAAAATTTGGATAATATCCATATTCATAATCCACAATATAAAAAATAAAAAATTGATCGATGGAAGTTTTCTCTGATTATGATCCTTACTCTAAACCAAAAGTACACCAACAGCTCCTCAATATGTGATTCACAAGTCGCTCTCAAATTTGCTTTCAGGCCAGCTTTGTGAAGTTAAATAACCTGACCCTACTGTCGAGAAAATATTCAGTGATTGCTAATCACCACGTCATCTGCACGCGTGGCACGCGTGATCCATTAAAACTGTGACACGTGTCGAGTGACGTGGAAATTAGAAGAAGGGAAAATAAGAACTTTGCAGTCAGGCGATGTTCTCTCCTCATTAATTACACGATGCTCTTTCCCTCTGTCCCCTACTGTCTAACCGCAATGAATGAAAATATGGGAGTTATTAATACCACGCTTGAAGTTTCGTTCAACATGCTCACCTTCAAGTTTCAAAGTTTGAAACTTCCCCCTAAAAGTCATGTAAGACAACAAAAAGAACAAGAATGCACCGTTTTCCTCCCAAAATATTCATAAATTTTACCAAAACACACCACGAATTATGTCAACCATAAACAAGGTCACATGAAATACAAAGAACCGTGATTAAGTTCAAGATAGAGATGGATTTCCTGCTTATATGATTCCCAAAGTGTTAGGCAAGATGCTTTACACCACGGAAAAAGAAAACACCATGTGAGCACAAAACTTTTCAAAGTATGATGTTATACTATCCAAAACCGAAGATCGAAGTGTAGAAATTTTTTACCATAACTAACTCCGCATGAGGAGAAGCTCAGAAAGAAAGGCATGTGATAAAAGATTGACTCCCCATATATCATCATAAGCCACGTGCGTCAAGTATTGGAGGTGTTTGAGCTAAATAGCATGATCAGGAGAGACTGATGCATCATGCCATGAATCACCTCAGTACTACCGCAGAATAAAAAAGTCAGTCCTGCTTATTACGAGAAACCCTTGCTCTATGTCTCAGCTCAGCCTTTTTCCACCTAACAATCAGATGGCACAACGAAAGAAGCGTATTTACCTGCAATATATAAGTAATTTTTTAATCAGAAAGATGCAGCGGCCACAGAATCATATCTTAATACTTGAGTAGGAGCGAAATGATGTGCAGACACATACCAAGATCACGATTGCAATAACCAGTAGAGGCCCTGACCAGAGTGTTGACAGAAATATTCCTTGCGGATCAAAATAGTTCTGCGTTGCAAAGCTCTTCCAGTTGTCTCCCAAAAATTTATTCAGCCTCTCAGCAAGATAAACACCACTCACTGCACAGTATCAGAAAAAACAGACTTGAAGTTCAGAAGAGACTTAGTACAGGATAAGCTAAAGGAATCTTATCTTTTCTTCCACCGGGGCACATAATTGCTGCGCAAGCAACAAATGAGCATCTCATCTAAAAAATTGTACCAAGCAGATGGTGAAGAGATTTTGATAAGCTTTCCCGTGAAGGTTTATTAAGAAACACTCTTTATATCGAGTAATTTGCAAGGATGCAGAATTACTTTATGTGGACAACTTTTAGAGGATGAAGTTTTTAAGGCTTTGAAAAGATGAATGGAAATGTGGTCAGAATAAACTGTACTTTAACCATGATAAACTGTTTAAGATTATGGAGGAGATGGGTAAATGTATTTTTCAGAAGATTCTCATTGAAGAAAGTGCTTGGTGAATGTGGAAAATTGGCACCTCATGCATATAAATAATGCTCGCATGACTCTGAGAATTGTGCCAACGATGAAGAAAATGAGCAGATGCGTCATCCTGTCAAGTTGGTGGCAGGCTTGGGCAAGAAATGCATGTTTCAAATAACCAAATTAGGTTTATGATAGGAAGATCAATGATGGAAGCAAAATGTTTGCTGCAAGCATTGGTGGAAATGTGCAAGGACAAACAAGGATGTCCACATATATATGGTGAAAGAATATATCAGGTTTTCAAGAGAAATTCTACAAGAGTTGCTTCTGTACAAGCTATATAGAAGTTGTGTGACAAAGGCATGACTTCACTTGGACATGTTAAGAAGAAATACATCAAGTACCATCTTTAAGTCCATATGTCTTTACTTCGCATAATGGCAAAGCTCACTACGAATAGTAAGGACGAAATCCCTAATAAGAACAGAAAGATAAGAGCCAGTGAGGCCTACTTATGTTACTACCATTCAGCCATAACAGAAAACAGGACCTTCATACATCAAATAAGTGCAAAGATTTCCAGCCAGGAGAAGCTGTTGAAAATTAAAGGAGTGCAGAATATTCTACCCTTGAGGTGGATGAATTAATAATATAAATCTGTATTAGCGCTTATATCTATGTATTTTCATTCCAACAAACATTCCTGGGGTGTAGAGAATCCTCCACTAGTAAAGCTATGGCTAAGGGGTACAATATAGTCAGGACTATTCCGAATTTGGTAAGGCCAGGACCACTTGTTTCAGACCAGACCAAGAACATACTGGCAAGGAGCATTGCAATTTCTAACTTTGCGGATTCTATACCAGGACAAGCTGACCTAAAAAGTCAATTTTAAAAGAGCATTTACTATTTTAAAATCCCATGCAAGTCATATTCTTACTGGTGTCAATGCCATTTACTCAATGCTTTGCCATGTATAAGAATCCCACATTGGAAGGAGCGAAGGTTCAGAAACATCAACTTATGGCAAAAAGTTAAGAAAATGAGGAATCAAAGTACACTTAGTGCTTATCATTCATATTATAGCACAAAAATGCTGATAAAACTCATAAGTGGCATTTTGGTAGAACACTTACATGTCAGGAGAAATAAACACATTTGGAAGTTGACACTCTTCCTTGAGATGATTGCTATTAACAGCAACAATATATGGAATGAGATTAAGCAAATTAACAAAGGTTCCTGCAAAAAAATTGTCAACATTAATAATCATAAAATGATGAAACAGTGCTTTAAATTTAATCATCAACACCAGGCGAACTTCAACAATACTTCGGAAATAAATATTGGCAGAAGTGAAAATTTTTAGGCAAGGCTATAATAACAAAATTTGATGATGTCCAGAGTCATCAAGAGCACTTGGCCAATATGATGAAGTGGGCAAATTCACATGCTCCATATCCTAAGCAACATATAAAGGGTCTAATGGCATCCATACAGATTGGCAGATCACATAAAAATGGTTTGACCACCAACTTCAGCCGAATATTAGCTCATCCAAGATGAAGTTAATCAATGGTTCAATATACTAGGGCCAATATGCAGTGTCTTCTCCAACATTTCTAAGATAGCATAGTCGGATTTCCATGAGAACATGTGTTGTTCAGGATCTGGGAATCAAAGTTTTCACCAAATTGCCTAACACCTAGATATACACTGATTAGATAATAAAACCAGTCACCATCCTCGAGACCAGTATTACTATTAAAAACAGAAATGTAATTTGCCATGGAAACTCAGCCAAGTAGAGGTTGCCTTTCCAAACCTCTACAAACAAGGGTTACAAGAACAAGCTTGACACCAGCATTTGGTGCACAGTGATAAAAGGGAGATACACAGTTTGCCACCTAAAGTTTGCCTCCTCACAGTCGATGCGGTTTCAGTGAAATTTATTCCTCTTGAAGCACGTGATACAGAGAAAAGAGGACAAAGATGGGCATCATACAGTTCGTCTGGATAGTTATAGCCAATTCATTCTCAAAGCTACATGTCACGACTATTTGCTCCAGAGGAATTGAATTCTGCCTCTGGAAAAATGCTGACTTTCTGGATTTATAGCCAAATTGACATAGGTTGCGAAAGTCTAGGAGGCAAAATGACACAAATCAAGCGCCACTGAGCAATGTGATACAAAAATACAAGTTTCCCGTGATGAAAAAAAAAAAAAATTTAAAATTTTAAAAATAAACCGGCACGTACATCAACAATATACGAAGGATCGCGATCTTAAATTGACAAAAGTAATCAAAACCAGAAAAAATGCGATTCCTTTCGGTCTCTGGCAATACAACTGCTACAAATGGCCGCACGAATTTCACTACCGTATCGGGCCACCAGAATCGCAATGGTTTTTCTATATAAGTAAGCAATGCGAATTAACGGGAAAAAAAAATAAGGGAAAAGGAGCAGAAACCGAAACCTTCCAATCAATCGCATGGATAAACCCGATGAGGTTGTCGTACGCAGGCCGAAGTCCAGATCGGAGCTCGCCTGAGATTTTCTGGACGAGATCCGCCACCTGGTCCATGTGCTGTTCCATAGCCTTACTCAGCTCTTCCATCCTGTCCCTCCTCTCCTCTCCTCCTCACTACGCTCAAACGACGCGACGCCGGGGCTCGTCGCGGAGCAGCGGCGCGGCGGCAGAAGTCGGGGAACGCTTCTTCTACGAGTAAGGAGAGTCAAGCCAATGCCTTGTGGAAGAGGCAGAAGTCGGGGATTTCACTGCGCGGACGGCTCCGCCGGCAATCGCAGCTCGATTACGTAGCGCCGACCTCGGAGGTTCGAAGCGGCGATCGTGTTCGTGGAGGTTCTCGAAGCAGTAGATCGATCCCGCAGGAAAGAGAGAGAGAGAGAGAGTAGCGGCTGGTGAGAACTCCAAAGTACCGTTTTTCGTTAAAGCCGGCCCAAAAAGGCCCGGACCGGCCCAAACCAGCCCGGCCCGGCCCGACAAGATCTTGGGCTAAGAAAAAGTGTAATGAGGCCCAACTTCATGGGCCCGTATTACGTATGAAGTGACCACTTCGTACACTTGAGAATGGACTTCGACGGATATGACTCGGACCGAACGTTTCTCAGCGAATGCGGAACCCGGGATGGGAACGCTCCAGGGGAATAGGATGCTGCTCGTCTCTCCCCGCGCCCTTTCCTTTCTACTCATTTGAAAGATTGATGACTTCGGATGAATCGATTGATGGGCACGACAAAATCTGCATCCATGACGCTCGTGTCACATATGGAAAGCACGGCCCCTGTGCGCGCGCGAATAGAGAGGAGAATGCGACAAGTTGGGAGCGGCGGGGGAACGCCCGCCCGTGAGTTCGCGTGAGAATCGTGAGAACGACGAGAAAACATATCAAAGAAAGTATTAGAGGATTAAGGTATGTCGATGGCATGGTTAGCAGATGCGCGAATGAGGGTTCGAATTTATTTAGATGTTCGATGTTCCGATGTAGATCTTTGGATTATGAAGCCGGGAATTCCATTGTCGAGTGAGTCCATTTGAAGGCATTCTAGCGAAGTCAACAGCAACGGAGGATATCTTGTGGAATATGAAGTTTTTTAACATATAAGAGAAACAGGGCTAATAGTTTTCCATTTGTTTAAAGATCGCAGGAATCCAGCCCACTTTTTTTCAAGGCCTTTTGTGATTAAAGACAAAATCTACGAGTAAAAAGAGTCAAACTAATGCCTTGTGGAAGAGGCATATCATGTACATTATACACCTAGCAGGAAAGTTCGTTCCTATCAAGATGTGCTTGAAGTGCTGGATAAGAGGAAAGGATATACACTCCTCTGAACATGGATGAATGTCTATTGTGTCACTTGGTGCCAAATCCACTTGGCAAGGCTAATTCCTGATCGAAATTTCAAGGAAAAGGAAATTTTGTATTTGCGAGTATGTTGCAAGTGCCTTTGAGTTTTTTTTCAAGACGTAAGAGGAGAAATGATCATTTATAGAAAATTACTGAAATATGAGGCAATCAAGAGTTAATGGCATGGTAGAATCATGAATACTGCCATGCCCACATGCGGTTAAAATTTGCAAGAGAAATTTACACTAGCAAGTCATGAGAATTGTGAAGCATCATGAAATTCCATGGAGATTCTGATCTTCATTAACACAGATCCTTCAACTTAAGTGAAATCTTTCTGAAAAGAAGCAGGGTGACAACAGAACCTACTAAGTCACATTAAAGAAGGCACTGCAGGGAGTAGACCACTTATAGAAGAAGAAGAATCACTCATTAGGCCAGGGATGAAGATTATAATGGGAGCTTCAATTTCTTCACACATGATGCCATTCACTGAACCGTTAGAAACTAGTATAATAAAATGCAAAAATGAGAAAACTAGATGATCCAAATATATCACTACTATTGCACGTGTAGTATTTCTAGTATGGACAACAAGATTCCAGGATATTGTCCTCCGAAACCAAATGTATCTAATGAAAGACATCTGACAGGGTAAAGCTTGTAGAGTTTTCTTGTACTTCAATAAATTTTACTTTATTTTAAATGAGATAGTCAGTATCTTAGATTTGCAGATGTCTTCCTTGAAACTTCAGTTAGATAATGTGCAGAAGTCATAATAGGATTTGTAATTCATTATCATCTAGTGATAAGATGGCCTGATTATTTGCACTTATAGTGCAAGTGAAAGCGGAAGAAAAATGAGCATATTTTGCTTTGTAAGACCTTTGCAAGACAGAAATACGACCATGAAAACGTTTTAGCAGAGCTTTATCGTTCCAAAGATTTCTTCAAGGACAGAACCCATCGATTAGTCAGGATCCAGATAAAATTCAACGTCAAGACCTAGTTGTTATCAGTCTCCACAGTACTATCATCTCATCCTCGGTTCTTGCCAAATGTAAGATATCGGATAAGGTAAAAATTATCTGCAACTCCATATCATCAATCTTCATAAGCTGAAGAGAGTTTGGAGAGATCAATTATAGGCCATGAACTTGAGGATAAAGTTAACCAGAACAATTTTGAATTCACCATCAGCTCCTCCGGAAAGTTTAGTAGATTTTGAACTTGCCGGCAGCATTTTATATCGGCGTTAAATGCAAGCAAATAGGGCCTTTTTCATGAATTTCCCCCGCAGAATTGTAAGAATGATAGAAACCAATGACATGAAAATCAGCGGGCCATCAAAAGCCTCTACCCCAAAACACTTGAGCGCCATAGCAGCGGAACAAAAAATGAGAAATTGATCTCACAATTAAAATGATTTTCTACCCATGTCAAGTTAAAAGTGGACCTTTTACATTTGAATGGTTGTAGGAAAAGAAAAAAAGTAAGAAAAAGGACCTTTCTCCAAATATAAGACCGGGCCCTCGCCACCATGGAAATGTTAGGACTAAAATTCTTATACTGATGTTTGACAAATCAAGCAAAAATAGCGTAAAAATGTGCAAACAAAACCTGACCGGATGTACTATACATGGTCATTTCATTTCTCTTTCATTGAGAAAATATTGGCTGCAGCTCTGACTCCAGCGTGGCTTCCTCCGAGTCCATTCATCGGGCGACACATGTCGCCCGGCAGCCACGCTGGAGTCCGAGCTTCGGCCCTTTTATTTTCGTAAATATTGGAGCCAGCTCTCAAAAGTTTCTCTCTCCTCCTGCACGTATTGTCCTGTTTTACTGTTCTGCAAGGAACCGAACAGACCTAGCCTGCACATTCTCTCTCATTGCATTTATTACGAAGGAAAGAGAAGCAAAGCTTTACTTGCTCTCCAGGAAAGGGAATTACCATTTCCCATTTCTTTCACCCGACGGAGGTTTCTTGCAGTTTTGAATCTCAAAATCTCTCTATGCTCGTCGCGCCGCTCGCTTCTCTCTCCGGCCTCTCCCTCCTTCAATCTTCCCCCCGCCCAGCTCTGCCCCTCCGTGGATCACGCTCACAGCCGTGCTGTTCGAGAACTCGAACCCCGAAGATGGTGTTCCGGAGGACGGCCTCCCCAACTGGCGACGCGGTCGAGGGAGCTGAGAAGGAGGCCGCGGTGGAGTAGTCGAGGGACTTGATGTCGACGCGGTGAAGCCTGAGCTCGGGGCTCTTGACGCAGACGGTGAGGGCGAACCCGAGGAAGGCGGCACGGAGGATGACGATCGGGGTGAGGGTGTAGACGAAGCACTTGTAGCTGCTGCGCCTCTGGTTGCGGCGAGGCGGCGGCTTGGCGAAATGGGCGAGCTCCACGTTGTCGCTCCGGAGGCGGGGTCCGGAGGGCACGATTGGGCTGGTCGGATCTTCTTTAGGCATCGTGAAAGTAGGAGTTCAAGTGAATGTGAGAGAGCACGGGTCACTCACTGATAGAGGCTGTTCTTGAGAGGCTGTTCTTGATGGTGGTGCTTTCGCTTTTCTTTTTGGGTTTGTGGGATGATTGTCATCGTGTTCATACGATTCAGGGAATCATGAATAGAGAGCTTTTAAGGCATATGATACTATATCTGGTCTATCTTCCTCTCCAAATCTTTTTCTTGCTACTTCTCGTTCTTTTTCAATCTATATCTGGGAGAGCAGATTGGATCATTTGTCTCCAGAAATCATTTCCGGTCAATTTCGCTCAAGGGTCAATCTTTATAACCAGAGGAGCTGTCCAGATTGATGCAGAGCAATGATCTGAGAATCTTTGATCTTTCACTATAATCAAAGCAAATAACCATACCGAAGCTAAAATTTTCGATCCCAGATTTCCAGCAAATAAACAGTCAAGAATGCAATAAAATCAGAACAAGTGCTAACTAGGACGGCCTTAAACCGCAGGAGGGGTTTGCATTCCGACGAGGTTTTGCTTTTCCGGTGAACCCAGCATTTGATGCATATGCCATAAAAATTGCAGGGAAACAAAGAGAGAAGAATGATATCAGACGTAGATTCACAATATAAGAACAAACGCATTAAACTAGGCTTCTAACGATCGATCCGACTATGTGGGATTCGGCCATTCACTCAATCATTTTGTCGAACATCTAATATGCACCGCTGAAACGATAGATTTTAGACTCGATCAAGGCTCGAACACAGGTCTGGGTCCCTAACAGAGGGCGCCATAACGCGTTACAACACCGATGAAGGACCGGAAGAACCGAAGTTCCCATGAAAACGAAGCGAGCATGCTTCGGGAAACCCATCGGGTTGAACGGGAAAAGGGCTGCGGCGGACGGCGGCTCTCAGGCGGACGACTGGCGACGGCGAGGCGTTCCTTCAAGCTCCCTCTCTCTCTCCCTTCGTTATTCGATTGCTTTGGTTATAGTAGTCGCCGAAGTTAGGTGTTGTTGGGAGATCAAAGATTCTCTGCGTTATTCGATTGCTTTGGTTATAGTCGTCGCCGAAGTTAGGTGTTGTTGGGAGATCAAAGATTCTCGGATCATTTCCTACTAAAGTTGCGCATGAAACCCAAAACAAGCCAGCTGATCTTTCCTCATTGCACACCCCAACATATTCATACAAGCACACAGACATGCACCCCTATTCACACACGCAGGAGATTATGAGCTCAGAGAGAGAGGGAGATTACATAGTACAATCAATCGCTATTTACATTTGCAAGATTTTAGGAGTTAGTGTGGATGACCAGATCCAGATCCAGCAGAAAGTCTTATTCCTTTCTGTTTCCCAAAACCAAATGAATCTCGTCCTCAAGCTTCAATCTGTTTCCTATGTGGTGAGATGATCCTGAAAACATGCTCTTGGCCGATGCAGTTGTCCACCATAACTACCCATCTGCTCTTCTTCCTCCACCCTCCGCTGCCGTCGATCTTGCCTCGGGCTTTAGCACCTTCTTACGCCGCCTCGAACGCCCTGCGCGGGTCATCACCGACGGAGGTTCAAAGAGCGACAGTGACAGAGCAGCACAGCACAGACCCACTCAGACCCAGCTTTCACACGGTCCCGCACGTCCGACCGGCAAAAACCTCGGACGACGGCACAGGAACACATCAACCCCCTTAGTGAGTGACCCGTGCTCTCTCGCATTCACTAGCTCGCCCACTTCGCCAAGCCGCTGCCTCGCCGCAACCAGAGGCGCAGCAGCTGCAAGTGCTTCGTCTACACCCTCGCCCCGATCGTCATCCTCCGTGCCGCCTTCCTCGGGTTCGCCCTCACCGTCTGCGTCAAGAGCCCCGAGCTCAGGCTTCGCCGCGTCGACATCAAGTCCCTCGACTACTCCACCGCGGCCTCCTTCTCAGCTCCCTCGACCACGTCGCCGGTTGGGGAGGCTGTCCTCCGGAACACCAACTTCGGGGTTCGAGTTCTCGAACAACACGGCTGTGAGCGTGATCCACGGAGGGGCAGAGCTGGGCGGGGGGAAGATTGAAGGAGGGAGAGGCCGGAGAGAGAAGCGAGCGGCACGACGAGCATAGAGAGATTTTGCGATTCAAAATTTTGAAACCTCCGTCGGGTGAAAGAAATGGGAAATGGTAATTCCCTTTCCTGGAGAGCAACGTAAAACTTTGCTTCTCTTTCTTTCGTAATAAATGCAATGAGAGAGAATGTGCAGGCTAGGTCTGTTCGGGTCCTTGCAGAACAGTAAAACAGGACAATACGTGCAGGAGGAGAGAGAAACTTTCGAGAGCTGGCTCCAATATTTACGAAAATAAAAGGGCCGAAGCTCGGACTCCAGCGTGGCTGCCGGGCGACACGTGGACTCGGAGGAAGCCACGCTGGAGTCAGAGCTGCAGCCAATATTTTCTCCATTTCATTTTAGCTGCCCATGAAATATAACGAACACATTCTTGTCTTAGTTAAACATAGACAGTTGAAATAACCATGAAACAGAAAAGTACTCGTCCCATAAGCATTTTCTGTAGCAGAAGAAACATCATTACCACAAGCTATCGAATCCTCATGCATTTTTAATATCTTCCGGAAGCTTCTTTTTTTTTTTAATGTCTTTGCCGTCAAATCAAATTTAAATGACGCAAGTAGCAATATTTAAAACAAATAACACACACACACACACACACACAAAAGGCACCCAAATGAATTATTACCAATTTTTCTTTTTTTAAATTTCGATTAATGTTGAGCTTTCTCTTTTATAGCATTCGAAATCGTTGGTGGAACTCATTTAGTGTTTCATCGAGCGAAACTTTTCAAGACCTACGAACTTCAACGAGTAGAATTATCAAGGATTTTTTTTTCCGTGGTTTTCTAGCCTCAAGATATGCATAATGTCGAACTGGGATATTCAAATCTATATAGTAACAAATAAAAATGATATCATTAGTTGATTAAATTACCGTCCCGGAGAATAAATGCTCGATATAACAAACCTACCCAATCTTAATAATCAAACCATATGTATATAGTAAATCTAATTTATTGCCCCATATAGAATCGCATTCTTAATAGACAATATGAACTTCATGGAAAACTAATTAATTTTTACTCTAATGCATTCTTAATAGACAATACTGAACTTTAACGTAAACTAATTAATTTTTACTCTAATCTTATCGATTTTTTTTTATATCAAAATCAGTCATAAATTCAATCCGCTGCTCCATACGACTTCTCCCTTTCTATCATATTATATAGAAGTGAGCCAAATCTGATTCTGGCGGTGTTCTAGCACGTATTTTACGGCGTTCAACTCTTGTATCAGGGTAGTGCGCGGATATCAAGTATGAAAAAGCTTTGATAACAGCGCACTTTTAACAGATAGAATAGAAGTAGTAGTAAATATTGGAGAGTTACAATAGGAAATAGAGATTCCATATTTGTAAGTTTTTTTTATATATATTTCAGAACCGGGGAAACACAAAACCGGAACCAAGCCGCTAGAATCACAGGGAAAAAAACAGAAACCCGGACGCGAAGCTGACTTCTTTTGGATCCGGGAATAGTCGGGCAATGCAGCCGAGCAACACCGCGGGAACAAAAGGAGCATGCTAGGGACGAGGGGGAAAAGAGAGGAAGATCATCGCAGCTAAAGGTACATCAAGATGCCTCGGTTTCGAATCAATGTCCACCACCAGCCATGAGGGCGGGCATGGAAGCTTGTGCTGGTGGGTTCGGAAGCACGAACAGAGCCATGAGGGAGCTGATGACTGCCGCAATGGCACCCATGACGAACGCCGGCAAGTTCCCTCCTCCGAATGCCTCGTCGATCTTCCCACTCACCACGGACACGAACATCTACAAAACCAAATTAGAAAGCACAGAAACGAAATGTCCCAAGTTAATCATCATCCGAGGCATCTAAATCGAATAGAATCGTCAAAACTGAAGGTGCGGCTCTTTTGGCTATGCAGAGAACGATACTCCTATGGGACGACAATGTCTCTTTCTCGGGATATCATAAGAAAGACGGAAGGTTTGTATACGTAAACTGGCATGTTCTTCTGACCGAAAAAAAAAAAAAAAAAAAAAAACCTAGCATGTTCCTAGGCAGGAGAGGATTGTGATGTTATCGTATCACATGAGACGGTACGAGGAAGATCCAAAAGTGAGTATGTCAGTATCATAAAAGTAACATGATGAGAACGTCTCCTTTCCTCACGTGGGCTCCTGCAGAATTATAAATGCCTCGAAAGGTGTTCTACCTGATTTTCTTCTCTATTTCTTTCAAGTACGAAACGGTCAATACAGTTGGACGTAATTAAAAATAAAATAAAATTAGAGCATATTCAAGTGATGCCAGTTGAGATTCGATTGTGTTCTTGTTATATTTACCTGCGGGATGACGATGGCCATATTGAGAACACCCAAAGAAAGCCCTGTAAGGTAATTGATGATCATATGACAAATTCATCAGTTTTAATCTGGTCGAAGAAGCCGAAAAAATGAGAACGAATTATTTCACACAAAAATGGATGATTCCTTCACCTTGGCCAGCGCCACCGCTGGATGAGTAGATCGATGCCAAGGCAAATGGAATGCTGTATGTGACCTGCGCAACGGTGGACGGAGGGAAGGTTAGTGAACTGGTCACTCCTGTTTGATTCCATCGCTAATGGAAAGTAGGAATCGAAGAAGGGATACTCACCGAGAGCGGGATACCGAGGACGGAGAAGATGCTGAAAGCGCCCGCCTTGACGTTGCTGTGGGGGCGGGACAAGGCCGTGGATTCTTCGGTACGCCTCGGCCGCCCTCGTGACGGGGATGGTGCAGGCCAGGCCGACAGCCAGGATGAAGTTGACGATGGCCCACCACCTCTTGACGCCGCCCACGAACTTGCCCACGGGCTCGACCACTAGAGAGGCGAAACCGAGGACCACCGAGTTGATCAACAAACCCATGGAGCCAGCGCGGACACCGAGGTCGTAGAGCCGCTCTTGTTCAGGTGTCCCCTGCGCCTTCCCGCCCCACACCTCGAGGCCCATCCAGTCGGTGTCGTAGAGGATGAAGGGGAACCACGCGATCCAATTGAGGGCGGTCACGAGGTAGAGCAGCCACATTGGTTTGGACAGGTTCTTGAACGCCGTGGTCACCTCCCTGCCGAACGGCGTCATTGGCTCGGACTCGCCGGTGACCACATCCTTATGCGGGTGCACGGTCTCCTTGATTGAGCTGACCGCGATGGCCGTCACGGTTATGAGAAGGACGATGTCGATAAGGAAGCAGGTCTTGAGGTTGGCGCAGTAAACGTCGCACGCGTCCGTGGAGGTGAAGGGCAGGAACTTGTGGAGGTTGGAGACGGAGCCCGCGGCATAGCCGAGGACGTTCCCGACGGCCATGAAGAAGGAGAAGAAGCCGTTGGCGACGCGCATGCGCTTGTGGTCATGGCCGGAGAGGTCGGCCAGGAGGGCGCGGCAGGGGCCCTGGAGCATGTTGTTGGCGACGTCGAGGATCCAGAAGCCGACCACGAAGATGGCGACGGCGCGGGGCTTCATCAGTGCGTCGATCTTGTCGCCGGCCATGTGGCCGAGGTCGGCGGCGAACCCGATGAGGAAGACGGCGACGGCCACGAACCCGGCGCCGGCCACGATGAAGGGGCGGCGGCGACCGAACCGGTTCTTGGTGCGGTCGCTGAAGTAGCCGACGATGGGCTGGACGAGGAGGCCCGAGATGGGGCCGCAGAGCCAGATGAAGGACGCCCACACGTGCGGGATGCCGAGCTGCTGGCTGTAGGGGGTCAGCAGGGAGAGCTGCAGCGCCCACCCGAACTGCACCCCGGCCGCGATGGACGCGACCACGATGATGTTCCACAGCGGCGCCATGGCCTCGTCGTGACCTCCGTGCTCCATGCTCGCTAATCACGCTGCTATTCTCACTGCCGTGAGATATAGAGTCCTTCCTGAGCTCCCTTCGATCTCCTCCTCGACGACGTTTCGACTGCGACGGGACAAGACAAGACGAGAGAGACAGAGACCCCAGAAACCACCCTGCGAATCTCCTCCTCTCCCCTTCTCTCTAGTCCTCCCTTTATTCGTCGCTCGGAGCAGATCCTTTTGGGGAAAAGATAATTTCGGTTACATATGGAAACAAGCTCCTTATAAAAGGAAACAGATCGAAGAGAAGTGATAGAGATGAATGCGAGGGAGCGGTGGACACCCGTTCCCGTCGCTCCTCTGCCGCCCTATTTTAGGAAGGCGTTGCTGGCAGGGGATAAGGATCCAGCCCGATGGCCTTACGAATCGCCACCCCCATGGCTATATTTGGCACGGTAGGATTCGGACATATCCAATGCCATTCTGGGGGCGCATGGCAGATGAGATGGCAGCGTTTTTGCAGGCCTATTTTCCTGTTATTCGTACTTTTACAGTTTTACTTGCTTCTGCCATTCCAAGCACGTTCCTGTTATGAGGATGGTTACAGGAATACCATTTGGCACTGTCCCCAAAACAGTTGACCAGAAGATTAGCTGGAGCCCTAGACCAGAAAGGTCGCGTCCTCATAGGATGTGATACGACGTGAGATGGGTACGGACAAATTAGGAACGTGCCAATTAATTTTATTAGTCGATCCGGAGTCAAGAACCCACGTCACATCTTACCTAATTGGAGTTAAAAATAACAAGGAAGATGCTATTGTACAGAACAGACAAATACAACTTTATTAAACGTGCCTAATTTAATCTATAGCGTTACTCAATCCTATTGCGAATCGAAGGTAAGAGACCAAACGAGTCGCTGTCCCAATGGACTCGATTCCGTCCTCCGTGGATCTGGATCCCCGTCCTTGGCTGTCGACTTTCCAGCCTGAAATTGGTGAAAAAAAACCTGGGCGGCGTCCATTGCCATGTTTTGCGTGCACAGATAGTCCGGATCCAGATAACGTGCTTTTTTTTTTAATCTTCTTTTACTGTGTTCATAAGTAACAACTTGAGCGATTTGTGTATGTTGGCTTTCTCTATTTAATTATACTTGCCTTTACCAAAAAAAAAAAAAAAAAAACTTGAGCGATTTGTTTCTTATTATCTGAGTTTGGTCAATCTTATATTGATTACGAAAAGATTAATGGCTCGGAGGGGTTGTTTCTAGTCTGAAGTATATGAACTTAACTTATGAAAAGGGGTGAATCAAAGCAAAGGATCTTGGGAGTGAAAAATGGAAAGGACCAGCAAAACAACTTTAAGTTATATCCACGGTGACATCAATATCCCAAATTTTTTACCAAATACATATCATTGTGACAATAATGCCATCCGTTTATCACTAAAATCCTGCATTTTGCTTATGGAAGAATTACTAAAAAAATCATAAACCTCAATTTAGTTTTACTTTTTTTAACTAATTGAATTTCAAACCTTTAACATATATAACAATTAAGTCCATTTCATAAATTTTGGTCGGAAATCGTTGATATAGATATCGATTATCTTATATGGTATAGCCGCCGCTAATGTAGATAATTTTAAATAATATTTTTTGAATTATTTTTTTATTTATTATATTTTTTTATTTTATTCCCTTCCCTTCTTAGAAGCAAGAGCCAACAAGGTCTAGTGATGGCAAGGCTTGGCCTCGTCAACCATTGGCGAGGTCAACCTCACTAGCCCGATAAGGTCGTCGACTTGCCTCTAGTCGATCACTGAGGTCCAACTACTAGCTAGAGGTAGAAGGGAAGAAAGAATAAGAAAGAAAAAAAATTAAAATATTATCTAAAATTATCCATATCAATGCTATGTGCCACTTAAAATGACTAGTGTCCATGTCAATGATTTCCTATCAAAATTAACCAAATGGATTAAACTAACACAAATGCAAAAGTTTCAAGACTCAATTGGTAAAAAAAAAAAATTTAGGACTAAATTGACATAATTACAATATATTCATGACTTTTTTAGTAATTTTTCCCTTTGCCCATTGTCATAGTGACGGAATACCCAAAACTTTTTTTTTTCCAGAGTAATCAACATCCCAAACTTATATTGTTGTAACAAAAATTTATAGTATTATTGTTACAATGGGTTAGGGATCTTTGATGACTAAAAAAGGTTCGGAGGTTCTAGCATCATTGTGGGCATAATTTAAAGTTTTCATGAAAAAAAAAATTGGAATATTAACGTCACAATAAGTATAGTTTTTTTACCTTTGTGTTATCATTACAAAATGAAAATACCCATTAAATTCATCATCAATTGTTATAGATGGGTCCATCAAGTCCAACGTCTGTGTCCATCCGTTATACTTAATCTATTTGTCATAAATTTTGGGTCAAATCAACTCGTCATAATCCTGTATTGAAAAAGATGGTCACGAGAGATCAGAATTTAACTTTCCAAGAAGCTGCGGTCAAAGGGGGTAGGGAAAGTCATAAGTGCAAAGGTCATCCGTTCTTATCCTTTTGCTGCTTTATTAAGATATCCTAATATCTCATTCTCAATTTATTTACCTGAAAGAAAACCCGATCTTATCTCGAAATCGGGAGGAGTAACTGCTTTAGAATTAGAGTAAAAGGTAGCTTTCCCCCATTTGGATCTCACTTGTTACGCTTTTCCTATGATCACATCTTTGTTCCATTCACTATGTCGCACTTTGTCATATGTTTCGGTTCATGATTTTGATGACCTTTCAAAGAAAAATAATGATACTCATATTCAGCTTATTTGGCTAGAGTGGACGTTGCTTGAAAAATATTTTCTATATATCGAATTTAGCTTAAGGAAAATGGTTTAGCTTCTCCACGTTTGATTGGACTTTTAATATGAGTTATGAAACATTTTATGATGTTCACTATCCAATGCCTTTAAAGTGTGTTTATGATAAACGAATCGGGTCAAACACACGATCTTGGAATCATGCATGAGTCTAGTTCTGGAGGGTGATGACCCCCTTCCTCACAAGATCCATTTTCAATTTTTGTCATGTAGCTATAATTCTTTATATAATGAAATCTCTTTGATCTTGATCCTCTAAGTATTTTACTCTAGATTTGTCATTGCTTGGGAGCATACGGGTTAGATCCAAAATCTATAGGGTCCGATATCGAGGTGCCTAGATCCAGGATTCCAAGGGATAGACCCAAGACCCTGACCAAGCACATGATTCCCAGACTCAGGGACTTGGTCCCAAACTCAGTGACTCGATGTCCGAACCCAAGTTCCTGGGACAGATCCAAGGGCAACGCGACAAGAATAGGGTCCTAATAATTGCACCTCCCATGTTCTTAAGATTGAGTATAGGAACCATCGGCGGTCCACATCCTTTGTCTATTTAATCAATCACTATATAAAATTTATGTTCCTTTCATTACACTGTATCTTACACAAACTCCGGGACAACAAGCTATGCCACTAGTTTGGGCATATAATTTATAGCAGACATTTGCACCTATAGGCGGAATTTTTGTGAGAGACGGATATATGTTTAATTTTAAAAAAATTTCCAAGTTTCAATCCCCGCCTGTCAATTCTCTCCCCCTCGTCTGTTTCCAAAAGAGCATCCCTCACGAGCAAACAAACTGATTTTCTCCATCACTGTCAATCTCCACCACATCGCCGCCTTCATATTTGACGTTTCCGATTCATGATGTTCAATCTACTTAGATGTCATTTCGAAGACTGTAGAGGCCATGTTGTGCTTTTCAATAAAATGAAGAGAAAACGGAGAGAGGATAGGCTTTTTTGTGGAAAGTTTTCTGGACAACAATTTGAGATTTGTGTCTATTGAAGTTGAGCCCATTAGAGCAAAATTTGCCATGGCTCTAGCCATGTTGGTTGTGGCAATACAACCAGCTTGTTTCTGACCACATAAGAGAAGGGACATTCATGGAAAAACTGAAAAGTGGGACAAACTCCCAGTTTGATGATCCATAAAAAAGTTTTCGATATGCTTTTAAAAGCATGAATGATAATCATTCTATTCTAAAAATTGAATTTTTTTTAAAAATTTTTGGATGAGTTTTTGAGTAAAAATACGCATTTGATAATGAATTAATGATATAAAATTTATGTTTCTCAAATAGAAATTCGTTTGATAGTAACACAAAATTTCTTCATCCCGAGTGGTGGTGGGAGACAGGTAATAAGCAGGGATTAGCAGTGGGCATCCGGCGGCTAGTGACGAGCGTCCGACATTTGGTGAGGGGTGTTCAGCATGCAATGGTCAGCGATAGGTGGCTAGCATCCGGTGACGGGTAGCGGGCTTCTGGCGATCAATGGGCAACGATGGGTGATTGGCAAAAGGTGGGCTGCGGGCGGACGACGAGTGGTGATGAGCGGCTAGAGTTCAGCTGCTAACAGTGGGCTTCCGATGACCAGCGAGCTGTGGGCAGGTGACTGGCAAGCGGGCAAGTGGCGGGCGAGCGGCAAGTGGGCGGCAGGCACGACGGACAAATTGGCAATGTGCCAGTTAATTCTATTAATCGATCCGGAGTCAAGAACCGACGTCACATCTTATCTAATTGGAGGAAATTAAATAACCAGGAAGATGCGATTGGACAGAACAGACAAATGCAACCTCATTAGACGTGCCTACTGTAATCTATAGCGTTACTCAATCCTATTGCAAATCGAAGGTAAAAGAATAAATGAGTCACTCCGAATGGATGCTTCTGTCCTCCGGTGGATCTTGATCCCCTTCCTTGGCTGTCAACTTTGCAATCTGTAATTGGGGACCAAAAAAAACCTGCGCGGCGTCCATTACCATGTTTCACGTGCACGGACAGTCCAGATCCATCATCCAGACAACATACTCTTTTTTTTTTTTTTTCTTTCTTTTTTCTTTTGCTGTGGTAATAAGTGACAACTTGAGCGATTTGGTTCTTACTATCTGAGTCTGGTCAATCTTATATTGATTACGAAAGGACTAATGGCTTGGAGGGGCTGTTTCTCGTCTGAAGTATATGAACTTATGAAAAGGGGTGGATCAAAGCAAAGGATCTTGGGGGTGAAAAATGGAAGGGACAACAAAATAACTTCAAGTTATATTCACGGTGACATTAATATCCTAATTTTTTCACCAAACACGTACCATTATGACAAAAATACCATCATTTTATCACTAAAATCCTATATTTTGCCTATGGAAGAATTACCAAAAAAGACATAAACCTCAATTCAGTTTTAAACTTTTTTTTTATTCAATTGAGTCATAAATATTTTGCATTTGTGAAAATTAAGTCAATCTAATCAATTTTAATCGAAAATCGTTGATAGGGATATCGATCATCTTACATGGCATGGCCGCCGCTAATGTAGATAATTTTAAATATTATTTTTTTGAATTATTTATTTCTTTTTATATTTCTTTTCTTTTCTTCCCTTCTTAGAAGCGAGTGCCAAAAAGGTCTGGTGATGGCGAGGTTCGACCTCGTCAACCACTGACGAGGTCGACCTTACTAGCCCAACAAGGTTGTCAGCTTGCCTCTGGCCAATTATTGAGGTCTAGCAATTGGCTAGAGGAAGAAGGGAATAAAGAATAAGAAAGAAAAAAGGAAAAATAAATAAATAAATCGAAAAAATAGAACTATTATTTGATATTATCCATATCTTGGTTGCGCCACGTAAAATCGCTAACATCTATGTCAATGATTTCTGATCAAAATTAACTGAATGGATTAAATTGACATAAATGTAAAATGTTTAAAAATTAATTAGCCAAAAAAAAGTGGCCGGCGTTTGGCAACGAGTGGTAGGTTTTTAGAGATCGGTGGGTGATGATGTGCGACTAGTGGAGGGCAGCAACTAGGCAGTGAGTGACCAACTAGCAGCGAGTGGGTGGTAATGAGCGGCTGGAGTTCAGCGACTGACAGTGGGCTTTCGATAATGGGCAAGCGGGCAGGCGGGCGGGCGAGTGGGCGGCAGGTGCGCGAGCGGTGAGTGATGACGAGAGTAGACGATGAAAAGAGTTTTTATTTTTCACTTTAATTCCAGAAATAAAAAAGTTAAAATGTTTAACTTTTGATTTCTTTTTCAAAATTTGTTCTAGAAATAGAAAAATAAAATTGTGTTACCAAATCGATTTCTGTTCCAAACCTATTCCTTGAAATAGAAAAATTGAAAAATAGAAAAACGAAATAGTTATCATACGCACCCTAAAAAAATAAGTCATTCAGATATGTTAATAATTTTTTTTATTATGAAAGCATGTGGTATGTCACAAAAAAATAAATAATATTTTAGCTTTCTAGTAACTTTTTAAAATTTAGAGTAACTTTTGAAGGTTCTAACTAAATGGAAACTATGACAACAAATTTTATATTGATTTGTAATGTCTTGATTATAAAGGATTGTGTTATTAGTGAATTGTGATTTTTTTCCGATGGCCTCTTTCACGGTTTCTCCTTTTCTATCTATAGGTAGAACTATTAGGAACAATCTAAACTTCGACCCTTATTTCTTTCTTCATATTGTAAAGGGGAGCAAAGCCCGTTTTTTGCTCCTTCTATTGAGAAATCAAAGGCCCTCCTGCCGTCGTTTCAGTGACTCATAGGCTTTCCCTCTGTTCATTGTATTTGCGCGACTCCGGCGACGCCTGAAGGGGCAAGAAGCGTAGGCTCTAAACGGAGTTTAAACTTGGAGGATTTAGAGGTGAGAACTACAGTTTTGTTCCTCTCTCGTCTTTTGTGTGTGTGTGTTGTTTCTGATATTTTTTATCTGGTGAAATGGTCTTCGGTCTTTAAGTTTAGTCGGTGAATTGAACTTCTTATGTCAGATCTTCGATGATTATGCTTATTCAAATTTACTGCATTTGCTTTCGTCGGATTCATGGGACAGGCGCATACCTCGTATGAATACACTGTTTCAGAAGGTGCGCTTGCTTGTGACAAAGGATGGAGGGTATGAATAGACTTCAAGCGGTAATAGAAGTAACAAATTTCTTATACTTCGAGCAGTAAATTGAAGTAAGTTCCAATATTCTTATTAATTTTTAAAGGAGAAAAGTAAAAAATTTTGTGTTTAGTAACTTCTCATTCACTAGTAACATTTACTACTAATAGAAGTAACTTTTCATAAGTTAGTAACTATTTATTTTATTTTATTTTCATCTGGTTAAGAATTTAAAAAATTAGATCGAGAAGTAGTGGGAGACACCATAGGTTTCTCCCTTGATAATAACTAGTTTTTACCCACGCGCTACAAACGTCGCAACTATTTTTTAGATGATATTGTATGTTATAGTTACTCAATTATATAGTGATATCATTTTAGATGTAATATAGAGATTTTATGTATGTAGAAGTAATATGTCAAAAAATTATATAATGACGATAGTGTCCCTAAATCATATTGGCACTTGTAAAAGTGAGATAAAATGACAATTATCTAGCGGAGGAGTACTTAACCTACATGTGACTATATGCTGCTAAAAAATCAACTTGGCTAAGGCAGTTAAAACGTGGCCTAACTTTATTTCTTCTTTCCCCTTGAATAAGAAAGTCATCTTCACAAATTAGGGCCTCCAATTTTAGTTTCCCCGCAAGAGCACGATTTAAATAATTGAGTTCTGCTTTTTTTTTTTGGTCGGTGAGTTGTGCTTATTATAAAAATTCTTTTTATTTCTATGCGTTCTTAGAAGAGTTAAATACTAACCTCTCATCAAGATATTAAGATAAAATGTGATGACATCTATATTTTTTTCGTACAGGTTTTTTAACTTAGACGTGTTCCTTTATATTGGTCGGTTTTTCGGTCTAATTTTTTTTTTTTTGTCGGTTTTCGGTCTAATTTATAATCAGCCAAATCACCATGGAATACACAACATATTTAAATATTCGGCGAGTTATTTTCTCTGTTTTGAAACAAATTTAAAGTACGTGTCGATATGTATTTAATGAGTCCGGTTAGTTTCTCTTCCCATAGCCGGCTAATTATGGTTGTCCGTTCCAAGACCGAAAAGAACTTCAATCAATTTCCACATCGAATATATATTTTCGTCTATAAGTTTGAGATTACAAGAGATTAACTCGCTTGCGCTACTCTTTCTCCTGCAAACTCTCATCAGCGACTAAAACCTATTGCCCTCGCTACCATCGCCACCAGAGACTGAGCTCACAACAGCGTTTACTCCTGGCGAGCCGACAGGTTCCGCGGTGGCTTTGGGAGGAGACCAGTTTCCTCTGTAGAAATGCGTGAAATGCGAACTATTCTGCTGTAGAGACAAACAAAAAGCTATCTAGTGCCTTGCGACCCCAATTCCTTGTGGCGTCACTCGTGTTGCGGAATGGCCTTTTGGCGAGAGCAGGTGGAAGACCGACCAGTGCGAAGGATGACGTAGATCTCTCAAGAGGATATTAAGGCTGAACAGGATGATGAGATCATCCCGTTTTTTATCTTCAGAAAGTTTGATGTCGTCGCCAACCTTAAAGTAGCAACTTCAGGTGCTGCAACAGGACAAATTCTGCGCTTGAAAGGTACGTCAAAAAGTCGCATCGGTGTTTGATCAATGTCCACCGCCGGCCATGAGGGCGGGCATGGAAGCTTGTGAGGGAGGGTTCGGGAGCACGAATAGGGCCATGAGGGCGCTCACGACGGCCGCGATGGCGCCCATGACGAACGCCGGTAGGTTCCCTCCTCCTAATGCGTCGTCGAGCTTCCCACTCACCACGGACACGACCATCTGCAAGACCAAATTAGAAAGCACGAAAAAGGGACGTCTCAATCAATCATCTTAATCGAATCGAACCGTCGAGTGATCGAGTTCCTCTTTATGGCTATGCAGCGAATGGACTTTTATGGTACGTCAGTCTCTCTTTCTTGCTGAGTCGCGTGTTCTTAGGCAGGAGAGGATCGTGATGTTATCGTGAGATGTCTGACATGTAATTGTACAGGGAAGGAATGACTTCTTCACGTGGGCTCATGCAGAACTATACATGTCTTGAGGGGGAAAAAAGGGTTCTTTTTCTCGTCTCGTCTTCTATTTTCCTTTCAAGTACGAAACGGTCTATACCGATCGATGGTGGTAATAAAACCTAGAGCATATTCAAGTGATGGTGCACGTTGGAATTCGATTGTGTTCTTGTTATATTACCTGCGGGATGACGATGGCCATATTGAGAACGCCCAAAGAAAGCCCTGTAAGGATAATTCGATGATCAGGACGAGTTCATCAGTTTTAGTCTGGCCGAAGAACCAGAAAAAGAAAAAGAATTATTTCACCCAAAAAAATGGATGATTCCTTCACCTTGGCCAGCGCCAGCACTGGATGAGTAGATTGATGCCAAAGCGAATGGAATACTGTATGTGACCTGCGCAACGTCAGATGGAACGGAAGATTAGCGACCTGCTTGCTCCCGTTTGATTTTCCATTGCTCATGGAAAGTAGAAACAGAAGAAGGGATACTACTCACCGAGAGTGGGATACCGAGGGCGGAGAAGATGCCGAGAGCGCCGCCCTTGACGTTGGCGGGGGGCGGGACCAGGCCGTGGGCTGCGCGGTACGCCTTGGCCATCTTCGTGACGGGGATGGTGCCGGCCAAGCCGATTGCTAGCATGAAGTTGACAATGGCCCAATACCTCTTGACGCCGCCCACCACCTTCCCCATGGGCTCGACCACTAGAGAGGCGAAACCGAGGACCACCGAGTTGAGCATCAAGCCTAAGGAGCCGGCGTGAACACCGAGGTCGTAGAGCCGCTTCTCCGCGGGAGTCCCCTTCGCCTTCCCGCCGTACACCTCGAGGCCCATCCAGTCGGTGTCGTAGAGGATGAAGGGGAACCACGCGACCCAATTGAGGGCGGTCACGAGGTAGAGCAGCCACATTGGTCTGGACAGGTTCTTGAACGCCGAGGTCACCTCGCTGCCGAACGGCGTCATTGGCTCGAGATCGCCGTTGGCCAGCTCCTTGGGCGACGGGTGAATGACCTCTTTGACCGTCGCGACCACGCCGATAGTCACCACCGCGAGGAAGACGATATCGATGAGGAAGCAGGTCTTGAGGTTGGCGCAGTAGTTGTCGCAGGCGTCCGTGGCGGTGAAGGGCAGCAGCTTGTAGAGGTTGTCGATGGAGCCCACGGCGTAGCCGAGGACGTTCCCGACGGCCATGAAGAAGGAGTAGAAGGCGTTGGCAATGCGCATGCGCCTGTGGTCGTTGGCGGAGAGGTCGGCCAGGAGGGCGCGGCAGGGGCCCTGGAGCATGTTGTTGGCGACGTCGAGGATCCAGAAGCCGACCACGAAGATGGCGACCGCGCGGGGCTTCATTTCCCGGTCCAGCCTGTCGCCGGCCTTGTAGCCAAGATCAGCAGCGAAGCCGATGAGGATGACGGCGGTGGCGACGAAGAGGGCGCCGGTAATGATGAAGGGGCGGCGGCGACCCAAGCGACTCTTGGTGCGGTCGCTGAAGTAGCCGACGATGGGCTGCACCAGGAGGCCGGAGATGGGGCCGCAAAGCCAGATGAAGGACGCCCACATGTGCGGGACGCCGAGCTGCTGCACGTACGGGGTCAGCAGGGAGAGCTGCAGCGCCCACCCGAACTGGACGCCGGCCGCGATGGACGCGACCACGACGATCTTCCACAGCGGGGCCATGGCCACATGATCACCTCCGTACTCCATGCTTGCTATCATCTGTACTTAACTGTTGTCCTAGTAGCAGTAGTAGTAGTCGTCTCGTCGTCGTTGTCGTCGTAGCCGCGGCTGCATGCAGGGGATGGATATAGTCCTCCCTGAGCTCCTCCAGTTTGCGCTTCCGCTTGCGTCTCGGTGTCGTCGTGGGAAAGCGGGAGGAAGCTGCCGGGGCTGGACAGCGAGAGGGACCCGAAGCTTCCGGAATCTCCCCCCTCTTTATTCACTCTTTTTATTCAGTGCTGGAACTGGTCTTGAGGATTGGGTTCCCATGGAAACGAACTCTTATATAGACACAAGGATGGAGCAGAGAGAGAGAGAGAGAGAGAGAGAGAGAGGAAGTGAGATCGGAGAGAGCGATGGATACCCACTCACATTGATCGTGGTGATTAATTGCATTGCGCCACTTTTGGGATAATGACCGAGTCCAGTGGTCTTCAAATCCCGTTGGCTATACTTGGCAACTTGGCAACTTGGCATGTTAGGGTTCAGAACTTTTCATGCTATTTTATTATGGGGACGAGATTATTAGAAGTTTCATAATTCAAAATCGTTCACTTGAATTTATCCTACATGACTCTTTAGATTATTTTGGAATTCGAAGTGGCTTTTTAAAAGAAATTGAAGTCTAATGTGAAAAATTCTTTGTTTGTAACAAGAGCTAGCGAAACGTTTTTGGAAAGACTGTCTCTCCCCGTGAAAATAGTTGACTCCATAAAGAAAATTTATAGAGCTCTCTCTCTCTCTCTCTCTCTCTCTCTCTCTCTCTCTCTCTCTCTCACTTTTGCTCTCGTTCTATCTTCTCTTACTTTGGCTTGAAAGTAGAGTGCGGTAACTTCGATGACAATGATGCAGCTCCTCCTCCGTTATACACTGTTCTTCTTGCTTTTCTCTCCGTGTGCTCGCTCCGAGATCTAATATCCATCGCTGAAGGAAATAAAGAAGGGACGATGGCAGCTCCTCAGGGAGTGTGTGAGAGAATCTCTTTCATAGTACTTACGGTATTCTTATCCCCAATTTTATTTGTGCATGCGAGTGTTTCACTGTCGATCGTTTTCTGTTTTTCCCTGTTCTTTTTATCCTTGGCTGCAGATGTTGGATAAATCGACAGTGGTCATCGGATAATTAAACAAATTTACCTGGCATCGCCAAAAATGAATGAAATTAGCTGTAACCCAGAAAGAAGGGTCACGTCCCTTGTATTTTAAGTTAATTTGCTAGTGCGTTAGTTCATCAATATTAGCTAATGTCGAGTCGTATCCTTAGTTAATTTGCTAGTGTGTCAGTTCATCAATTTAAGTACGTACCTAATAGGGTCAGATAAGATTGAATATCAAATGAGTGGAATTCTGACAATTTGGAATGTCCAGTAAATTCTATTAAATTACCTGGATTCTAGAATCCACCCCATAACTAAAGTACTTCGTGGAGAACATGCATATGCAACTTTATTGGACATGCCTAATTTAATCTATGAGGTCCCATGATCCTATTGCAAATTAAAGGTAAAGAACAGATGTGTCGGTGTCCGAATGGATTTGATTCCGTCCTACAGTTGATCAACTTGGCTGCCAACTTTCCAATTTAAAAATGGGGAGAAAAACTATGAAGCATTCATACTATGATTCATGGAATAATTTCAAATAAAAACCTAAAGTGAGATCATTTTCTCAAGGGTTAATACCTTGAAAAACTCCAAACTGGTACACTTGTGACAAATTTATCCAAAACTATTTTTTTGACCATGAAAAACCCCAAACTGGTACACTTGTGACAAATTTACCCCGATCGACCATAAAAAACCCTAAATTGGTACATTTATGACAAATTTACCCAAAACTAATTTATTCGACAGCAAAAAACCCAAAACTGGTAAATTTGTAACAAATATACCATCCGCTAAATTAGATTAATACCACAAAAAAATCACAAAAATTGTAAACTGTGACAAACAGAGCGTAAAATCCTAAATTGGTATACCGATCAACTGTCACGTGTCATTTAACTTAATAATTTCACAGTAAAATTTAACAAAAACTAACAAAGGGTAAATTTGTTACAAGTATACCAGTTTAGGATAAATTTGTCAAAGGTATACCAGTTTGGGGTTTTTGATAGTCAAAAAAATAGTTTGGGGTAAATTTGTCACAAGTGTACCAATTTGGGTTTTTCAGGGTATTAACCCTTTTTCTCAAAAGATAACTCAAAGTAAACATTATCTTAAATAAAGAGTAAACAATGGATTGTTTTCTCAAAAAAGAGCTTAGAATTGATATTATCTCATATAAAGACTTGAAGTGAAAATGTTAATCTTAAATAAGAATTCCAGTGACCAAACCTTCATCAGTTGGCTTGCACATGCGGTGCACTTTCGACTCGCGTGCTTATTCAGCCAACAAAAACGACAACAACTAGGGTAATTTTCTTTTCAAAATCTGTTTTGACCCAATTTGAAGAAGCCTTAAATTGAAGTCAGGGTTCCTCGAGAGCTCTTGTGGGAGAAATTTTCGTCCTAATATCACTGATGTAACTTCTGTTTTTTGATTGTGTCTATCATTCCTGACTCCCTCATACTTCCGCTGGAATAAGAACACAGGTGACTTGTGCAAGCCAATCAATTGGAGAAGATTTGACCTACTAGTGAGTTCGAGTACTTATTTTGATTGAATTAGCCATTTTAAGCCTTTATTTGTAAAAATATTTACTCAATATTACTTTTTTTCTTGAAATGGCCTTACTTCAAGCTTTTATTTAAGATTGAATTAAACATTCATGTCCTTATTTGAAACATAGTCTACTTTGGCCATTTTATGAGAATCCTAACATACTTCAAGTTCTTATTTGAGATCATGTTTACTCTAGATCCTATTAACTGCAATTCAGGCTCTTATTTGAAATATTCCCTATTTCATGTGCACAATAATCCAAATCCAACTAACAAGCTTGTTTTTATTTTCTATTCTCTTACCGTGGCAACAGTAATGACTTGAGAGATATGGCTCTTTCTATTTGTGTTTGGTCAATCATACCTTAATTACTGAAAGATTGATGGCTTGGATCAACTGAGACCCAGCTAACAAAAATATAGAAGGCTTGGATCAAAGCAAAGTACATTGGGATGAAAAATGAAAGGTTATATACTGAAAAGAAAGTCCTAATCACCAAAATTCAAATTTATACCAGTATAATAAAAATACCTCCATCTACTATCAAAAATCTTAAACTTTGCCCGCGCGCCATTTCTTATATGCCATTACCTATATCCAGTGAGCTGCAGGAAGCGGCAGATAATGATGGGGATGCAAATGATGAGCTCAATGACCTAAACCCAGTGTTATTGTTGAACGGTAATGATGCCCAATAATGACCAACTCTCCCAAACCAACCACTCCCCCACTTTCCTTTCCCTTCTCTCTCTGTCTTTATTACTTGGTCAGTCGTGGCGGCTTTGATTACGATGAGGTCTCTCGTATGGTCTTCGGATAAGAGCGGTCGTCGCTGAGGTTCTTCCCCAGGGGCTTTGAAATTTGCTCTCCAGTGGAGCCGTGCGTTGCAACGAGTTCCAAACTCTGTCATGAGATCGTTCGGTTAAGGGGTTTAGATAAGACTCGACCCTTCCTATGGTCCATAGTTGTTATTTTCCAAGGTCCTTCGGGCGGAGATTCTATTATATTTAAAGAGTAATGCTAGAGATGCAAAATATTAATTTGTAAAGAGATGTGTCATATATCTAATGTAACAAAAATTCGTAATTTGATGTCACATGATGCTAAAGAGTTTGAGGTATCAGTGTCGTAATGAAAAAAACTTAGGGTTTTTGGTGACATGAATAAGAAAAAAAATTAAGGCATTGAAATCACAATAAACATAGTTTATGAATTTTTATTGTGCTTATCCGAAATGAAAATACCTATTTCCTTCACCAAATTCTAACAAATGGGTTTCATCATGTCGAACGTTGGTGTTTATCCGCTATCCTTAATCAACATGTCGTAAAATTTTGAGGTAATTGAACTCGTCACGATCATCCACTGAAAAAGTTGGGTCACGAAAGATAGGAATTTAACTTTCCAGGAAGCTGTGGTCAACGGGTTAAGGCAAGGTCATGATTTCCATGGTCATCCGTTCCTTTCCTTTTGTCGCTTTATTAAGAAAGCACGATCTGATCTCGAAATCTGGGGAGAAGTGGCTGCTTTAGAAATGGAGTTAAAGTGGCTGCTTTAGAATTGGAGTTAATGATGGATTTCCCCATCATTTCGATCTCCCTGGTTGCGCTTTTGCTATAGCCACGCTCGCGATGTTGCGCTTTGTCAAAAGATTGATTCATAATTTGCACGACCTTTCGGACAAAGCGCGATGGTAATTGAGTTCCACTTTAACTCACGGACATGGTACGATGCTTGCAATATATATATTTTGAATTGTGGCACTTAGCTCAGGGAAAATGGCCGTGATGCATTGGACCTTCCAAATGTGCTATGACACGTTTTAGGAGCTTTTGGTAATGCCACATCCGTGATGTTGCGCTTTGTCAAAAGATTAGTTCATAATTGGCATGACCTTTTGGACAAAGCAAGATGGTAATCAAGTTTCACTTTATCTCATGAACATTGGACGGTGCTTGCAAATACTTTTTAAATGCAGCACTTAGCTCAGCGAAAGTGATTGTGGTCCACAAGACCTTCCAAATGTGTTAAGCTTAAGACAAGTTTTAGGGGAAAGCATAAAAAAATGAAAATGGTATATCTATTATATTAATACCAATTCAGTCCTAAATATTTTAATTTGATCAATTTAGTCCTAAATTTTTTTTCACATTGTATCAATTTAGTTCAATTATTCAATTTATATAAGAGATTGTTAATGTAAAAGTTGACTATTCCACATGGTATGGTTAGCGCTGATGTAAATTTTTTTTTAATTTTTTAGGTGCTATTTTTTATTCTTTTCTTTTCTTTTCTTTATTTTCCCCCAACTGTGGGATGCCAAGGTAGCCAAGCGAACCTTGCTAGCCATAAGCAAGGTCTAGGCAAGGGTTTTCGTGCCCAGATATAAGCCAAGGTCATGACGCCCTCGCCTGTTGGCTAATGAGGGTGTAAGGACCCTTGATTAGGGCCGATGAGGGTCACTGGCCCTCTCCCGTGGGTGGCAATGGTCAACCGGCTACCTCGTTGGCCAAAAGCGTTAACCAAAGCATAGTAAAGGAAAAATAAAAAATATAAAAAATATAAAAATTTGTAAAATTTGCTCATGTTAATGCTGATCATGCCACATAAGATAATCGACATCCACGTTAGCAATTTTCGGCCTAAATTAGTCAAATGGACTGAATTTATAACAATGCGAAAATGTTGAGGATTAAAATCAATATAATTAAAATGTTTAAGATTAAATTGGAGCCAATGAAATAAGTTTAGGGTTTTTTTTTTATACTTTTTCCAGACATTTATGATGTTGACAATCAAATACCCCCTCTTATAGCGTGTTTACGACAAACAAATCGGATCAGACACACAATCCCAAGACCTTGCATGAATGAATTCAAGTGGGGGCTAGTGACCCCTTCGCTGTGAGATTCACTGTCCTTTATAGCTTACCAAATTTTATTATATGATTATAATTTTTTAAAATAATAAAATCTTATTATTCTAGATTTCTCATTACTTGGGATCTTAGCTTGGGGGTTGGACTCGGAATCATAGGATTCGGGATCGAGGTGCTTAGATCTAAGGCCCTGAGGCATGAACCCAAAATCCTAGCCAAACACATGACCCCCCTAGGCCAGACTCGGGGACTCGGTACCAATGCCAGTTGTAATTGAAGGTGGTGACTTGTAATTTTTGTCGAATGTATTGGCGACACAAAAAATGAATGGCAACAAAAGATTGAATTCTTGGAAATTATTTTCTAGTAGATGCAATTGATAGGAAATAAATGAGATGTTGACAAGTGCCTTACTATAAGAAAAGTAAACACCTTCACTCTTAAAAATCTTTCCTCATTTGGTAACATTCGAGTATTGAATGGTATAAGCTTGAAATCAATATATCAAGTAAACAATCATAAAAAAGCAAATTACTTATGATTTTTAGTTGACATTCTAAAAAAAAATATAATGAATTATGAGTTTAACACATTATGTTTAATGAAAATACATATGTCCCTTGATCATTATCTAACAATTTCTTATTCATAGATCTCGTGTTGGGTTAATAGAAAACCGCGAAACGACTTTGCCGCTTCAAACCAAGAAAAAGAGCCGTTGCTTCTCTAAAGTTAAAAATAGAAGACAAGTGTTTTTTGAATTGTATCCGCCAAAATGTACAACGACGAAGACCAAACCGTCAACTTCAATTTCAGCTCCTCCTCCGATCACTTCCTCGACCTCGACGACCCCATCCACCCCATCCGCGAGCACAACTGCCCAGTGGGTATCTGAAGCCTGATTACCGCTGTGCACAAGTCGTCACGAACAAAATATACGAACGTGACTTTGGTTAGAACATGACGAACTTCATCTTATTTTCAAATTTGGATTACGTGTGCGGCTTCAGAGCTGCCTTTTTCTCTTAGTCAGGTGTAGTCATGCTTCAAACCAAATTCGACCTCCTTAAATAGGTAGTGTTTTGCAGTTGTCTTGATGTCATTTAGAATTCCCAGGGACTTTTTCTAACGTGGGTTTTTGTGCATTTGCTGGCCCCTCCTATTAGTTCTTGATCACATCACTGATTATGGTGCTACGAATAACAGCGTTGCCTTTCTTGCAAGGAGATGAGTGTGACAATCAGACCTAATAGAAGATGAAGGCTTTAGTTTCCCACGGATCGTATGGTGCAATGCCATAGTCACTTCTTCCTCAACATAACAAAGGCTGAAGGCTTTAGTTCCAGGTACGGATCGCACAAAGTGAGCATGATGTCAATCATTCAACTTAAACTTCTCTGCTATCCTTCAACCAGTGCCATACCGAGAGTGTCATTTAAGTAACTATTCCATGGATGAGGTTCAGTGGTTCTTGGCGCCTAATCTCCTACATGAGTTGTGACTAGATCACGTCGGCCATAGATCAAGCGGGTTATAAGATACAGGCAGTGAGCACCGATCAACTACAGCAAGATTGAAGCACAGAGAAATTGGCGGAGGTGAGAAAGAAGAATCTAACAGCGAGGAAAATGCATCCTTCCCTTAACTGCTTGGCCAGAAATAGGTTGAGTAGTCACCAATAGTGATGAAATTAACTAATTGAAGTCTCCATCCAGCTAGATAAGAAGATATCTTTGACCAGGTTGAATGTATTACTCATTTCCTCCTATTCTTTTAGCAATGTTATTCAGCATATGCCACTGCAGGACATTACAATAATCAGACAGGGAGAGTTTTGGTTATAGCTTATGAGTGATGAGCTTCTTAAACACTAAAACAGGACGATGATAGAAGAGCTAATTCAAGAAGATAATGTAGATCCATATACATCTGGCGAAGCAAATGCACCAACTTAGACAGGTTTTCAACCACAGAGAGAGTTTACAAAGAGGAAAAACACTTTTTTTTTCCCAATTTTGCTTTATGTACATTACACCATAACCATGAAAGTGAATTAGACAAGTTGAATAACTCGTGTGGAATTCCAACCTGCATTAGAGCCTGAATTTCCCTCTCCACTCTCCAGCCATAACAGGTTTTGTCAGGAAGCTGACATAGCAGCTAGACAGCATCATATGTCGGGTTGAAGAACCTGATTACAAGCATATAAAATGCCTGGTTCAATATTGGTAGCACCGTGGCCTATACCTATGTGCTTCTGTGAAGTAAACAATGCAAACAACAGTAAGATTGGTGAGGACATAAGTCAACTTTTTTAAAACTGTAGACAAGAAATATTTGACATAATCTTTACGAATCAGAAAATATTTGACTAACATAATGCGAAAAGAACTTCCATCATATCCATACATAACCAAAAACTTTTCAGTCTGCATGAGCAAAATTATTCCATTTCGATTGGTAAAGCTGACTAAGCATTACAAGTTGTTAAAATTCTCAATATTTCGGAATGAGGAACTGGTGTCCATAGCTCAAATTTCAAGACAGAAACATTTCCTCAGAAGCAACAGATTTATTACCAAGAAATCAGGAATGGCTGTTTCAAGTTGTAGACACTAATAATCAAGTTGTCATTAGTGACTGCATCAATTTAGGCACTGGAAATTGCACATTAATCAAAATTCCCTGTGCCAGTCCCAAACTGAAGTCCAGTTCTTCAATTTATTTAAGCATAATTGTATAGCATTCTTGGGAAAACAAAAGTACATGTAAAATTTTTCTTGTTTTTCAACAGAACAAACCCAAGGAGGATATTGAAAAAAAGGAAACTACTTCTTTGTCTCAAAAGCTTCAATATCACATCCCACAAGAATCCCAAAGTTAGTCTAGTCCATCGACATATTTAAGTACAAATTGATTTGGCATTGTCCAAAAGAAGAAAAAAAAAAACAAACAAACAAACAAACCTTCTTGCAAGACCACAAAGAAAGGAGAAGAAATGGTCAACCCCAAATCAACTAATGTCAACCTACAAGTGGGAAATAAAGAAGATAGTAATCACTAAATGCCTAATACAGAATATGTATAAGTATATTGGCAATAAAAATAAAAAATTGGTTTAACAAGTACCGATTTCCAAATTGGTCACTTGTCAAGAGAAACCAAAATCGAGTTCGGCTCCATCGTCATAGTTGACAACTCTGCATTCAATTCACAAAGAAAATGAGAACTGAAGTATCCATTGTAACATAGAACGGCATAAACAATGTACAAAAAATTTTCACCTGGCTCAAAATTTTCGAGTTCTTCTAAATCCTCCTCAACCAAAAGTGAAAGTGGTGCAGAGCGTAGCCAATCTCGAGCACATATAAGAGCCTCCACCATACTTGGGGTCAAGGAGCTATGAAACATGTCAAGCACACAACCTGTTGTGCTAAATGCAGCCTCTGATGCTACAGTCGAGACGGGCATGGCCAAAATATCTCGAGCAATGTTAGAGAGGATAGGATATCTCGAGGCATTCACTTTCCACCAATTTAAGATATCAAAGTTGGGACTATAACGTTCACATCCTTCCTCCAAATACTTATCCAATTCAGATTTTTCTTCCAAATAATATTGTCCCGTTTGGCTAAGATACTTCGCGGTCATAATGTCAGCACCAACTTCAGGATACTTTGACACGCTTATCATCTCTGTGCTCTTTAACCTCAAGTTGCCTTGGGGGCATATACCGGTGCGGTATTGCTCGAACAATGACATTAAAGATTTTAAAACTTTATCTCGCAAAGTTTCTGACTGCTTACTCTTATAAACATCGTTAATCAGCCATTTCACATATTCCCACTTATGTCGAGGGTCAAATATGCAAGCAACAAACAAAGTAAGATTAATGTTGTTTACATTGCCAAAATACTTATTAAATTTGGTCTTCATTTTCTTGGCCATTTGTCGCAAACTTTTGTCCTCGTTCTCACAAAATCCATCAATCATCATATGAACCCCATACACATGCTTCACCATATCATTACTAGTGACATAAGAAGAACCCGAAACTTTTAAAGTGGTATCAAAGAACAACTTTAGGAAAGGAAGAAATTGACGAACATACTCCCAATCATCACTAGTAGGCAACCCTTTCACCTTAGAGAGCTCTTCAACAAATTTGCTATCTTGAATTTCCAATAAGCCAAAAGCTTTTTGAAACTTCAAAGCCGCCTCCAACATCATGTATGTTGAGTTCCAGCGAGTCTCCACATCCAAATATACAAGACTCGTGTACTCAATATTCTCTAGCTCAATACAACTCTTAAATTGTTTCAACCTCGTAGGGGAAGACCTTACATAATGAACAGCCGAACGTATTTTAACAATGGAATCATCAATGTCTTTCAACCCCTCTCTCACAATCAAGCTAAATATATGAGCGCAACACCTCATGTGAAGTAACTCACCTCTCAATACTAGAGAGTTCCAAGAGTCGAGTCTCATTTTCAAGAATTGAATTCCCAAGTCATTTGAATTTGCATTATCCATGGTGATAGAAAATACTCTATGAATTCCCCAACTAGTTAAGCATTCCTCTACTGCTTTTCCTATTATCTCGGCAGAATGACCCGGGATTTGACAAAAATTCAAAATTTTCTTTTGCAACTTCCAATCAGCATCTACAAAATGAGCAGTGAGACACATATAGCTCAAATTCTGACAAGAGGTCCATGTGTCAGTAGTAAGACAAACCGTAGGAGATATATCGGAAAAATATTTCTTCAATTTGCTTCTTTCATCCACATATAACTCAAAACAGTATTGCCTCAACATGTCGCATGACGGGATTATAAACTTCGGCTGGATTCTATTCACGAATCGCTGAAATCCCTCATGTTCCACGAACTTGAAAGGTAATCCATCAAGAATAAACATGATAGCTAGTTCTTTTTTACTAGCATTTTGATCAAATTTCCACGAACTAGATGAACTACCGACCCTAACAAGTTGATCCGAGGCAATTTTTCGCCTTTTCTCCACGTTTGCATATGGGTATTCTTTACATCTAGCTAAATGATGATGCATTGCACTAGTCCCTTGACCACTAGCACAACCAATTTTTGCCCCACAATATAAACATTCAGCCTTTTCTTGGCCCTTATCTGCACAAGGAACCCTTTGAAAGTGTTCCCACACAACAGATCTCCTCTTTCTATCTCTCTCTACGACACTAAGATCCTTCGTTGAAGACATCTACCAATCCTTCTATCTATGACAATCAAACCTGAAAATTATCATTGCAATAAGATATAATGTGCTGGACCAATTCTCTTCTACAATCAAATAGTAAACAAGTAAGCAACATGAAAGCTGTAGTCCTCCACATATTCTTGACAAACAACTTAAAAAGCTAGCAAGCATCCCTAGGTTCACATTCATAGAAAGTGTTGTACAACATCAACATTCATAGGGCCAAAATTACTCCCCCTCTATTTTTGAACAATACAATGATGAACGAGCACATGCACACAACACAATCTCAAATAAAATCACAACGCATGATGTAAACACAAAAACCTGAATAAAGGCAGTGACTAGATAAGAAAGAGAATTATCTTTACGGTACAGCTTCATCAGCTCATAAAACCGCACTAATCTCTCATTTATGGATGAGCAGCAGTAAAATTTTTCACCCTGAACTGATTCTACTTCTGTTTTCAAGTGGCTCCGTCAAGCTATAAGAAAAAGGCCATCGGCATAGAAACAGAACCGAGCACAAGCGCAGAACAACCAAGACAGAGGCGAAATCCACCAGCAACTATTCCGGAAGAGGGACAAATGTAAGTCAAAACACCGAGAAGATAAGATCCCCCATCCCTCTCCAACAAGGAACAGGGAAATCGAAATCGAAATCGAAATCGAATCTACGAAACGAAAGCCGAAACATGATAAGAGAGGCGAGAAGGGAAGGATCGATCGAACCTCGTGAGGAATCACGGGGGGTGGAGTTCCAGAGAAGGCCGCGAACGAACGCGGACGCGACTGGAGTTGCAGAATCGAGAGCGGAAAGGGGACGCGGACGGAGGAGGCGGGTCCGACGGGACGACCGGAGCAGCTAGGGTTCTATGCTTCAGCTCGGTTTCCGGGTCTTGACCCGAACCGAACCGAAACCGTTACGATGCCCGGATATTTTCGAGCTCTTGTCCGAATCGGGGGACCCGACCCGAAATATGGTGGTGCGGAGTTGGGGGGAGAGAGATCGGGCATCTTGCATCCGACCGGGAAAATGCGGATTTTTTACTCCGGCCCGTACATTTTGCCTCCTCCGGTGTTTTCTTATAGCGCGAAAATTACCAACTTAATATAATAAGCAATCAACAATTATTTTTGCCAATTAACCTTTATTCGAAATTACTGAGATTCGACTGTTGCACTAAAATTAATTACATTAGTATACCAACTAATTTTACTCACTCGCCAACTTTATCCTGCTTAGTTTTAACGAGTGCCAACGTTTTTTTTTTTTTTTAGTACTTCTAGAATTACAAACTACTCCAATAATTTATTAACATTAACTTTTTCAGTCACTTACCAACTTTTTTTAATCTTACTTGGTTCTAAAATGTACAATTTTATATTTCCAAAATTAATAACTACTTTATTAATATACCAATATCATTTTTTTTTGTCTACCAATGTGTTGAAGTTACTTTTGTATGATATTACTACTTGTAATTTGATCGATTTATCAACGTTCATCGCATTAAGTTACTATATAATTATAGTCACTTACCAACTTTTCTATCTTGCTTGGTTCTAAAAATACCAACATTTAATTATGCTCTCAAAGTTATCGACTTGTTTAATAATTTAAATATATTTGTTTCTATGACCTAGTTATATATTAGATAATTGGTGATTTTGGAAGTTGACAAATTATTAAAGTAGTTAGTGACCTGCATATAAGCTTTTATGAAAGAGCCAAAACTAAAAGCTTCTATAATACAATTCCGTCTCATCTATTTTAGAAGCACACCATTCTTTAATCTTGAAGAGTGGCTAGGAAAAAAGATAATCTTCAGGCCTTGCAGTCAGCATAATCTTTTAAAAGTAAAAATTATGGCAATAACACGGGTGATTCTTAAACTTCTCAATAATATTCAATGCATTCCCTAAACTTATTTTATATTTAATCTAATAATTGAATTCTCAAAAATACACTTAATGCAATCTTTTTATAAGCGTATTGTCACATTACATGTATTTTATTTTATTTTTTACCATGGATTGCCATGTCTTTTTTCCTTAGTTAGAAAATATTTTCCTTTCTCTTTTAGCCAAAATAAAGAGAGGTATACAATAATTATGGTTATGTTAGCTCATGGTGTTCTAAGAGAACGATTCAATAGGATGGAGTCTTGAAAGTCTAAGGACTAAATTGAATAAAAATAAATTCAATAATCACGTTTAATATCAAATAAAAGTTAAACACTCGTGTGATTATTCTCGGCAACGAAAGCTGAAAGCTGATAGGAATGGGAATTTTCCGGTGCAATTCATTTCTCAAAGTTACTTGCCGCACACAACTCCTATACAATGTCACCTGCCTATAAAAAATTTCCCATTCTTATGCATCCCGGCAAGCACAAAATTACTAGAGAATAAGAGAAGTCAAGCTATTAAAACGCGCCTCCAGTTATTTATCCGGTTGGACAAAGTCCAAGAAGGCAAAACTTCAAGAGAAAAATAACTCATGGCTCGGACATCTTTTGGGGGCAATCCTTTTTCCCTTTTTATCATAGTCCGCGTTTTTTTCAAGACGAATTTTTATCTCAGATGATAGAGTTGAGACACCAAGGTTATATTTTCAAGAAAGACACGTGGATAGTAATGCCATTATTAATGAATTTGGTTCAGTTTTGAAGTATCGATGTAAATTATCAAATGGTAATGTATTTTCTATATTTTTTGCATGACTTTTCGAAAGAAATCTTTGCCTAATAAAATCGGGACTTGTGGACGGCAACGCGGCTACTAATAATGGTCTAAGGGGAAGGGACGCGGGGGGCCAGGGGGAAGTTTCCCTCCAAGACAATCTCGCGACCGTTTCAGGACGACGGAGAGTCAGCAGCTCTCGGTCGACTTGGAACTTCAAAAGCCAAACTCAGGAACGAACGATCTCCCATCTCCCTCGGTTCATCCAGAGTCCCCTCTCCCTCTCCACTTCCCGATGGTGTTCAAGTTCTTGACGTTCATCCCCAACGATAATTTCCTCAACACGCGGCCCGGCTCGCCGCCGGCCTTCACGCCTTCGCCGTCGGTGGCTTCTCCTATCGTCTGCAGCGGTTGCACAGGCGTCATCAGTAGAATTCAAGCTGCAACTGCGGGATCGGTCCAGGTACGGTCCCTTCTCGATCATCATCGAGTCCAGTCACTAGAAACCTGGTCATCCGTCCAAACTCTGCTTAAAATCGTGAATTCTCTTGGAAAGATCACGTTTCATCTTGATTTCATGCATCAGAGATATGGAGGAGCTGTGGAGGTGACGCAGGACGAGAATCCCGGGGGAAGGAATGGTTCGGCAGGAAAAGCGAACACAATTTCCGAAAAACAGGTAGAGATTTTCGAGAGCTGTCGTTGGGATTAACATGTCCTTCATCTTTAGTGATTCAGCCTCTGAGTGGCAATTCATTAGCATAGCTTGGATGTCGTTGAACTTCTTCATCTTACTTTCTGAGATGAACAAAGAAGACAAGCGTTAATATGGATGTACATGTTGCTGATACGTTCTCCCTGCACTTCTGGCCTTGTAATATTTCCGACAACTTGTAGCTGCTGTCCTTGCGCTTGGATGTCTCAATATAAGTCTAATTCAAAACTGTACATATAAGTCAATCACCTTCTCAGAATGCCGTTCTCTTTTCTTTTCTCTACTTAAATAATTCTCCCCAGGATTTTCCCCCTAATTGTTGTGTGGTATTTTTTCCCGTAGTGGTTCTGTTTTGCAGCGCGTCAAGAGGATTTCCATAGTAAAAGCTTTGTTTTTCAGATAAATTTGTTGGGACTGGTCTACAAATTTCCATTTGGTATCAGAGCACCAGGATGTCTAGACGAAAATTGAGTCTTTGAGGCCCTTTCACATGTCTCCTCTTTAAATTTTATTTTCTCCCTCTAAATATGGGCCCACATTCAGCAGACGTGTAAGTTAACGGAAGCTTACTCCATGGTATAATATCTGTTTTTTAATGCACTGCCGAACTTTAGTGACCATGAAAGTATGCTATCCGAGTGCTAAAGTGCGATCATTTCGTACAAATTCAATTGTTCATGGGACTTTCTCATGATGAAACAATTGTTTTTCTCTTTGTGCTTTTGTATTAAATGTTATTAAGTTGCTTCAGAATTGCAGTCATCCGTTTGTCCACTCTTTAGACTGGCGTTTTATGAGTCAACAGATTGAACCTTGAGTTGCAGAAATCATGCTTGATCTGGAATTTTGTAATTCTAGTGTGAATTTGATCCTAGAACTCTAGTGTTCTTTCCATGTAGTGGGATATTTAATCTTAATGATGTGTAAGAACAGAAATGGAAACTTGTTGGCCAGGGTTGGTCAGGTAGTAGCAATGTGGCGATCATTGGTCTGCCTAAATTCTTGTCGTCATCATGCTTCTGCATGCCTTTACCCTCATGACCTGTCCGTTCTACTTTTTTCCCTGTAATGCAATAAATGTTGGATCTTCATCCTGCTGTCACTTAACTGAGCTTTTACCAGCTAAAAGAGAAACGGCAAGTGGAGGACATTGTGTCAATTTTTTTTTTTTTTTAATGTATAATGTGTAGGGATAACCCACATTTTTTGTTTTCTGTTAGTCCTGTTGACTGGTGCCTGAAAGCAATTCTTAAGAGCTGCTACATATAGGAAACTTGTATTTCCACAACACTGAAGTTAGTAAAAATGGAGTGATTTCTTATGTTAAAGCATGAATTACATAGTGCTGGAAGATCAGCATTCTACATTTGCAAAGCACATCCTGTAGCTTAGAAAGTGCCCTAAGGGCATCCCTCAAGATTTTCTAGTGATTTTGTTGTGGACAGTCCAGGGATTATCTTTAGGTACTGATGATGTCGGGAATGGCACAGCATTTTCCTTTTAAAGATTCAAAGGACCAATTAATTTTGTTGTTTAATGTAGTTTGTTTGTCGGATAGGTCAAGGAAGTCGGCCTTATTGCCAAGGCAGTTGGAGTTCTGGATGCAATTGGTGGTACTATGACAAATTTGAACATGAACAGCAGTTTCAGGTCAAGAAGTACAATAAAAGAGAAGATTATATCAGTTTTGGCTTTTGAAGTTGCAAATACTATAACAAAGGGAGCCAACCTTATGCAATCCCTCTCAGAACAAAACATTATATATTTGAAAGACGAATTTCTCCCATCAGAAGGAGTGAAATACCTCATATCAACGGATATGGATGAACTATTGAGAATTGCTGCTGCTGACCACAGGTAGTCCATGGAGGATTACCATTTGTTTTACTTTAAGCTACATATGGGGAAACCTGCTATTTTAAATTAGGATGTGTGGAACATTACCATCTTGCTGTGCAATCTGACAGGGAAGAATTGCGATCTTTTAAAGAAGAGGTGGTGTGGTTAGGAAATCAATGCAAAGATCCTCAATTCTACAATTTGGACCGTTATTTCATTAAGTAAGCAATTGAGTTGTTTTATTACTGCTTCTGCTTAAACACAGCTTTCCAGGTAATTACCGATCTTGCACCTGCTCTCTCTCCATTGTCTCACAGGATGGAGTCAACACCTCACCAGGGACACCATCAAGGAAAGATGCATGGGTAGCAATGCTGCCATTAATGAATCTTGTTCAGTCTACATCTGTGAGTACTTCAGCTAGCCATGCATTATTACTTAGGTTGAGAGAGTGTCTGCGGCATGTCTTAGTTATTTCTTTACGTTGCAAATCTGGAGTTGTACCTCATGGCAAAATTTTCTTGCTGAGAAATCACTTTCCGTATTGTCTGGGTGATTTTCCAGAGCAATGTAAGGTGGACGGAGTAACCTTGGTTTGATTTTTCATCCTCTAGGAGGTTATTTCAATCAATTTTCTTTTCCTTTCTCTCGTATTTTAATCTTTCAGAGATTCTTTCTATCATATTGTTGTCCTTTTACCGTTTAGATGAACTTTCAGTAATTTTTCTTGTCTTCACATCCTATTCGATTATTGTTATTGCTTTGTGTCAGAAATTACCACCTGAAATCAAAATGAAAAATTATGAATTTAAAGTCTAAATACAGCTAACCTCACCCTACCTGCCAAAATTCATTTCCATGCATCTGGAAATTTCAATTGAGTAGGAAGGCCTTCTGGTCAAGTAGTTTGCTAACTTTTGTGACTACTTTTGCAATCAGGGTTATCCTTGAACCTGCAGGTAGCACCCTGCTTATAAGTTCCTCAAAATATCACTTCTGCAAGGCATTATATAATGATGCAAAGCAGAGATACTACTTGGGATTCATTCAGATATTGTCAGTGAGGAAGGACAGTACAGAAATTTAGGATCTAGGCATTCAAATACCTCAGTAATAAGTTTAGGAGGTTTGTCATCAATGTGACCAGCCGCTTGCATAATTTTCTCTCCTGCAATCTTCCATACCAGTAAAATTATTAAGACAGGAACCATTTGCAAAGTTTTCTACCTGCATATGTAACCTTTAGAAGGCATTAATCATTAACATCAAACTTTCTGTTGGTCAAAGATGAAGTGGGAATAGAGCACTAGATATGGATTCACCAGGAGGAGGACAACACATATTCAGAAACAATAAGAGGTGTCTCTGGAGTCTGGACATCTTCAAAAACTGACGTTAGTTAACTACAATCTCACCAACATGTAAACTCCCACGAGTGAAATTTCCTAACAAGCCTAAAAAGTAGAACAAAGAGATGGAAGTAACACTTTCGTATCTAGTAACAATATTTCACAGAATACAGCAGTCCCAAAATTATTCATTATCTCCTGTTGGTAGCAGAATGTAGTGCAATTTTCCTCGTTTTCTTTTGAACACTCATCTGTGAAATCTAATCGTTAATTTATATTCCTGAAACGGAACTTTGAATTTGATGTAGAACAGAACCTCTAGCACTTTTACCTGTCATTATATCATTAACACCAGACATACAAGCAGTGTTGTCACCTTATTGGAAAATGTATAATGCACCCACGTTCTTTTAGTCAATTATACTATTTAGTAAGATGGTGAATGAAAATCGTGATTAGTTACGACTGAAAGAAAGAGTGCAATGAATACATTCAATGACTAGCCACTATTGTTTTTCAACCCCAGTGTGTCTGGAATGTCAGGTTCTTTCATTGAAGTAACGATTACTAGTCTTTATTAATGACAGGAGTTGTATCCCAATTTGCTTGGCTTGGACAGACTCCAGCAAGATTATGAGCATAAGCAGCAAGAACATATTAGCCTTGATGAGAAAGATAAAAACCGTGAGTTCTCAAGACATTATGTCTTGGTTACAGACTATGGTAGTTTTGTCACAGCTTCTAATTTACTTGCATCAGTATCTCCTTGGATAGTGACCTCATACGTCAAAGATAGAATTTCCTTGACACGCTTGCTCATTGCCTTGTTCTGGAGTCTAGGCATTTTGATATTCAATGTGACTGGTGTATCATTCTCTGGGCCTTAAATGGTCTTGAATCATTTATATTGGTTTCTACTGCTTGTTCAACGTATCATCCTTGTAGTGATTCTAAATTTACACCGTTTTTCCTCTTTACATGATTGGACCGGTCTAACCTATTTTTTTGTTGCTGGTTGAGAACTCGCACTTACTCATAATTTTGCAACTCTAATCTTGGGTTGAGGGTGGCATGTTAGTGCTTTGATTTGAAAATATGTATACTGGGACAGGGGAAACTGTAACTCCTCAAGTTCTACAGAGTGTGTCACATTAACTTTTTCCTCGTATAATTTATAATATTCAGTAAAAAGCTTGTCCTTATTGTTCATTTGATGGGTGAAAGAGAGCCTTTCAATTCTGAGGTCGGAGCTAAGGAGTCGGTTGAGGCATGTGAGAAGTTTGAAGAAGAAATCACTTTGGTCAAGGGCTCTGAAAGAGGTACCTAGTTCATTCTGCTCTTTCAGCTTTTCCCTAGACTTTGGTCATGTGAATATATCTCAATTGTGTTAACTAACAAATGGTTTATATTTATGAGGAAAAAGAAAGATCTTTTCCCTGAAAGATCTCTATATGTTCTACTCAATAAGCTTCAAACAGAAACTTCGAGAAAATTTCATCTTCTAAAGTCACAAAAAATCCTCTTCCCTGTCCAATATCTACTGCGGTTTTTGCAGACTTAATTTGCAAATGATGCAACAATGCCCTAGAAATAAATTGTGTTTTAGTTAGGAGAACTGCAGCGACAAGGATGATATTTCTTGCGGAACTTTTATGGATATGAGATCAAAGAAAAAAATGAACAACAGAAAACTGGTAACTTAATAATATGAGACAAGCTGTCAGGTGGATTTACCCATTACATTGTTTCAGGACTTGGAATGCCTAGCTTATAAGCATTTTGTCTTCTTACAAATTTGATAGAACCGATTGCTGATACAACATTCTTACTATTTGCTCTTAAGGTGGTGGAGAAGCTTGTGGATATAATCCTTTTCTCCAAATGGAAGTTCTTAAAGCCTTTGGTAGTGCTGGTATGCTTTTTGAAATGCAAAGATCTCTTCCACTTAAAATGTCTTCTGCTGCAAAGAAGAAATATGGACAATACTAAGATGAGAAACCAGAATAAGATGCACTGTGATGACTGAAATGGTGCTACTATTTTGCTGCATGAGTTTTGGTGCTTACAAAAAAACTTTGTTCAAGTCCCTTGTCTCTTTTTTTTTTTTTTCCTTTTTTTATCAAGTCTCGTCATCCACCACATTTTACTTGGTTCATCATTCAAAATATCTATTTGTCCTCCTATTGAAGTCCAAGAAAGGAATATTGGTCTCTTTATTGAAACCCTTGTAACATTTTCCATCTTTTTAACCATTCAGATTGTGAAAGAGCAGCAGGAGATTCTGCCAGCAATGGTAGTAAATTGGGGTCTTCTGGCCTGGATTTGCACTATGCAAGCATTATAACTCAAATTGACACTATTGTGAGTCCATAAATTTTTCCGATTTTGACTCTTCTGGAGTTCTCATTTCCTAGTCTATTTTTTGCTTTCCATTTTCATTCAATTGTGTGCATCATAATTTGGGTTCTTGAACCAATCATGATAAAAAAAGCACATGTATGGTAGCTGTAGGATTCTTCATTGCCTATCACTCCTAAGACACTAATATTGCAGTCTGCATCCATTCAGTCTGGACCAGATATTTTGTGATGTGGAACGATCTGGAAAATGCAAAGAACAATTTATGCATGCATAATTTAACAACAAATATAAAGACATCATTTGCTTATCAGAATCCTAAAGTTCTCAACCAGAATTCAACATGGACTAGAACATAAAAGTGGCTTGAAACTTTTACGCAGTTATATACCATTAAGAAACCGCTCTTAAATACAGATTGAACTGTCAAGCAGGCTGACCAGCCATCCAAAGATCTCTCAACTATTGACTAGAACCTACCCGTATTAACTATAAATATGAAAAAGACATATTTGCTAACCAGAATTCTAAAGTTTTCAACCTGAAGCCAACACTGAGAAGAACAGGAAAGTGACTCAAAGCTGTTGAATCTGTCATTGAGTAAATCTAATATGGTTAGTGTATATGCATCTACTAATGCATTGGAATTTGTATAGTTCTCCGCATGATCTCTAATCAATCAGACTCTTTTTATTTGGAGTTTGGCCTCTGTGATAAGTGTACCATCTGTATCTTACATTTACTTATTTTGTTGATTGCTGAAACAGCGAGGAATATTCATGTGATTACCAACTATTGCATACTGGTTCTTAGCCTCTGTAGAATAATCTGATTATCTTCCTGAAACTTATTAAGATGATCTAATATGTTTAATTAATTTTTTGCCCCATAAACTTCCGTTTTCTCAGTAGCATAAGAGTACTGCGACTGGGAAAACTGTCAAATGGGTTGATGATATGTGATCACAAGGTCTTAGACATGAAGATAAGAATTTTTTTTTCCCCATGTTTACAAACTGTTATTTATCAACTCCCAAGTAGCTCACATAGAATGACAATGGACTATGTATCGTTGCAAAGAAAATATTGGTGAAATAGCAAGAAAAGTGCTTGAGGAATCCATTACTGATTTCCGTTGGTGCTAAAGATGGACTTGGTATGGTCTTTCTTGACCCGTGTAACTTCTATTCCAACTAGGTTGCTCATTCGGGCTCTGTAACTCCAACAATGACAAATGAATTGTACCAAAGTCTGCCACCAGATATAAAGTCAGCTGTGAGCTTTTGGCTGCGGCAAGTTCAGATTCAGGAAGAGGTAGTTGATGTGTATTATGTAATCGTTTTTACAGAATGTACCTAGATTTATTTATGTATATATTGCCATGGACCAGTTCTTAAGCAGAATATGATTTCCTCATCTGGGGTAACCATCATGTGTGGTGTCTGTGCAGCCTACAATTCCAATTATTAAAGATAAAATGGAGAAGACACTGTCATGGCTTGCTTCACTTGCTGCTAACACAATCAAGTAAGTTGCGAAAACATCTGCAGGTGTATGACAAATTGTGCTATAAACTCAATAAATGACGTGTCTTTGCCATTGGTCATGTTTGAATTTGGATTGTCATCTCACACCACTTGTTCATAAGGTTTATCATGGTTTTGTATGCATGTAGTCTTCCTCCATTGAACAATTTTAGTGCTTGGGTTGGACTTCTAGTGCGAACAATTCTGCCTCTCATACCATTTGCCTTTTGAAGTTTCAATACATGATTAACTCATATTGCATTCCATTTTTTGTTTGTTTGAACTAGAGCACACTATGGCTTTGCGAAACTGGGAGAATGGGCAAATATGAGGTACTTAAACTTAGACCTTCATGTGTTCATCTTTGATGATTTCTCGCCTTTGAACATCATGAAGATTGCCAACTGATATTCTTTTTGAGTTCCAGACTAAACCAGAGACCCACTGGCAAGGGTAACTTCATCAGAATCAATACCCTATATCATGCTGATAAGGAGAAAACTGACCCCTACATTGTTGAACTGCTGTTCTGGCTTCACCAGCTGGTCCGCAAAAGAAGGGCGATGAACAATGGAGTTACCTGTTCTCTTGATTCGACAGTTTCTTCTCTAAGCGATGAAGAGATCACATTATCTTCTCACAGTTCGCGTAGGGATGTAAATAAGAGGAAGCTGATGCGAAGCACAAGTGAGACTCTGATATCCGAAACAGGAAATCCCTATTCAAGCTATTACCATCTACCGTGCACAGGTACTTGTGATCCTCCCACCAATACAAGTCCAGGTTTTCAGTTCCGATTCTAAAAACATTATCGATGGACCTCGGCATAGACATGATGACTGCCTTGGATGTCATCGATGGAATTCCCGCCCCTTGAAGTTTACAAGCAATCACTGTGAGAAAAGCAAAAACTACAGTTTGTACAATAATAGGTGTACGTCTACCTCTTGTATACCGGAACTTGAAATGAGATGGTGGTCAGTAAGGGCGCACATGACAACTTTTCTATTTCCCTATTTTTCTGTTTCTCTATTTCCCGGAACAGATTTGGAATAGAAATCCGTTTGATAAAGTAATTTCATTTTTATATTTCTGGAATAGATTTCTATTCGAGAAATAAATTCGAAGCAGGAATCAGAAGTTAAAAATTTTTAACTTTTCTATTTTTGGAACAAAAAGAGAAATCAAAACTTTCTTCATCGTTCACTCTCGTCATCCCCACCCGCCACCCGTGAGATGCCGAACGCCCGCCATCAATTGCCGGCCGCTCGCCACCTGCCCCGGCCATCAGCCGCTCCCCACCGACCGCCGGCCATCGAACGCCGTCCGTTAGCCAACAAACTCCAACCGCTTGTCACTAACTGTCGGCCATCAAACGCCGGCCATTAGCCACCGCACTCCAACAGCTCATCACCAACTACCGACCGCTGAATGTTGGACACCTGTCGGTCGTTGGCTGCTGATCGCCAACTATCGGACACCGAAGGCCCACCGCTGACCACAGAACGTCCCCCGCCAATCGCCCATTGGTCACCACCGGACCGTCAGATGTTGACCGTCGAACTTCGGCCGTTGGCCACCCTTTGCCAGCCGCCGCACTCCGATTGTCGCCCCACCCCCCCACGCCGACCCGGCGGACTCCAGCCATCGGCCCCGCCACCGAACGCCAGATGTTGAACGCCGGACTCCAGTACGCGGATGCCAAACGCCGGACATCGAACACTGGACGCCGGACACCGGACTCCGAATGTCGGCCACCGGACGCCGGTCACCGGACGTCACACTTCGGCCACCAAATGCCAGCCGTTATCTCTCCTAGAAATAGAAATTTTATTCTCTTATCAAATAAATTTTTATTCTAGAAATATTATCTTATCAAACGAATTTTTACTCTAGAAATAAAATTTCTGAATCATTATCAAAGGCGTTTCTTTATTGAGAAATTCGTCAATGAAATAGAAATTAATTTTTATTCAAGAAATTTTGTCATGCGCGCTCTAACACATCATTTGGATATGTAGTGGATGCCAAAACGATATATCACGTCGCCTGTTCGTCTTCTGATATGGTTAGAAGAGCATCTACGGTGTTGCAAGACCACGTGAACATCCGTGTTACAGTTGACCATAAGTGAATGTGTTGGATTATATATATATACGTGCAACCGTCTGCCGTGCTTTGCTTTTTGCAGGTCCCCCAATTTGGGGACATTGTACGATCAAGGTCAACTGTTCAGGTGATGACTGTCAAGATAGTTAATTACGAGTCTCGTTGTGATCTATGCTGTGATCACCCATGATTTCTTCCTGCTCTAGTAGCGCCTTTAGTCTAAATTCACTTCCTATGGTCTCTAAATAATTCACTGCTCGGACATCTCATCTTCAACACAATTATAGGTAAGTTTTTCTGCCTCATGCTTTGTAAGATAATGGCTTCAGGCTTCTACCGTGTTGGTGGTTCTCGTGCACCTTATTCCTAGTCTCTCTCTTCTTTGACCTAAACAAGTTCGCTGTATAAGAAAATCTCAATTAAACCATAGGGCAGGTTTGGAACCCTCAGCCGAGTTTGTTGACTGAGTAACCTAAGCCGAAAAAGTGGAACGACCAACTCTTATTATATACTATTAATAAAGGCCCCTTAGCTTATCTATCTAAGGGCCTTACTCCTTAACGCTAACCTTTGATTGCAGTTTAGGCTTGACTAAGAATATAGAAAGGGCTTTTTCAGCTTACTTTGCTATAGCGAACCGTTAGCAGGGTGCCGCGCTTTGCGGGCTTGAAGGACTTAGTGCCGTGACAAGTGGTATCAGAGCCAAAGGCTAGGCCAAGCCATGGCTAGGGAGAAGAACCCATAGGCTAGTGCCGTCGAAGAGGCTCAACAGGAGCGGACTCCTTATTGTGTGGATCGCATTGTTACACAACTGGAGGGAAAGATTTCGAGCGGTTGCTTCTCTGGAGAAAGATGGGGTGGTTATGCGAACCATGATGGAAGGCCAAGAGCAAGGGCCTAAAGTTTCGTCTCTCAAAAGCAAGGACTCGAAGAAGAAGCCTTAGGCCAATAACTGCGAGCTCAAGATCAGGAGCCAAAGCGGACCGAGAAGAAAGAAGGAAGGCTTCATCTACTCCAAGCCCCTAAAGAAGTCAAGGTTTGGAACCCCCAAAAAAGGATGGTAAATGGAAAGAGTTCGTTTCTTCCTCAAATTGGATTAATGGATCGTCCGTCCAACTGGAAATGATAACAGAATGCATATGTCATTAAAAGGAATTCCAATAAGGGGATAAATAGAGTATACCACCAACCTTATTTCCTATATGAGGGAGGAAGCAAATTGAAGAACCCGCGGATACGGGAAAAACTCAAATTTCTTGTTAGCCAAGGAAAATGAATTTTTATATATAACTGGTATGTCTTACTCATAGAAGGGCCAACCTTATCCCCTCGGGCACTAGGCGATCTTCTTTTTCATTTAATCCCTTGCCCTTGAAGGTGGCGAGGAAGAAAAATGCTTTGAATAGAATGCAAACCAGACTGACAACAGCAAGCTAAGCTGCTAGTTAGGCCGCAAGGAAGAATGAATCCCCTGCTTGAGAATCCGCGAAAGGGGAAAGGAAGATGCCCACTTCTGTTTTTGCAGAATAAGGGCTGGTGCTGTAATATGCTAGATGTCGGTGAAAGGAAGGGAATGAAAGTCAGACATTGGTATGATCTGATCTCTTTCTTTATCATTTCGTTCTGGAAATATGCTCATAAAGGACTAGCCTGAATGACCGATTCCTATTCCTACTTATAAGCTTCGGCTAATCCTATACGACTTTTTTAGGCAAATTTGCTTTTGATTGTGAAACTAGGCTAGTAGTCCAAATTGAATTAGTCAATGCGCTAAGTAATCTCCTTGCCTGCCCGCGTCAGGAGAAGGTGCCCAGGCTTAAAAGGCATTGCCGCCGACTCACATGCTACTTTGAATCTTTACAAGACAAGAACAGAAATCGAATTTATAGCGTCAAGTGACTGAGCAACTGAACTCAATAAAAATAGAAATCTCGTGATCAAGACAGACAGTTGATTGACAGGGACTCTTTTACTGGTTTGATAAAGAGAACTTACTGGACCAAAACGCTTATATAATTTTAAAACATATTGCCAAAAGATATATATTCTTTTATTTCTGGATGAAATAACCTCATCTTCAAGATTTAAGCTTTTTTTGTAAGTAAAGGTTGAGGCTTATGGTGTGATCGAGGGAAAGACCTCACTGGGATAGAACTTCTTCTCGCATAAAGATTACTTAATAGATTAAGCACTTCACTTCTTTCAAAATAGGAAGAAAAGGCGTAGCTCTCTTTCCGTTGTTAGCAGCATTCGTTACTATATTCTAGCTTAGATTGAAGAGTTGTAGCTTTGCTTTCTGAAAGTGTCATTTTCTCGTTATTAGAGAGAAGCAGAAGCCTTAGAAGGGACATACACCGGTTACAACTGAAGAAATCTCCAAAGCGACCATTCTTAATGCAGTGTCCTGTCCATCGAGAAATGGAAGGCATCCCATGATTCGATATTGTTTCCCATCAAATTCAATCCCCGTTTCGACTTGCCTTTGAAGGAAACGTCAGCTTCCTCCCTTTCTTGCAACTCGTGGGTAGACACTTGGATCCATGCCTTCTTGAGCAGAAAGACCTGAAGGAAAAGGTCCCGTCGTGTACTTAGTCGTTCTGTTTCCCTCACTAGAGCATGGGTTTACTTTGTTGTTTAGCTTAGGACACGTTCCAGAATCACCTACTGATAATGTTGTATCCCTTGCTTCAGCACACATATCCTAGGTTAAAAGAAAAACAATCTCTAGGTTTTTTATTACTAAACCATATAGCAGCCTCATCTTTAGTTTTAGACGGAGAAAGAGATTTAATCAACCCTAATGGATGCCCTCGTCACTAGACAAATATCGGCTGGAAATATTACTTAATTAGTTCTAAAATTATTACATGGATGTCAATTTAATTATAAACTTCCCAAATTTGTCCCTAACAAATGCATATTTAGAATTGCCTCGATTTATTTTCAAAATAAATTCGCATATTTCTTCCTTTCTTGTGAAAATTCATTGCCAACAGTTGTCTTTTTTAAATGTTTTGCATTAATTGATATTTCATGTTAATTATTTTTCCATACTTTTTTAAATATAATCTGGCTGTTTTATTATTATCATTTAATATTTTCTACTTACGTTACCATATTTAATATGTTTAGTTGACATTCATGTGACAACAATAGTTGTTAGTCCCATACTTTAACGTCGCTGCAATGATAATGTTAAGAGATTATCATGAAATTTCAATGAAAAGCATCTTATAATGTGAGAGAAACTATACTTTAAGATATGTTTTCAAATAGTAATGTTAGTTAGACAAAAGCAATTGAAGTATATAACACCAAAAGATGATTAAAAAAAAAGAAAAATAATTAATGTGTTAACGAACTCTGTTGGATACACTGAATGTCAATTGGTATTGTTTTGATCGTGTTACAAAGCTCATCGAAATCACTTTACTTTTACTCTAAAGAATCCAAACACATGCTTGTTTAATACCATTTATTCGTCCAATGACGTGTAAACTTTAGTCTCGATTGTTATATTTGTAAAAAAAGACGTTTTACTTTGAGCCTTGCTAGCATAAAATTCTATTGTGGACCACAAATTCAAAAATGGGTCTCACAACAATTTATAATTATCTGTAATTTGATTTTTTGTGATCTAAAATAGATTGTTATTCTTACAATACATTAAAGATTGTCACGTAATCATTTCTCTTTTACTTTTTAACATTCACACCCCGCCACGCGAGATGGGTAGGCCTAGCTCAAGCCCAAACAGGCTGGGCCCATCGTTATAGTTATAGACTTTGGGCTCTCATGGCGGGGGTAGTGCCCATAGGGGCGCTAAGCCCATAATAAGTATTGAGCTGTCTAACCATAATAGGCTACTCCAGTTAATGTAGATGATATAGCTATATGCGTTTGTCAAACACCTTACAAAATTTATAACACGTCTTTTTACAATTGAAACTGCTGCGAGATAATTGTACCAAATTACTTCTTATTAATGACAAGTGCGAGCCTAAGTTACGAAACATAGACAGTATATCATATCAATTTACGCATTAAAAAAAAAAACATAAGGTTTCGAAATATCATACTTTAAATGAGACATAAGTCAGTCAATCGGTCTTGTAAGTCATTTTGTTCGAGTTGATCTTGCGAAAAAATTTCTTCTTAAGTTAAGCATGGGCGACCTCAAGCTCCACTCAAAAGAAGCTCAAGTAGATCGAGTTTGACTACAAATTAAACTAGTTGTTACGAGTAATTAATGAGTCAAGTCCAAACTACTTACAAATAGCTTGACTTAATATCACAGTAATCAAATAACACATCACGATGGTTGCGAATCTCTCATGCTCTGTGCTTCAAGAGCATGGCTAACACCTTGTCGCAACTGCGATTCTTACGCGTACTAGATGGTCCACTCCCCCCCGGGCCTCTCCCTTCCCTCTCTGATCATGTAGATCTAGATCTACGATTTGGGTGCCAGCCATGGGGAGGCAGTCGCCGTCCTCTAGCCAATGCGATGTCGACCTTGTTGGACTTTGGTTTTTCTTCTTTTCCATTCCAGTTCTCTAGTTTTTTATTTTTTTCGCAACTTGTCAATTTTCAAGTCTGTTTTGATGAAATCTATCTAAATTTGCTAATTTATCTTCCGAACCGGGAGAGAGGATCATGTTGCTGCTATCGCTGTCACCGCCCAAAAATTGGATGAGGGAGTGGTGATGCTGCGTTTCTTCTTTTTCTTTTGTCACTCGCCATGAGGATCCGCCGTGAGATCAGGCAAGACACATTCCGATCTTAGCAGACAACAAGGAAAGCACCGCTGCTGGAGATTCTCTTTTCCTTTCCTTTCCTCTTTCTCCTTTTTTAGTTTCAACGTATGTACCATGCATGTTTCTTGAGTTCACACTGGGTGCAAGGCTCTGGTTACCCACTTGCACCGACAGTAAAATCAATAAGACTTGATAAAAAATGAGACTGAAAATCCACGAATTTATTTCGGTTTTTAGAGTCTAAGCTAATCCCTCGAGAAAAGTTAAAAATGAATAGATACTTTCTCAAAAAACATATTGTTATAGGATCGAGTCTACTTAGCTCATTATCTACAATTGTAATGTTAGAAGATTTCCGCACATAAATATTGCCCCACACACTCCAATTTTCCTACGTGGAACAAGGCACTCCCATTGTTCTACAAACAACTTTCTAATAATTGCATCTCGAAACGGGGCAAGGTGTGGCAGGCTGACCTTGACCTAATGTTTTTATCCGTTGATTGACTAATGTACAGCCGTAGTAACGTCATTCAAGTAATTAATACTTTAACTCGGCAGCATGGTGCAATATTGTTGATTTGTTATTCGTCGCTATTGTGTTTTTCAAAAGACGCGACAGCCCAAATTATTTTGTTTGTGCCGAAGGAATTGTGCTCTCACTTTCGTGACATTTACTTGCACACGGTATCTACGGACATAACTCTTGTAGGTTCACGAAAACGCATTATCTTTCTAGTGACGCTAGACTAACAGTTACTGTTACTCTCGAGAATAAAAGTGAGCGTCCGGCCGTATACCAAATTTAGCAAGAGGGGCAACCGAAAGTACAAGTATGGTCATTTTTGTCTTATTTTACCCAATTTTTTCTGCTTAAAAATTTAGTTGCGACACCCATTTTAAACCAAAAAAAAAAAAAAAAAGAAAATGAGACACACCTCATATAGATATTGCTCTCTATAAGAGAACTCCTCCGACCAAAAAAAAATGAAAGATTCTGCATGTTTTCTACAATATTTGAACTTATGAATATATATAGTTAATATAATATGCATAATTTTATTTCATAAGATATAAGCTACAGCTAGTAGAGGCAATTCTTGTTCTGGGTTCCACAGCGTGCTAAGTTCATTTCAAAATTAAATAAGCCCATGAAAGCTTGCCTACTGAAATATGCTGCAGAGTTTTACTGCATAAGATATAAGCTACAACTTCTAGAGGCAAATTCTTTCTCAGGATTCCACGCTGTGTTAAGTTAATTTCAAAATTAAATAGGCCCATTAAAGCTTGCCTACTGTAATCAATCATATTGGAATGATCAAACTAAAGCGGAACACATTGATTATCTAGTAAATAATACAGCACATTCCAAATTTCTTATCCTATTAAATTATACATCAGGTCGCTCCAATCAGTGTATGATCCGCCATTTTTGTTATGTTTGTGACAACACCGAATTTATAAAAAGTCTCCAAACAAAAAATAAATCATATGATTTATTGGACAATTACGTAAAATTCAATAGTTGGGTAAGTGGATGATAAACTAATATACTTGCGTTAGATGTGTAATTGAAGAATATGTTTTCATGTGTTTGGGAATATTTAAAAAAGAAAACTAGCATTTGAAAATTTTCGATGAATGAAAGGATGAAAATATCATTGTAAAAATTGTTCAGACATCCGCTACGTAACAAGTTTGTAGACTTCAAGGCGAAAAAAGAATTTTTCAGAGAGATTACTTCCAAAGAAGAGGTTTGTAGCACCAAAAACAATCATATAAAAGGAAGGTGTAGAATTGAGAGGGGAAACCGGACAAATAAGTGTACAAGTTTCCTCGAAGAAATTTGTGAATGCCCAACCAAGACTTTTATACAATAAAAATGCTACTTCATAACTCATAAGATATCTACTCTATATCACTTTCGAAATATGAATTCACAAAGTCAAGGAAAAGATAGCACTACTCACTTGGGAATACCTAAAACCAAACAACATGCAGTTAAATGAGTCGATGATTTTATAATTTTAACAATTAAATGAGAATTGAAATCAAAGTAAAATATTACAACAACTATAAATCAACTGAACGACATTTAAATACTAACAAAACAACTCACATGGGTCAACAAATCAAACACCTAAAACGGTTATTCAGGCCATTTGCAACGTGAAATTCGTATGCGAAACTCTAAAATTCTCACTGCAACCAAATTGTTGCTTGAATTGACTCATGTAAAAAACCATGACTTTACAACGATATAATCCACCATTTTTTATGAAATTCCAAAGCTCAACAACTAAAAATTGGATTTCACGGCTCAAATTTTACAAAACTTCAAATTTGAATTCTAACTCCCAAAATTTAATCCGATTAAATAAATAATCAGCTTGAATCCTTACCAGGCATTGTAAATAGGAGTTGAATTCGCTTGGCGAGATTCTCGTGGCTTGTACGTTCTCGTTCCCTTTCTTCTTGTTCTTTTCTCTTTCTTTCCCCCTTGATCTCTCGGCCTCCTCTTTTTCCTTTTATCTCACAATGGTCTTCTTCTTCTTTTTCTTTGTGGATCCCACCACTTTTTAAAAAGATCGAAATATTGCTATTATATTCTCCGGTTTACATTATTGTTCAATCATTGTTGCCTTACAATAATTCCCATGCTGACTAAAACATTTCCTTCCAGGATCCGGTGAGAGGAGAGAGTGAGGATCAAATGGGTATTACGAAAATTCTTGCAGAAGCTCAGAATCTATGGATGAAACTCAATCTCCGAGGGGCGACCCTTACGAGCCTATCTCTGCAAGTCTTTCTCATCTTTTTTGCACCCATGCGAAAGAGGTGGTCAAACAGGTGGTTCAGGACACTCATGTGGTTAGCTTACTTGGTTGCCGACTCGGTCGCTATCTATGCCTTCGGACTCCTTGCCAAAGCCCAAATCAATGGTTGTACTTCAGACTCCAAGGTCGATGCATATGGTGACCTTTTGGCATTTTGGGCTCCATTCCTTCTGCTACACCTCGGAGGACCAGACACAATCACTGCTTTCGCGCTCGAGGATAATGAGCTGTGGGGTAGGCACTTGCTTAATCTCTTATTCCAGCTAGGCACTGCATGCTATGTGTTTTACCAATCCCTCCCCAGTAACAAGCTAATTGTCCCAACCATCTTCGTGTTTATTGGAGGAACCATAAAATATATAGAAAGAACATGTGCTCTGTATCTTGCACGCTTCAGTAAATTCCGTGGTTCCTTGCTCCCGTCTCTTGATGCTGACCGGGATAGCGATGCTCTAATAAAGATGATTTTGAAGCACGATATCAAATCCCAAGATGTTGGAGAGCAACATAAAACCGATTTAGGCGACAGAGAAGTGATAAAAGCCGCATCTTTTTACTTCACAACCTTCAAAGGCCTCCTTGTGGAACTCCCCTTCGGCCTCAATCAAATGAACAGAAGCTGGCAATTTTTCAGAAGCACAACCGCGAAGGATGCTTTTCGGATCATTGAGGCTGAGCTCAACTTCTTTTATGATGTTCTTTATACCAAGGCTGCCGTGGTTCACTGTCCAACAGGGTACCTTTTCCGAGCTATATCAGTTGGCTCCGTCATTACTGCTTTTGCACTTTTCTATGTCTTGGACAAGCGTGGCTTTCATGAATATGATATAAAGATTACGTACACCTTGCTCCTTGGAGCTGTGGGCCTGGAATTTGTAGCTCTTAGTATGCTCATTTGCTCTGTCAGGACGTTTGCAAAAGTAGGGACATCTCAGAAACATCATAGAAGTTTGTTTACAGGATGCATCTTCATTAAGTTCCTCCATAAATTCCAATCTGAAAGCTCACAGTTCGCATTGCATATACTACCTGCTAGGTGGTCTAGATCAATCTTCCAGTACAATTTGATAGATTCTCGGCTGAGTAGCTGGCCAAAATGGATTGAGAAACTCCTTGATCTCATCCCTCTGTGGGAATTTTTTGATGACTTGAAGCCTGGACGGCGAGTACCATTCACTGAAAAATTAGGTGAACTGATTTTTGATGAGCTGAAACGGAAGGGATCGACTGCAGAAGACATGGAACGCGCGTTGGAGATATGTGCTGCTCGGGGTGAATGGGCTCTGGAGCATTCCGAAACAAAGCAAGATTGCACAAACTTGCTTCCATTCGTCCGCACTGTTGATTATGATGAGAGCCTTTTACTGTGGCACGTTGCCACCGAGCTCTGTTACAATATGGACACTGAGGAAAGTACTGACTTTAACACTAATCGAGTAAACAGTAAGGCATTGTCAGATTATATGCTTCATCTTATTATCAAACAACCTGATATGATGTCTGCAATCGTTGGGTTCGGCGAAATAAGGTTCCAATACACTTGTGATGAGCTGGACAGGTTCCTCAGCGGAAATTTATCTTATGGGAGAAAAATGAATATAACGAAGAAAAATGCGTGCAGAACTCTCCTAGAAAAGGAACCACCTCATGAGGGCATAGAGAAAATCAGTTCTGTGCTTTCTAATGCGCGTTTTCTCGCTAGAGAATTGCAGAGTATTGAAAAGAAATACAGGTGGAAGATCATGAGCGAAGTGTGGGTGGAATTGCTGGGGTATGCTGCGGTTCATTGCCGACCGTCCGCACATGCTCAACACCTAAGTAAAGGAGGAGAACTTGTCACCTTGGTTTGGTTATTAATGGCACAGCTTGGCTTATATCAACGTCTCGGGGCAGTCGAGTCTCCTTCGAGGAGGGACACGGCAAAGTTTGTTAAAGTGGCGGGTTTGCGTTTTCAGACGGCGGTGATGACTCCATCTCCTCCTTGAGAACCTCCGGGGCATGTATAGTTAGAGAACTCATTACCTTATAAAGTAGCCCAAGACTCCTCCCCTAAGCGATATGGGACATGAGACATGCCCCCATATTTTTTAAAAATAGTTTGAGTAAGTTGTTGAGTCAGCAAAGGATGAGGCTCCTACCCGCAAATTCCATTGAAAATCTAATGCTGGGGATCTCACCTTTTTTTAAACCTTTGTTTCGCTTCTTCTTCTTCTTGTACTAAGCGTGTTGATTTGCTCTGTCCTTCCCTGTAAACTCCAGCTGTTCAATTTCTATAATATTGATAATTCGGATGTTTGGGCAGTTTGAGTTGTTAAGTTCTCAGGTTAAAATTTTCTTCTTTTGTCTCTTTTTTGGCAGTGCATTGATCGTTCTAGTGCTATGTAATATCCACGGTTTGAAATTAGCATTATGTCAAATCAAACCCTGTTTAATAGCGGTTGTTTTTAGTTAAAATATTGAGTACAAGGCAGTAGGAGGATGACACGTGTCCTCGTGAGACCTACAATCTGGACAGATTGAGGAGAAAATCGAGAAAATATTCGGTACCTTAAAAGTGCCACGCAATCCGTGCTCTGAATCATTCAGAGCGTGACACGTGTTCGTGCGTCAGTCCACGTCGTCCCACTTCTCCATTTCAAACCAACGCGCGGAAGCCTCTCTCTCTGCTCTCTCGAGCATAAGCCCTGGCCCACCTCTGCAGATCGTCTCTCCTCTGACTGAGGAGAAAATTAGGCGCCATTTTGAAAAAATTTCGGACTGAGCGAGGGTTTCTTCTTCTTCTCTTTCTTTGCGCCTCTCTCACTCTACCCTCCCTCTCTCTCTCCGACGAACTCTCTCACTCTACCGTCCTCTCTCTCTCCGACAAACAGGACGCAACCTCCCAGTCTCTCTGTGCCCTCCCTCTTTCCGACCGGTGAACCACCGCACCGGACCGGCGAGGGGACCGCGAGACCTAGCTCCCTCCCTCTGCCCTCCCTCTTTCCGACCGGTGAACCACCGCACGGGACCGGCAAGAGGACCGCAACCTCCCCCTCTCTCTCTGCCCTCCCTCTTTCCGACCTACGAACCACCGCACGGGACCGGCGAGAGGACCGCTAGCAATTGACGAACCACTGCACGGGACTAGCGAGAGGACCGCGACCTCCCTCTCTCTCTGCCCTCCCTCTTTCTGACCGGCGAACCACCATGAGCAAATCAGATGTTTTTGTAGAGATCTCCCATCGTCACCTTCATCTTCTTTTCCCCCTCTTTTTTTTGTTTTGTTGTTTTTTTTTCCTAGTGTTCTGATGGTGGATCTAGAGTTGCATATGGAGGATGGCGTGATGTCTCACATCAACCTCGACGGCTTCTTCGGCGACCTCCCTAAGGCCAGTGACGTCATCGGCGCGTGCTCCTCAATGAACGCGTCGTCGTCATCTCTAGACTCTAGGCTCTCGTGATTCGACAAGATCGAGAACATCCTGATGAAGGACGACGAGGACGGCGGAGTTGTCGGTGGTAGGATTAGGGCTGATTCAAGCCAGGAGTTCTGCGATAGGTTCCTCACTGACGTGCTCGTTGACTCCCCCGGAGATGGATCCGCGGAGATAGCCGACGGGTCCGGTGACAAGGAGGAGCCTGGATCGTCGGATGACGGCTGGGTCGAGGCTGCGAAGGTTGATGGGGCTAACGGTGGCGGTGAAGCCTATGATCCTGCTTCTAAGAAGCTCAGGAGGTACGTTGATTTGGTTCAGCGCCTTCTCGGTTGCCTGTAAAGTTCCGGGTTAGTGATCCCCAGAGGGTGTGTGATGTTTGCTGCGTGTGGCTTGAGTCTGTCCAGCCTTACCTAATGTATACATTGCTATACATGGATAGTATCCTATGATATTAACGGTTTTAATGTGATAGTAATTTCTCTATTTTTATTAAGTCCTAAGTGGATGCAATAACAGTCTCGGGACATAGAAAAACTGCTCATTTTGCAAAGGATCTTGTTCTCTCACTTTCTTTCTTCCTCATTTGTCTCTGTTGCTGAGGTGAGCTATGTAGTCTAGCTTGTATGGCATGGGTATCTGTCCTTAGGTAGTCATGTAAAAGACTATTCTCCGATTACTTAAAATGCTCTTGCACAAATGCTATTTATATATTCAATAAAATGATGATGCTCTTTACCTTTTCAAGCTATGTGAAGCTCTTTTCATTAGATCATTGGTTGAAAAAGTTTCTGCAAAGAGCATTTCTTGAGAAGCTTGCTTGTTGCCCATTTCTTAGTGCCAAAGAAAGGGGAAAAGGGAGAGACATTTTTGAATAAGCAATCATTTGAGAGAACACTGAGTTTGATTCGTCATAGATCCTACTTAAATTGAGACGCTCATAGTAAAAAGTTGGAGAGGTCTAGAATTTGTATTTCTCATTTTCCTATCATTTCATTGCGTGCAGAACTCTCCTAGAAGTGGAGCCACCTCTTGGGGGCAGAGAGAAAATCGGTTCTGTGCTTTGTAATGCGTGTTTTCTCGCTAGAGAATTGCAGAGTATTGAAAAGAAAGACAGGTGGAAGATCATGAGCGAAGTGTGGGTGGAATTGCTGGGATATGCTGCGGTTCATTGCCGACCGTCCGCACATGCTCAATAACTAAGTAAAGGAGGAGAACTTGTCACCTTGGTTTGGTTATTAATGCGAAGCGATACCTCATAATGAGAGGACAGCTCAGGCACTTTCCTAGCTACTTACCTGTAACGCTCTAAGTCCTCACGGTGTTGTTCTTCTTAGGGCGCGCATGACAACCATTTTGTTCCAGAAATAGTTTCTGGAACAGAAATAGATTTTTCTATTTCTAATCTAGAAGAGTTTTTAAGCAAAAATAACCATTTGATAACGACACAAAATTTCTACTATAAAAATAAAAATTCGTTTGATAACGACACAAAATCTCTTCCTTTCGGACGGCGGCGGGGGCCGGCGGGTGGGAGGCGACCGACAGACGGTGGTCGACGGCAACGGATGAAGGACCGGTTGACGAACGATGAGAAAAAATTTTATTTCTCATTTCTGTTCCAGAAATAGAGAAGTCTAATTTCTATTCCAAACCTATTTCTGGAATAGAAATCTATTCCACAAATAGAAAAACGGAATAAGTTTATCAAACAGATTTCTATTCCAGAAACAAGTCTAGAATAGAAAATTTGTTTTTGGAATAGAAAAATTGTTTATGGAACAGAAATTCTAGTTTGTCATGCACCCCTAGATTTCCCACCATTACTTCATCATTTCTCTTTCCTGTCAAGACTTAACATATTGTCTTATTGCGTAGATTTTTTTTTTTTTTCAATTTTTGGTTTAGTGAGTTAGACAATATGTGCAAATGTTGTTGGCGCACACTATCCACCTCTCTATGCAATCTTAAGATTGTCTTTGATCTTATGGATTTTTAGTTGAGATAAGACCAAATATGATAAAGATAAGAAATTCAGGGATTTTGTTATATCACATCCACTATTTTGTGAGTCACAATAATAGAGCTGAAAACTTCCGCATCCTATACTATCACTATTTAGTATGAATGGCATATTACTATAAATAAATCTGAAAATGCACAAATAAATATTGTAAGAATCTAAATCTTAAATAGCAAAGGAGCTCATTGTAGTATTTTAGAACCACAAGTTCGACTATGATAAGAATTGTACACGAGCACCAACAATATCAATGAGGTTGATAGCCAACGAATGCCAAATTTAGTAAGAAAGAGAAAATATTATCATTCACCTTCTCCATACTAAAAATATAGTGCTTCAACTCTCTCGCTAGTTTCATGAAGTGTCAAGGTAAATCACATAACTATGGAGAAGAGGAGCATCAGTCTCTTGTTATAGGACCATAAAGTTATGGATGAGAAGGAATTTCAACTCTCTCACTATTTATGTGAAGCTTTTGAAAAAAAAAATTAAAAAAAATAAAAAAAATTATTAAGGAGTCTTGAAACTTCAATATGAACTAGGATATGGAGGAGAATGAGACGAAGAGTGTACAAGTTTTTTTCAAAGAAATCTCATTATCCCCTCATTCTTCGAGAATCAAAAAGATCATTTTCAAGTTTGAAATTTGTTCATTTTAAATTTGGATTCTTCCACTTTAATCCTATTTATTTATTTTATACTTATTCTTATTTATTTATTTTATATTATTTTTAGCTATTTTTTAATTTATTTTCATTTTTTATTCTTTTATATACCCTTCTATCATTCTTTGAAATAATTTTGTTAAATCATAAATTATGATAATATACCTAAGATATAGAACAAATATAAATAGTAAATTATATATAGAGTATATATTTTATAAAAAAATAAATTGATGTATATATAAATATGAATGATTAAATAAAAATTGTTATAATTTTTATTTTTAACATTTTATATTAGAATTGAAATATCATTTTTTAATAAAGCTTGTAATTTGAAAAAAAAAATTAAAATACCATGGATATAAGAAATGACATCCATATCTCACATCCTATATATTTTTATCCATGCTACATCCCTAATATATTCAATCTTATCCTTTCTTGGGCAAAAATCAACACAAAATAGAATATGTTTATCCTACTCCGAGGCACTCCTCCGTATCCATGTTGATTTAGTATTTTACTCTTGAGATCCTCTGAACAAGGCTTAAATTGAAGACTACAAGGAGGGAAGCAAACTCTATTATCATTTTGGCCAATACTTTGTTGGTAAATTTGAAAACTTCCAAATTTTTTAAAGATCATTTTGATGTTGTCGTGTTGGTTTGAACAGAATTGGGTTACTTTCATTAGATGATCATTTTAGTGGGTTTGTGATGGGCTCAAGAAATTTCGATTAGGCTCACCCAATATACTATAGTCTCAATTTCTTTCACTCTAGTTGACCGAATACGGGCAGTTCTTGTTGTGGATGCACTATCGGGAACGGTCAAGACGTTTTCACATCACCACTATATGCCAAAGATGTAATTGGGCATAAATTCTAAAGAAAATTTTTTTTTAGTGCACTAGGTGATAACAAAAAAAGAAAATGCAACAATGTGATTGCAAAATCATTAAAAGTTTAGCAAACTCTAATGGAGTCTATTCAAACCACATGGAATGTTTATTCTCTTCACCTTAAATATATTCGAGCAAAGCCAAACTAATCGATGATCATCTCCAACGACAGCAAAAATCCTCACACATGTTAAAAAGGCATCATGAAAAAGAAGCACCTCAGCTTCAACACCGGACATCAATCGCTCACCCCAATTACTTCCCTTTTTTCTTGTGAAAAGATTAGGGACGGTGGGAACCCATAAGACCGAGGAGCATCAATCTCTTATTATAGGATCAGAGAGTTACGGATGAGAAGGAGTTTCGACTTTCTCACCGTTTCATGGAGTTTTAACATGAATCAAAGAATTATGAAAAAGTCTCGAAACTTTAGTATGAATTAAGGCTACAAAGAAGGAGATAAAGAGTGTAGAGTTTTTTTTTTTTTTTAAGAAATCTCATTGCCCCCTTTATTCTTCAACAATTAGAAGATGCTTTTTCAAGTTTTTGTTCATTTAAAATATGAGTTCTTCTACTTTATGCGTATTTATTTATTTTATATTATCTTTAACTCTCTTTTTAAATTTCTTTTCTTTTTAATTCTTTTATATGCCCTTCTATCATTGCTTAAAATAATTTTATTAAATCATAAATTATACTACTATACCTAAAATGTAGAACAAAGATAAATAGTAATTTATATATAGAATACATAGGATAAAACATGAGATAGGATATTTTTATTCATGCTACGTCCCTCTCACATTCAATTTTATCCTATATTGGGCAAAGATCAAACACGAGATAGGATAAATTTATCATATCCTGACTTTTATTTTAATTACCAAACGTAGTCCAAGAGTTTACTCCTCCATATCAACCAGGCTCATTTAGTACTTTACACCTAAGGTCCTCCTAACAAGGATTGAATTGAAGACCACAAGGAGAGGAGCAAACTCTTTTACCATTAAGGCCAACACTGTGTTGGTAAATTTGAAAACTTCTAAACTTTTGAAAGATCATTTTGATGTTGTCGTGTTGGTTTAAGCATAATTGGGAAAATCTCATTAGACAGTCACTTAATGGTTTTTGAAATTGGGTAGAGAAATTTCATTTGGGATCACCCAATTCACTACTGTTTCAATTTCTTTTTCTCTAATTGATCGGAATACAAGCAGTTCTTGTTGTGGATACACTATTGGGAGTGTTCAGAGACATTGTCACGTCACCGTCATATGCTCATAATGTGATTGGGCATAGATTCTAAAGAAAAGAAAGTTTAGTGCACTAGGTACAACCAAAAAATGCAACAATCCAATTGCGGAATCCGTTAACAGTTCAACGAAATCGTGTCAATGGGGTCTATTCAAACCGAATAGAATGTTTATTATCTTCATTTTAAATAGATCCGAGCCGAGCCAAACTAATTGATGATCATCTCCAACAACAGCAAAATCCTCCCATGTGTTAAAAAGGCATCATGAAAAAGAAGCACCTCGGCTCCACCACTAGACATCAATCGCTTGCCTTAGTTACTTCCCTTTTTTCCTGTGAAAAGATTAGGGATGGTGGGAACCGATAAGATTGAAGAGCATCAGTCTCTTATTATAGGACCAAAGAGTTACAGATGAGAAAGAGTTTCGACTTTCTCACCATTTTGTGGAGTTTTAACATAAATCAAAGAATTACAAAAAAGTCTTGAAACTGTAGTATGAATTAAGGGTACGAAGAATAAGGAGATAAAGAGTGTAGAGGCTTTTCTTTTTTTCTTTTTTCTTTTTTAAGAAATCTCATTGCCCCCTTTATTCTTCAAGAATTAGAAAGATGCTTTTCAAATTTTTGTTCATTTAAAATATGAGTTCTTCTACTTTATGCTTGTTTATTTATTTTATATTATCTTTAACTATCTTTTTTAAAATTCTTTTCTTTTTAATTCTTTTATATGCCCTTCTATCATTGCTTAAAATAATTTTATTAAATCATAAATTATGCTAATATGCCTAAAATATAACAAATATAAATAGTAATTTATATATAGAATATACATTATTGAATAAAACACGAGATAGGATATTTTTATTCATGCTTCATTCGTCTTATATTCAATTTTATCTTATATTGGACAAAGATCAAACATGAGATAGAATACATTTATCATATCCTGATTTTTGTCTTAACTACTAAACGTAGTCCAAGGGTTTATTCCTCTATATCAACCAAGCTCATTTAGTACTTTACACCTGAGGTCCTCCCAACAAGGATTGAACTGAAGACCACAAGGAGGGGAGCAAACTCTTTTACCATTTAGGCCAACACTTTGTTGGTAAATTTGAAAACTTCTAAATTTTTGAAAGATCATTTCGATGTTGTTGTATTCATTTAAACATAATTTGGAAAATTTTGATTAGACACTCACTTAACAGATTGTGTAATCGAGTGGAGAAATTTCATTTAGGATCACCCAATTTACTAGAGTTTCAATTTTTATTTTCTCTAGTTGACTAGAATATGGGCAATTCTTATTGTGGATACACTACTAGAAGCGTTCAGGATGTTATCACATCGCCATCACTCATAATGTGATTGGGCATAGATTCTAAAGAAAAGAAAGTTTAGTGCACTAGGTACACCAATTAAAAATCCAACAATTCGATTGCGGAATCCGCTAACAGTTCAACAAACTCCCGATGGGGTCAAATCCGAACCGAATAGAATGTTTAATATATTTGATTTGAATAGATCCGAGCTAATCCAAACTTATCAATGATCAACATCAGCAAAATCCTCGCAAATGATGCGAAGGTATCATGAAAAGAAGCACCTTAGCTCCATATGTGGGCATCCATCGGTCGTATCAGTTACTTCCTATTTTACCCGTAAAAAGATGAGGGACAGTCGGAACCGACAAAACTGAGAAAGAGCGGCTGCAGTGACACTCTTCTTTCTGTGTCGAACCACATTTTCCAACGCCTCGGCAGAAAATCCTCGCCACCCATTGCCCGGCAACTTCTTCCCTTTTCCTCGTCAAGCCAAATGTCGACGAAGGCCCTGTGGATAACGTTGCATTTAGTGATTATACACGAGTCAATGCCAAGCAAATATTATTACAGTCGCTCCAAAAGAAAAATATTTAGATGCATCGAGACGCGTGTGATCCCCCATGAATTACGACCGTTGATTTTGGTTACGATCGTGCCATGATCTGGGCCGGGATGCACTGAGCTCGCGTGGTGTGCGCCCGTCGTGCTCGGTAATGGCTTTAATCGCTCGAGATAAGATTAGACTCGCTGCAATTTTCGAGCTAAGATTTGTTTACACGCTCCTATGGAATTGTATTGAATTGTATTCCCCTATGCAACAAGCCAAATACCAAGTGGTTGTATATCTCACATTTTCATGCAACCGTTTGGAGTTTATAAATACGACTACAATTTGGAAGGAAAATGTTGAAGAGCATCAGAACGGCACTTGTCAAGTAACTAGTTCAGAAAAGCTTCAAGAAATCAACTTTCTTCCATAATGGGTAATCGATATTTTGAAATTACAGTAAGTATATCTTATAAGTGCGTGAAGGCACTCATCGACGATCCCCTAATAAGCAACTGATAACCCTAAAACTATACCAAAATATTCATGTAGATGTTCTCGGAAATAATGGGAGAGCTTTATATGATAACAAACGCACATTATCGCCTCATCATCTGCTAAGCATGGTGAAGATTAAGTTTCATTTGTTTCGAGGAAACTTCCTCTGAACTTTACTTATTTCCGTATCTCCTTTTGACGTAAATCCATGCGACCTTCACTCGGATTCATTCAGATATTGTCAGTCAGGAAGGGCAGTACAAAAATTTTGGATTAAAATACGTCAGTAATAAATCAGGAGGTGTCTCATCAACGTGACTGGCCGCTTGTATAATTCTCTCTCTTGCAATCTTCCATACCAGTAAAATTATTAACACAGGAACTGTTTGTAAGGATTTCTATGCTGCATATGTAACCTTTAGGAGGCCTTAATCATTAACATCAAACTTTCTGTTGGTCAAAGATGAAGAGGGAATAGAGGATTATACATAGATTCACCAGTAGGAGGACAACTCATATTCAGAAATAAAAAGAGGTGTCTCTGGACATCTTCCAAAACCGACGTTAGTTAACTACAATCTCGCTAACATGTAAACACCCACCAGTGAGATTTCCTAACAAGCCTAAAATCTAGAACAGAGAGATGCAAGTAACACTTTCGTATCTATTAATTATATTTCATAGGATACGGCAGTCCCAAAGTTATTCATCATCTCCTTTTTGTAGCAGAATGTAGTGCAAGTTTCCTCGTTTTCTTTTGAACACTTATCCATGAAATCCAATTATCAATTTAGATTCCTGAAACGGAAACTTGAATTTGATGTAGAACAGAACCTCTAGCAGTGTACCTGTCATTACATCGTTAATGCTAAAAGTACAAGCAGTGCTGTCACCTTATTGGAAAATGTATAATGCACCCACATTCTTTTAGTCAGTTCTACCATTTAGTAAGATGGTGGATGAAATCGTGATTAGATGTGACTGAAAGAACGAGTGCAGTGAATACATTCAACAACTAGCCAATATTGTTTTTCCACCCCAGTGTGTCTGGAGTACCAGGTTCTTTCATTGAAGTAACAATTACTAGTCTTTATGAATGACAGGAGTTGTATTCCAATTTACAAACCTTGGACAGAATCGAGAAAGATTATCAGCAAAAGCAGCAAGAACATATTAGCCTTGACGAGAAAGATAAAAACCTTGAGTTCTCAAGACATTATGTCTTGGTTACAGACTATGGTACTTTTGTCACAGCTTCTAATTTGCTTGCATCAGTATCTCCTTGGATAGTGACCACATACGTCAAAGAAAGAATTTCCTTGACACTCTTGCTCATCGGCTTGTGTTGGAGTCCAGGCATTTTGATTTTTGATGCGACTGGTGCATCATTCTGTATGCCTTATATGGTCTTGAGTCTTTTATATTGGTTTCTACTGCTAGTTCAGTCCATCATCCCTGTAGTGATTCAAAATTTGCACTTTTTTCCTCTTTACATGATTGGACCTGTCTAACCTATTTTGCTAGTTGAGAAGAATTTTGCAATACTAATCTTGGCTTGAGGTTGGCAGGTTAGTGCTTTGATTTGAAAAGATGTATACCGGCATGGGGGAAACTGTTATGCCTCATGTTCTTCAGAGTGTGTCGGATTTAACTTTTTCCTTTTATAGTTTATTATACTCGGTAAAAAGCTTGTCCTTATTGTTCACTTTGATGGTTGGAAGAGAGCCTTTCCATTCTGAGGTCAGACCTACGGAGTCAGAAGAGGCATGTGAAAAGTTTAATGAAGAAATCACTTTGGTCAAGGGCTCTGGAAGAGGTACCTAGTTAATTCTGCTCTTTCAGCTTTTCCCTAGACTTTGTTCATGTCAATGTATTCTCAATTGCGTATACTCACAAATTGTTAATATTTAGGAGTAAAAAGAAAGATTTTTCCCGAAAATTCTGTATGTTCTTCTCAATAAGCTTTGAACAGAAACTTCGAGATAATTTCATCTTCTAAGGTCACAAAAAATCCTTTTCCTTGTCCAATATCTACTGCGGTTTTTGCAGACTTAATCTGCATATGATGCAAATATACTTTAGAAATAAATTGTGCTCTAGTTAGAAAAACTGCAGCAACGAGGATGACATCTCTTGCAGAACTTTAACGGAAATGAGATTAAAGATAAAAATGAACTAGAGAAAACCAGTAAATTAACAATATGAGCCAAGTTGTTCGGCAGAGTTCACACTGTTTCAGGACTTTGAAGCCTAGCTTATAAGCATTTTGTCTTCTTAGAAATATGATAGAAAAAATTACCGATACAACAGTCTTACTATTTGCTCTTAAGGTGGTGAAGAAGTTTGCGGATATTATTCTTTGCCTCCAAATGAAAGTTCTTATAACCTTTGGTAGTGCCGGTATGCTTTTTGAAATGCAAAGATCCTCTTCTCCTTAAAATCTGTCTTCTGCTGCTAAGAAGAAATATGGACAATACCAAGATGAAATCAGAATAAGATGCACTAAGATGACTGAAATGGTGCTACTATTTTGCTGCATAGGTTTTTGTGCTTACAAATAAACTTTTATCAAGTCCCTTGTCGTCCACCACATTTTACTTGGTTGATCATTCGTGGTAGCTATCGGTCCTCCTATTGATGATTAATATATTGAAGTCCATGAACGGAATACTGGTCTCTTTATTGCCCTAGTAATGTTTTCCATCTTTAGCCATTCAGATTGGGAAAGAGCAGCAGGAGGTTCTGCCAGCAATGGTAGTAAACTGGGATCTTCTGGCCTGGCTTTGCACTATGCAAGCATTATAACTAAAATTGACACTATTGTGAGTCCATAAATTTTTCTGATTTTGACTCTTCTGGAGTTCTCATTTTCTAGTCTATTTTTTCCTTTCCATTTTTGTTCAATTATGTGCATCCTAATTTGGGTTCTTGATCTAATCATGATAAGAAATGCACATGTATGGTAGCTGTAGGATTCTCCATTACGTATCACTCCTAAGACACTACTATTGCAGTCTGCGTCCATTAACTCTGGACCAGGTATCTTGTGACGTGGAAAGATCTGAAAATGCAAAGACCAATTTATGCATGCATAATTTAACAACAAATATAAAGACATCATTTGCTTTCCAGAATCCTAAAGTTCTCGACCTGAATTCAACATGGAGTTGAACAGGAAAGTGGATTGAAACTTTTACGCAGTTATATACAATTAAGAAACCATTCTTAAATACAGATTGATCTGACGAGCAGGCTGACCAGCCATCCAAAGATATCTCAAGTATTGACTAGAGCATACCCGTATTAACTACAAATATGAAAAACACATATTTGCTTACCAGAATCCTAAAGTTTTCGACCTGAAACCAACACTGAGAAAAACAGGAAAGTGACTTGAAGCTGTTGAATCTGCCATCGAGTACATCTAATATGGTTAGTGTATACGCATCTACTACTGCATTGGCATTTGTATGGTTCTCCACGTGATCTCTTGAGCTTTTATTCAATCACTCTTTTTATTTGGAGTTTGGCCTCTGCTATAAGTGTCTACCATCTGTATCTCCTTATATTTACTCATATTGTTAATTGTTGAAACAGCGAGGAACTTTCATGTGATTAACAACTATTGTTACTGGTACTTAGCCTCTATAGAGTAATCTGATCTTCCTGAAATTTGTTGAGATAATCTAATATGCTTAATCAACTTCTTTTCCCAATAAACTTCCGTTTTCTCAGTAGCATGAGAGTACTGTGACTGGGAAAACTGTCAAATGGCTTGATGATATGAAGTCTATGATCATAAGCCTCAGACATGAAGATAAAAAAAAATTTTATTTTAAATTTTTTTTACCATTTTTACAAACTGTTATTTATCAACTCCACGTAGCTCACATAGAATGACAATGGACTATTTACTGTTGCAAAGAAAATATTGGTGAAATAGAAAGAAAAGTGCTTGAGGAATTCATTATTGATTTCCTTTTGTGCTAAAGATGGACTTGGTATGGTCTTCTTTGACCCACGCAACTTCTATTCCAATTAGGTGGCTCGTTCAGGCTCCGTAACTCCAACAATGACAAATGAATTGTACCAAAGTCTGCCACCAGATATAAAGTCAGCTACGTTCTTTTGGCTGCGGCAAGTTCAGATTCAGGAAGAGGTGGTCAATATGTATCGTGTAATCATTTTTACAGAATGTACCTAGATATATTTATATGTATATATTGCTGTGGACCCGTTCTTAAGCAGAAGATGATTTCCTCATCTGGGGTATCCACCATGTTTGGTGTCTGTGCAGCCCACAATTCCAATTGTTAAAGTTAAAATGGAGAAGACACTGTCGTGGCTTGCTCCACTTGCTGCTAACAAAATCAAGTAAGTTGCAAAAACATCTGCAGGTGAATGACAAATTGTGCTATAAACTTGAAAAATGACATGTCTTGACCATTGGTTATGTTTGAATTTGGATTGTCAACTCACACCACTTGTTTATGAGGTTTATCATGGTTTGTATGCATGTAGTCTTCCTCCATCAAACAATTTCAGCACTTGGGTTGGACTTCTAATGCGAACAATTCTGCCTCTCATACCGTTTGATCTTTGAAGTTTCGATGCATATTAACTTATTGCATAATTCCATTTTTTATTTGTTTTAACTAGAGCACACTATGGCTTTGCGAAACTGGGAGAAAGGGCAAAAATGAGGTACTTAAGCTTAGACCTTCATGTGCTCATCTTTGATGTTTTCTTGCCTTTGAACATGATCAAGATTGCCAACTGATATTCTTTTTCAGGTCCAGAGTAAACCACAGAACTACTGGCAAGGGTGACTTTATCAGAATCAATACTCTATATCATGCTGATAAAGAGAAAACTGACCCCTATAACGTTGAACTTCTGTTCTGGGTTCACCAGCTGGTCTGCAAGAGAAGGGCAATGAACAATGGAGTTACCTGTTCACTTGATTCGACGGTTTCTTCTCTAAGCAATGAAGAGATCAGATTATCTTCTCACGGTTCTCGTAAGGATTTAAATAAGAGGAAGCTGATGCGAAGCACAAGCGAAACTCTGGAATCTGAAACAGGAAATCTCTATTCATGCTATTACCATCTACCGTGCACAGGGATTTGTGATTCTCCCACCGATACAAGTCCGGGGGTTTCAGTTCCAATTCTGAAAACATGATGTATGGACTTCAGCATAGACACGATGGCTGCATTGGATGTCATCGATGGCATTCCCGCCTCTTTAAGTTTACAAGCAGTCACTGTGAGAAGAGCGATGACTATAGTTTGTGCAATAACGGGTGTACATCTACCTCTTGTATACTGGAACCCAAAGGGAGATAGTGGACAGTAAGACATCATCTGGATATGTAGAGGATGCCAAAACAATATATCACGGTGCCTGTTCGTCTTCTGATATGGTTAGAAGAGTATCTAGGGTCTTGCAAGACCATGTGAACATCCATGTTGCAGCTGACCGTAAGTGAATGTGTTGGATTCATATATATTTATGTACGACCATCTGCCATGCTTAGCTTTTTGCCGGTCGCCCGATTTGGGGACAGTGTACGATCAAGGTCAACTGTTCGGTTGATGATTGTCAAGATGGTTAATTATGAGTCTTGTTGTGATCTATGCTGTGATCGCCCATGATTTCTTCCTGCTCTAGGAGCGCCTTTAGTCTGAATTCGCTTCCTATGGTCTCTAAATAATTCACTGCTCGGACATCTCTTCTTCAACACAATTATAGGTAAGTTTTCCTGCCTCATGCTTTGTAAGATAATGGCTTCAGGCTTGTACCGCGTCGGTAGTTCTCGTGCACCTTAGACATACACCGGTTACAACTGAAGAAATCTCGAAAGCGACCATTCTGAATGCAGTGTCTTGTCCATCGAGAAATGGAAGGCATTTCGTGATTCGATATTGTTTCCCATCAAATTCAATCCCCGTTTCGACTTGCGTCTGAAGGAAACGTGCTTCCTCCCTTTCTTTCAACTCGCGGATACACTTAGATCCATGCCTTGAGCAGAAAGACCTGAAGGAAGAGTCCCGTCGTGTTCTTCTCCTTTGTTTCCCTCACTAGAGCATGGGTTTACTTTGTTGTTTAGCTCAGGACGCGTTCCAAAATCACTAACTGATAATGTCGTATCCCTTGCTTCAAGACACATACTCTAGGTTAAAAGAAAGACAAGTCTCTAGATTTTTTTATTACTACCCCATATATCAGCCGCATCTTTTAGTTTAAGATGGACAAAGATATTTAATCAACCCTAGTGGATGCCTTCGTTACTAGACAATAATTGACTGGAAAAATTACTTAATAAGTTTTAAAACCATTGCATGGATGTCAATTTAATCATGAACATCCCAAATTTGTCCCCAACAAATGCATATTTAGAATTGTCTCGATTTATTTTCAAAATAAATTCAGATATTTCTTCATTTTCTTGTGAAAATTTCATTACCAACAGTTTTTTTTAAATACTTTGCATTAATTAATATTTAACGTTAATCATTTCTCCCAACTTTTTTGAATGTAATCTGGTTTTATTATTATCATCATTTAATATTTTCTATTTACGTTACCATATTTAATATGTTCAAAAGACCTTCATGTGACTACGCAAGTTGTTAGTCCCATATTTTAACGTCTCTACAATGATAATGTTCAAAGATTATCATGAAATTTCAGTGAAAAACATCTTATAATGTGATAGAAACTATACTTTAAGATATGTTTAGTTAGACAAAAGCAATTGAAATATAGAACGCCAAAAGATGATTGAAACAAAAAAAAAAATTAATGTGTCAAATGGACTCTATTCAAAAATGTCGATTGGTATTGTCTTGATCGCGTTACAAAGCTCATCGAAATCACTTTAATTTTCCTCTAAAGAATCCAAACACACGCTCGTTTAATGCCATTTATTCGTCCAACGACATGTAAACTTTAGTCTTGATTGTTATATTTGTAAAGATGACATTTTACTTTTTAACATTCATACCCCGCCACGCGTCCTTGTAAATATGGCCTTTGGGCTCTCGTGGCGCTGGTAGGGCCTACTGGGGCGCCAAGCCCATGATAAGTATTTTGCTGTCTAACCATATTAAGCTACTCCAGTTAATATAGATGATATAGCTATAAGCGTTTGTCAAGCACCTTATAAAATTTATAACAATCTTTTAACGATTGAAACTGCTGCGAGATAATTGTACCAAATTACTTCTTATTAATGACGAGTACAAGCCTAAGTCACGAAACATAGACAGTATATCATAGCAATTTACGTGCAAAAAAAACATGAAGTTTCAGAATATCATACTTTTAATGATGCATAAGTCAGTCACTCGGTTTTGTAAGTCATTTTATTCGAGTTGATCTTGTGAAAAAATTTCTTCTTAAGTTGAGCATGGGCAACCTCAAGCTCCACTCAAAAGAAGCTTTCGACAACAAATTAAACTAGTTGTTACGAGTAATTAATGAGTCAAGTCCAAACTATTTGTAAATAGCTTGATTTAATTTCACAGTAATCAAGTAGCACATCGCGATGGTTGCGAATCTCTCATGCTCCGTGCTTCAAGAGGAATGGCCAACACCTTGTCGCAACCGCGATTCTTACGTATGTAGATCTAGATCTACAATGTGGGTGGAAGCCCCTCTAGCCAAGGCGATGTGGACATTGTTGGACCTTGGTTTTTCTTCTTTTCCATTCCAGTTCTCGTAGTTTTTTTTTTTTTTTTTCACAAACTTGTTAATTTTCAAGTCTGTTTTGATGAAATCTATCTAAATTTGCTAATTTATCTTCCGAACCGGGAGAGAGGATCATGTTGCAGTTAATGCTTTAGAGAGAGAGAGAGAGAAAGAGAGAGGATCATGTTGCTGTTATGGCTTTCACCGCCCAAAAATTGGATGAGGAGTGGTGATGCTGCGTTTCTTCTTTTTCTTATGTCGGTCGCCATGAGAATCCACCGTGAGATCAGGGAAGACACATTCCGACATTAGCAGACAACAAGGAAAGCACCGCTGCTGGAGATTCTCCTTTCCTTGCCTCTTTCTCCTCTTTTTTTTTCCTTTCCTTTCCTTTCCTCTTTCTCCTTTTGAGTTTCAACGTATGTACGATGCATGTTTCTTGAGTTCACACCGGGTGCAAGGCTCTGGTTACCCAGTTGCACGACAGTAAAATCAACAAGACTTGATAAAAAAATAAGACGGAAAATCCACAAATTTATTCCGGTCTTTAGAGTCGAAGCTGATCCCACCAGAAAAGTTAAAAGTGAATAGATGCTTCCTCAAAAGACATATTGTTATAGGGTCAAGCCTACTTATCCCATTCTCTACAATTGTAATGCTAGAAGATTTCCGCACATAAATATTGGCCCACACACTCCAACTTTTCTATGTGGAACAAGACACTTTCATATGTTTTATAAACAACTTTCTAACAATTGCATCTCGAAATAGGCAAGGTGTATGAACCTTCGATTGCCAAGCCCCCGCAGAGGGCTGACCTTGACCTAATGTTTTTATCTGTTGATTGACTAATGTACAATCGTAGTAACGTCACTCAGGTAATTAATACTTTGACTCGGCGGCATGGTGCGATATTGTTGATTTTTGATTCGTCGCTATTCGAATCTTGTGTTTTTCCAAAAGACACGACAGCCCAAATCGCTTTGTTTGTGCCGAGGGAATTGTGCTCTCACTCTCGTGACATTTATTTGGACACGGTATCCACGGACATAACTCTTGTAGGCTCACGAAAACGCATTATCTTTCTAGTGACGCTAGGCTAGCAATCACGAATAACAGTGAGCGTCCGGCCATATACCAAATTTAGCAAGAGGGGCAACCGAAAGTACAAGTATGGTCATTTTTGTCTTATTTTAGCCAATTTTTTCTGCTTAAAAATTTAGTTGCGACACCCATTTTAAACCAAAAAGAAAAAGAAAATGAGACACACCTCATATAGATGTTGCTCTCTATAAGAGAACTCCCCCGACCAAAAAAATATATATATGAAAGATTCTGCTTGTTTTTTATAATATTTGAATTCATAAATAAATATAGTTAATATATAATGCAGAATTTCATTTCATAAGATATAAGCTACAGCTACTAGAGGCAATTCTTGTTCTGGGTTCCACACCGTGCTAAGTTCATTTCAAAATTAAATAGGCCCATGAAAGCTTGCCTACTGAAATATACTGCAGAGTTTTATTGCATGAGATAGAAGCTATAACTTCTAGAGGCAAATTCTTGCTCAGGACTGACCAAAAAAAAAATTCTTGCTCAGGGTTCCACGCTGTATTAAGTTAATTTCAAAATTAATTAGGCCTATTAAAGCTTGCCTACTGTAATCAATCATGTCGGAATGATCAAATTAGAGCAAAACACATTGATTATCTAGTGAATAATATGGCACATTCCAAATTTCTTATCTTATTAAATAATACATCAGGTCACTCCAATCAATGTATGATCCGCCATTTGTGTTGTGTTTGTGACACCACCGAATTTATAAAAAGTCTCCAAACAAAAAAATAAAAAATAAATCATATGATTTATTGGACAATTACGTAAAATTCAATAGAGTTGGGTCAGTGGGTGATAAACGAATATGTAATTGAAGAATATGTTTTCATGTGTTTGGGAATATTTAAAAAAGAAAACTAGCATTTAAAAATTTTGGATGAATGAAAGGATGAAAATATCATTGTAAAAATTGTTCAGACATTCGCTACGTAACAAGTTTGTAGACTTCAAGGGAAAAAAATAATTTTTCAGAGAGATTACTTCCAAAGAAGAGGTTTGTAGCACCAAAAACGATCATATAAAAGGAAGGTGTAGAATTGAGAGGGGAAACCGGACAAATAAGTGTGCAAGTTTCCTCGAAGAAATTTGCGGCCAGTAGACTTCCCACCATTATATATTAGAATTGAAATATTATTTTTATTTTATTAATTTATAAAGCTTGTTATTCAAAAAATAATAATTTTTATAACGTGGATATAAATAATCATATCCATATCTCACATCCTACGTGATATTATCCATGCTACATCCCTAATATATTCAATCTTATCCTTTGTTGGGCAAAAATCAACACAAAATAGAATATACTTATCCTACTCTGAGGCACTCCTCCATATTAACCAGGTTGATTTGGTATTTTATTCTTGAGGTCCTCTGAACAAGGCTTCAATTGAAGACCACAAGGAGGGGAGCAAACTCTATTATCATTTTGGCCAACACTCTGTTGGTAAATTTGAAAACTTCCAAATTTTTTAAAGATCATTTTCATGTTGGCATGTTAATTTGAACAGAATTGGGTTAATTTCATTAGATGATCATTTTAGTGGATTTGTGATGGGCTCGAGAAATTTCGATTGGGCTCACCCAATACATTATAGTCTCAATTTCTTTCGCTCTAGTTGATTGCAATACCGGCAGTTCTTGTTGTGGATGCATTATTTGGAGCATTTAAGACGACGTCACATCACCGCTATATGCCAATGATGTAATTGGGCATAAATTCTAAAGAAAAGAATGTTTAGTGCACTATATGATTAAAAAGAAAATGCAACAATGTGATTGCGGAATCATTAAAAGTTTAGCGAACTCCCAATGGAGTCTATTCGAACCACATGGAATGTTTATTCTCTTCAGCTTAAATATATTCAAGCAAAGCCAAACTAATCAATTGTCATCTCCAACGACAGCAAAAATCCTCACACATGTTAAATTGGCATCATGAGAAAGAAGCACCTCAACTCCACTACCGGACATCAATCACTCACCCCAATTACCTCCCTTTTTTCCTGTGAAAAGATTAGGGACGGTGCGAACCCATAAGACTGAGGAGCATCAATCTCTTATTATAGGATCGGAGAATTACAGATGAGAAAGAGTTTCGACTCTCACTGTTTCATGGAGTTTTAACATAAATCAAAGAGTTATGAAAAAGTCTTGAAACTTTAGTATGAATTAAGGGTACGAAGAAGAAGGAGATAAAGAGTGTAGAGTTTTCTTTTCTTTTCTTTTTTTATAGAAATCTCATTGCCCCCTTTATTCTTCAAGAATTAGAATGATGCTTTTCAAATTTTTGTTCATTTAAAATATGAGTTCTTCTACTTTATGCTTATTTATTTTATATTATCTTTAACTCTCTTTTTAAATTTCTTTTCTTTTTATATGCCCTTCTATCATTGCTTAAAATAATTTTATCAAATCATAAATTAGAGTAATATACCTAAAATGTAGAACAAATATAAATAGTAATTTATATACATAATACATAGAATAAAATGTGAGATAGGATATTTTTATTCATGCTACGCCCTCTCATATTCAATTTTATCATATATTGGGCAAAGATCAAACACGAGATAGGGTAAATTTATCATATCCTGACTTTTATCATAACTACCAAACATAGTCCTCCTCCATATCAATCGGGCTCATTTGGTACGTTACACTTGAGGTCCTCCCAACAAGGATTGAACTGAAGACCACAATGAGGGAGCAAACTCTTTTACCATTAAGGCCAACACTTTGTTGGTAAATTTGAAAACTTCTAAATTTTTTAAAGATCATTTTGATGTTGTCGTGTTGTTTAAACATAATTGGAAAAATCTCATTAGATGGTCACTTAATGGATTTTGAAATTGGGTCGAGAAATTCATTTGGGATCACCCAATTCAATAGAGTTTCAATTTCTTTTTCTCTAGTTGACTAAAATACATGCAGTTCTTGTTATGGATAAATTATTGGGAGCATTCGGGACATTGTCACATCACCGTCATATGCTCATGACATGATTGGGCATAGATTCTAAAGAAAAGAAAGTTTAGTGCACTAGGTACAACGAAAAAATTCAACAATCTAATTGCGGAATCCATTAATAGTTCAATGGAATCGCACTGATGGGGTGCATTCAAACCAAATAGAATGTTTATTATCTTCCTTTTAAATAGATCCGACCTAAGCCAAACTAATTGATGATCATCTCGAACAACAGCAAAATCCTCCCATGTGTTAAAAAGGCATCATGAAAGAGAAGCACCTCGGCTCCACCACTAGACATCAATCGCTTGCACTAGTTACTTCCCTTTTTACCTATGAAAAGATTAAGGACGGTGGGAACCGATAAGATTGAGGAGCATCGGTCTCTTATTATAGGACCAAAGGGTTACGGATGAGAAAGAGTTTTGACTCTCCCACCATTTCGTGGAGTTTTAACATAAATCAAGGAATTACAAAAAAAGTCTTGAAACTTTAGTATGAATTAAGGGAACGAAGAAGAAGGAGATAAAGAGTGTAGAGGTTTTTTTTTAAAAAAAAAAAGAAAAAAAAAGAAATCTCATTGGCCCCTTTATTCTTCAAGAATTAGAAAGATGCTTTTCAAGTTTTTGTTCATTTAAAATATGGGTTCTTCTACTTTATGCTTATTTATTTTATATTATCTTTAACTCTCTTTTTTAAAATTATTTTCTTTTTAATTCTTTTATATGCCCTTCTATCATTGCTTAAAATAATTTTATTAAATCATAAATTATACTAATATACCTAAAATAGAACAAATATAAATAGCAATTAATATATAGAGTATACATTATAGAATAAAACACGAGATAGGATATTTTTATTCATGCTACGTTCCTTTTATATTCAATTTTATCTTATATTAGATAGAGATCAAACATGAGATAGAATAAATTTATCATATCCTGATTTTTATCTTAACTACCAAACGTGGTCCAAGGGTTTACTCCTCCATATCAGCCAGGCTTATTTAGTACTTTACACTTGAGGTCCTCCCAATAAGGATTGAACTGAAGACCACAAGGAGGGGAGCAAACTCTTTTACCATTTAGGCCAACACTTTGTTAGTAAATTTGAAAACTTCTAAATTTTTAAAGATCATTTCGATGTTGTCGTATTCGTTTAAACATAATTCGGAAAATTTTGATTAGACGGTCACTTAATAGATTTTGTAACCGAGTCGAGAAATTTTGTTTAGGATCACCCAATTTACTAGAGTTTCAATTTCTTTTTTTCTAGTTGACCAGAATATGGGCAGTTCTTATTGTGGACATCCGTCATATGCTCATAATGTAATTGAGAATAGATTCTAAAGAGAAGAAAGTTTAGTGCACTAGGTACAACAGTAAAAATTCCAACAATCCGATTACGGAATCCGTTAATAGTTCAACGAAATTCTGATGGGATCAATTCCAACCGAATAGAATGTTTGTTATCTTTAATTTAAATAGATACGAGCTAAGCCAAACTAATCAACGAGCAACATCAGCAAAATCCTCACAAATGATGAAAAGAAGCACCTCCAGCTCCATCTGTGGACATCAATCGGTCGCATCAGTTACTTCCTTTTTTTACCGTAAAAAGATAAGGGACGGTGGGAACCGACAAAACTGTAAAGAACGGTTGCATTGACACTTCTTTCTGTGTCGAACCATGTTTTCCAACGCCTCGGCAGAAAATCCTCGCCACCCAATACCCAGCAACTTCTCCCCCCTTTGACGTTACTCGTCAAGTCAAATGTCAACGAAGGCCCTTGTGGATAACGTCGCATTTAGTGATCTGATCGTACGAGTCAATGCCAAGCAAACATTATTACAATCCCGCCAAAAGAAAATATTTAGGTGCATCCAGACGTGCGTGATCCCCGTGTGTTACGACCGTTGATTTTGGTTACGATCGTACATGATCTAGGCCAGGATGCACAAAGCTCGAGTGTTCGCCCAAAGGCTCAATAATGGATTTAATCGCTTGAGATAAAATTTTGAGTCACTGCAATTTTCGCACTGAGATTTGCCGACACGCTCTTATGGTACGCAACAAGCCATGAGTGATAATATATCTCACCTTTTTCATATACCCATTTGGAGTTTATAAATATATGACTACAACCAAGGAAAATGTCAAAGAACATCATAACGGCACTTATTAAGTAACCAGTTCATAAAGCTTTGCAATTTTCAAGAAATCGACTTTTCTTCATTATAGGTAGTTAATATTTTGAAAATACAATTAGTATGTCTTATAAGTGCGCAAAGGCACTCATCGACCATCCCCCAATAAGTAATTGGTAACCCTTAACCTAGATTCAAATATTCACATAGATGTTCTCGGAAATAATAGTGGTTGAGCTTGATATGATAACAAACGCAAATAATCACCTCATCGTCTGCTAAGTATAACAGAGTTTAGGTTCCATTTATTTCGAAAATATTTCGCGTGAACTCTACTTATTTCCTATCTCCTGTCGACGTAAATCCATGCCACCTTGTAATCGTTCTTTGACAATATCGACATAACAAGCGCACATGGTCGCCTCATCATCTAGGATACTGGGCTGACAGTCGTCAAGAGATCAGTGCAGCAGAGCCACGTCCGGCCTGGGGATGGGTAGGACAAACCCTTTAGGACCCCCAGCAGTTTACCCTTCCATTTTTGTGACCCGGAATGGGAGCTCCGATAATGGGGGCCTTTGTTTAAGGTCCTTAGGCTGGACCACATCTGCTAACCATGATGAAGTTTAGGTTTCATGTGTTTCGAGGAAACTTCGTCTGAACTTTTACTTATTTCACTCTCTCCTTTTGACGTAAAACCATGAGTGACCCTTTAATCTCAAATGGTCAAACGTCTTCTACTCTTTTTACCTGCTTTTGATAAGCGGAAATGGACAAGTGCATTGAAGTTCGCCTTATCTCATTATCTTATTAGGAGCAGGAGAAGTTATTTATGCATACGTTGGGGCGAGTGAAGTCTAAAACTGGCTAATAATGCGGGGTTGAGTTTTGTGAGAGAGAGAGAGAGAGAACTTGACTCGAGTGCTTTCGTCCATTAATGGCGCTCCTCTCACACTTGGAGGAGCAGCTCCGTCGAGCATCCACACCTGTCATAGACAACATCGGATTCGGTGAGACCCCACGCGAACGGGGTTTTCAAAGCCATAACCAATCTGGATAAAGCCTAAAAGCCGAAGGTGAAAGGGGATTAGGTGAAAGGGGATTCGAGGACTGTTGCCAGTGGCCACCACCCGCTCCCTCCCTCCTTCCCTCCCCTATAAAACCCTCCCATGCAAACAGAGCCAGACAATGCGAAGGAGGTGAAGAAAGTGAACAAGAAAGGTTTAAACACAGCGAGAGAGAGAGAGAGAGAGAGAGAGAGAGAGAGAGAGAGAATGGAGAGGGAAGCAGCAAACAAAGAGGAGCAGCAGCGGCAGCAGCAGCGTCGTCCCAGCCCGATGAGCAAGATGGTGACGGTGGCGGCCATCGCCGCCGGCGTGCAGTTCGGGTGGGCGCTGCAGCTGTCGCTGCTGACGCCGTACGTGCAGCTGCTCGGCATCCCGCACAAGTGGGCCGCCTTCATCTGGCTGTGCGGGCCCGTCTCCGGCATGATCGTCCAGCCCGTCGTCGGCTACCACAGCGACCGCTGCTCCTCCCGCTTCGGCCGCCGCCGCCCCTTCATCGCCGCCGGCTCCGCCCATGTCGCCCTCGCCGTCTTCCTCATCGGCTACGCGGCCGACCTGGGCCACCTCCTCGGCGACACCACCCACGACCGGACCGCGAAGCCCCGCGCCATCGCGGTGTTCGTCGTCGGGTTCTGGATCCTCGACGTGGCCAACAACATGTTGCAGGTGAAAATACGCCCCCTCCTTCCACGTCTTCAGTCATAAGGTTTTTTCATATGAAAGATAAAATCAGAAATGCGAAACGTATGCATGACCGTATCGTAGAATATGCATACTCTTATACTTAACATTTCTTTATAAAGCGGCTTCGTTCTAAAGCGGATATTATTGTTTAAGTGCATGTGCAATTTCATGGTATATATATATAAACACTTAAATACATACACACGTGGCAACACCGTATCCGTTCGAATTTCCATAGGTAATTTATATTTTGAAGAAAATATAGGAATCCTTGTGTTCTCCAATGAAAAGCAAAATGGGGTTCCCTGTCTTTTCAGGAAGTGATTAATGTGGTCTGATGAATTGGGTGTGGTCCATTTCTACCCTATTACTTTTCCTTAAAGACATTGACTAAGCTCCTTTAAATAGAAAACATATGTCTTGTTTTTTCTTACAAAAAGTAATGACTTGTTTCCTGTATGTAGGGACCATCTTCAGAAATTATTATATAAGTGTGAAACGAGTATTAAATTAAATATAAGCCTTTGAAATTAGTGGATCTTATATGAATTTGTAACAGTTTAAATTCAACTACTGAAGTTTGCCCACATGAGAAGGAGGAGGATGAGAAGAGGGAAGTTAGGGATGATTTAGTCTATGGATTTCGATTTCTCATGTTTCGCAAGAAAATATGACAAATTTCTAAGAATAAAAGTTAAAATAGAATTGGTAAAAAAAAAAATAATTTAGTAGTTATAGTAGCAGACTAAACAATTCCATAATTTTCCAGCATTCGACCGGCTCAAGATTATGGAGAAGATCCGAATTAGCTAAGCCATGTTTTCCTTTAAATCATTCTAATTACCACACCACCCCCCCCCCACCCAAAAGATAAACTTTTTAATGATCAGATTATTATTCAGCTTCTGCTCTTGTTAAATGTACCGAAATTCAAAATAATTGTCTTAATAAAATATACTTAACAAATCACTTCTTAATAAGACCCTTTTTAATTATGAATTGATAGAGTTTAACTGATCAACAGGGACCATGCCGAGCGCTGTTGGCCGACCTCTCGGCGGGGAACCAGAAGAAGACCCGGGCGGCGAACGCCTTGTACTCCTTCTTCATGGGGGTCGGCAACGTCCTCGGCTATGCCGCCGGCTCCTACACCCACCTCCACGACCTCTTCCCCTTCACCAGCACCGCCGCCTGCGACGTCTACTGCTCCAACCTCAAGTCCTGCTTCTTCATCTCCATCGCCCTCCTCCTCGGCGTCACCGCCTTCGCCCTCGCCACCGTCCACGAGACTCCCTTATCGGAGCTCCGCAGCGACGCGGTCAGCGAGTCGGAGGGCAGCGAGCGCGAGCGCGAGCCGTTCCTAGGGGAGATACTCAGCGCGCTGCGCGGCCTGAAGAGGCCGATGTGGACGCTACTCATCGTGACATGCCTCAACTGGATTGCGTGGTTTCCTTTCCTGCTGTTCGACACGGATTGGATGGGACGGGAAATCTACGGAGGGAAGGTCGCAGGGAAGGACGGCGAGAGGCGGTTGTACGCGATGGGGGTGAGGGCCGGCTCGCTGGGATTGATGCTGAACTCCGTCGTCTCGGGGTTCATGTCGCTGGTCCTCGAGTACTTGGCGCGCGGCCCTCGCGGCGTGAAGAGGCTCTGGGGGGTGGTGAATTTCCTGTTGGCTGTGTGCTTGGGCTTGACCGTTTTGGTCACCAAGCTGGCCCAGTCGGAGCGGAGGTTCGCGACCGCCACGCCCGGAGGTGGCGGCAGCAGCTTGGATAGCGACGCCTTGCCTCCGCCCGCGGGGATAAAGGCCGGCGCTTTGCTGCTTTTCGCAGTGCTGGGCATTCCGCTCGCCGTAAGTTATTTCACCTTTTTAATTTTTTTTCATGCATTTTATATCACGATGGATTAATTAGACGAGGAATAACGATAGCATAGATAGGCAATAACTCCTAAGAACAAAAGCTACCACAGACAACCCGGATCAAACCGGGTCGGGTGCTAAGGTCGGGTCTAACTTATTGCCCAAGCTTGCGCAAATACCATTCGTAATTCTTCGAGCCGGTCTAGGCTTTCTAGCTCGATAGCCCAAACATCAACGGCACAGTTCGATCAAGCTAATCAAGGAGTCGCGATGGTTTTGAAATTGCAGGTCACTTACAGCGTTCCTTTTGCTCTGGCATCCATATTCTCCAATACTGCCGGTGCAGGTCAAGGTACAGAGCCCCGCATGGTAACCCGACGTACTTTGGATTAAGCCGGAGTTCATGCATGATCTAATTTCATCGAATGATCAATTTCAGGGCTGTCTTTGGGGGTGCTAAATCTTGCCATCGTCATTCCGCAGGTATCATCTGTAATTTCCTAGTATCAATAGTTGGAGAATCCATGTGATGTATGTGATTAAAGAGGACTTGCGACAAAGTGGTGGTATATGGATACCATCCTTATGAAAAACTGAAATCAAACTGATTTCGTGGATACTGAACTTCTTTGGGAACTTGCTCTGTTTGAATTCACTAACTGAGAACACCTTAGTTACTGCTAGGGATGATAGATTATTGATTATGTTAAGTTATTCAACAGATGGTGATATCGGTGACGAGCGGACCATTCGATGCTCTATTCGGAGGAGGCAACTTGCCAGCGTTCATCGTCGGAGCAGTTGCCGCAGCTGTGAGTGGCATTCTTGCCCTAACCCTGCTTCCATCTCCAGCTCCTGACCTCTCTCCTTCACCCAAGCCTGCAAACGTCTCGGGCTCCAAGTGACGTTCACAATCAACTCTCTACCATCTCTCTCTCTCTCTCTCTCATGTAAAAAGGAAAAAACCTCTGGCATGATGACGACTCCTCGGACACAAAAGGATGGCGGAAATAGGCCATTTTTGGGGCCATATCAGATGCGAGTGCAAATGAAATTAGCTATGTTCCATCCATTGGAATCTAGATAAACTCGTGCCTCTTTTAGAAGTCAAACAACTTTGTTCCTAGTTTTTTTTTTTTTGACGAACAACTTTGTTCCTAGTTGAAACCATTGTTTTCCAATGGTTTTATGTAAAAAAACCGTTCGGCATCTCACTCGGCTTGCTTTTAAATTTTAACCTCTGAAACTTGAGGGAGGGAAGTTAAAAGGTAGTCTGCAATGGGAATCATCTAAAGGTAGGTGATCCCCGGCAAAAGCTTTAACAAAGGCCATTAACGTCCCATCCGCAATTCCACGCCCTTGTAGATTTGTATCTTGCAAATGCGAAAATGATGACGATATGATGCAAAGAAGTCGCTCCTTTTCCGGAACATAAAAGAAGGTTTTATGAGTTTCAAATATAGTTTTCTATACTTTACCCATATAAAAAATTGATGATTTAAAAAATATTTCCCAAAAAGAACGATTACTTAAAATACTTAATAGATGAAAATTTACGTCTGAATATTTCAGGAATAATGAAAAGCATATTTCGTTCATTCATTTTAATTATTTTTTAAAAAATATTTTCTAAATTATCCATTTCCCGCAAAACAGAAAAAAGCTTATGATACAAATTTATTTTTATACTTCTTTGTGACCATAACCTGAATCAAATACTCGTCACTAGTGCTAGATCACAAGCACTAAATATCACCAAACACGATGCACAGACAGCATTTGGAGGACTTAAAATGGTCCTGACCCCTCTACTTCTGATTTTCATATCGACAACAATAAGCCATTGGCTTTGAAAGTCTGTACCTTTGGTACATTACCAGCTAAGCACGCTCCAGAGACCATTTAAGTAACAGAAGACATATACCTTGCACTATGCTGCATAATACAGTAAAATCTAACTCGCAGCAGACAATGGCACAGTAATTCTAAAATCTGCCAGGAAGTTAGTACGACATAACAATGTAGCCAACAAGTTATTTCGACTGCCTTCGAGATCACTGAGCAAGGGACCATGATAAAGGAATGAAAATGGCTCTACTCCCAGCAGATAGTGCTTTAACCGATTCACAAGATGTTGCAGAATGCGTTCTACTGTAGGAGAAAAGCAGATTGAGAACTGAATTGCCTTCAACTTCTCGAGAAAGCAACAAGCAGTTGACCATCTTCTGAGTGACTGTCTCAAAAAAGCAAAATTGATGAATTTAGACAATAAAAAAAAAAAATTATTTAACAATGCTAATGAACAACAATTTGGAGAAAATCGATCTGGAAATATTCTGTAAATGCACAAGCTGGTGAAAAACACAAAGTTATGACATGTACGTTATGCATACCATACCACTTTCAGCTACTTGTAGCTGACCTAGGAGATCAAATCTTCCAATTCATCAACGATAGCTTTGTAGCAGAACACATATTGCTCCTAAAATCAAAGCAATTACACAACATGATCAACCAAAATGAGACGGGGATAAAATTTGGCACATACAACACCTTCAACTGTCCAACCATAAAAAACAGAATAAAGAAATAAAATCAGGATAAGTAGCCCTTTCTTCTTGAGAAAAACACAAGATTGCCATACAAATTAATAAGAAAATAAATCAGAAAGATTTGATTCACGGTTGTAGTGTCAATCAGAAACAATTTCATTATTGTAGGTACTAATTGAGTGTATAAAGATTGAACAATGTCTTTACATGCTTTTTACCGTCAACTCAGCACAACCTGAGCTTTGTACACAAATAGGTGTATGATAACTATTAAGAGATGAATACAAGACCTAAAGCAGGACACCAGCTTGTGTACAAAGCATAAAAGATGATAAGAGTTCAGAGTCAAGAGTAATAACCTACCAGTGTTTGAACCATTCCAATTCGCTGAGACCTAAAAATGGTTATGGTATTGACTAGATCTAAGGAAGACATGTCACCAACAAGAATTCTTTGCACAGTATTGTGAATTGTGCAGTATGTTCCAGTCCTCCCTATGCCTGCACTGAGAAAGAGAAAGAAAAGGAGAAAAATTGGATCAGATAAAGGCAGCAATTGAAATTGGAGTACTATGAATCAAACATGACCGCAACCTGCAGTGCACGACTATTGGGCCAAGACTTGGTGATATCTCATTTGTTCTCTTAAAAATTTCACGAACAGCGATTGTATCTGCCGGAACTCCATGATCAGGCCAATCAGGGTATAGAATATGAAGAACAGACATAGGTGGCTCCTCAGTCTACAACCATAAGTAATAACACCAAAGCGCAAAAGACATTAGAACCAAACCTCAAAGGAGATCGCCTCAAAAATTAGAGCAGACATACTGTTACTATGGTCCTGATAATAGTGTACCAGGGCAAACAATTGTTCATTCCTTTCAATGGTATCTATTTAACAAAAATAATGAGCTTATTTGGAATGCACTTAAAAAGGTGGAGTTGTACAATAATTAAATAAGAATGATACCATGTGGCCTACTAGCCTCTATAGACCTTAAATCTGAACCAAACTCACACGATAATACTCAAGAGAATTCACAGTGGACAGACCCAAAAGCAGTCAGATATAACACACTTTCAAGTAATCTAAGACAACCACCAAACTTGGTGACATGGGCTTCTACTCAAGTGGAACGTTACAATGGTAGAAGGTCATTGGAAGCTTGGACCAAGCCCCTTTCAAAGTTACTGACTTTATGTATCCTCTGTTAATAACAAAAGGGACCCCGACCACCATCTGTTAGTTTTATGCCCAAAATTCAAAGTCATGGATAATAACCAAAAATAAAGGAAGAAGAAGTAATCCCAGCGAAAATATTGAAATGAGATGATATCTTCCCGTGGTGATAGTACTAAAAATTGAGCAGACTACCATTCAAAACAAAGGCTTGCGAAGCAGCTGTCATAAATAGGGTATATAAGTTCAAAATGGAACTATCCTTCCAAAATTTCATCAGGATTTGAAAAGCAATGCATTACTGGATCAAAGCAATGCATTACTGGATCATAGCCTAGTCCCACTGCAACATGACTTGATCATCACCTCAAATTGGTTCAGCAAATTCATTCAAAAAATTTGTCCTACCTCTTTGTAATTCACCTCCAAATGACGCAACACCAATGAAGTATCAGTGTTCTTTATCCATTTAGTTGAGATACAAATATTTCCGAAGTCTCTCGGACCATCTTCTGCCTGAAAATAATCTCCACATTTGACCATCTGCAAATTGATTAAAACAAAGGTACCCTATATCAGAATTATGTGATGTTAGCAAAAGCATAATACCCATCACAAGAAGATAATAAAAAGAAAGGCACATCCCATAATTTTAAACTTTCAATATGATAAGACACATGCATTAAAATTTATGCCACCTGAAATATAGAATTTAGGAGTTACATGCAGAAGCCTTTCCTTTTTCTTTTTCTTTTTTTTTTCTTTGGCTAAATGAAGCCTTTCCCATTTGCCACAACATAAAGGCAATAAGTCACATATCCGAAGTAAAACTACTTTTCTTACACTTGTTAAAGAACGTTTTAAGAAGTTATAAATTGAAACTAGCTCTGGTAATTATTTGTCAGTAATGTTTTCTTTCTACCATAGCATTATAATAAACACAAGCAATTATGATCATCTAGATTGCACTCCAAATCGATTAATCAACGTTCCAAATTCTTTCTTGAAAGAAATGAAGGCAAGTGCTGTTAAGGTATCCCACTTAGCTTGTCTACAAGGTTTCAATAGACCTTACGTCTATGTGATCTTCCTTCACCTATTAATTTAATCTCTTGAATCAGTTATTATAACACAGTTTCAAAGCCAGATTCCACCCTGGTTTATTTTGCATGTGCAGACTCTCATTTGTCAATTTCACGTATCATTTCTTCTCCGACCTGTACATAAGAGGGGTTGTTACAATATCCACATCACATCTCTACAGGATTTTGGTAGACCTTACATTCATGTAGCCTCCCTACACCTTTTAACTTGAGGTTTTAGGTCAGACATTCTAACAAGTACATCCACTAGTGAGTATGTTTGAACTAAAAGAATCTAAATCTCGCCGCACAGAAAGGTTTTTGGAATTGCACGTTCTTGAATTTACTTTCAGAACAGTCCATAACTAATAGAAACCACGAATAGATTAGAATCATTATCTCTAATTAAATTGAATTTCTGTTGAGTAACACTCCATTGATACCCCTCCCTGGAATAATTACTCTTTTGACTTTTCAACTCCATGATATGTCACGTATTTGCATCAATCGTTGTCGAGAGAACTTGAACCTGCTCATATGGATATCAGGTGGATGTGGGTGTGAACATTCTAAAATAGTGATGAATAAAATGGAAAATAGCGATGGTCCCTAAAGTTTGGCCCATGAGGCTTTAGTCCCTTATACTTTACTGTGCAATTTTGGTCCCTAGTTTGCATCTACTCCAGTCTTTGGGGCAAAATTCAGGCATTTGACCTAAATTTCAAGTGTACTTTTGGGTCACGTTCAGACTCTCAATTATTTAGCTAGGGAAATAGGACCTAGAATGCAGAGCAATGAAAACTTACGCTCTGAAGCCTGGATTTTAAAGCTCATTAACTAAACTAAAAAAATGTTCAGACTTTTTGGGACCGGAGATGCAATCTTCCTAAAATTTAAATAAAAAGCATCACTATGGCTACAAAATCAATGGAAAAATCCAAAAAGAAGATAGATTTGCTCGTGTCTGTCGTCAATCATGATTTCATTTTTCAAAAATAAAATAAACATGAACCTTGATTCTCTCTTGAAATTGCAAAAGGCATGGATAACTTTTATGGCTACTGGGTTTAAGACCTCTTGATAGTAGACAAAAACCAGCACACATAATACACGTAAAGAACATAAGAAAAGCAATCGGTGCACAGCTAGCATAGCAACACCAAACTACCTTGACACCTGCGGAATTAAATGTCCTGTAGCTGTCAACCAACCGAGTAAGCATGACAATTGCCGGGCAACGATGCTGGAGTATCATCTCCCAAAAGTCCTCATAGGTATGTGGCAATGGGCCTTGCGTGGCTATGAATCGACTAACGTTTTCGCTTGAGGAAGCCTAAGACAAAGAATCATAAAAATTTGAAATATGAAAAGACTGTTCAATCATTCTGATGGACTTTCCTGAACACCAACTCACCGTGATGAAGCTTGCATTAATGTAACCCCTTGCAGCAGGTCTGTAATCCTTACATGGGTTCAGAACAACTCTAGTCTTGTCAACTGAAATCAAGGCACCAGAAAGCAACATAAAAACCCAAACACGTTGTGAAGGACATGCAATAAATCCACGACCGTGTATTCAGATCAAAGGGCTGATACTTGCATGGCACAACATCCGTGTAGCGATTCTTGCTCGAATTGACGCCGTCCAGAGCGACGGTACAGCTCCTCGCCATCTCAGACGGCCTAATTCTGTTCGCCTGCCGCCATCAAATTACATGAATCGCTAAATTCTAGGAGAGCAAAGGCAATAACAAGCTCAACAATCAGCTCCAGGAAATGAATAAACAACCTCAGTTTAGCTTCTGAACATGCAGCAGGACCACATTCGGAAACCACTAAATAGTTCGACTCGACAATTTCCAGAAAGCGCATAACATAGCCATACAAACTGGAAATCGCAACCGAAGAGTCTTTCATATTCGCCACTTCTCCAAACTTCTTCATCCCAAGCAAGAGGAATCGGATGAAACAAAACGACGACGACGATCATGACGAAAGAAAAAGGAAGTAGAAGCCGAACCTGCAAGTGACCGAACTCCTGCGTCATCCTCTCGGGCATCTGGAGCTTCTCTTTGAGCGCCCGCAGCGCCTCGGCGCAGAACCTGCGCTGATCGGGCGAGAGAGCGGGCTTCGGAGGCGGATCGGGCGAGAAATCGAGACGCCTGCGCGGAGAGACCACCGCCGCGGCGGCGGCGGAGGGCTCGGCCATGGCGGGCTGCCGGCGGCTGCGGGAGCGGGAGCGGCGGGAGGCGGAGTTCCCCAGTTGCGCGTCGTGGGAGCGGGTCCGGATCGATGCCGACGAACTTTTCCGCCCGCTTCCGTGGGGTTGCGGTTTTGATGGGGCCGATTTTTTGGCGTTCGCTGATTGGCGAATGGTTTCGGATTCAGCTCCGCACGGAGGGGATTCGGATTTGGTTGTTGAGATCGTGTGAATCGGGTCTGCCGGAACTTAACCCCTCCGGCAATTATGGGTCGACGATGTCGTTTCTTCGCATTCGAGCCAGCTGGGTCATGTCGTTTTATGCTGCCTTTTCTTTATTTTTCTAATTTTTGAACTCTCGGCGCACCCGTTAATCATAGCCTATTTAAGAAGTGACTTCTTTTTCAATGCCATGACTATGATTAACGCACGCGCGACGAGACAATGCATTGAAAACGACAAACTTTTCATGATCAGGCATTTGAACATAATCCCCGTGAGTTTTTCCCCATTTGAGATGTTGTTTAAGGTGATTGGTGCATGTTTATTACTAACTTCCTAGTTTAAGGGATCAATTTATTAACTGACAAAATAGTATCCGATTCTATTCTTTCATTTATATAAAAAAAAATCTATTTGATAACTTTTTTGTTTCGATAAACAAATTTATTCTCAATAATAAATTTGAAAGAAATAGAAAAAAGTTACTTCTTTGTTTCTAAAACAACTCCAAAATCAAGTCCATTTTCCTTTTTTTCTCTTTTCTTTTGTTCTTTTTTTTCTTCCTTTTTTTCTTCCCCTTCTTCCTCTTTGGCAAGTTACTGGCCTAGTTGTCATTGGCGACCAACCAAACGAGGGCCGACGACCTCATTGGAGCATCGTCGACCGAGCCTCGACTAATCGCTAGGGAACTCGGCCCCTTATCTAGTCGATTGTAGGCGACGGCCAAAGAGGAAGAAGGAGAAGAATAAAAAAAAAAAAAAAGGAGAGAAATTTATAATAAAATTACTTTAAAAATTAAAAGAAATTCTAAATCACAAAAAAATAATTGAGATTTTATAGAATGCATTTTTATCTAAAAATAGAAATTTTGGACCATTATCAAAGGCATTTAAATGTTTAGAAATTCTTCAAGAAAATATAATAAAAAAATTATTTCTAAATAAAAATTGTTTTCACGAACGAATAAGTTCTACCAAATAGTCATGATTTTCCTTATCTAATTTTGGAGGGATTTCCAATGCAAAGATCTATCTTGCTTTGTCCTTACAGACAAACCAAGGTCACACATGAGCCTATTTTCTTGTCGTTTTCAACCGCGGGTTAATTCTTTTCTTAAAACTGTTGATCAATAACGACAACATGTCAACGTGCAAATGTACATAGAACATAGAAAAGAAATTGCACCATCCATCATGGGTAGGCAAAGAGAAGAATTTTATAGAAATTAGGATCAAGAACAACTTAGATCTAAAACTAATATGAGAATTTGTCAAAACTTGCATCAAACATCAAGTGGCCAGAACCAATCTCATTGACACCGCTAGACTCCCAGTCTCGAGGGGTTGAGAATCTAACCACAGGGAAGTCCGTTCTAATATATTAGGTAGCAACCATCAAATTTACGCTTATACTTTCAACCCCGACTTATAACTCTGCCACCCCATTTTGCTCGAATTGAAGGGGTGGTTCGTACTAATACTAAGTTTAAGCACAGTTGCTTTCCATCACTTAAAAGGCCGGACACGAAACGTCGTATGTTCTATTTTTTTTTCCTCGATGGATCTAATTGACATCGTACTCGAGTGCTCCCTTGAAGGAAACCGGCAGATTGATTTATTGTAAATTGACAATTACACCCTACGCATGAAACGAGGAAATCATCACGCGGATTCAAGATTGATCAGTTACCTATATAGCACCGATACGAACATGCGACACGATACGCTGATACGTCATTTCTCAAAAAATAAAGAATTCCGACACATTTCGACACGTTATATATTAAATATATTTTTATATATAAATGCAATAATAATATAATAATAATAATAATAATTATTATTATTATTATTATTATTATTATTATTATTATTATTATTATTATTATTATTTTATACTAAAAATTAATCCAACATTTGTTAATATCATTTATTGTTTTAATTTAACAGAGATTGAATGAGAAATTCAAAAATTGCAAACACAAAAGAGTAAATTTGAAGGAACATGTCTAGTTTTCTTACACTTGTCGGAAATTAGTGAGATTTCTTATAATCCAAGATAGAGTTCGGAGTTCATGATATAGACTGGCTTGGAACTCCTTTCAAAATAAAGTTCGAGAAAAATGAAAATCCAAAACAAGAACTCTCAAAATACGACCAAAAGAAAAGGAAATAACTAAATTCGCTATAGAAAATGTGACCAAAAGAGATAACTCACAGGTGACGCCTCCTAGAGGAGAAAAGAAGCAAAAAAAAAAAATCACAACTTTTAAGTTTGCGAGGGCAACGAAGCGACGCCGGTGAAAAGAGGGGCGTTCCATCGTCACTCAGGGGAATGTCAAAACTTATAAATGAGAAACTTGAGAGTGGGAATTTTCTTCTTTCCCCTTTATTTTTATTATTTTCATTATTTTTCATATATTTATATTTTGACCTCTCAAATATTGAAAATTTTTAAAATTGACTCCATGCGTGTCAGAATCGTGTGTCGAAATTTTGGACTTTCGTGTCAGAGCGCGTCAAGAAGAGTTAACCACGTGTCGGATTTTCCGATACTTGTTGACCGAGTATCGGAACGTGTCGAAGCATCTCAGAGCATGTTGGACACAACACGAAGGCTTCCAGAGAGTGTCGGTACTTCTTAGTCAGTGACGTTCCCACGACGCCGCCATTAGTATAGTGGTTTCCCCTGGATTAGCGAGTGATTTGCGCCTAGATTAGCCCACGCTCGCGGCGAGCTGACCTCACGTCAGGACTTTACCAAAGACGGCATCATTATTTAATACAACATGGAATCTCGATAGCATGTACACACGGTAAGTTACGAAGTGATGCGACGTGGATCGACCGATCGGTCGTCCATGCAATTGCTAACAAAACGTCTAGTGCGAACTGTTCCGCAGCAGTAGTGGTTCATCCTCAACTGCAGAGCTTTACGTACTTAGAAAAAGACCAATTCTTCAGCAGATTTTGGAGACAGCGGTGGCCTCTCAACGTCCGCGACTCCCTCCAGCATCTGCATTGCTCTTCCCATCTCCGGCCTCAACGAAGGTCGCTCTTGGGTGCACCAGAAGCTCACCGCGATGACTCTTCTTACTTGGTGAAAATCCACGCCGTTTCGATCATCCTCAAGAAGCCTCATGTCCATTATTCCTCTCGCATTGCCGCCCTTCTCGTGCTCTTCCCGAGCCCATTCTGAGAACTTCCTCCCGTTTGTCTCGGCCGAGGCTTCGAAGTTCCTCCGGCTGCCCACCATCTCCAACAGCAGCAATCCAAAGCTGTAGACGTCCGACTTCAACGTGGCGGACTGGTCGGCGAGCTGTTCGGGGGCGAGGTATCCTCTCGTCCCTCCTCTGAAGCTGGGTAAATCCGGCCCGGTCTCGTCGCCTGCATTCAAAAGCTTTGAGAGGCCAAAATCCGATACCCTGGCATTGTAGGTCTCGTCCAAAAGGATGTTCTCCGGCTTTATGTCGCCGTGAATGATGGGTTCTTGGCACTCCTCGTGAAGGTACCTGATTCCCTTCGCAATGCCAACGGCGATGTCGAATCTCCGATTCCAACTCAGTAGCTTGCCCGAATTTTCCTTTGCACTGAACAGAAAGCTATCAAGGGAACCGTTTTTCATGAACTCATAGACCAGTAGCCTATTAGTCCTTTCGGAGCAAAAGCCAATCAATCTGACCAAATTCAAATGGTGGGTACAACAGATTTTCGCGACCTCAGCCCTGAACTCTTTCTCCCCCAGCTTGATTCCTTCGAGCCGCTTCACCGCAATGACAGTTCCATCTGCGAGAGTCCCTTTATAGTATATACCCAATCCTCCTCCTCCTCCTATTCTGTGCTTGAAACCATTCGTGGCTCTCCATATATCCTTGAAACAAAATTGTACCGGCACGTTGGACGCGTACTCCAGAAGAGCATAATGCGGCCCAAACTTGGCACCATTACCACGATACAACAGCCATAATCCACCTTGGAACATAAGAAACCCGAGAAGGGAAGCCATAACGATAATAATCAAGACACTCACACGAGATCTCGAGGGATCGCTCTTGCTGTTATCTGGCGGGTTCCAGAGCACAGGCCCGCAGACCTTCACGTATGACGTGCTGGGGAGCATCAAAGCACGGTACCCGCTGAGGAAACCGAGTGATTTAGTGTAGCAGTCGCCCGTTCCATCGTTCATGGAAGTCGATGCGACGCAAGAATTGCTTCCAAGACAGTTCATCCGGCAAGACGACAGGTTAGCCGCAAAAACTTCTTGTGATCCACTCGCTTGAGTAGGGTACTGCAGGAACTGGGTATGATTCAACTCCAACATGGTGTAATTGCCAGGACAATCTTGGATTTCCACCTTCCTCTTGCACCCTTTTCTGCTATCTTTTTCGTCGATTGGCTCGAAATTCCCAGATGGGCACTCACAGGAAGGCTGGAATTCATGATCTCTATAGTAGCAAATCCCCATGTGTCCACAGTAACCAAGCACTTGACACTGATCAAGCACAGCTGCCCAAGTTATGGTGGTCGTTCCGCTCCCTCTGGCAGAGCTGTAAATCCTCAAATTCCCATCCCCGTCCAGCCGCAGAAACCTGAATATGTCGTTTCCTTGTACATAATCGTTACTGTAAGCCATAATCGCGGGATTCTCGAGCATCGGATCGGAGACCGACAGAATCCCTATCGATTGCAGTCCTAGACTAGGCGACCTCAAATTGACAGAGAAATTCTGAACCTGTTTCGGGGTCGCGGTCTTCCACGGGTCTCCGTCGACCGACGAGTTCACGCCGTGGTTCCAGTACACCGTGCTGTCGTTCCACGTCAGGGTGAGATTGCCGGTCCTGAGAAGGGTGAACGAATACGACCCAGATCTCAGAACCATGCCTGCTGAGAAGTTTTGACCCGGCAAGACGGTATCGGTGGGATTCCCGAACGAGGACCAGATGGAGACATCGCCTGTCTTGAGGGAGAAGTCCCCGGAATCATCGAGAGATGCAGAGGAGACTCCTCGGTTGGTTGTGTTGGACTCCCAAAAGACAACTCCCGAGCCATTGACGAGGCGAAGATTGCCCGAGGGAAGAAACTGGAGGGACCCGGCGGAGTCCACAGCCGCGCCGTGGCCTGCCGACCAGACAATAACTCCTCCGGAGTATGTGATGGCTGCGACGAACGTCGGCGGATTCGTTGCGGGTTCGGCAGGTGCGAAGCCGAGAGAGAAGGTGGTGCTCGGGGATGACCAGGCTTGAGCTGGTTCGGATGCGTGGAGAGTAGATCCTGGCAGTATGTCTGATGAGGCAATTGCGATCGTGCAGAGGAAGACGAGAGCTTGGAGTTGCATTTGCTTCGCATGCTCTGTTTCCATGTCTATGTAATCTCTCTCTCCCTCCCTCCCTCCCTCTGCGGTCTGGACGACCGTATGAATGGAAATTCAGGAAAAATCAGGCAAGAAAATGTGAAGAGAAAGGACAAAAGGTAAAGACTGAGAAAGACTTTGAAGGTTGAATTCCAAAGGTTTCCCTCGGTCTCTCTCTCTCTATCCCGCCGTCTCCGTTGCTACTTATATGACGTGTGCTTGTTTGGAGCGTGAATGTAGCAGATATGGATATAATATGGAACGTGGTTCTCGTTCAATGGAAGATTTACCCCTCGATAAACTAAAAATGTATGGTGAAAATCACTGAATGACAAGGAGATGGAGAAGACAGTTTAGTGCTTTTGCATATCTAATTGTCAATATTTCAATCCTTCTACTATCATTAATCACTACTAAAATTGCGATTTAATAATCCATAAGATAAACGATCACGATATGTAAAATAACTATATTACTAAATTCGATTTTGAGATAGACTTGTGCATAACAGCTACTCACAACAAAGTCTTTAGTTGAATAGAATAAAAGTCATTGTATCGAGAGAGTACCGTGTCCTAGGTGCGTTAAATGACTTTATCAACCTAATGAAATTTTGTGGGAAAAGATCAATGGCTTTCTTGTATAGCTCTATAGATTGACATTTTCCTCTTGGCATAGGATTTTAAGGTTTTCGATGCACTTTGAAAAGGGGATACTGGAAGACTATAAAATGGGATTTTAAGAATTCAATCATCTTTATTGGATAATCAAACTAAGGATTGGGAAAAATTTTAGAACTCTAGGATACAATAGGTTTGGTTAGTGGCCTAAGGAAAATTTTGGGATTTATGAAAATTTGAGGATGATTGCTCTAAAAAATGAAGTTGTTAGTGAAGGCATCGTTCAATATTTAGATAAAGTAATCGCCCTCGCACGTGGCTAGACTTTGGTCTTTAACTAATGCATGAAAACATATGACAGGGGTATGATTAATGCCTGAAAACATATAATAGGTGAGATAAATAAGCTTAGAAAAGAGTTGAAGTTACAACCTTTCTACTCAATTGCCATGTGAAATTTTGTGAACCAAAATCGAGTGCTGCAAAAAGTTTAAATTATTAGATGGAGACACGATTTAATATTTAGATACTTAACAATCAAGTCCTATATCATTTTGTATTATTAAAAATGAATTATTTAAAAAATATTTTTAAAAAATTATTTCTATAGTTTAAATTAGTTAGTCAATGAAAATTATTTCATTATAGACATCAATTTTGTGTAAACCTTTTCAAGTGTGGTGAAAATATATTTTATTCATTTATTTTTTTAGCAATATAAGTAATTATTTTTATAAAAATATTTTAAGAATAGTCATTTTCAATGAAATAAATGTACCCTATTGCTCGTGTCACTAATCAAGTTTTCCATATCCACTAGAACTGGATAAGATTATATGGGCAGACGCCATTCGCGAAGATTTAGGTGATGATGGCTTTTTGCTCAATCTATTGAGTATGAAAAAGTTGATATTTCACTTTATGTATTAAACAATAAAATTCTGAAACATATCAGATGTGCAGTACCAACTATAATTCCTCATATTTTTCAAATTTTAAATTTTTATTTTGGTATTTTGGAGGTCAAATCATGTATACAGATATATAAAAATTGTCAAAAAAGAAAAGTTCATGATGTGCGCTTAAATAAAAGTTCGTTTAGAATAGATGGTATTGTAGTTATGAAATATTGAAAAATGAAAACGATAGATTTTCGATTGAAAGTGAATAGAAATAAATGTTTTCGAGTTAATTAATTTAAAATTTTATTATTATCTTTTATATATTTAAGTCAAGACTCTATTTCGTCTCACTTTTTATCATTTCAAAACTATCCTTCGTAAAATAATATAAGATCAACGATTATATTTCATCCACCACTCAAGCACCCATTTACTCCACTTAAAAGCATGATTATTCGGTCTATTCTCAGCTATTTCCCCTACTGAAAAAAAAAAAAAATGCCCACCTTTTTCGTTTTTTTAATAGCTATCAATCTTTTCTTTTCTTTTTACAATATATTCAACTTTGTGCTTGTGTTTAATACTAGTTTATATATTTAAGGCAAAACACCCTTTTTGTCTCTTTCTTAAATTTCCCATTTTACAATTATTTGCTTATTACTTAAGGAAAAATTATACAAATAATCCTTGCAACATAGCTTAATGTTCAATGTAATCTCTAAACTTTTAATTTGCTCAACATGATCCCTGAACTTTGACTTATTTTGCAATTCTTATACTTTTAATTTGTTCAATAGGATCCTTGAACTTTAGCCAAATGTGTAATTCTTGTACTTTTAATTTGTTCAATGTAATCCATAAAATTTTAGTATATGTCTGATATAGCTCTTGGATTATATGAATATGTTCAATGTTGTCATTGATTTTAAATTAATGAAATGACTACGTTGAATATTTTCATATAATTTATGGATTACATTGAACATATATCAAAAACTCATGGACCACATGAAACAAAATTAAAAGTTTAGGAACCAAACCACATTGAACATTAGGTTACAATTCATGGACAACATTAAATAAAATTAAAGTTCATGAACCATGTTACACATTACATTAAATTTTATGGACTATTTGTGTCATTATCCCTTTCTCTAATATGCAATTCAATTAAAAAAGAAAAAAAAAACTGTGATATTTGCCCAAGAAAAGTATGGAATGATAAGAGCAATGGTAACATTTATGTTCCTTAGGATTTCTGTTCTTTTGTTCCCCGAAACAAAAAAAGAATAGAAAGCCGTTTGGTAAAACTTTTGTTCTCGGGAACAATTTATCTATTTTTTTGTTCTCAAAAACAAATTTGGAACAGAAACAAGAAACAAAAAAAAAGTAGTTTATTGTTCCTGAGAACAATATCTAGAAATAAGCCAATTTTCTTTTTTATTTTTCTTTTGTTCCTCTCTCTTGCCGCGGCCACCTCCAATCACCCGAAGCCACGTCGCCGTCGCCGCTTTGCCTTTGCCTTACGCCGCCGCCCGCCGACAATCGCCACACAGACGCCCAAGACGCCACGCCCATTCACCACTAATCGACCACTGGCAGTTGGCGATCCGTGAGCAAGAATAAAAAGCGAATAAATACAAAAAAAAAACCATTTTTTACCAAACGCATTTTAATTCTTTTTCTATTTCAAGAGTTGAAATTTTATGTAGTTATCAAACACCTTATTTATGTCCGATTCGATTCTCGTTGAAGGCTTCGGTTGTTTGGATTCCAAAGTCTTGTTGCCTTGTTTCCGTGTTGCATCATGGGGCGTCACGGTTGCTCGCAAGGCGCGTTCTTGATTCGTGCCGGAGGCCATGGGCACGGTCGTGCAATCCCCGATGGTCTCCTTAATTTTGGTACTCTCTGATTGTCTCGGTCCGTGAACTTTGGTAAAGATGCGACCGATGTACTGAATGGTACGAGAGGCCGTTCGTGCTCCCGACTGAGTCCTGAAAAAGGGCTACGTAGAGGGCAGATTACAATGCTGGCATACTTCGGACGATAGAACCATTACCTGTAATTTTGAGCTTGTGGGTAAGAGTAAGATGCCGATAAATTTCAAGGGAGGACTTATGGTTGGGCCGTCCCCTTGAAGTGCATCTATCGTAGGAAGGGCGGCCTCAAAATACATTAGAATTACTGGTAGGCTTCGAAAGGGGGAAGACAGCTAGATTAGGATGGAACCTGCGAGTGCATTGATAAGATCTTGCGCCCTCTCATCCTAATGACCAGTTTTTAGTGGTGAGTTTTACCGAGACTGGTTACGGATTGCACGAATTCCCGGTGCATAACATAAATCGTTTTGGATATCCATGATTTGGAAAGCACTAGTCTGAACTTCAATCCATAAGTCAACGGATACGTTTGCTTATGCCTACTGGGAATGGGATAGTGTCTGTAGCTTTTGCTCGGCTGGCTTTCTTTTGGCTTTATGGTGCTGAAGCTTTAGTGAATTGAGGTTTGTGCTAATCTTAGAGTGTTTGAGTTGGCTTTTATTCAAATAATGTGCTCATGTGTAAGCAGACGATACACCAAAATTTATATGTCTAATACTATGTTAGTAATATTGACATGTGCCCCCCTTTTGTTTTAGCCCATGATCAAAATCTCAACTCAAAACTACACCGACTTTTAGAGGGTTCCAATTTTTCAGTTTTAGTTCCCATCAAACAATCCGCCAACCAATAAAAGTAACAGCTTAGAAGAAGTAGAAGGGACAAGGACAACTAATAGCGTACAGGACTTTCTTTTTGATAGCTCAAATGTTGAAACTTTACCAGGTTGTGTTTGCGATAGAACATTTCTGTCAAGCAACAAACAAAAGATAAAAACACGGGATGCTGGTGCTGTTAGATTATGTGAGATAAGCAAGGTTTCCAAGTTCTGTCAGCTAATTGAAGTCATAGGGCCGTTTTTCTTATTTTTTTGGCCTGAGAAATCATAGGGTCGTTTGCCTTGTCCATTTCAGTTCTTCTTGTCATCCTTGTCTGTTGATGCTTGAGTTGTCTAATCCTCAGGGTCTCGATTCGCTGTTTGGGTGGGGCTGTTACATGTATGAATGTTCAAACATTCTGATAGGACAATCAAATGGATAGAAATAAGATCTGGAGGTACTGTTTCTGGGCTGTGAAGAGTACCATTGGACAGTTGGGGGTAAATATTTGATGGATCGCTTCTGAGAGTTTATCAATTTTTTTAGAAAATGTTGCTTGAAAGTATCCGAGATAGGTGATTTTGAGGAATACAAGTTAAAAAAAAAATCTGAGGAATACAAGTTAAACATCTTTAGGCTCACCCCAAAACCTTCGGAATGTGTAAGGAACTTTTCTCTGCATCAAAATAATGTCGTTGGATGGATGGCTTGTGATGTTGGCCTGGCTTAGCTCCAGGATTCTCATTTTATTTTTATATTTTGATACGATCATCATCAACATGGCGGTACATTAGGAAGTCTATTTAGCTGGGTTAATTCTTTCAAGCAAGTGGACTTTCTTATTTTAAATGATGCACGACGCTGACTAGCCCACATTAATAGTAGTTCTTGTTAAACTCAACATTGTTGCAGTTCTTGGATCTTCAACTTTTGCTTAGACCTAATAAGACTCTTCATTGATTGAGGGGGTTAGTCATAATTCTTTTGCATGAAATGAACGAAGACATTCATAAACATTTGAAATATGAAAAGACTGTTCAATCATTCTGATGGACTTTCCTAAACACCAACTCACTGTGATGAAGCTCGCATTAATGTAACCCCTCGCAGCAAGTCTGTAATCCTTACACGGGGAAAGTATCAAAATAGTTCTAAACATTTTGTATTGGTACCAATTCAGTCCTAAACTTTTCAATTGAATCAATTTAGTCCTAAATCTTTTTACATTGGTACCAATTCAGTCCATCTAGCTAATTTAAGCTGGAAATTGCTGATGTGGCTGCTGGCGGTCTTTTGTGGCGCCACGTGAACACATTTTATAATTTTTTATGTTTTTTCAGATTTTTTAAATTATTTTTTTTTCTTTTTTCTCTTTTTTTTTTTCTTTTCTCCTTATCCCTTACCCAACGAGCTCACCTGCCATAGGCTGGTCGGGGCGAGGGGCCCCGCGCCCTCGCGGGCCAAAAGTTACTTATTTGTTTCTAAAACAACTCCAAAATCAAGTCCATTTTCTTTTTTTTTCCTCTTTTTCTTTTTGTTCTTTTCTTTCTTCCTTTTTTTTCTTCCCCTTCTTCCTCTTTGGCAAGTCACTGGCCTGGTTGTCACTGGCGACCAACCAAACGAGGGCCGACGACCTCATTGAAGCATTGTCGGCCGAGCCTCGCCTAATCGCTAGGGAGGCTTGGCAAATGAGGTCACCGGCCCCTTAGCTAGTCGATTGCAGGTGACTGACCAAAGAGGAAGAAGGAGAATAATAAAAGAAAAAAAAAGAGAGAAAATTATAATAAAATCATTTTAAAAATTAAAAGAAATTCTAAACCACAAAAGAGTTTGAGATTTTACCAAATGCATTTCTATTGGAGAATAAAAATTTTAAACCGTTACCAAATGCATTAAATGCTAAAAAACTTTTCAAAAAAATAGAATAAAAAATTATTTTTAAATAGAAATTATTCTCACGAACATGATGTTTATCAAATAGACTCATAATCTTCCCTTAGTCTAATTTTGGAGGGATTTCCAATGCAAAGATCTATATTGCTTCGTCCTTGTAGACAAAGGTAACACATGAGCCTGTTTTCTTGTCGTTTTCAACTGCAGGTTAATTCTTTTCTAAGGACTGTTGATCAATCAATAACAAAATATCAAAGGCCAAAAATACATACAACATAGAAAAGAAATTGCACCATCCATCATGGGTAGGCAAAGAGATAAGAATTTTATAGAAACTAGGATCAAGAACGACTTAGATCTAAAACTAGTATGAGAATTTGTCAAAACTCACATCAAGAATCAGGTGGCTAGAGCCAATCTCGTTGACATCACTAGACTCCCAGTCTCAAGGGGTTGAGAATCTAACACCACAGGGAAAGTCCATTCTAGTATTAGGTAGCAACCATCGAATTTACGCTTATACTTTCAACCCCAACTTATAACTTATGAAGCACGGACACGTTAAGAGGGCCTCTGTATCGTGTTGGGCACGGTCGAACATGCGATCAACACGTGTCGGAAAAATCCGACATATGGTCAACTCTTTCTGACATGCTTTGACGCGCATCTCCGAAAGTTTCTGGGGCGGGTTGTGTGAAGGGAAGAAGGTGAAGGAGGGTGGAAGCAAGGATGAGGGAGTGGAGGCGAGGCCGCGAGCGACGGCGAGGGAGGGCTAGAGGAAGAGCAGAGACCAAGACGACTGAGAGGGCTGCAATCGCCGACTGCAACGCTGAGATGGAGAATCGCAATGCCGCGATGGAGGGCTGGATGCGAGGCTACGACAGAGCGATCACGATGAGGCGATCGAGAGGAAGCAAAGATCAAGAGGTAGAGACCAAGCGATCACGATGAGGCGATCGAGAGGAAGCAAAGATCAAGAGGTAGAGACCAAGCAAGGGAGAGGAGGAGGCGACTGCCAGGGTTTTTGGGCTGCTACTTTACTGAGGTTCTTTTTTTAGTTTCAGGAAGAAGAGCATGGGGAGGAGGCCACGGCTGCTGGGGGAAGAAACGAGAGCTTGATGATGAAAAGAATTTGTGATTTTTCTTTTCTTTTCTTTTTTGGAGGGAGGCGAGGATGGAGCCTCGTGCAGGGTGATTTTAATTTTAGGAAGTGACAGGCGCTGGCAGTGAGTGGGGTGGGGGAAGAGAGGATGAAATAAATGAGTGGGCCCCATAAAAAGAAAATACCGAATGTTAATAAATTTATTAAAAAATGGTAAGGCAAAAAAATAAATAAATAGGTGGGTTAAAGGGTTATTTCGAAAAATAAAAGCATTAAATGTTAAATAATGATAAATTTTGATCGCGGTAAAAAGTCATAAATTTATTTTGACTCTATTATCTCGTTAATTATTTATTTCATTGATAACTTTTGTTAAAGTCAGAAAATATCTTTCCAATTTTTTATGAATAAATTTATTAATGTTATTAGTGTAGATTCATTCTAGGGACTTTTTTATTATTTATTTATTTATGAATTTGAATAAATTAATTTAAATATAATAATTTATCGTGAATATATAAAAATATTCATTTAATATATAACGTATTTTAACGCATCGAAATTTTCTTTTTTTGAAAAATGACGTGTCGGCGTGTCGCGTCGTTTTACGTATACTTAGCTTATAATTTTGCCACCCCATTTTGCTAGAATTGAAGTGGTGGTCCATACTAATACTAGGTTTAAGCACGGTTGCTTTCCATCAGTTAAGAGGCCGGACTCGAAACGTCGTATACTCGTATGTTCTTTTTTTCCCTCAATGGATCGAATTGACATCGGACTCGAGTGCTCCCTCGAAGAATACGGGCAGATTGGTTTATTGTAAACTGAAAATTACACCCCACGAGCGAAACGAGGAAATCATCACGCGGATTAGAGATTTGGTCGGTCACACGTTCCCACGACGCCGCCATTCTTATAGTGGTTTCCCCTAAATTAGCGAGTGATTTGCGCCTAGATTAGCCCACGCTCGCGGCGAGCTGACTTCACGTCAGGACTTTACCAAAGACGGCATCATTGTTTAATACAACATGGAATCTCGATAGCGTGTACACACGGTAAGTTACGAAGTGATGCGACGTGGATCGACTGTTCGGTCGTCCATGCAGTTGCCGACAAAACGTCCGGTGCTGCACTGTTCCGCAGCAGTAGAGTGGTTCATTCTCATCTGCAGAGCTTTACATACTTTCTTTTTTTTTGACAAGAGAGCTTTACATACTTAAAAAAGGAAAAATTCATCAGCTGATTTTGGAGATGGCGGTGGCCTCTCAAGCTCCACGAGTCCCTCCAGCATCTGGATTATTCTTCCCATCTCCGGCCTCAACGAAGGTCGCTCTTGAGTGCACCAGAAGCTCACCGCAAGGACTCTCCTCACTTGGTGAAAATCCACCCCATTTCGATCATCCTCAAGAAGCCTCCTGTCTACGATTCCTCTTGCATTGCCGCCCTTCTCGTGCTCCTCCCGAGCCCATTCGGAGAACTTCCTCCCGTTCGTCTCGGCCGAGGCTTCGAAGTTCCTCCGGCCGCCCACCAGCTCCAACAGCACCAACCCGAAGTTGTAGATGTCCGACTTCAACGTGGCGGACTGGTCGGCGAGCTGTTCGGGGGCTAGGTATCCTCTCGTCCCTCCTCTGAAGCTGGGTAAATCCGGGCCGGTCTCGTCGCCTGCATTCAAAAGCTTTGAGAGGCCAAAATCCGATGCCTTGGCGTTGTAGCTCTCGTCCAAAAGGATGTTCTGTGGCTTTATATCGCCATGAATGATGGGTTCTTGGCACTCCTCGTGAAGGTACCTGATTCCCTTCGCGACGCCAACGGCGATGTCGAATCTCCGATTCCAGCTCAGTAGCTTGCTCGAATTTTCCTTTGCGTTGAAGAGAAAGCTATCAAGGGAACCATTTTTCATGAACTCATATACCAGTAGCCTATTAGTCCTTTCGGAGCAAAAGCCAACCAATCTAACCAAATTCAAATGGTGGGTACAACAGATTTTCGCGACCTCAGCCCTGAACTCTTTCTCCCCCGGCTTGATTCCTTCGAGCCGCTTCACCGCAATGACAGTTCCATCTGCGAGAGTCCCTTTATAGTAAATACCCAATCCTCCTCCTCCTCCTATTCTGTGCTTGAAACCATTCGTCGATCTCCATATCTCCTTGAAACAAAATTGTACTGGCACGTTGGACGCGTACTCCAGAAGAGCATAATGCGGCCCAAACTTGGCACCATTACCACGACACCACAGCCATAATCCACCTTGGAACATAAGAAACCCGAGAAGGGAAGCCATAACGATGATAATCAAGACACTCACACGAGATCTCGAGGGATCGCTCTTGCTGTTATCCGGTGGGTTCCAGAGCACGGGTCCGCAGACCTTCACGTATGATGTGCTGGGGAGCATCAAAGCACGGTACCCGCTGAGGAAACCGAGTGATTTAGTGTAGCAGTCGCGCGTTCCATCGTTCATGGAAGTCGATGCGACGCAAGAATTGCTTCCAAGACAGTTCATCCGGCAAGACGACAGGCTAGCCGCAAAAACTTCTTGTGATCCACTCGCTTGAGTAGGGTACTGCAGGAACTGGGTATGATTCAACTCCAACATGGTGTAATTGCCAGGACAATCTCGGATTTCCACCTTCCTCTTGCACCCTTTTCTGCTATCTTTTTCGTCGATTGGCTCGAAATTCTCAGATGGGCACTCACAGGAAGGCTGGAATTCATGATCTCTATAGTAGCAAATCCCCATATGTCCACAGTAACCAAGCACTTGACACTGATCAAGCACAGCTGCCCAGGTTATGGTGGTCGTTCCGCTCCCTCTGGCAGAGCTGTAAATCCTCAAATTCCCGTCCCTGTCCAGCCGCAGAAACCTGAATATGTCGCTTCCTTGTACATAATCGCTACTGTAAGCCATAATCGCGGGATTCTCGAGCATCGGATCGGAGACCGACAGAATCCCTATCGATTGCAGTCCTAGACTAGGCGACCTCAAATTGACAGAGAAATTCTGAACCTGTTTCGTGGTCGCGGTCTTCCACGGGTCTCCATCGACCGACGAGTTCACGCCGCGGTTCCAGTACACGGTGCTGTCGTTCCACGTCAGGGTGAGATTGCCGGTCCTGAGAAGGGTGAACGAATACGACCCAGATCTCAGAACCATGCCTGCTGAGAAGTTTTGACCCGGCAAGATGGCGTCGGTGGGATTCCGGAACGAGGACCAGATGGAGACATCGCCCGTCTTGAGGGAGAAGTCCCCGGAATCATCGAGAGATGCAGAGGAGACTCTTCGGTTGGTTGTGTTGGACTCCCAAAAGACAACTCCCGAGCCATTGACGAGGCGAAGATTGCCCGAGGGAAGGAACTGGAGGGACCCGGCGGAGTCCACAGCCGCGCCGTGGCCTGCCGACCAGACAATAACTCCTCCGGAGTATGTGATGGCTGCGACGAACGTCGGGGGATTCGTCGCGGGTTCGGCAGGTGCGAAGCCGAGAGAGAAGGTGCTGCTTGGGGATGACCAGTTTTGAGCTGGTTCGGATGCGTGGAGAGTAGATCCTGGCAGTATGTCTGATGAGACAATTGCGATCGTGCAGAGAAAGAGGAGAGCTTGGAGTTGCATTTGCTTCGTATGCCCTGTTTCCATGTTCATGTAACCTCTCCCTCTCTCTCCCTCTCTCCTGCGGTTTGGACGGCTATGTGAAGAGAATATACTTCCTCCTATGTGAATGGAAAATGGGGCCAGAGGACGAAAAGTCGGACTGACAAAAAGACCTTGAACGTTGAATTCCAAAGAAGTGTTTTTCTCTTCAAAGAAAGCTCTCTCTCTCTCTCTCTCTCTCTTCCTGACTCCGTTGCTACTCCGGCGGTGTGCGCTTTGTTTGGAGCGTGAATGTAGCAGATATGGACATATAATATGGAACGTGGTTCTCGTTCAATGAAAGATTTGCCCCTCGGTAAACTAAATATATATTGTGAAAATCAACGAGGAGATGGAGGAGACAGTGTAGCGCTTTTGCATATCAAATTGTCAATAATTCAATTCTCCTAATTACATTAATCATTACTAAAATTGCGATTTAATAATCCATATAATAAATGATCATGAGACGTAAAATAGCCATATTATTAAATTTGATTTTGAGATAGAGATGTGTGCAGAATAGCTACTCTCGTCAAACTCTTTAGTTGAATAGAATAAAAGCCACTGTATCGAAACAGTGCCGCGTCTTGAGTGCGCTAATTGACTTTATCGACCTAATGAAATTTTGCAAGAAAATATCAATGACTTTCGTGTATAACTCTATAGATTGACATTCTCCTCTTGGCATAGGACTTCAAGGTTTTCAATGCACTTTGAACTGGGGATACATGAAGACTATAAAATAGGATTTCAAGAATTCAATCATCCTCATTGGATAATCGAACTAAGGATTGGGAATTTTTTTAGATCTCTAGGATACAAAAGGTTTGGTTAATGGTCCAAGGAAAATTTAGGGATAATTTACGAAAATTTGTGGTTGAACAACCGACTACTCTAAAGAATGAAGTCATTAATGAAGGCATCATTTAATATTTAGATAAAATAATCCTCCTCACACGTGGCTAGACTTTGGTCTGTGAGTAATGCGTGGAAATGTATGATAGCCATAGGGGGTACAATTAATGTGGAAACACATAATGGGTAAGATAAATAAGAGGTTTGGAAATAGTTAAAGTCACAACATTTCCGCTCAATTGCCATGTGAAATTGTGTGAACCAAAATCAAGTGCTGCAAAAAGTTTAAATTATTAGATTAATATGTGATTTAATATTTAGATATATAATTATCAAATTCTATCTCATTTTGTGTCGCGAAAAATGAATGATTTGAAAACTATTTTTTAAAATGATCATTTGTATCATTTCAATTTATTAGTCAATGAAATTTTTTTTATTAGAGACATTAATTTTGAGTATGGTGAAAATATATTTCATTCATTTATTTATATTAGTGATATAATTAATTATTTTTTGAAAAATATTTTAAAAATATTCATTTTCAATGGAATAAATAAACCCTATTGCTCATGCCACTGCTCAAGTGTTCCAAATCCACTAGAACTGAATAAGATTATCTGGGCACACGCCGCCCGTGAAGATTTATGGGATGATGGCTTTTTGCTCGATCTATCGTTTATGAAAAAAAGTTGATATTTCACTTTATGTAATAAACATTAAATTTATGAAACATATCAGATACGCAATACCAACAATAGTTCCTCATTACCACCGGCCGCGATGGCCCGTTGGATAAGCGCCGCTGATCCTCGGTGAGGGTGAAGGGTTCAAAACCCAGCGAGGACGCTAGGTATATTAAGTGTGACTCGGGGGTGGTGGGTCCTCCCCTTTAAGTGTCACCAGGAGTTTACGGTTCAATGTCAGCTTGGCCGTAGTTCTCCTCCTCCTCCAACAAAAAAAAAAAAAACAATAGTTCCTCATATTTTTAAAATTTTAAATAATTTATTTTGGTATTTTGGAGGTCGAATCATATGTGCAGATATACGAAAATTGCTCAGAAAGAAAAAGTTCATGATCTGTGCTTAAATAGAAGTTCATTTACAATAGATGGGGCATTTCATATTGTAGTTGTGAAATGTTGAAAAATGAAAACAATAGATTTTCGAATTTGAAAGTGAATAGACATAAATGTTTTCAAGTTAATTAATTTAAAAATTTATTATGATCTTTTATATATTAAAGTCAAAGCGCTATTTTGTCTCACTTTTATTCCTTTCAAAACTATCCTTCGTAAATTTATATGAGAGTAACAATTATATTTCATCCACCACTCAAGCACCCATTTACTCCACTTAGAAGCATAACTATTCTCATTTATTTCATCTACTAAAAAAATACCATCCTTTTTTCTTTTTTCTTTTTTGAATAGCTATCAATCTATTTTTTTTTCTTTTTACAATATATTCAACTTTGTGCGGGTGCCTAATACTAGTATATGCTATGTAGCACAGACACGGACACGCGACACGCGACACGACACGACACGACACGACACGACACGCCGACACGTCATTTTTTGAAAATAGAGAATTTCGACACATTCCGACACGTTATATATTAAATATATTTTATATATAAATACATAAATAAATAATAATAAAAATAGTCTAGAATTAATTTACACGAAAAATATTAAATAATATCATTCATTATTTTAATTTGTTACAATAATATATAAAATTTAGAGGAAAAAACATTGTTTAAAGAAAAATGCTGAAATGATATTTTTAAATTTATTTATTTATAATATATAACATTTTTTATTACTTCTTTCATAGTAAAAGACTTTTAAAACAACTAAAACAATTCTAAAACAACAAAAATGAAAAAAGAAAAAAATTGACCCGTGCGTGTATGTTTATAGCATTTTTTATTACTTCTTTTTTGTATATTTACATTTTGACCCCTCAAGTATTGAAAATTTTCAAAACTGATCCCGTGCGTGTCGGAATCGCGTGTCGGAGAGAATTGACCACGTGTCGAATTTTTCGACACTCGTTGACCGCGTGTCAGAGCGAGTCGGGACGTGTCGGAGCGTGTCGGACACGTGTCGGAGTGTCGGACACGACACGAAGGCTCTCGGAGAGTGTCGGTGCTACATAGAGTATATGTATCTAAGGCAAGGCACCCTTTTTGTCTCTTTCTTAAATTTCCCATTTTACCATTATTTGCTTATTACTTTAAGGAAAAATTACACAAATAATCCATGAACCGTAGTCCGATGTTTAATGCGATCCATAAATTTTTAATTTATTTAATATGTATGATCTTTGAATTTTAGCTCAATGTGTAATTCTTGTACATTTAATTTGTGTCAATATAGTCCATGAACTTTTAGTATATGTTCGATGTATCCCTTATATCATATGAAAATGTTCAATGTTGAACATTTTTATATAATTCATAGTCTACATTGCACATATATAAAAAATTTAAGAACTATTTGAACAAATTAAAAGTTTATGGATCACATTGAATATTAGACCGTAATTCACAGACCATATTGAACAAAATTAAAAGTTCATAATTTATATTGCACATCGAACTAAATTTTAGGGACTATTTGTGCCATTATTCCTTTCTCCATAGTGTAATACAATTCAGCTAAAAGAGAAAAGGGCCACAATATTTGCCCATGAAAAAATATGAAATGATAAGAGCAATAAGTAAATCACCTCCTTTCCACCAAAAAGTGCACTCCACGAAACTCCTTAATCATCAATTTCGTTTTCCTTAATTTTCGAATAATAAACGATTTCTTCAATCATCGAAGAAATAATAAGATTGTTTATTCAGTGCTTGCTTTCTTGAATAAATTCACATACTGTTAAAAGGAATAAAAAAAAGGAATTTAGTTCATCACGATGTTACATAAGGCAATCGAAATAATGAGCGTGTGCATGGAATCTAGTCATTATCATCATCACCATTATTATTGAGGCGATGTGGGAAGAGAGGCGATGTGGGAAGAGACGATTGGCCAGCAGCACGATTAGATCAATCTCCCACGCCATCGTACGTGGGAACTCCTTCTCCTTCTCCTGTCTGCGCCAGAGAATCATCTCCCTCTCCTTCTCCTTTTTTCTTTAAGATATTGACACAAATAATCTATTTGATGAATAAAAATTTTAATTTATTTAGTATAATTTTTAAATTTTAATTTAATATATAATGTGATCTTTAAATTTTTAATATATATTGAATTTAGTTCCTAAACTAAATAAAAATATTTACTGTAATTTGAATAAATTAAAATTTTACGTTATTTGTGCCATTTTCCTTTCTTTCTTTTTTTTTCAATTTTTCATTTACGAGAGAAAGTTGAAATTGAAATGTTCTCCCACGTGTTTCTGCAATTAACTCCGATCACTAAGGAAATCGGGAGAGTTTCTCAGTTCGCAGAGCTCACTTCCGTAGATCCTCTTTCCACGACGCGTTGAATCCCGGCGAGCAGCAGCTGACTCCCATCGAATCGAGAGGATCGCGAGCGTAAGTTCTTCCCCGCCACCATCCCCGCTCCGGATCTCAGTCTCCGGTTCCTCGTTTCCTCTGATCATTGGCCATGTTGGGCGTTCGATCTTTCCGAAATTAAGAATTGGAATCGGAATTTTCCGGCATGGTTTCTCCGGTTTTCGATTTTTCGCTTGCGAGACGCGCAATGCGGTCGTTTCTATGTCCGATTCGATTCTCGTCGAAGGCTTCGGTTGTTTGGATTCCGACGTTTTGTTGCCTTGTTTCCGTGTTGCATCATAGGGCGTCACGGTTGCTCGCAAGGCGCGTTCTTGATTCGTGGTGGAGGCCGTGGGCACGGTCGTGCGATCCCCGATGGTTTCCTTAATTTTGGTACTCTCTGATTGTCTCAGTCCGTGAACTTTGGTAAAGATGCGAGCTATGTACCGAATGGTAGGAGAGGCCGTTCGTGCTCCCGTCTGAGTCTTGAAAAAGGGCTACGTAGAGGGTAGATTACAATGCTGGCATACTTAGGACGATAGAACCATTACCTGTAATTTTGAGCTTGTGGGTAAGAGTAAGATGCCAATAAATTCAAGGGAGGACTTATGGTTGGGCCGTCTCCTTGAAGTGCATCTATCGTAGGAAAGGCGGCCTTAAAATACATTAGAATTACTGGTAGGCTTCGAAAGGGGGAAGACGGCTAGATTAGGGTGGAACCTTTGAGTGCATTGATAAGATCTTGCGCCCTCTCATCCTAATGACCAGTTTCTAGTGGTGAGTTTTACCGAGACTAGTTTCAGATTGTGCGAATTCCCAGTGCATAACATATATCATTTTGGATATCCATGATTTGGAAAGCACTAATCTGAACCTCAATCCATAAGTCAATGAATATGTTTGCCTATGCCTATTGGGAATGGCCCGAATGGGAAAGCGTTTGTAGCTTTTGCTTGGCTGGCTTTCTTTTGGCTTTATGGTGCTGAAGCTTTTAGTGAATTGAGGTTTGCTAATCTTAGAGTGTTTGAGTTGGATAATGTGCTCTTGTGTAAGAAGATGATATCACCAAAATTTATATGTCTAGTACTGTGTGAGTAATATTGACATGTGCCCTTTTGTTTTAGCCCATGATCAAAATCTCAACTCAAAACTACACTGACTTTTAGAGGGTTCCAATTTTTCAGTTTTAATTCCCATCAAACAATCTGCCAACCAACAAAAGCAACAGCTTAGAAGTAGAAGGGACAGAAACAACCAACAGCCTACAGGGCTTTCTTTTTGATAACTCAAATGTTGAAACTTTACTAGGTCATGTTTGCGATAGAACATTTCTGTCAAACAACAAACAAAAGATAAAAACATGGGATGCTGGTGCTGTTTAGATTATTTGAGATGAGCAAGGTTCCAGTTCTGTCAGCTAATTGAAATCATAGGGCCGTTTTTCTTATTTTTTTGGCATGAGAAATCATAGGGGTGTTTGCCTTGCCCATTTCAGTTCTTCTTGTGATCCTTCTCTGTCAATGCTTGAGTTGTCTAATACTCAGGGCCTCGATTCGCTGTTTGGGTGGGGCAGTTACATGTATGAATGTTCAAACATTCTGACGTAGGACAATCTATTGGATAGAAATAAGATCTGGAGGTACTGTTTCTTGGCTGTGAAAGGTATCTGAGATGGAGTAAGGTGATTTTGAGGAATAAAAGTTAAAAATCTTTAGGCTCACCCCAAAAACTTCGGAATGTGCAAGGAACTTTTCTCTGGATCAAAATAATGTCATTGGACTGTGTGATCTCCAAATTAATTTCCTCATGTGTGCATGTTTTGTGATGTTGGCCTGGCTTCGCTCCCTGATTCTCATTTTCTTTTTATATTTCGACAAGATCATCATCAATGTGGCAGTACATTAGGAAGTCTATTTAGCTGGGTTAATTCTTTCAAGCAAGTGGACTTTCTTATCTTAAATGATGCATGACGCAGACTAGCCCACATTAATATTACTTCTTGTTAAACTCAACATTGTTGCAGTTCTTGGAACTTCAACCTTTGCTTAGACCAAATAAGACTCTTCATTGACTGAGGGGGTTAGTCATAATTCTTTGCATGAAATGAACGAAGACATTCATAGATGTCCAAACGTGGTAGAAGGAACAGTATTAACAGTACTCAGTGCGACTACTTTAATAGGCATTGCAATTATGCAGGAATTTAACCTTTCATGCAATGCAATAGATAATAATATGGAACTCCAAATATCGTTTGCAGAATATGAAGAGAAGCTTTTGCTTCAGCATTTTAACATTTTGACATTTCATATTCCACAAACGTCTGCTTGTCAGTCTTTCATTATTTTGTGTCCTCTTCTTGCTCCTAAATATAATGTCTTGACCTTTTAACATCTGGTATCCTACAAACATCTGCTTGTTAGTCTTCCATTTTCTGTGCTCTCTCTCTCTCTTTCTCTCCCCATGTGTGTTTCTGTGTGCATAAGAGTGATTTTCGTTTTTCTGCTATTTGTGCATGAATCTTTTATCAATCTATTCTCATATCTTGACTTCTTGCTACTTCAGCAGTAATTTTTCTGGGTTTTGGTACTGCTGCAACTCCCAATTATGAGTCTGGCATGCCTCGTGTGCCACAGTGCTGAAAGTCCATCGCATTCTTTTAGGAGTTATTCTGTTTCTAGCTCAGAAAATGATGGAAGATGCTCTGCGATTGCCAATTGCTTGGCCATGAAGCCGTCTCTTCCTTTGCCTCTGACAAGATCTGCCATATCGACATCCAAAGTGACACCTCAGCCAAATATGCCTGCTGGAATTACTGGTCCACCACGGCTTGTACGGAGTCATGCCGTCAGAAGGGATCTCGTGAGGGATTGGAACTTCGATGAGGTTGTGACTAGGATGGAACGCTAGATACTTGGCGTCAAAGTCAGTATAGCAGGTGCTCTTTATCTTGGAACTGTGTTATACTACTTGTTTTCCACGTAGATTAGCTACGGATAACTAAGTGAGTTTTCTGTGGGGAGGGTCTTCAGATTTGCTAGTTGTAACGTTGTGACAGAAGTAAATGCCCAACTTTATCTACATCTCTTGGCTTTCCTGTCTGGATAGGTTTAATTGTGATTAATAGTATTCATATTTTCCAAAAATTGCTTCTGTAGATTTCTCGGAGTAGTTGCAAGCAAGTAATTGTCATTGGGATAAAAGGATCATCCTTCATAGGAGTACTCATCTTGTGAGTATGGCAGTTTTCAAGCTAATGACGCCTAAGGATTTGCCTTGTGTATTGTATGTATTCATGAACTTGCAGTATTCTTGGATCCAATTGACCAATTGAAAGTTCAAGATGACAAATACACATTAAGCAAAAGCTTATAGATTAGCAGTGTCATCATCCCTAAAATTTTCCCTATCTTCCTCTGGTTCCCATTTGCTTCAGAGCAGTTCCTTGTGAATTCTGTGCGTATGATTGTATGCACAACTGTGCTTTTTTGGGGTTCAAGATGGGATCGGGATATCTGTCAGATTGTATTATTGTGTTACCAATAAGCTTTTGCTTATTTAGGTGGTGTTGGACTGGTAACTTTGCTTGAGGATGTCTGGTTGATTGACAGTTCTTGGCATTGACTATTAAGTGCTGCTATAAATCTCCAAGGACTGTTTTTCATGTCGAGAGCTGGGAAGTTTTTCATGTCACGAGTCGCACATGTTGATGCTATTGCGATGTAATCGTACGGGCTCCAATGAACTCGAATGTTTTGAGAACCCCTTGTCGTGTGTCCAAAGTGCTCGCTCTTATTAGAACATCTTACGTCTATGTCGATGATTAACCGATTGAACATTTTTTCTCTCCTCGAGTTATTCTCCCTGACCAGAATCCTCGGCGGCGTTTTAGCCACAAGCGCTGTGGCTGCCGAGGTTCGAACCTTGAGTTGGGATGCTCGAAGAAGACTGCATTTTTAGGTTCTCCCGTTCGTTCGCACCGTCACTCCATTTTCCTGAGGCCTTGAGAAGCCATTTCGAATGGTAGGTAAACAAACGAATGGCAACTACACAAAAGGAAAATGAAAAATAAAAATAAAAATAAAAAAAATGTACGAAGCTGAAAAAAGATGGAAAATCCAGGTGGCAACCCCTTATCCCACGTAGACAAAACCGGCCCTCTCTCCTCCCTCCTCCTCCACTAGAAACCCCAACAAGAGAAGATAAGATGAATTCGATTCGCTCGCTCTCTCCCTCAAATCCCCAATCCACTTCCTCCCCTTCCATCTCCATCTCCATCTCCATCTCCTCCTCCTCCCACGAAATCGCTCTCTCTCTTTCGCCCTCCGGAAGAGCGAGCGAAAATGGCGGCTCTGCAACAGATACCCATCTCCCTCCAGTCCAAAATCCCGTCCCAGAAGACCCAATTCCTCCATAAACCCTCCAACCTCTCCTTCTCCGCCACCTTCCCCTCCCTCAAGCTCGCCCCCGCCCACCTCCACCTCCGCCCCTCCGCCTCGGCATCGGGCGCCCGGATGTCCGCCACGGCGGGCGGGAGCTACGCGGCGGCCCTCGCCGACGTGGCCAAGTCGAACAACACCCTGGACGCCACGAGCGCCGACGTGGAGAAGATCGAGAAGATCTTCTCCGACGAGGGGGTGTTCAAGTTCTTCTCGAACCCGACGGTGGACCTGGAGAAGAAGCGCGGGATGGTGGACGAGATCTCGGCCTCCTCGGGGCTGCAGCCCCACACCGCCAACTTCCTCAACATCCTCATCGAGGCGAAGCGGATCGACCTCATCAAGGACATCGTGAAGGAGTTCGAGATGGTGTACAACCGGCTGACGGAGACGGAGCTGGCGGTGGTGAGCTCGGTGGTGAAGCTGGAGCCGCAGCACCTGGCGCAGATCGCGAAGCAGGTGCAGAAGCTGACCGGCGCGAAGAACGTGCGGATCAAGACGGCCATCGACCCGAGCCTCGTCGCCGGGTTCACCATCCGCTACGGCAACTCCGGGTCCAAGCTTATCGACATGAGCGTGAAGAAGCAGCTCGAGGACATCGCCGAGCAGCTTGACCTGGGCGACATCCAGTTGGCTGTATGATGACGGCGCCGGCGCCGGCGGCCGATGGTATTTTCATTTTTCATTTTTTTTTCTAGTTTTATATAATTTTTGGTCGATTTTTTTTTTTTTCGAATATCTTGGTTCTCGAATTTTCAGTTCTTACCTAATGGGACTAATGTTTGGAAATGGAAATGGAAATGGCGTGCGCCAATTGTCCGAACGGACAAGGAGTTATTAAATACCTGTCTATGTCGTTATATAATGTTGGTATAGTTATTTAAAATGGAGGAGATTTTATGTTTTGTATTTCACATGCCATTTTCCGGTTTATAGCTCTAATTGCCGACGGCGTGAGTACCAGGTCCAGCCTAACTCAGGAATTCAACTGAACTGGCCTAGACCGACCAGTTCATGGCCAATTATGGTGAAATCGGTTTAGTTACCAATTTCGCGAACCTTTATTCGGTTTTAAATCCTGCTTTAGAAAAAAAGAAATACTTTTATCGTCATCGGTAATCGAACTAGAATTTTCTCCGTGAAAAAATAATAGTACGACCACTTCACGAACATAAAATGGTGTTACTTTCTATTTTTTTCTTGTGAAGAATTAATTTTTAATAAAAACGATGGGCCAATTAAAAGTCGACGGTTTCACAGCTGGTGTTGGAATCGTTCGCATCTAGTATCATCCGGGAGGTCTCTTAGTTAGTGACCAAATTTCATCATCTCCATCCAACTCATGACTCTTCACGTTCAACTCAGCCTTGTGGAATCAATTTAACCGAAAAATCGTCGGTGAATCTTCGTAAAAAGCATGAGAATGATTTGAATTTCAAGTGAGAATAGAGGCATGACATAGTCCGTTATTTAACATTACGGTGAAACTTGGGTATGAACTGGTCTATGGATTTGAGTTCCTCACTTTCTTGATTCTTGATTAGAATTTAGGCCATTTAAAATCTAAGCATTGGTGCAAGAAAGATGGAGAATTTATGAGTGGTTCCATGTGTGCTTGCCATTCAAACTTCAAGATTGTCTTCGTCCTTTCATCTGGTTCAAAACGCATGTGCTTCTTCCTTTCTGACCACGGACAGATGCTTCTGTTTCCGTTCTCATGTTAGATGAACGGGCTAGGTCCATCACAAGTCTGCCGGCAAGGCGATGAGGCGACGAAGCAAAGTAATTATCCAAATGTCAAAATGTGTCGAACCAAAAATTGCTCTCAAAATATAGAAAAATATATTAGAAGTATCATAACTTTTATATGTCGTTTACTTGGATGTTGTAACTTTTTCTCCAATTACTTTAAGTGTCATATAACTTTTCAATTGATCACTTAAGTATCATAATTTTTTAAAACATGCCATGTCACGTCAAACTTTCAATATTCAAGTATTCAGTTGAAAATTATGGCACTCAATAAAACGCTTTTTTTTATTTTATGTAATGATAATCAAGTGGTTGAAAAAAAAAACTATAGCATTCAAACAAATACCATAAGAATATTATTGCACTTGTAGCATCTTTATCTAATGTATCCGATTGAAATCAATTAGGTACCATTGCAATGGCCGCATAACTTGGACGAAAGTCATCGGCAATCATGCACCACAGGACTAATTGAAAAGATGAGTGGTGGAACTACGTAGTCCACATGCTTATCGCCATCTATAGACCGTGTGGAGTCATGGCTAACTCGAACTTCCCTGCAGAATTGACTCCATTTTAATTTCTGATATGTCCGTTATCTCCATAGCCACAATAGAATTATGTTCATGATCCTCATCCAACCACCTCTCTTCTTGAGCACCTTCGATATATCTTAGTACGTGAATCGTTGCACCCCGATGCATCGGTGAATCTATGACCTGGGCTAACTGAACACTTTTGACATCTGTTTGATTTGGGATAAACTTCACATCTGGCTCCGCAGGACTACCCAAGAGTATCCATCTCTTCTTGCAAATCTTGACAGACATGGATACCCTAATGAGAGAACATTCAACCTTAATCCTAGAAAATGTCTAACTGGCTCATATTCTTAGCCAGAAATTGTTGATGCATATGTGTTTTTGATCCAAGCGACACTATCTACCCATTTTCTGCAATAACTTACGTCATCTAGGTAGACTAAGATTAGAATACGCTTACTAGATGGAGAGGACTAATAGGATACTTGATCATATGAATCGCTCTGAATCATTCCCAACTTAAGAATTGTGCGTACGGTGCTCGGAAAGATTGCTTTGAAGTATAAAAGGGCTTTTTTCTTTTCTTCTTTTCTTTTTCTCAATTTGCATAACATGCTAGACACTAACTTTGTCGAGACGTTCTGAGGTTCGGAGACGATTCATGTACTTCAGAATGAATGATTTGCAACAGTCTAAACTGCATTTGTCTTCGAAAACGATTTTGATGAATTGGCAGAGAAGCATCAATTGAACCAAAAATGGTTGAACCGTAAGAACTTGCAGTTGCCTCACCACCTAATTGAACCGACAAAACCATATGATTAATGAAAACCCAAACGCACAATTAGTTAACATGACTTGCGAGCGTCGATCGGTATTATCAAAGAATGAGTTAAAGAGCTAAATGAGCTTTAATCAGATAGATTTTCTTGTTATTAATTTTTTTTTGGGTAACATCTTATGTTCAATAAAATTTAAGCCCTTATCTACAATTAAACTAGCGGATTCGGGAGAAATAACATTTCCATTACTTTGACGCGAGAAATTTACGAGACATGGAATCAAGATGAGATCTTGCGAATTTTGTATTCTAGTAAAAGTTGTCCCAACCCCAGGTGAAATGGACCGATGGATCCTCCAAGAGTAAAATTTATTTGGTACTTGGGAATAGTCCCAATCACCAAATGAGACTCGCTTAAGCAATAAGATCGATGATAAATTCTAGTAAAGCCAAAAACCAATTTGACTTTTGAACAAGATCCCAAGACCTTACTATGCATAACGCAATCATGGACCATTTTGCCTTATCACCGAATCAATTTTGCCGACAAAAAGTGCTTCCGCTTCGTGATTTCTTCGTCACCTAACCCACTTTAAATTCTCCGAGAACATTTCTTTTTGGAGTTGCATTCCAAGCACGATATGCTTATCAATCTAATCCACCTTGGGCCCGTAAAATTTCTTCTCTCTGAAGATCAAAGACGAAATGACAATGAGGATTTGTCCTAAGTGATTGGCTGCGCTTGCATAGATGACACCGAAGCATTCAAAGGTCCATCTCAATGGAAACTCCGCTCCATGCATAATAAGTTGATTTATTATCTTGTTGAAAGTTTTGAGTTCTCACTTCGAGTTGTTTTTTGTACCAACTTTTTTTAGGTACATTAGGGTTCATGAGCCATTTAACTTCCCGTGGTTATCACTCTATATGTGTGTAATAACGAGACATGCCATATTCCATAAATGTGAGGTCGCGAGATTGAAATCGCTTGCGAGACCAATGCATTGTCCCAGCTTTATGCCAATGAAATCTAGATCTCCACTAGACTGACTCAATGGTGTGATGAAATATTTTGAGACACCATCAACCCGATATTTTAAAGCTTAAATGATTAGATAAGTTGCATTGTTTAATGTGTAAGTTTTTTAACTTGTCCGTTCGAACCGAGCCTTGAATTAGGCAAATGAGTGAAGCAAGGACTATGGTGCTTGGAGGGATTTAAGCATTGAATCTCCTAATGCCGTGAAAAATGATAACCGCCAATTCTATTAGTCTAACACCAAGCATAAAAATTCTTGCCCGAGCTAGACGGGCACGAGCTGAATTGGGTATCCGTCACTAGATTTGCTCTTCCAAGCTTGTCCTGATTTATCCTCTAGGTTGATTGAGCTTGCGCGAGCTCAATAGGCTTTCAAGCCCCCGATTAGTCCTACATCGGCTACTCCAAAATTTAGAACTCTAATCGATGCCAATTCACTACAACTCAATTTGGTCAAGCATGCGATTATGACGATCGATGCCAATTCACTACAACTCAATTTGGTCAAGCATGCGATTATGACGCCGAGTACCTTATGTAGATTAATACGGCATTAATTATGAATTAAATTAAACATTCCACGACGTGAGCATGCCAACCTTATAATACTTAGAAATAGAGCCAGATGCCTATATAGAGATCTTGTGGGACTCTCATAAATTAAATATACGTTGAAACTATGCCTAACTCTATCGGGCGATTCCGTCTAATAAACTTATTTATTAATCCATATATGATGAGCTGTATGGACTAGTTATATTCGATAAAATGATCATAAATAAATTTAAACATGAGCATGAAATGAGTCACAAATGAATTTATAATTTAATTAAATCTAATCCACCCAACTCTTTTTCATTCCCTCACGCTTTCATCCAATCTCATATTTATTCAATCTATACTCTCAAGAATTTTCTTAGATTTAGTTAAATTATATAAGTCGAATCATATGGGTAATTTGCATTTTATGTAGACATGTCAAGACGGATTAAATGGGTCTATTCTGATCGGATAATTTTTGACTAGAAAAGGAAAAAAAAAGAAAAAGATAAATAAACAGCCAAATGAAACCAAGAAACAGTCGCATTTTCTTTCGTAGCGTCTTACAGCGACGCTGCGCTCGATAATTGATCGTGTTCTACGATCCGAAAGTGCCCCGAAGCCTAGACGCGGCTCCGGAGGAACCTTCTAGCCTAAGGAAACTGGCGCCTTGCGCGTCTATTAAGCGTCGGCAGGTTTCATCCTTGGTCGTTCTATCGTCACCCTTCTCTCCCGCACCACTTTTTTTATTGATTGATTTTCGCTTTCGCGTCGGCCGATACCTCTCGATTTCTGGGTATTTTATAAACTGCGGCTTGTGAAGATCTTTTCCCGCAGTTCGTGGCGTGTCTCGACTGATTCTTCTTCTGGGTCTGCAGTGATCGGGGTTCTCGGCCATGTCGATGCTGGATTCTTTCTTCGCGAAGGGCTTCAAAGCCGCGAAATGGTAAATTCGATCTCTCGGGCTGGTCCGAATTTCGTCTCCTCCTTTGGCGTTCCTGCGTCTGGGTCGTGTGTGCTGTGACGGTCTTTCGACCTTGTTTGTGTTTTCTTTGTTTTCGATTGGATGGGAAATGTTTGTTCTTTTGTTGCTGGGGACCTTGCACTGTTAGGTGGGTTGATCGGATTCGGGTTTCGGGTGATTTGGGATTCGGATGCCGACCGACCTCTTTTTCTTTTCTTCTGGCTGAATTCCTCATCTGCCCTCTGTGGTGCTGAGTTTCAAGATTCTATCGGTGTGGAGACATGTCTTTGGTTTATTGATGGTTTATTAATGTTTGTACTTCGTGCTCTGTTTCTTGCAGTAAAACCCTTTTGAAATTGACCATTCCTCGGATAAAGTTGCTGAGGAACAGGAGGGAGATTCAGTTGAAGCAGATGCGCCGTGACATCGCGAAGCTGCTCGAAACCGGTCAAGAAGCTACAGCTCGTATTCGGGTATTTTCTTGTTTTGCTAAACCTGTGACTATCAGTTACTAAACTCTTGGTCCTAATTTCGCGATATGCCTGTTATCCATGGATGGAAAGACTTTGTAAGTTCCGTTCATACGTGAAAGTTCATTTTTTTTTCCCTATATTTGTAATTTTTCAGGTGGAGCATATCATAAGAGAAGAGAAAATGATGGCAGCTCAAGAGGTCTTAGAGCTCTTCTGTGAACTCATTTCTGTTCGCCTTCCAGTCATTGAGGCACAGAGGTTGTGATGTCAATAAATTGTGCTCTTTTACTTTGTTGAGACTGATTAGAATGAGTGGCTAGCCTAGTTATCTCTGGACTATCTGGAGGAAGCTTCACTTGCGGTTCAATCTTTTGCTGTGTGAAAGATAACATGTAGAACAGCGATGGATGCTAAGATACTATCTAAAGTCTAACCTGTGAGAAAGTATAGTCAATGGCAATAGTTCATGTAGTTGCTTAAGCTTAATGAAACTTCCTGTGGTTTGGCTTGGTCATTCCTCACCTCATGCGTAACTTGATGTGTGAGGGCGTGATGGCAATGGTTCACTACGTTAAAAAGTTCATTTAGCTAACTGGAAGGCTAGAATCAAAGTGTGCATTGCTCATTAGTAGTTCTCCAATTGAACAGTATGCCAGAGGATGTTTTTCAATATGGCTTCTGCTTGTCCCCTTTTCACTTTATTTCTAAAGCCTCCTCCACGCAATCCCCCACAAAAGGGGGAAAAAACAACAAAAAAACAGAAGGCTATGTTACATGAGATATATGTATGGCCAGTATAGAATTTGAATGGACAACTCAATGCTTTGAGTCCGAAAACTCTGTATATTTTTTTCGTTTGTCTTTCCTTGTTTTAGTTGGTGGTTCACTATTAACTTTGGATCATTTAAGTGCATTTTCCCTAGCCTGGATGTCAAATTTTGTAGTTAGCCTTTACATTTTCTTGTGGCTTGTTTTGTAGCTTGCCATGCTGTAGTGTTACTGTGTTAGTAGTAGCATCTATGGGCCTAACTGATCTTTTTCTTTTCTCGGGCAATAGGGCTTAACTGATCTTTGAATTTGGTCTTTTTAAAGGGAATGTCCTATTGACCTAAAAGAAGCAATATCCAGTGTGTGCTTTGGTGCCCCTAGATGTGCCGATCTACCCGAGCTGATACAGGTTCAGATGTTATTTGCATCAAAGTATGGGAAAGAATTTGTAGCAGCTGCTACTGAACTCATGCCAGATTGTGGCGTTAATCGACAGGTTCTTTAAACTCCCTGTTCATTTTGCTAACAACAAAGAATCTGTAGCTTTTCCAGTTGGTTAATCTTGAAATGCATATCTTTTGCTGTAGTTAATCGAGCTACTATCAATTCGAGCCCCTCCCCCTGAAGCCAAACTCAAGCTTCTTAAAGAAATTGCTGAAGAGCATGAGTTAGAATGGGATCCTGCTGCCTCAGAATCTGAGCTTTTCAAATCCCATGAAGATTTGCTGGTGAACAGCGGTTTTCCATTTTTCGTTTTTTTTTTTCCTGGCATTGCTTATATTAGCTTGGCGTCTCATATATAACCTCTTTATTGCAGAATGGATCCACGCAGTTTGGAAGTGGATCTAAGTTACCCCTGCCTAAAGAGAAGCATGATGATTCGCTGTATTCAAGACCAGATCATGCCCTTGATGAACAGCCTGATTCTGATACAGGCTTTGAGTCATTTGATTTTCCTGAGGTTCCCCAGATTTCAGTACGGCCAAATTCAAGTGCAGTTTCTGCACCAGAGATTATTCCACCTAATCCAGTTGCTGCGAGCCCTGCCGACCACAAAGTTGGTGATGAATCTTCACAACTCTCTGAAACTTTGGAAACTTTGTCCCTTCAGAAGCATGTGGATCCCAAGGAAGTAGTGGAAGAGCATCTTATAGACCATAAAGATGAAACTGCTAAAAGTTCTGTTGATGTCAAGGAAGATAAACAGTTCCTGCCATTTATAGCTCCCCCATCACTTTCATCTGTGTCGTTCTCTGCAAGAGAATCGTTCTCCACAAGAGAAAGTGCTCCTCCATCCTCTCTTCGAAGGACAAAGAGCAACGCACAGGATGTGGATTCACAAGACGTGTTTGCAGCTGCTCAATCCTCTCTTCCAAGGACAAAGAACAACGCACAGGATGTGGATTTACAAGACGTGCTTGCAGCTGCTCAAGCTGCTGCTGAAAGTGCTGAGCGTGCAGCATCTGCCGCCCGTTCTGCAGCTAGTCTCGCACAAGTCAGAATTACCGAGCTTACCAGGAAAAAATCAGCAGTCCTGGATGATTCTGACAACCCATTTTATGCAGCCACACCTGAGTCTACTAATGCTCCAACTCCTGAACTTGAACAAAAAAGATCTTTGGAGAATTCTGATCAGAGCTTTGATTCAACGGATGATCAAGTGTTTCATAAAGACCTGGAGGAGTCCGGTGTGTCAAATCATCCACCGCCTGAGGAGGTTAAGTTTGATACTGAGGCATCAGAGTCCAGTCACAAGGTTCACGATTATAACTCTGAATATCACCAGCCTGAGAGATCCACCTCAATGGACGAACCATATTTTTCATACCCAAACTTGTTCTCTTCACAGAGCATCAATGTCGGATCTGGTTCCCAGTCATCAGATAATTCCCGGCCCCACTATGATCCATGAGTGAATTTGTCTCTAAAAGGTTTGATGAGACATAACTCTATGCTACTGTGTTGAGTTCGCTCGTTGTTGCATATTCTTTCGCATTTTAGCTTTCATCGGTCTTTTGTATAGGGGAGGTATTTGAGGATTGTCTGAATTTGTTGCTGTATAATGATAGTCGATCCTTTAAACTCATCCATGCAGACTGCCAAACAGAGTGTATCGTTCGATTTCGGATCCACATGGATAGATTAATGTATTATAACTATGTTACTGCTTTACTGGACATAGAATCGCGGTTCTTCTACCAGCGTTCAGTTGTCTGACAGTTAGTACTCTATATGCCATGGCTAAAACTCCATCTTATCGAATGCTTGTGAAAGGCCTTTATTAGTGTTACCAATCCTTAGCTCCCCAGTTTTTTATTTTATTTTGAAGGGTATTTTTGTTTCATCTCTTTTCTTATGAAAGAAGCAACGAAAGCAGACCACCCTGATGCAAGCTCACTTGACATCAGGCGAGTTGCGGCCTGCGGAAAGAACTAAGGAAAATTGACCAGTATGTGGTTGTGTATGGCCAAAAGGAAGAAAGGGAAATAAAAAAGAAAGGGAGAATGGACCGATTGCGTAGTGTTGGGCATGGCAGGGCTGATTGCTGGTAGTAACTAGTGTTTAGAGGGAACTAAGGTGGTGTCACACCCGCTCTTTGCTTGAATCAGCTGCTTGCTACCTGAGTGTTGTTATGGCTGATGCTATAGGATCTTGATCGTTCCTTCGATTCTTTTGACTGTCTCGGCTGAATCAACGCCGAAGATCGCTCGGTGGACTTCATTTCGCTACAAATCTGGGTATCGGTCTGAAGGGCCGTGATGAACAAAGAAACTCTTTTAAGCTTTTCTACTCCTTGATTGACGATTGCACAAGCTCTGTTCATATGCTTCATCGTGTGGATGAGCTAGCCAGGTTCATGCTTAATCGCTTTAATCGATACTAATGTTCACCATTTCAGTTTTGCTTACCTGACTCCTTTGCATATTGGCGACCCACGAGTCCCAGTAGCCTTGTACAAACACTTACAAGTTGGTGGTCCATTGTAACCATTCTAAATTTGTATATCTAAAGGCCTATTTGGTAATCATTATATTCTCGAAAATAATTTTTATTAAGAAACGATTATTTTTTATTCTATTCCTTGAGCGAATTTCTAAGCATTTGAAAGTGTTTGACAATTTTCCAAAATTTCTATTAGGAATAGAATTACGTTTGGCATCACCTTCAAAATTTCTAATTCAAACTATTTTCTTCTATTTTTTAATAATTTTATGATCTTTTTCTCTTTTTCTCTTTTCTCTTCAAGTTTTGGCCGATTGCTAGCTGCGGGATGATCGGCGATCGGGCAGACGAAGACTGACGATCTTGTCGAAGCGTCATCGGCTCCTAGCGAGGCCGCTCCTCGTTAGTCGAGCCTCGTTGTTAGGCCTCGGCGATAGTTGGGCGAGCTTGGCTTCGCCAGATCTAGGCGAGATTAACCTTGCCCAGCCAAGGCTCATCTGGCCACCAGCAAGCTCACTGAACCTCACCCTAGCTTGGCAAGCTCATCGAACCTCATCCAATAAGTCGCCAGCAACCAGCAACGGTGGACGATAATGGCAGTGGAAGAAGAAGAGAGAAGGAAGACGAAAAGAAGAAAAGAGAAGAGAAGAAATTTGAGTTGGCTTAATTTTGAAATTGTTCTCGAAAACAAAGAAGTAACATTTTTTTAATTTCTTGATTTCATTCTAAATCTATTACCGAGAATAAAAAATTTACCAATTTTTTTTTTATTATTATTATGTTCCGAGAACAAAAGAATAAAATCGGTACCATTTGATCGCTGAGATGTCATCCTAGAAACCCAAAATTGGATTACACGATCTTCTCCCGGCGTCAATGGAGAACCAGAGGGTTTCTCCCACGTGCCAGCTGGTTCACCTGCTGGTAGGAAGAAGATTCCACTGACAGCTTAAAAACTTTAATATCAATTATGGTTAACCATGTGACAGAACGGAAGTTCATATCTTTTGCCCGATTAATGATGGGGCGCAGTCGACCCGGAGTTCAAAAAGTCGTCAACATCAAAATTTTTAGATACTACGTCGAATCCATTTATGTGTCGATGACATTTCTTCATCCCTTTAGATATAAATTTGTACGACAATCCACACTTTCAGAGCTGGGAAACAGCGTTGGCATGGGACGATATCGTGCTAAATCGTGGTCCGCAACATCCTAGAATCCAGGAAGCCACTTTCCTGCAAAGTTTTCTTGAAGAAATGCTTACGGATTGTCCCAATGAGGGAGCCCCTCTGAACCATAATCTGGCCAAAACAAGTTGAAGAAGCTATTGCTTTTACAAATCCAAGTCAGGCAGCATTGCTAGCCACGTTCGACCACAAAATATGATATGACACCAGAAACATTGCCCAGTACAAATTAGGACCATCTCTCTAGCTTACCATGCCTTCCCACCCATGAAAATATGGGAGTTTGACTAGTCTCCCAAGTGGCAAAACTGCTCGTGTAGATCACAATCACATCAGCAGATTAGCAGCAGATGAGATGATGCAAATGCACCTCAAACAAGATAAGCTCATATGCACAACTGTGTAATGAATACAACGCCCCTGGGCTTACACAAAGACAAATCAGCACATGGTTGTTAAGCAGGTAAAAGAAAAACTTTCAAACTAAGAAAAAAAAATAATAAAGTAGTAAGTAATTGCCTTCTTTACTTGAACTATGCATGGGTCACCTTGGACCAGACAACTCAACCGCATGTAGATTCTCCGTTGAGTCGATGATCCAGTCAGAACTAGGATGTGGAGCCAAATCCACTTCCTGACGAAGGACTTCCACCTTTTGCCACTCATCCCACTTCTCGGCCAAGCCATCGCCTTCGAGCATTCTTACCACTTCAGACATCTTGGGACGGTCGCCAGGAGAGCCTTGAGTGCATAGAAGAGCAACCTGGATTAGTTGTTCCACCTCCGATTCCACGTAATTTTTCTGGAGATCAGGATCAACCAGCATCTCTAACTTCTTCTCTTTGAGAAGTCCTTTCACCTGGAAGGATCATCAAACTTTTAAGGATGGGAGGCTGAAAAAAGACAGCAGAAACTAAACAAAAGGCATGGCTCAAAGAGAACCAACAAATGCCTCAAGCATTTGGGGTTGTTGCACTATGACCTTGATTATCTAACAAAGCATTTGAGAAGTCCTTTCAACTAAATCGAAACTCTTATAACACCTGGAGGTACTGTATTGGAACCTTGCTTCTATAGCAAAGTTCATCTAGCATCAATTCGTGTAATGTAAGACAAGCCTAGTTTGGTAACATAAATCTCAGCCCAGATAGGAAAATAATCAATAGACAATGTTACTTGTGTACCCTTCACGGGAAATGGCCAACACAAATCGAAATCAGTATCTTTTGTTAGTTCATCTGTATACAGAAGAACATATTCCTAAATCTATTTATACTCCTTACAGGAAAAAGGAAAAAGAAAATTCCCTGTGGCTCCACATAACCAGTCAACTAAATAAAGAAGCTGATATAACAGTTATAAAGATCTGGCTTATTCAAGGAGTGCAGCTGACTTTAACTTCCACAGATCCTTTGAAGTTGAAAAAATAGGATATCTCTCTCAAACGGGATGTTACTAAGGAAAATTTTAATATTGAAAATTGAAACAGAAAGATTATAACAATGTTGGCCCAATGAAAAAAGATAATCAAGGAAAGTACAGATAAACAATAAATGTCATATCCAACACATACCCAATCAAGCAACATGACATCATCATCATTTGCAAGTCGAGCAAGATCAAATGCCCTCTGCCCTGTGATCAGCTCTAGAAGCATGATACCATATCCGAAGACATCAGTTTTCTCTGAAGACTTCCCTGTAGAGAGGTATTCTGGAGCTATATGCCCTATAGTTCCACGGACTGCAGTTGTAACATGGGTGTCCTTGTAGTCCATAAGTTTAGCTAACCCAAAGTCACCAACTACAGCCTCAAACTCCTCATCCAGCAAGATATTAGCAGCTTTTACATCACGATGGATGATTTTAGGGTCGCAGTGATCATGTAAATATGAAAGGCCCCTTGCAGATCCCAATGCTATTCGCTTACGAGTTTTCCAATCAAGAGGTGGCTGAGATGGAGGCCGTTCTACAAAGAAATAAACAAAAGTAATATTGACATTGTTCAAGTTGTCCAATTAACTGCAGCCTGTGATAACAAAGCATACTAAGGTTATAAATGCAAGACTGCAGAGAATGCACTCCCCGACAACACCATATATTCTGAAGGTCTACAGGGAAAAAAACGTTAAACCCTTAGATCTTTTAAAATGCTACCTCTTAAACACGATGCAACGCTTCCGTTAGCCATGTAGGGATAAACAAGAAGTCTCTCGGTAGGAGTCATGCAAAACCCACGTAACCGCAGGAGATTACGATGGACTGCCATACTAATCATCTCTACTTCTGTTTGAAACTGCAACTCTCCCCCAGGCGTGCGCTCTTCTTTCAGCCGTTTTACAGCCACAAGAGAACCATCAGCTAGACGTCCTTTGTAAACCTTACCAAATCCACCGCGGCCTAGGATGTTTTTGTTACTAAAACTATCTGTTGCAACTTGCAGTTCTCGCAGTGAAAATCTTTTTAGTTGTCCTAAATGGACTTCTGGATCCTCTTCAGCTGTTAAAATAAAAATTCAGAGGCAAGTAATGAGAACCCTGCTCATCCATTCAAAGGAAAATAATGACCTCCTTCCGAATCACTAACCCGGTACATCAAAGAAAAATTCTTGGGGCTTCCTTCGGCGCCACCATGCAAAGGCAATTGCTGGGGCGGCGAAGAGTAAGGCAGCACCCGCAGCAACTCCCCCAGCAATTGCTCCAGTTGCACTGTTCCCTCCTGCAGCGTTCTAAGAATATGAGTATAACCCTTCAAAGCGTGTATATCTCATTAAGCAATGCCAAACAAATGAAAATTCCCAAATGATATAATCAAGTATCATATCCAAGATGAACCTATGATTCCATTGTTGAATTCAAGACTTGAAATAAGGTACATCGAACAATAGTGAGGACCTATCCGGTATTAAACTAATGGTAAGAAGATTAGTCAGAGAAGGAACAAATTATTACACAAAAATTCATAAGGCAGTTAAATGGGTAACTTTGCACCAGTAAATTGGTCCACTGTAGTTCTGAGAGATGCCGACTATACTATTACAGGAATATTCACGGCAAGCTGCATCTATACAAATGAAAATGGCTTCATGATTTGAGAGAAATTCGAAGAACCAATAACAGGACAATCACCTGGAGAAGAAACTGGTGGCGGTTGTACAAATGGAGGAGGAGGAGAGAATGGTGGAGAACCCGGACAAGGGTGCCCCGTGACTGGCCCACATAAGTTCATATTATTGGCGAAACTGCATAAACAAAATCAAGTTCAAAATGGATCTTAAATAATCCTTATAACAGCTCAGATCAAATTTCATTCAGTAACCTGATAGGAGTGAATAAGGAGAAAGAACCATTATCTGGAACTTCTCCTGACAGATGGTTATTCGATAGATCCCTGCAAAGAGTCGTAAAAGAAGCATTATTCTTTAGCGCATGTCAAGCATTCTTCGCGCTACTGATTCACAAGTATTAGGATCACTTACAGCACTTGCAGGGTAGAGATATTAGTCAAAGACATCGGAATTGGACCTGTCAGGCTGTTGTTGTTAAGCCGCCTATCATTCCACAAATGTTTTCTCAGCACATTGTTAAATCCAGAAAAAGAAACCTTTTAAATAAAATAAGAGAAAAGAATAACAGATCATTGAATCCAGGATGTGCTCCTCGTTTTTGAAAGCATTAAAGCCAAAAAACCAGTTATCACATAGTCCACATGCTTGGAGCGGACTTAGCAACCAAGGAGAATTTAAGAATGCATTCTGCAGTTCAATGACTTTTCACGATTCAATTTTCAAGTAATGAAGTGCAACTTCAGAAACACCACTAGTTCTACTCGAAGAGAATAAAACAAGTACCAATTTCCACTTCCTTTCCTGATGACTCACTATGGTTTTCTTAAAGATCAGCATACAGTTATAAAAGTATAGTTAAGAAAATGTAAAGCTGCGACAGCAACTTCCCTCATGGAGATAGGTGGAATTGAGCGCTGGGTCAAATGAAAATCCTTCTCATTTTATTAGCGGCAAGAGGAAAACTGTAAAGCACAGTTTTGCATCGATCAAAGTTCATACTAAAGTTCTGACAAATCTCTCGTTAGAAAGGGTTGCCGTAGCTAATATACATATATACCCTGTTGGACCTAACATCTTAGCTTTAGAGTGACTCCTCCTACATGGAATCTGAGCCAAATTTCAATTCCTTCATCCCCCTTCAAAATATCCATTCTGCTTGCATGCTGGTTTTACCCGAAATAGCTTAAACTTTCAGATTCTAATAATTTAACAGGCATTACTTCCTTAATGAAAAACAGAAAATTCTTTTCATCACCTACCAATTCAATCCTCTGATTGTCCAGTGGCATATAAAATAAAATTCAATAAGAATAAAAGACAAGTTAACAAGAGCAAAAGCACAAAAATTAAAGCGCCAAGACTTAGTAGCTAATAATTTATTGTTGCTTCTATACTTCAGAAAATTGGGGGGAGGAGATGAAAACTCACAAGAAGCGCAGCTTCGATAGCTTGCCCAATGTATCTGGGATGGGACCAGTAAAACCGTTCATATAAAGATCCAAACTCACCAAGCTGGTCAAATTACCAAGGTCACTAGGAATAGGTCCACTCAAATTATTACTGTAGAGTTCCCTGTCAAAAGCAAATTGGATTGGTGATCAGAAGTCTATGAAGTATCTAGGCAGCACAAGTACAAAAGGCAGTGAAGTGCAAATGCAAGAGTTTCTACTGAGACTCTTGCCCTTGACAACATGAAAACCCAAGCCCAAATGCTTTCAGACTAAAATTTCTTTTTGCTACTTGTGACAAGCATCTAGTCTATAAGAAAGTTTGCAATTATACAAGTAACGACCACCAAATTATTGCTTATACAGGAAATTTATCTCAAGAAAGTCCTTTTAAGCAACTCATATTATGTTTCAGTTGTATGATGACCTACAGAAACCAAATAGAGGTAATTGTGTACATCAACAGCATGCTAAATTGGCAGTCAACAACTTGCCAAAAAAAGCAAGAAGTGAAAAAACTCAAACAAATTGATGAAAAAGAAGCTCCTAACAATTTTTTTTTATCACGGCTGTATGAACTTCAGGTGTAAAATTTAGTGTTTTCAAGGCTCAAACAAAACTCACAAGTACTGCAAATTCTTAAGAAGGCCAAGCTGAGGGACTAGCTGACCAGATAAAGCTGCATTTCCAAGATCACTGTCAAAATGAATAAACCTCATCAATAACTTCCCACAGGATAAAGCTTTAAAAATTACTGCACCATGTATGACAGAGCCATATGAAAAGAGAAAAGGTAGATTAGGAGAGAACATACACTCTTATAACACTATTTTCATTGTTACATGTCACGTGAAACCATGTGCAAGGGTTGACAAGGGTGGGATCCCAACTTTGCAAGACATTGCTGGGATCGGCTAAGCTTGTCCTCAGGCTATGCAAAGCATCACCTGCCAATTGAATGTCAGACAGTCACCATTAGCATGAAAAATGTACTTTTTTTCCACAAAAGGAGTTTCCTTTCCAATTTCCAAGATCACTGTAATGAAAAGTAGGCAGTTCACAGTTACCCAAGGAAGAGGGCACCATGCACTGTGAAGCGACTAGCATACCAAACCTCTCAAAGGCAATAAGATTACTCCAGAAAACAACTTCTGCATTACTTGCACTAGTTCATGAATCAAGTCAACCTGAAACTGGCAGTGGCTGGCCTGATACTACTTTTGGACACAACAAGACCTCAAATTATCCCCCGAACATGCAACCGGCATTATAAAGAGAAGGCATTCCGTGATAGCATTGCTTCAAGTAGTCCTTTAGACATTACCAAAAGTACTTCAACTAAATGAGGGCAACAAAATTGCACTAAACAGAGACTATCCAGCCAGCAAACTCGTCCATATTCCCCCTAAAGTCCACGATTCAAAGGTTAGTCACGGGAAAAACTAAACAAGATTTCCAGAAAAAGCATAAGCACAGGTATCACAGTCTTGGAATATCCTCAACAGTGACCACAAAAGTCTGTTCACTCATTCGCAACCCACAAAATCTCAGGAGCGCAAGATTGAAAAAAAAGATAAAGTCAAAAAGAAAAAGAAAAGCCACATACATTATCGCAAACGAACCCAGAAGAACAAGAAAAAGATCAAAGGTTTCCCGAAGCACAAAAGATCGAACTCAAAATCAGCCAACCTTCCATGTTGGGGTGCGCCACCCATGACGAGCAAAGCACCAAGAAGAGCGAAATGCAAAACTCCCTCCCCATTTTCCCAGAACTAACACCGGAGCAGCGATCTTCCCAGATCCAAGAACCAAACCCGCGTCCAACACACCATCACCAAGAACCACCCCGCCGGGAAAGCTCCACCAGCCAACCCGAATCTCCGCGGGCGGGGGGGAATCACTCAGCGCGGAGCACCAACCGTCGGAAAGCCGAGAACCCACGAGAATCCCCAGGCGGAACTTCGATCCAGAAGCATCACATTACAGGCCAAAAGCACTGCCAAGAAGAGGGGGGGCCAAAAAGGGAGGGGGAGGGGGGCCAAGACTGAAAATTTACTGGAGAAATCCCAGAAAAATCGCGTTTTTTCCGCTTTCCATTTCGAATGAGCCCAACCCCTTTTCGATCCCTCGCTCCCTCTCTTCTCCCCGTGCAACTTTTTCGCCTGCGCGATGAGTGTTCTTGTGGGGAAGAGGGTCTCTCTCTCTCTCTCTCTCTACTCTCTCTCTCTGCCTCCCGGTGTGCTGTGTTGTTATCTTTTGTTTTTAAGAACCTTTTTTCTCTCTCTACTCTTTCTTTTTTTTTTTGAGTGAGTGTGCTGAAGGCATGCTGTGGGAGAGAGAGAGAGAGAGGCTGCCCGAGCGGGCGGGGGGGCTGCTGCCCGCTGCCCGGACGCAGTCAAAACGCGCCCCCCCGCCCGCTATATCGTGGAAAGTGACGTGACCGGGAGATAAACCCCGTTTTCGGTCAAGCCGTGGGGGGGCCCCACTCAGCGCCATGTCAGATTCGGCCCGAAAACAAATTTATATCTCCCTTTCTCTCTCTCTCTTTCTCTCTCTCCCTTTCGCATTTCGTATCCCATCTCTCTCTCTCTCTCTCTCTCTCTCTCGCTCACAATAAATTCCTCTCCCCCGTTTTTGGCTTTTCTTAGGAGCCATACCCACCCACCCACCCATCCATGTCACTCCCAAAAATTGACCTCTTGTACACATATTATATAATACATATACGTGTGTGTATATATATGAAACATTGGAGATTTTCAGTTCGGAGATTGAAAGCTCCACGTTATTATCTCACCGAATTACATATTAATCGCTCTGTGCGAAGGCCATTTATACAAATGAAATGTGTTCGAAGTTAACCGGTTTATGAATAATGTGAGGCATTTCGTGATAATTCAACTAGCTCGATCGTTGTGCTTCTTGTGCTCAAGATTGTTAATGAATATGAATTAAATTTGAGAAAAAAAGTTCAGGAAACTTAGGAATTGTTTGTTTCTTTTTTGGTCGGTAGGTAACTTAGGAATTGAAGTGCTGTTTTTCATGATGTCCTTACGAGTCTTTTATTAGGTTATTCTTAGTTCTAGTTTAATTTGTATATTCTGGGTTATATACAATTGCATCTTCTCACAAAAGCATCCTGTTGTGGCATCGGATTACGAAAACCCTACATCGAAATTAAACAAAACGGAGATGAAGAAATCGGAGAAACGTAGATTGAAGCAGGGCGCTGCCAAAAAACTTTCGTTTAAGATAGGACTTAACTTTGGAATACAATACCTCTATAAAGAAATATTTTATTGTTGCACTTCAAAATGCACCTTTGTTGGAACAAAATTATTCACATATAGTCTTTGCTCCCTCTCATGCAACATAAACAGTATTTCGCTTAACGGTCAATTGGGTTAATTTGACTAACTTATTGTTTTTTTTACTCCTCCGCCGAAATCATATGTGTACATAAATACAATTTGTGAAATATAAAAAATCAATCATAGTTAATATCATTACTTAATATCATAATAAATTCACCAAAATCCTCCGCTTTTTTACTAATAATAATTACACATGGACTCAATACATAATAATACGCACCCAGATACAAATAAGATGATTTCTTAATACAATGCATGCTTAGAGGTGGATTTTGCCTTGAACCTTTAGATTAAATAAACTAGAAGATTTTCATTCACACTATACATGAGTTCGTAGCACTGTCAATGACTAACACTTCTAATGAAGCCTATAACTTATTATATAGATATCAATCGAGTTTTAAGCTTTTCATAATTTTGCTAATTTAATTATAAACATTTGTACAAAATTTCAAGAAAGTCATTTTTGCTAATTTTTTGCTAGAAATTACTAACACGGCGACGCAGAATTTCGGTGAAAATTGATCAAAATAACTATATTATAATTTCCCGCAAGATTTACCTAATCAAGAGTGTTTATTCACAGTCGCTTGGTCACTCCAGTTTATAAGCCGTGAGCACTATTTTGATCGAAAATCCAGCCTATCCCGTTATCAATTGAAAATGCAATGACCGGACGTGGGACTCCATCATTTGTGCTGATACCCACTATTCCCGCAACCCACAATGCACCTGAATGCAACCCACGTCCTACATTTCTTGAATGGTCCATGATAGAGTCAACCTTTATACTCTCAAAACATGATCATGAAAGAAACAATAAGAGGCTTTGACCGACACCATTATAATAGAGTAGGAATCTATTCAGATCATCTCTATAAACCAGCAAGAGTCTTCTTCTCTCCCATGATTTTCATGACCCTTCTCGGTGGGATCTCCAGGCACTTGATTGGTACCTAAGTGTAATGAATCCCAGCATCTTTCTTACTCATATTAACGCATGACCCTAAACCTTAAATCCTCCACAGTGTTGTTTCGTAGCAAAAAAAAAAAACAAAGTAATCGGTCATCAGAAGAGGCGTCACAATTCGTGGAGTACAACTTTGGAAATTCTAAGTTTACCTTATACTTTTTACTTGTCAAAATAACAAGAATAAAGGTGATATGCCATGAAAAGATTATGTAACTTGGATGAATTTGGTTAAGGATGCGCATGACAAAATTTCTTCTTTAAATCTATTTCTGAAATAAAAATCTATTCCAGAAATAGAATAATCAAATTGCCTTATTAAACGGATTTTTATTCCAAACCTGTTTCGGGGAACAGAGAAACAGAGAAATAAAGAAGTAGAAATTTTATCATGCGAGCCCTAAATTATCTCCCATATGCCATGAGCATTTACTATCAAGATATTACTTATACTCTTTGTTAATTTTCTCCATCTTGAAACATACAAGATAGATCAAATTCGCAATTTCCTTGGTAGTACCACAAACCTCGGCCCTTTGTTGTTAGAGGCAAAGGACGAGACAACCTCGTTCACGAAAGGATGTTTTGCCAATTTCTTGTTCCTAATTAGAAAAAGGGCATAGAGGACGAATATTGAGCACCTTTAGACTTAGGAGGACGAAAATGACAACGAGTTTTGCATTTTTGAAATCGAATTTATTCCCTTCTTTTGCTTTGGTCAAAGGTTCTCGCTTTTTGTCGGTACGAAACCTGAACGACTTTTGTTACACAAAGGAATTCAATGACTCGAAATCCCTCTCAAAGTTCCTGAGCCAATGGAGAATCTTTCAGTTGTCCCTTTATAGAAGATGTATGGCGCTGCGACAGAGAATCTCGTTCTCTCTATTGGATTAGCATTTCTTCCTTTTGCAAATCCTTATTTTCAGTTTCAAACGAATTTGCGTTTTTATACTCATATTTCTTTTCCTTCTTTTTCTCATATCAGCAAACATCTTCTTAAGCATTTTGTGTATATTATTGTATATAAGTTCATAATATACCTCATCTTCATCTACACCCACTTCTGCCATGAAACAGATATTTGCTTAGTTTGTATCCTGATGACTAGATTCACATCCCGAGTCACTCTTTGCTTTTAAAGTTTTCTTCATCTTCCACTGTTTACACAAAAAAATATCAGTTCTTTATAATCGACATGAAGTCAATTTGGTTGATTATGGAGCGTGATGGTGAGATCAATATAGTAATGGACGAGTAATGTTACAGTCACCTATGGTTATATAATGCAATTATTGACATATGGTAAGACTAATAGATGACTATGAATAATGATTATTGATGACTATAAAATATAGCTATCAACACACAATGGTGAATGATCGACTAACATTTTGATTCGATGATGAAACCAAGATGGTCAATGTCATAGCGAATTTGGCTAAGTGCTAGATGCAGGGAAATGAAAAAAGGAGATAAAGTGAGGGAAAATTATCCAAAAAGTCTTAAATATTTTCATTTTTTGGCAATTGAGTTCAACCGGCCAATTTTGGCTGGAATTTGTTGACATGGATGCCTGCAATGCCACGTGGTATTGCTGGTACTAACGTGGGCAAATTTTAATAATATTTTAATATTTTTGAATTATTATTATTATTATTATCCTTTTTTTTTCTTTTTGGTCTTCTTCTACCTTTCGCTGATGGCTAGCCTTCGAGCACCGACTATGGTAGGGTGGGCTGGCCTTGCCCGCTGTAGGTGAGGCTTGATTGGGTGAGGGCAAGCCCCAGCAAGGGGCGCCCTCACACGAGTGAGGGTCGACCAGGCAAGACCTCACCTTGCCCAAGCTAGATTTGGTGAGGCCGGCCCTCATCGAGGCCAGGGGGCCTCACTTGGTGTCTCCTTTGCCTGGTCGACGCTCGATGAGGCCGCCCTAGCTTGGGCGAGGGCCAGCCTCTCCAGATCTAGCCTGGGCGAGGCCAACACTCACTTAGGTGTGGGCAAGCCTCGGCGAGGCCAACCCTCATGGGGGCGAGCCCCAACCTTGCTCGGCTAGTTAACGTTCGATGAGGCCGCCTGGCGGCCTCGCCTAGTTTGGGCAAGGCTGACCCTCGCTAGGCCTTGCTTGGGCAAGCCACCCCTTGTTAGGGCTAGCCCTCACCCGGCTGGACCTTGCCTATGGCAGGCGAGGCCGGCCCACCCGCCTTGCCCACCCGCCTTGCCATGGCCAGTGGCCGACCATCGCCCGTGGCTAGAGGCTGGCCACTAGCAAAAGGTAGAAAAAGACCAAAAAGAATAGGAAAAAAAGCATAAAAAATAAAATAAAAAATTAGAAATATTAAAATATTACTAAAATTTGTCTATATAAGTGTTGGCAGTGCCACGTGGCACTCTCGATGTCCACGTTAGCAAATTTCGACCAAAATTAGTCAAATGAACTCAATTGGTAATAAGTGAAAATGTTTAGAATTGAATTGGCAAACTTAAAATGTTTAGGCTTAAATGGGCAAAAGTGTAATAAGTTTAAGGCAAAATAGACAATTTTCTCGATAAAGTGAATATGCCAATTGAAGATGAAGATACCAATTGATAGTTAAGTCTAGTGGCATTCAAAGAGTTGCAATTGCTTATTGATAAGGTTAACATGCGATCATGAGGCTTAGAATTGTTGAATCGCAAGTGTGACCATGTGTATAGTTCAAACTGCTTATAGGTAGTTATGTTTAGTAGATTATAAAAAGCAGTGTGTAATTATTGTAGAAGGATGCACCATAATCAAGAACAAATTCTCTTTGTATTTTTTTATACTTCAATATATTTCCAATTGCCAGTATTTGTAGTTCTTCTCCTTTAAATTTATTATTCTTCATCCTTGTTACGCAATTCAATTCCTATATGAATCATTACTGAACCTGTGAACAGAAAAAACAATGATAAACCTCTAGCAAAAGATATTTCACTATTCGGGTCAACACCCGATTTAGGGAAACATGTGCGAATTTTGCTTTCTTCCTTTTCAGCAAAGGGCATTCTGGTTTGATGTGGTTGGACTTTCCGCATTTGATGCAAATAGTTTTGCTTCTTTGGATTCGTTCTTTCATTTGGAGTTTCTTCTAGACTCCTTTTTGTTGGATGACATATTTCCTCTTTAATTATTAATCTTCCTCATTAAGTTTTTAAATTTTTTGAGAATGAATATACTTGAAGTACTAAAACTTCTCGTGAAAGTGCAATTAAGTTCTAAAAATTTCAAAAAATGTCACTAAGTTCTTTCGTTAACTCTGTCTAACTTAGTTATTGATGTGACTTTTTTTTTTTGGTTATTTTCTCTTTTTTACGTGGCGTGAATGTAACTAAAGCATGAAGCATAATGCTAAGAAAAATGTTGTGCTGGTCCAAATTTGATATTTTAACCCATATTTTATTTTAATTAGATTAATGACTAAGCCAAATTAAAAGGAAAAAAAAATGCAAGCAAGGGGCCTTGCTACCGCTGCCAGCCCTTGCCAAGATCCGGCCGCTCCCACTGTGGTCAACCAGGGTTGTCAGCCACTGGCTAGGGCCTGGCAGTGAGGGTTGCTTGGTTTTTCCTTTTTTATTTTATCCTTTCAAAATTTAGCTTATTTTTTATTTTAATTTAAATAAAACTTGGGTTTAAAAAAAATTGGACCAAAACAACATCGTTTTTGCCTCTTTAGGTTTTAGCCACATCACACTATGTAGGGGTGAGGATGATCCAAGTGGGTGGTTCCCACCTTAGAATTGAGAATAGCTCATTAGAAACCGGTTCTGAAAAATTAAAATCAGGAACCGTTTGTTAGATCAATGGATCCACTTGGGAACCGAACCACCCAGGTGGGTTTATGGAACCGGTCCAACCAAGTTTCAGGCACTCAGTACAACATTTTCCAGTGAGCCAAATTAAAGCAAAAAAAATAAAAAAAATCTTCCCTATCCTTAATTAGAAGATTAATAAAAAGATTGGACTCATATTAAAAATTGAGAGTTAATGGGCGTTGAGCTTGAGAGTCAAGACCATGAGTGAGAGACACAAAGACAACCCAAACAAGGCTAGAGTGAAAAAAGACGAGCACTTAGTTAATAGATGTTGAGCATCAGATTGGGGAATTTAGGGTTTTCATTTTTCTTAAATTTTTTTGGTTGGAAATTTTTCTTAAAATTTGGATATATATTTATATATTATCGATCTGATCTGGATGAGCAGGCAGGCAGTTCCACCTAAAGTCATAAACTAATCAATACCCACAGGTTCTGGGTGATTCTCGATTCGTTTGCACACCTCTAATTTTACATAGGAGAAAAAATAATAAAAAAATATATCGGCATTTTCTAGTAAGCCAAGTTGGACCCAAAGCTAATGGAAAGACTTGACTGCACGAGCTTGACAAATTTTAGGACTTGATTGCATATTTTGAAAATTTTAAGATATAATTATACATTCGTGACAATTTTTAGCATTTCTAGTGCATTTATCCCCATTTTTTCTTTAACCAACATTGGCATTTCTTTGTTTTGCTCGTCAGGATTTAATTGCATATTCATGATAAGTTTTAGAATTTTTAGTATACTTATCTTAATTTTATTTTTTTTACTAATGTTGGCATTTTCTCGTCATGCTCTTCTTCAGATGAAGTTTTATCGATGATAAAAGCGATAAACATTTTATCTTTTTTATTTTCTTTTTCATTGTCGAGTTCTCCCGCATAAGCCATCGTTCTCCCAACTAGTTCCTACAAAGCCATTGGCTAAATCCCCATGGCTTCTTTTTCATTATGCCTAGGGGCCCACTCATAATGTCGGCGAACCGAGGGTGACTTGCCCTTTCTTACGACTTCATCTGGAACGATTCATATTGCTCAACAATGCGTACATCTTTGTTTCTCGCATAGGACCCGTTCCTTCATAAGCGGGCTCCAAGCGATCTCGAATCTCCCGCTCGTTTGATTCAATTTTTTCAAGGGACTTTAGGAAAAATATAAAATATTTGGTTAGTATCTTAGGGATCTCATTGGCCAAATATTAACATTAGGAAGACTGAACCCATGCGAGATTGCTTGAGTTTTAGAGATCTCAAATCTCGTTGCCTGAGGTTGACCTTAGTGGTGATGAAGGTCGAGCAACCTAGGTGAGGTTGCCGCTTGGGTTGCTAGACCCAGGTGGTGCTTGAGGTCGCACGATTTCAGGCCGCCTCGCCTGAGGTTGAGCGACCTAAGGTGAGGCTACCCCAAGGGTTGAGCTCCTCCAGATTAATTTTGATTTTAAAAAATTAATAAAGCTTTTTTGCAAATGCAAGTTTTACCAAACAACATTTAAGTTGAAGTTATTTTCCAATGCACTTTAGAGTTACAATTTCCTAAACACGATAGCATTTCGGAAAAATTTTTAAACTCAAAGGTATTTGCATTTTCTCAAATTCATATTTCCCCAAGCCGAACTAAATGGGATCAAGATGAGACTCTATTAGACCGAGCAGGAGATAGGGCAATACGTTAAAAACGGAATAGCTTTAGCATTTAATGTAAATAATCTCGTTTGCTCTTTTTGTGAAATCTCGTGTTTCAGAGATGGGAAGTTGAATTTAACACCTCGACAATATAGTGCCATAAATATCATAGATATAATACCCATTTCCTTAGTTTAGGTTGATGTCACTTTCTGAGCAAAAGGACAAGCCAGTAAAACATCATGTTTGGAAATTAATTTAGCTTCCATCTGTATGGTGTCATCATCAAAACACGGTGCACTTTGTCTAATCTTCATGTCTCAGCCACTTACGCATCCCTTAGTCTCTCAAGTTTGTCTCATTCCTGTTCCTACATGTGCTGGCCTCGGACGTGCCCCTTTTATTGCATCGTCCAGTCAATATCTCATCAAAAGGCGCTATTTTTATCCATGAAAATTTAATAGAAGCTTTTAATGTCATCGCCAGCCCAACTTGTCTCTTTGCCGATTTCCATTCTCAGATAACATGATTGCGGTTATTGATGTTGGCGTTGACGAGTCCCCCACTTAAGTCCACGATCAGGATCGAAAAAGGATGGCGAAACGAGCTTGTTATCGTTGCTCATCTTGAAAATGCTCATCTCTTAAATAACGCGATAATAAACACTTGATTCCTTCTAGTTAAATTTGTTATATGGACGATCTATATCGTAACTCGCTATGAATGGTGATTATCACCACAAGATTTACGCGAGAAATTGAAATGTTTGATCGGTAGACTAAGCGGTTGGAAACCGCCTAATTTTCATTGCCAAAGGTTACCAATGAAAAGCATAGGATCCTTTCGTTTTCGAAGGTGGGGGCAACCATTGGCATATCCAATTCCTCACACACGTGCGTTTCAGTGTCCCCAGGAGTCAAATCTGATAGTTAGGTATAAATAAATATAACGAAAAAGGGTGTATGTCAAATTCAATACCAATCAAACCAGCATTTTTGTTTTGCCCTTTTTATTTTCATTTGTAAATATTTAAACAATTTATTGTTTAGTTTATAAGAGTGTTCGGTAGTAACATGCCGAGTCTCTTCCTTAGATTCAGTTTGTTTCGTAAAAAAATGAATGATTTGAATAACATATTCCTAAAAATGATCATTTATATCGTTAGAAATAATTAGTCAATAAAAAATATTTTCATCGTTGATAACTATATATGTATAAATATCTTTATAAATGATAGAAATATTTTCCGTTTATTCATTTTTATAGGTAATACAAAAACTCGCTCTTAGAAAAATTTATTTATATCCATTTTTGTTCCCGTTTGTTTTAAATTATGGATGTATAAGATTGCTAGGAGACAATTTTAGTAGGTACTGTCCGGGCTCGTCACCCCAAAGCCACTGGGCACTCTCTGATATTTCGGCCACTCTACAAGAGATATTTCTATTGACGGGAGGCTCTGGTGTCATTGCCCTAGAGGTCCAATCTCAAACTAATTGGGAAAATTCATTATCTTTCCAAAATAAAAACAAAAATAAAAAGAGAGAGAGAGAAGGAAGAAGAAAAAAAATTAAGGGAATAAAAATGCCAACGAGTCACAATCCTCATACATTGGTGGAGGGACCCAATTGAAAAGTTAATGGCCTTTTGCAATGATGGGAAGTACCAAAAATGTGGAAAGTGGCATTTCTTGGGTCAAAGGAACTTTATGCATGTGCACCAATCTTGCCGGGCTACATCGCCTGAGCACTGTGTTGACTGGAGTCCCCTTTTGTGCGGTGGGGGAATGAAAAGTGGGCTTTCATTTTCTAGAAGAATTATAGCGTTTGGGTGTATTTTCACTTGCATTTTTTATATAGATTATTCCCTTTTTTTCTCCTCTTTAGTCCCTCGTGGTCGGTTTTGGCACAAGATTAGCACCCCTGACATTCGGGCATTCTTTCATTTTGGTCCCTGGCGATCGAAAACAGATGGAGAGCACATCAAGCCCATCGCTTTCTTTCTTTTTATACATTGAATTTTGCCCCCTGAAGAGTAGAATATTGCATTAAGAAAAGCTACCATTAGAATGCAACTGATGTCTCTTTCCGCAACGGTCCAAGGAACAGTACGAGGGGCAACAGACAAGGTGACAAAACCAGAAACAGTTCGGTTGCAATAGCTGTGAATCTAGTACATGATGGATGGATGACTCGGATATCCTTCACGACCTGTCCCATCAAGAGACCCCAAAACAAAAATGCACCTATAGATGCCATTTTCATGTCATAGCTGGAGGGAAACCATGGACCTATTTAGCAATTTCTCAGGGAAGTATCAGCTTGGCTTATGGAGCGTATCGATAGATTGCAGAGTAAGCCCTTCAGATTTAACCTTGTCCTGCACAATCACATATCGTCGCCAACTCAAAGACGAGCAAATAATGCAGAATCGATTTAGGTATTGGACGATGCCCAGTTGAACCCTTCCTTAACCCTCTGCTCTAGCAGACTGGAATTGTTTTCTGAGATCAATGGCATACAAAAGCATGCTAACTTGACCCCAGAGGGTCCGTTTTAAAGTGAAGAAACCTGTTGTAAGAGATGATCGGTGTAGACAACCTTCGTTCACCTCCGAGCAAGGTTTAGCAAGCCTCCTAAATTCTCTCTCTTTGATCCACCTAAACGAATACAAAGAAGAAACCAGCAAGCTGCAGTGCTAGCACTTGGATTATAATGCATTTTTTTTTTTATGTTATGCTCGAGATGAATGCAATCGATTAAGTTAGCACTAATATTAGCAGCCCTAATCATGCTAATTCAACGCAAAAACTACAAAAAAAACTACATTGCCTCGACAAAATTGTGCCAAACAACCCATTTGAAGTTTGAAGATTACCAAAGCAACCCCATATAGTCTAAGAGAAAGTAGTCACTAGTCAAAGTATAGTAGACTACAGTACGAGTTATAAAAGCATTGAAAAGCAATTTTCCTGGAGCCATCTCACACGCGTTTGAATGGCATGAGATTGCATCATCTTACTGAAGATCACGAGTCATCAAAGAACTGGAGGAAAAGGCTCGGCATAAAACAGAACATCTTTCATTTGCTCTACGAAGCATTTCATTTGCTCTACGAAGCATCTAACAGGATCAAAGAAAACACAGCCCTATCAGACATTATCAGATGACGACTTCACATCCATGTCATCGCGTGTTCTCATCATAAGCAAAATGACACAAGCATGCATCCAGATTGAAGCAGGCCTAAACAGTTGACAAGATAGACTCACGTATAACTGTATACGCAACACCAAGTATGTGAGGGAGGGACAACAGTTGGTTTATGGCAACAGGTTGTCAATCGTGTAGAAAACCAATAACCAGATGTAAAATTAAGCGTGAATGCAATGGCGACATCCAAAGAATTACCCATACTGTGGAAAAAAAGGATAAATTGACAGCTGTGGTCTTATGACCAATTATAACAATCAAGATGATATGATCGAAGAACAGTCAAGTTACACCATTAAAAAGAAACAATGAATAGCAGTGCAAACTTTTTAGAACTGATAAAATTTATGGATCATATATTTAAAAGAAATTTCCGGTCCTGATCCAACAGTGTTACATGAGATCAACTAACATCACATTGGATAGGCAGCAGCAACTAACCTTTGCCTAATTGTAACTAGAAAGGAAATCGAATTATCAAGTATCTACTCAACACAGTACCCTCTATTTACCTGAAATAAGGCACACTCCTATGGTTTTCTTTAATAAATAGAGCGACTGTAATGAGCATTTCTGGTGCTGTTGTGTTTCTACTCATTTCATTATTCTGCAGCAGTTTTAGTGTCAATCTGCGAAACACTTCCATTAGCACCTTTCTTACCAAAGCTGCTTCCTGCTGCAAGTTCCCAGCATGCTCCTTTTGAGTAACAGCGCTTCCCTTTAAAATCTTCTTCAGCACAGGGCTATCATAGTGGCCCTTCACCATCTGAGACTATGGCCTTTTGGGAAGAAACAAATGCCCAAATGTTTTATAGCTATCAATGTGGAATACACAGTTCCAGGTGATGAAGAAAATATACATACACAAGACTTAAGATGCTCATCCACCCACAGCCAGCTTTGCTGGTATAACAAGACATTTTACAAATAGGCAGTGTACAGCTAATATACAGATTGGATATAAATTCCTTCCAGAGCTCACTCCATCTTATAAAAATTATCACGTGCTATTGAGTGCTTCGCTTTGAATCTGAGTTAGGATTGGATGATGATGCCTTTTCTATATTTCTCCCTGAAGCAACAGGTGAAACTCCAGAAGTTTGGCCAGATGAAGATGAAGGAGGAGGAGCTGAAGCTGCGAATGTCGAGAGTGCGCTAATATTACTACTGACATTGATGCTGCTTCCACCATGGGACCCATCAACTGCTGCCTTCGGAGGAGGTGGCCTCTCAATCTCCATAATCCCTTCAAGCATCTGCACAATTTTCCCCATAGTTGGCCTATGCGATGGTTGTTCCTGGATGCACCAGAAACTAATCTGGATTGCCCTCATTACTTGCTCCATGTTTAAATCTAGATCAGCGCCAAACAGCCTCTTGTCTATAATGTTCTCAGCATTGCTCTTCTCAAACTCCTCATAAGCCCACATGGAGAATTTCTTATTGTTGGTTTCCATGGAAACATCAAAATTCCTCCTCCCACTCACTATTTCCAACAAGACCATCCCATAACTGTAGACATCTGACTTGGAAGTTATCGGGAGATTTGCAAGCCACTCAGGTGCTAAATACCCTCTTGTACCTCTCACGCTCGTCAAGGTGCGGTACCGGTGATCCTTCGCGTTTATGAGCTTTGCGAGGCCGAAATCCGACACTTTAGCATTGTGATTTTCATCTAAAAGAATATTCTCAGGTTTTATGTCGCAATGAACAATGCAGTCTCGACATTCCTCATGAAGATATGTGATTCCCCTTGCAGTCCCAAGGGCAATATTAAACCGTTGCTCCCAATTCAACAACTTCCCCGAATTTTGTTCACTAGTAAAGAGGAAATCATCCAGAGAACCATTTTTCATGAACTCATAGACTAAGAGCCTGTGACGTCCCTCCGAGCAAAAGCCGATCAACCGCACCAAATTCAAATGGTGCGTGCTACTTATGGTTGCCACCTCCATCCTGAATTGCTTCTCCCCTTGTTCAATTCCCTCTAGCTGCTTAACTGCGACGACCGTTCTATTAGTAAGGACTCCTCTATAAACAGCCCCAAATCCTCCGGCACCCAGTTTCTCCTTGAACCCTTTGGTTGCTCTTTGAAGCTCTTTGTATGTGAACTGGACTGGAGCCCCAGAGGCATATTCAAGGAGTGTATACTGAGATGACAATCCGCCAAACTTGGTACTATTTCTAAAACACGACCACCACAGACCACCCTCCAAGAGCATTAAACCAAGAACTGTAGCCAAAATCACAACTACTACCACCCAAGCATGAAGTCTCCATCCCTTGTTTTTGCCGGTTCCCTCCAGAGACGATGGGTTCGGAACTACTGGGCCACAAACTTTGACATATGACGTGCTCGGCAGCGATGGATTCTCATAACCGCTGACAAAATCCACAGTTTTCAAGTAACAAAGCCCTGTCCCATCGGACAATGAAGTTGAAGCCACACAAGAACCACTCACGAGGCAATTCAACCTACATGCCGATATACCCACAAAGAAAACTTGTGAGGACACCTCAGGAGCGTAGGTCAAGAAGAAAGCATGATCTAGTTCCAACATCGTCGCACTCCCCGGACAATCCTCTATGTTTACTTTCCTTTTACACCCTTTTCTGCTATCTTTCGGATCGATCGGCTCGAAATTCTGGCTCGGGCACCCGCACGTCGCGCTCGAGTTGTCGTAACTGCAAATACCCAGATTCCCGCAGAACCCATAGACCCTACACTGATCAAGAGCTTCCCACCTCGAGGTCGTAGTCCCACTATTCCTGGCCGAGCTAAAAATCTTCAAATTCCCATCAGAATCCAACCTCAGAAACCTCAAAATATCGCTCCCTTCCGCGTAATCACTACTGTAAACTACGATTGCATTACTAGTCAAAGAAGGGGAAGATATGGACAGAATCCCTGTAGACTGCAATACCAGGGTGGGATCTGTCAGATTCGCCTGGATCGACGAATTCACCCCTTGATTCCAATACTGAATACTAGTATTCCACCAGAGGGACAAATTCCCGATGCTCGAGATATTAAAGGAGTAGAGCCCACTACGCAGGGTCTGACCGACCGTGAAATTCTGCGAGGGGACGATCGTGTCCGTCGGGTGATCGAACGACGACCAGACCGAGGCCGTGCCGTTCCCGAGCACCAGGTTGCCGAAATCATCAAGAGCAGCCGAGGTCACCCCCTTGCCGGCCGTGTTGGACTGCCACACGGTGGAGCCCGACCCGTTGACGAGCCGGAGGTTGCCGTCGGAGAGGAACTGGAGGGACCCGGAGGAGTCGACGGCGGAGACGGTGGACCAGACGACGGGGGCCCCGCCGCCGTAGGTGATGGCGGCGACGAAGGCGGAAGGGTCGGCGGGGGCGGCGACGAAGCGGAGGGAGAAGGTCTGGTTGGGGGAGGGCCAGGACTGGTTGAGGTTGGAGGAGGCGGAGAGGGTCGAGCCGGGGGAGACCTGGGCAGAGACCGACGACGGACAGAGGAAGAGGAAGAGGAGCGGGAGGAGCAGGGAGAGGAGGGGAAACTGAGCCGCGGCGGCGGAGGACATCGGTGGCCGCGCTCCGGTCATCGGACGGGGCGGCGGAGGAGCATGAAAGTGGTGCTTTCGTTGGTGGGCTGCGGGTCGTCTCTGCTCTTCTGCGGCTCCTGCGGAAGGAAAGACAATGGACGAGGAACGACGGGCGGACAGGGGAAGGACGTGGTCCAACTTCAGCCCCCGGCTGTCACGGCACGAGAAAAGTCCACCGGCGACTTTTCTACTGCTTTCTTTATTTTGTTTCTTAATTTTGTTTTTTGTTTCTTGGTTTTTTTTTACCTAGAAATGATTAGATAGATTGAACTTTGTATTTCATTAGATTAGAGTTGGTCTTGCAACTATTTATTTAAGCATCGGCCAGGTGTCATATGTGTCGTATTGCTCCGTAAACTTTGGGGAGTCGAATTTGAGTTGAATGATTTCTTATGAGTATTTAATATTTGAAGACTTGGATTCCCTTAATAATGAAAAAAATGTCTTATGCTTGAATCTGACTATATTTTGATGATGATTTGCTGAAGGTCAAGCGCCTTGACCATTCAACCACTATGACTTTGCGAATAGTAGAGAATACTAGGTTTTGGCAAACAAGCCGTGCTTCATTAATTGAAGAAAATATTAGGTTTTAGCAAACAAGTTGTGCTTCATTGACTATTTAGTTACATATGCAATCTTACCATGGATTAGAAATCAGAGCTCTCACAGGTGTTCTCTGTGTTTTGTTTGTTTGTTTATAGTAACAGTGGATTCTACGAAAGTATGCCTTGTTTTAACTTGTGAGTGTTTGCATGCTTTATTCTCTCAATTGATATAATATTATATATATATATTTTTTTTTTTGCTTTGCAAACGGTAATGCCCATTAGTTATTTTATATCTAGGTGATTTCGAGATTTGGACGAGAATTCAAATGAAACCTTTTAAGGACTTACTTAAGTTAAAAAAGTCATTATGATTAGAAAATCGTGGTCACCATCATTGATAATATTTTGAATTTTTTTCTCTTTAATAGCAAATCAAGCTCGAACAAAAGGGGTTTTTAAGGCTTACAGCCGGACCATGCCCCTTGGAGCATTTTCCTCCACGCTATGCTTGGTGAGGGGAAGTGGGGAATGAAAATTTAGACGGAAAGTGAACAAATATTACATTTTTCAAAAAATTTTAGTATTTCTTTCGAAGTTTCTTCCCCTTCTGCATCCAAAACAAAGCTTTATAAGTTTAATGCAAGTGGATCGCGGCCCTTAGCCGTTAAGGACGCGTATAATAACTATTTTATTTCTTTATTTTTTTATATTTATGTTACCGAGAATAGGTTTAAAATAGAAATTCATTTTAGTAACATAATTATATTTTTCTATTTTCGATGTGAATTTTGTGCGTGGAGATAGATTTATAATAGAAATGATAAATATATTATTTTTTATTTATTTCTAGAACAAAAATAAAAATTAAAACTTTTTCTGATTGCTCACTCCCTCTCTCGCATGTGGTCCCCATGAGAAGACTACTCGCGCCCAAGACTCTCCTTGTCATCTCCGCTTTGCCACCAACTCGCCAAGCCTTGCTACTCCTCATCCTGGTGCTGCTCCCTCCGTGACGAGTGCATCGTCTATCTTCTAGCGCACGTTTATGCACAAGATCGACATGGGCTGCCTTAAGGACCTCCTTGGTATGGTCTGCTGGGGCCACCTAAATAACATCGCAAAGCCACTTGGTGCCTTCGCCTCCAGCGATGACGTCTACTTGGTCTATGAGTTTGTTGACGTCGCTAGCCTCTCCGGTTGCATGTGGAACCCTTAAATGCCCAATTTCACTGTCCTCCGGACTTGGATATTAAGGATGCAAATTGCCGCCTATGTTGCGCACGGCCTCAATTACATTCACAACATCACCGACTTTGATATGATCCTTGTCCATAATCACATCAGGAGTAACAGCATTGCAATGACGGAGTCATCATTTGAAGCCAAGATCTGCCACTTTGGGACTGCTTAGCTGTGCGACGTGGTGGACGAGAACGATGTGATTTTTGAGAGCAGGTGGGTTTGGCGAAGGGCCTCGACAAGATCAAGGAGGAGGGGGTTGTAAATTTTATACTGTTATCAAATGATTTTTTATTCTGAAAACAAAAATTCTGTTTTGTTATCAAATACGATTAAATGTTTAGAAACTCGTTTAAGGAATAGAAAAAGAAAAATATATTTCTAGCCATAAATTCTTCCTAGGAACATGATAGTCTTCATTTGTGACCTCGGTATTTGGCCTTTTAGAATGCGAAGAGATTTCAAATTCTTTTTTGATAAATATTTGAGAAATTGCGTTTTTTTTTCTTTATAACGAAATTGATTGAGATTTCTCACGATTATTTTTAAGTTCACTATAAAGAAAAAGCTGTCTCGAAATTGTTTTTAAAATTTTTTATTTATTTTTAATTTAAAGCTCATCTTGTAATTCATATATCCTGGAATTACTAGAGTACATAAATTCAGTTAGATTCTCACTATTGCCTTAAAATTCACACAACCGCACTACTTCTTTTAATTTTTTTCCTTTTTTTTACTCGTTTCTTTAATTTTGTAAATGTACTGTACATTCATTGCACTTTTTATATTTAAATATTAATAGAAGAACGTGTCTCTTCGTTTATATTAATTAATCGATATTTATTTAGCTATATAATTTGAGACGAAAATTCCAAATAAGTACCCAAAGTGAAGATATTTTTCAGATAAGGATCTCAAATAGACATTGTTTTAAATAAAGACCCAAAGTTACTAGATTAATCTCAAATAAGGACTTCAGCTCACCAGCCAGCCAAATATTCTCTTGCCGGTGAGCGACATTTCAAGTGACCAGAACTTATTATGCCTTTGTTTATTTGAAACTTATTTGATGTTCATTTTTCAAGAATTTGTAGTGTGGTCTTGTTGCCGGGAGAGTTAAGCACAACTCATTATGCCTCTATTTTGCTCCTCAATCAAATGCATGTGATGCGTTTGACGAAATGCCTTAGAGGCACTATTAAAAAACCAAAAACATGTCGACATGGATTGCTTGTTTTCAATTGATTTGTTAAGAATTTAGATCCCATTCCAATCACATTTTGTTGTATTCAAATCTTAGGCATGATATCTTAGGCATGCCATCGCTGTTGGAGAAATCGTCCTTGAAATATTTTGAAGCTGACAAACCGTTTTCATCAGTCTAGTCTGAAGACTTGTAGACTCTTCCATCAAAGTCTGAAGACCTCCGGACCACCGCAGACTCAAGACTCAAAGTCTATCCCATTGAGTCTCTAGACCGTCGAAGAAGGCTTATCCGAAGCTGGATGTTTCGTTAAAGATTTGACCTTATCGACAGGATTAAATCTCTTATTTGGACATAGCATGTCGGAATCCTTTACTCAAATCGGGATTGATTTCGGGATGATTGGATTCGATGATTGACGAAGTATTCTTGGAAGGTTCTCGCTTATGGAAACCAAGATCCTGATTGTATGGGCGAACATGATTGATGGGCTATCGTCATGTTCCTTAAATAGCTCGAAGATCTTCCTAATTGATTCTGTCCAACGGGTAGATTGGAAGAATTCCTTTGGTAAGTGCCAACGGGTATGATGGCATAAAGGAGTATATAAGGAAGGCGTTCTAGTCGTTTGAAGGTGTGCGCGATAGAAGAATTCCAAAGTCTGAAGCTCCCTGTTCTTAGTCAATTAAACTGTTGAGCGAAATCTTGTATACAAAAGAGAGTCTATATCTTTGAGAGACCTTGAGGAAGGGTAGTAGAGTCTCTACTCGTGGAATCAAGGAAGAGCTCGTAACATCTCTTTTGTTCATAGTGAAATCCAACCGGTGGGGCTACATCGGTGCGGAAGAGTGGACGTAGGCTTGGAATAAGCCGAACCACTATAATCTCTCGTGTTCATATTCTCTTCCATACTCTCTTTTACTTTGATCGTATCTTGTTAAGAGAAAAACTCTCATCTCTTTATCTATTATTGAATGCTTTGCACACTTATCTCGAAAATATTGTTTTACACCTATTCACCCCCTCTAGGTGCTTATACTAGCCCTATCAATTGGTATCAGAGCTTGAGTACTCATTTGAATTGAAGTGTTTTACTTCAGAGTTAAAGATCCATGGCTAGTATGTTGGCTCCAGGATTGGTTGAAGGGCAAAGCAATACCGAGACCACCTTATTTTGATGGGAAGGATTACAACATATGGAAAAACAAGATGAAGGCTTTCTTAAGATCAAAGGATCCTCTGGAATGGGATGTAGTAGACAAAGGAATCATTCCTAAAGCTGCACCTGTCCTAGAAAGAGGAAAAGAAGTTGTTGAGTCTAGCGAAATGACTCAAGAAGAGACGACCAAAAGACAAGCTCTTGATGCAAAAGCTATTTATTCTTTATGTTGTGCATTATCACCTACTGAATATAACAGAATATCTTCTTGTGTTACAGCCAAAGAAGTCTGGGATAGATTACACATTACCTATGAAGGAACTGATCGAGTGAAAGAAACCAGAATCAACATTCTACTCGGTCAATATGAAGCATTCAAAATGAAGTCAGGAGAATCTATCACTGACATATTTAGTTGTTTTACATATATCGTGAATGGACTTGAAAATCAAGGTCAACCAATTTCAGATCCCATGAAAGTAAACAAGCTACTGCGTGGACTCTCCAAGGATTGGAATCACATAAAAACCTCAATAAGAGAGACACAAAGAATTATGCCACTTTCTCGTTGATGAATTGGTTGGAACTCTTGAGTCTTATGAAGTGGAGCGAATCAACGAAGACGAAGATCCTAAAGGTAAGAAATCCATTGCATTAAAGTCTAATGATGATTCGATGTCACGACTCGAAGACAACATGGATGATGAAGAGCTTGCTCTCATGATAAGAAGATTCGTAAAGCTAAACGAAAAGGAAGAAGATTCAATCCAAAGAAACAAAGCTTCCAAAAGCAATAGAGTAAGTCTGTTGAAGATGAAGAATCCAATAGAGATGTAGTCTGTTTTGAATGTAAGAAAAAGGGACACATCGACTCAACTGTCCCCTTTTGAGGAAGAAGAAAGGAAAAGCGAGAAATCTCGAAAGGCATTCAAAGCAGAAACTTGGAGTGATACAGAATGTGAAGAAAGTGATGATGATTATGCCAACATTTGTCTCATGGCGCAATCGACTCGACTCGGACTCGAAACGACTCAGATTGACAGTGAAATCAAGGTAAGAAACTTAAAAATTCCTACTAAAGTTTCTAGATACATTGATGAACGTGTCTTAGTCTCAAAACCTCTCTTAAAAGAATTTCTGAACTTAAGAGAGAAAATTCTGCTCTAAGACAACAAGAAAATGTTTGGAAAGAAAAGGTCAAAAGTTTAGATGAAAATGTTACTACTTTGAAAGAAAATGAAGATAAGCTCTCAAAAGAAAATGCTTTCTTGAAAAATGACATCTCAAATATTTCTAAAAAATTTTCAATAGGGTCTCGAGAAACTTGAAAAAATTCTTTCGGTTCAAAGACCTTATTTCAACAAATCAGTTTAGGAATGTCTGCTTTGAAACTATTCCTCTAATTGATTTTCCTAAAGTAAAGGAAAGAATCAAGCAAAGACCTACAAGAGATGCTTATAAAAATCATTTCCAAAAAGTTTTTGTAAAATCAGTAGGTCGCAATGCTCTTAAATGTTCTAAGTGTTACAGTTCAGATCATCTTGAGAAAGAATGTCAAATGGTTTGGAAACCTGTTAAGAAGGTTTGGGCAAAGACTATATATAGTACTAACAACAATGGACCCAAGAAAGTATGGGTACCAAAGAAAGTTTGAGTCTCTCTTCTAAATGCAGGTCACTATCAAGAAAAAGATTAAATGGTACTTGGATAGTGGTTGCTCGAGGCATATGACGGGAGATTCAAGTCGCTTCTTAAAGCTTGTTCAAGTTAATGGTGGAAAAGTTTCATTTGGAGGAAACAAAGCAAAGGAAAAATTGTAGGATTCGGTACTTGTAAAGATTGGAAGCCTCATGATTAGCAATGTTTCCTTAGTAGAAGGACTCAACTATAATTTGCTAAGTATCGATCGGCTATGCGACAATCGGTTTCAAAATCAATTTTCAAGAAGGAATTTGTTCGGGAACCGTAAGGATTCCTCTCGGTCTTTTGTGGGTCGAAGACATGGAAATATCTATCTTCCGGATGTCAAACCAGATGAAACCCAATGTCTAATCTCGATTCAAGAAGAAGCAAAATGTGGCACGAAAGCTTGGGCACATTAACATGAAGCAAATAGCCAAAATTTCAGCAAAGAAGCTTGTACGAGGACTACCCAAACTGTCATATAAAAAGTCGATCTATGCACACCATGTGTGTTGGGAAAACAGGTAAGAAACTCATTCAAACCATTAAATCAAGTTTCCACTAATCGTGTTCTCGCAGCTTTTGCATATGGATCTCTTTGGACCTACCGTAACTCGAGCATTGGAGGTAAGAAGTATTGTTTAATAATTGTGGATGATTATTCACGATTCACTTGGGTTTATTTCCTAGCAAGTAAGTCTCGAAACCTTTTCTCATTTCGTAAAGTTTGCCAAAAAGGTTCAAAATGAGAAAGGATATGTTATTTCGAGAATTCGGACAGATCATGGAGGTGAATTTGAAAATCAAGACTTTACAAAATTCTGTGATGAATCTGGTTTTCAGCATGTTTTTTCTTCTCCATACACTCCAGAGCAAAATGGAGTCGTGGAAAGAAAGAATAGGTCGCTTCAGGAAATGGCTAGAACCCTTTTAATTGAAAGTAACATATCTTCACACTTTTGGGCTGAATCTGTTTCTACAGTTTGTTATATTATTAATAAAGTCTTTTTAAGGCCTATTCTAGAGAAGACTCCCTATGAGTTATTCAAAGAAAAAAAAGCCCATTGTTTCATATTTTCATGTGTTTGGATGTAAATGTTTCATATTGAAAAATGCAAATGATCGAGTTGGTAAGTTTGAAGAAAAATCAGATGAAGGTATTTTCCTTGGATATTCCATTACAAGCAAAGCTTACAGAGTATATAACAAGAAGACTCAATCTGTGGAGGAATCTATGAATGTCAAATTTCAAGACTCTATGCAAATTGAATCAATTCAGACTCATCTTGAAGATTCTGATCCCGCTCCAGACTCTACAAACTCTAAATCTCCGTATGAAAGCGGCTCGACTTCAAAAGACCAAAGCAACAATTGATCGAAGAAAATTCAAATGAAGAAAAAGATCAACGATCGGACAGATCTAACGAAGAATCGGAAGCATAAATCCAGTCATCCCAAAGATCTCATTATTGGCGATATTAATGAAGGAATTCGCACAAGATCCAAAAGGCGCGAAGAGTCTAGTCTTGTGGCTCTTATTTCGAAATAGAACCCAAAAGCATAGAAGAAGCTTTAACAGATGAAAGCTGGATTGAAGCTATGCAAGAAGAACTCGAGACAATTCAACATCAATGATGTTTGGGAATTGACTTCTAAACCAAAAGGTAAGACTATTATTGGGGCTAAATGGGTTTTCAGGAACAAGATGAATGAAGAAGGAAAAGTCGTAAGAAACAAAGCAAGACTCGTAGCCAAGGGATATACGCAAGAAGAAGGGATAGACTATGATGAGACTTACGCTCTAGTAGCAAGGTTAGAAGCAATTAGATTATTACTTGCTTTTGCTTGTTATAAGAGTTTCAGGTTATTCCAAATGGACGTTAAAAGTGCTTTCCTGAATGGATTCATCCAAGAGGAAGTCTATGTGGAACAACCACCTGGTTTTGAGAACCCAAGAAAACTAGACTCTGTATTCAGACTGAAAAATGCTTTATATGGTTTAAAACAAGCTCCTCGAGCTTGGTACGACAGACTAAGTAAGTTTTTAATTCAAAATGGGTTTGTCAAAGGTAAAGTAGATACTACTCTGTTTATCAAAAGAGAAAGCAAAAACTTCTTACTTGTTCAAATTTATGTTGATGATATTATTTTTGGGTCTTCTAATGAAAGTCTATGCAAGAAATTCTCTAAGTCTATGCGGGATGAATTTGAAATGAGCATGATGGGTGAACTAACCTTCTTTCTCGGACTTCAAGTGAAACAACCGAAGGAAGGAACTTTTATTCATCAAGAAAAATATGCCAATGAACTTGTCAAAAAGTTTGGACGGGTGAATTGCAAAAAGACGACACACCAATGTCAAGTTCCTTGAAGATAGACAAAGATGAAGAAGGGAAGAAAGTTGATCGAAGCTATACGGGAGTATAATTGGATCACTTCTTTATCTTACGCTTCTAGACGACATTTTGTTTAGTGTTTGCATTTGTGCCGATTTCAATCGACCCTAAAGAATCTCATCTTAGTGCTGCAAAGCGTATTATCAAATACATTGCTTCAACTTCAAAAATAGGTCTCTCGGTATCCTAAAGGAGGAGACTTTACTCTTCCGGGGATACTCGACGCAGACCTAGCCGGATGCAAAGTTGATAGAAAGAGTACCTCGGGCACTTGTCAACTACTTGGAAACAGGACAGTGTCTTGGTTTTCAAGGAAGCAAAGTACAGTAGCTCTCTCTACAACAGAAGCAGAGTATGTAGCTCTTGGAAGTTGTTGCTCACAAATTCTATGGATAAAACAACAGCTAAGAGACTTTGGAATTGAAGATTCTTGCATTGAAATCAAATGTGACAACACCAGCACAATAAATCTCACCAAAAATCCGATTCTTCACTCAAGAGCAAAACATATAGAGATTCGGCATCATTTCATTAGAGATCATGTTCAAAGTGGAGAAGTATATATTCAGTTTATTGACTCAAAGAATCAACTGGCGGATATCTTTACAAAGCCTTTGGAGAAAAATCAATTTGAAGCTATTCGTTCCGGACTCAATATCTTAAAGTCGAAGAGGTTCGACTACGGTCTAAAAGTCTAAAAGCGCTCGACTCGAGATGATCAAGATCCATGTCTGTAAGTTTTGTTACTATTTCTCATATCAAATCTTGAAAAGGTAAAATCTTCTATCCAAATTTAATTGGTTCTAATTCCGCGATTATTTCATTTTTTCCTTTTTTGAAAAAGGGGTTTTAGTTTACAGTTATCTAATATTTTGAAAAGGCAGTTATTTTAAAAAAGAAGAAGAAGAAGGCATCTTTACATTTTCTTTTTACGGCGTTTCGTATGCTTCGTTTCGATTGCTTTATATACTGCAGGTTTATCTTCGTTTCTCTCACAAAAACCCTAAGAAAGCATCGATCTTCCATTACTGTCTTCTTCCCTTGTTTTTCGAAAAGTTGTCATCTTTCTGAAAGAGAAAAAAAAAAACAAGCTTGGAATCTCTCAAAGACAGTAAAATATGTCGTCCCAAAGAAAGTCCTCAAGAATAGCGAACAAGGGACCACAGCAAATGCAAGAGGGGCCTACGCATTTTGATCTCACCGAGGAAGAAGAATCTCTGAGACAGCAGCAGAGCCCACAACATTCTCAGCAGCGTCAATCTCTTCCTTCTAGTCCTCAGATTGTTGTACATCAAGAGGAGGAAGAAATTATCGAAGACGCAGATCCTGTAAGAACTCTCAAGCCCGCCTTTACCTATAAACTTTATCGTGCTTTAAAGAGGAGTGGTACTCCGTTGAATTATATTAATGAGTTTCTGAAGGAAAGAGGGTTTAGAAATGAAACATTCTTTTTACGCACAATGGAACGATTGGGAATTGCCCCTTTGGTTCGGAGATGAGGCATTCGCAAATATTCCAGTTGATCCACGTGTTGGAGGGCTGAGTCAGCCAGATGGAAATGATGATGATAGGATGTACAATGAGTTTAAACCGAGAATGGGCATTGCAGCAAAAATCCGAGCGAAAAGGACGGACTTGTTTCGATCGGATGAACACAAGCAACTATACTCTAAGTTGCTGAAGCGTGGGGTGATAAACCCTAGAAGTGTGGATTTCGATTTTCTTGACTCTGTAAATATCAATCTGCGGGAAAAATTTAATCTTCTTCAACTCGAACATTTCTGTTCTGACACCACAGAAGGTCATGCTGAACTTACTGCTTATTTCTATTCGAATCTCAGTTTTTTGACTGCGAATAGATTTTCTTTTAGTGTTCGAGACCAGGATTATGTGGTTGACATGAATGCACTGGCTGATGTGATTGGAGTGGAAAGAGGAAGATATCAACTCATCAATGTGTCTATTGCTCGTGCAACGTTGGAGCTTGTCAAGGATAGAAAGACGGAAGAAAAAATCTCTTATTCGAGAATGAATGCGTTCAACATTTTGCTTCACAAGATTGTGATCAACTGTCTTAGACCAAAGTCAACTTCAAAGACAGATGATTCAAACTCGGAGGCAAAATTGATGTATGCCATCAATGCTGGTAAAAAATTCTCTCTTCCACACACTATCATGTTCCACATGTACAGAAAGCGTGGTGAAAGACAAGGGTCAACTTCCGTATGCAGCTCTTGTGACCAAATTATTCAGACATTTGAATGTTCAGCCTCCCAGGATTTTCTGTGTTAGAACGTGCGATCACATGGTGGTGGGACTGAGAATGGTCACTAAGATGCGTCTGAAGGAATTCAACAAAGCGTTGGAGAAATTCAAGGAGAAAACGCCTGTCAAATCCCATCTCTTATCTTCGGCTGTAAAGAGAAAAGGGAAGGAGCCCATGGTTGCTCTTCCAAAGAAAAGAAGAGCCCTCATTATTGAGGATGAAGAGGATGAGGATGATATCACTATTTCTGCTTTGGCTTTGAAGAATTTGAGTCGTTTTGCTCGAAGTTTCACTGAGCAACAAGAAAAAGAGACTGTTGAGACAGAACATAAAGAAGCAGAAGAAAGAGAAGCAGAGGAGAAAGAAGCAGAAGAGAGAGAAGCAGAGGAGAAAGAAGCAGAAGAGAGAGAAGCAGAGGAGAGAGAAGAAGAGGAGAGAGATGCAGAGGAGATGAGAATTCAAGAAGAAAAAGAGAAAGAGAGAGAGGAAGTAGAGCAGGAGGAATACTTTTCTCCACCTGAAGGCTTGGAAACAGGGGGAGATCCTGAGAAAATAGGAACGTCCTCATTCCCTGTCACCAATGAGGGCATAAGTCGTTCTCCAGTCGATCCAGAGGATATCTATGCTTCTCAATTTCCTGAGGAGGAACATGAAATTTCATCGCCCAATCTGCGTGCTGATCTGCCATCATCTGCACATACTCCATCGATCGTGCGAAGCCGCACTCGGACTGATAATTCGGCAGACTTTCGCAGAATTCTTGATGTTCTTTTGGAAATGCGAGGTCAAATTTATGCTCTGGGATGCGAAGTACAGAACTTGCAGAATGCAGGGCAAACCTCTTCAGTCTCATTGCATGATCAAATTCAGGCCCTTGCTCGTCAAGTTCAATCAACTGCTAAGGGTGAAGATGTTGAGCAACTGAAGGAGGACTTGAAAAAGCTGGAAGGGATTGTTCAGTCGATGGGAGATTTCCAGCTTGTTCGTGTCCCCAAGCAATCTTAAGCTTTTATTCTCTTTTCATCTCTACCTTTTTTAATGATGACAAAAAGGGGGAGAGATGTGGTGCAGATTTGTTTTGAACTTTACTTTTATTGTTTGACTTGTCTTTGGTTGTTTGGTTACGGATTTGTTTTTGGATTTGACTTTGACTGCTTGAACAATTGGTTGTCTTAAGTAATATTGTTATCTCATGGCTTTGTTCATTTACAGGACTAACCTATCTTATGTGGATGCAGACTTTAGTGTTATTTCTAAGCCTCTTATCTTTATGAGATATCCATATTTGCTTAAGTATTGTTTTGCAGGTCAAAGATATCCAAATCTGCAGGAAAGTTTTGTCACCATAAAAAATGGGGAGATTGTTGGAGAAATCGTCCTTGAAATATTTTGAAGCTGACAAAACGTTTTCATCAGTCTAGTCTGAAGACTTGTAGACTCTTCCATCAAAGTCTGAAGACCTCCGGACCACCAGACTCAAGACTCAAAGTCTATCCCATTGATAGTCTCTACACCGTCGAAGAAGGCTTATCCAGAACTGGATGTTTCGTTAAAGATTTGACCTTATCGATGGGATTAAATCTCTTGGCTGGACATAGCATGTCGGAATCCTTTACTCAAATCAGGATTGATTCTGGGATGATTGGATCCGATGATTGACGAAGTATTCTTGGAAGGTTCTGCTTATGGAAACCAAGATCCTGATTGTATGGGCGAATAGGATTGATGGGCTATCGTCATGTTCCTTAAATAGCTCGAAGATCTTCCTAATTGATTTTGTCCAACGGGTAGATTGGAAGAATTCCTTTGGTAAGTGCCAACGGGTATGATGGCATAAAGGAGTATATAAGGAAGGCGTTCTAGTCGTTTGAAGGTGTGCGCGATAGAAGAATTCCAAAGTCTGAAGCTCCCTGTTCTTAGTCAATTAAACTGTTGAGCGAAATCTTGTATACAAAAGAGAGTCTATATCTTTGAGAGATCTTGAGGAAAGGTAGTAGAGTCTCTACTCTGTGGAATCAAGGAAGAGCTACTGTAACATCTCTTTTGTTCATAGTGAAATCCAACCAGTGGGCTGTCAGTGCGGAAGAGTGGACGTAGGCTTGGAATAAGCCGAACCACTATAATCTCTGTGTTCATATTCTCTTCCCTACTCTCTTTTACTTTGATCGTATCTTGTTAAGAGAAAAACTCTCATCTCTTTATCTATTATTGAATGCTGCACACTTATCTCGAAAATATTGTTTTACACCTATTCACCCCCCTCTAGGTGCTTATACTAGCCCTATCAATCGCTAGTTTGGCTTCAGTTTTTTGTGCATAATGTCGTCTAATTGTGTTCTTAGAAGCGGCGCGACCATGCTGATCGTGTCGCCGTCCGGCCCATCTTTCACTCAAGCTAAAAGGTGAAGATTCAAGTTGAATATCGTTGAGTAATTGTGTTTCTCTCGTTCTTGCTGTGGCTCTGACAATTTTTAGAAAGAAAATTTAGCTGTCCGGTGGGCGAAACAGGAACAAGTCTCGGAGCTACGGCCTGGGGGGCCTTTAAAATCGTGGGGAGGTCCATTTTCATGCTTAAAGGCTGAAAATGGAGTATTTGAACCAAAGCCTTTAAGGATTGGTGAAAGAGATGGTCTCATCATTGTTGACCATGGGTAGAGGCGTAGAGAATCAAATCTCATGCTTAGTGAGTGAAAAATTTAGATTCTGTCTCGCTTTGAAATTCTTAATTGGGTCTGTTAGTTTCTCTGCTTGTCTCTGATAATGTTACAATAGGGTCTTAACTGCATTTCCAGATGAGTTCGTGGCCATGTTTCGAGATAAAACTGGGTACCCAATTGTGGAGCCTGCTCACATGGTAAAATTTCTTTTCTGACATTAGTTACTGAGTTTATGAAGTAAATTCTGCTACATGTTGACAACTTTTTGTTCTTTTCGATAGAACTGAAGAGTTATTAGAATATCGATTTGCTGTAAGTGGATTTAGAAGCAATTATGTTGCTCCGTCTCTTCACGAGCTGGATAGTTCTTTCTGTGGATAAAGATAAAACATTCTTACATTCGTACGAGCTGGATAGTTCTTTCTGTGGATAAAGATAAAACATTCTTATATTCGTGGTGGTCAGTTTTTTATTTGTAACTTTGGTTCTCTAATAAATTGTATCCGTGTACTGGGAAAAGATCTATGCAGGTTGACGACGTGATGAACCCGGCATTCATCTCTTTTGATTTATAATTTGTAGATGATGGACTTGTATCTGCCTGAGTTTTGCTTTTTCGCCTGTGTTTGTTTATTTTCTTCATCTGTTGCAGTTTTCTGTTCATGAAAACATGGTCCTATAACATGATGTTAACTATTTACTGCTTGAATTTTTGCTACCCTTGGTTCATTTCATTACGTGCCTTGTCCGTACTAAGAAAGATGGTCCTCTTATATGCATTAGGCAAAGAGTCTTGGCTTTAAATCTTTTAGATGAATGAATGTAGTCTTTAACAATTTCAGGCTTCAAAATTACTCAGTTTGGTTACTTTGTCTTCAATTTGTCTGATCCACTGGGAAAGGCATGTAAGATTTTGGTTGTAGTGCTTATATTACCAAAGCTTCCGTTGGTGTCCCTACGTTTGAAGTTGTATCGTATCTGCATTAATATATACTCTGGAAATTACTAATCTTTTCAGTGCATTGACAGGTCAATTTTGAAGACACATGCAAAGGTTTCTTGGAGGTAGCAAAGGTATACTGATGCTCATGAATAATATTACCCTGACACTTCCGTTGAGGTCCCATACCCTATCTATACAATATGGCATGAACATGCATTTGCATACAAAACACTTCATCCCGAAGTCACACTGACCACTATCTCATCCTGGTGCAAAACATTTACCACAACAAGCCATCATAATATTATCGTGCAAAAACTATTAAACAAGAAGGAAAATTAGTATGTGGCCTGCAATGTAGAAACATTCAACGCTGTCTTACAACCTTAGAATAATTATTTATATGCTATGTATGTCTACCTGGTTGATGTTTGTGCGGCATTAGTATGTAACTGATTCTGATACTTGGACACATACCCATTCCAAACTGTCGTAACGAGTCCAAGAACTTGATTTTACACTGTCTGTTCCATTTGACTAGTGCTTGACAGGTTCTTTTAAATCACTCCGCATATCTTAGAATAAGTCTCGTCTATGTTTAATTTCCCTGCTACGCCGGGTATAGTAGCATTGGTGATGCATCTTTCTGGACTTCTGAAGCTGCCAACTGAAGGCTTGTAATTAATGGCAGGAAGCTGTCCACCAAACTGTTAGTGTTATATTTGAAAATCCCGGAGTGCAAGAGCTGCTTGTTAAGTTTTATCAGAGAGGTAAAATCAATACACCAGCTTGATTATGTACTTTACGGATTGTTTACTCGCAGCTTAACTGTATGTCTGGAGTGACTTTTGCTTTTAGCCTTTTGCTTTAACCTTTTCTTGTAGCATTTCAGTTTGAATATTATTTAGCGTCGAACACTCTAGCCCTTTGAAATTATCTTGTAACTGTATATCTACTGTTTACTATTGACAGCTAGAGTTCTTTGTCATTAGTTTTGAAGGAACTACTTTTGTGGATAGCACAAAGCAACTTTTGGACGATCTAAGCACATTTCAGAAATTCTCAGTGCAAAAGAGCAATGCACATGTTCCATAACATATGTGTACTCTATTCCTCACCTCATGGAGTATCTTAGGGGCTAGTTGATTTTCTTTTTATTTTGGGGGATGAGAGATTGTATAGGTGGATTTATCTGCTGATTTTTCATGCCAGGCAACATAAACTGAGAATTTCTACCAATTATCTTGAAGTATGCTGAAAGTTTTCAATATTCTTAAGTTGTCTAAGCTTTTTTTTTTCCCTTCTCTCTCTCTCTCTCTTTGTGTAATCACCAGGTCACTATATTAAGCTTCTGGTGCGAAAAGTAGTCACCACCATCATAAGTTTTAAATTTTCAATATCTTAAGTTTTAAATTTTCAATGATGTCCCAAGAAAATCTCTCAAAAATTCATTTAGAGCAGCTATTATTCCAAAATTTCCAGAAGTTTTGCTCCATATTGAAGAATCTTTAATTGGCAAACCTAGTGTTGTCAACACGTAATTGGGGTAAAAAAAAAAAAAAATCTATTCAATACTATACTCACCAATATTATTTATAAAATTAGTAAAAAACTCTCAGTTTAGTGTCTTAATATAATTATCGGAATAAGCCAAAACCCAACTTGGAATTCAAATTGACAATTTTCCTTCCATAGTGCCTTTCAATCTCAAATGGTCAAGTCACATGAAAACCCAAAAAAGGGAAATAAATAATTTTCATAAAAAAGGAGAAGTGCCGCTTTCTGTCCAATTTGTTGTTCCAAGTTTGATTCCTAAAAAACTTAAGACATATTTTTCATGGACTAATGAAAATGGTAGAAAAAGAAATTCGAATGTGGAGTAGTTTGGATTCATTGGCAGACGTATAATTCTATATCTGTTAAACCCTAATCGGTTGAACTATGGGATGAAAACATGTAGCTGAAGGAGGCCAACTTCGCGAGGCCATGTAGCACGAAGAGCGTGTTGACAGTCAATGGCAGCTTTCCTGGGCCGGAGATTCGAGTTCACAAGGGAGACACCGTCTTTGTCAATGTTCACAACCGTGGAGAATACGGCATCACCATTCATTGGTACGTGAAATTGACTCATTTGATTCTTCCAACCTGCGAATCAATCACACACGGAACCATTCATGGAAATTTTCTTTGGACAGTCAAACTAATTGATCATGGATGACATAATCACTTTTGATCTATTTCTTCTCTGTCATCTTGGTCCAGATCAGGTGACCTGACTTTTGTATTTTGAGATTGATTCTAACATTAGCCCGTGAAGTAATTGCTCATCTATTGTCATATTCGTCTCAAATTTTCATGGTTATTTCGCCACATAGAAAGATCTAGCACAGACTTGTGCGATTAATATTAATTTTAGGTAGGATCCACTTGATCTGAGGGTTTGTCAATGATGAAATTACATGTATATGTTGCACTCAGGATTATTTTTATCGATCATCATAGAAACTATCACTATTTGTCCTCGAAATGGAGTTTTGATGTCCAGCTACATTGGCTTGATCAAGGGTTTTGTATGGGTCATCCACCGAGACTCCCCACGAGGAAAACCAAACAGATCAAACAGCCAGCACATAATTGTCGAATGGGACCTGGTTAAGTGTTAGCTGTGACTGCAAAATGGGTGAATTTATTGACCGCTATTAAAGGTTGCTTCTCTCTAACTTCGTTTACCAGGCATGGAGTCAGGGAACCGAGAAATCCGTGGTCAGATGGACTAGAAAACATCATAGTACCCTATCCAGCCCAGAACTGGCTTTCTGCAGTAAATCAATTTTACGACCGAAGAAGAAACATTGTGGTGGCATGCTCACAGTGACTGGTCACAAGCCACTGTCCACGGTGCCATCATCATTTTACAGCTATTGGTACCTCTTATCCGTATCCCAGGCCTCATGCTGAAGATACCATAGTTCTTGGTATACCCCTTTTACCTTGTTCTTTCATAACTTAGTCTATCTCTACCACAGTAGTTAACACTCAAATCCAGGTTTAAGCCACGAGTAAATAGTCATGGTACTTCGGGGCACACTTTCATTTGGGTCCCCTGAATTTCAAATTTTTGTCCTCCAGTCGATTCTCGAGCAAATTATCGATATAAAGTTTAGTGTTCTGATCGATAGAAACTAAAGTTTAGTGACCCTAAAATACATCGGTGACCCACCAAGCAAGCCGCCTCGCTCGATTTGCACTTTCTTATGATTTTTTCTTCGATGCAATGGCGAAGACATAACACCTTTACAATCAATGGATGTTGGCAGCATCATGGTTCAAAGGCGATGTTATGGCTATAATCGAGGAGGCCATCGCAACTGGTGGGGATCCTAATACATCGGATGCTTTCACGAACAATGGCCAACCTGGAGATCTCTATAATTGTTCTAGCAGTAAGAAATTATTATCTATTGATTTTTCCAGGAGTATTAAAAGTGTTTATTAATTTCATATTGACTGCAAATGGATTTACATAGCTAGTCCTTTTCTTAATTTGTAGATAGCACGTCTCGTCTAATGGTCAATTATGGCAAGACATAGCTCCTTCGAATAGTTAAAGTTGTGATGAACGAAGAGATGTTTTTCGGATTGCGAACCAGAGTCTTACGGTTGTTGGGATGGATGCTGCACAGTTGAAGCCCATAAAGACTAGCTACATCATGATCACTCCGGGGCAAACGATGGATGTCCTACCGACGGCGAACTAGGAGCAAAGCCACTATTACAAGGCCGGAAGCCCGTTTGCCGATACCACGGCCTCATTTGACAACACCACAACCACAGCGATTCTTCAATACAAAGGCAACTACACACCCCTGCCGTTGCCTTTTTTCGGGTGCTACCAGCCTAGAACGACGAGTACGCTGCCATGAACTTCACAGGCCGGTTCCGGAGCCTGGCAAGCGGAGCTCATCCGGTCAATGTCCTGAAGGAGATCAACAAGAGGATTTTCATTACTGTCTCCGTGAATAAATGGGCCTGTTTGGTTCGGCTTTTGGGGAATGCATTTGCAGAAATGCAAATACCTTTGGGTGAAGGGGGTTTTCCGAAATGCAAATATCGTTTGGTAAAATTTGCATTGAGAAACAATTTTGGCCAAAATACCGTTTGGTAAAATTTGCATTTGTAATTAACTTTTATTAAATTAAAAAAGCAAAAATATGTTTATATATATTTTTGAAGTCCAGCCACCGGACATTGAATCCGTGGCGAACCCTTTGAATAAAAAATATGTTTATATTTTTTATATAAACATATTTTTATATAAAAAATATAAAAATATAAACATAAAATATATTTATATAAAAAAATAGATATGTTTATATCTATATAAAATATATATAAATATATATTTTATATAAATATATATTTATTAAACATAAAATATATGTTTATACTTTTATATAAAAATATTATTTTTATATAAACATATTTATTTTTATATTTATTTTTATTCGAGCAATGATCGGCTTCTCCACTTAGGAGAGATGAACAATACCGGAAGTTGCATTTCGAAGATGCAACTTTTCAAAGGACCTCAAGAGCTGCATTGGGCTAAAGGCCCTTAGAGCCACTTCGAGATGCAATTGTATCTCGCCAAAGTCGCGCAAAAGAATGAACCAAACACCTTTGCATTTGGCCAAGGGACTTTAGAGCCCAAATGAGCATTCCAAATGCTGAACCAAACAGGGCCATATTGCTCTAATGCATTGTGTGCAGGACCAAATGGGAATAGACTAGTTGCAAGCTTGAATAACATAAGTTTCCATACACCAAAGATCGACATACTTCAAGCCTACTACTGGTATTGACTAACTTGATTAGGGCTAATTGTGCTTGTCTTTTGAGAATAACTACCCAACCATCTTTCTGGTAATTAGTTGATAAATATTATATTGGATTATCGAGCAGGAGCTTGCCTGGAGTTTACAATGCTACCTTCCCGGACAAACCACATACTTCTTCAATTTCAGAGAAGATGTCAGCAACATCTCGCTGTACCCATATCTGGATACGGCCGTGAAGATAATAGATTATTGTGCCGCCGTTGAAATCATATTCCAAGGGACTAACTATTAGCTGGGTTCACTCTTATGTGGATGAAGCCCAATGAGTTGCAGGCCCAAAAAAGGGCTTGAGCCCATATAATAAGTTATATGGAGAAATATGATTTCTCATTATCTTTAGAGTGGTAGCCGCAAAAAGACGTAGTAACAAGAGAAAAAGAGAAAGTAAAAAATCTGGGGGTTGGGGCAATATTTGATTTACATCAAGTTGGCATCGGAGGTCGATTCGTGGTCCGATTGAGCTGAAATTTTGTCAGCATGTTTGTGCCGCAATTTTCTCGAATCTGAACGGTTTGATTTTCGTTTGAAGCTCTCTACATTAGGTTTTTCGTGGATTGATCAAAACCTGCGTTTTTGGTCAGATTTATCATTGATCTTTTGTGAAATTTATGTGTATTGCCAAGAATTATGTTCTTGAGGTCTTTGCTGCTATGTACCTCTAGTATTTGCTAGAGAAGAATATTGTTCACCCAATTTTGTTGATAGTGAAGATTTTCGGGTGGACTCCGGTCCCGTGGTTTTTGATCTCCTCACATCGAGGGGGTTTTCCACGTAAAAAATCGTCTTGTGTTCGCGTGCCTGGTATTTATTTTACTCTACTATATCGATTCCTATTAGGTTTACACACGATGGGAGATTATTTTATTGCGCTACATTAATTCGATATTGTTCGAATTGTTACCGTTCTCCCATCACTAACCTTGGCGCCCTTAAGAACCATCCGATGCACCATCACGGCTACAGCTTCTACGTGGTCGGGATGGGATGCGGGAATTTCAACAATAATACCGATCTGAAGACGTATAACCTCGTCGATCACCTGAGGTGAACACGTTCGGAGTTCCTAAAAGTGGACGGCTTATGATTAGATTCATCGCGGACAATCCTGGTAATCTCACGATCCTTTCGATAATACTATTCATAAGATCTTCGTCTTGTATTTTTGTGCATTGACGTTGTCTGTTTGTACCGATTGGTGGGGCTATAACGTGAGGAATTGAATTTACAGGCATATGGTTCCAACACCGTCATCTGGAAAGACATACGACCTAGGGGATGGACACCGTGCTCGTCGTGAAGAATGGCAACACTGCGGTGATCTGCATGCGGCTGCCACCTCAATATATGCCTCCTTTTATCAACGCCCCTTTTGATTTCCCTGTAAATTTAATCGGCAAAAGAACACCCAAAGTGTCAAAACTTGGTACAGATGAACACTTAAGTGCCAAAACTTACGAAAGAGACACTTAAGTGCCACTTTTTATGAAAAATGGGACACTTGAGTGCCACATCTGGCGAATCCGGTTAGAAATTTTACATGGCAATTTTTTATTAATTTTCTCGCTTACGTGGCTCGCCGAAAGGCTGACTCAGCAAAACACACACAAAAACAATATCGTTTTGGTATAATTTGAATTTTAATAGAAAAATTAATTAAATTAAATTTAAAACAAATTAATTAATTAAAAAAAAAAAAGCAGGAGTGAGGGAGGAGGAGGGAGGCAGCCGACGCCTTTAGCCATTGTCGGAAAAGTGGGAAGGGGTGGCGGCCCTTGGCCCGACCGGACGAGGGTCGACGACTCTCACCGGATTTGGGGGAGGGTTGCGACCCTTGCCCTAGATCTGGGCGAGGGCACACAAGCCCTCGCTGCTGGTCGGCTGGGGTCGCTAGGCCCCAGCTAGGGCTCGGCGGCCCCGGCCGACCCTCCTACACCTTTCCGGCGACGGTAGGGAGGTGGCGGCGACGAGGGCTAAGCCCTCAGTCATCGGTTGCCTTCCTCCTCCTCCTCATTTAAAAAAAAATTAATTAATTAATTAAATATATAAATTAATTAATTAATTGTTTTTAATTTAATTTAATTAATTATTATTTTAATAATCACTGGGGGTTCGCCCCAGTGACCACCCTTCTAACTTGGAAGGGGGAGGTGGGGGGTTCAAATCCCCATCTCTTCAGGAGTGAGTTTCGACTCCCACGCCTGCAAGAAGGCAGAACAAAATTCTGAGAGTGAGTGTTAGAGTATGATTAGAGTAGGACCGACAAAAAAAAAAAATATTATTTTAATTATTTACGACGTTAGCACCAAAATGACATCGTTTTGGTGCTGTTTAGCCACATCAGCATGCAAAGCAATGTCGTTTTGCATTAAACTCGCTAGAAAATTGCCATGTTAGCGTTTTGGTAAGATTTTCTCGCCGTTAGCACCTAATTGATCCATTTTGTTTCGATTTTGGCATTTAAGTGTCCTTTCGTGCTAACTTTTGCATTCCAAGTGTCCTAGTATCAAATTTAATTCCTATTAAGTTTATCCTGCGTTCAGTATGGTTAAGAGGGTGTTCTCCTCTTTGCGATGTCACTAAGATTTTCTTGGGAATTAATGGTTGCTTAAATACAGCCCCCCATAGTCTCATTGTGAAATTTGTTTACTATAAAGCCTAATTTCCTAGATTTTCAAACAAGCAAGACTCACGAGAGCCACTAGATTGAGCACCGGTAATGTCGTATCCGGTCAAATCTGGGTAATGGATTGAAGTGGGTAGCCCTTGACCAATGGTAGGTAGGCCCAACTACCACACTACACGTGTAGGCGCGAAACCCCCTTGTTACCGTTCGTGGGACTCTCACCGCATACGACTCGCACAAAGACTCCTAAATCTATGCCGAGCCTTTTCTTTAACCTCAGTCGACCCTCGACAAACCATGGACTGGGCTGATTCTGATGTAGTTTTAGCTGCATCTTGTCTGGACCACCGGTTGGCAATCAGATAATGAATGGGGCTATGTCCTCCGTCGGTTCATCGCCATTTCTGGTCGACGGGTAATTAAGATTGAGCAGCAACTTATGCTACTACATAGACCAGGATTCTGTACTTTCGAGAGGTAAATTAAAGCCTCACTATATTGTGCCTCCTTATCGTTAGCATAGTTATTTATATGAGACACCTTTGTAACGAGATCAAAGTAATTTGAACAACGTTTTTCCCTTCTTTTTTACGATTTCACTCTTTTCTTGTCGGTAGATAGGAGATTTCATTAAGAATGAAGCTTAAAACGGAGTCCACAAAACATCGGCAGTCAGCTGCCAAAACCCTATCACAGGAACTACAAACAAATACCGTTTTGCTACCACCATAAAGGAAAAAGAATGTAAAAAAAAAAAAAAAAAAAGGTCATAAACTTATTATACGTTGATCAATTTGATTCTAAATTTTTTAATTCGGCCAATTGAGACATAATTTGTTTACGAAGACAAACAATCATTGCTTACTAAAATAAATTAACAAAAAATATTCTTATCATCCATAAAAAAATAAGATATAAATTATTGTCGATAATGAAAATAAATTTCATTATCTAATTATTTCAAGCAATATAAATAATTATTTTTAGAGAAATATTCCCTACTAATATAAATATTTTCATATGAAGTGTGCCGCTTCCTTGAAACATGTCCTTTTTTCAATATTCAAAATAAGTTAATATGCACTTTTTACCATTTTTAGTGATTTTACCTAGCGTTGCTCATGCACCAAGAGTTCAACATGCATGTGGCCGTACCTAATGGTCTTGAACTCCTTACCCGTACCATGCATGGCTCTGGAAACGTCCACAGAAGATCCTTCAATATCTATGGTATTAATATTGGGAAAAATTTCAAAAAGGACTTGAAGTACATTCATTTTCTTAAATAAAAGCTAAAACAAAATTTTAAATAATGACCTGACCTTGCTAGTAGTTGGCTGGCTAAATATTCCCGGCCGATCAAAGATATTTTTGTCGAAAGACAACTTTAATTTTAATTTTTTTCTTTTTTCTCCTTTTTTTTTCTTTAGTCTTTTTGGTGATCCTCGCCTAGATCTAGCGAGGCAACCCTAGCCTAGATTTGGCAAGGGTCAGCCCTCTCTTGTGGATTTAAAGGCGGCCTTACCCAGGTGAGGCCATCCCTTGCTAGCTGTTGGCAACAGCCTCGCTTATGGTCAACGAGGGCGGCCTTGCCTAGGGCAAGGGCGACCCTTGTCCAGCTCTCTCTAGGCATGGCTGGTGATTGGGACTAGCCATCGATGAAGAAGAAAGAGAAAACCAAAAAAAAAAAAACAAAAGAATGAAAGGAATTAAGAAAGAAAAAAATTCGAAAAAGATAAATGATGAAAATGTCATCGATCAATTGAAAAGCCAACACCTTCTTTAAAATCAATATAACCACTTCAAATCCTTAATTGAAACAAAATTCATTTCAGGCACTTATTTAAGAAAATGATGGCACTTCAAGTTCTTATTTGGAACAAAGGTTTACTTTAAGCATTTATTTGAAAATATGAGGGTACTTTAGGCCCTTGTTTGAAACTTTTCCTTAATATTAATATCATACTTCAAAATGCCCTCATATATCTATACCTGACGTAGTTCGATATCAGTGACATAATAGGGATTGAAACGCGAGGGGGCAAAATGGGTCCTTCTCTATGCGAGCTCCGATGGCTTCTTGCTCTGTTGGGTGCATTGTTGTTGCTCCTCCCTCTGGCTCAAGGCGAGGACCATTACTACACCTTCGTCGTAAGTTTGAGCTTTTCGCTTGTTCTTTACTTGTCCTTTTTGCAGCTTGTTTTCGGTGTGATCATCGCCATTTGTTCTGCTTTTGTCTATTGGGGATGTTTAATGATGTTTGTGCGCGTGTGTAGCTGAGAGAGACCAACTTCACGAGGCTGTGCACAATGAAGAGCATGTTGACGGTGAACGACAGCTTTCTGGGGCCGGCATTGTCCGTCCGTACGGGAGACACGGCCTACGTGAATGTCACCAATGAAAGGTACTATGGAGTCACCATTGACTGGTAAAAGTAGCAATCTCTCTTGCGCGTGCGCGCACACAGAGATATATAATATATATTATTTTTATCGAACATGGAAAATCGGGCCTTGTTCTGTTTTACAAGTCAAATGCAAATGTGTTGAGAGTTTGGCGGTAGAAGGATTTCTCTTTGGTCTATTGTGCTAAGTATTATGATGAACATGTGAATTATCTTAGAGAACCTTCACATTGAAAAAATTGATGTGGTATTTAGTAATTTATATATTATAGTTGGCTATAACTCATTGACTTAAGCTTTTGAGGGAAAGTAAGTTCAATTGGATATATTAATGGGTTTAAACTTGAATTCTCTTATGACGATCCTTTCAAATGAAAGTATTGAATTTCTACTATGCTCATAACAATAACCATGTGAGTGCTGCAGTATAGCAACGTAGGCCCGATGACAAACTTCATGGTTTGGTCCGAAAAAAGAGAGAGGATGAAGTTCAACGTTAGAGATGTCATGGTTTGGTCCATAAAATGTGATAGAGGATGAAGGTCAGCATTAGAGATTCAACAAAAAATAAATTGATAGAGAGGGATACTTAAATTGATGGGTCTAACTCAAATTTTTCATGGGCTAGAGTAAATACCGTGAGGAAAGGTTTGATTGATCTTGAAGGTAAAGCAGTCGATTATAGTTCTTCAATATTTCAATGCATAATCATGATCCTTGTAGTTAGAGCATAACTCGACTCATTTTTCATAATAGTGGATTTGTATGTGATTATTTATCTTATCCTTCTATCATAAAACTTCTCGCTCTATCTGATTTTATCCATTTCCCTTCTTAGGATTTTCACCCCTTATCTGTTTTTCGTTGAACATTTCTCCCTTGTCTAACACAGATGTGTATCTAATCTTCTCCCCCTTTTTGGTATAATAAACAAAGCAATAAAGAAGTGAGTGAGAGAAACAAACGGGGACCATTTGCATGTGCGTAATATTTTAAAGAAACAATTCTATTGATATTGAAGGAAAAGAAATTTATAGTTACTAAATTAAAAGGTTTAGGACTAAATTGACACCAATAAAATATTTAAAACTAAATTGGAAAAAATGCAATAAATTTAAGACTTTTTCTAAACTTTTCTCAACAAGTAAGTGAAGTGATGCGAAGACAGCCTACAATCCCCAAACACAAAAAACGAAATTCACTACTAGCAGAAATAGCATGACCATTTCCAGTAAATCTGTTGTTTGTAGACAGACTTGTTCAATACCTACTCCGACAAAGCGATCCTTGAGATTAGAGGGTTTGAGAATGTAAGATTTTTAGAAAGCTTTTAGGATGACAAAGGAGTTAGGATAAGACTACATCACATTTGAATCGATGGAGTATCACTTAGGGGTAAGCAAAAAGAACTGGATGGACCGGCCGGTTTAGGGCGATTCTCGAAGGCATCGGGTCCCTTCAGGTTTCCTAAAAATGAAATTGATGAATTTCTATCTGGTTCCCAGTTTCAAGTGTGGAATGCCCCCCCGAACCACTTGGATTGGACCTTTTTTTTTTTAAAAAAAAAATAAAAAAAAATTATTTCTTAAAAATTTGTAAAAAAATCCCTAATTTATTTCCCATTTTAGACTTCACTCGTGCATGCAGACATGCACGAGTCACATGACTCCTATTTTACTCACGCACTGAGTAAGATGACTAGAACAAATCAAAACATAATGGAAGTTTCTCATTTCAACCAAATTTTGCCACAAATTGAAAAAATTTCTGTAAAACCCACACATGTAACTCATTGATCGTAGAAAGATCCTTGATTGTCGAGAACATCTTCATTTTCATCTTGAACATTAACCTCATATAAAAAATACTGAACATGCCATTGATTTCATAATCCACTTGGAACCAAACTGAACCGGTTAGCTCGGTTCTTGGGGGCAGTAGTTTGGTTAGCGGTTCCTGGGCGAGAACCGGATCGCTCAGGAAATGATCACCCCTAGTATCACTAGGTAATGTTGGCAAATGTTGACGAGGATTTCAGTTAAGTGGGGAAACTCATAACGGTCTAAAATCTCACATTTGACGGGATTGGCTTTGTAAATGGTTCATAACTATGAATTATTGTCAAATGGCCACCTTTAAATGAGGAGCTTGTAACACCCCAAAATTCCACATTGGATGGAAGAGCCCTTGTAAAGTGATTCATAAATAAAACCCGTCGCCAAATGGTCAACTTCAAATATGGTTACTTGAAAGCGTTCCTCTTCGAGGCTTTTGCTCCAGTGAATCGAGTCGGATCACTGCAATGTCATTCTCGTTCTTGTCCTAATGAACGCGGACATTCTTGGAGTGTCTTCACCTGCAAAATCAACTTGAAATCGACACGGGAGAAGGTTTCTGGTATAATCATTCGCTGTGACATGAAATTGACTCTAGATATAACAAATCATTTCGCCGTTAGGAAAGGCCGGCCTCTCCAATTAATTTAATTACTTGCGCATGGTGATACTTCACTGAATTCGCCATGACATCTCTCTAAAAAAACGTAAGCAACAGGATTCATACGAAGAACCCCGCCCTTTCGGAGAAGACAGCTTTCTCAAAAACCATTAAAAAAGAAGAAGACGAAATGGCTTCTCATGTTTGACACAACAATCACAAGTGTCTCGTCATGCTAAGCCAAAGACAATCAATGCAAAAAGAAGACTAATCATGCCCGTCTTCTCTCTCACGCGATGACTCGGGAGCGAAATCCATTTTGCGGAGGCCTGCTCAACATTCGACAGATTCATACAATCGAAGATGTCTCTTCTGTGTTCTCCAAATGAACTCAGCATTCGGTTTCGTTGTTTCATTAAAGAGGAAACAGGTCATCACGGGCCAAAAGTTGACATTAGTTTATACCGAAAAACTAGGTCATATGATGTCCCGATCCAGCATTTAATTATGCGAAGTCGGCAAGTGCAGTAGTGGTGCCCTCTCGTTCAATCTGTTGTGCACGCGACGGCTTCGATTTCGGGGGCCCAAATGGTCTCCCAGCTTTAAAAGAAGCACGTGAATTTCATATCAGCGGTTAACATGACATCAGTCTTGCGTAGTTTACTGTATTCAAATGGCATACGACTGACTGTTCTTTTACGTCATTAATTGGTAATCTCTTTCGGGTCATCTCCTTTCAATTGCTTTTGTGTTCGCAAGAGTTCTTGAAGGTCCAAAAGTTTGATTCCGAGTTGTTGCTTCTCTGTCTAACTTCAATCTGATCAAGTAACCCGCCTATCGTTTTCGGCTTCATAGTCAACCCAACAATGGAAATCAAGGGTGCATAGAATTAAGGCGAGGTTTCCTTAATCAACAGCTGATGAACATGTGTTAAACACATCCGTGTGAGGAATTCCTTCGGCAAGTGGAATGAGTGACAATCAGGATCAAGTGAAACGCCATCGAGTTCGCACGAGTCCGTGCTTGGATAAATTTCCCTCCACATTCTTCTATGCACTTGAGGAATTACTAATTATGGTAACATTCGTGAATCAATGATCGAAATCAATACCAAGAGTAGGTTAGCCTACTGGGGATAGCAAAACCAGCTCAATTTCTCAATGATACGACGTTCATTTGTATCCTCTTCACATCACCCGCACGGAAAATTAAATTGCACGAGCCACGTATGGTTGATGACTTTTGATGGAATTCAACCGCGCATGCATACCATCACGCTAAATCACTTTCGAACTTGGCCGGAATCACGACATTTTCTTTTCACAAGTATTTACCAGTGGGTTGTAGGGACCGGTATATCTCATGCCATGATTCTTTTGAAAAGAATTGACAAGTCCATATAGAGAAGACCAAAGGCACAACCTGATATGAACGACCACTATTCTGACCACACAAAACCGTGTGAGGAATTCCTTCGGCAAGTGGAACGAGTGACAATCAGGATCAAGTGAAACGCCATCGAGTTCGCACGAGTCCGTGCTTGGATAAATTTCCCTCCACATTCTTCTATGCACTTGAGGAATTACTAATTATGGTAACATTCGTGAATCAATAATCCAAATCACTACCAAGAGTAGGTTAGCCTACTGGGGATAGCAAAACCAGCTCAATTTCTCAATGATACGACGTTCATTTGTATCCTCTTCACATCACCCGCACGGAAAATTAAATTGCACAAGCCACGTATGGTTGATGACTTTTGATGGAATTCAACCGCGCATGCATACTATTACGCTAAATCACTTTCGAACTTGGTCGGAATCACGACATTTTCTTTTCACAAGTATTTACCAGTGGGTTGTAGGGACCGGTTTATCTCATGCCATGATTCTTTTGAAAAGAATTGACAAGTCCATATAGAGAAGACCAAAGGCACAACCTGATGTGAACGACCACTATTCTGACCACATAAAACCGCACAATGCGTCTTTCCCCGAGAAAGCTTATCGCGTCCTCATGCTTGAGAGGAACCTGCCTAGCTACCTAGCTACCTAAGGGGTAGATAATGGATTGAGAGCACGCTTAAGCTTGACAAAATCTTGCAGTCATCTTGAAAATCATTAAGGCCCCAGTGGAATCTCTCTTGCCTCTACAAGAACATCAGACAGAACGTTCTCTTGCGTAATGTCCAGGGACAATTTCATCACGGGACATATCTAAATTAACTCATTTCGAGATATTGTTACGCTTTGACTTGTTTCATTTCGAATCTTACGGTTTTGTCTTTTAACATATAGGTGTTTTCTCAAAAAGTCACCCATCTTAATAATGTTTTAGCTTGAACATGCTTAACTTTATGGTTCTAAAGCAAAGCTTATCATTACGTTAAAAAGCATTTCCGTGAGTTAATAATAATTTTCACATATATCCCCAAATCACCACTCTCTCATTTGGTGCACAGTTCGGTTCATTTCTGGCCCGTTTGCCATTCTAAAAGCCTGCCAGAAGCTACTTCTTGTCCAAACCTTTGGGTCCCAACAACCACTTCCCGCTTTCGTCGGACCAGATTGTTACAAGAATACTAAAATGTAGCAAATGTTCAAGTGAGACTTTTATGCAACAAAAATGCAATTTCATTACTAATATTATATTTAATCCATATCACTTTCGAAATATGAGTTTACGAACTCGAAGAAAATATAGCACCATCTACCTAAAAACGCCTGAAACCAAACTACGAAGGTAACTCAAACTATCGAATTTGCAATCTTATCAAATAAGTGAGAAACAACATCAAAATCTAGTAAAATGCTACATCAATTACGGATCGGTCAAACCGAGCTTACTTACTAAGAAAACTACTCCTACGTGCTAACAAAACTCTCTTCCAAAATAGATGCTCAAAGCTATTTGCATGTGGAGATTGTGCATGAAACTTTAGATATTAAGACATCTTTCGTTTGAGAGTGCTGGACATTTGAAATGCCAAAACTCGGCACGGGAGGACACTTGAATGTCCAAAATTAGGAAAGTGACACTTAAGTGCCCAAAGTTAGGAAAGTGACACTTGGTGTCCAAATTTAGGAAAGTGACACTTAAGTGCTAAAATCATAACAAAATGGATCAGTTAAGTGGCAACGGCAAAAAAATCACGTCAAAATGCTGACGTGGCTATTTTCCGACAAGGCAAGTGCAAAACGACGTTGTTTTGCATGTTAACGTGTCTAGACAAATGCAAAAACAACGTTATTTTGCTATTGATGTGGGTAAATAATTAATATAATAATTAATTTAATTTAATTTAATACCAATTTTTTTAAAAAAAGAAAGAAAGAAAGAAGATGATGAATTGTTGTAGGCGGTTGAGGGCTTAACCCTTGCAAGCATAGCCTCCCCGCTGTCTTTGAGTAGGGCCAGCGACGGCAGCAACTCCGGTCGACCCTCCTCCCATTGTCGCCGGTCCTTCCCAATGACCACGGGGAGGCGGCGACGAGGGTTGAGCCCTCAGTCGCCTATAACTATTCATCTTCTTCCTTCCTTTGTTTTTTTTTTAAAATTTAATTTAATTAATTTTTAATATTGCAATTCAAATCCGCGCAAAAAACGATATCATTTTTGTGTTTCTTTGCTGAGTCAGCTCTCCAACGAGTCATGTAGGTGAGCAAAATTAATAAAAAATTTTCATGTAAGATTTTTGGTGGGATTTGTCCAATGTGGTACTCAAATGTCCCATTTAAAAAAAAAGAAAGTGGCACTCAAATGTCACTTTCCTAACTTTTGGTATTTAAATATTCCTCCGTACCAACTTTTGGCAATTGGGATGTACTTTTGCCTTTGTCTCACGTATTGTCCGCTTTGCCCCATCTCACTTCAAGCTTCACGATTTTTTCATTTGGCACACAATCAAAAACTTTCCTAGGAGATCACCTATCTTAACAGTTTTCTAGCCTAAGCATGCTTAACTATGGAGTTTCATAACAAAACTTGTCGTTACGTCAAAAAACGCTTCCGTGAGTTTATTCTAATTTTCACATATATTTTTTGGACTCACGTTCCCCTTATTCGATATATAATTCCATTCATTTCTGCCCCTTTCACCATGCTAGAAGTTTGCCAAGAGCCGTTTTTTGTCTAGAACCTCAAACCCAGGAAAGCACTTCTTACTATCATTGGACCAGGTTGTTACAAGATCATTAAATAGTAAATGCTAGATCCAAATTTTTATGTAACAAAAATACAATTTCATAACTCATTCTGTATTTAATCCATATTACTTTTGAAATATGAGTTCACAAAGTAAAAGAAGAGATAGCATTACTCACCTTGATATACCTAAAACCAAACTACGAAGATTACTTGAATAATTGAACTTGCAATCCTATCAAATAAGCAAGAAACAACATCAAAATCGAGGAAAATGCTACCTCAACTACGAATCGACAAAATTGAACTTACTTGCTTATAAAATGACTCCCATGCGTTAACAAAACTCTCTTCCGAAGCAAATTTCCAAAACATTTTGTAATGTGGAGATTGACTGTGAAGCTTTAGATATTCCCTAGATTAACTTACTTGAAGTATTGTCTACTTTGACCCATTCCATTTTGAGCCTCACAGTTTTGTTTTTGGGTGTATAGGCAGGCAATTTTCTAGGATGTCACCCATCCTTGTAGTGCTCTAGCCTAAGCATGCTCAATTTTGGAGTTCCTTAGTAAAGTTTGCTGTTATATCAAAAGGCACATCTATAAGTTAATTCTAGTTCACACACACACACACACACACACACAGAGGCAAGCACATTTGTAAGTTAGAATTGCTTTCATTGTTTCGATGTATAGTACGTTTCATTCGTACCCCCTTCATCATCCTAGAATCTTGCTTAGAGCCACTTCTTATCTAGGCCCTTTGACCTCGATGATCACTCCATGCCTTCGTCAGTTATAGGTCTACTAGCTTCTGAGTGGTTTGTCTTCAAACCATAAACCTATTGGAGAGAGTCTCGCTTTGATACCATATTGTGACATTCCTAAATTAATTCACTCAAGGTACCGTCCATTTTGACCTATCCCATTTCGAGCCTCACGATATTGTCCTTCGGCGTACAAGCAAATACTTTCCAAAGCAAAACTTGCCATTATGTTAAAAGACACCGACATGAGTTAATTTCATTTTTCACATAAATATCCTAGAATCGCTTTCCCTCATTCAGTGCATACGGTTCATTCTTGCTCCCTTCATCATCCTAAAAGCCTGTTAGGAGCCGCACCTTGTTTAGACCCTTTGACCTTGGAGATTACTCCCCACTCTCGTCAGATTGGGTCGCTACAGATTAACTATTGGAAAAAGCTCATTCCCGCTTCCATCCTTACCTCCAACAGCCCAGTGATGTGAAGCTTGCAAAATCACAGATATTTGCATTAGTCCACATGTTATCCGGCAACACATTACAGGTTGATCACTATTCTATCCATTTGCTCCGATCAGACCCGGCTCTTTAATAGGTGCGATTGGCTATGGTTATGCAGACACATCGTGGCCAGGACACAAGGGGGTGTTGGTACCAGAAATTACAAGGTTTCGTGGGTGATATTTGTCCATGTATATCAAATTCGATTTGTAACTAATCAATCGGGATTATGACACAATCAATGCTACCACATGGAAGCAGGCTTGAGTAGAACTTGTACCAAGTAAGAGGATAAAGAATAATTCTTCCTATACGGACCTTTGTCGATTCAAAAAGAGGTTAATGGGTCCCGCAAGCTGTAAAGTAGCTGCACTCCTCTTCTCCCACATTCTTCTGGGTACAAAGATTGCTTTGAAATAGAGACAAAAGAGCACTATAAATATACAATGACTCGAATGGCTTCGACATCGAAGTCCCGAGAGCGAGAGAGAGGACCTCCATCACACTTGAGTCGAGAAGGAAAAGAAACAAAACTGAAATGGGGTCGCAGAAGAGTATTATGATGTTACTTTGCTTGGTTCTTGTAAGTAGAGAGCTCCTCTGCATCGCTCAAGGCAAGCTCCACTATTATGATTTCGTCGTAAGACTCTATCTCTCACCTTTCTTTTAGTTTTTATTAACATTTTTTTAGCCTCAATAATAACCGTCAGGAGATACCGCATTTATTTTTTCAGAGCTCTTTTATATAAAGATGATTTTTTTAAAAGTAAAATGTGATTTTTGTGGAGATAGTGTGTCTAGACAATTGTAATCTACTTGACTAATCCGAGCGCTGGAAGTACATGTGCCATATTCAAACAGGACAATGTTGATGATTGATTCACAAAGTTGATTGAGAAAGAGACTTGACGTGGTGTCATTGTGTGTTCGGATACTACTCCCTGGCTTAAAAACCCGTTTCTAGTTTGTCACATCGCTTTTCAAACGGATTTTGTATTTTCATGTTTATATCCAAGGATTACAGGGTTATGTTTTTTTGTAAACTGTTTCAGTATCTTAAGTTTTAAATTTATGAATGATGTCCAAGATAATGTCTCAAATATGCATTTAGAGCAGCTATTATGCCAAAATTTCCCGAAGTTTTACCCCCGTATTAAAGACTCTTTAATTGGTGAACCTAGGGCTAGGGTTATCAACATGTGGTTGGGGTAAAATAAAAACAATCTATTCGATACTATACTAACCAATAATATTTATAATATTAGTAAAGTATTCCAGTTTAATCTCTTAATACAACTGACCAGAAAAAAAAAAATCTTAATACAAATATGGGGATAAGGCAAAACCCAACTTGGAATCCAAATGGACAATTTTTCTTCCATAGTGCCTTTCAATCTCAAATAGTCAACTTATATGAAAACCCATGTTGCTAAAAAAGGGAAATGAATAATTTTCATAAAAAAAGAGAACCGCCACTTTCTGTCCAATTTGTTGTTCTAAGTTTGGTTCCTGATAAAACTGAAATCATATTTTTCATGGAGTAATGAAAATAGTAGGGAAAGAGGTTCGAATGTGGAGTAGTTCAGATTCATTAGCAGACGTATAATTCGATATCCGCAATGTCTTTAGACCCTAATCGTTGCTCTGTGGGATGAAAACATGTAGCTGAAGGAGGCCAACTTTACGAGGCTGTGTAGCACGAAGAGCATGTTGACAGTCAATGGCAGCTTTCCTGGGCCGGAGATTCGAGTTCACAAGGGAGACACTGCCTTCGTCAATGTGCATAACCATGGCAAATACGGCATCACCATTCATTGGTACGTGACAATCGATTCATTTGATTCTACCAATCTAGGAATCAATCACACAAAGAACCATTCACGGCATTTTTCTCTCGGATAGTCAAACCAGTTGATCATGGATGGCACAATCGCTTTTTACCTGTTTCTTCTCTGTCCTCTTTGTTAAGATCCCGCGACCAGACTTTAGTAGTTCGAGCTCGATTTTAACATTAGCCCATAAAGCGGCTTCTCGTCTTTTGTCATTGTTTTCTCGTCTCCAATTTTCACAGTCGTTTCACTACATAGAAAGGCCTAGCGCTTGCTTATCCTGTGCCAAAACTTGATTTGAGGGTTCGGCCATAGTGAGCGTACATGCATCTAGTGCACTCAGTAGTATTTTTATTGACCATCAGTAAAGATGATATCGTGTATTCTCGAAATGGAGCTTTAATGTCCACCTAAATTGGCTTGATCAATGGTTTTCTATAGATCATCCACCGAGACTCCCCATGAGGAAAAACAAACAGATAATGACTATCGAATCAAACCTGGTTAAGTGCTAGCTGTGACTGCAAATGGGTGGATTTACCAGTGTGAAAGGTTACTTTTCTCTAACTTTGATTTCCAGGCATGGAGTCAGGGAACCGAGAAATCCGTGGTCGGATGGACCGGAAAACATCACGCAGTGCCCTATCCCCCCGGGAACTAGCTTTCTGCAGGAAATCAATTTTACGACCGAAGAAGGAACGTTGTGGTGGCATGCCCACAGTGATTGGTCACGAGCCACCATCCACGGGGCCATCATCATTTTGCCAGCAATTGGTACCTCTCATCCGTATCCCAAGCCTCATGCTGAAGATACCATAGTTCTTGGTATACCCCTTTTACCTTGATCTCTCTTTCATGACTTCGTCTATCTATACCACAGAAGTAAACAGTCAAATCTAGGTTTTAGCCACGAGTAGATAGTCATGGTACTTTGAGACACACTTTCATTTGGGCCCCCTCAACTTAACTTTTTTGTACAACAATTGATTCTCGAGCAAATTATCAATAGAAGGTTTAGTGTATCGGTCGATAGAAACGGAAGTTCAGTGATTCGGAAATACATCGAGGACCCACCAAGCAAGACACCTTGTTCAAGTTTCACTTTCTTTTGATTTTTTCTTCGATGCAATGGCGAAAACGTAACACCTTTACAATCAATGAATGTTGGCAGCATCATGGTTCAAAGGTGATGTCATGGCTATAATCGAGGAGGCCATCGCAACTGGTGGGGATCCTAATACATCAGATGCTTTCACAATCAATGGCCAACCTGGAGATCTCTACAATTGTTCAAGTAGTAAGAAAATATTTTCGATTGATTTCTCCAAGGATTGTCGACCCTGTTCCATTCCTCAAGAGTAACAAATGTAGTTGCTAATTTCACAGTGACTGCACATGGATTTACATAGCTAGTCCTTTTCTTAATTTGTAGATAGCACGTATCGTCTAATGGTCGATTATGGCAAGATATATCTCCTTCGAATAATTAACGCTGTGATGAATGAAGAGATGTTTTTCGGGATCGCAAACCACAGTCTCACTGTCGTTGGGATGGACGCTGCATACTTGAAGCCCATAAAGACTAGCTACATTATGATCACCCCAGGGCAGACGATGAATGTCCTAGTGACGGCGGACCAGGAGCCGAGCCACTATTACATGGCCGGAAGCCCATTTGCCGATACCACGGCCCCATTTGACAACACCACAACCACGGCGATTCTTCAATACAGAGGCAACTACACACCCCCGCCGTCGCCTTTTTTTCCGGCGCTACCCGCCTACAATGACAAGTACGCCGCCATGAACTTCACAGCCCGGCTCCGGAGCCTGGCGAGCCGAGCTCATCCGGTCAACGTCCCGAAGAAGATTGACAAGAGGATTTTCATTACCGTCTCCGTGAATCAGATATACTGCCCTAATGCATCGTGTGCAGGACCAAATGGGAATAGACTAGCCGCAAGCTTGAACAACATAAGTTTCCAGACACCAAAGATCGACATACTTCAAGCCTACTACTGGTATTGACTAACTTGATTAGGGCTAATTGTGCTGGTCTTTTGAGAATAACTACCCAACCATCTTTCTGGTAATTAGTTGATAATTATTGTATTGGATTATCAAGCAGGAGCTTGCCTGGAGTTTACAATGCTACCTTCCCGGACAAACCACCGTACTTCTTCAATTTCACAGGAGATGTCGAGAACATTTCGCTGTCCCCATGTCTGGATACAGCGGTGAAGATGATAAAGTATGGCGCCGCCGTTGAAATCATATTCCAAGGGACCAACCTTGGCGCCCCCGAGAACCATCCGATGCATCAGCACGGCTACAGCTTCTACGTGGTCGGGATGGGATGGGGGAATTTCGACAAAAAAAGCGATCCAAAGACGTATAACCTAGTCGACCCGCCCGAGGTGAACACGTTCGGAGTTCCTAAGAATGGATGGCTCACGATTAGATTCATCGCTGACAATCCTGGTAAGCGCACGATCATTTCATAGCACTATTCATAATATCTCCGTCTTGTATTTTTGAGCATCAACGTAATCTGTTCGTGCCGATTGGTGGGGCTATAACGTGAGGAATTGAATTCGCAGGTGTATGGTTCCAGCACTGTCATTTGGAAAGACATACGACCTGGGGGATGGACACCGTGCTCATCGTGAAGAACGGCAACACCGCAGTGACCAGCATGCGGCCGCCGCCTCATTATATGCCTCCGTGTCACTAGTCCCCATTTAAGGAAATATTGTCATTTTGTACCTCCACTTAATATTTTATTAATGCACTAGTAGATTTTCCGTAAATTTTAATCCCTATTAAGCTTTGTCCTGCGTACAATATGGTTAAGAGGGTGTTCTCCTCCTTATAATGTGTCAGAATATTAAATAATAAACTATGCTTTTGCCTAATTGCTTAAATTTTTATTACAATTGCTAGTGGTGCCAAAAAATTTCATATCAAAGTAGGAAGTCCAGAGTACAAATTTTTCCAGGCCCAATGTACCTTCTTAATAAATACGTCCATGCTTATAAATGAGATGGAGAGTGTTAGAATATTAAATAATGAACTACACTTTTGTTTAGTAGCTCAAGCTCTCAGAATAGTTCGTAATGGTTTCACAAAATCTCAAATGAATTTGAATTTACATATTGAGATCCTCGTACATTAATTCAATTTTCTTGGGAATTGATAGTTGCTTAAATACAACACCTCATGATTGTGAAATTTGATAACTGTAGAGTTAACTCTCCAATTGATGAGATTTTCTTGACTCAAATTAGTTTCGCCTAATTTCTAGCACTTTTAAATTCCTCATGACAATCACTAGATTGAGAACCCCCTCGTTACCATACATGATATTCTCACTGCACGTGGCTCACACGATGACTTCTAAATCCATTTCGAGCCTTTTCTTCCATTTCAGTTGACCCTCAACAACCCATGGGCAGGGCTGATTCTGACGTAGTTTTAGCTGCATATGGTATGGACAACCGGTTGATAATCAAATAAAGTTAATATCACGAAAATTTAAACTGATACGTTTCCGATAAATTTATTTAAAATTAATTATTTGATTATAAAAACCCTAAATTGATATACATGTAACAAATTTACTTTAAACTAATTTTTTTGACTACACAAAACTTCAAACTAGTATATTAATAATAAATTAACCCTATGTTAATGTCCGTTAAATTGGATTAATATCACGAAAACCTCCAAACTGGTATACTTGTTAACTGTCAAGTGTTATCTAACTCAATAATTTAACGTAAAATATAACGGAAGCTAATGGAGTGTAAATTTATCACGGGTTGCAACGAGGTTAGACAGTCTTAGCATAATTAATTAAATAAGACACCTTTATTATGAGATCATAGTAATTTGAACAATGTTTTCCTCTTCTTCTTTTTTTCTTTTTTTTTTGATTTCGCTCTTTTTTTGGTGGTAGATAGAAGATTTCATTATGAACGAGCTCAAAACGGAGTCCACTAAACACTAGCATTAGGCTGCCAAAACCAAATCATAAGAACTACAAAACATAGTATCGGTTTGCCACCTCCATAAAGGCAAAAAATTATCCAAAAAAAGTTCTAAACCTATTATATAGTAGTAGATTTAGTTCTAAACTATTTGATTCCGTCAATTTATGTAAAATTTGTTTACTAAATAAACAATTGTTGCTTATGGAAATAAATGAACTAAAAATACTCTTATCCTCCATAAAAAAAATTAGACATAAATTATTGTTGATAATAAAAACATATTTAATTATTTAATTATTTCAAGCGATACAAATGATTATTTTTGGAAAGATATTTTTCAAATCATTTAATTTCCGGTAGAAAAAATAGAGTCCTGCTAATATAAACATTTTCATTCGGAGCGTGCTGCTTTGTTGAAACATGTCCTTTTTTCAATATTGAAAATGCGTTAATATGCACTTTTTACTATTTTCAGTGATTTTATCTCAGTGTTAATGACGCAATATTGTTGATATGTGCCTATCCATCGAGTAGCGTTACGCACACACCAAGAGTTCAACATGCATGTGGCCGTACCTAGTGATCTGGAGCCCCTTGCCCGTACTATGTGTGTCTCTGCAAACGTGCACGGAAGATCCTTGCTACGACAGTAATATTAAGGAAAATTTCAAATAAGACCACGCCACTTTCAATAAAAGCCTCAAGTGATCACGGAAATTTTAAATGAGGGTCTGATCTCGTCGGTTATAGGCGGAATAAATAATTTGATCGGTCAAGGGTTTCTTGATCAAAAGATAATTTTAATTTTTAATTTTTTTCTTTTTCTTCCTTTTTTCTTTTTTTTTTTTGCAGTGATCGCCGACGAGGGCTTGGTGACCCTTGCTAGTTGCTGGGCAAGGGCCTACAAGCCCTCATCGACCCCTGGTAAAGTGATCCTCGCCTAGATCTGACGAGGACGGCCTGGCTAGCTACTAGTGAGGCAACCGTTGTTTATATCTGGGGAGGGTAGCCTCATCCAGGGCGAGGGTGGCCCTCGCGAGATCAAGTGAGGGCGACTCTTGCCCAACCCTCTCCAAGCATTGCTAGTGGTTGTTCTCGACCATCGACAAAAAAATAAAGAGAAAAACAAAAAAGTAAATACTCTTGATCAACTAAAAAGGCAAGTCATTCTTTGAAATTGACATAATTACTTTACACTTTTATTTAAGAAAATGAGGAAACTTTAGATCCTTATTGGGAACAAATTCTATTTTAGACCCATTCTTTTAAGAAGATGAGGGTAAATTTTATTTGGAATTTTCCCTTAATATTATAACCGTACTTCCAAATGACCTAATGTATGGATCTGGCTTAGCTGACTATGAAAGTGGTATATCAAACAATTTAAAAAAAAAAAATGTGAAATTGACATGCTGTCATGGCCTGGGCCATAGGCCCAATTCAAAGGCCCCTGCGGCGAGTAATACTCGGTCATGAGTTATCATCTGACTCAAGCGCGCAATGATCCGATTGTAAGGGCCACGTACAACTTGTAGGACCGTTTGTGAGAAAGCAAGAATGAAAAGTGGCCCTGAGTTTCTACTCCGTTGTATCAATCAATGGTACTAACAATGTACATCTAAGGAATATTGGGATAGGATAGCCACATTTCTAAAACAAACCTTGAGCTTATTGATGTTATATTCTGTGCACAAGACAATCATGTGAAATGGAACCATTTGAAGGTATATCAGGCAAAAGCAAAGACCATGTGCACACTGATCGATCACATGAACAAATAACCTTGTGTTTTCTAGCTAAGGTATTTGGCTCTAATCAATTGTGCAGTGCAGAGGAGATGGAAATCGTCTAGTCCAATTGCAATCATTCCCCGACAAATGCAGCTTGAAACTCATTTCGACAGAAAAATATGCAACAAAAAAACAATAGAACAAAGATACAGACTCTTTCACATCTCCGAACAAGGCAAACCAAGGAACTGCTCCTATATGACAGCAAAGTACTCTTTGCTGAGTTGGGGGCTAGCTTCATGGACTTCTGCCCAGGCTTCCACTCAGCCGGCAAACCTCATCAAGGTTATCCCGCACATACTGCAAGGCCTACGAAAACAAAAGTTCACAATGGTGAAAATAATGTATTTTCAACCAATTGTGTAAGAGTGAATTGTGTAAGAGTGACCCCTATCACATATTTTAATAGAGTTGAACTCAGCAAAATGTGGAGGCACCGTAATCAATGAGTTTTCTTAAACAGAACATTTTTTATGTATCTTAAAAAAGTGCCAACAAAAGGTCATTAAAACCACTATCTACGGCTATTACACCTCTTGAATTGTTCTCTATTGAAAGAGGGTATGCACAACATGAAACAAGACTGCTAATAAATGATTACAACCGCCCATGAATTCACCATTGGCGAGGAATGTAATGGAAAGAAGTCAGCATCAATTTCAAAGATCCATTTAGCATTAGAAGAACAAATGCTAAATCCTAGAAAAAAGTCGCATTGTGCCAAAAAAAAGAACATGCTTACCAAATTCTAATACAGCCTTCAAGGATTCTCATATCAAATTGCTAAATGGAACAAAGCTACATTAATGCACAAAAGACCAATCCTATTGATTTTTAGAAATCTTAACAAAATCTTCCTGGAATTATATGAGACAAGAGTTCCTAAAAATATAGAGGTAAACACGATCCAAAATTTTATACAAAATAATCCCTCAAATTTTTACAACCCTCGTTTAGATTAAAAGTAAATAGAGCTCACAGAAAATTACTGCTATGAAGTTTCTAAATTTACCACTACATTTGGGAAAATAATGAAAACTTCTAGCACTTAGGACACCTAAAGACATGTGCAACAACCAATGCCACATTTATCTAGTCAAATGAATGACTTAAAGAGACAAGTCAGGACATGATTTAACACATGCAAAAATTAAGGGAAACAAATTCACTAGTTGGTTCAAGGAAAAGCACACACGCAGCACCCTTCATAATGAGAAGACAGTGTGAGGGTGTGATGGCATTACAGCTGAACTTTTCCTCACTAAGTCAATCAGCTATAAACATCATAGGGAGCCCTCATGCCTTGTTGTACAGTGTCATATTTTTTCAAGATCTCAATCTCCGTAATCCTTCGAAAAGTAGCATCTTTAATGAATATAGTGGAGGGTGTCAGATCGTGCTAACTTAGGTCTTCTCTACATCTATTACGCATTTGTGCTGGTACTATGAAGATCCTTAAGCACTAACCTAACGGTCCAAGTGAACTTTAAAAGTAATTTGTATGGTTTTCCCTTTGCCAAATATATCACTTGGGATCTATTCATACAAGAAAACCCTCTAAATGCCTTCCTTTGTTCCTGTGTTAAGCTAAGAGTTTTTCAAGAACTCATCTCATATGCAAAATTAAGATAAGTAGTGAAATTGAAAATGCAAAATCACATGAAATAAGTTCTGCAGCAAATTTCCATTTGATGTAGCCCTCGGAGAGAGCAAGTATTGGATATGACAATAAAAGATCGTACAAATGCCACAGACGAATAACCAACATGTCGTCGACACTAGACAACAATCAAACTATGAAATCCAACATGCCTTGTCATTGAATGGATCCAAATTCTAGACAACATGCTCTTACAATTTTTAATAAATAGGAGAAAAGGAGTAAAAATAGCAAGGTTCTGACTAAATAAATACTTAATGTACCAGCGGAGTTCAATATAATCCAACTGGAGGAACAAGGCAATATGACAATCCTATAGGAAATAATGTTTGCTACTCTTAACCTCCTCTTTCCCAAGAAAAATGGTAAAAAATCGATGGCCATTGTGGTTTTGACATAGAATAGCCAATCAAATCGAATCATGTCCGAGCTCAATCGAAGTTAACTAAATTGCCAATTAAGTTGAATCGGACATCAGTGGCAGAAATTAGTAGTGAAAGCAAAGTACCTAGTTGATGGATTTGTAGAGAGAGAGAGAGGAAGTTGTCGCGATAGAACTTGCGCTTGCGCTTCTGTTGTGGGTGCTTCGTGAAGGTGACATTCCATTTCTTCGGAGCTTCCATGGTCGTTGGATTTGGGATGAAGATTTCTAGGGATTATTTTGGAGCCTAGGGGAGGCCTCCAAGGTCATTACCCCTGGCGCGTTGACGCGAGCCTTGCGACAACAGAACTAGGTGATTGGCGACAACCATTGACCACACGATCGGAGGCAACCGAGCGAGCAATGTCCCCAGTTTAGATGCAAGGTGAATGACAAGAGGGAGCGCACGAGCGAAGAGAGGTGAGACAATGGAGAGACATATTTAAGGGTTTTTATGTTAAAATGGGGCAAATGTGGAATTATGATTAGAGAGTGAGGATAAGATTGGAAATTCAAAAAATTCATTGATTTGGATTTGTTGCATGCTGAGAAGGCCAAAATGGCAAAGCAGGTATAAGGGAGCCTTGAGATAAAGGCCTTGTAAAAGTCTTGGAAATGCTAGCATTTAGAAATGAATGCCAAACACACAAGCATTCGGCTAAGGGTCTTTAGATGCCCAAAGGGCTTTGCAAGGCTACTCCCAAACACAGCCTTTGAGTAGTCTGGTGATCGACAAAGGGAAGAGAAGGGAAAGAAAAAAAAAAAAAGAAAGGAAAGAAAAGAAGGAAGAAGAGAAGAAAAGGGAAATGGGAAAAGAAAAGAAAAAAATTAACAAAAATTTCTAAAAAATAATATAAAAATTATATAAAATGCTTGTGTTGGCACTAACCATGCCACGTAGAATGACTAGCGTTCATGTTAGGCAATTTCCGACCTAAATTGGCTAGATGGATTGAATTGGTATTAATGTAAAAATGTTTAAGATTAAATTGGTCTAATTGAAAAACTTAAGACTGAATTGGTACCGATGCAATAGGTTTATGACTTTTGTGATACTTTTCCCGGATTTGTTCTTTTGGACTAAAGATTGGACCCTCAATTAAATTTCTTCTTATTTGGGCATATTAATATCTAATATAATCATCAATTATGTAGGGTTTTAGAATTTTTATATTATTATTAGGTTAGGCTGCGCATCATCCAAAATATATTACAAAATTGCATTGCATTTAAGACAGTAATTTGCATATTTTCCAGGTTTAGAACTTCATGTTTTGGGAATTATGTACTGAATTAGAAATAATTTTTTTTTGTCTGTGTTACTCTAATTCTCATTTCACTTAGACTTTTGCTTTGAATCTTTGTAAAGCATGGGAGTCGAGCTGTACACTTGAAATAAATGTCCCAGAATTTAATATATATTATTTACTAATTTAATTAAGGTGCATCACATAAACAAAAGATTAAAAAAATTGAATTGCATTTAATTCAATATTGCATTTAGTGTTATATCGCTTTAATACACGTTTCTTAATTTGAAATTGTATATCCTAAGGTACATTAACAATCATTTAGTGATTTAGGAAAGCATAACCATCAATTGGTGCACAATAGGAATTACTATATATTATTTCCTAATTGTAAAGTCATTTAAGCCGGTTTCCTATTTTAGATCATAAAGAAAAACCCCAAAGGAATAATTGATATTTGATTTAGCAATCATGTTTTAATTATGCCCTTTTTTCAGTTAACATTTCGCATAACACTTGATATATTGGATATAATGGAGCTTTTTTGCTTAGCATAAAGGTTTTTCTATCTCCCTAAACAATTTATTTGACGTTTTCATTTGATCAAATACTAAGTTATTGATTATGCACTTGCATGATCAATCTCATTAGTGGCTTAAGATTAAAATTGATCAAGACTGCTCACAAAATATCTTTGAATTAAAGAGAAAATGCACCAAAAAGCTATTGGTTTATTCTTATGTAACCAACTCCTGTAATTATGAATCTCTGGTTTGCGGAAGTAAACTATTATCTTGCATTTTACCTGGGTTTTTAAGGATTTGTTTGGCAATCATTATGTTCTCGGGAATTATATTCCTCGACGAGTTTTTATAAATAATCAAAATGATTTGGTAACTGCACAAAATTTCTATTACCGAAATAAAAATTGAATAGAATTATGTTTGGTAATTGTACAAAATTCATTTTCTTCTTCTTCCTTATAGTTGGTTGTCGGCCCTCAAGGAGGTTGAGCCTCACGATGGCTGGACGAAACTTGGCCTTGCCATGGCTGGCAAGACTTGACCTTGTTTGGCCACCTCGCCGGCCATGGTGAGGGCATCTCATGGTAGCGAGCCTTGCCTACCTAGCCATGGTGAGGCTTCGGCGAGGCCGGCAACCGGTTAGATGAGGAAGAAGAAGAAAAGAAAAAATAAAAAAAGGAAATTGGCTTGATTTTAAAATTGTTCTCGGGAATAAATAAGTAACTTTTTTCAATTTCTTGATTCTGCTCCAAATTTATTCTTAGGAACAAATTTATTTCCGATAGTAGAAAAATTAGCCAACCTTTTCTTTTTTTTTTCGGTTGGTCCTATTCTACGCTTACTCTAACTCTCACTTTCAGATTTTTGCCTTTCCCTCCTTGCAGGGCCTGCGAGCCAAAATCTACATTGAAGCTAAATCGTCCTTTCACCAACTCTCCTGAGAAGATGGGGATAAAAGAATAGAAATAACCAACCGGTTCCCAAACAGGTCCTAATCGACCCATAATAAATTAGTACTGAATTATAAATAAGTTGAATTGCATCTTTAGATGATTTGATTAAAACTTCAGAGTTGAGATTGGCATAGGCTTGGGATGGTAAATGACTGCACATATTTTTTGACGAGTTGCCACTTATACCCACTTAGTAAATTATTAACTTTATCTTAATGATTCACCACAGTTGACAGCATCACGGGGTTGCAACTCTTACTTGGTCCACTATCATATTTCAGCCTACGCCCTTAGGTCGGCGCAGTGCATGGCCGATCCTCCATGGCAGAATATGAACTCCCCCGCTCTTTAATTGTTAAGTTGTCAACTTCGGAAGGGGCAAGTTAAAAGATTGCAAGTTTACCCTCTAAATGAATAAGATCTTAATCTAAGTTGGTCCTATGAACAACGGTGATATTCGATGTCATTCTAATTAAAGGACTTTTTTTTTTCACACTATGGGCAGTGCTCTTCTAGCTAGATCTAATAATAGCCCTAGTAGCCCGTCTAACTTGTTGCAACCAATATAGCCTGAAGCCTGAGTTGGGCCAATTCACGTTAGCAATTTCCTTCTTGAGCTCGGAATAGTTCATGTAGACTTGCTTGTCCATCCCTGCCCATCGATAAGGTCTACCTTCAGCTGCATTGTCTTGACTGAACAAACTCATTATTGTCCCTTTTGTCACTTGACCGGTGGTAAAGATGCAAGCATAGGTAGATCAAAGGGCGCATCCTTAAATTCTAAACCCCTGATGTCTCTGCTCTTTTGCTGCACGCGAGTACCTACCTAAGATGGCAATTACCTTGGGATGAATTTTCGAGTTTCTATCGATTCTATAGATTGGCACTAGCGTTCGATTGGGCAATCTTTTCATTAATCTTTAAGTAAAAGTCGTTTTGCATTACAATCCAAGAGCACGTGCGAATACCAATACAGACGCTGGACGCCGTCCGTTCTCCCACGGTGAATGCCTAAGGTCGAAGAAAAGGAAGTAGCCGATCTACAGTCGTCATCTGTCAGTCAAGCAAATCTTTCAGAAGTTCCCTACACGAGAAAGAACAGTGGACAAAGTTACCGCGAGGGTAGTCGTGCGTTTTCTATGGGAAGGTGTCTCTACTCTTCCCTTTCTAATTTTCTTTTTTCTCCCTTGTTCCAATTAGAGGGAGAGAAGAAACTTCAGTAAACCATGCAAACTTTAGGTGGAGACATTTCTTTTATGGTTTCCAAGAGGGGATAAAATCGAATATATAATCTACGCAACGTGATTCGCACGTGAAGTTTACTTTATGGACAGGAGGGGATAAAATCGAATTTGAGTTGAATGATTTCTGATGAGTATTTAATATTCGAAGACTTGAATTCCCTTAATAACAAAAAAGTGTATTATGCTTGAATGAGACTGGATTTTGATAATGATCCGTGGAAGGTCAAGCACTTTGACCATTCAACCACTACTAAGACTCTGCGAATCGAAGAGAATATTAGGTTTTGACAAACAAGCTTTGCTTCATTGACTGTTTAGTTACATGTGCCACCTCACCATGGATTAGAAATCAGAGCTTCCAGAGGTGTCCTCTGTGTTTTGTCTGTTTATTTATAGTGACGGTGGATTCTATGGAAGCATTCCTTATTTTAACTTGCAAGTGTCTACATGCCTTATTTTGTCAATTGGTATAGTATTTTTTTTCTTGCTCTGCAAACGATAATGCCCAATGCCCACTAGTTATTTTATATCTAGGTGATTCGACATTCAGACAAGAATTCAAATGAAACCTTTTAAGAAATTACTTAAGTTAGAAAAGTCATTATGATTAGGAAATCGTGGTCACTATCATTGATAATCTTTTGAATTTTTTCTCTTTAATAGCGAATCAAGCTCAAACAAAAGGGTTTCTAAGGCTTACAGCTGGACCATGCCCCTTTGAGCATTCTCCTCCACGCTATGCTTGGGAAATGAGGGGAAGTGGGGAATGAAAATTTAGACGGAAAGTGAACAGAGGCATCGGCACCTCTTTCCTCCTTAATAGCACCTCTCTTTGGTTTTCGCCACTCCCTCCCGGACAATCCTGTCATCTGCACTTCTCCAATCTCCGCTTTCCCACCAACTCGCCAAGCCTTGCTACTCCTCATCCTGGTGCTGCTCCCTCCGTGACGAGGGCATCGTCTATCTTCTAGCGCAAGTTTATGCAGAAGATGTGTTTATGAGATGAGTAGAACCAAGGGATCGAACCAACCCCCAAGTTGTCCAAAAGAAAAATAAAATGCGAAGGGGAAATAGAAAACTATATTGAACGTCTAATGGGCCCAGCGCAAGGGCCCAAATGTTTGGGCCCAACATCTGCATTAGCCAACTTCAAGTGCTCAATTTTCAGCCCAGACCGATGATGACCAACTACGAGCGAGACTGACACCGGGAGGGGTGGATGATTCTGAACTCTTGGAGCTCCAGTGAAGCTTCTCCCTGCTCGGCACGATCACTTAGTGAGCTCGATGGTCGATTTAATTTATCTGGGTCCATTGAATTTAGCAGATTTTCTCGTGGGTCCCTCGTCGATCGATCAAATTTTCCGTATCCTTTGTCTTTTGGTATTTTTTTTGGCCATCTTTACGGTTCATTTTTCGCTCGAATCATCGGAGTCGAGGCGAAGACAATGAATGCGTGCACGGGCTCGAGGTGTAATGGAATGCCGGGGCTTTCCATTTTTTCTTTTGTGGGATATTCGAAGAGATGGGCATTCTTGAAATGCAGGAAATGGTTGGGCATGCCGGCATTGAGGCAGATGGGAATTGGAAGTTGCGGAGCGTGATATCTTAGGCATGCCATCGCTAGTTTGGCTTCAGTTTTTTGCGCATAATGTCGTCTAATTGTGTTCTTAGAAGCGGCACGACCATGCTGATCGTGTCGCCGTCCGGCCCATCTTTCACTCAAGCTAAAAGGTGAAGATTCAAGTTGAATATCGTTGAGTAATTGTGTTCCTCTCGTTCTTGCCGTGGCTCTGACAATTTTTAGAAAGAAAATTTAGCTGTCCGGTGGGCGAAACAGGAACAAGTCTCGGAGCTACGGCCTGGAGGCCTTTGAGATTGTGGGGAGGTCCATTTTCATGCTTAAAGGCTGAAAATGGAGTATTTGGACCAAAGCCTTTTAGGATTGGTGAAAGAGATGGTCTCATCATTGTTGACCATGGGTAGAGGCGTAGAAAATCAAATCTCTTGCTTAGTGAGTGAAAAATTTGGATTCTGTCTTGCTTTCAAATTCTTAATTGGGTCTGTTAGTTTCTCTGCTTATCTCTGATAATGTTAAAATAGGGTCTTAACTGCATTTCCAGATGAGTTCGTGGCCATGTTTGGAGATGAAACTGGGTACCCAATTGTGGAGCCTGCTCACATGGTAAAAATTTCTTTTCTGACATTAGTTACTGAGTTTATGAAGTAAATTCTGCTACATGTTGACAACTTTTTGTTCTTTGCGATAGAACTGAAGAGTTATTAGAATATCAATTTGCTGTAAGTGGATTTAGAAGCAATTATGTTGCTCCGTCTCTTCACGAGCTGGATAGTTCTTTCTGTGGATAAAGATACAACATTCTTACATCCGTGGGTGGTCAGTTCTTTATTTGTAAATTCGGTTCTCTAATAAATTGTATCCGTGTACTGGGAAAAGATCTATCCAGGTTGACGACGTGATGAACCCGGCATTCATCTCTTTTGATTTATAATTTGTAGATGATGGACTTGTATCTGCCTGAGTTTTGCTTTTTCGCCTGTGTTTGCTTTGTTTTCTTCATCTGTTGCAGTTTTCTGTTCATGAAAACATGATCCTATAACATGATGTTCACTATTTACTGCTTGAATTTTGCTACTCTTGGTTCATTTCTTCACGTGCCTTGTCCGTACCAAGAAAGATGGTCCTCTGATATGCATTAGGCAAAGAGTCTTGGCTTTAAATCTTTTAGATGAATGAATGTAATCTTTAACAATTTCAGGCTTCAAAATTACTCAGTTTGGTTACTTTGTCTTCAATTTGTCTGATCCATTGGGAAAGGCATGTAAGATTTTGGTTGTAGTGCTTGTATTACCAAAGCTTCCGTTGGTGTCCTTACGTTTCTGAGGTGAACCCAGGCATGAGAAATTGCGCGCATTAGCTCATTCCATTCTATTAATCAGGAGCTGGCAGAACCATCAATAAAGGATGCATTCGATTCATGTGTTCTCCAGGGGTTACTTGCGTAATTGGCAGCCCATTCTCTCTCTTTCCTGGGAGACATTGGCACAAGGTAGTTCAACTTTCTAACTTCTTTTATTGCTTCTCTGTTGCGCATAGAAGAATTACAGAAGTGATGTATATGGGGTTATTTCCAGGGTATTCCTTCTTTGACAGCTGAAGCTGCAAAGGAGCACCCTGCCGTCTCTTATGACTGCACCTCTCGGCTTGCATGAGCTGCTTGTGGTATGATCAATATTCCTCTGTTTCCTTATCCTCATTGGTGAAAGGATCTGAAGATATGCAAAAAGGTTTGGAAGAGTTGCGTTTGTGTATTAGAAGCAGCTGAAAGATACAGCTTATTGTTCCTATCAAGCTCAATTGCCACCCATTTGAAAAGGTTCTTTTCCTCAGAAAACCTTTAAGGTTACCATAAGGAAGAAGTTCTACAGAAAACATATGCCAATAACTCAGCAATGTAAGCAACATTGTTTCATCTCTTGTGCAATTTCCCTAGTCATTGTAAAGTAAGCTCATTGATGCAGGATGTTGTTAATGACAGGATCAAACACTGTCTGAGCCACGTAGAAGGAGATGCAGATGAGTGTGAAGTTTGTGCAGGTACAGGCAAATGCAGAATCTACTAGTTTAATGGTGCAACATTCTCCCTTTACTGGAAATAGAATTGAAAAAGTCTGAGGGAAATGTTGGAAAATTGCTGCTCAGCGTGATTGTCCTCTGAGCTCGATCCAAGTGCCAGCGATATTACGTGGAAATCATGTGGTTCCCATAACCAACTGGGTTAAGGCCACAAAGTGATGATTATGCCGAAAATTACTGGCAGTCCTTGTTCTGGCATGTGTTCTTTGGCCTCAATAAGGAGTTCTAGTTCAAACTTGTGGAATGTGTGCTTCAACAACTTGACTAGCTCTGGTGTGATCATTGCAACAGAGCTAGATGCAATTAGGTCTGGTAAATACGTAGATGAGAGTATATGACATCATGGGATTTCTCCATTGTAAGAAAAAACTTTATGATTACCGTGTGCCGACTTTGTACATCTTATAGTTATGCTGTCGAACTTATGTCAGTAAGAATTTTCAGGTTACTTGTGTCTCTCTATCAACAAGCAATAAAATTGCTACAAAGATCAGACAAAATTGATGCATGGTTGACGACTACAAGATGTAATTTCATTTTCATTGTGATGTGATTATAGGTCATGAAGCCATGTACAAATACGAACTAGAGAGGCCTCTCCTTGCAATAGAATTCCTGCATTGTAGCTGGAATTTTATCACCTGTGGTTTTTCTACTGAATCTTGGATCTGCTTATTCCCTTCTTATTCCACGCGTTAAAGCCGAAAAGTTCGACGAGTTTCCAGCCGCCTCCAAACACGCCATAATCGTCACTTTAGGCGGTTGCCGGGCACGACTCCACCGACACCCGCCGAATGATTATTCCACAGAATCCGCAACATCGCATTAAATAAAGAAAAATGGAACGATGATAGGACCGCTTATGCACTGCAAAATAGGTCTCCTAGCTTTTTTACGTCTTAGTCCATCAAATTATCACTTGTGTATGCTTTATTTTGTAAAAAATGAATAATTTTAAAAATATTTTTTTAAATGAACGATTTTTTAGATCATTTATTCTTTTAGAAAATTGGTTTGATATAAATTGTCATCCATCCATAATGAAAATATTTTTAATTAATTAATTATTTTAAGTAATTCATTTTAGAAAAATATATTTAAATCATTTATTTTTGTTTTGGAAAATAGACATGGATTTGAAAGTAATTTATTTGTCTTCCATAAAAATCAATTTTCAATATTTTGCGCATCTTCATTTTTCTCACCCTGAAAAGATACAGAAAAACTCGAGGCTAAAAAAAAAAAAAACTCGACAAATTACTTTCTTTCTCACATCTTCCCCGAAACCGCGAGACTTTTCTCCCTGCAAAATGCCGATCTTTTCCCATTCAACCGGCGCACAGGTTCTCAGATCCAAGCTCGCCTGACTCCGCCGGGGGAAGGATTCGACGCCGTCGCCTCGGAGATCGCCGTTGCCGTTCGGATTCCGCCTGCTCCGTCGGACCCGAAACCGCGCTCGAATTTCATGGTAATCTTCTCAATTTTCCATTCTCTCTCCGGAAGAACGACGAGGTTCCGGCGACGGACGGTGGGCCGGTCGGTCGGTCGGTCGGTCGTTCGGTCGCGGTTTTCCGGAGTCGTGACTGACGCTTCCCGCGTCGCTGTGCAGTCCTCAGGGGATTGATCGGCGAAGATGATGGCCGAAGATCTGGGCGTGGAGGCCAAGGAGTCCGCGGTCCGCGAGGTCGCCAAGCTGTTGCCGCTGCCCGAGCTGTTGCAGTCCATCGCCTCGATCAAAGCCGACTACATCGCGCGGCAGCAGGTGATCCGCGAATCCCGAATGTCCGAATTCGAACTGCTCGTTCCGATTCGGGGCGGTGGTCTTTCGTCCCCATTGAAAATCCTTTTCTGTCATCGCGAGAGAGTCGTGTTTGCGTTGTTTGCTATACGTAACGTCGCTTTCTTCCACATTGCTAGGCAAATGATGCGCAGCTCAGTACGATGGTCGCTGAGCAGGTACATGTCTCCTATACGTAATTTGCTGTCACATTGGTTACCTCGTGTTGTTTTCTGTTATCGTTTGGGATCTTAATGAAGTCTGCGGTGTAGTTGAGCATGTGCTGATTATGCTTCGCCCGTTGATCGCAGGTTGAGCAGGCGCAGTCTGGGCTCGAGTCTCTTTCTTTTTCTCAGAAGACTATAAACCAGCTGAGGGAGAACTTCGTTTCTATTGAAGAGTATGGAGTCTCTTTTCGCCGATAGAACAGATTGTCTATTACTCTATTTGGAACATAAATAGAGCAGAGATTTGGCAGTTTTCGTAGGAGAATTTCTGGTGTCTGTTATTGGCTAGTTCATACTATTTGCGGTGTATCTTTAGCTTCATGCTGTTGGTTGTTGGCCTCTTGTATCAGGTTATGTCAAGAATGTCAAACATTGATTGAGAATCACGATCAAATAAAGATTTTGAGCAATACCAGGAACAACTTAAATACAACCCTGAAGGTCAGTCCTTTTCTTGGCATTACAATGATCAGATTGTCAATCCTTGTCATTTGTGGACTCATGCAGCCACGATGCTGATTTTTTTCCCTTCCCAAACTCCAAGGTCTGATGAGAGTGAACTCATGAAAGCCAAAAGACTTTCTTCTTCCCTTGCTTTACCTATTAAAAGACTGATAAAAACCTTTGTCACAACTATTAGATTGTGCCTTCATTTAACATTTTTGTCCTTTGGAGCATGTGGCAGTGGCCTCACAAATTTTTTTAGGTATCAGAGTGAGAGGTCTGGAGCTCATCTTTCCAATCTTTTTGTTTGCCTCCCTAATTGTATATTTCCACACTTCAGTCTCCCATCAAATTCCAGCCTATGTGTGGATTGTTGCAACATTTGAACATTAAATCGCATGCCCATCTAGGAACTTATGCTTTTGTATTTGTTTGTCGTGGTGTAGCAAAATTTTTGCTACCTTATTCCTACTTGCCATCTCAGTGATGGAAGGATTGGGCTACTTAATTAGTTTGATTGATCTTTTTTTAGAAGGCTGTTGTCCAATAGCATGTGTGCTTGAGCTAGTCATATAGCAGCTTTACTGCAGAAAGCTTACTTTCTCTATAATTAAAGAAAAATATATTGCTGCTAGATAACCTGTAGGTGAGATTGGATTGCACTGAAGGTCATTAAATATTCATCTAGAATACAAAGATGGCTACTGTACTAGAACCAGAATGTTGTCAATCTTTATCAATCTGCATTTCTTGGTGTATTTGGACCTTTGTCCATCCCTTCAAGAGTTTTTGGCAACCTGACGGACTTGGTGGTCAAATGCAGGATGTAGAGGGCATGATGTCCATTTCTGTTGAAGCAGCTGAAGCCCGGGATTCTTTGAGTGATGATAAAGAGCTGATTAACACTTATGAAGTTAGTGTCTTTTGATAAATTTCAAGTGCAATGACTTGATTTTATGTGAAAATGTACTTACATGCTTATTTATACTTTCAAGAGGTTAACTGCTTTAGATGGGAAGAGAAGGTTCGCATTAGCTGCGGCAGCATCACATAGAGATGAGGTTGGCAGACTGAGGTTGTCTTTCATTCTCTTGTTCATCATGGATATTTAACATAATTATAGGAAATAATAGTCAAAGGCAACAACTTCAGAGGCTTTTCTGCTCTGAATTTTTTATCTATGATTATATCTATTTGGGATGATGATCAAGTACTTCAATCTTAGTTATCATTCCATTGCAGTTTGCAAAAAAAAAGATGGAAGCTATAGTTGCCCATTAGTCGGATATTCTGCTTACTTTCTGTTAAATGTCGGCATAGGCATTTCAGAGCAATCAATTTAAGAATTTGATAATCTCTATAGTTTATTATTCAATACTGCCACACTCTTGATAATTGCCATTATGTTAAGGGTTCTCTAAGTTATGCTGATCACAAGAAAATATCTCTACGTCATGTTTGGTCCTTAAGATAAGGATTGACTCACTTCCTCTTAGCTTTTGCTTGTTAGATGGGAAACCTGTAATCATGAATAGTTTTCGCATGCAACTCTTTTATTTGTCAATTGAATGACTTTCTTATGATGCAGTGATTTTTCTGATTTCCTCTTTTAATACCAGAGAATATTTTGAAGATGTAGATCGCACATGGGAGACATTTGAGAAGACATTATGGGGCCATATCTCTAACTTCTATAAACTTTCGAAAGAGAGGTAGTTATTCTTTAACTTGAAGATTAGAGAGAATTTTTATGCTGTGCGAATTGTCTGTTGTCCCAGAGACTAGGGGTTATTCATGCATTTCTTGCTCACGTTCGTAATTTATATAAATTGTGCTAAGCTAATTACTTAAAGTTACACTTTGATTGTTGTGGATTGCACTTGAGATTTGTGTGTTGCCTTAATGGATTTTACTATCATTCCATTTGCCTTTCTATTTGACTCTGATGAAGAGCTCGACATGTGTTAGTGTGTTGAATATTGTGTTAAATGAGACATCTAAGGGTTCTTGGTCTGGGTGGTTGTGGAGAGCTTCCTTGTAATCTTGGCTGATGAGACAAATGATGATGTTTTGCTTCTTCTCATGCTTTTCCCACTTCTGCTTGATAAGCATATGTGTACCCATTCTGGCTAGGCTAATGGAGGAGATGAACTCGATTGATGCTGGATTCTAGTCATAGAAACATATATATAATGCAGAATACTATTGTAGTTTGGCTTTCCCGTAGTAACTGGAAAGATGTTTTGATTGGTTAGAAATTATGGAATAATTCTAGATTGACTTAAAATGTTAATGATTATACGCCTTAAAGGATTTGAGGAACTTGTTTTGTTTTAAAAGTAACATGTTTTAAGACCAGAACTCACTTCAAAGATACTGTTGATCTTTAGGTTAATCAAATAGCAAAATATTGCCGCCAGTAATAGAAAAGGATGTCATCCCTGGAGGTTTTATAATATTGCATTTATGTAGCATTTGCATGAATTTACAATGGAGAATATGGTTTTCCATACTTGGAAGATAGTTGGATATTAGCTACTTGATGTATTATTAATTGCCCTGAGAGAGATTGAAGGATTACAAAGAGGCCTTTTCTGTGATTTTATTACCACCTCAGGGACATTTTGCTTATGGGACCTAATACGCACTAAGAGTAAAAATTTAAAAGCTAAAAGCTAATACCAGAACTCACTCCCTATAACGTTGGAAGTCATGAAACTGATGGGTATGTGCAGTAATTTGTCAGCAAAGGCATCTAAAAGCTAAAAGCTAAACCAGAACTCTCCAAATATACTGTTGATCTTTAGGTCAATCAAATAGGAAAAAATATTACAGATATCATCCCTGGAGGTTTCACTAGATTGCATTAATGTAGCACCTGCATGAATATATTGGGTTTCAATGGAAGATAGTTTGATATTATCTACTTGATGTATTGATAATTGCCTCAAGAGAGAAAGAAGGATAACAAAGAGGCCTTTCCTGTGTTTACGTCCTTGAAGACATTTTGCATATGGGACCTAGGAATAGATGCCTTTGCTGACAAATTACTGCTTGTATTCCTCAGTTTTTATACTGAACATATGTACATCACTTTCTATACCTCTTTGATCTAGAACTGATGTACTTATGCATTGTCTTTTGCAGCCCCCAAACTCTGGTTCGTGCTTTGAGGTATGTTCCGTGAGGGCATGCTATGTCAATGTTTTTGATCTAAGGCTGTTGCCTCCCATTATATCACTTTTGTAATATTTTCTGCCATGTACTTTGGTGGCAAGACTGCTATGACTTGTTGCATATTTAAGATAATCAGTTCAATATGGATTTATGATAACCCAAGAGTTATTTGTTGGGAAGATGTGGTGGTGACTTATAATTGATAGTAATATGAAACTGAGCAATCTATATGATGGCCAAGAAGAAGGCTGACCAATCTAATACAATATGTAAATAGAAGCTGTTTATAGTGGGTGCACATGAAGCAGGTTCTTGTGCAACATGTTGCAGACACAAAAGTTCTTGAGCAAGAGCAATGAGCTGTGATTCTTTCCAATTTCTTATGCAAGTACCTCTACATATGAAGCCATGATGTTCTTTCACCAATGTATGTCATACAGGGTTGTTGAAATGCAAGAGATCCTTGACCAACAACTCGCTGAGGAAGCAGCTGAGGCTGAGGGTGGTGGTGCGATGGCATCAATTGCAAATCCACGTAGAAGTGCCAAGTAACTCTTTTTAAATGATATTATCTGTTTTATATCCAGTGTTATCATTTTTGGTCTTCTTAAAACAGTATTGGCTCTTTGATATATCAAATTAGATGCATTTTAATTTGATTCAACAGGAACATGTACTCTTGTAACAATTATGGTGATTAATAACATTTAGGTATCTGTTTTCTTATTGCTTGCAGAAAATCTACCAATTCAATGGTTTCCTCCCGAAACCTTACACAGCAGAAGTTGAAGGTTCAGGGAAAAGGGTACAAGGATAAATGCTATGAGCAGATCAGAAAAACAGTGGAAGAACGTTTCAATAGGCTTCTGACAGTGGTACTTCAAATATGCCTGTCTTTTGCGATTAAGAAAGAATTTAAGTATTTCAGCCGTGCAATATCTTATTGTGCTGTCTGATGTCCATCAGCTTGTGTTTGAGGACTTGAAAGCAGCACTGGAAGAAGCTCGTATGGTATGCTAAACTGATCTGCTCAATCAAAGAACTGATACATCTATTTTGATCTGTTTTGTTGATAGGTTCACCTTATAATATGATATTTAGATAATTTTTTCTTATCTCAGCATTGGAGTTGCTTAACCTAATGAGATCAGACTTGATAAGGGCCTTTTCGGCCAAATAAGTGTCCTTGCTCAGTTGAGTATTATTTAGATTGTTGGTGATGTGTGTAGCCTTTCCTTTCTACTAGGTAATCCTATCCTTAACCTCCTGGCTGATCTTTATCCCTACCACCTTTATCACTGAGCGGTCATTTAGGGGCCTTAGCTGGTGATCCGGGCTGTTTCCCTCTTGATGATCTTGTCATTTCTCCCCCCACCTCTGTTTTTTTTTTCCTCAAAAAATTAGAAAAACGAAAAGGAATTTGTCCATTTTTTGTGGTCTTAAAGGCATGCAGAAACACATAAGAACTCTTGAATGTAAATGGAAAAGAGATTTAACTCTTTTATTAGCTGATGAATTGGTCGTTGTTCTTGTTTCTTTCGTGCCAATGTTGCCATGCTCAGATGATAAGTGTTCTTTCTGTTATTTTTCCTATTTGAGTTGGTTTGTAACTCTTCATTTGACGCTTCCTTTTCATGTGGAGATTGGAGAAGAGCTGGGGGATATATATGACTATGTGGCTCCCTGTTTTCCTCCAAGGTTTGTGCTCTAACAAGTTAGCTTATCTTTATCAGTATTATGGTCGATTTGATTTTGATGATTATGTTGGGACATCTTTTCAATCTTAAAGTTGGTGTATTTTGGGGTATGGATCTCAGCCTGACTTGTCTATGTATCAAGATAAGGATAAGCGTTCTTGTTGTATAAATCTAGAAAACTCGAATGCCAGAACTTAATTCTGTACATGTCTTTTTGGCCAGCTGTAGTTCTTTGTTGTGTGAAAAAATGAAGGTAAGTGCATTTTCACTGGCAAAACTTGTACAGTTCTGTTCTGCAATAGGACATGGACTTGAAATTGTTGAGCTTGAGATGTAGTGTCCTCACACACACACACACACACACACACTATGTTTTGTCTGATAGACCTGAGTACCCCCCTTTACTATAAGAGTTGGAGTACCAGATCAGTGTAACTATGACTAAAAAATCTGAAAACTTTTGCTTAATTATGATGAATGTCAGGTATCATGTATGTTGAGTTAAACCTTCCTCTTATAATGTTTCTTTGTTGAGATTACAATGGTTCTTTTTAAAGGTCACCTCATGTTATTTTCATGGTCAACTAACAAATATAAAAACTGATTTATAATTTTAACTTGATCCTTGTTTGACTGTTGGGGTTCGATTTTATTGTAAAATCAATAGTATAGATAATTAGATGCATTTGGCATACCGCACATAACTCAATTGTCATTTGCTGGATGAAGTAGACATTTACACGCGATCTGTTTCTTCACCGGAAACCTTTTATCTCTCTGATCTGATAACATGTGCAAGATTCAACTGCTTGATTTTCATTTTGCTTTCTTGTGTATTAGGCCATCGGTTGCACATTTATGATTCGTGTCCTTGGTGCTTATAAATGACTTCTGTGATCACATTGACACCTTTTTGCATGTGACCCCACACACTTTTTTTTTTTTTCCCTTTTTCCCCCCTTGTTGGTTATAGATCTTATTTCCGGTGCTATCTATATTCACTGAGCCTCAAGACCATTTTATCCATGTGCAAAACTGAATTTTTTCCCCATACTTTGAAGACTAGTTCTGCATACATCTAAATTGATTAAACTTACTCTCTATAATGTGTTTCAACTACAAGTCTGCCATGTTTTTCTTTCGTTGATGTCCTTCTATAGAGACAAATTGTCATTATTTTTGTCTTATGGGCAGATATGAAATATTCCAGCTCATGGTAAATTTGTATACCGAGCGGTTCATTCAGATGCTTAGATTGCTCAGCGACCGGGCAAATGAATTAACAAATATAGAGATATTAAAGGTACTTTTTTCTTATGCACAGCGACATCATCCTACACATGTTCCTTAGTTTTCATATGCAAGACAGGACACAACAATTTGTCTTAAATTGAACTTTCTTCATCCCCATGAGTCTGCCAAAAAGCTTCATTTTTCGGTTATTCATATATTCACTGACAAAAGATCAATTGCATGTTTTTCCATTAGCATCAAATTATTATCTTTTGCTTAAGAAATACACAAAGTCCACATTTTCTGGAGTTTCTAGTTGTCTGGCATCTCTCTCTCTCTCTCTCTCTCTGTCTGTCTCGCCCGCCCGGCCACCCCCTAACACCCCCCCCCGGCCCCCCCGGGGCCACCACAAATAAACATTTATGTCTAAGACAAACATGCTTAATCAAACAGTCTTTTATCTTTTCTGCCATCGTTTTGGTGTGATAAACGTCTTTGGCTTTTTGGGTCATCCACAGCAAAAGCCCCTAAAATATGGGAGTTGTAGCAGTATCCCTCTAAAGTTTGGATGTGGCATTGTAAAGTGTTGAACAAGTGAGGCTTAACTTAATGAATTCAAGAGCTTTTATGTTGCGTCTTCTTCAAAGAAGAGAAGAATAACTGAAATTTGATATGATTCTGTTGTCCAATTCCAAATCTCATTTATATTGCTCCAGCTATGTAATGTCATATTTAAAGAAACAGGCAGAAAGCTTTAGTTTTGAAAAAGGGTATCTCAATCAGCACTTAATATTATTACCTATCTTTAAGTTTCTGGCCTGAGTGAATTTTAGTTACCGCCAGACAGATGTTATTGGTACTTATGTTTTGTCACCAACACTTTTAACAGATTAACGAATCTCCAGCAACAACTTCAGTTTGTGAATGGTGGTTGGTTAAATATGAAGTGGTGCCTTTTTGGCACTCTTTTTGGGAAGGCAGTTGCACAATAGTGATATGTAAATGTACTAAAAATCAGGGTAATCAATCTGTAAAAACTCGTGATCTTTTCCAACAACCTCAGTAAAATTAAACTCCTGAAGAAGTTACTATGCAAGCCTCCTCCGTGGACCCCCAAGAACACATAACAGGTAGATGTGATCTATGTAGCGCCAACACCGACATGCAATGGGTGATATGACATGGCATAACACGCCGACATTTCTCAAAAAATAGAAATTTTGACATGTTGGGACACATTGTATATTAAATGTATATTTTTATATATACATGATTAATTATTATTTTTATGATTATTTTTTTATCAAATTAATTTGATTCAAATCCATAAATAAATAAATAAATAAATAAATAAATAAATAAATAAATAAAAGAGCCTAATTTTGGGGTGGCTGGGTATGTGACTTAAGTATATATATTTTTAGTAGATTTACTTTTTGACCCCTTTTTTTATTGAAAATGTTTAAAATTGACCCATGATGTGTCGGGATGTTGGACTCGCCACGTGTTGGATGTATAACATTTGTTGACCGCGTGTCGGTTGTGTGTTGGACACGTGATGGTGTCTGACAAGTCTGACACATGTTTGACACTGACACGGAGGCCCCCGGAGAGTGTCTGTGCTACCTTAGATGTGATAGTCTACTTGGAAAATGCTAACCATTCAGTTGAAACGCTTTTTTGTAATTTCATGCAGGAAACTAGCAGTAATTTATTTTTCTTTTTTGATCGATAAACAACACTTGATTAATACGGAACATATTGAAGGGTAGCTCAGTGCCAAATTTCAATCATTAGGGGTCATATTATTGCAACTTTGTTACTTAGGAGTTCAATGCAAGTAACATTCTTTTTGGGGGACTGTGATATGACTTGTATGGACAAGTCACCTGTTGTTTCATTAGTCAATTGTGATGCTGATTAAGTGCTTTTAGGTAACTGGTTGGGTTGTTGAATACCAAGATAATCTAATTGGGCTTGGTGTTGACGAGTCCCTGGCACAAGTTTGTTCCGAGAGTGGTTCCATGGATCCCCTTATGAACTCGTATGTTGAAAGAATGCAAGCTACTACACGGGTGAGTTCATCTCCTTATTTTTGGATTATGGACTAGTCTTTTTAACTTTTAGTAGCCATACATCTTGGTACCGTGTTTTACTTTATGTATCTTTCCAGAAATGGTATATGAATATTCTCGAGGCTGATAAGAAGCATCCACCAAAGAAAACTGAAGATGGGAAGTTGTATACGCCAGCTGCTGTTGACTTGTTCAGGATTCTAGGAGAGCAAGTTCAAACTGTCCGAGACAATAGCACTGATCTAATGCTATACAGAATTGCTTTGGCTGTTATTCAGGCAAGTTTGGCTGAAATATTTTTAAATTGGTTGCTCTAGTGTCACTTCTTTGCAGTTTCCTTCTACAGCCCAAGTTGGACAAGACACAGTCCAAAGAAAGATATTGGAATTGTGCAACTGCATAATCAAGTGATTATATTTGTAATTGTGCAACCATGGTATGCCTTGTCACTCTTTGTGGGTCATCATCTCAAACAATCTCTAGTTGAGACATTTTTAGAAAGGCATGCATTATTAAGTGATTATCATTTCATCTGGACCATTTAGACGTGAATATTCTTAGGCTACTAGGAGTGTATGTTTGCGCTCTCTGTCTACACCTTGAGAGAGACATTATTAAGTGAAGCTGTTACTCTTGCATTTGTTGGTGGTTTAGAGAGATAAATTGAAATCAACAAAAACTATGTGGGCTTAATAGGAGCTGGTATAGATATTAGATATGCAATAGTGTCATTAGTTATCTTGACTTCCTTGCAACTAAGAAGCAAGGAGATCAAATGGGAGGCTTGTATGCACATGGGATAATGTTGATGACTTTTGTGCTATGCCTACACTCCAAAACCATGTGAACTTCCATAATGTTGGACAGGAACTTCCTATTGTTACATATCATATTTCAGGTTTTCCCGTTTGGTCTTGGTTTGCGCACCTCATCATTAGGTTCATCACCAAAACGACACTTTTTTGCATTCAGTCTTGGATGCTTTTCTGTTCTTCATGTGGTCTTATTGTATTTTGCCGTGTGAGTTGGCAAAATTTCCATCTTGAGTGACTTATATATTATCTTTTTTCACCTCTTCTTGCAGGTTATGATTGATTTTCAAGCAGCAGAAAGACAAAGACTTGAGGAACCGGCTTCTGAAATTGGCTTGGAATCGCTATGTGCGATGGTTGGTCCCCTTTAAGAAATGGCTTTTCTCCTCTCCAGGTGTTGTTACACGCTTGTGTTTTAGAACTTATGTTTCCCCTTCCTCTATGACAGATAAACAACAATTTGCGCTGCTATGACCTTGCGATGGAGCTAAGCAACAGCACTATGGAAGCGCTTCCACAAAATTATTCTGAGCAGGTTGGCCCATGCTGCATGTTTTAACCCAATATTAGGGATAGTGTAGGTTTTATACTTCAATGTTGTTCCAATGGGTCATTACAACTCCAGGTTGATGCCAATCTTCTAAAAATGTTAGCATATTGGCTGCATAAACCTTCGTATCAGAAGTTGGGGAAAAAGTGTTTTATCTATGTTGTAAGCAGATCAACTTGTGCATGTAGAAAATGTAGAGCTTGATAGATTGTTGCTTGTCGTAGCATGTGCCTAGAAGGTTGTATTGCCAGATGCAATGTGAAAAATCGAATGCAAGATTGGTGATCAATCCTTTAGCATTTCAACCATTATCGTCGTTACATCAACCAGCTCACTGGCAAAATTATGAATTGCGTATATTGAAATACTCCGGTATGACTACATTGGAAGGAATTGAGGGTTTGCCAATCTTCTGAAGAACAGTAGATCCATACTAAGTATAAAATGACCTGATTAATCTTCGCACTAAGGTACTATGCACCCACAATGAAAGGCACTTACATCCATATCAATTTGTCCATTGAAGTTGTATCGTATCTGTATTAATATATACTCTGGTAATTACTAATCTTTTCAGTGCATTGACAGGTCAATTTTGAAGACACATGCAAAGGGTTCTTGGAGGTAGCAAAGGTATACTGATGCTCATGAATAATATTACCCTGACACTTACGTTGAGGTCCCATACCGTATCTATACAATATGGCATGAACATGCGTTTGCATACAAAACACTTCATCCCGAAGTCACACTGACCACTATCACAACCTGGTGCAAAACATTTACCACAACAAACCATCATAATATTATCGTGCAAAATGTATTAAACAAGAGGGAATATTAGTATGTGGCCTGCAATGTAGAAACATTCAACCCTGTCTTACAACCTTAGAATAATTATTTATATGCTATGTATGTCTACCTGGTTGATGTCTGTGCAGCATTAGTATATAACTGATTCTGATACTTGGACACATACCCATTCCAAACTGTCGTAACGGGTCCAAGAACTTGATTTTACACTGTCTGTTCTGTTTGACTAGTGCTTGACAGGTTCTTTTAAATCACTCCGCATATCTTAGAATAAGTCTTGTCTATGTTTAATTTCCCTGCTACGCCGGGCATAGTAGCATTTGTGATGCATCTTTCTGGACTTCTGAAGCTGCCAACTGAAGGCTTGTAGTTAATGGCAGGAAGCTGTCCATCAAACTGTTAGTGTTATATTTGAAGATCCCGGAGTGCAAGAGCTACTTGTTAAGCTTTATCAGAGAGGTAAAATCAATATACCAGCATGATTATGTACTTTACAGATTGTTTACTCGCAGCTTAACTGTATATCTGGAGTGACTTTTGCTTTTAGCCTTTTGCTTTAACCATTTCTTGTAGCATTTCAGTTTGAATATTATTTAGCATCGAACACTCTAGCCCTTTGAAATTATCTTGTAACTGTATATCTACTGTTTACTATTGACAGCTAGAGTTCTTTGTCATTAGTTTTGAAGGAACTACTTTTGTGGATAGCACAAAGCAACTTTTGGACGATCTAAACACATTTCAGAAATTCTCAGTGCAAAAGAGCAATGCACATGTTCCATAACATATGTGTACTCTATTCCTCACCTCATGGAGTATCTTGGGGGCTAGTTGATTTTCTTTTTCTTTTGGGGGATGAGAGATTGTATAGGTGGATTTGTCTGCTGATTTTTCATGTTAGGCAACATAAACTGAGAATTTCTGCTGAAAGTTTTCAATATTCTTAAGTTGTTTAAGCTGTTTTTCTCCCTTCTCTCTCTCTCTCTCTCTCTCTCTCTCTCTTTTTGTGTAATCACCGGGTCACTATATTAAGCTTCTGGTGCGAAAAGTAGTCACCACCATCATAATGGATCTATCAAATGTTACTTTTTTCAATTAAGCACTTGGAATCTGTTTTTGCTATTTTTCTTTTCCCAAATCATAATATGCAACGAACTTTACATGTCAGAGTTACCGTCTCCATTTTGAAAGTTGTAGTTATCACTTGTTGTTAGTTTTAGCAGGCGTTATTCACTTTGTGCTTGGCGATCACTGTGAATATGGGTTTCCTATCTTCACAAACTCTCTAAATGGTTTTGTGCCGAAGCAGCTTATCAATTTAATTTACTCTGACATGGGGCTTATAGATATTGTAATAATCCTTTTCAAATTGATTCTTGTTTTTTCTACTTGGTGCAGTTCAAGCCCTTAGCTTTGTTCAGGCGCTTCTTATTGTTGGTGCATTTGAGTCTCAGCTTTTGTGATCCTAGTTTCTAGACTAGCTCGTAGATGCCCCCAGCCTTGTCATAATTTGTTATCTCTCAATCTTCTCTTCGTGCAGCAGTTATCCATTTAAAATATTCATTTCCTCTGCATGTCCTCGCTGCCACTATCAAATATCCTGTTAAATGCATGGCTGGCCAAACTGTTGCTCTGTAGTGCTTATTGTAATTAGCTTTACTACTCTGGTATTTTTGGGAGATCTGGTGCTTTATCTACTGATAATATAAATCCTTGTTGATCCTTCAAATTATATTTGCTTATGCTTTCATATTTATGTGTACTCTCATGATTTTGTTTCAGAGTGGTATGAAGGACAGGTTACTGAGTATTTAGTGGCCACATTTGGTGATTATTTTACAGATGTAAAGATGTAAGTTCTTTCAGTTTGAGCTTGCCTGAAGTTGTTTATTTCATAGGTGGTTGAAAGTGTTCTTATACCACAAATATGTAATAGTATATGGACTAAATCATGGGATTAGATGGACTAGAACAACCAGAAGTCATAATTCTCCATTTGTATAAGGCAGATGCATATTTTTTGGATAACCTAAAATGCACAAAAAATGGTTTGCCTATCCCAATTTGACTCTTCTTGAGAGCCAATAGGTCAATATGATTAAGTGAGCTTATTCCAACATTGTCTAAATGAAGTAGTTCTTGTCTTGTCTGGGCAGGAACAACAATAGCAAATGTTCTCTCTCTCTCTCTCTTCTTTGGGGGAAAAAAAGATGCAACAAACATTATCTAAGTGAAGTGGCTGCTTGAATATTTTTGTGCCACCGAATTCTATCAAATATTATTTCTTTGTGAGATTCCTGCTGAATGTGATACTGGAGTTGCATTTAGCTGGGATATAAGCAGCGTCCTAGTTTGCTCTGGCTGATTTTGTTCTCCATTTGTGATTGTGTTGTTAGAGTGTCCAACTCAAAAGCTTAACCCAATAGGTTGAGGGAGACAATATAAATATAAGGCCCATATAGAACTCATAGGCAATTGTGTGAGATACTTTAACACCTGTTCTCACCCGAAAATCGAACTGTGAATGGCAGGACACGTTCAATAGATGAATGGGGAGCCTGACATGCGAAATAAATCTGGGGCGAAACTTGGTTCTAATACCATGTCAGAATGTCCAAATCAAAATCTTAAGCCAATAACTGGAGAGAGAACATGAAAATAAGGCTCATATAAATCCCATAGACAAAAGATGTGGGATACTTCAATGGCAAATAAGCATGAGGTTGGTCGGCTTAGTTTTCTATGTTGGAACAGACAACGTTTGTGCCTTGAATTCATGAAAGCGACCTTTAGAAAGGATTGGATTGGTGGAACTTGAACAAAGAATTATTGAATCTGATGCCAAGGCGTTGAAAAATAATCTAAGAACCGCCGCTAGACTTATTTGTAAGGTCCCATTGGCGTGCATCCAGTATTGATGCTTGACTTGACATAATGTGATGCAGTGCAGTATTAAGAAGCGTTTCTTCTCATTAAATTCTTATCCACAGGTCTCATGACTTGAGCTTGTGCTGCTATACAGTGTTTCTTTTCTTTAAAGTACATAGGTTTTGCTATGCCTTAAGCATTGTTGGATGCTTTAAGCATTATCAGCGGATTCGTGCTTGTACTATCATGAGATCCCACACAATGTTTAAGGTGATGAAACATTGAAAGATGATGCACACATCATCCATCTCACAAAGATTTTTGAAAGGAATAGCATATGTTTTGGATTTAATTATAGACTTTTATAAACCATGAGATATACAACCCAAGTTTGATGCAAGGAAAAAATGTCCGAGTGTGGCAGTTGATTAAATTCAAGTTGTTGTTATGTAAACTTTATTCACTGCTTTCTCTCTGGATAATAAATTGTTGTTTTTATTTTCAAGTAAAAATGTTTGGTTGAGATTGTGGGTATCAAAAGTCACAGGAAAATTTTTCATAAATAATGAATTCAAAAAGAATCTGTTAAATAACAATTATTGGAGGACAAAGTGGAAAGAAAGACAAACTAAAGCAAATAACAATAATAATAAGTTATTTTATTTATTTATTATGAGTTATTATTTTATTGATCAATGACCAAAATATCATACTATAACTTGCTGTCACATTCATGTAATTAGGTCCTCTTTCTTCTGATCCATTTGCTCCTCTGCTTGTTTGTCATCGTGCTTCCATTAACCACCTATCTTCCCTTGCTTCAATTGTACTCAGTTGTTCCCACTCAAGAGTCCATTCTGTTAAGATCCAACTTCCTTCAATCAGAATAACTGATCTCCTTTTGCCCATGCTTCTTTCTTGTTTCATTTAACTAATGGTAAAAAAGACAATGGTGACATAAATGTCAAGTTCTTTTCTGGTGGTGTCCAATAGCATTCTCTTTGCTTGAATGCACCAGTGGAAGGTGTGAAGCATTTTTCTTCAGTTCTTTAAGGTCACAGTCTTGGTAAGACAGATGAATGATGATTTGATCTGATGCAGAAACATGAAATGACCCAAATCAAAGCTTCTTTGCTTTTCTGTTAAGCAAGCATAGTACAAAAACGTGTGACTAATCTCAATATGTTGGATAAATGATGAAAATCTCGTTGGGTTTGCTGTGTTGTTTAATAACTTTCGATGAATTGTTTGCTTGGTTATAGGTGTGCTGATGGCTGCCTATTTTAGTCATATTACTTTAGAAACAATTACTTGTCATCCATATCTAGAAAATTATCATGTGATGTGGCCTGAGTTCCAAGGCTAACCTTGTGCTGGTTTCTTGTATAATTGACTCAAGGTACATTGAAGAGAGATCATTTAGGAGGTTTGTTGAAGCTTGCTTGGAGGAAACAGTGGTTGTTTATGTTGACCATCTTTTAACACAGGTTGGGCACTGTCTCTTTCTTATGTTAATATGCTTTTCCATGGCACTAATCTAGGAAATAAAATTCCTGTCTTATGGAGCAGTGTCCTGGAAAGGTTCATCTGGGCATTGTCCATAGCTAGATCATTTTACATGAATATCAACCATGCTTCTGGTGTGCTTTCTTTGTAGTCTGATGAATTTGTAATGGTTGTGATTGTAGAGAAATTATATCAAGGAAGAAACCATCGAACGGATGAGGCTGGATGAAGAGGTTCTGATGGACTTCTTTAGAGAGTACTTAAGTGTCTCAGTAAGTGTGACTTCGATCTTGTCAAACACATCTATAATTCCTGTAGTGTAGTTGCATCTGCATTTCATTATTTTGTTCACTAATGCTTCCATCCCTTGGATGTCTTTGAAATTTGCTACAGAAAGTTGAGAACAGAGTCAGAATACTGAGTGATTTGAGAGAACTCGCATCTGCTGAAAGCCTTGATACCTTCACCCTCATCTACACCAATATTCTCGAACATCAGCCTGACTGCCCGGTATGTTGCTTCAGCATGTGTAATATTTTAGTGTAGTTGGAGAACCTGGTTTGATTTGTTATTTCTTAATGCAAAGCTTTATGAAGTGATATTAGAACAGGAACTTGCTGATTTGCTTCTAGTCTGCAATGATGTGCATTGAACTTGCCGAAGTTTTCTAAAGATTTTTTATGTGTAATATTCTCATTCCTTAATGACAGCCGGAGGTGGTTGAGAAGCTTGTCGGACTCCGAGAAGGAATACCAAGAAAGGATGCTAAGGAGGTATGCCCAGATTTTCAGTTAATTTGTCTTGAGATATTAGGGGACAGCGTTTGTTAATTACTTTATGGGAAAATGATATAAATGGTCCCCGAACTTTGGTCCGATGTGTAATTTGTTCCTTGAACTTTTAATTTCTTTTCAACTAGGTAATCTAGTGTCCTTGTTCAGTTTATTATAATTTTTTCCCACAAACGCAGTGCGAGTTCCCTCTTTACAGCTCAGTTATGGGTTTGGGCGGTATTGCTAACTGCTGATATAATGTTCTTGAAATTGTTCTTTCAAATTCAATCAATTTTTTTTTCTTCAAGTCCCTAGAAAGCTAATAATTGGGAGGGTTTAGGTCTTGTCTTCTGGTTTTAAGCAGCACACATTCTTGATCATTATACCATTATGTTGGCAATACTGAATGCATCTAATTCATGGATGTGAGCTTCACCAATCACCATTATTGTGTTCCACAAATTATTGTCCAAAATGGACAAGCTACACATTTGGTCCATGGTTGAGCGAATAACCAAAGGAAGAATGACATAGGAGTAGAGATCGCATGCATGCCCAACAAAAACGATTAACTTGCTGGCTCATAAAGTTTGTCTTCTGTTGTCCTTTCTTTGCTTTATTGGAGGAATATCATAGGGAGCTAGGGAAACTCTTTAAGATTCAATTTGTCATATTTGAGCATCTAATCAAACTGCTTTCCAATCCTCAGATTTTGTTTAGTTCTGGTTTTACATGATGCTAAATGCATGCGTGAAAATTTCCTGTAGCGTGATCCAATGAGAATTTTCTTGTCGAGCAGGTTGTTCAAGAGTGTAAAGAGATTTATGAGAATTCACTTGTTGATGGGAACCCCCCGAAGGCAGGTTTCCTTTTCCCCAAGGTGAAGTCCTTATCAGCTTCCAAGGGCTCTTTGTGGAGAAAGTTGACTTAGTCCTGGCGGAATCTGCATTTTGTATCTATTGGACATAGCTCAAACTTTTGTTACTGCTAGTGATTTAGTGCTTTCCTCTCGTAATCGAATGTAATTCTTTTGACTAAATTTTCGTAGGTTATCCTAGTCTTTCTTTTGTTTCATTTTGTTTTTAATTTTTTTTGAAGAATATTGGATTATCATAAGGTGTAAATTGTGTAACTAGCGGGCCACTTAAGTTTTTGCGATTGTAACTTCTTACTGCATCGGAGGAGCTCTCCTGTCCCTTTGGAATGCAGTAGCGATTGAATCGGGAATCTTCGCAACTTTTCTGAACTCTGGTAGGTAACTTGTAGCACACCTAACGAGCACTGTCTTTTCTGTTTGGTTGAAGAACTCACCACAATGCGCGGTGGCTGAAAAAAGGGAAGCTTTTATTGGGTATTCTCGACCCATACAAGCCGTCAAATCCTTTAGGTTTTATTGAGATCCACATGATTTTACAGCTCATGTGAGCATTTACTTTCCTTCCTTCTTTGCAAGGCTTGCTGGCTAGCTCGTGCAGTCGATTGAGAGATTCTGTCGCCTTATTAAGCCAGCTTTGAAAGTGGATATTTGAACTGGTGACTGCTTCATGCGACGGTAAACTAAGGAATCAATGAAAATTTATTTCGTATAACAAAATAACTAGAGGAGAGAGAAAAATTCAAAACTACAAAGTCTCATTAAAGAAAGAAAACAAATGGGGAAGAGAGATGGGCCGGGAAGAGCCGGGTGGACAACAGGTGGACCATCACCTATGTAGCATGGACACGTGACACGACACGCCGACACGCATTTCCCAAAAAATAGAGAATTCATACACGTGTTTCGACGTGTTATATATTTATATATAAATGCAAAAATGAATAAATAATAATAAAAAGAGAATATAATTAATTCATACAAAAAATATTAATCCAACATTTGTTAATATCGTTCATTGTTTTAATTAGACAAAGATTGAACAAGAAATTCAAAAATTGCAAACATGAAAGAGTAAACTTGAAGGAACATGTCCTGTTTTATTATACTTGTCGGAGATTAGTGAGATTTCTTATAGTCTTAAACAGAGTTCGGAGTTCATGATATAGACTACCTTAGAGCTCTTCTGCAAAACAAGGTTCAAAAAAATGAAAATCCAGGACAAGAACCCTTGAAGTATGACCAAAAGAAAAGGAAATTACTAAATTCGCCATTGAAAATGTGAGAAATAACTCACAAACCAATAATATAGATCAAAAGAGATAACTCGCAAGCGATACTTGCGAGAGGCGGAAAGAAGCAAAAAAATAAAAATAACTTTAAGTATGTGGGGGCAACGGAACGACGCCAACGAGTAGAGATGCGTTCCATCGTCACTAACGGGAAGATCAAAACTTATAAGTGAGAAACTTGAGAGTAGGAATTTTCTTCTTTCCTTTTTTTTTTTTTTTTTGTTATTTTCATTATTTTTCATGTATTTACATTTTGACCCCTTAAGTATTGAACATTTTTAAAATTGACCCCGTGCGTGTCGGAATCGCATGTTGGAATTTCGGACTCATGAGTCGGAGCATGTCGGGAAGAGTTGACCACGTGTTGGATTTTCCGACACTCGTTGACCGCGTGTTGAAACGTGTCGGAGCGTGTCGGAGTGTCGGACACGACTCAAAGGCTTTTGGAGAGTGTCGGTGTTTCTTAAACCATCACAGGGCCACGGTAAGGGTGGCACGGCCACAGGCGACCGCTCCTGACCATGTTTCAAGCCGTGTGGACCCTAGCTTAAATTGGGCGGCAAATGATTCTGTTAGGTAAGAATATGAAATATTTTATGTCACTCAAAAGGCAGGTTTTAGTGATTGAATTAAAGTAGATAGGCTAGCTGATCAATCTTTGAATGAGAATTCACCGCTAAATACAAAGTTACAGACGTGGGAATACTATTTCATGGAATACTGTTTGCCATGAAAGAAGATGACTGCAGAGGACTGACATGAACCCGAAGAGCCAAACCTAAGGCTTTGTCGCCCTTGGCCAGCTTAGGAGAGGCTCAAATGTGAATGCGTCGGACCATGTTTGACTTTTGACTGACTTCTCTCCCTCTTTCGTTTCCTTCACATTTTTTTCTTTTTTCGGTTTTCCTAATATCAAAATTTACTTGAGATTTTATGTTTTACTTTTTCAAAAATTATGCGGATCTAACTCCATGTTAGCCTTAGATTTATGTAGTCAATTTCTGTCGAAAATCATTGATGTGACGGTGCAGTCATTATCAACTATCTTATGTGGTACATAGTCACATCCATGATTATTTGCGACGATTGGCTAGAAAGACTTTATTGGAATCTTGCACAAAACTTTATGCTAGAAACTTTCGGAGTGGATTAGCATTCATACAATAGGTTATAATTGATTGAGTAATTTTCCAGATTTTTTAGTTTTATTTTTCGAATGACATTATGCTACAATTCTTTTTTTCACTCTTCCATGCACAAGCAACAATTAATATGTGACAAAATCTACCACTTGTTAGTAATTTATGTGCTGCGTAGATCATATCCTTTCTTAGGATAGTTAATCAGACTGTCTTCCATATAATCAATGAAACTAATTTACAGACTTGTGGACAATGAGAAGTTCTCTGGTGAGAATCTTCAATCATTACAAAAGATTTATAAAAGGAAAATATATATATATATATATATATATATATATATATATATATATATATATATATATCGTACATATTTGGAGAATAATCTACAAACAAAATTGCTTATGTAGTTGATAGAGATATATATAGAGTATATGACTAGGACGTGAATGAAGCGACCTATTTTTTTTTTTGGTCGAAGAAGCGACCTAATTGAATATACGATTTGACTGGAAAATTTAAAAGTATCGTGACCTTTATCCGATTAAAGGAGAATTTGGACATATACATATATAGAGGCAATTTTTTCAAATCTTTCTTGGTTATAATATAGTCATTTGATTATCTTACACTAGGTTGGGAAGGTATCAAGGTTGGGATAGTAAGCAAACATGAGATCTCCGAAAAAATAAGCCTTCCCCTACGCATCCAAAGAAATAAGTGAAGCGATGCGAAGGCAAAACCTAACAATCCCCACGCACAAAAAACAAAATTCACTACTCGCAGAAAGAGCGTGACCACTTCTAGTAAATGTGTTGTCCGTGGACAGACTGGTTTGGTACCCGATCCGATGAAATGAATCATGAGATTAGAGGGTTTGGACAATGTAAGATTTCTAGAAAGCTTTTAGGGTGATGGAGAGGTTAGGATAAGGCCACATCACATTCCAACGGGTGGAGTATCATAGCTAAGGATGAGAAAAAGGAACTGCTCAGACCGGACCTGATGGCTGGTTCATGGGGTCATTAATTTGGTTCCCGCTTTTGGGTGTGGAAATGGCCTCCCAAATCACTCGGACTGGACGGATTTTTTAAATTTTTTAATTTCTTAAAAATCTGTTAAAAAAGAAAAAAGAAAACCCTAATCTCTCTCATTTCAAACTTCACTTACGCATGTAGACACCCACGAGTCGCACAACTCCTATTTCACTTATGCACGTGAGTAAGATGACAAGAACAAATCAAAATAGTAGTTGCTCATTCCAACAGAATTTTGCCACAAATTGGAAAAATCTATGTGGAACTTGCAATAGTTTATACCAGAAAAACAGGACATGTGATGTCCCGATCCGGCATTTAATCATGCGAAGTCGGCAAGTGCAATACTGGTGCATTCTTGTTCAATCTGTTGTGCATGCGACGGCTTCGATCTCGGCGTTCCAAATGGTCTCGCAGTATTGGAGGAAGCACGTGAATGACATATCAGTGGTTGACAGGATATCAGTCTTGCGTAGTTTACTGTATTCAACGATTGTTCTTTTACGTCATTAATTCGTAATCTCTTTTGGGTCGTCTCCTTTCTATTACTTTTGCGTTCGCAAGAGCTATTGAATGTCCAAAAGTTTGATTCCAAGTTCAATCTGATGAAGTAACCCGCCTATCGTTTTCTGCTTCATAGTCGACCCAACAATGGAAATCAAGGGTGCATAGAGTAAGGCAAATTTTCCTTAATCAACAGCTCATGAACGTGTAAACCACATCCGTGTGAGGAATCCCTTTGGCAAGTGGAATAAGTGACCATCAAAATCGAGTAAAATGCCATCAAATTTGCTCTTCATTTGTATCCTCTTCCCGTCACCCGCCCGGAAAATTAAATTACCCGAACCATTCATGGCGTGGATGACTTTTGATGGACTTCGACTGCGCATGCATACCAGCATGCTGAGTCACTTTCGAAAATTGGTCGGAATCACGACATTTTCTTTTCAGCATGTATTTACTAGTGCGCTGTAGTGACCGGCATATCTTATGCCATAATTCCTTCGAAGAATTGGCAAGTCCATATAGAGGAGACCATTGGCACAACCTGATGTGAACGAGCACTAATCTCACCACACAAAACCGCACTTTGCGTCTTTCCTCGAGAAAGCTTACGGGTCCTTATGCTTGAGAGGAACCTACCTAGCTACCTAGCTACCTAGCTACCTAGGGGGATGATAATGGATAGGGAGCACGCTTAAGCTTGACAAAATCTTGCAGTCATATTGAAAATCATTAAGACCACAATGGAATCTCTGTTGCCTTTACAAGAAACTCAGAACACTCACTTACGTAATTTCCATGGACAGTTTCGTCACGTGACATATCGATTAATTTATTTGAGATATTATTCTATTTTGACCCGTCTCATTTCGAATCTCACGTTTATATCCTTTGAAATATGGATAGACACTTTCCTAGGAAGTTACCTATCCTGATAGTGCTCTAACTTGAACATTCTTAATTTTATAGTTTCAAAGCAAAACTTGCCGTTAAGTCAAAAGACATTTCTTGAGTTAATTTTAATTTTCACATGTATATTCCAAAATCGTTCTCCCCTCGTTTGGTGCACACTTTAGTTCATTTCTAGCCCATTTGCCATCCTAAAAGTCTACTAGAAACTGTTTCTTATCCAAACCCTTTGGTCCCCGTGATCACTGCCTTCCCTTGTCGGACTAGGTCATTATAGAGATACTAAAAGGTAGCAAATGCTCAATCCAGACTTTTATGCAACAAAAATGCAATTTTATTACTAATATTATATTTAATCCATATCACTTTCAAACTATGAGTTCACAAACTTACAGAAAAGATAACATTACTTACCTAGAAACTCCTAAAACCAAACTATGAAGGTTACTCAAATTGTTGAACTTGCAATCTTATCAAATAAGTGGGAAGCAACATAAAAATATAGTAAAATGCTATAACAATTACGGATTGGCTAAACCAAGCTTACTCACTAACAAAACTATTCTTACATGATAACAAAACTCTCTTCCAAAATGGATATTCAAAGCTATCTACATTCGAAGCTTGAGCGCAATACTTGAGATATTGTGACATCCTTGAATTAACTCACTTGAGGTATTGTCCGTTCTACCCCATCCCATTCCGAAGTTCAAGATTTTGTCATTTAACATACAAGCAAAAACTTTCCTAGGAGGTCATCTATCCTAATAGTGTTCTAACTTCAGTATGCTTAACTTTGAAGTTTCATAGCAAAACTTGTCATTACATCAAAAAGCACCTCTTTGAGTTGATTCCAATTTTCACACACGCGCACACACACCCACCCACACAAGAATGCACGCACGCACGCACGCTTCAGAACTGCTTTCACACACACACACACACACACACATTTCAGAACTACTTTTCCCCATTCGATACACAATTCGGTTCATTCCTATTCCTTTCACCATCCTAGAAGTATGCCAAGAGCGCGCACACACACACACACATGCACCCACGCACACGCACACGCGCACGCGCGCGCATACACACACATTTCAGAACTGCTTTTCCCCATTCGATACACAATTCGGTTCATTCCTATTCCCTTTGCCATCCTAGAAGTATGCCAAGAGCCGCTTTTTGTCTAGACCCTCTAACCTTGGCAATCACTCCCCGCCTTCTTTGGATTGGGTTGTTACAGGAATACTAAAAGATAGTAATTACTCGATCCAGATTTTTATGCAACAAAAATACAATTTCATAACTCTACTATATTTAATTTATATGACTTTTGAAATGTGAGTTTACAAAGTCAAATAAGAGATAACACCATTCATCTAAAAATGTTTAAAACCAAACTATGAAGATTACTCGAATTGTCGAAGTTACAATCCTATCAAATAAGCAAGAAACAATATCAAGATCGAGGAAATTGCTACCTCAACTTTGAATCAGTTAAACCAAGCTTACTTGCTAATAAAATGACTTCCAAGTGCTAACAAAACTCTCTTCTGAAGCGGATATTTAAAATTATCCATAAAGAGGAGATTGAGTGTGAAACTTTAAATATTGTGACGTACCTGGATTAACTCACTTGAGATATTGTTTGCTTTGGCTCATCCCATTTCAAGCCTCACAATTTTGTTTTTTGGTGTAAAGATAGGCACTTTTTCAGGATGTCACCCATCCTCGTAGTGCTCTAGCCTAAGCACGCTTAATTTTGGAGTTCCTAAGCGAAGCTTACCATAACATCAAAAGGCACATTCGTAAATTAATTCCAATTTTCCCACACATACACATCCCATAATCACTCTCCCTAGTCCGGTGTACACTATGGTTCATATCTATCCCCTTCATTGTTCTAGAAGCTTGACAAGAGCCGCTTCTTCTCCCGGTCCTTTTGGCCTTGGCGATAACTCCATCCCTTCATTGGATTAGGTTGTTATAAGTTTACTAGCTTCTGCGTGGTTTGTCTCTAAATTTCACACCTATTGGAGGGAGTCCCATTCTAATACCATATTGTGACATCCCTAGATAAACTCACTTAAGGTACTGTTCGCTTTGGCTAGTCTTATTTTTAGTCTCATGATTTTGTCCTTTGGCGTACGGGCAAACACTTTTCAAAGAAAAACTTGTTGTTACATTAAAAGACAGCCTACGTGAATTTTTCAGATGAATATTCTAGAAGTGTTCTCCCTCGTTCGGTGCATATGGTTCATTCTTGCCCCCTTCGCCATCCTAAAAGCTTGCTGCGAGCTGCTCCTTGTCTAGACCCTTTGACTTTGGTGACCGCTCTCCGCCCTCGTTGGACTGCGTCGGCACGTATCAACTATTTGGAAAAGCTCATTCCTGCTTCCATCCTTACCTCAACAGCCCAGTGATGTGAAGCTTGCAAAATCAAAGATATTTACGTTAGTCTACACGTCATCCGGCAACATATTACAGGTTGATCACTATTCTATCCATTTGCTCTGGTCAAACCTGGCTCTCTAACAGGTGCGATTGGCTATTGTTGTGCAAGCGCATCGTGGCCAGGACACAAGGGTGGTGTCGGTACCAGAAATTACAAGGTTTGGCGCGTGATATTTGTCCATGTACATCAAATTCGATTTGTAACTAATCAATTGGGATTATGATTTATGACACAATCACTGCTGCCACATAGAAGCAGGCTTGAGTAGAACTTGTACCAAGTAAGAGGATAAAGAATAATTCTTCCTATACGGATCTTTGTCGATTCAAAAAGGGATTAATGGGTCCCACAAGCTGTAACGTAGCTGAACTCCTCTTCTCCCGCATTATTCTAGGTAAAAAGATTGCTTTAAAATAGAGGCAAAAAAACACTATAAATACACAATGACTCAAATAGTTTCGACATCGAAGTCACGCGAGAGAGAGAGAGAGAGAGGGAGAGAGAGGGAGGGAGGGAGGGAGGAGAGAGAGAGGACCTCCATCACACTTGAGTTGATAAGGGAAAGAAACAAACCTGAAATGGGGTCGCAGAAGAGTATTATGATGTTACTTTGCTTGGTTTTTGTAAGTAGAGAGCTCCTTTGCATTGCTCAAGGCAAGGTTCTCTATTATGATTTCGTAGTAAGACTCTTTTCTCTCACCTTTCTTTTAGTTTTTATTTTAACATTTTTTTAGCATCAATAATCACAATCAGTAGACACCACATTTATTTTTAAGCTCTTTTATATAAAGATGAATTTTTCTTTTTTAAAAGATGTGATCTTCGTGGAGATAGTGCGTCTAGACTATTGTAATCTAGTTAACCAATCCAAACGCTCGAAGTACATGTGCCATATTCAAACAGGACAATGTTGACGATTGATTCATAAAGTTGATTCAAAAAGAGATTTGACGTGTTTTCATTGTGTGTTTGGATACTATTTTTTTTGGCTCAAATGCCCATTTTGAGTTTGTCACATTGCTTTTCAAACAGATTTTGTATTTTCATGTTTATATCCAAGGAGAGATCTGTTCGTTACAAGGTTCCGATTTTTGGTAAACTGTTTTAGTATCTTAAGTTTCGAATTTATGAATGATGTCCAAGAAAATGTCTCAAATATTCATTTAGAGCACAGCTATAATGCCAAAATTTCCAGAAGTTTTCCCTATATTGAAGACTCTTTAATTGGCAAACCCAGGGATATCAACATGTGGTTGGGGTAAAATGAAAACAATCTATTTGATACTACTAACCAATATTATTTATAAAATTAGTAAAAAACTCCAGCTTAATCTCTTAATACAATTATGCCGATAAGCCAAAACCCAACTTGGAATTTAAATTGGCACTTTTTCTTCCATAGTGCCTTTCATTCTCAAATAGTCAACTTATATGAAAACCCATGTTACTAAAAAAGGAAAATGAATAATTTTCATAAAAAAAGGAGAACTGCCACTTTCTGTCCAATTTGTTGTTCTAAGTTTGGTTCCGGATAAAGCTGAAAACATATTTTTCATGGACTAATGAAAATAGTAGAAAAAGAAATTCGACTGTGGAGTAGTTTGGATTCATTTGCAGACGTATGATTCTGTGGGATGAAAACATGTAGCTGAAGGAGGCCAACTTTACGAAGCTGTGTAGCACGAAGAGCATGTTGACAGTCAATGGCAGCTTCCCTAGGCCGGAGATTCGAGTTCACGAGGGAGACACTGCCTTCGTCAATATTCATAACCATGGCAAGTACGGCATCACCATTCATTGGTACGCGAAAATCGACTCATTTGATTCTACCAATCTAGGAATCAATCACAAGAACCATTCACGGCATTTTTCTCTTGGATAGTCAAACCAGTTGATCATGGATGGCACAATCGCTTTTTGCCTGTTTCTTCTCTGTCCTCTTTGTTCAGATCCCGCCACCAGAGTACTTCGAGCTTGATTTTAACATTAGCCCATAAACCGGTTGCTCGTCTTTCGTCATTGTTTTCTTGTCTCCAATTTTCACAGTCGTTTCACTACATAGAAAGACCTAGTGCCTGCTTATCCTATACCAAAACTTGATTCGAGGGTTCGGCCATAATGAGAGTACATGCATTTAGTGCACTCAGTAGTATTTTTATTGACCATCAGTAAAGATGATATCGTGTATTCTCGAAATGGAGCTTTGATGTCCACCTAAATTTGCTTGATCAATGGTTTTCTATAGATCTGTCGCGACCTTCCTAGAGGAAGTTAATGGATTACTAAGCACAATGCTTAGCACGGACTCTCCCAAGTCCTACCAATCACAACTTAATACTCAAATTATCTTACCTTTCGGAGCCGCCACTAATGGTTTTGGGTTGATTAGACAAAACCAAGTAAAATGTGGAAGTACGTTTTACTTTCACAAACCAAAAATTCATGAGTACGGAGACTTGGTACATTTTCTCTTTGTTTTGAAAATGTTTTGTATGTTACTCTTGCTGATTCTTGCAATATTACGCCAGTAACATATAAAATATGATTATGCAAATGCACAAATGATAAAATGCTATCCAATGATCATAACCATGAATAAATTATAGAAAAGAATTCAATAACTCGGATGTACTAAAAAACAGCATGTTATTATCATTGCCGCAAGATTTTTTAGTTAAAGTTAACTAAAAAAGATGGGTACGAACCGGAAGCACGTTGTGGGAAGCAACTAGAAGGATGCAGCGGCAATGACCAACAGCAAATAACAAAGATGATGGCGTAGTAGCATCAACGAACAGCAGCAAAATAGTAGCGAACAGCAGTGAACAATAGTAGCGAACAGCAAGCAGCAAGTAGACAGCAGCAAGCAGTGGTAAACAGCAGTGACGAATGGCAGAAATTGACGATGAACAGCAGTAACACAGCAGCAATCGGCAGCAGCAAACAGCAAAAAAATTATCCAAGGACTGACGACTCAAGAAATGGACTGCATTGTGGTATGTGTAGAGGACTTCAGCATCATGGGATCGCTGGAAGCTTAGTGTAGTGAGACAATGACGTGAGAAAACTCCTTCCCCTACTGTGCTCCTCTCCCCTCCTTTTATAGTGTTCCGAGCACGCCCTTTCATGGCCAATTTTCGAATTTCCTTTTCCTCTTGCCTTAATTCATGGTTTGCAAATTAGTATGTGATTTCGTGGCCAGCTTAGTCTCTCTTGAACGCTTTGATTCCTTCCTTTTATCAAATTTCTTGCCTTCTTACTCACTTGATTTCTTGGCTTTTGATCTTTGATTGCACCAACCCATCGTGTGTGGTGAAAACTCTAGCTTCCGTAGCAGGAGCGCTTCGTAGGTTAATCGCCAATCGGATAATAAAAATGTCAACACAATCATCATGGAAATCCAATACATAACTTAAGCTAAGAAGAACAACTACAGAGACCAAGTTACGTTGAATATCTGGAGCATAAAGGATATTATGTGGGAATATGTTTCAACCACCACATAAAATTAATTTACATATGCCGATACCATTCACTTCAATTCTTGAGTTATTCCCAACATATATCCATCTTCTTCCAAGCTGTATTCGACAATACTCCACAAATGCTTATCGGTTTTTAGCTACGTGGTCTGTTGCTTCTGAGTCTACAGTCCACATTGGATGAGATTCAGCAAGCATTACAATGCTAGAAACAAAAGTATTACTTAAAATAATGGAGTAATATGGTACCACTTTTGGCTTAGTGCATTCACGAGCAAAGAGATCAATTTTGCCACAATTATAGCACTTCATCTTGGCCTTGTCTTTTGGAAGGTCTTAGCCCTCTTAGGTGCCTAATCAGTCTTCTTCCCTTTATTGTTGAATTGATGATTCCTTTTGCGCTTGAAGCCCGAAGTTTTGCGTGAACTCAATTCAACAATATAAGCATGGGTAGAGGATTTCGCAGCCTCTAGACACTCATCCTCTAATTCCAAATGACGCGCTATATCATCAAAAGTGACAATATTCTTATTATGCGTCATGTTGATCTTCATATGCTCCCAATTATCAGGAAGAGACCTTATAACGGCTTGAATTTAATGTTCATCAGTAAGGGAGCGAACCTGCCGACTTCAGCTCATGAATCATATTTGACATCTTCCGAAGATGCTGCCTCATCGTTACAGTTGAGCGCTTTCGGTATGTGTCAAATTTGATGGTAAGTCTCCTCAATTTAGTGGCAGATATACCCCAAACTTATCTTTCAAGGCAACCCACATAGCTTGAGATTTATCATAACTTTCAAACTCACACATGAGATCATCTTGCATACAGCTCAGTAACGTGATGCGAACAATGCTATTTTTCTTTTTCCAAGCTTGATAAGCTTCTAGGTCTCTCTTGTGTTGAGCTAAAGTTCCACGCTCAGCTTCGTCCATGGTGTAGTCGAGGGTTTCCAAAACCTCTTGCTCCTCAAGGATGTACGGAACCTTTCAGTCTCAAATATCATAATTGTCACCGTTCAGCTTCTCACCCTTATTAAGGTTAGCCACAATGGTTTTGGATGCCGAACCCATAATCAATTGCTCTTAACACATTGATATAATAAATGTAGAATCAATACTAGCACACCTTTCAGAGTAACACACATATTTAATTTGTAGCAAAGACAAACTAAATTAATAATAATTCAACAAAAGACACAAAAATGAATGTTCACTATGTTCCCAATTAGCTCCTATGTATGATTGTTCTATTATCATTAATTAGTTTAATTTACGCAAATTTTAAGTTCTAGGTAAGAACTCCTTCGAATTCTACCAACCTATAAACTCCTACTAGAAAAAATAATTACATGACTTCATGTAATTTCTTCATTTTTCCATTAATACAAAAACATAGCATGAAATGAACCAACGTACAAAAAATAATCATGCTACAACTACAATCAAAACCTGCAATTTAACATGTAACGGAAAAACAAGGATTTCTTGCAATTGTTCAAATTTTCTTGGAACTAGAAAATTACAAGTATATTAAACTATATACATGCTATCATCGAACCAAGCTCTACACAGCATATAAGACATCATTTTCATATAGGCAAGCTATTGTATTTCCTAAAACATAAGAAAATACAAGCTAAAAAAGAATAAATTATGCATTTATACCCTAAAAATATGCGTACTTAGGGTTCCGTACACAATTTCATACATTTATAAAACTCAGATATATAAATAAATATACCACAGTGTAAAGCACATCCATACGAATCAAATGCCACCGACCATGCTCCAATCGGAGCTGTCACGTGCCCACACGCGCTGCCTAAGTGTGCGGCGCGTGAGGCGCACAACGCCAGCGAGCCAAATGGCTCCTGGCCGGTTCGACCGATCAATGGTCGGGTTGGGTCGCCGGTTGGTCAACTGCCGTTGGCGGTGACGTTATCGATGATGTCATTAGGCGGTTATCGACCGTTGGATGACGTCACGGTGATGTTAGCACGCGTCGGTTCGCCGACGCGCGTGTGACGCACATGCGCTGGCGTGCCCAACGTGTTAGGCACATGGCGCCCGTGCGTAGCGGCTTCTAGTTGCGCGTGTGGGCGCGTTCGGTGTCCTCTGGCGGCGCTCGACCCATCCTCAGACTCGTCTCGACGAGTACTTTTATCCTATATATTTGAAAGTTGATTTTGGCCGAAAAAAGTATTCCGAAAACTGGCCAAAACCATACGGATGTACGAGACCCTAAACCCGTTCTTCGCTTCTGTTTGTTTTTGACGATTCAGATTGCAATTCTGAGCAATAAACATCCAGACAATGTAGAATTCAGTCTCTTGATCTCGATATCAAGTGGTAAATGAGAAAATTCGATGAAAAGCAAGGCAGAAATCACGACCAGGCTCTGATACCAATGTTGGAAGGAAGTCGGTGGAAAACGACTTACCTCTATCGATGCGTGATCAACAATTTACCCTGGAACGATCGTTGAATTGTGGATAAATCATGAACAAAAATACTTCATGTGGGTCTGAATGCAATCATGAGGAAAGCATCCGATTTCCACGGCGTAAATGCCAATTGTTCTTGTAAAGGAGAAATGGAGCACCTTTTTTCTTTTGATAGAAAGGAGACAAGAAATGGAGAGAATTTCTGAGTGTAGGCTCTGTCAATCGTTCCAACGATTGTCTTCAGGAGTCTTTTATATAACTCCCTCACACCTTCTCAAAAGGGTGTATTTCCATCGTAGCGTATCAAGACGAAATGATGCGTTCCAATCGCACTCCATCATGGGCGTACTAATTAAGTATAACACTTAGTTTGGTGATTGCTAGCCCTCCCTTCTGGCTAGTCGCCGGAGCCAAAGGAGGGAGGAGGGAGGAGAAGGTAGGAGAAAAAAAGAGAAAAAATTAATAAAATAATTCGATAAAATAAAATATTATTAAAAAAATTATCCCTGCCTTTGGCTGGTGGCCACGTTAGCGTTGATAAGCCAATTTTGGGCAGAAGGATTGAACTAGCACAATTGAAAAAATGTCTATGACTTAATTGACCAAAAAAAATAAGCTTATGACTAAATTAATATAATTGTAATAAGTTTAAGACATTTTTGGTAATTTTCCCGAGAAAAAATTGTCTAGAAAAAAAAAATTGTAAACCTATTGTATGACGGTTAATTGAGTACTAAACTTTTTGATTTGGTCAATTTAGACATAATTTGTTTATGAAAATAAACAATTATCGCTTACTAAAATCAATGTACTAAAAAAACACTTATCGTCCATGGAAAAAGTTTAGACATAAATTTTTGTTGATAATAAAAATATATTTTATTATCTAATTATCTTAAGCGATACAAATGATTATTTTTGGAGAAATATTTTTCAAATTATTTATTTCCACGGAAAAAATGGAGCCCTACTTATATAAACATTTTCATACGAAGTGTGCCCCTTTCTTGAAATATGTCCTTTTCCGATATTTAATATGCACTTTTTTACTATTTTTCAGTGATTTTATCTTTGTGTTATAATTTACACCTTATTTTTGTTAAACAAATAAAAATGGATAAAAAATGGATAAAAAATTCAAAATTCAAAATTCCCTAAAATGGACAATTGGAAAAAACGTTCAGAAAATTCCTGTAATTGATTCCATTAGATCTTTAGATCCTTGAAGCAATTTTGGAAATTCCTTTTCAGATAGACTCCTCTAAGTTGTGAATAAAATTTGAAAAATCGTTAATTTTTTTTTTGGAAACCTAATTGAATAATCTCTTAGAGCTTTACAATATGGGTTGTTTTATGTTGTTTTCATTTTTAGAGACAATGTTTAGGTCATTGCTTGTGCATTTCAATTTAATTTATAATTGATTATGCAAATTCAATTCATTGGCCGTTGTTTTTTGTTTTTAGCATGGTTAGGACTATAAACATCATATGAACACTTTAGCTAGCAATAGTCAAGTTTAGGTACCAAAAGTGCTCTAGTTAAATAGGTAGTATAATTAAGTCCTCGATTTTGAAATCTCTTCTTACGTATGCATCAAGATGATACTCTTGCGTCTTGATTAGGATTTCTAGTTGGCATTCAACAGTGACTAGTGGTAGCTCCTTTTAAACACATAGATTAGGAAAATTAATTACCTCTAAACCTAGTGAAAAGTATAAAAAAAGTCATAAACCTATTGCATTGGTACCAATTCAGTCCTAAACTTTTCAATTGGACCAATTCAATCCTAAACCTTTTAATATTGGTACCAATTCAGTCCATCCGACCAATTTTGGCTGGCCGGCACTGACATGGACGCCGACCGGACGCTAACGTGGCAAATTTTAATATATATATATATATATTTTATATTTTTTTTTTATTTTTTTTTCCTTTTCTTTTCTCCCTTCTTCCTCCTTGGACTGTTCTGGTGTTGGCCGGCGAGGGCCGCCGGCGAGGAGGCTTCGCCCAGATTTGGGTGAGGCTAGCCTCGCCTTGGCCTTGCCGCGGGCAAAGGTGGCCTCGCTCGTAGCTAGCGAGGCCATGGTGGCCATCACCAGGGCGGAGGCTCACTGGCCACTAGGCGAGGGCCGCTAAGCCCTCACCAGCCACCGATGAGGGTCGCAGCCCTTGCTCGGCCTCGCGTAGGGCCACGGGCGAGGCCAATGTAGCCCTCGCAAGGCCTTGCCGCAGGCGAAGGTGGCCATTGCTAGCACACCGGCTTGGTGATGGTCGCCTTTGCCCGTGGCAAGGCCAAGGGGAGGTTGGCCTCGCCTAGATCGGGGCGAAGCCGCCTCGCCCACAGCCCTAGGGGAGGCCGGGTGAGGGCCGTGACCCTTGCCAGCGGCTTGGGAGGGCTTAGCGGTCCTCGCCTAGTGGCCAGCGAGCCTTCGCCTTGGCGATGCCCGCCATGGCCTTGCCAGCTGCGGGTGAGGCCGCCTTCGCCCGCGGTAAGGCTAGGGCGAGGCTAGCCTTACCTAGATCCGGGCGAAGCCTCCTCGCCGATGGCCCTGGGAGAGGTCAGGCGAAGGGTGGTGACCCTTGTCGGCGGTAGGCGAGGGCTTTGTGGTGCGCTCGCCCAGTGGCCGGAACATGCCAAGGAGGGAGAAGGGAGAAAAGAAAAGGAAGAAGAAAAGAAAAAGGAAAATTTTCAAAAAAATTCAAAAAAATATTTAAAAATTACCACGTCAACGTCCGGCCACCGGTCGGTGTCCACTCAGCGCCGGCCGGCGAAAATTGGCTTGGATGGACTGAATTGGTACCAATATTAAAAGGTTTAGGACTAAATTGGTCCAATTGAAAAGTTTATGACTGAATTGGTACCAATGCAATAGGTTTATGACTTTTTGGTACTGTTCCCCACCTATTCTCGAGGGTGGCCCCTCGGAGTAACTACCTCTAAACTAAATATGGTAGGTAGGCCCAACCCCCACACTATACGTATGGATGCAAACCCCCCTCGTTACAATACATGCAACTCTCACTCGGACACGACTTGCACAAAGACTCCTAAATCCATCCCGAGCCTTTTCTTCCACCTCAGTCGACCCTCGACAAATCATGGACGTGGCTAATTCTGATGCAGTTTTAGTTGCATTTGGTCTAGGCCACCAGTTGGCAATCGGATAATGAATGAGGCTATGTCTTTTGTCAGTTCATCACCATTTCTGTTCGACGAGTAATTAAATTTTAGTAGCAACTTATGCTACTACATAGACTAGGATTCTGTACTATCGATTAGTAAATTAAAGGCCGACTATATCGTGCCTCCTTATCGTTGGCATAGTTATTTATATGAGACACCTTTATTACGAGATCATGGTAATTTGAACAACATTTTCCTCTTCTTTTTGATGATTTCGATCTTTTTTTTTTGTCAGTAGATAGAAGATTTCATTAAGAACAGAGCTTAAAACGGAGTCCACAATACACCGGCAGCAGTCCGCCAAAACCACGTCACAGGAACAACAAAACAATGTACCGATCTGCTACGACCATAAGTGAAAAAGTTTTCCAAAAAAAAAGTTGTAAACTTATCGTACACTTGTCAAATTAATTCTAAATTTTTTAATTTGGCCAATTTGGACAAAATTTGTTACAAAAATAAACAATTGTCGCTTCCTAAAATAAATGAACTTAAAATACTCTTATTGTCCACGAAAAAATTTAGATATAAATTGTTGTCGATAATGAAACTAATTTTTCAAGCGATACAAATGATTATTTTTAGAGTAATATTTTTCATATAATTTATTTTCCAATGAAAAAACGGAGCCCTATTGATATGAACATTTACATTTGAAGGTGCTTGCCAATCGGATAGCGGTAGTCTTGAGGACGTGATAAGCCCTTATCAAAGTGTGTTTGTGAAGGGTAGGAGGATCACTGATAATATCTTGATGGCCCAGGAATTCTTTTCTAACTTCCATCTTCATCCATACTTGCCTAAGTGTGTGATCAAAGTGGATTTTAGAAAAGCATATGATACGGTGGATTGGGATTTCCTTGAGGGAGTTCTTTTGGCTTTTGGATTTCTCGAGTTTATAACTCGCCTTATTATGACGTGTGTTCACACTCCCAAGTTCTCGATTGCGCTGAATGGGGAGCTTCACGGATTCTTTGCGAGTGGTCGTTGCCTTCGGCAAGGTGATCCTATCTCTCCCTACTTATTCACCTTAGTAATGGAAGTTCTTTCAGGAATCTTATGTAGATGCTCCTTGAAACCGGAGTTTAAATTCTTCTGGAGATGTAAGTCCATGAATCTCTCGCATCTTTTCTTTGCGGATGTCGTCTTTTTGTTTTCGGAGGCGGATTTGACCGTAGCACTCCTTAAAGAAGGCCTCCAAACCTTCTCTTCTTGGAGTGGTTTGCTTCCTAACCCAAACAAGAGTGAAATCTTCCTTGTTGGTGGCTCTCCGTCATTAAGGAATTAGATTATCTTTGAGTTGGGCTTTCCTGAAGGTTTTTTGCCAGTCCGCTACTTGGGGGTTCCTATCATCACCTCGAGGCTCACTAAGGCTGACTGCTGCACTCTCGTCCACCGCATTATGGCAAGGGTTCAATCTTGGACTCATCGCTTCTTGTCTTTAGCTGGCCGTCTGCAGCTCATCAGGTCAGTTCTTCATGCTATCTAAGCCTATTGGGCAAGTGTTTTTATTATATTTGCAGCTGTCTTGGATCATATTGAGAAAATCCTCAGGCAATTCCTTTGGAAAGGCCGGAGTTAGGTAAGAGGGGGTGCCAAAGTTGCTTGGGAGGATGTATGCCTCCTAAAGAAGGAGGGAGGGCTTGGTATCAAAAGGCTTAGAGATCGCAACAAGGCTGCCATGATGAAACATATATGGCTCTTGTTCTCAAATAAAGAGGCGTTGTGGTGTAAATGGGTTCACTCCACATTTTTAAAGGACATGAACTTTTGGGTCGCTAGGAAGCCTACCTTTTGTTCTTGGGCTTGTAAAAAACTTCTCAATCTCAAGAGTGAGTTTCGGAACGCCTTCTTTTGGAGGATTGGTGATGGCCGCTCGGTCTCGCTTTGGTTTGACAACTAGCACCCTAGGGGACTGTTGAAATTATACTTCTCAGACTCACTTATCTACAGTTCAGGTTTCTCTAGGTAGGCCTCAGTTGCAGACCTTTTTTCTGACGAGGGCCAGGCTCTCAGAACAGTTCTTGAGTTGTGGGATCATCTTTTGCCGTCCCCATCTCAGGGTGTGGATTGTATTTGCTGGAGGGAGAACCCTTCGGGCCGTTTCACGATTGCTTCTACTTGGGATTCCATTAGGCGAAAGTGGAATAGCGTCTTTTGGCATGATTTCATTTGGAATAATGCAATTACGCCAAGGTATCAACTTAACGTTTGGCTTATAGTGAAGCGCAGATTGCCCACTCAAGCTATGCTATTGTCTCACGGTAGAATTGAGAGGGGATCTCATGCCTTTTGCAATAAGATGCCTGATTCCATTGATCACTTATTTTTTGATTGCTCTGTCACGGCCAAAGTTGCTTTTTTTTGGGCGGCAAGATGCAATTTGCCTTGGCGGAACAGGTCTTGGGGAGAGAACCTCCTGTGGGCATCCTCCTTCTTGAAGGGCAAGGACTTCTTCAAGTGCATTGCTCATTTTTCCTTTGGGGCTCTTTGCCACATTATCTGGAAGAACAGAAATAGCATACTTTTAAGAGAATAACCCCTTACAGTCCCGGCTATGAAGAATCACCTTTTTAAGGTGGTTAGGGATAGAGCCAGCACATTTAGAAATGTCAACGACAACTTCAAGAATAGAAGATTGCAAAGGAGTTGGGGCATTGATCCCATTATCTTTTCGGATGACTCGTGATCGACCTTGGATTTGGCTGTCGCTTCAAGGAACGTAGATGCTTTGGAGCTGACGTCCTTCTTCCTTCGTTGAGGATTTGTATCTTTGCCGGTTGTTCATACCGTGCCTTTTGTTGTTTGTGCGTCCTCTTTGGGCGTTGTCTTCCTTTTACATCACAGCATCCTTTCACTCATTATGATTGCTCATTTGAGTGCAAGTTTTTAGTGCCGTGATCTTTTTTTGTACATTTGGCTTCCCCTCAGTATATTTATTACCTTTTACTAAAAAAAAAAAAACATTTACATTCGAAGCTTGCCGCTTTCTTGAGACATGTCCTTTTTTCAATATTCAAAATGCGTTAATATGTACTTTTTACTATTTTTAGTGATTTTATCTTAGTGTTATTGACGCAATTTTGTTGATATGTACCTATCCATTGACTAGCGTTGCTCACACACCAAGAGTTCAACATGGCTCACACACCAAGAGTTCAACATGCATGTGGCGTATCTAACGGTCTTGAGCTCCTTATCCGTATTAGGCATGGCTCTGAAAACGTCCATCGAAGATCCTTGCAATATCCATGTATTAATATTGGAGGAAATTCGAAATAAGGGTATGAAGTATCCTCATTTTTTTAAATAAGGACTTGAAGTGGATCTTATGTCAAATAAAGGCCCGAAGTGGCTATGTTAATCTCAAATAAGGGCTTGAAATGACCATGAAAAGCTTCAAATAAGGGCCTGATCTTGCCAGTCGTTGGCTGACTAAAGATACCAACCAGTAAAAGGTATTTTCGTCAAAATATAACTTTAATTTTAATTTTAATTTTTTTTTTTTTCTCCTTTCTCTTTTCTTTTTTTTTTCCTTTTCGGCGAGCGTCGGCGAGACGACCATGACCTAGATTTTGTGAGGGCTGGCCTTGCCTGTGGTTGGAGAGGGTAGCCCTCGCCCAGCACTCTCCGGTGGCTAGTCCTGGCCACCTATGAAGAAGAAAGAAAAAAACGAATAAAAAGAAAAAAAGAAGAAAAAAGGAAAAAAAGAAAGAAGAAATTCATAAAAAGTAAATGATGAAAATGCCCTCGATCAATTGAAAAGTTAGGCCATTCAATGAAATTGACATAGTCATTTCAAGTTTTATTCGAAATAAAATCCACTTCATGCCCTTATTTGAGAAAATGAGGACCCTCCTAACCCTTACTTGGAATAGGGTTTTCTTTAGCCATTTATTTGAGAAGATGAAATGTACTTCAGGCCTTTATTTGGAATTTTCTTTTAATATTATAGTGGTACTTCATATATATATTATATATATATATATATAGGGGGGGGGGGGGGGGAGAGAGAGAGAGAGAGAGAGAGAGAGAGAGAGAGTCGACTTATGAAGGAGCGAGCCATTTCTATCCCTGACGTTCAGTGATAGAACAGGGATCGAAACGCGGGGGCCCAAAATGGGTCCTTCTCTATGCGAGCTCCGATGGCTTCTTGCTCTGCGGGTGCATTGTTGTTGCTCCTCCCTCTGGCTAAAGGCGAAGACCATTACTACACTTTCATCGTGAGTTAGAGCTTTTTCCTTGTTCTTTTCTCGTCCGTTTTGCAGCTCGTTTTTGGTGCGATAATTGCCGTTTATTCTGCTTTCGTCTACTTGGGATGTTTAATGATGTTTGTGAGTGTGTGTAGCTTAGAGAGACCAACTTCACGAGGCTGTGCACAACGAAGAGCATGTTGACGGTGAACGACAGCTTTCCGGGGCCGGCATTGTACGTCCGTAAGGGAGACACGGCCTATGTCAATGTCATCAATGAAGGGTACTATGGAGTCACCATTCACTGGTAATAATATCAATCTCTCTCGCACGTGCACGCGCGCACACAGAGAAAAATATATTATTTTTGTCGAACATGGAAAGTCAGGCCTTGTTCTATTTTACAAGTCAAATGCAAATGTGTTGAGCGGTGGCAAAGAGATTTCCTCCGGTCTAATGTGCTAAGTATTAGGACGCACCTATAAGTTGTATTAGAGAACTCTTACATAAAAAAATTGGTGTGGTGTTAAGTAATTAATACATTATAATTGGACATAACTCATTAGCTTAAGCCTTTGAGAAAAAGCGGGTCTAATTGGATATATGAGTGACGGACATCTCAAGTGTCAAAACTTGATATATGAGGACATTTAAATGCCAAAAATTCGGAAATATACACTTAAGTGCTAAAATCGGATAAAAATGAATCAATCAAGTGCTAACGGCGAGAAATTTAGGTTGAATTATTGCAAAACGACATCGTTTTGCACGCTGACGTGGTTTGATAAGCCGAAAACGATGTTGTTTTACATGCTAACATAGTTAGATAAGCTGCAAATGATGTCATTTTGCCTCAAATTTGAATTTTAATATAAAATTAATTAAATTAAATTTAAAAACTAAATTGAAAAAGAAGAAGAAGATTGTAGTGTTCGGCGAGGCTGTGCAAGCCCTCGCCGCTGCCTCCCTATTTGTTGCCCGGAAGGACATAAAGCCGCCTCCCCACCGTCGCCACCTCCCCCACCTCTCGCAGTGTTCAGCGAGGGCTGTGCAAGCCCTCTATTGGAACTCTCTCATCTCTCTCTCCCTTCTCTCATCCCTTAAATGCCGTCTCGTAAGTAACTTTTTTTTGCCAGGTATTATTGGGGAGCTATCTAGACCCATTCCCTATACTGGAGCTCTGTCATCTCTCTCGCCCAGTCATCTTTCTTTCACCAAACACTTTTTCCTCTATTTTCATTTTTCTTTTCTATTTTTTTAAATTGATATTTTAATTATTTTATTATTATTTTTTTTCTTTCCTCCTCAGCCGGTGGTTGGGCATAGCAATACTCCGCAACTAGCCATAGAGTCGTGGGGAGCTTGCCCAAGGTCGGTGAGGCTTGAGCTCGCCGAGGTTGACGAGCTCGCTCACTGCTACTTCACGAGTCGCGGTCTAGCAAGGCTTGCCACGACTCTTGAAGCCTTAAGCTCATAGACTGTGACTCACAAGGCCTCAAGCTCATGAGTCAGTAATGAGGCTCGAGCTTGCCTGTGGTCGATTGCCGATTATCGTCATGCTTGGTGATTGGCCAAAGAAGAAGGAAAAAAAAAGAAAGAAAAGAAAAATAATTAAAAATCAATTTTAAAAAATAAAAGAAAATTATTGAAAGGAGTGTACGAAGGAAAATCAAATCAAAATTTCCTACTAAAACTGTAAAAAATATTTTCTAGTTCATTTTCAAGTTTCAGCCGAGTACAAAAAAATACTTGAAAAACATTTTTTTAAATCGTTGCATTTTTTGCGAAACGAATGAAACCTTATCATCATCATCATATTATCATCTTCATCGATTATAAGACACAGATGAGAAGGAAAGGGACTTACGAAGAGTAGCTCGAAAAGTTGGGTAGGACTTTCGGACGGCCCATGTGCTAAGTCGTGCTCAATAAGGTTGAGCATCGATGTGGTACGATTTTCACAGATGAGAAGGAAAGGGACTTATCAAGAGTAGCTCAAAAAGTTGGGTAGGACTTTCTGACGGCCCATGTGATAGTCGTGCTCAATAAGGTTGAGCATCGATGTGGTGAGGTGCGATTTTCCACTTTCATCTTGGAATCGCATTTGTTTCGCCTCCATGTTATTTCGAATATTTATTTTCTGCGACCATACAATTACAGAAAGAGAAAAAAAGCAGAAGAGCTTTCCTAACAAAAGCAAAATCATTCTTAAAAGTTCAACATATAATATTTAATTGCTAGAATTGATACTCATATTTCCGAATTGCTCATATAGTTTCTTATGCTGATAGGCATGGCATTAAACAACCAAGGAATCCATGGTTCGACGGGCCAGAATATATTACCCAATGTCCAATTCCTCCGGGGACCAACTTCACTTACCAGGTTCTATTCACTTCGGAGGAGGGAACCCTCTGGTGGCATGCGCACAGTGACTGGAGCCGCGCCACAGTCCACGGTGCAATCGTTATAAAGCCCGCCCTGGGTACAACTTATCCTTTTCCGGAGCCCGATGATGAAGAAGTCCTCGTCTTTGGTATGTCGTTTAATACAATGAAAAGTGAAAAAATCATATAGATTGTCGTTTGTTGTGTATTCGCGAGCACTACGTCAGTATAGATTCTACTTGCAGCATCTTGGTACGACGAAGACGTGATGGAGTTAATGATAGAGGTCCTTTCTGAAGGTGGACAGGCGACAGTATCAAATGCTTACTGCATCAATGGCCAGCCTGGTGATTTTTATAATTGTTCCAGAGGTAAAAAAATCATTCAAATATATATTTATATTTGTGTCTATACCATCATGCCTCTGGGAAAAGACATTGATTTGGTTTCTGGAGATCAAGTACGCCTCTAGGAAATTTGCCATGGGTGAATCAATGCTAGAATTAGACCATTCTCATTGAAATCTAAATCTCGAATTGGTTCTTGACATGTTACAGAAACCACGTATAGAATATCCGCTGATTATGGCAAGACCAATCTTCTCCGTCTAGTCAACTCGGTGCAGAACACTAACATGTACTTCGCCATCGCTAACCACAGCCTGACGGTGGTCGGATTGGATGGAGCCTACATCAAGCCCCTGGTCACGAGATACATCATGATAACCCCAGGTCAATCGATGGACATTTTGGTCACGGCCGATCAGCCGCTCGGCGAGTACTACATCATTCTCTCACCTTTCTTTGATGGGCAAGCGGACGATTTTGACCACAGCATCGCCAGTGCGATCTTCCAGTACAGCGGCAACTACACTTATACTGGATTGCCGGCGTATCCGAGCGATTTTCCAGGATGGGAGGACAAACAGCCCGCAAATTTTTTCGTCAAGCAACTGAGAAGCTTGAATTCAGTGGAGCACCCCATTGATGTCCCCAAGGACAACGAGATCACGACCAGGATGTTCATCACGATCGAGGTTGGCCTCAGGCATTGCCCAAACGACTCGTGCGCGGGACCGCTAGGAAATCGCCTCGCCGCTGCATTGAACAACATTTCTTTTGCAAACCCTTCCGTGGATGTACTCCAAGCATACTACAAGTACGACATGCTATCCTCTTTCCTGCTTTTTGCTTCAATTTGTTAGGGCTAAATGGATCACCTAGAGAAGGATGAATAGGTGATAGTGCGGAATAAAATAAAAATTAAAAGATATTGCGACAAAACGACCTCTAACCACAACTCGAACAACTATCAAATTTTATTGGTGTGCAATTAACCCTTATCACAGGTAAAATAAAGAGAGTAAGGAATAAAAAAATTGCACACAAATGATTACAGTGATTGACAGGTAAAATAAATACTCAAGCTCATGTGAACAATTTCTCACACACTCTAAACCTCTAAAAGATTACACAAAATAGCTCACAGAAACGAATGTATATGGTTGAAGATCACTCAAGACTTATGAATTATAAAGTTCACAATTTCAGCTTCTTGTTTCCTTTCAGTATCTAGACCTTCTTTTGTAATCCTCATTATCCAAGTTGACCATTAGACATAACTTTAGAGGATCGCTCACCCAATCTACCCATTGGACTTGAACGTTGTCAGAAGATCTGATTGCTTCAAGGTTGCCAAGATTGAAGTCTCTCATTGATTTTGCCGCCCATACAGCAGATGGACTTTCCATAAGAAGAGTGCTCCACTTGGAAAGAATATTTCGCCTCTTGTAGATTGATTTATCCAAATCTTGCTATATTCCACCTTGAGAGATTTGGATTGATATACTTTCCTTCTTAAATAGATCTTTTAATTCTTGCAAGGAATCTGCCAAATTTCCGGCCGTTGCACGAAAATTATTTTCCTGATCAATATCACTGAGTATCAAATATTAAGGATATGAACTTTTTCATGACTTAGAGTCTGATTCTCTAAATTTGATGAGTAACATTTGATAATGCTCATCAAAGTTTCCACATGGGAAATCTTATCATCGAGAATCAAAGAGCGATTAAAGAAAATTTTGTTAATCATCAAAACTACTAAGGGAATTTTCCTCAACAGTCTTCCCCCTAGTTGATAATGACAAAACTTTTATAGCAAAACCAATTTGAAAGAAGTGATTTTGATAAAGCTCTGAAAGTAGCAGGATCTATTTCCAAAGTGCAATCTTAACATATAAGAATGATAGATAAGATAATTGAGATTCTTATAAATATTCTAAATACTGCAAGATAAGAGATAGGAAAGCTTTAATCAATCTTGCAAAAAATAAATCCTCAGATTATGGATTGCATCAACATCCTGGCATTATTACATCAAAATCCACGAAGTTCTGCATCTTCATATTTCTCCCCCTTTTTGTCAACAGCGAAAAAGGTAATAGCAACCATATAAAAGCAAACTAGTGTATATATATATAAGTTCAACACTTAGTAGCAAACTGACATAGCAAACCCAAATCATAACTGAAGCAAACTGATAAGTCAAGCAAAAAACAAGCCAACACAAATGGAAATTGTCTTTAGAAATTTTGAGAAGAAATTGAAAAGACTATGTTGAGGTGGAGGGTTGGCTTTGTCTTGAGTTGGGGGGTTTGAAGGAGGGAGATCATCTAGAGGCACAAAGACAAGGGCATAGTGACTCATGTGAGCGATTTTGTTCTCAAGGTTCTTCAACCTTTTGTTGCCGTCCTCTGGGAGCCTCTTGATTTGACAATTCAGTTCCTTGACCTCATCCTTGAGTTCCATCAGAGCTTGAAGGATGTTCTCATTGGAATCGGCTGTAACCCCTGGTTGAAGAATGATCTCAATGGATGGATCATGCTCATTTTCCTTTCCATCATGCTTTGTCTCCTCAGCTCTTACAGTCTGTACTTGCTCCCTCTCAATTGGAGCATCCTTATATGCTTCTACTTCTCTCTCTACATCTGCTTCTTTGTCAGCTACCACAACATTTTTATCTACAACTGAGGTAGTAATCCCTTGTTTAAGGGTTACTCCTATATTCTCATCAGGATTCCGGGGTACATTTGCCAGCACTTGTTCACCCTGCAACTGATTCAGAGCTTATTTGATTTCTAGATGATTTGATAAAGTGGCATTGTCCATTTCAGTAGGCGTTTCTTTGCTAACACTAGCCACAACTTCTTGCAACACATTCCTAATCAATGCTAAGGTATCAGTCACTTCCTGCTCTTTCTCCTGCACAATTGCTGGAGGGTCAGTCACTTGCTATTGTTGGGGATTTTCCACATCATCTGGCTTGTCCAATTCAGTTTCATCTGTAGTTTTATCTTCTTCCAAATCTTCATCCAGATCAAAATCCTCATGTATGAGGCTATCTCCAATTTTGTCGATTAGCTTATCCAGATCATCTTCCCGATCTTCTATTAGATCGAAGTCCTCAGATGATTCTTCAGTCAATTTTTGCAAGAGTGACTGAGATCCACTCCTATCAATATGAGTTTTTCTTTTTTTCACAGGTGGTGAAACTAAGTCTGCCACTGGACTTTCAACATCTGTTCGGATTGGCTTTCCATGTCTATCTTGCCATCTTCCCTGAACAAACCTAAAACCCGTCTTTTTCATCATCTTTTCATCTATCGACAAAGAAAGGAGTTGCTTTTTCTTGAAACTGTCTGGGATCTCGATATCATAATGCATGAAAGTTTTGGTAATCAAGGATCCATAGGGCAACTGTCCTTTGGATTTTAAAACAGTTCGGTATATGTGAAGAATAACCATGTGTGTGAGTGAAACATGATGATTATTTAAAAGAGCCCAGATGATTTTGGCTTTGTATCGAGATACATCTATTCTAGAGGAACCTCTAGGTCAAAGACATTTAATGATGATTTTGTGCAAGACAATTTGCTTCACAGGAAAATTGTGATGTGAAACATGAGATAGAGCATCTCTTGAAAAATCAGAGATACCTAAGATTGATTGATAAGCCACATCAAGATCAATATCAATCGGAACAAAGTCTGAGTGATTGACACTGAGAATTCTTGCTATATTAGTAGCATGGATAAAAATAGATTTATCAAAAATAGTTAACTCAATGCTGTTGGGAGAGTAAAATGAAAAACTCGAGTAAAAATAGGCTGTTAAAGAGGGATAGTTTGGAAAATTTTCAGCACAGATTAGTCATCGGAAGGTTGTAAAAAATTTGCTTAATCTTAATCCTAGACGACTCAAAAAATTCAAAGTCAACAACCTTATGTATTATCACTCCTCTTTTCATCAACCTTTGCAAATACTTCCCGTGGCCAATCGATTTGATCAGCTTTCCAACCCTACTCCCAAAAGCAATATATCCTGTGAGTTTTCTTTTGAAGTTCATGAACAACTTCTCATCATTATTGCCTTTCCTACCATCATCCAGATCCACTACTCTAGCCTTAGAAGATTTTCCGTTCTTTCTAGACATAGGGGTTTTACCATTTTTTCTTTCCCCTTCCTAGCAACAGAGCTTATCCCACTAGAGGTTCCGATTACCACGAACAGTATAGTATGAATGGGATTTGCAAACATTAAGTCTAGAGCCTCCTCACTATCGAACCCATTCGTAGCTAAGAGGGTACATATTACCTATTCGTTGTTTCTCAGGCTTCATAGCGATGCAATGGCCTCTTTCAACTTGGGCCACTTAGCTGAAGAATCACTCTCAGAGGCTGCAGGAGCATTACTTGTAGTACCATTGACATTGTCGGAAGAATATGACAGTTCAAAGTGCTCGATGCTCCCCCTCGCTCGCAATGTCATTTCGGCTATACGTTTAGATCTTCAAGAAGCAGAGGGTCTAGATTTCGTTCCTTAGGTAGATTTGGGGCCATGAATGATCTGGAGAGAAAAAAGTTTCGATCTTTGAGAGGATGAAGGAGAAGGTTTTGAAGAATCAGGGTTTTGGAGAGAGAAAAAAAGGTGGTTTAAGATAATGAGGAGTTCATCTCGGAAAAGATGTAAAATTATAAATAGCAAAATTTTTGGAAACTGAATAAGGGAAACTAAAAAGACATGATTCTTCAATAAGCGGTTTTCAAAAAAAAAAAAAAAAAGTTGAATAAAAATCCGATTTTCAAGAATTAACTGTAAATAAATTTCTAAATAAATAAATATGGAGAGAATAACTTGTACCTTATTTCTTGCCACACATAGAACTTACCCGCCAAAAAATCAAATCCTATGAAATCCAAACGACAATGTCTAGAAATATTATCCGAAGATTCCTGTCTTAAACACTTCGATCAAACAGGTTAATAATCCCTAGTTCATTGCAAATGAAATCAAAAGCTTTCTTTATAAAGGTTTAGTAAATTTATCTGTTAACTGATTTTTCAAATCAATGAACTGAATATTAATGTCATCGTTTTGAGTGTGATCTCGGTTGAAATGATGCTTAACCTCGATATGCTTGGCTCTGGAGTGCAAGATGGGGTTCTTCGTAAGATTAATGGCACTGGTGTCGTCACACTTGATTGTCATATTTGAGTCTTCAACACCAAAATCTTTCAACTATTGCTTCATCCAGAGGATCTAAGCATCACATGCTTCTAGGTGCCATGTATTCGGCTTCAGCTGTTGATAGAGCCATTGTACTCTACTTCTTAGAGTACTAGGATATCAACATATTACCACCCGCCTGGGTGGCACTGCTGGCGGTGAGCTTCTCCTCCTAACGCAAGGGGAGGAGTTCGATTCCCGGGCGTTGCAAGGGTGACTTACCGGGGCACGAGGGGTGGTGGTGACTCACATGCCTCCCCAGGGTTTATTCCGCCGCGCTGTCGGCATATGGAGCTTCCTTGGGTCATAAAAAAAAAACATATTGCCTAACATCTAACAAGTTCCAGATGTACTTTTCTTATCTATTTTGCATCCTGCATAATCTGCATCAGAATATCCAGACAAAACAAACTTTGACCTCTTTGGATACCAAAGTCCAAGAGAGGGGTAAGTGTTCAAGTATTTAATAATTCTCTTTACGACAGATAAGTGTGACTCTTTAGGAATTGATTGAAATTTGGCACGCATGCAAACACTAAACAGAATGTTAGGCCTAGAAGCCGTAAGTTATAAGAAAGATCCTATCATACTTCTATACAACTTCTAATCAACCTTGTTACCCTTCTCATCTTTGTCAAGCTTTGATGAGTGAGACATTGATGTTGCTGTCTTCTTGGAGTTTTCCATCTTAAATTTCTTCACAAATTCTTTGGTGTACTTTTCTTGAAAGATAAAGGTGCCATTTTTTTCGTCTTATTTAAAGTCCAAGGAAGAAAGTCAGTTCTTCCATTATACTCATTTCGAACTCATCTTGCATTAGACTTGAGAATTTCTTGCAAAGATTCTCATTAGATGATCCAAAAATAATATCAACATATATTTATGCTAATAAGATATCCTTACCTTCTCTTTTTATGAAGAGTGTAGTGTCCAATTACCTTTGACAAAACCATTTTGGATAAGGAAGTTGCCGAACCTTTCGTACCAAGCTTTGGAAGCTTGATTCAGACCATACAATGCTTTCGTTAGTTTGAAGACATGATCAGACTTTCTAAGTTCTTTGAATCCAGGAGGTTGTTTTACGAACACCTTCTCTTTGATGAAGCCGTTAAAGAAAGCACTTTTCATGTCCATTTGGAAAAGTCTGAAATCATGGAAACAAGCGTAAGTAGGTAAAAGTCTGATAGCCTCTAATCTAGCCACTGGAGCATATGTCTCATCATGATCTATTCCTCCCTTTTGACAGTAGCCTTTAGCCACAAGCCTTGCTTTATTTCTTGTGACTTTGCCTTTGTCATCCAGCTTATTTCTAAACACACATTTTGTTCCAATTATCGGATGATCCTTTGGCCTTGGTACTAACTCCCAAACTTCATTTAATTTAAACTAATGAAGTTTTTTTCGCATAGTTCTTATCCAACTTTCGTCTAAGAGAGCTTCCTCAATCTCTTTCGACTCAACTTTTAAAATGAGTCCTTAAATACTGATAGCATCTTTCAGGGTTGATCTAGTTTTGATCTTATTATTGATGTTTCCAATGATGAGATCTTTTGGGTGGTTGGATTTGTGCTTCCATTTTTTATTATATTCGTCATCAAATCTTGGAATTTCTTTTTCACCAGATTGCTTCTTAGATTGATTAGATGTTTGAATCGAAACTTCTGATTTTGGTATCTTCTGAAATTGTTACAATTGCTGAACATACTCTTGTTGTTGAAGAGTTTCAGACTCTCCTACAGAACCTTGATTATTCTCATCAAACTTCACATTGATTGATTCTTCCACACGAAAGTTCTTGTTGTAAGTCTGAAGGCCTTACTGGTGGATGAATATCCTAAGAAGATTCCTTCGTTTGACTTTTCATCGAACTTTCTAGGCTAATCATTAACATTATTAAAAATAAAACACTTGCAGCCAAATACTTTAAAATATGAGATGCTTGGCTTTCTGCCTTTGAAAAGTTCATATGGGGTTTTATCCAAAGAAGGTCTAAGAAAAACACGATTTATAATGTAGCAAGTAGTAGAGACAACTTCTACCTGAAAATATGATGCAACTTGGCTCTCGATTAAAAGAATTCTTGCCATTTCTTGCAAAGAACGGTTTTTCCTATCTACAACACCGTTTTGTTTAGGAGTGTAGGGAGTTGAAAATTGATGCTTAGAACCATTTTCATCACAAAAATTAGAAAAAAATTGATTTTCAAATTCACTCCCATGACCTGTTTTGATGCAAGAAATGGTGTAACCCTTTTCGTTTTGAACTCTTTTTGCAAATTTTGAAAAATGTGAAAATGCTTCATGCTTATGTGTGAGAAAGAAAATCCAAGTGTACCTGGTGTAGTCATCAACAATGACTAGACAATACCTTTTTCCTTCAAGGCTTTGAGTTATTGTTGGTCCGAAGATGTCCATATGAAAGATTTGTAATGCGCGTTTAGTAGTAACATAATTAATAGGTTTGAAAGTACTTCTTGCTTATTTTCCAAGAGCACAAACTGAGCAAGTCTTAGATCTTTCAAATCTAATGTCTAGTAACCCTTGTACAAGTTTCTTTATTAACAACTTTTGGATTTGTTTGGTCCTGATATGCCCAAGTTTCTTGTGCCAAAGATTTGACTTGTCGTTGATGGATACTAGGCATTGTATATCATCAGACTTTATGTCTAATAGATATATTTTTCCATGCCTTCTCCCTGTAAAGGATTATTTGTTATCTTGACTTGTTCCAAAGCACTTGTCTTCTAGGAAACAAATTCTAAAGCCGACGTCACAAAGTTGACTGATGCTAAGAAGGTTGTAATTCAGTCATTTGACTAATGAAACGTCTTTAATTGTAAGACTTCCTATTTTGACTGTGCCCATGCCAATTATCTTTCTTTTATTGTTTCCATCGAAGGATACACTTCCACCATTATATCTTGAGATTTCAATGAACTTGGATGGATCTCCTGTCATGTGTCTTGAGCATTCGCTATCTAGGTAGCATTTATTTGCCTTTTTCTTTGGTACTTGCAATCAACAAAACAGATTCAAGCTTTCTTTGGTACCCATAATTGTTTGGGTCCTTTTCAATTTGAAGGTTTGGTCATATTTAGAATGTTTCTCCGAATTGGTCTTTAACCATTTGGGCAATCATTTTCAAAATGATCTGGATTCTCGTGAGCACTTAAGGAAATTTTGACCAATAGGCTTTACAAATTATTTTTGAAATTGATGTTTGTAAAGAATTTTCAAAGGTCTTTGTTTTATTCTTTCTTCAATTCTTGGAAAATCATTTTGAAGATCATTTGAGATTTTGCAACCAAGACCAAACTCCTTATAATAAGGTATTTGAATTGAAAGAATATGTTCTAAGCTTTTTGAACCAATGGAAAATATTTTCGTAACATCAGAAACTTCCTTTTTCAAATGCTTGTTTTCTTTCAAAACAAGGTCTTGACTCTCTTGAGATTCGGAAGGATTTTTCTCAAGAGTTTCAATCTTTTCTTTTTGAAAAAGATATTGTTGCTTCAATTTCAAATTTTCCTTTTTCAATTCAGAAATCTTTTTAAATGCAGCTTTGTGATTAGAACATAACTCATCTATGTAATTTGAGATTTCTCTAGGTATATTGAAATTACTTCCCTCAATTTCATCTTCTGATTCTGAATTTGCCATCAAACAGATGTTGGCATATTCTTCATCATTTTCTTCGCATTCCGTATTATTTCTAGTCTCAGCTTTCAGTGCTTTCTTGTTTTTTCAAACTTTTTTTCTTTTCCTTCAATAGAGGGCAATTTGGCTTGATGTATCCTCTCTTCTTGCATTCAAAACAAATCACATCTTTGTTATTTTCTCTTTCACTGAAGTTCTTCTTTTGATCAGATGATTTGAAAGATCTTTTCCTTTTAAATTTTCTTCCTTTTCTGGCCATTTCTTCTCCATGAGGGTCATTTCCTCGTCATCTTCATCCTCATCCTCAGAATCTGTATCATTAGAATCATAGTTAGATTTTAATGCAATCATTTTTTTACCTCTGGATTCTCCTTCTTCATTCAGACGTTCCACTTTATATGATTGAAGTGTTCCTACAAGTTTGTCTATGGAAACTAATGAGATCATCCGACTTTCCCGAATGGACGTTTTGATATTATTCCATTCCTTGGATAACCTGTGAAGGATTTTGTTTACTTTCATGGAATCGAATATTGGTTGTCCTTGTTACGTCAAGCTGTTGACAATGTTGGTGAATCTACTGAACATACCAATCACTGATTCATATGTCTTTATTTTGAAGGATTCATATTGCCCGAGCAAAAAATTTATTTTGGTTTCCTTCACTCAATCAGTTCCTTCGTACGTCACGTGCAACCTCTCTCAAATTTCTTTAGCATAGTCACCTAAGAATATGCGGTTATATTCAGTAGAAGATAAAGTACAGTATAAAAAGTAAACTGCTTTAGCATCTAAAGCTTCTCTCTTGGATAATTTTGTCTCAGACATGGCATCGACTTCAGGTTTTTTGCTATCCGTGTCCTTTTTGGAGGAAAAGGCTCCAGGCCTAACACCTCTCAGAACTACATCCCACTCCAAGGGATTCTTGGATTTGATGAATGCTTTCATTTTATTCTTCCAGATGTTGTAGTCATTTCTATCATAGTATGGAACCCTTGTGTCACTTTATCCTTCCATAAGTCCTAGTGCAATAATACCAACCATCAAAAGATTGTTAACTTAGAAGTAATAAAACATTTCAATAAAGAGTAACCGAGCTCCGATACTAATTGTTAGGGTTAGATGGATCACTTAGAGGGGGTGAATAGGTGATAATGCAGAATAGTTAGAGATTACAAGATCTGAGTAATGAATATTCAAGCTCGTGTGAACAATTCCTCACACACTCTCAATCTCTTAAAAATTACACATAATAGCTCATAGAAACGGATGTATATGATTGAAGATCACTCAAAACTTGAAAATTATAAACTTCAGATTTCAGCTTCTTGTTTTCTTTCAACATCTTGACCTTCTTTTATAATCCTTATTATCCAAGCTAACCATTGGATATAACCTTAGAGGACTGCTCATCCAATCTACCGATTGGACTTAAACGTTGTTGGAAGTCTCTCACTAATTCTGCCACCCATATAGCATATAGAGTTTCCATAAAAAGAGAGCTTCATTTAAAAAGAATATTTCGCCTCTTCTAGATTGATTTCTCCAAGTCCTGCTATATTCACCTTGAGAAATTTGGATTGATACACTTTCCTTCTTGGTTAGGTCTTTTAATTCTAGCCAGGAATCCACCAAATTTCTAGCCGTTGCACGAAGATTATTTTCCTGATCAATATCCCCGAGTATCAAATATCAAGAATATGAACTTCTTGATGACTTAGAATATGGTTTTTTGAGTCTGATGAGTAACGTTTAATAGTGCTCATCAGAGTTCCCACCTAGAAAATCTTACTATCAAAATCAAAGAGCAATTAAAGAAAGTTTTGTTAATCATCAAAACTAATAAGAGAGTTTTACTCGACACAATTAATTTGGAATGGTCTCAGTGAAACTAATCAAAATCGAAAATATGACCTGTAGGAGATACCATCCGTTTTACCCACACCAACCTGATATTGCATAAATGTTAATAAAATTGATTTTGTTGGAAGAATATTTGGCAGAAGAAATGACTAACCTATTTGATACGCAATAAACAAATTATCTAGGAATGTACATTGAATTACGAGCGAACGATGGACGATATGACTTCACAATGGTCCGAATACAATCACAAGAAAAGTATTCACATTTTACAGTGTTAATGTCGATTGTCTTCTCAAAATAGAAATGGAAACCTCTATATTCTTTGTTCGTTGATGATAGAAAGAAGAGAGAAGAGAGAACTATACTTTATGAACGTTCTTTCTTTGACCGTAGTTGCGGTTATCTATAGAAGTTAGTTATATAATTTTTCTCATATCCTTTCAAAAGGTATCTCTCTATCATATCACATCAAGACGAACATGTGCATCTTAATCGCACCCAATCATGGATGTACCAAGGAAATATAAAATCTCTCACTCAGACATGATGGGCTTGATAGTGCTTTATCAAGAATATAAGACATTCAACATTTATTTACTTTAGAAACAATTTATACTAGCAAGAAAGTCCTGCGACAAGTGAGTACACCTACACTTGGGAGGTCAAATTATGCACATGTTAGGGATAATATAATGGCTATAATCCCAAAAGAAATAAATAATTGATGTCCCACAGTACCCTAGACATATTTTGTTACATCAGTCCAAGTATATTTATCCTTTAAAGGCTATACTTAACTATTTTATAACACCATGTATTTACAATTATATCCAAGACCACAAAATACGATATAATTAGTCGACCAGAGATACATGTGATAGATGTAAAATAACAATAGTCTTCATTTATACTCATATTTCTCTCCATTCCAAAAGAACTTCTTTCCTATACATATTTATTCATGTCTTCTTCCATGTCACACTCGTGTCTTTCTCCATAAAGCCATATTTATTGATCTTTCACTTCAAGAACATAGTCAAAAGTAACATAGGGCATAAAATGAGGTAAATTATAAATTATCTCAAGGGCTCACACAATGAGTAAATAAGGATGATTTCATTTACCTTTCCTTGTCGGTCGTGCAATGCACATATATTATGAATGATATGCTATGGTGGATTTCTTTTTCTATAATAGTGTATGTCATTTATTAAACATATTTATTATGCGGATCTTATCTTAAATATAGTCATGTGCTTTTCACGTACTCATATTTAGTTCGAGTGCTATATCAACTCGCTTTCTACAATACCCAATTAAATGCTTCCATTCGGCATCTTTCAAGTATACATGATTGTAGGACTATCATGTTCGGTTTTGTCACATATAAATCACAAACTTCATATTGACTCCAATCAAGGCAACGTAAAATATTTTATTTACCAAACTTGCTCTTCCAACATTTATAGTACATAATCTCATCTCAACGTGCTAACTATAGCACTTGAGGTGATTGCTTGTGTAAGTGAGTCAATCATTACCTGCTGACATATCTTGCAATATGTTTGTGCTAGTCTTATAATGAATTTGTATTTATTGATGAAACATCAAGTCACTAAAGACAAACAAGTATTATACATATGTTCATATATATATATAAAAGAAACAATGATCCTCAATAATATTACATATAATTTTCTACGTAACCTTAGAGACATCATGTGAGTTAAGAACACATCTCTAGGAATGGTCTTCGTAAACAGATCAACAACCATTCTATTAGTTGAAATGTATTGTAGAATAAATAATAACTTCTTTTTGCTCTATTATATATCTGATGAAATTGTTCTTTACGTAATGTGCTTTGTTTTATCATGATACTTGAGATCTTTCACATAAGCAATGGCTACTTGACTATCACAATAGATTGTCACTGGTCTTGAAACCTTAGTGACAATAGCTAAATTTTCAAGAAATGTTTTAGTCATACTGCTTCTTGCACTGCGGCAAAACATGCAATAAATTCTACTTCCATTGTAGACAAGTATGTGCATATAAGTTTCTTGCTATTCCAAGAAATTGCACATTCATTGAGAAAGAACACAAACCCAGAAGTTGATTTACACTCACCTAGGTCTCTTCCCCAATCAGCATATGAGTAGTCTAATAAGTGTAAATCATTTCCTTAGGAACAAAGTCGATAATCCATGGTACCTTTCAAGCATCTTAGGATCTTCTCCACTGCTTTCCAGTATGCTTGATCATGATTTGATTGGTATCGACTTACCAATCCCACAGCATGACATATGTTAAATCGAGTACACATCATAACATACATTAAACTTTCAATTGCACTAATGTAAGGAACAATTTCCATTTTTTTTATTCTAGAGTTTTAGGACACATCTTACAACTGAGGCCTTCGCCTTGCATGACAAGTATATCAATAGGATTACAATGTTACATATTGAAACATTCAATAATCTTCATTATATAAGACTCTTGTGATACAGTAAAGAGTTTCCTTGATTGATCTCTTTCAATCTTAACTCTTAATATATAAACAGCTTCTCCCATGTCATTCATTTCAAAATTAGAGGATAATAATTATTTTATGGTGATAATCAAACAATTGTCATTCTTAACCAATAGTATATCGTCTACATAAAGTGATAAAATTATAAATGTATCCTCAAACCATTTGATATAAGCATAGTGATATTTTTTAATCATTGTAAACCCAAAAAAACGTTATGACTCGATGGAAACGAAAATACCGTTGTCTAGATAATTGTTTAAGGCCATAAACTGAGCGATGAAACTTGCAAACTTTATGCTCCTAACCTTAAGTTATGAAACCTATTGGTTGCTTTATATAGATTTCGTCATCTAGTTTTCCATTGATAAATGCCGTCTTTATATCCATTTGATGTAATTCTAGGTACAAATGTGTGACAATGGTTAAGATAAAGTATATAGAAGCAAACCTTACAACTGGTGAAAATGTTTCCTCATAATTTATACCCTTTTGTTGAATATAGCCTTTCGCTACAAGATGAGTCTTATACTTTTCAATGTATCAATCCATTCTTCACATAATCTTGAAAACCCTTTTTTTTTTTTTTTTTTTTTTTTTCCAATAGCCTTGTGATTGGGTTGCAAATCAATCAAGTCCTATATGTGATTTACTTTCATTGACTCAATTTCATCTTCCAAAGTTTTTATTCATTCTTCATTGTCAAAAGATCATAGAGCCTCTTGGACAATTTTAGGCTTGGCATCATCTTGTGTTGCAATCATAAATGCTTCCCCTTCAATCTTAAAATGACGACCAATAATACTTTTACAATTACTTTTACGTAACTAAACTTCTTCTGAATTCAGTTCAATAGGCTATGTGACACTCCCATTAAGTCTTGTATGTTGAGGTAAATTTTCATTTCCCTTGATAACATTAGTAAGTGTGTTATCATGATCTTCTATCTCATATAATTGAAATTCTTTGTCAATCTCACCTCTACTAGAAAAATCGTTCTCCAAGAATGTGACGTTTCGTGACTCCATTTCAATCACACTTCCATCAGCTTGTCCACCTGTGAACACGTACCCTTTGGAGTATTCAAAATATCTTATAAAGATACATTTCTTCCCTCTATGACTTAATTTGTCATATTTATGGAAAGAATCGTGAACATAAGTTATACGCCCCTAAAATCGTAGGTTACTTAAGTCTAGTTTCATACTAGTTCACAATTCATAAGGGATGTACGTAACTAATTTAGAGGGCATACGGTTAAGTATCTAGACATCAATCAATAACGCATCTCCCTAATATGAGTTATTGATTTGCTCGTACCATCATAGATCTAACCATTTTCAATAGGGTTCTATTCCTTCTCTCAACAATTCCATTTTGTTATAAAGTACCCGGAATAATTAATTATCTTACAATTCTCTATTCATCACAAAGTGCATTGAATTGATGAGATAGATACTCACGTCCGCAATTGGTTTTCAATATATTTATTATTTTATTCAACTGATTCTCTACCAAATCTATATACCGTCTAAAGCTGTCTAATGTTTTTTATTTATGAGATATCATAAAAACATAACCATAATGCGAGAAGTCATCCATAAAAGTGATGAAATTTGAGACTTCATATCTCGCCTTCATATTCAATGGACCACAAATGTCGGAATGTATAAAGTTGTAATGAAATATCAGCTCTAGTTCTTTTATCAAATGGCTTTTTAGTTACTTTTTCCGCTAGACAATGTTCATATACGGATAGATCAACATTAGTAAGTGACCCTAAAAATTATTATTTAGCTAACCTTTACATTTTTTATAACTCAATATAACCTAGTCTAACATGCTAAGTACTTGCATAATCTTCATAATACTAGAAGATGCAATTAAAGAAAAACAGTCATCAATATTAACAATCTACACATCATAGTCAATGTCTAATTTAATACATGATCAGAACCATAATAAATTGTTCCAAATAAAATGTCAACACAATCATCATGAAAATTCAATACACAACCTAAGCTTAGAAGAACAATTACGGAGATCAAGTTTCATTGAATATCTGGAGTATAGAGGACATTATGTGGGAATATGTTTCGACCATCATGTAAGATTAATTGCCATGTGCCGATGCCCTTCACCTTAACTCTTGAGTTATTTCCAACATATATGTATTTTCTTCCAGGTTGTATCTAACAATACTCCACAAATGCTCCTCGATCTTGAGTTATGTGGTTTGTTGCTCTTGAGTCTAAAGTCCACATAGGATAAGATTCAGCAAACATTACAGTATTAGAAACAAAAAAATTACTTAAAGTAATGGAATAATGTGGTACTTCTTTCGACTTAATGCTTTCACGAGTGAAGTGACCTAGCTTGCCGCAATTATAGCACTTCATTTTGGCCTTGTCTTTCTCCCTACCACGCTTCTTGCGTTAAAGGGTCTTAACTCTCCTTGGTGCCTGATCAGTCTCTTTTTCTTTGTTATTGAATTTATTATTCCTCTTGCATTTGAAGTCTGAAACTTTGCGCGAACTCAATTCAACAACATAGACATGGGTAGAGGATTTAGCAGTCTCTAGGCGCTTATCCTCTAATTTTAAATGACGCGCTATATCATCAAAAGTGACGATATTCTCATTGTGTGTCATGTTGATTTTTATATGCTTCCAACTATCAGGAAGATATTTTATAACAGCCCAAACTTGATGTTCATCAGTAAGGGTGTGACCTGCTAACTTCAGCTCACGTATCATGTTTGACATCTTTCAAAGATACTGCCTTATCATTAGATTTGGGTACTTTTGGTATATGTCAAACTTGATAGTGAGCATTCTTAACTTAGTGGTAGGCGTACCCCCGGACTTATCTTTCAAGGCAGCCCATATTGCTTGAGCATTATCATAACTTTCAAATTCACACATGAGATTATCTTGCATACTATTCACCATCATTGCTATTTTTTTTTTCTAAGCTTAATAAGTTTTTTGATTTTTTCTATGCTGAGCTGAAGTTCCATACTCAGGTTCATCATAGTGTGAATGAAGGTTTCCTCAAGGGTCTAACCCATTTGATGTGAAATATCATAATTGTCACCGTTCAACTTCTCATTCTTATTGATGTCAGCCACAATAGTCTTGGATACCGAAACCATAATCGATTGCTACTATATATTGACATAATAAATACAAAATCAATACTAGCACAATTTCTACAATAACACACATATTTAATTGACAACAAAGACAAACTAAATTAATGATTATTCAACAAAATGCATAGAAATGGAATCACGGACACCTGGAGTGCCAAAACTTGGAACGAAAGGACACTTAAGTGTCAAAAGTTAGGAAAGTGACACTTAAGTGCCAAAATCGGAGCAAAATAGATCACTTAAGTGCCAATCCGTGGCAAAATTTTCCGGTGACGGTAAGGCGATTTTCCGGTGTGGGTAAAAATGCAAAACGACGTCGTTTTGCCTCTAACGTGATAAAAATTTAATATAAAAATTAATTAAATTAAATTTAAAACTAAATTCATTTAAAATATTCAAAAATACAAATTCAAATATTTAAATTAATAATAATAATAATAATAATAATAATAATAATAATAATAATAATAATAAAAAAAAAAGAGGGGAGGGAGACGGCCGAGCCCTCGCCGTCGCATTGCCTCCTCACCGTAGCCGGGAAGGGCTGGTGATGGTGGGGGGAGGGTCGGCCGGGGTCGCCGGCCCCGGCCGATCGGCGGCGAGGGTCCGTGAGCCCTCACCGGATTTGGGCGAGGGCTGCGACCTCGCCCCAGATCTCGGTGAGGGCTCGCGGGCCCTTGCTGTCGGTCGGCCGGGGCCGGCGAGCCCGGCCGACCCTCCCCCCCTCCATCGCCGACCCTTCCTGGCGGCGGTGGGGAGGCGGCGAGGGCCCGTGAGCCCTCGCCGCCGGTCGGCCGGGGGCCGGCGACCCCGACCGACCCTCCCCCCTCTATCGCCGGCCCTTCCCGGCTATGGCGGGGAGGCAACGAGGGCCCGCAAGCCCTCGCGGATCTGGGCGAGGGCCACGACCCTCGCCCCAGATCTGACCCTCACCCTAGATTCGGCGAGGGCTCGCGGCCCTCGCCGCCGGTCGGCCGGGGGCCGGCGACCTCGGCTGACCCTCCCCCCACCGTCGCCGGCCCTTCCCGGCGAGGGTGGGGAGCGCGCGCGGCGAGGGCTCGGCCCTCGCCGCTGCCTCCTCTCCCCACCTTTTTTTTTTTTTAAAATATTAATTTATTAAAATAATAATTTATTTTTATAATTTAATTAAAAATTTTATATTAACATTTGAATCTGCTTAAAAACGACATCGTTTTTGGCTTTGATTGTTGAGTCAGCATTCCGGTGAGCCACGTAGACGAAAAAAATAATAAAAAATTGCCATGTAAGATTTCCGGTGGGGTTCACCGGAGATGGCACTTAAGTGTTCCACTTTTTTTTTAAAAGTGGCACTTAAGTGTCACTTTCCTAACTTTTGGCACCTTAGTGTCCTTCCGTGCCAAATTTTGGCACTTGGGCTATACTTCTTTCCATAGAAATGAAAGTTCACTATGTTCCTAATCAACTTTTGTGTACCATTGTTTTACTATCATTAATTAGTTTAATTTGCACAAATTTTAAGTTCTAGGTGAGAACTCTTTCGAATTCTACCAACCTACAAACTTCCACTAGAAAAAAAAAAAATTACATAATCTCATGTAATTGTCACATTTTCTATTAAATATCAAAAGACATAGCATGATATGAATTAACGTATAAATCAATCATGTAGCAATTATAATCGAAAGTGGAATTCAAAACCATAGGGAAATACAGGTTAGAAGGAATAATCAATGCACTTATAGCCTAAAAATACGCGTATTTAGGGTTCCGTAGGCATTTTTATACCATTAAAAGCCTCAGACATGTAAAATAACTATACTACAATGTAAAGCACATCCATATGAATCAAACGCCACCAACCACATGTCGGTCGGACCTCACATGTGCCCACACGTGCCAGCAAGCCAATGACGTCATCACGGTTGGATTTGGCCAGTCAACCTGGTTTGACCTTTGACCAGTCAATCGGGTCGGGTCTTCAGGTAGGATCTTTAGGTTGCGTCACATGTCAAGTCGGTGGTCGGGTCGGGTCGATGACGTTATTGATGACATTAGTGGGTCGGTTACTGATGGTTTACTAACGTTATTGATAATGTTAGCACGCGCCGATATGTCGACACGCGTATGACACTCACGCACTGGGCAACTCAAGCGCATGGGGCGCGTGGCACTCACGCGCCGTGGATTCTGGCCATGCGTGTGGGTGCATCTAGCATAGTCTAACAGCGTGCCACTCACCGTTTTGATTGTTTTGACGAGCACTTTTACCTTGTATATTCAAAAATTGATTTTGGCCAAAAAACTATTTCAAAAAATGGCCAAAATAGAACTGTTATCCGCAACCTCCAAACCCATTTTTTGCTTCAGTTCGTTTTTGACGATTCATGTTGCAATCTCCGAGCAATGAACATCCAGACAATATGACTTCATTCTCTTGATCTCCATATCAAACATTAAGTGAAAAAGTTCGACGAAGAAAAAAGGTAAAGATCATAATATAGGCTCTGATACCAATGTTCGAAGTATAATCAACGGAAAAAATGACTAACCTCTTCAATGCACAATAAATGAATTACCCAGGAATATACATTGAATCACGAGTGAACCATGGACGATACGACTTCATGATGGTCCGAATACAATCAAAAGGAAAGTATTTATGTTCCACATCGTTAATGCTGATTGTCCTTCCAAAGTAGAAATGGAAGCCTCTATGTTCTTTGTTCATTGATGATAGAGAGAAGATAGAAGAGAGAACTGTACTTTCCGAACGTTCTTTCTTCGACCACAGTTGCGATTATCTTTAGAAGTTATTTATATACCTTCCCTCGATAACTTCCTTCACATTGCTTCAAAATGTGTCTCTCTATCATATCACATCAAGACAAATCGGTGCATCTTAATCACACTCCATCATGGATGTACCAACAAAATACTACATATTTGAACTAAATTGACATTACTATTAGCATAAAATTTGATGAAGTACCAACGGAATTTCACTTCAACATGTTTACACTAGCTTTGGTGTTATCCTTGTCTTTGATTTCTTGCAGCAATATCACCGGGTATTACACGGCAGATTTCCCTGACCTGCCGCCTGTGGGGTTCAACTTCACTTCCGACGACTTAGAGACGGCCAACGTGACAATGGTGGACCAAGGAACGAAGGTCAAGGTGTTGAACTACAACGCGTCCGTCGAGATAATCCTCCAAGGGACCGACGTGATGAACAGCGCCGAGACTCACCCGATGCACCTGCATGGGTTCCGGTTCTACGTGGTCGGACTGGGCGAGGGCAACTTCGACAATGGGACCGCTCCAGAAACCTACAACCTATATGATCCCCCCGAAATGAACACCGTCCCAGCGCCTAGGGACGGGTGGGCTGTAATTAGATTCAGGGCAAACAATCCCGGCAAGTTCACTGGTTGCGCGCACGCTAACTTCACAATAGAGAAAAGACAGATCAATTTTTTCTAACTCGAATTGTTTTTGGGCAGGCGTATGGTACTTTCACTGTCATTTTGATCGGCACATGTCGTGGGGCATGGACATGGCATTCATCATCAAGAATGGAAACACGGCTGAGACGAGCATCCGGGAGCCTCCGGCGTACATGCCTCCTTGCGAGGCCGACTCATCACTGTTGACCGCCCTTCGTTCTTACTTGCAACAGAAGGCTTGAGTAATTTTCTCTTCATGGTGTGGCTGTCGTGGGAAGTTTGCATTCGGAAACAGAGACTTAAATGTAGCTCATTGTACCTGTAGACGCCTTTTTCCTTTTTTGATTAATTATAAAGGAAAATAAAATATAGCCGCCCATTTATTCAACTTATGGTGCTGAATAAAAAGTGCATTTACAATGTTAAATGATGGGCTTCCAAGTCTCAATGAATTCCAGATACGGAGTCAAATTAACAAAGTAGTATATCAAAAAATTTTCAATGAAAATGTGAAATTGCCATCCTGTCATGGCCTGGGCCATTGGCCCAATTCAAAGGCCCTTGCGGCGTGTAATACTCGATCATGAGTAGCACATTATCCGACTCGAGCGCGCAATGATCCGATTGTAAGGGGCATGTACAATTTGCAGGACCGTTTGTGAGAAAAGCAAGAATGAAAAGTGGCCCTGAGTTTCAAGTCAGTTGTATCAATCAATGATACAAACAATATACATCAAAGGACTATTGGGATAGGAGAATTTGAGTAGTAAAACCCCCAAAAAGAGCTTTACAGACATCATATGTTCTAGTATGAGTAGATGAAAAATAAGAAACATACGAAAAATATTCCTAAGCTATGTCGACGCTTGCTTGAACCAAGTAGCCCACACGGAACTTTTCGTATCAGCCCTTCCACGTCTTGGTGGCAAGGCTTCAAGTAGCTCACGTGGAATACTAGATGGATTTTCAACCAAGCGGCCAACTGAGGTCGACGAGCGACTTTGCCTACTTTCACCAGCATTGGCATTGGCCCTTCATACTTTCGGATGAGTCGCCTATCTTTTTATAAGGGAATACAACTGTTTCAGAAGGATCCTCAACATGGCCGGGTCGTCTACCTAGTACTCATCGCTCTTCTCCTCTTCTGATTGGCCCATTCCTTCATCGCTTCGATGCCCTCTCAGGATAGGCACAAGTGAGTCGCTGTTTTGCCTCCCATTTTTGCTGGTGTTGTAGGCTTGTGGGCATTTACTCCTATGTGGTACCACCAATGTTTCGGAAGTGAAGGCTGCGAGGCTGTCAGTGTTATGGCTAGAGATATATAATCTAGAGAGGGTGGATAACAAGAGTTTGTGTATCTTAGAGAATAAAGCTTTCTCAATATTTGATATCTCACACTTTGAATCTTCCACAGTATACGTTGATCTTCTTATATAGCCTTTAAGGTCCTTACTACCGTTGGAAAATCTCTAAGGTTATTTTAGTAGTAAAAACAAAAGTTAGGATAGGTTGGTTCTCGCTGGAGACATGATAGGATTGAATGTAAGGAGATATAGTTTTGATAAAATTATTCCATAGAGGATGGATAAAGGTGAATATGATTTCTCATAATCATGATATAAAAACTATTTTTCTCCAATAACAAACATCTTAAATAATAAAACTAAACAATAATAATATATACAGAATATTTGAATTCTAATATTAAAAATAAAATTCAAAATAACAAAAAAAAAAGTAATTTTCGTTTTTATTTATTCCTCTATTTATTTATACATTCAAATTTATTTCTACTCTATAATATATATTTTGTGTGTATATATATAGTATCTATTTTTATTACATATTTTAGGTATAGTTTATTATTTGATAAAAAATTTATGAAGGAATGATGGAAGTGAATAAAAAAAGAGATGGAAAACTAATAAACAAAGTAAATAAAAATGAAAGTAGAAAAACTCAGATATTAAATGAACAAATTCATAGTTGAAAGAATCTTTCTAATTCTCGAAGAATGAGGAGTAATTAAATTTCTAAAAAAACCTACCCTCTCCGTCTCCTTCTCCTTCTCCTTCTCCTCCTCTTCCTCTGTATCTTTATTTCATGTAGAAGTTCTACCACTCCTCCGTAGTTTTTAGTTCATGTCAAAACTCCATGAAAATGGCGAAAGAGTTTAAGCTTCTTCTCATTCATAATCTCCGGTTCATGTCAAAAGTTCATGAAAGAGTCGAAACTCCTTTTCCTCCATAAGTTTGTGGTTCATGTTGAAGTTTCATGAAAGTAGCGGGAGAGCCAAGACATAATAATAATCGTAATCACAAAGGTGAATGATCACATTTTCTCTCTTTTACTAGATTTGGTAGTGACTTATGATAGATTTTTACAATCATCGTCCCACAATTTTCAGGTTTATTTACACTTATATGTCCTAAATACTAAACAATAGACATAATAGGATGTGAAATCTGGTTTTATTGCTGTAATTCACCAAACAATGGATGTGATATAGTAAAATCCCTGATTTTTATATCATATCTTACTAAATCCTATCTTGGTTAGGAAAAGGGACCTTGGCCGGCTTTTGAAAGAGGGAAACTAACGCTTTCTTTCCAAATTTTAAGGAGATATTCGACTAATTCTGAGTGGAATTCACGGATAGAATCTGGGAAATTCGTGAACCGAGAGCATATTCTAGGCCACATATTCTCGGTGGAGAAGAGGGAAAGCGGAGCTTTTCCTTCTAGGCGGTGGAATTACCTTCCACAACGAGGGCTCCCGTGTTTCTCTTACTGATCCGAAGCTTGCATATTATGGAAGGGAATGGTTATTTCTATTTTCTGAGATGTGCATTTTGGCCATTCAAAAGAGCAACCTGCAGACACATAGTAGGGGTTCAAAGGCGACGGTCAGGAAGTATTCTCCATCGCCAAAATCCATCCATTGATATTCCAGAAATCAGTATACGTTCCCATCATCATCGCTTCATCATACTCACCTTCATATATCATCTCACGAAACTTTATCTCTAAGACACACCACAGTACGAGGATACACGCCCCGTGAGAATCCATACGTAGCGACGAGGCTCCTCCTGCGGTCGTTGCTGCCGCAAGAACCCCTGCTGTCGCGCCTCGCCTTGCTGCCGAGCCTAGCAGGCCCGCACCTGTTCCGCAGCCTCAGAAACACCAGCGGACGAGTTCCAGGCTCGCCCATCAAGCTGTTCAGCAGCCCGGCATCTGCTGCGTCCTTGCACGACCAGACCAGTCTTGCCACCGAACCCCCGCAGTGAACTCGTAGTGGCACTGCGAACTCCTGCACTTGAATAGCAACTCCGCGCGATGTTCCAACCCAGCTCCGGCGCACCAGACCAGCTCTTGCCGTGACATGCACCTAAACCACCAGCTACCACAGTGACGGCACCGATGAAACCCTTTGTCGGCTTATCCATTTTTCTACAGCATATCGACGTCTTCACAGAGCTTCAAGCTGAGGTCTAGCGAGTTCGCATGCTCAGCGGCCCCCGGCGGTCACTGTCCAGTTACTGATCTTTATCGCCACGCGAGTCAAATCTCTACTGTCAAGCCCCCTTTCCCATGTTCGAATCAAAAGATCAATTTAAGGAGTTTCCTAAACGATACTAAATTGAATATTTAACTACCTAAATTGAAATTAATTGATTCTAATTCGATTTAATTTAATTCGTTAGGCGTTACCAAATAGGTCATTTCCTTGGTTGAGTCGGTTCATATATTTTTAAAATTGGGAAATTGTTCTCTTGGACTAAGATTGGACCCCCAATTTAATTTCTCCTCATTTGGGCAAATTAATATCTAATATAATCATCAATCATGTAGGGTGTTAGAATTTATATGTTATTATTAGATTAGACACGTGCATCATATATATATATATATATATATATATATGTGTGTGTGTGTGTGTGTGTGTGTGTGTGTGTGTGTGTGTACATAAAGAATAAGTGTACTGAAAGTTCTAAAGATTGTCACGAAAGTGTAATTGAGTTTTAAAATTTTTAAGAAGTACAATTGAGTTCTAAAACTCGTCACGAAAATGCAATCGAGTCCTAAAATATCAAATTAATAAATCAAGTCATTCCATTGATTACACTTTTTGGAAGTTCTAGGATTTAATTGAGGAATCGATTGCACTTTTTGGAAGTTTTAGGGTTTGATGGTACTTTCCTAACAAGTTTTAGAACTTTACACTTTTTGAAAGTTTTAGGACTTAACTGCACTTTTGTGACAAGTTGTAGGATTTCTAATGTATTTATCCCATAAAGAAAATTGCATTGCATTTAAGATAGTAGTTTGCATAGTTTCCTAGTTTATAACTTCATGTTTTGGGAATTATGAACTGATTTAGAAATATATTTTTTGTCTGTGCTACTCTAATTCTCATCTTTTCCTCCACCTCTTTATAAAGTCTGGGAGGAAAATCTCATACTTGAAACTAAATATCCCCATTTAGGATTTAATATAAATTATTTAATAATTTAATTTTGGTGCATCACATAAACAAATGATACAAAATGATTGAACTGCATTTAATTCAATATTGCATTTAGTGTTATATCGCATTCATACACGTTTTTAATTTGAAATTGCATATCTTAGGTACATTAAGAATGATTCAGTGATTTAGGAAAGCATAACCATCATTTGGTGCATATTTGGAATTAATATATATTATTTCCTAAACGGTTAAAGTCATTTTAGGCGGTTTCCTATTTTGGATCATAAAGAAAAAACCCAAAAAGGAATAATTGATATATATATTTTTTTTTTTTGGTTGGTAAAATAATTGATATTTCACTTGGCAATCATGTGTAGGATATGCGCCATTGTTTATTTTTTTAGTTAACATTTCGCAGAACACTGGATATATTGGATATAATGAAGCTTTTTTGCTTAGCATAAAGGTTTTTCTATCTCCCTAAACAATTATTTAACGTTTTAATTTATCAAATATTAAGTTGTTGGTTGTGCACTCGCATGATTACCTTTCACATATTCGTAACTTAAGATTAAAATTGATCAAAACTGCTCACAAATTTTTTTTTTGAATCAAAGAGAAAATGTACCAAACGGCCATTAGTTTATTCTAGCATAACCAACTCCTTGTATTTATGAATATTTAGTTTGTGGAAGTAAAATATTCTCTCGCATTTTACTTTGGCATCTAATTGACCCATATTAGTAGCGAATCATAAACAAGTTAACTTGCATGTTTAGATGGTTTGATTAAAACTTCAGAGCTGAGATTGGCATAGGCTTGGGATGCTAAATGACAGCATCACGGGGTTGCAACTCTTGCCTGGTCCACTATCTTATTTCAGCCTACGCCCTTAGGTTGGGGCATTGCATGGCCGATCATCCACGGATGAATATGAACTCCACCGCTCTTTTATTGTTGAGTTGTCAACTTTGGAAGGGGCAAGTTAAAAGATTGCGAGTTTACCCTCTAAATGAATATAATCAAATTTGGTCCTATGAACAACGGTGACATCAATGTTATTCTATTTAAAGGACCCTTTTTAACGGAAAAAGTATTAAAAAAGTCCTAAATCTTTTACATTTGTGCCAATTTAGTCATAAATATTTTATCGGTACCAATTTAATTATAAACATTTTCACTTGATGCCAATTCAGTCATTTCCAGCTAATTTTAGCTGGATTTTGCTAACTGGACTTTGGTCGGCTGCATGGCACGATTGACGCTAACGTTGACAACTTTTAATAATATTTTAATATTTTTTAAATTATTTTATTTTATTTTTTTCATTTTCCTTTTATTTTTTCATTTTCATTTTCTTTTTTCCTTTCTCTTCCTCCTTCCTCTAGTCGGTCGCCTAGAGGTGACAGCCAGTGAGCCTCACATCCACTGGCGAGGCTCGAGCCCTCCCCAGAGGCCTTGAGGGCTGCTCGCACTAGGTGGCGTGGCTCGCCCTCGTCGGATATAGTGAGGGTCAAGCCTTGCCCAACCTCTAGTGAGGCTAGCTAGAGGTTGCCCTCTGGTGAGGTCGAGCCTCACCCATGGCCGGTGAGGCTCGACCTCGCCAGCCTAGAGCAAGGCCGCCTTAGGCCAACTTGGGCGAGGGTGAGCCTTGCCGCCTAGCGCGAGTAGCCCTCGCGATCTCTGGTGAGGGCTCAAGCCTCATCAGTGGTCGTGAGGCTCATTAGTTGTCAACTTTGTTCGATCACCAAGATCCGTTGACTGGCTGGAGGAAGGAGGAGGAGACGAAAAAAGAAAAAAAGAAAAAGAAAAAGAAAAGGAAAAGGAAAAGGAAAAGGAAAAGAAAATAAAATAAAATAAAAAATCCAAAAAATATTAAAATATTATTTAAAGTTGTTCATGTTAATACCGGCTATGCCACGTCAGCCAATCAGCGCCTAGTTAGCAAAATCCGACCAAAATTAGCTGGAGTGACTGAATTGACACAAAATCAAAAGGTTTATGATTAAATTGACACCATAAAAAGCTTTATAATTAAAGGTTTATGATTTTTTTTTGACACTTTTCCCCTTTTTAAGTACGGGCAGTGCTCTTCTAGCTAGATCTTATAATAGCCCTAGTAGCTCGTCTAACCCATCGCAACCAATATAGCCTGAAGCACAAGTTGGGCCAATTCACTCGAGCAATTTCCTTCTTGGGCTCGGAATAGTCCATATAGACTTGCTTGTACATCCCTGCCCATTGATAAGGTCTACTTTCAGCTGCATTGTCTTGACTTAATAAACTCATAATTGTCCCTTTTGTCACTTGACCGGTGGTAAAGATGCAAGAATAGATAGATCAAAGGGCACATCCTCAAATTCTAAACCCCTGATATCTCTGCTGTTTTTCTGCGCGCGAGTACCTACCTAAGATGGCAATTACCTTGGGATGAATTCACGGGTCTTAATTTCGCATTACAATCCAAGAGCACGTGCGAATACCAATACAGACGTTGGACGTCCTCCGTTCTCCCGCGGTGAATACCCGAGGTCGAAGAAAAGGAAGTAGCCGAACTACAGTCGTCATCTGTCAGTCAAGCAGATCTTTCAGAAGTTCGCTCCACGAGAAAGAGCAGTGGATAAAGTTACCGCGACGGTTTTCGGGCGTTTTCTATGGGGGTGGTGTCTGCTCTTCCTTTTCTAAATTTCTTTTTCCCCCTTGTTCCAACTAGAGGGAGAGAAGAAACTTCAGTAAACCATACAAACTTTAGGTGGAGGCTTTTCTTATTTTATGGTTTCCAGAAGGGGTTTAAATCGAAAATATAATCTTCGCAACGTGATTCGCACGTGAGGTTTGTTTTATGGACGCATGTATTTTTTTAATTTTTTATTTCCCTCTCCCATGAAAAATGAAAGTGTTTATAATTGAGAAATGAAAAACCACGACGATCTTTGTTTAGGTGTAGAAGAAAAAATTCTAAATGATTTTTAGGAGTTGGGATCATGACACTTACGATTTGATGATTATTTTCTCGCACTCCATTTGTTTCATGAGAATAAATAACTTGGAAAATATATATATTTTTTAAAATTGATCGTTTGTATAAGTTGAAATAATTAATCAAAGGAAAGTTTTTTTCATTATCAATAATGATTTATGTGTAAATATTTTGTGAATGGTGGAAAATATTTTTTGTTACTTCCTTTTGATAAGCTATACAAACGATCATTTTTCTCAAAATATTATCCAAATAATTCGTTTTTTTGTGAAACAAATGGAGTTTAATAAGGAATTATCTTGTAGTTGAAAACAAATGTGATTATGCAAAAAAGGGGAATAATCCATTATGTCAATGAATTATTTATAAGTATAAATATGGTTTTATGTATCTATATAATTATTTTAAATATCGATGCCAAAGTTTTTTTTAAAAAAAAAAAAAAAAATCCTCCTATCACTAATGGCGTTTCTATTTAAGTGATATTTTTTTGTCGGTAACTTTTTTATTCAAGTGACTCGCTCCTTTAACTTTACAAAAGACTACTTGATAAGTCGAAAGAATTCCCGGATGCTCTTCACCAGTTTAGGTGTTTTTTCTTTCATATGATCGAGAAATTTATCTTAATTATAATAAAATAAAAAGTATTGCACAACGTGCAATTACAATAGTGTTTCGTTCACGATTACTTTTTATATTCTCTCGTCCTCGGATTCCCTAATTTTGTCTAATTTTAGCCAAAAAAAAAAAATTTCCCGATTGTTGATGGTCACCCTGATGTTATTTTAGTTTGATATCTTTTTTTTTTCTGCTTGGTCCGGTTGCCTGACACCACATCCCAATATATCCAAAAATTATTATAGGAATACGGTGTATATACTAAATTGAACCTGGAACCCCAAAGATGGTGGGACCTATTTTAAAATCATATGGGATCCGCTATTTTTAATGGTTCAGATTTAATTTAATATGTAAATACAATAAAAATCATTCATGTCTATGCGTGGAATTGGTGTTACTTTGTCGCGGCGGGCGTGTTTCTCCAGTTAAAGTAGCGACCACTTCTTTCTTTTTTTTACCAACTTCCACTTTTCTTAAGACGATTGATTTTTTTTTTCCTTTTTTTTTTAAACTCTTCTCAAAATAAATTGTTTTGCAAGTACTTTTACGCCATCTTGGAAAGTAATTCAATTACAAATACTTCCGGCTTCGGGTCCTCTGCCGTATGCCTATGCGGATTACGCGATTGAGTTTTTCAATATGCAATTCTAGTAATTAAGTCGTTTTATATTGTACGATTTGTGCAATTGAGTCCTCTTTGTCACTAATTCATTCGATAAATTGATGTCTCACTTTATATTTGTTCTCCCTGTGTGGTGTGCGTGTTGCCCCCTTTCTGTGTTTATGGTTCTCCCGACTTGATTGATATCGAGTCATGTGGCACGCATTAGATAGTGGCTAAAGTTGGAATGGAAGATAAGGTTGGTACGTGCATACAATGTCCTTCTCCCCAAATTTTAGTAAGGAAAATATAAAAAAGTATCTGAAAAAATACTTGTTAAGGATAATTGATTGCAATTTGAAAGTATCGACATTTCCATTTGAAGGATGCTTGCTCTTTTGAAATTCGTTCTCTCTCAATTCTCTGAGTGCATTAGCATGCATTTTTACTATTTTTAGTGATGTTATCTGGCGTTCCCGGGGCCATTTTGTGAATAGACTAGGGTTGTTCAGTTTTTTTTTTGTTTAAATGTGTATCACGTGCAATTGCTACCAAATTTCTGAACGACGAACTTCCCCACTTGGAAACCGTGGCGCAGAATTGGTAATATTAATGTAGACGGGGTCACCAAGAGTTCAACATTCCTCCTCCCTCACTTTCTTCGAAGCCAAAGCATGACTAAGTTGTACCTAAAGGTCTTAAGTCCCGTAACCGTGCCCTGCATGGCACTGAAGACGACCAAGTGAGCTCCTTTGCGGTATCTAACACATGCTGGTATTATAACCATACTTCAAAACGCCCCTCGTGCCGGAAGAATCTGCACCAATAGCCAGACTCAGAGAGAGAGAGAGAGAGAGAGAGAGAGAGAGAGAGAGAGAGAGAGAGAGAGAGAGAGAGAGATTCGAGTTATAAAGGAGCGAGAGCGAGCCGCTTCTGTCAGTAGCATCGTTCGAAACCAGTTTAACAGAGCAGCCACCGTAACCCAGGTGGCCAAGATGGGTTCTTCTCCGTGCGAGCTCCGATGGTTTCTCGCTTTACTGGGTGGACTGCTGTTGCTCCTCCCTCTGGCTCAAGGCGAGGACCATTACTACACTTTCGTCGTAAGTTTTCGAGCATCTCGCTTATTGACCCTTGTCCATTTTCGGCTCATTTTCAATGCCATCGTTGCCATTCGCTCTGGTTGTGTCTTCCGGGGTTGTTTAAGGGATGTTTGCGACCGTGTGTGCATGTGCGTGTAGCTGCGGGACACCAACTTCACAAGGCTGTGCACGACGAAGAGCATGTTTACGGTGAACGACAGCTTCCCGGGGCCGGTGCTGAACGTCCGTAAGGGAGACACGGCCTACGTCAACGTCTTCAACGAAGGACACTACGGAGTCACCATTCACTGGTAAGTCAACAGAGGCGTTGTTCTGCTTTTTACGAGTCAAATGCGAATGTGTTTGAAAGTTGGGTGGCCGAGGGACTTTTTGTCTGCTGGTCTAGCGAGCCGTCCGGTTAATTAGACGCCAAACAAAATGTGATCGCTGCTCTACGCGCTGTTTTTTCCGTTGGAGCAATGCTAGATATGTGTCATAGGCACGATGCACAGATTCTGTTCCGCTAGTAACGAGGATGACATCCTAATATAAGGAAGGAGTATTTGAACGTTTGTACCTGAAAAATCATCTTACCATTTTTCTACGTTATTTCTGCTGTACTGCAAAAAACTCTAAAGTATGCGTATTTCAATAAACTATGCATATTGCGATTATTTAGGAAAACTCCTGAGCTATGCCCGTTATGCCATCAACACCCTTAACTTTTTTCCGTGTCGCAAAAACTCTAAAATTTGTACTGATGTGATGAAAGCATCCTCCGTCTACCACCAAAACCCTAAATTTGGACTCTAACAAATTCCAAGTTGAATCTAAAAATGTACAACATTTGTATCATAAATGGCAAAACTCAAGGTTTTTGATGGTAGATGGAGCAGGGTATTTTTGTCGTATCAGTACAAATGTGGGCTATCAAAAGCACGGAATAAAAAGAACATACGAAGTTTCAGGTTTTTTGTGATAAATGAATGGTGTTATTTGTTATACTGGTCCAAAAAAAATAAAATTGGGACAGCAGTGTTGTGATGGGTATTATAGCTTGTGCTTGTTTGGTAGTATTTTTCCTATTATATTAAGTTGGGAAGCACAGGCATGGGAGGGAAGGAGGTTTTATGAAGAGCAGCTCAAAAGTTAGGTAGGATTTTCTGACGGCCAATAGGCCCCATAAAGAAAAATTTTGGGCACTAAAAAAAAAACGCGAGACAGAGACACCGTAAGTCCAACCAATTTTTTACGTCCTTTTTGACGTCAACCAACAGTCCAACCTTTCGACCTTAATATTCTCGTTCTGCTGTACAGCATTGAAGTTTACGTGGCACGATGTCATTCCATGTGAAGACAACAACAAATGAGCCACTATATCTTACTTAGGAGGACTTCTAATGAAAGAATGCCACGTCACTTAGTAAATAATCCTTTTTTGTAAATAATTAACATATCTAGAATTGGTCAACGCATTATATTTACAAGGCCAGGCGTGTTCCTTTACCCATTTAAATTAATTGGAGCCTTTGCTTATGAGAACAAGATCGAGCTTAACGTGTGAAATTGAATTGCAAAGAATCGACGGTCGTATTTGCAAATTTGCCTATATAGCATTTTTTATACTTGCAGGCATGGCATTAAGCAGCCGAGGAACCCATGGTTTGACGGGCCTGAATACGTTACGCAGTGTCCGATCCCTCCAGGGACCAACTTCACTTACCAGGTCTTGCTCACCTCTGAGGAGGGAACCCTTTGGTGGCATGCACACAGCGATTGGACCCGTGCCACTGTCCATGGCGCAATTGTCATAAAGCCTGCCCTAGGCACCACTTATCCTTTCCCAGAGCCCGACGATGAAAAAGTCCTTGTCTTCGGTATGTCCTTGTATGATACGATGAATGTGGAAATCATGTGTATTTGGGAACACTTAGCATTGTGAAATTCCGCTTGCAGCATCCTGGTACGACGAGGACGTGATGGAGTTGATGGAAGAGGCCCTTTCTGAAGGTGGACTGACGACATTGTCAGATGCTTACTGCATCAATGGCCAGCCTGGTGATTTTTATAATTGTTCCAGAGGTAAAACTTATTCAAATACATACGTTGTCAATATACCATCAGGCTTAGCCATTTTGATTTGATCTTTCGAGAGTAAATTTTCCATGTGTAAATCAATTCTGGAATTAGATCGTTGTCGTCGAATCTAAGCTTTGAATTGATTCTAATTTGTCACAGAAAGCACGACTAGAATATCCGTCGATTATGGCAAGACCTATCTTCTCCGTCTAATCAATTCAGTGCAAAATACCGACATGTACTTTGGCATTGCAAACCACAGCCTAACGGTGGTAGGATGGGACGGAGCCTACGTCAAGCCCTTGGTCAAGAGTTACATCATGATAACCCCAGGTCAGGCGATGGACATTTTGGTCACAGCCGACCAGCCTCTCGGCGAGTACTACCTCATCATCTCACCTTTCTTCGATGGTCAAGCGGACGATTTCGACATGAGCATCGCTAGTGCAATCTTCCAGTACAACGGCAACTACTCTTACACTGGATTGCCGGCGTATCCGAGTGATTTCCCCGGATGGGAGGAAATAGGGCCCGCGACTGCCTTTGTCAAACAACTGAAAAGCCTGAACTCGCCAGAGCACCCCATCGACGTCCCCCAGGACGACGAGATCACGACCAGGATGTACATCACCCTCTCGATCAGCATGATGAAATGTCCAAATGACTCGTGTGAAGGACCGGACGGTAATCGCCTCGCCTCCGCGTTGAACAACATTTCTTTTGCAAACCCTGACCTGGATGTGCTTCAAGCATACTACAGGTACAAGTTGTGAATTCTGCTATTGCTACTCTCTTCCCCTGCTATCTGCCACAGTAAATTTGCTACTCTCTTCGAAATGTTTATGCTAGCTTTGGGGTCATCCTAGGTCCTGTCTAAAAGTGAACAACATTTGTACAATGGATCTCAGCGTATTTAGATAATATATAATCGACCGTCTTTAATTCCTTGTGTTTGATTTCTTGCAGCAATATCACCGGGTATTACACGCCGGATTTCCCTGATCTGCCACCTACGTTGTTCAACTTCACGTCCGAAGACCTATTGACAGACAACGTGACGATGTCGGACCAAGGAACGAAAGTCAAGGTACTGAACTACAACGAGTCCGTCGAGATAATCTTCCAGGGGACCAACGTGATGAACTCAGGCGAGACTCACCCGATGCACCTGCACGGGTTCCGGTTCTATGTGATCGGACTGGGCCAGGGCAATTTCGACAACAAGACCGCTCCAGAAACCTACAACATGTACGACCCACCCGAAGCGAACACTGTCCCAGTGCCGAAGGACGGGTGGGCTGTCATCAGATTCAGGGCAGACAATCCCGGTAAGTTCACTAGTTGACGCGAATGGCATGTGGTACATGATCTGATTAGACAAACTTCAAAATAGAGAGAAGAAAGATCAATTGTTCCTAACTCGAATTTGTTTTCGGCAGGCGTATGGTACATGCACTGTCATTTCGATCGGCACATGGCATGGGGCATGGACATGGTATTCATAGTCAAGAATGGGACCACGGCTGAGACAAGCATCCTGGAGCCTCCTGCGTACATGCCTCCTTGCGAGACGGACTCGTCACTGTTGAGCGCCCTTCATTCTTACTTACGGCAGAAGGCTTAAATAATTTTCTCTATATGATGTAGTTGTCCCGGGAAGTTTTCATTCGGAAACAGAGAGACTACATTATAGTCCAGGGTACTTGTCGATTTTTATTTTTTTTTTCATTTTTTGAAGAAAGAAAATGGTAGTTTTTCGAAGGAAGAAAATTATAGCCCCTACCCAGCTTATGGTGCTGAATAAAAGTGCCTTCACGATGTTAGTCGACGGGTTTCTTAGTTTCAATGATATCCGGACAGAGTGAAATTGACATGTTGTACATCGAACAATGTTGAGTAAAATTGCGAGACTGACATTTTGTCACTGTCTGGGCCGTTGGCCCACTCCAAAGGGCCGTGTGGTGTGTACTATACTCGGTCATGAGTATTACACCAATAATCCGATGGTAAGACGCATGCAGAGTCTACAGAATCGTCCGTAAGAAAGCAGTAATGAACAGGGATTATGAGCAAAGGATCTATTTAATTGGATCAATCAATGGTACAAATAATGTGCGTAAAGGGACCGTTGGAATAAGAAAGTTCAAGTAGTTGACCCCTTCAAGAGCTTTACAAACATTATTAATTCTTACGTTGAGTAAATATTGCAGGTGTCTAAGATGTCACATCATAGTCTCGGTTAACATTGATCAATCCTTAGGTGAAAAATTAGGTATCTACAAGGGGCTCATGGGTTCCTCTTGTCCTAAGATTGAGCTGTTGCTGCTGAATGTTTAGCCAAAACGAAGTTTATCATCAGGCAATGGGATCCCAAAGTAAAGGATTCTATTGTAAATGCTGATGCCTTTATTGGTAGAGTTGAGACTACCAAGCGAAATCCAATTTTTCATACTTCTTGTCATTGCTGGAAATCTCAGTAAGAGAACTGTTGGCAAAATTGCTATTGTGGATGACAACTTTTTTCCTCTAATGGAGGAGGAGGATGATTTGGATGATACGCCATTAATTGGACTCTTGGAAACTGGGGTTCAGGAATTGAAGGCTCCGTCTATTGCTGATAGATTCTTCATATTCCGGTCATCATCTTGGTTGGATTTTGGTTGTTGTATGAGGACTACTGTATCAGCATGCTCTCAAGTTATTCTTTGCTTCATTACCAGTTGACATTTGTTTCCATGATAGAGTTTTATATGCATCTAATGCTGTTCTTGAAAGGAAGTCCTTATGGGAATCTCTCTCTAGTCTTGCTGCTGCTGTTACTTCTGCTTTAAGTTATCGTGGGGGAGTTATCATGGGGGTCTTCAGTACTATTAGAATTTTTTTTTCCCCCAAGCAAGAACTTCTGATGATGCTTATGTACCTGAGATGGTTGACTTCAATACTACATTAGTTCAATCTGGTTTGTTTGTCTTAAATTAGATTGGTTGCTCTTTTACTTGGACCAATTGTAGGGTTGATGTCCTGTTGCTAGGATGATAGATAGAGTTCTGGGTGGTGCCTGGCTTAATGTTCATTTGCACCCTTATGCAGAGTTTGTGCCATCCGATATATCTGATCACTGTGTGGCCCTTGTATGGTTTATGGAGCCTGAATTGTCATTTCCTAAACCTTCCACATTCTTCTAGTTTTGAAGTAAACATTTCCGTTTCTGAAGGAGGCTTGGCATTGTGGTGAACAGAGAGTGCCTATATATGTCTCACTCCCAACTGGCTTAGGTGAAGGTTGCTTTAGAGAAGTTTGACAGGGAACGTTCTAATTAGATTTCTCAATGAGTCCAGCAGTGTAAAAATCCACAGTTTTATGCATACAACTTGGGGATCAAGACCAAAAATATTTTACAAGTCTCTCAAGCTTAGAAACTCTAAGCAGACTTTAAAAGTCTTATTTTCATAGTATGGTTCTAAAGTTGAGGGTCATAAGAACATTGGAGCTGAGGCTATTTCATATCATGAGGATCTTCTTGATTCTGATGCTGGCCATGATGGTGTTGATTTGAATTCCCTGAGGAACATTGCAGTTGCAACTTTCTATTGATATGCATGCTCTTCTTACAAAGCCAGTTATCTATGATGAGACTGAGGAGGTGTTGTGGTCTAAGAATAGGGAAAATGCCCCAGGGTCAGATGACTTTTCAGCCTCTTCATTCACTTCAGCATTGGTTAGCATGGGTTCTGATTTTGTGAAGCTGCTTCCTTCTTTAATTCTTCCAAGTTGCTTGATAGAGTTATGCTACAGCCGCTTCTCTTGTGCCCTAAGGTAGCCAATCCTGCTCTCGTCTCAGAGTTCAGGACCATATCTTGGTGCAATGTTACTCATAAGTACATTACCAAAATTCCAGCCAAAAGCCTTCGTAAGATCTCAGAATCTGCATTTGCTGAGGGCAGAAATGTTGGCGATAATATTCTTTTGGCTCACGAATTTGTCCAGAATTATCATAAGGCTGGGGCTTCCTCAAGATGCATGATTAACGCTGATCTTCAAAAAGCTTATGATTCTCTTAATGGGTATTTTATAATCAAGATCTCGTGGGCAATTGGGAGTTTTTGATGTCTTTGTTTCTTGGATTTCAGCACACATCACTCCCCTTTTTCAGTTAATATAAATGGGTCTTTGGAAGGTTTCTTTGTTGGGAAGCGAGGGATAAGACAGGGGGATCCCTTATCTGTTTGTTCTTGCTATGGAGGTGATTTCGGGAGAGAAGGATCCTTCATTCTCTAGAGTCCAAACGACGCCCCTTTGTTTTGTCGATAATCCACTTATCTTTTGCCTTTGTCAAACGAGCATTCGAAGCGGAAAAGAAAAGGAGAGCATTGTCTGGCCGGCGCATAGATGCGTCGTTGCTCCTCTCTGTCCTAACATATGTACAGGCGAAACATATACATGTGAACTGTCCGTCTTGCCTGAATGGGGGTGTCACGGAAGAAGCGGCAACAGTTCACCAAAAAGTTCAATCCGTCCATAATCAACATCTTCGCCGAACTTGACTAACTAATACCGAAACAACCTCAGCAGCAATCAGCGACAATATTCCAGCAATATCAACCACAACCGGTAAATATAATGCATGACAAAGCAATAACACTAACACTCACAATTTTCATATGGAAAAATCAATATGGGAAAAATTACAGGGGTGCTCGAAATTGCCACTAATTATTAAGAATATCAAAATATACAATAGTTTATCTCTAATCACATAACTAGAGGCTCTCCACATTAATAGTACAACAATATCTTATCAAGATTAATATAAAGAAGCAAGTTAGATCTAACCACGTGAAATGGTTTAAAGGAGGATTTCATCTAACAAAATAAATCAACCTTTTTAACGTCTTCAATGATTTTGGCAGGAGGATTCTGGCAAAAACTAACGGAGTGCTAAGCTACATTCTTTAACAACTTAATATTAAATCAACCTCAGCAGTAACCAGCAACAACATTCCATCAATATCAACCACAACCACTAAATAAAATGCTGAAAATTAAACACAAAGCAGAAAACCAACACTCTACGTGGAAAACCAAGTGCAAGAAAAACCACAAGATTGATCAAAACTTCCATTAATAACAAAAAAATAGCAGGATACATAATACTCCATTTCTACTCATACATGTAGAAGTTCAATATATTTATAAGACCGTAATATCTAACCACCACAAAAATTGATTAATATAAAGAAATAAGAAAGATCTAATTTGAGAATAATTTTAAGGAACAAGACATTTCATCTTAATCTCACCAAAATCATACTTAAATTTCTGCCAATTTCAATGAAGTTTCACAATCAAATCTGGGCCTTAAGAAATTTATCACTTCTCTGAACGGACGGTTTCCCTCTCTCTTTCTTTCCCCTTCTTTTTCTGCGATCGCTCCTCTCTCTCTCTCTCTCTCTCTCTGCTGTCAAGAACGTTCCACCGTCTCTGTTTCTTTCCCTGTTGACTTTGTTTAAAAGAGCTGGGCCCCATGAGGCGGACCCAGCCCATCAGAATCCAGGCGTAAATTTTCCTGCGCACTGCCCGATACGTGACTTAACCCTTGCACGATGCGCGGGCATTGAATTCGCTGCAACCCATCCAATCAAAGTTATCTCTTTTAGTCAAGCATGTTATAGAAGTTCAGACATGAGCGGTCTTGAAGTTAAAAATGTCTAACCAACATAGGGCACATTTGATTCGGCTTTGGACAAATACCATTGAAAAAATACAAATATTTTTGAGTTTAAGGGATTTGTGAAAATGCAAATAGCGTTTGGTAAATTATAGTCTTGAAGTGCATTGTGAAACGACTTTGGGTAAAATATTATTTGGTAAAAATTACATTTGAAAGGGATTTTTGTTAAATTAAAAAAAAAATTACAATTTTTTTTTGAAGTTTAGTTGCTGGACCGCCGGATCTAGCCCTCGGATGACCAGATCGCCCCCAGTTGCCGTCGCCAGAGGTCGCCCACCTTAGGCGCGCGACCCCAGGCGTCGGCCGCTTGAGGTCGCGCGACCTCAGGCGGCCGACACCTAGAGTCGCCCGACCCAGGCAACGTGCAACCTCAGGTAGTCGTCGCCTGGGGTCACGCACCTACCCCAGGCAATGGTCGCCTGGGGTTGCGCGACCTCAGGCAGCCGCCTGGGTCACGCGATTCAAGCCATCAGTCGCCTGGGTCACGCGATCCGGGCATCGCTTGTGGTTTGGTGACGGTCGCCGGGGTCGAGCGACCCTCAAGTGGCAGTTGTTGGCGTGCGCCACCCCTTGGCCGATGGTCATCGTCCTCCGATCAGCAGCGGTTAGTTGGAGAAGTTGGAAAAGATGAACAGTAACTGAGCTATTTGCATTCCCAAAATACAACTTCCCAAAGCACCTCAAGCCTTGCATTGAGCTAAAGGCTCTTAAAGCCATTTGGAGATGCAATTGCATATTGTCAAAGTCGTCAAAAAAATCGAACCAAACACGTTTGTATTTGGCCAAGAGACTTTAGAGTCCCAAAGCCCCTTCTGAAAGTCGAACCAAACAGGGCCATAATGAATGTGCGACTTGAAATTCAAAGAAAAATAACATTAACCAAAATTTATATGACGATTATTTGAATGTCAATTTTTTTTATTCACTTAAATATCACATTGAAGTAAAATCGCTTACTTAAGTGTCACTTTCAACCAAACGTCTTGCGTGAAATTTTTTTGAATTTTTTTGTTTTTGTTTTTATTTTTTTTTCTTTAGGACTAACGAGTGTCTCCGGTGACCCTTGTTAGTCGAGAAACCCTTACCATTGGCCACGAAGGCATTGGGCGAGGTCGCAATGCCCTCGCTAGCTCTGGGTGGCATTGCTTGTGGCCGATGAGGCCGCGACGCCCTCACCTAAGGCCTTGGCGATGAGGGCAAGGCGGCCCTCACCTAGATTTGGCCACGAAGAGTGCGACCTTACCAACCTAGGTGAAGTAGTATCACTTGTGACTGTCTAGAGTTGGCAAGGGCCCTCACGGCCTTGCCAGCAGCCCTCTAAGGGTTGCTAGTGACTCTTGTCAGCATTAAAGGAAAAAAGCCAAAATAAAAAATTCCAAAAAAAAAAAAAATTGTTCATGTCACGACAAAGAATCCACGTGGGACGATTGACGTTGCCACATTGGATGCTTGACATTCACATCGGATTTTCTAGTGGATGTTCTAGCAATATAAATTAGAATTGACACTCAAGTGAGCAATTTTTTTAATTTATGGCACTTAAGTAAGTGAAAAATTTTTTGGCACTCAAATGAATGTCATATGAAAGTTTTGGCACTCTTAGTGTTTTTCTCTCCAAAATTTGGTATGTTTTATAGCCAAATATATAAATCATGAGTTTCCTTATTGCATCGAGCTTCCTCCTATGATAGGATTTAGCCTCTATAGAAGATTTATGCTAACTACAATTAAAGAAACACGATGATGTGGGCTAGTGGTCCGGTGAAATTGGGTGTATAGCCGATTTGAGCTCAAGATAACTCGAGGGCATACTTTATATCTCGTTATACTCTCACAGTAAAGATTACTTTGTTCTTTTTTTTGCCTATTTCTTTGCAAAAAAAATCTTGAGCCGTTATCGGTCGTACGCTTCCACGATCCTAATTGAAGCATGCTAGTCAAGAGTGTTTAAATTGACAAACGACGCGACGCCAAACATGATACGAAATAGAAGTTATTAGTAGGTGGCCAGCCCCCTTGCTCGTGTTGACTTTTCCGGATCAACATGTGGGAGTCTTCTTTGGAAGGACATGTACCCAAAAAAAATGCTCCTGACACCCAAAGTGAGGGACAAAAAACTGACTGGAGTTTTTTTCTTTTGGTAAAGAAAAACTGAGCGGAGTTTTTTTTTGGTAAATAATTAAAAAAAAAAAACTGAGTGGAGTTGGTCCCCACAAAATCAAAGAATTAGTAGTTTTGGTCAATATTGACTGACAAGTCGACGTCCAGCCTCATTTTGACTTACAAGTAAGGGATCAATTGGAAAAAGGCCAATAGAAAGGGTCTCATTTGTCAGAAACTCATCATGTCTCTTTTGCCCTTTAGTAAACACCAACACAACGTCAAAAAGAGATGCAACACTCAGATTTAAGGTTTTTTTTTAAATAAATGGGATTTCGATGGAGTAAATTTTTCACTAAATATAAAGAGGTTTCTCACTTGATGATAGTGGCCAATGTTTAATATATGAGCACAAACATGCAAGCAAACACGTGTATATATCTTTGAGGAAGTATATAATGTTGTGCCCTTGTGATAGAAGTAGCATCCATTAGTACTACGTCCATAATCGAAAGCTCTGAGTCTTTAACTGGAAGGCCCTACTATGGAAGATAGTTTTTGATACTTGTTTTAGTTAAAGAAAAAAATTCCATGCTAAATTAGAGATTATAATATAATTTCAGTGTTAAGGAGGGATCCTAATAAAATTGATATTAAGATGGAAGTGCACTTTATTTGGGGGTTAAGGATATGTAGGTTACTAGCCATAAATATAGTATGAGCCAGTCGGAGTGACACGTGGATAAGATAATTGTGAGAATAAATAGAAAATCAATATATGCTATTTTAATCACAATAGTAAAATGATGAACATTTTTTGGTACAATAGGTCGTGTTAAATTGGCGAAAGGTTATGTATTTTTTTTATTACATAGTCATATCTTTATTAAACTGCCTTTTTCATATAATTCAAAAAAGTAACCGGACAAAAAGAATAATACTAGCAGGAAATAAAGTGCTCATTGAAAATATGTCTATTATTCAAATATGGACGCAAAATATTGAAAAGCATGTATTAGACAATAAAATATCCAAATCATATTTGGATGAGATCATTACCTATTTCAAGGACATCTTTCCGAATTTGAAAGATGGATGGCTTGGGTTTGCTAATCTTGCTCGAGCGTGATTGGCTTGTTTGCAAGAAGTGCTCGTAGCTCAATGGGGTCTACACACGTGTATTTCTTTTCGTGAATGGGTCTCACTAATTCCCACCTTCACCTTTTTGCTGTTTTGCTCTTCTTCCTTTTATTATCTTCCCTCCCCAGAGCACGTGACTTTGGGATTTCCTGCAAGTGGAGATATTTGCAAAATAGAAGCACAAGAAGGTCACTAACTCAGTTGGGCAGCGATCTCTTCGTCACGGACAAGGGGGAATCCGTGACAGCCCCTCGGCTCGTGAAAGCAACAGGGACACGACGGATTTAGGCAGACAGGCGATATCCCGGAGTTGGATTCAGCAGCAACGTTGTCTTCGCAGAGGGATAGCGTTGAGCAGCGTTTACCGGTAGAAGATTTCGTTGCTGCTTACGGTGTCGAGCTGGGTCCCGGCGAGCGGTGGCGACAGCAATGCGGGCAGCGATGTGAGCACCGGTTTGGATGAGTAACGGCAGCCACGGATGTTGGGCTATGGGCGTCGGCTTCACGGTCGAACAGCTGGAGGCACCAGTCGAGAACAGGAGGAGAACACCCCCTTTCCTCGTCTTTTACTTCTCTGCACTTGTCAGAGAAGAAAAAAAACTTTATTTTCTTCTTCTCCAGCTCACGTTCTCTCTATGAATGCTCTCTCACAATTGCGGCCCTCCCTTACCATCGTCTCTTCCTTCTTATTTATATGTGTCAATCCTGTTTGTAAAAGGTAAGAGATATCTTGGACTGGCGTGAATGAAATCCACCACTTGATATTCTCACTATTATGCCCGGCCCCTATTAGTACGTTAATCTCCCATTTCCCTTTGAGTCATTGCTGAATATTTCCCTCGAATAATGGGAAAATCCCATTGAATTTGCCTTTCTTTTTTCTTTCACCGCCACACTCACGTGCACCAATCTCCTTTCTTGATTTTCCCTTACTTTGTCTCCTTCTTGGAATTTTACTTTTTATTTTTAGTCGATCTTCTAAATCCCCTCTCGCCGAATCTGTTCACTATCCTTCTCTTGCCAAAGATCGCACGTATTCGGCCCATTTCCTCTTTGCCGTGTCTTTCGCACAATCAACAGAATCATCCCTCGCTGATTTGCCTATGAAGTAGCTGGGCAGACACAAATATCTCCAAGAATCATACTTGTTTTATTTGGTCAAAAAAAATCTTGGATAATATAAGGCTTTTTCGCTTCAAACTTTCACCAACTTTTCCAAACTTGGCATACATAATTACGGCCATTAAAAACAATGACGGGCTTATATGAATGACGAGTTCAACCGAATTTCCATTACCATGGGCTTAGTCTAGCTAACTAACTAAATCCATGACCACACATTCAAGCTCCTCCACCGCCGGTTTGACATATATGCATTTAATTGAAATATACTCCTAATTACTATATGTAATGTGATTTAATAGTTTTTTTTAGGGGCTAAAGTTCAATCCCTAATTTTTTATGCAATAAATGAATAATCGGATCGTCAAAATTTAGGTGTCAACACCCACTCCACGGTAAAGACCTTCAGGTTATATCAATTGGAAAGAAGAAATTTCACAAGGGGTATTGAATTGTTGTTAAGGGTAGGTAACATTTATATTTCGGAAAATAATTTCTTTTCAGAAATATATTATTTTTTTTATATTTCTATTCTTAGGAACAATTTCTGGTAAAACAACGTGTTTAGTAATTATAAAAAATTTCTATTCTCGAAGTAGAAAAAGAATAAGAAGGCGTTTGGTATGACTCACAATTTTTTTTATGCCATAAAAAATATTTCGATACTTTTTTTAGATTTTTATTTTTTTCTTTTCTTTTCTTCGTCTCTTCTTTCTCCTCCTCTAGCTGGTGATCGGCGGAGGTGAAAATTGGCGGCTACTATCGATGGCGACCGGCGGGAGGGTGGTAATGGCAACCAGCAACTAGTGGCAACGGGGACAATGAGTCTTTACTCGACGGATTAAAAGAGGAGGAAGAAGAAAAAAAAAACAAAAAGACTCATTTCTAGAAATTATTCTCGAGAATAATTTTTTTTTCTAATTCTTGTTTTTATTCCAAATCTATTCTCTAGAAAAATTAATTAACGTTACCAAATAGATTTATGTTCTTTTTCTACTCCAAGAAACAAAATAACAAAAAAGAAGAAGAAGAAAGAAACAGGAACATTACCATGCAAGTCTTAAGAGTCTTAATTCAAATTAAATACCCACTTTTAAATGCTTAAATGCATAGGTACAATCAATCAAGTATTCTTTGCACAATTTCTTTCTTCGACCAACGATGTGATAGTGCAATTTTGCAACGGGTATCTTAAGAAGCGTTCGTCTATGTTGGTCGAAATTCAAAATCAATGGCCGTGACCATAAGCAATCCTAGATTTTAATACCGGAATTACTTGAGACATCGTCTCTTTACCATGGTGCCCATAACTTGTGCCCTTTCCCAATATGTCGATTGACAGGATTTGAGATCATTTCGATCTTTGTTCATTTTTGTCAGAGATTTTTTTTTTTTTTTCAAAAGAAAATTTCATTCATCTGTCATATTAAACATGAGAGGAAGATATAAAGCTTCCAAGTAAAGCAAATCTCAACGAAGCTGCAAAACAAAACAAAACCTAGAAAACTGTTTCATCGATTTTAATCCCCATGAAAATCTTTCACCAAATTTTGTTGAAATTTAATCTACGACACAGCTTGTTTTAGGTGTAAAACTAGAATTTAATCAACAATAATACACCTGAATAAGAAACACAATATCAGAATTTAATCAATGGCACTTGGCTTGTGGAACAACACCAGAAACAATGCTTGATCGGATAGAGATGCATGCTGAAATTTAATCAATGATAGGAATTTAGAAAACTATAGCTAACATGCAATAAAGTAGCGATAAAGTAAAGATAATTATTGTGTTGTTCGGAGAGAGTTCTCAAGGCTAGGGCTGCGGTATTTATAGAGTGGACTAATTGTTTCTCAGTCGACCACTCTTTCTCGGGCACTACTCTTCGCATTCTCCACATTTTCCACTTCTTTTTGATGACTTTATCATTTAATAACTGCTTCCTGCTTCGTGGACAATGCTCGTGCAGCTTGTTCCTTAAGCAAATAAGTGCTTCCTATTTTTATACGCATTTCTCGCAATAGTTATTCTCACTTTCTAATGCTAATTTTGCTTTATCTTCAAATTTGGTGCACTATCCCAGTAACCTGACACGTGGCAATTAATCTCCAAGCCATAAGGCTTCTAGAATCCCATTGAGGCTCAACTTAAGTAGCTTTCACGAAAGCTGTTTTTACCCTTAACTTTGCGAGTCAAAAGGAGCGTTTAAGCCAATGGTCTCTCATGATCAGCATGTGGTTCTGAGGACTATTTTGGGTGTCAACAAATGCTCCATTTTAAAAGAAATACCTTGTTTCTGCATGGTCTCCCAAGGTGATCATAACAAACGTCTTATAGCATCTTTTCTTTGATACGGATGTTCATTCCTTGTATTATCTCAACATGTCTCCCCTAATTTCGTAACTTTTTCCTTATCTTCCCTGAGGCATCGTCTTCAACTAGTATTTCCTCAAGGATTCCATTACTGTATTTCGTCTTTTTGTCTTGCCCTATTTCCAAATTCTCTTCACGATTCCTTCCATCTACGCTTCGTCACTTGCTACGGCACCCAAGAAAACATCAGGATATGATTCAACAGACTACACAGCAACTTGATCACTCCGCAGACAGGGGAACATGCCAAAGATTGTCGTTTTGGCTGGTTGAACGAGGTCAATGATGTAACGAGTTGCTTTTCTTTGGGTCCCAGTATTATTGACTATAATAAAATCCCTCCTCCACTCAAAGCTTGCTTTCTTACTAGGCTTGAGACTTTTTTTCAACATAACTCCTTCCGAGACGTTTGGTCTTCAACTTCTCCTCGATTTTGTGAGTTCCCTTTATTCGAAGCAGATTTCCATAAATGATATCTTAGGTTAAGGGATGATGACCCAACCCGACTTGCTTGGATGAATGTTGGGATTGAGAAGACGCTTGCGATTGGTATGCTTTCTTATGACGTAAACCGTGAATTGGTAGGATCCGTAATAAGCTTTTGGTCTCCTTCAATTAATTGTTTACTTTTCCCCTGAGGACGCATGGCTGTTACCCTATTGGACATGTATACTATAATCGATTTTCAGCTACTTGGTCATTCTGTTGAGCAATTGCCTATGATTGAAATTTCTTTTTTCATCTCGGATGGAGTTCTTGCACATAATAAGTTCCTTGAGCAGTATGACAGAGAGATAGGCCTTGTTAATGAAAAGGAACGCATCGTTTTCTTACTGTATTGGCTGTCAAGATACGTTTTCTGTTGTGCCACACTTAAAGTGAACAATGACTATCTCTAAATAGCTGCAAAACTTGCGCATCGTAGATGCATTGCTCTGGTTCTAGTAGTTCTTGCTTCTCTATACAGAGGGCTAGCACATGCTTCAATGGTCATGAAAGCTGAAAAGAGTAGTGCCATCTCTGGTCCATTCTAGATCTTTCAAGCCTGGATGTCATTATATTTCGAATTCCTTTTTGACCTAGGTTCTCGTGATCTGCCTTATTACCCTCCGTCAAACACACCATCTGTAAAGCCGCTTCTAGGCTATCGACTTTTGACTCGTTTACCTAAGAAGGTTCCTTCGGATGACTCTCATTTTCTTCATTATTTTCAAACTATGTTGGAGGTTGATCATAGGGATGTTGATTTTTTCCCCTATGAGAATGATAATTATTATTACCTCTTTGTACTTTGAAAGTATGAACTCTTTCCAAGACTTTTGGGTTTGTGTATTATCTCCGGTGGACCTTCCCTTGTAGTTGTCCACAAAGGGTCGATTCTACCCGGGCTTCGAAGTATACTCTCCTCATTACTGTGGAAGACAATTTGGCTTCTTTTAGGCTATTCTTATGCCTATTCCATACTCAATGGATTTCTCATATTTGAAGAAGAAAGAGTATAATTTAGAAGATCGTAGGCTCCTAACGTGCGATGCTAAGATAATCCCAAGATCTTAACAGAGACCTTCAATCTTGTCTTGGTCAACTCCCTGCATGGACAACATGGTGGTTCAATTTTACTCACAAGGGTCCTTATGAAAAGGGTATTACCACAGCAATCGATCGGATTCATCATAAGGAAAATTGAGCAAGGCCATCCAACCACCGATCTTGATTCCTCTTCTACTCTAGTAATTTTAATAGCCATATTTCACTAGTAATCTTTTGCTTGAACCGAGCAATTTCCTCTTCCCGAGCCTTTAGCTGGCTTTAATGAGCTTGGTAGGCCTAGTAATGACACTATCAACTTTCTTGATGATTTGGATGAACGTACCTTATCTTTATCTTCTTCTCGTTTCTTCCTTTATGTATATATTCTTTGCTATAAAAGGCTGCACATTTCAATTATAGATAGAGAACCACTGGTACGGCTGCTGAGGAAAAGGAAAAGAGTTCCCTCTATTTCCCTAAAGAAGCGACTCAGAGTATTTACTGATGTCTCTGTTTTAGCTGTTTTTGCTTATTTAAAAAGATCTCTAGCAATTGATACTCCATCACCCTTTGGCTGCGTTTGGCAATCGGGATAAAATTCGGGATAGGATATGATCATATCCTACGTTTGGTGCTCGCTCAGGACAGGATAAAGTCAGATATAAAGGGGATATAGACATGATAAAATTATCACATGGGGGAGGTCGGATAAAAGTGGATAGGATTTCTAATATCCATAGGAAAGTTATTTTTCTTGAATAACACACTTATTAAATTAACAAAATTGAAATTATATTTCAATATAAATAATATTTGAATTCTAATTTAAGAAATTAAAAATAAAAAAATTAAAAATTATTTTTAATTAATCTTATTTTAATTTATATATTCAACTTTAATTCTATCTTATAATAAACATTCAATCTATAAATTAACTATTTATATTTATTATATATTTTAGGTATGTTAGTACAGTTTTTTATTTGATAAAATTTTATTAAAGAATGATGAAAGGGGAAAAAAGAAATAATAATGAAAATAATATAAAAAAGAGGAAAAATAAAATAAAGAATAAATAAGAATAAATTAATGAATAGTGTTACGAGAGATTTTCACCATCTCCATTTATGAACATTTAGGTTCATTTATAATGATATGCCGTTTATATATATATAAATGTACATGATATAATATGAGTATATCCGACTTTAATACTGTGATTCACCAAACAATGGATGAGATATAAAAAAATCCAAGGATTTCATATCCTATCCTATCAAGTCCTATCCCGATTAGAATTCCAGGCGACCAAACGTAGCCTTGTTTCTTTGGGAAAGACTCCTGTAGATGATATTCCGGCCATTTCAACTCTCCAACAGGGCTTTTTGGTGCCATCGACGATGGGGTAGATGATGTTCTTATTATGCCTACTTCTTCATCAAAGCCTCTTAGCATCGTCAACAATGTTGTTTCCTCCAATTGTATCATGTGCTCTCCATCTCAATTGGAGTATGATGATTTCAACCCTTTTGCACTAGTTGTTCATTGTAAGTTCTATTTGATTACCTTTCGGCTATAGATATGTCATATACTTTGCAATAACCCTATGTTTGTGGACGAAAGCTGAGCCCACCATTGCAATTGGCGACATTGAATGTGTTGAAATTGACATAGCCATAGCGACTGATAATATTGAACATGTTGAGGCTCCTGATACTTCAACACTTATTTCACCTATACATGCTCCAAGTTCAAGTCCTGGTATGCATTTCCCCGCTTGGTCCTTACTCATTATTTTTTTAGCTGTCTAGTTTGGTAACTGACCTCATATTTCCGGCCGTCCCTATCATTGAGCTCTCCAATCCTGCGCCTAATGTCCCTATTGTCAAGGCTCCTACTATTACTATCGCCGAGATTTTTTATCCTAATCCCATTGTTCCTGCTGTTGAGACTCCTTCATCAGCCTCTCAGATTGAAGCTTGTGTGGACACATCTTCTCAATTTAAGTCTCAAGTAGAAACAACTTCTCTGATATTGAAGACATCGAAGAGGGCAAAAATGGTTTTAAGCGTCAACCCTTATGATCTATCCCCTAGTTATATCCCCAGTACTTTAATAGGGATAAGTTAAGGCTCGAACTGTCGAGGTTTACAGATCTTTTGACGAGAGGAATTTGCAGGAGCCTATTGAAACAGGAGACCATTCATCAAGTCGAGGCCCTGTGCAATCAGCTTGGTGATAACAAAAATGAAATCAATGCATTCCCTTCTCGAGAGCTTAAAGATAGGTTCCACAAGTTCTCTGAAGATTATCGCGATATATTTAATAAATATCGCTACCATCTGGGTGAAGTGAAAAAAAATGACTCCTCCCAAGAGTAATGATGCAGAACCTAGCCATGCCCTAGCGGAGCTGAGTTTGAGTGTATCAGAATGCAGTAAATCCCTTGAGACGGTAGTGGAAAGATATATAAGCTTAATGAAGAAGAATCTCGTCTTATGAAAGGCACTCAAAAATGTCTGCTAAAGAAAGGAGATCGAGCTTAAACAGCAAATAGAGATTGAGGCCAAGCTAAATTCTCAAGTATTGGAGCTTCAAGAGTTGAAGAAGAAAGAACATCTCTAGTTGCTGGATTGAGAAATTCAGCATAGACTTCGTAAAAATGCACGTATTTCTTAGATGAGCTATCTCGAATCTAGAAGATTCCGCTTTTAGCATGATATAATATCTCTTTTATCTGAAAAAACAATCTAATAAATAAATGAGTTTTTTCCTTTTTAGCCTCTCCATTATTGCATGAAACTTGTACCATTTATGTCAAGTGGATTCCTATTTCTATGCACCCATGTTCGCATGAACATCCTTGATACATGGCAAACAATTACTAAATTAGACCCATTTATACCTGGCCTCCATACATCGGTGCTTACACCTTTTCTTCCTAGCATGGCTAACTCTTGCTCTCCTGCGATCAGTGCGCAGGTCGCTCTTCGCATTCATCGTTTTGAGAGCCTTCGAGCATGTGAGACTCAAGGACAACTTTCCCTTTCGTTCATGGTATCACCTGGGACTTAAAATATTAACCTGGGTCCATATTTCAAGTTGACGCCTCCACCATACCTCTTTACTAGATATTTTCCCTGTCATTATAAAGAAATTCTTTCCATTAACCTATCACATATCTGCACGGATGTCTAATCGTCACCCAATCCCCGTTTCAACTCATATCCCTCCTTTGATAAGCGTTTCTTCAAGTGGTACAAGAGGTTGAAACTAGAAATGTCAGATGTACAGAAAACAATTAAAATCGGAGAAGCACTTTCCTTTAGTTGTATAGTGGTCGATCCGGTCGAGTATGGTCTCATTGGGAGCCTTTGTTGCTTTTGGTTATCGTCGATCAATTGTTTTTTCTTGCTAACTAGTCCGGTAACGATCACTCTACTCGATATTTGGTCTTAAACTGGCATGTCCCCTCTCATAGACCTTCATGGTTAGTGGCCCTATGCTTGTCTAGACTTTTATGGTGTTGCATTTACTAATATACCATTTGATGAATTTATGGATGACTTTGTCAAATCAACTGGGCCTATTTCCTCCTAAGAGCACGTGACATTCCTTCTATATTGGCTTTGCCGTTATGTCTTTTGTTTACCCAACGCTTCTGTATCCCAAGATTTTATTGACATAGCATAAGCCCTCTCCCATGGTATTGATGTGGGTCTTGGTCGTATGGAACTCAGTGCATTATATAAGAGTCCTACCGATGCATAATCTTTCTTGTTTAGTAGTCACGTGCACCATTTTTCAGGCTTTTATGGATTATGACGGGTGGTTGCGCACATAATTTCCTCAATTATTTTCCGCGGACAAGATCCCTCCAATTCGTTGGCACGAGGCACATGAAATTCCAACTGAGGATCAGTTTGGGTTATGGAAATTTTGTAGCACACTTCTACCAACCCCTGAAGGATTCTCTATCTTTAAGTGTTTCCTTGGCTGCCTGCTTTCCCTTGAAAACTTTACCTTCTATGTGTTTGGTGCTGACTTCTCATGTAGCTCCAATTTACTTCATCATGACATGCTAGCATTTTGAATGAGCATTCTTGTCCCTACTGATCTTATGTTGGACTTCCATTTCGGAGGGCAACATACCTCAAGCTTTGAAGTATATAATCCCCATTATTGTGCTCGCTAATTTGGGCTGACTCAAGGTACGCCTATGCCAATATTCGATGAATTTTCGTCCCACTTCAACCAAATAAAAGACTGCTATCATATGTTTTAATGAGATCACCTAGCACATCTTAAAGAGATTCAAAGCAAATGGGTCAGGCTATATAACTTGCCTTTGGCTTGTCATGCATTGGAATTTGCTATTAACAAATTTTTTACCTCCTTCGACTCTGGCTTGGAGGCTTTCAAGACAAATATGAAGTCCATTAAGGCTGTTGAGGAGCGAGAGGAGGCATTATTCCTGAAAGAGAAAGAGTTAGTGCAATCCTACGGGCTCCTTGAATCATATCGTGGCAATGCTAACATTTCATCGCAAGTTCTAGTTAACCTGTGCTAATTAATCTCCGAGCTTGAAGCTACATGTGAATCGATGGCGTAGGCCCTTTCTGAAGATCACGTCCAGAAAGAGAAGCTCTTTGAAGTTAATTGTGATCAAGAATTAAGCCTCCATAGCTTCACTTCAGGGTTACGACAGCACTTTATGTAACCTTGCAGGTCGCATGTTATCTCTAGTATTATCCCTTTTGATTTTCTCTTCTCAATTAAATAATCGTCAATGTATAGGTTGTTGACATACAACCTCCCTTTGCTATGTTTTTTGCTGATGTCATAATTAGCATGCGCCTATCCACTGTGTAGCTTATCCATAGCCATAATATGTTCATTTATGATTTCTAGTAACGACACGCACCGTATCAGCAGTGTATCGGATTTAGTCTCAGTAAGTTGTACCTTTGCCTCAATCGATGCCTTTATCTTGGTACTCTTCATTCTCATAAAGATCTCAAAACACATGTAGAGTAACCAATGGATATTACCATCGATTGGGTGCTTGTCGTCATAGTTTTGCTCCCAGAATAATTGCGCAATAATAAATGTACATTACTTGTGACACTGGCACTTCCCTCTTGGGTACGATCCCGTATGTTCATGCCATCAACTTCGGCTCTTGAGATTTCTTCTCCACTATATAAACGCTAGTGGGTGCTTGTGGAGTTCTTCATCCATCCAAAACTTGATTTCTAAGGGAGTTAACTAGAGCCGATCAAAGCCTTTTTTGCTCCATATCTTATGGTAAACTCCTCTTCCTCCTCCTTCAGCATTGTATCTTCCGGACGTGCTTTCCTAAACCTCTGGTGGGACTGCTTGTGAATCTCACCTTAACCTTTGCATTCCTGATCAACCGCCCCGAGAAACTCGGGGAGGTCATCAAGCTTTTCTACAGGCGAGCCCACTCATCTTGCTCCCACGCATCACTTCCGGGAGGACTATGATGAGTTCTACCACTTCTTCGCAGAGGCGCTGGACTCGTCTATAAGAATTGGAACACCATCTTTTCCTTCTACAAGTTGGAAGAAGAGGTCAAAAGATGTGTCAACTACAATTGGCACATCCAAAAGATTTGTCATATGTGGTGCCGAGCCAAGGATGATGCCCAGAAAATGGAGTGGATAATAGCCTACAAGGATGACGTGGCCGAGGAGCAGGCGACGATTCAAGCCCAGGGTCCTGACCAAATTATGCCTCTTGGGATAACCAGCCTACTATCTATTCTGGAAGAGGGAATTGTCATCTGCCAACAGATGACTATGCGCTTGGAATGAGGGCCAAGGCATACTAGGATGCGCTTATCGATCTAGACGAGCTCAATGCTTGAACAGAGTCGATCTTGGAGGGGAAACACCTTGCTTACCACCAAGCCGTTGAGGAGAATAGAGACATAAAAAGATGTTTGGCTGATTTTGTCTTGAGGTTTAGGAGTCACCTAGGCCTATATGGATAAACCCTCGTTTGTACTAGTCTCTTCTCTTTATAAATATGGTGAAAAATAATATTTAGGAATTTTCATATCTTAGGCTATCTTTCAAATAATTCCATAATACCAATAGACGTTTCATATCCTAGGCACTTAAAGATAAACTTATGTGCATATGGAGCTCGTTCAAACTACTGGGCAAACACTAATCAATGTTCGCATCTTTCAAATAACTCCATAATATCAACGAACCCTTCATATCCTGGGCTGCTTAAAGATAAACTTACGCATATATAAAGTTCATTCAACTTAGGCAAATACTAACAATGTTTGTGCTTTTTGAATAACTCCATAATGTCAACTTTTATCAGCATCCAAAATCCGCGATGCTTCGAACTCCGTTGATCTATCAATAAGCATCATTTTTTCCCAAGAAATCTGTTATAATAACGAATTCCAACGATCACGTCTTTTCAAATTCTCGCTATCTATCTATATATAGAGGACTATGTTATAGACAAATCCATCCATTCATACACATTCATTAACACACACGAACCTTCTCATCCTCCTATTTCTTTCTATTTTCTTCCATACTTTGCAGCCATGGTAGGCCGATCTTCCTCCTCTGCCTCATCTTCCTCAAATGACAAGTTGCTCACCCTATGGAGGGACTTGCTTTCAAAATTGATGCTAATTTTGATAGTGATTTATAAGGAGCCAAAGATCATCGAGGCCATCCGAAAGCTAGCCTAGGACTGCCGCCCCACTGACGTCCCAGTGATCATCCTTTCTGCGGAGATATGAGGAATTCATGATCACCTTTGATCACGATCTCATTGCTTACCAGGCCTAACCAGTCGATCATTGCCTTCTACACAGCCACCAAGCATGCACACCAATGCAAGGAAGAAGAATTAGGGTGTGCGAAAGCAGTGTGCTGGTGAACGCCCGAAGTTCATTGGACATCTTGTACCTCCAACTCCATCGCCCCCATTCTTACTCGACTATGGAGAGATGAATTTAGTTGAGGAGTTGGGGAAAGATCTTAGTCCGTTGGAAAAGGAAAATGTCAGGCAAGACAAGGCGATGCAAGCCAATACCCAAAAGGTGGTCAACCCGCATCTTAAGAACTCTGAGACCCTTATCAGCTAGATGAATGACCTCGTCGAGACCCAAATTTGAACAAGGCGAGTGCATTAGCAGTTGAAGGCAACCAACGCCTCAAGTCCCACCTCTCTCGTCTTGTCCTTGACTTCATGTGATATCTGAGATTTGAATAGATAATCTTGCTAAGGTTGTAAATACAGTGTTCTTTTTAATAATACCATCCTTTTCCATATCGTGTTATTCATTTCCTTGCATTTCCCACATGTTTGGGTAATATCTTTTTAAGAATTTTCCATTTATTGTACGAGTCAACTCTTTACCTTCCACTTCCATTAGTCGATGGACATTTCCACTAAAGGCTTCGGAGACCACATATGGTCCTTCCCAAGTTGGCGGTCATTTGCCAAATTTCTCATTATCCATGCTTGTTGGCAAAATGGTCTTCCAAACTATGTCGCTAATATCAAACAATTTCTCTTTTATGTGCTTATTGTAGGTTTTTCCAACTCTCTCTCTCTCTCTCTCTCTCTCTCTCTCTCTCTCTCTCTATATATATATATATATATTTTTTTTTTTTGAAGGACTAGCTTTTCCAAAGCAGCCGCCCTACTTTCACCCAATTTGTCAATATTGCCATACATGAGTTCATCATATTCTTCTTTGGCTAGTTCCCCTTAAATCCTTACCCTTAATCCTTCGCAGATTTCTTAGATGTTCGATAGGCCAATAAGACCGTCCACAATAAAGAATCCTATTCACTTAGGTTGTCCTCCAACTGCTTTTTAATTAAATTAATAATTTTATTGGAGGCTTTAGCTTGACCATTAGCCTAGGCATAATAAGGCGTCGGATGTATCATCTTTATTCCTCTAGACTTGGCAAAATCTATCACCTCTCGACCAGTAAACACTATCCCTTGATATGTAGTTATTGACTCTAGAATGCCAAACCTGTGAATAATATGTTCTTCAATTAATTCTTTTACTTTCTTTTGTGTAATGTTTTTATAAAATGTGGCCTTAACTCATTTTGTAAACAATCCGTAGCCACTAATATAAAACTATGCTTTTTAGACGAGGGAGGATATATTTTCCCAATCATATCCATCACCCATCCTTTAAATGGCCAATGCTTAATTATGGGTTTCATTACCGAGCCTAACACGTGTTGAATGGGGCCATGCTTTTGGCATGTTTCACATCCCCTTAGTAATAATTGGCCATAAATAACTATGTCGACACCATAACCATCTCATTTTTACTCGGCTTGATGTGGACCGCATATACCTTCATGTACTTCAACCATTACGAGCATAGACTCATGTTTTCCCAAGCACTTCAATAACTGTCTACCTATAGTTTTGCTATATAGATTGTCGCCAATCAACAAGTATTTAATTGCTTTCCTTTTAAAATTCTTGTCATTGGCAACTTGATTTTCCAAATATTCAATAAATGGAATTCTCCAATCTTGATCTATTATTTGGTTATCTGGGGCTTGTATATCTTGAATCAACATGATCTTATTATTAATTAAAGGCAATGTGTGACATCCTGAATTTTCAGTTATGTTTTCAATTGAATAAATCGGCCTTTCATCGACGCGCCTATAGGGTTGTTCTCAAAGCTGATCACTCTCGAGATAACTAGACTATCTGGAGAAGCCATTAAGGAATTTTAATGCAATAGATTTGAGAATTTGACCAGGGATCGGTTACTCGACCGTGCTCATCTGCCGAGATCATTACGGCACAGATATAAATCGATTAGAGATCAGAGATAGGTTGGTTCGACTAAGATGAGTGGCTAATCATGGGTGACACCTCTAAATTGTAAAATTCTCGTCGGCCGGTACTAGATTGATTTTCTATCGTTTTGGTACCCTGTGTCAGGAATTGAATCCTCGAGATTTTCACAACAACCGAGAGTCGACAATGTGTTGAGTGGGTTCACTATGGCTCGAAGAAAATCGACCATAGGTCATTTGCACTAAAAATTTCTGAAAACTACCCGGTAACCTAGTTCACGCTAAAAACACGCCGAATGGAAATTAACCGCGAATTTGAGTCCGATTTCATAAATTGAAGATTCTGTCATATCACAATAAATTCTAGAAGCATCGACTCAGTCTTGGAAGATTTTTCTGCAACCCGAGACTTTTTGGGAAAAAGTTATCCTAGAGCCGTTTTTGTTTAGAAAAAGCCGATGATCGTTTTTGGTCGGGAAATCGGGAAGCAAATGGATTGTATGGGTGAGGAAAAATGCCGAGATGACCGATGTTGGGTTGATTGGATTTATTGAGGGCAAATGGGATTGAATTGAGAGTGAGATCAAGTCCAATTGAAGCCAAAATTTGTGAAATTCGTAACTCCCCCACCACCATGACTTATGGACCATCTAAGTAGGCTTCTAGAAGGAATTAGTGCTGGAAAATTCCTATGCAAGCTAGCCAAGCTTGGTGGACAAGTTCAAGGGGACAAACTTGTGGAAAAAGAAGGCATGTGGCCCCATGGTTCTCTCTCTCTCTCTTCCTCTCTCTCCCCTCACTTGCCGTCCATTGCTCCCTCAGCCTCCCTCTTGCTGTTCGAGACTTGCAGAGAAGCCAAAGAAGCTGCCATTCGAAGTCGCATGCCCACCGAACCGTTTTCCTCCTCTTTTTTCACTTTTGCCAGTTTCTGCTCCAACCAACCTTTCGCCAAAGATTTGAGTTGAAAGTAGTCTTCCGAACGAATTAGCCAACGATCCACCCATCACCGTGACCAGCACATCTAGGCCGTTCCAAAGAGCCCGAACGGAGCCACCAGTTGCCGATCCATCGATCTACCTGCTAGTTCGCATGTTTCGCGTTTTTCTCCATTTTTTCCCATTCCAGCCTTTCCTTTGGCCATCCCAACCTCCAACAAGACCCCCAAGACCCCCAGGAGCCACCGGTTGCCGACCACCCACTGCCGGAGCTCCAAATAGCCCGTTTCCTCGTTGTTCAGCCGTTGGTCCTCCTCTGTCCAGTAAGTAGAAGCAGAAGCCGAACTAGCTTTGTTTCCTCTGTTTTGCAGCTCAAACAGAGAGCAAGATCAGTGGGTTTCCAGCTAAGTCTTGGCCCATTTTGAGGTGGTTCCGAGCCCTAAAAGCTAGGCCCGCTTTAGAGAGTATCGAGTCTCGTCGTGTTCCCGACGTTTTGAACCGTCCGGCTCGCCAAACAAGTGTGTTTTGCTCACTAATCCATACTTAGTAGGCTAATGATGCTTAGGGGTTGTTTAGATTTAATTAATTGTGATTAGGTGGATAGATTAGAGTAAAGCAATTAAATTAGTGCATTATCAATGCATATTAGGCAAATGGTTAGTGCTATTAGCTAGTGAATAGTCTCTATTATTTATTGAACGAATCTCGAAAATTTTTGGGTCCGTTTCGACATCCAATTAGGCATTACGGGTCTAAATTGTATTTATTGCATTTATTTAATATTTTTCGTAATTATTTAATTATTTATTTATTTTCTAGAAATTAGATTGGGATAGCCGACGACCAGAATTTTATGCTGATTCGTGGTGCGGTCCATTTATTTATTTGAGCGTTGATTTGTGCTTAATTGAATTAATTGCATTTTTAGGATTTTATTCCTAAATTAATCGATTTTGGTAATTAATTGGAAATTAACCGAGCGTCGGTTTACAATGCCAAAAATATTTTGGTAGACCATATAAATGGTGGAATTTTCAAGGGTGAAAATACTGTATTTTGGTTAAGGTCAACCGTGTACCCACACACGATCATTTTTAACGGGTACTCTTAACCCGAGGAAAATAGGCCAAGATAATGTGTTAATTGAGAAATTTATTCAAGGAGTGTAATGTTGTTGGCCGTGGGTGAATAATTGTATGACATTGTGGGTTAGATCAAGAAAATCGCCAAAGTACGGTTATGTCTATTGGACCATAAGTTACCACCTAATATATGCTCACTGAGTCGTAATTCAGCACCACCACCGAATTTGGAATCAGTTGTGCATGCTGAGCCGTAATTCAGCATTACCACCGAATTTAGAATCGGTTATGCCCGCTGAGTCTTAATTCAGCATTACCGCCAAAGTTTTAGTAGGCCATGCTCGCTGAGCCGTAATTCAGCGTTGGGGTTGAGTATATGAGATGACATGTAGGCTGTGCTCGCTGAACCGTAATTCAGCGTTTGGGTTGAGTATTTGAGATGACCATGTAAGCCGTGCTCGTTGAGCCATAATTCAGTATTGAATTTGAGTAATTGAGATGACCGGGGAATGGTCTAGTTGACATGTAATCCACTAGGTCGATGATTGATAAGTCGATCTGAGTAAATGATTTAATGTGTTGATGTGACTCGATGAGATTATGAATTGTGTTGAATTGCAGGGAGGAACTGAGGCCAAGGTAAGTCCTCTATCACCTGATTGTGCTTAAGCAACCCTTAAGGTGTATTTGCTTCATAATAGGGTCTTAGGGGGTAAAACTCGCCGAGACATTATCTCACTAGTTATTATATAACCATTTTTAAGTCCTTAGATGATCTTGTTCGACTAGCTAGTCGTAGGACAATTTTCTTTTATTGGGAGCTGATCCATTTTGTAAACCTTTGTGTATAAACCTATGTGTTTATAAAACGGTATTTTGAGAAAAATTGGCCCTATTTTCATATCTCATTATTTTATTGTCTGGGGATTATTTATATGCTTCCGCATGCGTATATTAAATGAATGGGTTGGCGATGCGTCCTAGGACGTCGCTATTAATCAACCAAGGAGGGATGAGCACGTGTGTCACGCCCCAAACCTCAAGCACGCGCACATCCCTCAGTGGTCGATAAAATTATGCGACATCCCAGGATACGTCGCTGACCCATTCCTTTTATTACGCATGCAGAAACGAAACAAATCCCCTAACATTTAACTTGGGATAGAAAAGCAGGAAGCAATTTCACAACCAATCACTTACATAAACCAACGGAGTTTACAAACAGAGGTCTACAACCAAAAGTTTACAAAAAGGCCGACTTATAAAAAGGGACCGTCCTACGACCTACAAGTCGAACACGATCTCCAATCCTTCAACTTCACCTCTGTAACTCCACAAGGCCAACCATAATAAACTGGCTGCTCCGTCCACTAGGGACCTGAAAATGTAAGTCCACAACGGGGTGAGATATTGTCTCAGCAAGTTCACCCCCCTAAACCCCTATTAGAAAGAAAATACACCCAAGGGTGGCCTAGCCATACTACACAGAAGACTTACCTTACCTTATTTCCTTCATACAGGTTAGTACAGTTCATATCACTCAATTATGGGTAGTAATAAGAACTTAAACAACTTGAACGCAATCACTTTCACATAATCAACAACCACCGGGGTCCTGATTATAAGATCAAATTGTTATGACACGTTCCATATCGTGCCACACAATTCCGTCCCATAATCCGGCACATCAACAACACTCACCATGCGTTCCAATTTTATTCATTACCACACATGAACATAGCCTACTCATAGTTCAACTATCTACTGGCGTTTAGCCAGGCATCGTCTCCCCACCTTGGAGCATGGTTTCGTCATTACGTCGACGACGTTCCCGAAGGAGCATGGGCCCAGAATTTACTGCGACCCACATACATTGTATGAGGCATCCCATATAGGGGAAAGTCCGACTTAATAGCTTAGGACAATTTCCTCTTAATTAACACATAACAAATTCATACTCGGTTCAGGACACTTTGCATTTCACTCAAGGCTTCCATTAAATAGTAATCCCGGCCTCTTTTCTTCATATTAAAAATATTCAAGAAATTATTCACGTGTGTGGGGACACGTTAATTTCAAACCAGAAAACTAATATCTTACTTTTTCAAACCCTAGCATTTAATATAATCCTAAAAATCCAATTTTTGGTGTCAAACCCGACACCCGGGATTTTCTGAATAAAGTCCATATTTTTCACAGTCAACATTCAATTTGCAATATCCAACCATCAAATTCATAATCTGAATACATAGTAGCGATTAAGATCCGGAATAATTTCCGGAAAATAATTAATTAATTAAATTTATTCCGAAAATTAATTAAATATAATATTTTATTAATATAATATAATATTTTATTAATATAATATAATATAATATAATATGTTATTAAATAATTAAATAAATTCGAAATAATTAATTAATCTAAAATAATTAATTAAGGACTAAACAAGATTACGCTAATCTAAACATCCACTTAGCCTTAATTAATCATACATTACACTAATCACACCTCTTAATCTAATCCACACTTAACTAAGTTAATCCATCAACCTAATCTCACTTAATTTAAACTAAGCATCCCTAATGGTATCATTAACCCTCTAATCAAAGTTTAGAGGCTAAACTCACCCGTTTAACGAGCAGTTCAACACAAAACGAAGGGAACGTCACGGGGGTCAACTTTCCTCAAGGTGGGCCAAGCTTTCGGGGTTGGGAAGTCGGCCAAAATGAGCCAAATAGTCGTTGCGATACCCATTTCTTCAGCTCTTTGTCCGCTGCTGGTTGAGGCCGAAGGAGGGGGAGACGGTGGCTAGTTGAGGTGAGCAAGGGCGGCAAGGGCTAGGCGGAGCTCTGGCGAACTAAGGTGGGGGCGCACGGTGGCCGGAGGCGACTGATCTGCGACCGGTGCTGGCTGAACAGTCTTCTGGAGGCAAGGACAGAGGCAGATGGAGACGGCTGGGCGTCGAGCAAGCACGGGTGAGCGCAGAGTAGTGGTGGCGCGCAAGATGGCGAGCAGCGACGGCGTGCGGTCCAGCGGCGACGCGTGACGCGCAACGGCGACGAGGGCTTCTCCGGCTTGCTGCTGGGTTTCAAACAACACAAAGAAGAAGAAGAAGAAGTTGATGGCAGCTGGAGGGAAAGAGGGAGGCAGAGGTGCGCGCGGGGTTGCAACGACTACGACGGCGTGCAGCGGTGGCGAGCGACTACGAGCGGCGCTGCTTGCTACTGTTTCGGCTGCTTGTTGGGACGGTGAGGGAGCTGCTGGCCGGTCTTCATACAACAAGGAGAGATGGAGGAGAGAGGCAGCGACGGGAGAGGGAGAGGGAAGGAGGAGGGGCCGGTTCTCTCTCTTGGTGGGACCTTTTCTCTCCCTCACTCTCTCTCTCAAACATGGCCCACCATGTGAGTTGTCTTCCACCAACATTTTCTAGACCCATATGCCCCTTCTAGAAGCTTTTAGGTAGTCCAAAATATTGGGTCCATGGGGCATACAATTTGTTACCTTTCCCACTTCAATCTCAATCAATTTCAATCAATTCTCAACCAAACAAATCAAATTGAAGCCCAATTAAATCCATCAAGGTGTCCTCGTTCATCTCATGACTTTTCCTCGTCAATTTATCTAACTTGACGGCTAAAGATGCGATCAAAAATGGCCCTCTGATTTTCCCGACCAAAAACGACCTTACTTTGCTTTTTTGCCAAAAATCTCGGTTTGTAGAAAAATCTTCTGAGGATGAGTCGACGTTCCTAAAATGCATTGCGACATGGCAGAACTTTCAATTTCTAAAATCGGGTTTAAAATCACGGTTAATTTCAATCTGGCGCGACTTTAACGCGTCCTAATTTACTAGGTAGCTTTTAGGAACTTTTCGTGCAATTGACCTGTGATCAATTGTTTTCAAGCCACAAACTGCATCTTTGACACATTGGCGACTCTCGGTTGTCGTAGAAATCTTAAGATTTCAAATACGGACACAGGGTACTAAAACGTCAGAGAAATTGGTCTAGTGTCGATCGACAAGATTTATGCAATCAGGTGGAATCACCCACACTTAATCACATGCCTTTGTCGAGTCGACCTATCTCCGGTCTCTAATCGATCTGTGCCGCAGTGACCCTTGCATATTAACACGGTCGAGCAATCGATTCCTAGTCGAATTCTCAAGTCTATTGCGTTTAAATTCCTTAATGGCTTCACCTGATAGACTAATTATCCCATGAGTGGCCAACTCAAAGAAGAGAGCTATAGACACGAAGATGAAATGCCCGACTTATTCAATTGAAACCGGAATTGTAAAATCGGGATGTCACAACGTGTTGGAGGATTGGGGCATGACACAATGTCTTTACCTGTGTTATAATATGATTTGCCAATTATTTAGATATCTTATCACCGGATGCCGCTTGAGCTAACTCATTAACTTTCGCGTTTTGATTTCTTTTGACGTGAACAAACTCATAATCATAAGAATGATGTCTAAAAGTCATTTGGCTAACACATAATGAGAAATAATATTTTCATTAAGCATTGGTGCTCTCTAGACAGTTGTTTTACAACGAAGTGAGAGCTGCCAATTACCTTAATGAATCCTGCCTTCATGTTAGCCAATGCCAACAATTAATGCCGCATATTCAACCTGATTATTTGAGCAACTAAAATCCATTTTAAACATCAATTTAGACCTTTGTCTGTGGGGAGATACTATCAAAATTCCAGCTCCTGCTGACCTAGCTATGCTTGACCCATCAAAATACAAGGTCTAAGGAATTACTTGGACACATCCCTTCGAATGATCTTCAACTTTGGATACTAGGATACTTAGTAATAAAAGTCCGCTACCGCTTACCCTTTTACAGCCTTCAATGGGACATATACCAAGTTAATTTCTAAGAGTGTGAATGCCCATTTGGCAATTCAACCTTTTATTATTGGTTTAGTTAACATGTACTTGATCACATCTATTTTACATATTACATGCACTATAATCAGCAATAGATAATGACGTAACTTAGTACAGGCATGGTACAATGACAAGCACAATTTCTCAATAGTTGTATATCTTGCCTCTACACCATTCAACATTTTACTCAAATAATAAATCGCTTACTTTTTCTCTTCATCATTCTCTTATGCCAACATGCATTGATTGTAGTATTAGTGATCGACAAATATAGTTTCAACGGCCTACTCGTCTTAGGTGGCATCAAAATTGGAGAGTTGTAGAGATATGTTTTTATCTGGTCGAACGTCTGTTGATACTTGTCTTCCCATATAAATTCCTCTTGATTCTTAAGCTTTAATAATGGGGAAAACACTTCGACCTTTCCTAATAGACTAGCAATAAATCGACGCAAGAAATTTATCTTTTCTAATATCATTTGAAGCTGATTTTTAGTAGTTGGTAGTGTCAATTTTGGGATTGTCTTAACCTTATTTTTATCTATCTCAATCTATATTTGATTAACTAAGAACGTTAGAAAATGCCAGCTTTAACTCCAAAAGCATATTTCAGAGGGTTCATTTTTAATTCATACTTCTGCATCCTAACAAAAGTCTGCTCTAAATGAAACAAGTGACTTACCTAGTTTGATTTGATGACGACATCATCAATATAAACCCTATAAAGTCACCAATCATGTCATGGAAAAATAAAATTCATTGCCCTCTGGTATGTTGCACTTGCTTTCTTTGATTCGAAGGGCATGACTACCCATTTGGAAGTACCTATTGCCCCTGGACACCTAAATGCAGTTTTGTGGACATCTTCTTTAATTATGAATATCTAGTTATAACCCGAATGACTGTCCATAAGAGACATAATTTCATTGCTAGAGGCTAAGCCAATGAGCATGTCAACCATTGGCATCCGGTATTCATCTTTGGTGTTGCTACATTCAAATCGTGGAAATCTATACACACCTTAAGCTTCCCATTCTTTTTCTTTACGAGGACAATATTTGATAGCCATTCAACATATCATGTAGTTTTTATAAAGTTTACCGCGAGCAATTTTTCAATTTCTTATTTGACTTTTTGCATAACCTCTAGTGTAAACCACCTTGGAGATTGTTTATGCTGCTTAAAGCCCTTTTTAATGGGTAATCAATGCTCGACCACATCTCTTCCCAGACTAGTTATTTCATGATAATCCTAGGCAAAGCAATCTTTATATTTGCAAAACAAGTCTATCAATCGAATTTTGAATTCATTATTGAGTAAGGCACTTATATAAATCAAGTGTCGATCAGTTTTGGTGCCTAGATTAACCTCCTTTAATGGGTCTTAAGCCTTAATCACCTTATCCTCATTTTTGATAGGTGAGTCTTCGAACTCTCGAATTCTTTCGATAGCTGTAGTATCCTACTTTGCTAATTTGGCTCTATAGGCCAGGTACCTCTTAATGAATTCTTTTGATAATATAAGATTCTCCATAAACACCCTTATCAAATCGTTCTACCAGTTGATTATTTGAGACCCATTCAACTATCCCCTTATCAAAACAGCATAATGTAATGCTATTAGGATCCACAAATGGGTCTACTTATGCAAATATTGTCTTCTGATGCCCCTTGGCACCCCATGATCAACTGAGAACATGCTAATTGTGGTTTAGTATTTGCCATAACATACTCAACCTTATCACCATTCCAAAATGCCAGCATCTAGTGAAGAGTCAATGGGACACACTAGTTACCATGAATCCAATCTCTCCCTAATAATAAATTTTATGATCCATCAGCGTCAACAACATAAAAGGAAGTTTTAGAAGTCTTGGATCCTATTGTGACATCCCAGATTTTCAGTTCTGTTTTCTACTGAATAAATCGGGCATTTCATTTACGCGCCTATAAGGCTATTCTTATAGCTGATCACTCTTGAGATAACTAGACTATTTAGGAAAGTAATTAAGGAATTTTAATACAATAGACTTGTGAATTCGACCAGGAATCGGCTATTCGACCGTGCTCATCTTTAGAGGCTATTAATGCACAGTTAAAAATCGATTTGAGATTAGATATAGGTCTGTTCGATTGAGATGTGTGGTTAATCGTGAGTTGGAAAATTGTCGTCGGCTGGCCCTAGACTGATTCTTCTGTCGTTTTGGTACCCTATGTCCGTATTTGAATCCTCGAGATTTTCACGACAACCAAGAGTCGCCAATGTGTCGAGTGGGTTCATTGTGGCTCAAAGAAAATCGATCACTAGTCATTTGCACTAAAAATTTCTGAAAACTACCGAGTAGCCTAGGTCACGCTAAAAACACGTCGAATGGAAATTAACCGCGAATTCAAGTCCGATTTCAGAAATTGAAGATTCTGTTGTGTCACAATAAATTCTAGGAATGTCGACTCAGTTTTAGAAGATTTTTCTACAACTTGGGACTTTTTGGGAAAAAGTCATCCGAGGGCCGTTTTCGTTCAGAAAAAGGCTGGGACCATTTTTGATTGCAAATTTAGGATGTAAGATGGTTCAATTGACGAGGAAAAATATCGATTGGATCAAGGACTCGACAACGGGATTTGTTGAGGCCAAATGTGATTGAATTGAGAGTAAGATCAAGTCCAATTGGAGGAATTGGCAAGCAAATTCATATGCCCCATTGCCTAGCCCATTTTGGACCATTTCAAATGTCCAAGAGTGAGCATTGGTGGCTTATTGAGAGCTAAGGAGCAGCTAGTGGTGGTGGATGAGTCAAAGAGACAAGGGATTGGAAAAAAAATGGCCTTGGTGGAGCCCTTATCCCTCATCTCTCCCTCTCTCTCCTTCAGCTGCCATCCACCCCACTCCACTCCCCCTCCTTGCCTTGCTCGACACCCCAGCCAGCAGAGAAGCCAACGGAAGCAGCCACGCCACCGCCGGGATTGGTCCACCATTCGCGCGAACACCGCCCCGCACGCGTGCCTTGCCGCGCCTCTTGCCATTCCAGCCTGTCCACCGGTCCTAGCTGCTGTTTCGTGACTTGAGGAGCCGAGCCATGAGCCCCTCCAGCCACCGTGGACCGCCGTGCACCCCGCCTCAGCCCACCGAAGCTCCGCCTAACCTTTGTCGGCCTTTGCTCGCCTCAATCGACCCCGGATCAACCTCAACCAGTAGCGAGCAGTGAGCAGGGAAGTGGGTATTCCAACAGCTTCAAGGCCCGTTTTGAGGTCGATCCCGATCTCGAAACCTAGGCCCACTTTGGAGAGAAGTGACCCCCGTGACGTTCTCGACGTTTTGAACCTAACGGCTCATCGAACAAATGAGTTTAGCTCACTAATCCTCTATTAGTCGGTTAATGATGTTTATGGGTTGATTAGATTTAATTAAGTGCAATTAGGTAGATAGATTAGAGTAGAACAATTAATTTAGTGCCTTATCAATACATGTTAGGCAAATGGTTAGTGATATTAGCAAGTAGACTCGTGTTATTATTTATTAAACGAGTCTCGAAAATTTTCCGGGTCCGTTTCGGCTTCTAATTAGGCATTACGAGCCTAAATTGGATTTATTGCATTTATTTAATAATTTCTGTAATTATTTATTTATTTATTTATTTTCCGAAAATTAGGTGGGATAGTCGATGATCGAAATTTTATGCCTGATCGTGATGATGTGATCTATTTATTTATTTGAGCGTTAAATCATGTTGAGTTGAATTAATTATGATTTTAGGATTTTATTTCCTAAATTAATTAATTTTGATAATTAATGGGAAAATTACCGGGCGTCGGTTTACAGCACCAAAAATATGTAATGGGTTGTTGAAATTGGTGGGTTGTTCAAAAAGTGAACTTATGATATTTTGGCTAAGGCTGACCGTGTCCCCACACACGGCTATTTTTATCGGGTATGATATAAATGAGGAATTGATTGAATGGTCGAGATGGTATATTATATCAGTCTACGAGCGATATGTCAGCTTAGATTGAGAGCAGTATATCGGTATACTATATCATCCCACGGGCTCTGATATGTCAGCTTAGTGAGAGAAGTATACCTAATCAGCTTAGCAAAACAATATGATCAGCTTAAAGAAAGCATTATTAGTGTACTATATCATCCCACGATAAGGGATAAGATTTAAGCTGGATCCCCGTCGACTAATACTCGATATGTAAGCCAATCATTGATTCTGGCATTAATATTTAATACTTTTAAATGGTTGGAACTCTGTACTGAAGATTTTTCGAATTCCATTATTTCTTCACCGTCGAAATGGAACTCAGCTCCCTCCTTTTCATCTGTGAGAATCTCTTTATATAATCTTATGACAAATGGAAATGCGCGAAATTTTTTAGGGAGTTTTGCTTGTGCCATACATAGACTTAATGGTGACACAGACCTTGATATGGGATTGCCCTTTCGCTCCAATGATTGAGTGATTGTTTTTGTGGCAAATCTTTTGATTTGGTTGGGAATTACATTATCACCTTCTAGCTTTCTCCTCCAAATTAGATTCTTGGTCTTGACCTTTTTGGCTTATGAGCTGGCATTATAGTGGATTTAACTTGAGTAATGCAAACTTAGCCAAGTTGTTCTTGAAGCAAATGCATCTTATTCTTTCCCCGCATCCTCTTCTTCTGTGTACGTGTCAAGCTGCCCTTTTGGGGCTGAGCTATTTCAACTTTGTACCATTTACCAGAAGGCGGGAAATGGGTATCTTTAAGGCTCAACAATGGTGACAATTGGCTTTCGGCTCCATTTCTTCGTTGTTGAGTTCAACTCATCATTTGGATGGAATAACTACTTGGCGATAAATAAGAGGTGGGCTATAACTAACATAATAGTCATATTTTCCATTATGTTCTCCTAGAGTTTCAATAGTTGGATCTCCCTTATCATACTTTCGTTTAAATGATTTTTTACGCACTCACACGTACGAAATTTCTAGAGGTTCATGTCTCAAATGAAGCAGGTTCTCTTTGGTTAGTCCACCGAAACTGCATACCTCACTATTAACCATTGTGCCCTATTAATTATGGTGCCCCCTTGAATAATACTTCTGTTGGCAGGCTAACCATCTACACCTTAGACATAATTAACGATCTTGATTAATGCTAGATTCAAAATCCTAGGTTAATTTTCTTCTTCCGATATATATATTGCCTACTAGGATATGCTAACTCATTTGGAGTTGGCCTCTTTCGGAAAGGGGCAGTTCGTTTTTGGCTATATTCCATATCGGCGATCCTTTGACTAGACTGATGGTACTAGTGCTTAGGACTATGTCCTTCTAGTCTAATCACCTGCTTACATCTCACATAGAATTGAAGCTGATGACAACCCTTGGGTATGGGTCTTACTCTGGATGATATCATTCCAGTCATAATAGGGAATGGGTCCACATCAACAGTCATGGGAGCTTTGTTCTTATTATCAGCACTTTATCTTTCCTTGATCGCATCTTGAATATTCTTTTTAAAACCACACAATCATTGGTATTATAACTCCATGAATGGTGTCATTTGTAATGTTGCTTCCCTGCTAATTCTTCTTTAGTGGGTATACTCTACCCTTCGGTCAATCTTATCTGACTGTCAGCTAGTAATATATCAAATATCTCTTTAGTTTTATTGGCATCAAAGGAGTAGTAAATAGGTTCTTTTAACTTTTGGTATGAGGTTGGATTTTTCCTCCACCCTAATTGGCTTTAATGCTTAACACATGGATTGTTAATAATCATTTTAGCTAGTACCACCTCTAATATGTCAACTTGTTACAGTTCTTCATCTACTTCCACTGCATCAAGCCAACTAAAGTCTGCTCTTCGACCATGCCTTTTGTCATTTTCTTTGAGCAAGTTATCGTGCTTAGCGGATATTATAGATAACTTAAACAAATCAGCATAGGATTGCCTAACCATTCTCTCCCGGATTTCAAACTTTAGACCATTAAATGTGAGATGTACAAAGGTCTTCTCAGGCAAGAGAACCAAACACTTATTTCTGGCCTATTAAACTTAGAGATAAACTGGTTGACTAACTCATTATGTAACTATTTCATAGTTGATAAATTATCCACTGACAAATTTGGGACAGCCCTTTGAAAGAAAGTATGGAACAATCTTTTCATTTGTTCTCATGAATTAACCGAGTTCGGTGGCAATACAATGTAGCAGTTTTCGATAATAATAAAGGGAACAACCTCAGCTTCCAGTAGTTTGCATGTGCTGCATCTCCGCATTGAGCTAAGAAACGATTAACATGCTCAAAAGTCGATTAATCCTCTTCTTCAGTAAATAGAGTAAACTCAGGTATTTTGAAACCCCTCGAGCATGATATAGTGTCCATCCAATCTTGGTACGGTTTCATATAGATGTTGGCAAAACACACGATATCATTACCATACCCTCAAAACAATGGCCCAATTATTGGCTGATTTTGGATTGGAGTCATGTGAGAGAAAACCCTGGGACTTGTTGCATAGCATATTTGGGCTGTAATAATAGATTTGCATTTTGTTGAGGTACTTGATGGTATTGTTGCTGAGACCCAAAGAATTGTGGCTATGGGTGGACTACAAGTATTGGATTCATTTATAGATTGAGCATGTTTTTTTAACAAAAAGAAGAGATTGCTACAACATCTGAGCTTGAACATTCAGAGGCACCTAGGGCTTTATATTTGGAATTTGTTGGCATTAAATGTCCCTAACTGAGGTGCTTGAGGTTGAATATTCAGGACTTCCATCTAAGGTTGAATGCTCATTTGTGGCGGTTGGTCCTACCCTCTAGCTGGAGTCATTACCAGTCCAAGAACCTCCACTGTGATTGCGAACGCACTCGCCTAAAGCATCAGAATGGGACCTGGCTTAGTTAGACCCATTCTTGAGGTATTCTCCAATAATGTATTTCGTTAAGTCACTGGCGGCACAAGCACTACGAGATCGCAATTAGCATTTGTAATGACATGCACATTGATAGGCCTATCTGCTTGCACAATCGCAAAAACTTCTCCTCTTTGAAGGATTCTCAAAAGGGGTCCAGTCGACAGGGTTTGTCCTATATTACTTAATTACTTAATGTTATTTGTGAAACTAATGACACAAGAACATAAATAGTCAAAGCAAAGACCTTTCTGATTTGAGGCTGAACTGAGTTCGTCGGAACACTATGTTGCCCTTATGCACACTTGTGATATGTGTTGATGATTAATGGTCTGACTACATTAGTCATTTGTTTGATCATATAATTAGCAAATTCATTCTGAGTTTCTTCATTGTTTGCCTCATAATAGCAAGCATGACTGGTGTAAGGTCCGCTTTCCTTCTTTCTTCTACGCAATGCCTTGAAACATTAGCACCTTCGTGACCTCATTTCGAGGGTGTTGGGCTGATGACGACTTGGCTTGTGTATTGTTCTTCAGCCATTAGAACTTGCTCTTCAGTTGTACTATTCAAGTTGATTCGGCTTCAGGTCCATGGTAGAGCACTCTCTCGACTCAACACAATATGTCCCACTGGGCATGCAAAAACATGTTTCCTCGATTTTGATCCCTATGAAAATCTTTCACTAAATGTTGTGTTTTGGTTTTATTATAGGGGACTCAAGTTCTGTGTTCAACTTGGACAGAGATGTCAAATGCAAAGATGAATTTTATTTATCAACTTATATATACAACCCTGACGATTGATATTTGGGTGACTTGAAGATTAACCACTCTAGGCACAAATTACACCAGAATTTAATCAATGATGTAATTTGGACATTAGTAGCTAGCTAATCTATGCTTCGAACTCAAATTATGTCGAAATTTAATCTACGACACAGCTTGTTTTAGGTGTAAAGTTGGAATTTAATTAATAGCAATACACCTAGATAAAAAAAAAACACAATGCTGGAATTTAATCAACAATGTTAGGCTTGTGGAACAACATCATAATTCGATCGATGATGTTGGAGTGGATAAAGATGCATGTCGGAATTTAATCAACGATAGGAATCTAGAAAACTATAGGTAAAATGTGATAAAGTAAAGATAACATAAAGATAATTGTTGTGTTGTTCGGGAGGTTCTCAATGGTAGGGCTGTTGTACTTATAGAGTGGATTGATTGTTCCTCAATCGGCTGCTCTTTTTGGGCACTACTCTTCACATTCTCCACTTTTTCCACTTCTTTTTTATGACCTTATCCTTTAATAACTACTTCCTACTTCGTTGACAATGCTTGTGTAGCTTATTCCTTCAGCAAATAATTGCTCCCTATTTTTATGCGCATTTCTCGCAGCAGTTATTCTTGCTAGAGTTCTAATGCTAATTTCACTTTATCTTTAAATCTAGTGCACTATCCCGATAGCCTGACATGTGACAATTAACTTCCGAGCCATCAACTCTAGAGTTGGCTTCTAGAATCCCATCGAGGCTCAACTTAAGTAGCCTTCACGAAAGCTATTTTACCCTGAACTTCACAAGTCAAAACGGAGCATTTCCTAGTGATCTCTTGTGATCGACACGTGATTTTGAAGGTAATTTTAGGTATCAACAAAAACAAAAGAGCATACAAGTTGTAGATATAAGCACATCTCATCCAAAAAGACTAGTTCTATCACAATATCAAAAAACAATCGGTAGCCAATCATCAGAACCATTGGTGATTGGCACATGCAGAGACCTTTCCCTCAAGAAATTACAGCTTGCAATGCATGCCTAGATTCGACTTCCTTATCACCATCACCATACGGAGATGCTGACAATGATAATAACATGTTGAACCACCATAAAATGAATGCATTTAAGAAACTTTCAAATCTATATTCAGATCAAGAGAGAAAGACTTTCAGATTTAGATATACACTAAAATTAGGAGATAAGAGTTTATGCCGAATGTTGAAGAAGCCATAGTTTCACGTCTCGAACATCTTGCAAGCTAGACTTGTGATAATGTTCTCAAAAAAATTTAGCTACTAGCAAATTTATCCACCGTGACAAAAGAAGAAAAGCAACAACAATGAGCAAAAAATAATAATAATAATCATAGATTAGATTCGGAGAGGAAAAATAAAGGAAATCAAGGCCTAGAAAAGGAAAGTATAGTGAAGCAGACCCTCAGTTTCAAATTGGAATATGAGAGCTTACAAATGAAGTTTCTTTGAGGGAGGATTTTTTTGGAAGAGAGGCGTTGCCAACAAAGAAATTAGGTTTTTCCCTTAACTCATGAATTTATTAAGGATTTTTTTTTTGTCGTCCTACTTTATTCATACTCTAATTTTCACTTTTAAATTTTCGCTCGGTATCCTTGTAGAGCGTGAAAGTTGAAACTCCCACATGAAAATTAAATCATCATCACCTCACCTTTTCTAAAAAAGTGAACATTCGAACTCTCTACCTCCATCTTTCCCTTCTCATGTGGAAAGAGTAGCTACTGGGTAAATTCCAATGGTTGATTTATCAATGATGTTAGGAGCAACTTATATCCTTGCAAGAGATTTGAAGAGGGCTTGTTTGAATCCCGAGGTGGAACGCCCACCGAAGTTCATTTCTATTGCGGCAATATCACTCTTCACAATGCATCGAACCCTATTTCGCAACACGACTTGAACTAGAGGACGCGCACCAACGAAACTCGTACCCAATCGAATAGGGAAAGAAAACAGCAGTTTTGCCACATTTTCAAATATCGAAAACGGGGGATCGTGATTCATGGGGCAGACATACGTGCAAATTCGCACCGGTCAAAGTTGAGATCTAAAATCACAAATTTAGAAAAGCAAGAAGATGTAATCGTCGCAAAATATTAGGGTGTGCCCTCCCACCAAATTTGGTTTGGCCTTTTAATTCTATCAACGATTTTGGGGACGGCATTACACAAAGCTTTTTCTTTCTTTTTCTTTTGTCTTTTTAGAGCATTTCGCACGTGGCTAATGGAGTTCGAGTCGACGTGACTGGTTCATTGAGAATCGGACCCACTATGGTCTCTGAGCGGCCCCTTTTCAATGTCTCCGAGCATGTGACTGGTCCACCAGAAATGATGTCTGCACGAACAAAAGATCAAGTTTCAATATAATACATGGCAAGTTGAGGCCGTATTACCTGTAAAAGCATCACCTTGTGGATCTGTGGCATCAACTCTGAAATGTGCCCAGAATGCAACAATAAGGTTTCGTCGAGGACCAAAACCGGCACCCATTATGTTACCACTTATTTTTGCCGTTAACAAGCTAACATGACATCTGACGTGTTATGTATACTTTCGAACATTATTGATTTATATACCAAGAGGTTTGAGATGATATCATTTCATCGGACCACTCAAATGATCGAGCTTAACTTTTTATTCTTGAGGAAAATGTTAGGGTTCCTTTTGCTTCCGATCTTCATCGCTCTTTCAAAGATTAAAGATAATCGAGTTTGTAATTGGAACAGTCAAGGTGATGGTAAAACAAGGGTTTCATGTAGCTTTCATTTCATTTGATTTAGATCTTTAATTGAGGTTCTTCAATTTTCATGTTACAATTTCCAGTGTCTTCTCTCGGTTGCATTTGTTTTATTTGTTGTTATTGTTTGCACCAAAAATTGGTCATGCCGTCGATATAGATAAGCGCACGACTAGGATGTGGAGTATTAAGGACATCACATATTCTCAATGAGTGCAAGAATTATTATCGAAATTAACACACATTGATGACCATTGCTGGACGATGACAAATGGTTAACGATAGTCTACAAAATTATCACTTAATAAGATGAACAGATTATCAGCTAAGGCACCAAGGAGAAGGTTCAATGCATAAAGGGCATCAAGATGCAGTTACAAGTTGAAAGTCACCAAAGAATATAGTGACGGAGGTCATGGAGCAACTAGAAAGCAATCTCAAAAGCAACTGCTTGAAGATAAGGTCATAGCATTATGAAAGTATAGGTACAAGACTTTTCGGAGATGAGGTAACATGACTATAACCGCAAGAAAATTGCTAAGAGACGGTTATGGTACAACCACTATAAATATTATCGTTTGTCCACTGGAAACTTCCCTCGCACAAACAAACAAATTTACTATCTTGCAATCATCCTTACTTTTTCTGCACTTTACTTTTAGTTTCTAGACTGGCATTGTTGATTAAATTTGGGTGTCTTTCTAGGCCATAGTTTTCAAATCCGCATTGATGATTAAAATCCATTGTGTATCTCTATCATAGGTGTTGCGTTGTCGATTAAATTCCGGTATAGCATCTTTGTGTTTTTAGAGCTTTATTGTCGATTAAATTTGTAGCATAATTTGGATAAAATATTCAAGAAACAAAAGGCACTCCACCTGTCGAGTATCATCAGGACCAAATATCACAGCACTTCAAAGAGTAATGTTGTTATCTAGGGGTGCACCACTAATGCTAACCGGCTTGTTCCAACCTCTTAAAAATACCTCGTCAAGGCTCTTCCTCAATAGGAGTTGATATGGTGTGCAAGCATTATCCTTAAAAATAATTTCGCCTCTCAAAGTATAAAACTTAATGCAATAGGCTCTAGCGGTTATCCTATAGGATACAACAGATATTCTTCTTTATTCTACACTGAATTATAAAAGCAATGGAAACGACAAATCATATGGAAAACCCAGCAGAGAAAGGAAAGAAAATGGCAGGATTGAAAAGAATTTTCTTGTTGAGGTGTGTGGCATCATATTAGGTTCAGAGAAATAATTGGTTTGTAAATAAGAGAGTGGTTTTTCCTTCATCAATTCTTGCATCAAATAAAAAGTCATCACAAAACCGTTTTAAATTGTTGGAGCTCAAAACCGTTATGAAAACCGCCACAATTGACGGCGGTCATAACTTCTATCAACGATGTTTCAAAACCGTTGAACTAACCAACAGCTATTGCGTCACTGCTGCAGCCGCTTCTGCATCGGAGATTCGGAGGCAACTGATTCTGCATCAAATTTTTATTTCTTTTGTATCAAATGCCGCTCACGCAAATGATGTTGATGAGGAGGACGAAGATCTGAGTGGAACCAACACTGATGATTTGGAGGAGACTAGTTCTAAGAGAAGTCCTAAAATAGTTAGATACGATCCAATGAGTGGGGTCACAAGGAGAACGTAGTTGAGTTGAGCATGAGGAGAGAAGTCCTAAAATAGTTAGATACGATCCAATGAGTGGGGTCACAAGGAGAATGTAATTGAGTTGAGCATGAGATCTGTTATCTCGCGCCCAATTCACGAGTGCCGTGCGGAAGTCATCAATATTGAATGGCAATAACACGTGGTGGCTGAGGAGTCGGTATAAAGATAAGGAAGCTTAGCGTGTGGACGGATGTGGTTAGAGGTTGTTTGCTAGCTGGATGCAATCTGAGAAGACTTTTGCCATTAAAAGAAGTGGAGAACCACGTAGCTATGCCAGAAGCTTTAGAAATAGGCAAGCAAACGCTAGCTGGCTCTGCCAACGAGTACTTACCCATGTAAAAGTTCAACAAAGTTTGAACAAGTGTGTTAATTTCTTTTGGTCTATCTAAAACCTCAACAAAGCAGCTAAGTGTGCGAATTTTGACAAGTTGCGACTCCTTAAACATAACTTCCGCTTCACATTGTTCACCAAACACTTTTTTATTTTATTTTTATGTTTTCTTTTTCTTTTTTCTTTTTTCTTTTTTTTTAAAAATTGATTTTTAAATTTTTTCTTCCCTTTTCTTTTTTCTTTCCTTGGTCAATTGTTGAACTGGCCATAAGCCAACTCCAACCTCCCTCGTCAGCTTGTGGCAAGTTAGGTTAGGCTCTGCCTTGCCCAAGGCTAGATCCGACAAGGGCGAGGCTCAAGCTTGTTGGCCTTGGTGGAGCTCGAGCTCCGCTGAGGTTGGCGAGCCATCATATATGGTGATTCAGATCTTCCTTGATCGTTGGGCAATTGGCCATCGTCAAGGCATGCGGTGGCGGAGGAAGGAGGAGAAGGAAGAAGGTGGAAGGAAAAGAAAAGGAAAGAAAAAAATAAAAATAAATTAAAAATAAAAATTCGATTTTTTTAAATAAAAATAATTAAAAAATCAATTTTAAAAAAATATATAAAATTACAATTAAATGTTTTGGTCATTTAAAAAATTAAAAATATTTTTTTATTATTTTCTCCAAGAAATCAAATCATATGATGAACAGTAGAAAATATTTTCCATTCCACTTTCGATCTTAGTCGAATACTTGAAAATATAGTTATTTTCTTAGAAAAAGGCTTCCTAAAAATCATTTTCCAGAAACGTGATAGTTTCTACAAAATAAAAAAATCCCCCATTGCGTTGTATCTTTTATAACAATGTTAGTAAGGATTGCACATTTTGGAACAAAATCATCCTCCGTTCTTCTCTTCACCCTTTCATGCAACATAAACACCATTTCGCTTTAACAGTCATCTGGGTTAACTTTAACTAACTTGTGGTCTCTTCTTCTCTTTTGTTTCTTATCTTCCAAAATCAAATGTAAGCGTAAACACAATTTATGAAATATTAAATTCAATCGCCACGAATATTGTTAATAGAATATAAAAATAGGTTTGTAGACAACACCCCATTCACGGAATGGAGTCCTCCTTATAAGCTTAAGCTAGATTCTCGGGGCCGTTTTGGATTGAATATGTTAAACTCCAACTCTAATGAAGACAATTATTTTCCTTTAGTGCGAACAGTACCGGTTCAGTCCAAGAAGTTGACCGGAAGATAGGTAAGACATGATCGCAGCTTTCAGCTTTACGGGACGACCGTTTGGTTCATTATGATCGGGTAGGGCTATAAATAATTAACATAGATGGTCCAAAGTCTCTACTCTCCATGTAGAAAAACAAGAAAAGAGCCTGTCTCTTCGTTGTCGTCGCACACACCAAAAATGGTTTCGATAAGCACTCATGAGACATGGTCCTTCTTACTTTCAGCTTTCCTCATTGCCCAGTTGCTCTGCATTGCTCGAGCCGATGTCCATTTCTACGACTTCATCGTGAGTTCTTAATCCCTATTTCTCTGATTGTCGCAGCCATTTCATGCACAAGAATGTGCTTCGGACTGAGTCATTTACCCCTTTTTCCTGGTTTTCTTTTCGCCATTTTTTTCTCTTTCGGCGGTGGTGTGCAGTTGAAGGAGACGAACGTGACGAAGCTGTGCGAGACAAAGAGCATCATGACGGTGAATGACAGTTTCCCGGGGCCCACAATCAAAGTGCACAAAGGGGACACGGTGTATGTGAATGTTCATAACCAAGGCGATTACGGCGTCACGCTTCACTGGTAAGCGATTTTTCCTTTGCCTTCTTCTTTTATAATCCAGTACTGTCGTGATTTTTTCATATTGATTAGCTTTCTTCTCTTTTAATTTTCTGTTCGTGGAAGTCCAAGTATAGTCTTATCATGTCTGCACTTATTAGTCAGCTATACTACATTATTTTCGGGTCACCGTTCGGGACACTCTAGTGGAAATCTACCTGGACTTAGAGTTAGTTGAGTTGTACTCAATGAAAAACTTCTCATTTCTCGTCCTCATCAAGCTTTAATTTTTGCTTAGCTGTACCTTAGGCTTCCTATTCTCTCCTGCTTGTCTTTGAATATTCTCTTGGATTTATTATGTCCTGAACTAGTGCAGTAACTCTTAGCTCAAAGTAACCAGGTTTCTTTAAAATAATCGAGAACTTTGTTAAGATATTTATATAATAAATAACGTCTTTTAGAATTATAGTCATCTCATAAAATTATTCGAAATTTGAACAGATTTATTTAATAGTTAATGTCGATGGCGAACTGATTTTTCCCCCTTCCAATGCAAAGAGCCAAACACACGTCCACCTCTTCTCCCGTTGGTTTGATATGTTTTCTCTATAAAGAATTTCTCCCTTTTATTTATCGTTTAGGAATCTTTGTGTGTTTTCTTTTATGAGGAAAGAAAGTCAACTGAAGCACCATAAGCAAACTACCTCGGAGATTGAGAGAGAAATTGAGACCTCGTGCCTCGTGTTGGTGCTTTAATGTGGTGGCATTCAAAATGGCGACATCTTGGTTCTGACATCGAAAACCTACCAAAGAAACTACGTTCACGAATTTGTCCGTGATTATTTGATTGCACATCGTCATTTTTCCGTGGAGGTCACGTGTGTATTCAACCCGTCAAACAAATCGCACCGCGTGTGGACACCAACCCGCCAGGTTAGGAATGATTCCATGTTGATCTCATAAAATCGCAAGGCTCGAGGACACTCGGAGATTCCATAATTAGTGCAGTCTCTTGGGTCCATCCTTGATTAGATCACATGGATAGGTGGGCGAAAACAGTCTTGAACCCTAAGGATGTGTGCAGTTTGAATGCATTCATTGTCAAATTGTTTGGTGGCGAAATCACTTTCTTTTGACTATAATATCGGGAAAACAGGCGGGCGGCATGATTCATTCGATCTGAGAGATGGGTTTACCATGTGGGTGGAAGACAAAAAGTCTTCCATCTACAATGGAGGCAAAGCTAAGGAATAATTTTATTAGTCCTTAAATATAAATATTTTGTCAATCAAAAATTAGTTGCAAGATCCAAGATTAATAACACCACCCTATGGTCTACTTAACTAGGGACGGGTTGTTTGTTAAAAAAAAAAAAAAAACTAGGGACGGGTTGCACGGTAGACTTCATCTGAGTGGTGGAGCTATGACTGAAATTAGGTCTAACAAGACATCTTAGAATTACCCATTCGGATTTCCGACACGAGGTATCGGACTTCCAACCTCACTTGTCATTCTATGCTTTAAGTACGTGTAGAGCATCCCATAACTTTTCCTCGATGGTCAAGACATACCAAGCAAAAAAATCTCATGTTCGCCGTCTGCTCCGTCGAAAGTAGTGCGAATATGCTGAATGATTTGCTAAACCAGCCTATTTGACAGGCTGGTGGAGTTTCAATTCAGTGGAAATGGTCCCCGGACTGCACAATGCAATGTGTACCTGAATATATAATCAGGCCTCATTAAGTAGCTCTTCCATACAACGAGACGTCACTTTATCTTAATTAAATGGCTATATTTTAATGCAGGCATGGAGTAAAGCAGCCAAGGAACCCGTGGTCGGATGGACCAGAGTTCATCACCCAATGTGTGATAGGACCGGGAACAAACTTCACATATGAAGTAATATTCTCCGACGAGGAAGGAACTCTTTGGTGGCATGCTCACAGCGATTGGACACGAGCTACGGTTCATGGAGCTATTGTGATCTCACCAGAACCGGGAAAATCATATCCCTTCTCAGAGCCCGACGACGACAAGGTTATTGTGATCGGTACATGAATTGATCTCCTACGTTCTACTTGTTCTATTGCTATAGTGATAGAAAAATAATAGAATAGCTATGTCATGAATAAAATTGGATTTATAGTTGGCTAAACAATCGAACCTTATATTACAAAGAACATTCTGTAAATGATTTTGGAAGGTAAATAGGTATTTAAAAAAAAAAATTGAACTCAGAACCTTCTATTATGATATCATGTAAGATTTTATGATAGATGAAGGTATGATTTAATATTTCATTATGCTATCAATTGGAATACAAACTATAGTTATCTTAAAAAGTATTGTTACCCTCTGGTTATAATATATATCTGGTTTTTTTTTTCCACCTTGGTGAATATATGTGTGACCATTCTTTTAGTGTGCTTAATTTAATATATAGCTTTGTTTTTTAATATCGCTATCCTTTTGGCCAAATAAATAGCTGCTTGGTACATGGGGGACTTGAAGGAATTGGTGGACGAGGCAATGATGGATGCGAGCGACTTGCCCCATTCAGATGGTTACACCATAAACGGTGAGCTTGGGGATTTCTGCAATTGCTCCCAAGGTACTTCCACCAAACTTAACTAGTTATCTTTTAGATTACCTGTTAAATATATATTTACCATAAAGTATTGCGATTTTCAGATAATTGATTGCACGTAACAGAAAAAAGAAATGGTACATTGAAAACTACAGGCCTTTTTTTTTTTTATGTAATCTCTTGACAAGTGTTTTGTTAATAATGTGTTTTTGAGGTATCTTAGTTTTAGTGCATTTCAAGTTAGAGCTTTGATTGGGTTACCTATAGTAATAAAAAATGTGACATATCGAATTAGATTGATACAAGATTGTTAGGAGGCAAGATCCTTCGATACCTAGGTGAGATATGAAGCCAACTGCCAAGCCAACGAAGAACAACCATAATAACACAACGGAGGTTATAAAAAGAGGATTTAAAAAACATGGCAATACCGAGATTTACATGGAAAGGCTTTGTATGTGAAAGTGGAAAAAAAACTACGGGGTAACGGAGTCCACTAACCGACCTCAATCAAGAGTAAAGGATTCTAATCACGTCCAAAACTACAATTACACAAGCTTCCCCTTCTACAGGAATTACACCCTAAACTCCAAATTACAAAGCATGAGCTATCACTCCCTAAGAGCAAACACAACGTACTTGAAGCTTGATGCAACCTTATAAAAGAACAATGAATACAACAAACTCTTGTCTTCAATTTGAATGTGATGCAACCTAAGTTACAACTCACGGGTCTAAGCCGAATTACCAAGCACATACACTTTCTTAGCCCAACACAGAAGGTATTAGGAAAAGAATAACTTGAGTGATGAAATTAACTCAAAATTGGAGGAAAAATTAACCAAATAGTCCTAAACTTATTGCAATTTTTCCAAAGGTCATAAATTTTCTTTTTCCAGTTCAGTCCTAAAACTTTTGCAATTATGTCAATTCAATCCATTTACGTGGACAATTTTTTTAATAATATTTTATTTTATTCAAATTTTTATTAATTTTTTCTTTCTTTTTTTTCTCCTTCTTCCTCCTTCCTCCTTCTGACTAGCTAGAAGCGAGCACTGGTGAGGCTCACCAAGGCCAAAAATTGTGTGAGGTCTTGGCCTTCAACCTTGTAGCCTTTGGCGAAATCAGGCATTGCCCATGGCCGGTGAGGCTCGACCCTCTCCAAATTTGGCGAGGTCGAGCCTTGCCTAGCCACGGCCAAGCTTCCTTAAGGTCGACAAGGTCTCTTGCTAGCCTTACCTCTAGCTGATCGCTAACTCGTTGCTAGAGGAAGGAGAAGGAAGTGAAGAAAAAAGAAAGAGAGAGAAAAAAATTAATAAAAATTCGAAAACAAAAATAAAATGTTATTAAAATATTGTTCATGTTAGCATTGGTCAGACAACTAGTGTCCACATAGGGATGTGCAAAAGAATTGGGACCCGCCCAGACCGCCCGGAACCAGACCGGAAACCGCCCGGAACCGGTGGTTCTTGAGGGAACCGGTTGGATTCCAATTTATGGGAACCCATGGGCGGATTCCCATTCCATGTGCGGATCCGCCCACCCGAACCGGACCGATTATATTATAATAATATATTAATTTTTAATATTAAAATAAATTTCGAAATTACTAATTGGCAAACCTAAATTTTAGGGCTCCATCTCCTCTTATGGTTTCCATGTTTTTATAAGAATTTAGTAAAGTGTGTCAACTCAACAAATGGCTCCTTCAAAGGATACTTTCGAGACTCACATAGGACACCGTGTTTAAGAATATGTGGAGTGCCGATGGAATTGTTTCTACAAAAAAAATTTAGTAAAGCAAAGATTGTAAGAGATTAAGCACTGTTAGGGGATAAAGGAAATACGATCTACATATGATAAGCATCTAAAACCTTGAACTTAAAGAATATTTCATATTTCAATTGAAATGATTCAAAAACAAGGAATAAAACCTATTTCTCTTATTTGGTAGTGTTTTCCAACAAAAAAAGAAGAAGGGGAAATGGTACCCTTAATTAAGCCGATTCAATTTAAAGAAAAATATTATTCGATATGAAGAATACTCACGGTGGGATTTGGAAAACGATATTATTATTGGTGAGACCGATTCCATAGATCTACTCGGGAACCGGACCGGACCGGTTGTCCGATTCACGGGTATATCTATGCAACTAATAGGTAGTTCCCGATTCCAATTTTTTTGAACTGGTCCTTAGCAGGCGGTTCCCGATTCTAGGCCGAGAACCGCCCACCCGGACCATGCACACCCCTATGTCCACATAAGCACCAGCAGGTCAAAATTGGTGGGCTTGACTAAATTGACATAATTACAAAAAGTTTAGGACTGAATGGCCAAAAGAAAAAAAAAATGTTTAAGACTGAATTAGAAAAATTGCAATAAATTTAGAACTATTTTGGTAATTTTCCCTAAAAATGGATAGTCAAATTGAATATTAAGCATTTGATAAGAAGGTGTCACATAATAAATCAATTATGTAGACTCGCTTTTGCTAATTAAGTAACCCATCTTTTCTATGTGAGTGTACAAGTCTCATGCAATTGATAAAATTGGGGTTAATGTTGTTCTCCCATCGTTATGTGCGCAAAATATACATATAACCTTCTTTTGACATAGAGTTGACAAAACAGATTTAATTTTTGCATAAAAAGGAATAATGCATGGACATTATTTTCATAAAGGTTCATTGAAATTTTTGGTGCAGAAACAACGCATCACTGGTACGTTGATTATGGAAAGACATATCTCCTTCGAATAATCAACGCAGTCATGAACGCTGAGCTCTTCTTCGCCATCGCTGGCCACAACCTGACCGTTGTCGGGATGGATGGAGGATATATTAAGCCGATTGCCACGACTTACATCATGATAAGCCCGGGACAGACCATGGACGTGCTGCTCACAGCTAACCAATCTCTCGGAAGGTACTACATCGCCACGAGGCAATACTCTAGCGAAGACGCCGAGGTCACTGGATTCGACCATAGCATCGGATCGGCCATCTTGCAGTATAGAGGGAACTATAGTTTGTCATCACAACCGGTCTTTCCGAACGCCACACTCCCACTCTATTTGGACTATGGAGCGGCGCTCAGATTTACGAATCAGCTGAGAAGCTTGGCAAGTGAGGATCATCCGGTTGATGTTCCTCGAGATATAAGCACGAGGATGTTCATAACTGTGTCCATGGGCGAGATCCTTTGTCCCAATAGCTCTTGCACTTCGGTGAGTGGCAACAAGCTTGGCTCAAGCTTGAACAACGTAAGTTGGGTCAACCCATCCCTGGATGTGCTATCGGCCTACTATAGGTAACATCATCCTCTCTCTCTCTCTCTCTCTCTCTCTCTCTCTCTCTCTCTCGATCCCTCGATCCATCTCTAGATCGAACCCTCGATACTAATGTACAAGTCGCAACACCCGCCCTGCCACCTGGGGTCAGGCAAATCTACGTACCAATGTTTGTGTCTAATGACTAATAGGTGAATGCACATGAAATTCTCATTAATGGGTTTCTTTTTATTGTGCAGAAATCTTAGTGGGACTTATACAACGGATTTCCCGGATTGGCCTCCTTCCATGTACAATTTCACGGGAGATGATTTGCCGGATAGTGTCGACATGACGTATCAAGGGACCAAAGTAAAAGTGCTGAATTACAACGAGACGGTAGAAATCGTTTTCCAAGGTACGAACGTGTTGAAAGGCTCCGTCAACCATCCCATGCACATGCACGGTCACAGCTTCTACGTCGTCGGGATCGGTCACGGGAACTTTGACAACGAGACGGATCCCGGCACGTACAACTTGGTCGACCCACCCTATGTGAATACGTTTGGGGTCCCTAAAAACGGTTGGCTGGCGATAAGATTTACTGCTAACAATCCCGGTGCGTACCTGCTTTTTAATTTCAATACCCGTACAGGACACTTATGCATCATCAGTTAACGTTAATCCTATGGTTGGATTGGACAGGCGTGTGGTTCTGGCACTGTCATCTGGACCGGCACATGAGCTGGGGCATGGACACGGCCTTCATAGTGAAGGACGGAGGGACTGCAGAGACGAGCATCCGTCCGCCGCCTGCCTACATGCCGCCATGCATGGACATGGGATCTCCTGGCATATCGATGCAAACATCAAGCATCGATCAGGTGGAAATGCAGCAGCTATGATATCGTTTCTAATGTAGAACAACATTCAAATGATTTTATGGAAACATTGGAGTATCATAAGAGCAGGTGGTCCCACAAATCAAAAAGGATTGCGTGATTTTCGAGATTACAAATGGGTTATATTTTTTATTCACATATTTTTCTTGATTTCCGAAATGTCACAATTTCATATGCATTTGCAGATTTTTTAGTTGTATTTTGATAACTTTCCATTTTATCAATATATTTTTTTAATTTTGTTATTCGATTTCAGTTATTTAGTTATTTTCTAGATGGCGACCTTCCTATAAATAAGCGCCTAAAATATTGTAATTTGCATCTCGTTATTCAAAATAAACATTATCTTTTGGAATCCTTTTTAAGCATAACTTTCTCTATGTCAGTTTCGTTCCATTACACTTATTCTCAGGAGTACCTAGGATCACATCTTGAGGGCTTCATCCGTTGATGGTCAGATTTTGGGAAGGATGGATTTTGCTCATATTTTTAGCATTTTCCTCCTATCTTTACTCACAAACTATACCATTCTTATCATTGCTCTTTTAATCAACAATCCTCTCGACTCGTAAAGAATTATTTTGGGCATTTGTTGACCTTGTTATTGATGAAGCGAATGCCAATCGAGAAAGGAGCTATGCTGGATCTTGAGAGAGTGAGATTAAATTTGCCAAATAGAAAAATTTAGATTTGAATTGATGTTCAATATAATATGTTTATGATTTTTTGGGTTATTTTCGTCCAATTTGAGTGTGTGAATTAGGGATGGGCTGCTTTGACCAACGAGATATCCATTAAGGATTTCTTTAGTTTAGGAACCCGTCAGTCTTTAGAAGGAACTGTTCCAAAGGACTCACTTCTTACAAAAGCTTTCCTCGTAAGGAGACGTTAGGACTTGGCTGTCTTGAATTAAAGGGACCACACTTGAAATGAGGTGCCAAATACTTTGTATCCGTACACAATATCAGGTACATATCCTGCTCCTCATTGAAATAAACAGTACTAATTTCTTGGTGTCTTCTCATGGCTTTCTTTACTAATTTTATTTTTTCTTTCTTCAAAAAGCTCACATGGCTCGTACATGATAAAATTGAAGAAGCTTCACTTATGGACCGCAAAGCCTTAGATGTCTCGTGAAGGGGTCACCGGAAGCTGACAAGTCATACATTGTCCTTGCACAATGACAAAATATTAACTGTTATAGTACTTTATACGAGGGGGACAAGCAACAGTGGCACGATGGTAATTATTAAACAATGTCACGGTTTTTCGTTATCCCCCACGAGTTCTGCATGATTGGCCTTAAGTCACATCCGTGCTTTTTGTCAATTTATTGAGCAAGCTGGAGGCAAACCAAGATGGAGTTAGATTGGTCTTATACGGTATTAATTCAATGTGTTTTTCTTTTTTCTTGATGCCCAAGATCCGTTGGGCTCTCCTTTTGCTTACGTTAATCGGTAACCCACGGCCCTTATAGTGCACGGTACACCTTGGACCAAGCGCCAATACTTGGGGGAAGCTAACACAGGATTCCATCACCATAGCCCATCATTTAAAATGTTGCAATAGGGCTAGCGATCAAACAATAATATAGACAGAAGAAAAAAATAAATCGGAAACCGGATTTACGTGGTTCAGTCGTAAAGATCTGCGTCCACGAGGAGAGCAGCAGCGAATTTCACTATAGATCAAGCAATACAAGGAGATTATAAACTTCAAGTCACTCAAACACTCTCTCGATGTTTCCCAAACCCCAATTATACCCAATAACGCACGTAGTGTTTAGCCCTGAAATTCCTCAAGAAATAACCTCTCAATCTCACGAATGAATTACATGCAAATTTTACCACAAGATTTAATTGACTTGAACACTAAATTTTCTTGGATGTAATTCACGAACAAGAACGACAAAGAAAAATTCCCTCCCAAGAACTCGACAACAAAACGGCGCTTCAAGACCAATTCTTCATGATCAACCTTCTTCCATCAATGGCCACAAGTTTATATATATAAAACCCTTATTCTTTTGCCAACTTCTCATAGGATTCTGTTTCCTAACTTGTCTATTTTAACCAAAATATATCTCTATATATTTTCAACAAAATTCAAATCCAAGTGAAAATTGGTCTTTCCTATTTCAGTGGCCAAACTCTCCAACGCAGATTCAAATTTGGGAAGTTGATCTTCAGATCTTCTTTGCTCAATTTCGAACGTCCGCAATATATCCAATTCGGAATATTCGGAATTTCACATTAGGCTCAAACTCTAGACATATTTTAACATAAAACGTGTTGACAACGCAGAGATTCGAACCCATTCTCTTGGTGCTGAAGTAGTAGAGCCCAACCCACCGGTGGGTTAATTCAATCTTGATGCTGTTAACTAAGCACAATCACTAAACAGTGACCTATAGAGTTCCCAGCTTATTATTTACGACCTTAAAGAAATTATTCAGTATTCTTTTTAAGAATTTTTCTGCTAGTTTCGATTCTTCGAAAGGCAAATACGAATGTGGTGATTGAGTTGCTAGCCAAGCATGAAAGGTAACACATGTCGTTTGAATAATCAGGCAGCTTCTCATCCGTCCTCCTTGCCTTCGTTTTTGCTTGAACATATAAAGTCTAATCCACCTTGAGTTAGATTGGTCTTAATTCAATCTTGATGCTGCTAACTAAGCACAATCACCAAACAGTGACCAATACTGGAGTTCCCAGCTTATTATTCAAGAAATTAAGAAAATTATTCAGTATTCTCTTTAAGAATTTTTGTGCTAGTTTCGATTCATCAAAAGGAAAATCTGAATGTGGCGATTGGGTTGCTAGCCGAGCACAAAAGGCAACACGTTGATTTGTGTCCGTCCTCCTTGCCTTCGTTTTTGCTTGAAGATATTAAGTCTAATCCTCCTTGAGTTATACAGGTTGAAAAAACCTTTGTTTCGTGAGATAAAGTCAAATTTTCATGGTGCGCTGAACTATTTAAATCTTCGGTAGATTAATAACCATCATTCCTTAAAAAGCGATAAGAGGCGACGACGTACAGGGACGGTTAGTGAAACCTGTCTTTAATTCTTAGGGTTCTTCTTGTTTCGTATTGTGTCCAGTTGTTTGATTCTGTCAAGGATGGGAGGCATTTGCGTTTTCATGCTAGATCGAGAAAACAAATATTTTCACTGGAAAGTGAAAATTATTATGATTTTTGGCCTACAGAGATTAATCTGCAGTTATCGTGATGTCTTCTATTCACGGATTAATTACTCAGATTTGCTTATGCACTCTTATACTGGAGATTGGCATTAGATTGGCTAGACATCGGTGTTTTTCTGATCAAGGGAAATTGGCATAATCTTCGCAAAGGCATAGGACAAGTAACACATGATATCTAAGCACTAGATTTAGCAGTCATGGCTTCCACGACTGATAGTACTTTAAGTTAATGTGAATCTAATTGCTCTAAATATATACACACGTGAGATAAAAAATTATTAAGATATAGATATGAAGATGTTAAGTAAAAGAGCCACATCAAGGATGTAGTGTAATGCTGAGCAATTAATATATTATGATCAGTCTATCATTTATTGATCAAATTTTTAAGTGAAGGCGAATCTAACAAATACGTGGATGGTTTTGGATAGGGGACTTTCATTGTGTATCTTCATCCTAAATAAAACAATCATCATTGCATGGGGCATGCTTTTTCGATAGAAGTGCCGTCTCAAGCTAACCCGTAGTGTGGGATTTGAATGGGCGGCTTCCAATACTCAAATTGACCGAGCCAGTCGTGGGCTAAGTTGATCGCGATTTTCTCCTTTAGCAAGGAGAGATGGAAGGTGAGGTATGCTCGATCCGAATAGACAATGACATTCAAACACGCTTTGCTGCAAAACGTTTCGTCCGCTCTATACTTGCGCACGTTGACTTGACTGGAGGATGGCGAATGCTTACGAATCAACGACCGTAAGGTCCAATGGGGGCAATAAGATAGAGCTACGCAACGAGGTAGTGACAGATCGGCTTTTGGCATAACCTGGACGTTCACAGACAGTTGTCGACCGCATGATTTGCACAGGTTGGTCCGGTCCCTACTTTTAAAATGGTCCCCTCGGTCAATTTTCGTTTTCCAGACTGGCGCAACTTGCCCATCTTACTTGCATCGGAAGTGCGTATTTGCTCTTGCTTTAAGCCCATTCTCGTGCGCAGAGTCATGAAACACGTCGAGGTCTTGGTAGGTCTTGGTATTCTTCCAACAGAAGATCGTGCTCGTGAGAAAATGGAGGGGGACAGCTTGGGAAAATACAGCGAAAGGGCAAAAAGAGAACAGAAAAAGGGGACAAAAGACAAATAAAGGGGAAATAGGAACAATCGATCTAGACCGGATGAATATTGTCGTGCCGATGTGTCGATCTTTCGTGGTTTAGCTTTTATGAAGTAAGATTACCCCCTAGGGAATCGCAAACTTCATTCATAATGGCTACTGTGTTCGTTCTAAATCTATTGTATGGCTTCTCAATTTCATTCAATAAGGCCAGCTCTTTTTAAGGGGAAAATTGTAAGGATGGTTAATGGTCACTATAAGGATGTAAGTTAAACAACTTGCTTCACGTGAGATATAAAGGGTGCAGATTGTGATTAATTTTGCATTCGGTGGCACAGCTACAAAATTTCCCACGCAGCGGTGGTGCTGAATTATGGTAAAATATGTGGCTTTGAAAGCACTCTGCCAAAATCAAGATTTGAAACTCGAAACTAGCGGAATTAAGTCGAAAAGTTTTCTAAAAAGTTCTAAACCTATTACACTTTTATCAATTCAATCATAAACCTTTTAATTTTATCAATCAATCTTAAACCTTTACACCTTGGCCAAATTGGCTCCAGTTAACATGGACAAATTTTTTAATTTTTTTCTAATTTTTAATTTATTTTCTCTTTTTTATTTCTTTCCCTTTTTTCTATGTTATAAATTAATTTTTATGTTTTTTTTTTTTTTTTTTTAAGGGTTTGGAGAGATAGCTAGCAAGGGTGGCCGGCTGACCCTTGCTAGCCCTGACAGAGGGCTTGCGCACCCTTGCTTTTGTTGATGAGGGCCGCAATGCCCTTATCAAGAACTGGAGAGGGCCAGACACCCTTGCCTAGGGCGGGCGAGGGTCGACCAACCACCCTCGCCAGCCTTCTCTCCAAACTCTAAAAAAAAAAAAAAAAAAAGCATGAAATATTCAAAAAATTATTAAAATATCATTAAATATTATTTAAAAATTGCCACACTAGCACCGATTGTCCATGCTAGCAATTTAATTAGCCGAATAAACTCAATTGGAAAAATGTGAAAATGTTTAGGACTTGGTGGTAAAATTGAAATATTTATGATTTGGATCGACAAAAATACAATAGATTTATAATTTTTTGGACAATTTTCCCAAATTAAGTTGATGGAAAGTGAGAAAGAGGGCTTTCCTTAGACAGTTTTTTAATGTTGTGGGGACAACAATTGGAGGGGGGGGGTGACCATCGGTTATATGGTTGTGATCGATGGTGACCATTGATGGAGAGGTTTGAATTATACGTTTGGAGTGCAACTCTTTTGTCTATTATTTTTTGGGTCGGAACAACTCTTCTTTTTTAAGTTATGGATTTTCTGTCAGAAAAGTTAAAAGTCATTAAGAATGGATTCTATTCATTAGATGAAAAGTTCGCACAAAGTAAAATTATAATCATGTTTTTATTTTTCAAAGGAAAGTTCATCAAATGCCAAGAGTTCATGTGCGTCGGTGTTTGTATACTATTTTTTGAGTTGAGGCATTTCAACCTTGGATCCGAGGTTTGAAGAGAGTATCTTCATATTTAGCATTAGGAATTTCCCAATAATTATACGGATCTCTATTGAACAAACTTACTTTTGTCAAAATACTGAATAAATTGTAAATGTAAAGTAGTAATAACATACCGTAGATATATGGGAAAATTAACAAAAAAAACTATTACCAACAAAGTCTTAAACTTATTGTACAGATGACGATTTAGTTCTAAACTTTTCAAGCTAGCCAATTTAGTATTAAATTTTTTAACAATTTGTCCATATAATCCATTTGACCAATTTTGGCAACAAATCACTAACATGAACGTTAGTTGGCACGCCCTGATCCTCCGAGCACGTGCCCATCCTTCCTTGGTCAATTAAATTGCGACGCCCCAAGACGCATCGCCGACCCATTCATCTTTAAATGCATGCACGGAAGCAAATAAATGATCTCCAAACAACAATTCAATGGGATAGAAAATTAGGGCCAATTTTTCAAACCAAAACAAACATTTTATAAACAACCATGTTTATTTACAGGACCAGACTATTTACAAAAAGGTTGACTTATTCCAAAAGGAACTGTCCTATAACCTACTAGTCAGACCTGTTCGCCGATTCTAGTCTATCCACCCTTCCAAACTCCGGGGCTTCCGGTCTTCCACCAACATCATCTAAGGACCTGAAAATGGTTATACAATAACCAATAAGATAACGTGTCAGCAAATTCGACTTCTAAGCTCCGATTAGGAAGGCAATATGCCCTAAGGGTTGCCTAAGCACAACACGGCTCAGAGGGCTTACCTTGGCCTCAATTCCATCCTGCAAATCAACGTTATTTACAGATGCCTTATATCACATCAATCAATCAATTCATAACATCATATCAAGTCATTGATTAATCGACCTAGTCGATTACATGTCATCACGACCCTTTCTTGGTCGGCTCATCTCATACTATCTATAAAGTCCAATTATATCAAAACTGCTCACTGCTAAGCTGATAAATAAATAGTATAGCTCGCACTAAGCTGATAAATAATGTACTACTCTCAATCTAAGCTGACATATCGAACCATTGGGTTGATATAGTACATTAATAATGCTCTCTCTAAGCTGATAAAGTATACTGCTTGCAATCTAAGCTGACATATCAGAGCCCGTAGGATGATATAGTATATTGTTAATACTCTATCTAAGTTGATAAGGTATACTGCTCGCAATCTAAACTGACATATCAGAGCCCGTAGAATGATAAAGTATACCGGTATACTGCTCACAATCTAAGCTAACATATCGAACCATTGGGTTGATATAGTGAACCATCTCAACCATTCAATCAATCCATCTTTTATCATTCTCGATAAAATAGCCGTGTGTGGGGACAAGGTCGGCCTTAGCCAAAATATCATAATTTCATTTTTTGAACAACCCACCAGTTTCAACAACTCATAACATATTTTTGGTGCTGTAAACCGACACCCGGTAATTTTCCCATTAATTACCAAAATTAATTAATTTAGGAATAAAATCCTAAAATCATCATTAGTTCAATTTAGCACAATTTAAGGCTCAAATAAATAAACAGATCATATCATCACAATCAGTATAAAATTCCGGTCGTTGCCTATCCCAGCCTAATTTTCGGAAAATAATTAATTAATTAATTAATTATGAAAAATATTAAATAAATGCAATAAATTCAATTTAGACCTGTAATGCCTAATTGGAAGCCGGAACGGACTCGGAAAATTTTCGAGATTCGTTCAATAAATAATAATACAAGTCTACTTGCTAATATCACTAACCAATTACCTAACCTGAACAATTGGAGTTTGCCCTAGTGGCCACCCTTCCAACATGGAAAGGGGAGGTGGGAAGGTTCGAATCCCCACCTTCTCAGAGGGAGTTGAGATGGGGATGATTAAGTTTCAAGAGTGGGTTTCGACTCCCACGCCCTGCAAGAAAGCAGGACAAAAGTCTGAGAGTGAGTGTTAAAGTAGGAATAGAGTAGAAACCAAAAAAAAAAAAAAATTACCTAACCTACATTAATAAGGCTTTAAACTAATTGTTCTACTCTAATATATCTACATAATTGCACTTAATTAAATTTAATCAACCCTTAAGAATCATTAACCGACTAATAAGGGATTAGTGAGCAAAACTAACTTGTGCAAAGTGAAGACCGGAACACCATGACGGCGATGCGACGGCGGCCAAATTTGGGCTCACGACAACACTGATGGGCTTGGACCGGGCCTTAAACCAGCCCAACACAACTCAGCAAGGCTGAGCTTCGACCTTGGGCTTCTACAGGGCTGCTGGTCGCGGGCTTCAAGGGCCCAAGATGGGCTGAACAAAATGGGCCCAGCTGGACTGGAATTTCGCTGGGCTTCAAGATGAATTCGTGGGCTGAACTTCGGTGGACTGTGGGCCGAATTGCTGCAGGCTTCTGAACTGGAATTGCGGGGCCGTGATGCTGCGAAGATGCTGGCGTCGTGCGGGTTGACTGGTTGAACTGGCGGGCTGAATGCTGCAGAGAAGATGGGCCCGTGAAACTGAAGATGGCTGGACCGAAGACACACGATGGATGACGCCGACGATGTTCGAGCAAACGTGGAGAGGTGGCAGAGAATCGAGGTGTGGACGTTGCTTCGGTGGGTGATGGCTTCGTGGAGCCAACACCTGGGAGCAGCTATCGTGGCGGTCGATGGAATGATGGAGTCAACAGCAGGGGTTTCCGTTGGGCTTTGACTCGGTGGAAAAGATGGGCAGCTTCAGCGAACGTTGGCCGAATTGTGGGCGTCGAAGAAGAAGCAGCTGGATCGATGGATGAAGCCGCAGCTTCGGTCAACGTGGGGAGGAGTTCTTCGCTGGTTGACCGAGGAAACAAAAGATGGTGGAGCAGCTGGCGTGAGCGGCAGCAGGTCTTCGATGGACTCTTGCACAAAGCGAGGAGAGCAGCTGGGTTCGTGGCCGCATGAAAGTGGAGGGGAATCGGTGGGATGTGTGCGTGCAAATGAAACAGCAAGGTGGCAGAGGGATAGAGGAGAGAGGACAAAGCTGTTTCGGTCTTGCTCGAAGGAAAAGAAAAAGAGAATAAAGGAAAGTAGAAATAGAAAAGATAAGAATGAGAGAGGTGCCGTGGAGATGGAGTCCCGAAGAAGAGGAAAAAGGGTCAGCAAGATTATCCACATAAATTTAAAAGCTTAACCCTAATACTTTCTTGATTTTTAATCCACCAATAACCCAAATTGAAGCCAAAATTGTATCCTTCTCCTAAATCCGAATTTCACAATTTTTGGTCTTCAATTTCTTCAACAAATTCCCAAATTTGAAGTTCAATTTTGATGTAGAAAAATCCCGAACAATTTTCTGCAAGTCCCCAACACTTCGGTCGCCAGCCCAAATTCCATTCAATTGAGTCCATCCGAATTTCTGTTATTTTTCCGCAACGTCTGAAACGATTTTCCGTAAAATACCCGAAATCTCCGAAAATTCTTCAGAAAATGAGTCGATGTTCCTAAAATAGATCGTGACACGACAAAACTTTCAATTTTTGAAATCGGGTTCAAATTCGTGGTTAAATTCAATCTGACGCAATTTCAGCGTGATCTAACTTACTAGGTAGCTTTTAGGAATTTTTTGTGCAATTAACCCGTAGTTGATTTTTTCGAGCCACATGTACCTCTTCGACACATTAGCGACTCTCGGTTGTCATGAAAACCTCAATGTTTCAAATACGGACACAAGACGCCAAAATAACATAAAAGTTAGTTTAGTGTCAATCGACAAGAATTTTGTAAATTAGTGGAATCACCCACGTTTAGCCACACACCTCAGTCGAACCGACCTATCTCTAATCTCTGATCAATTTTTAACTGTGCCATAATGATCTTGCAGACTAGCACGGTCGAGCAATCAATTCCTGGTCGAATTCTCAAGTTTATTACGTTTGAAATCCCTTAACGGCTTCACCTGATAGGCTAGTTATCTCGTGAGTGGCCATCTCAGAAAAAAGCACTATGGTCGCGTCAACGAAAATTCCGACTTATTTAATCGAAATCAGAATCTGAAAATCAGAATGTCACATCAGTCGTCTTACGTGGTATGATCAGCACTAAAATGGAAAATTATTGTATTTTTTATTCAATTTTAAAAAGGAAAAAATTAAAAATAACAAAATCAGAAAATTTTCTAAAAAATTGCAAAATATTGTCAACATTGATGCTAGTCATACACAAGATATCAGCATCCATATCAGTGGTTTTTGGTCGAAATTGGCCGGAAAGACTAATTGTCAATATGTTCAAAACTAAATTGACTAAATCGAAAAGTCTAAGACTAAATTGGTATTTGTACAACAACTTTAGCTATGATGATTATATAGAACATAATTATAATGTGACATTTCTCAATGATTGTTAAAACAAAAAATAGATCTCTTACTTAAACCTCCAATATGTTGCATTTGCAAAATTTTGCCTCTTTACTTATACAATTACAATGATAATATTAATTCATTGGCATATTACTATACAAGATCTTGCTCAAACTTCAATATCTATGTGCCTACTTTTTACTCTCTCTCCCTCTCTCTTCCACACCCCCCCCCCCAAAAAAAAAAACCTCTACACAGGTGGTCGCCAATGTTTGATGACCTTGAAAATCCAATCCTCAACAATCGCCAACCTCAATCGACCTCAAATTAAAGTCGATTCTAAATTGAGGTTGGCTCGAGCCCTAGACCATTAATCTACTGGCACGGATCGAGTCAGAGTCTGAGCCTTGCGCTCAATCTATGCTTGAGAAGGAGAGAGATGACGGCAGTGTCCACGACGGAGTGCACGCAATGACGAAGGTGGCTGTGTAAGCTGGCTACGAATGCACATCGGGATTTTTATTTTTTATTTTTGGCAATTGACGGACATATGACATCAATATCCGATGCTTATGAGGACTGTGACAGTACATGCAAACGAGGCATGAGAACAATAACCCTCATTCCCTAAGTTGGGATAGGGTATTTGCAAAATCATTGTTGCTTGGGCTATTTTCATCATATCCAAAGTACAAAGGATCACTAATCTAGATATCTCATAACACAAGGCATGTCTAGAGAATTATTTACTAATTCATGGCTAATAATCATAATGAGAGGACTACTTGGAGTGGAACTAGCACAATAACTCATTGCCATAGCCCTCTACTTGAGTTACCTAGGATAAGAATCAAACCCACAATTATCAGTTTCTAAATTGAAAATATGGGAACGTCCTCATCACTAGGGCAATTTCAAAATCGGTCATGTCCAGACAACTTACTATCTCTCATACAAAGTTTATTTTTAGAATTTTCCATGGAATAAAATACCGAAAGTGCTTTATCTATTAGAAATGGGTGTAATTATTACAAGTATATCAATTGTGAGATTATGTATGGACGCCATCTCCTCACCTCATTAATTGCTTGACATATTGTTCTACATCCATTTCAAATCGAATGAGCACTGTGAATTATCATATCTGCTTCAAAAAGATGGTTGAATGATTGATGATTGAGGCACAAAATAAGGTTGATAGACGCTGCGAAGCGAGGTTACGAGCTTACTACATGCACCGCTATTCCTACGTTCCTCGCACCAAGAAGTCTCCAATGAACATTGTTATTAAACTGGAGAATTCGTCAATGCAATCAATTTATGACTAGCTGATGACTTCAAATGCTCGAAAGGAAAACCTAGAATGCTTCGTCCATTCGGAGTCATGTCTTTTGCTTGACTTTTGATATTTTTCAAATCCCACGGCATGTGTGCAAGCAATAAAATTGAATGACGACGACACACAGATTGATATAATATTTTATCATATTTCTCGTAAAAATTTGGTGAGTATTCTATAAGTTCTGATGAGAAATGTTGAGAAAGGTTGATTTGACTTTACAGAAGTTAGGAACGAAAAGCCTTCGCATTGACACTTTCAACAAACTTTCTTGCAAAGATGAAAAACATTGATACCAACAATTCACGTGAGCACAACTGATTTTCCCGCAAACAGTGGGCCTCGAGAGAGACTAAATGTCTTCTGCTACAACCAAAGACTCGCGTACGGGCGTGCTGGTCCTTCGATAGAAAATACTAAGAGCCCGCTGGCTCGTGGACAGTGCCTGCAACGAGGACCGATCCGACTTCGTTCAAATAAATTGTCAGCAGTGTCTCCTCGTCCAGACGGCCAACTTCGTGGTGCTGCTACTGGCCGCCTTTATGACCTTTTCTCGCTCGGGATCCACTTTGATAAACAACACAATCGACTCGACCCGGAACGCACCTGGAATCTTCACCTAAATTGGCACATGTATGTCGGAACGATATCTTTATATCTATGCCTCAATTAGAGCGGCATATTCGAATAAGAAAAACAGCTCCATTAACCAAAGTTCTTTTGTTTCTTTTCTTAAAATGGAAAGGGTGGAGGAAAAGGCAACTCATTTTAGACGTTATTATAAGAAGGAAAAAAGTCACAAAAAAATCTCAAATTAGACCCACAATGACACGTTTCCCTTGAATATATATATTTTGGTGATATCAAAAACACCAAACCATATCTATGTGACTATTTATCCTAAACTTCTTCTTGTGATATAAAAAATTCCAAACTTGTGCCTATGTGATACATTTATCTTCTTTCTAGATTCCGTGAGATGATTTTTCATTCAAAATAACATCGTTCTATGTCAATACCATTTGTTTTTTTGTGCAGATTTTTAATAGTACTCATTGACGGAACCTTGATGAAGGGTAAATGTGTCACATAAATACAAATTTGGAAATTTTTAGTGTTATGAATAAAGTTTAGGATAAATATATCATAATATGCATATTTTAGATTTTTTTTTTTGTGGCTTTTGCTCTTATAAGAATCCATACGCACGACAACATGTTTCTTTTGAGTCATAATTATTGCTCGTTTGGAGCTAGTCCGTTACATCGTCCCACCACAGTCCTAGCAGGAGTAGAGCTGGGTCATCTTATGCCATGGCATGGATGAAATTACGTTGTGGATAAATTAAAAGGTTTTCTAAGGTCGAGAAACGATTAGGGGGTATCGGACCCATAACTAAAGGACCCAAATCGCTCCAAAGCAAGTCCTACACCATTAGGCCAACCATCATGTAGTCCATTCACAATTATCTTGTGGACTGTTAACAAGTGGCCTTAAACACCAACACAAAGAACCGCCATTTTATTTATGCTCCACCTTCCTTGCGTTACTTGCAATTGATGCATAGCAAATCAACACATCTTTTACTTGGGTTTTTTTCGCTTAACAGAAGCCCGGGAAAATCACGTATCACCGATCCTAAAGCACACCACGGATTCGAGCATACCTTGTTAGCCACAGATTAAACACCGACGCCGATAAGAGGAAGAGAAAACCGATCCCGTTCGATTCGATGACGTCGATTGGCCTTGAAGGGAAGATGGCGTCGCCTTTAGCGTTTGTCTTTCTTTTGAAGGGAGAGAGGGAGAGGAACGTACGTACGTTATGCCAAAAAGTGCCTTCTCCCTCTCTTTCCTCCCTTATATACGTTCCCTCCAAAAGGAATCGTGCCCCTGCATCCATGGGCCCTAATCTTGTGGGCCGGGCTTTTAGGCCCAACATGGGCGGACGGGCCTTAAGCCCATCACATAAAACCATCATCTCCCACTCGCACATGGTGGGCCGAACATGATTCTCTTTACCTCTCTTCAACATTCATACCGATGAATAATCCGTGCGACCAGCATACTTTGAGAGCTCATTGCCATACATCTATTAGGAATATATAGCAGCTCATAATGGGCATCACATCCTGAGTAGATTTAGTATGCAGTTCCCTAGATCGATCGATCACATTTATATCTCTCTTGATCTCTTTTAAACAATGATATATATATATATATATATATATATATATATTGTATTCACAATTATGATTATCCCAAAGACAATCATAATTGGTTAACCGATGAATACAAAACTACAATGTGATTCTCCAAAATCGATTTTCCTCTTTCCTTCAAACTCTCAATTTCAGTTCAGCTTGCTTTTCTAGCAATGTCCCATTAGATCGAATCAAGTCATGACCATTGGCAACATCCTAAGATAGCAAACACTAAATAGAAATCTTGAGAATAAGTAAGAGTCATGAGGAGACTAAAAAATGAGGAACTCTTTTCCTCAAGAGTCTCTTACGACATAAAAGTTGAGATCAAACTTTTGCCACTCTTATTGGTCGTCTCATGCATACGTAGTATGAAATACGTATTACGGTATTAACTCCTTTCCCATGGAGCGTATGTCTACACCTTCAATACCGTACAGATGATAGTTCAGACATACCCAATGTCTAACTTGAGTTCACGTATCTACTCATTCACAAAATTAATCAGAACTCACATCTGGCATCATAGACAGATAAAGTAAAATATGTGGGTTATTTTACTTTCGGACATAGTAAGTATTATGTCCTCATCTTAACACTCAGTTAAGGCGACATACGTATTTTAAGCTTGAGCTCTCGATTATCACCTAGATAATAAGCTTAAAAAAAGTCTCATCTCTATTTATCACACAGTAAATAGAGGCGATTACCCGTGTGAGTAGGCTAATCTTATATCTATCCGACATACTTTCTCAACTTAAAGTAATGCACTGAGCATTAAGATGCATAAAGATCAAACAAAGATTCATAGGCATTAATGATGAAAAAACACAAATTCATCAAATGTGAACACTTCAGGGAAATTACAATCCAAGACATCGACTCTACGCAATCCTAGAGATTTCATATGGCCACAAAACACATCTCTAGGTATTGGCTTTGTCATAGGATCTGCTACCATTCTATGCGTAGTATGTACTCTAAGTTCACATCTTTTCGTGCAATCATATCATTAACAAGATTATACTTGGTATCTATATGTTTGGTCTTGCCATGATATTTTGGATCTTTGGTGTACACTTTTGCTGCTCGGCTATCACAATTAACCAACAATGAATCTGCAGCACTTCCAATAACACCTAAATGATCCAAAAAATCTCTTAAGCCAAACATCTTCTTATACTGTTGCTGATAATGCCACGAACTCAACTTCTATCGTGGACAAGGCTATACACATTTGTTTCTTACTGCTCCAACATATGGTGCCATTATTCGGTAAGAAAACAAATCCAGAGATAGATTTCCTTTCACCTAAATTTCCTCTCCAATCAGCATCTGAATAGCCTTCAACTCGCAGATCATTTCCTTGATAACTCAGCGTATAATCAGCAGTTCCCTTTAGATACCTTAGTATTCTTTTAACGGCTTTCCAATGTGCTTGACCTGGATTGGATTGGTATCTACTCACCATTCCAATTGCAAAACATATGTCAGGTCTTGTACACATCACAGCGTACATAAAGCTTCCAACAGCACTAGCATAAGGAACATGTTTCATTTGTTCCTTCTATTGTGGAGTCCTTGGACACAATCTCGTGGCTCAATCCCTCGCCTTTAGTAATATGAGTATCTATGGGTTTACAATCTTGAAATCTTAACTCCAAGAATGTATGCAACATCACCCATGTCTTTCATCTCAAAGTTGGAAGATAACCAATTCTTCACATTATTAACAAACTCCATATTACTTCCGACAATTAGTATATCATCAACATATAATGATATGATCACAAATTGATCTTTGGATCTTTTGATATATACACAATGATCCTCATCTATCATTGTAAAGTCATATGCCATTATGGCATTATGAAAACGCATATACCATTGTTTTGATGACTGCTTAAGGCCATATATCGACCTCAAAAGTCGACATACCTTTTCTTCTTGGCCTTTCACTATGAAACCAGCAGGTTGTTCCATATATATTTCTTCCTCTAATTCTCCATGAGGAAAGCAGTCTTTACATCCATTTGATGTAACTCAAGATCCATACTAGCCACTATTGCCAGAATAATGCGAATCGAGGTAAATCTCATTACAGGAGAAAATGTTTCTTCATAATCAATTATTTCCTGTTGATTATACCCCTTCGCCACAAGGCGAGCCTTATGCCTTTCTATCGAGCCATCAGCCTTTCGCTTTATTTTTAGAACCCACTTGTTCCCAATAGCTTTGCGTCCTTTTAGAAGATCAACCAGTTCCCAGACTTGGTTTGATTTCATTGATTCCATTTCCTCTTCCATTGCATGAATCCATTTTTCCTTATAAGGGCAATTTAGAGCCTCATTAATATTTCTTGGCTCATCCTCATCTTGTGGAGCAACCATAAAAGTTTCCCTTTCAATGTCAAAACGTCAACGAGGAATACTTTGACGACTTGTTCGCCGTATGGGAGATTGTACACTTTGCACATCATTCCCCATTATGCTCCCACTTGGATTAGATAATGATTATGTTGTCTCATCATGTGGTTGTAATTGAGAATGAGTTGAATTCAATTCATCACTTCTCATATTACTCCCACTTGGACGAACTCTACTAATATCATTATCATGATCCAAGGTTTCAAATAGGAAGTAATTTTCCCTTATTTTGCCCTTCTTAGGAAATTCATCCTCTAAGAATGTGACATCCCGTGATTCAAATTTAGTTATACTCCCACTTTCCTGCTCACCTATGAACACATACCCTTTTGAGTGTTCGGAGTATCTCATGAAAATACTCTTATTTCCTCTAGGATCCAATTTCCCAAATTTGTGAGAGGACTCATGAGTATAGGTAGCACAACCCCATGGCTTAAGAAAACTTAAGTCCGGTTTTCTACCTGTCCATAACTCATATGGAGTGGAAGTAACTGATTTGGAAGGCACCCGGTTAAGTATATAGGCAGCAGTTAACAACGCATCACTCCAAAAAGTAATAGGTAAGTTAGCATGCGCCATCATGGACCTAACCATTTCCAGTAGAGTTCTGTTTCTTCTCTCTGCAACACCATTTTGTTGAGGAGTATATAGAATAGACAACTGTCTTTTCTATTCCTTTTTCATCACATAATTTTCTGAACCCATCGATAAATATTCTCAACCTCGATCGGATCTCAATGCTTTTATTTTCTTGTCTAATTGATTTTCTACCAAGTTCATAAACCTTTTGAAACAACTCAATGCTTCAGATTTATGAGAAATCAAATAAACATATCCGAATCGAGTATAATCATCTATAAAAGTGATGAAATAAACAGCCCCATGCCTTCTTCTCACATTCATTGAAACACATACGTCAGAATGGATTAAATGCAGAGGAAATTCAGCTCTTTTACCTTTTCCAAATGGTTTCCTTGTCGTTTTCCCTACTTGGCAATGCTCACATATAGGCAAATCGACTTTTTCAATGTTGCCCAACAAGACCTCTTTGGCTAGTCTTTTCATACGTTGTTGGCCAATATGACCAAATCTAGCATGCCACAAACTCACATCATTATCATATGAATTAGGAGATGTGAGAAGGGAATAACAAATATTGACATCACCACAGTCAACATTTAGTACAATAAAACCATCCAGAAAATGACCACAACCATAGTAGTTTGTATCCAAATGCAAATCTACACCTCTATTATGGAAGTTCACACAAAAACCAAACTTAACCAACACCAAAACAGACACTTAATTTCGACGAATCTCTGGAGCATATAGAACATCATGTAGGAACAAGGTGCATCCACCACGCATGTTCAATTGACAGGTGCCAATCCCTTTAACTTCAGCTCTGGAGTTATTTCCTACATAGATCCACTTAGTTTCAGTTGGCATCGTCGGAATTCCACGAAGGATTCTCTATCCTTCGCTACATGGTCTGTCGCTCTTTCTTTGGCTCACGACAGTCGCGAGCATAGTGACCCTTCTTGTCACAGTTGTAACACTTCACCCTGGACATTTTCTTCACTTGAGGACGTTTTCCTCTCTTGTATTGGTTAACTCTTGATTTCTTGCAATAAGGACTTGATCCTTTGCATTCCCACATATTGAACGAATCAATACGCTTGCGCTTAGAGCTCAAAGCCCTTTCTGAGCTAGAACCAGCATTGCAAATGTCTATTTTTGACTCAAATGCCGTTAGGCGGTCCTCTACTAGCTCAAGGTGGCGTACAACATTCTCAAGATCTTCCATAACATGGTCAAGAGCTTCTAATGCTTCTTGTTTTTCCAGCACATATTGAATCTTCATATCCAATATTTCACAATTGTTGCCGTTCATATCAGCAATTACGTTCTTAGTTGCTTTGAAACCATCGATCCGAACACATCGACATATATGCACGAATAATTAATGCCTATCATTTATGCATCCACTTTGCATAGGCCCATCATATCAATGAACAATTTCAAGTAAGGTTTCAGAATCAAAATGTCACTATGTTTCCAATCATCCTCCAAAAATCCTAACTTGAAACTATTATTAATATAATTATCTTATGCAAAATAAATTCTATGAAGTTACAAAAACTTCTATAAACTACCCACAGCAGTCAACAATAACAGAAAGCAAATAATATTTGACATCCAATAGAATAATAATGCTTTCACATAATACAACTATCCAATATACTAAGCAATATATACGAGAGGAAAAAAATATCAACATAGAAAGAGATATTCACATTCAAAAACATCTCAAACTAATCTAAGAAATAAATAGGGAATGTCCCTTCTAATCTATCGGTCAAAATATCTCGAGAAATTTGAAGGCACATTTGCCAACCATGGAAAAACTTTTGGAGAGCTTTCATGTCGCCTCCAAGGCGCATTCACTCTGCGCCATGTGACGCTCAATCTAAGGGTTGAAGTTTTGGTTAACTCAATCCTATAGTACTCTCTAACGAAAACTACCACTAGCCTCCTATAACCCGGGACCACGTTGACCTCCCATAGCCGATCTAACACTGCTTGCCATTCAGGTGGAAGAGTGTTCATCAAAGCCGGCACTTTCTCAAAATCCGGCATAAGATAATCATTCCAGATAATTTCCTGTATCATCTGATTGACCCTGACCACATGTGATACTAAATCACCGTCATGCCACCGATAATTAGCTAACTCTGTTATCAGCCTTTTAAGTCTTGCACTTCCCTCGTCCGTTCTCGGGATTGCATGTATCCGTGCATAACGCATCATAGTTCCTGCAACAAATGCAGAACTAAAAATGGATTACTTATAATCCATAATGTACATAAGGGAAAATACATAATTTTCCATGATTCTTGCAACAAATGCAGAATTAAAAAAATGGATTACCTATAACCCACACAGACATAATTAAAAAAGAAACAAATTCCTTTTTTTTTTTTGGGTCAACGGTCAACGGTCGTCAGTCAACGGTCAACGGTCAACGGGCGGCGGGTTGGGCCGGTTGGACCGGTTGGACCGGTCGGGCCGGTCGGGCCGGGTCGGACGAACCGACCGGCATGTGCCGCGTGCGTGCGCGGGCTGACGTCACGCAGACGTCAACCGGCGCGTGCGCGGCACGCGCCAGGCTTCCGCGCATGTCGGGCCGGTCGGGTCGCCGGTCGAGTCGCCGGCCAGTGACCGGCCGGCCAACGATCGTCGGCGATGACGTCATCAATGATGTCATCCCAGCGGTTACCGACCGTTGGGTGACGTCACGGTGACGTCAGCATGCGTCGATTCGCCGACCGGCACGTGCCGGTTCGCCGGCCGGCGGTGCGCACGTGCCGGTTCGCCGACCGGCGCGTGTAGCGCACGCGCTGGCGGAGCCAGCGCTTCAGGCGCGTGGCGCCCATGCGCAGCGGCTTCTGGCCGCGCGTGTGGGCGCGTCTGGCGTCTCCCGGCGGCGTACGACATGCCGACGGACTCGTCTCGACGAGCTCTTTCACCCTATGTCTTCAGAAATTGATTTCGACTTACAGAAACTCGAAAAAATGGATGAACAGTGCTCGGGTGTCGGGATTTTCGCCCCGATCCATGTCGGCCGATTATTTTCGCGAAAAATCAATCAAAAAACATGAAAATGGTCGGGAAAACATGAACTAGGGCTCTGATACCAATGTTGGGAATGTCGGATTCCCAAAAACCGGATTCAACACTAAATCGAACCCCTAAAACGAATGCGGAAGACAAGCCCGGGAAAATCACGTATCACCGATCCTAAAGCACACCACGGATTCGAGCGTACCTTGTTAACCACAGATTAAACACCGACGCCGATAAGAGGAAGAGAAAACCGATCCCGCTTGATTCGATGACGTCGATTGGCCTTGAAGGGAAGATGGCGTCGCCTTTAGCGTTTGTCTTTCTTTTGAAGGGAGAGAGGGAGAGGAACGTACGTACATTATGCCAAAAGGTGCCTTCTCCCTCTCTTTCCTCCCTTATATACGTTCCCTCCAAAAGGAATCGTGCCCCTTCATCCATGGGCCCTAATCTTGTGGGCCGGGCTTTTAGGCCCAACATGAGCGGACGGGCCTTAAGCCCATCACATAAAACCATCAAGGCGGCGCGTGGCTCAGTTAAGTTAACTAACATTGAATACACAATTTTCAAGAAAGTGTTTCGTTTGGGGCTTCTCTTGGCATTCCATCCAGAAATGGCGTGTGCAGCCGTCAAGAATTGAATCGAGTTAAATGGACTGTGTTGAATCCTTTACCTTCTTCTTCCTCTTTGTCAATAGCTGTGGTGTTAAATGTCTGCAGCCGTGTATGTCTTTACTTATCTGCATCGCTGTTTTGGGACGACCGCCTGGAGGTTTCGAGGTTCGCGTCTGCCCCGTCTCTCTCGGTTTGGGAGCCTAGCCTAGACATGTTTGAAACACAAGAAGCACCACATCTCTCTTGGATCGATTCGGAATGAATTTTATTCATTTGGATGAAAAGTTTGCACAAACTAAAATTATAATTATGGTTTTCCTTTTCAAAGGAAAGTTCATCAAATGCCAAGAGATCATGTGCGCGGGTGTTTGGATACCTCTTCTAGAGGTGAGGCATTTCAACCTTGGACCTGAAGTTGGAAAGAAGTATTTTCAGAGTAGCACTAGGAATTTTCCAACAATTATATTGATCTCCGTTGAATAAATTGTAATGTATAGCAGTAATAACACAGTGGCTTGCATTTAGAATAGTGTGCATCTCTATAGATATGAGGGAAAATTACCAAAAGAGTTCTTTACCAAAAAAGTCTTAAATTTTACTATACATATGCCAATTTAGTTCTAATCTTTTCGATTTAGCCAACTTAGTCTTAAATTTTTTCACAATTTGTCAATATAGTCCTCCTAACCAATTTTGGCAATAAATTGGCTAAATCGGAAAGTTTATGACTAAATTAGCATCTACACAATAAATTTAGGTATGATGATTACATAGAACAAAATTCGAATGTAACATTTCTCAATGATTCTTGCAACAAAAATATAGATCTCTTACTTCAACCCCCAATACGTTGCATTTGCACAATATTGTCTCTTCACTTATAGGATTGCAATGATAATATAAGGCTCCATTCGTTTCACGGAAAATGACTTCCAGAAAAACGTTTTCCGAATTTTCCGGTGTTCGTTTCACGGAAAATAAACTACTCAAGGAAAATGTTTTCCATAACTTCTCCCACTTGCTTCTTTTCACCAATGCATTTTTGTTTTATTTTTATGCTTTCTTTTTCTTTTTTTCCTTTTCTTTTTTTTTTCTTTTCTTTCTTTGCTTTTCATCTTTCTTCCTTAGCCTTGGCTAGTCGCCAGCCACAACAGCGGCCGGCAACCGGCCCCGACGGCCGGTCGCAGCCGCGAGCCAGCTCGAGCTCCGCCCCAGGCCAGCGAGGCTCCGCCTAGCCCGATCTGGGGAAGCCGAGCTCGCCCGAGCCCGGCGAGCTCGGGCCTCACTAGATCGAGCGAGGCGGAGCCTCGCCGACCTAGGGTGGAGCTCTGGCCTCGCCAGATCCGGTGAGCTGGGCGGGGCTCGGGCCTCGCTCGAGCTCGCTAGAGGTTCGCCGAGCTCTAGCGAGCTGTGAGCTCGCTGGATCTAGCGGCGGAGCTCAAGGTCCCGATCCAGGCGAGCTCGTGGCTCGCCAGAGCTCGGCGAACCTCAGGCGAGCTCGAGCAAGATCGGCTGAGCCTCGAGCTCGTCGGATCTGGCGCCCGGGTCTTGGTCGGCCGCCGGGTAGCTAGCCATCGTCAGGCGTGCAGCGGCGGAGGAAGGAGGAAGGAGGAGGAAGAAGGAGGAGGAAGGAGGAAGGAAAGGAAAAGGAAAAAAAGAAAAAGAAAGAAAAAAAAAAAAAAAATAATAAATTTTTGAATTTTTTTAAAATACAAATAATTAAATATTCATTTTTAAAAAAATAAATATAACTAATTTTTTTGGTCAATTAAAAATATTAAAATTCAATTTTTTGATAATTTTTCCCAAACAATTAAATTAGCTAACAAACGGTGGAAAATATTTTCCACTCAAAGTTTAGGTTTCAACCGAACACCGGAAAATAGTCATTTTCTTGGAAAATGACTTCTAGGAAAATATTTTCCGAAAATGGCCCATTTCCGTGAAACGAACGGACCCTTAATTTGTTGGCACATTATTCTACAAGATCTTGTTCATACTTCAATATCTATGTGATTACTTTTTATTTGCTTGATATGTGTGGCCACGACGACTTCTATCTTTGACTCCTTCACCCGCCCCTCCCTCTGAGAGACAGAGACAGAGACAGAGACATAGACAGAGAGAGAGAGAGGTGACGGTAGCATCCACGGCGGACTGCATGCGATGACGAAGGTGGTTGAGAGTGACACAGTGGGGTATGAAGACGGCTACGGGTGGACATCGGGGTTTTTTTGGCAATTGACGGACAAGTGACATCAGTATCCCATGGTTGTGAGTAGGGTGACAGTACATGCAAACGAGGCATGAAAACAAATACCCTTCCATCCCTTAAGTTGGGATAGGGTATCGGCATCTCCAAAATCATTGTTGATTGGGCTATTATTATCAAATCTGAAGTACAAAGGATCGCTAATCTAAGTGCCCTATAGCGCAAGGCATGTCTAAAGAATTCTTTACTCATTTAGGGTAAATGATTGTAATGACTCGGCTATCTAGACTAGAACTAGCACAATAATTCCCTGCCTTTACTTAAATTTGAGTTCCCTATGTAAGAATTGAACCCACAACCATCAGTTCCTAAATTGAAAATATGGGATTGCTAGGGCAATTTTGAAATGTGTCATGTCCAGACAATTTAATATCTCCCATACAAAATTTAATGGGAGTTTAGAATTTTCTGTAGAAACGAATATCAAAAGTACTTTACCTATTAGAAATGGATGTCATTACTACAAGTATCTCACTTGTGAGATTATGTCTAGACACCATCTCAAGAAAAACCTCACTTAATTGCTCACCACATCGTTCTAGATCCATCCCTACACCAAGAAACCTCTACCGAACATTGTTAGTAAACCACAGAACTTGTCTGGAACGCAATCAATTTGCGACTAGCTGATGACTTCAAATGCTTGAAAGAAATATCTGGAATGCTTCGTCCTTTCGGAGTCACGCCTTCTACTTTTGATTTTCAATATTTTCCAAATCCCGCAGCACTCACACTTTGATTTTTCTTAATGTGATTTGGCCAATTTTGATTGGAATTTGCTAATGTGAATGATGGTCATCCTACATGGCATGGGCCGCACGACATGCGCTGACATGGACAAAATTTATTTTTTTAAATATATTTTCGATTTTCTTAAAACTTTTTTTTCTCTCTCTTCTTCTTTTGGCCGGTTGCCCAGCCTCGAGCGACTGGCCAAATGGCTACGACCGACGAGGGTTGGCCTCCTAGCCTCAAGCAAGGTGACCCTCACCAGGATCTAGTGAGGACCAACCTTGCTGGCCTTATTTAAGGCTCGCCAGAGGCCAACAAGGGTCGGCCTTGCCGGGATCTAGGGAGCAACGACCTTACAGGCCTTGGGCGAGGTTGCCCCTCGCCTACTTCGAGTGAGGGCGGGGGTCGACCTCGCCTAAGGTCTGCGAGGTCGTCCCTGGCTTGATCCTGGCAAGGTCGCCCCTGTTGGAGAAAACTTCCTTAAGTGTTTTGAAGCTGACAAAACGTTTCCATCAGTCTAGTCTGAAGACTTGCAGACTCTTCCATCAAAGTCTAAAGACCTCCGGACTGCCAGACTCAAGACTCAAAGTCTATCCTCATTAACAGACTCTAGACCGTCGAAGAAGGCTTATCCAAAACTGGATGTTTCGTTAAGGATTTGACTTTATCGACTGGAGAAGATCTCTTGGTTGGATATAGCATGTCGGAATCCTTTATTGAAATCAAGATTGATTCAGGGATTTTGGATTCGTTGATTGACGAAGTATTCTTGGAAGGTTCTACTTATGGAAACCTAGATCCTAATTGTATGGGCGAGAAGGATTGATGGGCTATCATCATGTTCCTTTAATAGCTCGAAGATCTTCCTAATTGATTCTATCCAACGGGTAGATTGGAAGAATTCCTTTGGTAAGTGCCACCGGGTATGATGGCATAAAGGAGTATATAAGGAAGACGTTCCAGTTGTTTGAGTGTGTGCGCGATAGAAGAATTCTAAAGTCTGAAGCTCCTTGTTCCTAGTCAATTAAACTGTTAAGCGAAATCGTGTACGCAAAAGAGAGTCGATATCTTTGAGAGACCTTGAAGAAGTGTAGTAGTCTCTACACTGTGGAATCAAGGAAGAGCTTTTCTGTAACAACTCTTTTGTTCATAGTGAAATCCAGCTGGTGGGCTGTCAGTGCGGAAGAGTGGACGTAGGCTTGGATTAAGCCGAACCACTATAAACTCTGTGTTCATATTCTCTTCCCTACACTCTTTTACTTTGATCGTATCTTGTTCATTTGAAAAGAGAGAAATTTCCTTTTCATAATCTATTATTGATTAGTGCTGCACACTTATCTCGAAAATTTGTTTTTACACCTATTCACCCCCCTCTAGGTGCTTATACTAGCTCTAACAGCCCCTCGCCAAATCCCAGTGAGGGTGACCTTGCCTGAGGCTGGCGAGGCCAACCCTCCTCAATCGCAGCCTTTGGCTACTTGCCAGAGGTTGGGCAACCGTCGCCAGCACCGGTGATCGGCCAAAAGGAAGAAAAAGAAGAAAAAAGAAGAGAAATAAAAATTGATATTAGAAATTGTTCCCGGGAATAAGAAGCTACATTTTTCTACTTCTTGTTTTTGTTCAAAATCTATTTTCGGGAACAAAAAATATTTTTGTTCTCGAAAACAAAAGTTTTACCAAACACATTTATATTCTTTTTTCATTCCCCGGAACAAAATAACAGAATTTTTTGTTCCGGGAAACCGAAATAGATTTCACCAAACAGGCGTTAGCGGTATCTTTGCATCCCTTACGTTTCGACACTCCCTCGTTATTCTTTCTTTTTCATACTTTTATGATATGATGAAAGGGCCCACACGTTGTTCCTTTAGTGCGAACAGTACCGGTTCAGTCCAAGAAGTTGACCGTAAGATAGGTAAGACGTGATCGCAGCTTTCAGCTTTACGGGACGACCGTTTGGTTCATTATGATCGGGTAGGGCTATAATAATTAACATAGATGGTCCAAAGTCTCTACTCTCCATGTAGAAAAACAAGAAAAGAGCCTGTCTCTTCGTTGTCGTCGCACACACTAAAAATGGTTTCGATAAGCACTCATGAGACATGGTCCTTCTTACTTTCAGCTTTCCTCATTGCCCAGTTGCTCTGCATTGCTCAAGCCGATGTCCATTTCTACGACTTCATCGTGAGTTCTTAATCCCTATTTCTCTGATTGTCGCAGCCATTTCATGCACAAGAATGTGCTTCGGACTGAGTCATTTACCCCTTTTTCCTGGTTTTCTTTTCGCCATTTTTTTCTCTTTCGGCGGTGGTGTGCAGTTGAAGGAGACGAACGTGACGAAGCTGTGCGAGACAAAGAGCATCATGACGGTGAATGACAGTTTCCCGGGGCCCACAATCAAAGTGCACAAAGGGGACACGGTGTATGTGAATGTTCATAACCAAGGCGATTACGGCGTCACGCTTCACTGGTAAGCGATTCTTCCTTTGCCTTCCTTCTTTTATAATCCAGTACTTTCTTGATTGGTTCATATTGATTAGCTTTCTTCTTTTTTAATTTTCTGTTCGTGGAAGTCCAAGTATAGTTTTATCATGTCTGCACTTATTAGTCAGCTATACTACATTATTTTCGGGTCAACGTTCGGGACACTCTAGTGGAAATCTACCTGGACTTATAGTTAGTTGAGTTGTACTCAATGAAAAACTTCTCATTTCTTGTCCTCTTCAAGCTTTATTTTTTTCTTAGCTGTACCTTAGGCTTCCTATTCTCTCCTCCTTGTCTTTGAATATTCTCTTGGATTTATTATGTCCTGAACTAGTGCAGTAACTCTTAGCTCAAAGTAACCAGGTTTCTTTAAAATAATCGAGAACTTTGTTAAGATATTTATATAATAAATAACGTCTTTTAGAATTATAGTCATCTCATAAAATTATTCGAAATTTGAACAGATTTATTTAATTATTAATGTCGATGGCGAACTGAATTTTCCCCCTTCCAATGCAAAGAGCCAAACACCCGTCCACCTCTTCTCCCGTTGGTTTGATATGTTTTCTCTATAAAGAATTTCTCCCTTTTATTTATCGTTTAGGAATCTTTGTGTGTTTTCTTTTATGAGGAAAGAAAGTCAACTGAAGCACCATAAGTGCAATCTACCTTGGAGATTGAGAGAGAAATTGAGGCCTCGTGCCTCGTGTTGGTGCTTTAATGTGGTGGCATTCAAAATGGCGACATCTTGGTTCTGACATCGAAAACCTACCAAAGAAACTACGTCCACGAATTTGTCCGTGATTATTTGATTGCACATCGTCCTTTTTCCGTGGAGGTCGCATGTGTGTGTTCAACTCGTCAAACAAATCGCACCGCGTGTGGACACCAACCCGCCAGGTTAGGAACGACTCCATGTTAATCTCATAAAATCGCAAGGCTCAAGGACACTCGAAGATTGCATAATTAGTGCAGTCTCTTTGGTCCATCCTTGATTAGATCACATGGATAGGTGGGCGAAAACAGTCTTGAACCCTAAGGATGGGTGCAGTTTGAATGCATTCTTATGTCATGATGAGCCCCGTGATATAGCTAGTATAAGCACCTAGAGGGGGGTGAATAGGTGTAAAAACAAATTTCCTAGATAAGTGTGCAGCACTAATCAATAATAGATTATGAAAAGGAAATTTCTCTCTTTTCAAATGAACAAGATACGATCAAAGTAAAATAGTGTAGGGAAGAGAATATGAACACAGAATTTATAGTGGTTCGGCTTAATCCAAGCCTGCATCCACTCTTCCGCACTAACAGTCCACCGGCTGGATTTCACTATGAACAAAAGAGTTGTTACAAAAAAGCTCTTCCTTGATTCCACAGTGTAGAAACTCTACTACACTTCCTCAAGGTCTCTCAAAGATATCAACTCTCTTTTGCGTACAAGATTTCGCTCAATAGTTTAATTGACTAGGAACAAGGAGCTTTAGACTTTAGAATTCTTCTATCGCGCACACACTCAAACAACTGGAACGTCTTCCTTATATACTCCTTTATGCCATCATACATGTTGACACTTACCAAAGGAATTCTTCCAATCTACTCGTTGGACAGAATCAATTAGGAAGATCTTCGAGCTATTAAAGGAACATGATGATAGCCCATCAATCCTGCTCGCCCATACAATCGGGATCTAGGTTTCCATAAGTAGAACCTTCCAAAATATTTCGTCAATAACGAATCCAAAATCCCCCGAATCAATCTTGATTTCAATAAAGGATTCCGACATACTATATCCAGCCAAGAGATCTTCTCCAGTCGATAAAGTCAAATCCTTAACGAAACATCCAGTTCTGGATAAGCCTTCTTCGACGGTCTAGAGTCTGTCAATGAGGATAGACTTTGAGTCTTGAGTCTGGCAGTCTGGAGGTCTTCAGACTTTGATGGAAGAGTCTGCAAGTCTTCAGACTAAACTGATGGAAACGTTTTGTCAGTTTCAAAACACTTAAGGAAGTTTTCTCCAACAATCTCCCCCTTTTTAATGGTGACAAACTTTCCTATAGATTTGGATAACTTTGACCTGCAAAACATTACTTAGGCAAATATGGATATCTCACAAAGATAAGAGGCTTAGTAATAACACTAGAATCTGCATCCACAGAAGGTAGGTTAGTCTTGTAAATGAACAAAGCCATGAGATATCAATAGTACTTAAGATAAACAAATGTTCAAACAGTCAAATCCAAATCTAGTCCAAATCCAAACAACCAAGCACAAAAGTCAAGTCAATCAAACATAATCGACACAAAAGTTCAAATCAAATCCACACCACATCTCTCCCCCTTTTTGTCATCATTAAAAAGGTAGAGATGAAAAGAGAATGGAATTAAGATTGCTTGGGAACACAAACAAGCTGGAAATCTCCAATTGACTGGACAATCCCTTCCAGCTTTTTCAAATCCTCCTTCAGTTGCGCCACATCTTCACCCTTGGCATTTGTTTGAACTTGAAGAGCAAGGGCATGAATTTGATCATGCAAAGAAACTGAAGAGGTTTGTCTTGCATTTTGAAAGTTCTGTACTTCGCATCCTAGAGCATATATTTGACCCCGCATCTCCAAGAGAACATCGAGAATTCTGCGAAAGTCTGCTAAATTATCAGTTTGAGCACTGGCTTATGCACGATCAAATGGAGTATATGCAGATGATGGCAAATCAACATGTTCACGCAGATTGGGCGATGAAACATCATGTTCCTCCTCAGGAAATTGAGAGGCATAGATGTCCTCTGGATCGGTTGGAGAACGACTTATTCCTTCACTGGTGGCAGGGAATGAGGACCTTCCTCTTTTCTTAGATTCTCCCCCTGTTTCCATGCCTTTAGTTGGAGAAAAGTGTTCCTCATGCTCTGTTTCCTCTCTCTCCTCTTCTTCTTCTTCCTGAATTCTTTCCTCCTCTGCTTCCAAATCTTCTCTTTCTTCAGTTCTCTGTTCTGTCTCATCAGTGTCTTTTTCCCGTCGCTCAGTTGATTCTGGAATAGAACGACTCAAGTTCTTCAAAGCCATTGCAGAAATGGTGATATCGTCCTCATCCTATTCATCCTCAATGATGAGAGCTCTTCTTTTCTTTGATGGAGCAACCAAGGGCTCCTTCCCTTTCCTCTTTGCAGCCGAAGAGAATTGATGAGTCTTGACAGGGCTTTTCTCCTTGAATTGCTCCAACGCCTTGCTAAGTTCCTTCAGACGCATTTTAGAGACCATTTTCAGTCCCACCACCATTTGATCGCACGTTCGAACACAAAAAATCCGGGGAGGCTGAACGTTCAAATGTCTGAATAACTTAGTCACAAGAGCTGCATACGGAAGTTAACCCTTGTCCTTCACCACTGCTCTGTACATGTGGAACATAATAGTGTGTGGAAGAGAGAACTTTTTACCAGCATTGATGGCATACATCAACTTTGCCTCCGAGTTTGAAACGTCGGTCTTTGAAGTTGATTTTGGTCTGAGACAGTTAATCACAATCTTGTAAAGCAAAATGTTGGATGCATTCATTCTCGAATAAGAAATCTTTTCTTCCGTCTTTCTACCCTTAACATGCTCCCACGTTGCACGAGCAATAGACACATTGATAGGTTGATATCTCCCTCTTTCAACCCCAATCACATCAGCCAATGTATTCATGTCAATCACATAGTCCTGATCTCGAACACTAAAAGAGAACCTATTCGCATTCAAGAAACTGAGATTCGAATAGAATAAGCAGTAAGTTCAGCATAAGCTTCTGTAGTGTAAGAACAAAACTGTTCGAGTTGAAGAAGATTGAATTTTTCCCTCAGATTGACATTCACAGAGTCAAGAAAATCAAAGTCCACACTTCTAGGGTTTATCACCCCACGCTTCAACAACTTAGAGTACAGTTACTTGTGGTCATCCGATCGAAACAAATCCGTCCTTTTGTTTCGGATTTTTGCTACAATACCCATTCTATGTTTAAACTGACTATACATCCTATCATCGTCATTCCCATCTGGTTGACTCATCCCTCCAACACGTGGATCGGTTGGGATATTTACCAATGCCTCATCTGCCGAACCAGCAGGGGCAATTCCTAATCGTTCCATTGTGCGTAAAAAGTAAGTTTCATTTATATACCCTTTGTCTTTCAGAAATTCATCAATGTAGTTTAACGGAGTATCACTTCTCTTCAAAGCACGATAAAGCTTGTAGATAAAATCGGGCTTAAGAGATCTTACAGGATCTGCGTCTTCAATGATTTCTTCCTCTTCTTGATGTGCAACATTCTGAGGTCTAGATGGAGGAGATGGACGCTGCTGAGAATGTTGTGGGCTCTGCTGCTGTCTAGGAGATTCTTCTTCCTCGGTGAGATCAAAGTGCGTAGGCCCCTCATGCATTTGCTGTGGTCCCCTGTTCGCGATCCTTGAGACTTTCTTTGGGACGACATATTTCACAGTCTTTGAGAGATTCCAAGCTTGTTTTCCAAGAAAGATGACAACTTTTCGAGGATTAAACAAGAGAAGAAGACAGAAGTGGAAGATCGATGCTCTCTTAGGGTTTTTGTGAGTAAAACGAAGAGGAACCGACAATATATAAGGCAGTCGAAGCGAGGCATATGGAACATCGTAAAAAGAAAATATAAAGATGCCTTTTAAAAAATAACTACCTTTTCAAAAATTAGATAACTGTCATTTTTAAAAATAACTTCTTTTTGAAAGGAAAGATTGAAATAATCACGGAAATAGCAACAATCAATTCCGGATAGATGATCGTACCTTTTCAAGATTTAATCTGAGAGATAATAAAATAACATAACTTACGATTATGAATCTTGATCATCTGAGTCTGAGAGTCTTTAGACTTTTAGTCCTAGGTCTGAACTTCCTCAGACTTTAAGATATTGAGTCTAGAAGGAATAACTTCAAATTGTTTTTTCTCCAAAGGTTTTGTAAATATATCCTCCAGTTGATTCTTTGAGTCAATAAACTGAATAGTAACTTCTCCATTTTGAACATGATCTCTAATGAAGTGATGTCGAATCTCTATATGTTTTGCTCTTGAGTGAAGAATCGGATTCTTGGTGAGATTGATTGTGCTGGTGTTGTCACATTTGATTTCAGTATATGAATCTTCAATTCCAAAGTCTCTTAGCTGTTGTTTTATCCACAGAATTTGTGAACAACAACTTCCAAGAGTTACATACTCTACTTCTGCTATAGAAAGAGCTACTGTACTTTGCTTCCAAATAGTTGACAAGTGCCCGAGGTGCTCTTTCTATCAATTCTGCATCCGGCTAGGTCTACGTCTGAGTATCCAAGAAGAGTAAAGTCTCCTTCTTTAGGATACCAGAGACCTATTTTTGAAGTTGAGGCAATGTATTTGATAATACGCTTTGCAGCACTTAGATGAGATTCTTTAGGGTCTGATTGAAATCTGGCACAAATGCAAACGCTAAACAAAATGTCAGGTCTAGAGGCAGTAAAATAAAGAAGTGAGCCAATGATACTCCTGTATAGCTTCTGGTCAACTTTCTTTCCTCCTTCATATTTGTCTATCTTCAAGGAACTTGACATTGGTATATCAGTCTTTTTGCAATTCTCCTGCCGAAACTTTTTGACAAGTTCGTTGGCATATTTTTCTTGATGAATAAAAGTTCCTTCCTTCAGTTGTTTCACTTGAAGCCCGAGAAAGAAGGTTAGTTCACCCATCATGCTCATTTCAAATTCATCTTGCACAGACTTAGAGAATTTCTTGCACAGACTTTCATTAGAAGATCCAAAAATAATATCATCAACAGAAATTTGAACAAGTAGAAAGCTTTTGCTTTCTCTTTTGATAAACAATGTAGTATCTACTTTACCTTTGACAAAGCCATTTTGAATTAAAAACTTACTTAGTACGTCGTACCAAGCTCGAGGTGCTTATTTTAAACCATGTAAAGCCTTTTTCGGTCGAATACGTAGTCCGGTTTTCTTGGGTTCTCAAAACCGGGATGGTTGTTCCACATAGACTTCCTCTTGGATAAATCCATTTAAGAAAGCACTTTTGACGTCCATTTGGAATAACCTGAAATTCTTATGACAAGCAAAAGCAAGTAATAATCTAATTTCTTCTAACCTTGCTCTTTGGTGCGTAAGTCTCATCATAGTCTATCCCTTCTTCTTGCGTATATCCATTGGCTACGAGTCTTGCTTTGTTTCTTACGACCTTTCCTTTTTCGTTCATCTTGTTCCTGAAAACCCATTTAGCTCCAATGATAGATTTACCTTTTGGTTTAGAAGTCCATTCCCAGACATCATTAATGCTGAATTGCCTGAGTTCTTCTTGCATAGCTTCAATCCAGCTTTCATCAGTTAAAGCTTCTTCTATGCTCTTGGGTTCTATTTCAAAAATAAGAGCCACAGCACTAGACTCTTCACGCCTTTTGGATCTTGTGCGAATTCCTTCATTAATATCGCCAATAATGAGATCTTTGGGATGATTGGATTTATGCTTCCAGTTGTTGTTTGATTTGTCAGACTGTTGATCTTTTTCCTCATTTGAATCTTCGACGATCATTTGTTCCTAGTCTTCGAAGTCTCGAGCGTACATCGGAGATTTAGACTTTGTAGAGTCGGAGCGGGTTGAGAATCTTCAAGTTGAGTCCGAATTGATTCATTTTGCATAGAGTCTTGAAATTTGACATTCATTGATTCCTCCACAGATTGAGTCTTTTTGTTGTATACTCTGTAAGCTTTGCTTGTGATAGAATTTCCAAGGAAAATACCTTCATCTGATTTTTCTTCAAACTTACCAACTCGATCGTTTGCATTTTTCAATATAAAACATTTACATCCAAACACATGAAAATATGAAACAATGGGCTTCTTTCCTTTGAATAACTCGTAGGGAGTTTTCTCCAGAATAGGCCTTAGAAAGACTCTATTAATAATATAACATGCTGTAGAAACAAATTCAGCCCAAAAACGTGAAGATATGTTACTTTCAATTAAAAGAGTTCTAGCCATTTCCTGAAGCGACCTATTCTTTCTTTCCACGACTCCATTTTGCTCTAGAGTGTATGGAGATGAGAACACATGCTGAAAACCAGATTCATCACAGAATTTTGTAAAGTCTTGATTTTCAAATTCACCTCCATGATCTGTCCGAATACTTGAAATAACATATCCTTTCTCATTTTGGACATTTTTAGCAGACTTTTCGAAATAAGAAAAAGTTTCAGACTTACTTGCCAGGAAATATATCCAAGTAAATCGTGAATAATCATCCACAATTACTAAACAGTATTTCTTACCTCCAATGCTCTGAGTTCTGGTTGGTCCAAAGAGATCCATATGCAAAAGCTGTAGTACACGATTAGTGGAAACTTGATTTATTGGTTTGAATGAGTTTCTTACCTGTTTTCCCAACACGCATGGTGTGCATAGATCAGAATTTTGGTATGACAGATTGGGTAGGCCACGAACAAGCTTCTTTGCTGAAATTTTGGCTATTTGCTTCATGTTGATGTGCCCAAGTTTTTCGTGCCACAAGTTTGCTTCTTCTCGAATTGAGATTAGACATTGAGTTTCATCTCGGTTTGACATCCAAGAGGTAGATATTTCCATGTCTTCGACCCATGAAAGGCGAGAGGAATCTTTTTGCGGTTTCTGAACAAATTCCTTCTTGAAAATTGATTTTGAAACCGGTGTCGCACTGGTGACTAATACTTAGCAAATTGTAGTTGAGTCCTTCCACTAAGGAAACATTACGATCATGAGGCTTCCAATCTTTACAGTTCCGTATCCTACAATTCTTCCTTTGTTGTTTCCTCCAAATGAAACTTTTCCACCATTAACTTGAACAAGCTTTAAGAAGTAATTTGAATCTCCTGTCATATGCCTTGAGCATCCACTAACCAGGTACCATTTAATCTTTTTCTTGATAGTGACCTGCATTTAGAAAAGAGACTCAAGCTTTCTTTGGTACCCATACTTTATTGGGTCCATTGGTGTTAGTACTATATACGGTCTTTGTCCATACCTTCTTAACAGGTTTCCAAACCATTGGACATTCTTTCTCAAAATGATTTGAGCTATTGCACTTAGAACATCTAAGAGCACTGCGACCTACTGGTTTAACAAAAACTTTTTGGAAATGATTTTTGTAAGCATCTCTTGTAGGTCTTTGCTTAATTCTTTCCTTTACTTTAGGAAAATCAATTAGAGGAATGGTTTCAGCAGTCATTCCTAAACCTGATTTGTTGAAGTAAGGTCTTTGTGCTGAAAATTTTTTTTCAAGTTTCTCAGATCCTATAGAAAATTTTTTAGAGATATTTGAGATGTCATTTTTCAAGAATGCATTTTCTTTTGAAAGATTATCTTCATTTTCTTTCAAAGTAGTAACACTTTTGTCTAAAATTTTGACATTTTCTTTCCAAACATTTTCCCGTTGTTTTAGTGCGGAATTTTCTCTTTTAAGTTCGGAAATCCTTTTAAGAGAGGTTTTGAGACTAAAACACAATTCATCAATGTATCTAGAAACTTTAGTAGGGATTTTCAAATTACTTACCTTGATTTCACTTTGTCGAATACGAGTCTATTTGAGTCGAATCTAAGTCGATTGTGCCATGAAACAAATATTGGCATAATCATCATCACTTTCTTCACATTCTGTATCACTCAAAGTTTCTGCTTTGAGTGCCTTTTGAAATTTCTTAGCTTTTCCTTTCTTTTTCCTCAGAATGGGACAATTGGGTCTGATATGTCCATTTTTCTTACATTCAAAACAGGCTACATCTCTATTGGATTCATCATCCTCAACAGACTTACTCTGTTGCTTTTGAAAGCTTTGTTTCTTTGGATTGAATCTTCTTCCTTTTTTGTTTAGCTTTCTAAATCTTCTCATCATGAGAGCAAGCTCTTCATCATCCATGTCGTCTTCAGAATCTGTGACATCATAATCATCATTAGATTTTAATGCAATGGATTTCTTACCTTTAGGATCTTCATCTTCGTTGATTCACTCCACTTCATAAGACCGAAGAGTCCCAACCAATTCATCAACAGAAAGTGGCATAATTCTTTGTGTCTCCCTTATTGAGGTTTTTATGTGATTCCAATCCTTGGAGAGTCCACGCAGTAGCTTGTTTACTTTCATGGGATCAGAAATTGGTTGACCTTGATTTTCAAGACCATTCATGATTTCTGTAAAACGACTAAACATGTCAATGATAGATTCTCCTGATTTCATTTTGAATGCTTTGTATTGACTAAGCAGAATGTTGATTCTGGTTTCTTTCACTCGATCAGTTCCTTCATAGGTGATGTGTAATCTATCCCAGACTTCTTTAGCTGTAGCACAAGAAGATATTCTGTTATATTCAGTAGGTGATAATGCACAATATAAAGAATAAATTGCTTTTGCATCAAGAACTTGTCTCTTGATTATCTCTTCTTGAGTCATCTTGCTAGACTCAACAGCTTCTTTTCCTCTTTCTAAGACAGGTGCAGCTTTAGGAATGATTCCTTTGTCTACCACATCCCATTCCAGAGGATCCTTTGATCTTAAGAATGCCTTCATCTTGTTTTTCCATATGTTGTATTCCTTCCCATCAAAATAAGGCGGTCTGGTATTGCTTTGCCCTTCAACTAGTCCTGGAGCCAACATACTAGCCATGGATCTTTAACTCTGAAGTAAAACACTTCAATTTAAGTGAGTACACATGCTCTGATACCAATTAATAGAGCTAATATAAGCACCTAGAGGGGGGTGAATAGGTGTAAAAACAAATTTCCTAGATAAGTGTGCAGCACTAATCAATAATAGATTATGAAAAGGAAATTTCTCTCTTTTTAAATGAACAAGATACGATCAAAGTAAAATAGTGTAGGGAAGAGAATATGAACACAGAATTTATAGTGGTTCGGTTTAATCCAAGCCTACGTCCATTCTTCCGCATTGACAGCCCACCGGCTGGATTTCACTATGAACAAAAGAGTTGTTACAGAAAAGCTCTTCCTTGATTCCACAGTTTAGAGACTCTACTACACTTCCTCAAGGTCTCTCAAAGATATCGACTCTCTTTTGCGTACAAGATTTCGCTCAACAGTTTAATTGACTAGGAACAAGGAGCTTCAGACTTTAGAATTCTTCTATCGTGCACACACTCAAACAACTGGAACATCTTCCTTATATACTCCTTTATGCCATCATACCCGTTGGCACTTACCAAAGGAATTCTTACAATCTACCCGTTGGACATAATCAATTAGGAAGATCTTCGAGCTATTAAAGGAACATGACGATAGCCCATCAATCCTGCTCGCCCATATAATCAGGATCTAGGTTTCCATAAGTAGAACCTTTCAAGAATACTTCGTCAATCAACGAATCCAAAATCCCTGAATCAGTCTTGATTTCAATAAAGGATTCCGACATGCTATATCCAACCAAGAGATCTTCTCCAGTCGATAAGGTCAAATCCTTAACAAAACATCCAGTTCTAGATAAACCTTCTTCGACGGTCTAGAGTCTGTCAATAAGGATAGACTTTGAGTCTTGAGTCTGGCAGTCTAGAGGTCTTCAGACTTTGATGGAAGAGTCTGCAAGTCTTCAGACTAGACTGATGGAAACGTTTTGTCAGCTTCAAAACACTTAAGGAAGTTTTCTCCAACACCCCGGACCTTAAAAAAGAATTTGTGCACTTTTGCATTTCGTTGTCAAATTGTTTGGTGGTGAAATCACATTCTTTTGACTATAATATCGGGAAAACAGGCGGGCGGCATGATTCATTCGATCTGAGAGATGGGTTTACCATGTGGGTGAAAGACAAAAAGTCTTCCATCTACAATGGACGCAAAGCTAAGGAATAATTTTCTTAGTCCTTAAATATAAATATTTTTCAATCAAAAATTAGTTGCAAGATCCAAGATTAATAACACCACCCTATGGTCTACTTAACTAGGGACGGGTTGCACGATAGACTTCATCTGAGTGGTGGAGCTATGACTGAAATTAGGTCTAACAAGACATCTTAGAATTACCCATTCGGATTTCCGACACGAGGTATCGGACTTCTAACGTCACTTGTCATTCTATGCTTTAAGTACGTGTAGAGCATCCCATAACTCTTCCTCGATGGTCAAGACATACCAAGCAAAAAAATCTCATGTTCGCCGTCTGCTCTGTCGAAAGTAGTGCGAATATGCTGAATGAATTGCTAAAACTAGCCTATTTGACAGGCTGATGGAGTATCAATTCAGTGGAAATGGTCCCCGGACTCCACAAATGCAATGTGTACCTGAATATATAATCAGGCCTCATTAAGTAGCTCTTTCATACAACAAGACGTCACATTATCTTAATTAAATGGCTATATTAATGCAGGCATGGAGTAAAGCAGCCAAGGAACCCGTGGTCGGATGGACCAGAGTTCATCACCCAATGTGTGATAGGACCGGGAACAAACTTCACATATGAAGTAATATTGTCCGATGAGGAAGGAACTCTTTGGTGGCATGCTCACAGCGATTGGACACGAGCTACGGTTCATGGAGCTATCGTGATCTCACCAGAACCGGGAAAATCATATCCCTTCTTCGAGCCCGACGACAACAAGGTTATTGTGATCGGTACGCGAATTGATCTCCTACGTTCTACTTGCTCTATTGCTATAGTGATAGAAAAATAATAGAATAGCTATGTTCATGAATAAAAATTGGATTTATAGTTGGCTAAACAATCGAACCTATATTACAAAGAACATTCTGTAAATGATTTTGGGAGGTAAATAGGTACCTAAAAAATATTTGAACTAAGAACCTCCTATTATGAGATCATGTAAGATTTTATGATAGATGAAGGTATGATTTAATATTTCATTGTGCTATCAATTGAAATACAAACTATAGTTATCTTAAAAAGTATTATTATCCTCTGGTTATAATATATATCTGGTTTTTTTTTTCCGCCTTGGTGAATATGTGTATGACCATTCTTTTAGTGTGCTTAATTTAATATATAGCTTTGTTTTTTAGTATCGCTATCCTTTTGGCCAAATAAATAGCTGCTTGGTACATGGGGGACTTGAAGGAATTGGTGGACGAGGCAATGATGGATGCGAGCGACTTGCCCCATTCAGATGGTTACACCATAAACGGTGAGCTTGGGGATTTCTGCAATTGCTCCCAAGGTACTTCCACCAAACTTAACAAGTTATCTTTTAGATTACCTGCTAAATATATATTTACCATAAAGTATTACGATTTTCAGATAACTGATTGCACGTAACAGAAAAAAGAAATGGTACATTGAAAACTACAGGCCTTTTTTTTTTTATGTAATCTCTTGACAAGTGTTTTGTTAATAATGTGTTTTTGAGGTATCTTAGTTTTAGTGCATTTCAAGTTAGAGCTTTGATTGGGTTACCTATAGTAATAAAACATATCGAGTTAGATTGATACAAGATTGTTAGGAGGCAAGAACCTTCGATACCTAGGTGAGATATGAAGCCAACTGCCAAGCCAACGAAGAACAACCATAATAACACAACGGAGGTTATAAAGAGAGGATTTAAAAAACATGGCAATACCGAGATTTACATGGAAAGGCGAAAAAAAAAACTACAGGGTAACGGAGTCCATTAACCGACCTCAATCAAGAGTAAAGGATTCTAATCACATCCAAAACCTAAGTAGCACGGACACGCGACACGACACGACAAGACACGCCAACACGTCATTTCTCAAAAATAGAGAATTCCGACACGTTAAGACACGTTATATATTAAATGAATATTTTTTTTTAATTAATTTGATTCAAATTCACAAATAAATAAATAATAAAAAAGAGCTTACAATGAAGTTGCACTAATAATATTAATAAATGTATTCATAGGAAATTTGAAAGACATATTAATAGTTAATATGTATCCATATTTGAGAATATATTTCTAACTTTAATAAAAATTATAGATGAAACTAATGACTAACAAAAAATTATAATTAACTTATTTAAAAAAAATTATGATCTTCTATAATAATTAAAATTTATCATTATTTAACTTTTAGTATTTTATTTTGAAAATTATTTTTAACTAATTTATTTATTTTTTTAATAAATATAATATCGTGTCCAAAATTTAATTTCCCAAAATTTATCTCCCTCCCTCGATCCTCTCTACTCCAACGCCACCTCAAACCCTCCCCTCCCCCTCTCTATTTATTTCCCTCCTCTCTCCCTCCCTCCAATGACCTATTATTTCCTAGATTTTCTCTCCCACCCCACGCCCCCCCCGATTATTTTATCTTGTTCCCCCTCCCCCCTACCTGTCATCATTTCTCTCTTTCCCATTTCCCCTCAGCCCTCACGTCGCCTCCCCTCCCCCCTCATCAGTCACCTCACCTGTGTTGTTTCTCTCCCCCCCCACAGTCTCCCCCACGCCACCCCACTCATCAATCACCTCACCTGTGTTGTTTCTCCCCCCCCAGTCTCCCCCACGCCACCCCACTCATCAATCACCTCACCTGTTATTTCCCTCTCCCCCTTCTCACCCCCACGCCACCCCAACCCCTAGGCCCCCGCCTCGTTTCTTCCACCCCTCCCATCACCCATTGTTTCTCCCCCCCCCGCCCCCCCCCCCCCCGCCCCGCCCCGCCCCATCACCTACTAACCACGACCTCCTCCTCCTTCTCACACGATCTCTCTTTCAATTGCCTCACCACCTCTCCTCCAACCCTTCCTCCTTGTAGCCACAGCTTCAACCTCGTCGCCACTCGCTAGCCCTCCATTGCAGCAGGCCCTCCCTCGCCATCTCTTGCTGTCGTGAGCAAGCCGTCACCGTTGCGGGCTCGCCATCACTCACGGCCTCATCTTTGCTCCCTCGCCCTCGCCTCCACCCTCCATTGTCTTCCAGACACACGTGTTGAGAAAAAGTTGACCACGTGTCGGAAAATCCAACACATGGTCAACACGTGTCCGAGCGTGTCGCATGTCCGACACACTCCAACACGTGTCGGACACGACACGGAAGCACGGGCAACATGTCCGTGCTTCATAATCAAAAACTACAAATACACAAGCTTCCCCTTCTACAAGAATTACACCCCAAACTCCAAATTACAAAACATGAGCTATCACTCCCTAAGAGCAAACACAACGTACTTGAAGCTTGATGCAACCTTATAAAAGAACAATGAATACAACAAACTCTTGTCTTCAATTTGAATGTGATGCAACCTTGGAAGTATAAAAAACCCTAACCCCTCCTCTCTCTCTCTCTCTCTCTCTCTCTCTCTCTCTCTCTCTCTCTCTCATACACTTTCTTAGCCCAACACAGAAGCTATTAGGAAAATAATAACTTGAGTGATGAAATTAACATTGCAATTTTTCCAATTCGGTCATAAATTTTCTTTTTCTAGTTCAGTCCTAAAACTTTTGCAATTATATGAATTCAATCCATTTTTTCTCCTTCTTCCTCCCTCCTTCTAACTGGCTAGAGGCGAGCGCTGGTGAGGCTCGTGCTCACCATCCACTAGCGAGGGTAGCCTCACCATCACTGGTTGAGGCTCACCAAGGCCAAAAATTGTGTGAGGTCTTGACCTTCGACCTTGCACCCTTTGGCAAAATCATGCATTGCCCATGGCCGGTGAGGCTCAACCCTCTCCAAATTTGGCGAGGTCGAGCCTTGCCTAGCCACTGCCAAGCTTCCTTAAGGTTGACAAGGTCTCTTGCTAGCCCTACCTCTAGCTGATCGCTAGCAGTGAGTTAGCGATCAACTAGAGGAAGGAGAAGGAAGTGAAGAAAAAAAGAAAGAGAAAGAAAAAAATTAATAAAAATTCGAAAAAACAAAATGTTATTAAAATATTGTTCATGTTAGCATCGGTTAGACAACTAGTGTCCACATAAGTACCAGCAGGTCAAAATTGGTGGGCTTAACTGAATTGACAAAATTACAAAAGGTTTAGAACTGAATGGTCAAAAGAAAAAAATGTTTAAGACTGAATTGAAAAAATTGCAATAAATTTAGAACTATTTTGGTAATTTTCCCTAAAATGGATAGTCAAATTGAATATTAAGCATTTGATAAAAAGGTGTCACATAATAAATCAATTATGTGGGATAAGTATACTAATGGTGTCATAAGTTGTGTACGGCGCTCACTTTAGTGCCAAAAATTTCCGTCGAATCACTTAAGTGCCAAAAAATTTGAAAAATGCTCACTTTGGTGCCAACGCCGATCTGATCGGCTGGAAATCCAATGTGGCCTTTTTTTATTAATTTCTTATACTGATGTGGCTCACCGGAGAGTCCAATCAGCGTGTAAACCACCAAACGACGTCGTTTGGCGTCTTAAACCCCAAGTCGAAACCCTAAATCCCCAAATCGAGAGAGAGAGAGAGAGAGAGAGAGAGAGAGAGGCCATGGCGACGTTGTCTTCTTTCCCGAAGAACAACACCAGCAGAGAGAAAAAGAAGCCATGGCGGCATCATCTTCTTCCCCGAAGAACAACACCAGCAAAGAGAGAGAGAAGCCATGGCGGTGTCATCTTCTTCCCCGAAGAACAACACCAGCAGAGAGAGAGAGAAGCCATGGCGGCGGCGTCTTCTTCCCCGAAGAACAACACCAGCACCAGCCACTCTTTGAACAGAGCCTAATCCACCATCTCCATCTGCGCTCTCCTTGTTTCCCTCGCACTCCTCGTCTTCTCTCTCTCTCTCTCTGCACCTTCAACCCCCCTTCTTCCTCCTCCTCCTCTGCCCTCACCTCCTATTTTTCCATCACTTCTTGGCCGAGCGATGGTGGCCGAGCATGGTGGCCGAGCGATGGTGGCCGAGCGACGGTGGCCGAGCACGGTGGCCGAGCGATGGTGGCCGAGCAAGCTAGGTCGGCGAGGATGAAAAAAAAAAAACCCTAATTTCAATCACAAATGAGCTATACGGCGTCGTTTTTCCCAAGCCATCCACATAGGACGGCAAAACGACGTCGTTTTCTTAAGTAGGACAGAAAACGACGTCGTTTAAAGGGTTTATCGAATTTTTTTTAAATATAAAGCCACGTAATCATTTTGGCAGAAATTTCTCGCCAGTGGCACCAAAGTGATCGTTTTTTCTTCGATTTGGCACTTAAGTGATCCGGCGGAAACTTTTGGCACCAAAGTGAGCGCTATACACAACTTATGGCACCATTAGTGTACTTATCCTCAATTATGTAGATTCACTTTTGCCAATTAAGTAACCCATCTTTTCTATGTGAGTGTACAAGTCTCATGCAATTGATAAAATTGGGTTTAATATTGTTCTCCCATCGTTATGTGCGCAAAATATACATATAACCTTCTTTTGACATAGAGTTGACAAAACAAATTCAATTTATGCATAAAAGGAATAATGCATGGACATTATTTTCATAAAGGTTCATCGAAATTTTCGGTGCAGAAACAACGCATCACTGGTACGTTGATTATGGAAAGACGTATCTCCTTCGAATAATCAATGCAGTCATGAACGCTGAGCTCTTCTTCGCCATCGCTGGCCACAACCTGACCGTTGTCGGGATGGACGGAGGATATATTAAGCCGATTGCCACGACTTACATCATGATAAGCCCGGGACAGACCATGGACGTGCTGCTCACGGCTAACCAATCTCTCGGAAGGTACTACATCGCCACGAGGCAATACTCTAGCGAAGACGCCGAGGTCACTGGATTCGACCATAGCATCGGATCGGCCATCTTACAGTATAGAGGGAACTATAGCTTGTCATCACTACCGGTCTTTCCGAACGCCACACTCCCACTCTATTTGGACTATGGAGCGGCGCTGAGATTTACGAATCAGCCGAGAAGCTTGGCTAGTGAGGATCATCCGGTTGATGTTCCTCGAGATATAAGCACGAGGATGTTCATAACTGCGTCCATGGGCGAGATCCTTTGTCCCAATAGCTCTTGCACTTCGGTGAGTGGCAACAAGCTTGGCTCAAGCTTGAACAACGTAAGTTGGGTCAACCCATCCCTGGATGTGCTATCGGCCTACTATAGGTAACATCATCCTCTCTCTCTCTCTCTCTCTCTCTCTCTCTCTCTCTCTCTCTCTCTCTCTCTCTCTCGATCCCTCGATCCATCCCTAGATCGAACCCTCGATACTAATGTACAAGTCGCAACACCCGCCCTGCCACCTGGGGTCAGGCAAATCTACGTACCAATGTTTGTGTATAATGACTAATAGGTGAATGCACATGGAATTCTCATTAATGGGTTTCTTTTTATTGTGCAGAAATCTTAGTGGGACTTATACAACGGATTTCCCGGATTGGCCTCCTTCCATGTACAATTTCACGGGAGATGATTTGCCGGATAGTGTCGACATGACGTATCAAGGGACCAAAGTAAAAGTGCTGAATTACAATGAGACGGTAGAAATCGTTTTCCAAGGTACGAATGTGTTGAAAGGCTCCATGAACCATCCCATGCACATGCACGGTCACAGCTTTTACGTCGTCGGGATCGGTCACGGGAACTTTGACAACGAGACGGATCCTGGCACGTACAACTTGGTCGACCCACCCTATGTGAATACGTTTGGGGTCCCTAAAAACGGTTGGCTGGCGATAAGATTTACTGCTAACAATCCCGGTGCGTACCTCCTTTTTAATTTCAATACCCGTACAGGACACTTATGCATCATCAGTTAACGTTAATCCTATGGTTGGATTGGACAGGCGTGTGGTTCTGGCACTGTCATCTGGACCGGCACATGAGCTGGGGCATGGACACGGCCTTCATAGTGAAGGACGGAGGGACTGCAGAGACGAGCATCCGTCCGCCGCCTGTCTACATGCCGCCATGCATGGACATGGGATCTCCTGGCATATCGATGCAAACATCAAGCATCGATCAGGTGGAAATGCAGCAGCTATGATATTGTTTCTGATGTAGAATAACATCCAAATGCCTTTATAAAAATATTGGAGCGTCATAAGAGCAGACGGTCCCACAAATCAAATAAGATTGCGTGATCTTCGAAATTACAAATGGGTTATAATATGTGATTCACATGTTTCCTTTGATTTCCGAGATGTCGCAAATTTCATATGCATTTTGCAAATTTTCTAATTGTGTTTTGATAACTTTCTCTTTATCAATATCTTTTCCTTAATTTTGTTATTCGATTTCAGTTATTTAGTTATTTTCTAGATGGCGACCTCCCTATAAATAAGCACCTAAAATATTGTAATTTGCACCTCATTATTCAAAATAAACATTATCTTTTGGAATCATTTTTAAGCATAACTTTCTCTCCGTCAATTTCGTTCCATTACACTTATCCTCAAGAGTACCTAGGATCACATTTGAGGGCTTCATCAGTTGATGGTCAAATTTTGGGAAGGATGTATTTTGCTCATATTTTTAGCATTTTCCTCCTATATTTACTCACAAACTATACCATTCTTATCATTGCTCTTTTAATCAACAATCCTCTCGACTCGTAAAGAATTATTTTGGGCATTTGTTGACCTTGTTATTGACGAAGCGAATGCCAATCGAGAAAGGAGCTCCGCTGGATCATGAGTTCGATTAGTTGAAGATTACTACCCATGTGTCCATCAGCCTTTGTTCATCCGTCTTGCCCGATGCCGGATGGGGCCCCGAAATTTTGCTTACGAGAACTATTTGAAAAGGGTCTTGTTTCGAATGATTTTTTATTCATTGAAGAAGATGAATTCCCCATGAACTCGTTTTGAAGTGGCTTAATTGGATGAATAAAACCCCGTGTGATAGAAAAATCAAGGATAACCTGAAATTTGGAGGGCAAAAGCTCGAATATTCTTTCGCAAGTTCTAAATCTTGACGACGACAGTGTTGATACGAACTCCGCCCAAATGCTCGTTTCTTTTAAGCCCGAGATCTAGTAAAGAATCGATCGACTCGGGTGTTCCTCATGTTTTGAATTTCCTTCTAGGCCATAGGCCGAATCACGTATTTTTCTCTTCTTCCTCGCCCCGACATCAACCCAAAAAATAAAATATAGAAACTCGTTATGTCAGTTACCCTTCTAATCTATAATTATTATTCTCAATTTTTTTATTTAATTTCAAGGTGCATTTGCCCCCTACCCATAATTTGCAAATTGTCATTTTCTTTCCCAAATTGTCCCTTCCCAAATAGAAAAAATCAAATTTTTATTTTCGTCCAACTAGCTTCAGTGGAGTTGCCAAACAAGTATCGGTTTATTGGAATTGATTGAAAAAGAGGTGAAATCGGCCACTCTTTCATTCATGTATTTGATCTCGACAAAGGAAAATGAGTCGATGTCCATTTGCCAGGCCATCCGCCTAAACTTGAGGCAGCTATAAACGCTAATATAAACCCTAATAAAATTTCATAAGAAAATAACCAGAGAAATCTATTGAAGATCTAGTTAGGTCTCAAGAAGAAAATCAATATTTTACTAGCAATCATAAGCTTCATGTTGGACGTAGTACCGGTTTAATCCGATGCAAAGTGAAGAACCTTATCAGGAATAAGGTTTCGACATGCTGCAAATCATCTTGAAAGAGAGATGTGCCTTTGGAAATGTGAACACTAACGGTGCATGGTTGTATCCTCAGCAATTGTTCCAATTTTAAAATAAAAGAAGGTGTACTTGCTCTTTTTCTTCTTTTGAGCTTGACCATCATTCCCTTCCCCCTCTCTCAAGACCCACCCGACAAGCTCAGACTCAACAACGCCTCTCTGCCACGCATGCTGCCTACGACTGTACAAAGGGCGTCACAACCGTCACCAACCTAACATGTAATGTAATAGCTTCTATTGTGACTAGATGTAATGTAAGTAAATCTAGTGAGGGCATTGCGATGCCAAGAGCTTTGCTTGGTCAGTGGCCATATTGACAAAGAAAAAAATAATTATTTGTAAAAATTTTCCACATCATAAAAATTTTCCACATCATCGAAGGCTGTGTCACATAAGACGATTGATGTCAACATTAACAATTTCTTAAAGTAATAAATTATTAAAATATTTGAGATTAAATTTGCCAAATAGAAAATTTAGATTTGAATTGGTATTCAATATATTATGTTTATGACTTTTTTTGTTATTTTTGTCCAGTTTGAGTATGTGAATTAGGGATGGGCTGCTTTGACCAAGGAGATATCGATTAAGGATTTCTTTTTAGTTTAGGAACCCGTCAGTCTTTAGAAGGAACTGTTCCAAAGGACTCATTTCTTACAAAAGCTTTCCTTGGAAGGAGATGTTAGGACTTGGCTGTCTTGAATTGAAGGTACTACACTTGAAATAAGCTGCCAAATACTTCGTATCCGTACACAATATCAGGTACATATCCTACTCCTCATTGAAATAAACAGTACTAAGTTCTTGGTGTCTTCTCATGGCTTTCTTTACTAATTTTATTTTTTCTTTCTTCAGAAAGCTCACATGGTTTGTACATGATAAAATTGAAGAAGCTTTTTCACTTATGAACCGCAAAGCGTTAAATGTCTCGTGAAAAGGGTCACTGGAAACTGACAAGTCATACATTATGTCTTTGCACAATGACAAAACATTAGCTGTTATAATACTTTGTAGGGGTAAGCATCGGTCCAGGGTTAACCCTGGACTGACCCTGGACCGGCCCAACCCTGTTGGTCTTGGTCCAATTCCTAGAGAGATTGGATTGGTCCTTGATCTTAGAATTCCTGAATCAGCACTGTGCAGGTTAGCCATCGATCTTGAGAGTTTCGGGTCGGTCCAACCCGGACCCACCCTAATATATATATATATATATATATATATATATATATATATATATATATATATATATATATAATATTACTTATTTTTTTTATGTAGAGAAAACAGCGTCAACAATATTAAATAGCTCCTTAGTGAGGAGTTCAAGTAATTTTACATTATTCCTTAATAACTTAGATTTTTAATGTCTTTTTTTTTTTTACCCTGGAACTACCGTACAACCGGCAGTCGGCGGCATAAACTAGGGAGAGCACTAGTGCGGGGGCCTACCTCCCATGGCACTCCACTTTAGTCGCGCAATGGGGGCGCGGAGTTTCGAACCCCTTCCCTCCTGGATGAGGGGGCAGGGCACGAACCAGTGCGTCCACCGCGGGGTGGGTGATTTTTAATGTTTTTTACGGCGTCAATAGTCATAATTTACGAATGAGGAAAATGTTTTTGTGATGAGTCATCACGACGTCGAAAAAGGCATAAATAGCTACTTATAGCATCATCCTCTAGTATTCGTTTTCTTATGTCTTATTTATCCTATTAGTCTTCAATTTGCCAAAATCGAAGGAAACAACTTCTCCGCTCACCACTCGACACTCGCCTCACTCGCTTTGGGTCACTCATGCCGCTCTTCACTCGATGCTCGCTTGATTTGTTGCTTCCCGCTCGACATTCGATACTCATTCTATTCGATGCTCACCCCACTTGACCCTCACCGCTTGTCTTTCTTAGCTGACCTTGCTCATCATCGAACTCATTGGGTCGGTATGGTCCTCAATTGCCCTTTTAAGGAGTACAAAAAATGAAATAAAAAATTATTGGTTGGTCCTGGATTAACCCTGAAATCGGATCAAACCCATTGGGTCAGTTCAGTCATCAATCACTTTTTTAAGGAATACAAAAAATGAAATAAAAAATTATTGGTTAGTCTTGAGTTGATCCCAAAATCAGACCGAACCCATTGGGTTAATTCAGTCCTCAATCGCTTTTTTAAAGAGTACAAAAAATAAAATAAAAAATTACCGATTTGTCTCGAGTTGACCCTGGAATCGGATCGGACCCATTGGATCGGTCTGGTCCTCAGTCTCAAGCTCAATAGGATCAGTCCTCGGTCCCAAAAATTGAGAACCAGCACTATGCGGATTGGTCCTAGGGTTAGGGGGCTGACCGGCCCAACCTAGACCATGCTCACCCCTAGTACTTTGTACAAAGAGGACAAGTAGCATTAGCATGACGAGCAATTATTGAACAATGTCGCGGTTTCTCGTTATCCCCCTCGAGTTCTACATGATTGGCCTTAAGTCACGTCACATCCATGCTTTTTGTGGATTTATTGAGCAAGCTGGAGGCAAACCAAGATGGAGTTAGATTGGTCTTATACGGTATTAATTCAATCTTTTTTTCTTTGTTTTTTTATGTCCAGGATCCGCCGGACCCGCCTTTCGCTTACGCTAATTGGCAACCCATGGCCCGTATAGTGCACGGTGCACCTCAGATCAAGCGTCAATACCTGGGGGAAAGCTAGCATAGAACTCCACCACCATGGCCCAGAACTCCACCACCATGGCCCCCACTTAAAACGTGTTGACAACGCAGAGATTTGAACTCATTCTCTTGGCCCTGAGGTAGTAGAGCCCAACCAGCTGCGCTGCCCACCGGTGGGTTAATTCAATCTTGATGCTGTTAACTAAGCACAATCACTAAACAGTGACCTATTCTGGAGTTCCCAGCTTATTATTTTAAGACCTTAAAGAAATTATTCAGTATTCTTTTTAAGAATTTTTCTGCTAGTTTCGATTCTTCGAAAGGCAAATACGAATGTGGTGATTGAGTTGCTAGCCAAGCATGAAAGGTAACACTAGTCGTTTGAATAATCAGGCAGCTTCTCATCCGTCCTCCTTGCCTTCGTTTTTGCTTGAAGATATAAAGTCTAATCCACCTTGAGTTAGATTGGTCTTAATTTAATCTTGATGCTGCTAACTAAGCACAATCACCAAACAGTGACCTATACTGGGTTCCCAGCTTATTATTCAAGAAATCAAGAAAAATTATTCAGTATTCTCTTTTAGAATTTTTGTGCTAGTTTCGATTCATCAAAAGGAAAATCCGAATGTGGCGATTGGGTTGCTAGCCGAGCACAAAAGGCAACACGTTGATTTGTGTCCGTCCTCCTTGCCTTCGTTTTTGCTAGCCGAGCACAAAAGGCACATCGGGATTTTTATTTTTTATTTTTGGCAATTGACGGACATATGACATCAATATCCGATGCTTATGAGGACTGTGACAGTACATGCAAACGAGGCATGAGAACAATAACCCTCATTCCCTAAGTTGGGATAGGGTATTTGCAAAATCATTGTTGCTTGGGCTATTTTTATCATATCCGAAGTACAAAGGATCACTAATCTAGATGTCTCATAACACAAGGCATGTCTAGAGAATTCTTTACTAATTCATGGGTAATAATCGTAATGAGAGGACTACTTGGAGTGGAACTAGCACAATAACCCACCACCATAGCCCTCTACTTAAATTTGAGTTCCTTAGGATAGAAATCGAACCCACAATTATCGGTTTCTAAATTGAAAATATGGGAACGTCCTCATCACCAGGGCAATTTCAAAATCGGTCATGTCTAGACAACTTAATATCTCTCATACAAAGTTTATTGAGAGTTTAGAATTTTCCGTGGAATAAAATACCGAAAGGGCTTTATCTATTAGAAATGGGTGTAATTATTACAAGCTATGTTGCACGGACATGTTTAGAGGGCCTCCGTGTTGTGTCGGACACCCCGACATGTGTCAGACATGCTCGGACACGCGATCAACACGTGTCGGAGTTTCCGACACGTGGTCAACTCTTTCCAACACGCTCCGACGCGCATGTCCATAGGTTTGTGGGCGGGTCTGCAAGTGCGAAGGGAAGAAGGTGATGGAGGGTCGAGGCAAGGGTGAGGGAGCCGAGGCGACACCGCGAGTGACGGTGAGGGAGGGCTGCGACCGCTGATTGCAACGTCGACTACAACGCCGAGAAGGCTGTGATCGCCGATTGCAACGCCGAGAAGCCTTCTCGATCATCTTGGTTAGCTGCAACAGCTGACTGCAATGCCGAGATGGAGAACTACAATGCCGCGATGGAGGGTTGGACGCAAGGCTACGACAGCAAAGGGGGAACGGAGGCGAGGCAGCAGTAAGAGAGAGACCGAGCAAGGGAGAGGAGAAGTTTTTCAAATTTAGGAAGAAGAGCAAGGAGAGAAACAACGGCTTCTAGGGAAGAAACGAAAGCCTTGTGCAGCGTGACTTCAATCTTGGGAAGTGACAGGCAAGGCGGTTGGTGGGGTGGGGGAAGAAAACAAAGGGTGAAATAAATGGATGGGACCATTTAGCCTCAAAAAAAAAATATTGAATGTTAAATAACTTTATTAATAAATGGTAAGGCTAAAAAATAAATAAATAGGCAGGTTAAAAAAGTTATTTCAAAAAATAAAAGCACTAGATGTTAAATAATGATCAATCATCATAGAAAAATATAAATTTATTTTGACTCTAATCTCTCGTTAATTATTTATTTCATCGATAACTTTTGTTAAAGTAAAAAAATGTCTTTCTAATTTTTTATGAATAAATTTATTAATGTTATTAGTATAGATTTATTATAGGCTCTTTTTTATTATTTATTTATTTATTTATGAATTTGAATAAATTAATTTAAATATAATAATTAATCATGTATATATAAAAATATTCATTTAATATACAACGTGTCCCAATGTGTCAGAATTCTCTTTTTCTGAGAAATGACATATCGGCGTGTCGTGTCGTGTCGTGTCGCGTGTCGCGTGTCCATGTCGGTGCAACTTAGATTACAAGTATCTCACTTGTGAGATTATGTATGGATGCCATCTCCTCACCTCATTAATTGCTTGACATATTGTTCTACATCCATTTCAAATCAAATGGGCACTGTGAATTATCATATCTGCTTCAAAAAGATGGTTGAATGATAGATGACTGAGGCACAAAATAGGGTCAATAGACGCTGCGAAGCGAGATTACGAGCTTACTACTTGCACCGCTATTCCTATGTTCCCCGCACCAAGAAGCCTCCACTGAACATTGTTATTAAACCGGAGAATTCGTCATTGCAATCAATTTATGACTAGCTGATGACTTCAAATGCTCGAAAGGAAAACCTAGAATGCTTCGTCCATTCAGAGTCATGTCTTCTGCTTGACTTTTGATATTTTTCAAATCCCACGGCATGCGTGCAAGCAATAAAATTGCATGACGACGACACACAGATTGATATAATATTTTATCATATTTCTCGTAAAAATTTGGTGAGTATTCTATAAGTTCTGATGAGAAATGTTGAGAAAGGTTGATTTGACTTTACAGAAGTTAGGAACGAAAAGCCTTCGCATTAACACTTTCAACAAACTTTCTTGCAAGATGAAAAGCATTGATACCAACAATTCACGTGAGCACGACTGATTTTCCCGCAAACGGTGGGCCTCGAGAGAGACTACATGTCTTCTGCTACAACCAAAGACTCGCGTACGGGCGTGCTGGTCCTTCGATAGAAAATACTAAGAGCCCGCTGGCTCGTGGACAGTGCCTGCAACGAGGACCGATCCGACTTCGTTCAAATAAATTGTCAGCAGTGTCTCCTCGTCCGGACCGCCAACTTCGTGGCGCTGCTACTGGCCGCCTTTATGACCTTTTCTCGTTCGGGATCCACTTTGATAAACAACACAAACGACTCGACCCGGAACGCGGATGAACACCTGGAATCTTCACCTAAATTGGCATATGTATGTCGGAACGATATCTTTATATCTATGCCTCAATTAGAGCGGCATATTCGAATAAGAAAAACATTTCCATTAACCAAAGTTCTTTTGTTTTTTTTCTTATAATGGAAAGGGTGGAGGAAAAGACAACTCATTTGAGACGTTATTATAAGAAGGGAAAAAGTCACAAAAAAACTCTGTGATTACGAGAGGTGACGGTAGCATCCACGGCGGACTGCATGCGATGACGAAGGTGGTTGTGAGTGACACAGTGGGGTATGAGGAAGGCTACGGGTGCACATCAGGGTTTTTTGGGCAATTGACGGACATGTGACATCAGTATCCAATGGTTGTGAGTAGGGTGACAGTACTTGCAAACGAGGCGTGAGAACAAATACCCTTCCTTCCCTTAAGTTGGGATAGGGTATCGGCATCTCCAAAATCATTGTTGCTTAGGCTATTATTATCAAATCTGAAGTACAAAGGATCGCTAATCTAAGTGCCCTATAGCGCAAGGCATGTCTAGAGAATTCTTTACTCATTTAGGGTAAATGATCATAATTACTCGGCTATCTAGACTGGAACTAGCACAATAATTCCCTGCCCTTACTTAAATTTGAGTTCCCTAGGGTAAGAATTGAACCCACAACCATCGGTTCCTAAATTGAAAATATGGGATTGCTAGGGCAATTTTGGAATGTGTCATGTCCAGACAATTTAATATCTCTCATACAAAATTTAATGGGAGTTTAGAATTTTCTGTAGAAACGGAAATCAAAAGTACTTTACCTATTAGAAATGGGTGTCATTACTACAAGTATCTCACTTGTGAGATTATGTCTAGACACCATCTCAAGAAAAACCTCACCCAATTGCTTACCACATCGTTCTAGATCCAACCCTGCACCAAGAAACCTCTACTGAACATCGTTATTAAACCAGAGAACTCGTCTGGAACGCAATCAATTTGCGACTAGCTGATGACTTCAAATGCTTGAAAGAAATATCTGGAATGCTTCGTCCTTTTGGAGTCATGCCTCCTACTTTTGATTTTCAATATTTTCCGAATCCCGCAGCACTCACAGTTTGATTTTTCTTAATGTGATATGCTCGCAAGCATTGAAATGGTATGACAATGATACGTGGATTGATATAATGTTTTATTGAACTTTCGGTCAAACTTTGATGAATATTCTATTAGTTCTGATGAGAAAGTTAAGAAATATTAATTTGACTTTTAAGAGGTTAGGACACAAAAGGCCTCCGCATGAGCACTTCAACAAACTTTCTTGCAAGTTGAAAAGCATCGTACCAAACAACTCCCGTGAGCAAACTTTATCTTCCCGCCGCCGCGAGGGCGTCCATGTCCTGCTGCTAATGACCTAAAATTCGCGTGGGTGTATGCTGGCACAATGATAGAATATACTAAGAGCCTCCCTGGTTCATGGACAGAGATCTGCGACGAGGACTGATTCAAACTTGCCATTGTCAGCAGTGCCTGCTCGCCCGTACAACTAACTTCCTGGTGCTGCTACTGGCCGCCTGACAGAGGAAAGAGAAGATAAAGACGTGGCTTTAACCTAAGACGACGTGGACCCCCCGGGCAACAGGTTTCACATACTGAGTGGTTCAGAGCACAAATTGTGTGGTACCCTCAGGGTACCCAATATTTTCTTGCCTTTATGGCCTTTCCTCATTCGCGATCCACTTTCAACGGCACGAACGGCTCGACCTGGAACGCACGATGAACACCGGGGAATCCTCGCCGAAAATTAGCACATGCAGGTCAGAACGATATCTATATATCTACTCCTCGATTAGTCTGCACACTCGGATAAGGAAAACAGGCCTATTAAATAAGATTCCCTTTTTTATTATTTGCTATTATTAGAAGGGTAGTGGAAAAGGCTGCCCATCTCACGCGTTGTTATAAGAATTCTACACGCGCGACAATATATTTGATTTCGAGTAATAATTACTGCTTGTCCGGAGCTAATCCGTTACTGCCGTCCCACCACGGTCATAGCGGGAGTGTAGCCTGATTATCTTATACCACAGCATGGTCAAAATCACGTCGCGGATAAATGAAAGGCTTTCTAAGGTCGAGAATCGACTAGTGAGTATCGTGACCCCTGACTGAAGGACCCAAATCACTTGAGAGCAAGTTCTGCACCATTAGGCCAACCATCATTGTGGTCCATTCGCAATTATCCTGTGGACTTTGTTTACAAGGGGCCTTAAACACCAACACAAAGAACCATCGTCTTACTTATGCACCACCGCCCTTCGTGTTACTTGCGATCAATGCATTGCAAATCATCACGTTTTTTTTTAGATTATTTTTCAAAAAGTCTTAAACCTATTGCACTTTTGTCAATTCAGTCATAAACCTTTCAATTTTACTAATTTAATCATAAACTTTTTCGCATCTTACCAATTGAGTCAATCTAGCCAATTTTGATTGAAATTCGCTGATATGGATGCCGGTCATCCTATGTGATATGGGCTGCACGGAAGGCACTAACATCAACAAAATTTATTTTTTAAAATATTTTTTCGATTTTTAAAACATTTTTTTATATTTTACTTTTTCTCTCTCTTCTTCCTTTGGCCAGTTGCCCTAGCCTCGGGCAACTGGCCAAAGGCTGCGCCGACAAGGGTTGGCCTCCCGGCCTCAAGCGAGGTCTCCCTCGCGGGATCTAGCGAGGGTCGACCTCGCTGGCCTTAGGCAAGGCTCACCAAAGGCCAATGAGGGTTGGCCTCACCGGGATCTAGGGAGCAACGACCTCGTAGGCCTTGGGCGAGGTCGCTCCGCCTGCTTCGAGTGAGGGCAAGAGTCGGCCTTGCCTAAGGCCCGCGAGGTCGTCCCTCGCTTGATTCTGGGAAGGTTGCCCTCGCCAAATCCCGATGAGGGTGACCTCGCCTGAGGCCGTCGAGGCCGACCCTCGCTATCGCAGCCTCTGGTCGGTTGCAGAGGCGGGGCGATCAACCAGAGGAAAAAGAGAGAGAAAAATAAAAAAGAAATGATTTAAAAAATTAGAAAAAATATTTAAAAAATAATAAATTTTGTCTATGTTAATTTGCGTTGATCATGCCACGTAAGACGACCGGCGTATACGTTAGTAAATTCCGATAAAAATTAACTTGATTGATTCAATTGACAAAAAATAAAAAAGTTTATGACTCAGTTGACAAAATTAAAATGTTTAGAACTGAATTTACAAAAATGTAATAAGCTTAGGACTTTTTGAACAATTTTCCTTTTTTTTTACTTGGGGGTTTCTTTGTTAACAAGCGCCCGGTGGCTAAGTTAAGTTAACTGACATCTGAAAACACACTGTTCAAGAGAGCTCCGAAATTTGAAAAAATACACAAACTTTCAAGGGACCATAGTTTTATGACAAAGAAAAGGGGCCATATTTCCTTCGGATGGTAAAAATTTTAACAATTTTTCTGAGCGGATTCAGTAAGTGGGCGTCTTGATTCGACAAGACGGCCACGTGATGCGCAGGAAGCATGTAAAACTCTCTCTCTCTCTCTCTCTCTCTGGACCCTTGGTCTTCCCCGAGACGTCGAATCCCACAGCCCCAATCATATAGACCTTATACCCATTAAAGCAAACCCCAACCCCCGCATCTAACTAGAGATTTTTTTGCGCCCGCAACCCCGCTCCTCCTCTTCCCTCATCTAACTTCTCTAACCAGAAGTCATTCCCCACGTGTGAGGCACGAGGCACGCTGGAAGCAGGAGGAGGAAGCAGCCGCCTCACCTGGCATTGAAATGGAGATCGCAACACCACCTCCTCCTCCACCTCCACCTCGACCTCCCTGTATTTACATCAACATACCCCCGAACCTGACAGCACCCTATCCGACAGAGGCCTCGCCCCCAGAATTGTCGCCGCCCCTGATACTCCCATTCCCTGGTCCCCACGGCCAAAATAGGGCAGAGAGATCCGATGAAGATGGAATGCGGCCGCACTCCCACCGCCTCGGCTCTGCTCTCTCTCCTCGTCGCCGCTGCCTTCCTCCTCGGCGCCACCCATGGCAAAGTCCACTACTATGATTTCGTCGTAAGTGACAATCCAATCCCAGATGAGGCATGCATGCGCATCGCTCCACGTTTTAACGTCCGTATCATGTGTTCCGAACTGAGCATTGTTCACTCTGTTTCCTTTATCCGTTTTTCTGGTGCTCTATTCTTCGTACCTTATATTCACGTCGAATGACGTCATGATTGCTTGTCTTTGGTCTGTGGTAGCTGAGAGAGAAAAACTACACGAGGCTGTGCAGCACGAAGAGCATGCTGGTGGTGAACGACAGCTTCCCAGGGCCCGTGATTCGAGTCCAGAAAGGGGACACGGTGTTCGTGAACGTGCACAACCAGGGCGATTACGGAGTCACCATCCATTGGTACGTGCCTCCGCCTGATCTCATTTCATACTCCGGATCGTCTTTTATAGTTTCCGGGGCCCACTCTTGGCAATCCATCCAAAAATGAAAATTGCGGCCGTCAAGTACTGAATCGAGTTAAATGCTCCTTCGCCATAAAGTCTGCTGTCGTGTATGTCTTACTTATTCGCATCGCTGTCCTGGGATTTCCACCTGGGAGGTTTCGAGGTTCGCGTCTGCACCATCTCTCTCGGTTTGGGTGCCTAGCCTAGACATGTTTGAGAGACACAAGGAGTACCAGGAAACGTTGCTGGTCAAAGGGATTTTGCTAGGGTTCGATTCGGACATCGAATTTGCATTAACTGAAGTTATCACTCGTTTCGTAGCGTATAACATAATTGAAGAGGAAAATGCCGTTTCTAATTATTGATATGATGCGGTCTTGATTTTTGGTCCCAAAGAAACTAGGATCATCAGACCTAGCAGTTGTGTTTTGATGTTGTATGTGAATTCAACCGTACAACAAGCTGGGATGATCGGTTCAGTCATTTTACTGAAAATATTATTCTTTTGCGAAATGTTACTACCGAAAAGAATTTCTTGTAGAATATCACTTCGAGATTGAATATCATTATTTGGCAATTGAGTGCTAAAGATCTTTGAATTCTATTGCCGTCTCAACCGAAACACTCATATACCATCATGGATTAGACCGTTTGAGGACCCCGGTCAAGGCATCGTGGAGTGGTTTCTGGTTGTTTGGGACTTGGATCAATCTGTGTTATCGACCATATAGGGCTTAATTCCACCGGTAGGATATTGGAATGGCCTAGCTTGATTTACATGAGCTGACCTCATTTCCGTATGATTTGGCATTAGGGTGTCGTTAACTTTTTCTAATTATGCCATTGACGTCATGCTCACTGGCTGTCGGCCCAAAACTAAGATCGTGCAATTCTAATGATGAACTGGCGGGTTCAAGAGGAGATGATTGCTACCATGCAATTTATATTTCATCTTTTATTTCGATGACGTTTCTCATTTGCAAACATTTTCATCCAAAAAATAAGATTCTATATGGAAACTACTTTGTCTAAAATGACATCTCTCGTGATTTTATAATTTTTTGCAAGAAAATCTAGGAATATTTTTTAGTGGCCCGACCAATGGCTACCGGGTTCGATTAGAAATGTCCTTATTGAGTTTTCCAACATGATAAAAGAATCTATGTAGTTGTTAACGCGATAAACATTTGTGTGGGTGTTTGTTCAGCATTAGATACAAGTGAAAATATCAATTACTGAAGTTAGGTGTATGTATCAACGATGAAACTAAGATGGAGACTTCCAACCGTCAGCCAGACCAAATTAAGATTGTTGACCAACAATTAGACACTTTATAACATTGTGTTGGTGACAACTAACTTATGTCAATTTCAATTTACACACGGGCAACTGGAAACACTAATTTCTCACGAACCATACAAAAGTGAAAAGACCCGCGTTGACTAAAAGTAATAACCCCTTTGCTTTTCCATCATAATTTCATTCTTTTTCTAAGTCAATTGCACTAATTTTCATTTTTGTCAAATTGTTCTTAGGCACGGCGTGAAGCAGCCAAGAAATCCATGGTCGGATGGCCCGGAATACATCACTCAGTGTCCAATTTTGCCGGGGACTAACTTCACGTATGAGGTCATATTCTCGAAAGAAGAAGGGACTCTCTGGTGGCACGCGCACAGCGATTGGACCCGATCGAGCGTTCACGGAGCCATAGTGATCTATCCGGGCGAGGGAACCTCCTATCCCTATCCAACGCCCGACGACGAAGAGGTCATTGTTCTCGGTAAGTCAACTTAAGTTATCGAAAAGCTTTGGATATCTTAATTATGAAATCTTTCTTGCATTCTTGACTGCGAATCCTCTTCTGTCCTTGTCCATAATTTCACATATCTCTCAGGATCATGGTACGAGGCCGATGTTAACCAAGAAGTCGCCGAGGACCTGGTAACCGGCGCAGACACTCCTCGTTCCATTTCTTATGTGATCAACGGTCAGCCCGGCGATTTTGCCAATTGCTCAAGAAGTAAGCCATGATATCAAACTTATAATGTCCTCATAGCTACGAGGGCCACTTAATTGGAAACCAAACTAAGCTACCAATCGGCTGGTCTTTTTCTTCTTCTTTTTCCCTGGCTCGCAGATTCGACGTACCGCAGGGTGGTTGATTATGGCAAGACCTACCTTGTCCGCATCGTGAACGCGGACATGAACGCGGAGCTCTTCCTAGCAATTGCAGAGCACAACATGACTGTGGTCGGAATGGATGGCAACTTTGTCAAGCCCGTGACAGTGGACTTCATCGTGATAAGCCCTGGGCAGACCATGGACGTGCTGGTCACCATGAACCAGACCCCGGGCCACTATTACGTCGCCATCAGACAGTATGACTCGGCCAGGCCGGACGTCACAGACTACGACAAAACCAACGCCACCGCCATCTTCATGTACAGCGGCAACTACACCACGCCTGCCAGTCCGGTCTTCCCTCATAGCTTGCCGACATACGAGGACTTCATCGCGGCAGACATGTTTCTGGGGAAGCTAACGAGCCTGGCCAGCGCCGAGCACCCGGTAGACGTGCCGATGAACGTAACCACGAAAATGTACATCACGGTCGAGATGAATCAGATCCTCTGCCCGAACGAATCATGCGAAGGGATTAATGGGAATCGGCTCTCGTCAAGCTTGAACAACATTAGTTTTCTGAACCCCTCGACTGATGTCCTTCTTGCCTACTACAGGTATGGCTACACCATCGCTATAACTTTAACACTTTCATTTCCTTCCAACTTCTTGTACGGTGGATTCTACGAGCGTATGAATCGTTAATAAAATGCACCAGGAACTTGAGCGGATACTACACCCCGGATTTCCCCAATTGGCCGCCTACTATGTTCAACTTCACGGCATCGGATCTGCCATTCAACACGACAGTACCGATACAGGCGACGAAGGTGATGGTGCTGGAGTACAATGAGGAAGTGGAGATAACATTCCAAGGGACCGAGGTGCTGAACGCCTCGGAGAACCATCCGATGCACGTCCACGGGTACAGCTTCTACGTCATGGGGTCGGGCTACGGGAACTTCGACAACGAAACCGACCCGTTGACGTATAACTACGTCGACCCGTTGGAAGTGAACACAATCGGGGTACCCAAGAACGGATGGGTAACCATCAGATTCAAAGCAAACAACCCCGGTGAGTTTTCCATCTCGCGACATTTCTTGCCCAATAGAAAATCGAGTATCGAATCGAAACGCTCATTTTTTTTCCTTGACAAAATGCGACAGGAGTATGGTTTTGGCATTGCCATCTGGACCGGCACCTCAGTTGGGGCATGAGCACAGCGATGATAGTGAAGAACGGCGGGACTCCAGAGACGAGCATCCGGAGCCCTCCGCCTTATATGCCGCCTTGCCAAGCCTCTTTCGTGACGTATCTGGAGCCATTCGACGACCAAACGGATCAAATAAAACTCTTCTCCAATTGAATTTTGTACACCTCGCCCTCCGCCGTGTGATGTAGTTGCATAGGAGATATATCCATATGTCAGTAATTACGAAAATTTACCTGAAGCCTAGCCACATGGAGTGTCCAGTGGTATGCGATAGCCGGTGACCGGCATATACCATTTGTTGTGCTAAGAATGAGGATGCAGTAAGTTCTTAAGGATTGTGTTTGCCCAAACGTCATTGGCGTTATGATTATCGAACCATGACAGTACAACTGCAAGACCGACAACTCACCCATCCGACTATTGGAAAACTGCCGTTGGCTCTCTATTCCCACCAACGTCGGATCACCACCTCCATCATTAATTGAACATCGAACCTTCACTACTGGCTCGCCATTTTCAGCCATCACCGAAAGCCATCGTATTAATACCATCAAACAATGCCTTGAGCATGAAGAACAGTTGAAATAAGTCTGGAGATTCGAATACATTACCGGAGAAGCGATGATATGCACACCTATGATCGTCGTTCATTTTCCTCATCGAAGATAGCCATTTAACCACCGTGAGATTATACGGTGCCCAGAAAGAACAAAAAGAAATGATCAGATTTGGCTCTGGTGATGATGAATATGAATTAAATCGAATTAAATGGACAACAAATCAATCGTTTGTAAGCTATATTATTCCCACATCCAGCAAATCCTGCACTGACTTTTATTCATATTCTCATAGGCACATAATCGAATAGGTTATGGGCAATTGGTTGAGCGAGAGATTCTAACCATTGTGAGCTCAGATTCCGAATTAAATTGAGACTATGACGAATGTGGGTTATTCACACTTGAACGACCAATCTCAGCACGCTCAATTTCACATCGTCGGAGAAGGCATCATTCTAGATAACCATTCTATAGAGCCAAACCGAGTAAAACTAAATGGAAAACAATTGAAACTACATGGTTTATGATGTTTGTATCGTGACGGACAATCAAGTCGGCTACAAGATCGTTTGCGATTCACCGACGAACGAAATCTTGGCTTCTCGAAGAATTGTCGAACGAAACCTGTACTCCTCTGTCACATGATGTATGGGTTAATACCTTTAAATCTATTTCCCCCCAATGGTAGTCACGACACCCTCGAATCTGCTCGGCCAAGAGCAGAATCAAACCGAGACCAACGTGAGTCCGGCTCTTCAGTAAACTCAACTAAGATGAGGAACGGCAAACTCCAGCAAACAGCCGCTAATGGCGGTCACTGAACGGTAACTTGATTTTTTCTTTATTTTCCTTTTTTTCTTTTCCCTTTTTTCTTCATGCTCGTCAATGGCCGATGACCTCCATCAGCCTCACCAGACTGGGCAAGGGTGTGGGTTGCCCTCACCAGATAGGCAGATAGGGAGAGGGCGGCCCACGCCACACCAAAGAGGGCGTTCCTCGCCAACACAAGTGAAGGCATCCCTTGCCAGAGAGCAGCGCTCCTTGAGGCTGGCGAACTTCCACTAGCCATCAACAAGGCTCAATGATGGCCGACAGAGGAAAAAAAAAAAGTTTAAAAAATTAAAATATTATAAAAATTGTTCACATTAACACCAATCATATTATATAGTATGGCTAGCGCTGACTATGTACCTACTACATCAACAATTTTTTGTTGTCGTTAAAAGATTTTGGACAAAATTAACAAATAAGGAAAATGTTTGAAACTAAATTAGTACAATTGAAAGGTTTGTGATTAAATGAATAAGTTGTCAAAATGTTTATGCCTAAATTGGCACAATCAAAAGGTTTAGAATTAAATTGACCCGTATAATAAATTTAGGAATTTTTAAATAATTTTCCCTAAATTTCTTCATATAACACTTTCTTGTACTCAAAGTAACAGTGGACTCCCCCATGTTTCATCCGCCAACCGATGGTCATCTATGAAGCACGGACACATTGTCCGTGCTTCCGTGTCGTGTCCGACACGTGTCGAAGCGTGTCGGACACGTCGACACGCTCGGACACAGTCAGACACGCGGTCAACACGTGTCGGATTTTCCGACACATGGTCAACCTTTGCCCAACACGTTTCGACATGCGTGTCCGGGAGGGAGAAGACCGCGAGCGACGGCGAGAGACGGCCGAGCATAGACTGAGGCGAGGGCCGGCCCTGTGATGCTGCGATGGATCCGACGAGGAGCAGCGAGCGGTGAGTGGCAAGGAAGGGGGTCGTGCGTGCGGCGAGGAGCAGCAAGCGGCGAGGAAGGGGGTCGTGCGTGCGGCGAGGAGCGGCGACCGGCGAGGAAGGAGGTCGTGCGGCGAGCGGCAAGGAGGGAGGAGGAGGAGTAAAGGAGCTAGGTTTCTGAGAAACTCAAAAGTAATTAAAAAGAATGGGAGTCTATGGGTACCTATTTTGGGGGGAGGGAAAGTGATGGACAGATGGGGGAAATGGACGATTGTGGGAGGGAAAGGAAAAAAAATAAATTTGGGTGGGGGAATGGACGATGGTGGGGACTGGGACTGGGGAGGGAAAGGAAAATAAATTTGGGGGTGGGGGAAATGGATAAGGAAAAGAAGAGAGTGGGGGTGGACTTTAACGGGGTTTTTTTTTTTTTTGAATTAGAAAAGTAAATAAATGAGATTAAAAAATAAAAGTAAATTTGGGGGGAGGGGGGATTTCGAAAAATAAATGTAAATTTGGGATAATGAAATAAAAAAAAAGTGTAGGATTTATTAATATTACTAGTATAAATTTATTGTAAACTATTTATTTATTTATTTGTAAATTTGAATCAAATTAATTAAAAATATAAATATTTATTTAATATTTAACGTGTTAACACGTCGAAATTCTCTACTTTTTGAGAAATGACGTGTCGCGTAACGTGTAGGTAGATCGTATCGTATCGTGTCGTGTCGCGTATCCACGTATCGACGACGTGTCCGTCTTTACATAAATGGTCATTATGCAATTTCATGGGGGCATTCATCACTTTTATCATGAAGGCCATTCTAATTATTTCACATGCTTGAATTATTACATGATTCAATAATCATTACAATTTTATGTCTCGAATTATCTTTTAATCGGAGAGTAAAGATACATGATGGTGTTTGGACCTACATTAGAGCCCACCGTAAATTTTGGCATAGCATTTGATTGATATGATTATCTATCTACTTTAAAGTGAAGTTGACGTCGACGACAACATTTACAATAATAAAACTAAAATAGTCTTTGCACAGGTACAATTAGTACATGCAGAGAAGCGGTAGTACCAGAGCTTGAAAAGATGAAAGTACAGAACTGTCAAATACTATTGTTGAATCTTTGATTACTTGAAACTGAGATTACTCTGATGCAATCGATTGGAGTAATTTGCACTTTGGCTTAATCTCTCATGACCGGTAAAAGAACGAGTTCAAATTCCGACATTACTCTGTATAATCCAACCTGAATTTGACCATGCTGTCCGAGATCGTCTCCCAACTTGCCATTGGAGTCCGTGACAAAAACATGTCAACAATCACACATGTAATCGCTTGAGGACGGATCGACGAGGTTAGATCAAAATCAAGCAATGCCGAACCCAGTCTGATATGCGAAAACTGATCCAAAACACGGTCTCATAGGAAGTAAAAGACAGAAGGGAAAAAAAAAAGGAACCTTCAATACCCACCTCAGCGAACCCAGAATGCTAAACTTCTGAAAAGATCATAGATGACAAGTTTGTGCAAGGCTCAAGGCAACGTCCATTGCACAAGCATACTCACTTCACTCAGAAGAGACAGCTCTTGTAATGGACATTGCCCGGAGCCTTGCGCAGACCCTGCCAACGCAGAAACGACTCCAACGAGAGAGAGCTCGAACCCTCGGGGAGACTGGAGAACTCTTTCGGGCTTTATTCGAAGGCTGTGTTGATGGTTCCACAGGATCTGACCTGGGAGAAAGGTTGCGGAGTTCACTTATAAGGGTTGGGCCATTGTACTACCGCTACGGGGTTCGGTACTATCACATGGAGGGGACCGTGTACTATGCTCGAATCTCGACCGGATCTGAAGCATCGGGGATCCCACGGTACGAGGGTGTCGATTGAGAGAGTATGAGTATGATTATGAGTACTTCACGTTGCGGTACAGATACGCTGGATTTGAAATGCACGAGCAGGTCTCGGGGCATCCCAAGTCTCTCTCGATCCAGATCGAATCGCTCGTCTTCTATGCACGTTAAAGAAATTGGGTCCTCACATGGGTCCCACCTTGGATGACAAGTGTGAACTGCATTCCGATCCGTTTAGGATTTTCCTGAGCACCCCAGACTAATCATGAGAAAATATTGGCCTATGAGATGTGCCAACACAATAATGCAGTTCCTGCTTGTCCTACTCTCTCTCTCTCTCCTGCCCCCCATCTCCCCGCCCAATGCTCTCAACTCTAACACCCTCTCTCCCTCTAACAAACCACCGAGCCCTCATCCGACCAACGAGCCACTGTGCCGCCCCTCCAACTCGTCCGTTGCCTCCATCGTCGCCAAATTGCTGCCCCTTCGCATCTATGCCCTCCCTCTCTCCCTCCAAGTCGCGACCAAACCCTCGTCTAACTGTCCTCTACCTCAGCCTTGAAAGGTACAACACATGTCGCAATCTCAATGCCCTTTCAATTTATTGCGCTGGCCAATATTTTCTCGATTGACCAGAGTAAAAGCATGTGCACTGTATTGAATTACTTACATGTGGCTATGACGAGCTAGTGCCACATTTCTCTCAGGCGTCTAGGTGGCCCGTTGGATGATGAACTGGGAACACGACAAGCTCTTCTTCTAGGATATTGGATGGTCTTGCTCCACCATATTGGTGGATCCGATACATACATCATTTCCCGGCGCGTAGCCTCCGCTGTTGTTGGCGGTTGGAATATGGCAACAATAAGTTCCGCACTAAAACCCGCACTGGTAATTCTGTATTGCACTCCGAATGTTTGCGCCATGACCTCTTTGCCTGTTCAAATCTGGATATGGAGTTTTGTTATGGGGCTTAGACGGGTAAAGTTTTTGGTGTTGAGCTAATTGGCAAAACGAAGCGAATGGACATGTTAGATTAATTTGATTTGGTTTGCAAACGGTTGTGAAAACCCCACATTTGAAGAGAAGTTGTGTTCACACTCGTTAAAGGGCTTAGGGAGTTGAATCTTGTGGTGTGGAACGGCACCATCCTCACTTTTGACAACCTCATCAGCGGTGGAAAGTAATTGCTTCCTACCTTGAATCCATTTTGCTAACAAAACTGTTATTGAGTTGTTTTGGATTTTGATCCTTGAGATGCTAGTGTTCTTATCTTAGTTGTGTTTTACATGGTCTCAAGTACACCTATCCAAATGGGTTATAAACCCATTTTTTAACCCATATATGATGAGTTTAAATCGTTATATGTATTAGTTATGTTATGTATGGGTTTAACCATAGCATGAGTTTCATATACATTTACAGCTTACTTAAACCTAACTAACTTTAATACTCTTTTTTCATTATCTCTCGCCCTCATTCTATCTTGTGCTCACTTATTCTTCACTCTCGACTCAACTTGGGTCTGAATTTTCCTAGATTGGATATATAGGTTGAGTCGAGAGTGTAAGTGAGCACGAGAGATTTTTGGCAATATCGGCCAAGTTAAATATAAGTTGAGTTGATATGAGTCAATAGATATGCATTTCCTAAAAATGTGTCAAAATTGGTTAAATTGGTTTATTTTAGTCGGACTGGTCCGTCTTACCCATTTGATGGGTCTAGTTTCAAGGTTTCGGCTCCATAAGGTTCTTTCTTAGAGCTTCAAAAATACAGCTTGACCTCTTTGGACTAAAAAACGGGCAGATTCGATTCGTTGAATTTATCCCTCTTTTCTTATGCATGAAGAATTATGCATTAGGTTCAAAAGAAAAATACAAAACCAATGTCAGAGGATGGAGTTTATAAGATTACCTTTGTGTAAGAATAGCGATATAATTTCTCTAATTCACTTGGGCTCCTGGCAAAGTTCTCGGTAGTACTATTCACACATTAGTTTCATGGAACGATATAGGCAACCAACCATTTGGCCTTCCAATTAAACAGCAGAATATGCTTCTCTTCACGAGTCACTAATAGTGACTCACTATAACCAATTTCGGCGGACCTCATCAAGTATACGTTCAAATGAACCCAGTCCCCCGCAGCTCTTTAGTAATAGAAAAGAAGAAACGTGATCAATAATCCAAACGAGTCATATTTTGGAAGTGTAACATAATCTATGTAAACATAACCACGGCCTTTTACTTCGCCTATAGTACTATTACATATTGGCTAAAGTTTCACATTCTCTACAAAACATGTCTCGTCGAAGTAAATCTGAATTCTAAGGAGAAAGTGCATGGAATGCCTTTTTCTTTTGGCACTTCTAATAACTTCTACTCTCCTGGAATAGAAAAGAAATAGTAATACTTGTTAGCACCTGGCATTATCACATAACCTTCAATTGACACCTCTATGGTAACTAATTAGAGACAAGTCGATCTCATATGACGATGATAATGATGATCATAGATAAAACAATGATAATGATGATCATAAATAAAACAATCATGTCAAATTAATTCGCTTCTAAATGAACAAAATAAGGATGCATCTTATAGGTGATCCTTCTGCACCAAGCAATATTTAAGGCAAATCTGGACTCTATGCACTATTTCGAGTATATCTTTGAGTATCAAGCCCTCAACGAGAATAATTTCCCATAGTTTTACCACGGTGTCAATTTCTTGAGCCAAGCTTCATATGAGAATGCAACGATGTATAATCCTAACAAAATCACCAACACTAGTCTGGTTTTGAAATGGTAATTCAGCAATGAAACATGGTCATTCTTAACTTTGATGGGGAAATTTGTCATACGCCAAATTAATTTCTTTCCCAACTTTCAAGGAAGATTAGATGGGATGGAATCAAATCATCATACGCATCAACAGAAAGATAATCAATTAGCACAAACTGAGTCATGCAAGATTGCATCTCAATCTCAGACATGTAGCAACTACAAGTTGCTGAACTAGAAAGAAAATAGATGATCAAGTTGCACTATTTCTCAAGGGTAGGCCTAGAAAAAAAATGAACCTGCATAGTGCTCAAAAGCCTGATAGCAACATATGCTTGAGCATCTCTTACACACGCATGTCTCTAGAGATTAACCGAGCATCATGTCTTCATGTCAACTGTTATTACAGTACCATACTGCGATGGCCTTGTATACCCACCAGCAACACGGAATGCCACACTTCAGAAGAGAAAGATGACAAGTTTGTGCAGGGCTCAAGCCAATGTCCATTGCATAAACGTACTCACTTACTAAGAAGAGACAAGCTCGTGTAATGGACATTGCCCTGAGCCTTGCGCAGACCTTGCAAACGCAAAAACGACCCAAGAAGAGAGAGCTTGGACTCGGGGGAGACTGGAGAACACTTGAGCTGAACGAGGCCACGATTCTTTCCAGCTTTATTCTAAGACTGTGTGGATAGGTCAATATGATCTGACCTGGGAAAAAGATTGCACAGTTTAGGGTTGGTCATTGTACTGCCGCCGCGAGGTTCGGTACTGCCATTTGGAGGGTTTGTGTACTATGCTCTCGACTCGTCGCTGGATCCAAAGCATCGGGATTCCAAGGCACAAGGGCTTTGTGTAGATAGAGCATGAGAACTTCCTTTTGACTTCACGCTGCGGTGCAGATGTAGTGCGGTTCTTATCCCCTCGCGCACGAGCAGGTCACCGTGCGTCCGCGCTCCCCTGATCCAGATCGAATCGCTCTTCTTTACATTAAAGAAATTGGGTCCGGCAAATGGGTCCCACGTTCGATGGTGCATGTGAACTGCATTGGGATCCATTTGAGGTATTTTTATGTCTGAAGTAACTATGATGGCAGCCGAAATTGGTGGACTTATCTGAGGGAGGGACAGTAAGGGCACCATACTGAGCCTTTACACGTGGCGGCAATGGGCTAATGCGACGTTTCTCTCGGGCGTCTAGGTGGCCGGTGGAATGATGAGCATCGGAACGAAGACAAGCTCTTCTTCTTCTAGCTCTAATAATAATGCAGTTAAGGAGCGAAAGATTTCATTTTAAGGGCGCAAAGTACAAAGAGAAAGAGGAGGAGGTGATTCATCAATCGGCATCCATGGCTGTTTTCATGACACACTCTATCTCTCTCTCTCTGGTTTAGATCATTTATTGCTCATCTTTTTGTTGTTGTAATTGATAAGTCATCGTGATCTTGAGTGATTCCTTTAACTACGAACGTTCCTCATGTTCGCATGAGGTTGTTCAAATCTCAATGGTGTCTTTGTAACGGTTTCCATGTCTACAATACCCTAAACAGCAAGCGAACAGGGAATTGATGGATTGATGAGAGAAACAGAGGCAAGTGCGATCGGGTGTCTGGTAGGGTTGTGCTCGCTGGTGTCCTCGTCTTGCTATTTAGCAAGATCGGTGTTGGCCAAGTTCCATGGATCGTCATGGCGGAATAACCGACATCACAGCGGGAGCGAAGAAAGAGGAGGAGGACAACAACGATACTCCAAATAATGAGCTGCCAAACACCCTTCTTTTTATAGGTTTAAGTGATCTTAATCTTCGTAGCTCCGCTTGAGCAAGCTGCGAAAAAGATTGAAGAACAGCAATCATGGGGTTTTGAACTTGTGACTTTATCTTTCGACGCAGAAGCTGTAATCGGAGCGATTTTGGAAGATTGTCAAACAGATCTGCTCGTGGACATTACAAGTGTCCTGTCATTCAAAAAACTCCAAACCGGCAGCTCTTGTGATGTGACGGTGATTGCATAAGAATTTCATATGCGACCCAGTAAAGCTAAAGATCAAAGGAAGGTGCGGAACTAGAATTACACAGTAGACACTACATGACTATATGTAAATTGAAACTGACCTCACGACCTGCACAGACTTTAAGAGAGAGACGAGGGCGGCGAAGGGAGATTACCGCCACCTTGCTGGCAACCGTCGCCAAGTCATCGGCGACAATCGTCAAGCCCACCCTATGTTTAGCGTTGGGTCGTCGGATCATTGCAGGGCAAGCGAGGGAGTCTACTGCTGCCAGCGTGGTCTTCCGGAGAGAGACGATAAAAGAAGAACGAGAAAGCCTGGAGGCCACTCTAATTTGGTGTTAATAGGGCGATGCAATTGTACAAGCCTGCATTGAATTTAGGAACTAGAGAAGAGCAACGACAATCCATTGTGAGGCGCTGCAAAGGACGGCTAAGGGATGCTTGGTCGCGAGTGCCAAAGACAGGCAGCAGTTGGGCCTCCCAATTGCGTCGGGGTCCTACCCTAGCCACAGCTGACTTTGAACCACGATATGGTGAGGTTCAGGGGTGAGCAATCGGATCCATTCATCCCGGAAATCGAATTGAATCGGTTTTACCCGATCGCTTCTAGGCCAGTTCACGCGGGTCTCACCTTGATTCCTGAGTAAATATTGGGTTCCATTTAATTATCGGCTAGAAGTCGTTTGAACCGGTTTCGAGGCCGGTTAGGCGAGGGATTGCCGCAAGCCCAACGGCCCAGTAAGGCATAGGGATTGCAGGCGACCTTTGGCGTGGGCTTGCCACAAGCCCAACCGCCTCTCTCTCTCTCTCTCTCTCTCTCTCTCTCTCTCTCTAGATTATGTGAGTCATTTTCTTTACCTTTTACGATTTTCAATGACATATTAACCAATTGTTTCGATCGATGCTGACGACGTAGAAAATCAATGTTAATATTTTAAGTCATACTATATTTAGAATGACCAATATGAAGGATGTAATTGAAGATCAAAATTTTCAAAAATTTGATTCGACCTTTAAAAAAAGTTTAATTATGTGTACACAAATAATTACATGCATGAGTGAAAAGTATAAAAAATACCCGAACTTATTGCACTTGAGTTAATCCTAAACTTTTTAAATTAACCAATTGAGTTATTAACCTTTTGATAATTAACTAATATGGTGTCCATCCTGGTCGAAAATTACTAACATTGATGACAATCGTATTATATGACACAATCAGTACTTACATAAATAAATTTTATAATTTTTAAATACTTTTTGATTTTTTTTATAACTTTGAGCTTGACTAACTACAGGCAAGGATTAGGTCTAGGTGATGGCATTATGCCCTCACCAAGCATGAGCGAGGGCCTTTGAACCTTCGCCCAAATCTAGGCAAAGATCGACACCCTTGTTTGTTGGCCAACAAAGGCCATGATGCCCTTGCCAAGATCCATGCTAGGGTGCCAAGCCCTCACCTAGATCTAATTGAGGGGCTTGGGAGCTTCACTTGGCCAGCAAAGGCATCATGGCCCTCACCTAGAACCAGCAAAGGTGTCATGGCCTTTATAAGGCAATAGGTGAGGATAGCAGCCTCTTCTAAATTTGGGCAAGGGCCCTAACACCCTTACTTGTGGCCAGTAAGGGTGTGGATATGGCTAGCAAGGGGTGAAGTTCTTGCCAAGTAAGGCTTGCCTAGCAACCTAATCAACCCATAATAAAAAAAAATTAAAAAAAAATTAAAAAATTATTCACGTCAATACCAACAGTATTATATATAAGGATTGGCATATATATTAATGATTTCCAATTAAAATTAGTCGAATAGATTATATTAATATATTGTCAAAAAGTTTATGACTCAATAGAAATACTTGAAATATTCAAGATTGAAGTAACGAGAATGTAATAAATATAAGATTTTTTTGGCAGATTTTTGGATGCACAATGGCGTAATCTATCTTCATTGTAGTCATCATGTGAGTCTGTGAGAGTCATAAGGCAATGATAACTATTTACAACACCTGCGAATTACAAGTTGTTCTCATTTTTAAGAACATCGTTTTTAATTTTACGAAAAGGGAAAGAGCCAAAAGAAAAGGTCAACCTCGCACTTCCCTTTCCTCCTACATATAAGACCGGCCTGCGAAAGCGAAACAGGAGAACGATAATCAACGATGGAGGAGGACTCCGACGCCCCGAAGGTCGCCGGCGAGATCGAGACCGCATCGCCCCCGGAGCCGACGTCGTCCGCGAAGAGGAGCGTCCGGACGAAGGTGCCGGAGGTCGAGATCCACCTGTACCGGCAGGGCAAGGGCCCCGTCGACGTCTTCAAGACCAGCCTGGGCGGGTGGGACCAGGACCAGCTCGAGGTCCGGGACATCCTCGACAAGTACGGCCTCAAGTCCATCTTCGCCTTCAATCCCGGGTCGGGCCGCGGCGCCCCCATCCGGTTCAGCCCCAGGAACGGCCGCTCCATGCTGCCCTACAAGGACGGCGCCCTCATCTACGTCGACGGGGAGCCCAAGGTGAGGGGCCCGCTCGCGTTTCTTGATTTGCTATCGTGTCTTTTTGGGTCTCTCTGTTTCCGCGGAATCTTGGGTGGGTGTTGCTCGTTCTTGTGGAATTGGCTTTTGATCGCGGGTCGGCGTGGAGGGATTTGAATAGTGCGATGGGAATGCGGATGCTGTGAGTGGGTTGACGTTCTGTCATTTGAATTGTGATGTCTGTACTGGGTATTGTTTAGAGAAAGGAAAAAGGAAATATGCAATGATTTCATCGGACTTACTTAGGTGAATTTTGGGACTTTGTTCTGATAGCTTCACTGTCTTGCTCATGCCAACTGCAACAGAGCGTTGTTGATGGTTATCTCTAGCTATAAGTGGATGTCTCTTTGTTTTCTGGGTTAAGCAGACAGCTTGTCTCTGTTACTAGAATTGGAAACATCAAGTTGAATGCTATCAAATTGGGCTGAATGATTGCTTTGTCCAGGTGGCCAAGGCCCCAGAGTGAACATTGAACTTTTGATTAATCTGCTGAGGGATTTGATATCTTATGCTTTCTGGTTTCAAATGGTCCCATTCCGTGCATTGCACACTATCGAAATAGAATGTGTCCTTTGTTAGTCAATGTCCATCTTCCAAACAGAGCATAGGATATAACCAGTCTATCTGTTTTCTTATCCTATCCTAGCAGGAATTGACATTCCGGCTACCGAATGCAGCCCTAGAATGTCACTCGACATCATTGGAAAGTTTTCCAAATAGTATGGAGTCGTGTGCATGTCATGAACTAATTGATGATTGCAGTTTAGATAACTGATCCCTCGCAGGTATCCCAATGATATAATAACAATGATTGGAAAACTTCCTTTTCTCAATCCTGATATCTAGCGACAGGAATGAAGGTTTAGCTAGAAATGGAAAAGAATGAGCTTCATGTGTTTGCACCTACACCATGTGCACATTTTCATTGAAAGTACTGTTTCCATGGCTTATTTGCAGTGCAGAATGTAAACTGACTGACAAGTTTTCATATGTTATTGTCCTTTAGTTATGTATGCATGTCATTTTTGCCTCAAAAGCATGGCCTACTGAAGTTACTTATGATGCTATATCACCATTTCTAGTTTCCCTGCAAGTGAATAATCCTCCATGTAGCTTGCACATATTATTTCCCGTGTATTGGGTTGATCACTGTGTGTACTTACATTATATTGTCGCATAACGATACTACTTGTGCTCCAATTGTAGGACTCTTTGGTCAAGCCCATTACCAAGATCTTAATTGGCGTAGCAGTCACGGCTCTCTTGCTATCATTAGTTTCCAAAGAACATCCAGAGTGGCTCCACAAGTTGAACATCTTTGGTGGGAACTTCCCTCCATGGATCCTAGCATGTGTAGTCATTGTTTTCACTCGCATGAGGAAGAGAACTAAGGACTTGCTGAAAAAGTATGGTTGGTGAAGCAAGGGGACTCCGGCATTCAACTTCTGGTTTGATTTTCGCCAATGTCCTCGAGTCTTGTCCGAAAGAGATGCTAGTGACTCATTTATTTTGGAATTTGTTTCTGTAGTGAAGTGAGCAATAACGGGTAGTAAACAAATCCTTTTTGGAAGTGAAGGAAATTTTGCAGGCAAAAGATTTGCCACTCGTGCACAGTTCAGATGCACAATGTAATGCAAGAATTTTTTAAGCCCACTTGTGTACGATATCCCTATTTTTTCTACGATTGCTTTGCACTAGGTCATGATGATTGGACGTCTCGTAATGTCCTCTAAATCATATTTATGACATGTTACGATGTTTTTCTACTTAATTACGACTACGCGTCATTTTGGAGTATCGTACACATGAGGCTCCGGACAGCGTCTGCCCTCAGTTATAGTTTTGTGCTTCCTTGTTTCATATCTCCACAGTTACAAAGTATTCCACTGATTGTTACTGGAACATGGTTGTTTTGGATGATTCAACAATTGACGTAAGAAGATTAAACAGACACTGCGCACAAGATTTAGTTCTTTCTGAACACCCTCGGTAAGAACTGTTGGATGTTCACACAGTATGTTCCCTCACACCCGCGTGATGACACTGTATATGCGGGAGGTACAATTAAGCGAGAGAATGGAAGAGGAGTGTACCGAACGTCTAGAAGGATAGATGATTTCTCTGGTTCGGTGACAATAGTTCGGAGGAGAGAACGGCTCACGTATCGCAAGACTCGGAATCCTACTCCTTCCGAGAGCTTTCTAAGCTACGACATGTTCGTCATTGATTTTCTTGGTTCTCTTTTTATTTGAATCGTCCTGCAACGCGTTTGTCCATATAGCGGAGCTACTGAAGTCTTGTTCCTTGTAAGCCCGTCTGGTGCATGCTTCCCCACCGAAAGTTTGAAAATGACAAATGTATGTGAAGTTCATACAGTTTTTCATATCAATATCCGCGAGCATTCCACATTAAAAAAAAAAACTGAAAACGGTAAGTTCGCAAGATTTGCAACAAGTTTTTTAAAGCGAACTAGTTTTCTTCTTTTTTTTCTCAGTTTGCCAGTATCTTTTTGGGCAACATCTGCAGCTAGGGTCAAACAATTCCTTGTTGTGTATACTTGACCAGCGCGTAACAATCCCATCACATCAGCGTAGAATTCAATTGTAAAATAATTCATCAATGAATCAAAAGGCATCCTGATGGCAAAAAAGGGTTAAACCAGTACACCAAATTCAAACACTCCGTTTGGATAACAACCAAAAAGAAGCAGCCGAGATTCTGCATTTTGCAATCAAAAGATAGGGCGACTAATGCAGGATATCTTGGTCGAGAAAATTAGTTGCCGAGGGCGTGGAAGAGGTATCAACAGAATCCCAAAAAATGAAGGAATTCTGCAATCATAGATATTTTATAATGTTCTTGTCAAGTCGTTCTTGATCAGCATGCACATCCGCCTCTTTGCTCTGAGTCTGGAACAGCATCTGGGATGCCCTGGAAATATCTGCAAGCAATTTTGAAAGATCACCACAAAGCAAAGAGAATTGATTACACAATGTTCCAGCATAAGCCTTGTCAAAATAATATTAAATTCTCATCGAAATCAACCAACATTTAATAACAGGAGCGCAAATATAATGTCTCCCATGTAAGGGCAAATTATAAACATAACTTTCTCATTGAAGACTCCATTGATTTCAGCACTTCCAGTAATTTGTACAACAAATTAAGAAAAGTTATGAATGGATTATTCCAATTGCACAAATTTACATGCATATCATGCTACGCTTTCCATCACAACCTTGAAAAAATCGATCTCCTTTCGTTTTCATGACCACACCTACATGGCGCAGCATGCATGTATAATTACATTCATAGACAATATGATGACATCTTCCATCACATGTATCATTTCATCTTGTGTCCTAGACCTCAAAAATTTCTCATGTTTCACCTTACACCTCAAAAAGAAAATTTTTGATTAATTGATTACACTCAAATTGATCTTGTAAAATAATTACACCTCCATAGTTGCCATCAACAATGCTTCCATTTATTTAAAAAACAAGATTATATTTGCAGACCAAAGAAAATCTCTAACATTTGCAGAGTCAAGAGAAAGGAATCCTGGAATAGGACGGTGAATCATAGAATCTAACTAAATACATGGTACAGAGGATGAATACAACATAAGTACCTAGTAACCTAGTACATATTAGAAAGAGAACAGAGTAATATGAATTGAAGTAAAATGATAAAGACTTGAAGATTGACAAACACTCCAAATTTTTTTCAATAATGACAAGCACAATTTTCAACCCTTTCAGATGGAAGTAACTGTAGTTCCAAGTTGCACTCTGTTTTTATTTCATTAATGGAAGGAATATTCCTTATCATTCAGTGAGTTGTCAACGCCATATTTTTGCATCTCTAAGTCATATGATTCCAATTTCATTGATAAGGCTAAAAAAAGAAGGTAAAGTTACCTTTTTAGAGAAATCCGCATTCAGATTACTTTAAAAATTCCAAAGCCTAACATATTTCTGACAAGATATATTGAATGTGATATATCTCATCTACGTAGTTCTATTAGCCAAACAAAAGTGGCTCAAGATGCTGTAGACCCTTTTGAGCAATTAGAAGATTTAAATCACAAGAGTAGCTTGAAATTAGATCTGTTTTATCATTTCAAGATCGTACGCGTTTCGGTAAAATTGACAAAGCTAAAAGTGCATCTTTAATTGTCCTTATTTACAAGGTCACAAACTCCAACATTGATTAGCTTACCTACATCCTCTCCTCCCCAAAGAATTTGAAGGTTAAGTTTTAAATTTCCTCACTGAAGTTTTTTCCTTTCCACTTAATTCCATATTTTTAACAATTAAAACATCACAAGATTTCCTGCTTATTGGTTCTCAAAAAAATCAAATGGTGATTTCCTGAATCTAGAGTTAATCTTCTCCAATATTATTATATCAAATTGAATCAATCTTACGTGTTAGATAACCATAGAAAATGGAACAAATCAATTACCTATGCCATAAGCAAACAAGTTACACTTACATGTCATGTTCATGATCGTTAGCAAGAGCAGCTTTAGCAATACACAAAAATGAGGCATCAACATTGACGTCCTCCTTAGCAGATGTCTCAAAGTAAGGTATGTTCCCTTTTGAGGCGCACCAATCCCTAGCTTTCTTCTCGGAAACCTACGGAAGTTATCATTGAGTAAAGGAGCAGGAAGCAAATGATTTCGGCCAGGAGTGCAACTACAAGTGCTTACCACTCGACTATTGCCACCATCTATGTCAATCTTATTTCCAAGTAATATGAAAGGAAAAGTCCTTGGGTCTGCTGGGTTCGCCTGTTATGATAATAGTAATAAAAACCATGTTATGTCCCCTGCTTGTATAGAGGATGATGGTTCAAATAGAAAGTCATATAGTGGAGTTGTTCAGGAGAAGGTAAATAGCATACAGGGGGACAAAAGAAGAACATGGTCTAAGCTTTTATTGCTTAAAATGAGCCAAATGGCCTTATCCAAGAGGGCAAAAAAGAAAACTTTACCACGAACCTGCTTCAAAAACTCATCATGCCAGTTATCAAGAGTGTCAAACGATTTCATCACATTCACATCATATACTAAGACACAGCAGTCCGCCCCTCTGTAAAATGCAACCCCCAGGCTCTGAAATCTTTCCTGTCCGGCCGTGTCCCATATCTACAATCGCAAAACACCCCATGTATGTTAAAGACATGTATCAGTCAGCGACTAATTCATCATTGACAGAAACAACCATTCTAACTTTAGACTCACTTGCAGGGTGACCAGCTTATCATCAATCTGGAGTTCTTTGGTAACGAAATCAGCACCTATCGTAGCTTTATACTGCTGACTAAACTTCTTGTGCACATATCTGTGTAAAGGGTCAAAGAATATCGCGCAGGCAAAACCGAAAACCACTGTGACAGAGCATACAGTTCCCAGTAAGGACCAACGGAAAGCAATGCACTAAAAGTTTAAAGAAAACGAGTCAATGTCCCCGTCCATCACTCCTCCACTGGGAAAAAAACAAGACTTTATAATTAAATTAAATAAATAAATAAATAAAAAGATGGCAAAGCCAGAACCAAAAGCGAAAGTGAGATGGTGCTAGCTTCACAATGCCCAGCGGAATTCAAACACGTTAACACAAAAGCGCTAATTGGTGGAAAAACACGACCAACCCGCAACGCACGGGCTTCCAAAGTGGCCGAATCTCGCAGCCCCCTCACGGGGGTTAAAAGGAAAACAGAGAGATTCACCATTCACCACCGCCGACGTGTCGGTGGACTGACCAAAAGGATACTGGTTCATCAACGACGTCTTGCCAACCCTAAACCAAGAGCAAAATCGAACATCAACCACAAACCAACCCAGCCCAACCCGGGAAGCAGAGAAACGCGCGAGAAAGGGAAACGGAGAGATCGAAGGGAAAACCCTAAAAAGCGCACCCGCTGTCGCCGAGGACGATGACCTTGAGCAACGTCCGCCTGCGCACTGACATCGGAGGAGATTTCGATTCGAATCGAGGGCCGGCCGGCGTCCGTCCGTGGGGAGGATGAAGGAATAATCAATCCGAACCAAAAAAAAGAAAAAGAAAAAAAAAGCTCCCTTTTTTCTTCCCTTCCGAAATCCAAATCTGGGAAACGGAGGAGATCGCGACAGGCGAGCACAGCACGGCGAGCGAGTCGGTTGAGGAGGAGGGGAGCTGGAAAGGAGCGCCGATTTCGATGCCTCTCTCTCTTTCTCTGCAAAGTTGTTTCGCTTTGATGTTGCAGTGTCAGTGAGGAGGAGAGTCGATTCTGTCCCTATTTAATTGAAAGCCGGCCGACATTAATGACGACGTCGATGGGGGCGGACGAGGGGGAAAAGACGTACGGCGGCGCTCGTGTTCATCGACGTGCCGACTTGGGACTCTCTCCAACGGATTTTATTAAATTAGTGATTGAAAAAATGAATATTTTATTTTTCGAGCGTGCTTTTTTTTCTTTCTCGTGATATACATATATATATATATTATTGTTAAAAAAAGATATGCACGTACTAATTTCCCTTGGTATATTACCAAAAAGAAAGAGAACTCTAAGCGTTTTTATCAATTTAGTCATAAAACTTTTTAATTTAACCAATTTTGATTATAAATTTTTTTAAGAATTTGTCAATTGAATCTTTCAAACTAATTTTAACAATAAATCGTTAGCGTAAGCGTTGGCCGTCTACGTAAGCGATGTTGATCTTGACACGAAAAATGTTTTTTTTTTTTGTAATCTTTTAAGAATATTTTTGAATTTTGAATTTTTTATCTTTATTTTCTTTTTCTTTTTTTATTACGCTAGTGTGGGTCACTAGCAAGGTCTTCATCTAGATCTTACAAGGGCCTTGGCACCCTCTCCCGCAATCAATGGGGCTACCAAGTCCTTGAGCGAGACCATCCTAGCCTTGCTAGCCTTGAGCTTGCCCAAATCTACAGGGGCCCTTAATGTCCTCACTAGCGAGGGTCGGTAGTGCTGCTCATCAACACGATGAAAAAAAAATGTAAAGAAAGAGAAAAGAACAAAAAATTTTAAATTTTTACAAAATTACAAAAACTGTCAATATTTACTATTAGTCATGTCATTTAAAATAGTCAACATTCACATAAACGATTTCTGATCAAAATTAACCGGAATAATTTACTTGGCAAATTATAAAAATATTTATAATTGAATTGATACAAATATAATGAATTTAGGACTTTTAAGGTAAATTCGCTGATGTTCTTGTGTGATGGAATTACGTGAAAAACCCCCCAAAACATACTCCAGTTTTCAGTCAGTTTTCACTTTCGTACTCCTATCTTTTAAATTAGAAATTTGGTATTTAGTTTTCGCCTTTATTGACTGCTTTGCATCCTCATACTAGTTATACTTGTGAACTTACTTAGAAAAAAAAAATCATTCCTTTTTTCGAAAAACCTCCACCCAAATCCCAAAGACGATTTCCCCTTGCCACACATCGACATTCTGGTCAAACGTAAAGCAGCGCTTTCTTGGCAGAGTTTTAGGCGGCAAGATAATAATGAATTTATTACACCTATTTAAATCTCCAAACCCAAGCACGGCCACCACCGCCGTCGGCATCTGCTACGAACTCCTTCTGGTTCTGCAATTCTTGAGTTGTACTTTGTCTTGACAAACGTTCACCATTTCGTGATTAGCATTTATCAAGAATAGAAAGTAATCATACCACGAAAGATGCCCGTCACATGCCGCATGGCGGTCGCAACCTTGACCCGACTATCTAAATCGAGTTTAATAGTCGCAGGAGTTATATCGGGTCTCGTACACAAAGTTATCAATAACATACGCACCTCGCCATGGTAAGTCGCGTGCTAGTCATGCCGGACCGCCCCTAAATGTCTTGGACATCCATGTCGGGACGAACCCTTTTACACCGATGCAGATGCAAAAGAAATCAAACTCCAGTGGGAACGGTTCTCCGAAGAAATACCACCGTATGTCTCTCTTGAGTTCCTTTTTCTGGCCAGAACTGAAAATAGGTTGTTCATGAACGTCATCAACGATTGAGTCTCCCTCTGTAGTCCCCTTCGTGGCGAGCGACTTAAACTGCCCGTTAGCCCGGCGGAATGTGCAGAATGTGTCGCTATGTAATTCTTGACCATTATTTTATGTATCGTCTCCTCTTTTAGAAAGGAAGCTGTCATTTTATTTTCGGTAATTAATTTTTTCCGTCATATCACGAGCAATGTGAAGAAATCGACATGAATATACCATGAAAAACTCCTAACATAATCTTTTGGAATTTGCTCACCTGGAAAGATTTGTTATAATATTTTAAAAGTAAATAATGCATTTATCTAACAGTTTAAATTTTTGGGACATTTGATAGTAGTATCATATAATCTCACAAAATTGGGCATGATTTTCTTTCAAATTACCTGAAAAAATGGACATAAAGCCTCAAAGAAACATGGGCACATTGTAGCTTAAGTACGAGAATTCAATGGTAATTAATAACACTAAACGATCTCAATGACACTATACGAGTATTATTGCAGCACCAACCGTAATTGTGGAATTGCCAAAATAGCTCAGAATCCCGATCACACTCTTTATGCTCCATCGATCCTCCATTTACTCGGTGAATTGATAACTCTCGTACCTCATTCTGCAATCTACGAGCTGCACCTGTGCCCCGGTATTGGACGGGCACCCATTTATTAAGTCGGCCCTCGCATTTTGTAGGCACAAATTGCAATAAAAACACGAAAGAAGCCCATTACAAGTCGCATGGCCATAGCAACCTTGGCCTGAGTCTGTAGATTGAGCATAAAGGTTGTAGCCAGTGATTGATGTTTCCTCCACCAGCTCATCAAGGACGCTATTCATTTCTTGGCGGAAAGGAGAGCTATAGGAGAACTTGATGCCATTGCAAATTTTGTACATTACGAAAGTGTCAGGCAAACAATATACGCTGAACCGAATCTAAAGGAACCAAATTCCGACTGCCAGGATTCCTCGGAAAGCAGCCATTTTGAGCCTGTATATAATTCCTTAATTTCGCTGTAAGCTTGCTATGTAAAGAGGCGGCTGATGAAAATCACAGTCAATTACGTGTCTTCTCTAGTAGGAGTGTGCATGGTCCGGGCGGGCGGTTCCCGACCTAAAACCGGGAACTGACCGTCGGGAACCGACCGTTAAGAACTAGTTCTGAAAAATTGGAACGGGGAACCGTCCATTAATTGCATGGATCCACCCGGGAACCGGACCGCCGGTCCAACCTCCACGCCTTCCCCTTTTCGCCTTCAACCGGTTGCGACCCTTGCTCCACTTCCGTCTCGGCCACCACCACCATCTTGGCCACCGCCTACGTCGTCTCCCACTCCTCCCTCGAGACCGACAATAAGGAGGACAATGGGGACGATGAGCCGTTCTTAGACCTAGAGTTCGCCCGTCCCGAAAATGAAGATGATGGGGAGAAGCCTGAGAAGGGAGAGGAGGAAGAGGGGAGGTAGAAGCGGGACGAGCCTAACAACGAATAGGACGATAATGATAGTGAATGTGGAGGTGGCGACAACATGCAGAGAGAGTTCAAGTTCGAGGGAGGAAAAGAGAATTAACTCACTGTTTCGCCTAGTTCGAACTAGGACTCAAAGGGAGATGAGTAAATTCAGAAGTGAATCTGAGAAGAAGAGGGAGCTTGGGGAGATTTTGAATTGAGAGAGACGAGATGGAGTAGAAGAGTAGTGAATTGAAACAAGATGGTGATTGGAGCCCTAAATTTTAGATTTGCTAATTTCAAAATTTTTTTAATATTAAAAATTAATATATTATTATAATATAACCAATCTAGTTCGGGTGGACGGGTGGGCAAATCCGCCCATGGAAGGAATGGACCGGACCGGTTCTCATAACCATGGTTCCCTTAAGAACCATCGGTTCCGGGCGGTTCCAGTCCGATTCTAGGCGGTCCGGACGAATCCCGATTCTTTTGCACACCCCTATTCTCTAGTACTATATAAAGAGGCCGTTCGTGAAGATCATCATAGTTTCCGATGCACGTTGGATGTTCCAGCTTACGATGTCTTGCTCATGCTTTTAATGTGTTTCTCCTTGTAATTATCACTGAAACCAAGATGATATGTCACTGTTTTGGCTACGAGCATTCAAGAGAAATCTTCCATCCACGTGTTTTATCATTTTTGGCTTTGGAATTCTTGGTATTAGAGATCAGTCTCTGCTTGCTTTCTGGTCACATTGTCTTTATCTAATTTGTATCGTTCGGAATCCTCCACTACGTACTCATGCACATTATGATTATTTTCAATATCAAGAGATACATCATAAAAATTAAAAATTTATAAATGATATTATAAATTAAACTAAAATTTAGATACTACATTGAACACATTAAAAATTTTGAGACGACATTAACATTGTGTTAAAGTTCATGATTCATTTATGTTATCTTTCTTATTGTTTCGATATTGGTGTAATGAGTCGTTTTTCTTATTTAATATAAAGCTAGTCCAATTAATGACAACGGATTTTTTTTTCATTAATTTTTTAACTGAGCATTTTGAGCCTTATATTTTTCTTGGGAGTAATTATTTTAACTTTTGAGAGTGTATACATCTGGTAATTTTTAAACTTCGATAAACATACTGAAATGAACTCTTCGACCGAAAGGTAAAATCAAAGCTACAGTTAATTTATCATTAACAAGGAAAAAATTTAGTGTGGGAAATGCAGCATTTACAAAAATGTCGAATATAATTTCCTATGTACATATCTTGGCAATAATAACACTAAATGCTATCTTAATTGCGAGTGATGACTAGTAATCCTTTTTTTTCTGTCAACTTACTCATTGGTAATATTCTTCCAAACAAATATCATCCATTCTCATCATAATGACCCATTTCCTTTTTGAGGTAGCCCAAGGGCTAGGCGAGGCTTGCCCAAGACACTGAGGATGACCTCGCTGACCCTCACGTCTGGATGGGAGGAAGAATAATAAATGAAGAAAAAAAAAGAGAAAGAAAAAAATAATAAATAAATATATTGAAAAAATATTTAAAATATTATTAAGAATCATTTATGTTAGTGTCAGCTAGCCAAAATTTGCTAATTGACTGAATTGACATAAATACAAAAAATTTAGGACTCAATTGACAAAAACAGGTTTAGAATTCAATTTGCACAATTATAATAGGTGTTGAGCATAAACCTAGCGTTTACCAAGCACAGAAAACAATCGTTGTGGAAAGGCGTCCATCACAGGCCGTGTTGGCCTGACGGCGTAAATTGAGTGATTCGGTCCCATGTACCATGTCATTGACGACAACATCCACCTCGCGATTGTAAGTCCCGCGGAGTTTGTACTTGAGCCCCCTTACATATCTTGAACATCGGAATGACGTCGGGCCAAGCTTTCACGCCGAACGATTTACAAAAATGCAAATACCTTTGTGAAGGAGCCCGAAATACAAATATCGTTTGGTAAAATTTACATTTGTAAATGACTTTTATTAAATTAAAAAAAACAAAAAAAAATTTCTATTTTCTTTTTGAAGTCCCGTGCCAGATGGCCGGATCCGGCGGCCGGACCGTCGGATCCGCACCCGGATGGCCGGATCGGCCATCCCGGGTCGCGCGATCCGGCGGCCGACTCCTGGGTCGCGAGATTCGGGTGGCCGACGCCTGGGTTGCGAGATCCGGGCGTCGCCTGAGGTCCGGCGACGGTCGCCGGTCGGCGACCTCGGCGGCGGTCGCGGCGGCGCCATCCCTTCGCGCCGGGTGGTCGTCGGCCTCCGATCAGCAGCTTGGAGAGGTTGGAGAAGATGAACAGTAACCGAGCTACTTGCATCCCCAAAATACAACTTCCCAAAGCACCTCAACCCTTGCATTCAGCTAAAGTCCCTTAGAGCCACTTGGAGATGCAATTGCATCTCGCCAAAGTCACCCAAAAAACGAACCAAACACCTTTACATTTGGCCAAAGGACTTTAGAGCCCAAATGAGCATTTGGAATGCTGAACCAAACAGGGCCGACGTCGGGCCAAGCTTTCACGCCGATGCAAACACAAAAGAACCAAGCTCCAGTGGCCACGGCTCTCCATAAAATCGCGGTTGTATTCCCTCTTGAGCTCCTTTTTTAGGCCAGAATTAGAGGGAGGCTCATGAACATCAGCAATTGAATCTGGTTCTCTAGTTCCATTTAGGCAAGCTGATTAATTGGTAATAGCCAGCTATAAAAATGGGTGGTTCGTGCAAATCGCCATATAATCCTCCGTCGCGGTAGAATGTTACTATGTAATTCTTCACCAGTATCCACTTTAGTGTGTTTGGCTCCTAGTACTTATCACATAAACCAAAGATGAAATGGACAAACACATCATTTTTTGATGATTTTTTTTTTCTTATGTGTTGAGGGTTCTTGAGGAATCCGCCATATAAATATATTATTTATGCTTAGAAGAATTCTTGGTATTTAAGACCAGACTACGTCGCCTTTCATTTTATATATATATATAATCTCAATGAGCATTTTATATACTTTACTCCTAAAACAATCTTGCAAAACTCGCCCACCATGAAAGACTCGACGTGATTTTTTCAATTTGCAATTAAGAGACATAAAGCATCGAAGAAAGTATGGACAACCATTGACAGAGGCAAAGAAAAGAGGGTTGGTGTATGGCAAAAAGACGCGTCAAATTAGTAAAGCTGATGCTATACTGCAATCAATCCGAATTTTGGCCACAAGAAAAAAAGAAAAAAGAAAAAAGCTTTCTAGACAAATCAAGCCCTGCCAACACAACTTTTAACATATTTTGAACTTCTACAAAAAATCAAATAAATAATAGCTTCTTGAGCCAATTCAAGTCCCCAAGCCTATATCTTTCGATGACATTATTCAGTGTAGTTTTCACATATTCAACCTCGTAAAATTCCTTCTATTCTTCCAATGGGAGACTCTTTTCCTGACACTTATGTTACGTCACTAAATGTACTGAAATTTTGGACCTTTTGATGAGCTAATCCCCAAGGATCAATGTAAATGTTATGTTCACGTGCATGGGGTAAAACTCCATCCCATAATATCGTAAGCAATAAGTTGCACATGTTGTAGATTACATAAGATCTTTAAAAAATATATTAGTAACACAACAGGATTTTCATTTCAACACCAACCATGCCAAACAATTTAGAATCCTAGTCACACTCTTTATGCTACATTGATTTCCATTCACTCAACAAATTGATAATTTTCATATCTCGTTCTACAATTTTTGAGCTGCATCCGTGCCTCGGAATTTTCCGGGCACCAAACCATGACCTCATACCTAGCATTTATCAAGCATAGATTGCAATCAAAACATGGAGGTCACCTATCACAAGCCACGTCACCATGGGAACCATGGCCCAAGTCCATAGCTTGAGCGTAATATTGGTAGGCAATATTTGACGTCTCGTGGACTAGATCATTGACTACCCGATCCATTTCATGGTGGTAACTACTCCTGTAGGGGAACTTCAACTCGTTACATGTTCGGCGCACTTTGGTTGCATCGGGCAAATAGTATACGCAGATGCAGATGCAAAAAAAGTCAAGACTCCGATGGTCAGGATTCTCTGGAAAACAGTCATGTCATCGTGCGCCTATTTATAGTTCCTTAATTTGCTCTAAGCTGGCTATGTAAACAAGTGGCTCATTAAATTCACAATTAATTGCGTCTCTTGCTAGTGCTATATAAAGAGATGGTTTGTGCATATCATCGTAGTTCCCGATGTTTTCTTTATTTTTGGGAGTTGAAATGATTGGTACTTGAGACGAGTCTATGTTTGCCTTGTCTTTACATTTTCTAATTTAATTTGAATAGTTGAGATTCCGCCTCATCTCCACATGTGCGCGCAGCGTAATGTAATTATTATCAGTTTCAAATCTCTCAATTTGTAAATGCAATTTCATTCTGATGTATTTATTTTGGGAGTTAAATAATGAGTTTGGATCTTTTCAAATTTTTTTGTCGGTAAGACGAGTCTGTGTTTGCCTTGTCTTTACATTTTCTAATTTAATTTGAATAGTTGAGATTCCGCCTCATCTCCACATGTGCGCGCAGCGTAATGTAATTATTATCAGTTTCAAATCTCTCAATTTGTAAATGCGATTTCATTCTCAGTACTAGTTTTGTCTAAATAATGAGAGGTAGAGCAAAGCGCCAATTTTGATCTCTGTCGGTGCGACTGTTCAGCGTGTTGTTTCAGCATACGAATCAATTTTCCTATTTGATTAAAAGCCAGCCAGCCAAACTAATGACGACTACAAGTCTCCGATAGAGAAAAAGTATTGCACTCATCAACGTGCCTACCCAAAATTTTCTAATGGATTCTGTTAATTATTAATTGAAAAGAATATTCTATTTTTTTTTATGTACTTTTTCTTCTGATATAGTAATTTTATGAAGTTATTTCTGTGAGTAATGTTAGAATAAGTCTCATGTTAGATTATTGATGTAATGTGCAGTAATAAACATATTATAGTGACTTATTAACTTAGACTTTTAAGTGAAGATGGGTTTGGTTGAATATATTAACGGGCATAGATTTCGATTATTTGCTAGCAGTCTCCCTTGGTGAAAGTATCAAGCTTCCACTGCACGCCTCCAACAAATGATATCAAAGTCAATGATTAATTAATGGGCCATAGCCAATGTGTATTGGCATTTGGTATTTATCTTAGGAAAGAAATCTCGTTGCCAATGTGGTTACCAGTAACCTTCATAGTTCGATTAGGCAAAAGGGACATGGGATGAAAGTGGGTGTTATTATATGGCAACATGGTCTAACAGTAGCCGTCTTGGTTCTCTATGGAGAAAGGGATGATGGATGAAGGTGGGCATTGGTGTTCTTGTGGTCCTCACCAGGTAACAAAGTAGCCATTTAAATTAAGACATGATGATGCATAAAGATATCTGAATTAAGAGGGAAAAAAATTATTAAAGTTGAGAAAATTTAATGCAAAATTGTCCTTGAATTGAATGACAACAAACCTAACACAAAGCTCATAAGTATGGGAAAGATTATTGAGATGCATAGGTGAGTTTTGTAAAAAAAGTTTCATATTAAAAAGTAATTAAATATTCTAATTGGCTCATAATTTATTGATTTAAATTTTGAGTAAAAGTAGGTCTTGCTGCATTTATTGACAAGCTTGAATTAGAGTTTTTCTCAGCAATCTCCCTTGATAAATGTAACGTAACCATGTTGCATGCTCCCAACAAATTTTCTAACTGTACTTCTCATGCCTACTAACAGCCCCTGTCAAATTTCTTGAATATGCTTCTTATAATACTAGGTTTGATAAACCAAGTCTTGTGCTGAATTATGCAATCATCGAGTTTTACTTGTGCTTCGATTTTGTATTGACAATCGCTCGCCCGTTGCAAGCTGCATGGCCGTAGCAACCTCGTCCAGGTTGCGTAGATTGAGTGTAATTGTCGTGGTAGTTGTTACATTGGGTCTCATGTGCCAAATCGTCATGATCACTTTCGCCTCATGATTGTAAGTCCTGTGGGGTTTGCGCTTGAACAATCTCTCTCTATCGTTTCTTTTTAGCAAGCTATTCAATTGCAGTATGAACGGGTGGTTCATGCAAATTGCCATATTATCCTCCATCGCGGCAGAATGTTACTAGGCTCAATTCCCTTTAAAAAAAAACATTAATTTTAGATCCGATCCTAATTTTACTGTAAAAGTCTCTATGTCTCGTAAAAAAATTATCCATTTTCACTCCAGACCTAATGTACCCCTTAGAGGTCCAACATGTGATTGCCAAGTGTACGCTTACTTGCTAACATGGATTTAAGGATATGAAAAAATAAAATAAAATAAATTTGTGATTATAAAATAAAAAGGAAATAAAATTCCTATGAAAAAAATATCCCCATCTCATTTTCATCCTCAATCAATCTCACCTCTCGCGGTGTGCCTACAAGCAAGATTGTTTCTTCGACCTTTCCAGCAGATCGTTCTCTCGCATCTACCTACGAATAATCCTGCTAGAGATGACTAGGATATTTCTCTAGGATATATTTAGATAATTAGGATGTTTTAAATGATTCTCTCCATTCCTCAAGATTGCATGTATATTTTCCTTGATTATGCATATCTTGATATGTAACCTTGAATAGTCCTTGATTATGCATATCTTGATATGTAACCTTGGATAGTTATCTAATAAATCTATAAATAAGCTTATATATTCTATGTTATGACACATATCGAAATATACATAAATTTCATAGTTCTGTTTACAGCGTTATTTCTTATTTGTTCCAAGAATAGAAAAACGATACTTGCACAAATTTCATGGTCATGAGTGCATGCTCCGTTGGGAGGGAGTGCATGCGACGGAGAGAAGGTCATCGGCCACGAACTCTGCTGGCGAGAGCACGGAACATCGGCTGTGGCACTTTTAATTGAGGATGAAAATGGGTTGGGGTTGTTTTCCTCAATAGAATATTTTTTCCTCTTGATTTTAAAATCATTAATTCAACTTGAATGAGCATTTTTCACTCTCTTTTTCGTTTAGAAAGTGAGCGGCACTTTTTTCAAAATGATTAATTTTCTCTGTTGATGATGAGGGGGAATCAGTTGTATACTTGCTTTGTATGCGACGTAAAAAGCTGAAAGAAAGCGTCGACAAACCATCTACGAGGCAAAGAAGACAGAACTAATGTTTGGCAAAGATTTCTCTAGTAATTAACTATCTAAACGATCTTTACAACATTATAAGATTATTATTGCAGCACCAACCACAATTATTCAATTGCCAAACAACTCAGAATCTCGATCACGCTACCAAATAAATCTTCCATTCACTCAACAAATGGATAATTTTCATACCTCATTCTACAATCTTTGAGCTGCTCTTGCGCCCAGGTATTGTTTGGGCACCCATTTATGAGATCATACCTAGCATTTACCAAGCATAGGTTGCAATCGAAATGTGAAAGGTGCCCAGCACAAGCCGCGTGGCCATAGCAACCTTGGCCTGAGTCGGTAGATTCAGTGTAGTAGTCGTAGCCATTATTTGATGTTTCCTCAACCAGATCATTAACAACACGATCCACCTCGTGGTCATAAGCACTCCTGTAGGGGAATTTAATCCCATTGCATATCTTGTACACTACAGTATTGTCGGGCAAACAGTATACCTTGATGCAGATGCAAAAGAACCAGATTCCGATGGGTAGGATTCTCCCAAAAACAGCCATTGCATGCCTATCTATACTTTTGTTAATTTGCTCTAAGGTTGTTATGTAAAGAGTTGGCTCATGAAAATGTCTCTTTCTAGTGCTATATAAAGAGGTGATTCATAGAGATCATCATAATTCTCAATGGACATAGGATGTTACAACTAACAATGTCATTCTAGATTATTATATCTTTCATTGTGTTTCTCCTAGTAGTTATCACTGAAACAAAGATCCATGTCACTGTTTTGGTTATGAGCATTATACGTTGACATTCACATCCATTACCGGCGAGAGAAATCTTCCATCTACAATTTTTTTTAATGTTTTTTGGCTGTCAAATTCTTGGTATCTAAGACCTATCTTTGTTTGCCTTCTAATAAGATATTTTCTAATCTAAGTTGAATCATTTAGATAATGTCTCTCATCTATATGCGTATGAGCAGGCATGCGTGGTAAGATTATTATCAATCCCGAATTTCACAAATTACAAATTTCAATCTAATTCTTTAAAAAAGGATGCAACGATTTCATTTTTAATATTAATTGTCTCCAATGATAATTAATGAGGAAATAAGTTTTTACGGGGGTGGTATTTAGAGTTTGAGACGATCAACATCAAAATCCAACATAAGAATCTCGCAAACCTGCTCCCAAGGCCTTTCACTTCAAAATCTAACTGGTTGGCTAAAGAAGAAACACCTACTAAAATTCTCATTAATTATCTAAAAGACTAAAAAGAACTACTCCTTAAAAATATATCTAATATAACTTCTCAGGAAAATCTATCTAATCGCCAACTTCCTAATGATTCCCCCAACTACAATCATGGCAATGCCCGGATTGCTAATCCATTGGCATTCTTCCAAAGCTTGAAAATTACTCCACCAGAGAAAACAACATTGCAACAAGATAATTCCGGCAAGAGGAGCAGGCTTTTTTACTGTGATTGGAACAGACATTTGGGTTTGGCAAGAGAGCCTCAGTGCCATTGTTGTGATGTTCCACGACATGTCCATACCTAGGCGACGTGTTGTTCCAGCAAGTTATGATAGCTTTCTCTTTAATGGACTGCACCAATATGAACAACACTAACCTCAATTGAAAGTGAGTGAAGCTTGCAAACGAGACAACGGACTTGAAACTCATGGACAACTTAAAGATTGTGGACAATGAATCTAGGAAAGAAGAGTTGATGGTGAATGGCGAATGGCGGACTGAAGCTTGCGAAGAGGAGGCAAAGAGTGACAAGGATTGGGTGAGTGGCGAAGACCGGGAGTGACGTGGCCAAGGATCAGGCGACCGGCAAAGACCGGGAGAGGCGAGAGCAACGGGGGAGACGAAGGAAGAAAACGTGAAAAATAGAAAATCATTTGGGGATTTCTTCAATTTTTTTATCTAATCACAAATTTTGACCAAATTATCCCTATTCAAGCCGTCAAAAATGGCCCTCCAATGAGCCTAGGCCTTTATTTAAAATTGATTTGGCCACTTAAGACCCTTTTTTGAAATAGAGTTCACTCTAGATTCTCGTTTGAGAAAATAACCCCACTTTAGGCCCTTAATTGAAAATTTCCCACAAATCAAAAAATGAAATTTCCTAAAACTACATGAACATTATCTAAAAGCAGTTCGACTAAATCTATCCAGGTAACCTAACCACCTAATTGAGGATACTTTCTACAATTTTTTTTATTTATTTATAAATTTTTTGAGTTCTTGTTTCTCCCTCTTTTCTAATTCGGTTCTTCATCTATTCCTACGAACGGGAACTCTGCTGAACCATCTTCCATCTTCCTTTTCCCATCAACCGCCACAGGAACGCAAAATAACAATGGAAGTCATGCTGGATAGCTAATGGAAACGATCGACATCACGTGTATGGCGTTCAGAAAACGTCAGATCTGGACAACAACATTAGACTTTGCTCATGGCCATATCTCAGAGACATATGAACGAACAGGTTGCGTGCGTTCGACCGGGGAATGAAATGAAGCATAATTAAGTCGAACTCAAGACACAGTTTCATTCCAATTCAGTTCACGAGATGTGCAATCAACGAAATAGACTCAAGCGGAAGCCGGTTTGGTCTTAATAGAGAGGATGAGATCTCTGTTTTCCTCCTTCACAGAACAGAGTAAAGATGTTGCCTGGTCAACGAAGCTAATTGCACCCGCGAGTGGCGATCGGATCGATGACAGATGCTTCCGTGATTAAGGATGATGATTGGAAGCAGGACCGGAGGAGGCACTCGAGCGAGATCAGGACACTCGGCCGCGGAACAGAGCGTGAAAGGGGAGCGGTCCGTGAAGCGTGGAGGCGGCGAATGACGTCACTCACCGGCGGCGACGACGTATGGGTTGTGGGCTGCACCAGATGGGCCTACTTTGATGAGTTCATGGGATTTTTTTCCTCTAATTTTGGGCTGTGGGCTGCACCAGATGGGCCGATCTTCTTTTATTTGTTTGTTCAACTGTTCGTTGTTATTATTATTTTTATGGTTATTGTTGTTGTTTTTTATCCTCGCAAAAAATGTACACTTGATTTGTCAAATAAAAATTCAGATGTCATCAATCATGACTTAAATACGAGATTTCAACGGTATTTGATAACACTTAACCATCATAACAGCATCAACCACAATTATTTAATTGCCAAACAACTTGGAACCCAGTCACGCTTTTTAAGCTCCATTGATCCCCCTCCATTCACTCCATGAATTGATACTTTTCGTATCTCATTCTACAATCTTCGAGCTGCTCTTGCGCTCCAATATTATCCAGGCACCCATTCGTGAGGTCGGGCCCAACAGTTACCAAGCACGGATGACAATCAAAATTTGAAAGGTGCCAAGTACAAGCTGCGTGGCCATAACAGACTTGGTCTGAGTTTGTAGATTGAGTGTAACAGTCGTAGCCATTATTTGTCGTTTGCTCTACTAGATCATCAACGACACTTCCACAACAAGGCCGTAAGAACTCCAGTGGAGAATCTTGATCCCATCGCAAATTATGTACGTTATGATCATATCAAGTAAACAATGCGCGTTGACACTGATGCAAAAGAACTAGATTTCGATGGCTAGGATTCTCCGGAAAACAACTGTTTGCCTACATATGGTTCCTTAATTTGCTCTAAGCTTGCTATCTAAGGAGCTGGCTAATTCATTTCGTCTCTCTCTGGTGCTATATAAAGAGGTGGTCAATGCAAATCATCATAGTTCCCAATGGACATGGAATGTTGCAGGTTACAATGTCATTCTTGATCATCATGTGTTTCTCCTAGTAGTTATCACCTTAATGAATATTAGATGTCCCTACTTTGTTTATGAGCATTATATGTTGAGGATTCATTTCCATCTTTGGCAAGAAGAATCGTCCGTCTACCTGTTTTTTATTCTTGGCTTGGACATTCTTGATATTTTATGACCAGTTGCTCACACCAAAAAATAATCAAGTCTTTTCTCGCAAAACATGTAAACTTGAAATGGAGCTCCTGTGTCCCCCTAAATTAGAGCGTGTCTCTTGTTTAGATAAGTGTACTGCTCCTGGTGACTTACAGCAATTTTTCTGGTATAGATCACCAGAAGATGCATGTCACTAAATCAGTTTTAGTCAAAGCCTCTTCTAGCAATCCTATAACGGAAACCTCTTTTGATTTTATTATTTAATTAGTCATAAATTCGAGTCCATGGCACTTTAGTTCTTCAATTTCATGCATTGTAAATCAAATGCACGATCCCATCAACGAGAATGGTGAAGGATATCAAAAGCCTCTTACCAAACATTAAAACGAGTTATTTGTGGACAATGCGACGATGAGAAACAGATTAGAGTGGGCATGTAGTAGAATCAGTAGCTGTTATCTACTGGCTTTATAGATGAGTTGATGAGGGTATATTCAAAAGGGTGATCTGACCTGGATGACACGCTCAGACATCTTCAATGGTTTATACTCCACCGAACTCCAATTGCATTCCTAGACATAAATTGCACTTTGCAGACTTGCCAGAAAATGAGATTGATCAGTTGCAGCAAGTCAATTACTTTAATTTCTAAGAGTTGTGTATAAAAGACCTCATAAACCTTTAATACTGGTGAAGGTACAGATAAAGAAGCAGACCATTGACCGGTAATTTTCTAGCTAGAGTTCATAGCTGACATACAAAATGGTTCTCTTTTTGTAAACTCGAAAATATAAATGGAGAGATTGGAAGCCAAACTTCCATTGGGTGATCAAGAATCTTGAAGGAAAGCAGTCGATTTTAGTCCTCAAGCTGGATTTTAACTCAGATATTAATTGTATACGACTGACCATGGAGATATGTGAATTTGATTAGTTCGTTATGACGCAAATCACTGACCACAGAAATGCATATTGCTATACGTCTCACCGTACTAAAATCTTCAAATAAATAATACTAGTCTATGTTTTGCATGCAAACAAGGCAGGCATGACATTAATGGAAGCAACCGGGATAGAGTGCATGTAAAATTTCATCCATTATCCTTCTCAACAACTCATATGAAAGAGCAAATGAATCCCCCCATTTTTGGTAAATAGGTTCAACACCCACATTTAAACAGCACAGTGCATATAAGTCTAGATAAATATTGCCGGCAAACACTCCATTACCGAAAATGTTGTCTATAACCGCCACAAGGAATTGTAACCTTGAAGAGGAAAAAAAGACATTTAACTTCTGAAATTTGATTCACAGTCCACAGCTAGGGTTGGGTTCATCAGTGAAATGACTCCTGCTTCATCAAGCAAGGCCAGATAGAGACCGTAGTTTACCAACTATCGAGTCAATATGAGTATGAGAGCCTCCAGTAGCTGCAAACATAAGATGTTTCGGCGCCTGTGCTCTATCGAAATAGAATGCACCAGAGACCAATTTGTCTTTCGGCTGTAAAGCCAACCAAATAATTGTGTCAGCACCTTCCTCTTTAGTCCTGAGCTTTCCAGAGAGCCTTGTCAAACAATAAGAAAGATAAATAATCAGAGTAAAAAATAAAGCCAAGTAAATAGGACGCAGTGAACTAAGAAAGTAACTGCAAACAAAAGATTGCCATACGATTTAGAGAAACCAGGCAAGCTCTTGGCAACTCCCGGTGTCTCAGCCCAACCAGGGTGCATTGAGTAGAAGCCAATCCCTCTGTCCTTGTGTACCTCAGCCCACTTTTCTGTTAGTGCTACCTAATAGAACAGATAAGAGTTAACAATGACAATGAATAGCAACTTCGTCTAGATGAAGCTTCATGCAAAAAGCACAACCTTTTTAAAATATTATAGCAATTCACAGCCACGTCTCTCTTCCAAAACATCGGATTATCCATTCGTGTATGTTCAAAAGTTTTCATCAAGTTTAAGAATTTGTTTTACACTTGAATCTGTTGAAACTTGTCAGCTCAAATTCTTTATTATGATCACTATTATCTGAGTCAAATGGAACTCTCGTAAAGTCTTAGCAACCTGACCAAATTAATTCATAGAACGTGCCTCTAACCTGAAGAAGAGGACCAGAGCAGATAAGCAAAACTTTTTAAGTATGGGGAAGGCAGTTCAAAGGGAAATACCAGAATCATTAAATATCACATTTTCCTTCGAAGGAAGGACGTATCTGTATAGAGCATATTACAGATCTGAACAAAGTAACATCTACAATACGGTCATTATGTCCTTCCATTGGTACCTTAACAATGGAAAAATATTGCTTTTCGTCCACTTTCAGGCTTTTTCTAATCATGTACCTATACCTTTTATTTGTCTAATCAAATTCTCACTATTTTTACAAAGTCTCTACGACACCAAATCTGACCAGACTTAGTGGACGAGGCCATCAGACAAAGCCAAAGTATGATGCGAATAAATATGCGGATGCCCTTATGGATATGTGTGGAAAAATTTACAGAATGTGGACAATGTCAGAGTATGATATCTATAGAGTTTAGCTAATGTAGACGCCCACATAATCGTCCATATTGTAAAAATTTTATCTATGTCACATTATGACATCATTGGATGACCAGGTTGACTATAATAGGTTGGATTTGGTGTTAAGAGGGACTTGATAGAAAATTTGTGAAAGTAGGACTTGATTAGACAAATTACAATAAAAGTACAAGGAATTGATAAGGAAAAGGTGTGAGTATAGGAACGGAAAGAAATTTTTTTCTTTCACAAATTAAGCAGATTATGTGGTGCTGCTATCAAGCCAAAAGTAAGTCAAATGCCCTTGGCTATGGCAAAACGATACACAATAACACTTGCCTTAGTTTGTTGGATTAAAGAAGTACAGTTCTCATATAAGTTCCTTTCACAATCATATCTCCGCGGCTTTGACACCCCTAATTGGATTTTCAAGAACTACTCTAACAACCCCCTTTTTAGTCAGTTTCTGAAATAAAGATGGTCAAAATGAGAGAACTAGTTTTTGAATATACAGAGGAGCAGTTTGAGTAGCTTATGAAAATACAAGGTGTCCAAATAATTTGACCAACACTGAAGGGCATCAGAGTAATATATGAAAATAAAGGTCTCCAAGTAACTTGATCAAAACTCAAAGGATGTCCACCCATAGAAATAACTACAGAATCTCATTGATTGACGAGGATCCATCGCAAACCCCTAATAAGGGATTTTCACAAACATAAACAGTATGTATCATGGAGGGCCACTCTCATGCACCTCAAGGGACACCCAACACTCAACCTCAACTATTTCGGATATGGTCATGAATTGGGAGGAACTCACCAAAGAATCCAAGTTACCAACGTTCTGAAGTCAGTAAGTTCATATTAGGTCATTCAATTAGGAAACAATTAGATAACAGAATATTGGTTCACAAGAGAGTACGTGGTTCATCACTAGAAGAGTTTGTACAAAGAGAAAATTTGACATGATGATGAAACAACAGAGTGGGACCATATTGCTCAAATAGCTCACTTAAGAGTGACGCCCCTCCCCCCTTCCCTTTCACAACCAAAAAAAAAAAAAAATCAACCAAAATAAAGAAGAATTGACTAGTGATTTGGTGACATTGCTAACCTGAACTCTCTTGTTTCGAGCATATTGCTTCACCCCATCAAAGTTGGCATCACTATACTGCAGAAAAAACACTTAAAATTCAGGACAACAAATAGGAAACTTAAATAATATTCCAAGTGCACAAAAGATGCTGAGTAGCTGACCTCTAGATCAGTGGTCAAGGGACTTGTATACATTCCACCTGAAGAAACAGTGATGACTCGAGCATCAGGTGCTGCTTTTTCAAGCAAAGGCAACATTAACTCTGTCATTGCAAAAGTTCCTAATACATTCACCGCAAAGTTCGACTCCAACCTGAACTTCCAGAAAATGTAGGAAACAAAATAAGTCAATGCTTCTAAAGGAGACCATAACACAAATTCATCAACTCTGACAAAGAAAAAGCTTGGAAATGCACCCTTCTGGTGTGGTGATCCGCTTATGCTCAAGCAAGCCAGCATTGTTGACCTGATCATGACATTAGATGTATCAGACTTTATCTGCAATATTGAGGAAGATATAGCTATGACAACTTGCAAAATATCTACACTTGGTTTTAGTACAGGTTAGAATCACCAAACTTACGCATTCTCTTGGGGTCACCCCAGGAGCACAGGTATCTCAGGTAATTACCTGGTATGTGTAAAACAGGAGGACTACCACACTATATGGGGATTATCAAATGCTCAAAGAGTCCCAGACACCCCATTGATGTGAATGAAAAAAATAAAAGAACTTGCCAAATAATTCACATAGCGCTTTCTTATTGCATATCAACTAGGCTAGTTGAAAAGAACGGACAAGGGGAAAAATCACACAGATTGAGAAATCCTAAATAATCCAGCACTAAAGGGCCAGTGTGCAGGCAGACACAAATATCTGTACATATTTTACCAATTATATATGTATATAAACACACATATGCAACCTGCAAGCATTAGAGTGGGACATTGAAAACCAAATGGAGACTTACCAAGACATGAAGACGCAAATCCTTTGAAGAAAATCTGGATGCAAATGACTTGATCTCATTGACAGAGGAAAGATCACATACCTGCACACTAGATTAGTGAGGCATCAACTCACAAGCAATCGAATATCTATGTAACTGGCGATCTACTCAATCATCCAGAAGTATGACTTCTAAAGACCAACAACAGGCAAACACCAAAAATCCTTCCATAAGAATATCTCGAGACAAATGAAAAATAATAAATGGAAACTACCGCACACCTCCAAATGCACATTTGGGTTTCCCGTAGTAGATTTTATCAAAGAGAGGGCAGCTTCTCCTCTCTCCTTGTTGCGGCAGATCATATAAACATTAGCCCCACTGAAAGGAAATATTGCACTCAAAATTATTTGATAATTTATGACTAAAATGAGAAGTTCCCTTAAAGATTGCTAAACAAGCATTCACACATGAGAAAGCAAAGTAAGCACTTGAATAACACGGTTAAAAACAAAATACCGTGAAGCAAGACCCTCTGCAGTTGCATAACCAAGTCCAGAGTTAGCTCCTGTAACTATGCAATTCTTCCCTTCTATCCGAGCCTCCATCTCTTCTGACTTGAACTTCTTCGCGTGTTCGCTGAAGAGCAAGTGAATCAACGAGATAAGAGAAATCTCACCAAAAAGGCATAAATCAAATGACAATGTCCATATGGAAACTCGACTACAGAAGGAACTGCACACTTTCTATCTGGTTGCATGTGTGTGCTTCTGCACATGTTTTCATGTACTTATGCCTGTGCATGTTCACAGGCACACACAGCTGCATTAATTTGGACAAGCACACCTGTGCATACACGGAAGCCTGGCCACGATTTCAAGTTGCCAATCACCATCTTCAGTGCCAGGGACATACAATTGAATCACAACACGAAAAAACAACAACATCTAGGCATAGCAGCGGACTCACGAGTATGTCGCGCGCAAATTATGTCAATTGAATCCTATATTCCGTGACAGTTCCCGTGAAATTTCTCTATTTCGCCCCAGTACAAGGATTTGACAAAGTGTTCATTTTTTCACCTCACTGCCCCTAAGTCTAAGATACTGCAAGGCAACAAACGAAATTGCATAACCTCTCTCACTCCCGCATCTCCCAAAACGATGAAACGAATAAAAGCCCAGAAGACCAAATCAAAGCATAAAAAATGAGGGCGATCCCACTACTCACGCGAAGCCGGGCTTGGTGAAATTGAGGTACCCATATACCCCGAAAGCCGTCGATCTCCATGCCTGCCCGTGCAAAAAGACAACCATAGATAAGAAGAAGAAGAAGAAAAGCTCACGTGTTTTGAAAATGCGCGGACGCATCAGTTGCGAGAGGAGGAAGGAGAGGGTGGTGATGGAAGTACCTTGAGGAGGAACATGGCGAGAGAAGCGAGAGAGATGTGGAGTCGAATTTGCAGTGTTTCCCATGAACCTGGGACGTTGGCTACATTGCCGCCGCGCCGGCGTCGAGAGTCGAGTTCGACTGAAGCGTCGCGCCGTACGCCACGTAGGAGGCAATCTCACCGCTCCTTTGGAGGAGGGGTCGTCTCTAATTTTATTTTTCTGGAACTTATTTTTTTATGCGAATTTATTTTTTTATTCCTAATTTGTGCTCGAATAGTTCCTGTTCCTATTCGGTTTTAAATTAATCGTAATTCAAGAGGACCAACCGCCAAATAGGGACCATCCAAGCCTGACACGCATTATTGATTGAGCGACTTTCAAAGTTTATCGGGTCCATTTCGAAGAAGGGGCGACGTGTAGATACACGAAATCATGTTGTGAGCGATGTAACTTATCCATATACGCTCGATTTTAGGACTTTATTATGTTCAATCACCTACTTACACATATGCACATCCTCTGGAGGTATGATATTTACCCACAAAAGCAGCGGTTAGAGAACAAATTCATGACTCGGGGTGCTTTAGGGGTCTCTGGATAAGTGTGAGAAATTCATGACTTGGGCGGGCTTATTTTGTTTGTGGAAAGAAATGTCATTTCGTGGATAAGTCAACAAATATAACTGAGATGATGATGCAGAGTAGTCGTCAAAGTTAAAACTAGATAGCAAGCTTATAATTTAAAAAAGAAGAGGTATGAAAGCTGGAAAGTATTCTTTCCAAGGACATGTACTAATTTCCCATTGGATAAGGGAGCGATTTCGATATTTCCGTGGAGACTGCCAAAAACAATTTCACTGTCATATATTCAACAATCAAAAAATATAATTTTTTTTTTATATTGATTGACTTCTAAAAAAGTTAGTAAGTGTAAATCAAACCATTGGTAAAAAAACAAAAAAGTTACCGTTCACTCAATTTTCCAGTAATTTGTTAGTAACTTACAGTCAATTTTATGAAATTAATTTGAGTTTCTTATGAACATTTACTTGTGCAATTTTATTTTTTTTGGCTTCATCATAAACAAATAATAGGCTCTAAAAAAAACGAGTAAATGGTTTGAAGCCAACAAATAAAGATTGGTTTACCAAGATCCTTTAGATTTGCGTGGAAAGACCCCATCTGATTATGAAACCAGATTCCATAACTGAAAATTCAATAAGCAGCAAGCCTTATGGAGATGGATTTAGGGCGATATAGACGAACAAATGAATCGCATCAAACTATTTAAGAATCCACAGTCACTCGAGCGACGGGAATGTTAAATGAGTAAAGGCATAATAATGTTAGACAACATAATTGCTCGGATCAATAAGGAGAAGAGTTCGTGCCTGGCCGATGAATGGAACCCACATTTGGCAAAAAAGTTCTCTTGCCGAGGCACACTCACACCAGCAAGTCAAGAAGACGAAGTATTTACAGAGGTTTGGTGAGCTGATGAGCCGCAACTTCGAAGATTTTCCATCCCCGCACTCCACACACTCGACGAGGCCGAGTGCAATTTCGTCAACGAGTGTCCTTTCACGCGTCCGGGACGATAATTCTTCGGTCATGCAAAGGGCCTCCTATCGAACTTTGGCGGTGAAATGGGCGCGGGCAGCATCGTCTTCCCACTCCAACTTGGCCCACCAGTCGGCGTCCACATCGACCTCTTCCAAGCTTCCCCGTGCGCTGTTCGAGTCCAGCGGCAACTTTCCCAAGACGAGGGCAATTGGCAATTGGCAATTTCGAGGGATTTCAGCTGAGGAAAGGGGAGAGTCTGTTCGCAAATGCTCGTTAAATTTGGAAGATCGCTGATGTCTAGGCATTCGAGACGTGAGAATAGTCCCGAAGCAACTAATTCCTCCGGTGTAAATCCATTCCCAATGATTTTCTCCATCGAATCGCATTGTGTGATGATCAATTCCTGAAGTTTCGGAATGTGCACAAGCCATGACAAGTCCAGAAACCCACACTCTCCGGCCACAACCTTAACGAGATTGGGAAAGCAAGAGCAGTCGGGCGCTCGTCCTACTCCTTGAGTAATCTCGATCTCCTTAAGCATGGCGCACCTCCATATATAAATCTCCTTTAAATGTGATAAACCACTACTGCCTGTTGGTGAGCAACTAATTGGGATGTAGGTCAGGTCTTGGCAACCCATAATCATCACTATCCTTATGCTTCTCCGTAAACTCGGGTATTGAAATATTTTCAGCACAAAGGAAGAATTGTACACCTGGATAGATAAGTCAATGAGATTTGGCATGCACCCTAGTTCCTCTACTATCTCTTCTTCATTCACTTGCTTTGGTGTTGGTAATAATCTATCACTCCATTGGCTGAACACATTCAAAGGCAAGCTTGCGATTGCCCCTGTCGGAATTAGGGAGCATTTGATTGTATAGTCGAGTAACAACCACTGTAAACGAGTCAAGTTCTTGATTTCCACGGGCAACTGACTGATACTAGTGTTCGATAGGTTCAAGTACCATAGATTAATCAGATTGCAAATTTCTTCTGGGAATAACTTGATATATTCATTACCAGACAGGTCCAAGATTGTCAAACAAGCCGTCATTGAGTCAAAAAATCCTCTTGGCACGAGCTTTACATTAGTTTCCATTACAAACAAAGTTTTGAGCCGGGAACACTCAGGTGGGATTTGGTTGATTTTCTCAATCCATTTTCCCCATATAGATATTTTCTCCGCTTCCCCCCATTTGGAGATCATCTTCTCAGACATATCTTCTTCCTTTTCTATCACTGACAACTTGTTCTCCCTTTGCCCGTGGTCACGAGCGATCCAGGTCGCCATGTCGCGGATGACGTCATGCATCTTTACATACTCTCCTTCATAATCGTGCCCACTTTCCAATAGAGAAGCCATCTTTAAACTCTCCAAGAAACTCTCTCCCTTGTCCCGCAGGCTGTATAAATCATCACTATCTCCTAGAAAGCCCTCTCCAATCCAAAGTTCAATAAGTTTGTGTTGTCTTATGAGGTAATCTTCAGGGAAGAGACAACAGTAAAGGAAGCAAAGCTGAAGGGTAGAGTCATTTAAGCTATTATAACTAAACTCTAGTATTCGGTACACTTCCTCCACCATACCTGGCAGCTTGTATGGATTGTTCCTCAGCGTTGTAAGCGCATAGTTCCAGTCATGGGGATTCTTTCTGCCGGCCATTGCTCGGCCTATGGTAATAAGGGCTAGTGGCAACCCTTTGCACTCTCCAGCAATGCCCTTTGCGAACTCTAGAATTTCTTGATTAGAATGTATAGTCGACTTGCCGACGTTATTCTCAAATAATTCCAACGCTTCTTCGGACGTCAAGCGTAGTACTTCAAAAGTTTTGTCGGCTCTCATTTGGGCACATAGTTGCTTCGACCGAGTTGTAAATACTACTTTGGATCCGCTGTTGGGACCAGGACAAGGAACTCCGATTTTCAAAAGATCTAGCCACCCCCATAGATCATCAATCAACAACATAAACTTCTTCCGAGTCAAGTTTTCTTTCAGACGACAGACCTTTTCCTCCGAGGTCCATCCTTTCCAAGGCTCATCTTTAATGTCCAACCTTTTCCTTATTGCATCTTGAATTTTATCTTCATTCACTTGCTTGGACACCACCACCCAAATAATGACATCAAATCCATGATTTGCATGGGAAAGCTCCTCGTTGATCTTTTTCATGAGAGTGGTCTTTCCCACGCCGCCTGATCCATACAACCCAATCACTCCTACCTGTTTCTCGTCCACGAGCCATTTCCACACTTTTTTAAACTTGGAAATGTCAAGCCCCACAGTCTCATCCATAGGCATATCAAGCACTGGAGGAGGAGGCAACGGCAAAGTAAGAACGCTGAGTTTTCCCTCCTTAGATTGGAGCTCTCTCGCTTCATTGAGCATTCGATCCACTCTTTCCCCCAATTTATAACTCGACTTGCAGTTCCGTGGAAGACAACAACTGAGACATTTGATTTGGTCACGTCCCTCGGCTTCTTGAAGAACTTGATCTACTCCACTGGTAAATTCTTGCACCTTGTCTAACCAGTTCTCCACTTGTTTCGAGCGCTGCACACCTCCTCCTCGTTCTTCACCTTCCACCCTTTCCTTCACACCTTCGCTTGTGGCCTTCAAGCCATCAGTTTCTCTCCGCAACAACTCGACATTGTCTTTCAGATTATAAATGTAGCCGAAGGGTTTACTGGCCAAGCCCCATAAACCTTTGACGACTTCTACAAGAGGACCTGCGAAATCCATAGATTTTTTTCTGGGATAAGAGATCGGAAAATCAACTATTTACATGGTTGGAAGGCGGGCGAATGGGTGAAGGTCGATGATAGAGAGCCATCTCGTAAGATGCAGTTACAGACTCAACCATAGAGGCCAAAGGTAATGTACTAATGGCCGACAAGAATACAATGATCCAAGCCAAATGGCAGACATAAGTAAAGGCAAAAGCGGAAAGTAGCAAACAGTAGACCTTCGAATCATTTCTCCCAGCAACGTCATCAAAACGACAAAATACCGATTACCGTCCAACGTATTTAGATGGCTGGAAATCGGTTGAACGGCTGGAGTTCGATGATAGAGAGCCATCTTCTACGATGCCATTACTTACGTAGCCGCAATTAATGGCCGACAAAGACTATAAAGATTCAAGCCAAACTGGCAGACACAAGTAAAAGCAAGCCGAAAGTAGCAAATAGTAGAAACACGAGTTAGTGGGCTGAATCATTGGGCACGCTGACAAAAATAGTATTTCTTTGACAAAAGTAATATTTCATATAAGCCTAACTGGCATCTGCGTCCCCAACCTAAATCGTTCCCGTAGCAACGTCATCAAAACAACAAAATACCAATTACCGTCCAACGTCATAGAAAGACCTTTCAGGGGGGTTTTCTCCGCTTGGCAATCTGGATTGATATTTCTTCTTCACAATCAAAATCGACAATCTAAGTGAGACACTACTTCCCAAATCAAAATGAAGCTAAATCATTTTATTTGATTATCATTGAATAAATGACCATGTGAATACTTGACTCTAGATGTCTAACACTTTGAATCTCTTAAGATGAAGATTTTATTCATATGTTCATTTTCAATCATGTCATTAATCTCAATATTTGTCATTTTTACTTTTGGCTAGAAAGTAGATTAGCCTCGGTCTATTTCTTCGGTCTATTTGTGTTGTCCTTCCAAGGAGACAACTCCCTTTTGATCTCCATAATTTGCACATAGCGTTAAATATTTTCCTTGTCAATAATGTTGAAATCTTAAAATTTCAAGTAGACAAAACCATCCACTAATTATCTCAAAACAAAGCTACTTATTACTCATTTCGTTTGGAAAAATGCATCTGACATGAGTAACTCTTTTTTATTCTAGTTTAAACTTCATAGGAGAAGAAAATGAACCCATTCTCAATTTAAGATTCCATTAGTTATCTTTGCACGTTAAGAGACGAATCACAATACGTAGGCAATGGCCCCCCAACCATAGGGGATGAGGTCTATGCTCAAGTTGTTGTCTAAGGTTTACCTCTTTGTCCCATTTAGAAAAATCATCCCACCAAATTAGATTCCTCATCATTTCTTGGCAAACAAAATTATCGAATCACGGACATCTAGAGTGCCAAAACTTGACATGTGATAATACTTAAGTACCAAAAGTTAATAAAGTAACACTTAAGTATCAAAATCGGAGCAAAATGAGTTAATCAAGTGCCAACAACGAAAAAATCCAACTAAAATATTAATGTGATAATTTTCCGACAAGATAAGTACAAAACGACGTCTTTTTGTATGTTGACATGACTAGATAAATGCAAAAACGACACCGTTTTGCTGCTAACGTTAGTAAATAATTAATGTAAATATAATTAATTAAATTTAAAACTAAATAATAATTAAAAAAAAAAAGATGGAGAAGTGGATATTGCAGGGGACGAGGCCGTCGCCTCACCGTCGCAAACAGTAGACCTTCGAATCATTTCTCGCAACAACGTCATCCCAACGACAAAACACCGATGCCTCCAACGTATAGAAGAAAGACCTTTCAAGTTTTTGTCCTTTTTTTTTTTTTTTTTTTTTTTTGGGGGGGGGGGGGGAGTGTTTGGTTTTGAGTTTCCGGTTGGTGATGGGGATTGATTTTTCTTCTTCCCAAAAAATCAACAATCTAGTGAGACTACTTTTCAAATTCAAAATAAAGCTACATTATTTAATTTGATTATTAATGAATAAATGACCACGTGAACACTTGACTTTGGGTGTCCATCACTCTGAATCTCTTGAGACTAGAAGTCTATTCGTATGTTCACGTCAATAAATTCAATATGATCATTTTTATTTTAGCTAGAAAGTAGATTACCGACTGTGTATATTCTTCAATCTATTTGTGCTATCCTTCCAGGGAGATATCTCCCTTTCCATCTCCATTATTTGCCCAGAACATTAAATATTTTCCCCATCCATAATAATTTCGAAGGCCGAAAACTACTGCATGCCTCCAAATGCACATTCGGGTTTCCAGTGGTAGATTTTATCGAAGAGAGGGCAGCTTCTCCTCTCTCCTTGTCGCGGCAAACCATATAAACATTAACCCCACTGAAACAAAAAATTGAAAACGAGATTATTTGCTAATTTGAGATTAAAATGAGAAGTTCCCTTAGAGATTGTTGAACAAGCATTCCCACATGAGAAAGCAAAGTAAGCATTTGAATAACATAACTGAAAACAAAATACCGTGAAGCAAGACCCCCTGCAGTTGCATAACCAAGTCCAGAATTAGCTCCTGTAGCCATGCAATTTTTCCCTTCTATTCGAGCCTCCATCACTTCTGACTTGAACTTCTTCGCATGTTAGCTGTTACCAAGTTAATCAATGAGATAAGAGGAATTTGACAAAAAGGGTGTAAATCAATTGACAATGTCCTCATATGGAGACTCATCTGCAGAAGGAACTGCGCACATTCTAGCTAGTTGTCACATGTTTTCATGTACTTTGCCCGTAGATGTACACACGGGCACGCGCTCAGAGATGCATTAACTTGTACATGTAAGCACACACAAGCACACCCCGCGCATACGCAGAAGACCCGGCCGCCCAGAGGCCGACTCCCGATTTCAAGTTGCCAATAACCATCTTCAGTGCCAGAGACATACACTTGAATGATAACCGCAAACTACTGCATCATCCAGACATAGGGATGGACTAACGAGTATGTTGGCCGCAAATTTTCAATCAAGTTCTATATTGAGCGACAATTCCTGCAAGATTTATTTATCCCCCCTTCTTACATAGATTCGACAAATTGTTTTATTTTACTCGCCCTAAGTGTAAGATACTGCTAGGCAACAAACGAAATTGCATAACCTCTCACTCCCAAATCTCCAAACCGGCAAAACGAATACAGCCCAGAAGAGCCAATCAAAGCATGAAATCGTCGCGCCCGAAGGATGAATCGTACTCCAACGAAGCCGGGTTTGGGGAAATTGAGGTACCCATATACGCCGAAAGCCGTCGATCTCCATGCCTGCCCGTGCAAAAGAGTCAAAGGACAACCAGAAAGAAGAAAAAAAGTTCCAAGTCTTTGAGAATGCACGGACGAACTTATGAGTTTCAAAAAGGAAGAAGACGATGACGATGGGTGGTGATGAAAGTACCTTGAGGTTGAGCATCGCGAGTGAAGCGAGAGAGATGTGGAGTTTGATCTTGCAGTAGTGCTCCCATGAACCCGGGACGTCAGCTCCATTGCCACGGCGCCGCCGTCCCTAGTTGAGCTCCGACTAAAGCTTCTCGCCATACGCCACGTAGGAGACAATCCCAGCACGTAGGCCTTCTCGCTAGTTGCCTCCACGGGCCTCCTCGATCGGCCTCGCCGTGGCTCACGATGACATCGATTGGAAGTCGTAAGCCGCCATGGGCTAAGAGAGAGAGAGAGAAGGCCTCTCAGCGAGCAGTTGGCGGCAGGCGACCGGTCAAGGCTTGCAGTGGACGATGGTGAGCGCGGAGGCGTAGCCGTCAGCGTCGGCGTCGGCGGCGGACGCGGGTGGCGGAACGGCCGTGCTTTAGAGTTGGGATAGGTGTGGGAAATTCATGACTTGGACAGGGTTATTTTGGGGAGAGAAATGTCATTTCGTAAATAAGTGATGTAAAAGCTGCAAAATATTATTAAAGCTAAAACTCGATAGCGAAATTGTAATTTGGAAAATGGATATATGAAAGTGGTAACCGAGTGAAAACTAAGCCATGGTTTTGGTATTTTCCGTAAAACACAAGTATATTAATTGGGCGGTTTTATAATATTACGGAGGCATGGTTCGGCCTTGGATACGCTGGTGATTTTGATATTTCCATGGAGATCGTCAAATTACAATTTCACAGTTTTTTCAAAAACAACAAAAACTGGAAAAGTTGGAAAGTGTAAAAGAACTCTCGGTAATAAAAAATAAAAACCATCCTTAATTTGATATTTTCAGTAACTTCAAGGTAACGGTTTTTATAAAATCACTTTGAGTTACTTAACAACGGTTTTTTTTTCTTTTTTGGCACTTCAAATTATCAATTTTTCTTATCTTTACTAATGCCCGTTTAAGTTACTTACAACGATCATTTGATATTATTTTTAAATTTATTAACTTTGTTATTGGTTACCAACTTTTATTTGTCTCTAGCACAACCTTAAATTTAAAAAACTCTTATATGAATATACCATTCTTTATTCCTATGGCTTACTAAATTTTTGTCCCATTATGTTAGGAACGAATTTTGTTTACCAAATCTCATGTGAACTACTTATTAACGTTTATTCGTTTTTATTTTCATCGTCAAAAAGAATGAAAGGCTTTCAAAATAAACGAATGACTAATTTTAAGCACAAAAATAAAATAAAATTAGAAGCGCAAACACCTCTTCGAATCAATTAACAAAATTAAAATTACAAAAGCTAAAACCCATCAGCAAAGCATGAAAGATTTTTTTGCTGAAGGAGTCAGTGCTCAGAACTTCTAAGGATCCGCTCTTGTTGCTTCTAGAATAATTATTTAAAAAATCTTAAATCTATTATGCAATGGCCAATTTAGTTCTAAATCTTTTATTTATGTCAAATTAGCTCTAAATCTTTTAAAAATTTACCAACTCATTCATAAACTTATTATTTGAATAATTGATCGGAATGATTACATTAGCAAATAATCAAAAGATTTAGAACTAAATTGGCAAATATGTAATAGGTCTAGGATTAAATTAATACAGTTATAAAATTTAAGATGAATTGATTGTCGTACAATAAATTTAAGACTTTTTGGATAATTTTTTCATTACTTCCATCAGTCATGACATCATTTTCAGACTCCATCGAAGAGCCCTCCATCTGACAATAAATTAATCATTGAAGAATCTTTATGTAATTGATCTACTTTGCTGCAGGGCAAAAATGGGTCGCAATCCAAAAGATTTAGCGAAAATGCTAGGCATCACTACGGACCTAAATGGGGTCGGAACGTACGTGAACATTCGAATGACTGATAAGGATGAGAAATAGTATCGCATCAACGATCCCCGTAAGCTTTCCAAAAACCGCCGAGGCAAAACGAGTCCACCGGGTCTTTATCACCCGATTCACCCGTATCTTCCCCATGGCTAGGCTGTGGATAAAGAGTAACATCATTAGGATTTGTTTTTCAAGTCACATTAAACATATCCTAAGACATGCAGGGTCTTGTCGTGTTTGTGCCGCAACTTAGGAAATTCGTCAATCATTTGTGCGATAGAACGCGACAAGATTATCACTACATAGTCAATGTAATTAGCTGCGTTGCATCAAAGGTTTTGCGCAACATAATATCTAGATATTGTTAATTTTGAATCAAACCATTTTTGAATTTTGCGAAAAGAGATAAAAGAAAATGATTGAAGCACACCTTTGATTCCCACCTAATTCTTGTCAAGATTGTAGTGAATAACTAAAACAAGTAAATTGAATTGATTAAAATTAGTATATGTGATCTATTATGGATATAAATCTTTGACAATTGCCTAAAAAAGAGGAACCGTGGTTTTACGATCATGAAATTGTTTCTAGGAATTATTTGACAGGATGGGAAAATTACATAATATGTCATAAACTTATAAAAGGGGTACCATGTCAATCGTAAATTTTTTAATTTTGTCAATGTGATTTTAAATCTTTAGCTGAAATTTCAATATAATCCTTTCGATCAATTGCCATCGGAAATTGCTGACACGACGTCCGGTAATCACCAACCATCTAATGTGAACACTGATAGCTTAATGTGATCAACTTTACTTAAAACAACCCTGGTTTGAGAAATAATATGAATTTCTACTTTTTTATTGTTCATCATCTTATAATTAAATCCCCCACTGCACTTGAAACGCGGGGGTTGCCTGATATTTCATTTTCTAGGTAATCTGCATACCTCCGGATCATTAAGCTAAGTGGAACTTTAAATGGATTTTTGGATCACAATTTTTGTATGTCACTTGATGAGTCTTCACTTTGGGACTTCATTTTTCTCAGTGATTGGACTTCCTTTTGGAGTGTTCTCTCGCCCGATAAATTGCCATGACCAAAGCAAAGAGGGAATTTTCAGTCAATGGTGAGACAGTGATCTAGAAAAATCTTTCCAATGAAAAGTTCCTTAATCATCTTGCTGTGCCCTAAATGGTTTGAGCAGGTTTATTCCCCAAAAATCCGGCAAGGCCACGAGCTCAAGATATGTGGGCTCCAGATCCTCTGCGAGCCTGAGCTTGAGCTCGAGCTCAAGTGGCCATGGCCATGGCGGCCATGACTTCCAGTCCCCTGGCAACAGAAACCGGACGAAAGGGTAGAGTTCGATAATACAGAGCCGTCTTCTAAGATGCCAGATTCAATCATAGAGGCAACGGTACAAGCCAAACGGCAGGACCTAAGTAAAAGCGAGTGGAAAGTAGCAAACAGTAGAAAACACAACTCTCGGCTGAATTATTGCACATTATGACAAAAATAATATTTCATCTAAGCTTAACTACCGCCAGTGGTCACCCAAACCTACATTATTTTCCGTAGCAACGTCATCAAAACAACAAAATACCAAGCCCCGTCCAGTTTTTGACTTAAGGCTTTTTTTTTGGGGGTTCTCCGGTCGGTGATCAGGATTGATTTCTCTCCTTCCCAATCAAAATCAACAATCTAGTGAGGCTACTTCCCAAATCAAAGAAGCTAAATTATTTAATTTGATTACCATTGAATAAATTATATTGAAAGTTTAACTACCATCAGCGGTCCCCCTCACCTACATTATTCCCGGTAGCACATCATCAAAACGACAAAATACCAAGCACCGTTGAACGTATAAAAGAAAGACCTTTCAAGTTTTTGTCTTGGACCTTTGGGGTCGGTCTCCAATTGGTGATCTGGATTGATTTTTCTTCTTCCCAATCAAAATCAACAATCTATTGAGACTACTTTCCAAATTAAAACGAAGCAAAATTATTTAATTTGAATATCATTGAATAAAGGACCATGTGAACACTTGACTTTGGATGCTTAGACACTTCGAATCTCTTTAGACTAGAACTCCATCCGCATACTCGTTTTCAATCATGTCAATAATTTCAATCTCATCATTTTTTTTATAGCTAGAAAATAGACTAGAGATTGTATATCTTCTTCGATCTTTTTGTGGTATCCTTCCAATGAGACATCTCTCTTTCGAGGTCCATTATTTGCACAAAACGTTAAATATTTTCCTTATCAATTTTCAAAGGCCAAAAAGTAATGGCCGAAAAGATTACAATGATACAAGCCAAATTGGCAGACAAAAGTAAAAGCAAAAGTGGAAAGTAGCAAATAGTAACAAACACAACTTAGTGGGCTGAATCATTGCGCATTCTGCCAAAGATAATATTTCATATAAGCCTAACTGCCATCAGCCATTCGACCCAAAAAAAAAAAAAAAAAAAACAGTAGCATTTACATTGGAGGCGAGGATTCTTAGCGACGGCTAACACAGTAGCATCTCAGGAGTTGCAATAGCTTATGAATAAGGGTCCATGTGCAGAGAGGAGGCTAAAAAATCCTGGGAATGTTTTTGCATTGCATTCAAGGTAATTAACTACTAATAGACGGGTATGATTATTGAAGTATAAATGGGGGCGTGTAATTATTGAGAAGGATCATATCAAAATCAGCCGTCATGAATATTTATCTTCCTATGTTTTTTAACACATTTTAATGTCAATTCAATTTCCCACATTTACAATCTCTTTTAGCCTTAGAATTTGTTGTTCATCTTCTTGATTGCACCGATCGATCACCTCCAAACTCTTATCACGTAAAACCAAAGATGAAACCTTTAGTGAAGAATTGTTCACTACCCACTACCCAGGTAGATAACCCATTTCTGATGACGATTTATGTTTGCCTGCTAATCACATGTTATTTGGGCTCCATTTGTTTTACGAAAAATTAATATTTTAAAAGCTATTTTCCTTTTAAATATTTTTGTAAGCAATATAAGTATTTATTTTTTTAGAAAATATTGTTCAAATTGTTCATTTTCTACTAAACAAACGGAGCTCTAATCTAATTAGAATGTTTAGATTCCACCTCATCTCCACATATACATGCACGCACGTGCAGTATAACTATTATCATTTTCAAATTTCACAATTAATAAATATGTGATGATTTCTTTTTCAATATGAATTTTCTCTAATGATAATTGATGGGAAAATCGGTTTTTACCGGGCGGTGTTAAGAGATTGAGATGAGCAGCATCAAAATCCAACATTATAATGTCGCAAAACTGCTCTCAAAGCCTTCCTCTTCTTCTTCGTCTTCTTCAAATTCTACAAGACGACACAAATACGGACAGTTGCTGCATCAAGTTCTCGAAGATGGGCAAGCTCTGCAACATCGGGATGTCTTACCCGTTCTCGAAGGTCAAGAAGTTCCTACCTTGGAGAGGCCACCTCTACAACGAGACCCGCGAGGCTTTCGACCAATGCGCGAAGAAATATTGAGCAATTCTTTTGGTAATCGAAGATGTATGTACTAAATTGGTAAGAGCCTTGCAGCGAACATATTACGAGTTATTTCATCGACAATGTGATGATGAGAAATAGATCAGAGAGGGCATGGGGTAGAATTAGCAGCTGTCATCTCATCTGACTGGGAATATTCAAAAGGGTGACTTGGTCAACGAACTTGCTTAGACATCTTTAATGGCTTTATACTCCATCAGAACTCAAATTGAATTCCTAGACAGAAATTGCACTTTACAGACTTGCTTGAAAACGAGACTCATCGGTTGCAGCAAGTCAATTGCTTTATTTTCTAAGAGTTACCTGTTTAAAAACTTCGCAAACCTTAATATCGGTGAAATACAGATAAAGTAAGCAGACCGTTGACTAGTAATTTTCTAGCTAGAGTTCATAGCTGACGACCAAAATGGTTTTCTTTTGTAAACTAGAAAATATTGATAGAGTTTGGAAGCCAAACTTCCGTCGGGTGATCAAGAGTCTTCAAGGAAATATGTCGAGTTCAGTCCTCGAGCTGGCTTCCAATTTAGGTATTCATTGAATACGACTTACCAGCGAGAATACGTGAGTTTGCTTAGTTCATTGCAACACAAATTTTTGACCTTGGAAAGCACGCGTTTTGATGGTAAGAAATAAGAATTGCATATCGCTACACGTCTCACCATGCTAAAATCTTCAAATATATAATAATAGTCTGTGTTTTGCATTCAAAAGAGGCAGGCATGACATATGGTAGATGCATCGGTGGAGAGTGCATGTAAAATTTAATCTATTTTCCTTCTCAATAACTCATATGAAAGAGAACAAAACGAATCCTCCCATCTTTGGGAGACAGATTCAACACCTATATTTAAACAGCACAGTGCATATAAGTCTAGACAAATATCACAGGGAAAAACTTCAATACCAAAAATGTTGTCTATAACCGCCACAAGGAATTAACCTTGAACAGTGAAAAAAATACATTATCTTCTGAAATTTGGTTCACAGTCCACAGCGAGGATGGGCCTGATTTCTTTTAAACATGTTCAACTGGACCCAGTTTGAGCTCGAATTTGGGCCTGGGCATGCGTGGGCTAGCTACGCCAGATGGGCCGATCTCCCTTCATATATATTCTTTCAACTATTTATTATTATCGTTATTAGTGTTTTTTTTTTTTTTTGGTGCTGGAGGAACCGGCTTGCAGCCGACAGCCGCGCCATAAACCCCCAGGTGACACTTAAGCAGGAGGACCCACTACCCCTGAGTCACACTTAATACACCTAGCGCCTCCCCTGGGTTTTGAACCCTTCACCTCTAGGCTGAGGATCAGCAGGGCCTTATCCAACGGAGCCACCGTAGCCGGTGATTCGTTATTAGTGTTGTTGTTCTTTATTCTCACAAAAAATGTCCACTTGATTTGTCGAAAAAAATTAAAAAAATTCAGATCTCTACATTCATGACTTAAATAGAAGGTTTCAGTGGTATTTGGTAACACTTAATGGTCATAACAACACTATAAGATATGAATCACAACACCAGCTGCGATTATTCAATTGCCAAACAACTCAGAACTCCGGATATGCTCTTTAAGATTTCTCGATCCATCTCCACTCACTCCGTGAATTCAAAAATCTCATACCTCATTCTATAATATTTTGCTTTTGTGCCCTAGTATTATTCGAGCACCCATCTATGAGGTTGTCGGAAGCTTTTACCAAGCATAGATGGCAATCAAAACGCGAATGGTGCTTAGCACAAGTCGCGTGGCCATAGCAAACTTGGCCTGATTCTATAGCTTGAGTGTAATAGTTGTAGCCATTACTTGTCGTTTCCTCTGTTAGATCATTAATTACCCGATCCACATCACGATCGTAAGTATTCCAATGGGGAATCTTGAATCCATTGCAGATTTTGTACACTACGATCGTATCGGGTAAACAATATACGTTGACACAGATGCAAAAGAACCAGATAACAACCATTGTTTGCTTGTGTATAGTTCCTTTATTTGCTCTAAGCTTGCTATTTATGGAGCCAGTTCATGAAAATGACTATACATTGCGCCTCTCTCTAGTGCTATATAAAGAGTTGGTCCATGCAGGTCATCACAGTTCTCGATAGACGTAGAATGTTGCAACTTATAATGTCATTTTTGATTGTCATATTTTCCAATGTGTTTCTCCTGGTAGTTATCACTTAAATAAATATTATATGCCCCTACTTTGTTTATTAGCATTATATGCTGAGCATTCACTTCCATCTTCGACAAGAGGAATCTTCCAACTACCTGTTTACGATTCTTGGCTTTGACATTCTTGATATTTTAAGATCAGTTGTTTATATTAAAAAATAACTGAGTCCTTCGTAATTGCATGAAACCGATCTAAGTGGGTGTAAGCTTGGTGATGTCACCGACAATGGAAGCAATTGTTGATGACCATAAGAAGTGATTATCGATGACCGTGATATACAACCGTTGACATACGATAGCGATTGGTCGATAATTATTATTTGCCACATTTGGCTAAATGTTGGACACACGGAAAAGAAGGGAGGAGGCAAATTGAAGAAATCGATTGAAGGCGAGGATTCTGAGAGACGGCTAAGACAGTAGCATCTCAGGAGTTGTAATAGCTTATGAAGAAGGGTCAATGTGCGTAGAGGAGGCTAAAAATCTTGGGAATGTATTTACATTGCATTCAAGATAATTAACTACTGACAGACGGTTATGATGATAATTTAGTATTAGCGACCTGGAACTCAACATGTCCATGTTGGCTGCTATCCTTGCGTCTCCAAGTACTCATTTGCAGGCTAGCCAGAAGAGAATATAACTATACGAACTATACTTAGCCAACTTATTGAATCGCTAGCCCGATTTGGTGGGAATGCTTTGATGCTTGCGCTAAATTTTGTATGCTTGAAAGTTGGATCAGAGAGCACAAATGCTATTTAAATATCTCCTGGATTTCGCTGTAGAAGGAATTTTTGGAACCTTCAGACGGGTTGGCCATATAATTGTTTTCTCAATCCTTTTCTTTCCTTTATAAGTTTCTTTAAGTGGACTGTTGAGGTTAGATGTTTATAGCCACAGGATAGAATCAATAATCCATCATTTGCAAAATTCAAAGTTTCAAGCATACCTTCAACATAGGATTCTTTCAGTTAGATCTAGCATTAATAATGTCCATGTGGTGTGCTTGTGCACAGATTGCATCGGCTCAGTCCAATACCCACCAAAGTTCCTGTTCTCCTCAGCCATCTGATTTTACATCTACATCAGAGTCTCTTGTTCAACCTGATCGACCACCGACATCATCTGGTGTCATCGATGTCTTGAGAATCCTATTCTACACGATGCTACCCAAAAGAAAGATGAGTGCCTGCCTGCTAAGCGCACTCCTAAAAGATTAGTTCTTGAGCCACTAAAACTTCTGTTGAGCAATCAGGGCGAGGGGAAGCAATGCAGGGTTTGTCGAAGGAACATCTCGAAGCAACAGATTTTTGGTGAAGTGCTGGAGGCGGACAGCACAGCACGAACAGTCAACGGTCAAGAAAGAATTGATTTTCGAGGTGCCAAGGGGAAGAGCAGGAAGCAATTTTGAGGACTGTCGAGATGGTCTTTTACAAGTAAACAAGAGCCAAAGCCGCAAAAGAGTCCTTGACCTCGAACACCATAGAAGGAGCGAAAGATCACTCTTAAATGCAACCATTCTCTTATCTACGATAGCACTTTGCCATGGATGATATGATAACCTTTCTTACTTGTTTCTGGACAAATGGATTGCTGCTTCGGGAGGAGTCAGAATGCACAAAAGCAAGAGAACTTAAGTACGCACGCCATTGGCCAGGTGAGAAACCCAAGCATTGAGCCGCAAATTAACCGGTTGTCAGAAGGAAGATTTGCCAGGGGAAACTAGTCAGATTCGGAGTCTGGAACCGGACTACAAAAAGTTGTAACAACTTATTGAGCCAAATAAGCTTGCGCAGTGAATTTCGTGGGATAAAAACAAGGAAGGATGACAATCTGAAACAGAAAGGATCTGGTTCCCACATAAAATGTGAGGACTATGGTGGAGAAACTGAAAGTCTATGAGATTAGTTAATCATAACAATCGTGCAATTGCTATGAAAATAATATGGTTCATGATTTAATGGTTCCGCCACATTTTGTTAATGTGCTAGAGAAGCCTCCATGCCTAAGCAAATGGATAGAGAAAACTCAACGTGAAGTTGGAGAAATCAATATTGTTCATCACTCATAAGTCATCGAGCTCCATTGCGTCCGTCAGTTCTAGCAACGATTTCAGAAGCAAAAGCGACGCACCTCTCCATGTTACCCTCAAACCAACACTTGCGGACCAGTTCAACAGTAAAAAGGAGGCGGCTAAGCATATGGACAACATGTGACGCCAAGCAAGGATAGCGTAAGAACAAGGAAGAAAATCATCTCTAGTCAGCGAGAATCAGATCATTGCAGTTCAAACTGTCGAAGCTCTTACATCAGCAGGACCAACGATAAAACCAGCAAGAGTAGTGTAGCAAAAGCGTGACAGTCTAGTAAACACCAAGTGGGCCATTTTTATGCTGTTGTAGAAGGATTTCTGGATTTCGAGGCATTTACAATACGCTCAGAATTCAAAGACATCGAGAGGGAAACCTAAGAATCCATTAAAAGAAGAAACCCCGTTGGTGGCCAAAGTTGAGTCATCATGGTGGGTGGGCGACCGAAGCTTGCTGCGCATGACAACGCTTCTGTTCCGGGGAAGAGTTTTTTTTGAGAAATAGTTCTTTTCTATTTCTGTTCCGGGGAACAATTTATGAGTAAAAGAACCTGTTTGATAACTATACAAAATTTCTACTCTTGGAATAAAAAAAGAATAGAAATGCATTTGGTAACGCAACAATTTCTTTTTTGTATTTATTCATTTTTTGTTCTTGCTCACGGATTGCCGACTATCGGCCATCGCCCGCCGCCTGCCGCCCGTCGTCGCTACCGCCGCTAGCTGCCTGCCGCCCGTCGCCGCCGTCGCCGCCGCTGCATGACCATCGCCGTCGGCCATCACCGGTGACCGCTGCCCTAGAGCCCATCGGCCGCCGGCCGCGAGAGGTGGCAGCCGATGGGCTTTGGGGCGGTGGTCGTGCAGCGGCGGCGGCGACGGGCGGGTGGTGGCGGCGGGCGGTGGCGGGCGGAGGTAGGCGGTGGCGGGCGCGGCGCGGCGGTGGCGCGAGGCGGCGGTCGGCGGGGGCTCTGGGCGATTGGAGGTGGCCGCGCCAAGAGAAAGAAACAAAAGAAAAAAGAAAATTGACTTATTTCTAGAAATTGTTCCCGGGAACAAGAAACAACTTTTTTTTGTTTCTCAAAACTGTTCCCGGGAACAAAAAATTTTAGAAACTGTTCTCGGGAACAAATATTTTGCCAAACAAGTTTCTGTTCTTTTTTTGTTCCGGGGAACAAAAGAACAGAAATTGGGAGAAACAGAAGCGTTACCATGCGCTGCCTTAGTTTGCTTGGTATTGACCGCAGACGAAAGCTGTCAAAGTGCATTTACTGCTGGTCAAAATTAACAAGTTGTGCCTTCAATAAATCATCTATTTAATTCAATACGTCCCTTCTTCTTTCTTTTTGCTTTGCTCACTTCTGAATTGCTTAATTTTATTAGATGCATAATGTTTATTTTAAAGGGAAAAGTACCTAAAAGTTCTAAAACTATTGTATTAGTATGAATTCAATTTTAGACCTTTCAATTGGACTAATTTAGTTCTAAACATTTTCACATTGGTACTGATACAATCCATCTAGCCAATTAAGCCTGGAAATTGCTGACGTGGGCGACTGCGGTCTTATGTGGTACAACCGGTGCTAACGTGGATAAATTTTATGATTTTTAATTTTTTCAGAATTTTTTATTCTTTTATTCTTTTTCCCCCTCTTTTCTTTTCTTTTTTTTTTTCATGGAAGGAATTATCCTCAAATGTCTAGAGATTAGTCTTCTTATTAAAATGTAGGCCTTCAGTAATTAGATTAAAGGTCTTTGATAACAAATGGTTCATGACGGCATTTCACATGAAATAATCACGCATATTAATCAAATTTACAAAGTAAAATCATCCTCTCACAAATCCAAACGCAGTATGAAGCATAGGTCACATCAAATGATTTTATTTATTATTTATTATATGATATAACTTCATGAGTTTTTTATTCAAGATTACATTTTTCCTTGCTTATCCGACCATAGGCAGTTGAAAGACATTGCCTTTTTCATCGATCCAAACATATACTCGGTTACAGCAAAAATCAGTAAACCCAAGTTCTTTTTCCACTCGTATCAGTATGACTGTCACATACGCATTGTCCTTCTCGATCACCGCCTTCGCTTTCTCTCCATTTTGTCCCACCAGCTCAGGCCACTCGACGCGCACTCGATCCTTTGCATCTGCTGTTAATCATTTATTGACTTCGACCTCAGATTATGTTATCCACCCAAGTAATATTGCAAGCGTCACCATGCATGCATATTACTATATTTCATATGCTCAAAAGTCCAAATGATCAGTGGTTCATATTACGAACAGGATTAACGTAAATAAACAATATTGTAAGCTAGAAACAGAAAAATAGAAGGAACATAAACCTTATGGAGCATACCAAAACAGCATTTGCGACTACCACACAGCCTCCCATTATAACAAGGTGGATAAGGGTGTTTGGTTATGTCACCCATGCTTCCGATCTAATTGTTATAAAGTAAGATGTAAATTATGTGAAATGTTGTTGCAGGCCGACCCTTTATATACCCATTTTCACATATTGTAGGCATTAAATGCTTTAGCTACAATTATGAGCTTTAAAAGAAAATCCCTCATAATCTTCAAAGTAAGGTAAGTAAATCTACCGACCAAAAAAACAAAGGTAAGTAAATCTCTGATAGTTATCTAAGTGGAGCAAGTAATTTAACTCTGTTGGCTCTCTTCGAGATGAGAGGATTAGATGATTCTATTCTAAAAAAGAAAAATAAGGTTAAATACCTTATAGGAAAAATTACCAAGAAAAATCCTAATCTTATTACAATTGTCTCAATTTAGTTCTAAACTTTTTTGATTTGAAATTAACGAAGTTGACGCAAGCTATCCTACATGATAGTATTGGTGATGAAGTGGGAATTTTTTAAAATTTTTATTTTATTTTTTAAAATTTTTCTAAATTTGTTCTTTCTCCTTTTCTTTCCCTTAATGTTAAGGATTAGCAGGGGGCTGCCAGCCATTAGCCAAGGCTCGACGACTCCTATCTGCCATTGTCCAAGGGCTTATGGATCCTCATCGGTTGCATGCAAAGGCAATGAGCTCTAACAGCCTGTTCGGGGAGGGCCTTTGGCCCTTGCCTACTGGCCAACAAGGCTCGCAAGCCCTTGCCTAGTAGGCAGTGGGGGTTGCTGGGTCTAAACAATAATAATAATAATAAAAGATAAGATAAGAAAATTTTAACAAAAAATTCAAAAATTAAAATTAAAATTTAAGAACTTCTCTCATCATCGTAAGTCGTGCCACATCGAATGGCCGACTTATGTCATCAATTTTTGGTCAAAATTGACTAGATTGATTAAATTATTAAATTATCAAAAGGTTTAGAACTAAATTGGCCAAATAAAAAAAATTTAAGACTACATTGGCATAATTATAATGGATTTATGAATTTTGTTGTAATTGTCTCATAGTTTATTAAGATTCGATAGGCACTCAACTATTCTTTAAGGAACCACCGGGGTTTGCTCAGTGGCTACTCTTCCAACATGGAAGGGGGAGGTGGGGAGTTCGAATCCCCACCTTCTCAGGGAGGGTTGGGGGTGGGGGTGATTTAGTTTCAGGAGTGGGTTTCGACTCTTACGCCCTACAAGGAGGCAGTGCAAACGTCTGAGAGTGAGAGTTAGAGTAGGAATAGAATATGACTGAAAAAAAAAATATCCTTTAAGGAAAAATAACCAAAAAAGTCCTAAACTTTTTTGCAAGTTTGCCAATTTAGTCTTGCTTTTTTTTTTTTTTTTTTTTTTTGCTAATTCAATCATAAATCTTTTGCAATTATACCGATTTAGTCCATTTGGCTAAATTTGGCCAGTTAGTGCTAACATGGACATTGGCTAGTGTTGGCCGTTTAATGGACGCTACATGGACAATTTTTTTTATAATATTTTATTTAATTTTTTGAATTATTTATTTATTTTTCTCTCCTTTCTTCTTCTTCTAGCCAGTTGTCGAACCTTGCTAACTAGCTATTGGCAAGGCCGAGCTCATCGTTGATTTGGCTCGGCCTCGCCCAACCATGATGAGGTTGACCTCGCCGTCGTTGGGCAAAGCCTTGCCAGATTGATGACGTGCTCGATTCCATCATGGCTAGCCAAGGCCGAGCCTTATCTACGGGCTAGTCATTGAGGTTTGGCGATTGGCTAGAGGAAGAAGAAATGAGGGAAAAATAAAAGGAAAAAAAAATAAATACAAAAAAATAAAAATATTATTAAAAATTATTCACGTCATCATTAGCCAGCTAAATTTGGTTGGGTTGACTGAATTGGTATGATTACAAAATGTTTATAACTAAATTGATTATAAAAAAGGTTTATGACGAATTAGTAAAATTGCAAAAGGTTTAGGATTTTTTTGGTACTTTTCCCAATCTTAATATATGGTAGTTGATGTATATTCGATATCCTTAAATTCGACGATATTCACCGGTTCAAACCACGTGTGGTTCAACGGTGCTGGTCCCCAATTTTAACAGTGAGACCTCCCCATACATATGCCGTAATTACGATGGCATACAGATTTGTGCTCTAAAAGGTGACCAAATTACGATGACATGGGATAGGGACGCCCCCAACGGGGAAGGCCCGACCCAAATACGGGGATGATCAAACCCATCATAGGGAATGAAGCTTTATGCACGGGAAGATGATCACCACTACAGTTCTGATTTTATTGTAATTTCAATTGCGGACGATTTTTCACTAAAGGTTTTTTCTCTGATTTTGGAAAGGCCGGCTGTCTTTGGTGTGACGTTATTTCATTTCATGGAGAATCTTTTTTTTCGTATTGAATAAGGTTCTTTCTATTTTGTCAATCGAAGTCAACTCTCGACGCCAGCATAATACTGCTTACTCTGATCGTGCCCGTCCACCTCTGCACGGCTTCAAAGGGACATATCCAAAAATTAACCTTCACCTTGCTACCCGTCCTTGATCGTTAGCAAATCTTCTGGATCCCAACGTGAACATTATTACTACCGTCTTTAATTGTTTGCAACTCTTTTTGATCTGTTTTAGTTGGGACTCAAATTTGAAGGCGGAAAAAAGTTGCAATAATTGTTAAAAGAAGAGGAAAAGAAAAAAGTACAGCACGAGAAGGGGGAAAAAGCTACGGAATGAACGACAGCGGCATGGCAAACTTGCGGTGGTGGAAAAGATGCAAAATCGGAAAATCAATAGGAGCAGGGAGATGGATAGGCCGAGGTTGGTTTTTTGTTTTTCTTTCCTCTTCAGAAAGTTTCATCTCATTCTTCAGGATTGATGAAATTATCACGAATTTCATAATTATTATCATTCGGATGAGATGTTAGTGATTTTGATGAATGAGGGGATCTCATTTTGAGTCCTTTGTTAGTACACCAAAAACATTTTTATTTCATATGATATTGTTAATTTTGTCTCGTTCTAATCTTGGGATATATCAAATATAGAGTGTTTTTTTCTTTTATCTCGATAACAAAATACAACCTACCGAAATGTAAGTGGGACTAGGTGCATGACACATAGAATTCCTCAATGGGTTCATGTCATAGCGCTAATGAGCATAAAAATACAAACTCAATTTCCATTCATAAATCAAGTTTATAAATCAATACATATCACCTTCTACAATTCATTTCATCAAGCACAATTCACTTCATATAGTATTTCTTAAACGATGTCACATATAATCAACTCATGGGTCATTTCAAGAGATGCTTTAATATGTAATTTGGAATGATTAAAAGGTTAGTTAGTGCCCGATCTAGTTTTGCATAACAAATAACTTTAAACACTGCCTTTTGTTTTTAATAAACATCATGCCATACGGTTTCTCTTCTAGAGCTTATAACATATCTAATTTTTATTATTTTTGAGACGTGAGTATCCAAATTATAGAAGAGATAAGCACTACTTAACAGACAATAAGAAACCAAAAAACGAAAGTTACTTCAAGCGGAAAAACTCAAAATCCTAAATTAAGTGAGAAACAAATATCAAAATCAAGCATAAAACTACATTATCTAAAACTCAATTAAACTAAACTTATTCGGTAGAGGCGTGCAACAGGAACTGCTCAGACTAGACTGGCCTGACTTATTCTAGGCAGTTCCTAGGGGTGCTAATCCAATTCCCAATGCCATAAAATTGGAATCGGTGACAGGCAGCCTGTTCCCAGTTCCAGAATGAGATTCGAACTAGTCAAATTGGATCAATTTTTTCATAGAGAAATCAAAATAAATATCTTCTTCATCTCCATGGAGTCTCCACCTCCACATGTGCTGCTATTCTGTAATTTCAGGACAAACTTGCTAGATCCTCTTTCTCTCTCCCCCTCAAATCCTTCGGAGCTGCAAGGCAAAGCAAGCGTGAGGCGAGAGCAAACCCCCAACTAAAACCCCTCACTGCTCCACCACGCCCACTCATCATTGGCCACTCAATTGCTGATTCACTCTCCGCCATGGACCAACGATCTGGCGCGTGGCTCCCGTGGTGGAGATCCATGGCCACTTTCACCTGGACGTTAACAAGTTCCGCTGGATTCCTCGGGAACAGGCCGGACCAGACCTCCAATTCTCAATTTCTAGATGAGACTAAACCAAATCGGAAACTGACCTTTATTATTAGGTAACAAAATGGCCCATTGCGCCAACTAAAAGCTCCAAAGGAACACAACTACTACCATGCATTGTACTACTACGGCACCTCGCACATAGAATCCAAAACGGTTGATTTGAACTCTACCCACGCCGTTTCAAGTGAGACATAATTCATTGGAAAGCTAACTCCATATTCTTAAAATGTGAAGTCACTTCTGACTCAAAAGATGGCCTTAAAGGCATGAAAACTTGCGCCAAACACGGTAGTTTGAGTCTAGTTCCAATGCCATACAACAAACTTCAAGATTTAACTTGGATCAAACAAAATACCAAATCAACTTCTATAAAATTCCACGATTTCCCGACGCCCTAAAGGTTCTTTACAACACGATTTTATAGCTCAACAACAACACAATCCTAAATTAATGCATCACTAAGAAAGTTTCTCCAATAAAAGGAATCAAGGCTTGGAATTCTTATTGAGCACGTCGAAACAACGTTAATTCAGCATCTCAATGTGTCCGTGGCTTGCATGAACCTAACCCCTCTCTCATAAGCTTACACGATACATTTGGGCTTCGGCTTTTTTTCTATCTTACGAGGCCCAATTATTACGGTTCTTGCCAAAGAACCATTTTTTTTCCTGAGTTTTCTTGTTCATTAAGCATTGATTTTTTTTAGTGATGTCCATTTTGATGCAAGTTTTATTCATTTTTCTTTCCCCAAATAAGACTAAGATATTCATATGACTAGGCTTAAGCATTAAAACATCGACTGGTGTCATCCGGACTAGAAACTGAATTTGTTGTTGATGTTGATCGGTAACAACTCATTATCTCGCGTTCGCACTGAACAGGCATTACTTCGAAACTGCCTGTCACTAAATCAAAGCGAGTTGGCATATGCCAATTATGCTCATGCCTGTCATCTTTCAAACCTCATAAGGCAGGTGACGGCATCCAGCTAACATACCTTCATTGATCAGATTAGGGGCAATATATTTTGGTAATTTTCTGCATCATCCGCAGATTTTATGAACCCGCGTCAGAAACGTGTCCAGCGGTCTCCTAGAGAAATAGAAAGTGAACATGTAACAATTACAAGGATTAGCTAAGAATGGGCGAGAAGTGATAACCTTTACCTTGATTCACCATTGCTGGTCTTTCAAGTCATCCTGTTTAGATTCTTGATTTAGAAGGCATATGGAATAGAGAAACACCTATGAGAGCAGTTTCGAAAGCTGGAAGCGATATGGTGGTCCTACTCCCCTCCACCGTATGCACACTAGGAAAACACGGAGAATTAAATCATCCTCAATTAAAAATAGATCTTTCAAGTCAATTTCTTGATGCAATTCCGACGTTTACCCAATAATGCTCTTAAAGCTAATCCTAGAACGAAACTACAGAAGCTACTTCCAACCATGGGCCCGCCAAGTTGCTGTGGTAGTCACAGCTGATCCAATATCCACCAGCTCGTCATATCTCCGTCCCAGCTTCCGTTTAAATAGAAGCTCCATTAGTCACCAATCACAAATCACACCATCTCCGATACTTGAATCCGCATTCTAGACTAAGACACTTATGGCTTTCATTCATCTCCTCTGCCTAATTGTCTCGTTCTCCAGTGTCAACTTCTCTCTTGCCAACGGCCGGTCATCTCTGACGCAATTGGAGAGCAGTGACTTGCAAACCTACATTGTCCATGTCACTCCCCCTGACGGCCACGGCCTTTTGGAGTTGGAAGATCTCGAGACCTGGTACCACTCATTTTTGCCCACAAACTCTACCATCCCAGAGAACCAGCTGCGCATACTTTACTCTTACCGGAATGTTGTGAGTGGTTTCGCAGCAAGGCTGACTCCTGATGAAGTCACCGCAATGCAAGATAAGCCCGGATTTGTAGCAGCTCACCCGGAGCAAATATATAGCCTCCAAACAACGCACAGTCCCCAGTTCTTGGGCTTACCCCTACGTCAGGGACCTTTCAATGGCTCCACCATGGGAGAGGGAATTATCATTGGCGTGATGGATTCAGGAGTAACGCCTGACCACCCTTCATTCAGCGGAGCCGGAATGCCGCCTCCACCAGCCAAATGGAAGGGGAGGTGCGATTTCAAGCCTTCCCAGTGTAATTACAAATTGATTGGCGCCAGGACCTTCAACAGTTCAGCTAAGAAAAATGTGACCACGCCACCGACGGATGATATCGGTCACAGTACTCACACTGCCAGCACCGTGGCTGGTGCTCCTGTGCCGCATGCCAATTTGCTTGGGATGGCTGAAGGCACGGCAATTGGCATGGCTCCACATGCTCACTTGGCAATCTACCGAGTTGTTCCGCATTAGATTGTTTTGAGAGTGATCTCCTTGCTGGATTTGATGCTGCCCTTGCGGACGGTGTCGACATGCTCTCACTCTCGCTCGGCGGTGACTCCCTTCCATTCTATATGGACAGCTTGGCTATAGCCACTTTTGCAGCCCTTCAAAGAGGGATCTTTGTCAGCTGCTCTGCTGGGAACTCCGGTCCTCACTCAGGCACGGTATCAAACGTGGCTCGGTGGATGCTCACTGTTGGGGCAAGCAGCACTGATAGGAACTTTGCATCCAACGTAAAACTCGGGAATGGAGTGGAATATGAAGGTGAGGCACTATCTCAATTCTCCTTCCCTTCAACTTTGTTGCCATTGGTGTATCCTGGAATTGACGGTACGGAAGGATCAAAATATTGCTTAAAGGGGGCACTGATTGGCAGCGAAGTTAAAGGGAAGGTTGTCGCATGTGAATCTGGGCGTGGGAACCCATCCATGGAGGTGAAGAGAGCTGGGGGTGCTGCTATGATTTTGATGAACCCAAAATTGACCGGAATCACTATTATGGCCACTGTTTTTCCCCTCCCCACGTCTCAAGTCAGCTACTTCACAGGCAAGGAGATCAAAGCCTATATAAATTCGACTGAAACTCCTACTGCCACGATCATATTCAAAGGAACCACATATGGAAACCCGACTGCTCCCGCACTTACCGTCTTCTCTTCGAGAGGCCCGAGCTCAGTTAGCCCTGGAATTCTGAAGCCAGATGTTATTGGTCCTGGTTTGGACATACTAGCAGCATGGCCATTTCCGATCAGCAATGATACGAAAGCGAAGTATTACTTCAACATCCTTTTTGGCACTTCCATGTCATGCCCTCACCTCAGCAGCATCGCGGCTTTGATAAAGGCTGCTCACCCAGACTGGTCTCCAGCGGCGATTAAGTCTGCTATCATGACTTCGGCTAAGCAGCTGAACATCAAGCAAAACCTGATCCTTGATGAAAGACTTCAACCTGCGGACGTCTTTGGCATCGGAGCAGGCCATGTCAATCCCGCGAAAGCCATTGATCCTGGATTCATTTATGACATTCAACCCGACAATTACATTCCTTATCTTTGCGGTTTGGGATACACGGACACGCAAGTGGCTACAATTGCTCACAAACCAGTCAAATGCTCATGTAGTATTCCTGAGGGAGAGCTGAACTACCCTTCGTTTTCCGTTACCCTTGGACCTGCGCAGACATTTACCAGGACCGTGACTAACGTCGGAGCAGGAAATTTGTCTTATATTGTAATGGTTGTTCCCCCACAAGGCGTTCATATCACCGTGGAGCCTACTATACTTGCCTTCTCGAAGTTGAACCAGAAAGCAAGGTATTCAGTCACATTCAGCCGAGCAAGTTCCACCGGCAAGACTGGTAGTTACTCCCAAGGATATTTGAGGTGGGATTCCGAGAAGTACTCTGTGAGGAGTCCAATTTCAGTAAAGTTCAAGTAAGAATTTCTGAGAGCGGAAGAAAGAAATTTAGTTGGATTGTAATTTCGTATTACCACGGTTCTATGATGAAATAAGCATAATCCATGTGCTCTGATTTCCCTATGTCTGTGCAAAAACTGTAGTTCTTTTTTGCATGATTACTTCTGCCAATTAGCATTCTATAGACGGGTACAAACTTCTTTCATTCCGGAGCTAATATAGATGAAAGTACTCGGCTAGTTTGGAGTTGACGACTTACATACGAGAGAGAGAGAAAGAGAGAGAGAGAGAGAGAGACTTGGCGAGGGCAGCTCTCGCATGAGTCTGATGTCGGCAGAGGAAAGAGAGAAGAAGAAACAAGAAAAAAAAAAGAAAAAGGAAAAATTAAAATGGAAAAAAAAATAAGACGAAAATGCCATTGGTTATAGAGTTTGGGATGAATGTGTCACGATTGGCAAAGTTTAGAATTGGGTAGAAGCCGATCCCTCTCTCTTGTGTGCCTCAGCCCACTTCTCTGTTAGCGCTACCTAATGGAACAGATAAAGAGGTAACGGTGTCCGTGAGAAGCAACTTCGTCTAGATAAGGCTTCATGCGGAAAGCACATCCTTTTTCAAATATTTCGGCAATTCACAACCACATCTCTCTTCCAAAACATCGAATCATCCATTGTTGTATGTTCAAGAGTTTTGATCAAACTTAAGAATTTGTTTCGTACTTGAATATGTTGAAACTTGTCAGCCCAAATTCTTTATTTAGATCACTATCATCTAAGTCAAATGGAACTCTAGTATAGTCTTAGCAATCCAACCAAATTAATTCCTAGAACGTGCCTCTAACCTGAAGAAGAGAACCAGAGCAGATAGGCAAAACTTTTGAGTATGGGGATTTGTTCTATAATAAGGTAGTTACAAAGGGAAATACCAGAGTCATTAAATGTCACATTTTTCTTGAAAGGAATGACGCATCTGTATAGAGCATATTACAGATCTGAACAAAGTAACATCTACACTATAGTTATTATGTCCTTCCATTGGTACTTTCACTATAAATATAGATTTTCGTCCACCTTCATGCTTTTTCTAATCAAGTAGCTATACTTTTTATTTATCTACTCAAATCTTCGCCGTTTTTACAAATTTTCTAATCGAGTCCCTCGACACCAAATCTACCTAGATTTAGTGGACAAGGCTGTTACATAAAACCAAAATATGATGCGAACAAAAATGTAGATGCTTAGGCGGACGTGCATGGAAAAATTTACATAATTGAGACACCGTCAGGGTATAATTTTGATAAAGTTTAGCTAATAAAGATACCCACGTAATCGTCCACATCGTAAATATTTTATCGACGTCATCTGATAGCTAAGTTAATTGGAGTTGGTTGAATTTGGTGTTGGAGGGATCTGTGAAACTAAGACTTAAGTACAAGGAATTGATAAGAAAAGGTGTGAAAGTATTGGAAAGAAAAGTAAAAATTTTCATTCACAAATTAAGCCGATTACATGGCGCGTCTATCAATCGAAAAATAAGCCAAATGTCCTTGGCTATGGCAAAACAGCACAGGACGATACTTGCCCTGGCTTGTTTGACTAAAGAAGTATAGCTCTCATATAAAATTCCTTTCACAAACCAATATCTCTGCGGCTTCAACAGCCGTTATCGTATTCTCAATGACTACTCTCTGACAGCCCCACTCTGAGTAAATTTCTGAAATGCAGATAGTAAAACTGAGAAAAGATGTTTTTGAATTGAATGTACAGAGAAGCGTTTAGAGTAGCTAATGAAAATACAGGGGATGTCCAAATAGTTTGAGCAACACTGGAGGGCATGAGAGAAATATATAAAAAGAAAAGGTGGCGTCCCAGAAACTTGATCAACACTGGGAGGATGTCAAAGTAATGCGCCCTCAGAAATAACACAGAATCTCATAAAACGAAGAGGATTCATCGCAAACCCCTAAGAAGTTACCTTAACTAACAAAACTGGTATGTATCATGGGGGGCCGCTCCCATGCACCCTAGGGACGCCGAATTCTCAACCTCAATTCTATGGGATATGGTCATGAATTGGGTGGAGCTCCCTAAAGAATCCAAGCCACAATGAAAATTTACCAATGTCTCCAAGCCAGGAAGTTCATACTAGGCCATTCGGTTAGTAAATGATTAGATAACAGAATATTGGTTCACAGGAGAGCATAGGTAGTTAGCACTGAAGTTTTTGTTCGGCGGAGAAGGATTCGACATACTGATGAGAAAACAGAGCGGGACCGTATTATTGCCCCAATGGCCCACTTCAGTGGTTCTGAAAGAGTAATGCCCAAAAATGAATTGCATGTTATAAAGAAGAATTGACTAGTGATTCCGTGACATTGCTAACTTGAACTCTCTCTGCCATTCTACAACCTCATTTCTACCCCTGAAATATGGTTCATCTACGGCTCCATATTTTAGGTTTGATTTACATGGATAACAATGTCGTGATGAAGATCATCTACCTGATTTGTTCTGCACACAAGTTTTATTCCACCACATTTTTTCATTTTGTGGCTTACTGGTGGAGTTTGCTCTTTAATTGGACGCTCTATGACTATAAATGACGGTTGATAGGAGTCTTGGCTATATTATATATATATGCAATTTGAAGAGTGAAGTCTGATCGATATGCCTTGAGAAAATTGTCCGAGCTTCTTCAACGGCATGTAGATGGGCCACTTCATGGAGATGTTATATATGTAGGCCATTTACTTTGCACCATGCAGAATTCTTTCACAGTCTCTCCAAAGAAAGGAATGACGATGCTCTTAAGAAGCTTTGGAATTATTACATCGGTTTTTGCAGTTCAATCTTTTTGGGGGATTAATATATATATAATTTTTTTTTCTGATAAGCAGTATTAGAGAAATATTCTGTTCGTCTTGTCTAGGAAAACATGTGTTCTACTCGATCGTTTTGTCAAACTCTTATTGGCGGTTTCAAAATAAGTTAGAAAAGTTTCATCCTGAATCATGAGCTGAAGGATAAATATGATAATAATTTAGTATTAGCGACCTGGAACTCAACATGTCCATGTTGGCTGCTATCCTTGCGCTCCAAGTACTCATTTGCAGGCTAGTTAGAAGAGAATATGACCATACGAACTATAAGCCAAACTATTGAATCACTAGCCCAATTTGGTGGGAATGCTTGATGCTTGCCCTAAATTTTGTATGCTTGAAAGTTGGATCAGAGAGCATGAATGCTATTTAAATATCTCCTGGATTTCGATACAAAAGGAATTTTTGGGACCTTCAGCTCAATCCTTTTCTTTCCTTTATAAGTTTCTTTAAGTGGACTGTTGAGGTTAGATGTTTATAGCCACAGAATAGAATTAACAATCCATCATTTGCAAAATGCAAAGTTTCAAACATAGCTTCGACATAAGATTCTGACTTTCAGTTAGATGTTCCATTAATAATGTTCGTCAACCCTTAGCATGTGATGTGCTTGTGCACAGATTGCATCGGCTCAGGTCCAATACCCGCCAAAGGTCCTGTTACCCTCAGTCATCGCATTTTACATCTACATCAGAGTCTCTTGTTCGAACTGATCAACCACCCACATCATCCGGTTTAATCGATGTCTTGAGAATCCTATTCTACACGACGCTACCCAAAAGAAAGATGAGTGCCTGCCTGCTAAGCGCACTCCAAAAAAATTGTTCTTGGGCCACTTAAACTTGGCATTCTGTTGAGCAATCGAGGGGAAAGGAAGCAATGCAGGGTTTCTTGAAGGAACATCGCGAAGCAACAGATTTTTGGTGAAGTGCTGGAGGCGAACAGCATAGCACGAACAGTCAACGGTCAAGAAAGAATTGATTTTCGAGTTGCCAAGGGGAAGAGCAGGAAGCAATTTCGAGGACTGTCGAGATGGTCTTTTACAAGCAAACGAGCCACAAAGCCGCAAAAGAGTCCTTGACCTCGAACACCATAGAAGGAGCGAAAGATCACTCTTAAATGCAGCCATTCTCTTATCTACGGTAGCACTTTGCCATGGATGATATGATAACCTTTCTTACTTGTTTCTGGACAAATGGATTGCTGCTTCAGGAGAATGCACAAAAGCAAGAGAACTTAAGTACGCACGCCATTGGCCAGGTGAGAAACCCAAGCATTGAGCCGCAAATTAACCGGTTGTCAGAAGGAAGATTTGCCAGGGGAAACTAGTCAGATTCGGAGTCTGGAACCCGATTTCAAAAGGTTGTAACAACTTATTGAGCCAAATAAGCTTGCAGTGAATTTCTTGGGATAAAAACAAGGAAGTATGGCAATCCGAAACAGAAAGAATCTGATCCCGACACAAAATGTGAAGGCTGTGGTGGAGAAACTGAGGTCTATGAGATCAGTTAATCATAACAATCGTGCAATTGATACGAAAATAATATGGTTCATGATTTAATGGTTCTACCACGTTTTGTTAATGTGCCAGAGAAGCCTCCATGCCTAAGCAAATGGATAGAGAAAACTCAACGTGAAGTTGGAGAAATCAATACTGTCCATCGCTCATAAGTCATCGAGCTCCATTGCGTCCGTCAGTTCTAGCAACGATTTGAGAAGCAAAAGCGACAAACCTCTCCATGTTACGCTCAAACCAACACTTGCGGACCAGTTCAACAGTAAAAAGGAGGCGGCTAAGCATATGGACAAGTTGCGACGCCAAGCAAGGATAGCGTAAGAACAAGGAAGAAAATCATCTCTAGTCAGCGAGAATCAGATCATTGCAGTTCAAGCTGTCGAAGCTCTTACATCAGCAGGACCAACGATGAAACCAGCACGAGTAGTAGCAAAAGCGTGACAGTCTAGTAAACACCAAGTGGGCCATTTTTATGCTGTTGTAGAAGGATTTCTGGATTTCTGAGGCATTTACAACACGCTAAGAATTCAAAGACATCGAGAGGGAAACCTAAGAATCCATTAGAAGAAGAAATCCCGTTGGTGGCCAAAGTTGAGTCATCATGGTGGGAGGGCAAGCGAAGCTTTAGGGCCTACATGGTAACGTTTCTATTTATCCCGATTTCTGTTCTTTTTGTTCCCCGGAACAAAAAAGGAACGGAAATCTATTTGGTAACGCCAGTTTATTTTTCTATTCCCGGAATAGAAAAGTGGCTGGGGAATAGAATTGAAATAGAAACAAGAAAAAAAAAAGTAGTTTCTTGTTCCCGGGAAAAATTTCTAGAAAGAAGTTTTTTTTTTTTTTTCTAATTTTGTTTTGTTCTTCTTCCTTGTTGCGGCCACCGTCAGCCGCCTCCAACCGTTGGCCACCTCCTGCCGCCCGCGGCTACCATTGGCAGCTGACTGCCGGCGACGGTTGCCATCGCCCGTAGCCCACTGGTCGACGACTGCCACCGTCCACCGGCAGCCTGTCGTCGCCAACCGCCGCACGACCGCCGACCATCGCTATTGACCGCTGCCGTAGGACCACCGCCAACAGCTCACTAGCCACCGCCCCCTCCCGCGACCGTTGGGATGGGGGCAGCATGTAAGAGTTTTTTTAATTGTGGACTACATTAATTGATATTGTAATTTACCGTTTAACGTTTATCGTTTTACGGGGTTTGGTCTAAGGTGAGATAGAAGGTTTCTTAATTAGTCTAATATGTGCTGGCTAGTGTGGGCCGAGTTGAGCCTGGCCCGTAATGAGAGGGACTGGTTGGAAACTCTATAAATAGTGCTCAAGTCTCTCCTCTAACCCTAATTCTCACATGTATCCTCACCTAAGGAGTGTTTACCTAACACTAAACGTGAGGGGGGTTGCCTCATTGAGCCAGTGATACAGAGGGCAATAGAGGAGAATGACTTGCGCGTAGAACATTGTGTTTCCGCTTCCGCCTCAAGTACAATGAATCCTAAAACAGGTGCGTAAATCTTTTTGATCTATTATGCATGTTTTTGTTCTAGTTATGGAGATCTCGGGGTTGCGTAATTTGCATCTAACATGTGGTATCAGAGCAACCATAACCCTAGAACTCAAACGCATAGAATTTTGTCCTAATTTGTGATTTTCGAGATTTTTTGTTTAATAAAAATAAAATTAAATCACAAATTCTGATTGGGCTCGATGAGACGAGCAAGATGGTCGGCGGTGCGTCGCCGGGGGAGGTCTCACGCCCCCCCACGCGCGGCCACGCGCCGCCTGCGCGTTGAACACGCGCCGCACGTGAGATCCACGTGCCGCGCACTCTGGCGGCGTGTGTGGGCGCGTGGAGCCTCCGTTCGACGTGTGGGTGGCGACGTTGGATTCGTATGATCTTCCTCTACGTCGTGATGTGTTTATTTTATATTTTTGATTATTTTATGGATGTGAAAATACATACAAAGCCCTAAATACGTGTATTTTTAGTGTATTTTTGCGTATTTTTCTTGTATTTTCTGTGATTTTGGAAATACAAGTGTTGGGTTACTGGTATGTTATCACATAAACATTATAATGGTGTGATTCATTAATAAAAATTAAATTTTATTGTGAATTAAAGCTGGCTTAATGAGATACAACCATTATGGGATAGTATTTGAACTATGTATTGAGGTCATGAGAAACAATAAAAGTTATAGAACTTTTGTTGCTCAAGCATAGTTATTTATACGCATCTTGATGTTTTTTTTTTTTGTTTCCTCTGATAACCTTTGAATGACGGACGTCTTAAGAACTCATGACCAAATTGATTATATTAATTATCACATCTGCTGAATGTGGGTAATGTATGTCAGTTAAGTTATTGCATATTTTACCTAAATTCAGCTGGTCACTTGTTAATGTCTATCAAGTTGAGCATTGGTTTATGGTTAAGAAGCATGACAATATTTACGCAGTGTAATAATATCTATTGTTATAAGATTAGATATTTGGTTCTGTGTTTTGACTCAATTTATAGGCCACTAGTTGATGTAATGATAATTTGTTACTTAAAAATTGGCTAATAAATCAGTTGTTGGCCTTGGAGTTATTTTTTGCCTTATGAACTCATGAGTGATAATGGATAAGCTGTTAAGCTTGTCGATTTGGTGTACCATGTATTACTATTGATGTTATTTTGTGAGAGATATTCTAGATCAGCATTCTTTTAATGTTGTTCTAGTAATCAGTAATCGGGGTGCACAAGAGATGCTTATTTCTATGTTATGAGAAGTTTCTTGTGTTGTTGTGATCGTTGATCTCATTAGAATCTGTCTTTCAGGTTCGCTATATATATATATATATATATATATGTGTGTGTGTGTGTATAAGAAAGATTTTATTAATGAATAAAGCAATATAATTAGCATGATATGTGATTTTGGTGATATGCTGCCCCTATCACTAAAGTTAAAATCACATGTATATGGTGTATGTGAGAAATAAAGTTTATATCCCTGATATGAGAGAATTTCAAGAATTCAATTGAGTAGTGACCGCCAAAGTGGCACGCTTGATTGGGTTTGAGAAATTTCGGTCTCGTATGATGATTGGGATGCCTCCTGGTCTAATGCGTAGTCATACTCCCAAAGGAGGTGATTGTGTATTAGTTCATGGAGGGATACATGATGGTGTGGTGGATGAGTGACTGATTCTAGTGATTCATATACCAAAAGGTGATGAATTCACGAAGAATTGGAATATATTCTTATAACCGCTATCATGTGGAGAGGGTACAACTGCATGTCGTGTATTCTGCCCAAAGGTGATTATATGATTATGTGAGTAACTCTCTGGATGTGTATTTGTACGTCAAGTTACACGGTGCTCACATGATGCTAATTATATACATTGCTTGTTTTTCAGTCACCTTTTCTGTAATTTATAACTCCACTATTATTGAGGTTTTTACTGCTTCAAATTTAAGTTGTGGACATATGATTTGTTGCTTGAGAAAAGAGCAATTGAACTTGCTTACTGTCCATGAAGCGTTCCATTCTAAAACACTTGAAAATAGGTTTTCTTGTGGACTGCATTGCTATAAGATGATGGAATCCTTAGTTACTTGTAATTATGTCTTGTCTGATATCGAAATTAGGACACATCTGCAAAGGTTATGTTTAAATCCTAATGATATATACATCTCGTATATGGTTAAAAGGTTGTTTCCAAAAGTTTTCTATTTAAGGAAAATGGCCATGATAAAGAATAAACTGGTTAAAAATTAGTCTTGAAGGTTGTCGGGCCTAATAGTATCGGTAAGTATTTTGGCAAGTATGACCATGCTGAATTACTTAAAGGGTCTTTTGTCAAATACTTGGTAAATTCTGAGGTGGTAATTTAATTACTATGCTTGAAAATCCTAACAAGAAGATTTGGCTAAAAGGCATGAAGCACCATAATGAACATGGTGATGAGTATGGTAAGTAAGACTAATTTATTCGGTCTTCTGTAGACTAATATTATGAAAGAAACTTTTTCAAATACAAAAGGTATCTCTTATCAAAGTTGTTTCATAAACTTCTTTTGAGTTATAGACTAGGCATAGACTACTTGAATCATATTAAATTTAGAGGTGTTAGGGAAGTGAGATTATCTAATCCAATTTTAAGTGTGTTGCAATTCAGATCCACTCGGAATTTTTTTGTATCTTATATAGATTGCTAAAGGGGTATTGATTTTATGACCCTAAAGAAGATACAAGAATTATAGAATCACATACTCTAAAGTTTCTAAAGATCGACGTATTTGTAGAGGATAGCTGTTTTCAGACTATTAAAGATAATAGTATGATGGAGGTTACTGTGTTTTTGTCTTTACCTATACAGATAATTATGGAATCTCCTGTACCATAGATTAAACTTGTTGAGGTTTAAGGTACTATTCTTGATATAATTTATAATGAAATTTCTTAAACCTCTCAAGTGCATAATGAAGTGGTTGCAGCTTTATTAAGGAGATTTGTTAGGGAAAGATGATCAGTTATACCATCAGACTATATAGTCTATTTGTGAGAGCATGATTATAATATTTACTACATGGTTGTTTTAGCAACTTATATAAATGTCGTTTCTTGTTCTTGATTAAGTATGTGATTAGATGCCATAAAAAATAATAATAATGTTTTCACTCTAAAAGAGGGGTGGATAGTTTATAGTGAATAAATAAATATTTCTTTCTATTATTTCTTTAAAAGATTCTTTCAGAGTGAACATGGCATTAATAATTTATTTTGATATGAAGTTACGTCAAATAGATACAAAATCTATATAGTGCAACTTGATGATTTTGTAGCAAATTCAAGTAAACTTGTGTATAGACTGAAAAGTCTTAATTCATGGTCTTAAGCAAGTTTCTAGACAATATTATTAAAGTTTCGTAGTGTTGTTATTTTGTTCAATTGGGAATAAAGTAATTCAATATACTGCAAGGTCAGTGGGAGGAAATTTATTTTTTCTTATACTTTATGTATATAATTTTTTTGCTTACAAGTTGTGACCTTGAGATATCTTACATCATTTGTACTGAGGTCTGTAAGGATTGTTTTTGCCATATTATATTAGATTTTCTCGGAGGACATTTGCTGATTGTATATTGGAAATATTCAATATACATCATTGCAAGCCAGGAATTGCTCCTGTTGTTAAGTGTGATGGACTAAATCTATCACATTGTCCTTATTTAGATATTGAGAAAATCTGATTAAATGGTGTACCTTGTGTCAGTGTACTTAAAAGTATAATATATGCTCGAATTTGCACTAGACTAAATATCGTCTTTGTGACGAGACTTTTAGGCAGATATCAATCAAATCCGGGATGTGATCACTGGGTTGCTGCCAAGAAGGTTTTGAGGTATTTAAAAGAACAAAAGATTATATGCTAATTTACAGACATGTTTAATTTTTACAGTTAGTAGGGTATTTAGATGTAAATTTTGTTATCTGTTATGATGACAAGATATCAATAACATAATACATATTTATGTTAGCAGGAAATGCAGTAAATAAAATTCTATGTCATTTTCTACTATGTAAGCAATGCTAGTAACATTCTTTTAGGTTGTTACTTGGGTTTTTAGGCTCCGGAACCTCATTAAGGAGTTGACCGTTTTTAATTTTATGGATTGGCCCATACGGTTGTATTGGGATAATAAATTTGTAATATTATTTATTTACTACAGAGGGTCTCAAGGGGTCTAAATATATGGTGGTCAAAATTTTTTGACCAAAAGGAAACGGTACAGAAATGTGACGTAATAATATAATATATTTCCACAGATGATGTGATTATAGATCCACTAACTAAAGGCCTACGCCCATGTGTATCTGAATGACATGTCATTAGCATGGGCCTAGGAGCATCATGAGATGCTGTTGTTTAGTGGGAGCTATTTTGGCTTTACTCTAATAAAGTTCACATCTGTGTTCGTTACACTTTGTAACGGTTTGATATGTATCAACTTTTGCATTCAACAAAATATTTTTGAATGTGTTATTAGGTTGAATACATATTGATAAAGTCTCAAGGTACTGTATAAACCTTGAGTGAAGGCTAGGGGCATCTAATTATTAGCCTTGTGTATATGTCTTATTATACATAAAGAAAGGTTAACCGTAAGGACAAGACATATGTGGGTTCATTGGAACCATAAAGCATTCTCTAGTGGCACAAGTTTTTGTGATGCCTAAAGTTAAGAGAATGGTGACTGACAAATGGGATCTCTCTATGAGAGATGTTATCCATTTGCCACACTACCATATTGAATCCATATCAATAAAGTTGAGAACATTCGTGATCATGGAATGCTCTGTGTGTATACATGCAGTTACCGCCATGATTCGGTGTTTAAGACTTTATGAGATAGGATTGACTATTAAGAATTATATCTGGACCAATGTGCGCACATACAGTACGATTTCAATTAATATAGTCCAAGTGGGAGAATGTAAAAGTTTTTCTAATTGTGGACTACATTAATTGATATTGTAATTTACCGTTTAACGTTTATCGTTTTATGGGGTTTGGTCTAAGGTGAGATAGAAGGTTTCTTAATTAGTCTAATATGGGTTGGCTAGTGTGGGCCGAGTTGAGCCTGGCCCGTAATGAGAGGGACTAGTTGGAAACTCTATAAATAGTGCTCAAGTCTCTCCTCTAACTCTAATTCTCACATGTATCCTCACCTAAGGAGTGTTTACCTAACACTAAACGTGAGGGGGGTTGCCTCATTGAGCTAGTGATACGGAGGGCAATAGAGGAGAAGGACTTGCGCGTGGAACATTGTGTTTTCGCTTCCGCTTCAAGTACAATGGATCCTAAAACAGGTGCGTAAATCTTTTTGATCTATTATGCATGTTTTTGTTCTAGTTATGGAGATCTTGGGGTTGCGTAATTTGCATCTAACACAGCAATCCTACGACGGCAGTCATGCGACGGTCGTGCGGCGGTCGTGCGGCGGTCGTGCGACGGTCGTGCAACGGTCGTGCGGCAGTCGTGCGATGATCGTGTAGCGGTCGTGCAGTGGTTGTGTGGTGGCGATCGACGGTCAACGGTCCGTGAGTAAGAAGAAAAAACAAATAAATACAAAAATTTATAAATTTTTACCAAATGCATTTTTATTCTTTTTCTATTCCAAGAATAGAAATTTTGTATAATTACTAAACACCTTATTTTACTCAGAAATTGTTCCCAGAGTAGAATTAGAAAAAAAACTATTTCTGAAAAGAAATAGTTCCCCGGAATAGAAACGTTGTCATGCGCACCCTTAGTTGCTTAGATAAGGGTGTTTGGTTACGTCACCCATGCTTCCGATCTAATTGTTATAAAGTAAGAAATTATGTGAAATGTTGTTGCAGGCCGACCCTTTATATACCCATTTTCGCATATTGTAGGCATTAAATGCTTTAGCTACAATTATGAGCTTTAAAAGAAAATCCCTCATAATCTTCAAAGTAAGGTAAGTAAATCTCTGATAGTTATCTAAGTGAAGCAAGTAATTTAACTCTATTGGCTCTCCTCCAGATGAGAGGATTAGATGATTCTACCATGCATTGTACTACTACGGCACCTCGCACATAGAATCCAAAACGGTTGATTTGAACTCTACCCACGCCCGTTTCAAGTGAGACATAATTCATTGGAAAGCTAACTCCATTTTCTTAAAATGTTAAGTCACTTCTGACTCAAAAGATGGCCTTAAAGGCATGAAAACTTGCGCCAAACACGGTAGTTTGAGTCTAGTTCCAATGCCATACAACAAACTTCAAAATTTAACTTGGATCAAACAAAATACCAAATCAACTTCTATAAAATTCCACGATTTCCCGACACCCTAAAGGTTCTTTACAACACAATTTTATAGCTCAACAACAACACAATCCTAAATTAATGCATCACTAAGAAAGTTTCTCCAATAAAAAGAATCAAGGCTTGGAATTCTTACTGAGCATGTCGAAACAACGTTGATTCAGCATCTCAACGTGTCTGCGGCTTGCATGAACCTAACCCCTCTCTCATAAGCTTACGCAATACATTTGGGCTTCGGCTTATTTTCTATTTTACGAAGCCCAATTATTACAGTTCTTGCCAAAGAACCATTTTTTTTCCTGAGTTTTCTTGTTCATTAAGCATTGATTTTTTTAGTGATGTCTATTTTGATGCAAGTTTTATTCATTTTTCTTTCCCCAAATAAGACTAAGATATTCATATGACTAGGCTCAAGCATTATAACATCGATTGGTGTCATCCGGACTAGAAACTGAATTTGTTGTTGATGTTGATCGGTAACAACTCATTATCTTGCGTATGCACTGAACACGCATTACTTCGAAACTGCCTGTCACCAAATCAAAGCGAATTGACACATGCCAATTATGCTCATGCCTGTCATTTTTCAAACTTCATTAGTCAGGTGACGGCATCCAGCTAACATACCTTCTTTGATCAGATTAGGGGCAATATATTTTGGTAATTTTCTGCATCATCCGCAGATTTTATGAACCCGCATCGGAAATGTGTCCAACGGTCTCACTAGAGAAATATAAAGTGAACATGTAACAATTACAAGGATTAGCTAAGAATGGGCGAGAAGTGATAACCTCTACCTTGATTAACCTTTGCTGGTCTTTCAAGTCATCCTGTTTAGATTCTTGATTTAGAAGGCATATGGAATAGGGAAACACCTATGAGAGCAGTTTCGAAAGCTAGAAGCGATATGGTGGTCCTACTCCCCTCCACCGTATGCAAACTAGGAAAACACGGAGAATTAAATCATCCTCAATTAAAAATAGATCTTTCAAGTCAATTTCTTGCTGCAACTCCGACGTTTACCCAATAATGCTCTTAAAGCTAATCCTAGAACGAAACTACAGAAGCTACTTCCAACCATGGGTCCGCCAAGTTGCTGTGGTAGTCACAGCTGATCCAATATCCACCAGCTCGTCATATCTCCGTCCCAGCTTCCGTTTAAATGGAAGCTCCATTAGTCACCAATCACAAATCACACCATCTCCGATACTTGAATCCGCATTCTAGGACACTTATGGCTTTCATTCATCTCCTTTGCCTAATTATCTCTGATGGAATTCAAGTCGGCAGAAGATGACTTACCTGATTCCGATGCACAAACAGCAAATAGCCCCGGAACGATCGCTGGATTGCCGATGAAACACGAACAAAATTACCTCACGTTGGTCTGGATGCAATCACAAGGAAAACACCCGATTTCCACGGCGTAAATGCCGATTGTTCTTGTAAAATTGAAATGAAATGCCTTCTTCTTATTTGATGGAAAGGGAGAGAAATTTTGGTGCGAATGATCTGCTAACCGATTCAACGGTTGTGTTCGAGAGGCTTTATACGTCTCCCTTCGTACCCCTCCATTAGTGTCTTTCCATCGTAGCATATCAAGTCCAAATGGTGCGGTCCAATCGCACCCCATCATGGACGTACCAGCTAAAGTACAACATCTCCCACTCGGACATGATGGGCTTGATAGCGCTCTATCAAGAATATAAGGCATTCAACATTCATCAACTTTACAAAATAATTCATACTGGCAAGTAAGCCGTGCGACCAGTGAATACACCTGCACTTGGGAGCTCAAATTATGCACCTGTTAGGGATGACATAATGGCTACAACCCCGGAAAGAAATAAACAATCGATGTCTCACAGTGCCCCGGACATATTTTGTTACATCAGTCCAAGTATACCTATCCCTTAAAGGCTATACTTGACTATTCTCAAAACATCATGTATTTACAATTATATCCGCAACCACATAAGGGCGATATAATTGGTCGACCAGTAAATACATGTGATAGATGTAAAACAACAATAGTCTTCCTTCGCACTCATGTCTCTCTCTATTTCAGAACAACTGCTTTCCTAGACACGTCCCATAAGGCCATATCCATTCATGGCTACCAATAACATGCTAAAGTAGCAACATTGATCTTTCACTTCGAGAACATAGTCAGAAGTAACATAGGGCACAAAATGAGGTAAATTATAAATTACCTCAAGGACTCACACGATGAGTAAATAGGGATAATCTTACTCACCTTCCCTTGTCGGTCATATAATGCACATGTAGTATGAATTGCATGCTATAGTAGACTTCTCTTTCTATAAGAGCGTATGTCATTTATTAATTATATCCACTATATGGATCTTAGCCTAAACATAGTCACGAGCTTCTCACGTACTCATGTTTAGCCCGAGTGCTATATCAGCTCGCTTTCTATAGCGCCCAATTAAGTACTCGCATCCGGCATCTTACGGGCATACATGATTATGGGACTATCATGTTCAGTCGTATTATAAATAAATCACAGACCTCATTTTGACTCCAATCAAGGCGACATATCATTTTATGTACTAAACTTGCTCCTCAGCGTTTATTTGTACATAACGTCTCATCTCAACGTGCTATCTATAGCACTTGAGGCGATTGCTCGTGTGAGTGAGCCAATCATTGCCTGCTGACATACTTTCCAATAATATATGTGTTTAATGCTAGTCTCATACTGTATTAGTACTTATTGATAAAATATCAATTCACTAATAAACAAACAGGTACAATACATATGTTCACAAATACATAAACCAATAATCCTCTACAATAACACATATCACATTCTACGCAATCCTAGTGACATCCTGTGGGTCAAGAATATGTCTCTAGGAATAGCATTCATAAATGGATCAGCAACCATTCTATTGGTTGAAACGTATTGTAGGATCACTTCTTTCTACGCTATAATTTCTCTGATGAAGTTGTTCTTTATGTCAATGTGCTTCGTTCTTCCATGATACTTGGGATCCTTCACATAGGCAATGGCTGCTTGATTATCGCAATAAACTATCACCAGTCTTGGAACCTCAGTGACAGTGGCTAAATTTTCCAAGAAGCGTTTTAGCCAGACTGCTTCTTGCACTGCAGCTGAACATGCAATAAATTCTGCCTCCATCGTAGATAAGGCCGTGCATGTCTGTTTCTTGCTATTCCAAGAAATTGCACCTCCATTGAGCAAGAACGTATATCCAGAAGTCGATTTACACTCATCTAGGTCTCCACCCCAATCAGCATCTGAATAGCCTAATAGGCGTAAATCACTCCCTTGATGACAAAGTCGATAGTCCATAGTGCCCTTCAAGTATCTTAGGATCCTCTTCACTGCTTTCCAGTGTGCTTGACCGGGATTTGATTGATATCGGCTCACCAATCCCACAGCATAACATATGTCGGGTCGAGTACACATCATAGCATACATCAAACTTCCGACCGCACTAGCGTAAGAAACAGTTTCCATTGCTTTAATTTCTTCTGGAGTCTTAGGACACATCTCAGTACTTAGGCCTTCACCTTGCATGATAGGGGTATTAATGGGATTACAGTGCTGTATATTAAAACGTTCAAGAATCTTCATAATATAAGACTCTTGTGATAAAGTAAGGAGTTTCCTTGATCGATCTCTTTTGATCTTAACTCATAATATATAAGCAGCTTCTCCTATGTCCTTCATTTCAAAATTAGAGGGCAACCATTCTTTTATGGTGATAACCAAAATCTTGTCATTTCCAGTCAACAGAATATCGTCCACATAAGTGATAAAATCACAAATTTATCTTCGGACCGCTTGACATATACACAGTGATCTTCATCGATCATCGTGAAATCAAAAGTGGTTATGGCTTGATGAAAACGAAGATACCACTGTCTAGATGATTGCTTAAGACCATATATTGAGCGATGAAGCTTGCAAACTTTATCCTCTTGACCTTTAGCTATGAAACCTATTGGATGCTTCATATAAATTTCCTCATCTAGTTCTTCATTGAGAAATGCCGTCTTTACATCCATTTGATGTAATTCAAGGTCCAAATGTGCAACGATGGCTAGGATAATGCGTATTGAAGCAAACCTTACAACTGGTGAAAAAGTTTCCTCATGGTCTATACCCTCTTGTTGAGTATAACCTTTCGCCACAAGGTGAGCCTTATACTTTTCAATTGATCCATCCGCCCTTCGCTTAATCTTAAAGACCCATTTGTTTCCAATGGCCTTGCGATTGGGTGGTAAATTAACCAAGTCCCAGACATGATTTGCCCTCATTGACTCCATTTCATCTTTCAAAGCTTTTCTCCATTCTTCCTTATCAGAGGATGAGAGAGCCTCTTGAACAGTCTTAGGCTCGGCATCGTCCTTTTGAGCAATCATAAATGCTTCCCCTTCAATCTCAAAACGACGACGGGGAATACTTTTGCGATTACTTTTACGGAATTGAATTTCTCTTGAATTCGATTCGTCAGGCGATGCAACACTCCCACTAGGTCTTGTGTGTTGAGGTAAATCTTCATTTCCCTCTACAACATTAGTGGGTGTGTTATTAGGATCTTCCATCTCATATAATTAGAAATCCTTATCAATCTCACCTCTATTAGGAAAATCGTTATCCAAGAACGTGACATCTCGTGACTCCATTTCGGTCACACTTCCATTAGCTTGTTCACCTATGAACACGTACCCTTTGGAGTGTTCATAATATCTTATAAAGATACATTTCTTCCCTCTAGGACTTAATTTGCCATATTTATGGGAAGAATCATGAACATAAGCTGCACATCCCCATGGACGCAGACTATTTAAGTATGGTTTCCTACCAGTTCATAATTCATAAGGAGTGGAAGTGACCGATTTTGAGGGCACTCAGTTAAGTACATGGGCAGCAGTCAATAATGCATCTCCCCAATAGGAGATAAGTAAATTTGCTTGTGCTATCATAGACCTAACCATTTCCATTAGGGTTTTATTCCTTCTCTCAGCTACCCCATTTTGTTGTGGAGTACTAGGAATAATCAATTAACGTACAATTCCCTTTTCATCACAAAGAGCCTTGAATTGCTCCGATAGATATTCACGTCAACGATCAGTTCTCAATGCCTTTATTGTTTTGTTCAACTGATTCTCTACCATCACTATATATCGTCTAAAGCAGTCTAATGCTTCTGACTTATGTGAGATCAGAAAGACATAACCGAAACGCATGAAGTCATCTATGAAAGTGATGAAATATGAGGCTACATGCCTTGCCCTCACATTCAAAGGACCACAAATGTCAGAATGTATGAGTTGTAATGGAAATTCGGCTCTAGTCTCTTTACCGAATGGTTTTCTAGTTGCTTTTCCCGCTAGACAATGTTCACATACGGGTAGATCAACATTAGTGAATGACCCTAAAAGGCCTTCTCTAGCTAATCTTTTCGTTCTTTGCAACCCAATGTGACCTAATCTAGCATGCCAAGTACTCGCATCAATCTCAACATTATTAAAAGATGCAATTAAAGAAAAACAACCATCGACATTAATATTGTACTAATCATAGTCAATGTCTAACACCATAAAACCATTCGATACATGACCTGAACCATAATAAATTGTTCCATACAAAATGTCAACACAACCACCATGGAAATTCAATACATAACCTAAGCTAAGAAGAACAACTACGGAGACCAAGTTTTGTCGAATATCTGGAGCATAAAGGACATCATGTAGGAATAAGTTTCGACCACCACGTAAGATTAATTTACATGTACCGATACCCTTCACTTCAACTCTTGAGTTATTCCCAATATATATCCATCTTCTTCTAGGTGGTATCCGACGATACTCCACAAATGCTTCTCGGTTTCTAGCTACGTGGTCTGTTGCTCCTGAGTCTACAGTCCACATTGGATGAGATTCAGCAAGCATTACAGTACTAGAAACAAAAGCATTACTCAAAGTAATGGAGTAATAGGGTACCTTTTTCGGCTCAGTGCATTCACGAGCAAAGTGACCCATCTTGCCACAATTGTAGCATTCCATCTTGGCCTTGTCCTTCTTCCCACCACGCTTCTTGCGTCGGAAGGTCTTAGCCCTTTTGGGTGCCTGATCAGTCTTCTTCCCTTTGTTGTTGAATTGAGAATTCCTTTTACACTTGAAGCCCGAAGCCTTGCGCGAACTCGATTCAGCAACATAAGCATGGGTAGAGGATCTCGCAGCCTCTAGGCGCTCATCCTTTAATTCCAAATGACGCGCAATATCATCAAAAGTGACGATGTTCTCATTATGCGTCATATTGATCTTCATATGCTCCCAATTATCAGGAAGAGACCTTATAACAGCCGGAACTTGCTCTTCATCAGTAAGGGAGTGACCTGCCGACTTCAGCTCACGAATCATATTTGACATCTCCCGAAAATGCTGCCTCATCGTAGGAGTGACCTGCCGACTTCAGCTCACGAATCATATTTGACATCTCCCGAAAATGCTACCTCATCATTACATTTGGGCGCTTTCGGAATGTGTCAAATTTGATGGTGAGTCTCCTCAGCTTAGTGGCAGATGTACCCCCAAACTTATCTTTCAAGGCAACCCACATAGCTTGAGCTTTTTCATAACTTTCAAACTCACACATGAGATCATTTTGCATACAGCTCAGCAACGTGATGCGAGCAATGCTATTTTTTTTTTCAAGCTTGATAAGCTTCCAGATCTCTCCTGTGTTGAGCTGAAGTTCCATGCTCAGGTTGATCCATGGTGTGGTTGAGGGTTTCCAAAACCTCTTGCTCCTCAAGGATGTACTGAACCTTTCGGTGCCAAATATCATAATTGTCACCGTTCAGCTTCTCACCCTTATTGAGGTCAGCCACAATGGTCTTAGATGCCGAAGTCATAATCAATTGCTATAACACATTGACATAATAAACGTAGAATCAATACTAGCACACTTTATCAGAGTAACACACATATTTAATTTGCAGCAAAGACAAACTAAATTAATAATAATTCAACAAAAGACACAAAAGCAAAAGTTCACTATGTTCCCAATCAACTTCTATGTGCAATTGTTCTATTATCATTAATTAGTTTAATTTGCGCAAATTTTAAGTTCTAGGTGAGAACTCTTTTAAATTCTACCAACCTACGAACTCCCACTAGAAAAATTAATTACATGACCTTATGTAATTTCTACATTTTCCTTAATACAAAAACATAGCATGATAATAACCAACGTATAAACAACAATCATGCTTTAACTATAATCATAATCGCAATTCAACATGTAATGGATTTCCTACCATTGTTTGAATTTTCTAGTAACTAGATAATTGCAAGTATATCAAACTATATACATAATATCATCGAACCAAGCTCTACACAGCGTATATGACATCATTTGCACACAAGCTAGCTATTGTATTTCCTAAACCACAAGAAAATACAAGCTACAAATGAATAAACTATGCATTAAAGCCCAAAAAATATGCGTACATAGGGTTTCCTACGCATTTTCATACATTTATAAAATTCAAAAGTATAAAATAATTATACCACAGTGTAGAGGATATTTATACGAACCAAACGCCACCGACCACGCTCCAATCAAGGCTTGCACGCGCCCACACGCGCCGCCTGAGTGCGCGGTGCGTGTGGCGAACGCGCCAGCGAGCCAAATGGCTCCTGGCCGGTCCGACCGGTTCGACCAGTGATTGGTCCGACCGGTTCGACCGCCGGATCGGTTGACCGGTCCGACCCGTTGACCGGTCAACGGTCGGGTCGGGTCAACGTCGGGTCGGGTCGGGTCAACATCGAGTCGAGTCGGGTCGCCGGCCAGTGACCGGCCGGCCAACTGCCACCGGCGGTGACGTCATCGATGATGTTATCCAAGCGATTACCGACTGTTGGATGACGTCACAGTGACATCATCACGCGCTGGTTCGCCGGCCGGCGCGCGTCGCGCACGTGCTGATTCGCCGACCGGTGCGTGTGGCGCACGCGCTGGCTTTGCCAGCGCTTTAGGCGTGTGGGCGCGTCCAGCGTCGTCCGGCGGCGATCGACCCATCGTCGGACTCGTCTCGATGAGCTCTTTCACCCTGTATATTCAAAAGTTGATTTTGGCCGAAAAATTATTTCGAAAAGTGGCCAAAACCGCGCGGATGCACACGTCCCCGAGCCCGTTCCTTTTCTTCGGTTCGATTTCGAGTTTTCAGATGGCAATTCCGACCATTAGACATCTAAACAGTGTAGATTTCATACTCTTGATCTCGATATCAAATGGTAAACGAGAAAATTCAATGAAAAGCAAGGCAGAAAACTCGATCGGGCTCTGATACCAATGATGGAATTCAAGTCGGCGGAAGACGACTTACCTGATTCCGATGCGCAAACAGCAAATAGCCCCGGAACGATCGCTGAATTGCCGATAAAACACGAACAAAATTACCTCACGTTGGTCTGGATGCAATCACAAGGAAAACACCCGATTTCCACGGCGTAAATGCCGATTGTTCTTGCAAAATTGAAATGAAATGCCTTCTTCTTCTTTGATGGAAATGGAGAGAAATTTTGGTGCGAATGATCTGCTAACCGATTCAATGGTTGTGTTCAGGAGGCTTTTATACGTCTCCCTTCGTACCCCTCCATTAGTGTCTTTCCATCGTAGCATATCACGTCCAAATGGTGCAGTCCAATCGCAACCCATCATGGACGTACCAGCTAAAGTACAACAGTCTCGTTCTCTAGTTCAAGTTCTCTCTTGCCAATGGCTGGTCATCTCTGACTCAATTGGAGAGCAGTGACTTGCAAACCTACATTGTCCATGTCACTCCCCCTGATGGCCACAGCCTTTTGGAGTTGGAAGATCTCGAGACCTGGTACCAGTCATTTTTGCCCACAAACTCTACCACCCCAGAGAACCAGCTGCGCATACTTTACTCTTACTGGAATGTTATGACTGGTTTCGCAGCAAGGCTGACTCCTGATGAAGTGACCGCAATGCAAGATAAGCCTGGATTTGTAGTAGCTCACCCGGAGCAAATATATAGCCTCCAAACGACGCACAATCCCCAATTCTTGGGCTTACCCCTACGTCAGGGACCTTTCAATGGCTCCACCATGGGAGAGGGAATTATCATAGGCGTGATGGATTCAGGAGTAATGCCTGACCACCCTTCATTCAGCGGAGCCAGAATGCCGCCTCCACCAGACAAATGGAAGGGGAGGTGCGATTTCAAGCCTTCCCAATGTAATTACAAATTGATTGGCGCCAGGACCTTCAACAGTTCAGCTAAGAAAAATGTGACCACGCCACCGATGGATGATTTCGGTCACGGTACTCACACTGCCAGCACTGCGACTGGTGCTCCTGTGCCGCATGCCAATTTGCTTGGGATGGCTGAAGGCACGGCAATTGGCATGGCTCCACATGCTCACTTGGCAATCTACCAAGTGTGTTCTGCATTACAATGTTTTGAGAGTGATTACCTTGCTGGATTTGATGCTGCCCTTGCGGACGGTGTTGACGTGCTCTCACTCTCGCTCGGCGGTCTCTCCCTTCCATTCTATATGGACAACTTGGCTATAGCCACTTTTGCAGCCATTCAAAGAGAGATCTTTGTCAGCTGCTCCGCTGGGAACTCTGGTTCTGACTCAGGCACGGTATCAAACGTGGCTCCGTGGATGCTCACTGTTGAGGCAAGCAGCACTGATAGGAACTTTGCATCCAACGTAAAACTCGGGAATGGAGTGGAATATGAAGGTGAGGCACTATCTCAATTCTCCTTCCCTTCAACTTTATTGCCATTGGTGTATCCTGGAATTGACGGTACGGAAGGATCAAAATATTGCTTAAAGGGGGGCACTAATAAGCAGCGAAGTTAAAGGGAAGGTTGTCGCATGTGAATCTGGGGGTGGGAACCCATCCATGGAGGTGAAGAGAGCTGGGGGTGCTGCTATGATTTTGATGAACCCAAAATTGGCCGGAATCACTATTGTGGCCTCTGTTTTTCCCCTCCCCACGTCTCAAGTCAGCTACTTCACAGGCAAGGAGATCAAAGCCTATATAAATTCGACTGAAACTCCTACTGCCACGATCATATTCAAAGGAACCACATATGAAAACCCGACTGCTCCCGTGCTTACCGTCTTCTCTTTGAGAGGCCCGATCTCAGTTAGCCCTGGAATCCTGAAGCCAGACATTATTGGTCCTGGTTTGAACATACTAGCAGCATGGCCATTTCCGGTCGAAAAAGATACGAAAGCAAAGTATTACTTCGGCATGCTTTTTGGCACTTCCATGTCATGCCCTCACCTCAGCGGCATCGCGGCTTTGATAAAGGCTGCTCACCCAGACTGGTCTCCAGCGGCAATTAAGTCTGCTATCATGACTTCGGCTAAGCAGCTGAACATCAAGCAAAACCTGATCCTTGATGAAAGACTTCAAACTGCGGATGTCTTTGGCATCGGAGAAGGCCATGTCAATCCTGCAAAAGCCATTGATCCTGGATTCATTTATGACATTCAACCCGACAATTACATTCCTTATCTTTGTGGTTTGGGATACACGGACACGCAAGTGGCTACCATTGCTCACAAACCAGTCAAATGCTCATGTAGTATTCCTGAGGGAGAGCTGAACTACCCTTCTTTTTCTGTTACCCTTGGACCTCCACAGACATTTACCAGGACCGTGACTAACGTTGGAGCAGGAAATTTGTCTTATGTTGTAATGGTTGTTCCCCCACAAGGCGTTCATATCACCGTGAAGCCTACTATACTTGCCTTCTCGAAGTTGAACCAGAAAGCGAGGTATTCAGTCACATTCAGCCAAGCAAGTTCCACTGGCAAGACTGGTAGTTACTCCCAAGGATATTTGAGGTGGGATTCGGGGAAGTACTCTGTGAGGAGTCCAATTTCAGTAAAGTTCAATTAAGAATTTCTGAGAGCAGAAGAAAGAAATTTAATTGGACTGTAATTTTGTATTACCACGGTTCTATGATGAAATAAGCATAATCCATGTGCTCTGATTTCCCTATGTCTGTGCAAAAACTGTAGTTCTTTTTTGCAAGATTACTTCTGCCAATTAGCATTCTATAGACAGGTATAAACTTCTTTCATTCCGGAGCTAATATAGATGAAAGTACTCGGCTAGTTCGGAGTTGACGACTTACATACGAGAGAGAGAGAGAGAGAGAGAGAGAGAGAGAGAGAGTTTGGATAAAAGCGTACTCCGACAGCGCATGATGTGAGAGTTTTCAGGATGTGGGGGAATAATGAAGAGAATTCCAAATCCAATTGCATTCGGAAATTTTTTTGGCAGACTTTTGCCATTGATTGATAACTTAGAGAATTACCCTCGGCCCATTAAACACCCTGCCTCTCTTGAGTTCACACTGAGCGAATGTCCCTTATACCGAAAAGATTTGAGAATCTTGATGTAAAAGGAAGAGCAACTTGGTGTTCTTTGACATACGTTTGTTTCCCTTCAAATTGTTGATACTCTCAAATGTGCTGTCATAAAAGGACTACTGGTCGTTTCAGTCAGCCCCTCCAATCTAAATAATCTCTTGGTTTGGAACGTTGCGGGATTCAATACACTCTACTCCTGAAGCACAGAGAATTCTGTTGCCTTATCTGCAAACATAATCGGTTCCTCATCTGTCCATTGGAGACTCGAGTCCAGCAAGTTGATGTGAAGAAGACGAAGGACTGCTGTACCAAATTGGAATGGCATTTGCAATTATCATGACCATCCTCTTGGGTGGAAATCTGGTATTATTCAAATCTTCAATAGTAAGAAGTCGCCGTTTCTCTTCTCAGCAGTCCATTCATTGACTAGTCTCTACGGTTGTACTTCTTTCCCTCTCGCCACAAAGTGGCTTGAAGTTCGGTTACTGAGGGCTAGCAACTGAGATTGAGGCTCGCGGAATTAGCAGGAGGATTCGGGCCTGGTCATGCGTGGGCTGCCCCAGATGGGCCAATCTCCCTTTATTTATTTGTTCAACTGTTTATTTTTAGAGAAGAAACTACCAACAACCCCAAACTTTGCATAAAATAACAAATTTACTCCAAATTTACCCCAAATTTTTCTTCAGGATACAAAAAATCTCAAATTTTGCCAATTGTGACACATTTATTTTAAACTCTTTTTCGTGATATAAAAAATCATAAACTTGTTTTCACGTGATATATTTACCTCAAAGGGAAAATGTCATAAATGGTCCTTATACTATTACTTAATGTGCAATTTGGTCCATGAACTTTCGATCGGCTCAATTTGGTCCCTGAATTATTGATAAATGTCCGATTTGGTCTATGAATTTTCGATCAGCTCAATTTGATCCCTGAATTATTGATAAATGTCCGATTTAGTCATTCATTACTATTTTTCTTCTTCTTTTTCTTGTTTTTTTTTTTTTTTTTGCTTCTTCTCTCTTCCCTCCGCCGGCTCACCTCGCCGAACACTGGCTTCCCTCCGCCGGTCCAGCGGAGGGAAGAGAGAAGAAGCAAAAAAAAAAAAAAACAATAACGAATGACTAAATTGGACATTTATCAATAGTTCACGGACCAAATTAAGCCGATCGAAAGTTCATGGACCAAATTGAGCCTTTTATCAATAGTTTAGGGATCAAATTGAGCCGATCGAAAGTTCAGGGACCAAATTGCACATTAAGTAATAATATAGGGACCATTTGTGACATTTTCCCTACCTCAAATTATAGGGCGTTTTCGTGTTTTACTTTTTACTTTTTTCTTTTTCCTTTTTTCTTCTTCTCTCTTCCCTTTGCCAAAGTCAGACTTGCTTGGGTTGATAAGGGCTGCCCTCTCCTGACATCGGTGAGGGTAGCCCTTGCCTGAGTCTAATGTCGGTGGAGGAAAGAGAGAAGAAGAAAAAAGGAAAAAAAGAAGAAAAGAAAATGGAAAAATTTAAAATGAAAAAAAAAAGACGAAAATGCCATTGGTTATAGATTTTAGGGTATATGTGTCACGATTGGCAAAGTTTAGGATTTTTGTGTCACATAAAAAAATTTTGATAAATTTGTTACTCTAGGCAAAGTTTTGGGTTTTTGATTGCCTTTTCCCTTAATTTTATTATTATTGTTGTTGTTTCTTTTATTCTCGCAATAAAGTGTCAACAATCATGACTTAAATACAAGATAACAGTATTTGATAACACTTAATGATCATAACAGCACTATAAGATATATATTACAACACCAATCACAATTATTCGATTGTCAAACAACTCAGAATTCTTGTCACCCTTTTTTAAACTTTACTGATCCTCCTCCATTCACTTCTTGAATTAATAATTCCTGTACCTCATTCTACAATCTCTGAGCTGCTCCTACGCGTGCAGTATTATCTGGGCACCCATTTGTGAGGTCAGATGCGGCATTTACCAAGCATAGATGGCAATCAAAACACAGAAGGTGCCCTTCACAAACTGCATAGCTATACCATACTTGGCCTGATTCCGTAGCTTGAGCTGTCGCCATTACTTGTCATTTCCTTTGCTAGATCATTAATGATACAATCCACATCATGGCTGCAAGCACTCCAGTGAGGAATCTTGATCCCATTGCAAAATTTGTACGCCATGGTCGTATCGGGTAAGTAATATAATTTGACACAGATGCAAAAGAACCAAATTTTGATGGCTTGGATTCTCCGGAAGACAGTCATTGTTTGCCTATGTAAAATTCCTTTATTTGCTTTACGCTTGCTATTTAAGAAGCTAGCTCATGAAAATGATCATTCGTTATGTCTTTCTCTAGTGCTATACAAGGAGGTGATCCATGGATATTATCATAATTCCCAATGGATGTAGGATGTTACAGCTGACAATGTCATTCTTGTTTTATCATGTTGTTCAATGTGTTTTTCCGAATAGTTGTCACTTAAATGAATATTGGGTGCCATGCTTTTTTTCTATGACCATTGCATGTTGAGCATTCACTTCCATCTTCGGCAAGAGGAATCTTCCATCTACCTGTTTATTATCCTTGGCTTTGACATTCTTGGTCTTTAAGAACAGTTGTTCACCGCAAAAATAATCAAGTATTATCTAATAGCATGACACCGATCTGAGAGGGTGTAACCTCGGTGACGTCGCCGATAACGGGAACACTAATCGATGACCATAAGCAGTGATGTACGATGGCAATTGGTCGCCGATTGTCATTTGTCACATTTGCCTAGGTGTTGAACAAAGGAAAAGAAGAAGCGGTAGAGTGGAGATATCGATCGAAGGCGAGTATACTAAGCGACGGTTAACGCATCAGCATCTTACGAGTTGTAATGGCTTGTGAATAAGAGTGGACCTGCGGAGAGAAGGCTAAAAATCTCGGGAATGCAATTATACCGCTTTCAAGATAATAAATTGATGAAAGACCATTGTGATTACAGAAGTATAAAGGGTGGCGTGTCCTATCAGAACTCATCATCATGAACATGTATCTTTCCAATATATTTTTGCTAGTTTTAACATCAATTGCTTTATTTTCTAAGAGTTGCCTGTAAAAAACCTTCATAAACCTTTAAAACTAGTGAATACAGATAAAGTAAGCAGACCAATGACTGGTAATTTTCTAGCCAGAGTTCATAGCTTACAGCCAAAATGGTTTTCCTTTTGTAAACTTGAAACTATCAACAAAGAGTTTGGAACCCAAACTTCCATCGGCGGATCAAAAACCTGAAGGAGAGCTGTCGATTTTAGTCCTCGAGCGCCTCCAACTTAGGTCAACATTTGATAGGACTGATCAGCAAGCATTTGTGAATTTGCTTAGTTCATTGTAACACATTTCACCGACCGCAGAAAACATGAGTTATGATGGAAGAAATACGAAACGCATATTGCTATACATCTCACCGTAGTAAATCTTCAAATAGATAATACTAGTCTGTGTTTTGCATGAAAACGAGGCAGGTACGACACACAGTGGAAGCACCGAGAGAGTGTATGTAATATTTCATCTATTTTCCTTCTCAATAACTCATATTAAAGAGAACGAAATGAATAATTCCATCTTTGGGAAACAGGTTCAACGCCCATGTTTAAACACAGCACTCACTTACCGAAAATGTTGTCTATAGAAGCCTCAAGAAATTGTAACCTTGAAGAGGAAAAAAAGACATTTAACTTCTGAATTTGATTCACAGTCCACAGCAAGGGTTGGATTCGTTATTGAAATGACTCCTGCTTCATCAAGCAAGGCCAGATAGAGACACTAGTTTACCAATTATCGAGTCAATATGAGTATAAGAGTCTCCAGTAGCTGCAAACATAAGATGTTTCGGCGCCAGTGCTCTATCAAAATAGAATGCACCAGAGACCAATTTGTCTTTCGGCTGTAAAGCCAACCAAATAATTGTGTCGGCACCTTCTTCTTTAGTTCTGAGCTTTCCAGAGAGACTTGTCAAACAATAAGAAAGATAAATAATCAGAGTAAAAAATAAAGCGAAGTAAATAGGAGGCAGTGAACTAAGAAAGTAACTGCAAATAAAAGATTGCCATACGATTTAGAGAAACCAGGCAAGCTCTTGGCAACACTCGGCATCTCAGCTCAACCAGCGTGCATCGAGCAGAAGCCAATCCCTCTCTCGTTATGTACCTCAGCCCACTTTTCTGTCAGCGCTACCTAATAGAACAGAAAAGAGTTAACAATGACTATGAATAGCAACTTCGTCTAGATGAAGCTTCCTGTGGAAAGCACAACCTTTTTAAAATATTATGGCAATTCACAACCACGTCTCTCTTCCCAAACATCAGATTATCCATTGTAGTATGTTCAAAAGTTTTCATCAAGTTTAAGAATTTGTTTCATACTTGAATCTGTTGAAACTCGTCAGCTCAAATTCTTTGTTATGATCACTATCATCTGAGTCAAATGGAACCGTAGTAAAGTCTCAGCAATCCAACCAAATTAATTCATAGAACATGCCTCTAACCTGAAGAAGAGGACCAGAGCAGATAGGCAAAACTCTTGAAGTACAAGGATTTGTTTTTGTACTAAGGCGGTTCAAAGGGAAATACCAGCAACCCTCTCTCCTTGTGTACCTCAGCCCACTTTTCTGTTAGCGCTACCTAATAGAACAGAAAAGAGTTAACAATGACTATGAATAGCAACTTCGTCTAGATGAAGCTTCCTGCGGAAAGCACAACCTTTTTAAAATATTATGGCAATTCACAACCACGTCTCTCTTCCCAAACATCAGATTATCCATTGTAGTATGTTCAAAAGTTTTCATCAAGTTTAAGAATTTGTTTCATACTTGAATCTGTTGAAACTCGTCAGCTCAAATTCTTTGTTATGATCACTATCATCTGAGTCAAATGGAACCGTAGTAAAGTCTCAGCAATCCAACCAAATTAATTCATAGAACATGCCTCTAACCTGAAGAAGAGGACCAGAGCAGATAGGCAAAACTCTTGAAGTACAAGGATTTGTTTTTGTACTAAGGCGGTTCAAAGGGAAATACCAGCAACCCTCTCTCCTTGTGTACCTCAGCCCACTTTTCTGTTAGCGCTACCTAATAGAACAGAAAAGAGTTAACAATGACTATGAATAGCAACTTCGTCTAGATGAAGCTTCCTGCGGAAAGCACAACCTTTTTAAAATATTATGGCAATTCACAACCACGTCTCTCTTCCCAAACATCAGATTATCAATTGTAGTATGTTCAAAAGTTTTCATCAAGTTTAAGAATTCGTTTCGTACTTGAATCTGTTGAAAATTGTCAGCTCAAATTCTTTGTTGCGATCACTATCATCTGAGTCAAATGGAACCATAGTAAAGTCTTAGCAACCCGACCAAATTAATTCATAGAACATGCCTCTAACCTGAAGAAGAGGACCAGAGCAGATGGGCAAAACTCTTGAAGTACGGGGATTTGATTTTGTTATAAGGCAGTTCAAAGGGAAAAAACAGAATCATTAAATATCACATTTTCATTCAAAGGAAGGACGCATCTATATAGAGATATTACAGATCTGAACAAAGTAACATCTACAGGATGGTTATTACGTCCTCTCATTGGTACTTTAACAAAGGAAAAATATTGCTTTTCGTCCACTTCCGGGATTTTTTCTAATCATGTACCCATACATTTTATTTGTCTAATCAAATTCTCACTATTTTTACAAAGTCTCTACGACACCAAATCTGACCAGATTTAGTGGGTGAGGCCGTCAGACAAAGCCAAAAAATGATGCGAGTAAATATGCAGATGCCCAAATGGTCGTGTGCAAAAATTTACAGAATGTAGACAACATCAGAGTATGATGTCGATAGAGTTTAGCTAATGTAGACGCCCACATAATCTTCCAGATCGAAAAAATTTTATCCACGTCACATTATGACATCATCTAACAGCCAGGTCGATTGTAATGGGTTGGATTTGGTGTTAAGAGGGACTTGATAGAAAATTTGTAAAAGTAGGACTTGATTAGAAAAATTACAATAAAAGTACAAGGAATTGATAACAAAAAGGTGTGAGTATAGGAACGGAAAGGAATTTTTTTCTTTAAAAAATTAAGCATATTATGTGTTGCTTCTATCAAATGAAAAATAAAGCAAATGTCTAAGGCTATGGAAAAACAACACAGGACGATACTTACCTTGGTTTGTCTGATTAAGTACAGTTCTCATAAAAGTTCCTTTCACAATCATATCTCTGCGGCTTTGACACCCCTTATCGTATTTTCAAGAGCTACTCTAACAGCCCTTTCAGTAAGTATGTAAAATTAAGATAGTAAAAATGAGAAAAGTAGTTTTTGAATATACAGAGGAGCGGTTGAGTAGCTTGTGCAGATACGCTCTGAAATAAAGTTCTCCAGGTAACTTGACCAAAACTCGAACGATGTCAACGTAATTTACCCATAGAAATAACACAGAATCTCAAAAAACGATGAAGATCCATTGCAAACCCATAATGAGGGACTTTCACAGACATTACCGGTTTGTATCATCTAGGGCCTCTCCCATGCACCTTGAGGGACACCCAATCCTCAATCTCAACTTTTTCGGATATAGTCATGGATTGGGTGGAACTCACCAAAGAATCAAGGCCTCAATGAAAACGTACCAATGTTCTGAAGCCAGTAATTTCATATTAAGATATTCAATTAGGAAAGAGTTAGATAACACAATATTGGTTCATAAAAGAGAGTAGATGGTTCATCACTAGGAATTTTGTATGGAGAGAAGATTTTGACATGCTGATGAGAAGACAGAGTAGGACTGTATTGCTCAAATAACCCACTTCAGTGTTCTGAAAGAGCAATGCCCTAAAAAAAAGAATTATACAGAATAAAGAAGAATTGACCAGTGAGTAGGTGATGCTGCTCACCTGAACTCTCTTGTTTCGAGCATATTGCTCCACCCCCTCAAAGTTGGCATCACTATACTGCAGACAAGAACACTTAAACTTTAGGACAACAAATAGGAAATTTAAATAATTTTCCAAGTGCTCGAAAGATGCTGAGTTGCTGACCTCTAGATCAGTAGTCAAGGGACTTGTGTACATTCCAGCAGAAGAAACGGTGATGACTTGAGCATCAGGCGCCACATTTTCAAGCAAAGTCAACATTAATTCTGTCATTGCAAAAGTTCCTTATACATTCGCCGCAAAGTTCAACTCCAACCTGCACTTCCCGAAAATGTAGGAAACAAAATAAATCAATGCTTCTAAAGGAGACCGCAACACAAATTCATCAACTCTGACAAAGAAAAAGCTTAGAAATGCACCCTTCTGGCATGGTGATCCGCTGATGCTCAAGCAAGCCAGCACTTTTAACCTGATCATGACATTGAACATATCAGACATTATCGGCAATATTGAGGGAGATATAGCTATGACAACTTGCGAAATATTTACACTTTATTTTAGCATGGGTTGGAATCACCACACCGACACATTCTCTTGGGACTACCCCCAGAAGCACAAACCTACATATCTCAGGTAATTATCCGGTATGTATGAAACAGGAGGACTGCCACACTATATGGAGACTATCGATTGCTCAAAAAGTCGCAGACACCCCAATGATGTGAAAATTAAAAAAATAAAATAAAAGAACTTGCCAAGTAATTCACATAGCGCTTTCTTATTGCATATCAACTAGGTAGGTTGAAAAGAACGAGCAATGGAAAAATCACACAGATTGAGAAATCCTAAATAATCAAGCACTAAGGGGCCAGTGTGCAGGCAGACACAACTATCTGTACATATTCTTACCAATTACATATGTATACAAACACATATGCAAACCACGAGCATTAATGTGGGAGATTGAAAACCAAATGGAGACTTACCAAGACATGAAGAGGCAAATCCTTTGAAGAAAATCTGGATGCAAATGACTTGATCTCATTGACAGAGGAAAGATCCCATACCTGCACACTAGATTAGAAAGGCATCAACTCACATGCAATCAAATATCTATTTAACTGGTGATCTACTCGATCATCCAGAAGTATGACTTCTGAAGAGCAGCAACAGGCAAACGCCAAAAATCCTCCCATAAGAATATCTCGAGACAAATAAAAAATAATAAATGGAAACTACTGCATACCTCCAAATTCACATTCGGGTTTCCTATAGTAGATTTTATCGAAGAGAGGCAGCTTCTCCTCTCTCCTTGTTGCGGCAAATCATATAAACGTTAGCCCCACTGAAAGGAAAAATTGAACGCGAGATTATTTGCTAAATTAAGATTAAAATGAGAAGTTCCCTTAGAGAATGTTAAAAAAGCATTCACACGTGAGAAAGCAAAGTAAGCATTTGAACAACATAGTTGACAACAAAATACCGTGAAGCAAGACCCTCTGCAGTTGCATAACCAAATCCAGAATTAGCTCCTGTAACAATGCAATTCTTCCCTTCCATTCGAGCCTCCATCTCTTCTGACTTGAACTTCTTCACATGTTCGCTGAAGAGTGAGTTAATCAATGAGATAAGAGAAATCTCACCAAAAAGGCATAAATCAAATGACAATGTCCATATGAAGACTCAACTACAGAAGGAACTGCACACGTTCTAGCCGGTTGTACGTGTGTGCTTTGTGCACATGCTATCATGTACTAACGCCTGTGCATGTTCACACTCTTGCGCGTGCCCGCACAGATGCATTAACTTGTACGGGTAATCAGGCACAAGCACACCCTGCACGTACACGGAAGACCCGGCCCCCGGAGCTCGACCCCTGATTTCGAGTTGCCAATCACGATCTCCAGTGCCACGGACATACAATTGAACCATGACGGGAAGGCAAAAGGGCGGACTCAAGAGTATGTCGGGCGCAAATGACGTTAACTGAATCCTATATTCCGCGACAGTTCCCGTGAAACTTCTTTATCTCGCCCCTGTACAAGGATTTAACAAATTGTTCACTTTTTACCTCACTCTCCCTTAAGTCTAAGATTCTGCGTGGCAACAAACGAAATTGCACAACCTCTCACTCCCGCATCTCCCGAAACGATGAAACGAATAAAGCCCAGAAGACCAAATCAAAGCATGATATTTAGGCGATCCTACTCACGCAAAGCCGGGCTTAGTGAAATTGTGGTACCCATATACCCCGAAAGCCGTCGCTCTCCATGCCTGCCCGTGCAAAAGACAACCAGAAATAAGAAGAAAAAAAGCTCACGTCTTTTAAAAAAAAGCCCGAACGCATCAGTTTCGAGAGGAAGAAGAGGACGGTGATGGGTGGTGATGGAAGTACCTTGAGGAGGAACATGGCGAGAGAAGCGAGAGAGATGTGGAGTCGAATTTGCAGTGTTCCCATGAACCTGGGACGTTGGCTGCATTGCCACTGCGCCGCCGTTGGAAGTTGAGTTCGACTGTAGCGTCTCGCCGTGCGCCACGTAGGAGACAATCCCACCGCTCCTTTGTCTTGCTTGGACCTAGCGAAATTCATCGAATGCTGAGTTAGATTAGAGAAGAGCGATATGATAATGGAAGAGTCAATAGTCCTTCTCTGATTTTATTTTTCTGGAATTCACATTTTATGCGAATTTTAATTTTTCCCCCTAATTTATACCAGCCAATTTTCTATAAACCTCCAAACTTTAGGTCATATCTCAAATCTGCCATTAACTTTTCTTTTTCTTTTTTTTTTGTCTCAGAAAAAATTATAAACTTTAAGTCTATTCCAAAATGTGCCTTGAACCTTTTTTTTGTCCTAGGAAAAAAAATCTAAATTTTAGGTCCAATCCCAAACATGCCCGAACTTTTTTTTATCCTAGAAAAAACACCGAACTTTATGTCTAGTCCCAAATATGTCCAGAATTTTGTTTTGTCTAAATAAAATCACTAAGTTTTAATCCATTATCAAATTTACCCCATGTTCCAATCTCAACTTAACATGATATTTCCACATCGATAATAAATACACATCGGCAAGGTGACATGGAAAATTATCTTTAAACTAAAACCATCCTAGGATATAAAAATTAGGGATGACTAACTGCAACTTTTGGACAAAAAGCTAACGGGGGTAGATTTAATACTAGAGTAAAATTAATTATTTTCTTTTCAACAAGAAAACTGGGATATATATGGGATTAGATCTCAAATTTGAAGTTTCGGATTTTTTCTAAGACAAAAAAAAAAAAAAGTTCAAGCAGAATTGGGATTAGATCTAAAGTTTGATTTTTTTTCCGAGAGTAGACCTAAGGTTTGAGGTTTTTTCTAAGATAAAAAAAAAAAGAAAAGAAAAAGTGCGAGATAGATTTGGGATTAGACCTAAAGTTTAAGGTTTTTTTAAGACAAAAAAGTTCGAGGCAAATTTGGGACTGAAACTAAAGTTTGAGATTTTTTAGAGAATTAGCCCTAATTTGTACTTGAATGGTTCCAGTAATTATTTGGAGTTTGGTCGGAATTTAAAATGACCAACTGCAAAATAAGAGCCATTCCAGTGACGCAATATAGCTCGAACAACTTTTTCATGTCCATTTCGAAAAAGGGCAATGCTTAGACACACGAAATCAAGTTATGGGCGATGCAACTCATCCATATATGCTCAATTTAAGGACTTTATTCTATTCAATCACCTACTTATAGGCGCATCTCCTGTAGGTATGATATTTACCCACAAAAGCAGCATTCAGAGGCCATTTGTTTTCAAGGACATTTTGTAATGGGAGAAGAACTGAGGTTAAATAAGCTTCTTAGCAAAATCCCGATCGCCATGTATGTATCTTCGAAAGGGCACATCTTTTAAATTTAGAGAGACTATCATATATTATATATTCAAGTGATATACTAATTCTATTGGATATATCCTCACAAGATAATTCTCAATACTTCGGCTGCTGTAACTGTTTTTTTTTTTTAACATTAATTCGAGTTTGTATTATGAGTACCGTGCCCATTACCGGGTTTAAACTTTATCAAAGCAAAGCTAGGAGAAAAAATTAATTTGTATCCAAGTAAAACTGAGAGATCGGAATTTCCGGTCTAGCTTATGTATATGTGTCTGTGGTTCTCCATCTTTCGGATTTCGAAGTTCCCAATGGGCCTTTTTTTGAAGTTGATTGTGTATTCATGCGGAGGTAGATTTATTTGGTCGTGTCTATAAACCCCTCTTGCCATCACGGTCGCCGTGGCCGACCCCCGTTCCCCTCTGGTCGCCATCTCTCTGTCTCTCTCTCTCTCTCTCTCTCTCTCTCTCTCTATGGAGCTTGCTTTTTGTGAACGAAGTGCAGCTTGCGACTTAGATCTGAGATGGTGAGCTTTGCTGCCTCCATGGGTGACCTCGATCAGCAGTCGTAAGCCGCCATGCCCTGATCTGAGGTTGCCCACAGCTTGAGGGAGGCCAGCACAGCCATGGCAAAAGTTCGACCAAGGCCGGTTGAGAGAGAGAGAGAGAGAGAGAGAGAGAGAGAGAGAGAGAGAGAGAGAGGGTTGTAGCAAGAGAATGGCGGTGAGTGATGACGAGGCTTTCGACGGGCGATGGTGAGCCGGTCGGCACCGGCATCAACCGCGGGTGGTGGCCAACCAACATTTACTTTTCTTTTTTTAAAATTTATCAATTTTCTTATTGTTTACCAACTTTTATTTATCTCTCTCATAATCTAAAATTTATCAACTATGATGTGAATATACTGACCTTCATTGTATGGCTTACTAAATTTTTTCCCATTCGCTTGCCAACTAGTTTTGATTTTATCCACTCTAATTCGAATTGCTGATCAATGTTTTTTAGTTTGTAATTCTGCTTCCACTTCAACGTAAACGAGCAAAAGGCTTAATATAATACGAATAGAAGGTTTTAAGCCAAAAAAAAAATTATACTTTCGTATACCAAGATCCTTAGATTTGAGTCGAAAGACTCCATCCATCTAATTCTGAAGCCCCCAAGGATTCTATTACAGGAAATTCAATGAGCAAGCCTATAAGAAATGTCTTCAGTACAAAACAAATGAACAGATGAACTGTATCAAACTATGAAAAAATCCCCAGTCAGTCGAGTGACGATGAAGTTAAATAAGGTCCTAACGTACACAACTTGGCTGTGAAAATGGCACAGGTGGCATCGTCCTCCCACTCCAACTTGGACCACAAGTCGGTGTCCGCATGGACAGTGCGCAAGCCTCCTGTGCACCGTCCGAGTGCAACGGCAACTTTCTGAGACCCGGGCATGCTACTATGTAGAGTTGTTCCTGCCGAGGGAAAGGTAGTGTCTGGTCATAAACGTTCCTTGCTGATTTGAAAGGTTTTGGATTGAAATAACTGTTGTACGACAGGTGTAAGACTAAATTTATACAATTGAAAAGTTTAGAATTGAATTGACTATCGTATACTAGATTTAAGGACTTTTTAAACAATTTGCCCCATTGAACTACTTACAAGGAAATTCACCCAGGAGCAGATGGACCCTACAAATCGGCTTTGGAGAATCTTCATTTTCCATACGAGACTTTCTTGCTACTTGGACTAAGCACTCAGCATCACCGGAACTGGGATAGCTTGCATTATTCATAGAATGTTTGACTCACTATATTTGGCTGTGTGCGCAGGTGTGATTGTGTGGGGTACGAGAGATTCCACCTGGTAAATGGGCATGACTTACTCAACGTGAAAGTCCCTTTCCTAAGTGAGTTTACGCTCCTGGTACCAGGCTATAATCAACAACATGGACACGATAAGTAGTCGATTAGGAGATTGTTACGTCAGTACAGCATCTACGGGTGAAGCATCGTATCTGATAATTGCCATTGCCAGAAGAAGGGGGTAATCCCCATGAAGGTCTTGCAGCCGATTGTCATCCCTCAATTAGTGGTTCTTACTGAGCTCTAGGTCTAAGTTTGATATATGGCTCTATCAACAGAGGGTCACACGCCCCTTCTCTGTGTACATCTGGCATTTTATGCCCTTTTCTTATTCCGATCTTGCCCTTATCTAATTATCTTCATTTTTCTCTTATCTGCTATTAAGCTGAAGTTTCTAATTGTTTGATTCAGTTTAAGCAAAATCAAAAGCTACTTTTTTTCATTCCGGCCAAGATTTTAAATATTAATAAAATTTCAACAAGATGTGAAAGAATTATATGTGAACATTTGCATTTTGCAAAAGTTTTGAGTATTCCAAGCTTTTAAAAAGGTCGAAGTGGGCGAGGTGCATGATTTTGATTGAGCAAAAAAGTAATAACCGCTTATGCACATCATTTATTATACTTGTCTTTCACAATTATAGCCGCATCCATAATCCATCATCTTTTATGAATGGCATATATCTATAGAATTTGAGTGAAGTGGCGCTGTCCAAGTGAGGTTATAATCAATCAAAATCCTAAGTCAGGTTGAAATGACTCTTAAGTTATTACCATATGTACTCATGAGGTTTGTTCGTATAAAAGCAATGATGATTTCTTATTAATTAGATTCAATATTCATAGCTTTTATACGAAAAGAATTTTCCTAGTGTATTTCCCGATGTGGAAATTAAATTTGAGAAGAGAATAAATTTGTTTTTTCAATTGGACAACAGTTTTGCTATATTTTGAATTGGCAACTTTAATTAGTGAAATTGATATGCGTAACTTTGAAATAATTCAGCATTATTTTTACTTCTTTACGAGTAATTTAACTTAATCCTCACGTCCAGTTAGCAGTAACAATTGAATCAGCTATAACTGGAAGTTCGAGCAGGAGGGAGGTGAAGCATCAACTTTAACAATTCGAAGACTGCACATTTTAATTATCCAAACATGCAAGATGGAGGTCATAAAAAGTAAAAAAAAGAATTGCAAAGAAAGGCGTTGGATAGGCATAGTTTAGTTCTATTAAAAAAAAAACAGAGGGGGAAAAAGATCAACAGTAACATTTAAAGTTCTTGCATTGATCTCGCGGTGATTAACATAACTTAATAATGCTTAGTTGCTATGACCGGTTCAAATTACCTGAATGGACATTTTAGTTCCTCAAAGTGCAGTCGAAAAGTCGGAAAATGCCGAAATCTCATCAACACGTCACATCAAAACTTAGGATGAGGAGTTGTTGTATATCAATCATACACCACGAGACACAAAGAAGTTATAGTCATGGTGCTGAAACTTGTGTTCCTTCAACCAAAACCAAGCGGCCCGCTGGTACGAGAACATTATCTCGCGATCGAGTGTCCTTGGATCGACCCAAAATGCTCCGTGCATCTTGTACGTGCTCATCGCAAACGGAGGAACTCTGATGTTGTACGTCTTCGAGTCACCACTTTTCATAGCTTTAGATTCGACTTTCGGCGGAACAATGCATTCAAGTCTTTGATTGTCTTTTGGTATGACACTTTTCAAACCTATGCATCACAAAAAAGTGTAAATCCCATCCCTTCCAACAGAGCTTGTAAGAACTTTGCAAGTTAGCTTATCGTACACATTTCACAATACCGCAGAAAATTTTTACAAATACTATATCTCGAATGAACACGAACTTTTAAAGTATTTAAACCACAGTACTGATATATGAACACAGATGAACTTGGAAAATCTTTGAAAAAAGAGTACAATGAGATTTCGAATATCTATAACCTTGATAAAGACAACCGGTTCACATACTTCTCTAGACAAATGCTAGTGATATGGGAAATTTCACTGGAGTGATGTTAGAAGTGAGCCTCATATATTTATTGATAAGTTGTTTAAGCAAATAATATCGAATTGTCACATCGCCTGATGAAACAATTCTAGTATGATTTATCATGTAGCATTGCTTGTATCTTTTGAGCTAGGGCAACTCAAAAGCAAGACATTTGAGAGAACAAAAAAGTGCTACGGATTTTATCATGCATCCGAGCAAAACCGCGATTCCATAGGAATGCAATGAGACTAATTATGAACTTAAGAACGCGTGGGAGAGAGTGATAGCGAGAGAGACACGAACCCTGAGTAGACCATGACAACATGTGATAAGTAAGGAAAGATGCAGATAACTCCTTTTGGTTTCTCATCACCGGTATCTGTATAATGGGGTACCTAAAAACATAAAGGACCATACGCCTTGATCAGCATTACACTTCATTAAAGCAACAGCACAACAACAACAAAAAGGAAGGGTCCAACCACAAGAATCCATTAGTTCATTAAGCAATTCATCTTTTCATCCTAACACTAGATTACTAGTTGCTAGTTAGCAACTCTTGCAAGTTTAAGAGATGAAAAAAAATAATACATACCAAGCAACAGCCACCCAACTATATGGAGTGAGGTCCGTGCTCTCGAAAGTTGTCAAGCCAGGATACTTCTTTGCCAGCTCTTTAATCTAATTAAACAAAATCCACAAATCAGAGAAATCATATCGAAATTATGACCAAATTAGATTCCTCATCATTCCATAATAAAGAAAAACATCTATTCAGAATCTTAGCATATCCAACAATTTACGACCTTTTTAACGAGGGGGACTCTAGCATAAGGATTCAACACCTCATTGTATTGAAAATATAGCTCCCCGTGATGATACTTCGGCATTTCCTCTGGCTCTGACCCTTCTTGCATCCCAAAATCATAGTCTGAAAATGCCCAACAAAAGTTTAAACCAAAAAAAATTATAATAATAATAAAACACTTCTTTAAAATCAACCAACAAAAGAAAAATAAATTAAATTGAAAGTAAAACCCATCAGCAGGAAGGTAAATAGGATTTTGCCTTGAAAGAGGTTTTTGCCGGGGGAGCCGGGGCTCAGAACTTCTGAGGATCCGCTCCTGTTGCTTCCGTCACTCATGGCATCGTTCTCAGACTCCATTGAAGAGCCCTCCCCAGAAAACCTTCATCGATCAAGGCATTCGACATGAATTTAATCCATGTTAGAGGATTGTATTCACAACTGTCCTCGAAAAAACCTTTATGTTATTCCGAAAACAGCTGATCTAGATCTATCTGAGTACTTAATTATCTACTTTGGTGAATGTGACAGAAGGGTCGCATTCGAAGAGATTTAGCAGAAAGTAGAAGTATCACTAGAGAGACCTGAGAGGGGTCGGAAACTTCTGGTACGTGAATACTTGAATGGCTGATAAGGAAGGGAAATAGTATTGCATCACGGATTCGCCGCAAGGCAGCACTATCGGAATGCCCGCGCCGTAAGCGCTCCACTCCTCGTAAGCTTTCCAAAAGTCGCCGAGGCAAAACGAGTCCACCGGGTCTTTCTCATCCGATTCGCCCGTCTCTTCCCCATGGGCTGGCTGTGGAGAAAGGATTTACATCATTAAGATTTGTTTTCTAGTTTTCTAGTCACGTCCAACACAACCTAAGACACGTAGGATTCGTCATGTTTGCGTCACAATCTTAGGAAATTTGTGGAAAAAAAAAAGAAAAAGAGAAAGCGATAAGGCTTTGCGCCGACATAATCTCATCATTTTGGAGTTGGGAAACGAAGCATTTCTCTATTTCGCTAAAACATATGAAAGAGAACAATATAGAAGCACAATCTTAATGCCCACCAAATTCATGTCAAGATCATAGCGAATAATTCAAACGAGTAAATCGAATCGACTAAAATTAGTATATTGAGAACCATTTTGGATATAAATCTTCGAAAATCACCTAAAGAAGAGGAACCTCGATTTCAAGATCATGAAATTGTTGCTAGGAATCGTTCGACCGGGATACTACTTCCAAAATTAAACAGGACATCTCAACTCCACCAAATATGGACGATCGGGGACCGGATTCTGTTTTCTAGCCTTTTTATTTCGAAATTGATTTTTACCATTTTGGCCCCAATTTCATTATTTTATTATAATCTTTTTGGTCGATGCCATAATTTATAATAAATTGAGTTGGTGTTAGGAAAAGTACCAAAAAATCCTAAACATATTACATTCAATCCTAAACCTTTTAATTGTATCAATTTGTTAATGTAGTTTATCCAGCCAATTATTGTTAATGTAGTTTATCCGGCCAATTTTTACCAAAAATCATGGACGTTTGACTAGAAATCGTAAACATCGGCCATCTCACATGGTACCACCGGTACCAACATTGATAATTTTGCAATTTTAAAAAAATGATTTTTGATATTTTTTTTTTCTTTGTTACACGAGGACTTACTGATCACTAGACAATGGTCTGCAAGCCCTCACTGACCACAAGTGAGACAACTCTCGCCTAGATCTAGCAAGGCCTGACCTTGTCTACAGCCAACGAGGGTGGCCCTTGCTAGATTGAGCAATGGTGACCTTCACCCAAGCAAGGCCAGCCCTCATCTATGGCCATCAAGGATGACCTTGCATGGGTAGGGGGAGGGTCACCTCACCCAAGCGAGGTTGCCCCTATGGGTGACAAGGGTGACCCTCCCCCAGCCCTCTATGGAATTCACCCATGATCGGTATAAAGAAAAGAAATTAAAAATTAATTTTTTAAAAAAATTATCCACATCAATAGCCGAATATTTGGTACTTTGCCCACACTGGGGTTTGGTTTTGAAAAAGCCATCCTATCTCATCGTAGGGGACAAGAAGTTATCAAATCATCAATGGCGACCCCAAATTTCCCAATTAATTAAAGTTGAGTATATGAGAACATGTTTATTTGTTTCAAAACATCCAACAAGACATCCTTCCGTCGATCTATCTACATTAGAGAAACACGCATAACATCACTGTCCCGAAAAAAAAAACAAAAAAACAAAAAATGTGAAATTCAACAAAGCAAAGAATAGAAAAGAAAATGGGAGAGAGAGAGAGAGAGAATTACCCTAGGGACCTCCTTGACTGGAACAGTGGGTATCACTGAGAAAGGAAGACACTCCATGTTTGTCCGATCCTTCAAATCTGGAACCAGTCTCAAGTCCCAGCACGCTGGTTCCATTGGTATCAATCTCAATCTCTCTCTACCCTGTCTCTGTCTCTGTCTCTGTCTCTGTCTGTCTCTCTGTCTGTCTCTCTCTCTCCTGTGTCAGTGCATCGTGGACCGATATAGAGGCTGTATAAGAGAAGCTGCCCTCCTTTTCAATCCTTTCAAAACGCTTGCTGGCGTCCGCAACGGCAAGGACATGTGTGAACGAGGGGTCTGCCAAACGCCAGGGAGGGTTTTTAGTCAATGCCCTCGAAACCCATTAAAGATTATTTTCCATTTTTAAAACTCAAAATCTCGACCCATTTATTGATTTTTTTAAAATTCTTGAACGATGGCTTCTCTTTCTTGCGTCTCCCTTAATATGGAAAAAAATTCATAACAAAAGATAAGCCCGTCCACCGCTCAGCAGGATTCCCCCTCTCCTATTCTCATTAATTTGCTTTCCAAAATCTGCTAGATACAGTCCCAATATCAGCAAGCATTAATATCACGTACGTGGAACGTTATCTCGGCATCATGTCAAATAATGATGATCATGTCTACGAGTGTTCATGGGAATTTGTCGAACTTGGAAAGAAAATCTGAAGATGGATTTCAATCTCGAACTTCTACATGAAAATTTCACGCATGCCCTATGAAGTTCTTATGTTGCTTTTTATTGGTTCTTTTACTATCTAATAGATAATATCGTGATCTAAATCAACTAAGTAATTACTATGTGCTCTTTAAATCTCTTATGCTTTCTTAAATTTCGCCTATATCTCTTGTTTTATAATAACTAGAATTATCTTTTCAGATGAGATGGAATCTTGAAAATACCGAATCCTTTCAATACCTTATCAAAAATTTTATCTTGCTATCAATTTTGTTTTCATACGCTGCTCCAGATGTTATCCCTAACACTTAATAAGAAACTTCGAATTTAAATAAAATGAATATGCACATTGCAAGAAAAAGTTGGCGCATTGGAAATTGTTATGTTTTCTTATTTTAATATGTCTAACAATAAGTACCCTAAAAGCCGTTTTAATAAGATCAATAATGAATTCGTAATAGTAGATTTTGGATATGTAATTGTTGCATATTACCCTTTTGTTTAAGAGGTTGTAGCATGCTTCATGAATTAGTCCTTCTGGGGAAAAAAATCAGATGACACTAATACCTAACAGTGGCACATATGGCCCGTCGACGGATGGTGGACATGTAAAGAGAGAATGTCATCATAGTGTCTAAAAAAGCAAAGGTCATGGGATCAAATGATTTCGCCTTCATTATATGGTAATCTTTAGGATATAATAAACAAGACTTTAGAATAAGATATTTTTTTTTTCTGATTTTGTTTTAGAAAAAGAGTCGCTTGCCATCTAAGACTCTGATGACGGGAAAAATGAAATTTTGGAAAATCTTGAAAAGATTATATACCTTGACAAGGTTCTTTTCTCCTTAAAAAAAAAAATTAAATTGTATGAACCGTGAGATTTTCAAAAAAATAAAAAGCATTTAACCGACAGAATTTTATCTTCGTGAGTATCCGTTATTTAACTTATTTTAATATTTTTCTCTCTTTATTAAGGCAAAAAACAATTTTGTTCCGCCAAATATAATTTTGCATTGGTCAAAGTTTGACGAGACATCCTTACCAAAAACAAAAAGTTTGACGAGACATGATTCCACTGTATAGGGCTTATGTAGCGGAGACATGTTCCTGCTAGCGGCCATTGTAGCCACGTGATATGACATAAAATTGAACTTTTGAAAATTTAAAACTGATCGGTTACGATTCAATGGGTTAAGTAAATTATCTAGGCCCTCTTTGATTACTCGGTTAAGTACTAAAAGCAAAAATACCCAGCAATTAGCAAAATGAAGCATGTTTGATAATCATAAATAGTTTTGACTTGAAACATTCAATTGAATTATAAAATCACTTAGATTAGTTTAACTAAAGAAGAGATCACTTCATTAATTCGATCGAAAAAGAACATTCAACGGCAATTAGAATTTTGCTGAGTATTTGGTTAAAACCTACTAATGAGTTTCAAAATTCTAAATTTGGCAGGAAATCTAATATCATTGGTACTTAATATTCGACCATCATCGAACACCTTCTTACTTTCATTTTTCTACACTTGTAATTCTGTACTTGTTCTCAGTTCTGTCCAAGGAGTTCATAGCGTTGTGCATACGCTTTCTAAAGTGGCGCTTTCAGTGCTTAGAGCAAAGCTTGCGCGTTATCCGCGAGCGGGGATTCTGCACGGCAAAACCATTGAAGCAAAAGACCAAAAGAAACGATTAGAGGACTTTCTACCTACCAGCTGCGATGTAACAGAGGCTGGTTTATCAATCAAACACATCTCAATCATCAATTTCCGCTCGGTCGTGGTCCCATAGGATGAGATCAACATTGCCTTTTCTTACAGAGAAAAAGAAAAGTGGATATATGGGCAACTTCTTGTCTGGCAATTGGAAGGTACAAACCTGAATTGATATATAACAGTGGACCACAAAAGTTGCCAAGAGTTCTCTTTCGAAAAAACAAGTTGGAATGGCAGAGAACAAGATGTCACAGAAATATCAGCAGAAACAAACCAGCAAAATCCATTGCTCTTTTATTTCAAGTCACACCAGATACATCACCCATGAAAAACTCGAGGTTTTTCTGCTTGCAATCTATATCCATTCTATAAGTAGCAAATCGACTGTATATTTACAACATCGACCTATATGCAAGACTCCGATGTGGCATCATATCATCATATGGCAGCCTTATTTGGTCGAGCTTCTTCGTCTGTTTTTATCTATTCGCTGCAAACGCGGCCCGAGCCCAAGAGAGCAGGCTTTCTCAGCCAGAATTGGTGAAATCTTTGCCTCGCGTATTCCTTGTAGTCAAAGTCGATGTCGTTCACATAGCTCTGCAAGTGAACAGAGACTCAGCACTTCTATATGAATAACACGCACGAAATCTTGATGAATTAAAAATGCCTCCAGAGAAAAGGAATAAAGCGAATGCAAACGTACCGAAATTATACCCCACAAAGCCCAAAGGAGATGATTTGCAAGAGTGTACTTCTCTACATCATTGACGAGCTGGTTTATTTCAGTATCGTTAGGTCGGTCCCCTGCACAAAGCACAAAACATACCTATGATGTGATTGAAGATGAAGGCAACTGGCTCGCACATTAGCCACACAGCTCTCTCATCTTAAAGTGTAGCTTAATGAAGCATGGTGATAGGAAGAGATTGATTTAATTCTTCCAGGTGTTTTTAGAGAAAGCCTTTTGCTAGATATTGATAAATGGTCCATTTTTGTTCCGTAAAGTAAATTGGTATAATCTGCTCTCGATACACAGATTAGAATGAAGTAAAAGATTTCACAGGCCTAAACACATATCAAACAAAGAAAAATGATTTACTTCAGAGTTAGAATATGAGGTGGCCCAAAGAGCACTGGTAGAATCGACAGGTATGAGCACTGGATAAGCAAATGCAGATCAAAGACCAACCAGGTACAAATCATGTTCTAGACAGATGAGTAATAAGAAAACAGGTACTAACCTCCCGAGCTAAGGTAATTGCGCACAAATCTCTTCCGCTCCTCTAAGCCTGTTGACCAAGTCATGCATATATAGAGAAATTTAGTGCTATTTTTATGACACACAGATGGACGAATAAAACACAACACAGTGATCCAGATTCACAGAACCATCCTATTACCAGGTTGTAATGTTCAGCGGTTTAAAAGCGGAAAGAGACAATCACCTGGATAAGCACCATAGTCCAAAATATGAGGTGTTTCGGTATGATAATTTGCTGCCATCTCACAGAAATGATTCGCTATATCATATGCAACGGGGTTGTAACTCGCATACTCATAATCCTGTGAAAAGAAATAGATAATGTTTTAATCGTTGTTTTTTATTAGATGCAAATCAAATCAAATGCAAGAATGTGAAGTCATCCATCATTCCCCTCAAATAGCAATACAAAGACAAGTACTTTTGGAGCCCCGAGCGAGGGAAGAGAACAGAGGATCGTGTTCTATCAATTATTACGATATGTCATCCTCACGATCAGAACAGTGTTTTCGCTAGGCATTATAGATGCTGTTTTGACCCATTAAGCGGAAGAATTAATCGCTGCATAGAGACAGATGGTCATCACAAAATCTCACATAGAAAAACCGAAACAAGGCAGGAAAGCTTACAATAATGGTGATCGATCTTGTCTCTTCATCCATCATTATGTTTCCATATTGCAGATCATTGTGACAGAAGCCAATGGCTTGGTCATCCCGCGTCAACTCCTTCTCAAGCACACAAATTTCCTCCTCCAGAGCATCTAAACGAAATTCTTTTGCGTCCTTAAGGGTGCACAAAGATCTTGCTTCTTTGAGCCAATTTCTGGGAACCAGAAAAAACGAGGCATAAGGATGTTTGTTTTTCATTTTAGCATCTACTATTGTTAAAGCCTATCAAGATAGTCACCTAATTCTGTCCCAAAGGAGAACATTCTTCAGACCAGGCATCTCGAGATTGTGGAACTCTCTCAGTTTACTTGCTATTAGAGCAGAAACATCCGGATCACGGAGATCAGCAGCTGAGAGTGTCTGAACAAGGACGTAGCCATCAGTAACATTTAAAAACACGTTCGATCATGTCTCACCCTAAGAATTTGTTGATAGTTGTTCAAGTGTTCTTAAGAAATTGTTCTAAGAAATTGAGAGAACATGAAGAACAGATTTCAGTTATCTTTACTCATTAGAGACAGACTACGTCCCCTGAATTCAAAGAGGCAGAGAGTCTCATAGTAGACCAGAAACAACGAAAAATATAACTTTCTAAATTACTAAAGATCAGAATCACGCCTTATGGTTCATGTTGGTCACTGTTTCCGCTAACAAATACTAAAAATGGAAATAAAACGGAAATTTCATATCAATTAACAATACTAGTGAAAAAAAATCTCTCTGCCGAGGTGGATTTAAGATGAAAAGTCGACAATCAAGAGAAAGGTGCTTTCGAAGATCTTGACATGGGAGAAACGGCATACCCTGGCATGAATGAACTCCTCCACCCTTCCGTCCGAAAACCGGCCGAGCAAACGAGGCCCCTGCCCATGCTTCGAAATGCACTCGAACGTCTGCACCTCATCGTCCCTGTTGAAGAAGAGATCGACTCCTTCACCGTAGATCCTAACCAAAACCTTTCTGAAGAGATCGTGTTTATCATTCAATGGCCAATTTATCTGGTAAACCTCATTGGTCATGGCCCCCTTAAGAGGAACCACCTGAATCGAGTCCATGTCATCGATCACATCCCCCAATTCGGATGCCACGGATCGGAGCACTTTCTTCAGCTCCTCCGGCAGACAGCCTTGGAGGAACGCGTTTGTCTTCACCGTCATCCTGTATCTCAGACTATAATCTGCACTAGATCTCACCTGCAAGCACGACAATGAAAGCTTGATGCGAGTTCTCAAACATACATGTACCTATATATAAAAAGAAATCCAAACGGGCTCAGAACAATCAGAGCAATTGCAAGTACAGATTCGTCCCACCAAATTCGTTTAAAGAATTCGTCAAAACATCAATGGAGGGGCCCAATTCAAAAGAAAGACAAAAGAATCAAAGACCCAGAAGAAAATTTCAACATTACTTATCAAAAATAAAGTAAAGGGAAGAAAGAATCGACTTGACCGAGCAAGAACCAGAGAGACCACCTGGTGCGCAACGAAAGTTGGCAGGGATGCCCGAAGATAAACAATTCAAGGGAGCACGTAACCCCACGCCCCAACTCGGCAGAAGAAAGCAGAGGAGGAGGAGAAGAATCAGAAAACACTCACGAGAATTCTCTCGACCAACGATCCTCGAATATAAAAGAGGCGAAAAGGGATCAATCCTCGTACGAGGACCACGAGGACCACACAGAGTGACCAGCCACAGGAAGAAGAAGAAGAAGAAGAAGAAAAGGTTTAGCCCGAAAGAGACGCCTCCACCCAAAGAACTGTAAGCGAAATGATTACGCTCCCGATTATTGCTGTCTTTGAGGACATATAAATAACAGAACCACCAAGAATCCACCACTGGCAAAGCGGAGCACTAAATTCCAGGACCAGCCTTTCCACCCCCTAAAGAAAAATCCTTAACTCGGAAGAAAACAGAGCAAAAGCAAATTGCAGAGACAGAGAGATAGAGAGAGAGAATAAAAATCCCCCGCGTAAAGCCAACTAGATCTTTTTCGCGCTGGCGGGCCCGACCCAGAGCCTGACGGCCCTCCTCTCCTCGAAACGCGCCAATGCCGTGGACGGGCTCCGAACCGGTGCTCGACACGCGTCGCCGTGGAAAAGCCGCGGAGCTGAATCTAGACAGAGATTCCTGCAGCCGAAAAAAAAGGACGTTTTTTGACGGATTGCGGATTAAAAAAAAAGAAGAAGAGAATTTACCCGATCGGCGATGCGGGCAAGAACAGTGTTGGAAAACCCGATCAAGAAGCGGGCGAGGGATCGGAAGTCAACGGGGCCCTTCGCCGTCGGCATGGCGAGCGGCGTACGGGCGCCGGTTCCTACGTCAGCGGTGGAAATTTTCCCAGTAGAGGATAACGACCGTCGGCTGTCGTGGCGTGACGGGGGTCCGGACCGAGCACGTCACGGAATGTGGACTGATTTTTCTATTGATTTGCTGACGTCGGAGGAGGGTTTCGACAGGGTCAAAATTCACTGCACGCCAGCGACTTCTCCGAACATGGCGACAGTCGGGGAGAGGGGAGGGGGAGGTTCGTTATGTCCGCACTATCGAGGCGTTGAAATGGTGCGCACGTGTCCGGACGATCGCCGTTCAAAGTTGTCGGCCGATGACTGTCGGTGTAAGAAATTGACCCGGATGGCCTTATCCGTATGTACGACGACCGGCTCGGCGCTTCTTCCGTTCGGGGGCGGAGAGATGCGCGTGAGGAAGCTACAAGCCAAAGCACGAGAACGTGGCGATCTCGAGAGAGAGGGCGAATTTAGCTGGAATGTAAATGAAAATTCTGGATCTGCATCGATGGAATTTAGCCCTGCGCAGTGCTCTGGCATGATTTTTAACCCCCCTTTTTTTCTGGTCTTCGTTTCCGAAGAGGGAAGGATAGATTTTTCTTGACATTTCGTCGATCTCCTTCCTAATGCGTCTCGTCCCAAGTTGGAAAGGGAAAGACCCACGTCTTTCTCTTCCTCGAGATTGTATAAGATCCTCCTAGCCTGGAGCTGGTTGTTGAGGGTCATTATTGTGGAGAAATTTCTTTGTCGAGGAGAGATACTGGGATCGCATTTGTAAATGAAAAATCGAGATTCAGTGATGTGACACGGGATCTTCCGATTTTGGGATAACCAATAGAAGTGAGTTCCATTGATTCAATCTCCTCGGATCCCCAAAAAAAAAGGAATTTTAGGTTGGAACGAGCATGGCAAAAGAAAACGATGATGGAACTATACCGTAAAGTTGTAGAGGGCATGCGTTCTATAAATTAAACAGACTGATCGTGATATTTTACTTGACGTTTGGATGCGACTATATGTTCTTCTCAGTTGCTATAGCTCTGCTTGACGGTACTGCCGAGTGGATTTCCCCATCCGATGGAGGGATTCGATCCTCCAAGGCTGGGAATAGAACTCCAGAGCCGGCTTACGCGGGAGGTTTGCTCGTATCCGGCAAGCATCGGGTCGAATATTGGCGACTAAATGGCCCATCCCGAGAAGCCCCTTTTCGGAGGTTTGGGCGCAGCACTTGCAGCAAAGCGATCCTGTGGGGATGATGCAACGTGGGGTTGATCCGGTGAACTCAATAATGAAATCGAGATATCTGTATTCTGATGCTACCTCATGTGAAAAACGGAAATCGCGGCAAGGCGTGTGTTTATAATAGCTTTTTTCATGAATATTTGTCCTCTCCTCCTTGCATCGCCATTCGAAATACAAGGAAACCCAACATTTACTTGAATTGCCCAAATCAACGTATATTGGAGAAACACGAGTCTCTCTTAGAAATTTCATGACAATTTAGTGATTGCGTTAGCATTTTTGTCCGTAATTTGACGAAAGGACCAGCTGGAACAAGAAAGCATATAGTTGGTAGAGACGATTGCCAAAGAAATAAATAAAAAAATGAAAGTGGATAGACTAAATTAATCAATTTCCAACAGTTTGGAGAACTTTGACGTCTATATTCTAAAGCTAAATTTAAAATCACATTTATATACACAACCCGGCTAGGTCAATTGCAATTGCAAGTCATCCATTAATTGTTGCGGGAATCTTTCGAATCTTAAATTATCAATTTATATATCATGACATAATGCCAGTTAGCAAACAAATACATAATCTAAAGTAAGGGCCTGCTTGTTCTTATCAAAAGTTTTTAAGTTATTAGGTGAAGTTAAAAAAAAATTATGGAAAAAAACACATGTTATTCCATGTCCAATATTTATACGTTGTGAAAGATTGAGTTGTATTGACTAATAAATAAATACATAAGTCAAAATGGATGATCTGCAAATCGTCGAATCAAGCTAAAAAAATAATTATAAAAATCAATCGAGACACGTCATGTTAATCTGGTCGCAAATCTGAGTAAAGCCCGTCCGACAATGCCGGGCCCATACTCAATCATAAGTTATGGATTGGGGCGAATAGCTTATGGTCTGTCCTTTTGCTGGATCTTGGGCTCTTATGTCTTTTTCTCAGTGGGTATTGATATCAAAGTTGGTGTTGAATATATAACTCGTCAAGATTTTTTGGTGCATCTTGAATTCTTCATTGAATAAGTGAAATTGTCCGTCTTGTATTGGGTACGCCGAGATTTTTTCGACAGAATGTTGTTGATTCATTTTCTCTTACTAATTCTTTCGACTACACCATCGTTAATGGTAAAGCATGACTTCTTTCTTTCCCAGTCCTAGTTTGATCAATTTTTCTCCCTTCTTATATGCACCTCCTCTTCTTTTGTCTTATCCCATTTAGTAAAAGACCTCACCCTCTCCAAGCGTTTTTTCTTGTCATTGGAAAGACGTTTCCTCTTGTATGCATTTGCTAGTAAAGCTTTCACTCTATTCCTTTTAGGATGGCGAACTAATTGCTAGTTAAACTCACCGAAGGGAAGGCTAGTTTTCTTTGGTTGTCTGATTATGTTTTGTCGACTCTGCAGAGGGCGTTGTCGCTGGAGGTAGTGCTGCTGCTGGTGTTGTTGTTGAAGCAGCGCTTTGCCCAATTGACACCGTCAAAACTAGACTTCAGGCAAGATTAAATCCTAATGTGCTCAATAAATCCTTTTGTTTTCCTGTCCTCCGATTGCCATGCTGCACGAACTTGGAGTGTAAATTGATAGTTGGGAGGCTGTTGCAACAGATAATGTTGTTTAGCTCTTATTGTTGTAACTCTAGTGACTCGAAATGAATTTTTTTTTTGATGAATATTGGGCCGTTTGCTGCCACCCACCGATAAGCACATGTTTATCTGGAATACTGCCTTTTATTGCCTTTTTTCTCCCCATTTTACTTGCATGACCAGACATTAAAGCAATGGTAGTTTCGGACAAATACAGTTTTGTTTGATTATAGCTGTGTGCTATAAGTTTCTTAACTCTTGAAGCCTTTCTATGTCAATAATCTCAACAGAAACGGCTTTGGTAAATCATATAGATAACCTCTTTGATTGAAAAATATATGCTTCATCCTTTTTAAAGCTATCGATGCATGAAGTTTGTGATTAATCTTGTTTTGGAGTGTATAGGAGCTAATTTTGTGTACCATAACCCCATTGTGTTATATATGTAGAGAATTTGGATATGCAAAATGCAACGCCCAATTACTTAAAAGTTTGACACTTGGCAAATTGTAGGTGTTTTAGCCAGTAGAGTTGTTTGGAAAATGTGGCTTGAATTGCAACATTTTAGTTTGCATATCTTCTTTCGCTGTCCTTCTTGAATTGGCCATTACTTTACCGTAATAGCTTTACTTTGGTCCTTTGCATTATATTGATTGGCTGCAATGACTCTGATGTCAAGGCAGCTCATGGAGGTGAAAAAATCGTATTGAAGGGCCTGTACTCTGGCCTGGCTGGAAATCTTGCTGGTGTTTTACCGTAAGTATTCATAGTCCTAATAGTGGCTTAGTTTATTCTTGGAGGACCAAAGAGCAAATAGTTAGATTAGCTTTCCACAAAGCTTGTTATGTGACTATATATCTCCTCTATCTTCTCATCATTTGGCTATGAAGTAATCGATGACGAAAGCAACATTTTCCTTATCAAACAGAATTGGCAAGGAATTCTGACCTTCTAAAGCTGCAAGTCGAAGGAAACAACAATCCTAGTACAGAAGCTATGGGGGAAAGGGCCAGTATATCCACACTGAGAATTAGTAAAATTACGTCACTGAGATGAAGATGATAGTTCTCTGCATAGTCAAATGTTGGAAAAGTTACGTTAAAAAATGCAATATTGTCCTTCTGAAACTGCAGAGAAATATTTGTTGCTCACCTGTAGGTACCCCTTTAGGAGCTAGGGTCAAGAGCATGGCTTTTTCGCATTCGGAATCCCCTAGTTTATTGTTTCTGAGTTGCATATATTACCGAATCATAATGACGTCTATTAGGGGAAGCAGATGGAGGTAAAATTTTAGTTTTTCAGTAACCTTCGTTCTTTACCCATCAATTTTCCTTTCCTCCCTAGTTTCCAAACAACACATTAGGCTTGACGAGGGACTGATCACTCATAAAGGATTATGAAGAAAGTAGTCCACCCCACTTGTAGGTTGAGCCATATTATGTTATTGCTGTAGTAAGTAATTCTCTTGCATATAAGTGATTCGCCTATATCGTCATGCCTCAGAGACATGCAATCCTAGTTAAAAGAAAAAAGGCCAATATTTTTTATGTCACAATTTACTCATAAGAATTTCACAAAAAGCAAAAAGAAAGCATACAAATACGGTTTGGAAAGAGACATCATACTTGTGTAATGAATCAAAGAGTGACAAATTCCTACTAAGCAACAAGTCAGTATGATAATCTCATATGAATTTTCAACTTCTCTGCTGCCTAAGAATCATGTTTAGAAATATCAATACAGGAGAACCACTGAAGAAGTGTTTCCCTCTTCTTTGAATTGAAATGTTAAGGGTGTTCACTGGGAAGTGGCAGTTGGAGAAATTATGTTATACAGAAAAACATAAGATAACCATTGGACAACTGTCAATTGTTTAGGGAAGCTAAAAGATCAGATTCTTTATGTCATCTTGGTCGATGAACCAGTAAGATTAGTTCCATAAGAATTTGCCAAAATCATGAACTTGGTCTTATCTTTCATCCAGAAAGGTTCAGGATAAGCTGTTGTTTCAATTTGACGCACATTTCAATCGTGATTCTGCTTTTCCGTCTCATTATATAACCTAAAAGCATGTGCACTCGTGAAGAGTAGCCGTCTGATTTATACTACGCACACGTTCCATGGCTTTTTAATTTATTCTCTTTTCAGCTTTTCTCTGAACCTGATGGTTGTCACCTTCATTCATGTATGAACCTTTTCATCCTATTTGAAATGAACCATACCGCAACCCCACGGAATCATAGTAATGAGAAGAAAATAGTGTTTTGTTCATTTCCTGAGCTTCACTGAGAACGTGAAAATGAGGTCGTGCTGGTGAGAGTTTTTAAGAGGTCAACCTCTATTAGTGTACTTTTGACGGGGCACACCATAGACAATGCTTGAAATCAATAGATTTACACTTTCCAAACTGTGAGCCTAGCAACTAGACATTCCTGAAACTTATTTCGAAATCTTGGGTTCTTCTATCATATCAAATTGAGTTAAAACGAAAAAGGAAACAGAACGTTTCATGAGAAACTTGGATTTTTCATGAAAGAAATCAAGAATGCCACAAACCTCCAATTACAATTTTGTCTTTTTAGAAAATGGGTGAATTTATGTTGCACATATTGTACCAAAAAATTCAAAGTATGAAACTTCATACCATTGAGAGTCACCCAGATGAAGCCAGACCTTGTGCCTAAAGGCCAGCACATGCTCAAGTCTCATGCGAGGAATTGGACGGACAATAACGTGGTTATGTAACGTCCTTCAGCGATAGTCTTATTCCCTATATTTCCACCATCTAATTCCTTTACACTATTGGCTAGAAACACATAATAATTACTGAACATATCCGAGTCCTAAAAATCTGATAGAAGCTTGCTCTCTGAAGAATGGCCGTGGGTCTCATCCTTACTCCTGAAGGAAGCTGAATAATCAATCCATGGACCTTCGATGGACATGCTTCCCGGCACCAGGTGAGTGTCCTGAGAGAATGTCGAGACATTTGTTTGGCTGTCATTAGCTAGCCTCTCGAAGGCTCTGAACCTAGGATCTGGATTCGTTGCGGAGCGCTTGATTATCGGTGATTGAATTGGGCTGTTTCCTTCAAGCATGCTCACCACAGTTGACATTGGCGGCCTGAGAATTGGTGAAGGATTGGTGCATAGTAGTGCCAGGTTTAGCATTCGCATTGCCTCTTCCTTGGAGTAATCTGAGCCAAGGCGTGGATCCACGAGTTCAAGAACATTCCCTTGCTCTTGTAACACATAGGCCTTTCATCATGTATAAATAGAAATAAAAATTGAGTCGGTTATCTTGCTTTTAGAAACAGAAAACAGTTAGGAACAATTAAGGGGAATAGGTTACTGATAGATGGAATCTCACCATGTTCATGCATTCGAGTTCTCCACCTGGAATATTCTTTTTTTAAATGGATTAAAAAGAAAAAAAATACTAGTAATAGTGGGGGCGGATGTAGCCAAGTGTATCGCTGAGCATGCTTATGCATACATGTCAATATGACAAATTCTAAGCTTCTAACCCATCCTTTCTTTTTCTTAATATGCAAAATGTAACACTAAATTACTTAAAACTTCGACATTCGGCAAATTGTAGGTGTTTTAGCCGGTAGACTTGTTCGGAAAATGTAGGTTGAATTGCAACTTTTTACTTTATTCTAAGCTTCTGACCCATCCTTTCTTTTTCTTTTTTGGGAGAAGTCCTTCAAAGAAATTATTCCTTCATATATCTATTTACTCTGATCGAATTTGTCCCTAATAGCTTGTTCCATCATTTAATTTATGAAGTCACATGCCATCATTCTCCTTGCAAGTCTCCAAAAAAACCCGCAGAAAGTAGAGAAAGAGAGCTTCGAGTCCAGTAAAAGCTTCACTGCATAATTTCCATCAAACTTAAAGTCGCTATGCATTACCCAGTCAATGAGATAAACAAATTCCTCCTTTGGCCTGTAATTTGTGTTGCTCTTTCCACTGACAATTTCCAAAGCAACGACTCCAAAGCTGTAGACATCGGCTTTGTCTGTCAAGTAGCCCCTCATCGCATATTCAGGAGCCATATAACCTCTGAGGCAAGGCCAAATAGTAATGGTGAATAAGGCCACAGAAGGAGAACATTCAGGGAAAACATTATAGATATGTAGTGATCAAAAGTTAATTAGAGAAAGCTAATCAAAAGAAGAGAATTAAGTAGAACAATAAAAGACTTACATTGTTCCAGCTACCCTTGTGCTAATATGCGTATTTTCTTCTTCATCAAGTTTGGCCAAACCAAAATCTGAGATCTTGGCATTTAGTTCCTTGTCAAGCAACACATTTGTTGCTTTTATGTCCCTATGAACGATTTTCAACCCAGACTCCTCGTGAAGGTAAGCCAATCCCCTTGCTATTCCCAAACCTATTTTCTTTCTCGTCGCCCAGTCCAACTCAATGTGCTGCTCATCTAGGAAGAGAGAGGGGAAGAGAGAAAGAGAGTTCAGTTGAATGCTCACTAATAGATATTAGTCAGCTTAGGATAAGCATCTTTTACCAAAAAGTGCGCGGGCAAGACTATTGTTCTCCATATATTCGTAAACTAGCAACAATTGATTTCCTTCAATGCAGCAGCCATAAAGCTTTACGAGATTTGGGTGCTGGAGAGCAAATATCATGCCTATCTCATTGAGAAATTCACGATTGCCTTGCTTTGATTTAGAAGAATGTTGCTTAACAGCAATAATAGTTCCATCCAACAGTGTTCCCTGAGATTAATTATATGAATTTAAGACTCATAACTGATCATACGCTATTTTATTTTTAAAAAAAAATGGTTAGTTTGACAAGATCCAAGATGGTAAGTCTAAAACAAAGACATATACTGAGTTTATTATACACTTCCTTCTCATTGAATGGAGGATGAAGTTATGAATATATTGTGAATTACCTTGTAAACTGCTCCAAACCCTCCTTCACCTATCTTATTCACAGAGTCGAAGTTGCCTGTAGCAGCTTTGATTTGCCGTAAAGTGAAATGGCCAGTTTGGAGATCTAGCCCACACAATTCCCAAAAAAAAAAAAAGAAACAAAACAAAACAAAGGTTATATCAAGAGTGCAACCCTAGTTAAAAGAAAAAAAAAAGGCTAACTTTATGGTGTCACAATTTTCTCATAAGAATTCCACAAAAAGCAAGAAGAAAGCAGATAAATATGGTCTTATATTAGGTATCTTACTTGTGCAATGAATAAAAAAGTAACAGATTCTTGTGCGAGCAGACATGTCGATATGATAATCTCACCCGAATCATTAACTTCTCTACCGCCTAAGAATCTTGTTAGCCAGAGGAGTAGTAATATCGATACAAGGAGAACCACGGAAGCTACCACAATTCCAGTGATTGCTCCAGCTGATAGTCCAACGCTTCCAACATCAAAGTCTACGAGCAGGAAAAAAATGACATACTCATCCGTGAATGCTTCAATGACCACATGAGGAAAGAATAATAGAGATCTATATGTTCATCATTGACTTACTCGGTGTCACTGCAATAGCGGAAATAAGTGGTCCATAGACACCTCTATTTGGAATGGTTGTGGTTCCCTTCCCTGACCAATATAGGTGAATCTCCAAAGTACTGCCATTCACGTAAATGTTATCAAAATCTCTGTATATGCCCTTCGCAACACCCCCCGTTTCCTCTGCAATATTAAAATCCTTCAACACTTGATTACCCTGCAAATTAACAAGAATTTTGGTAAGAAAAGATCGTACTCTTGTCAGATTATTTTGTGCAGCCCTGTTAAGTGCCTCTAAAAAGGACGATTACTCAGCATAACAGATGAAATCAAAATGATGATCGGGTGCTAAATTTCATTTTACTAACCTGTATGGATACATCAAATATACGTCTCCCTAGGCTGCTAAATGTTTCGCTGTTGGAATATTGAATTTCAGCAAAATGGAGCCGCACTTTGTAACTTCCTTTCATCATGCAGAGGCCATAGTATCTGATCGACCAAGGGGAAAGGCGAGCCGTTTTGTAAAATCCCGAGCCGCTTACATTCAATGAAAACGGGTTATTTGCCGTGTAACCAGCGTAAGCATTTCCCATGTAAAGCCCGCTGCTGCTGTAAGCCCACTTTTCTGAAGAAGCAGAAAAAGAAGAGGAGAAAATCGATGGGCCGTTTGGATTGGTGTCCTCCTCATATTCATTCCCCTCAAAAGTCATTTTGGGTCCTCCGCAATTGATAAACAAAGAATTGTCTGCATGTGGCGTTGGATGATATTGCATAAGACATGATAGGGGACAAAAGTAGCTCAGACACTTTATGCTCGACAACGATTCAAACATGGTAGAACTCACACTGTGCTTTCTCGCTACAGGGAAGATCCTTCTCCATGCACCAGAGCCTAATGGAATAAACCAGAAAGATTGTCGGTAAGATAATTTTCACGTGCAATTATCAACAATTGGTATAGTTTAGAGTTGTCAAAGAGACTTACCAGTTGTTTCCGTTAGATGAAAAACTGGAAATCAAATTACTGGAAAGCGACGGAATGTGTTAGATAATAACTCGGAAAATGTACGAACAAGACAAAACTGTAAAATTTCTGCTTTAAGAGAGAACATGCATTGACTCACACTTGTGATTGCTGACAACTGATAAGAGAAGAACCGTTGAAATTGTTGTAAGATAAGTCGCTGCAATTCATACCTTGACCTAGTTATTGCATGTACTCACTCTCGTAAATGATAATAGTACAACATCGGAGATCAATATATCGGATGTCAACCCATGAGTCTCATACTAAGAATAATGAGTTGAATCCCGCAATCTATGACGATGGTATAGAAAACCAAGAACAAAGAACATGATGTGTTCATAGGAGTCTAACAGGTAATGCTTGCTGCTTGTTACCCAACTGGGTACTGCTCCTGTAAGAGAGTTGTTTGCTAGGAACCTGCATTCACAAATTAAAGTTATGCAACACTTGTCCAAAGAATTGTTTGGCGTCCGAATATATGAGGTGTATATGATTCTAAAGAGGAAGGAAAGTAAGCTACATATTTGTTGAGACATTAGGAGTAGTCAAGAGAAATTGTAATTACATGTAATCCAGAGCAGCTCCCATCGTGTCAGGAACTTCACCGGTCAATTTGTTGACGCTCAAGTCTCTACCCAAAGATGGAAAAAAAAGGAGACAAATCAAACAGTTTTCCTGAGAAAACTTGCAAAAGTTCATGTAATTTGATCTTCAGTTTGAGGCCTTCCTCATTCACAAAAGGTGTCTCTTCTTAAAGAATGCAATGATCTTGTGTGACAAGTCCAAAATCTATCAGTGCTTAGTAACTGGCCCACTGGACTTTACAAAGGAAAGAAGATATAGCACATGAACCAGCTGGGATCAAATGAAATATCCACCTCATTATAGTAACTTACAATGTTTGTAACGATGTCCAACTCCCAATGTAAGAAGGAATTGAACCAGTAAGCAAGCAATTTCTTAGAATCCTGAGATGTGAAAAATAATAATTAACGGTAATTAGCTATAATAAAAAGAGACCAAAAAAACAAGTCAAATGTTCGTTGTATTGAGCTCACAAAGTCCTCATCATGGTCATGTTCAACAAATCAGGAAAATTCGAGCTTGAACCTTTCAAATCAGATATTCTCCTGGACGCATATAAAAACTACTCAATCACATAACATTAACATCCATTCTACCTTTTCGTGATAAAAACAAGCTTGCAAGATTATAAGAGACAAAGAATAATTGCATGAAATGCTCACAACTCCGTTAGGTTTTTCAACAAAGATATGCTTGAAGGAATAGGTCCCTCCATAGATGTGCCTTGCATGTCTCTGAAAAAATTAATGCCGTGATATAAGAATAGCTTTTGAGTATCTCATAAATCACATAAATAAATATTTTTGGCCTTATTGAGAAGGATTAGGATACGCACAATCTTGTAATTTTGGTCCAATTCCCAATAAAATCAGGGATCTTTCCTGATAATGTGCTTCCATCTATACGATTGCAAGTGGTCTATAAATCAAAATCCCTCAAAAGAAATTCAGCATGTTGAGAAATAAAAAGTATTATGAAGCCATTTACAAAGTTTCTAAGTTCTTCAAATTGCCAAAGGATTTGGGTATCATTCCCATAAAATTATTAGCAGACAGTCGGTTGAAAAAAGAAAGAAAAAGAATTAGGATCACTAAAGGATCAAGTATCAATGTATAAATGTATATAATATAGAATAATCTGTATTTGCATCTCCCCAAACAAAGATGAACTACATTCCAATTTAAGCAGAAAGTCTAGAGTTAGATTGTTCATTTGGTAATTTCACAATGAAGAGGCAGAAGTGGGCTAATTAATGTACTCAAATTACTTACAGTTTCCTTAAGCGGCTCAAGTTGCCAATGTTTGGCTCAAGAGGGCCTTCAAGCAAATTGTCCTCCAGTACACTAGCATAGGCATAAGTTTATCACCAAAGGGTCTAACAAATTCCCAATACAAAGGCATATGAATTATAGCAAGTCTTACAGCTCCTTCAGTGTGCTGATGTTGCCAATTTCCTTGGGAATACCACTTATGCGATTTCCAAGCGCCAACCTAACATACCAAATCGAAAACAAAATTATGCTTCTTTTAAAGAACTCCTAATTAAATTGTAATAATGACTTCTGATGTATGATAAGATTAACTTACAGAATGATAAGTGGTATCTGAGTAAGAGTTGTAGGAAGTGGTCCACTAATGTAGTTAAAAGTGAGGTCTCTGCTTTCATATAATGCTCACTTTAGAACTTTTACAATTCTCAAGCAATAGTTTGCTAAAGTTCCGACAAATAAGTTGATTCGGATGTCCATGATTGCTACATTTCTCAGACATATACATGCTTGAGAAAATTGATAACCAGGTGCGTTAAGAAAGACCAATCAAGAATTATGAAAAACATTGTCAATAATAAGATAAGGTGGAATTAGAATGGTCTTCACCCAGCTCATAGCATGCATTTCTGCGACTTTCCCTCGGAAATAAAGAACCATGGCCCATCAGTTACATTCAAGTTCATTGGCCTAATTACCTTCCAAATGGGAAGATCTCATGGGATTGAATCTAACTTACATTTCTCTTAGGTAAGTGAGGTTGCTGAATTCATCAGGAAAAATCCCTGTCAAATTAAGTCTCTGGAGCTGGCTAAGAAACAAAGAAAAATAGGTAAATTGCAATTGATGGACGTGAAAGGAGGGAGGGAGGGAGAGAGAGAACTTGTCGGGTTCATACATACATTGCCGTGACATGACAAACTGTGCCGTTAGCGAAGGAACAATCACAATTCACATTGCTTGTCGTTCCCGAAGGCAAGGTCGTCACGTTTAGACCTATACCATCACTGCATGATTTCGTGGTTACATTCCAGTATTTGTTCCGCATTTTTGTGGCAATTGTTGTTAGTGTTTCCACTGCAAGCACAAACCAGAAGTTGAAAATCAGTTACTAGTATCAATTGCGAGAGATATAGAAGAGACTTAAATTGAGTTCAATTTTCAGACCTCAACTGAAAAGAGCCAGAGAGAGATTCAGGATCATAGTTTGGAAAGCAATTATCCCAAAAACAGAGGGCCACAGGGAACTTCTTAACTGCCATTAAAGGGAAGAATTTAGTCATTCTCGCGTACCTTCATCTCGCGGCAAGAGTTGAGAATCACACTTGAAGACCCCAGAGCAAATCACGACAAGAACGACGCAGACAGCCACTCTGGAAACTGAACCCAGAGGCACCACCATGGTTAACTTCTGCTGCTCCCCGCGCGCAACACCGACCCAAACTCTGACCTCGATCTCGAAAAAACCGTTTGCAAGCGCAAAACGATGCGGAAATGCTGCTGCGACCACGACCAAAATAGCGCAAAGAGACACCGGACGGAAAGGAGTGATTTTTGGAGAGGACGTGAAATGAGGTCTTTCGAGCGCTTGGTGTTTGTCTGAGGGAGAGGGACAGTGTTGCCCTCGGAGGGAAAGACAACTCAAGATTTATAGGCATAAAGGAGTTAACAGTTTCCTCGTTATCGTTTTCAGTGAGAGTTTTGTCCTCCGGTGGCTCTTGCTCGTTCAAAATGCTCATGTCTATTAAAAAAGTTAAAAGAAGAAGGGCTCTTGCATTAGTTTAGTTTTAAATTGCGACCAGCTGTCTTTGATTCTTTATTGCAATCAATGATAATATGGTGAGCGTGTTCGAAACGTTTATCGAACAATTGGAACAAGAAACTCATAATTTTCAAAATATAATTCTTTTTTGCATTATATATGATCTACATCGAAATGTTTTTCATTAAATATAGAAAGAGTACTTGAGATATCCCTAAACAATATTTAATTTAATATAACTGTCTCGGCGCAACATCTTTCTCGCAAGCATATACTCTAAAAATCATATAGAAAAGAAAATCAACTCTATCTAAAGCTTCGTTGATTTAATAGAAAATGTGATGTTTCTGGAAAATATTTTCCAAGAAAATAACAATATATTCTAATGCTCGGCTGAAAACCTGAGAATAAACTAAAAAGTTTTTAAAATATTTTTGGCCATAAACGACGATCGGCCATAGGCTAACTCGAGCTTTACCACGGGTCGGTGAGGTCGAGCTAGAGCCTCGTTGGATCCGGCAAGTAGGATAGGGCTCAAACCTCACCGACCTCTAGCAACCTCAAGTGAGGCTCAAGCCCCACCCAGCTCACCGAATCTAGCAAGGCCTAAGCTCACTTAAGGGTCTTGAGCGAGGTCAAACCTCGCCACGACAGCCTCACCAGCATCTAGCGAGGCTCGAGCTCATTAGTTGCTGTGGCCCACGACTGGCAAAGAAGAAGAAGAAGAAAGAAAAAATTTAATAATAATTAAAAACTCGAATTTAAAATGTTGAAAGAAAAAAGAAAAGAAAAGGAAAAGGTGTTTGGTGGAAGAAAGTGCTTATAGAAGTGAAAGAAAGAATATGGAAAATGTTTTCATTGACTAGTTTGTTTTTCGTAAACTGAATACCAGAAAATGTTTTCGTAGAAGTTGTTTTTGATAAAACGAATAAAGCCTAAAATTGGTTCGAGTTATTATACTCTAATATCGAATTAATAACTAGAGTCTGAAGATTTGATGGGTTGTATTGGGTTATCGATCAGATCAAAAAAATTATTTACTTAATTATTCTTTTAACTCTGTATTTAAAATTTAGTGAAAATTTAGTATATCAATATGCAACGCAAAGCATTAATTTTTTTGGGAACTAGGTAAAGTCAACACCACTGTGGAATCGACCGTCCTTTTTGGTTCTAACCTTGCCGCGTGGGTGGGTTGGAGATTGCAAGTTGGACTGCATTCGGTGAGTGGACCATGGGGCCCATTACGTCGGATGGATTTTTGTTATTATTGACCCATGCAATGGACAATCATTAAGGTGAACTGATTCTTTTTTCCATCTATCTTTATTTCTCAAAACACCTAGGTTTAGGTTCAATTCATGACGATAAATAACCATTAGTATAATTTTATTTAATTAGTGATATCGTGGTAGGCGCTTTTTTTTTTTTTAACTCTGGCTATATTCGATTTAATGATTGAGTGTTCCTCGGAAAAAAAAAAAAAAACGAAGATTGGTTGTATATTTTATAGGTGACATACTTTCTCCAGGCTCATAAAAGGGGCAGGTCTTCAAATGATTACCAATGCCGGATTTGGTAATGGGAAAGCATCGAAAGGTTTGGACTTTTCTTATAGGATGTAAGAAGGTTTAGACTTACTTTAAGGGGAAAGGAGATTATCTATTCACATTGTTTTTCAATCTACGGTCCTCACTTTGGAAGACTTGCCTTTGGGCTTCAAGCCTGTGTTGAACATCAAGTGGAAACTAAATGTTAGAAGAATAGCCTAGGGCAATTGTTGCTTTCATAGGTAGAAAAAAATAATGAAGTTAGGAAATATCGAGATTGGATATTAATATTAAAGAAAGCACCGCAACAAATAGTATAAGTGGGGACATGCTTTATGGGACAACATAATCACGTCCCTACCTTGGCACGTCTTTTCAAATGTCATGAGATAGGGACGTCTTTTCAAATGTCATGAGATCTTGTAGTACGATGGCATCTTTTTTATGTCATGCCTTCTACGTAGGGATGAAAGCCCAAACAAGCATCATGTAACGTTTCCTAAACGTTCTTGAATTTCGCAAATTGGGACAACGCTGACAAAGTATCCCATGAGATTTCTATAAAGGCTACTAAGACGTTTCCCATAAGTCCCTAAGTTGAAAATCTAGGATGCCCCTAATCCAATGTTCCTCTAATTTTTTATACAAGCTATAGATAGGTTTGTCAAATGGATCTATTGAATTAAGTTGAAAATAGTTAGATTCAAATTGACCCATTTTGTACGCAATGCAAATTTAGCAATCCATATCCGACATGATCCAAGCTCCATTTTTAGTAATTTTTCTTCTTAAATTATTGCCTTTGAACAATAATTGATTCCATGGACCGACTTGTCAAGTTAGTGAGGAAGTGTGGGTCGGGTCGTGGATTAGGAATTCATGTAGTTCAAGACCAACGTAGAGACATGTATGAGCGTTACGCTAACAAACAAGAACACCTACGTAGATGGGGTCGGGGTAAGGTTGTGGAGAAGTTGGGTTCAGGTTACATATGTCATTTTTTCCCTTTCTTTAAAATTTGATTAATTTAGTAGAAAACACCATGCCTTAGAAAACTATATATGATATATATTTCTACACTCATTGGCAGTAAAATATCTTAATATACTCGTACATGAACAAAGAAACTAAGGAAATGAACTGTATACCAACAAACATAGACCAAACAACAATATAAAAAATAAATTTTAATTGGCAAATTAAAACAAAACAAAAAATTTGGAAAACGGGAAGAAATCCATTCAATACAGATGCTCTCAAAAGTTGTAGGTCATCTCAAGAAACTAAGCGGTCACCACCGCCGAACCGATGCCGTCAAACCACGTGGAGCTCGAGCAAGGCCTCATGAGCTGGACGCTCAAATGCGAACGCGACGTTGTTGTCGGCTGCCGTAAATTTTCGCAGTTGAAATGGCCAATTTCTAATCCACGATTCACTTAAGTGGCAAAAAGAACTTCAATGTTCTAATGCGAAAATATGAAAGTTACAGAGCTAATTTCCTAAGACTAATCTCCTTGTGGCGATTGCAGAGTGTCGCCTTCTTCCCCAAATAGCATATGCACGCCAAGACTACCCTCGTCAGCCCGTCGCCTGCGACCCTCATCAGCCCGTGGCCTTTTTAAACCCGAGTTCAAGACCTTCGGAAAACCAAGCTCAAAGCCATAGCCAAAGCAAGTGGAGGTCCTCGTCCTCGTATTTGAAGCCATTGGAGGTCCTCGATCTCCAATCGGAGCTCGCGAGCCTCCATCTTCGCTGATTTGGAGGTCCAAGATCTCTACTCTGAGGTCACAGACCATTTGTCGACATCAGATCTGAGAGATTTTGAGTTTGGGGGGAGAGAGTGATCTAAGACTGAGATCAGAGGATGGTCGCGGTACATGGGCTTGAGCATCAGATTTATTCTCATCTTTCGAAAGAGCAGAATGAAAGCAAACTTAGTAACAAAGCGAAATAAAAGTTTGCTAGTCTTCACCACATTTGGTAAATTAAATCTCGAACAAACAAGTAACTCAAACGTGAGCTAATAGTTTAAATTTTAGTCGGTAATTTCATTGGAAAAAAGTAAGATCGGTAAATTTATGGAGCAGCCTGGATGCATTAAGGATTGGATCGATGTTAGCATTGTCAGAAAATTTTTGGTGAATTTTATTGACAATCAAAGAAACATCAGATCAATCTCATGAGAACTGTGTGGAACATACCAACAATATAATATCTGTTTAGGAGAATTTTTGTTATAAACTTGTGACATTGTGACATAGTTCTTGAGCAAGAACACGATATTTTCTGGTAGCTACGCTCGCCATATGCCCATCTTTAGCTATGGCTACAACATGTGACCATACAAACAAAAGTAAAAAAGGGTACTTTTAACAAATATTGGTCGACAGATCCAAAGTTCGGTTCGACCAAAAAAAAAAAATCCAAAGTTCGGCTCTCTTCTGTGATTTCCCGTCAAAGGATATGTAAACATGTAATGTCCATAGCAAATGCATTACTTCATTTGATTTGTTTGGTAAACGTCACAATCACAACTTAAGCGAGGGGTTAGGAAATTTTTTTTTTTTTTTTGGTCGCAAGAGGAAAACTTTCATTTAACGTAAAAACGAGCCGTTTGAGTTCAACGCCTCAGAACAGATGAGGTCTAACAGATAAGGAGGGGGGGAAACAGCCCAGTTCAAAGGAAGGAGATTCTGCCCGTGGGCCTTTGCAGCCCAATCTGCAAAATTTGGGTGGAGCTCGTTGTGCACCATCTAGAAGCTGCAGGACTGATTCTGCCTTCATAGAATAGAGAAGAGCCAAGAGCAATGGAGGAACGTCATGGTGCGCTTACATTTTGAGTTTAAAAAAGGGAAAAGCAATTAAAAACTCTAAATTATACCTGATATATCTATCCTAATCTTTTTTCTAACCTAAAAATTTAAAACTTATACATGTGCGACATTTACTCTCCATCAAATTTTGTCAATAAAAACCCTTAAAAAAATGTCGACATGGACACTAGAATGCAAGCAGTGTTGACATGACACTTACGTGGCTTAAGTAAAATAATAACAACGTTGTTTTAGCTGACACATCACCTGACGAAACCTTGACAAAAAATAAATGTGTCATATAAGTATAAGTTTGAGGTTTTTTATATCACAAGAAAATGTTTAGGACAAATGTCACAATTGGCATAATTTGAAGTTTTTGAATAAATGTGTTCCATATGGGCCATTGAAGTTTTGAATATGGGTTCGGTGCAAACCCATAACGATCCATATGAATAGATTTTAATGTCTCAAACCCATTTTGACCTATTTTTAAAAAAATTAAATGATCCATATTCAACTCGAGCTCATTAAAACTGAGTTAATAAATGGATTTCTAATTCATATTGCCATCGCTCACTACCAAAGACGATTTTGTTGCGTCCCCTCGAGCACTAGCGTGTTTGTCACATGAGAATCACATGACCGTCCAAGATGTTTTCCAAACGTTGCTAGGTCAAAAACAAAGATGCCTTGGTCAAGTTGTCCGTATAAGTACTTGGCTGAAAAATCGCCTGACGGAACCTTGACGGAGAGTAAATATGTCACGTAAATACAAGTTTAATGTTTTTTATGTCATAAGAAAATGGTTAGGATAAATGTCACAATAGGCATAGTTTGGGATTTATATAACGAAAAAGGTTCAAAATGTGTGCCAATGGGCATAATTTGAAGTTTTGAATATGGGTCTAGTGAAAATCCATATCGATCCATATAACTTAGATTTTAATGCTTCAAACCCATTTTGACCTATTTTTTAAAATTTTAAATGACCCATATTCAATCTGGGCTCATTAAAACTGAGTTAATAAATGGATTTCTGACCTATATTGCCATCGCTAAGTACCGAAGATGGTTTTGTTGTGTCCCTTAGAGCACTAGCATGGTATTAACGGGCACAAAGTTTTGTGTGTTTGTCACGTGAGAATCACATTACTCTTTTTTAAAGTCCAAGACATTTTCCAGACGTTCCTAGGTCGAAAACCAAGATACCTTGGTCAAGTTGTTTGTACAAATACTTGGTTAAAATATCACTTGACGGAACCTTAACAGAGGATAAATGTGTCACATATATACGAATTTGAGATTTTTTATGTCACAAGAAAATGGTTAGGACAAATGTCACGATGGGCATAGTTTAGGATTTTTTATGTAACAAAAATAATTTCAAAGTAAATGTGTCCCGGTGGGCATAATTTTGCTTTCATTTCTTTTTTGCTTTCTTCTTTTCCTTTTGCTGACGATCGGCCACTAGCCAGAGGCGACGGCTAGCCAACTGGCCTTGCCCGCCATAAGCGAGGCCCGGCCAAGCAAAGGCTAGCCCCAACGAGGGGAGCCCTCGCCTAAGCAAGGCCTAGCGAGGGTTGGCCTCGCCCAGGCCAAGCAAGACGAACCCTCACCTTGACTAGGCGAGGCCAACACTCACCTGGACGAGTGCAAGCCACGACGAGGGCGAGGCAAGGGCGAGGGCCGGCCTTGCCTAGGCAAAGGCTACCCTCACCCGGCCTAGCATTGCTTGTGGTAGGTGAGGCCAGCTAACCATCGCCTATGGCTGACCATTGACAATAAGAAAAGAAGAACCCAAAAAAGAAAAGAAAGGAAAAAATCAGAAAAAATAATAAAACTTTTGAATATTATTTAAAATTATCCACGTCAACGCCGGCGATCTTATATGGCATCACCGACGTCCACGTCAATAATTTCTGGCCAAATTGGCCGGATGGACTTAATTAGTAATAAGTGAAAAGATTTAAGATTGAATTAACAAGATTAAAAGGTCTAAGATTGAATTGGTAAAAGTGCAATAGGTTTAAAAATTTTTAGACAAATTTTTCAATTTTTGGCGAATAGTGTATGGTACGTCCTTTTGCTGGATCTTGAAGTCTGGTTTTTTGTTCTCAAGGGGATATTGATATCGAAGTTGGTGATGAATATATAATTTGTAAATATTTTTTGGGTGCATCTTGAATTCTTCACTATAAGATAAGTGAAAATATTTGTCTTGTATTGGGTACGCCAAATTTTTTTGACAAAATGTTGATGAATCATTTTCGCTTACTCTTTCCTTAAATGTTGGTGTATCATTTTCGGTTACTCTTTCCTTAAACTAAAACATCATTTACAGTCATTTTGATTAGTTTTCTCCCTTCTTATTAACACTTCTTCTTCTTTTTGTATTATTCCATTTGGTAAAGGATATCACGCTCCCTATGTGTTTTTCTTGACCTTAGATAGACATTTCCTCTTGTATAAATTTGCTAGTAAAACTTTCACATTATTCCTTTTGAAAGAACGGCAAAATAATTGCTAGTAAATATCCCGGAAGGAAAGAAGATATCTCTGTGATTGTTATGTCACTATATCTCCTCTATCTTCTCATCATTTGGCTATGCAGTAATCGATGATGTGAGCAACATTTACCTTCTCAATAATTGACTACTGCATAGCCAAATTGATAACCATGGCCCATTAGGTACGTTTATTATTATTATTTTTTTGTCAGTCTTACTCTACTCCTATTTTAACTCTCATTCTCAGACTTTTGCACTACCTCATTGCAAGGCGTGAGATTCGAAATCCACACTTGAAGGTGGGGATTCGAACTTCCCTGAGAAGATGGGGATTCGAACCTCTCACTTCCCCATTTCATGTTGGAAAAGTGGTCACTGGGGTAAACTCCAGTAGTTGTATGTTCAAATTCTTTGGCTTGATTATAGAAGATCTCATGTAGTTGAGTCTAACTTATATTTCTCTTAGGTAAGTGAGGTTGTCGAATTCATTAAAAAAGAACAAAACTCTATCAAATTAAGTCCCTTCAGTTGGCTAAGAAACGAAGAAGAATAGGTAAATTGCAATTGATGTACGTGAAGGAAAGATCCCGAGAGAGAAAATAAAGAACTGTCGGGTTCATATATACATTTTTGTGACACGGCAACCTATGCCGTTAATGAAGGAGAAACTGCAACTCATAGTGCTTGTCGTTCCTAAGGGCAAGGTCGTCACGTTTAGACCGATACGGTCACTGCATGATGTCTCCGTTACATTCCAATTTTTGTGTCAACTGCAAGCACAAACCAGAAGTTGAAAATCAGTTACTACTGTCCATTGCTGGAGATATAAAAGGGACCTCAATAGAGAAGAGCCAGAGAGAGAATCAGGATCAGAGTTCGGAAAGCAATTATCCCAAAAACAGAGGACCACAGAGAACTTAATTGCCATTAAAGGAAAGGTTTCAGTCATTCTCGCGTACCTTCATCGTGCGGCAAGATAGTTTATTGCAATCAATGATATCACAGTGAAGCTATCTCGTCGAGCATGTCAATACGTTTATCGAACAACTAGAAAAAAAAAAACCTTATTATTCTCAAAATATATTTCTTTTTTGCATTATATATAATCAACCTCGAAATGTCTTTCATTAAATACAGAAAGAGTACTTGAGATATCCCTAAACAAGATATAATTTAATACTCTAAAATCAACAAATAGAAAAGAAAATCAACTCTTAAGAGTGGTTCAAGCTATTTGACTCTAATATCGAATTACCAATTAGAGTCCGACAATTTAATGGATAGTATTGGTTATTCATCGGGTCAAAAAATTATTTACTTAATTAGTTTTTAACCCTGTATTTAAAATTTAGTGAAAATTTAGTATATACATGCAATGCAAGGCATTAAATTTTTTGGGAACTAATTAAAGTCAATATCACTGTGGAATTCGACCAGTTCCTTTCGGTTCTAACCTTGCAACCCGGGTGGGTCAGAGATTGAAAGTTGGACTACATTCAGTGAGTGGGCCATGGGGCCCATTGCATCGGATAGAATTTTGTGATTATTGACCCAAAGCATTGGACAATCACTATAACGTGAAATGATCAAATTTTCCATCTTACCATATATCTTAAATCACTTAGGTTTAGGTTCAATTTATGATGATAAATGCAACTGTTCATATAATTTTATTTAATTAGTAATATCAGGGTAGGCACTATTTTTCTTTTAACTCTATAGTTATCATCGGTTTAATGATTGAGTGCCGTTACGAAAAGAAATAAAATCAAACTTCAAGTTAAAATAAGATTGGCAGTACAATGTATATTTCCTAGACGAGATTTCATGGCTCATAAGAGGGGCAGGTCTTCAAATGATAACCAACAATGAATTTGGTAATGGGAAGGCATCAAAAGGTTTAGACTTTTTTTTACAGGATATAGGAAGGTTTAGACTTTATTTAAAAGGTAAGGAGACCATCTATTCACGTTGTATTGTAATATGTGGTCCTCACTTTGGAAGATGATGCATACTGAGACTTGCCTCTGGGCGTCAAGCCCGTGCTGAGCGTTGAGTGGAGACTTAACGTTAGAAGAAATAGCCTAAAGTAATTGTTGCTTTCACAGGTACAAAATAATAAAGTTATGAAATATCAATATCGGATATAAATATTAAATACTTTAAATTTTGAAAAAAAAAAAAAAGAGAGTAAATGAAAGCGAACATTGAAGGTTGTTTTTTTAAAATTGGAAAAATATATATTGATAGTAAAGAAAGCGCGGCAACAAACAATGTAAGTTAGGTATGTTTTATGGGGTGACATCATAATCATGTCCCAACCTAGGGACGCCTTTTTAAATGTCCTGAGATCTTGTAGTACAAGAACGTCTTATTCACGGAGCATGTCGTGCCTTCTACATAGAGACGAAGCATGAGTTTAAAGTATACGAGCCCAAACAAGCACCATGTAACATTTCCTAGACGTCCTTGGATTTTGCAAATTGGACCACGCTGACAAAGCGTGAGTTTTCTATACAAGCCACTAGGATGTTTTCCAGAAGTCCCTAAGTCGAAAATCAGGGACCCCATTGATCGGACGTTTCTGTACAGGCTACCGATGTGCCTGTCAAATGGGTAATGTCAGTCAAGTCAAAAATGGTCATACTCAAATTGATCCATTTTATACACAATGCAAATTTAGTGACCCATACTCATACCCGACCTAAACTCCATTTTTAGTAATTTTTCTTCTTAAATTGTTTCCTTTGAAGAATAGTTGATTCAATGGAACGATTTGTCAAGTTAGCGAGGAAGCGTGGGTCGGGTCGTGAGCTAGGAATTCAGGTAGCATGTGAGCAACATGGAGACACGTATGAGCGTCACGCCGACAAACAAAGAACACCTACATGAACGGTGTTAGGTAAGGTTATGGACAGGTTGTATTCCAGTTACAAATCTTAATTTATCCTGATCCTTAAAATTCAATTAATTTGGTAGAAAACACCATGCCTTGAAAAAATATATATGATATAAATTTCTACACTCGTAGGCAGGCAGTAAAATATATAAATATACTCGTACATGAACAAAATAAAAATAAAAATAAAAATAAAAATAAAAAGGGAATGTACCAAATACAAACAAAAATAGACCAGACAACGATATAAAAAATATAATTTTAAAAATTGGAAAATTACAACAAAACAAAATAGAAAAAAATTGGAAAACGGGAAGAAATCTCACCAGTCACCAATGCAGATGCACTTACATGACGTTAACAGGGGCGACAAGGTTTAGCGATCACGCCAGGGTTCGACAGTTCAATCCGTCTCCTATCAAGCATGAAGTCGATTCAAATCTCAGCTTGTAAAGGAAGGACAGCCTGCGGATTCATGGATTCTTTCGACGCCAAAAGCTCAACGAAGGCGGCCTCTGCTAAACCCGGTAAAAAAATGCTTGGTTTTATTGAAGAAAATCCGAGTTTCGGGTCTCCATTTAATGTGATGTCGGTTAAAACCTCGCTCGCTCTCACTGGCTGGCATGAGCACGTGTTATCTGAGTCGCGTCGTGGTTTAAAGAGGATGTTTGGCGGTTTTTTGTGTGGGACTGAACAAGTTCATTTTGGGCTGTGCTCGTGCGATTTGAATGATTTCGATGAATGCATTGTAACACGTGGGGTGGACCGCGATTCGAGCGGATTCCAGAAAAGGAAGTCTTTGCAGCTTTGATTTGCCTTAAAGTGAAATGGTCAGTTTGGAGATTTAGTCCATGTAATTCGGGGAAAAACGAAGGTGTATATCAAGATTGTGATTAAAATAACTTAAGGAAAAGCACAGTTCTACGACAACAAACTGAGGAGTGATTCACCTATATGGTCTCATAGACATGCAATCCTAGTTAAAAATAAAATTACCAACTTTTGTGGTGTCGCAGTTTACTCATAAGAATTTCACGAAAAGTTTGAAGAAAATAGATGAGTACAATTTTGAATTAGGCATCATACTTGTGCGATGAATCAAAGAGTGAGATATTCGCATTTGAGCAAACATGTTGATATGATAATCTCACTTGGATCTTTTAACTTCTTTGTTGCCAAAGAATCCCGTTAGCCAAAGGAATAATAATATCAATATGAGGAGAACCACTGAAGCCACTGCGATTCCTGTGATTGCTCCAGCTGATAGTCCAGCACTTCCAACATCAAAGTCTACAAATAGATTTATACGTGAACGCTTCAATGACCGCATGAGGAAAAAATGATAGAGATTAGTACATTCAGCATTGACTTACTCGGTGTCACTGCAATAGCGGAAATAAGTGGTCCATAGACACCTCTATCAGGAATGGCCGTGGTTCCCTTCCCTGACCAATATAGATGAATCTCCAAAGTACTGCCATTCACGTAAATGTTATCAAAATCTCTGTATATGCCCTTCCCAACACCCCCCGCTTCCTCTACAATATTAAAATCCTTCAACACTTGATTGCCCTGCAAGAATTCACAAGAACTTCATTAAGAAAAGATTGTGCCATTGTCGGATTGTTGTGTGCGGCAGCCCTATCGCCCACCAAGTCATAATAACAATTTCCCAAGTTAAGTGCCTCTACAAGAGACGATAACTCAGCATAATAGATGAACTTAAAATGATGATCTGGTGCCAAACTTCATTTCACTCACCTGTATCGATACATCGAATATACGTCTCCCTAGGCTGCTATATGTTTCGTCGTCAGAATATTGAATTTCAGCAAAATGGAGCCGCACTTTGTAACTTCCTTTCATCATGCAAAGGCCATAGTATCTGATCGACCCAGGGGAAAGGCGAGCCGTTTGGTAAAATTCCGAGCCGTTCACATTCATAGAAAATGGATTATTCGCTGTGTAACTAGCGTCGGATTTTCCCATATAAAGCCCGGTGCTGCTGTAAGCCCACTTTTCTGAAGAACCAAAAGAAGAGGAGGAGAAAATTGATGGACCGTTCGGACTAGTGTCCTCTACATATCGATTCCCCTCAAAAGTCATTTTGGTTCCTCCACAATTGATAAACAAGGAATGGTCTGCATGTGTCGTTGGATGATTTTCCATAAGGCATGAGACAAAAGTAGCTCGATAATTTATGCTCAACAACAATTTAAACTCACATTGGGCTTTCCCGCTGCAGGGAAGATCCTTCTCCATGCACCAGAGCCTAATGGGATAAACCAGAAAATTTGTTGGTAAGATAATTTTCACGAGCAATTGTCAACAATTGGCATAGCTCTTAGTCAAAGAGACTTACGAGTTGTTTCCTTTAGATGAATAACTGGAAACCAAATTACTGGAAAGCGACAGAATGCGTTAGACAATGACTCCAGAAATGTGGGGACGAGACAAAACTGTAAAATTTCTGCCTTAAGAGAGAACGAGCTTTTACTCACACTTGTGATTGCTGACAACTGATAAGAGAAGAACTGTTGAAATTGTTGTAAGATAAGTCGCTGCAGTTCATACATCGACCTAGTTATTGCGTGTACTCACCCCCGTAAATAATAATAGTACAACATCAAAGAGTGATATATCAGATGTTAACCCACGAGTCTCATACTAAGAATATGAGTTGAATCCTGCAATCTATGACGATCATATGGAAAACCAAGAACAAAGAACAGCATGTTTTCATAGGAGACTAACAAATAATGCTTGCTGCTTGTTACCCAACTGGGTACTGCTCCAGTAAGGGAGTTGTTTGTTAGGAACCTACATTCACAAATAAAAGTTGTGCAACACTTGTCCAAAGAATTGTTCGGAGTCTAACTATATGAGGTGTATAAGATACAAATGAGGAAGGAAAGTCAAGAAAATTTGTAATTACATGTAATTCAGAGCAGCTTCCATTGTGATGGGCACTTGACCAGTCAATCTGTTGATGCTCAGGTCTCTACCCAAAGATGACAAGAGGGAGACAAATTAGATAGTTTTCTCGAGAAAACTTGCGGAAGTTCATGTCATTTGGTGTTTCAATTCGACGCCTCTCTCATTTATGAAACTAATCTGTTCTTGAAATATGCAAAAATTTGCTATGACAAGTCTGAAATCTGTCGGTGCTTAATAATTGGCCCATTGGACTATGTGAAGGAAAGAAGATATAGCACATGAACATATTGGGATCAAATGAAATATCCACCTCGTTATAGCAACTTACAATGTTTTCAAACTTGTCCAGTACCCAATGTAATCTGGAATTGAGCCAATAAGCAAGCAATTTCTCAAAATCCTAAGATGTGAAAAACAATAGCTAATGGTGATCGGCTATAATAAAAAGAGACAAAAGAAACAAATCAAATATTCATTATATTGAGCTCACAAAGTCTTCATCATGTTCATGCCCTGCAAATTAGGAAAATTCGAGCTCGGACCTTTCAAATCAGATATTCTCCTGGACACATATAAAAACCACTCCATCATATAACATTAACATCCATTCTACCTTTTCATGATAAAACACAAGCTTACAAGATCATAAGAGATAGAGAACAATTGCACAGGATTGAATGCTCACAACTCCATCAAGTTTTTCAACAAAGATATGCTTGAAGGAATAGGTCCCTCCATAGATGTGCCTTGCATATCCCTGAAAAAATTAATGTTGTATATAAGAACAACTTTTGAGTATCTCACAAATCATGTAAATAAATATTTTTTGCCCTAATTGAGAAGGATTGGGATACGCACAATCTTGTAATTTTGGTCCAATTCCCAATAAAATCAGGTATCTTTCCTGATAATGTGCTTCCATCTATACGACTGCAAGTGGTCTATAAATCAAAATCCCTCAAAAGAAATTCAGCATGTTGAGAAATAAAAAGTATTATGAAGCCACTTACAAAGTTTCTAAGTTCTTCAAATTGCCAAAGGATTCAGGTATTGTGCCCATGAAATTATTAGCAGACACCTGGCTATACAAAAGAAAAAGGATCTAAGAATTAGGAAAGCTAAAGGATCAAGTATCAATGTACAAATGTACATACCATAAAATAAACTATGTTCCAATTTAAGTAGAAAGACTAGAGTCAGATCGTTCATTTGATAATCTCGCAATCAATAGAGCTCACAAACATGAAGAGGACTTCTGAAATGCGTTATCCAGGCAAAAGGCAAAAGTGTGCTAGCTAATGTACTCAATTTACTTACAGTTTCCTTAAGCGGCTCAAGTTGCCAATGTTTGGCTCAAGAGTGTCTTCAAGCAGGTTGTCCTCTAGGACACTGGCATAGGCATAAGATTATCACCTTAAGGTCTAACAAATTCTCAATACAAAGGTATATAATTTTTGACAAGTCTTACAGCTCCTCCAGCATGCTTATGTTGCCAATTTCCTTGGGAATACTACTTATGCGATTTCCAAGTGCCGATCTGAAGTACCAAATCGAAATTAAAATTATGCTTCTTTAAAAACTCCTAATTAAAGTGTTATAATGATATCTAATGTATGATAAGATTAACTTACAAAGTGGTAAGTGGTATCTGAGTAAGAGTCATGGGGAGGGATCCACTAATGTAATTACGAGTAAAGTCTCTGCTTGCAAAGAATACTCAATTTAGAACTTTTGCAATTCTGAACCAATAGTTTACTAAACTTCAAACAAATAAGTTGATTCAAATTTCCATGATTGCTACATTTCTCAGACAAATACACGCTTGAGAAAATTGATAACCAACTGCTTAAGAAAAATCAATCAAGAATTATGGAAAATATTGTCAATAATAGGATAAGGCAAAACAAAAATAGTCTTCGCCCAACTCATAGCAGGCATTTCCATGACTTCCTCACGGAAATAAAGAACCATGGCCCAGCAGGTGCATTCAAGTTCTTTGGCCTACTTAGCTTCCATATGGCAAGATCCCACGTAGTTAAGTCTAACTTACATTTCTCTTAGGTAAGTAAGGTTGCCGAATTCATCAGGAAAAATCCCTGTCAAATTAAGTCCCTTCAACTTGCTGAGAAACGGAGAAAAATAGGTAAATTGCAATTGATGCCTATGAAAGAAGGATATCGAGAGAGAGGAAAGAAAAAGTGTCGGGTTCATGCATACATTCTCGTGACATGGCAAACTTTGCCGTTAACGAAGGAACAATCGCAAGTCACAGTGCTTGTCATTCTTGAAGGCAAGGTCGTCACGTTTAGACCTATACCATCACTGCATGATGTTTTGGTTACATTCCAATATCTGTTTTGCATTTTCATGGCAATTGCTTTTAGTGTATCAACTGCAAGCACGAACCAGAAGTTGAAAATTAGTTACTCGTGTCCATTGCTGGAGAAATAAATGAGACTTAGAAATATCGCTAAGTAGTTCTAAATTCCTTATAGATTCCATATAGTACATGGAACTTACCCGTCGGTATAGATTCATTATTCTTCAGAACCTGTAACCTATCTCGTCATTGGTTTCAAGGTCGGTTCCAAGGTCTAATAGGTTCACCTTTTTTGTCTCATTTTTAGTTAAGCAAAACAAAAGTAAACACAACAACAAAAATGAAAGCTTATCATCTCCATTAACAATAGTTCACAAAAGATGAATATGTACAATAAACTAAATAATAAAATATTTAAAACACGTAACGTAAAACCTAAATTATAGAACTTTAATCCTCAATCATCCATGAAAAATTATTCCAAATTCTAGCCACTTGAAACCAAAAGAAGCAACAATAATAGTTAATCACTTAATAATAGTTTTACCAATGATGGTTAAATTACTATTAACGAAACTAAAATAATTATTAGAAAGCCTCACCACATATATTCATTCCGCTTCAATTTGTAAACTCTATTTATCAATGATAATCTCCTCATTAAGAAAATCCATATAAAAAAAGAAATTAAATAAAATATTCATTCATTATTTATATAAAAGAAACTACAATATATAAAAATATAAACATCACTTTGGGTTTCTGTTCAGGAGAAATTTTTTGTATTTTACTTTAGGTTCTCGGTTCGGTTTGGTTCCTATGGGAACCAAGAACTAAACTGAAGCCAGCAATTTCTATGAAATTGGAACCAAAAACCAAACCAGTTCTCCCTATATATTGGAATCGGACAGGTATACATTAGTGCAGTTCTCCGATTTCCGGTTCTATCATGTAACCATGCTCACCCCCGCTTAAAAGTTCAATTTGCAGATCTCAACGGGGAAGAGCTTGAGAGAGATTCAGGATTAGAGTTCGGAAATTAATTATCCCAAAAACAGAGGGCCACAGAGAACTTCTTTTAGCTGCCATTAAAGAAAGGTTCTAGTCATTCTCGCGTACCTTCATCTTGCGGCAAGAGTCGAGCATCACACTCGAAGACCGCATAGCAAATCACGACAAGAACGACACAGACAGCCACTCTGTAAATTGAACCCAGAGGCACCACCATCGTTAACGCGCACAACACCGACCCAAACTCCGACCTCGATCTCGAAAGAACCGTTTGCGAGTGCAAAACGACGCAGGAATGCTGCGGCGACCACGACCAAAACAGCGCGAAAAGACACCTGACGGAAAGGAGTGTTTTTTTGGAGAGGACGTGAGATGAGGCTTTCGAGCGCTTTGTGTATGTCCGAGAGAGAGCGACAACTGAAGATTTATCGACAAAAAGGATTTAACAGTTTCCTCGACATCATTATCAGTGAGAGTTTGTCTTCCGCTCTCTCTTCCACGTTCAAAATGCTCATCTTCATGCTCATCTCCACTTAAAAAGTTGTCCTGCAATATTTTAGTTTTAAATTGCAACTGGCTGTTTCCGATACTTTGTTGCAATCAATGATAATAGTCGTCAAACGTGTTCGAGACGTTTATCGAAGAACTAGAAAAAGTAAACTCATAATTCTCAAAATATAATTCTTTTTCTGCATTATATACGATTGGCCTCAAAATGTTTTTCATTGAATACAAAAACCGTACTTGAGATACCCCTAACCTCTATTTAAGAGTGGTTCGAGTTATTTTACTTTGATATCAAATTAATAATCAGAGTTCGACGATTTAATGGGCTGTGTTGGGCTACTGACTGGATCAGAAAAATTATTAACTTAATTATTCTTTAACTCTGTGGAGTCGACCGTTCCTTTTGGTTTGAACTTGCACCCTGGGTGGGTCGGAGATCGCAAGTTGGACTGCATTCGGTGAGTGGACCACGGGGCCCATTGCGTCGGATAGAATTTTGTGAATATTGATCCATGCAATGGACAATCATTATTAGGTAAAATGATTCATTTTTCCATCTAACTATATTTCTTAAATCAGTTAGGTTTAGGTTCAATTTATGACGATGACTGCAACTGTTAGTATAATTTTATTTAATTAGTGATATCGGGGTAGGCGCTTTTTTTTTTTTCTTTTTTTAACTCTATAACAATTTTCGGTTTAGTGATTGAGTGTTGTTATGAAAAGAAATGAACTCAAACTTTAGATTAAGATAAGATCGGTGACACATTGTATATTTTATAGGTAAGATACTTTCTCCGTGGCTCATAAAAAAAGTAGGTCTTCAAATGATTACCAATGATGAATTTGGTAATGGGAAGGCATGGAAAGTTTTGGACTTTTCTTCTAGGATGTAGAAAGGTTTAGACATGATTTAAGGGGTAAGGAGATCATCTATTCACGTTGTCTTTTAATATGTGGTTCTCACTTTGGAAGATAATGCATATGGAGACTTGCCTTTCGGCGTCAAGCCCATGCTGAACGTCGAGTGGAGACTAAATGTTAGAAGACTAGCCTGAAGCGATTAAATTCTTTAATCTTTTTTTTTTTTAAGAAGAAAGAAAGCAAATGGAGGTTAACATTGAAGTTCTTTTTTATTTTAATGAGAAAAATATATGTTGATAGTAAAGAAAGCACAGCAATGAACAATGTAAATGGGATATGTTTTATGGGATCATAATCACATCCCAACCTAGGGATGCCTTTCTAAAGGTCATGAGATCTTGTAGCTTGTGTTGAACGTCAAGTGGAGACTAAACGTTAGAAGACTAGCCTGAAGCGATTAAATTTTTAATTTTTTTTTTTAAAGAAGAAAGAAAGCAAATGGAAGTTAACATACCATAACGAACAATGTAAATGGGACATGTTTTATGGGATCATAATCACATCCCAACCTAGGGACGCCTTTTTAAATGTCATGAGATCTTGTAATACGAGCACCTCTTTTTCACATCATGCCTTCTGCATGGGGACAAAGCCCAACAAGCATCAAGTGACGTTTCGTAGATGTCTTTGAATTTCACAAATTGGGACAACGCTAAAGAAGCATCCCTGTACAAGCCATTAGGACGGTTTCTAGAAGTTCCTTAGTCGAGAATCCAAGACGCCCTTGATCAAATGTCCCTCTAGTTTTTTTTTTTTTTTACAAGCAACCAATAGGCCTGTCAAATGAATATGTCGAATTGGGTCAAAAATGGCCGAACCCAAATTGACCCATTTTACATGCAATGCAGATTTAGCGATGCATACTCGATCCAACCCAAGCTCCATTTTTAGTAATTTTACTTCTTAAATTATTGCTTGTGAAGAATAGTCAGTTCTATGGATCGACTTGTCAAGTTAGTGAGGAAGTGTCGATTGGGTTGCGGGCTAGGAATTCACGTGGCACATCACCAACGTGGAGAAACAAAGAAAAGCATCTCCATTTACGGGGTTGGGATAACGTTACGAGACGATTTTGTCGCGTCTCCCCATGATGTTAACAAGGGCGACAAAGTTTTGCGTGTTTGTCCCGTGAGGATTCTATTTCAAAGTCCGGGACGTTTTCCAGACGTTCCTAGGTGGAAAACCTAAAGATGCCCTGGTCAGAAAAGTCAGGATGTACGAAACTCAAATATTTGAATTAAGCAAAAAACTAACCTTAAAATTCAATTGGATTGGATACCACCACTAGCGTTAACGAGGTGTGAAGCCCGTCCGACAATGTCGGGGCCCATAACTAGCGATCAAAGGGTATGGATTTGGGCTGATCGAGAACCCAAATTTGACCCGATTCAACTGGCCGAAACGACCCAACCCGATCAGCGAAAAGCCAGTCCGTCTTCCAGAACGAGACCGAGACGAAGGCCGAAGGGATCAAAAAAGGCTCCTCCTTTATCAGCTGCTTCCCGCTTCAATTGAAGCTCGCGATCACGCCGGGGTTCGACACTTCCAATCCGTCTCGTATTGAGCTTGGGGTCGATTCAAATCTTAGCTCGGCCCTGCGGATTCATAAATTCTTTCGACACCAAAAAAATGCTTGTGCTTTTTCGGGAAAATTCCGAGCTTTGGGGTCTCCGTTTACTGTAGTATCGGTCGAAATCTTGCTCGCTCTCGCTGGCTGGCATGAACTCTTGTTATTTGAACCGCATTGTGGTTTGACGCAAATGTCCGGCGGTTTTTGGTGTGGGACCGAACAAGTTCATTTTGGGTTGTGCTCGTGTGAATCGAATGATTTCGATGAATGCATTGTAACAGATGGGGTGGAGCGCAATTTGGGCGGATTCCAGAAAAGGAAGTCTATGCAAGACCAGCCTTTTGATTTTTGGCGAATAGTGTATGGTATGTTCCTTTGCTGGATCTTGAGTTCCGGCTTTTGGTTCTCTGACTGGGTATTGATATCAAAGCTGGTGGTGAATATGTAATCTGTCAATATTATTTTGGTGCATCTTGGATTCTTGTCTGAATAATAAATGAACACGTTCGTCTTGAATTGGGTAAGCGAAAATTTTATTGACAAAATGTTTCTGATTCATTTTCTCTTATTACTTCCTTCAACTGTACCATTTTTAATGGTAAACCATGACTTTTTTTCCAGACAGTTTGATCAATTTTTCCCTTTTTATATGCACCACCTCTTCTTTTTGTCTTATCCCATTTAGTAAAAGACCTCACACTCTCTGTATGTATTTGCTAGTAAAGCTTTCACTTTATTACTTTTAGGGACGGCAAACTAATTGCTAGTAAAACTCGCAGAAGGGAAGACTAGTTTTCTTTGGTTGTTTGATTATGTTTCATAGACTCTGCAGAGGGCGTTGATGCTGGAGGTACTGCTGCTGGCGGTGTTGTTGAAGCAACACTTTACCCAATTGACATCATCAAAACTAGACTTCAGACAAGATTGAATCCTTGTGTGCTCAAACAATCCTTTTGTTCGCCTGTCCTCCAAATGTCACACTGCACAAACTTCGAGTGTAAATTGGTAGTTGGGTGACCGTTGCAACGAATAATGTTGTTTAGCTCTCATTGCCGCAACTCTAGTGACTGGTAATGAATTTTCTTTTGATGAATATTGGGCTGTCTGCTGGCATTGCTGCCACCAACCAAGCAGCGTATTTTATCTGGAATACTGCCTTTTATTTCCCTTTAGCTCCCTATTTTACTGTTGTATGACCATACATTAAAGCTATGGTAGCTTCAGACATATACGATTCATTTTGTTTCATTACAGATGTGTGCTTCGAGTTTCTTAACTCTTGAAGCCTTTTTATGTCAATAATCTCAACAGAAACAGCAAGGATTTGAGCTGAAACCTTTTGAACTGATGGGAAGTTATAATTCAATCCTCTATATATTTGGCAAATCATAGAGATAACCTCTTTGATTGAAAAATATATGCTTCATCCTTTTTAAAGCTATCGATGCACGAAGATTGTGACTCATCTTGTTTTGGAGCATATATAAGCTAATTTTGTGCACCATTACCCTATTGTGTAATATATGTAGAGAATCTGGATATGCAAAATGTAACCATTCAATTACTTAAATGTTCGACATTTGGCAAATAGTAGGTGTTTTAGCCGGTACAGTTGTTTGGAAAATGTGGGTGGAATTGCAATTTTTTACTTTATCTTATATCGTTGCACATCTTCTTTCACTTTCCTTCTTGAATTGGTCATTACTTTACCATATTAGCTTAACTTTGGTTCTTTGCATCATATTGATTGGCTGCAAATGACTCTGATGTTAAAGCAGCTCATGGTGGTGGAAAAATCGTATTGAAGGGCCTGTACTCTGGCCTGGCTGGAAATCTTGCTGGCGTTTTACTGTAAGTATTCATAGTCATAATAGTGGCTTAGTATATTCTTGGAGGAGCAAAGAGCAAATAGCTAGATTAGCTTTCCACAAAACTTGTTATGTGATTCTATCTCTTCTATCTTCTCATCATTTGGCTATGTAAGTAATCGATGATGAAAGCAACATTTTCCTTATCAAATTGAATTGACAGGCAATTCTGACCTTTTGAAGCTGCATATCAAAGGAAGGAACAATCCTATAATAGAAGCTAAGGGGGAAAAGGGCCAGTATATCCACACTGAGAATCAGTAAAATTACATCACTGAGATGAAGTTGATGGTTCTCTGTATAGTCAAATGTTGGAAAAGTTATGTCAAAAAGTGCAATGCTGTCCTCCTAGAACTGCAGAGAAATATTAGTTGCTAATGTCACGGGCCGATCGATTGACTCTCAATCACACGTAGGCTGACCCGTGCGGCCTTAAGGTTTTACCCCTAAGCAGCCTTTCAACACTCGACTCACAAGGAACTTTTAGAGAGAGAAACTCTTTGATGAGAGAGAAGCTCTGGTTTTCATATATCTTGTGAATGAAGTACAATGAGGGAGAGACCCCTTTATATACAAGTATAAGGCAAACCGTATCTGTAGATCTCCCTTAAATCTAACGGTGGAGATTGCACCTCCCCATCTACCAACTACCAGCATTTATAACCAACTACCAGCTACTCGCATTTATAACATATGCGTACAAATACGGTATCGCTCGCCCCTAGGAGAATACTCCAAGTCTCGAGGACGTAGGCCGAGGGTCATCATCGTGTCACGCCCGTGCCATGGAAACCTCTTGGACATGTTTTCTTTCGGGCCGTGACATTCTCCCCCACCTAATCTGGCGACGCCCTCGTCGCGTCTTCGGCGTGAAAGGCTTCAATCTCTTTCTTGAACTGCCAAAGACTCTCCTCGGGCTCCCAACTGGCTTCACTCTCCGGAAGACCCTTCCATCGGATCAGATACTCACGCTTGGCCGCGCAATACCTCTTTCGTATGACTCGGTCCGCCAAGATGTTCTCGACTTCCCGATCATACGAGGTCTTTGCTCCGAGCGGCGCCCGTTGCGACGCTCCTCGATCCGGGTCTTCCTCATCAACTTGGAAAGGTTTAAGCATACTTACATGGAAAACCGGATGCACCTTTAGCTTTGATGGTAGCTCCAGCTTGTATGCGACCTTCCCAACCCGTTGTAGCACGCGAAATGGCCCTTCGTAGCGACGGATCAACCCCTTGTGCACGTCCTTGTACCGAAGGACCACATGTAGTTTGGTCAACACTTGGTCTCCAACTTGGAACTCCACGTGCCGTCGCTTCTTATCCGCCCATTTCTTCATGCGTTTGGAGGCTTTGTGTAGACACGCCCGGGCCAAGTTCGCCTCTTCTTGCATATTTTTGGCGAACTTGTACGCGGGCGGACTACTCCCCCGGTAACCCGAAGCAATTGTGCTCGGGGTGTTCGGTTACTGCCCAGTTGCAACCTCGAACGGACTCTGGCCAGTCGACTCGCTTCGTTGCAAGTTGTAGGAGAATTGGGCCACGTCGATCAACTTTGCCCAATTCGCTTGTGTCGTGCTCACGTAGTGTCGGAGGTAGATCTCCAAGAGAGCATTGACCCGCTCCGTCTGACTGTCGGTTTGGGGATGCAAACTCGTTGACATGTTTAGCTCCGACCCCAATAGTTTGAACAACTCGGACCAGAAACGTCCCGTGAAGCAGGGATCCCAATCGCTCACGATCGTTTGTGGCACTCCCCAATACTTCACCACATGTTTCATGAACAGCTTGGCCGCTTCCTCGGCCGGGCAATCCTTTGTTGCAGGTACAAAGGTTGCGTACTTTGAGAATCTGTCAACCACCACCATTAGGGTCCGACACCCTTCGGACTTCGGGAGGTTGACGATGAAGTCCATGGAAATGCTTTCCCATGGACGAGTTGGGATGGGAAGTGGCTCCAACAAGCCCGGCGACGACCGTTGCTCTAGCTTGTCTTGTTGGCATACCAGACAAGTCTTCACATATGCTTCAACGTCGTCCCGCATTTGGGGCCAGTAATACCGATCTTCAACGAGGGCCAACGTGCGGTGGATCCCAGGATGACCCGCCCACTTCGAGTCGTGGCACTCGCGCAAGATCTCCTTCCTCAACTTCCCATAGAAAGGCACGTACAACCGCCTTCCCTTGGTGTAAAGGAGCTCGTCCTCACACCAGAATTGTCGAGTCTTACCTTCCTTGGCATACCTGATGAGGGCTTGAGCTCTTGGATCATGCGTCAATCCCTCCTTGATGCGGTCGACCCAAGGACAGTTCGGTCGACTCATCGTGTGGCTCATCAGCTCCATCTTTCGACTCAACGCGTCTGCCACGGAGTTGGCCTTCCCCGGCTTGTACTCCAACGCATAGTCGAACTTTGCTAGAAAATCCTGCCATTGAGCTTGCTTCGGACTCAGCTTCTTTTGGGTCTGAAAATAGCTCGTGGCCACGTTGTCCGTCTTCACGACGAACTTGGATCCCAGGAGATAGTGTCTCCATGTGCGGAGGCAATGAACCACCGCGGTCATCTCCTTTTCTTGAACGGTATACCGTCGCTCGGTATCGTTCAGCTTCCGTGACTCGAACGTCACCGGATGTCCATCCTGCATAAGCACACCACCGATGGCATAATCCGATGCGTCAGTTTCTACCTCGTAGGGCTTGGTGTGGTCGGGCAACGCCAACACCGGCTCCTTGGTCATGGCTCGCTTCAATCGGTCGAAGGCTCTTTGGCACCGATCCGTCCACTCCCACGCCTTCTCTTTCTTCAGTAGGTCCGTGAGTGGCACGGTGATGCTCGAGTAACTCCGCACAAACCGTCGGTAGTAGTTGGTGAGGCCCAAGAATGACCTCAGCGCAGGTACCTTCGTCGGCGGTTCCCATTCGACGATCGATTGAATCTTCGTCTTGTCCATCCGCACATGTCCGCCCCCGACGATGTGCCCCAAGAACGGAACTTCCTCTTGGGCGAAAGCACACTTCTCGCGCTTGACATAAAGCTTGTTCTCACGCAAGACTTGGAAGACTTGTCTTAGATGCTCGGTATGCTCTTCGAGCGTCCGACTATACACCACAATATCGTCTAGGTAAACCACTACAAACATGTCTAGGAAAGGGTGGAGTACCTTGTTCATCATTGTACAAAAGGTAGCCGGAGCGTTGGTCAAGCCGAACGGCATAACCAGGAACTTGTAGGATCCATACCGCGTCACACAGGCTGTCTTCGGCTCGTCCCCTTTAGCGATCCGAACTTGATAGTATCCCGATCGGAGATCCAGCTTGGTAAACCACTGAGCTCCACCAAGTTGATCGAACAGATCCGCGATGAGCGGGATCGGGTACTTGTTCTTCACAGTTAGTTTGTTCAGCGCCCGGTAGTCGATGCACATCCGGAGTGACCCATCGTGCTTCTTTGGGAATAACACCGGCGCACCGAACGGGGCTTTAGACGGCCGGATGTAACCCGCGTCGAGCAGCTCCTTGAGTTGCCTCCTCAACTCTTCCAATTCGGGCGGCGCCATACGGTAAGGCGCCATGGCAGGCGGTCGAGCGTTAGGCACTAGCTCGACTCGATCCGGTGATCCACCTCCCTCTTGGGTGGCAGCTCCTTCGGCAGCTCCGAAGGCATGACATCCTTGAATGAGTCGAGGACTTGGGTTGCTTCCGTCGGGACTTCCTTCCCTTCACCCTTGTCATCCTCGATCTTCAAGGCCGCCAGGAAGGTCACTTCACCCTTCCTCGCTCCTTTGGTGAGTCGTATAGCTGAGATCATCTTTCGATCACGGTCCGACTCACGATGGACTGGAATCACGCATTGACTACTCTTGTCCAACACGCATATGCATTCGGCAAAAGGAACTACAACTGCATGGATTCTATCTAGGAATTTGATTCCAATGACTATATCGTAGTCATCAAGTGGAATTGCCTCTAGAGTTTCCTTGCCTCTCCATGACCCGAGTTGTAGCTCCACGTCCCTCGCAACACCGATCGCAGGGACTTCCTTCGAGTTCACCGTTTTGAGCCAACCGACTCCTTTCTCAACCCGTAGGTTAAGTTTCTTCGCGGCTTCTTCCGAGATGAAGATGTCGGATGCTCCCGTGTCCACGAGCACACTCATCGTGGTCACTCCGATCTTCACGTCCGCGAACATCAAGCCTTTAGGCTCCTTTGCCTTCTTCGACTTGATCGTGCTAAGGAGTCGCAACGATCCCAACCGTGCTTCCTCCCTTGGTTCGTCTTCTTTGCAAAGAGCGGCCAACTTGGCCTTGTTCGGGCAATCCCGTGCCATGTGTGGACCATCGCAAAAGAAGCAGCTATATGTCCACCTTCCTTTGTCCACCTCTGTTTGGCCCCGCATTAGCCCGGTGAGGATGAGGGCCGCCTGGTGGTCTAGCTCCAGCCGGGCGATTGTTGAATCTACCCCGATCTCCCCCACCGGTGGCTCTATCTCTCGGGCGAGCGTCCAGACGAGATGTGGAAGGCGACGCCTTATACTCCACGAGTGACTCAGCTACGGTCATGGCCGTCGTGAGATCTCCCACGTTGGACCGCTTCAACTCTTGCTTGGTCCATGGCTTGAGACCACTCATGAACTGGTGGTACCCTTCAACTTCATTCATCGAGGGGATTTGGAGTAGCAACTCCGAGAACCACTTGATGTAGTCGCGCACACCACCCTTCTGCTCGAGACGCTTCAGCTCGTCACGAGCTTCCTCCTCCGCATAGGCGGGAAAATAGTTCCGTCGGAACTCTTCGACAAAACCACCCCAGGTCGTGATAGGGTTCCCACACCTATCATCCGACCGACGACGCCACCACAACAATGCACTATCAGCTAAATACATCGATGCCGTGTTTACCCGTGTTTGGTCGTCGTTGATTCCCATGGCCTGGAAGTACCGCTCCATGTACCATAGGAAGTTGTCCACGTCTTTGGCCACCCGCGAGCCCCGGAATTCCTTTGGCTTCGGCGTGTCTACCCGTGGACCTTGCACCGTGATCACACCATTCACGCGTGCAGCTTGTGCTTCAGCGAGCTTACCCGTAAGCTCTGCTATCTCCGCGCGCATGGCCGCCATCATGGCCTCCAAGGGTTCGTACCGTTGTGTGAGTTCCTCCTGTAAGGTCCCCAGCAACTCGTGGCGGAGTTCTCCCATGCCGGTCTTGAGCTCTTGCACCTCAGCAACCAGCTCCTCTCTTCCGACATCGACTCCGTCCACGGTCTGGGTCAGGTCATCGACCGATCCTTGGACATCGCTGACGAACAGCTCCAGCTTCGTCACGCGTTGCACAAGATCCCCCATTGGATCCTTTGACACACCACGATTCTTCTTCCCCTTGGCAGCAGCCCTCTCGGCGTTCCGCCCACGATCAACGCAGTCATCACCCATAGCCTGCGCCTCATCAGATCGTGGATCAGCCATTGCACTTGCGCTTGGATCACAATCAGCTCTGATACCACTTGTCACGGGCCGATCGATTCACTCTCGATCGCACGTAGGCTGACCCGTGCGGCCTTAAGGTTTTACCCCTAAGCAGCCTTTCAACACTCGACTCACAAGGAACTTTTAGAAAGAGAAACTCTTTGATGAGAGAGAAGCTCTGGTTTTCATATATCTTGTGAATGAAGTACAATGAGGGAGGAGACCCCTTTATATACAAGTATAAGGCAAACCGTATCCGTAGATCTCCCTTAGATCTAACGGTGGAGATTGCACCTCCCCATCTACCAACTACCAGCATTTATAACCAACTACCAGCTACTCGCATTTATAACGTATGCGTACAAATACGGTATCGCTCGCCCCTAGGAGAATACTCCAAGTCTCGAGGACATAGGCCGAGGGTCATCATCGTGTCACGCCCGTGCCATGGAAACCTCTTGGACATGTTTTCTTTCGGGCCGTGACACTAACCTGAAGGTACCCCTTTAGGAGCATGGCTTTTTTGTTCTCGAAATCCCCCTAGATTAGCGTTTCTGAGTTGCACTTATTACTGATTAATTATGGCATTTATTAGGGCAAGCAGATGGAGGGAAAATTTTAGTTTTTCATTAACTTTCGCTCTTTGCCGCTCTATTTTCCTCTCCTCCCCAGTGTCCAAACAACACATTAGGCTTGACAATAAAGGACTATGAAGAAAGTAGCCCACCCCACCAGTGGATTGAGGCTTATTATGTTATCGCTGTAGTAAGTTATTCTCTTGCATATTAGTGATTCACCAATATGGTCATGTCTCATAGACATGCAATCCTAGTTAAAAGAAAAAAGGCCAACTTTTGTGGTGTCACAATTTATTCATAAGAATTCCACAAAAAGTACAAAGAAAGCAAATAAATGCACTTTTGAAATAGGCATCATACTTGTGCGGTGAATTGACGAGCGACAGATTCATGTGTAAGCAAACATGGCAGTATGATAATCTCACCTTGATCTCAACTTCTCTACCGCCTAAAAATCCCATTAGCTAAAGGACTACTAGTATCAATACAAGGAGAACCACTGAGCTTCCTTTAAAATGTGAAAATGATATTTCTGAGTCCTCAATGAGTCAATGATAAAGATGAGTTAAAGGTTACGTGAAGTCATGCTGGTGAGAGTTTTTAAGAGGTCGACCACTATTAGTGTACTTTTGATGGAGGCACACCATAGACAATGCCGGAAATCAACAGACTTATACTTCCCAAACCATGAGCTTAGCAACTAGACATTCCTGAAACTTAGTTCGAGGTCTTAGGTTCTTTTGTCATATTCCAAATCTAGTCATAACAAAAAAGGAAACAGAACAATCTCCTGTGGAAGTTGGATTTTTCATGGAAGAAATTGAGAATGCGCTTTTTAAGAAATGGGTGAATTTATGTTGACCATACTGTACCGAAAAATTCAAAGTACAAATTTCATACCATTGAGATTTGAGTCACCCAGATGAAGCCAGACCTTGTGCCTAAAGGCCAGCACATGCTCAATTCTCATGCGAGGAATTGGACGGACAATAACGTGGTTATATAACATCCGTCGGCGGTAGTCTTATTTCCTATATTTCCACCATCTAGTTCTTTTACACTATTGGCCAGAAACACATAATAATTACTGAACAAATCCGAGTCCTAAAAATGTGATGGAAGCTTGCTCTTTGAAGAGTCGCCGTGGGTCTTATCCTTACTCGTGAAAGAAGCTGAAGAATCAATCCATAGACCTTCCCTGGACATGCTTCCCGGCACCTGGTGAGAGTCCCGAGAGAATGTCAAGGCATTTGTTTGGCTATCATTAGCTCGCCTCTCGAAGGCTCTGAACCTAGAATCTGGATTCGTTGCAGTTCGCTTGATTATCGGTGATTGAATCGCGCTGTTTCCTTCGAGCATGCTTACCACAGATGACATTGGAGGCCTGAGAGTTGGTGAAGGATTGGTGCATAGTAGTGCCAGGTTTAGCAATCTCATTGCCTCTTCCTTGGAGTAATCTGAGCCAAGGCGTGAATCCACGAGTTCAAGAACGTTCCCTTGCTCTTGTAACACATAGGCCTTTCATCATGTACAAATAAAAATAGAAGTTTAGTCGGTTGTCTTTCTTTTAGAAACAGAAAACAGTTTTAGGAACAATTAAGGGGAATAGGTTACTGATAGATGGAATCTCATCATGTTCATGCCTTCATATTCTCCACCGGCTGAGCATGCTCATGCATACACGATATTCTAAGCTTCTAACCCATCTTTTCTTTTTCTTTTTCCTTTTAGGGAGAAGGCCCTCAAAAAAATTATCCCTTGATATTTTATTTACTCTGATCAAATTTGTCCCTAATAGCTTGTTCCGTCATTTAATTTTGAAGTCACATGCCATCATTCTACTTGCAAGTCCTCCAAGCAAACCCGCATAAAGTAGAGAAAGAGAGCTTCAAGTCCAATAAAAGGTCTGCATCATTTCTATCAAACTTAAAGTCACTATGCGTTACCCAGTCAAGGAGATAGACAAATTCTTCCTTTGGCCTGTAATTTGTGTTGCTCTTTCCGCTGACAATTTCCAAAGCGACTACTCCGAAGCTATAGACATCAGCTTTGTTTGTCAAGTAGCCCCTCATCGCATATTCAGGAGCCATATAACCTCTGAGGCAAGGCAAAATAGTAATGATGAATGTTGCCATAGAAGGAGGACATTTGGGGAAAACATTACGAATATGTAGCAATCAAAAGTTCATTAGATAAAGCTAATTAAAAGAAGAGAATTAACCAGAATAACAAAAGACTTACATCGTTCCAGCTATCCTTGTGCTGATATGCGTATCCTCTTCTTCTTTGAGTTTGGCCAAACCAAAATCTGAGATCTTGGCATTTAGTTCCTTATCAAGCAACACATTTGTTGCTTTTATGTCCCTATGAACAATTTTCAACCCAGATTCCTCATGAAGGTAAGCCAATCCCCTTGCTATCCCCAAAACTATTTTCTTTCTTGTGGCCCAATCCAACTCAATCTGCTGCTCATCTGGTCCTGGGAAGAGAGAGAAAATTCAGTTGAATGCTCATTAATAGCATATTAGTCAGCTTAGGGAAATCTTTTACCAAAAAGTGCACGGGCAAGACTATTGTTCTCCAAATATTCGTAAACTAACAACAACTGATTTCCTTCAATGCAGCAACCATAAAGCTTTATGAGATTTGGGTGTTTGAGAGCAAATATCATGCTTATCTCGTTGAGAAATTCACGATTGCCTTGCTTTGATTTAGGAGATTGTTGCTTCACAGCAATCATAGTTCCATCCAACAGTATTCCCTGAGATTTATCACAGAATTTAAGACTCATAACTAACCATATGTTATTTCATTAAAAAAATTGGTTAGCTGGACAAGATCCGGTTGGTAAGTCTAAAACAAAGACACATACTGAATTTATAAGACACTTCCTCATTGAATGGAGGATGAAGTTCTGAACATATTGTGAATTACCTTGTAAACTGACCCAAACCCTCCTTCACCTATCTTATTCACAGAGTTGAAGTTGTCTGTAGCAGCTTTGATTTGCCTTAAAGTGAAATGGCCAGTTTGGAGATCTAGCCCACGTTATTTGAGGAAAAAAATGAAGGTGTATATCAGGAGTGCGGTAAAAATAACCAAAGGAAAAACATAGTTCTACAACAAACTGAGGAATGATCCACACATATGTTCTCATAGACATGCAATCCCAGTTAAAAGAAAAAATGCCAACTTTTGTGGTGTCACAGCTTACTCATAAGTAATAGGTGATGATAAGTATATAATTTGAAATCACTAGTGTAAGCTTCCATTTTATGTATGAGATTTTTACTTTGTTAATATTCCATATTCTTCATGTGTCTAAATATAAGTTGTGACTAGTGGATTATAACAACAGTGGTTGTCATTAAATGTAATTAATACTATAGGTAGAACCTAAGTAGAACCTAGAACCCACCCTAAAAATTCTAACAGGGTGGGTTCTAGATTCTAGGATATGTAAGGTAGGTTTCAAGTTCCAAAAAAAATAAATAAATAAACTTGTTCTAGTGGATATGTTCCAAGTTCAAGTAGAACCTATACAAAATCTTGAACCACTCACCCTTAATAAATATTCCACAACAAGTATGAAGAAAGTAGACAAATACGGTCTTAAATTAGGCATCATACTTGTGCAATGAATCAAAAAGTGTGACCAGACATGACAGTATGATAATCTCACCTGAATCTTTAACTTCTCCGCCGCCTAAAAATCTTGTTAGCCGAAGGACTAGTAATATAAATACAATGAGAACCACTAAAGCTACCGCGATTCCAGTGATTGCTCCAATTGATAGTCCAGCACTTCTAACATCGAAGTCTACAAGCAGGAAAGAAAATGATAGATTTATACTCGAATGCTTCAATGACCACACGAGGATAGAATGTTAGGAATCAGTACGTTCAATATTAACTTACTCGGTGTCACTGCAATAGCAGAAATAAGTGGTCCATATACACCTCTATCAGGAATGCCCGTGGTTCCCTTCCCTGACCAATATAGGTGAATCTCCAAAGTACTACCATTCACGTAAATGTTATCGAAATCTCTGTATATGCCCTTCCCCACACCCCCGGCTTCCTCTGCAATATTAAAATCCTTCAACACTTGATTGCCCTGCAAGAATTAACAAGAACTTCAGTAACAAAAGATCGTGCTCTTGTCGGATTGTTGTGTGCAGCAGCCCTGTGAAGTGCCTCAACAAAAGACCATAACTCAGCATAACAGATGAACTTAAAATGATGATCGGGTGCCAAATTTCACTTCACTCACCTGTATCGATATATCGAATATACGTCTCCCAAGGCTGCTAAATGTTTTATCATTGGAATATTGAATTTCAGCAAAATGGAGCCGCATTTTGTAACTTCCTTTCTTCATGCAAAGGCCATAGTATCTAATCGACCAAGGGGAAAGGCGAGCCGTTTCGTAAAATCCTGAGCGCTCACATTCATAGAAAGTGGGTTATTCGCTATGTAAGCAACGTCAGCATTTCCCATGTAAAGCCCGGTGCTGCTGTAAGCCCACTTTTCCGAAGAAGCAGAAGAATAAGAGGAGAAAATCGATGGGCCATTCGGACTGGTGTCCTCTTCATAGTCATTCCCCTCAAAAATCATTTTGGTTCCTCCGCAATTGATAAACAAGGAATGGTCTGCATGTGTCGTTGGTGATATTGCATAAGACATGACAGGGGACAAAAGTAGCTCAGACAGTTTATGCTTGACAACGATTCAAACATAGTAGAACTCACACTGTGCTTTCCCGCTACAAGGAAGATCCTTCTCCATGCACCAGAGCCTAATGGGAAAAACCACAAAGATTGTTGGTAAGATAATTTTCACGTGCAATTATCAACAATTGGTATAGTTTATGAGCTGTCAAAGAGACTTACGAGTTATTTACGTTAGATGAATAGCTGGAAACCAAATTACTGCAAAGCAACATGATGTGTTAGATATTGACTCCAGAAATGTGGAGACGAGATGTAACTATAAAATTTCTGCCTTAAGAGAGAATGTGCGTTAACTCACACTTGTGATTCCTGACAACCGATAGGAGAAGAACCGTCGAAACTGTTGTAAGATAAGTCGCTGCAGTTCATACCTTAATCTAGTTATTGTGCATACTCACCCCCATAAATAATAACAATAGTACAACAGTCGAAGAGTTGTATATCGGATGTCACCCCACGAGCCTCATACTAAGAATTATGAGTCGGATCCTACAATCTATGACGATGGTATGGAAAACCAAGAACAAAAGACAAGATATGTTCATAAGACACTAACAGATAATGCTTGCTGCTTGTTACCCAACTGGGTACTACTCCAGTAAGGGAGTTGTTTGCTAGGAACCTACATTCACAAATAAAAGTTATGCAACGCTTGTCCAAAGAATTGTTCCATATATGATACTAACGAGGAAGGAAAGTCAGCTACATATTTGCTGGGACATGAGGAGAAGTCAAGAAAATTTGTAATTACATGTAATCTAGAGTAGCTCCCATCGTTTCAGGAACTTGACCAGTCAATTTGTTGACGCTCAGGTCTCTACCCAAAGATGAAAAAAATGAGACGGATTAGACAGTTTTCTCGAGAAAACTTGCAGAAGTGCATGTAATTTGATCTTCATTTCGAGGCCTTTCTCATTCATGAGAAAAATATCTTCTTAAAAAATGCAACAACCGGTGCACTGGACTTTGCAAAGGAAAGAAGATATAGCACACGAAAATGTTGGGATCAAATGAAATATCCACTTCATTATGACAACTTACAATGTTTTCAAACTTGTCCATTCCCCAATGTAATCTGGAATTGAGCCAGTAAGCAAGCAATTTCTCAAAATCCTGAGATGTGAAAAACAATAATTAATGGTGATCAGCTATAATAAAAAAGAGACATAAAGAAACAAATCAGATATTCATTATATTAAGCTTACAAAATCCTCATCTTTTTCATGCCCTGCAAATCAGGAAAATTTGAGCTTGGACCTTTCAAATCAGATATTCTCCTGGATGCATAAAAAAACCACTCCATCATATAGCAAAAACATCCATTCTACATTTTAGTGATAAAACACAAGCTTACAAGATCATAAGATATAGAGAACAATTGCACAAAGATCAAATGCTCACAACTCCGTCAAGTTTTTCAACAAAGATATGCTTGAAGGAATAGGTCCCTCCATAGATGTGCCTTGCATGTCCCTGGAAAAATTAATGTTATATATAAGAACAACTTTTGAGTGTCTCATAAATCATGTAAATAAATATTTTTTGCCCTAATTGAGAAGGATTGGGATACTCACAATCTTGCAATTTTGGTCCAATTCCCGATAAAATCAGGTATCTTTCCGGATAATGTGCTTCCATCTATACGACTGCAAGTGGTGTATAAATCAAAATCCCTCAAAGGAAAGTTAGTATCTTGAGAAACAAAAAGTATAATGAAGCCACTTACAAAGTATTTAAGTTCTTCAAATTGCCAAAGGATTTGGGTATCGTTCCCGTGAAATTATTAGCAGACAACTGGCTGCTTAAAAAAAATGTAAGAATTAGGAACGTTGAAGGATCAAGTGTCAATGTATAAATGTACATAACATAGAATAAACTAATCTTCATCTCCCCAAACAAATAGGAACTACGTTTTAGTTTAAGCGGAAACTCTGCTCACAAACATGAAGAAAGGACTTCCAAAATGTGCTATCCAAGCAAAAGGCAAAAGTGTGCTAATTAACGTATTCAATCTACTTACAGTTTCTTTAAGTAGCTCAAGTTGCCAATGTTTGGCTCAAGAGTGCCTTCAAGCAGGTTGTCCTCCAATACACTAGCGCAGGCATAAGATTATCACAAAAAGGTCTAATAATTTCTCAATACAAAGGTAAATGATTTATTCCAAGTCTTACAGCTCCTCCAGCGTGCTGATGTTGCCAATTTCCTTGGGAATACCACTTATGCGATTTCCAAGTGCCATCCTGAAGTATCAAATCGAAAACAAAATTATGCTTCTTTTAAAATACTACTAATGAAATTGTTATGATGATATCTGATGTATGATAAGATTAACTTACAGAATTTTAAGTTGTATCCGAGTAAGAGTTATGGGGAGCGCTCCACTAATGTAGTTAAGAGTGAGGTCTCTGCTTGCAAAAAAATCTCACTTAAAATTTTTTACAATTCTGAAATAATAGTTTACTAAACTTCCGATAAATAAGTTGATTTAGATTCCCACGATTACTACATTTCTTATATGGATACGTGCTTGAGAAAATTGATAACTAGGTGCTTGAGAAAGATCGATCAAGAATTACAGATGCTTTGTCAATAATAAGATAAGGTGGAACCAAAATAGTCTTCACCCAACTCATAGTGTGCATTTCTGTGACTTCTCCACGGAAATAAAGAACCATGGCTCATCAAGTATCTTTGGCCTAATTACCTTCCAGAAGGGAACATCTCATGTAGTTGAGTCTAACTTACATTTCTCTTAGGTAAGTGAGGTTGCCGAATTCATCAGGAAAAATTCCTGTCAAATTAAGTCCCTTCAGCTGGCTGAGAAACGAAAAAGAATAGGTAAATTGCAATTGATGCATGTGAAAGAAGGATACCGATAGGGAAAAGAAAACTGTTGGTTCATACATACATTTTCGTGACATGGCAAATGGTGCCGTCAGCGAAGGAACAATTGCAACTCACGTTGCTTGTCATTCCTGTAGGCAAGGTCACGTTTAGGCCGATACCATCACTGCATGATGTCTCCGTTACTTTCCAGTAATTGTTTCGCATTTTCGTGGCGATTGTATTGAGTGTATCAACTGCAAGCACAAACCAGAAGTTGAAAACCGGTCACCATTGTCCATTGCTGGAGATATAAAAGAGACGTAGAATGAGCTCAACTTGCAGACCTCAACAGAGAAGAGCCAGAGAGAGATTCAAAAACAGAGCTCGGAAAGCAATTAAACCAAAAACAGAGGGCCACAGAGAACTGCTTAACTGCCGTTGGAGGAAAGGTTCGATTCATTCTTGCGTACCTTCATCTTGCGGCAAGAGTCGAGCATCACACTCGAAGACCGCCGAGCAAATCACAACAAGAACAACGGGGACAGCCACTCTGTAAACTGAACCCCAAAGCACCGCCATCGTTAACTTCCCCTGCTTCCCCGCGCACGCGGCAACGACCAAACTCGTACCTCGATCTCTTAAAAACCGTTTGGGAGCGCAAAACAATGCGGGAATGCTGCCGCGACCACGACCACGACCAAAACAGCACGAAGATACGCCGTGATTTTTGGAGAGGACGTGAGATGAGGTTTCTCGAGCGCTTTGTGTTTGTCCGAGAGAGAGCGACAACTGAAGAGTTATCGACAAAATGGATTTAACAATTTCCTCGTTGTCATTTTCAGTGAAAGTTTGTCTACCGGTGGCTCTTCCACGTTCAAAATTGGGACCGGCTGTTTTCGTACTTTCTTGCAATCGATGATGATATAGCGAGAGTATCCCATCGAGCGTGTTCGAAACGTTAGAAAAAGAGAACTCATAATTCTCAAAATATAATTCTTTTCCTGCATTATACACAATCGGTCTCGAAATGTTTTTCATTAAATACAGAAACAGTACTTGAGATACCCCTAAACTCTATCTGTGAGTGGTTCGAGTTATTTTACTTTAATATTAAATTAACAGTCAGAGTTCAACGATATAATGGGCGGTGTTGGGTTATTGATCAGATCGAAAAAAATTATTTACTTTATTATTTTTTTAACTTTGTACTTATAATTTAGTGAAAATTTAGTATATGCATGCAATGCAAAGCATTAAATTTTATATAGAATTTTTTAATTATTGACCCAATGCAATGGACAATCACTATAAGGTGAAGTGATTCATTTTTCCATCTAAGTATATTTCTTAAATCACTTAGGTTTAGGTTCAATTGATGACGATAAATGCAACCATAAGTATAATAGTGATATCGGAATAAGTGCTCTCTTTTTCTTTTCTTAACTATATAGCTATTAGCTATCATCGGTTTAATGATTGAGTGTCAATGCGAAAAGAAATAAACTTAAACTTTATATTAAAATAAGATTGGCGGCACGCTATATATTTTATAGGCGAGATACTTTTTCCGTGGCTCATTAAAGGGGCAGGTCTTCAAATGATTACCAATGACGGATATGGTAATTGGAAGTTAGTGAAATGTTCAGAACTTTCTTATAGGACGTAGGAAGGTTTAGACTTGATTTAAGGGGTAAGGAGATCATCTACTCACGTTGTCTTTTAAATTGCGTTCCTTACTTTGGAAGACAATGCATATGGAGACTTGTCTTTCAGTGTCAAACCCATGTTGAACATTGAGTGGAGACTGAACATTAGAAGAATAGCCTGAGGCGATTGTTGCTTTCATAGGTAAAAAATAATAATGTTAGGAAATATCGAAATCGGATATAAATATTAAATACTTTAAATTTCAAAAAAAATGAAAGTAGTCCTTTTTTTTTAAAAAAAAAAATAAAAGAGAAAATATACATTGATAGTAAAGAAAACACCACAACATATGGTGTAAGTGGGGACATATTTTGTGGGACGATATAATAATTATGTCCCAACCTAGGGACGCTTTTTTAAATGTCCTAAGACTTTGTGGTATGAGCACGTCTTTTTCACATCGCGCCTTCTGCAGGGGGACGAAAGCCCAAACAAGCATCATATAACGTTACCTAGACGTCCTTGAATTTCGAAATTGGGACGACATTGACAAAGCGTCCCATGAGTTTTCTATACCAGCCACTATGACGTTTTCCAGAAGTCCCTAAGTTGAAAATCAGAGGCGCCCTTGATCAAACGTCCCTTTAGTTTTCTATACAAGCTACTGATAGGTTCATCATCAAATGGGTGTGTCGGATTAGATCAAAAATGGCCAGACTCAACCCATTTTGTATGCAATGTAGATTTAGCGATCCATATTCGATCTGACCTAGGCTCCATTTTTAGTAATTTTTCTTCTTAAATTATTGTCTTTGAAGAATAGTCAGTTTCACTAACCGACTTGTCAAGTTAATGAGAAAGCGTGGATTGGGTCGTGAGCTAGAAATTTTACGTAGCACATCACTAACGTGGAGATGTGTCACTCTGACAAATAAGAAGATCTGCGTAGAGGGGGTCGAGGTCGGGGTAAGGTTACGAGACGATTTTGTCGCATCTCCCCCAAGAGCGCTTGCGTGATGTTAACAGGGCGACAAAGTTTTGCGTGTTTGTCGCCGTAAGGATCGCATTCCTTTATGTGAAAGTCCAAGACGTTTCCCGGACGTTTTCCAGACAGCTCCTAGGTCGAAAAACCAAAAGATGCCCCGGTCAGAAAAGTCAAGATGGACGAAACTCAAATATTTGAATCGAGCAAAAAAAATAACAATAAAAATAACCTTAAAATTCAATCGGATTGGTCCGTCCGACAAAGCCAGGGCCCATAATCGATCACAGGTTATGGATTTGGGCTGATCGAGAGCCCAAATTTGACCCATTTCCACGGCCCGAAATGACCCGCTTCAGAAAAAAAAGGCTGCTCCTTTATCAGCTGCTTCCCGCGTCAATTCAAGCTCGCGGTCACGCCGCGGTTCGACACTTCAATCCGTCTCGTGTCGAGCTTGGAGTCGATCCAATCTCAGCTCGGAAAGGAAAAGCGGCCCTGCCGAGTCATGGATTCTTTCGACACCGAAAGTTTCAGGGTCCCCATTTACTGTGGTGTCGGTCGAAACCTTGCTCGCTCTCGCTGGCTGGCGTGAGCTCGTGTTATCTGAATCGGGTTGTGGTTTGATGTGAATGTTCGGCACTTTTTTTTTTTTTTCTGGGTGCGGGACCGAACGAGTTCATTTCGGGTTGTGCTTGTGCGGTTCGATGGATTTCGATGAATGCATTGTTACAGGTGGGGTGGACTGCGATTTGGGCGGATACCAGAGAAGGAAGTCTCTGCAAGTTAGCATCCGGGAAGACCGGCCTTTTGATTTTTGGCGAATAGTGTATGGTATGACCTTTTGATGGATCTTGAGTTCTGGTGTTTAGTTCTCTGCTGAATATGTAACTTGACGATTGTTTAGGGTGCATCTTGAATTCTTCATTGAATAATAAGTGACAATGTCCGTCTTGTATTGGTATGCTGAAATTTTTCGACAGAATGTTAATGATTCATTTACTCTTACGAATTCTTTCGACTGTGCCGTCGTTAATGGTAAAGCATGTTTTTTTGTTACAGCCATCGTTTGATCAATATTCTCCCTTTTTATATGCATCGCCTCTTTTTTTTGTCTTATCCCATTTGGTAAAAGACCTCATACTCTCTGTGTGTTTTTCTTGTCACTGGAAAGATATTTCCTCTTCTATGCATTTGCTAGTAGAGTTTTCACTTATTCCTTTAAGAAGAATGGCGAACTAATTGCTAGTTTTACTCGCAGAAGGGAAGACTAGTCTTCTTTGGTTGTCTGATTATGTTTCGTTGACCCTGCAGAGGGCATTGTTGCTGGTGGTACTGCTGCTGGTGGTGGCGTTGTTGAAGCAGCACTTTACCCAATTAACACCATGAAAACTAGACTTCAGGCAAGATTCAATCCTTGTGTGCTCAACCAATCCTTTTATTCGTCTGTCCTCCGACTGTTACGCTGCACAAACTTCGAGTGCAAATTGGTAGTTGGGAGGCTGTTGCAACAAATAATGTTGTTTAACTCTTACTGCTGCGACTCTAGTGACTGAAAATGAATTTTCTTTCAATGAATATTGTTTGCTGCCACCGACCAAGCAGCATATGTTTTTTTTTTTGGTAAGGACCAAGCAGCATATGTTTATCTTGAATACTGCCTTTTATTGCCGTTTTTCTCCCTATTTTACTGTTGTATGACTAGACATTAAAGTCTATGGTAGCTTCAGACATATACAATTCATTTTGTTTGATTACAGCTGTGTGCTTCAGGTTTCTTAACTCTTGAACCCTTTCTATGTCAATAATCTCAACAGAAACAGCTATGAACCGTTGGGAAGTTATAATTTAATCCTCTGTATATTTAGCAAATCATATAGATAACCCCTTTGATTGAAAAATATATGCTTCGTCCCTTTTAAAGCTATCAATGCACAAAGTTTGTAATTCATCTTGTTTTGGAGCATATATAAGCTAATTTAGTGCACCATTACCTCCATTGCATAATATATGTAGAGAATCTGGATATGCAAAATGTAACACTCAATTACTTAAAAGTTCCACATTTGGCAAATTTTAGGTGTTTTAGCCATTAGAGTTGTTTGGAAAATGAGGGTTGAATTGCAATTTTTTACTTTATTTTATATCGTTGCATATCTTCTTTCACTTTCCTTCTTGAATTGGTACTTTACCATAATAGCTTAACTTTGGTTCTTTGCATTATATTAATTGGCTGCAAATTACTCTGATGTTAAGGCAGCTCATGTTGGTGGAAAAATCGTATCGAAGGGCCTGTATTTTGGCCTGGCTGGAAATCTTGCTGGCGTTTTACCATAAGTAGTCGTAGTCCTAACAATGGCTTATTTTATTCTTGGAGGAGCAAAGAGCAAATAGGTAGATTAGCTTTCCACAAAGCTTGTTGTGTGACTGTGAGTCTATTTGGTAACCATTATGTTTTCGAAAACACAGTTCAAAAATAGTTTTTCTTGAATCCATTCTATGGACAATTTTTTGGCATTCAAACGCGTTTAGTAACTGTACAAAATTTCTATTCTCGAAATAGGAAAAGAATAGAAATACATCTAATATGATCATCAATTTTTTTTTGTGAGTAAGAATTTAAAAAAAATAATAATTTTATGAGATTTTTTTTTCTCTCTTTTCTTTTTTCCTTCTCTTCTTCTTCCTCCTCCTCTGGCCGATTGCCATTAACCTCACCGACCTTGAGGGAGTCTTGCCAAGGGCTGGCAAGGTTCTGCTAAGGTCGCTAGACCTCGTCTCTGGCCAATCGCCAACCATTGCTGAGCCCAGCAACTAGCAAAAGGCGGAAGAAGAAGAAGAAAAGAAAAGATAAAAGAGGAAAAAAAAAAAAGAGCTTGATTCTAGAATTATTCTCGGGAACAAAGAAGTATTTTTTTTCTACCTCTTCATTCTATTCTAAATCTATTCTCAGGAACAAATCTGTTCCTAGGAGTAAAAAAATTAGCCAATGTTATCAAACGAAATTCCTGTTTTTTTTTTAGTTCCAGATTGAAAAAGAACAGAAATAGCTGGCCAGTTATCAAATAGGCTCTCTATCTCCTCTATTTTCTCATCATTTGGCTAATCAATGATGAAAGCAATATTTTTCTTATCAAAGTGAATTGGCAGAGAATTCTGACCATCTGAAGCTGCAAATCAAAGGAAAGAACAATCCTAGTACGGAAGCTATGGTGGAAAAAGGCGAGTATATCCACACTGAGAATCAGTAAAATTACATCACTGAGATGAAGATGATATAGTTCTCTGTATAGTCAAATGTTTGAAAAGTTATGTCAAAAAATGCAATGTTGTCCTTCTAAAACTGCAGAAAAATGTTAGTTGCTAACCTGTAGGTACCCCTTTAGGAGCTAGGGTAAAGAGCATGGCTTTTTTGCATTCGAAATCCCCTGGATTAGCGTTTCTGAGTAGCACGTATCACTGAATCATAATGACAATCATTAGGGGAAGCAGATGGAGGGAAAATTTTAGTTTTTCAGTAACTTCCGTTCTTTGCCCCTCAATTTTTGTCTCCTCCCTAGTTCCAAAAAACACATTAGGTTCGATAAGGTATTGATCATTCATAAAAGATCATGGAGAAAGTAGTCCACCCCACTAGTGGATTGAGCCATATTATGTTATTGTTGTAGTAAGTTATTCTCTTGCATATGAGTGATTCGCCTATATGGTCATGCCCTGTAGACATGCCATCCTAGTTAAAATAGAAAAAGGCCAACTTTTATAGTGTCGTAGTTTACTCATAAGAATTCCACAAAAAGTACAAAGAAATCAGATAAATATAATCTATAAATAGACATTATATTTGTGTGATGAATCAATGACTGGCAGATTTTTATGTGAGCAGACATGTTAATATAATAATCTCATGTCAATCTTCAACTCCTCTATTGCCTGAGAATCCTGTTGGCCAGAGGGCTAGTAATATTAATACAAGGAAAACCACTAGAGAATTATGTCACTCTTCATTAAGTGCCAATTGGAGAAATTATGTTATACGGGAAAACATAAGATAAACATTGGACAACTATCAATTGTTTAGGGAAACTAAAAGAGTAGGTTGTTCATGTCATCTTGGTCGATGAACCATTAAGATTGGTTCCATAAGAATTTGCCAAAATCATGAACTTGGTGTTATCTTTCACCTAGAAAGGTTCAAGATAAGCCGTTGTTTCGACTCGGCGCACATTTCAAAATCGCGATTGGGCTTTTCTGTCTCCTTATCCAATGTAAAAGCATGTGCATTCGTGGAGAGTAGCTGTCCAGTCTAGGGGTGAGCAGCGGTCTAGGGTTGACCCTGGACCGACCCTGGACCGGCCCAACCCTACCAGTGGGGACTAGGTCGGTCCTTGGTCCTGAAATTTCAGGACCAACACTGTGCGAGTTGGTCCTCGGTCCTAAGAGTTTTGGGTTGGTCCAACCCTGGACGAACCCCGTATATTATATTATATTATATTATTTATATTCTTTTTATATTTATAAAATTATATTATATTATATTATATTGAGATGTTCTATCAATAGCACTAATAGTAATTTCAATTTAAAACTTTTGTTGAGTATTAATTATGTGTCGTTTGTTTTATTTTCAGGTGTTTAGAAGTTCAAGTGAATTAACAAGATGTGAAGTTATATATTCATGGTTTATATCAAATGTTTTGAACTTTTTATGGTTTAATTGTATTTTACTAATGAATTTCAGCTGCATTTTGCTTTTCAATTTGTGTCAAATGGTAGAAGTTTTTGAAGAGTAGAGTAGTACAACAGTTGCTACGGTGATTTGTTAGTCAAGTGGTGTGAAGCTCATTTTTTGGTTGAGTAGACTCTATATGATCAAATGCTAGTCAAGTGGTGTGAAGCTCATTTTTTGGTTGAGTGGACTCTATATGATCAAATGCAGGAAAACGCTTTTGCATATGGTGTTATGAATATTAAAGATAGATGATTACAAGAACTTTCCATCTTGTCTCATATCTTGATGAGCGGTTAGCAGGTATGGAATTTCTATTATTGTGTCATCTTAAATTTGCTAAATATGTATTGATATTTAGTTGCACAATGCCGCATTGTCGACGGATGTGTAATTTGAATTTGTAGGTTTGCTTTTTTAGGGAGTATAAAAAATAAGATGAAAAAAATTATTGATCGGTCCCGGGTTGACCCTGGAACTGGATCGAACCCATTGGGTCGGTCCGGTCCTTGGTCTCAGGCTCAAAATGGTCGGTTCTCGGTCCTAAAAATTGAGGACCGACACTATACGGGTTGGTCCTAGGGTTAGGGGGTGGCCCAGACCAACCCGGACCATGCTCACCCCTAGTCCAGTCTATCCTGGGCACACGTTCCCATGACCTTTTACTTTATTATCTTTTCTGCTTTTCTGTGAACTTGACGGGCATCACCTGAATATGTGTATGAACCTTTTCATCCTATTTGAAATGAACCGTACTACAACCCCACGGAATCATTGTAATAAGAAGATAATGGCCTCATCAGAGTTTTGTTTTTTTCCTGAGCTTCGATAAAATTGTAAAAATGAGGAATTTCGAGTCTTCAAGAGATTAAATGAAGTCGTGTTGGTGAGAATTTTTAAGAGGTCATCCTCTATTACTGTACTTTTGATGGGGCACACCATAGACAATGCCCAAAAATAAATAGATTTACACTTTCCAAACTGTGAGCTTAGCAACTAAGCAGGCAACTAAGCATTCCTGAAACTTAGTTCAAGATTTTCGGTTCTTTGTCATATCAAATCAAGTTAAAATGGAAAAGGAAACGAAGCACTCTCCCAAAGAATTTGGATTTTTCATAGAAGAAATCAGGAATGCCACAAACCTCCAATTACAATACTATCTTTTTAAGAAATGGGTGAATAAATGTCGCGCATACTGTACGTAAAAATTCAAAGTAAGAACTTCATACCATTGAGATTTGAGAGTGACTCAGATGAAGCCAGACCTTGTGGCTAAAGGCCAGCACGTGCTTAATTCTCATGCGAGGAATTGGACGGACAATAACGTGCTTATGTAACAGTCTTCAGCGGTAGTCTTATCACCTATATTTCCACCGTCTAATTCCTTTACACTATTGGCTAGAAACACATAATAATTACTGAACTAATCCGAGACCTAAAAATCTGGTAAAAGCTCGCTCTCTGAAGAACGGCCGTGGGTCTTATCCTCACTCTTGGAAGAAGCTGAAGAATCAATCCATGGACCTTCGATGGACATGCTTCCGGGACATGCTTCCGGGCACCGGGTGAGCGTCCTGATAGAATGTCGAGACGTTTGATTGGCTGTTATTACCTAGCCTCTCAAAAGCTCTGAACCTAGGATGTGGATTTGTTGCGGCGCGCTTGATTATCGGTGCTTGAATTGCGCTCTTTCCTTCGAGCATGCTCACCACAGATGACATTGGCGGCCTGAGAGTTGGTGAAGGATTGGTGCATAGTAGTGCCAGGTTTAGCATTCTCATTGCCTCTTCCTCAAAGTAATCGGAGCCAAGGCGCGCGGATCCACGAGTTCAAGAACGTTCCCTTGCTCTTGTAACACATAGGCCTTTCATCATGTACAAATAGATATAGAAGTTTAGCCGGTTATTTTGCTTTTAGAAACAAAAAAACAGTTTTACGAACAATCAAGGGGAGTAGGTTGCTGATAGATGGAATCGCATCATGTTCATGCATTCATGTTCTCCACCGCGAGCATGCTCATGCATATATATCAATATGACAATGTTCTAAGCTTCTAGCCCATCTTTTCTCTTTCTTTTTCTTTTTATGAAGTCCTTCAAAGAAATTATCCCTTCATATGTTTATTTAATCTGATTGAATCTGTCCCTAAAAGCTTGTTCCACCATTTAATTATGAAGTCACATGTCATCATTATACTCGCTAGTCCTCCAAACAAACCCGCAAAAAGTAGAGAAAGAGAGCTTCAAGTCCAGTAAAAGCTTGGCTGCATGGTTCTCATCAAACTTAAAGTCGCTATACTTTACCCAGTCAAGGAGATAAACAAATTCATCCTTTGGCCTGTAATTTGTGTTGCTCTTTCCGCTGACAATTTCCAAAGCGACAACTCCGAAGCTATAGACATCAGCTTTGTCTGTCAAGTAGCCCCTCATCGCATATTCAGGAGCCATATAACCTCTAAGGCAAGGCAAAATAGTTATGGTGAATATCACCGTAGAAGGACATTTGGGGAAACTATTACGAATATGTAGCAATCAAAAGTTCATTAGATAGAGCTAATTAAAAGAAGAGAATTAGCCAGAATAATAGAAGACTTACATTGTTCCAGCTACCCTTGTGCTGATATGCGTACCCTCTTCATCGAGTTTGGCCAAACCAAAATCTGAGATCTTGGCATTTAGTTCCTTATCAAGTAGCACATTTGTCGCTTTTATGTCCCTATGAACAATTTTCAACCCAGATTCCTCATGAAGGTAAGCCAATCCCCTTGCTATTCCCAAAACTATTTTCTTTCTCGTGGCCCAGTCCAACTCAATCTGCTGCTCATCTAATCCTAGGAAGAGAGAGAAAGTGTGTTTTTTTTTCAATTGAATGCTCATTAACAACATATTAGTCAGTTTAGGGAAACAATCTTTTACCAAAAAGTGCACGGGCAAGACTATTGTTCTCCAGATATTCGTAAACTAGCAATAACTGATTTCCTTCAATGCAGCAACCATAAAGCTTTATGAGATTTGGGTGTTGGAGAGCAGATATCATGCCTATTTCATTGAGAAATTCACGATTGCCTTGCTTTGATTTAGGAGAATGCTGCTTCACGGCAATTATAATTCCATCCGACAGTATTCCCTGAGATTAATCATATGAATTTAAAACTCATAACTAATCATATGTTATTTCATTAAAAAAAAAAATGGTTAGCTCGAAAAGATATGAGTCCAAAACAAAGACACATGATAAATTTATCAGACACTTCCTTCACAAGAAATGAAGGATGAATTTATGAACATAATGTAAATTACCTTGTAAACTGGCCCAAACCCTCCTTCACCTATCTTATTCACGAGTCGAAGTTGTTCGTAGCAACTTTGATTTTCCTTAAAGTGAAATGGCCAGTTTGAAGATCTAACCCATGCAATGCGAAAACAGAAACGGAGGTGTATATCAAGAGTGCAATCAAAAATAAAAATAAAAACTAAAGGAAAAGCACAGTTTGACAACAAACGGAGGAATGATCCATCTACATGGTCTCATACACATGCAATCCTAGTTAAAAGAAAAAAGGCCAACTTTTAAGGTGTCATAGTTTACTGATAAGAATTCCACAAAAAGTATGAAGAAAACAAATAAATACGGTCTTAAATTAGGCATCATACTTGTGCGATGAATCAAAGAGTGACAAATTTCTACATGAGCAAACATGTCGATATGATAATCTCACCTAGATCTTTAACTTCTCTATCGCCAAAGAATCATGTTAGCCAAAGGACTAGTAATATCAATACAAGAAGAACCACTAAAGCTGCCGTGATTCCAATGATTTCTCCAGCTGATAGTCCAGTGCTTCCAACATCAAAGTCTACGAGCTGGAAAAAAATGATGGATTTATCCGCGAATGCTTCAATGACCACATAGGGAAAAATGATAGAGATCAGTACATTCAGCATTGACTTACTTGGTGTCACTGCAATAGCGGAAATAAGTGGTCCATAGACACCTCTATCAGGAACGTCCGTGGTTCCCTTCCCTGACCAATATAGATGAATTTCCAAAGTACTACCATTCACGTAAATGTTATCAAAATCTCTATATATGCCCTTCCCAACACCCCCTGCTTCCTCTGCAATATTAAAATCCTTTAACACTTGATTGCCCTGTAGGGATAAAACAAGAATTCTGGTAAGAATAGATCGTGCTCTTGTCAAATTGTTGTGTGCAGCCGGCTTGTCAAGTGCCTCTACAGAAGACGATAACTCAGCATAACAGATGAACTTAAAATGATGATCGGGTGTCAAATTTCACTTCACTGACCTGTATCGATACATCGAATATACGTCTCCCAAGGCTTCTAAACGTTTCATCGTTGGAATATTGAATTTCAGCAAAATGGAGTCGCACTTTGTAATTTCCTTTCGTCATGCAAAGGCCATAGTATCTTATCGACCAGGGGGAAAGGCGAGCCGTTTGGTAAAATTCTGAACCATTCGCATTTATAGAAAATGGGTTATTCGCTATGTAACTAGCGTTGGCTTTTCCCATATAAAGCCCGGTGCTGCTGTATGCCCACTTTTCTAAAGAAGCAGAAGAAGAAGAAGAAGAAGTGGAAAAAATCGATGGGCCGTTTGGACTAGTGTCCTCTTCATATTCATTCCCCTCAAAAGTCGTTTTGGTTCCTCCACAATTGATAAACAGGGAATGGTCTGCATATGTCGTTGGATCATAATGCATAAGACATGATAGGAGAGAAAAGTAGCTCGACGGTTTATGTTCAACGACGATTCAGACATAGTAGAACTCACACTGTGCTTTCCCACTACAAGGAAGATCCTTCTCCATGCACCACAGCCTTAATGGGATAAACCAGAAAGATTGTTGGTAAGATCATTTTTACATGCAATTATCAACAATCGGTATAATTCTTAGTCAAAGAGACTTACGAGTTGTTTCCGTTAGATGCATAGCTGGAAACCAAATTACTGCAAAGCAACACAATGTGTTAGATAATAACTCTAGAAATGTGGGGACGAGACGAAACTATAAATTTTTTGCCTTAAGGGAGAATGTGCATTGACTCACACTTGTGATTCCTGACAACTGATAGGAGAAGAACCGTTGAAATTGTTGTAAGATAAGTCGCTGCAGTTCATACCTTGACCTAGTTATTGCGCATATTCACCCCGTATATAATAATAGTACGAACAATCGAAGAGTGATATATCATATGTTAACCCCATGAGTATCGTACTAAGAATTATGGATTAAATCCTACAATCTACGACGATCGTATGGAAAACCAAGAATTGAGAACAGGATATGTTCATAGAAGACTAACAAATAATGCTTGCTGCTTGTTACCCAACCGGGTACTGCTCCAGTAAGGGAGTTGTTTGCTAGGAACCTACATTCACAAATAAAAGTTATGCAACACTTGTCTAAAGAATCGATCCGTATATGATACTAATGAGGAAGGAAAGTCGGCCACATATTTGCTAAGATATTCGAAGACGAGAATTTGTAATTACATGTAACCCAGAGCATCTCCCATCGTGTCAGGAACTTGACCGGTCAATCTGTTGACGCTTAGGTCTCTACCCAAAGATGGGGAAAAAAAAGGAGACAAATTAGATAGTTGTCTCGGGGAAACTTGCAGAAGTTCATGTAATTTGATCCTCAGTATGAGGCCTTTCTCATATATGAAACGAATCACTTATTAGAAAATGCAATGATCCAAAATCTGCCAGTGCTTAATAACCAGCCCACTTAGACTTTGCAAAGGAAAGAAGATATAGCACACTAACATGTTGGGATCAAATGAGATATCCACCTCATTATAGCAACTTACAATGTTTTCAAACTTGTCCAGTTCCCAATGTAATGTGGAATAGAGCCAGTAAGCAAGCAATTTCTCATAATCCTGAGATGTGAAAAACAATAGTTAATAGTGATAGCTATAATAAAAAGAGACAAAAGAAACAAATGAAATATTCATTATATTGAGCTCACAAAGTCTTCATCTTGTTCATGCCTTGCAAATTAGGAAAATTCGAACTTGGACCTTTCAAATCAGATATTCTCCTGAATGCATACAAAAAATCACTCCGTCACATATCATTAACATCCATTCTACCTTTTTTTTTCTAATGGAACACAAGCTTACAAGATTACAAGACACAAGAGAACAATTGCACAGGATCGAATGCTCACAACTCAGTCAAGTTTGACAATAAAGATATGCTTGAAGGAATAGGTCCCTCCATAGATGTGCCTTGCATATCCCTGAAGAAATTCATGGCATAATATAAGAACAACTTTTCAATATCTCATAAATCATATAAATAAATATTGTTTGCCCTAATTGAGAGGGATTGGGATACGCACAATCTTGTAATATTGGTCCAATTCCCAATAAAATTGGGTATCTTTCCTGATAATGTGCTTCCATCTATACGACTGCAAGTGGTCCGTAAATCAAAATCCCTCAAAGGAAATTTGGTATCTTGAGAAATAAAAGGTATTATGAAGCCACTTACAAAGTTTGTAAGTTCTTTAGATTGCCAAAGGATTCGGGTATCATTCCCGTAAAATTATTAGCAGACAACTCGCTGCTTAAAAGAAAAAAGTCCAAGAATAAGGAACATTGAAGGATCAAGTATCAATGTATAAATGTACATAACATGGGATAAACTGGATCTTCATCTCCCCAATCAAATGGGAACTATATTCCAGTCTAAGCGGAAACACTAAAGTAAATCGTTCATTTGATAATCTCTCAATTGAGAGAGCTCACAAACATGAAGAAAAGACTTCTGAAATGTGTTATCCAAGCAAAAGGCAAAAGTGTGCTAATTAATGTACTCAATTTACTTACAGTTTCCTTAATTGGCTCAAGTTGCCGATGTTTGGCTCAAGAGTGCCTTCAAGCAGGTTATCCTCCAGTACGCTAAGACAGGCATAAAATTATCACCATAAGATATAAAAAATTCTCAATACAAAGTTAAATGATTTATAGCAAGTCTTACAGCTCCTCTAGCGTTGCCAATTTCCTTGGGAATACCACTTATGTGATTTCCAAGTGCTGACCTGAAGTACCAAATCAAAAACAAAATTATGCTTCTTTTAAAAACACTCCTAATTAAATCGTTATAATGTTATCCGATGTATGATAAGATTAACTTACAAAATTTTAAGTGGTATCCGAGTAAGAGTTGTGGGGAGTGATCCACTGATGTAGTTAAGATTGAGGTTTCTGCTTGCAAAGAATGCTCACTTTAAAACTTTTACAATTCGCAAACTAAACTTCCGACAAATAAGTTGATTTAGTTTCCCGTGATTGCCGCATTTCTCAAACAAATACATGCTTGAAAAAATTGATAACTTGTTGCTTAAGAAAGACCAATCAATAATAATGGAAAACATTGTCAGTAATAAGATAAGGTGAAACCAGAATAGTTTTCACCTAACTCATAATGTGCATTTCCTTGACTTCCCCATGGAAATAAAGAACCATGGCCCATCAAGTACATTCAAGTTCTTTGGCCTAATTACCTTCAAGATCTCATGTAGTTGAGTATAACTTACATGACTCTTAGGTAAGTGAGGTTGCCGAATTCATCAGGAAATATCCCTATCAAATCAAGTCCCTTCAGCTGGCTAAGAAACGAAGAAGAATAGGTAAATTGCAATTGATGCACGTTGAAGAAGGATACCGAGATGGAAAAAAAAAAAGTCGTTTCAAACATACATTTTCGTGACATGACAAACCGTGTTGTTAATGAAGGAACAATCGCAGCTCACAATGCTTGTCATTCCTGAAGGCAAGGTCGTCACGTTTAGACCTATACCATCATTACATGATGTTTCGGTTACATTCCAGTATTTGTTTCGCATTTTCGTGGCGATTGTTTTTAGTGTATGAACTGCAAGGACAAACCAGAAGTTGAAAATCAATTACTAATGTCCATTGCTGGAGAAGTAAAAAAGACTAAAAACTAGAGGTAAGCGGTTCCAAGTTTTTTATAAGTTTCACCTGAAACTTAGAACTTACCCGTCGATACAGGTTCCTCATTTTTTGGAACCTATAACCTATCTATTAGAACTTAGAACTTGAAACCTACCTTGTCATAGATTCTAGAGTCAATTCCAATGCCTGATAGTTCTTCTTTCTTTCTTTTTTTTTTCTTTTTTTTTTTAGTTAAGCAAAACGAAAGTGAACGCTACAACAAAATGAAAGCTTCTCATCTATCAACAACAATGATCCATAAAGATGAACACATAAAATAAAATGAACAATAAAAGGTTCAAACCACGTAACATATAACCTAATTATAGAATTTCAATCATCAATATTCTAACCACTTGAAATCTAAAGAAACAACAATCATAGTTAATCACTTAATAATAATTTTATCGATGATAATTAAAATTACTATTAACTAAACTAAAATAATTATTAGAGAGCCTCACCACATATATTCATCCCGCTTCAACTAGTAAATTTTATTTACCGATGATAATCTCTTCATTAAGATAATCGAATTTTTTTTATAAAAAAAAAAAAAAAGAAATTAAATAAAACATTCAATCATTAAATATATAAAGAAAATTACAATATATAAAAATATAAACATCACTTTAGGTTCCGGTTTAGGAGAAAAATTATATATTTTACTTTAGGTTCCTAGTCCGGTTCCAGTTCTCAGTCCCGGTTCTATTCCCGATTCTAATTTAGTTCCTATGGAACCAAGAACAGAATTGGTAACCAGCGATTCCAATAAAAGTGGAATTGGGAACCGAACCATATCTCCCTAGAACCTAGAATTGGACCTGTTTCCATTGATCCGGCTCTTCAGTTCTTAGTTCTACTTTGGAACAATGCTCACCCATACTTAGAATAAGTTCAATTTGCAGACCTCAACAGAGGAGCCCGAGAGAGATTTAGGATCAGAGCTCGGAAAGCAATTATCCAAAATCATAGGGCCACAGAGAACTTCTTAACTGCCATTAAAGGAAAGGTTTTAGTCATTCTCCCGTACCTTCATCTTGCGGCAAGAGTCGAGCATCACACTCGAAGACCGCAGAGCAAATCATGGCAAGAACGACGCAGACAGCCGCTCTGTAAACTGAACCCAGAGGCATCACCATCGTTAACGCGCGCGACACCGACCCAAACACCGACCTCGATCTCGGAAGAACCGTTTGCGAGCGCAAAACGACACGGGAATGCTGCCGCGACCACGAACAGAACAGCGCGAAGAGACACCGGACGGAAAGGAGTGATTTTTTGGAGAGGAGGTGAGATGAGATTTTTCGAGCGCTTTGTGTTCGTCCGAAAGAGAGCGACAACTGAAGATTTATCGACTACAAGGACTAAACAGTTTCCTCGACATCATTTTTGGTGAGACTTTTGTCTTCCGGTGGCTCTTCCACGTTCAAAATACTCGTGTCTATTTAAAAAGTGGTCCTGCATTATTTAAGTTTTAAATTGCAATTAATGATTAACGTAGTAAGACTATCTCGTCGAGCATGTTCAACACGTTCATCCAACGACAAAAAATAAAAAATTCATAACTCTCAAAATATATTTCTTTTTCTGCGTTATATACAAGCAGCCTGCCTTGAAATATTTTTCATTAAATACAGAAATAGTACTAGAGATATCCTAAACTTTATCTAGAAGCAGTTCGAGTTATTTAACTCCGATATCGAATTAATAATCAGAGTTCGACAGTAGAATGGGCAGTGTTGGGTTATTGATTGGATTGAAAAAATTATTCACTTAATTATTTTTGTAAATCTGTATTTAAAATTTAGTGAAAATTTAGTATATACATGCTGCAAAGCATTAAATTCTTTGGGAACTAAAAGTAAAGTCAACACTACTCTGGAACCGACCGTGCCTTTTGCTTCGGACCTTGCAACCTGGGTGGGTCAGTCGATGTTAGATGAACTAGGCGTGAGCATCGATCCAGGGTTGACCCTGGACCGATCCTGGACCGGCCCAACCCTGCCAGCCCTGGTCCGATTCCCAGGGAGATTGGGTCGGTCCTTGGTCCTACAATTCCTAGACCAGCACTGTGCGGGTTGGTCCTCGGTCCTGAGAGTTCCGGGTCGGTCCAACCCAAACCAACCCTAACTATATAAATATATATATATATATATATATATATAATATTACTTATAATTTTTTTATATAAAAAAACCTTAAAATAAACGGCGTCAATAATATTAAACAGCTCTTTAGTGAGGAGTTCAAGTAATTTTATATTGTTCTTTAATAACTTAGATTTTTAATGTCTTTTACGGCGTCAATAGTCGTAATTTACGAAGGAGGAAAATGTTTTTGTGATGAGTCCTCATGGTGTCCAAAAATGCATAAACAACTCCTTATGGCATCATTCTCTAGTATTTGTTCTCTTCTATCTTATTTGTTCTCTTAGTCTTCAATTTGCCAAAAAAAAAAAAAACAACTTCTCTACTCACCATTTGACACTCGCCTCGCTTGCTTTGGGTCACTCATGCCGCTCACCGCTTGATACTCGTTTGGCTTGTTGCTTCCCGCTCGACATTCGATGCTTATTATGTTCGATGCTCACCCTACTTAACCCTCACCGCTTGCCTTTCTTAACCGACCTCGCTCATCATCAAACCTATTGGGTTGGTATAATCCTCAGTTGCCCTTTTAAGGAGTACAAAAAATGAAATAAAAAATTATTGGTTGGTCTTGGGTTGACCTTGAAACCGGACCGAACTCATTGGGTTAGTTCGGTCCTCAATTAAGGAGTACAAAAAATTAAATAAAAAATTATTGGTTGATCCTAAGTTGACCCTGAAACCGGACCGAACCCATTGGGTTAGTTCGGTCCTCAATCGCTTTTTTAAGGAAAACAAAAAATGAAATAAAAAATTATCGATTGGTCCGGGTTGACCCTGGAACCGAACCGAACCCATTGGATCGGTCCGGTCCTCGGTCCCAAGTTCAATAGGGTCGGTCATCGGTCCCAAAAATTGAGGACCGGCACTGTGCGGGTTGGTCTTAGGGTTAGGGGGCGGACCGGCCCAACCCGAACCATGCACACCCCTAAGATGAACTGCCACTCAGTGAGTGGGCCATGGAGCCCATTTAGTCGGATTGAATTTTTTAATTATTGACCCGATGTAATGGACGATCACCATAAGGTGAAATGATTCATTTCTCCATCTAACGATACCTCTTAAATCACTTAGGTTTTGTTGACACCTAAATTTTGGCGATCCGTTTATTCATTAAAAAATTAGGGACCGAACTTTAGTCCCTAAACAAAAATATTAAATCGCAGCATATAGTTTTAAGGGTGTTTTTATTTATTTATTTTATCGCATTTGCATGGACCGGTGACAAATAAGCTTTAATTTGACAAGTTGGGAGATGGGTGCATTTCAGAAAAGATTTGTATTATTATTCCAATATTCAACGATATCACGGTGGATTGCGAGCTCATCTTTGCAAGACTCGGAATTTGAGAGGATTCTATTAGAATCTTGAATTTTTAGCCTAATGTTCGACCAATTTGCGGACAATTATTTGGTCGGAGAATATTCAATCTGCGTAAGGACAGAAACTGATATCTTCCAAAAAAAAAGGATGAAAGCGTGCGGACAAAGATTTGGCCACAAGAGAGACCATCTTGAGCACCCATGAAATTGAGTCAATATTCTCAAAATCCTTAGACAATTCTGTTGACCGTAATGCAAGGAGGAGGATCAGCTTGATACAAAGGAAATCAACGAAAAAGGGAAAGTGGGGTTTAGTCTTCACGTATCCATCGGTGTGGGCAGAAAGAAAAGTTGCAAGAATAAGAAAGAAATCTTCACGGATGTTGATTTGAAAAGGAAATTAAAACCCTAATCCTTGGCCTATAAAAATGTTGTTCGCGTAGGGTTTTAATGGGGGCCACACAATTGGGAATACACGGCCACATGGAAAGAGGGAGGTCGGCAACATACGCTGAGAGAAAAAGAGGCCGAGAGGGAGAGAGAGACATAGGAAGCCTTCGTAGAAGACGAAAGGGGAGGCCGATCCATCATCAAAAACGCCAAGGAGAGGCCCTCGCATTCTGATTATTGACAATCCTAAGAGGCTTTACGGCGAGTGATCAGGGAACAAATAGCAAATCTCGCTGTTTAGAGTGATTCAAGCTTATGGCCAAGTTTCTAGTGACGCCCTCATCAGTTGTCGTGCTGGTCTTTCGCAATATTGCCGCGCCAAGCGAGTTCCTCCGAGCCTTGCCGCACCGCCTCGACAAGCTGCTGTTCCAACGAGAGCTGCCCGTTGACTTGACGCTGAGCCTGAGCTGTCGTTGAGCTGGTCCTATTCCCTGCGAAGTTTCTGTTTTGTAGGTCCATTGGCACGAACCGCTGTCACCACTCGCTGCCGTTGTTCACCGTTGCCCTGCCATGCTGAGCCGTGAAAATCCGACGTGAGCTGCTCTAACGCCGTCCTTTGGCCCGATGCCAAGACAAGCTGCCGTCCCGTTGAGCTCAGTCAAAATTCAGCAAACATCCGAGTCACTAAAATCTGCACAAGAGAAGGGCACACGTTCTTTGAGTAAAGGAGGACGTATACATTGAAAGGGGAGGATTTCACACGCTTATTTTATTGAAATTTGGAGCCACTTGGCCATTCTATCACGTGTAGAGTTTTTCAGCAGGGCTTTTGGTGAATCCGGAGCAAGTGGCAGCCCCTGGACGTTCCTCCCACATCAGCACCATGTCCTCGTAACAATCCAAGTGCGTCATTGAATAGTCCAGGCGAACTTCACCAGCACGTTTGCTGATCCGACGATCCCCGTATTGCCGCAGGCCATCACCACAACGAAAGTTATTGTTTTGCAGGTCGCCTCTCGAAGTTTGCGTGTAGATTGTTGAACCAACCCCAATTTGTGACTACTTGCAGGGCTAGAACCTTTGTTGCGTGTGATTCGAGTTGCAATCGCGAGCCCCATCGTGCCGATCAGTACAGCAGCAGCCATCAAGCCGAGCATACGCAGGCTACCGCCATTCATCATTCGTCCGAACTCGACAACGTGGTCCACGTGACACCAAATATTAGGTAAGAATCTCTTTTAATTCGATTTTCATATATCCTTATTGCCCAATTTATGGGATTATCTCATATGAATATTTGAATGATTCCATCATATCCACAAAATATCGATTAGCCTTTTAAATTGGGAAATCTTTCCTAATTTCACAAAGTGCATATGATTGACAGTCCGATTTCACGCTTGAAATACAACTCGCAATCGCACAGAAAAATCACCAATCCGATCTCACGCTCGAGATATGATTCGTGATTTTATTTAAAAATTGGCCAATCCGATCTCATGCACGAGATACGATTCGTCAATTTATTTCCCAAAATTAAATGGACACGGATGATATCTTGCTTGATTTGTTGCCGTGCCGTTCTTGATGCCTTTATTTGATTGCTTCCGTAAAGGAAAAACCCAAAAATATATTTGAGTTAGGTTAGATGCATTTTAAAATATTTCTTGTTTTAGGGTTATCTTGCATATTTAGAATAGAGATTTTATTCCGAATTTTTAAAAATAAAAATCCAAAAAAAAATGCATTCATTTAAGATGTTAGTTTTAAATTTGAATGACAGGTTTAATTATTTGGCAATTTTAATTTCGAATTTCATAAAAAAATTAGAATTAGAGCATTCTTTACACGTCATTGCATATTATGATAGATTGCATGCTTATTAGGAAAATAAAAATTCATGTGCACGTCATATAGAATTAGGTTCATACAATGCACGTCATTTAGTGATTTTTGTTAGGTTGATTTAATTAGAAATTGCCCGTCATTAGAATTAGGTCATTAGATTAATTTAGATTGCATATTTAAGTGGTGCATTTCTTTAATTTCGAATCTCATGGAAAATACAAAAAATTATTTTTTAGAATAAATCCATCTCATGCTTTAGGATAGATTACATGCTTATTTATGTCATATCGCTTAGATCATATAGCTAAGTCATGTTGCTATGTCATATCATTTCATGTTAAATTAGTGGCATGCATTGCATAAAGCATGATTCTCATTAATTAAGTGAAAAAAAAAAAAAAAAAAAATGCGTGTAGAAATCATAACTAGGGTTGTTGATGTGAATTCTGACCTAACAACGCAGATGCTTTCGTTGCTATGAGGTAAGTCCTGCAATTTATTCATTACTTTCTTGGATGTTAAATTGGTGGTTTGCGCACCCGCATGATCGCCTCACATGTTAGGAAAATAGATTTAAAATCAATTCAAGTCTCGCCAAACATTTTTCGAAATAAAAGAGAAAGGTACCGAAAGGGCGTTAGAGAAATCTAGCGTAACCAAGTCCCCGAACTCATAAATCTCTGGTTCGTAGGAGTAAAGTAAATCTCCCGTTGCTTTACTTGGGTTTCTAATCGACCCACCAAAAATAGATTAGTGACGACTCCTAATTGAAAATCAATTGCATGTTAAGAATTTGAACCTAAGTCGCGAATTGGTATGGGCTTGGGAGAGCCCGAGTTAAGTCTAGGCTTAACAATCCATTAGCCAACCCTAGGTGGTTCACACTCGAAAAATTGGTCGCGACAGGTTTAGGTTCAATTCATGACAATAAATGCCACCAATAGCATAATTTTATTTGACTAGTGATATCGGGGTAGGCGCTTTTTTTTTTAATTCTATAATTATCGTTGGTTTAATGATTGACTCTTGCTATGAAAAAAATGAAGTTAAACTTTAAATTAAGATAAGATTGGCGGCACACTGTATATTTTATAGGTGAGATACTTTCTTCGTAGCTCATAAAATGGGCAAATTTTCGAATGGTTACCAACGGTGTATTTGGTAATGGGAAGACACCAGAAGGTTTAGATTTTTGTTATAGGACGTAGGGAGGTTTAGACTTGATTTAGGGGGTGAGGAGATCATCTATTCACATTGTCTTTTAATATGTAGTCCTCACTTTGGAACGTGACTCATAGGGAGACTTGCCTTTCGGCATCAAGTTCGTGATGAACGTCAAGTGGAGGCTAAACATTAAAAAAATGACCCGAAGCAATTGTTGCTTTCATATGCAAAAAATAATAAAGGTAGGATATAGCGAGATCAAATATAAATATTCAATACTTTAAATTTCGGAAAAAAAAAAACCAAATGAAAGTTAACATTGAAGTTCTTTTTCTTTTCTTTACATGACAAAATATATATTGATAGTAAAGAAATCACTACATCAAATGGTGTAAGTAGGGACATGTTTTGTGGGACCTATTTTTTCATGTCATGCCTCTGGGATGAAAAACCCAAACAGGCATATAATGTAACATTTCCTACACGTCCTTGAATTTTGCCAATTGGGACGACTCAAATTTTTCTATACAAGCCACCTGACGTTTTCCAAAAGTCCCTAAGTCAAAAATCCAAGATGCCCTTAATCAAACTTCCCTCTAGTTTTTTTTAGAAGCTATCGATAGGCCCGTCAAATGGATGTGTCGAGTTAGATCGAAAATGGCTAGACTCAAATTGACCCATTTTGCACGCAAATGCAAATTTAGTGGTCAATATCCAACTTCGACCCTATCCAAACCCCCTTTTTAGCAATTTTTCTTCTTAAATTGTTGCCTTTGATTAACAATCAATTTTATGGACCGATTTGTCGGATTAGTGATGAAGCTTGGGTCGGGTCACAGGCTAGAAATTCACATAACACGGGACCAATGTGGAGATGTGTATGAGCGTTGCGCTAACAAACAAGAACATTTGTATGGACATGATCGGGGCAAGGTACGGTTACGAGACGACACTGCCGCGTCTCCCGCAAGACCGCTTGCATGATGTTAACAGGAGGCGACAAAGTTTTGCGCGTTTGTCACGCGAGGATCGCATCCCTCTGTACTTTCAAATTCCAGGACGTTTTCCAACACGTTCCATGGTGGGAAATTCAAAAGACGCCCTTGGTCGGAAAAGACAAAAGTGGAAGAAATTCAAAGATTTGAATCGAGCAAATTGAGCAAATATTCCAGTCGGATTCTATATTCCTACTAGCGTTTGCGAGACGTAAAGCCCGTCCGACAAGGCCGGGGCCCATAACTCGATCACAGGGTGTGGATTTGGGCTGATCTAGAGCCCAAATTTGACCCGATTCCACGACAGAGCTGGGGCAAAGCCGAAGGGATCGAAAGGCTCCTCCTCTATCAGCTGCTGCTTCCCGCTTCATTTCAAGCTCGCGATCACAGCGTCGTTCGACTTCAATCCGTCTCGTATCGAGCTTGAGGTCGACTCGAATCTCAGCTCGGAAAGGGAGGGCAGCCCTGCGGATTCATGGATTCTTCCGACGCCAAAAGCTCAGCGAAGGCGGCCCCTGCCAAACCCGGTAAAGTCCGAGCTTCCGGGTCTCCGTTTACTGTGGTGTCGGTCGAAGCCGCGCTCGCTCCCGCTGGCTGGCATGCATGAGCTCGTGTTATCTGAACCGCATTGTGGTTTGATGTGAATGTCCGGCGGTTTTCCGGTGCGGGACCGAACGAGTTCGTTTCGGGTTGTGCTCGTGCGTATTCGATTGATTTCGGTGAGTGCATTGCAACAGATGGGGTGGACTGCGATTTGGGCGGATACGGGAAAAGGAAGTCTCTGCAAGTTAGCGTCCGGGAAGACCGGCCTTTGGATTTTTGGCGAATAGTGTGTGGTATGTCCTTTTGCTGGATCTCGAGCTCCGGTTTTTCCGTTCTCAAAGCCGGTGGTGAATATGTAATTTGTCGATATTTTTTTTGGTGCATCTTGAATTCTTCGCTGAATAATGAGTGAAAATGCTCGTGTTGAATTGGGTAGGCAAAATTTTTATTGACAAAATGTTTTTGATTCATTTTCTCTTGCTACTTCCTTCAACTGTAGCATCATAAATGATAAAGGAGGACTCTTTTGCAGTGATTTTGATCAAGTTTTTCCCTTCTTATATGCACTTCCTCTTCTTTTTGTATTGTCCCATTTGGTAAAAGACATCACACTTTGTGTGTTTTTCTTGACCTTATGAAGACATTACTCTTGTATTAATTTGCCAGGAAAACTTTGGCACTATTTCTTTTAAAAGAACGGCGAACTAATTGCTAGTAAATCTCGCAGAAGGCAAGCAGAGTTTTCTTTGATTGTCCGATCGTGTTTCATTGACTCTACAGAGGGCGTTGTTGCTGGAGGTACTGCTGGTGTCGTTGTCGAAGCAGCACTTTACCCAATTGACACCATCAAAACTAGACTTCAGGCAAGATTAAATCCTTAAGTGCTCAACCGATCCTTTTGTTTGCCTGTCCTCCAATTGGCACACTGCACAAACTTCTTGAGTGTGAATCAGTAGTTGGGAGGTTGTTGCAACAGATATTGTTGTTTAGCTCTTATTGCTGCAACTCTAGTGACTGGAAGTTAATTTTCTTTTGATGAATATTGGGCTGTTTGCCACCACCCACCAAGCAGCATATTTTTATCTGGAATACTGCCTTTTTATTGCCATTGTTCTCCTTATCTAATTGTTGTAAACCAGACATTAAAGCAATGTTAACTTCAGACATATGCAATTTATTTTGTTTGAATACTGCTGGTCACTTCAAGTTTCTTAACACTCGAAGCCCTTCTATGTCAATAATCTCAACAGAAACAGCTAAAATTTCAGCTGAAACCTTTTGAACCGACAGGAAGTTATAATTTAATCCCCTGTATTTTTGGCAAATCGTTTAGATGACCTCTTTGATTGAAAAATTTATACTTCGCCCCTTTTAAAGCTATCATCGCATGAAGTTTGTGATTCATCTTGTTTTGGACCGTATATGAGTTGATTTTGTGCACCATAACCCCATTGTCTAATATAAGTAGAGAATCTGGATGTGCAAACACTCAATTACTTAAAAGTTCAACATTTGACAAATTGTAGGTGTCTTAGCCGGAAGAGTTGTTTGGAAAATGTAGGTTGCATTGCAACTTTTTACTTTATTTTATATCATTGCATAACTTCTTTCGCTCTCCTTCCTGAATTGGTCATTACTTTACCGTAGTAGCTTAACTTTGGCTCTTTGCATTATGTTCATTGGCTGCAAATGACTCTGATGTTAAAGCAGCTCATGGTGGTGGAAAAATCGTATTGAAGGGCCTGTACTCTAGCCTGGCTGGAAATCTTGCTGGCGTTTTACCGTAAGTATTCATAGTCGTAATAGTGGCTTAGTATATTCTTGGAGGAGCAAAGAGCAAATAGCTAGATTAGCTTTCCACAAAACTTGTTATGTGATTCTATCTCCTCTATCTTCTCATCATTTGGCTATGTAAGTAATCGATGATGAAAGCAACATTTTCCTTATCAAATTGAATTGACAGGCAATTCTGACCTTTTGAAGCTGCATATCAAAGGAAGGAACAATCCTATAATAGAAGCTAAGGGGGAAAAGGGCCAGTATATCCACACTGAGAATCAGTAAAATTACATCACTGAGATGAAGTTGATGGTTCTCTGTATAGTCAAATGTTGGAAAAGTTATGTCAAAAAGCGCAATGCTGTCCTTCTAGAACTGCAGAGAAATATTAGTTGCTAACCTGAAGGTACCCCTTTAGGAGCATGGGTTTTTTTGTACTGAAATCCCCCTAGATTAGCGTTTCTGAGTTGCACTTATTACTGATTAATTATGGCATTTATTAGGGCAAGCAGATGGAGGGAAAATTTTAGTTTTTCATTAACTTTCGCTCTTTGCCCCTCAATTTTCCTCTCCTCCCCAGTTTCCAAACAACACATTAGGCTTGACAATAAAGGACTATGAAGAAAGTAGCCCACCCCACTAGTGGATTGAGGCTTATTATGTTAACGCTGTAGTAAGTTACTCTCTTGCATGTTAGTGATTCGCCAATGTGGTCATGTCTCATAGACATGCAATCCTAGTTAAAAGAAAAAAGGCCAACTTTTGTGGTGTCACAATTTATTCATAAGAATTCCACAAAAAAGTACAAAGAAAGCAAATAAATGCAGTTTTGAAATAGGCATCATACTTGTGTGGTGAATTGACGAGTGACAGATTCATGTGTAAGCAAACATGGCAGTATGATAATCTCACCTTGATCTCAACTTCTCTACCGCCTAAAAATCCCATTAGCTAAGGGACTAGTAATGTCAATACAAGGAGAACCACTGAGATTCCTTTAAAATGTGAAAATGAGGAATTCTGAGTCCTCAATGAGTCAATGATAAAGATGAGTTAAAGGTTACGCGAAGTCATGCTGGTGAAAGTTTTTAAGAGGTCGACCACTATTAGTGTACTTTTGATGGAGGCACACCATAGACAATGCCGGAAATCAACAGACTTATACTTCCCAAACCATGAGCTTAGCAACTAGACATTCCTGAAACTTAGTTCGAGGTCTTAGGTTCTTTCGTCATATTCCAAATCTAGTCATAACAAAAAAGGAAACAGAACAATCTCCTGTGGAAGTTGGATTTTTCATGGAAGAAATTGAGAATGCGCTTTTTAAGAAATGGGTGAATTTATGTTGATCATACTGTACCGAAAAATTCAAAGTACAAATTTCATACCATTGAGATTTGAGTCACCCAGATGAAGCCAGACCTTGTGCCTAAAGGCCAGCACATGCTCAATTCTCATGCGTGGAATTGGACGGACAATAACGTGGTTATATAACATCCGTCGGCGGTAGTCTTATTTCCTATATTTCCACCATCTAATTCCTTTACACTATTGGCCAGAAACACATAATAATTACTGAACAAATCCGAGTCCTAAAAATGTGATGGAAGCCTGCTCTTTGAAGAGTCGCCGTGGGTCTCATCCTTACTCGTGAAAGAAGCTGAAGAATCAATCCATAGACCTTCCCTGGACATGCTTCCCGGCACCTGGTGAGAGTCCCGAGAGAATGTCAAGGCATTTGTTTGGCTATCATTAGCTCGCCTCTCGAAGGCTCTGAACCTAGAATCTGGATTCGTTGCAGTTCGCTTGATTATCGGTGATTGAATCGCGCTGTTTCCTTCGAGCATGCTTACCACAGATGACATTGGAGGCCTGAGAGTTGGTGAAGGATTGGTGCATAGTAGTGCCAGGTTTAGCAATCTCATTGCCTCTTCCTTGGAGTAATCTGAGCCAAGGCGTGAATCCACGAGTTCAAGAACGTTTCCTTGCTCTTGTAACACATAGGCCTTTCATCATGTACAAATAAAAATAGAAGTTTAGTCGGTTGTCTTTCTTTTAGAAACAGAAAACAGTTTTAGGAACAATTAAGGGGAATAGGTTACTGATAGATGGAATCTCATCATGTTCATGCCTTCATATTCTCCACCGGCTGAGCATGCTCATGCATACACATAAATATGACGATATTCTAAGCTTCTAACCCATCTTTTCTTTTTCTTTTTCCTTTTAGGGAGAAGGCCCTCAAAAAAATTATCCCTTGATATTTTATTTACTCTGATCAAATTTGTCCCTAATAGCTTGTTCCGTCATTTAATTTTGAAGTCACATGCCATCATTCTACTTGCAAGTCCTCCAAGCAAACCCGCATAAAGTAGAGAAAGAGAGCTTCAAGTCCAACAAAAGGTTGGCTGCATCATTTCTATCAAACTTAAAGTCACTATGCGTTACCCAGTCAAGGAGATAGACAAATTCTTCCTTTGGCCTGTAATTTGTGTTGCTCTTTCCGCTGACAATTTCCAAAGCGACTACTCCGAAGCTATAGACATCAGCTTTGTCTGTCAAGTAGCCCCTCATCGCATATTCAGGAGCCATATAACCTCTGAGGCAAGGCAAAATAGTAATGATGAATGTTGCCATAGAAGGAGGACATTTGGGGAAAACATTACGAATATGTAGCAATCAAAAGTTCATTAGATAAAGCTAATTAAAAGAAGAGAATTAACCAGAATAACAAAAGACTTACATCGTTCCAGCTATCCTTGTGCTGATATGCGTATCCTCTTCTTCTTTGAGTTTGGCCAAACCAAAATCTGAGATCTTGGCATTTAGTTCCTTATCAAGCAACACATTTGTTGCTTTTATGTCCCTATGAACAATTTTCAACCCAGATTCCTCATGAAGGTAAGCCAATCCCCTTGCTATCCCCAAAACTATTTTCTTTCTTGTGGCCCAATCCAACTCAATCTGCTGCTCATCTGGTCCTGGGAAGAGAGAGAAAATTCAGTTGAATGCTCATTAATAGCATATTAGTCAGCTTAGGGAAATCTTTTACCAAAAAGTGCACGGGCAAGACTATTGTTCTCCAAATATTCGTAAACTAACAACAACTGATTTCCTTCAATGCAGCAACCATAAAGCTTTATGAGATTTGGGTGTTTAAGAGCAAATATCATGCTTATCTCGTTGAGAAATTCACGATTGCCTTGCTTTGATTTAGGAGATTGTTGCTTCACAGCAATCATAGTTCCATCCAACAGTATTCCCTGAGATTTATCACAGAATTTAAGACTCATAACTAACCATAGGTTATTTCATTAAAAAAATTGGTTAGCTGGACAAGATCCGGTTGGTAAGTCTAAAACAAAGACACATACTGAATTTATAAGACACTTCCTCATTGAATGGAGGATGAAGTTCTGAATATATTGTGAATTACCTTGTAAACTGACCCAAACCCTCCTTCACCTATCTTATTCACAAAGTTGAAGTTGTCTGTAGCAGCTTTGATTTGCCTTAAAGTGAAATGGCCAGTTTGGAGATCTAGCCCACGTTATTTGAGGAAAAAAATGAAGGTGTATATCAGGAGTGCGGTAAAAATAACCGAAGGAAAAACATAGTTCTACAACAAACGAGGAATGATCCACACATATGTTCTCATAGACATGCAATCCCAGTTAAAAGAAAAAATGCCAACTTTTGTGGTGTCACTTACTCATAAGTAATAGGTGATGATAAGTATATAATTTGAAATCACTAGTGTAAGCTTCCATTTTATGTATGAGATTTTTACTTTGTTAATATTCCATATTCTTCATGTGTCTAAATATAAGTTGTGACTAGTGGATTATAACAACAGTGGTTGTCATTAAATGTAATTAATACTATAGGTAGAACCTAAGTAGAACCTAGAACCCACCCTAAAAATTCTAACAGGGTGGGTTCTAGATTCTAGGATATGTAAGGTAGGTTTCAAGTTCCATAAATAAATAAAAAACTCATTCCAGTGGATATGTTCCAAGTTCAAGTAGAACCTATACAAAATCTTGAACCACTCACCCTTAATAAATATTCCACAACAAGTATGAAGAAAGTAGACAAATACGGTCTTAAATTAGGCATCATACTTGTGCAATGAATCAAAAAGTGTGAGCAGACATGACAGTATGATAATCTCACCTGAATCTTTAACTTCTCCGCTGCCTAAAAATCTTGTTAGCCGAAGGACTAGTGATATAAATACAATGAGAACCACTAAAGCTACCGCGATTCCAGTGATTGCTCCAATTGATAGTCCACCACTTCTAACATCGAAGTCTACAAGCAGGAAAGAAAATGATAGATTTATACTCGAATGCTTCAATGACCACACGAGGATAGAATGTTAGGAATCAGTACGTTCAATATTAACTTACTCGGTGTCACTGCAATAGCAGAAATAAGTGGTCCATATACACCTCTATCAGGAATGCCCGTGGTTCCCTTCCCTGACCAATATAGGTGAATCTCCAAAGTACTACCATTCACGTAAATGTTATCGAAATCTCTGTATATGCCCTTCCCCACACCCCGGCTTCCTCTGCAATATTAAAATCCTTCAACACTTGATTGCCCCGCAAGAATTAACAAGAACTTCAAAGTAACAAAAGATCGTGCTCTTGTCGGATTGTTGTGTGCAGCAGCCTTGTGAAGTGCCTCAACAAAAGACCATAACTCAGCATAACAGATGAACTTAAAATGATGATCGGGTGCCAAATTTCACTTCACTCACCTGTATCGATATATCGAATATACGTCTCCCAAGGCTGCTAAATGTTTTATCATCGGAATATTGAATTTCAGCAAAATGGAGCCGCACTTTGTAACTTCCTTTCTTCATGCAAAGGCCATAGTATCTAATCGACCAAGGGGAAAGGCGAGCCGTTTCGTAAAATCCTGAGCCGCTCACATTCATAGAAAGTGGGTTATTCGCTATGTAAGCAGCGTCAGCATTTCCCATGTAAAGCCCGGTGCTGCTGTAAGCCCACTTTTCCGAAGAAGCAGAAGAATAAGAGGAGAAAATCGATGGGCCATTCGGACTGGTGTCCTCTTCATATTCATTCCCCTCAAAAATCATTTTGGTTCCTCCGCAATTGATAAACAAGGAATGGTCTGCATGTGTCGTTGGTGATATTGCATAAGACATGACAGGGGACAAAAGTAGCTCAGACAGTTTATGCTTGACAACGATTCAAACATAGTAGAACTCACACTGTGCTTTCCCGCTACAAGGAAGATCCTTCTCCATGCACCAGAGCCTAATGGGAAAAACCACAAAGATTGTTGGTAAGATAATTTTCACGTGCAATTATCAACAATTGGTATAGTTTATGATCTGTCAAAGAGACTTACGAGTTATTTCCGTTAGATGAATAGCTGGAAACCAAATTACTGCAAAGCAACATGATGTGTTAGATATTGACTCCAGAAATGTGGAGACGAGAAGTAATTATAAAATTTCTGCCTTAAGAGAGAATGTGCATTAACTCACACTTGTGATTCCTGACAACCGATAGGAGAAGAACCATCGAAATTGTTGTAAGATAAGTCGCTGCAGTTCATACCTTAATCTAGTTATTGTGCATACTCGCCCCCATAAATAATAACAATAGTACAACAGTCGAAGAGTTGTATATCGGATGTCACCCCACGAGCCTCGTACTAAGAATTATGAGTCGGATCCTACAATCTATGACGATGGTATGGAAAACCAAGAACAAAAGTCAAGATATGTTCATAGGACACTAACAGATAATGCTTGCTGCTTGTTACCCAACTGGGTACTGCTCCAGTAAGGGAGTTGTTTGCTAGGAACCTACATTCACAAATAAAAGTTATGCAACACTTGTCCAAAGAATTGTTCCATATATGATACTAACGAGGAAGGAAAGTCAGCTACGTATTTGCTGGGACATGAGGAGAAGTCAAGAAAATTTGTAATTACATGTAATCTAGAGCAGCTCCCATCGTGTCAGGAACTTGACCAGTCAATTTGTTGACACTCAGGTCTCTACCCAAAGATGAAAAAAATGAGACAGATTAGACAGTTTTCTCGAGAAAACTTGCAGAAGCGCATGTAATTTGATCTTCATTTCGAGGCCTTTCTCATTCATGAGAAAAATCTCTTCTTAAAAAATGCAACAACCAGTCCACTGGACTTTGCAAAGGAAAGAAGATATAGCACACGAAAATGTTGGGATCAAATGAAATATCCACTTCATTATGACAACTTACAACGTTTTCAAACTTGTCCATTCCCCAATGTAATCTGGAATTGAGCCAGTAAGCAAGCAATTTCTCAAAATCCTGTGATGTGAAAAACAATAATTAATAGTGATCAGCTATAATAAAAAAGAGACATAAAGAAACAAATCAGATATTCATTATATTAAACTTACAAAATCCTCATCATTTTCGTGCCCTGCAAATCAGGAAAATTTGAGCTTGGACCTTTCAAATCAGATATTCTCCTGGATGCATAAAAAAACCACTCCATCATATAGCAAAAACATCCATTCTACATTTTCGTGATAAAACACAAGCTTACAAGATCGTAAGATATAGAGAACAATTGCACAAGATCAAATGCTCACAACTCCGTCAAGTTTTTCAACAAAGATATGCTTGAAGGAATAGGTCCCTCCATAGATGTGCCTTGCATGTCCCTGGAAAAATTAATGTTGTATATAAGAACAACTTTTGAGTATCTCATAAATCATGTAAATAAATATTTTTTGCCCTAATTGAGAAGGATTGGGATACTCACAATCTTGTAATTTTGGTCCAATTCCCGATAAAATCAGGTATCTTTCCGGATAATGTGCTTCCATCTATACGACTGCAAGTGGTGTATAAATCAAAATCCCTCAAAGGAAAGTTAGTATCTTGAGAAAAAAAAAAGTATAATGAAGCCACTTACAAAGTATTTAAGTTCTTCAAATTGCCAAAGGATTCGGGTATCGTTCCCGTAAAATTATTAGCAGACAACTGGCTGCTTAAAAAAAATGTAAGAATTAGGAACATTGAAGGATCAAGTGTCAATGTATAAATGTACATAACATAGAATAAACTAATCTTCATCTCCCCAAACAAATAGGAACTACGTTTTAGTTTAAGCGGAACGTTTTAGTTTAAGCGGAAACTCTGCTCACAAACATGAAGAAAGGACTTCCAAAATGTGCTATCCAAGCAAAAGGCAAAAGTGTGCTAATTAACGTATTCAATCTACTTACAGTTTCTTTAAGTAGCTCAAGTTGCCAATGTTTGGCTCAAGAGTGCCTTCAAGCAGGTTGTCCTCCAATACACTAGGGCAGGCATAAGATTATCACAAAAAAGGTCTAATAATTTCTCAATACAAAGGTAAATGATTTATTCCAAGTCTTACAGCTCCTCCAGCATGCTGATGTTGCCAATTTCCTTGGGAATACCACTTATGCGATTTCCAAGTGCCATCCTGAAGTATCAAATCGAAAACAAAATTATGCTTCTTTTAAAATACTGCTAATGAAATTGTTATGATGATATTTGATGTATGATAAGATTAACTTACAGAATTTTAAGTTGTATCCGAGTAAGAGTTATGGGGAGCGCTCCACTAATGTAGTTAAGAGTGAGGTCTCTGCTGGCAAAAAAATCTCACTTAAAATTTTTTACAATTCTCAAATAATAGTTTGCTAAACTTCCGATAAATAAGTTGATTTAGATTCCCACGATTACTACATTTCTTATATGGATACATGCTTGAGAAAATTGATAACCAGGTGCTTGAGAAAGATCGATCAAGAATTACTGATGCTTTGTCAATAATAAGATAAGGTGGAACCAAAATAGTCTTCACCCAACTCATAGTGTGCATTTCTGTGACTTCTCCACAGAAATAAAGAACCATGGCTCATCAAGTATCTTTGGCCTAATTACCTTCCAGAAGGGAACATCTCATGTAGTTGAGTCTAACTTACATTTCTCTTAGGTAAGTGAGGTTGCCGAATTCATCAGGAAAAATCCCTGTCAAATTAAGTCCCTTCAGCTGGCTGAGAAACGAAAAAGAATAGGTAAATTGCAATTGATGCATGTGAAAGAAGGATACTGAGAGGGAAAAGAAAACCGTTGGTTCATACATACATTTTCGTGACATGGCAAATGGTGCCGTTAGCGAAGGAACACGTGCAACTCACGTTGCTTGTCATTCCTGTAGGCAAGGTCACGTTTAGACCGATACCATCACTGCATGATGTCTCCGTTACTTTCCAGTAATTGTTTCGCATTTTCGTGGCGATCGTATTGAGTGTATCAACTGCAAGCACAAACCAGAAGTTGAAAACCAGTCACCATTGTCCATTGCTGGAGATATAAAAGAGACATAGAATGAGCTCAACTTGCAGACCTCAACAGAGAAGAGCCAGAGAGAGATTCAAAAACAGAGCTCGGAAAGCAATTAACCCGAAAACAGAGGGCCAAAGAGAACTGCTTAACTGCCGTTGGAGGAAAGGTTCTATTCATTCTTGCGTACCTTCATCTTGCGGCAAGAGTCGAGCATCACACTCGAAGACCGCCGAGCAAATCACAACAAGAACAACGGGGACAGCCACTCTGTAAACTGAACCCCGAAGCACCGCCATCGTTAACTTCCTCTGCTTCCCCGCGCACGCGGCAACGACCAAACTCGTACCTCGATCTCTTAAAAACCGTTTGGGAGCGCAAAACAATGCGGGAATGCTGCCGCGACCACGACCAAAACAGCACGAAGATACACCGTGATTTTTGGAGAGGACGTGAGATGAGGTTTCTCGAGCGCTTTGTGTTTGTCGGAGAGAGAGCGACAACTGAAGAGTTATCGACAAAATGGATGTAACAATTTCCTCGTTGTCATTTTCAGTGAAAGTTTGTCTACCGGTGGCTCTTCCACGTTCAAAATTGGGACCGGCTGTTTTCATACTTTCTTGCAATCAACGATGATATAGCGAGAGTATCCCATCGAGCGTGTTCGAAACGTTAGAAAAAGAAAACTCATAACTCTCAAAATTTAATTCTTTTCCTGCATTATATCCAATCGGTCTCGAAATGTTTTTCATTAAATACAGAAACAGTACTTGAGATACCCCTAAACACTATATGTGAGTGGTTCGAGTTATTTCACTCTAATATTAAATTAACAATCAGAGTTCAACGATATAATGGGCGGTGTTGGGTTATTGATCATATCGAAAAAAAATTATTTTCTCTATTATTTTTTTAACTTTGTATTTATAATTTACGAAAATTTAGTATATGCATGCAATGCAAAGCATTAAATTTTATATAGAATTTTTTAATTATTGACCCGATGCAATGGACAATCACTATAAGGTGAAGTGATTCATTTTCCCATCTAAGTATATTTCTTAAATCACTTAGGTTTAGGTTCAATTGATGACGATAAATGCAACCATAAGTATAATAGTGATATCGGGATAGGTGCTCTCTTTTTCTTTTCTTAACTGTATAACTATCGTCAGTTTAATGATTGTGTGTCAATGCAAAAAGAAATAAACTCAAACTTTATATTAAAATAAGATTGGCGGCATGCTATATATTTTATAGGCAAGATGCTTTCTCCGTGGCTCATTAAAGGGGCAGGTCTTCAAATGATTACCAATGACGGATATGGTAATTGGAAGTTAGCGAAATGTTTAGACTTTTCTTATAGGACGTAGGGAGGTTTAGACTTGATTTAAGGGGTAAGGAGATCATCTACTCACGTTGTCTTTTAAATTGTGTTCCTTACTTTGGAAGACAATGCATATGGAGACTTGTCTTTCAGCGTCAAACCCATGTTGAACATTGAGTGGAGACTGAACATTAGAAGAATAGCCTGAGGCGATTGTTGCTTTCATAGGTAAAAAATAATAAAGTTAGGAAATATCGAGATCGGATATAAATATTAAATACTTTAAATTTCAAAAAAAAATGAAAGTAGTCCTTTTTTTTTAAAAAAAAAAAAAAAAAAAAGAGAAAATATAAATTGATAGCAAAGAAAACACCACAACATATGGTGTAAGTGGGGACATATTTTATGGGACGATATAATAATTATGTCCCAACCTAGGGGACGCTTTTTTAAATGTCCTAAGACCTTGTGGTATGAGCATGTCTTTTTCACATCGTGCCTTCTACGGGGGGACGAAAGCCCAAACAAGCATCATATAATGTTACCTAGACGTCCTTGAATTTCGCAAATTGGGACAACATTGACAAAGCGTCCCGTGAGTTTTCTATACCAGCCACTAGGACATTTTCCAGAAGTCCCTAAGTTGAAAATCAGAGGCGCCCTTGATCGAACGTCCCTCTAGTTTTCTGTACAAGCTACCAATAGGCTCCTCAAATGGGTGTGTCGGATTTGATCGAAAATGGTCAGACTCCACCCATTTTGTATGCAATGTAGATTTAGCAATCCATATTCAAGCCCACCCAGACTCCCTTTTAGTAATTTTTCTTCTTAAATTATTGTCTTTGAAGAATAGTTAGTTCCACTGACCGACTTATCAAGTTAACGAGAAAGCGTGGATCGGGTCGTGAGCTAGAAATTTTACGTAGCACATCACCAACGTGGAGATGTGTATGAGAGTCACTCTGACAAATAAGAAGACCTGCGTAGAGGGGGTCGAGGTCGGGGTAAGGTTACGAGACGATTTTGTCGCATCTCCCCCAAGAGCGCTTGCGTGATGTTAAAGGGCGACAAAGTTTTGCGTGTTTGTCGCCGTAAGGATCGCATTCCTTTATGTGAAAGTCCAAGACGTTTCCCGGACGTTTTCCAGACAGCTCCTGGGTCGAAAAACCAAAAGATGCCCCGGTCAGAAAAATCAAGATGGACGAAACTCAAATATTTGAATTGAGCAAAAAAAATAACAATAAAAATAACCTTAAAATTCAATCGGATTGGCCCGTCCGACAAAGCCAGGGCCCATAATCGATCACAGGTTATGGATTTGGGCTGATCGAGAGCCCAAATTTGACCCGTTTCCACGGCCCGAAATGACCCGTTTCAGAAAAAAAAAAGGCTGCTCCTTTATCAGCTGCTTCCCGCGTCAATTCAAGCTCGCGGTCACGCCGCGGTTCGACACTTCAATCCGTCTCGTGTCGAGCTTGGAGTCGATCCAATCTCAGCTCGGAAAGGAAAAGCGGCCCTGCCGATTCATGGATTCTTTCGACTCCGAAAGTTTCAGGGTCCCCATTTACTGTGGTGTCGGTCGAAACCTTGCTCGCTCTCGCTGGCTGGCGTGAGCTCGTGTTATCTGAATCGGGTTGTGGTTTGATGTGAATGTTCGGCACTTTTTTTTTTTTTTTTTTTTTTTCTGGGTGCGGGACCGAACGAGTTCATTTCGGGTTGTGCTTGTGCGGTTCGATGGATTTCGATGAATGCATTGTTACAGGTGGGGTGGACTGCGATTTGGGCGGATACCAGAGAAGGAAGTCTCTGCAAGTTAGCATCCGAAATGACCGGCCTTTTGATTTTTGGCGAATAGTGTATGGTATGACCTTTTGATGGATCTTGAGTTCTGGTGTTTAGTTCTCTGCTGGAATATGTAACTTGACGATTGTTTAGGGTGCATCTTGAATTCTTCATTGAATAATAAGTGACAATGTCCGTCTTGTATTGGTATGCTGAAATTTTTCGAAAGAATGCTAATGATTCATTTACTCTTACGAATTCTTTCGACTGTGCCGTCGTTAATGGTGAAGCATGTTTTATATGCATCGCCTCTTTTTTTGTCTTATCCCATTTGGTAAAAGACCTCATACTCTCTGTGTGTTTTTCTTGTCACTGGAAAGATATTTCCTCTTCTATGCATTTGCTAGTAGAGTTTTCACTTATTCCTTTAAAAAGAATGGCGAACTAATTGCTAGTTTTACTCGCAGAAGGGAAGACTAGTCTTCTTTGCTTGTCTGATTATGTTTCGTTGACCCTGCAGAGGGCATTGTTGCCGGTGGTACTGCTGCTGGTGGTGGCGTTGTTGAAGCAGCACTTTACCCAATTAACACCATGAAAACTAGACTTCAGGCAAGATTCAATCCTTGTGTGCTCAACCAATCCTTTTATTCGTCTGTCCTCCGACTGTTACGCTGCACAAACTTCGAGTGCAAATTGGTAGTTGGGAGGCTGTTGCAACAAATAATGTTGTTTAGCTCTTACTGCTGCGACTCTAGTGACTGAAAATGAATTTTCTTTCAATGAATATTGTTTGCTGCCACCGACCAAGCAGCATATGTTTTTTTTTTTTTTGGTAAGGACCAAGCAGCATATGTTTATCTTGAATACTGCCTTTTATTGCCGTTTTTCTCCCTATTTTACTGTTGTATGACCAGACATTAAAGTCTATGGTAGCTTCAGACATATACAATTCATTTTGTTTGATTACAGCTGTGTGCTTCAGGTTTCTTAACTCTTGAAGCCTTTCTATGTCAATAATCTCAAGCAAATCATATAGATAACCTCTTTGATTGAAAAATATATGCTTCGTCCCTTTTAAAGCTATCAATGCACAAAGTTTGTAATTCATCTTGTTTTGGAGCATATATAAGCTAATTTAGTGCACCATTACCCCCATTGCATAATATATGTAGAGAATCTGGATATGCAAAATGTAACACTCAATTACTTAAAAGTTCCACATTTGGCAAATTTTAGGTGTTTTAGCCATTAGAGTTGTTTGGAAAATGTGGGTTGAATTGCAATTTTTTACTTTATTTTATATCGTTGCATATCTTCTTTCACTTTCCTTCTTGAATTGGTACTTTACCATAATAGCTTAACTTTGGTTCTTTGCATTATATTAATTGGCTGCAAATTACTCTGATGTTAAGGCAGCTCATGTTGGTGGAAAAATCGTATCGAAGGGCCTGTATTTTGGCCTGGCTGGAAATCTTGCTGGCGTTTTACCATAAGTAGTCGTAGTCCTAACAATGGCTTATTTTATTCTTGGAGGAGCAAAGAGCAAATAGGTAGATTAGCTTTCCACAAAGCTTGTTGTGTGACTGTGAGTCTATTTGGTAACCATTATGTTTTCGAAAACACAGTTCAAAAATAGTTTTTCTTGAATCCATTCTATGGACAATTTTTTGGCATTCAAACGCGTTTAGTAACTGTACAAAATTTCTATTCTCGAAATAGGAAAAGAACAGAAATACATCTAATATGATCATCAATTTTTTTTGTGAGTAAGAATTTAAAAAAATAATAATAATTTTATGAGATTTTTTTTTTCTTTCTTTTCTTTTTTTCTTCTCTTCTTCTTCCTCCTCCTCTGGCCGATTGCCAGCAACCTCACCGACCTTGAGGGAGTCTTGCCAAGGGCTGGCAAGGTTCTACTGAGGTCGCTAGACCTCGTCTCTGGCCAATCGCCAACCATTGCTGAGCCCCGCAACTAGCAAAAGGCGGAAGAAGAAGAAGAAAAGAAAAGATAAAAGAGGAAAAAAAAAAGAGCTTGATTCTAGAATTGTTCTCGGGAACAAAGAAGTATTTTTTTCTACCTCTTCATTCTATCCTAAATCTATTCTCAGGAACAAATCTGTTCCTAGGAGTAAAAAAATTAGCCAATGTTATCAAACGAAATTCCTGTTTTTTTTTTTTTTTTTTTTTTTTTAGTTCCAGATTGAAAAAGAACAGAAATAGCTGGCCAGTTATCAAATAGGCTCTCTATCTCCTCTATTTTCTCATCATTTGGCTAATCAATGATGAAAGCAATATTTTTCTTATCAAAGTGAATTGGCAGAGAATTCTGACCATCTGAAGCTGCAAATCAAAGGAAAGAACAATCCTAGTACGGAAGCTATGGTGGAAAAAGGCGAGTATATCCACACTGAGAATCAGTAAAATTACATCACTGAGATGAAGATGATATAGTTCTCTGTATAGTCAAATGTTTGAAAAGTTATGTCAAAAAATGCAATGCTGTCCTTCTAAAACTGCAGAAAAATGTTAGTTGCTAACCTGTAGGTACCCCTTTAGGAGCTAGGGTAAAGAGCATGGCTTTTTTGCATTCGAAATCCCCTGGATTAGCGTTTCTGAGTAGCACGTATCACTGAATCATAATGACAATCATTAGGGAAGCAGATGGAGGGAAAATTTTAGTTTTTCAGTAACTTCCGTTCTTTGCCCCTCAATTTTTGTCTCCTCCCTAGTTCCAAAAAACACATTAGGTTCGACAAGGTATTGATCATTCATAAAAGATCATGGAGAAAGTAGTCCACCCCACTAGTGGATTGAGCCATATTATGTTATTGTTGTAGTAAGTTATTCTCTTGCATATGAGTGAATCGCCTATATGGTCATGCCCTGTAGACATGCCATCCTAGTTAAAAGAGAAAAGGCCAACTTTTATAGTGTCGTAGTTTACTCATAAGAATTCCATAAAAAGTACAAAGAAATCAGATAAATATAATCTATAAATAGACATTATATTTGTGTGATGAATCAATGACTGGCAGATTTTTATGTGAGCAGACATGTTAATATAATAATCTCATGTCGATCTTCAACTCCTCTATTGCCTGAGAATCCTGTTGGCCAGAGGGCTAGTAATATTAATACAAGGAAAACCACTGGAGAAGTATGTCACTCTTCATTAAGTGCCAATTGGAGAAATTATGTTATACGGGAAAACATAAGATAAACATTGGACAACTATCAATTGTTTAGGGAAGCTAAAAGAGTAGGTTGTTCATGTCATCTTGGTCGATGAACCATTAAGATTGGTTCCATAAGAATTTGCCAAAATCATGAACTTGGTGTTATCTTTCACCTAGAAAGGTTCAAGATAAGCCGTTGTTTCGACTCGGCGCACATTTCAAAATCGCGATTGGGCTTTTCTGTCTCCTTATCCAACGTAAAAGCATGTGCATTCGTGGAGAGTAGCTGTCTAGTCTAGGAGTGAGCAGCGGTCTAAGGTCGACCCTGGACCGACCCTGGACCGGCCCAACCCTACCGGTCCTGGTCCGGTTCCCAAGGGGACTGAGTCGGTCCTTGGTCCTGAAATTTCAGGACCAACACTGTGCGGGTTGGTCCTCGGTTCTAAGAGTTTTGGGTCGGTCCAACCCTGGACCAACTCTGTATATTATATTATATTATATTATTTATAATTCTTTTATATATTCAAACCTAAGTAAAATGTCTATTATATTATATTATATTGAGATGTTCTATCAATAGCACTAATAGTAATTTCAATTTAAAACTTTTGTTGAGTATTAATTATGTGTCGTTTGTTTTGTTTTCAGGTGTTTAGAAGTTCAAGTGAATTAACAAGATGTGAGTTATATATTCATGGTTTATATCAAGTATTTTGAACTTTGTATGGTTTAATTGTATTCTACTAATGAATTTCAGCTGCACTTTGCTTTTCAATTTGTGTCAAATGGTAGAAGTTTTTGAAGAGTAGAGTAGTACAGCAGTTGCTACGGTGATTTGCTAGTCAAGTGGTGTGAAGCTCATTTTTTGGTTGAGTAGACTCTATATGATCAAATGCTAGTCAAGTGGTGTGAAGCTCATTTTTTGGTTAAGTGGACTCTACATGATCAAATGCAGGAAAACGCTTTTGCATATGGTGTTATGAATATTAAAGATAGATGATTACAAGAACTTTCCATCCTGTCCCATATCTTGATGAGCGGTTAGCAGGTATGGAATTTCTATTATTGTGTCATCTTAAATTTGCTAAATATGTATTGAGATTTAGTTGCACAATGCCGCATTGTCGACGGATGTGTAATTTGAATTTGTAGGTTTGCTTTTTTAGGGAGTATAAAAAATAAGACGAAAAAAATTATTGATCGGTCCCGGGTTGACCTTGGAACTGGATCGAACCCATTGGGTCGGTCCGATCCTTGGTCTCAGGCTCAATATGGTCGGTTCTCGGTCCTAAAAATTGAGGACCGACACTATACGGGTTGGTCCTAGGGTTAGGGGGTGGCCCAGACCAATCCGGACCATGCTCACCCCTAGTCCAGTCTATCCTGGGCACACGTTCCCATGACCTTTTACTTTATTATCTTTTCTGCTTTTCTGTGAACTTGACGGGCATCACCTGAATACGTGTATGAACCTTTTCATCCTATTTGAAATGAACCGTACTACAACCCCACGGAATCATTGTAATAAGAAGATAATGGCCTCATTAGAGTTTTGTTTTTTTCCTGAGCTTCGATAAAAATTGTAAAAATGAGGAATTTCGAGTCTTCAAGAGATTACATGAAGTCGTGTTGGTGAGAATTTTTAAGAGGTCATCCTCTATTACTGTACTTTTGATGGGGCACACCATAGACAATGCCCAAAAATAAATAGATTTACACTTTCCAAACTGTGAGCTTAGCAACTAAGCAGGCAACTAAGCATTCCTGAAACTTAGTTCAAGATTTTCGGTTCTTTGTCATATCAAATCAAGTTAAAATGGAAAAGGAAACGACGCACTCTCCCAAAGAACTTGGATTTTTCATAGAAGAAATCAGGAATGCCACAAACCTCCCATTACAATACTATCTTTTTAAGAAATGGGTGAATAAATGTCGCGCATACTGTACGTAAAAATTCAAAGTAAGAACTTCATACCATTGAGATTTGAGAGTGACTCAGATGAAGCCAGACCTTGTGGCTAAAGGCCAGCACGTGCTTAATTCTCATGCGAGGAATTGGACGGACAATAACGTGCTTATGTAACAGTCTTCAGCGGTAGTCTTATCACCTATATTTCCACCGTCTAATTCCTTTACACTATTGGCTAGAAACACATAATAATTACTGAACTAATCCGAGACCTAAAAATCTGGTAAAAGCTCGCTCTCTGAAGAACGGCCGTGGGTCTTATCCTCACTCTTGGAAGAAGCTGAAGAATCAATCCATGGACCTTCGATGGACATGCTTCCGGGACATGCTTCCGGGCACCGGGTGAGCGTCCTGATAGAATGTCGAGACGTTTGATTGGCTGTTATTACCTAGCCTCTCAAAAGCTCTGAACCTAGGATGTGGATTTGTTGCGGCGCGCTTGATTATCGGTGCTTGAATTGCGCTCTTTCCTTCGAGCATGCTCACCACAGATGACATTGGCGGCCTGAGAGTTGGTGAAGGATTGGTGCATAGTAGTGCCAGGTTTAGCATTCTCATTGCCTCTTCCTCAAAGTAATCGGAGCCAAGGCGCGCGGATCCACGAGTTCAAGAACGTTCCCTTGCTCTTGTAACACATAGGCCTTTCATCATGTACAAATAGATATAGAAGTTTAGCCGGTTATTTTGCTTTTAGAAACAAAAAAACAGTTTTACGAACAATCAAGGGGAGTAGGTTGCTGATAGATGGAATCGCATCATGTTCATGCATTCATGTTCTCCACCGCTGAGCATGCTCATGCATATATATCAATATGACAATGTTCTAAGCTTCTAGCCCATCTTTTCTCTTTCTTTTTCTTTTTATGAAGTCCTTCAAAGAAATTATCCCTTCATATGTTTATTTAATCTGATTGAATCTGTCCCTAAAAGCTTGTTCCACCATTTAATTATGAAGTCACATGTCATCATTATACTCGCTAGTCCTCCAAACAAACCCGCAAAAAGTAGAGAAAGAGAGCTTCAAGTCCAGTAAAAGCTTGGCTGCATGGTTCTCATCAAACTTAAAGTCGCTATACTTTACCCAGTCAAGGAGATAAACAAATTCATCCTTTGGCCTGTAATTTGTGTTGCTCTTTCCGCTGACAATTTCCAAAGCGACAACTCCGAAGCTATAGACATCAGCTTTGTCTGTCAAGTAGCCCCTCATCGCATATTCAGGAGCCATATAACCTCTAAGGCAAGGCAAAATAGTTATGGTGAATATCACCGTAGAAGGACATTTGGGGAAACTATTACGAATATGTAGCAATCAAAAGTTCATTAGATAGAGCTAATTAAAAGAAGAGAATTAGCCAGAATAATAGAAGACTTACATTGTTCCAGCTACCCTTGTGCTGATATGCGTACCCTCTTCTTCATCGAGTTTGGCCAAACCAAAATCTGAGATCTTGGCATTTAGTTCCTTATCAAGTAGCACATTTGTCGCTTTTATGTCCCTATGAACAATTTTCAACCCAGATTCCTCTGAAGGTAAGCCAATCCCCTTGCTATTCCCAAAACTATTTTCTTTCTCGTGGCCCAGTCCAACTCAATCTGCTGCTCATCTAATCCTAGGAAGAGAGAGAAAGTGTGTTTTTTTTTCAATTGAATGCTCATTAACAACATATTAGTCAGTTTAGGGAAACAATCTTTTACCAAAAAGTGCACGGGCAAGACTATTGTTCTCCAGATATTCGTAAACCAGCAATAACTGATTTCCTTCAATGCAGCAACCATAAAGCTTTATGAGATTTGGGTGTTGGAGAGCAGATATCATGCCTATCTCATTGAGAAATTCACGATTGCCTTGCTTTGATTTAGGAGAATGCTGCTTCACGGCAATTATAATTCCATCCGACAGTATTCCCTGAGATTAATCATATGAATTTAAAACTCATAACTGATCATATGTTATTTCATTAAAAAAAAATGGTCAGCTCGAAAAGATATGAGTCCAAAACAAAGACACATGATGAATTTATCAGACACTTCCTTCACAAGAAATGAAGGATGAATTTATGAACATAATGTAAATTACCTTGTAAACTGGCCCAAACCCTCCTTCACCTATCTTATTCACAGAGTCGAAGTTGTTCGTAGCAACTTTGATTTTCCTTAAAGTGAAATGGCCAGTTTGAAGATCTAACCCATGCAATGCGAAAACAGAAACGGAGGTGTATATCAAGAGTGCAATCAAAAATAAAAATAAAAACTAAAGGAAAAGCACAGTTTGACAACAAACGGAGGAATGATCCATCTACATGGTCTCATACACATGCAATCCTACTTAAAAGAAAAAAGGTCAACTTTTAAGGTGTCATAGTTTACTGATAAGAATTCCACAAAAAGTATGAAGAAAACAAATAAATACGGTCTTAAATTAGGCATCATACTTGTGCGATGAATCAAAGAGTGACAAATTTCTACATGAGCAAACATGTCGATATGATAATCTCACCTAGATCTTTAACTTCTCTATCGCCAAAGAATCCTGTTAGCCAAAGGACTAGTAATATCAATACAAGAAGAACCACTAAAGCTACGGTGATTCCAATGATTTCTCCAGCTGATAGTCCAGTGCTTCCAACATCAAAGTCTACGAGCAGGAAAAAAATGATGGATTTATCCGCGAATGCTTCAATGACCACATAGGGAAAAATGATAGAGATCAGTACATTCAGCATTGACTTACTTGGTGTCACTGCAATAGCGGAAATAAGTGGTCCATAGACACCTCTATCAGGAACGTCCGTGGTTCCCTTCCCTGACCAATATAGATGAATTTCCAAAGTACTACCATTCACGTAAATGTTATCAAAATCTCTATATATGCCCTTCCCAACACCCCCGCTTCCTCTGCAATATTAAAATCCTTTAACACTTGATTGCCCTGTAGGGATAAAACAAGAATTCTGGTAAGAATAGATCGTGCTCTTGTCAAATTGTTGTGTGCAGCCGGCTTGTCAAGTGCCTCTACAGAAGACGATAACTCAGCATAACAGATGAACTTAAAATGATGATCGGGTGTCAAATTTCACTTCACTGACCTGTATCGATACATCGAATATACGTCTCCCAAGGCTTCTAAACGTTTCTTCGTTGGAATATTGAATTTCAGCAAAATGGAGTCGCACTTTGTAATTTCCTTTCGTCATGCAAAGGCCATAGTATCTTATCGACCAGGGGGAAAGGCGAGCCGTTTGGTAAAATTCTGAACCATTCGCATTTATAGAAAATGGGTTATTCGCTATGTAACTAGCGTTGGCTTTTCCCATATAAAGCCCAGTGCTGCTGTATGCCCACTTTTCTGAAGAAGCAGAAGAAGAAGAAGAAGAAGAGGAAAAAATCGATGGGCCGTTTGGACTAGTGTCCTCTTCATATTCACTCCCCTCAAAAGTCGTTTTGGTTCCTCCACAATTGATAAACAGGGAATGGTCTGCATATGTCGTTGGATCATAATGCATAAGACATGATAGGAGAGAAAAGTAGCTCGATGGTTTATGTTCAACGACGATTCAGACATAGTAGAACTCACACTGTGCTTTCCCACTACAAGGAAGATCCTTGTCCATGCACCACAGCCTTAATGGGATAAACCAGAAAGATTGTTGGTAAGATCATTTTTACATGCAATTATCAGCAATCGGTATAATTCTTAGTCAAAGAGACTTACGAGTTGTTTCCGTTAGATGCATAGCTGGAAACCAAATTACTGCAAAGCAACACAATGTGTTAGATAATAACTCTAGAAATGTGGGGACGAGACGAAACTATAAATTTTTTGCCTTAAGGGAGAATGTGCATTGACTCACACTTGTGATTCCTGACAACTGATAGGAGAAGAACCGTTGAAATTGTTGTAAGATAAGTCACTGCAGTTCATACCTTGACCTAGTTATTGCGCATATTCACCCCGTATATAATAATAGTACGAACAATCGAAGAGTGATATATCATATGTTAACCCCATGAGTATCGTACTAAGAATTATGGATTAAATCCTACAATCTACGACGATCGTATGGAAAACCAAGAATTGAGAACAGGATATGTTCATAGAAGACTAACAAATAATGCTTGCCGCTTGTTACCCAACCGGGTCTTGCTCCGAAGAAGGGAGTTGTTTGCTAGGAACCTACATTCACAAATAAAAGTTATGCAACACTTGTCTAAAGAATCGATCCGTATATGATACTAATGAGGAAGGAAAGTCGGCCACATATTTGCTAAGATATTCGAAGACGAGAATTTGTAATTACATGTAACCCAGAGCATCTCCCATCGTGTCGGGAACTTGACCGGTCAATGCGTTGACGCTAGGTCTCTACCCAAAGATGGGGAAAAAAAGGAGACAAATTAGATAGTTGTCTCGGGAAACTTGCAGAAGTTCATGTAATTTGATCCTCAGTATGAGGCCTTTCTCATATATGAAACGAATCACTTATTAGAAAATGCAATGATCCAAAATCTGCCAGTGCTTAATAACCAGCCCACTTAGACTTTGCAAAGGAAAGAAGATATAGCACACTAACATGTTGGGATCAACTAAGATATCCACCTCATTATAGCAACTTACAATGTTTTCAAACTTGTCCAGTTCCCAATGTAATGTGGAATAGAGCCAGTAAGCAAGCAATTTCTCATAATCCTGAGATGTGAAAAACAATAGTTAATAGTGATAGCTCTAATAAAAAGAGACAAAAGAAACAAATGAAATATTCATTATATTGAGCTCACAAAGTCTTCATCCTGTTCATGCCTTGCAAATTAGGAAAGTTCGAACTTGGACCTTTCAAATCAGATATTCTCCTGAATGCATACAAAAAATCACTCCGTCACATATCATTAACATCCATTCTACCTTTTTTTTTCTAATGGAACACAAGCTTACAAGATTACAAGACACAAGAGAACAATTGCACAGGATCGAATGCTCACAACTCAGTCAAGTTTGACAACAAAGATATGCTTGAAGGAATAGGTCCCTCCATAGATGTGCCTTGCATATCCCTGAAGAAATTAATGGCATAATATAAGAACAACTTTTCAATATCTCATAAATCATATAAATAAATATTGTTTGCCCTAATTGAGAGGGATTGGGATACGCACAATCTTGTAATATTGGTCCAATTCCCAATAAAATTGGGTATCTTTCCTGATAATGTGCTTCCATCTATACGACTGCAAGTGGTCCATAAATCAAAATCCCTCAAAGGAAATTTGGTATCTTGAGAAATAAAAGGTATTATGAAGCCACTTACAAAGTTTGTAAGTTCTTCAGATTGCCAAAGGATTCGGGTATCATTCCCGTAAAATTATTAGCAGACAACTCGCTACTTAAAAGAAAAAAGTCCAAGAATAAGGAACATTGAAGGATCAAGTATCAATGTATAAATGTACATAACATGGGATAAACTGGATCTTCATCTCCCCAATCAAATGGGAACTATATTCCAGTCTAAGCGGAAACACTAAAGTAAATCGTTCATTTGATAATCTCTCAATTGAGAGAGCTCACAAACATGAAGAAAAGACTTCTGAAATGTGTTATCCAAGCAAAAGGCAAAAGTGTGCTAATTAATGTACTCAATTTACTTACAGTTTCCTTAATTGGCTCAAGTTGCCGATGTTTGGCTCAAGAGTGCCTTCAAGCAGGTTATCCTCCAGTACGCTAAGACAGGCATAAAATTATCACCATAAGATATAAAAAACTCTCAATACAAAGTTAAATGATTTATAGCAAGTCTTACAGCTCCTCTAGCGTGCTAATGTTGCCAATTTCCTTGGGAATACCACTTATGTGATTTCCAAGTGCTGACCTGAAGTACCAGATCAAAAACAAAATTATGCTTCTTTTAAAAACACTCCTAATTAAATCGTTATAATGTTATCCAATGTATGATAAGATTAACTTACAAAATTTTAAGTGGTATCCGAGTAAGAGTTGTGGGGAGTGATCCAAAGTGATGTAGTTAAGATTGAGGTTTTCGCTTGCAAAGAATGCTCACTTTAAAACTTTTACAATTCGCAAACTAAACTTCCGACAAATAAGTTGATTTAGTTTCCCGTGATTGCCGCATTTCTCAAACAAATACATGCTTGAAAAAATTGATAACTTGTTGCTTAAGAAAGACCAATCAATAATAATTGAAAACATTGTCAGTAATAAGATAAGGTGAAACCAGAATAGTTTTTACCTAACTCATAATGTGCATTTCCTTGACTTCCCCATGGAAATAAAGAACCATGGCCCATCAAGTACATTCAAGTTCTTTGGCCTAATTACCTTCAAGATCTCATGTAGTTGAGTATAACTTACATGACTCTTAGGTAAGTGAGGTTGCCGAATTCATCAGGAAATATCCCTATCAAATCAAGTCCCTTCAGCTGGCTAAGAAACGAAGAAGAATAGGTAAATTGCAATTGATGCACGTTGAAGAAGGATACCGAGATGGAAAAAAAAAAAAAAGTCATTTCAAACATACATTTTCGTGACATGACAAACCGTGTTGTTAATGAAGGAACAATCGCAGCTCACAATGCTTGTCATTCCTGAAGGCAAGGTCGTCACGTTTAGACCTATACCATCATTACATGATGTTTCGGTTACATTCCAGTATTTGTTTCGCATTTTCGTGGCGATTGTTTTTAGTGTATCAACTGCAAGGACAAACCAGAAGTTGAAAATCAATTACTAATGTCCATTGCTGGAGAAGTAAAAAAGACTAAAAACTAGAGGTAAGCGGTTCCAAGTTTTTTATAGGTTTCACCTGAAACTTAGAACTTACCCGTCGATACAGGTTCCTCATTTTTTGGAACCTATAACCTATCTATTAGATCTTAGAACTTGAAACCTACCTTGTCATAGATTCCAGAGTCAATTCCAATGCCTGATAGGTTCTTCTTTCTTTTCTTTTTTTCTTTTCTTTTTTTAGTTAAGCAAAACGAAAGTGAACGCTACAACAAAATGAAAGCTTCTCATCTATCAACAACAATGATCCATAAAGATGAACACATAAAATAAAATGAACAATAAAAGGTTCAAACCACGTAACATATAACCTAATTATAGAATTTCAATCATCAATATTCTAACCACTTGAAATCTAAAGAAACAACAATCATAGTTAATCACTTAATAATAATTTTACCGATGATAATTAAAATTACTATTAACTAAACTAAAATAATTATTAGAGAGCCTCACCACATATATTCATCCCGCTTCAACTAGTAAAATTTATTTACGATGATAATCTCTTCATTAAGATAATCGAATTTTTTTTATAAAAAAAAAAAAAAGAGATTAAATAAAACATTCAATCATTAAATATATAAAGAAAATTACAATATATAAAAATATAAACATCACTTTAGGTTCCGGTTTAGGAGAAAAATTATATATTTTACTTTAGGTTCCTAGTCCGGTTCAGTTCTCGGTCCGGTTCTATTCCCGATTCTAATTTAGTTCCTATGGAACCAAGAACAGAATTGGTAACCAGCGATTCCAATAAAAGTGGAATTGGGAACCGAATCATATCTCCCTAGAACCTAGAATTGGACCGGTTCCCATTGATCCGGTTTTTCGGTTCTTAGTTCTACTTTGGAACAATGCTCACCCATACTTAGAATAAGTTCAATTTGCAGACCTCAACAGAGAAGAGCCCGAGAGAGATTTAGGATCAGAGCTCGGAAAGCAATTATCCCAAAAACATAGGGCCACAGAGAACTTCTTAACTGCCATTAAAGGAAAGGTTTTAGTCATTCTCCCGTACCTTCATCTTGCGGCAAGAGTCGAGCATCACACTCGAAGACCGCAGAGCAAATCATGGCAAGAACGATGCAGACAGCCGCTCTGTAAACTGAACCCAGAGGCATCACCATCGTTAACGCGCGCGACACCGACCCAAACACCGACCTCGATCTCGGAAGAACGGTTTGCGAGCGCAAAACGACACGGGAATGCTGCCGCGACCACGAACAGAACAGAGCGAAGAGACACCGGACGGAAAGGAGTGATTTTTTGGAGAGGACGTGAGATGAGATTTTTCGAGCGCTTTGTGTTTGTCCGAAAGAGAGCAACGACTGAAGATTTATCGACTACAAGGACTAAACAGTTTCCTCGACATCATTTTTTGTGAGACTTTTGTCTTCCGGTGGCTCTTCCACGTTCAAAATACTTGTGTCTATTACAAAAGTGGTCCTGCATTATTTAAGTTTTAAATTGCAATTAATGATTAACGTAGTAAGACTATCTCGTCGAGCATGTTCAACACGTTCATCCAACGACAAAAAATAAAAAACTCATAACTCTCAAAATATATTTCTTTTTCTGCATTATATACAAGCAGCCTGCCTTGAAATATTTTTCATTAAATACAGAAATAGTACTGGAGATATCCTAAACTTTATCTAAAAGCGGTTCGAGTTATTTAACTCTAATATCGAATTAATAATCAGAGTTCGACAGTAGAATGGGCAGTGTTGGGTTATTGATCGGATTGAAAAAATTATTCACTTAATTATTTTTCTAAACTGTATTTAAAATTTAGTGAAAATTTAGTATATACATGCTACAAAACATTAAGGGTCCGTTCGTTTCACGGAAAATGAGCCATTTCCGAAAAATATTTTCCAATGAGTCATTTTCCAGGAAAATGATAATATTTTCTGGTATTCGGCTAAAACTTGAAAATGTTTCGGAAAATATTTTCCGGTGTTCGATAAGGAAAATATTTTCCGCTCACCAGATTGGCGAGTGTGAGTGTCAAGCTCGAGGCTCGCCAAATCAATGATCGCGAGTTTGAGATCGACGAGCTTGAGGTTTACTTGATCCGATGACTAGCCAAGAAAGAAGAAGATGGGAAACAAAGAAAAAAAAAAAGAAAAAGGAAATTTAAAATAATTCGAATTAAAAAAGAAAAATAAAATTAAAAAATGATTCGATAAAAAAAGGAAAAAAGAAGAAGAAATGGGAGGAGGAAGTGAGGATTTGTAGAGGTGTAAGATAAGAGAGATCAAGTGAGGAAAATGTTTTTCACTTTTCAAAAGTGGAAAACATTTTCCCCTACTTTAAGAGACTTTTTTCCTTTGATGGAAAATATTCTCCCTAAGGAATTTATTTTCCGTGAAACGAACGCCGGAAAATTCAGAAAACATTCTTTGGGAACTAAAAGTAAAGTCAACACTACTCTGGAACCGACCGTGCCTTTTGCTTTGGACCTTGCAACCTGGGTGGGTCAGTCGATGTTAGATGAACTGCCACTCAGTGAGTGGGCCATGGGGCCCATTCAGTCGGATTGAATTTTTTAATTATTGACCCAATGTAATGGACGATCACCATAAGGTGAAATGATTCATTTTTCCATCTAACGATACCTCTTAAATCACTTAGGTTTAGGTTCAATTCATGACAAGAAATGCCACCAATAGCATAATTTTATTTGACTAGTGATATTGGGGTAGGCGCTTTTTTTTAATTCTATAATATTGTTGGTTTAATGATTTGACTTTCGCTATGAAAAAAAAAATTTAATTAAGATAAGATTGGCGGCACACTGTATATTTTATAGGTGAGATACTTCCTCCATAGCTCATAAAAAGGGCAAATTTCGAATGGTTACTAACTGTGTATTTGGTAATGGGAAGGCATCAGAAGGTTTAGATTTTTGTTATAGGACGTAAGGAGGTTTAGACTTGATTTAGGGGGTGAAGAGATTATCTATTGCATTGTCTTTTAATATGTGGTCCTCACTTTGGAACGTGATTCATACGGAGACTTGCCTTTCAGCATCAAGTTCGTGCTGAATGTCAAGTGGAGGCTAAACATTAGAAAAATGACCCGAAGCAATTGTTGCTTTCATAGGTAAAAAATAATAAAGCTAGGATATAGCGAGATCAAATATAAATATTAAATACTTTAAATTTCAGGAAAAAAAAAAGCAAATGAAAGTTAACATTGAAGTTCTTTTTTCTTTTCTTTACATGAGAAAATATATATTGATAGTAAAGAAATCACTACATCAAATGGTGTAATTGGGGACATGTTTTGTGGGACCTATTTTTTCATGTCATGCCTCTGGGATGAAAAACCCAAACAGGCATATAATGTAACGTTTCCTACATGTCCTTGAATTTCGCAAATTGGGACGACTCAAATTTTTCTATACAAGCCACCAGACGTTTTCTAAAAGTCCCTATCAAATTTTTTTGTACAAGCTATCGATAGGCCAGTCAAATGGATGTATCAAGTAAGGTCAAAAATTGTTAGACTCAAATTGACCCCTTTTGTACGCAAATACAGATTTAGTGATTCATACCCTACTCGACTCTACCCAAATCCCCTTTTTAGCAATTTTTCTTCTTAAATTGTTGCCTTTGATTAATAGTCAATTTTATGGACCGACTTGTCGAATTAGTGATGAAGCTTGGGTCGGGTCACAGGCTAGAAATTCACATAACACGGGACCAATGTGGAGATGTGCATGAGCGTTACGCTAACAAACAAGAACATTTGTATGGACATGATCGGGGCAAGGTACGGTCACGAGACGACACTGCCGCATCTCCCGCAAGAACGCTTGCATGATGTTAACAGGAGGCGACAAAGTTTTGCGCGTTTGTCACGCGAGGATCGCATTCCTCTGTACTTTCAAAGCCCAGGACGTTTTCCCCACGTTCCATGGTGGGAAAATCAAAAGACGCCCTTGGTCTGAAAAGACAAAAGTGGACGAAAGTCAAAGATTTGAATCGAGCAAATTCAGCAAATATTCCAGTCGGATTCTATATTCCTACTAGCGTTTGCGAGACGTAAAGCCCGTCCGACAAGGCCGGGGCCCATTACTGGATCACAGGGTGTGGATTTGGGCTGATCTAGAGCCCAAATTTGACCCGATTCCACGGGCCGACCAGACCCGACCCGAAGCGAAGCTGGGACAAGGCCGAAGGGATCGAAAGGCTCCTCCTCTATCAGCTGCTGCTTCCCGCTTCATTTCAAGCTCGCGATCACAGCGTCGTTCGACTTCAATCCGTCTCGTATCGAGCTTGACGTCGACTCAAATCTCAGCTCGGAAAGGGAGGGCATGGATTCTTCCGACGCCAAAAGCTCAGCGAAGGCGGCCCCTGACAAACCCGGTAAAGTCCGAGCTTCGGGGTCTCCGTTTACTGCGGTGTCGGTCGAAGCCTCGCCCGCTCCCGCTGGCTGGCATGCATGAGCTCGTGTTATCTGAACCGCATTATGGTTTGATGTGAACGTCCGGCGGTTTTTCGGTGCGGGACCGAACGAGTTCGTTTCGGGTTGTGCTTGTGCCATTCAATTGATTTCGGTGAATGCATTGCAACAGATGGGGTGGACCGCGATTTGGGCGGATACGGGAAAAGGAAGTCTCTGCAACTTAGCGTCCGGGAAGACCGGCCTTTGGATTTTTGGCGAATAGTGTGTGGTATGTCCTTTTGCTGGATCTCGAGCTCCGGTTTTTCCCTTCTCAAAGCCGGTGGTGAATATGTAATTTGTCGATATTTTTTTTGGTTGCATCTTGAATTCTTCGCTGAATAATGAGTGAAAATGTTCGTGTTGAATTGGGTAGGCGAAAGTTTTACTGACAAAATGTTTTTGATTTATTTTCTCTTACTACTTCTTTCAGCTGTAGTAGCATAAATGGTAAAGGAGGACTCTTTTGCAGTGATTTTGATCAAGTTTCTCCCTTCTTATATGCACTTCCTCTTCTTTTTGTACTGTCCCATTTGGTAAAAGACATCACACTGTGTGTTTTTCTTGACCTTAGGAAGACATTCCTCTTGTATTAATTTGCCAGGAAAACTTGAACGGCGAACTAATTGCTAGTAAATCTTGCAGAAGGCAAGCAGAGTTTTCTTTGATTGTCTGATTGTGTTTCATTGACTCTACAGAGGGCGTTGTTGCTGGAGGTACTGCTGGTGTCGTTGTTGAAGCAGCACTTTACCCAATTGACACCATCAAAACTAGACTTCAGGCAAGATTAAATCCTTAAGTGCTCACCGATCCTTTTGTTTGCCTGTTCCCTAATTGGCACACTGCACAAACTTCTTGAGTGTGACTTGGTAGTTGGGAGGTTGTTGCAACAGATAGTGTTGTTTAGCTCTTATTGCTGCAACTCTAGTGACTGGAAGTTAATTTTCTTTTGATGAATATTGGGCTGTTTGCCACCACCCACCAAGCAGCATATTTTTATCTGGAATACTGCCTTTTTATTGCCATTGTTCTCCTTATCTAATTGTTGTATGACCAGACATTAAAGCAATGTTAACTTCAGACATATGCAATTTATTTTGTTTGAATACTGCTGGTCACTTCAAGTTTCTTAACACTCGAAGCCCTTCTATGTCAATAATCTCAACAGAAACAGCTAGAATTTCAGCTGAAACCTTTTGAACCGACAGGAAGTTATAATTTAATCCCCTGTATTTTTGGCAAATCGTTTAGATAACCTCTTTGATTGAAAAATATATACTTCGCCCCTTTTAAAGCTATCATTGCATGAAGTTTGTGATTCATCTTGTTTTGGACCGTATATGAGTTGATTTTGTGCACCATAACCCCATTGTCTAATATATGTAGAGAATCTGGATGTGCAAAATGTAACACTTAATTACTTAAAAGTTCAACATTTGACAATGGTTTTAGCAGGAAGAGTTGTTTGGAAAATGTAGGTTGGATGGCAACTTTTTACTTCATTTTATATCATTGCATAACTTCTTTCGCTCTCCTTCTTGAATTGGTCATTACTTTACCATAGTAGCTTAACTTTGGTTCTTTGCATTATGTTCATTGGCTGCAAATGACTGATGTTAAGGCAGCTCATGGCGGTGGAAAAATCGCATTGAGGGGCCTGTACTCTGGCCTGGCTGGGAATCTTGCTGGTGTTTTACCGTAAGTATTCATAGTTGTAATACTGCCTCAGATTATTCTTGGAGGAGCAAAGAGCAAATAGCTAGGATAAGCTTTCCATGAAGCTTGTTATGTGACTATTGTCTCCTCTATCTTCTCATCATTTGGCTATGAAGTATTAAATGATGAAGGCGACATTTCCTTATCAAATTGAATTGACAGTCAATTCTGACCTTCTGAAGCTGCATATCAAAGGAAATAACAATCCTATAACAGAAGCTATGGGAGAAAGGACCCAGAATATCTGCATCGAGACTCAGTAAAATTACATCACTGAGATGAAGATGATAGTTTTCTGTGTAGTCTAATGTAGGAAAAGTTATGTTAAAAAATGCAATATTGTCCTTCTAAAACTGCAAAGAAAAATTATTAGTTGCTAACCTGTAGGTACCCCGTTAGGAGCTAGGGATAAAGAGCATGGCTTTTTTGCACTCAAAATCCCCTAGATTAGTGTTTCTGAGTTGCACATATTACTGAATCATGATGACACTTATTAGAGGATGCAGATGGAGGGAAAATTTTAGTTTTTCAGTGACGTTCGTTCTCTACCCCTCAATTTTCTTTCTCTCCTCCCTAGTTTCCAAACAACACATTAGGCTTGACAAGGGATTATCACCCATAAAGGATGTTATGAAGAAAGTAGCCCACCCCACTAGTGGATTGAGCCTTATTATGTTATTGCCATAGTAAGTTATTTTCTTGCATATGCTTCCAATGAAGCTTGGGTTTTATAATAGGTGATCCAGAACTTTGAACTGTATTTGCACTCACATAAATGTAAATTGTACCTCCCTAGGTTATAAATAGGAAAAATGGGTAGGCTCTCTCTCTCTCTTTTATAATAGGTGATCCAGAACTTTGAACTGTATTTGCAGTCATATAAATGTAAAATTGTGCCTCCCTAGATTATAAACAGGAAAAATGGGTAGGCTTTCTGCTCTCACCCGAATTGAGAGAAATGACCTGAGAAATCCTGGAGCAATAAATCTAGGCTGAGGTCCTTCTGGTTATACCACAACCAACTGGGTATGAAATGAAAATTTTCATTCACCGGATTGTTCGGCTTTTAATCATTGTCATTTAGTTTTCAGATGGAGGATACATGGTATTCAGAGTACTCTTTATTGTTGGTAAAGATGTTTCAAAAGAAATCGTGGCATGACCTCATAGTTTATTACTTGTACAATCGAATGTGGCATTTTTTCTCTTTGCATTTTGTTCATAAAAGGATGCATATTGTTTCCTGTACTTTCTCTTATGTTAGTGGTTATCCTATATGATGGAACAATTGGCTGAGAAGTTGGTAAGAAGATAAGCTGGTTATGTAGCCTTGCTTGTTTGCTGACTGCATTGCAGGAGCTGCTCATATGACTTCCATAAGTGTCCTATTCATATGATGAGTGACAGAATGCTTCCTGTTTGACTTCTCTATTTGTATGATGGATTAAGGGGCATTTTAGTGTGCTTTAGGCTGCAAAACAGGCATGTACATAATAAAAGCAGAAGTTGTCCTGGTTTATGTACACCTAGTTTACAACATAAGAAAATTTCCATTTTCTTTGATGGCATATTGGCAGTTTTAAGTTTGTTAAGGTGGCTGTCTTCGAAATCATGTACTGTGGAATAACTGATGATTTGTGCAGGGCTTCTGCAATATTTGTTGGTGTCTATGAACCAACGAAACAGAAATTGCTAAGGACCTTTCCAGATAACTTAAGTGCGCTTGCTCATTTGGTAATTGTTGAAACCCTTCATTAATCATTTCTCTTGCAATTTGATCTTCCTCAAATATTTTCCTTGTTGGTAGGTTCCTTAGTTCTGGTACATTAGAATTCATTGCTTGTGCATGAAATTTTTTAGATTTGCTTTCATCGCACTGCAACCCCCCCCCCCCCCAAAAAAATAAATAAATAAATAAATAAAATAAAACCAATTACAAAGGGAAAAAAGAAAGAGAGAGATATACAAATCACCAAAAAGAACACATTTTCCTGGATGATAGTCTTTTACATGTCTTGGTATATTCTAGTTCTTTTTCATCACCATGCCACACCTGTCATCTAGAAACTTATGGGGTTCGTCATTAATATCAGTTGGTTTGGTTACAAATTTGCCGTAGATGGGGTATATTTTTGGGTTTGATGCATTCGTTCTTACCTTCTTTTTGTATAATTCTTTATCTTGAGTATCTAGATAAGGCTGTATATTGTATTGAGATATCCTTGAATATTCTTCAGACTGCAGGTGCGCTTGGGGGGCTTGCTTCTTCTCTTGTTCGTGTACCCACTGAGGTATAAAAAGTCTTTTGACATTTTCATTTCAGCTCCTTCTGAGTCAGGTTGTATATAACTGTGTATTTCCAGGTGGTTAAACAAAGAATGCAGACTCGGGAATTTGCTTCTGCCCCTAGTGCTGTCCGTCTCGTTATTGCCAGAGAGGGTTTTAGGGGCCTTTATGCAGTATGTAGACCTCAATGTATTTTGGAAGATCATTCAAATTTTTTACTACTCATCACTTATTCATCATTGTCGATAATGTAGTCTTCTGTCTTCATTTTTACTCCCTGAGTATAATTTGAAATTAAGCAAACAATGCATAGTAATTTGCCTATACAGAAATGTAGGTGAGCTGAAAAGCTTGTAATTTCTGAGTTCTGCAAATTATCTATTTTTGTTTGTCTTGAAAAATTCAAGATGATGTATGTTAATTTTTCCTTCCCAACCTAGGGATACGGGTCCTTTTTATTGCGAGATTTGCCATTTGACGCGGTTCAGTTTTGCATTTATGAGCAGCTTCGCATAGGCTACAGGATTGTGGTAAGTTTTTCTCCTCTCTTTTTCTGTAGTACGTAGCATATAATGGATTTCAGCAATTTACTTTTGGAGAGTTCTAGTTTAATTGAGGTTTACGATCAGCCAACCCTAGTTAATAATAATTCACCAATTAATTGCGGTCCATGGTTTACAAGTTCTCCTTGTGTAATACAAGCAAGTGAATGAGGAAAACATTTTCTTGTTATTAGCTTGAATAAATGAAACAGCTATATGTGTCATTAAAGAGCAGTTTGTTGTTGTCATCATACATTCAGAGGACATGCTATGGTCTTGGATGTTGTAATGTTTTTATTAAAAGAAAACCAAGTTTTGTATGCTTTAAATTGATAAAAACATGTCAAAACCAAAGAAATTTCTCGTACATGGGCAACATATTGCTCTCGTGATGTCATAATTCTTTTGATTCATTGCAGGCCAGGAGAGAATTGAAGGATCATGAAAATGCTATGATTGGTGCCTTTGCTGGTAAAGTTTCTGCCTGTGCTTTTTTTTTTTTTTTGACCAAATACCTGATATACTTGACTATCATTCAAGGTTATATCTTTTTTGTTCTCATAGACTGGGTTGCAATCTGGCTGACTATTTTATTTGAAAACTTTGATTTTAGAGTTAAGCTACACATGTAGAATGCAAATGCAAACTATTGTCATGGTAAAAAATGAAATAGCAGTAACCTATGCCTTCATGTTGAAGATTGCAGATGTACAACCCTTAATCAAGGTTATCAACAGATAATCAACGGCCTACATTGTTACTAACTGAAAATGTAGAACTTTTGGCTGTTGATAAGTGGTTGATGTTGCTTACCATCAAAAACCAGATTGATTTAAAGAGAGATTTAAGTAAAAGATTAAAATGATGAAACCTCAATACTGTATGTAATTAGTAATGTCTTGTGAACTGGAGGGATTGGAATAAAAATTTACTCCCTCCATCAGAATTACTGGGATTCCAGATTTCAGAATTTCTGTGACATAAGGGAATACATCAAAAGTAGAATTACCATCTATTAGGTTTATACTTGACTATAGTTTTTAAAGGGGTACTACATCTGCTCTAGATACTGCTACTTATTTGATTTATATCGACAGTCTAAAATTCAGATATTCTGTCGGAGCTGCAATCCATCTGTGATGCATGACTAGCTGTTACTGTAATCACTGTAATCACTGTCCTAAAATATCATAACACCTGGCAAAGTATTTGTCATTTACTTTCAGTACAAATGTACTGCTACTTTGTTTTGTAACACCTCCTCTTGGTTTCAGTTCCAATGAGGCAACCTTGTTGGTAAAATTCAAGCCCGTCCTATTAGCTGAGAGGCTAACTGCAATATGAAGATATCTTAGGTCGTAAACAGCATCAATTGGGGCCTGCCCATTATGGAGTATCACTCCCTCCTTGGCTCATTCCTTCCGAATTCATGAGCCTAAATTTTAGATTTATTGTTAGAAAAAGCCTGGTTAAAGTGGCTGGATAATTGGCAGATGACAAGTTTGCTCTCAATGTGGACTTCTTAATTGAGATTGTCATGCTTGTAGGTGCGATTACTGGAGCCATAACAACTCCTCTTGATGTGATAAAGACTAGATTAATGATTCAGGTAGTGGGCGTGTTTATTCTTTTCTTCTTTGTTTTGGTTCCTTTATTGTTGTATAGCTGCATTTTGGTCCTCAGTCATTCTTGATGCTTGTTTTATTTGTCCTTCGAGTATATAGGGAGCAACAAAACAGTATAGAGGTATTTCCCACTGTGTCAAGAACATTATCCAAGAAGAAGGACCTGCTGCTCTTATGAAGGTTTGACCACTTTCCATGAGTGCATTCACATCATAGAAGTTTAGATTACTGCCTTCTTCATGTCTTATACCACAAGAAGAAAAATTAGCATGAGTGCTGGTTGATTCATCTATTTTTTATTTGGTTGAGGGTTTCATTATGTCTCACCACTTGCTTCAGGCCATGTAAGCTTCTCGGGTATTGCCTATTGTCCTGTTAATTTAAGGAATAATCTGAGGCAATATAGATATATCCATACTAGCCTTGCGTTATTGTCTACTTTTTGAAGTAATCGTACCATGCTATCCCAGCATTTCCAAGTTCCGCTAGTATGTCTTCAATTCCACAGAAGTTACTCTAACACCATGTCAAATCAAATTTCAGTTAGAGTGGAAATAGATGAACTACCATTGAGTCTTGTATACCGCTTGAAGTTATACTAGGTGTCTGGACAAAACTAAGTTTAAGTTTGGATCTATGGAGAGATGGACTTGTTTTAAGTAATCAGAAATTTTCAGATCATGGAGAACTTTCTTCTGTTGACATGTAACCACTGTTGTACATATGAGGAAGAGTTGTTGACTGGACATAGATAATGACATGTTTCATATCATGTGCTGCAGGGAGTGGGACCAAGGGTACTTTGGATCGGTATTGGAGGTTCGATATTTTTTGGTATACTTGAAAGAACAAAGCAGATACTAGCTGATAGGCACTCTAAGTCTCAATAGTCATCTTTGTTTGTTTTTTATGATCCTTGCAAAGCGAGGCTAGTTTTGGAAGTTTAGGCCATCAATTTTCATACATGTAGTTTATGTATAATCAGTCATATTGACAATATGACTGATCGAGTTGAGAGAAGGCGGCCATTTCCTTTTTGAGCTGGGCCATATCGATAAGCATTCAGATGCCTTTGGTAATGGAGATCTAATATGAACACTCATTTTTTTCCCCGAGGAATTTATTTTCTTCCTTGTACTTTTGAAAGTAGTACTGCATATGGACATGCGTCCATATGTCGACCTACCTTAATGAATTCAGACAATCTGTCAGCTTACCATTCTATTTGATTTTGCAATGTTTTGTGCTCTGTATAATCCGGGTTTGTTGATGACCCATGCACCACCAAGCCCGATAGAGAGGCCCTCGTTTTGAGTTTCTTAAGAACAAAGACGTGAATTTTTTTTACACCGGGCTCATAGTGATGGTAAGAATAAGTGACCAAATCCCAAAATAGTAATATACAGCATTCAATAACAACAATGTAAAATATTGGTGAGTCGATCATATTTCACGTTTAAACGTGATTAATGAAGAACTGTCACTGACATTCCTACTTCTGAAAGCGTAAGAATGTGAGGACGTTTGCAGCAACATTCAGAACATCATCACCAATCATCATGGATTCTATAAGTTGACAGTTAAAAGGGATGACAGAACCCCGACATGCCATCCAGAGTCGCTCCATCTTGAGTACCATATCTTTCCCTATCATGGATATTCAAGATGACAGGCCGATAACTAAACCACAGTTCTTAGATTATTGGTTTATATTCGTTGCATTTTGGCTTGATTTTTTTCTAAACCATATACCCAGCCAATAGATCTCATGATTATGCATTCCTTCCTTTGGATTAAAAATATCCTATAGCCAAAAGATAGAATCCGTAAGATAATTTTTTACTTCTTAATACAAATTGCAACGTGGAACTATACAAAGTTGATACCTGTCAGATAACACCTTGATAATTCTGAAATTACACAAGTGCTGAAATCGAGAGCCGGACTGTCAATCTTTAGTTGGATCTTTCAGAACCAGAAAGTAGAGCAATCAAACCATAAAAACTTAGAAAGTACACATCCAATTACACGTAGGAGAGCCTCTTTTCACCCCAAATCAACGTTGATAAGAACTAAACCATATCATAAACGATTAGACTACAAGTCTATATACCCCCTACACATCCAAGTGAAAGAGGCAATAAATCATGCCACATAAGCATCTATTGGAAGCACAACAGGCGAGTACATTTAAGCCTCAGGTCTTCTATGCAATCGAGGTTGCCGTGTTTTTGCTTTCAAGTGAATCGACAGCACAGCCTTCAAAATTTCAATGTTCTAAGCTTGTCTGAAAGTAGTGTTACACAAAAAATAGTCAAGGTAAAAATACAAAATGAATACAGTACTTGAGGAAAGGACAAGGCAAGGCATTTAGGACTAGCCGTAAGAATGTCTTGCAGGTAATGCAGATCATTTAAAGTTCACATGCCAGGAATTGGTCCCCATTCAATAAAACCATTGTCGATCAGACGCAATTACAAAATTCTTGCTAGATATGTGCATGAGATGCATCCACACTTCAACAAAATAGTTCCCAAGCCTAAGTATGAAACAGGGAGCCATCACGTCCTATGGGGTTGATCAGTTCTTTTAAACTGCCATGCCCATTTTGCTCCCTCAAATTGATGCGCTTCACCATATATGCTGAAACATCATTACAAAGAGAAATTTCAATTATCAGCTCTTTTTTCATTAATTTAATTGCAACGGAGGACAAGTGTTGTGATAAATCAATCTACGCTCTTTAAAGTTTAGTATTTTTCTTTTGCACTGTCAGAGCTCAGGACATAATCAACATAAGAACTTTCATGGAAGTACTTAAGAATCTCCTAACAGCAAAAGCAAAGAAGTAAAATGTCCCGATTAGAGTTAAATGGAAGTAGGTGACTTATCAAAGGAAATTCAGAAATTAGAAATTTGCATGAGACAAGATTTAGAAAAAGGGGAGATAACCCTCCATACACGATGGTCCATTATTGCCACGCTCTGTGTCTGTGCGCGCGCGTGCGTGTGCGAGAGAGAGAGAGAGAGAGAGAGAGATTATAAGGATCAGACTGTTCATTTACCTTTTGCAGAACGTAGTTACATAACGTGAAGTGTTGTAAAGAAGGAACCACATCAAGACAATTACCAGAGTATCTGTGGACGTTTAGGAAACCCCGAGATGAACATGAAGGAATGTAAGATGCAGAGATGAAAATATAATTATAAGCAACAATAACAACTATACCACGTATCTCAAAAATGACTTACATAATCAACTTCGACGGGTAGGAGATTCACAATCCTAACTAAATCAGCATGCTTGCCTTAACAATGACATTAAAAGAACACAACTCATTTGAACGGCCTAAAATTCTTGATAAGGTGCAGCATGGAAGTCATAGCAAGCAAGAAATGTCTTGTATACATCTAGTCCTAATTAAGCTTCATGTAGAACTCCATAAGTTTCATTGATAAACTAACAGCATAATACCATGAGAGCACATTGACTGCATTCACAAACAAAGAGTACATGAAGCACCACATTTGATAGAGGTGAAAGAAATTTTTAGGATACTGAACAAATAGCGCTCCCACCAATCCAACATGAAGAGACCGAAGGTGACATTGTAAAGGTAGATCTTACGTTGAATCCAATTCATGGCTTTCACCTGCCACCAAAACGACATGCCAAAACGTAGCCATCAGCAAGGTATGCAGATTTTCTAGCATTGGTCATCAAACAAGCAAAAACTTTCTAAATTCCAGGAAAAAAATGAATAGAAGAGCAAAATGCTATCCCCCAAACAAAAAATCGATTCGGATCCGTAGATAACTCTCTAGTCAAATTATAAAGAAGGGGTTCACGAAAAAGATCGAGCCTGGCTTAGCCCAAAAACTCATTAATCGGGTCAGATCATCATTCATTCGAAAATTCATCAGTTACCCATCATTTGAAAATATAGAAAGACCAGAAATTTAAAGATGTTGGCATCCCAGTCAAACGAAGACCACGCGATTATAAGACGAGCACGAATCCAGAACAAGAACAAGCGTGCCCACAAGAAGTAAAGTCGAATTCCAGAGACCGATTAACCCCCGCGACAGCAAATCCGTCCAAATTTCCTAATCAACGCAAGAGCTGAATCGGAACTAAGGTTTAATAAGCTCGCGAGGCGGACGCCGGCGATCTTGAGCCGCGAATCGGCCAGCAATCTGGAAGGAGAAGAGAGATTCGAGGCGACAGAACGACCGCAGGAGATTCTTACCGAATGCCAATTGCTTCACTTCGACTTCGCCGCTCCAAATGGAACGAGAACCACGAAAACGGGCGGCGTTCGGCGGCTGGTCGTCGTCGGCGCGGTGGGCGCCGGCCGTCGGCTCGGTCAAACCCGAATTCGGAGAGAGAGAGAGAGAGAGAGGAGTCAAGGACGAGGCAAGGAACGTGATGTCGGAAATCAAAACAAGCAGCTTTTCTCCGGGGTTTAATTTCTTTGTTTGAATTTTCTTAAAAAGTATTTTTCTGAAATGACTTTTTTTCTTTACTTAAATAAAAAATGGGCTTTCTCTGAATTTCTTTAGCTTTGAACAGAGGCCCACAAGAGAGAGCCGATTGGGTTTGCTCAATATAAAAGCCCAAAGCAATGGTGGATTTAAGGACCATTTGTTCTCTCTTTCTCTCTCTCTCTCTCTCTCTCTCTCTCTCTCTCTCTGGGATAAGTGTATTGCAAATCTTAAAATTTATCATAAAAGTGCAATTGAATCCTAAAATTTTTAAAAAATATAATTGAATCTGAAAACTTATTTTATAAGTATAATTGAGTTTTAAAACTTTCAAAAAGTATAATCAAATCCTTAAAATTATCAAGTCGATGGAATCAAGTCCTTCCATAGACCTTGTTCAACTTGATAAATGCAAAATGCTAACAATTTTTGGGACTTATTATACAAACTTGACAAATTTTAAGATTTGATTGCACATTTTGAAAGTTTTAAAACTCAATTGTACTTTTGTGATAAGTATTTTAGAACTTCCAGGACACTTATATTTTTTTTTTACTTCTTATGTTTTATTTATATTTCACGAAAAATGTTTTCCATGGAAAATACTTTTTAAATTTTTCTTGAAAATCATTTTCCTCACTTTTTAAGACAAAGTCCTAGCTCTCAAGCCAAAAAGTCTTTGGAATTCATTTCACTGAGGCGCCAACCCAACCAACACGAACAAGATTCTCACAAGGCTTGGAGCAGTTCTCCGTCGTCCTCTATAAAAGATCTACTCCATCCAATCTCGAAGTGCAAGTGTTCTTTCTGTGGAGTACACTCACAATCCCTAAAAACTCGCGAATGAACATGATGTAGCGAAGCAATTGTTTCCACATCATCTGTTCTCTCCTTAGGGTTTAATGGTTATTTATTTCTATGATGTGAATTCGAAGTGAATGAATGACAAGAAACGAGCTTGCTTGCTGGTTCATGAAGCTTTGTTAAGGGCATAGCGATGGTGCTTGTGGGAGGCCACATTATAGTGCAGATCCTTCCGACGGCTATTAATTACCTTGCTTTGATTCACGCAATATATTGTTAGTCGAGCTTGTTTGTTGTACTTGGCTGCTTCGTTTATTAAGATTAGTGGCTTAAGTTGCTTAATGTTTGGCAGTGGAAGTCCAAGAGGCGGATTTTTGTGGTCCAATGCGTTGCATTGGCAGATTTTTTTGAACAAAATTGGGTGTCCAAATCGTTATTTGTATATTCGCTTTTGCTATGATTTATCTCTGTTTTGATTCCCTTACTACTTTTGTATTGTGAATACTCATAATGGCTTTGGTCATGTATGTGTTGGCTAGCGATGAAATTTTGTGGTGGCCAAAAATGCAAACTAAAATGTGTGTCCAATGTTCTCAATATGAACAGCGTATATGGTTCTCGAATACACGAGCTCTATCGTTCAATTCGTGTAAATACTTACGAGTATTTGGTTGGTATAAGAATATACGATAATACATGTATTGTGTTGATGAGGACCGAGTTTAGTATGGAGTTTCATTAAGTTTTGATTTACAATGTTTAAGTATATAGGAAAAATAATGGAATGAGCGAAGGAAAATGTTTTCCTTACCAAATAACTAATTACATTTTCTAGTTTATTTTTAGGTTTCAATCAAATACCGAAGAAATTATTATTTTTCTTAGAAAATGACTTTTTAGAAAATATTTTCCAGAAATGTTACACTTTCCAAGAAAAAATGGTGTGTAAAACTGTATTTCTACTCTTCTTATGCTATATAAATGATTAATTATTTCGATCATAATTCGGTTATTATCTTTTTATTTAAAATTTTACATCAGTTCAAGTTTTTCCAATTTATTTTTAATTTCAACTCAAGCGGGATTGTTCACCGTGTTCTTGTACACCAAAATATCACGATGTGAGTGATAGAAAAATCATGTTTCATCTAGTTTATTATGGCCATGGAATCTAAATCTCGTTTATTAGAAACAATGAAAATATATGGCATCAGAATCTTACTCACTAGAGACAAAACAAAACAAAACAAAACAAAAATGAAAATATACGGCATCGGAATCTTACTCACTAGAGACAAAAAAAATACAAAACAAAACAAAAAGAAAAAGGAAAAAGGAAAATGTCTCGCCTTCATGTCATTTTCTCAAGCTGTGACTTGTTCGATAAGCTAACAAATACGACGCGGTCATTGCTCTAGTGTCTTGATCAATCAATTTCTTTTTCCTTTTTTTTTTTATCATTTTTTATGGGAGGGTCAGCTTCGCCTATCTCAACACCTGTCAACTAAGGAGAAACCAATGATGCCGCCAAGCCCCAAAAACTTATCGAGAAAAGCAATGAAACAAATGAATAAACTACGGTGGATCGAATTTTAATAATTGACTCAAAGTGGGACCAATTTCGAGAGTTATTTAAGGACTTCCTATTTTTGACTTTTAATTTTAATTTTATTTCTTGCTTGTTATTCCACATAAAAGAAAGTTAATCCAAAAATCAGAGTTGGTAGAGACTTTCTTCTAAGCTAAACATTACTTTGAAAATTCTTGTCCTTTTTTTTATATGAAAGAAGAAAAGGCACAATCTTATCGGACTGATTCTCTATTGCATTACCATCAAAGAGATAGAGAGAATCAAGGAAAGTCTATCCAGCACCAACCCACACATAAAAAAGTACAGAATGTGATGCACAAAAGGGGCCCCTCTAGAAGACCTAATCTCTAAGAGTATAGCACCCATAAAAATTTAAACTTTACCAAAAAGAAATGACGTCCTACTCTCTAAACTGTTCTAACTTTTATCAAATTGATTTCGACTCCTTATCGTTATTTTCAAGGCCAACCGACATGATTAATTACAGTTAAAGTATGCTCCCATTCGCTTAGTGGGAAAAAAGTTTACCATCAGAGTAGAGAATGAACTCATGAGTCTGCGTAAATCTGCTTCAATCGCTCAAAATTATACTTGAAAATTCTAATTAACGTGGAAAATGCTCAATCAAGTAATTAGAGAAAAAAAAAGAGGAAACAAATCCACGTCCACAGACGTGTATCATGACGTCATGGCATTAGAAAAATCGCAGATGGTACGTTTTGTTCTTTTACTTTGGGCACAAATTGAATTTTCCAACGAGCGTCAGGAGGATCAATTATCCATAGATTCCATACGATGGTCCACGTGGCCGGTCTTCCATTGGTTGGAGCGTTGGAACGTCATTGAGCACGCAGCAGGAGGAAGAGTTGAACTATTTCACCCATCGTTCTCGGTGCTCTGTTCTTCTCCTTGATTCCCTCATTCTCCCACCCCCCCACACTCTTTGTCTCTCTCTGTGTGAATATATTCTTGGTTGGAGATACAGAGAGGAAGAGAGTTTTGGTGATGAGAGCATGGCCAGATCAGAGGGCTCAATCTTTAAGCTGTGCTTCTTGTGTTCCGTGATCGCGAATCTCTTCTTCGGGGTGAATCTCTACGTGGGTCGTCGTGGCATGGGGGGGTGGAAGTGGAGCAGCGACGAGGTGAACATCCAAGGCCTGAGCTGGAGCGGGAGGGCGGCGGCGGAGGCCGAGTCGGCGGCGGCGCGGGAGTGCTCGGGCCACGGGAGGGCGTTCCTCGACGGGGTGGTCGCCGACGGGAGGCCGGCTTGCGAGTGCAACACGTGCTACGGCGGTCCGGACTGCTCCCTCATCTTGCCCTCTTGCTCTGCGAATGCCGACGGGTTAGTTTCGACTTTCTACGTCTCGATCAATCCCCAGCAAACGGTCAAATTAATCTCGTCGGGTCACGACAACGGCCACATGACTACCCCCTTGGGGAAGAAACACTCTGACAATTCTCAATTATCTGTTGTTTTAAGTTCAACTCGTGGCAATCATTTACTAGAGGACATGAAATCCTTTCTTTCCTGTTTTACGTCGTTGGAACATGCGCAGAATTCACTGAACTGTTACTGTAATAAGGATAGCTGATGGTCTCATCCCGAATTGGATTTGGAACAGAAGGATTTCATGAGGTTTCACTGAATCAGTATTCCTAATGACCCTTTGAAACATTCTGTGTCATTTGTGGGATGCCAATGTGATGGATGAGGACTCAATTGATTCTTGTTTTTTTCTATTCTGGGAGAATACAATTCCGGCGCCGAAACTCCACAATTTTCTCCATCTTTTCATGGGGTAAAAGATCGGTGTCTATATCCTATCATGATAGGGGTGCTTCTTTAAGGATGCACACACGGTACGAACATGTAACTTTTGATTACTATGTCTTCCGCAGATAGAATTAAGATGCGTACGTGTAACTTTTCACCTCAGTTTATCATTCGAGTTGTGAAAAGTGACATGTTCACCTATGGGATCCCCATCTTCAATACGATAAACAAGTTATATGCCTTGAGCGCGATTCTTTGTTCTTTCACATTTTGTGAAAATTCATGGATCAGCGGTTTACCTGCACATGTCCCTTATGGATCGGAACCATTCTTCCACTCGGCACGTATTGGGCTTTTATGTTTCAGGCTTTCATGGTCTGTCAGGCTATCACACTTCGGGTATGCGAAAGTTAACTCGTAAAATTTAAATCAACTTGTGTTGGTAATAGTTTAAGGTTGGAGCGGCATTTTCCACTCTTTTGAAATCTCCTTAATTCACGGTCCTTTAATTTTATTTTATTGTTTGGTTGCAGGGGAGATCCATTGTTCTTGGAGCCATTCTGGAAGCAGCATGCAGAGAGCAGTGCAGTAGTGGTGGCGGGGTGGCACAGGATGAGCTACTCCTTCAGTGACCAGACCTTCTTGTCCCGAGAACTTGAGTCTCTCCTCAGGAAGCTGCACTCCCAGGTTGGGAATGCCATCACAGACGACAAATACATTTTGTTTGGTGCTGGCTCTACCCAACTCCTCAATGCTGCTGTCCATGCTCTCTCTCATCTCAACTCTTCATTTCCTGCTTCAGCTGTTGCCTCAATCCCCTATTATGCGGTCAGCATTTTTCCTTTCGCGAGCTTGTAATGGACCCTGTGTTTCGTCCTGCTCCATCCTTACGCTCAATTTTGACGTAATTTCACCATTCGGTGTTTTTCTTCTTCTTCACAGCTTTATCAAATGCAAACAGAGTTCTTCAACTCAGCAGACTGCAGCTTTCAGGGAGACCCGGCGCGTTGGAAGAACGCAACCAACACCACTGGAGACATCATCGAGTTCGTGACTGCACCGAACAATCCCAATGGACAGTTGAATGAGGCCATTCTCCATGGTCCTAATGTTAAAACTATTCACGACCGCGCTTATTACTGGCCACATTTCACCGGAATTCCTTCCCCAGCAGATGAGGACCTCACTATCTTCACTATCTCTAAGCTCACTGGTCATGCTGGTAGCAGATTCGGGTAAATATACCAACACCCTTAACTTTTTCCCCAGATTCTGATGTCTCCTGCTATATATTCACGGTTCAAATTGTACTTTGATGTTGCTGATTCAGCTGACTGTATCATTGCTTTCGGTAAAGTCTTCTAGCTTGCCCAGTGGAGATTAATTCTTTCATTGTTTACATTGGCTATAAACAGATGGGCATTCATAAGGAATGAAGAGGTGTACCAAAGGATGAACATGTACCTGCAATTGAACACGATGGGCGTCTCGAGGGACACTCAGTTAAGAGCTCTGAAGCTTCTGAAAGTAATCGTCGAAGATGGAGGGAGGGAAATATTCGAGTTCGGATACAGAACCATGACCAAACGTTGGGACAGACTGAGGAAGACACTGTCCATGTCAAACAGATTCTCTCTCCAGAAAGTAGCACCTGAAAACTGCACCTATTTCCAGAAAGTTAGGGAACCAACTCCAGGTGAGAACTTGCCACAACCCTATAACTTATTTACAACGCGAGGAGCAAATGTGATAAGATGACAGATCGATATAATTGTACAATGATTCGTCAGCAGCAATTTTTTTAAAATGTGGACCTAGTTTCTCTATCGACAACATGTGTCACGCAGCTTTTGTCTGAAAAATAGCCCAGTAATGCCCTTTGCAATCTTATAGACATATATTTAGAAGAGGATCTCTCTTATGTTACGCATCAGCAAAACTGTAGCCAAATTCCAAGGGGTGTCGATGTGAGTTCTCTCTTTCCCGTTTTGGCTGTATTCTTTTTCACAAATTAACTGGAGCATTTATGGCAGCTTATGCATGGGTGAAATGTGAGAGGGAGGAAGACAGGAACTGCATTGAGATCCTAAATGCAGCCAAAATCCTCGGTAGAGGAGGAAGCATCTTCCATGACGACGATAGATACGCAAGGCTGAGCCTCATCAGGAGTGACGACGATTTTGACATGCTGATAAGCCGTTTAGAGAGCCTAGTCTCCGGGGAAGATGGAGCCAAAATCATGTGATTGTGAAGAAAGAAGAACGGTCAATCTCACGTTGATCTATGATTCTAGACAAAGTGATTAAATCATAGGTATATCTCGTGTGAACTAGAGTGAGGGTCATGACTATTGACCTATTTAAAAAAAGAGTAATGTGATAGGTCTTAGTTTGTAAGATGGAGACAAGGTCATGTGATTGTGAAGAAAGAAGAACAGTCAATCTCGCATTGATTAATGATTCTAAATAAAGCGATTAAATCATAGATACATATCGTGTGAATTAGAGCGAAGGTCATGACTATTGACCTCTTTAAGAAAGAGCAATGCGATAAGTCTCAGTATGTAAGATGGAACCAAAACCATAAGATTATGAAGAAAGAACAACAGTCAATCTCGCATCGATTTATGATTGTGGACAAAGCTATTAAATAATAGGTGTATTTCTTGTGAACTAGAGTGAGGGCATGACTAATGACCTCTTTAAGAAAGAGCAATGTGATAAGTCTTAGTATGTAAGATGGAACCAAAACCATAAGATTATGAAGAAAGAACAACAGTCAATCTCGCATCGATTTATGATTGTGGACAAAGCTATTAAATAATAGGTGTATTTCTTGTGAACTAGAGTAAGGGTCATGACTATTGACCTCTTTAAGAAAGAGCAATGTGATAGGTCTTAGTTTGTAAGATGGAGACAAGACCATGTGATTGTGAAGAAAGAAGAACAATCAATCTCGCGTTGATATGTGATTCTAGACAAAGTGATTAAATCATACGTATATATCATGTGAATTAGAGTGAGGGTCATGACTATTGACCTCTTCAAGAAAGAGTAATATGATAGGTTTTAGGGCCCGTTTGGTTCGGCTTTTGGGGAATGCATTTGTAGAAATGCAAATGCCTTTGGGTGAAGGGGGTTTTTCGAAATGCAAATGTCGTTTGGTAAAATTTGCATTGAGAAACAACTTTGACCAAAATACTATTTGGTAAAATTTGCATTTGTAATTAACTTTTATTAAATTAAAAAAGCAAAAATATGTTTATATTTTTTTTAAGTCGACCACGGACCGTCGGATCCGGCAACCAAACCGCCTGAATAAAAAATATAAAAATATAAAAATATAAACATAAAATATATATAAAAAATAGATATGTTTATATAAAAAAATAGATATTTTTATATTTTTATATAAAAAATAAACATAAAATATATTTTATATAAAATATAAAATATATATTTTTATATAAAAAATAGATATGTTTATATTTTTATATAAAAATATAAACATTTTTATTTTTATTTTTATTCGGGCGGTTCGCACGACTCCTTGGCCAGCGGTTGTCGGCCTCCGATTGGCTTCTCCACCGGAGAGATGAACAATATCGGAAGTTGCATTCCGAAAATGCAACTTCCCAATGGACCTCTACCCCTCCATTCCCCCAAAGCCCTTTGAAGAGCTTTGGAGATGCAATAGCATCTCCCCAAAGTCCCCAAAAACTTGAACCAAACACTATAGCATTTGGCCAAACCCCTTTAGAGCCCCAAAGAGCATTTCAAATACTGAACCAAACAGGGCCTTAGTTTGTAAGATGGAGATAAGACCATGTGATTGTGAAGAAAGAAAAACAATCAATCTTGCGTTGATCTGTGATTCTGGATAAAGTGATTAAATCATAGGTATATATCATGTGAATTGGAGTGAGGGCCATGACTATTGACCTTTTTAAGAAAAAGTAATGTGATAGGTCTTAGTATGTAAGATGGAACCAAAATATTGTGATGGTGAAGAAAAAAAATAGTCAATCTCGCGTTGATTTGTAATTATGGACAAATTTACTAAATCATAAGTATATTTATTGTGAACTAGAGTGAGGATTATGCCAATTGACCTCTTTAAGAAAGAGTAATGTGGTAGGTCTTAGTATGAAAAGAAATCATGTGATTGTGAACAAAAAAGAAAACAGTCAATCTCACATTGATCTATGTGATTCCGGACAAAGAGATTTAATCATAGGCATGTTTCTTGTGGACTAGAGTGAGGGTCATGACTACTGACCTCTTTAAGAAATAATAATGTGAGAAGTCCTAGTTTGCAAGATAGAGCCAAAACCATGTGATTGTGAAAAAAGAAAAATAATCAATCTCTCGTTAACCTGTGATTCTGGACAAAATGATTAAATCATAGGTATGTTTCTTGTGAACTAGAGTGAGGGTCATGACTATTGACCTCTTTAAGAAAAAGTAACGTGATAGGTCTTAGTTACCAAAACCATGTAATTTGTTAAGGGGAACAAAAAAAAAAAAAAAAAAAAGCAATCATCTCCTGTTGATTTGTGATTATAGACAAAGTAATTAAATCATATGTGTATTTCCCGTGAACTAGAGTGACCATTGACCTCTTTAAAAAAGAGTAATGTGATAGGTCTTAGTTTGTAAGATGGAGACAAAACCATGTGATTGTGAAGGGAAAAAGAAAAAAAAAGTCAATTTCGCATTGATTTGTGATTCTGAACAAAGTGATTAAATCATAAATATATTTTCTGTGAACTAGAGTAAGGGTCATGACTATTGACCTCTTTAAGAAAGATAATGTGATAAGCCTTAGTTTGGAAGATGGAGCCAAAATCATATGATTATGAAGAAAGAAAAGCAGTCAATCTCACATTGATTTGTGATTTTGGATAAAGTGATTAAATCATAGTATATTTCCTATGAACTAGAGTAAGCATCATGACTTTGACCTCTTTAAGAAAGCACAATGCGATAGGTCTTAGTTTGTAAGATGGAACCAAAACCATGTGATTATGTGATTGTAGACAAAGTGATATGTGATTGTAAACAAAGTGATTAAATCTTAGGTATATTTCCGGCGAACTAGAGAGAGCATCGTGACTTTTAAACCTCTTTAAGAAAGCGCAATGTGGTAAATCTTAGTTTGTAAGATAATTGTGAAGAAAGAAAAACAGTCAATCTTGCATTGATCTGTGATTCTGGACAAAGTGATTAAATCATACGTATATTTCTTGTGAATTAGAGTGAGGGTCATTACTATTGACCTTTTTAAGAAAGAGTAATGTAATATCGGAAATCAAAACAAGCAACTTTTCTCCGGGGTTTAATTTCTTTGTTTGAATTATATTAAAATGTATTTTTCTGAAATGACTTTTTTTCTTTACTTGGGCTTTCTCTTAATTTCTTTAGCTTTAAACAGAGGCCCACTAGAGAGAGCCGATCGGGTTTGCTCAATATAAAGCCCAAAGCAATGGTGGATTTAAGGACCATTTGTTCTCTCTCTCTCTCTCTCTCTCTCTGGAGATAAGTGTATGCAAATCTTAAAATTTATCACAAAAAAAGTGCAATTAAATTCTAAAATTTTTAAAAAATATAATTGAATCTAAAAACTTATTTTATAAATGTAATTGAGTTCTAAAATTTTCAAAAAGTGTAATTAAATCCTTAAAATTATCAACTTGGTGAAATCAAGTTATTCCGTAAACTTTGTTCAACTTGATAAATGCAATATGCTAATAATTTTTGGGACTCATTACACCAACTTGACAAGTTTTAATATTTGATTGTACTTTTTGAAAGTTTTAAAACTCAATTATACTTATAAAATAAGTTTTCAAATTCAATTGTATTTTTAAAAAATTTTATGACCCAATTGCATTTTTGTAATAAGTTTTTTAAGATTTCCAATGCACTTATCTTTTTTTTTTTTAACTTCTTATGTTTTATTTTTCTATTTCTATATATATATATTTCATGAAAAATGTTTTCCAAGAAAATACTTTTAAAATTTTTCATGAAAATCAATTTCCTCACTTTTTAAGACAAAGCCCTACCTCTCAAGCCAAAAAGTCTCTGCAATTCATTTCACTTAGGCACCAACCCAACCAACACGAACAAGATTCTCACAAGGCGCGGAATAGTTCTCCGTCGTCCTCAATAAAAGATCTGCTGCATCCAATCTCAAACCGCATGAGTTCCCTCTACAGAGTACACTCACAATCCCTAAAAACTCGCGAAATGAACATGGCGTGGCAAAGCAATTGTTTCCACATCATCTACTCTCTCCTTAGGGTTTAATGGTTATTTATTTGTATGATGTGACTTCGAAGTGAATGAATGACAAGGAACAAGTTGGCTTGCCGGTTCATGAAGCTTTGTAAGGGCATAGCGATGGTGCTTGTCGGAGGCCACATTGTAGTGCAGATCCTCCCGACGGCTATTAATTAACTTGCTTTGATTCACGCAAGGTATTGTTAGTCGAGCTTGTTTGTTGTACTTCGATGCTCCGTTTATTAAGATTAGTGGCCTAAGTTGCTTAATGTTTGGCAGTGGAAGTCCAAGAGGTGGACTTTTGTGGTCCAATGCATGATTGTTGTTGCATCGGCAGATTTTATTGGAACAAAATTGGGTGTCCAAATCGTTATTTGCATATTCACTTTTGCTATAATTTCTCTCTGTTTTTACTACATTTTTTTTTTTATTGTGAATACTTAAAATGGCTTTGGTCATATATGTGTTGGCTAGTAATTAATGATGAAATTTTGTGGTGGCCAAAAATGCAAACTAAAATGTGTGTCTGATGTTCTTAGTATAGGCACATGTATGGTTCTCACGTACGCGAGCTCTATTGTTCAATTTGTGTAAATACGTACAAATATTTGGTTGGTATAACAATATATTATAATATATGTATTGTGTTGATGAGTACTGAGTTTAGTTTGGAGTTTTGTTAATTTGGTTTACCATGTTTAAGTATATAGGAAAAATAATGGAATGAGCAACTTGCCAAATAAATAATTATATTTTCTAGTTTATTTTCAGGTTTCAATCAAATACCGAAAAAATTGCCTTTTTCTTAGGAAGTGACTTTTTAGAAAATACTTTCCAGAAATGTCAATTTTTTTCACGAAAAAAATGGAGTCTAAAACTCTATTTCTACTCTTCTTATGCTATATAAATGATTAATTATTTCGATTATAATTTGGTTATTATCTTTTTATTTAAAATTTTATGTGAGTTCAAGTTTTCCCAATTGATTTTTATTTTCAACTCAAGTGGGATTATTCATTGTGTTATCTACACCAAAATATCACGATGTGAGTGATAGAAGAATCATGTTTTGTCTAGTATGGTCACGGAATCTGAATCTCATTTATTGGAAAAAATGAAAATATATGGCATCGGAATCTTACCCACCAGAGACAAAAAAACAAAAAAACAAAAAAACAAAAGGAAAAAGAAAAATGTGTTGCCTTCACGTCATTTTCTCAAGCTACGACTTGTTCGATAAGCTAACAACTACGCCACCGTAATTGCTCTAGTGTCTTGATCAATCAATTTCTTTTTCCTTTTTTTTTTTATCATTATTGGAGGGTCAAGCAGGTTCGCGTACCTCAACAAGAAAATACCTTTCAACTAGGGTGGGTTTGTCCAAAAAAAAAAAAAAAAAAAAAAAAACTAGGGTGGGTTGAATTTAATAATTGACTCAAAGTGGGACCAATTTCGAGAGTTATTTAAGGACTTCCTATTTTTAACTTTTAATTTTGATTTTATTTCTTGATTGTTGTTCCACATAAAAGAAAGCTAGTCCAAAAATCAGAGTTGGTAGAGACTTTCTTCTGAGCTAAACATTACTTTGAAAATTCTTGTCCTTTTCTAAATATGACGGAAGAAAATTCGCAATTTTATCTGTCGTGATTCTCTAGAAGACCTAATCTATAAGATAGTAGCACCCATAAAAGTCTAAGCTTTACAAAAAGAAATGGTGTCGTATTATCTAAACTGTCCTAACTTTTATTGAATTGATTTTGGTTCTTGATCGTCATTTTTAAGGCTAACCGATGTGATCGATCCCGCTTAAAGCATGCTTCCATTCGCTCACAAGAGAAAAAAGTTTACGAGCACTTATATCGTCGATGTAGAGAAAGAACTCGTGGATTTTCGTAAATCACCTTTCACCACTAAAAATTATTCTCGAAAGTCCCAACTCACATGGAAAATGCTCAATCAAGCAATTTTATAAAAATGGAAACAAATCCACGTCCACAGACGTGTATCATGACGTCATCGCATTGGAAAAATCGCAGACGGTACGTTTTGTTCTTTTACTTTTACTTTTGCTCTGGGCACGAATTGAATTTTCCAGCGAACGTCAGGAGGATCAATTATTCATACGATGGTCCACGTGGCCCGCCTTCCATTGGTTGGAGCGTTGGAACGTCCTTTAGCACGCAGGAGGAAGAGTTAAAATGTTAATGTCATTTCCTTTGGCCTTCCCTTTCGCCAACTTCATTAGACTATTTCAACCGTCGTTCTCTGTGCTCTGTTCTTCTCCTTGATTCCCTCTCTCTCTCTCTCTCTCTCTCTCTCTCTCTCTCTCTGAAAATATTCTTGGTTGGAGATACAGAGAGAGAGGGAGAGGGTTTTGGTGACGAGAGCATGATGGCCAGATCAGAGGGCTCAATCTTTAAGCTGTGCTTCCTGTGTTCCGTGATCGCGAATCTCTTCTTCGGGGTGAATCTCTACGTGGGTCGCCGTGGCGTGGGGGTGTGGAAGTGGAGCAGCGACGAGGTGAACGTCCAAGGCCTGAGCTGGAGCGGGAGGGCGGCGGCGGAGGCCGAGTCGGCGGCGGCGCGTGAGTGCTCGGGCCACGGGAGGGCGTTCCTCGACGGGGTGGTCGCCGACGGGAGGCCGGCCTGCGAGTGCAACACTTGCTACGGCGGTCCGGACTGCTCCCTCTTCTTGCCCTCTTGCTCTGCCAATGCCGACGGGTTAGTTTCGACTTTCTACGTCTCGATCAATCAATCCCAACAAACGAGAAAATATTCAGTGGTTGTCTTAAGCGCCACGTCAACAGCTGACGTGGCGTGCGTAATATACTATTAGCCAATTAAAAATTGAAACGTGTCATAAAAAAATAAATTTAAAATCCCTTAATCCACCTAGATTTCTCTTTTCCTCCTCTTCCATCTGCACGCACGAGCCCGACCGCCGCCCCTCCTTCCGCCGTCGCCACCGGCGGAGTGGGAGTTGCCGGCGCCGTGTCAAACCAGTTTGGCCGTCTCCTCCGCCTGTGCCTCAGTTCCAAATCCGGCGGGATGACGGAGAGGGTGGACGCGGAGGTTATCTCCAGGTTTGGTTTGCTAAAACGCTCCTCTGCACCTCCGGATCTGGTTCGCTGCTCCAGATCTTGGCTCGTCCATGGCTGCCGGTGAAGAGCTCAACAACTTTGCGGCAGACCGAGAAGCTGTCCATGGCCGACGACTCCTCTGCATCTCCAGATCTGGTTTGCTGCTCAAAAGCTTCGAGCTCGAGTCTTGGCTCGTCCATGGCTGCTGGCAACGAGCTCAACAGCTTTGCCTCAGATCGAGAAGCCGTCCATGGCCGACCGCTCCTCTGCATCTCCAGATCTGGTTTGCTGCTCAACAGCTTTGAGCTCGAGTCTTGGCTCGTCCATGACTGCCAGCGACGAGCTCAACAGCTTTGCCGCAGACTGTGGCGGCCACGGTGGGGCGGTGGTTCAGGAACGGCGGCGACGGCGGCGGCGTGGCGGCTTCGGCGATGGAGATGGCCGAGCCCAGGCGGCGCGGAGGTCGAAGATGGAGGGGAAAAGAGAAAAAAATTAATTTTTTAAATTTCCCTATCAACATCCACATGTCAAAATCTATTTAGGTATCAATAAATAAGCGCGCGCCATGTCAGCTGTTGATGTGGCGCTTGCAAACCACTGAATATTTTCTCCAGCGCAGAATTCACTGAATTGTTACTGTAATAAGGATAGCTGATGGTCTCATCACGAATTGGATTCAAAATTAAAGGTTTCAATGAGGTTTCACTGAATAGTATTCCCAATGTCATTTGTGAGATGCCAATGCGATGGATGAGGACTTCATTGGTTCTTGTTTTTTTTATCTATTCTGGGAGAATACAATTTCAGCGCCGAAACTCCACAATTTTCTCCGTTTGTGGGGTAAAAGATCGGTGTCCTATATCCTATCACGATAGGGGTGCTTCTTTAAGGATGCACACACGGTACGAACATGTAACTTTTGATTAATATGTCTTCCGCAGATAGAATTTAGATGCCTACATGTAACTTTTCATCTCAGTTTATCATTCGAGTTGTGAAAATTGACATGTTCACCTATGAGATCCCCATCTTCAATACGATAAACAAGTTATATGCCTTGAGCGCGATTCTCTGTTCTTTCACATTTTGTGAAAATTCATGGATCAGCGGTTTACCTGCACATGTCCTTATGGATCGGAACCATTCTTCCACTCGGCACGTATTGGGCTTTTATGTTTCAGGCTTTCATGGTCTGTCAGGCTATCACACTCCGGGTATGCGAGAGTTAACTCGTAAAATTTAAACCACCTTGTGTTGGTAATAGTATAAGGTTGGAGCGGCATTTTCCACTCTTTGGAAATCTCCTTAATTCACGGTCTTTTAATTTTATTTTATTGTTTGGTTGCAGGGGAGATCCATTGTTCTTGGAGCCATTCTGGAAGCAGCATGCAGAGAGCAGTGCAGTAGTGGTGGCGGGGTGGCACAGGATGAGCTACTCCTTCAGTGACCAGACCACCTTGTCCCAAGAACTTGAGTCTCTCCTCAGGAAGCTGCACTCCCAGGTTGGGAATGCCATCACAGACGACAAATACATTTTGTTTGGTGCTGGCTCTACCCAACTCCTCAATGCTGCTGTCCATGCTCTCTCTCATCTCAACTCTTCATTTCCTGCTTCAGCTGTTGCCTCAATCCCCTATTATGCGGTCAGCATTTTTCCTTTCGCGAGCTTGTAATGGACCCTGTGTTTCGTCCTGCTCCATCCTTACGCTCAATTTTGACATAATTTCACCTTTCGGGTATCGGTGTTTTTCTTCTTCTTCACAGCTTTATCAAATGCAAACAGAGTTCTTCGACTCAGCAGACTGCAGTTTTCAGGGAGACCCGGCGCATTGGAAGAACGCAACCAACACCACTGGAGACATCATCGAGTTCGTGACTGCACCGAACAATCCCAATGGACAGTTGAATGAGGCCATTCTCCATGGTCCTAATGTTAAAACTATTCACGACCGCGCTTATTACTGGCCACATTTCACCGGAATTCCTTCCCCAGCAGATGAGGACCTCACTATCTTCACTATCTCTAAGCTCACTGGTCATGCTGGTAGCAGATTCGGGTAAATATGCCAACACCCTTAACTTTTTCCCCAGATTCTGATGTCTCCTGCTATATATTCACGGTTCAAATTGTACTTTGATGTTGCTGATTCAGCTGACTGTATCATTGCTTTCGGTAAAGTCTTCTAGCTTGCCCAGTGGAGATTAATTCTTTCATTGTTTACATTGGCTATAAACAGATGGGCATTCATAAGGAATGAAGAGGTGTACCAAAGGATGAACATGTACCTGCAATTGAACACGATGGGCGTCTCGAGGGACACTCAGTTAAGAGCTCTGAAGCTTCTGAAAGTAATCGTCGAAGATGGAGGGAGGGAAATATTCGAGTTCGGATACAGAACCATGACCAAACGTTGGGACAGACTGAGGAAGACACTGTCCATGTCAAACAGATTCTCTCTCCAGAAAGTAGCACCTGAAAACTGCACCTATTTCCAGAAAGTTAGGGAACCAACTCCAGGTGAGAACTTGCCACAACCCTATAACTTATTTACAACGCGAGGAGCAAATGTGATAAGATGTCAGATCGATATAATTGTACAATGATTCGTCAGTAGCAATTTTTTAAAAATGTGGACCTAGTTTCTCTATCGACAACATGTGTCACGCAGCTTTTGTCTGAAAAATAGCCCAGTAATGCCCTTTGCAATCTTATAGACATATATTTAGAAGAGGATCTCTCTTATGTTACGCATCAGCAAAACTGTAGCCAAATTCCAAGGGGTGTCGATGTGAGTTCTCTCTTTCCCGTTTTGGCTGTATTCTTTTTCACAAATTAACTGGAGCATTTATGGCAGCTTATGCATGGGTGAAATGTGAGAGGGAGGAAGACAGGAACTGCATTGAGATCCTAAATGCGGCCAAAATCCTCGGTAGAGGAGGGAGCATCTTCCATGACGACGATAGATACGCAAGGCTCAGCCTCATTAGGAGCAACGATGATTTTGATATGCTGATAAGCCGTTTAGAGAGCCTAGTCTCCAGGGAAAGATGGAGCCAAAATCATGTGATTGTGAAGAAAGAAGAACGGTCAATCTCCCGTTGATATTTGATTCTAGACAAAGTGATTGAATCATAGGTATTTATTGTGTGAACTAGTGAGGGTCATGACTATTGACCTATTTAAGAAAGAGCAATGTGATAAGTCTTGGTTTGTAAGATGGAGATAAGACCATGTGATTGTGAAGAAAGAAGAACAGTCAATCTCGCGTTGATATGTGACTCTGAATAAAGTGATTAAATCATAGGCACATATCATGTGAATTAGAGCAAAGGTCATGACTATTGACCTTTTTAAGAAAGAGCGATGTGATAGGTCTAAGTATGTAAGATGGAACCAAAGCCATGTGATTAGGAAAAAAAAAAAAAAACAATCAATCTCGCGTTAATTTGTGATTGTGGACAAAGCTATCAAATCATAGGAATATTTCTTGTGAACTAGAGTGAGGGTCATGACTATTGACCTCTTTAAGAAAGAGTAATGTGATAGGTCTTAGTTTGTAAGATAGAAACAAGATCATGTGATTGTGAAGAAAGAAGAATGATCAATCTCACGTTGATATGTGATTCTAGATAAAGTGATTAAATCATAGGTATATATTGTGTGAATTAGAGTGAGGGTCATGACTATTGACCTCTTTAAGAAAGAGTAATGTGATAGGTCTTAGTTTGTAAGGTCAAGACAAACCCATGTGATTGCGAAGAAAGAAGAACAGTTAATCTCGCGTTGCTTTGTGATTTTGGACGAAATGATTAAATCATAGGTATATATCATGTGAATTAGAGTGAGGGCCATGACTATTAGCCTCTTTAAGAAGGAGTAATGTAATAGGTCTTAGTATGTAAGATGGAATCAAAACCATGTGATTGTGAAGAAATAAATATAGTCAATCTTGCGTTGATTTGTGTGAAAACTCATGAACAGAAAGAGAGAAACAGAGACAAAGAAGATAACAGAGATGAGGAAAAGAAAGAACAAAGAGAAAATGCGAAGCTTCTGTATTCAATAGTGATTCAAGAGAGATTACATCTAAGAGCATCAATCACGTTTTCCTTTCAACTCTATATTTATACTACAAGTTGACGAAGAACAATAAACCGACAAAACAAACTAACAGAAACACTAACAGAAAGTATTCAGTTACAACTTAAAACTGAATATCTATTCTTTAATGAGCACGTGTTGTTGCTGCAGATCCCATCGTCTTCATTCCACTTGTCTCTGTTCATAACAATAGAGCTAAGTTTGTTATCTTTAATTTTGATTGAATCAGTAGTAGTGTTCGTCGACTCAACATACTGCCTCACTTGATTTCCCCCATTTCCATCAAAACCCAATTCGCCAATAGCAGCAGCATGTATATTCAACCTATGTCCTTTAACATCCCCCCGCAAATTGGGAAGGGGTAAGAAACCCATACCCAATTTAATTCGTATATCAAAATGTGCCAGACGTGACAGAGCTTTGGTAAAAATATCAGCAAGCTAACAATTGCTTGGAACATACCGCACATTCAAAGATCCTGAGGAAACTTTCTCGCGTACAAAATGAAAATCAACTTCAATGTGTTTAGTGCAAGCATGTAAGATGGGATTGGCAGTAAGTGAAATGGCAGACTGATTATCACAAAATAGAAGAGTAGGAGAGGAAAGAGAGAGACCAATGTCACGAAGGACAAAGCTAATCCATGTAAGATCAGCAGTAGTAGATGTAAGAGCACGATATTCTGCTTCTGTAGAAGAGCAACTAACTGTAGGTTGCTTCTTTGATGCCCAAGAAATGAGGTTAGAACCAAGATATGTGTAGAAACCAGTTGTGGATCTTCTAGTTTCAGTGCGGCCAGCCCAGTCAGCATCTGAGAAGCCATAAAGATTCATAGAACTTCGAGAATGAAGGAACACCACAAGACGAACAATTCCTTTAACATAGCGTAGAACCCTCTTTAGCTTATGAAAATCTGCAATAGTGGGCTTCTGCATATTCTGACATAACACATTTGTGGCATATGCAATGTCAGGACGAGTTAATGTCAGATATTGAAGACCACCAACTAGACTCCTATATTTAAGAAGATTGGATAGTAGAATAGCATCAGTTTTCAGGATAGCTGGTCTCTGTGACAGAGGAGTGGAAATTGGTTTACAATCAACCATGTGAGCTCGAGTAAGAAGATCCATAGCACATTTGGTTTGACAGAGAAACAAATCGGTAGAAGTACGCTTAGCTTCAATGCCAAGAAAATAGTGAAGGCAACCAAGATCTTTCATGTGAAACTGAAGACCGAGAGAATGAATTAGTTTAGAAAGTAACTGGTCTGAGCTACTGGTTAAGACAATATCATCAACATAGAGTAAAAGAAGTATTGTGTCTAGTCCATCATGAAGTATAAACAGTGATAGATCAGTGGTACTACAGAAAAATCCAGTTTTAAGTAGGAAATTAATGAATTTATCAAACCAAGCACGGGGTGCTTGTCGAAGGCCATAGAGAGATTTCTTGAGAAGACACACATGGTAAGGTGTCCGTGACTGTATGAAGCCAGGAGGCTGCTCCATGTAAACTATTTCATTTAATGTGCCATGTAAAAATTCATTTTTAACATCAAGTTGATGGATTGGCCATTGTTTCATCATTGCTATAGAAAGCATTATCCGAATTGTAGCATGTTTGACAACAAGGCTGAAAGTTTCTGTAAAATCAATGCCTTCCTCTTGATGAAACCCTTTAGCCACTAACCGAGCCTTCAACCTATCAAGACTTCCATCAGGTGCAAGTTTTGTTTTAAACACCCATTTGCATCCTATCACATTCATTTGATTAGTTCGAAGAACTAATATCCAAGTCTGATTTTGATACAAAGCATCCATTTCTTCCTTCATAGCTATATACCATCATTTATCTGCTAAAGCTAATTTAACTGATCTTGGTTCAAGAGGTACTTTATATTCAGCAAGACATGCATATCTAGGATTTATCTTTATAATGCCAAACTCTGATCGAGTCTGCATGGGATGAGTTGAAGCTATACCTTGTGAGGTAGAGTGAGAATTTGAATGAGCTTGATCAACACTGATTTCATTGGATGTTGCGGCTTCAGAAGCAGGTACTTCCTGATCTTGTGAAGGTGAATGAGCTTGATTAATAGAGGTTTCATCTTGTTGTGTTGCTATGGAAGCAGGATTGTCTTGTGACACAGGTTGCAGATATGATGGAAATGAAGTACATGGCATTGTGGATGACTGAAGAGAATGGAAATTTTCTTTAGTCATGATTCCATTATCCTGCAAATGTCCTGTACATGTCTGTGAAGACAGAGACACTGGACCTTCACTCATTGAGTCCAAAAGTTTAACCTCTTCTATCCATAGTCGATACAGTGTTGTAAATGGTGTGTACTCTGTTACACATGTCTTAGTAAAAGGGAAGAAGGTTCGTCGAACATGACATGTCAACTAATGTATATTCGACCAGTGGTAGGAACAAGACATCTATATCCCTTATGACGTTCACTGAATCCAATAAACACACATGTAAGTGATCGTGGATCAAGCTTGTGCTATGCATATGGTCTGAGACAAGGATAACATGCACAGCCAAAGACTCTGAGATGATCATAGCTTGGTTCTTGCTGATACAGTTTACTATAGGGTGATTGCATTTGTAACTTTGGTGTAGGAAGTATATTGATAATATAGTTAGCTATCATGAATGCATCAACCCAGTATTTCAAAGGGATTCTAACATGATAGAGCATGGCAAGACCCAATTCAACAACATGGCGATGTTTTCTTTCAGAGACCCCATTCTGTTCTGGTGTATAGGGACAGGATACATGTTGTTTAATGCCACAACTCTATAAATGAGTCTAAAACTTGTGGCTGATGAATTCTCCTCCACCATCACATTGAAAAGTCTTAATTTTGCAATCAAATTGATTTTCTACTTGTCTCTGGAACATAACAAAGATATCATAGAAGTCTGATTTCAATCTCATTGGATAGATCCAACTAAATCGAGAGAAATTGTCTACAAAGATGACATAATACTTGAAGTTTTGAAAGGAACTAACTGGTGAAGGACCCCAGATATCACAATGAACCTTTTCTAAAGGTATAGATGCTACACTTTGATAATGGAAAGGGCGGAGCAGTATTTTTAGCAACTTGACAGCTTCTACACATAGTCTGTACTCTGGTATTACAGTGAATCAGTTGTTGATTCTGTAGGTACTTCAGCGTTTTCATATTGGTGTGTGCTAAACGCTGATGCCATATATCCTCTCCTAATGCTCTGTGTCTCTGAGTTAAGAATGCCTCTGTGGCTTGAGGATCTACTCGATACAATCTTTAACTTTCCTCCCGAGTAGCAAAGTTGTGTTGGTGTAATTGTCCTTTACATATACACCAGTTTTATCAAAAACAAATGAACATGGATAGTTATTTGTTAGTTTTGATACTAATAGAAGATTCTTCTTTATATCGGGAACAATTAATACATCATTCAGAGGCAATGAATCTACTTCAGTATGTAGCAATGCATTACCAGTATAGGTAATAGTTAGACATGAGACATTCCCAATCATAACTGTATCAGTGCCATTATATCTAGAAGGGTTATGAAGAATACCAGAGTTTGCAGTGATGTGAGCAGTCGCACCAGTGTCTGGATACCATTCATTTCCTTTGGAGTCTTCAAGGTGCATTGCTGCTAATGCTGTTGGAATTTCCTCAGCTTGATATGAATTGCCAAAACGATACCAGCAGTGAAGTGCATCATGTCCTAGGCGTTTACAAATTTGACACTCCAATCTAATATTGTTAGATTTGAAGAGTGATATGATCTGGTTTCTTGATATCTTTGTGAAGAGCCAGCATAAGGACGAAATCCTTGATTAGAACCAGAGCCAGAGATATTATTAAACTACTTAAATCTCTGACCCTCCTGTGCATAGTTGAAGTTATTTGATCTGTAACTCAAATCTCTTCCAAGATATCTATAACCACGACCTCTATTATTGAAAAATCGTCCTCTTCCATAGCTATGTCCTCCACGACTATTAACCCTTGAACCTCCAAAGCTAGAGTTTTGCTGAATAGTTTCTCTATTAAATTCTTCCTTTTGCTGAACTTCGGTTTTTCTTTGACCATAATATGCTAGATTAGGGTTGTATTGGCTTAATGAGTAATTTTGTAGTCTTGCTTCAAACCTTTCTAGCTGTGATATTACTTCGTCATTCTTTGGTTGAGGTTTCAAGCAATATATAGTGGTTTTAAAGCTCTCATATTCAAATCATAATCCCTCCAAAACCCCAAACAGCTTTGTTATCTCATCTATGGGCTTTCCTATTGCATTGAGTTGATCACAAATTGATTTATACTCCCTGAGATAGACTGACAGTGCTTGATCTCGCTTTTGACACGCTTGCAGCTTTCCTCTCAACTCGAACTCTCTAGCTACAGATTTTTACGTAAATCGATTGAGTAAAGTTTGTCATACCTCATATGCAGAATCCAAGCCAATTATCAGACTCAGAATATTTTCTAAAACGGCTCCACTGATCCAAGATGATACAAGTTGATCTGTGTTAACCCAGTCATTGTAGTCAGGATTCACAGCTTCTGTAACATTCCCTTCGACTTCAACCTGTAACAACTGTGCAAGTGATGGGATTTCTCCATTGATGAATCCAAATAGCTCCTGGCTGCGCAAGAATCTATGGAATTGTGCTTGCTAGAGAAGAAAATTATCTTCAGCTAGCTTGATAGTAACAAAGTTAGAGATGTTAACATGGATTGGAAATGGATATTTTGTGTTCTTGCTACCATTTCATGCTCTCAGACCCTAGGCGATTCTCAATTACAGACACAATCACCTGCTAGTCTTACAAGATAGAGTCGTGAATATATCACCGATGATGATTAGATCTTTGACAAAGAAGAACAACTCGCAGATCAGTACAGAGAAGTAGATGATTCACAGATCCACAATCAAGAGACAACAACGCCATGAGCAACAGAAGAAAGCGATCAGTGAAGATCGAGTGCAGCTTCAATCTGCTGCGATTTCAGCATCTTTGCACAGTAAGCAAAGATGATCTATGCTCTCAGGTGTGGCTCTGATACCATGTGAAAACTCATGAACAGAAAGAGAGAAACGGAGACGAAGAAGATAACAGAGATGAGGAAAAGAAAGAACAGAGAGAAAATGCGAAGCTTTTGTATTCAACAATGATTCGAGAGAGATTACATCTAAGAGCATCAATCACGTTTTCCTTTCAACTCTGTATTTATACTACAAGTTGATGAAGAACAATAAACCGACAAAACAAACTAACAGAAACACTAATAGAAAGTATTCAGTTACAACTTAAAACTGAATATCTATTCTTTAATGAGCACGTGTTGTTGCTGCAGATCCCATCGTCTTCATTCCACTTGTCTCTGTTCATAACAGTAGAGCTAAGCTTGTTATCTTTAATTTTGATTGAATCAGTAGTAGTGTTCGTCGACTCAGCATACTACCTCACTTCATTTCCCCTGTTTCCATCATAACCCAATTCTCTAATAGCAGCAGCATGTATATTCAACCTATGTCCTTTAACAATTTGTAATTGTGGACGAAGTTATTAAATCATAAGTATATTTATTGTGAACTAGAGTGAGGGTCATGATGATTGACCTCTTTAAGAAAGAGTAACGTGGTAGGTCTTAGTATGAAAAGATGAAACCAAAATCATGTGATTGTGAAGAAAAATAATAGTCAATCTCACATTGATCTATATGATTCTGGACAAAGGGAGTTAATCATAGGCATGTTTCTCGTGGACTAGAGTGAGGATCATGACTACCGACCTCTTTAAGAACTAGTAATGTGACAGGTCTTAGTTTAGTTTGCAAGATAGAGGCAAAACCATGTGATTGTGAAGAAAGAAAAACGGTCAATCTCGTGTTGATTTGTGATTCTGGATAAAATGATTAAATCATACGTATATTTCTTGTGAACTAGAGTGAGGGTCATAACTATTGACCTCTTTAAGAAAAAGCAATGTGATAGGTCTTAGTTTGTAAGATAATACCAAAACCATGTAATTGTTAAGGGGGAAAAAAACAATCATCTCGCGTTGATTTGTGATTATGGACAAAGTAGTTAAATCATATGTATATTTCCTATGAATTAGAGTGACCATTGACCTCTTTAAAAAAGAGTAATGTGATAGGTCTTAGTTTGTAAGATGGAGACAAAACCATGTGATTGTGAAGGGGGAAAAAGTCAATTTCACATTGATTTGTGATTCTAAACAATGTGATTAAATCATAAATATATTTTTTGTGAACGGGAGTAAGGGTCATGACTGTTGACCTCCTTAAAAAAGATAATGTGATAAGCCTTAGTTTGTAAGATGGGGCCAAAATCATATGATTGTAAAGAAAGAAAGGCAGTCAATCTCATGTTGATTTGTGATTTTGGATAAAGTGATTAAATCATAGTATATTTCCCATGAACTAGAGTGAGGATCATGACTTTGACCTCTTAAAGAAAGCACAATGCGATAGGCCTTAAATTGTAAGATGGAGCCAAAACCATGTGAATGTGAAGGTTAAAAAGTAGCCAATCTCACGTTGATATGTGATTGTAGACAAAGTGATTAAATCTTAGGTATATTTCCTACGAACTAGAGAGAGGATCATGACTATTAACCTCTTTAAGAAAGCGCAATGTGGTAAATCTTAGTTTGTAAGATGATTGTGAAGAAAGAAAAACAGTCAATCTCGCATTGATCTGTGATTCTGGACAAAGTGATTAAATCATAGGTATATTTGTGAATTAGAGTGAGGGTCATTACTACTGACCTTTTTAAGAAAGAGTAATGTGATATATTTTAGTTTGTAATATATTGCAAACATTGGTATAACACCAGACAATAAAGCAAGACTATACGTTTCTCTTTTCGTGAGGAGCCACTTTTAATTGTAGTCTTCTTCTTATTTGTACAAATCATACGCCATGCTTGTTGATCACCCTCCTCGACACTGCCATCCTACTGTAATTCTGCAGACTCATTGCACTTAGTCTGCCCTTGTAAGCACTTTGTAAGTTTGATCTGTGCGCAGTTAATTATATCAAATAACTCTTTCTTTTTGGCCATAGATTGCTAAAACAACTTAACTATCTACCCTTCCTTCAAAAAGTACTATAAAGTTGAAAATGAAGAAGAAACCATGTGTACACAGCACAGCAGAGAGCTCCAAAGTCAAGACAATAATGAGTCTATGGTCGAAGGCTCCACAGTGCAAACCTAAAATGGAGGGGCATAGGAGTTTCATATCAGCATGGGATAAGAGAATAAATCCATTTCGAACTCATGAATGCATGCGAAAAGCCCACACATGTCAATGGGGAAGAGTTTTTTTATATGTTCACCTGTTTATAAATGACAAAATAGTTCAAAAGAAACAAGAAGTACCTCTCATAGTGCCAGAATCTGAATTGAAATAATACTCAAAACTGCCAACTTTTATTCGTGTAAAATTTTGTAATGTGTTGATTCTAAATGTCCTAAATAATTAGGTTTAGCATTGCTCATTTGTCAGAAAACAGAGTTACAAAATCAGGTACCCTCCACAAATGGGTTCTTTTCCCCTTCTTCCCCCTCCTCTCCCGTTTCTGCATTTCTTTCTTCTTCATTTCTTCTTTAACAATCGTCTGATTTAACCTCTGCCACACTCACTAATAGAATTGTCTCAGATGGTTTGACATATTTAGCTGCCATAGAAAATACAGAGCTGATGAATAAGGGCATAGATGCCACAATCGTGGTGAAGACAGTTTAAGTCACAATGAGAAATTATTCTAACCGGAGTACTGACAAGAACGTTGATGTAACACCACAGCTTTAAGACGAAATTTAAGGTACTGTATACAGTCTAGGAGTTAGAATGAAATCCCCTATCACAGGTTGTAAGGGTTGAGAGCGCAACCTAGCAAATCCAGGCAGTAAAATACAACATAATACAATAAAACTACATGAAAATGAGATACATTGCTGGAACTTTAGCCCTTTTTGCCATTCTAAAGTCATTTTTCAGTATTCTAATGTTTCTGAACATTTTTTTGAGAGTTCAATATACCAGAGCTACAATCACCCTGTACAAAGCCGAAGATGTCTGAAGCGAAGTCCAGTGACTTTTCGATGCCACGGACGAACCAAAGAAAGATGGCTAGAGCTAAATGATGAGAAATCTGAGCCAAGCAGGTGTATTGGTGATGAGAATGAAAAAGCATTGGATGGCGGACTGCAAGGTGAAAGATGGATGAAGAAATCAACTCCACATTTGCAATGAAGTTAATAAAGAGATTGCATCATCTTTGGGCGAGCGAGAGAATGTTTGGCCGAACTCGAATCTCCACGGCGAACTTTTGGCATTTTCCACTGAGATGAAATATAACTTTCTTATCTCTGAATGATAATAATAGAGTTTATTTGTTAATGCATTCGTCTTATGAGAATGTAATTTTAGTTATCAAATAAAATGGAATAAATACATTGTATGTCTTAAAACTTGTCACAAAAGTGCAATTGAATTCTAAAACTTTCAAAAAGAGCAATCAAGTCATAAAATTTGTCATAAAAGTTCAATTGAATCCTCAAATTTTCAAAAGTTTCAATCAAGTCTTAAAACTTGTAATGAAAGTGCGATTAAATCTTAAAAATTTCAAAAAGTGCGATCATTAAAAAGATTTAAATTAGATTAATATGACAAGTTTTAGATTTTAGAACTCAATTGTACTTTGTGATAAATTTTAAGACTTAATTTCATTTTTTGAAAATTTTAGAATTCAATTGAACCTTGTGACAGATTTTAAGACTTAATTTCATTTTTTGAAAGTTTAGGACTCAATTATACTTTATGACAAATTTTAAGAATTCCAATGCATTTATTCCAAGTAAAAGTCATATCTCAAGTTTAAAGGACTTAAAGTGGAATTGAGAGAGAGAAAGGAAGGGGGGGGGGGGGGGGTGGGGGGGCGACACGGAAGGTGATGTCGGAAAACAAAACAGGCGGCTTTCTCAAGGGTTTAATTTCTTTGATTGAATTTTCTTAAAATGTATATATAGAGAGAGAGAGAGAGAGCGAGAGAGGGGCACGGAAGGTGATGCCGGAAAACAAAACAGGCGGCTTTCTCCAGGGTTTAATTTCTTTGATTGAATTTTCTTAAAATGTATTTTTCTGAAATGAATTTTTTTTTTTGGTCAAAACTCTGTCCAACTTGATAAATATAAAATGATAGCAGTTTTTAGCATTGATTGCACCAACTTGATAATATTTTAGACTTGATTGCACTTTTTGAAAATTTTAGAACTTAATTATACTTTTAAAATAAATTTCCAAATTCAATTACACTTTTTTGCAAGTTTTAAAACTCAATTACACTTTTATAACAAGTATTTTAAAAAATTTCGAGTGCACTTATTCTTTTTTTGTCATTTTTAATGTTTTATTTTTCTATATATATATATATATATATTAAAAATCCGCTTTTTTTGAAAAAAATATTTTCTAAGAAAATACCTTTTGAATTTTTTGTGAAAATCATTTTCCTCACTTTTTAAGACAAAATCCTAGCTCTCAAATCAGAAAGTCTCTGCAATTCATTTCACTTACCCTCAAGGCACCCAACATGACAAGATTCTCACGAGATTGGGATTTGTTCTTCGTCGTCATTGATGAACGATCTACTCCATCTAATCTTGAACCACACGATCAACATGGCATGGCAACACAATTCTTTCCACATCATCTACTTTCTCCTTAGGGTTCAATGGTTATTTGTATGATGTGAATTTGAAGTAAATGTATGGCAAGGAACGAGCTGGCTTGCTAGTTCACGAAGCTTTGTAAGGGCATAGTGATGCTTGTGGGAGGCCACATTGCAATGCAAATCCTTCTTACGGCTATCAATTATCTTGCTTTGATTCACGCAATGCTTTGTTAGTTTGGCTAGTGTCTTGATCAATCAAATTATTTTTCCATTTTTTTATTATGATTGGAGGGTATGCTTCGCATGCCTTGATGAGAAAATATCCTTCCACTAATTTTAAAGTAGAAATTGATAATACAAGTCCTAAAACTTATCGAGAAAAATAATAATGTAAATAGATATTTAAACTCCGGCAGGTTGAATTTAAATAATTGACTCAAAGTGGGATCAATTTCAAGAGTTACTCAAGGGCTTCCTATTTAACTTATAATTTTGATTTTATAACTTGCTTGTTATTCCGCATAAAAAAAATGAGTCATAAAATTTAGAATCAGTAGAGACTTTCTTCTGAGCTAAACATTGCTTTGAAAATTCTTCTCCCTTTTTTTCCCATATGACAAAATAAAATTCAAAACCTTATCCGCCCCAATAGGGAAAATCGAGGAAAGTGAATCCAGCACCAACCACACACAAAAAAGTACAGAATGCGATGCACAAAAGGAGCACCTCTAGAAGACCTGGCGCACATGATAAAATTTATACTTCTCTATTTCTCCATTTCTCTATTTAAAACAAGGGTTTGGTAAATCCGTTTGGTAACGCAATTTGATTTTTCTATTTTAACGATTTCTATTGAGAAATAGATTTGAAGAAGAAATCGAAAGTTTAAAATTGTTAATTTCTCAATTTCTGAAATAGAAATTGAGAAATCAATTTCTGACCAGAAATCAATTTCTGTTTCAGAAATTTTGTCATGCGCACCTATCTCTAAGAGAATAGCACCCATAAAAGTTCAAGTTTTATAGAAAGGAAATGATGTCCTACTCTCTAAATTGTTCTGACTTCTTATAGGATTGATTTTGCTTCATTCTCCGTCGTTTTCAAGGCCGACCGATATGATCGATCACGGTTAGAGCATACTCCCATTCGCTTATGGGGGAAAAAGTTTATGAGCACATGCCCCGTTGGTGTAGAGAATGAACTCGTGGGTTTCCGTAAATCAGTTTCTACCGCTCAAAATTATACTCGAAAATCCTAATTCATATGGAAAATCCTCAATCAAGTAATTAACAAAAAAACCAGAGAAACTAGTTCACGTCCACACACGTGTATCATGATGTCACGGCACTAGAAAAATCGCAGGTGGTGCGCTGTGTTGTTTAACTTTAGGCAAGAATTTGAAATTTCTTGCGAACGTCAGGTGGATCAATTTTTCATACAACGGTCCACGTGGCCGATCTCCCATTGGTTGGCGTCGTTGAGGACGCAGGAGGACGAGCGAATCCCGTCACCTTCATCTCCATCTCATACTCTTGGCTAATTGGCTTTTGCTTTCACCAACTACATTAGACTATTCCTCCCGTCGTTCTCTGTGCTATGTTCTTCTCCTTGATTCCCTCACTCTCTCTCTCTCTCTCTCTCTCTCTCTGTGAAAATATTCTTGGTTGGAGATACAGAGAGAGGGAGAGAGTTTTGGTGATGAGAGCATGGCCAGATCAGAGGGCTCAATCTTTAAGCTGTGCTTCTTGTGTTCCGTGATCGCGAATCTCTTCTTCGGGGTGAATCTCTACGTGGGTCGCCGTGGCGTGTGGGGGTGGAAGTGGCGCGGCGATGAGGTGAGCATCCAAGGCCTGAGTTGGAGCGGGAGGGCAGCGGCGGAGGCCGAGTCGGCGGCGGCGCGGGAGTGCTCGGGCCACGGGAGGGCGTACCTCGACGGGGTGGTGGTCGACGGGAGGCCGGCCTGCGAGTGCAACGCTTGCTACGGCGGTCCAGACTGCTCCCTCTTCTTGCCCTCTTGCTCTGCCGATGCCGACGAGTTAGTTTCTGCGTCTCGATCAATCCCGAACAAACGGTCAAACTAATCTCGTCAGATCACTTCAACGACCACATAACTATCCCTTTGGGGAAGAACACTGACAATTCTCAATTATCTGTTGTTTTAAGTTGAACTCATGTCAATCATTTACTACAGGACATAAAAGCCTTTCGTTCCTTATTTACGTCGTTAAAACATGCGCAGAAATCACTAAATTGTTACTGTAATAAGGATAGCTGACAGTCTCATCCCGAATTAGATTCCAAAAAAAAGGTTTTCCTGAGGAATTCACTGAATCAGTATTACTAATTGCGCTTTGAAACATTCTCAGTCACTCGTGGAATGCCAATGTGAATATCCAAGGCCTTAGTTGGATGCGAACATGTAACTTTTCGCCTCAGTTTATCATTCGAGTAGTGAAAGTTGGCATGTTCACCTGTAGTATCACCATCTTCAATTTATAAGCCTTGAGCGTGATTCTTTGTTCCTATTCACATTTTGTGAAAATTCATGGATCAGTGGTGCACCTGCACGTGCCCCTTATGGATCGGAACCAATCTTCCACTCGGCACGTATTGGGGTTTTTATGTGTCAGCCTTTCATGGTCCTGTCAGGCTATGACACCTTGGGTATGCGAGTGTTAACTCATTAAGTCTAAACCACCTTGTGTTGGTAACGGTTAGAGGTTTTAGAACAGGGAACGGCATTTTCCATTCTTTCAAAATTTCCTTAATTCACAGTCCTTTAATTTAATTTTATTGTTTGGTTGCAGCGGAGATCCACTGTTCTTGGAGCCATTCTGGAAGCAGCATGCAGAGAGCAGTGCAGTAGTGGTGGCGGGGTGGCACAGGATGAGCTACTCCTTCAGTGACCAGACCTTCTTGTCCCAAGAACTTGAGTCTATCCTCAGGAAGCTGCACTCCCAGGTTGGGAATGCCATCACAGACGGCAAATACATTTTGTTTGGTGCCGGCTCTACCCAACTCCTCAGTGCTGCTGTCCATGCTCTCTCTCCTCTCAACTCTTCACTTCCTTCTTCAGTTGTGGCCTCAATCCCCTATTATGCGGTCAGCAATTTTCCTTTCACGAGCTTGTCATGGACCCTGTGTTTCGTCCTGCTCCATCCTTACGCTCAATTTTGACATAATTTCACCTTTCGGGTATTGGTGTTCTTCTTCGCAGCTTTATCAAATGCAAACAGAGTTCTTCGACTCAGCAGACTGCAGCTTTCAGGGAGACCCGGCGCGTTGGAACAACGCAACCAACACCACTGGAGACATCATCGAGTTCGTGACCGCACCGAACAATCCCAGTGGACAGTTGAATGAGGCCATTCTCCATGGCCCTAATGTTAAAACTATTCACGACCGTGCTTATTACTGGCCACATTTCACCGGGGTTCCTTCCCCAGCAGACGAGGACCTCACTATCTTCACTATATCTAAGCTCACTGGTCATGCCGGTAGCAGATTCGGGTAAATATGCCAAAACCCTTAACTTTTTCCCCAGATTCTGATGTTTCCTGCTATATATTCACGGTTCAAATTGTACTTTGATGTTGCTGATTCAGCTGACTGTATCATTGCTTTCGGTAAAGTCTTCTAGCTTGCCCAGTGGAGATCAATTCTTTCATTGTTTACGTTGGCTATAAACAGATGGGCATTCATAAGGAATGAAGAGGTGTACCAAAGGATGAACACATTCCTGCAATTGAACACGATGGGCGTCTCGAGGGACACTCAGTTAAGAGCTCTGAAGCTTCTGAAAGTAATCGTCGAAGATGGAGGGTGGGAAATATTCGAGTTCGGATACAAAACCATGACCAAACGTTGGGACAGACTGAGAAAGACACTGTCCATGTCAAACAGATTCTCTCTCCAGAAAGTAGCACCTGAAAACTGCACCTATTTCCAGAAAGTTAGGGAACCAACTCCAGGTGAGAACTTGCCACAACCCTATAACTTATTTACAACGGGAGGAGCAAATGTGATAAGATGACAGATCGATATAATTGTACAATGATTCGTCAGTAGCAATCTTTTCAAAATGTGGACCGAGTTTCTCTATCGACAGCAAGTGTCACACAGCTTTTGTCTGAAAAATAGCCCAGTAATGCCCTTTGCAATCTTATAGACATATATTTAGAAGAGGATCTTTCTTATGTTATGCATCAGCAAAACTGTAGCCAAATTCCAAGCGGTGTCGATGTGAGTTCTCTCTTTCCCGTTTTGGCTGTATTCTTTCTCACAAATTAACTCGAGCATTTATGGCAGCTTATGCATGGGTGAAATGTGAGAGGGAGGAAGACAGGAACTGCATTAAGATCCTAAATGCAGCCAAAATCCTCGGCAGAGGAGGGAGCATCTTCCATGACGACGACAGATACGCAAGGCTTAGCCTCATTAGGAGCGACGATGATTTTGACATGCTGATAAGCCGTTTAGAGAGCCTAGTCTTTGGGGAGGATGGAGCCAAAATCATGTGACTGTGAAGAAATAAGAATGGTCAATCTCGCATTGATTTGTGAATCTGGACAAAGTGTTTAAATCATAGGTATATATCGTGTGAACTAGAGTGAGGGTCATGACTTTTGACCTATTTAAGAAAGAATAATGTGATAGGTCTTGGTTTGTAAGATGGAGACAAGACCACGTGATTGTGAAGAAAGAAGAACAGTCAATCTCGCATTGATCTGTGACTCTAAATAAAGTGATTAAATCATAGGTACATATCGTGTGAGTTAGAGCGAAGGTCACGACTATTGATCTCTTTAAGAAAGAGCGATGCGATAGGTCTTAGTATGTAAGATAGAATCAAAGTCATGTGATTAGGAAGAAAGAAAAATAGTCAATCTCGCGTTGATTTGTGATCGTGGACAAAGCTATTAAATCATAGGTATATTTCTTGTGAACTAGAGTGAGGGTCATGACGATTGACCTCTTTAAGAAAGAGTAATGTTATAGGTCTTAGTATGAAAAGAAATCATGTGATTGTGAAGAAAAAAAAACAATCAATCTCACTTTGAACTATATGATTCCAGACAAAGGGATTTAATCATAGGCATGTTTCTTGTGGACTAGAGTGAGGGTCATGACTACCGACCTCTTTAAGAAATGGTAATGTGACAGGTCATAGTTTGCAAGATAGAGCCAAAATCATGTGATTTTGAAGAGAGAAAAATAGTCAATCTTGCGTTGATCTGTGATTCTGGACAAAATGATTAAATCATAAGTATGTTTCCTGTGAACTAGAGTGAGGGTCATGACTATTGACCTCTTTAAGAAAAAGTAATGTGATAGGTCTTAGTTCATAAGATAATACCAAAACCACGTAATTGTTAAGGAGAAAAAAAAAAGCAATCATCTCTTGTTGATTTGTGATTATGGATAAAGTAATTAAATCATATGTATATTTCCAATGAACAAGAGTGACCATTGACCTCTTTCGGAAAGAGTAATGTGACGGGTCTTAGTTTGTAAGATGGAGACAAAACCATGTGATTGTGAAGGGAAAAAGAAAAAAAGTCAATTTTGCGTTTATTTGTGATTTTGAACAAAGTGATTAAATCATAAATATATTTTTTGTGAACTAGAGTAAGGGTCATGACTATTGACCTCTTTAAGAAAGATAATGTGATAAGCCTTAATTTGTAAGATGGAGCCAAAATCATATGATTATGAAGAAATAAAAGCAATCAATCTCACATTGATTTGTGATTTTGGATAAAATGATTAAATCATAGTATATTTCCTATGAACTAGAGTGAGGATCATGACTTTGACCTCTTTAAGAAAGCACAATGCGATAGGTCTTAGTTTGTAAGATGGAGCCAAAACCATGTGATTGTGAAGGTAAAAAAGTAGTCAATCTCACGTTGATATGTGATTGTAGACAAAGTGATTAAATATTAGGTATATTTCCTGCGAACTAGAGAGAGGATCATGATTCATGACTATTAAACCTCTTTAAGAAAGCGCAATGTGGTAAATCTTAGTTTGTAAGATGATTGTGAAGAAAGAAAAACAATCAATCTCGCGTTGATCCGTGATTCTGGACAAAATGATTAATTCATAGGTATATTTCCTGTGAATTAGAGTGAGGGTCATTACTACTGACCTTTTTAAGAAAGAGTAATGTGATATATTTTAGTTTGTAATATATTGCAAACATTGGTATAACACCAGACAATAAAGCAAGACTATACGTTTCTCTTTTCATGAGGAGCCACTTTTAATTGTAGTTGTTAATACCTATTTTTAAACAAAAACAAGAAAAAATAAACAAAAAACAAAATAAAACAACAACAAAAAAAAAGAACTCGAAGGGGGCCAGGTTGGGCCAAATTTGGCCTCGGTCCAACTTGCCTCTCCCTTCAACCGGGCCCACGCCTCAACCTTCTCCCTCCTTCAGCCATCTTCGCACCCAAAACCTGCATAAAAGAAGAAGGAACAGAAGAGAAAAGATAGCGACAGGAGCAGGGGAGTAGAGGAGGAGGAGAAGATAGGAGCAGGGAAAAGACAGGAGCATAGCAGAAGAAGGAGGGGACAGCACATAATCAGGGGAGGAGAACGCGAGGGTAGAGAAGGTAGGAAGGGGAGGGAGAACAGAGAGAGTGAGAGAGAGGAAACGAGAGGGAGAACAGCAAGGGAGAAAGGGAGAAACAGGAAAAACAAAGGAGGAAGACAGGGCCTTTGGAGGTCAACCAAGGAGCCAAGAGCCCCCAAGACACCTTGCCACCACCATAAAGCTGCCCGTCAGTCGTCGATCGCCGCCATTTCCTCCGGCTCTCCTCCCGTCCCCCTTTGCGTTTCCTGCTTTTCTGGTACGCCTCACGAACCCTTTCGGCTCACGCTCGAGTCTCGTTCAAGCCAGAAACCTCTCAGTTCGATTATGCCCACCACCTGCTCGCCAAAATGCCCAGCCGAAAGCTGGTTTTTGTTTCCCTCATTTAGAGATCCAGCGCGATCAATAGGCTGCCGAAAGGGACGCCATTGTTTGGCCAGAGGTCGAGCGTCGTCCTTCCCCCCATCCGAGGCGGCGCCGTCGTGCCCGAGCCGGAGAATCACCCGGGCACGGCGTCACCTCCTCTGGTCGCGATTGGGAAGTCGTAGACCAGAAGAGGGCAGGCTGAGCTAGGCCAAATCAGGGATCTGGCCAACTTGGCCCCTCTCGTCCCACAGGCCGATGGCCCAAAGACGGTTTGGGTTGTGGGCCTGTGCGTAGCCCTTTTGCAAAAGGGGTTGGGCGAGTCGGTCGGGCCAACCCGCAATTAAACAAAGGCCTGACCATGGCCCGCCCCCAACAGGCGGGTTGACTGGCCCGCCCCCAACCGGGCCGAACCCAGGTGGGTCTAACCGACCTGGCCCGACCAAAAAAAAATAATAATATTTTTTCGAAAACAAAAGATTTTTTCCTAAATTTAAAAAAAAAATCCAAAATCCAAAAAATGCAGGGTTTGATTGGGAATTGTCATGTATTGCCTTCTTATTATAATTAGGCCTTGTATATTAATTATATCACATGTTTAATTTGTATATTTAATTACGTTTGCGATATTTAATTGCGCGTGCTTGATTTTACTACAATTAGGATCTTGGTAGCTATAATTATTATTTTAATGATTGCACACCCGCATGATCACCTCACATGTTAGTGGATAGATAAATAATCAATTCGAACTGCCTGAAAAAAAAAAATCTTTTCTTTTAAAATGAATAAGATTAGGTACCGAAATAGCACTAATTGGTTAATTAGTGTAATCAAGTCCCCGACCCTAGATTCTCTAGTTGCATAGGAAGTGAGATACACTCTCATACCTCACTTGGTTTCTAGCCGACCCCAATAAGCTAGTGATAACTCCTTATTGCGAAATTCTTAAGAACACCCTAATTTCATGCGAGATATGGGCTTGGGAGAGTCCAAGCCTAATCATGGATCATAGGTCCGTTCTTTAGGCTATACCCCTAAACCTATTCCCTCCCCCCTAGGGTTAGGTCGCGACAATTGTCTTCTTATTTGTACAAATCATACGCCATGATTGATGATCACCCTCCTCCACACTGTCATCCTACTGGAGTTCTACAGACACATTGCACTCAATCTGCCCTTTTAAGCACTTTGTAAGTCTGATCCGTGCCCAGTTAATTATATCAAACAACTCTTTCTTTTTGGCCATGGATTGCTAAAACAACTTAACTATCTACCCTTCCTTAAAAAAGTACTATAAATTTGAAAATGAAGAAGAAACCATGTGTACACAGCATAGCAGAGAGCTCCAAAGTCAAGACAATAATGAGTCTATGGTCGAAGGCTCCACAGTGCAACCCTAAAGTGGAGGGGCATAGGAGTTTCATATCAGCAAGGGATAAGAGAATTAATCCATTTCGAACTCATGAATGCATGCGAAAAGCCCACACATGTCAATGGGGAATAGTTTTTTTTATATGTTCACCTGTTTATAAATGACAAAATAGTTCAAAAGAAACAGGGAGTGCCTCCCATAGTGCCAGGATCTGAATTGAAATAATACTCAAAACTGTGAACTTTTATTCGTATAAAATTCTGTAATGTGTTGATTCTGAATGTCCTAAATAATTTAGGTTTAGCATTGCTCATTTGTCATAAGACAGCTACAAAATCAGGTACCCTCTACAAATGGGCTCTTTTCCCCTTCTTCCCCCTTCTCTCCTATCTCTACATTTCTTTCTTCTTCATTTCTTCTTTAACAACCGTTTGATTTAACCTCTGCCACACTCACTAATACGATTGTCTCAGATGGTTCGACATATTTAGCTGCCATAGAAAATACATAGCTGATGAATAAAGGCATAGATGCCGCAACTGCGGTGAAGACAGTTTAAGTCACAATGAGAAATTATTCTAACTGGAGTACTCACAAGAACGTTGATGTAACACCATAGCTTTGAGACGAAAGTTAAGGCATTATATGTAGTCTAGAAGTTAGAATGAAATACTCTATCACAGGTTGGTAGGGTTGAGAGCGCAACCTAGCAAATCCAGGCAGTAAAATACAATAAAATACAATAAAACTACATGAAAATGAGATACATGCTTTTCGCCATTCTAAAGTCATTTTTCAGCATTCTAGCGTTTATGGACATTCTTTTAGAGTTAAGTATACCAGAGCTACAATCACCATGTACAAAGCCGAAGACGTCTGAAGCGAAGTCCAGTGACTTTTCGATGCCACGGACGAACTAAAGAAAGATGGCTAGAGCTAAATGACGTAAAATCTGAGCCAAGCGGGTGCACTGGTGATGAGAATGAAAAAGCATTGGATGGCGGACTGCAAGGTGAAAGATGGATGAAGAAATCAACTCCACATTTGCAATAAAGTTAATAAAGAGATCGCATCATCTTTGGGAGAGCGAGAGAATGTTTGGCCGGACTCAAAGCTCCTCCCACGAACTTTTGGCATTTTCCATTGAAATGAAATATAACTTTCTTATCTTTGAATAATAATAATAATAATAGAGTTTATTTGTTAATGCACAGGTCTAATGAGAATGTAATTTTAGTATGAAAAAAAAAAGGAATAAGTACATTAGATATCCTAAAACTTGTCAAGAAAGTATAATTGAGTCTTAAAACTTTAAAAAAAAACAATTAAATTCTAAAACCTATCATGAAAATTCAATTTAGTCATTCCTAAAAATTTTAAAAGGTTTAATCACATCTTAAAACTTGTCGTGAAAGTACAATTAAATCTTAAAACTTTCAAAAATTGAATTAATTTGACAAGTTTTAAGATATAATTGCATTTTTTGAAAGTTTTATGACTCAATTGTACTTTGTGATAAATTTTAAAACTTAATTTCACTTTTTAAAAATTTTATGATTCAATTGCACTTTATGACAAATTTTATGACTTAATTTCATTTTTTGAAAGTTTAGGACTCAATTGCACTTTATGATAAATTTTAGGAATTCTAATGTACTTATGGCAAATAAAAGTCATATCTCAAGTTCTAAAGACTTTAAGCCGAAATTAGAGGGGGAGAGAGAGAGAGGACGAGGCACAAAAGGTGATGGCGGAAAACAAAACAGGCGGCTTTCTCCGGGGTTTAATTTCTTTGATTGAATTTTCTTAAAATGTATTTTTCTGAAATGAGTTTTTTTTACTTAAATGAAAAATGGGCTTCCTCTGAATTTCTTTAGCTCTAAACAGAGGCCCATGAAAGTCAGCCGATTGGGTTTGCTCAATATGAAGCCCGAAGCAATGATCAATTTGAGGACCATTTGTTTTTTTTTTTTTTATAAGTGTATTGCAAGTCTTAAAAGTTGTCACAAATATGTAATTAAATCTTAAAATGGTCAAAAAGTACAACTAAGTCCTGAAAAACTCATCATAAAAGTACAATAGATTTCTAAAATTTTCAAAAAGTGCAATCAAATCCAAAAAATTATAAAATTTGTGGAATCAAATCCTTTTATTAATTCCGTCCAACTTGATCAATGTAAAATGATAGCAATTTTTAGGGTTGATTGCACCAACTTGATAACTTTTTAAGACTTGATTGCACTTTTTAAAAGTTCTAGAACTTAATCATACTTTTGACATAAGTTTTGAAATTCAATTATACTTTTTGAAAGTTTTAAAATTCAGTTATACTTTCATGACAAGTTTTTTAGGATTTCCAGTGCACTTATCATTTTTTTGTCATTTTTTATGTTTTATTTTTTTATATATGTTAAAACTCCATTTGTTTCGCAAAAAAATTTTCCAAGAAAATACCTTTCGAATCTTTCATGAAAATCATTTTCTCCACTTTTTAAGACAAAGCCCTAGCTCTCGAATCAGAAAGTCTCTGCAATTCATTTCACTTGGCCCCAACCCAACCAACACAAACAAGATTCTCACGGGATTGGGATTAGTTCTTCGTCGTCCTCGATGAACGATCCGCTCCATCTAATCTCGAACCACATGAGTTCTCTCTGTAGAGTACGCTCACAATCCCTAGAAGCTCATGAATCAACATGGCATGGCAACACAATTATTTTCACATCATCTACTTTCTCCTTAGGGTTTAATGGTTATTTGTATGACGTGAATTTGAAGTAAATGTATGGCAAGGAACAAGCTCGCTTGCTAGTTCACGAAGCTCTGTAAGGGCATAGCGATTGTTGTGGGAGGCCACGTTGTAATGCAAATCCTCCTTGCGGCTATTAATTATCTTGCTCTGATTCATGCAAGGCATTTTTAGTTTGGCTAGTGTCTTGATCAATCAATTTCTTTTTCCTTTTCTTTATTATTTTTTATTGGAGAGTCTGCTTTGTGTGCCTTGACAAGAAAATACCCTTCGACTATTTTAAAGTAAAAACCAATAATACAAAGTCCTAAAACTTATCAAAAAAAAATAACGATGAAAATAGATATATAAACTCTGGCAAGTTGAATTTAAATAATTGACTTAAAGTGGGATCAATTTCAAGAGTTATTCAAGGGCTTCCTATTTTTAACTTCTAATTTTGATTTTATATCTTGCTGACTATTCCGCATAAAAAAAATGAGTCATAAAATTCAGAATTAGGAGAGACTTTCTTCTGAGCTAAACATTGCTTTGAAAATTCTTCTCCCTTTTCTTTTTTCTCGTATGACAAAAGAGAAGTCAGAACCTTATCCGCCTGATAGAGAAAATCGAGGAAAGGGAATCCAGCACCAACCACACACAAAAAAGTACAGAATGTGATGCACAAAAGGGGCACCTCAAGAAGACCTAATCTCTAAGAGAATAGCACCCATAAAAGTTCAAGTTTTACGGAAAGGAAATGATTTCCAACTCTCTAAACCGTTCTAACTTTTTATAGGATTGATTTCGGTTCATGATCCTCGTTTTCAAGGCCGACCGATATGATCAATCACGGTTGAAGCACACTCCGGTTCACTCACGGGCGGAAAAAGTTTATGAGCACATGTCCCGTTGGTGCAGAGAATGGATTCGTGGGCTTCCATAAATCAGCTTCTACCGCTCAAAATTATACTCAAAAATCCTAATTCATGTGGAAAATCCTCAATCAAGTAATTAAAAAAAAAAAAAAAACAGAGAAACAAGTTCACGTCCACACACGTGTATCATGATGTCATGGCACCAGAAAAATCGCAGGTGGTGCGTTCTGTTCTTTAACTTTAGGCACGAATTCGAATTTTCTTGCGAACGTCAGGTGAATCCATTTTTCATACAACGGTCCACGTGGCCGATCTCCCATTGATTGGAGCTTTGGAACTTCGTTGAGGAGGCAGGAGGAAGAGTTAAATCCCGTAGCCTTCATGTCATATTCTCTCACTTTTCTTTTCACCAACTTCAGTACACTATTTCACCCGTCGTTCTCTATGCCCTGTTCTTCTCCTTGATTCCCTCATTCTCTCTCTCTCTCTCTCTCTCTCTCTCTGAAAATATTCTTGGTTGGAGATACAGAGAGAGGGAGAGAGTTTTGGTGATGAGAGCATGGCCAGATCAGAGGGCTCAATCTTTAAGCTGTGCTTCTTGTGTTCCGTGATCGCGAATCTCTTCTTCGGGGTGAATCTTTACGTGGGTCGCCGCGGCGTGTGGGGGCGGAACTGGAGCAGCGATGAGGTGAGCATCCAAGGCCTGAGCTGGAGCCGGAGGGCGGCGGCCGAGGCCGAGTCGGCGGCGGCACGGGAGTGCTCAGGCCACGGGAGGGCGTACCTCGACGGGGTGGTGGTCGACGGGAGGCCTGCCTGCGAGTGCAACAATTGCTACGGGGGTCCAGACTGCTCCCTCTTCTTGCCCTCTTGCTTTGCCGATGCCGACGAGTTAGTTTCCCCGTCTCATATCAATCATTTGGTATAGGACAGGAAAGCCTTTCTTTTCTTTCTTACGTCGTTGGAACGCGGGCAGAATTCACTGAATTGTTACTGTAATAAGGATAGCTGACAGTCTCATCCCGAATTAGATTCAAAATAGAAGGTTTTCCTGAGGAATCCACTGAATCAGTATTTCTAATGGTCCTTTGAAACATTCTCCGTCACTCGTGGAATGCCAATGTGAATATCCAAGGCCTGAGTTAGATGCGTAACTTTTCACCTCAGTTTATCATTCGAGTAGTGGAAATTGGCATGTTCACCTGTAGCATCACCATATTCAATACGATATCAAATTATAGGCCTCGAGCGTGATTCTTTGTTCCTATTCACATTTCACGAAAATTCATGGATCAGTGATGCACCCGCACATGTCCCTTATGGATCGGAACCGTTCTTCCACTGGGCACGTATAGGGGTTTATGTTTCAGGCTTTCATGGTCTGTCAGGCTATCACACTTTGGGTATGCGAGTGATAACTCATAAAATTTAAACCACCTCGTGTTGGTAATAGTTTAAGGTTTTAGAACAAGGAGCGGCATTTTCCACTCTTTCGAAATTTCCTTAATTCACAGTCCATAAATTTTATTTTATTGTTTGGTTGCAGGGGAGATCCATTGTTCTTGGAGCCGTTCTGGAAGCAGCATGCAGAGAGCAGTGCCGTAGTGGTGGCGGGGTGGCACAGGATGAGCTACTCCTTCAGTGACCAGACCACCTTGTCCCAAGAGCTTGAGTCTCTCCTCAGGAAGCTGCACTCCCTGGTTGGGAATGCCATCACAGACGGCAAATACATTTTGTTTGGTGCTGGCTCTACCCAACTCCTTAATGCTGCTGTCCATGCTCTCTCTCCTCACAACTCTTCACTTCCTGCTTCAGTTGTGGCCTCAATCCCCTACTATTCGGTCAGCATCTTTCCTTTTATGAGCTTGTCATGACCCTGTGATTCGTCCTGCTCTATCCTTATGCTCAATCTTGACATAATTTTACATTTCGGGTATCGGTGTTTTTCTTCTTCTTCATAGCTTTATCGAGAACAAACAGAGTTCTTCAACTCAGCAGACTGCAGCTTTCAGGGAGACCCGGCGCGTTGGAAGAACGCAACCAACACCACTGGAGACATCATCGAGTTCGTGACTGCACCGAACAATCCTAATGGACAGTTGAATGAAGCCGTTCTCCATGGCTCTAATATTAAAACTATTTACGACCGTGCTTATTACTGGCCGCATTTCACCGGGATCCCTTCCCCAGCAGATGAGGACCTCACTATCTTCACCATCTCAAAGCTCACTGGTCATGCTGGTAGCAGATTCGGGTAAATATGCCAAAACCCACAACTTTTTCCCCAGATTCTGATGTTTCCTGCTATATATTCACGGTTCAAATTGTACTTTGATGTTGCTGATTCAGTTGACAGTATCATAGCTTTCAGTAAAATCTTCTAGCTTACCCAGTGGGAATCATTTCTTTCATTGTTAACGTTGGCTTAAAGCAGATGGGCATTCATAAGGAACGAAGAGGTGTACCAAAGGATGAACATGTACCTGGAATTGAACACGATGGGCGTCTCGAGGGACACTCAGTTAAGAGCTCTGAAGCTTCTAAAAGTAATCATCAGAGATGGGGGCAGGGAAATATTTGAGTTCGGATACAAAACCATGACCAAACGTTGGGACAGACTGAGGAAGACATTGTCCATGTCAAACAGATTCTCTCTCCAGAAAGTACCACCTGAAAACTGCACCTATTTCCAGAAAGTTAGGGAACCAACTCCAGGTGAGAATTTGCCGCAACCCTATAACTTATTTACAACGCGAGGAGCAAATGCGATAAGATGACAGATCCATATAATTTTATGATGATTCATCAGTAGCATTCTTTTCAAAATGTGGACCGAGTTTCTCTATCAACATGTGGCACACAGCTTTTGTCTGAAAAATACCCCAGGAATGCCCTTTGCAGTCTTATAGACATGTATTTAGAAGAGGATCTCTCTTATGTTACGCATCAGCAAAACTGAAGCCAAATTCCAAGGGGTGTCGATGTGAGTTCTCTCTCACGTTTTAGCTGTGTTCTTTTTCACAAATTAACTCGAGCATTTATGGCAGCTTATGCATGGGTGAAATGTGAGTGGGAGGAAGACAGGAACTGCATTGAGATCCTAAATGCGGCCAAAATCCTTGGTAGAGGAGGGAGCACCTTCCATGACGACGACAGATACGCGAGGCTCAGCCTCATTAAGAGCAACGACGATTTTGACGTGCTGATAAGCCATTTAGAGGGCCTAGTCTCAAGGGAAGATGGAGCCAAAATCATGTGATTGTGAAGAAAGAACAATCAATTTCGCTTGATTCTAGACAAAGTAATTAAATCATAGGTAAATAATCATGTGAACTAGAGTGAGAGTCATGACTATTAATCTCTTTAAGAAAGAGTAATGTGACAGGTCTTAGTTTGTAAGGTTGAGACAAACCCATGTGATTGTCAAGAAAGAAAAGTAGTCAATTTTCCGCTAATCCGTGATTCTGGATAAAGTGATTAAATCATAAGTATACTTCTTGTGAATTAGAGTGAGGGTTATAACTATTGGCCTCTCTTTTTTAAAAAAAAAAAAGCAATGCGATAGGTTTTAGTTCGTAAGATAGAGACAAAATCATGTGATTGTGAAGAAAGAAAAGTAGTCAATCTCACGTTGATTTGTGATTATGGACAAAGTAATTAAATCATAGGTATATTTCTTGTGAACTAGAGTGAGGGTCATGACTATTGACCTCTTTAAGAAAGAGTAATGCAGTAATCTTAGTTTATAAACTGGAGCCACAATAATATGATTATGAAGAAAGAAAAATAGGCAATCTCGCGTTTTATCCGTGATTTTGGATGAAGTGATTAAATCATATATATTTCTTATGAACTTGAGTGAGGGTCATGACTATTGACCTATTTAAGAAATAGTAATGCAATGGGTCTTAGTTTATAAGATGGAGCCATGTGATTGTGAAGAAAGAAAAACAATCAATCTTGCGTTGATCTGTAATCATGAACAAACTGATTAGATCATAGGTATATTTCCTGTGAACTAAAGTGAAGGTCATTACTATTGACCTCCTTAAGAAAGAGTAATGTGATAGGTCTTAGTTTGTGAGAGAGATATGAAACCATGTGATTGTGAAGAGGGAAAAAAAAAAGTCAGTTTCGCGCTGATTTGTAATTCTAGACAAAAAGAATAGATCATAAGTATATTTCTTGTAAACTAGAATGGGAGTGCCTATTGACCTCTTTAGGAAAGAGTAATATGATAGGTCTTAGTTTGTAAGATGGAGACAAAACTATGAAAGAAATGCAATCAATCTCGTGTTGATCAATGATTATAAACAAAGTGATTAAATCATAAGTATATTTTTTGTAAATAAGAGTAAGGGTCATGATTATTGAACTCTTTAGGAAGGAGTAATGCAATAGGCCTTAGTTTATAAGATGGAGTCAATACCATGTGATTGTGAAGAAACAAAAGCAGTCAATCTCACCTTAATATGTGTGATTCTAGACAAAGTGAATAAATCATGTGTCCTGGAGTTGTGCAGACACACTGCACTCGGTCTGCTCTTGTATGCACTGTGCAACTCTGATCGGTTCCTAATTTTTTTTTTCTCTTTCTTTTTGGCCATAGATTGCGGAAACAACTTAACTATCTACACCTCGTTCAAAAAGCACAGCAGATAGCTCCAAATGAAGAAGAAACCATGAGGTACCCAGCACAGCAGATAGCTCCAAAGTCCAGACAATGGAGTTCTGTGGCTGAAGGCTCCACAGGGCAACCCTAAAGTGGAGAGGCATAGGAGTTTCATATCAGCATGGTATAAGAGAATAAATCCATTTCAAACGCATGAATGCATGCAAAGCCCACACATGTCGATGGTGAGGAATTTTTCTGTATGTTCACCTGTCTATAAATGACAACATAATTAAAAAAAAAATAGAGTGCCCCTCCCATAGCGCCAAGATCTGAATAATACTCAAAACTGTGAACTTTTATTCATGTAAAATTCTGTGATGTATTGACTCTGAGTGTCCTAAATATAATTTAGCTTTAGCATTGCTCACTTGTCAGAAGACAATGTTACACAATCAGGTACCCTCTACATATGTGCTTTTTTCCCCTTCTGCCACCACCTCTCTTGTTTCTGCATTTTTCCATTCTTCATTACGTCTATGACAACCATCCGATTCAACCTTTGCTGCACTCGCCAACAGGACTGTCTCAGATGGTCTGATATATGTAGCTGCCATAGGAAGTACACGCTGATGAATAAAATACAGAGCAAAATTTGCTTCTGATCAACCAACTCCAGAAGCCCTATACAACGACTGACTTTTTCAGTGCTCCAGTTTGTCTATGCTTTAAAACAGGCATTCTCCGCCTAAAGAGTATGCAGATAAGTGCAAGAACAATAAGAATTAAAAGAAAGTACACTCCCAAGTGAGCATTCCAAACAAAGCCCATTAATTCAATACTGCTCTTGCCACTGCAGCTACAATCACATATACTTTTTAACTGATTTTCGACTGGTGTAGCAACGGGATCCAGGATAAAATCCAGAGTCATAGCTCCCTCTTCCAACCAGATGGTCGTGGTCTTTGGTTTGTACCCAGGCATAGATGCCACAACTGCAGTGAAGATACTTTTAAGTCACAATGAGAAATTATTCTAACTGGAATACTGACAAGAACATTGATTAACACCACACTTTTTAGATGATAATTAAGATATTATATGTATTATCCAACAAGCGCGTGATGTATTTAAAAAATGCTTTTTGTTGTTGTTAAAGTTCAATAATCACCAGTAAGATCACTAGATACTCCTAATAACAAAACAGCAAATAATGAAGTACCTTCATACTTTGCTCCAGGGGCAAGCACCCTATGGTAATCAGCGAGTCCTCTACTAGCTTGAATCTGCTAAGTAATTTAGGACCATATAGCATCTTAGAAAGAAAGGAAAAATAAATGAAACTACCAATACAGCTATATACCCCTAACAGAAAGAATCAGCTGTACTTCAAACAGCTTATACATTATTAAACCACAGAGATCACTACTAGACGGTGAAAATAAATGAACAAGACAACAAATGGCTACTGCATGCAAACAATTAGGACTCAAACAAATGCTGGGACATACGGTGCTATTTATTCCCTTGATCAGGACAAAGCCAGGTAATGGCCTTCCACTATCTGAAGAGTAGATTCTTCCATGAACTCCAGTCTGTAAGAAGTTTTAGGGAAAAAAACGATTACACAACTTTGCATAGTTAACTAGAAAAGCTTCGTAGTACATGTAAAATTAAATTTTTTTTTCGTCAGGGTAGTTTTTTTTTTTTTTTTTTTTTTTAATTTCTTGCTAGAGATTTTCTGGATATTTTACTATCTGCAATATAAAACTCTGTGCAGACCACTTACCTTACTAACACTGGCAACAAGATTAAGCATGCTCATTTTGTTGTACTCCCATAGAGTGGGAAGCTGCAAATTTACACAGAGAAAGCTCAGGCAAATCGATCACTTCCCGAATACAAAAATAATAGATTAGCACATGCAAATGATGAGTCAGAGCCATATGAAATTAAAATATTAGTCAGTTTCAGCATCAAATTTGGCTCTTATCTAAACTAGGGAAGCAGCTAAGGGTCGAAAGACCAGAACCAGATCCTTACGGTTATTAGAACCTATCTGGATTGCAAATGTTTTTAACTCAATTTTCTAACTTACCAGATTTGGTTAATCATGTCCATCCATTTTCTGGAGAAATTATTTGGCGGAGTGAAGAAATTTATGTCAACGGCACAATGCAAGCTCCAAACCATGTAAATGATGGTCGCAATAAGTAAAGCATACAAATTGACTCTTTTGGGAGCAGACCTCACTAGCATTTGGCCATTTATTGTCGCTAACTTCCAATGTCAATTCGAAACAGCCACCATGGATATAGTTCCAGTCTTGCATGCCACCATATATCGGATACCTAGAACAAGTTAAGCGATATTATTAATGAAATTTTTTAAATAGTCAAATGCCAGGTAAAGCACTAAAGCGCTCCATTATAGAATGGAACTATTTCTCTTTTGCAAAGTCCAGCGGTTCACTTCACAAAGGTATTAGATTAAAACACTGGAAAGATCAGCACTTCCTATATTATGAGCTACAATGGATTAACCTCAAAACCGTCATACCAAGCTGCTCCATTCGTAATTCCTCCTCCAAATTCTTTACTCAATGACATGTTACGGTGAGAACGACTATATATACTTGCCATGAACCGAAAGGCTTCATCATCAGGGCTGGCAAAGTAATGTCTCCTGCAATTTAGGATTGCCAATAGTCATTAAGAATACAAGATATGAAAGAAAAGTATAAATACTGCAGTAATTTATGAAAAGTTATCAACAACAAATCAAGTAGGCCAATAAAAGATCACATGTAAACTTCAGTTAATGTGCAGCACCTTTCTATCTTCTGCTGTCCCTCTAAAACTAAATGATTTCAACTTTTTCGTCGCTATAAAAGGATGACTTAACTTAACATAGGAGTAATACAGAAAAGGTTTGGGACACGCTGCAAACTGGAGATCAAAGCAGACTTACGTATTAGCTGGAGATTTAATTCATGAACATAGAGAAAGAACAACCAATCAATGAAAAAGTAATAATGCCTAGTACATCTGGCAAAGAAGATGCAGGACAACACAGATCAAAGTGACAATAGGCACTGCACGCAGGGTGGGAAATCAAGCAAATTATCAAGATAAGTGGCCCACGAATTCAACATATGAACCAGAACGTCAGACAATCACCTCTTGTCCTCCGTTCCATCCCATGGATAATTTGCAACTAGTGCACCCTGAGAAATTATAAGAGGATGCACATTGTTACGTTTATTGTTCAAATAATTCTTCATATTTAAAATTTTAATCACATTACACAAGGGAGGGAGAGGGGGGGTGATAAACAAGTGTAAATCATGCATCAATAAAGAAGTATATAATCATGCCTTGTCATCAAAGGCCCTGCCAGCATGACAGGATCTAGCACAAAAAAAAGTAGCTAAATTTAGTACCCCGTGCAAGGAAGCAGATGCTGTGAAACGAATCCCTCTCGACCATTTCATAATTGCCCTTGTTTCTGGCTGTCGTGAACTTATGTCTCCATTCATTGGAAAGAACTGCCCTTTCATGAAATACATACAGCATAAGATAATACAACAAAACTAAAAGCAAAGGGGAAATTGATCATAAATCATGGAAAGAGAGAAGTCTTTTCTTTACTCATATTAAGCAAGAAGGAAAATGCTTTGCTAACAACTGCAAAAATGCAAGAATTATATCTGAATACGCGACAAATCCTCAAAGGAAGAAAGCATACATGATAAGATCTTCTCCACTAGAAAAGATGAAGAGAAAAGGAGAACAATTGTTATATTCCACCGTGACTCTTGAAAAAGATCTTAAATTAATGCAAGCCATCAAAGTTGGAATCAATTGCAAGACCCAAAGACTTGTTCCATTATTGGGCTATTGATGAAGGAAGCAATTATTAACATTATTTGACAATGAGAACAAGAAATTGAAGAGAAAATCATTAGACATGAGCCTTGATATAAAGCATGGCAATATTTGATGAAAGAAAAGACACCTGTGAAAATGTCAGATTAGGAGTTATCATTCATAAAAGGTGAAAAAAGCAATACCCGAGCATGTTAGGGAAAGCTCTAGACTTCCAATATTAAGCTTTTCACCATATCCTCCAAGGGAAACTACTCTCCCTTCTTGCAAACGCTTACTATCCCTCTTTAAAATTCTAGGAACAAATCTTCACGATGATCCTAGAGTTCCCAATTTGTAAATTTTTTCATTTATCATCTTTCAATTCTTAGTTCGTCTAACTAGATAGTTAAAACTTCAGTCAAGAAATATATGGTTAATTTTTAAATCACAACATTCGAATGCACATTATAATCACTTTTTTTTTTTTTTTTACGCCATCAAAGTTGGAATCAATTGCAAGACCCAAAGACTTGTTCCATTATTGGGCTATTGATGAAGGAAGCAATTATTAACATTATTTGACAATGAGAACAAGAAATTGAAGAGAAAATCATTAGACATGAGCCTTGATATAAAGCATGGCAATATTTGATGAAAGAAAAGACACCTGTGAAAATGTCAGATTAGGAGTTATCATTCATAAAAGGTGAAAAAAGCAATACCCGAGCATGTTAGGGAAAGCTCTAGACTTCCAATATTAAGCTTTTCACCATATCCTCCAAGGGAAACTACTCTCCCTTCTTGCAAACGCTTACTATCCCTCTTTAAAATTCTAGGAACAAATCTTCACGATGATCCTAGAGTTCCCAATTTGTAAATTTTTTCATTTATCATCTTTCAATTCTTAGTTCGTCTAACTAGATAGTTAAAACTTCAGTCAAGAAATATATGGTTAATTTTTAAATCACAACATTCGAATGCACATTATAATCACTTTTTTTTTTTTTTTTTTTTTTTTTTACGCCATCAAAGTTGGAATCAATTGCAAGACCCAAAGACTTGTTCCATTATTGGGCTATTGATGAAGGAAGCAATTATTAACATTATTTGACAATGAGAACAAGAAATTGAAGAGAAAATCATTAGACATGAGCCTTGATATAAAGCATGGCAATATTTGATGAAAGAAAAGACACCTGTGAAAATGTCAGATTAGGAGTTATCATTCATAAAAGGTGAAAAAAGCAATACCCGAGCATGTTAGGGAAAGCTCTAGACTTCCAATATTAAGCTTTTCACCATATCCTCCAAGGGAAACTACTCTCCCTTCTTGCAAACGCTTACTATCCCTCTTTAAAATTCTAGGAACAAATCTTCACGATGATCCTAGAGTTCCCAATTTGTAAATTTTTTCATTTATCATCTTTCAATTCTTAGTTCGTCTAACTAGATAGTTAAAACTTCAGTCAAGAAATATATGGTTAATTTTTAAATCACAACATTCGAATGCACATTATAATCACTTTTTTTTTTTTTTTTTACGATGAAAAGGGAGTCCACTTCATATAAGGAAACCTGGTCCATGGATAAAACTTGTTTCATGCAGATGGACTACACAGACAACTTTGTTCATTAACATTAAAGCCATGCATGGGGCTGGAGCCCATTATAATCTTTAGAAAACTACAGATTGCAGCAGTAATAAACTACCTGATCAGGAAAATCTCGATTTAAATCAATGTTATTGGCATTTCCGCGCCTTCTAAGTGTGAACCCATCTGGGTTCATTGATGGAAGCAAATGAAGGTGAACATTCTCCACAATTAATTTTGCCTGCAACACCAATATTGGGCGATAAAACATCAAGAATGCTTAATTATATCTACAACTGAATGGACAAGACTGTAATGAGCAGAATGCTACTTCTTAAGATTCATTGCGAGACAGAAGACTTAAATAGCACACCATCCATACAAATGCACAGATATAGATTGATCAGTTAGAGGCCAAACATGACCAACAATGCAAGTCATAAGAACAAGCTAAAAGCCAATCAAGTCATGTTGATAGCTGGAATGTTTTTAGTGAATCTGGACTTCCTCGATTTGAATGGATATGCATAGATGCTGATGATTAGCTTGATGAGTACCGTCGAAGAATGAAAAATGAAGCCAATCCTCTACAGTGCTGATATTAAGGAAAGAAAGAGAGAGAGAGAGAGAGAGAGAGAGAGAGAGGGGGGGGGAGGGAGGGGCGAATTACCAATGGATCCTTCAGGTAATTATCACAAATCCAATTCGCTAGAAGCATCAGAAGCTCACGACCAACAGGTTCATCCCCATGCACATTTCCTATGAACTGCAAGAATTTGACAAAATGGGAAATTTCCAAATTATATTAGTTTGTGGTTAAGCTATGAAAGATATTGAAAGATCGAGAAAGGTGATCTCAATTCACCTTGAGAGAAGGAAAATAAGTGCAAAAGCCATTTCTTGTAAAGAAACACAAAGCACAGAAAACATCTACAAGTTATCTATGAATTAAAGAAGAGTTTCCCGAGGAAGTAAAAAATTAACAGTTCAGGATTCAACCTTTAGACCCTAAGTACCGACCTCCGAAGCAGAGAAAAAGATGGTAAGTCATTTAGAAGAAATGCATGTGTCACAAGGGTCTGAGTCTCCTGATTGTAAACAACATGCATTTTCGACATGAAAGTACTAGGAGAGAATAGCATCCAACTAATTGACTTAGCCACATATGCAAGAAAATGGTATTTAATCAGATGCCATGTATGATGACAGATCTATGAACCAAAAGAAAAGCACAGTCCAACATTAAATAATTGCAAATTCTGATAAAGCAACAATCATCAAGTAGCTGATTCCATGAAGCTAAGAAAGAACGCATAAAGAATGAGGGAAGTCATAACGAGTGATGAGAATGGTGCTTAGTTCCTCAAGAACCTCTGAAAAAAATGTTGGAATAAGTAAATTTCAGACAAAGACACATTTAGGTGGCCTAGGCCTTTAAAGGGCAAAATAAGATGTGCACTAATTTGGAGGAAACTTACTCCTGAGAAGAAGGTGATAGCATAATGAATGGCATGAAGAAAAAGGAAAACTTATATGAAGATTAATGCTTTAATTAATGTGATGGTAAGAAACGATAAACATCAAAAGGGTTTATATAGCAGAGACCATTACACTCATAATGGCCCAATGGTGAATCGCACTATCTTTCACTTGAATATATCATAACCCACAACAAACTTGCTAAATTCCGTCCATCAGAGTTAAATAAGATTGCAGGAACAAAGGGACAAAGGGTAAGTCAAATAATTGTTTCGCGTCAAAGGCATAACAACACACCTAAAAACCTTTGTTTAAGGATGAAATTAAGAGAAGCAGAGAAAAGAGATTTACTTTAAATGCAGGTTCAGCCTCTTCCATTCCAGGCTTGTCCGAGATCTCTATAACCCACTGTTGCCAATTTATCAGACAGCCCAGTTCAGCAATCAGTCAGAGAGCCACATGAAAAAGGAAAAAGACATTGCAGGCTAAAACCGACAAATTCAATACCAGGGGCACTCCATTAACACTCTTGCCAATACTGATGTCCATCACAACGAATCCCTCAAAGAGAGAAGCAAAAAACGAGTCAGCATCACCACACATAGTCTGAACTTCGATTATGAGAGAAAAATCTCGTAATGCACTGATACAATCACAAAAAAGCAATAATAGAAGTTGACAGAATCACCTGTATATCCTAGAGATATTGCCACATCTCCGGCCGAAAGCTTTGACGGCCTTTTCAAGATCAGAATTGGTCGTGTACCCACGAGCCACATCATGACTGCCAAAAAAAAAAAGAGTTTACAAAGAAAAGCCAAAGATTTAGACTTTAAGACTTAATACGCCTAACAGCTGAATACCGAGAAGAGAAACATTGCACAAGCCAAAAAGCAGAAAGCCCGACAGATGGCATACCTCACCGCCGGCCGCTCCCTGAACAAGTGCCTCGCGGCCCCAGCATAAACACCGGTCGCAGAGCCTGCGAGCGGCATCAAGAACCAAAGTGAAGCGAACCCAGATGAAAAAAATGAAAACCCATTTCACCCGAAATTCGTAGCGAGGAAATCGTGTAATGGGTAAGCGACCTGATGAAGGGAGGGATCCACTCTCGCCGCCTCTGGCTCCCGCGTGACCGAACAACGACGAGGAGAGAACGAGATGGAGGAGGCACGAACAGAAGACGAGCTTCATCTTTCCCTCGCTTCTTCGCGGATTGATGGCGCTCGTTCTTCTCTGGAACAAGATCGCGCGATGAGCTCCGGGATCGGATTCATTCGGGTGGGGACGCCGCAGGGGGGCAGTTTCAGCCGGAGCAGGGTCCGTTTCGCATCGTCGCGCGGACAGAGAAAGAGAGAGAGAGAGAGACTGAAGATGAACGTAACGCGGCGTCGCACGCAGATCGATGCTCGATCGAGACGCGATTCGGAAACCCGTTGACTTGGGTCCGAATCCCAGGTGGGGTGGCCTTTTCTTGCCGAACTCGGAATCTCTCTCGTAGGATCCACCCGCCTTGAATTGGAAAATGATACAGGTGATCTTTCGATATGTAATGGCGATCCTTGAACTGGTCCTAATTACTTTTTAGGGCGAAGTGGAAGAACATACTTGAATATCTAGAATTATAGAAAATCATTCTTAGTTTCTTATTTTTTACGATTCGTGATCAATCCATAGATACCGATAACTTGTTGAACAAATAAAATATAGTGATGGTACAACTTGGAGATCCAACTACAAGATCACGAGTAGTCTGATGCAAGTATTGCGCCTCAACACATTTGGAGGAGAGTTGGATGTTTCTTTTATCCTTTCATCTTCTTTGGTGCAATTGGGCTATCCTGAACTTTTAGGGGCACATAACAAAATTTCAAGAACAAAAATCAATTTTTATCCCCTAAACGAGTTTCTGAATAAAAAAAATATATTTCATACCGACTAAAAAATTCTATTGTTGAAACACAAATTTGTTTGATAAAAACATAAAATTTTTATATTTAGGGGACGGTTGGCATCCCACATTTGACGTCCCACAGGCGACGAGTGGGCGGCAAGTAGTGACAAAAGTAAATGATAATAAGAGTTTTCATTTTTCACTTTTATTTCAGAAATTATAAAGTTAAATATTTTTAGTTTCTGATTTATACTCCAGATATATTTCTAGAATAAAATTTGTTCTAAAAATAGAAAAATGAAATTGTATTACCAAACTAATTTTTGTTCCGATTCTCTTCCGGAAAATAGAAAAACAAATAAATAGAGAAACAAACTATTTATTATGCCTTCTTAATTTGTTCAATGTCTATCTCTAAAGGGGCGTAAGCAATTCACTCGCTAGGAGATGGGATTCATTCGCTTGCATTCCTACTAGCACTACAAAAAGCTCCGGTCTTAACGCTCTTACTACTGCTGTGCAGCCTTTCCTCGGGTTCGTAGAGTTGGGTTTCCCATTTACCCACAATGGAGGAGCCGCCCCCACCAGGCAGGCGGCCACGGGTCACAAGGCACTCTTCACACAACAAATCCACTTTGAAGTTGACTTATTTGCTCGGGCAATCATCGGAATGTGTACAAGATACCATAAGGGCCCAATATCTCAATAGCACCTTTGTCTAAAGCTTCGAATGAGTCCATGAACTTGAACTCGGAGTGTAATGTAATCTCCAAACTTGCAATTTCTTTAATGTGGCCCTTGCATTTTTTGTTCATGTTCAAACTAGTTTTTGAACTATTTTGTCTCTGAACATAAATTAATGGAAGGATAACATGGGATATTTTCATATTGTTAAAGGATTAGTTTGAACATTTACAAAAAAATTCAAGGATCATATTGAACAAAATAAAAGTTTATAAACGATATTGCACATTATGTTAAAGTTCAAAGACCATGTTGAATAAATTAAAAATTGAGTGACCATATTACCGATTATAATTCATAAACTACATTGCATATTTGTCAAAATTCAAAGGTCATTTGTATCCTTATCCCAACATAAATTATTGTACATATGTTAATTATGTCATTCTAATCAAGTGATATTGTAAGAGAAAAAGAAAGAAAAATATATTTTTTAGGTCGAGGCAATTTTTGTTTGAATAAATAGCCATTTTTTTCCCTTTCGGGAGATATAATATTAAGGGCCTGGAGAATTTTGACTTAGAATGTTTATAATATGAACTATCTTTCAAGAATTTCTTCTCCCATGTGTAACAGTTACAGGTAAATGAATTTGCGTAAAGCACGTGGTATGACTAGTAACTTCCTATTGCTTAAAGACGGAAAAAAGAAGAAGAAGAAAGGACAATTATGATTTATTTATTTTTAGGGTTCGGGAAAAGTTTAAAGTTGGATTGATGCGGAGACTTTGGAACAAAAAGAAAGAGATGTGGAGGTTGTAATCTAAGCATCATTACTTTACCATAGCTGAAATTGAGAATTAAAAAAAAAAAAAAACTCATTTTTGTTGAATTCCATTTTCAATTCCATTGCATCACAAGCTAGACTTGTAAAAAAAACCTATGTATTAAGTATGACCAGATAAATCAAATAAGTTAACAAAAGAATTTGACATGTGATGACCCAATATTCATATTGTCTAATTAGAAAATTAAGAGTATACCCTAGTATCTAATGTGAATTTGGTGAGACATTATCTATTATTGCTTGTGTAAGTGAAAATTTAAGTGGTATGATATTACGTGATTTGAACAACATATATATATAAGATTATCTAGACGGTCGTAAATATGTGTTTGGTAATATTTTTGTTATTGAAAATAATTTCTTTTTAAAAATAATTCTTTTCTATTTCTATTCTTTATAATAGTTTTGAGTAAAACAACACATTTAGTAATCGCACAAAAATTTCTATCGTCGAAAAAAAAAAATAGAAATGCGTTTAGTATGACTCATAAGTTTTTTTTGTAACGTAAAATTTCTTATAATTTTTTTTTTAATTTTGTAGATTTTTCTTTTTTTCCTCTCTACTTCTTTTTCCTCAAGTTGGTTGCTGGGTGGTGACCACGAGGCTCTTAGAAAAGGAAGAAGAAGAAAAGGAAAGAAAAATTAAAGAAAGAAAATGATTTATTTCAGATATTGTTTTCAAAACAAGAAGTTGCTTGTTTTACTTCTATTTTTATTCTGGAAAATAAATTAAATAAAAAATTGAAAAAAAAAATAGAAACGTTTTCAATGGTAGAGAAACAGCAGCAGGGGAGGGCAAAAGCGTCATTGCACACCGTAAAAAGGCATATATAAGACGCTCCAAACCCTAGTTTTTCTCTACACGGCCAACGAAAGGAAAGAGAGTTCTCGCGCCCCCTCCCGCATCCCCGCCGCCCGCCGCCCGCCGCCGCCGCGCCTCCGAAGCCCGTGTCAACCGCGATGGTAAGAACCGCTGGCGGTACCTCCGTCCAGCTCTATTCTCTTCTTCTTCTTCTTCCTCCTTTTTTTCCCTTCCTGGTTTCGAGTGGTTTGGAGATCGAACCGTGCGGTTTCGTGATTCCTTACGGTGTGAAAAATGGGCAGTCGCTGGTGGCGAACGAGGAGTTCCAGCACATCCTGCGTGTGCTGAACACCAACGTCGATGGGAAGCAGAAGATCATGTTCGCCCTCACCTCCATCAAGGGTATCGGCCGCCGCTTCGCCAACATCGTCTGCAAGAAGGCTGACGTCGACATGAACAAAAGGTTCGGCTCCTCTTTGGGCTCTCGGTGGTGCGAAGCTTGCGTTGCTTCTGGAGAATCGAGTATGATGTGTGTGCGACTAGGATAGTTCGGAAAAAAAAATTGGTTCTTTATTTGTGGGCGCTAGGATAAATCTTCCGAGTAAGAAAAGTTTCGTGCTTCCTGGCTGTTTGATGTGCAAGTGGTACGCCTCCACTCATACATGCATCTGGGTTGGAGAGTTTCTGTCGCATTTTGGAGGATAGTTGCTAGTGGTCATCATTATCTGAATTGGTCTTCGGTGATCTTGGAGCACTGTTTTTTAGGTTGGCTACTCACTAAACTACTTGGGCACTGGTCACATGTGAAATGAACTAGCTACTTAATTTTGTAGTCTTCGTGAATTTCATGGGTAATCTGGGCAACATGATGACTTAGAGTGTTTTGTCTTGTGGACTGAGTAGGAATTAGGAAGATTTGGCGTTCATTACTTCTTTTTCTAAACTGAATTACAGGACTGGAAGATACTCTATATGATTGGTTTAATCTTCTGATTTATCTACCGGTTTAATACATTGCTAGTTCTAGCATGTGAAATACTTGTCCAGTGAATGATTCGTCTTTGAATTCCTCGCAAAATGATAGGCATTTCTGCTATAAGACGCACCTAATGCGGGAAGTTTCTCTTTTGCTGCCAGGGCTGGTGAATTGTCTGCTGCAGAGCTGGACAACCTCATGGTTATTGTTGCCAACCCCCGTCAGTTTAAGATTCCAGACTGGTTTTTGAACAGAAAGAAGGACTACAAAGATGGAAAGTATTCCCAGGTTGTCTCAAATGCCCTGGACATGAAGCTGAGGGATGATTTGGAGAGGTTGAAGAAGATCAGGTGAAGACTAAAACATTTGTCCATTTTCTTGCTGTGTATTGGTTTTTAGTGCTGTCCCATGATTAAGACAATTTGTCACTTTTTCATTCTGTACAAGTATGTGGTCACGGGACCTGCGTGTGCTCCGCCACTTCTTAAGCATATGTTCTTCCAAATTGATTTTTTCCTGATTGCAAAGCTAGCTTCTGCTAGTAGCTTTCTCTGCTAGTTTTGTTGGACATAACTTACTTTATTTTGGGTATCATCCCTCTTAGTCAGAGGAATCTGAACATGATGATGTAAGTAGCTGACATTAACACTGCAATGCAGGAACCACCGTGGTCTGAGGCACTACTGGGGCCTGCGTGTCCGTGGCCAGCACACAAAGACTACTGGCCGTAGAGGAAAAACTGTTGGTGTCTCCAAGAAGCGTTGAGTTCTATTCCTTTCAATTGTTGGCATTACATGGAATGCCTTCAGAGGAGTTCTTCCGCTTGATCTCTGAGTTTAAGTTCCTTGCATGGACTTAGTAGATTTGAAACTCAATATTTTTTGTCCTTTCAGTTGTATGATGTGTTTTGCCCGGTTTTGCTGAAGTGGTAGTGCAATTACATGAATCAAATTTTTGAAAGAATGCTGTTTCTCGTCAAGCCTGCTGTTTGTTATTTTCAATGGCAAATGATATCATGTAGTTGATATGGTCTATGCTGAATTCGTCAAGGATTAGATGACTGCCTTGGCTTCTGATGCTAATTGTGAGCCTTGGCTAACTATTGGGGGCTTCGTGTTTTCCTTTTCAACAAATTTTAGGCCTTTGAATCAGTGGAGCACATACGCCAACAGCTACTGAAACTTATACCATAACTAACAATGTCAATGGATTCCATACGGCTTGCAAGTAAATTGGACATGTATTCTGTTATTTTTATGGGATGTGATAGTATATCAGGGTGTTGCCATCAAAATTCGGCTGTCACTCAGGCATATGAAACTTCAGGGATCAATCGATGAATGTCAAGTACCCAACTTGCATATAATTGTCACCATCTAAAATGGACTTGCAAACGTCTGAACTACTTTAATGCTAGACGATAATACTTCAAATTGTGAGGGGGAAAGTACACTGGTTGTTTGGGCGTTTTGCGGTGACGAGGGGCTTTATCTTCTTTATCCTCTTTACATTCCTTCCGTGGAAGCCATTGAGATGTTCAATTTTGATAACAATCGACAAGTCCAAGATTCGCATTTTAGTCTTTTTCGGTTTTTGGTACATAACTAGCCTCCACCTTTGAATCTTTCACTGACAGCCACGAAGGCGTGGACGTTGATCTATCTGGCATTCCTGTCTCATTTACTCGACATTTGCTTGGTCCACCAGATTGTCCTGTTGAGGTAATGTTATGTGTATATTAGAATCTTCAACCCTTTTCGTGTCACATGAACTGACCAGGGGACAAATTCACCTTCCTTTGCTCATCGCACGTTTTGCTCATTGCACGTTTTTGTTTCACTGTCAATTGTCATTCTCGGGTTAGCAGACGAGAGAAAGAGGCTATTCTATTTTTTAGCCTCTGCTGTCTGAATCTTCGTCTCGGGTATTGGGTGATCGATCCCAATTCTTCGATGACCATCGAATAGGGAAAAAAAAAGGAAAAAAGAAATAAATATTGTCCGTTAATTGTAAAGCTTTACCATTTTGTGCGTTACAACAATTTTACGTAAGAGTTGTGGGAAAAATGGAAACGCCACTATCCGTTATGGTCCATCCCCTCAAACAGACCATAGAACTGCCGCTCGGATTTCATCATGCTTCGTCATAATAACAGTTAAAAGAGAACCCACACATTTCTATCCTCAAACGAGGGAAACAGACCGCATGAATTTGATCAATTCTACGCGACAGGAGTCCTCCCCACGCTACTTCCACGCAAGATGAAAATGCTCCTCTTCCCCCTTATTTACCTTTGGAAAAACTTACTTTAGAACATTTAACATTGCCCCCGAGACTTGAAAAAACTAGGAAATAATTATGAAAATACCAGGTGAAAAGTATGAGGTCTCTTCCAGAAAATGCAGAATCCGATGTCTAGGATTTTAAAGTATGACGTGCCGAGTGTATTTTTTAATATTAGAAGATGCAAAGTGTAATTGACAGATAAAATTTGAAGATAGATTTTTGTAACTGTCCAAAAGCCAATTAAAAAAAAAAAAATTAGGCTGCTTCCGATCACAGGCAAAATTAATTGGCTAAAACTAATTTCCTGATGACGCTTGAACCTTTATTCAGTACGTTTGGTATTTCTAATAATTATTTTAATTTAAATGCACATCAGTTCGTGACCAAGCAGTAATAAGGCAACTCAGAATAGAGATAGATGACCTCTCAATAAAAAGTCACTTCACCTAAGTAGGAACCCTCAATGACTGGGACTGAAAGCTGCAGCATGCATGAAGTGCTGCCTTTAAGCCAAAGAACAGAGAATAGCCTGGACAAGCTTGCTCCACAAAGAAGAACGAAGAAACCAAACCTTTTTATAATTATGAAATGAGCAACAATTTAATTACTATAATTTATATGATCAAGCAGGGAAAATTTTTGCAGCACAGCTAAACCTAATCAGCAAGATCTGTTCCCTTGGAGCGGCTTGGGGACAACAAAGAATAACTCAATGAGGAAAAACAATGGAGAAGAAAAGGAACACTGGTTTTCTAATCTCAGATGATAAATTGGAATCAGCTATCTTGTATGTTCGCTCACTGGCAATCACTAATATTCAAACTTTCCCATCTATTTCGGTGGATTCCGACAAACTACCGTGTTTATGTTGTCTGCTGGTAGGAAGTGAATGGCTTCGGCGCTCCTTCCCCCCAGGCTTAGATGACGCATTGCCATACCAGATCATTCCAACTACAGCTATGATCATGCCGATGACTACTTGGAGATTGAGACCCTCCTTCCCAAAGAAGAGGAAGCCCATGATCAAGACAAGGATTGTCTTCATATGGCCAATTACTTGGAAAGAAACAGCAGTAAATCTACCGATGCAGATGAACTGGCTGAGATTAGTCCCCACAGCAATGGTGCAGGATAGAATAATAAACATCTGCAAAATCCAACAAGAAAAGCAAGAGTTGAGTAACTGCTCTTCGTGATTAGAACTAATTGAGAAGCTTTAATAGAGTAACTGCCCATTCTTATGGTATCATTCAACACAACCTCGAGTCTTTATGTTTCCCTACTATGAAACTTCAATTTTCTGTGGCTAGGAAACTCAAAGATGAAGCAAAATCAAAGAAGCAATATCAAAATCCCATATATTAAGTGTATGATATCCACGACATCCATACTGGTCATGAAAGTTATCTGGTCCCTGGTAAATAAAACTGTAAAGAGGCCAACATCAGTTTCTGAACTCCAACAAGAACAACAACAGTAGGAAGGTGCATGTGGTTCATCAACAGATCAAATATAGGCAAGCACATTCCTAGAATGTCCAATAAATCAGGTTAAACACTGTCAGAATATACCTCAACAAAGTGCTAGCCTCATCTACGAATCGAACTGGAGCAAGGAAATTGTACATTACATATATTACTTGTAGCACAAGATTCAGAGAGCAGAGGCTCAGTCCATTGCAGTGCAGACAACTAAAATGTTACTTTAAAGACTATGAATATGTAGGCTTACCACAGCAACAGGGGTGTAGTCATAAGCGTCAACTCTCTTGTTTGTCATCCAATAGTCCAGAAATGGGCCTACCAAGAGCAGCGAACCAGCCTGGGCAGGAGCGGTATGTCCCAGCAAGTTGAAAGAACTTAATGAATACTTTCGCTGAAGGTAATGTACGTACTGCACAAGGAAAAACAAGGTTACCCGATAATGAACTCAGGCAGATATTCCGTACATCTATAAGAAGCTTGAACATTAACTGGAGGTGCACAAAAGGCATACCATAGCCACAAAAAGAACAATTAGGATGCAGGATAATTGACTTTGCATGCCTAAGAAATACTTTAAATAGGGTAAATCATAGACTAACATTAAATGAAACAAAGATTACTTACATATTGTTGAAGCGCAGTGCTCCACACTGCAATCAGAGCAGCAACGAACCCTTTAGTATTAACACTCACATCAGTGACAGTACAAACACCAACTCCTAAAAGAACAACTCCTATGCTCAGCTTTGTATCTCTGGAGTACCGCATTTTGTCCAACACCACTTCCAAAAAGCAGGAAACAGGGATCATGCTCAGCTTTGCAATCTGATAGTGGATTAAGCAAATGTGTAAATTGTAAAGCATCTCGCAAAATTATTTACTAAATTGAAGAATCAGATGTACCTGATAGAATCCCACTGAATTCCACATTAGACTGACATTCATTCCGACAATAGAAAAATTGGCGAAAATGACGAATTTCAGAAGCTCTTGGAAAGGCAGATGAGAGGACTGGATGTATCCCAACCACCTTAAGATGGCTGTCATCAAGGTCGTGGTAACAAAATGTAAACCAGTCAATGTTGTAGCTGCAAAGGAAAGAGAACTAATGTCAGGAATAAGGGTATATCGCCGTAAAGTATCAATAGTTTCATATTACAACTGGATTAACTTTATCCGCAAATAACAGTACTGGTTCAGGAAAAATCCGTTGTCCTCACACCTCAAGAATACTACTACTTTTATCCAAGTACTCCCTAAACCATACATTTGTGGAGGAATCCATCTGAGATAAGATATCATGTTCACTTTCTTCTCACGATTGTAGAGATCTATTTAGTTACTACCATGGTGGACTGTTTCAGAGTTCTTATTTGAAATTGAGGCTGTTCAAACAAAACGAACCAAACAACTCCTGTAAGCCAAATCTCACAGGTAGCAGGCAAGGAACAAGAACTTCAAGACTACTCAGCACTTAATTCTAGTAAATTTAGAGTTCTTGAGCTTCCTGGCAGGGGGCATCATTGTTTGGGCTCAAAAGTATTACTGAAATGAGAGAGCAGTTAAATATAGTGTTTCTAGATAATCATGAATATGTCCTGTGCCATTGATAATCTTCCTATCACTGCAAAATTTGTTTTGATGGTATCCTAACATCAAACTCCCCAAAATAGATTTGGTTTTGGCCATGCAGAAACTTCACTCATTCTCTGCAATTTTAACTACTTAAAATTTTTCACTCTCTATTCAATTGCTTCACCTTTCCTTTGACATCTATTGTTAATAACCCTCAGCAACTCCTCTTACCTGTTCCCACCTTACTGATGACAGGTGCAACTCCAAGGCATAAGCTTAAGATTGAGATCTTTAACCACTATGTTGAACAAACTACCGGAGGAAATCACCCATGTGACGATCATAATGCTAGGACTCGTATGGCTTAAGTATTAAGTTTTATGCTAGGTCAAAGTAAGACAAAAGGATACTCCAAGAATAAGAAAGCATTAGCTTACCAAAGCTGAAACCATAAGTAGCCATCAAGGCTTTGTTGACAATGATAATACCAACTGAAGTAACAACATTGAACATCCAGGCAGCTACATCTACAGCTGCCTTTTGATCAGCTTTGCTAGATAGAGCCATCTTTCAATTTCGTCAACTATGCTCCCTAAAGTCTATCTTTCAGTCTCCATAAAGAAAGTCGTGGAAGAAGAGCCAAGAGGGAGTTACTTGACAACACAAGCTTCTGCAGAGACATCACAATAACAAAGAAGAGTTAGAAAGGTCCGACTCAATAAGCTGGCATCTTAAACATCAAATTTGTAGCATCTACAAATTACACAACCAAATTGCACCATGCAGAAATTATTGAAATAAAAACCTCCAGGATATTCAAAAGCCAAAATAAGAGTCAACCTCCATCACAGTGAAAAATATTAACAGTGAAGCAAGAATTATACTACATCTCACTTCTTTCTGTAGAGAGTTCAACTAAAATGATGAACTAATCCTATGAAGAATCCGAACTAGAATCTAAAGATCACTAGTTAACTAGCTTTGCTCCAAAAAAAATTGAATTTTGTCGAAGTGCCATTACAGTATGCCCAAACCAACCTTTGGAGATGTGTAGAACGCGTTTTAAGCTGAAATCAAATCTTAGTATCTAAATTAAGCAAACTATAAATTGATAAGAAACTTATTCTTCTCCTTGTTCAACTGGGATTTGTTTCTGTAAGCAATAAAGCTCCACATGGACTTAATAAGTGGGCGTATAAATCACAATTCTTCCTGTTCAGTAAGTTGTGCTTCGACAATTATTTACCTTTGAAAGGACCCCCAACTCTGATGTAAAGGAGATTTTGACATAATTAGCTGCTCCAAGGGCATTTTACCAGACTAACATATAATGTGGGTGGACAATCTACTCTGTGAATCCCTATCCTAGCAGTTTCCCTTTCTCATTCCATCCAACTGCCTGATGAGTATTCATGCATTGAAGTCTCGGTATAGTAAATTTATCTACTACAAGCACAGAATTCTCAGTGATTCTCCATAGAATTCTTTCCTGGAAAAATGGGTAATGTTGTACGGCTTTCACTAAATTGAATTAAGTAAAAGCTTTTCGACCCTAGACAGCAGAATGATTTGAAGATCGTGACAGCATTTAGCAGTATATGTCATATCTAACTTATTAAGGAAATCAAGCTATCTCTAGCATGCTTTTTCCATGGAAAGATGCCACAATTCTACAGGGCGTCCACGCAACCAAAACCAGAACCAGATCACTACGTTATTCTCCCCAACTGAGATCCAATACAATTTCAAAAAATAGCAAGCATAACAACGGAGACTCTGCACAACAACTGCTAACAAACCAGCTAAGCCAGCCTCGATCAAGCTCCGGGATTTAAAAAAAAAAAAAGGTACACAAAAACCAGGGAGCTCGAGCAAGAGCTCGCCCTCGGAGCGGCCGATCACTAGACTGCACTCGAGCTTCAAGATCATCGATCTAAGCAGCACATTAGGGAGATGTACAAAACGCACGGAAACCGAACGACTACGAGCCAGAGACAAGCCGGAACCGCAACCGTACAGATCGCGAGCAAGCCGATCCGGAACGGAATTCAGCCGCCGGTCGGGGCGATCGAGCCCGATGGAGCTCAAACAACGACGAGCCGGATGCAACACGCACGACACTAATCTAGCGAGCTCCGCGCGAGTGTACCTCGCGAGAAACCCTAGATCCGATCCGGCGGCGAGCTCCCCTGGAGGGCCGGCGAGGGCGGGAGGGCGGAGAGAGGGAGATCGCCGAGCGGGAGGGCGGGCGAGTACCGGGAGGATCGAGATCGGCGATGGGATGCGCGGAGAGAGAGAGAGAGAGAGAGAGAGAGAGAGAGAGAGAGCGGACCTGGGAGATGCAGAATAACGAACCGGAGAAGAGACGGAGCCGCCAAGTTCGCAACCTTCTCGCTCGTTAAGGAGCTTTTAATTAAGCTTACGTTGCTCTAATTAACCTGCAATTATAGCTTCACTCGATGTGTTTTTTGGCCCCCTTTTTATAACCGCAATTAATACGCATTTATTTTTTAAAAATATATGATTTTCGGTGACGTTAGTAGTGCAACCTCTTTTTTACTTTTTTTCGTGCAGACGAGACGGATTAAAATGCTGGGATACAAAATGAAGTACTGGCTTTTCCACACAGCTCCTACTTTGACTAGTGGACGTGGGGCCTTCTTTGCGATATTATTCAAATTTCTGTAAATTATCGTGGCATTATATGCGAAATTGCGAATACATGAGATGTCCAAGGACGCATGACCTTGGATTGAGGTCGGGGAAGCAAAGGACGACTTCGACCGAGGTTGGTCATAGCAGTCTCGACTTCAAATCTAGGTCACTTTTGAGTGGCAACCCTGATTTGAGGTCGCCGCGAACCACCATCATAGGTCGACGACCTCATTGTGGTCATTCGAGACAGGAAATGACTTGCGATGTAGAGAGAGAGAGAGAGACGTCGAGGTTAAATTTTAGAGATAGCTTGGAGAGGTGACATCAATCAAAGGTGCAAAAGTGGGACGATGGTCGGAGTGGCTGGGTGCAATGAAGGGCGGCAGTAGTAGATGGTGGTGGACATTTTGAGTGATCGGAGATAGGGATGGAGAGGAACTCAGGATCTGGCTTCTCCTTAGGAGTCACGTGGTATTTCCGTTATAAGTTTTGGTCTAGTGATACTAGAAAAGTATTTTTGAAACTAGGGGTATGAAATAGAGGTGAACGATTTCAAAATCGGTTCGGGTTCCACCAGATACTTATCTGTTGGAATCAAGTATATGTTGGAATCAGTTCCTTTAGAATCCGGAGCCTACCTTGCATACATAAGAACTTGGAACCTATTATGTCATAGATTCCAAGATCAATTCTAGGGTCCACTCAAGTTTTACTCGTATTTTAATTGAATGATTGCGGTAAATCATCACCTTTAATAACCATTATTTGACTATAACTCATAGCTACATACACGAAGAATATGAAGCAAAAACAAAGTAAGAATCTCAGTCATAGGATATCGCCAAAATTGGAAACTTAGATGAGTAGTTCCAAATTACACACTCATTATTGAACGCCATGAAATGCCATAAAATTAGGCGAAAACATTAAACACACACACACACACACACAAACTTATTCTAAGAATTTGAAACCTGGAACTTACTTGTCGGAATCGGTTCCCTAATTTTTGAAACTTAAAACCTATCTTGCATACCTTAGAATATGGAATCAGACTAGATCCTAGCTCCAGATGGATGATAGTGGCATGCTTGACACATGCAAGTCAAACAGGAAGAAGTGTTTCTAGTGACAGACAAGTGAGTAAGGCATAAAAGCCTACCCTCGGGAGGTGACCAATGGCTAGAAACAGTTACTAATCACTGTAGGCTGAGGAGCAAAATGAGGAATCTGCCTGAGGAGGGGTTTGCGTTTGATTAGCTAGTTAGTGAGGCTATAGTTAACTAAGGCGATGATTAGTAGCTAGTCTGAGAGGATGATCAACCATATTGGGACAAAGACATGGCCTAGACTCTTATGAGAGGCAATGGTAGGGAATTTTTCACAATGGGAAAAGCCTGACAAAGCAATGCTGCGTGAAGATAAAAGGCTTATGGGTTGTGAACTTTTTCTCCCGAAGAAGAATTCAATGACGATGTTTGTGTGATAAGCATTAGCTAACTTTGTGCCAGCCGCCGCGGTAATACAAAGAACGAATGTGTTTTCCGGTTCCTGATCTCTATCCTGAAACATGCCCACCTCTACTATAAAAGTGGTATGTGTGTGAAAAATGTGTATGTGACGGATATTATTGGAAACAAAAATGAAGAAAGTTTGGCCCTGTGTACTATTCATAGTAGTAGATTGAAAGATATAATATTCAAGAAACTTTGCAATTCTTTTATAATCGATAAGTAGTGGCGTGGAGACTCATTTGCTTGGAGGTTTGTGGAACACTCTACAAGTTTCATGAATCGATTAAGTCCAAATGTTTAGCCTATGCAGGTAGTCTTAATTTGGAGCAATTTTGCACACAAATGATTAGATTTGAATGGGTGACATTTAGTTTGCTCCGATCAACTACGCCAATTCCGAAGGGTTCACTTTGTAATTTTTTGAGCTTATAAATCATTTTGTAAGTAAAAAGTAGAAGTAACAAACTCTTAGAATTCTAGCTCGAGAACGGGAAGTCACTTATTTAAATCTCATGATAAATTGCTTGCAAACTGCCTTAAATCGGGACCACTTATGCTTAACCAAAAGAGCTAGTTTTAGTTGATTTGTAGGACTGCAAGGTCTTCAAATAGCTAGGTTTTCCACTGTGCCCATGGATTAGGGGTGTGCATGGTCTGGGTGGGCGATTCCCGACCTAGAACCAGGAACCGTCCGCTAAGAACTGGTTTCGAAAAATTGGAACCGAGAACCGCCCGCTAGTTACATGGATCCACCCGAGAACCGGACCGCCGGTTTGGTCCGATTCCCGGGTGGATCCATAGAACCGGTCCAACCTCCACGCCTTCCCATTTTCGCCCTCCTCACATCTACTTATTCTGACTCTCCCGACCATGGTAGCTTTATTCTCCTCAAGTACTAGCGCCGCGGCGACCACCACCACCACCATCTTCGCCACCGCCTCCGCCGTCTCCCACTCCTCTCTCGAGACCAACAATGAGGAATGGGGACGATGAGCCATTCTTAGACCTGGAGTTCACCCCTGTCCCCAAAAATGAGAATGATGGGGGGAGGCCTGAGGAGGGGAAGAAGGAAGAAGGGAGGTAGAAGCAGGATGAGCCCAACAATGAAGATGACAATAGTGACAGTGAATGCGGAGGTGGTGACGAGGATGGTGACGACATGGGGAGAGAGTTCAAGTTCAAGGGGGGGAAAGAGAATCAACTCACTATTTCGCCGAGTTCGGACTAGGACTCGAAGGGAGATGAGTAGATCTGGAGGTGAATTGGAGAGGAAGAAGGAGTAGATTTTGAACTAAGAGAGAGGAGATGGAGTAGGAGAGTTGTGAATTGAGACAAGATGGTGATTGGAGCCCTAAATTTTAGATTTGCTAATTTCAAATTTTTTTAAATAATAAAAATTAATATATTATTATAATATAACCGGTCCGATCCAAGTGGACGAGTGGGCGGATCTGCCCATGAAACCGAGAACCGGACCGGTACCCATCGATTCCCAAAAATTGGAATCGGGAACCGAACCGATTCCCTTAAGAACCATCGGTTCCGGGCGATTCTGGTCCGATTCCGGACAGCCCAGGCAGGTGAACACACCTCTACCATGGATTATGGAAAAGAGGAAAGGAAAAGTTGTAATTTTCATCCCTGCATTTTTTTTTTGGCAATCAAGTCCATGTGCTTTAAATTCGTCTGATCAAATTCTTCTACTTTCATAAAGTTTCTTATCAAGTTTTGCCGACACCAAATCCAATCAAATTTAACTGATATGGTCATTGAAAGACGTCAAGATGTGATACGGATAAAAGATACAGACATAAATGGAAAATTTTTTGTGTATGATGTGAATAAAGTTTAGCCAAGGTGGACATCCATGTGGATGACCATAAAGGAAATTTTTTTCCAAGTCAAGTTATGAGGTAACGTCAGCTGGATTCAATCAGCCTTGGTGTTAGAAGAATTTGATTAGACAATTTGTGAAATGTGAACGGATTTGGTTGGCCAATTAAAAGTAGACGCACTTAATTGGAAAAAAAAGTACACAGACGAAACGTAGAATTTTTTCTGAAAAAGAAAAGTGGGAGCAATTAATATTAAAAAGTTCTAGAAAATTTTTGTTGGATTTGAATAATACATGCACATGCACATGCACATGCACCGTCTTTCCATCTCCTCACTACCCTCCGGTGAGCAAGTTTCAGAACCCTCCATTTGAAAATAGTAAAGTAGTGGAAGATTTCTTGTGTTATTCATGGGACGCATCAATAAATTCCTCATAAAGTATATGATTAATTTATCTTCTTTAATTTGTTTTCAAAAGGAGGTGGGCTGCTCATTCCAAATGAAGGAGCGTTCCACCAAACAAGGTTTAATGGCAATTCCATGGCTCCATCGCTGAAAATGGACATTTCAATATTAAAATATATATATTATAATCAAATATCACAAACAATTAATTTAGATGTAATATTATTTTTTGGGTTAAATACCACGAAAAATCTTAAATAGGTATATTTATAACAAATTTATAAAAAATTAATTTTTTGATCATAAAAAACTCTAAACCGATATACTTATAACAAACTTATCCTGGATTAATTTTTTTACCATATTTGTCATCCGTTAATTTTCCTTAAATTAGATTAATATCACAAAAAAAAATAGTATAACTATGATAAATGGAGGATAAAATCCTAAATCGATACACTTGCCAACTACTATGTGTCATCTGATTTAGTAATTTAATGGTAAAATTTAACGAAAACTAATGAAGAGTAAAATTCTTATAAGTGTACCGGTGTGGAGTGTTTGGTAAATTTTGGTAAATTTGTCACAAGTGCACCAATTTATGATTTTTCATGATATTAACCTCTATTTTTCCCTTATAAATGACATAGTTTGATTATATTCTAGACTTTTCAATATCATTCCTTTCCAATCCAAAATTTTCCAAACACACGAAAGAAATCAACAAGAAAAATTATTAGAAAAATCATAAACATATTGCATGAATGTAACTTACGCCCAAACTTTTCGATTTGGTCCAATTAGTCCTAATCATTTTAATAATTTACGATCAATTTTGGACATAAATCAGCGATGTGGATGTTAGCCATCACGATCGGCGTTGTATTAATAGTTTTTACAAAATTTTAAAATTTTCTTTTATTATTATTTTTCTTTTCATGGTGGCAACATGGCTGCAAGGGCCTCCTAGTCCTCGTAGGCCACAATAAAAAGAAAAAAAGAAAGGAAAAAAAATAATTCAAAATTTATTCACGTTAATATTGATCGAGACACATAGGACAATTGGCGTCCATGTCAATGATCTCAAAGCATGATTGACTACAAATGGTTAAAGATTAAATTTGTCAAATTAAAGATCTAAACCTAATTTGGAATCTACAATATAAATTATAATTTTTTTTTATTTATAATTTTCCCAAAATCTGCTCATCTTTCGACTTCATTACTTCATAATAGTCCAACGCCATAATTGTAATACTCATTCCAATATGTCGTATTAAGCACCACGCAACCTAAGGTGGAATGGCCACTGTCGCCGACCTTTCCTTCAATCAGCCATTGCCGACTTGCACAATTAGCTTCGGATGTTTATTACATTCACTACCGGTGCAAAATAAGAATTTACACATTCAGATAGATTATCAACATGCGATAGGAATTAATTTCAAAACCGACTTTAAATATGCATATCACTTAATCCAACAACGAACGCATAAAGTACTCTTTTCACACTAACAACAGGCTTAAAATAACACCTTACCTTTCTACGCAAATTTTCGTGATGTCCAAAAGTCCTTTCTTTTATTTTATACAATCATATGGAGAGTCCTAAGATTTTCATTCCGCGTACTTAAATCCTTAAAATTGTCAGTGTCTTCTCCTTCAGTCCTTAGGTCAGCTTTTCTTGCAAAGAAAATCTAGGCAATGATAATATTTTTTATTATTATTAATTTTCACTTTATTTTTTTCGCACCGATGGCGTAGAAGTGATGCCAAATGGATGTCACACCAACACTAGACTAAAATAGAAGGATAAAAAAGGACTGAAATAGAAATAAAAAAGCGCTGGTGCGATGGTGGTTGGGACTATCCTTGCCATCCCCAACCGAGGACGACGTCTTTGCCCTCGTTTGCTCATGGCGAGGCCGAGCCCGGTTTTGCCTCGTCCGCGTATCGTTTTGTTCCTCTTCTTTTCATTTTTAATTTTTCTTTTCAACTTTTATATATGATCTTTTTATTTTATACAACTTTTAATTTATATATTCTCGATTTTTTTTTTCAATAATCTGACATAGCATTGGAGAACGACGTCATCATCCATATGAGGAAGCTCCGTCAAGGTACTGATGATTGGAGTGGAAGTGGAAAAATGACCAAAAAGCCACAATCGAGCGATTTTTGACTCCATTTTGTTTGCAAAAAATGGATGGTTTGGAAAACGTTTTTCTAAAAATAATTGTTTATATTGCATAAAATAATTAATCAATAAAAAATGTTTTTATTATCGATAATAGTTCTTGTGTTAATATATTTATGGACAATAAAGATTATTTAATTCTTTTATTTTTTAAGCAATACAAAAGATCATTATTGGGAAGATGTTTTTTAAATCATTATTTTCCGCAAAATAAATGGAGTCATGCATCGAAATTTCAAATTTTTGGAGTAAACATAACATTCATGACTCAAATAAAGGTGTAATATTGTAAAAAACTTCCAACTTTAGATCTAAGCCCATTCTAGACTTTAAACCTTTTTTGTCTTATAAAAAATTAATAACTTCCACCTGAATTCCACACCTGATTAGACCTCCATTTAAAATCACCCTTATCGATCCTACTTGACATTTTTAGCTTTTCCCTAAATTTCAAGTTCAAGAACTTGTCTTTTGGATATGAATTTCCACGTCAGCCAAATGACGTCTTCTTGGATGTGATATTTGGGTAAAAACTAGTGCAATTAAGGTCGGCTTCTTTAATTATGTTTACTGTTTCCATCTTGCTCAAGAATCTTCAATTTTGCGCACAATCTTCAATCTCTCATGCTTAATAATCTTCCAAAAGCTTGTGCTTCCGACACTTTGCATGGGACGCTTGAGCAGCTTGCACTTGGGGGTAGATTTGGATGGAGGGTAAATAGGGGTAGATTTAGGACTCAAGTAAAAGTAGATTTTTTATGTGACAAAATATTTTTGATAGATTTAAAGTTGGACCCTAAAATTGATTTTTTTTTTCAAGGTATTAAGGTGAGTTTAGTGGTTTTGAGTGTAATGCAAATGTTGAAAACCAAAACCCTTTGAGGAAATGCAAATTGCCTATGGTAAAAACTCTTTGCAAAGCGACTTTGAGTTCAAATATTGTTTGTCAATATGTATTACAAGGTGCTTTGGCTACTTTTTTTTTTTTATTACAAAAACCTCAAACCTTTTGCTTAAGCCGATAGGTCACCTCTAGATCTAGCGTTAGCAGCCATTGCCTGGGTCTTGTGATTTCTAGCAACATAATAGTCGTCTTGGTCGCCTGACCCTCGCTATCTAGATCTAGCCTTATCAATCCTCATGGACCATCCTCGAGTGAAGAAGATGAAGAATAACAAAGAGGGCCAAAGAATATTTTAATCATAGCTTCAATATGCAAATGCTACTTCGAAAGACTAGGTGAGAGTAGCTTTGAACTTCTGACATTGTCATTGATAACATTTGGTCAAAAGTTACTTCAAAATACTTGCCGAACATTTCTAATAGTTCATCCTCGAGTATCTTTGGAGGTCGATAAAGACTATTGAGAAAGTTGAATAAGACGTAAATTAGACGTCAAAATGAACCACCATTTATAAAATTCGAGAATTTTGACCACACTTTCCAACTTTATGCCCTTTCCGGGGGGGAGGAAGAGAGACAATAATGCCCGGGGGGGGATCGAAAGGGGGAGAGGTGGAGAGAAGAGAAGACAATAATATTCCTCCGGAAAAACAAATGATTTAGGGGAAAGGGAGGGAGGGACACCAAGATGGGGTCCTGTCGCTATCATGCGCCATTTCAGTCACTGTCCATGTCGCCTCCCCTTCCTCCTCTTTTTTTTTTTTTTTTAAAATAAAAAATAAAAAATTCCTATCCATAATATGCTACCCCCTCCTTCCTCTTCTCTCTCTCCTCTCTCTCTCTCTCTCTATCGGCGATCTTCCGCAGTCGAATCCCGCGACGCGCAGCTCTCCGCGCCGCGGCGGCGCCGCCGATTCCGCCGCTCCCAATCCCCCCGCCGCCGCCGCCGCCGCCCCCCTGCTGAGCTGGAGGAGATCTCTCTGTCTCCCTTCGGCGATCCCAGTCCTGCGTCTCTCTTCGGGTGCTTGTTCTGCTCCATCCCCTCGCCTCTTTCTCTCTCTCTCTCTCTCTCTCTCGTTTGATCTGGATTCCTCTGCTGTTCGTTTGCTTCGTCGTTTCGCGGGCGGGAGAGTCGGGGGACGTGGATGAGCGAGCGCGGTGCTGGAATTGAGCTCGCCCCGAGTCGTCTTGATTTCTGCATCGTTGCGTTTTTTTTTTTTTTTTTTTTTTTTTTTTTCATTTTTGGTAAGTTCGATTATCTTCGGAGGCGGGGATGCTCAGTGAAATTTGGAATGCTGTCGCTTGCTCGAGCTTGGATATGTCGTTTTGTGCTGCGAGTGGAGCTTGTGATGGGAGTGAAATCGGATGAGACTTATCATTTTCGTGTCGGCTTGCTCGTTGCTTAATTTGAACGTGATCGATATCCTCTTCTCTTTCCTTTGCTCGATTTGGAGAATTTTAATGAAGGTTGGAACAACCTGCTAAAATTGGCATCGGAAATGGTCTCTCTGCGTTACATGTTAGTTTGGCTGGAGTGGCTGTGAGAGCGATTATAATCTTTTAAGGCATTGGAGCTCTGAGGGTCGTCAAATCTATAGAGGTGATACATCGATTGTCTCTGAGGCGCTTTTTGAATTTTTGTTTCTCTTGGCTGTGTAGACAAAGGTCTCGTGTTCTGATTTTGGCTAAAGAGGGTTATAGTGCATCTGGAGATTAGCCTTTGCCACATCAAGGTTAGGACTTAGGAGCCATTAAACATTTTTGCGATAGTAGTAAGAGCAATAATAGCAATCGTAGTAAGAGCTGAACACTAGCACTCCTTTAGTTCAGGCTGTTTTAATTCCCATCCTTCTCTGAACTACGTGTGTCGATTTTCTATCGTCACCTGCTCTTTGGGCATCCTCACAATTCTCTCATTCCAGTTGGTTCAACGAAAAGTCAATTCAAACAACATGCTATTTAGGGTGGAATGTAGCAATCAAACAGCCATATCACATGGAGAATGAACCATTGGAGATCATAAATATAATTCAGTTTCAACTTCATTACTTCTGTTTTATTCATTTTTCCCTTCAACAATTCTTACTTTTCGACATTCCCTACAATCTATAATTTTCTGGTGGATTTTGTTTGGTGCATTTACTTTGATCTCATTTCTCTCAATTCTTTTAATGGTGTGTGAACAATCTTATAATGATTGATATTATGGATGAAGGGCTACTCGCCTCATTCTTGGAGGAGAAGGCAGTACTCTCAAAATTGATTGATGGTGCACAAATGAGCAGGACTAATGTTATTGGCAGTGGAAGGAGGAGGATTCTTCTCTGCTTCAGCTTCTGGGTATAGCAAAGGCCTGACCCTTCTTCTCTTGGGTCAGAAGAACGAAGACAAACAGATGAGAGTATCCCCGTGGAATCATTACCAGTTGGTGGACCAAGAACCTGACACCGACCTCCAGCTGGCTTCCACAAAGAACCGGCTTTCCCGCGGTTGCGCTTCCTTTATTTGCTTTGGTCGCGCCTCCGCAGGACTCGACACACCATCCCCACTTAAAGTAGGCCCAACCCAACAGCAGGAATTTGTGCCAGATCCATTAGTTTCTGATAAAAGCAAGGATCAGTCAACTATTGTTGAAGATGATGATGCTCGAAAGGTTGCTTTACGCAGTAGCTTGAAGAAGTCATCGACTTCTAACACGATTCCAGTGGGTAATACTAATGAAAATCAGGCTTTTAATGAAGATGGAAAAGATACCCATGGTCTAGTGGAAGGACGAAGAGTTCAATGGACAGATGCTTGTGGCAGTGAGCTTGCGGAAATCAAGGAATTTGAACCCAGGTATGGAACTTAAATTGTTTTGTCACATATGTACAGTGATGACTCGCTAGTCCTGTTCATCCACTTGATGCATAATTCTTGTATATGTATACCATTCTGCATACATACTAAACCAACTTCATAAATGTGTTGTGTCCTCTCGATTCTGTAAATTTATTCTATATTATGCTTTTGAAAGCTTGCCCATTAGCTGTTTACTGGTAGTGGTACTCTCCACTAATTGTCCTGATAACCAAAGAGTTCATGCGACATGAATTGTGGTTTTGTTTGTCTCAACAAGAATAGTATGAGTTTTGCTGAGCTTGGATAATCTTTTTCTCATGTGTGCAAGTATCCTTCAAAGTGTTGTCGTGCTTGATGGAGCCAGGTCAAGTGAATATGTTTCACTGTCAGACTACATCAAGCATTTGTTTCTTTAAATTAATACAATAAAGTCCATCACTTTAATAATCACTTCATGGCTATGGCTAATTGTTAATTGGTAAAAGAGGGATATGATGGATTCTGCTTTCAACCTTTTAAAAATACAACTCCTTGATGAATATATAATGTATATTGTCCCTTAAACATGTTTTAGCATTGAATAAATGTGCATGAGGCTGAGTTATGTACATGTTATTGATTTTGACAATAGCAGAGTTTCAGGAGAGAAGAAGTTGTAATGCAAGTCTTTGTGGAAAAAAGTCTTCAAGCTCATGAGCTTCGAAGGAAAAGATGTCTGACATGCTATGACTTGTGACTGAGCAAATTGCTGTAAATAGACCAAATTTTCTGTTTCTTCGTTTGCTTTTCATTCTCGACCAAAGCTTGACTTTATTATTGTAAATGGAATCGTGAAGGAAAGCTAGGAGGCATTTCATCATTACATGATCCCACTATATGAACTTGGATGGATGAAAATTATTTATCAAGGAGTAATTGGAAATGGGTTTTTTCCCTTTGTGTGATAATGAATTGCTGTGCTTATTTTCCTTAAAATATTTGCCATAAGGTGAGGGAGCAGTTTCTCAAGCTGTCTTTTACGGTCAACCTTTATTTATTGGATTCTCTCATATATATTATAGGACATGCTTTAGTCATCAATTATCACGTTCTTGGCTTTTTTGCTCCAACAGCAGTTTATGGCATGAGGAGATCTTGGCCTTTGTTGGGCAGACTAAAACTACCCCTTCAACTATTTATACTAATCCAATTCTAGACAACTTGGCCTTTGTTGGGCAGACTAAAACTACCCCTTCATGAATATAAACAAGAGGAGTTCAAAAGTCGGTTGGAGCCTATCTGTACCACTTCTCCCATTTAGTTATGATTTTTCAATCTAATAATGGCAACAAGTCAGCAAAAATGAATAATAACATTTATTATAAAGACAAGTGATTCATTTTAAACTTTCTATGATGAGCTATTTACAGCCTGTCACATTCCACTGATCTTAGTACCTTCAAATGGAAAATCAAGGATGCATGATAACGTTGTCCTATTTCTACATCTTTTATACTCCCTTACTTGCTTGCACAAAGGGACTGAATAGGCTAAAACTTACTGCCCTTTTCTTTAGGCCAAAAGAAAGGCTCCTTAATCTTCATTATTTTTTCTTTCTTTTAATAGAGTAATATGCCCAAAGGCCCAAATCCTTTAGCCCTGCTAGGCAATAAAGGGTGGTCTAGCTGAAATTAGAGGAAAAGGGTGTAAATTACTTACTTTTCATGAAAAGGTCAGCGTTTGTACAATTGCTGTAAACCCATTGGTACTTGACATATGAACTTAAAGAAAACAGTGTATATTTGAATGGCAAATGGAAGCATGAATTGAATTTTTTGCTATGGCACTTCTGATACATATAGTATGCATGTAAGATAAACCAGATGATGTGTCCCCAGACACATGTCAATATTTTCATTCTCGTAGCAAGTCTGGATGTCTAATATTTCTTAAGTCAGACACTTGAGACTCTCCTGTACCTGCACCCTACACTTGTACTGGAGTTCAAGTGACGCTGCTCTTATATAGCCATTTCTTTTTGCACGTACAAGAGTCCATATTTTCGTTTTCTTTGTTTCTTTTCCTTCCAGTAGATACCAACTATGACCTAATGGCAGGTCTTGGTCTTTTTCTTTAAGAATGTTTCCACTCAATTCACATTTCTTCTTTTATGTTTGGCATATGACTGACATGTCGCTTTTTCCAGGTACTTGCATTTCTATGCTAGTAGCTTTGTGGGTTCGTGTTTGTCATAAATTTGTTTGAATAAGTTTGGAAATGTAATGTAAGAAAATGTTGGGAAGCGTCCTCAGGTGTTAATCCTTCTATACAACTCTTAAAGTTTTGGTGAACTTATTTTAAATAACCTTAACCTTTTGTTTATGCTCTATGTAGAAATTTTTGGCCCAGTTATTAAAATATATTTGGCGCTAGAGAAAGCCTCCCGTCTAATATTCAACTCTTGTCCAACACCCATATCTTTTCACATTTGTGTCCGTTGTGTATGTATATTTTTTGGCAATCATTGTAAAGGGGATAATGGGTGGTTGCTTGGTGCGTGCTCAACACCCCTAGCTCCAGCAATAGGTTTTTTCTTTTCTTTTCTTTTCTTTTCTTTTCTTTTCTTCACTACAAGACCCTGTCAAACCCTTTTTGACCTGGTTGAACCACCCCTCTTGAACCAGTTCAATTGGGTCAGCACCGTTTCAATCTGGTATTTGACCCCTAAGTTTGGTTGTCTAAATTGGGCCAGGCTTTAGACTGTTATCCGGCTCAATTGTTTGAGTTGCCTATCTTGTTCAGTTTGGTTTTCATAACTTCCTAGTAGGATACCCACTGTCTTTGTTTTCGTATTCAACTTTTCCCTGCTTGGAGAACCTACTCCTGGGCCAGTTAACTCTAAAATGTGATGCCTCAGTGAAAATTTGACCAATGAACTGGTTCAAAAAGTACTCGGTAATTTTTTTTTTTGACTTGTGCAACATCTGTGAATAGATAGCTGTTATCACTAGTGCATGTATTTTGCCTAGTCTTGAAACATACAAGTTTGACTAATGTCCTCATCTATCAAAATAAATCAGCTTGATGTTTACCCAAATTTTCTGGTGACTTACCAAAAATGCTGGCATTGAGAATTAGATTCATACAGAAAAAGGCTTTGGTTTTGGGTTGTGAAGGAAATTGTTACAGTTTGTTTTCTGTTCCGAATCAAATGGTTCCGTGTTGTTTCAACTTAGATGTCATGCACTGGCAAGTTAGATAACCCGGTAACTTAGTGTCTTGAATGTCTAAATATTGCTGACAGCACTAGGATATAGATATTGTGAAAAATTTGAATGTGTTTCTTCAGTTGTCACTGGTGGTCATTGTGTGTGTTCCTTCATCTACTTTGTCCTGCATTTCATTTTCCTTTTCTCATTTTACCTTTCGGAATATAATTAAGATGAAATTTTGAACCAATTGCAGCGAAACCGGCGGATCTGATGATGAGCTGGACAACGGTAATGAAAGAAGCTGTGCTTGTTCCATCATGTAGTGGTTTGGCCTAAAAGATGGCATGTTCAACTTGTAAAGAGACGCAGTCGAGGATCAGGGTAAGCATGGCTAGAGAGGGGCTTGTTGATCGCAGTCGGCCGGCCGACTCCTGAACAGAGGGTATAAGCTGATTTTGAGTGCCCCTTAGATTGATCCCGCCGGCCGTGAAACCCACCTTCGATATTCTCTCTCCTCCGCTTGTTGCGCCAATGCTTTTTGTCTATAACTGATCGACACGGGGTTTCAGTTTTGTCGTTTCGGGTTGTTGCTTGTTCAGGTTTATTAATCTTTATTGTAGTGTGTGGCTGCACATCATCCATTCATAAATTAATGTGTTATTATTGTATGGACGATACCTTAGCTGAAAATCCCGCGTACTGCCGCGAGTGTAAATTCTTCCGCAACTCTTCCTCTTTTACTGAAAGTTCCGAAACGATGTGGAGGAACGGCGACTAGCGATCAAAATGCATTATGGGTTATATAGGTAATAGTTCTCGTTGGCTCAAATGACCCAGAATGAATTACAGAAGGTTCATCTTTTTGCACTAATCCAGGAATCCGAAAGTCCGGAATTACTAAAAAGATGGGTTGGTACTTTAAAAAATTTCAAATTCATACAGTGACGATAAATTTATTTAAGATTAATTTTTTAATAACCAAATATCCTAAGTATAATCTTTATTAAATTTTATCGTTAAAATGTTGAGTTTGATGATATATGACAATTAACAGATATATTAATTTGGATTTTATCCTTTATTATCACAAATATATTAATTTATAATTTTTCGTGATATTAATTTAAATTTAAGGAAAATTAGTAAAAGATAAATTTATCCCAAATGCATTAAATTGATTTTTGAATGCAAGCACCACATCCCCAGTAAGTAACAGAATCATCATCAAAAGTTTGGATAAATTTATTATAGTTTTTCTCGATATTAATCGTAAAAGTAATTTATAATTTACGGGAAGTCCAAACTGAATTGATGTCCATGAGTAGTAATGAATTAATATTTCCCATTTGACGGTGGAGGAGAGAGAACGAGCCGAAGCGCGCACCTGTGAAGTTGCCATTCACACAAGCTCTCCAAAAACGAAACTTGGCCACGTCTTATCCACACACGCCACGCACCCGACACCGTTCTCTCTCTCTCTCTCTCTCTCTCTCTTAGCTCGTTCTTGATCATGTCCGAAAGAACCACCACACCCATCCCGACCAAGGAACTCCAATAACTACTACTCCAGAAAAGAAGCAAGAAGGGAGCAGAATCGGACCGGTCGTCATGTGCGTTTCCTCCTCCGCCCCGTGCCTCAAAATCCCGCCCTCCCCCTCCGCCCCCTTCTTCCGATTCTCCTCCTCCGCCCCGAGGCCGCCCAGCGTCGTCAGCGTCGCCACCACCATCCGCAGCTCCCAGACGGAGGGCCCCTGAGGCGGCCCGTCGCCCCTCCCCTCAGGCCCGTCCCCCCCCTCGCCCCCTCCCCGCCTCCCTCGCCGTCGTCCGCGGTCGCCCCGCCGCCCCAGCAGCCGAAGCCGCCGCTCGCCCCGGGGCCGGCGGAGGCGGCTGTGGAGGACGGCGGCGGGATAACGCTGGAGTTCCAGAGGCAGAAGGCCAAGGAGCTGCAGGAGTATTTCAAGCGGAAGAAGCTCGAGGAGTCCAATCAAGGCCCTTTCTTTGGGTTCATCGGCAAGAACGAAATCTCCAATGGAAGGTGGGCTCAGTCACTTTCTTTCTTCCTTTCTTTTTTGCTTAACAAGTTCGATATAATTAAAAATGCATTTTTAAGAATTTAGCGGGTAATTATATAATATATAATATATGGTTGATTTTGAGCGAGAATTCTTCTTTTGTCAAATCCCTTCTAGAGTAATGCAAAATCAAGAGGTGATACCCAGGATGGTGCTTGTTGTGCCCTGAGAATCAGATTCAGGGTGCCTTTCGGAGTGTTAGCTTGAGGATAGAGTAGTTTGTTGCTAGTAATGCATTTAGGCTGGATTGGTCTCCTTTTGGGATGATATCGATTTGAAAAACGGGTGTTTCCTGGGACGCTTCGTGAGCTTTTGTGGTTCATTATCTGCCTTTCTATTGCGCTCGCCGGTAGCTGCGACACCAACTCAACCAATTGGTAGAAGCTGTGGATGGTGGTGTTTCTGTTCAATATATTATTGGATTGATAAGGTCTCGTGTCCGGTTCGTCACATTCCTCTCTCTTATCCCGCCCTTCTTTTGATGCGTTGTTTTGACCATTCCTTTATCCAAGTGCGTAAAGGCTTCATACTACATTCTTTTGTCATCTTACTTGCCTTCATGTAAGTGAGGTAGTGCTCTTTTCAGAGTAGTCGTCTCTGCACTCACTTTGATAATATGATCATGAGTCCTTTGGCTTCTTGACAACCCCGAAAGCTGAAAATGTTTTCAAGGCCTTCTATCTCCTTATTCAGTTCTGGTTCACCCCTGTCGAGATTATTCAAGGGGCTCTTGTTGTTCTTTACGAGCTCCTTATTTGACGGCGGAATTATTTGGGACATTTTTTCTTCACTAGTACTGCTTGTTTCCAATGTTCAAAATCTGCGGTCAAATATCGTTTCTAGCGCATTCTCATTGTTGTCTGCATTGTCAGAACATATTATCATGTTATCTATAGGCACTGAAACCTTTTCACTTAAAACAATTCAGTTGTGATGTGACTGTCTTATCAGGCGAAATCCTTAGATCCCCATGAAATTGTTGAATGTACCATCTTCAAGCTACATGTGCAAGCAGAGTGTAAGATTAGACCAAAATTATATGACGCTTCTACTGGTTTGAGTTTTACATATCATGCCTTGGTCTTATCACCTTATTGGAACAATTAAGCATTAGTCCACTCTGTCAGGGATGTTCTTGCTGGAAGTTAAATATCCTCCCTGTTTTTCTATAGCGTCTATTTATTAACGTGGAATGTCTTTTCCTAATTCCCATGATTTCCACTGCTTCCCCAGTGTTGCCATTATTGCACACAATCTTAGAAAGAGCAGTTGGTGCATTTTGTTTTTTTTTCACCCATAGATTTCGTCTAAATCCTTGCCCCTGCAATTGGCTATTGTTTATCCAAAAGAAACAGTGCCTCTTGACTTGGTTGTAAAGTTTTAGTTTCTTAAATGGGTGTTGCGAATTTGTTTAAACAGATGGGCGATGTTTGGTTTTGCCGTCGGGATGCTGACAGAGTATGCCACGGGCTCGGACTTTGTGGATCAAGTGAAAATACTTCTCTCTAACTTCGGAATAGTCGATCTGGAATGACTTCTTCTCCTCTGGGTTCCCCATAGCATCAACTCTTTTTGGTGTATGTAATTTGGTTCAAAGTCAGTAATATTTTCAATGTATAATGTTTTCATTGTGATCTTCATTTGCTTGCGAATGAATGATGCTCTCAATTGTTTCCTCAATTTTTCATACATGTAAGCTGTTCTCCTGATCTCGTGCTTGGACTAGGATTGGATCAGTAGTCAATTCTTACAGCTTGATTTAGTGAATTTACAAGATGACGGTACCTTGCTATATACCAAGGGTTTTGTCAACCAGCGCCTTCGCTCTGCTGGTTAAAGCAACTATACATTTTCAAGACATTGGAAAGGAGTATGATGCAATAAAGAACTTACATGACAAAAAAATATTAAACATGTAAAACTTTATTACTATGAAGAAGAAAATCCTAAAATTTTGGCAGTAGAAATCACGAATTTTATCAGGTGCTGGTAACTTTCAGGAGCTAATGGTAATCTTCATATTTATTAATAATTTCTCCATTATTTCATTGATCTAGACAGCAAAGCATTCATATGTAGAATCGTCCATCTTATTATAGTTTCAAATTGTTGATAATCCTCGATCTAGAGGTTATCCTACCATCTGAACCTGACCAAGCTTTCCTTATATGTTAACTAGGACCCTGCATAACTTTGATCTTCAAGAATTCATATTCTAGTTGATAAATTCATAGAATCTGAACCTCTCTTCCTATCTTACAGATTTAATCTCTCTCGTGTGTATTTAGCGTATGCTGCTACTTTAGTGTTAACTGTAGTTTTAGGGACGATACAACCAATTTATGAGTGCGTTGATCCTATCAAAAGGATAAGTTGTCGACTTCAAAGAAAGTTAGTCTTATGTACTCTTTTTGAGATGTCTAGGATTGAGTAGATCTTAATATCTGATCTCCAGACACTCTCAACGATCCTAAAGTAGGATCCAATTTTGTCAAACTTGATTCCCGATACTCTGATTGTAGCTTAATAAGTGGCCTAACAGCGCTTGTCGAATGAAATCTTTCCTTGAGGTTAAGAAAGAAGAAGATTCAGCTCTTGCTAGGGTAAGAGTTATATATAGCTCTTACTTGTGATGGGATGATTAGTGATTAACCATAATGAAGTTAGAATCAGGCATTAAATTAGCTCTTACTTTATCCTAATTCATATTTGCTGTGAGTTACGTCACCTCGGCAATTTGAAAGCAGTTTTCTTCCTGTTCAGAAGCTCAAAGCGTAGGTATCTTCTCTTCATGACATTACGCATAATATACGCATTGCTAATCATTAAACGAGAAGATTTACGAATGGTTTGGTTTGCTAGTGCTTTGTGTAAGCGGTGGAACATTCTTGTGGAGATATCATGTACACATACTTCACTTCTACCTCAAGAAATGTCATGAGTAGAACTTCATAATATTGCTGCGGGGATTAATTTATTCTTCATGAAGAAATCAGCAATGTTAAACCGAAAGAAAGTTGCGAACAAAGTTGGGTGTGTAACTGAGGAACCGTTTCACATATGCCTATTGCATGCACAATTCAAGTTTGATCTCCCTACAAGTAAGTACAGTGAAATTCGTATTTGGTTTCACCCGCTCAGGATTTAGCTTGCGCCGTTCGTCGATTCAAGGCATTTTATGAACCCGAGATTTATTCAAGATGGAATTTCATGTCATTGCAGACATGGGGTTAAAGAAAGGTGAGCAAGAAAGCAAAGATTATCTATGAGGCCGTAGGAGGGAAGGCAGGGGAGTAAATGGAGATCATAATTAGCATTTCATGAGGGGGCGTGTGCGTGTTTGAGTGAACCTTAAGGAAAGCTACATATAGAGGTCATAATTTTCTTTGCATCCACAAGATTTCCCCCCCAAAAGCGTAGAACTTGAGAGAGTTGTTCACTTTCTAATCTTTTGGGCCACATTCCCTTTGTTACTTAAACTCATATTTCTAATTACCAATGGTTCTAAGTACCACTTCCGAGATTCTTCGATTATCTTACCATCATTCATTCTCGCGGACATTATGTTTTTTTTTTTTTTGCCACATAAAAGGATTTAAACAAATTTGGGATCAACCTCGCGTATTGTCGAAGTCCATCATTGCAGCCCCACCAGGTGGGGCAGAAGTGCTAAGCTAGCAATACACCTAAACTTAGGTTCGCCCTCACAAATTAATAAAGGTGTTCCGAGATTGAAAACAGATTGGGTAATTGGACCCATGATCTTCGGCTTGCAAAACAAGTTACGGATCACTCGGCCGATCACCTAGTTGGTGCTTCTGCAATTAGATTTATCAACATGCATTGGTTGCCGATGCGATGATGGTGTAGGGCGGAGGTGATGGGGAGGTTTTACGAGTCAATCCCACTCTTCAATAGCTTTACCGTCGGATGAACGGTTTAGCAGCGTCGATCAATTCTAATCACGGGCACGCTAAGTAGGTAACGAGAGATATTTCAGCTGTGGTAGAAATCACTTTTACTCTAAACTAAACTTAAACAATCATGAACATTTCAGTTGCAACTACCGATTCCAGTCGCACATCGAAGTCGAACCGTGAGAAAACTGGCCAAGGAAAGAGATAAAAAGTCGCAGCATCGGCCGAGACTAGAATTCCAAGTCGAATTGTTCGTGCGTCGTCCTGTCAAATGATGTTCCTCAAACGATGCTCAAAAACTCATCCTCTCTCTCTCTCTCTCTCTCCCCCATTTCATCGGGGATCACAAAGGGGGAAAGAAAACGTGGAACGTAGAAGCAAAAGCATGAAACGAAATTTGAAATGATCCTCTGTTCTCTACAGTCACCTGCATATTCCAAAAATAGCCGGCCAAGGACGGCCTCTGCAGATTGATTTCTATACATCTTCACTGTCTCTCTCTCCAGCTTCACCATATGTCATCTTCTTGTACGCCTCCTCCATTGTCTTATTCATCGTAACACTGTTTGCTCTCGTTTATATCACAGGAAAACCCACCAAAAATAATCCATAAACAGCCCGCCAGACAGAGACAACCGATGGGCTGTGTTCAGACCAAGCCATCCGAGAACTCGCCCCCCAAAGGCCTGGAGAAGCTGAAGCAGCTCAATGGGTACGTCCCGAGCAGCGGAGGAGAAGGGAACGTGAGCCACCGGAGGTCGACCAGCCAGGGATATGCACAGCAAAGCCAGGGCGGGCCGTGCAGCCCCGAGTTGAGGAACAACCACAGCGGGCGCTTATCAGGTGGTGTCGGCGGTGGCGGGAGTGATGGCCGTGGCGGCGGTGGGGGTGGCAGCGGCAGTGGAGATGTGAAGTTTGGGAGTGGGAGTGGGAGTGGGAGTGGTGGGGCCGAAGGTAAGTTGGAGAAGGATGGTGCATTGAGGAGGGAGGGTGGATGGTCAGGAGATGATCAAGTTCAGCTTGCGGATGGTTGGCCCAAATGGCTCACCGATAATGTTCCCAAACATGTGTTGAGAGGTTTGGTGCCGAAAAGCGCCGACTCCTACGACAAGATCGATAAGGTAATTCAAACTTCTTTTATTCGTTCTTCTTCAACGTAAAGCTGGCTCAAACTACCATCTGGTGCCGAGCTTTTACTAGTCTCAACATGTGCACTGTCGAAAGCATGAGATCAATGTCTTTTTGAACTTGCTCTGTACGAATAAAAACTCTCTCCTCAGTGAGTGGAATTCTCCATTTGATGCTCAGGCTGTTGAAATCAAGTAATTAGAGGAAATACGGGACTCAGAGCTCTAATGTCGATCGGCTCTTAACATGGTTAAAATTGTTAGATGTGAATATCTTTAGTAGTTTGCAGATTCACTATCATTCGATTCATCGTGATTGAAAGTTTCGTCAGAAAAGACATTCAGAATGCGGTTTTGGATATTCCAGGTAGGCCAGGGGACTTACAGTAATGTCTACAAAGCATGGGACAGAGACACCGGAAAACTTGTCGCCCTGAAGAAGGTTCGGTTCGACACATCAGAACCAGAGAGCATAAAATTCATGGCACGGGAAATTATGATCCTGCGAGAGTTGGACCACCCCAATGTGGTAAAGCTGGAGGGGCTGGCGACATCGAGAATGCAGTTCAGCCTTTATCTAGTCTTTGAATTCATGCAGTCAGACTTACAGAGGATTATCACCCGTCCAGAGGGACGACTAACTGAACCGCAGGTATGCGTACAACACTGCACATAGAATGAATCTGTGAGAGAGCCTCGTAACGTTTTCGTCAATTTCTAATAAATTTCTTGTGATAGCTCATCAGCAAATACTAGTGACCTAAATCGATGCCGATTGTGGAGTAGACAAATGTAGTGTTTGTTTGTAGTTTCGGGTAAATTCCATAAGAACCTTCAACTGAGTTTGATTCTAAGTGCTTATGTGGCTCTGAAAATATTGACTCATTCAGGTGAAGTGCTATATGCATCAGCTTCTTTTGGGGCTGCAACACTGTCACGACAAAGGAGTTCTGCACCGCGACATAAAGGGATCGAACCTACTGATAGACAAAACAGGCATGCTAAAGATTGCAGATTTTGGGCTTGCAAATTATTACAGACCTCGAGATAGGCTTCCTCTAACGAACCGGGTGGTGACCCTTTGGTATAGAGCTCCTGAACTACTGTTAGGTGCAACTGATTATGGAGTCGGTATTGATCTTTGGAGCGCCGGATGCCTCCTGGCTGAAATGTTCGCAGGACACCCACTTGTGCCTGGCCGGAATGAGGTAATGAAGATTAAAGATACGATAACTGTTTCTCCAAGTATCCCTTATCATAGTGACCGGACTAGGTGATTTCATTTAGATTTTAGGTAAAATTCTTCTCCTTGATCTCTTGACTGGACATATAATATTGTACATGGATCAGTTCATCTTTCTGTGCAATAGTGAATCAACAATGCCTGAATTCGTTGAGCTCTGATTTTCAATCGAAACACTAACAGGAGCTCATTTCTCGTTTGGGTCTTCAGGTAGAGCAACTCCACAAGATTTTCAAACTCTGCGGCATGCCACCAGAGGATTACTGGAGGAAGATGAAGCTACCCACGACCTTCAGACCAAGACAGTTTTACAAGTCGAATCTCGTAGAGATCTTAAGGGAATTCCCCGATTCCTCTGTCAGTCTTCTTAGTTCTCTTCTCGCTTTGGACCCTGCATCTCGTGGCAGCGCGTCTTTAGCCTTGCAACATGAAGTAAGTACTAGCCAGAAAGACTTAGTTTTCACATTTGCCATAGACATGATCGACCGTGTTGTTGTTCTTTCCTGACATTTTTCTAGTTCATACTTTCATGCTACCAAAAATGGAAGAAAGTTCATATTATGATGTTTGAGTCTACTTACTGGCCTTATTCTGTGCAATGCCTTTCTCTTGCAGTTCTTCTACACGAGCCCGTTAGCGTGCGACCTTTCTGGTCTTCCCATAATCTACCACGAGGAGGAAGAATTTATTAAGACCAACGAACAGAAAATGTATGTTGACTTTCTTCCTGCGGTACATTTACAATCGTTTCCGCCTTGTGGGGGAGCTATTCAAGCAGTCACTTTCTCATCATCATTTCCCATGGTGCTCTTTAATTAATTGATTGTCTCACCATTTTTTTTAGGCGCCGGAAGGCTAAAAGACGGGCTCAATCACAGCGTGAACGGAGGAGGAAAGACACTCTTGCCGAGAATCAAACTGGAAATGGCGAATCAACCAAAGAGGTGAGGCTCTTCACTTAATTTGCATCCATTCATTCAATTCTTCAAGAGGGAAAAACAGACGCAATATGCATTTTAATGTACTTTTGTCTCGCTAAAGTAGTTACGCGAACATTGTGTCTTGCCTTCCATACTTTGAATTTCCGCACTTCCTCGGAGTCATTCTTTTATCACTTCATCCAGCTTCGAATGCCATGCCTAAGTAAACATCCGCGGTGACACAATCTAAACATTGATTGTAATGTAATTGCATTTTGAACGTTCTATCTTGAATATGCATGATCAAAATAAATACAGAAGCAAGAGCAGGAGCATCAGGTACAAACTGATAACCAAAAGCCAGAACTCAGGAGCAGCTGGAGTAGCAGCTCGTCCGGGCTAAAGGACACCCAACCTGAGCAAAGCGAACCACCTGTCTTGCTTTCTCCAGGGCCCATCATACAGTCTTTCAAAAAGTTGTCTCCAGAAATAAGCATGAGCCCCGATGCTGGCAAAAACCGAGACCTTCCGCCACTGCCCGTACTGAAACCATGTGTTGCGGATTACAGAAGAGAGAAAGATGGCGTGTACAGGTTGAATCAGGTCAGTAGGTCTGCTTCCACGAGAGAATTTAGAAGTTTGAACAATCAAAGGAAACACTTGGGACGGTTTGCCGTCGAGGATTAGGAATGCCTTAAAAGGTACTCGATGAGATTCTTTTCTTGCTGTAGTATTGGTCCATTCTTGCTTCTTGTAAGTGAATTTGTCAACCATTGAAGAAATATATATGAAATCGAAACTCAGTTGCATAACTTGCTCTTGGTTGCGACCATGAAAAATCGGATTGACCATGAAGAACACTGGAAGGCATGCTTTCAATTAACGGATGTCGCGATTGCATATGCTTCGGACCAAAGCCACTCTGGATAAGCGCAGTTCAAAGAGATTTTCCATGCTCTTTTTCAGCAATACCATTCTTTTCAGGATTTTGTGGACAGCAGATATGATCATGATTTTCCATATGATTCAGGAACGTTTAATCGATCGAAATACTTTTCTCTCAATCTCAAACCATGATTCAATGAAGATGACACAATGCTTGAAGTGCACATGATGAAAAAAGGTACGGAACCCCCCACAAGACACAACGAAACTCGATCCTTGGTTCATGGCAAACGTTCTTCCACATGAATGGAACCGCTATTCTCTCCATCATGCATGAGACTGAGTTATTTTTCATGTAAAATCAAATTGTGAGATTAATCGACTAGAGGACCATAAACTCTCTTCACTGTCTGATACAATGCAAACTCTTTTTTTGTGCCAAATAAAAATGTGGATTTTTTCTTCCGTGACAGCAAATTTTAGTAAATATCAAGAATCATCAAAAGACTGTTAATAAAAGAAAATGATAGATGATTAGATAGTTTAAGTTTTGGGTGACCATTTTTAACTGTTTTAAAAATTTAAAATGTTAAACAAATGTGGGGTTTTAATGTTAAATATTTTAATATTCCTCCTTGTCCTATCACTAAAGCGTGAAAGTATATGAGAGGAGTTAAATAAACAATCTAGAAAGATTTAAATTCAAGACTTTTTATTTTGATACGAAGTGAAATTTTGTAAGACCAATTTTAATTATTCTAAAAATTTAAATCGTCAAATTAAGTCGTCATTTGAATATTATTTTACTGCTGAGTACTGCATAATGGAATTGCACCTGATTTTCGGGATCTCATTAGGAATGGAGTCAATTGAACCTGGTCGCATTCGAAATCTGAAAGCTCGACTAACAAAAGCAATCGAGACCAATGCTGATCGGTGCAGTTCATGCAAACAAACGCCTCAAGCCTTTGAATGATCACAGTTCTCCGAATTCAAATTCCCAAGCAGTAGGCTCGCACGCAACGTCTTGCCAAGTGACACAAATTTTGAGCTTCTGCTGATTACATATTCTTGACAAACTCATAAACAGCTGATGCAATTTATTAGACACTGCCACGGTCTATAAACAAGCAAGCAAAAGGAGCAAAAGTCACAGATCCTAGCAAAACAAAGTTAACCCCAGCTGTTACATACCCACACTTATAAGGGGTCACATCATTTCAATTCAGCATAGCTCTCCAGGTCCTCTTCCACCACGGACTTCAAGAGATCGGGGTTCTCAGAATTCCTGACCGAGCAGTTGGCTCGGATTTCTCCTTTCGTCCCCGTCAACAAGCTGAGTTGCCCCATCTTTGTCATAGCTAGGACAAACTTCTCAAAGAACAATTCCTGGTCCTCGGCGAAGCTAGTGACAATGTCCCTCGTTGTGGGATCCTCATACAGATCTTGGTCTGAGGTGAACAGGCCTTGGCGGTTCACCAGATCGACAAAGTACTTGTTGTCGAATCGGTTGGGTGATCGGATGTCCAAGACCGTAGTGTTGGTGGAGTTTGTGGTGGGGCACACGCCCTTGAGATCATGGGCGAAGTTCTTCTCCATGGTGGGGTCTTGGGTCGGGTAGAGCCGATTCTCAAAGGAGGTGCAGTGCGCAAGCCCGATGGTGTGGCCTCCAGAGAGGGCCACTACGTCGGTAGCGTCTAAGTTTTTCTTGGCTAGGGCGGAGAGAATTGCACTGGCGTTCTCAGTTGGTGCAGGTAAATTCTCTACGGTCACATTTTCGGTCGCAAACGTGAGTCCATCCCGCCTTCCCAACGGCACATCATACTCAGGTCCGCCTGACTGCACACGACAACGAGAATAACAGAATTAGAATCCAGAACTCAGAAAACATCTGTTGATGCTAATTGATATGATGGACAATAGTAATCATAATCGAGAAAACTTCAATGATGTATAGGACATGAAGCCAACGGAGAACTTTGATAGTCTTCTTCGTGTGGAGGTGATCAATTGCAAGTCAAGTCTCATAAACTAGAAGCTAGTTGGGATTAGATTATCATTAAACAGAATCGTCTACCTAGGTTGTCATTTCATCTGCAATTTCCAAGAACTTTGTGAGCACATGCTTACCTGACCATGTTGAAAGAGTCCAAAGACATGTCAAGTTGTGGTATTTTATCCATAAACATGATCCCTTAAATTCAGAATAGACCTCCGATTGGTTGGGATCTTAAAAAAATGGTGATGACTACCCGTTAAAACTCAGATATAAACAACGACGATGTCTCAGTTTTGACCATTGAAATTTGCCGTATACTGCACTTTTTGGCTCATAATGACAGGGTTAATTGTCCTGAGTTTCCAAGATAATGCTGCCGACTTACATGGACATCTGCTACATCTCACAAGATATTCAGAACACGAACAGGAGGAAACTAAAAGAATCTAAATATAGTTTAACCACGCTTGGTTACATCAGCGAGTCCACTTTCTCATGATTTATAATTCCTATTACCAAGCATCATCGAACATTACCATTGAGAGAGCGATAAAGTATAATTATCATCATAACTAATGAATTTAATCAAGCCTGAGCCTAAACAAGAGTGGTTAAACAACTATTGTCGTCACATGGCCACATGACGAGATCAAAGTTCCAGTGCCATGTTGCGAACGTCCACATTCTGTTAGGGTTGGGGTATTTTATACATCAACTTGATTTCCAAAAACAGCAGATTAATGGGGTGGTTGAATGCTTAACAGAGGGGGAACTTCCAATCAGTGAAAATTCTATGTGAACGGGTAACTTACTATATGTTTGGTTAGTTTGATAATCCAATTAATCCCTAAAAGGAAATCCATTTATCAACTTGAACATAAGAACTATTACAATTATCTAGGAAGCTAGCTAACTGACCGATACTGTTTTCTGCTGTTGCTCTATTTTGAAAGCTTATGATCATAATTGCCTTCCCACCACCAAATGCAAAAGCATCATACAGACTGCAAATCAGTACTATTTATAGGGACGAGCATGTTCGGCGAGAATCTGTATTTCTATCAAATTTTCGATAGTATGAGCTCAAGAATGCCTAAATGGTTTGTACGTGGCAAGTATCATAGTCAGAACTCTGTTTTGGTGTGTTACTCTCTAGTGATGATGGAATGATAGCTTAAGGGGGGCTTACCAGGACAACGGAGTCACGAGCAGCAATGGCCGCGATATCAGCACAAGAGACTACTCGACCACACTTCTTGTCCACGAGCTCACGGAGGTCATCGATGATCTTGAATGCTGTCGGTCTCAAGCTCCGGTTTGGTGGAGCGTCCTGCTCACTTGGTCCACTGGCTGATCCATCCAGCAACACCGAAGCATCGCATCCCTGCATCACTCATCAGATCTCAAAAATCAGCGTGAATTTGAAGAATATTTTATCATTTATTTGAATGTAAGTGATCGAGATTCAATTGTAAAAGAAACCGTGATGACTTAAACCCATTCTAACCTTCAAAGTGAAAAAATCCTCACCCCACACAACCCGGGCTCAACTGGACTGCTCGTGCAATCATCTTATGAAGACAATTTACCAGAAATTATTACTGCAGCTCTTTATAACAGCAGAACATGGGAGTTCTGTGAACTGCTATGTTCTTCATTTTAGCATATAAAGCACTAAAGATCAGGACCAACTATGTCAAACGCTCAAAAAGCATCCTCCAAAACTTCAACAAGTGTTTACTAATAAGACAGTAATATTTGTATGCTAAAAGACGAAGTGACGATGGCTTTAGGCACCCACATGACTTCGTAATCTACCCAGCATCATGATTTTTTTTTTTTTTTAAAGTCCACTTCTTGCAGCTGCTAAACTAGGCCACCAGCTCCAGAAGATTTCTTTTGTTTTTTTGTTGGCTTCTCTCATTTCTTATTCTCGTCTATTTTGCTGAAGATGATCACACATCTTGCCAAAAAGTGTGTGTGAACGTTTAAAGATCAGATTTACCAAGATCAGCTTTACCATCTTACACAAGGACATGTGATGAGCAAATCAAGATACAACTTCTAAGAAAATCCCAAATCTCTTTGCCCCATTAAAGTGAATGCGGATTGTGACGGAGCTCGCTGGGTACCTACCTTAACAAAGCAGTCATGGAAGTGCAAACGAAGCAGCCCAGCAGCTTGGCCAATATCCTCCTCGAACACCTTCTTGAGATGTTTCCTGATGACGGACTCCACCTTGGGACAGCTCTTCTCGTAGAAGGACCACGAGAGCCCCTTCACCAAGTGAGCAGAGCTCGTAACATGAACATGTGATGCAGCTATCACAAGAAAAGAAATCAAAACGAAAGAGCTGAAACGGGAAGCCATGATGTGGTTTGGGTCTGGGTCTAAGTTTCTTCTGCAAGGCGAGTTTAACAGAGCAAGGGGTCCCTTATTTATAGGCAGGTAATATGACTTGATGCAAGAGCAATTTCGAGTTTTCTACCTTCCACGAGGTTGAATATTATTCATTCCAAAGCTGCGTGGGAAAGGGAGGTAGCTTGTTCCGATTCTTAATGGTGATCGGTACGGACATTGGCGAAGACCGTGCTTAAGACTTTCCGGATGGATGGCATGTGGGGTTGAAAGTTCAAAGTGCCGTGTGAACTCTACAACCATAAACCTTATCTCCCTCCTTTTTTGTCGTTTTCTTGATGACGATGATTGGACTTTGGGACACAGGAGGCTCCTCCGAATAGGATCTTATCCGCCATACATTCTTCTGCCCATTTGACAAACTACAGCGATGGCCGACGTTTGGCAAGTGGGACATAATATCTTGGCAGATTTTTTTTTTCGTTCATCTTACTCTACTCCTGTTTAACTCTCGCTTTCAGATTTTTGTTTTATCTCTTTGCTGGGTGTGATAATCAAAATTCACACTTAAAACTAAATCGTTTTCACCTCAATTCTAAAAAAGATTCTGACGAGTTCCATTTCGCACATAGAGCGATCTTTGCGTAGAATTATGTTTGGATCATCTTCGATATAGATCAAATCAAATTATTCCACTTGATCTGGGTAGAGTATGAAATATATAAAATCACAACTAGACAGGGAGGAAAAATAAAAGTAGAGGGTGAACGGTACAGAGGAACCTGACCGATTGTGGAGTATGAGGGAGAGAATCACCGGTTGACGGTCTCTTGATGGCAACAATTGAGGTGGTTACATTATCGGGTTGTCACTGTTGCTTGAGATTTCGTCCCCCCACTCCTCGCCTAACCACCCTGTGACCACTGCTATGGACATGCTCTGTAGGTGACAACCTTGACTGCCACAACAATGGTGGTCCATATCACGGTGTGTAAGATTAAAATAGGATGTTGCCTATTTCATCATGATATATACTATGCTAATTATGTCTGTCTATAAGATAACATACTATATGATAACTATAATGTACGATAAGTTTACAAATGATATGTGGAATGTAAGAATATAGCGATACCTTACACAACCCTATAATATGCTATTTGACTAGACATTTTGAACAATCAAATACAATAAATAGATGAATATCATATTCTTATGTTGATTGAAATTTAATAATCAATTCAACGTTGTTCATCGTCGCTCAAAAATCTAAATTAGAAGATTGTGTACTCTTTGTTAAGCATCAAGCCAGTTTAATTGGGGAACCGATTGGAACTAATCTTGTTAGTTAGTAAAAACTGGTTCAATTCCCGATTCGAAAATCCAGAACCAATCTAGATTAGTTTGGTTCCTCATTCTAAAATTGCAATCGTCGATTCTACTACTAGGGAAATAAAAAACGCACGTTCATTAATTTGAATCATGATCTCCGTTACCAAGAAATATATGAATAACTCCCTAACCAAAAACTTTTTTTTTTCTTGCTTAAAAGATGCATCCTTAATGTTTAATAATAATTTCTTAAATTTTTACCTTAAAAAAAGAAAAGTGACTGGTTCTTGAGAATTGCCATACTCGAATTAAAAAGTTCGCTTCTCAATTCGAGAATACTATTGATTCTTAAAGTCCACAAATCGCGCAGATCAATAATCACCTTGTTTGAAAAATACAAAAAAACTTATTCTGGCAAAAGTTGGAAACTTTTGAATTTTAAACAGAGGCAAGATTCTCGCACATGCTAAAAGTAGTGATCATTATCAATTAACATTCTGACACCTCAAAGGCCTGCAAAAAAACAAGAGCCAATCCTGGGGGCGTCGCATTATTGCAAAAAATAGAGGTTTGAAGAAAAGTCGTTGCCCTGTGTTAATTGAATTTATATACCAAAAACGAATCGTTGCTCATGAATCCATGCGTCATCCTTCCTCATAATTATTGTTTTCCTTCTTCTATTTCATGAAAAATAAATAAACTAAAAAAATAATTTCCTAAAAATAATTACTTATATCACTTAAAAATATTTGTCAATGGAAAATATGTCAATATTGACAATAATTTATGTATAAAAAATTTTCATAGATGATGAAAGTTTTTTTTCATTTTTTTTTTTGTAAATAATACAAGTGATTATTTAAAAAAAAATATTTTCTAAATAATTTATTTTTAAGTAAAATAAACGCATCTCGTAAAGTGTCTTAGTTTCATTTTCTTGTTCGTGGATTTACTTAGCATACTATCATTGATAATATAAGAGAAAGCCTTCAAGTTGACATATCATATAACCAACCTGCTTGCACCTTATAAAGCGAGTGTGTTCGTCACACGTACATACAATATTTGAAATACTTTTACCTGGTTTTTCGTCTCTCTATTCTTCAATTATCGTGAACGGAATATTAACCATCTCACGATCCTTTTCCTGCACACAGTACGCCCTCCATTTTTGAAAGTTAACATCTCAATCATGAAAAGTCATGCTCGCGCCTCAGAATTCAACGCGGTAGGAAACATTAATTATGATATTAGGTGAGATGCAAAGTGTAATGAATGAGAAGTTGAGGCTGACTTCTTTCCATACTTTCCCCCCTTGCGAAGGTCAGATATTATTGTTATAGCAATTGGGCCTAGAACCCCTCGAGGCTTGGGGCGTAAGCTTTAGGGTCGTCGGTCGCCGCCAGGACAATCGCATTTATTCAAACACGATGCCTGCAACTTCTGCTGAAATGGTCTAAGGTCTTATCTCCTTCTTCTATAATTGGTGGCTGTACATTTCGCATTCGGCGACCGCTTTTTCAATAAACGTGGTAGGCCCTAGAGAACAAGGTGCGATATGACTTTCGCTATGCCTTTCTCTCCTTTTCTGTTTTCCCAAACCGACTTCTTTTCGCCTTTTTCCCTTGCGATTCGCGTGCTTTCTGCATTCATCTCATCTTTCTTTCCTTTCTTTAGCCATTTATGGAGGAAAAAATATGCGAGGAGTCCTTTTTTTAAAATTAAATTAATGTAAAGTTAGTTCTAAATATTTTAATAGTATCAATTTAATCATAAATATTTTGATTTAGTATCAATTCAATTATAATTTTTTTACTTAACGTTAATTCAAGCCTTTTGGATAATTTTGGTAGATATTATTGACGTAGATGTTGACTAACCTATATGGAACAGTCGGTCTTAACATGGGCAACTATTAATAACATTTTTTTTGAATTTTTCATTTAATAATTCTTTTATTTTTTCTATTTTTCTTTTCTTTCTCTTTCCTTTTCTTTTTGCCTTTCCTTCCTTCTTCCTCCAACCAATCACTAGACCTCCACGACCAGCCATTAGCGAGGCTCAAGCCTTGCCACCAACGCAAAAAGGAAAGTGAAAGAAAAATAAATAAAAATCAAAAAATCAAAAAAATTAAAATATTATTAAAAGTTGTGTAAGTCAATATTGACGTAAGATAAGTGGTGTTCACGTCAACAATATGGGGTCAAAATTAATTGAAAAGACTGAATTGGTATTAGTTCAAAAAGATTATGACTAAATTAGCACAAATATAATATGTTTAAAACTCTTTTTACACTTTTCCCATCCTATATAGAATATCGAGGGCATTTTCGTAAATTCATTTGTTATGATTTCACCTCTCATTAGGCTTTTTTTTTTTTTTCTCTCGTTTGGGAAAATATCGACATTCTGGGAAAAAATGTGTTTATGACAAAACTGTGAAGCTAAGGTTAACAACGCCAGCTAAATGTCAATAAATGCGAATCAGGTCGGTGCTTTTGGTCAGAAATGACACAAACACGCTATTGAATGCATTTGAAATTAGATTGTGTTTACAAATATGGACGTTATCCATTTGCAAAACTTGCCCAAACGTCAATGGAGGCGATGCCGGAGTGTGGAAAAACTGTGCAGAGGAATGTGCAGCTTTTGGGCCCCAAGCTGGAAGTACCATAATCGTGCGTCCTTTTTCTTGGAAGTGGCTAAGTCGTATATTTGCTGATATTACATGGGCGAGCATGACCTATCCTTGACCTTTTCGAATGTCTAGACTTCAAGAAGGCCCACGAGATTAGCCTCTGTGTTGATCTCCAGAGTCGTCATTTCTTTTTGCTCAGAAAATCAGGTTTTTGATTCAGGCATGTAAATATTTCATTTTGGACCAATGCCAATATGGACAAAAGGATCGGTGTAGAAACACTTCGCAAGTTTTGGACGCAATGAGCGCCATGCGCATCCGCTCTTTAGATCATATGGATTTTAGGCTCGCATGCTCTCAAAGCAAAGTCCCTTAAGAAGACCTTAAACCCACTCACCGGAGCAGCAAGATCGGTACCCGGTAAATGCAAGATCACAGAGACCGAACAGCTCATATTTACACACAAATTTTGCGGATGTAGCAATCAGTCAAGATGTAATGACCCCCGCCATTTACTTTTATCAAGTCATTCACACAAAGGCGCAATTCAAGTTTCATCACGTTGCTTGAGTTCATTTCTTCTAAATGAAGACATAGTTTCAAAGAGATGGTCGCCGTTCTCCATCTGAAAGCATCTCGTCAACATGGAGCGATGAGATGATGCATGGAAACATTTTTGCATCACTGCTTCAACAGATTCGAGCCCGGATGAGGAGGGAGAGAGATCGAAATGGTTTCGAGAGAACACCTCTGTGGGATTAATAGGGATATGCATAGGATTGTCCTAAGATAAGTATATTACAGTCTAAGTGAAATTCTCGGAGGGAAACTCAATCTCAGTTTTTCGTTCTATAATCATAGACGAACCGACCAAGTCAACTCAGCATCGATCATTCTTATTTCCGAAATATTCGATGAAGATGTTTTTGAGGAAGCATATTGGAGATGAGATTGACATGATGCAGACCAAGATGATCCTTGCATTGGCATGTGAAATTAGCAAAGAAACTAAACTCTCTGTTTCAATCATTCTCCGAGAGGAGATGGTCGTTCCAGCAAATCCGGATTCCCAACAAAATTAACTGCGATCGACATGGTCTTGAAATAACTCTATCTAGATACGATATCCTGTTGTCTATCTAGCGTGTATCAAGTTATTAACAATTGCAGAAGCTGCATCTGCATGTCATTGCCTGCTTCAGACCTCGATCAACTCTACAAAGCTATTACATTTTCTCAATAAGGCCACGAACAGAGTAAACCCTTGTTTAAAACATGGATATTTGATGTTTTATAATAATTTCTTTAGTTTTTCCCTTTAAAAAGAAAAGTTATTGATTCTCGGGAACTACCATACTCAAATTAATTAGTTCAATTCTCAATTATGAAAATAATATTGATCCTCGATTCTAGGCTTGGAATTGATTTATTCTAGATCCACTAGCCTCACTATTGTAAAGCAGGGGCTCGAAAGACTTTAACCTTTTTTGTTTGTCTCTCTATTCTTCATTTATTGTGAGTAGAACATTAATCATCTCACGATCCTTTTCCTAGACGCCATATGTACACCCATTACTTTTGAAAATTAACATTTCATCATTAGAAATCATGCTTAGACCTCAGAACTTCAATATGGTTGTAGGAAACGTTAATTATGAGATCAGGTAAGATGCAAAGTGTAATGAACGAGAAGTTGAGGCTGACTTGTTTTCTATACTTTTCCCCCCTTTTCCACCCCTTGCAAAGATGAGAAATTATTATCATAGCGATCGGATCTAGAACCCCTAAAGGCTTGGGGTGTAAGCTTTAAGGTCGTCGGTCGTCGCCAGGACAACCCCATTAGTCAAATTCAATACCTGCAACTTCTGCTGAATGGTCTAATGTCTTATCTTCTTCTTCCTCTTTAATTGGTGGCTCCAAATTTATCATCGGCGGACCTCTTTTCATCAATGCGGTACACGCTAGAGAACAAGGTGCGAAAGGACTTTCGCTGTGCCTTGTTCCTTTTTGTTTTCTCACCTTACTTTTCACCTTTTTTGCCTTTCGATTTTGATGCTTACCGTGTTCATCTCATCTTCCTTCCCTTGCTTCAGCCATCGAGAACATCGAGGGGTGGCTTTCGCAAATTCGTTTATTATGATTTAACCCTTCATTGGGCTTTTTTCTTCATTTGAGATAAGATCAATACTCGGGGAAAAACACGTTTACATTAGGTTGTCAATGCTAATTGAGTCAGTGCTTGGTTCAGCCAGTAATAACATAAAACATGCTGTCGAATGCATTCGGAATTAGGTTATATTTACAAATATAGACATTATCCATTTGCAAACCGACCTTTGATACCGACAGGCTATGTCGGCATGTATAACTTCGTCGGTCAGAGTAGTGAAAAACTGTGCAGAGGAACGTGCAGCTTTGGGCCCCAAGCTGGGGTACCATAGTCGTATGTCCTTGACTCCTTTCCTTGGAAGTGGCTAAAAGTCGTAGGTTGTTGATCTCTCGTGCGCGAGCAGGACCTGTCCTTGACCTTTTCGAATGTTTAGAGTTCAAGAAGGCCCATGAGATTTCCAAGTCCGCGAAAGAAGGAAGGCCCGCGAGATTAGCCTCGGGATTGATCTCCAGCCTCGTCGGTTCTTTTCGCTCGGAAAATCAGGTTTTGGTTCAGGCATATCCTTTGTTGACTCATGGAATTTCAAGAATACTTCATTTTGGACCAGTGCCAATATGGACAAAAGGGTCCGTATAGAAAGGCTTCGCATGTTTTGGGCGCGATGAGCCCAATGCGTACCCACTCTTTAGATCGGATGAGTGCGCATCTGAATTCTCTTAAAGAAGGCCTTAAACCCACTTGCCACAGGACAGCAAGATCAGTACCCGGTAAATGCAGGATCACATAGACCGAACAGCTCATATTCACACACAAATTCCGTGGGTATAGCAATTAGTCAAGATTTAATGACCCCCATTGACTTTTATTGAATCATTCACACCAAAGGCGCGGTTCAAGGTTCGTCACATCAAGTTAATTTCTTCCAAATAAGAACATAGTTTCAAAGAGGTGGTCCCTGCTCTCCATCTGAAAACATCTCGTCGACATGGAGTGATAACGCGTCAAAAACATTTTTGCAGCACTGCTTCAACAGATTCAAGCCCAGATGAGGAGGGAGAGAGATCGAAATGGTTTCGAGAGAACACCTCCTTTGTGGGATTAATAGGGACATGCATGGAATTTACCATAAGTATATTACAGTCTAAGCGAAATTCTCGGTGAAAAACTCAATCTCAGTTTTTCGTTCTATAATCATAGATGAACCGACCAAGTTGACTCAGCATCGATTGTTCTTGTTTCCGAAATATTCGATGAGGACGTTACTTGGGAAGCATATTGGAGGTGAGATTGACATGATGCATACCAAAATGATCCTTGCATCGGCATGCGAAAATAGCAAAGAAACTTAACTCCCCGTTTCAATCATTCTCAAAAAGGAGACCGTCGTTCCAGCTAATCCGAATACACAACAGCATTAACTACGATCGACAGAGTCTTGAAATAGCCCAGAAAATCTATTTAGATGCGATATCATATTATCGACAGAGTATGTAAAGCTGCATCTGCGGCTCATATCCTGCTTCAGACCTCAATCAATTCTATAAAGCTATTAACAAATTCTTATTAAGGCAACGAACAGAGTATACCCTTTACTTGCCACCAGAACTAGACTATTGACTCACGAGCTTACCCTTGAATCCCTCCATTTCCGGGTGTTGACACCTAAATTTTGGCGATTTGGTAATTTATTTATTGCATGAAAATTAGAGGTTAATTTTATCCCTGAAAAAATATTAATTGCATAACATATAAATTTAGGTACATTTATTTTTAGTTTGCATATTTTGCATTTTATTTATTGGACTGGTGGTGGACGGGTTCGAATTAATGTTTTTGAGCTTAAAAAATTAAATCGGATTTAAGCCGCACAAAAGGAAAGCAAATTAAGCAAGCCCGTTGTTTTTTTTTAATCAATTATCTTGTGAAAGATTAAGATTTGATGTGATATTATGATGATTTTTTAAAAAAATTGAGAAAATCGCATTGCAATCTTATCTTTAGTAATAGATGATGAAATCATGAAAAAATATTCATCAGATAGGGAAGATAGAAATTTTGAAATTTTTTTAAGATATGAATTTTTTTTCAAATAAGGCAGGTGGGTAAAAAATATTACAATTTATCTTAGCAAGATTTGGATTTAGAGGAAAATTCTATCTTAATCTCGAGTCCTTATCAGTATGGGATGAAATTTGTGGAAAATATTTGCGGATGTTGATTTGAGGAAGAATTTGAAAACCCGATTCTTTTCCCTATAAAAGGAGAGCGCAATTAGAGAGAGAGGGAGAGAGCATCGGTTTTGGGGGGCTTCTTTTGAAAGAAAAGTCAAAAAGTGAAACGTGAAAAGGCAAAGAGAGAAAGTACGAAGGCAGAGGAGAGTGTGCGGCTGCAGAGGAGAGAAGAAAAGGAAAAATTAGAAAAGAAGGAAAATTGTTCCTGTTCATCTTCTTCAGCAACACGTTCCCTGGTGTTCGACTCCTTCACCGCCGCACCATCTGCGCCGACCGCCCGAGCACCAGCCCTTCGAGCCCTAGCGACACCAGCGTCCGCCCATCGCTTTGCCGCACCGCAACCCAGCCGTGCCGCAACCCAACCGTGCCGCGACCCGAGCTCGTGTGCCCCGCTCCGAGCGCTGCTGCTCTGTGCCCCAAAATCGCGACTCCCTGCAACAACTCAACCTAGCATCGTCGTGTTCTCACCCGCGAGCCCGCGTCCCTGTACCGAGTTGTTGCTGCTCCGTCCGAGCCCGATCCAGTTCCGGAGTTCACTGCCCGTGGCCCACTGTCCAGATCTCGCGATCCCGGCGGCCTGCTGCCACTCGAGCCCTTGCCCCGGCCGTTGCAGCCCTTGCGACGACCCACGACGATCCGCGCACCATCGCCGCCCTGCTGATCCACCTGCAACCTGCTGCCTCAGTGACCCACCGCCTTGGTGTATCATCACAGCACGCGACCTAGAAGAAAAAGGAAAAGGGAAATTTAGGTAGTTTATTTATTTATTTATTGTTTTTTTATCTTGTTTTTTTAGTGAAATTGTTCCCTTTAAATATATGATTGATATGCCAACATAAAATAGTCTCTCAAATTAGGGATTGACAGTCCGATTTTCACGCCTGAAATCCGACTCGCAATCCTTTGCAAAAATCGACAATCCAATCTCAAGCCCAAGATTCGATTCGTGGTTTAATTTTAAAATTGGCCAACCCGATCTTATGCGCGAGATATGGTTCGTCAATTTTTGGATATCAATCTTATCTTATTTGATCTGCTGTTGTGGTGTCCGGATCAATTTTATTTTCGTAAAAGGAAAAAATCTAAAAAATTCGAATTAGGATTAAGTTTGTTTTAGAATGTTCCTCGTCTTAGGATTATCTTGCATATTTAAAATTGCAATCTTATTTCGAATTTTTAAACAAAAAATAAAAAAAATAAAAAATGCATTCATTTAGGATGTTAGTTTTAAATTTGAATTGCACGTTTAAATTTGGCAATTATAATTTTGAATTTCATAAAAGAAAAGGAAAAATTAGAATTAGGGCGTTCTTTGCACGTCATTGCATTTTAGGTTAGAATTGCACGTTTCATTTTAAATTTATATCATCCTTTTAGATAAAATGCATTTTAGATAAAGATAATGTCTTAGTTTAAATTAGGATTTAATATGACTTAATCCTTAGTTTAAATTAGATAGAATCTTAATCTAGCTAGATCATTTTTGCATTCTTTCTTAAAAATAAAAATTTGTCTCTGCATAAATTAGACTTAATTTTTAGAATAGATTGCATTTTTTAAGAATAGAGATATCAAATGCAGGTCATTTTAGTGATTGCTAGGTCCATTTAATTAGAAATTGCCCGTCATTAAAATTAGGTCATTTTGGCTAATTTAGATTGCATATTTAATTATTGCATGTTCATTAAAAAAAAATCACAAAATTTTTAAATCATTCATATAGTTTAAGACATTTTGCCATGCCATATTATTTTATATTAGGTCGGAAGCACTGCATTGCATTGCATATGAACTATATTCTCGTTTAAAAAGCGAAAACAAAAATTGAGTGATGGCGTGTTAATTAGAAATCATATTTAGGATTGCTAATGTGAATTTTGATTTAACAACGCAGATGCTTTCATTGCTATGAGGTAAGTCCTGCATTATTTTATTCGCTTTCTTGGGTGTTAAATTAATGGTTTGTGCACTCGCATGATCGCCTCACACGTTAGGAAAGTGAATTAAAATCAAATCAAGCTGCCTGCAAAAATTTTGAAAATTTAAAAAAATGGTACCGAAAGGGCATTAGAGAAATCTGGTGTAACCAAGTCCCTGTACCCTTAGTTTCTGGTTCATAGGAGTAAAATAATGTTCCCATTATTTTACTTAGGTGTCTAATCGACCTACCGAAAACTGATTAGTGGCGACTCCTAAAAAATAATCATTTGCATGTTAAAACTTTAAGTCGCGATTTGATATGGGCTTGGGAGAGCTCGAGCTAAGCTTAAAGACTTAGTAGTCCATTAACCTAGCTTTAGGTGATTTACACCCCGAAAAATTGGTCGCGACACCGGGTAATTTAACTTCGGCAAAGAAACCATACCTTTGATGAATCCCCCTGGTTTTCATCCGAATGCAGATATCAACAACTCGAGAACTCGGCTCATACTTGGCCTGTCCCGTTTAAGATGGCTAGTGCACATATACGCAATGCTGAAGTACTCCTCCACCCTCGCTTCGACCAGGCCATCCCTCGAAATGGCCGGATTGACCATCTCCATCTGCCGGTTCTCATCCACCATGTTTCGAGCCCAAACAGTCATCCCGAGCCCCTCTCCCTTATCCACCACTGGTAAATTGGGCCTCCGACCCGTGGCGATCTCCAACATTAGAACGCCAAAGCTATACACATCGGCCTTCACGGTCGCCGCCGTGAATCCTTCCTTATACTCTGGCGGCGCATACCCCATCGTCCCGGCAAATTGCGTGGACACGTGGGATCGTGAGTCCTTAATCATCCTCGCATGCCCGAAATCCGCGATGTGCGCCTCGAATTCGGCGTCCAACAGCATGTCACTCGCCTTGATGCCTCTGTGAATGATGGGCGTCGGCAATCCATGCAAGTACGCTAATCCACTGGCCACACCCCTGATTATCTTCATCCTAGTGACCCAGGACAGGGGCAGCCTCTCGACTGAGTGCCTCCACCACGAGACGGCGCCATTCTCCGACGATGACGTTATGTCATACAGCCACTGGTCAAGGCTTCCCTTCTCTATGAACTCATAGACCAAGACCCTATCCGAATTCGACATCTAGTAACCGAGGAGTTTGACAATGTTCGGGTGGTGAAGCTTCCCTAAGGTTTCCATCTCGGCCCTGAACTCCTGGAACCCCTCGAAGGCGTTGGGCTCGAGCCTCTTGATGGCAACTATGAGGTCATTGGCGAGGCGGGCCTTGTAGACGAGGCCGAAGTTGCCGTCGCCAATGATCAACTTGGGGTGGAAGTTGTTGGTGGCCCTCTGGAGCTCGGTGATGGAGATCCAGAGCTTGGGGTCGAAGCGGGCGCTCTCGGCGACGGCGATGGACGAGAGCTCCTCCTTCGAGTTCGAGATCGTCTTCCACTTGCGCCCATTGCAGGTGATGACGAGGAAGACCGAGAAAAGGGAGCCGCCGATGAAGCTCGCAACCGCAATGACGGTTGCTAGGATGTTGGGGTTCATGTTAGAGAGCTAAAGAGAGAGCGAGTTTGGGAGTTTAGTTGGACGAGGGAGGTGGCTGTGAGGAGGATGAGAGAGAAGTCGACTGAGGATACAGAGGAGAGAGAGAGAGAGAGAGAGAGAGAGAGAGAGAGAGGAGGTGGAAGAAGAAGAAGACGACGACGACTGAGAAGAGGCGCGACGGTCTTTTCTTATTCGCCGTAAACCTGGGGATTTGCTTTTAGGAAAATGATGAGTCATTCTTGGTCGGACTTTGATGGACTCGTCGACAGTGTTGTACTTCTACTGTGCGTTCGATTATTGACGACGGAATTTTTTTATTTTTTATTTAAATGATTAGGCGATAATTTTATATTTATTGTGATAATACCAGTCTATTTGCCCAAATTTGAGCGAGGGCCCGGTGACCTTCGCTGGCCCTTTTCGGCAATAGGGGCAGCGGCCCTGGCTCCTTTTTTGGTGTTTTTGTTTAGAATATTTTTTTTAATAAAGATTTTGGCTGAAAAATTATAATTTGATCCCAAATGAGCATTGTGTTTCATCTTAGTCACGTCATCATCACGTAAGATAGAAAAATATTTAAAAATATAACTTCAATATTTTCCATTAGTCTAATTAGATAGAGTCAACAAAAGAATTTAATTGTACCAATTTGACAAATTTGAAAATTCGATTACACTTTTTGTAAGTTTTAAAACTTAATTGCACTTTCTTGACAAATTTTAAGATTTCTAGTAAATATTATCAGAGTTTGTATGATTTTTTGTTTTTATTTTTGTCATCACAGCTTGTACAATGAAGTTGTAATTTTTGGTAATGAGACGGAATTTTTAAGGGCTCTTTCAAAACACAGCGGCTCGTATAACTCGATTAAATAGTGAATTGACTATCAACGAAATATAATCATATCAAATTTAGGACAATATTCATCTTCAACTAAATATCACCTATTCAAAATCTTAATAATTGATATCATGAAATATAAATAAAATTTTCACTGATTATATTTGAAATGGTGCATATATAGATTGTGTCGCCACCGACTCATTAGTTTGAACAAGCCATACAGGTCAATTTTGTGTCTGATGAGTTGGTCACGAGCACGCTACGATTGTTAATCGCATCTCACGAGTTGGACACGAACACAATTAATCTCTATCCATGTCAGCTAATTTCACGTCGTGTTAGAAATTGCACCAGACTTGCGTTGCAACTTCCACTTTGGTCGGAAATCAAACTGGCCTCGGATTCTTTACGCTGTCAGTTCGAAGTTAGAAAGCTGGGCAATTTAATCTAAAATTCTACTTTGATTTATGAAATTATTTTTTTTAATTCATTTTCCATTTGTTTAAAGTTATCTGAAATTCTTCTTTGATTGCATCAAGCGATTATGCGGGTTAATGGTGGGCTTGACTCTGAATCATGGTCGATGAAGTGCTCTATTGTACGAATTACACTCGGACAAAAATTACACGACTCAAAATGAATCTTAAGTTTTCACATGCTAACAATTATCTTTAAAAAAATAATTTTTCAAATCATTTATTTTTCGCGAAATAAATATATCTTTTAAAGCAACCTAGTTTCATTTTCTTCATCATATAATCACAATCCTATATTGATAATAAAATAGAAGTCTTTGAATCAGCACATCGTTTAACCAACCCACTCACACATTATCATGTCAATTAGCAAAAAATCCTTTATCAAGTGTAATTTTTATCAAATAATATTTTTATTAAAGTTATTTTTCATTGTATTTTAGAAATACATTTTATTAAACATCACTAGCATTTCGTGAAATCCTTTCAGCTCTTTTCCCAAAGAAATTCACCAAAACCGAACCAATTGCACCCCAAAACTCCAAAGGCTTGGGGGCGTAAGATTAGAGTCGTTGGTCACCATCGCATTAGTCAATGCCTGCATCTTCCGTTAAAGTGGTCTTCTTCTTCTTTAATTGGTGGCTCCATAATTCGCATTTCTCTGGGACCTCTTTTAATCAATGCCACGTGATGGAGAGCGAGGGGCCAAAGGACTTTCGCTCTGCCTTTTTCCTTATTTTTTTCATCCTACTTTTTGTTGGATGCAAATTGCGCAACCCCAAGATTTCCATAACTAGAACAAGAACATGCATAATTGAGTAGAAAGATTAACACACCTGTTTTGGGATCCATCGTTCTTGAAGCGGAAGTGGAAACACAATATTCTATGCGCAAGTCCTTCTTCTCTATTGCCCTCCGTATCACTGGTTCAATGAGGCGGCCCCCCCTCACGTTTAGCGTTAGGTAAACACCCCTTATGTGAGGATACATGTGAGAATTAGGGTTAGAAGAGAGACTTGAGCACTATTTATAGAGTTTTTAGCCAGGCCCCCGCATTACGGGCCAGGCTCAACTCGGCCCACACTAGCTAGCTCCATATTAAATTAATTAAGAAACATTTTATCTCACCTTAGACCAACCATGTTTTATGGTAACAGTAAAACTAGTAAATTACAATATCAATTAATGTAGTCCACATTAGGAAAACTCTTACATTCTTCCACTTGGACTATATTAATTGAAATCGTACCGTATGTGCGCACATTGATCCAGAGATAATTCTTAATAATCAATTCTATCCCATAAAGTCTTAAACACTGAATCATGGCGGTAATTGCATGTATACACACGGAGCCTTCCATGGTCACGAATGTTCTCAACTTTATTGATATGAATTCAATATGGTAGTGTGGCAAATGGATAGCATCTCTCATAGAGAGATCCCATTTATCAGTCACCATTCTTACCTTAAGCGTCACAAAAAACTTGTGGCACTAGAGAATATCTTTATGATTCCAATGAACCCACATATGTCTTGTTCTTACGGTTAACCTTTCTTTATGTATCACAAGACATATGCACAAGGCTAATAACCGGATGCCCCTAGCCTTCACTCAAGGTTTAAGCAATACATTGAGATTTTTAACAATAAATATATTCAACATAATAACAATCCATTCAAAAATATTTATTGAATGCAAAAAGTTGACATATATATATCAAGGTGTTATTAAATTGTAACAAAAACAGATGTAAACTTTATTTAAAGAAAAATAAAACACAGCTCCCACTAAATAACAGCATCCCAAGATACTCCTAGGCCCATGCTGATGACATGTCGCTCAAATGCACACAGGTGTAGACCTTTAATTAGTGGATCTGTAATCATATCATCTGTAGGAATATGATCTACTGCAACGTCACCATTTTGCACTGATTCCTTTATGGTCAGAAACTTGACCTCCATGTGTTTAGACCCCTTGAGACTTCTGTTGTTATTAATAAACAACACTGTAGAGTTATTGTCACAATATAACTGTATGGGCATATCCACAAAATAAAAAACTGATAACTCACTAATGAGGTTCCGGAGCCAAATAGCTTAAGTAGCGGCTGAAAAACATGCTACAAACTCCGCTTGCATGGTAGAAGAATATATGGATTTCTGTTTCTCGCTCTTCCATGATACTGCACCTCCTACTAACATAAATATGTATCCTATCGTTGACTTCTTATCACCTTGATAACCAGCAAAATTTGCATATGAATACCCTGCTAGTTGCAAATTTGGAATATGTCTATAAATCAGCATATAATATCTTGTTCTCTTTAAGTACCTTAAAAGCTTCTTGGCAGCAACCTAGTGATCGCGTCCTAGATTTGACTGATATCTGCTTAGAAGCCCTGTTGCAAAAGCAATATCTGGTCTAGTGCAAACTTGAGCATACATGATACTTCCAAGCACACTAGCATAAGGTATATTCTTCATTTGAGCTTTCTCAAAATCTGAATTAGGGCATTGTAAAAGACTCAATTGATCACCTTTAATAACAGGAGCAATTCCTGATTTGTAATCCTGCATATTGAATCTTTCTAAAATGCGATCAATATATGCCCTCTGAGACAAGCCCAATAAACGGCGAGAACTATTCCTATGGATCTCAATGCCAAGAACAAAAGACGCCTCACCAAGGTCTTTCATGTCAAAAATTTTCGATAACATTCGCTTTGTCTTATGCAGTAAACCAATGTCACTACTAGCAAGCAAGATATCATCCACATAAAGTATGAGAAAAATATATTTCCTCCTAGTGACCTTGGTGTATATACATTGATCTACTTTGTTTTCAATAAATCCGAATGAAGTGACAACACTATGAAACTTTAAATACCGCTGTCTAAAAGCTTGTTTAAGGCCATAAATTGACTTTTTCAATCTACAAACAAGCTTACCTGAGTCATCTGCTGCAAAACCTTCAGGCTGCACCATATAAACCTCGTCATTAAGGTCTCCATTTAGAAAAGCAGTCTTAACATCAATCTGATGTAACTCCATATCGAAATGAGCTACCAATGCCAAGATCACTCTAAAGGAATCTTTAGAAGAAACTAGAGAAAACGTTGCTTCATAATTTATTCCTTCTGTTTGAGTGAAACCCTTGGCTACCAACCTAACTTTAAATTTTTCAATCTTTCCTTTGGAATCCATTTTAGTCTTAAATACCCATTTGCAGCCAATATGTTTACAACCTTCAGGCAATTCAACAAGCTCCCAAACACTATTGTGTTTCATAGATTGCATCTTATCTTTCATTGCATCTAGCCACAAATTTGATTGAGGACATGAGATGGCATCTATATAAGTTACCGAATCGACAACACAGCCAATATCATAATCATGCTCTCCTAGGTAGACAACATAGTCTGGTGGTATAGCTGAATGTCTTTCCCTAGTTGATCTTCTAAGTGGAGCTACTTCAACCTCATTCTAAATTTGAGGGACTTGAGGAATTTTTTCAAGAACTGTCTCAACAACAGGATCTTGAGCCGCAACAGGCTCAGTTTGTGGCGCAGGAGACTCCATAATTGTCTGCACATGATGAGATAGGGATCCAGTAATCCTCACCATATTATCATCTTCAATAGTTTGTGAGCAACTTCCATTTTCAGCTACATCAAATTCCAAAAATCTTGCAGTTTGAGATTCCACAATTCTTGTACCTCCATTAGGGTTATAAAACCAATACCCCTTTGAATGATCTGGGTAGGATACGAAGTAAAACCGAGTAGTTTTAAAATCCAACTTACTCAATGTCGGATTATATAACTTCACCTCTGCAGGACATCCCCAAACTTTAAGGTGATTCAAGCTAGGTTTACGTCTAGTCCAAACTCAAAAGGAGTCAATGGAACTGCTTTAGTAGGAACACGATTTAGAATATAAAGAGCTGTTTTCAAAGCTTCACCCCATAGAAAATTAGGTAAATTGATCCTACTAATCATACTTCTCATCATGTCCATAAGAGTACAATTGCGCCTTTCAGCTACACCATTTTGTTCAGGACTTCCGGGCATAGTAAATTGACCTACTATCTTGGAATCCTCTAGGTGTCATGCAAACGGCCCTTTAAGTTGTCCAGCATCACCGTGCCTACCAAAATACACACCACCACGATCAGATTTAACAATCTTTATAACTTTTCTCAACTGTTTCTCCACTTCAGTCTGAAAAATCTTGAATTTGTCAAGAGACTCAGACTTTTCTTTAATCAAGTATAACTATCCATATCGGGAATAGTCGTCAATAAATGTGATGAAATAAAAATTTCTGCACAAAGTAGCTGTGTATGGTCCACTAATATCAGTGTGAATAACCTCCAACAAGTTTGAACTTCGTATGGTGGATTTCTTCTTTATCTTAGTCATCTTACCTCTACAACAGTCTACACAAGTCTCTAGATCACCTTTAAGAGTAAGCAAGATGTCAGCTTTTATAAACATTTCTACTCTTTCTTTAGAGATGTGACCAAGACGTTTATGCTACAATGCATAAGACTGTTCATTAGGTAGAGGCCTTTTGGAAACAACTTTTTCAACTGAATAAGCAACGCACATGTCATTGAGAGATAAACTCACTTGATATAATCCATCGGATAAATTGTAACACCCAATCTTGTTTGCATCATAAAATATGGAAATAATATTATTCTTTATTTCAAAAGAGTATCCACACATATCCAAACAAGACACAAAAACTAAATTCCGCCTAAAGGAATGTACGTAAAAGGTGTTTCTCAACATCATCCTAAAACCAGAATCTAAAATCAAAATAACATCTCCTATGAACTCGACGTCAACTCCAATGTTGTTTCCCACAGTAAGCTTTGATTCATCCTGATTTGGCGTCCTTCGGTTTATGAACTCCTGTATGGTAAACACAACATGATTAGTTGCATCACTATCTAGCCACCAAGAATTGATTGGGGTTTCAGATAGATTAGATTCACAAACAAATGCCAAAGAATCATTACCTTTAGGCTCACTCTTTGTTCTCTTGGACGACCACGCCTTATACTTATTGCAGCGTTTCTTTACATGTCCTTTTTCCCTGCAAAAGTAGCAAATAACACCATCCTTCATGGAGAATGCTTTCTTAGGACCCAAACTGTTAGAAGGACCGGCACCTTCATAATTTCCTTATAGTTGGAAGGACCAGCAGCTTCAGAATTGCTCTTATGGGTATAGTTTTTCAACTTCTTACCTTTATCACTACCAGAACTAGAAGCATAAAGAGCAATGTGCCATTCATCTTTCTTCAATTTCTCTTCCTCTGCCACCACCCTTGCAATCAGGTCATTAACGGACCAGGTTTCATCTTGAGAATTATAATTAGTCTTGATAATCCCAAAATCAGGACGAAGAGTATTTAGAACTTGATGCACAATGCAGGTAGTGGGAATATCAACATTGAGAGCCTGAAGCTTTGTTTGCAAATCTACCATCCTCAGAACATAATCTCTAACTCCACCAGAACCATCATACTTCATAGTAAATAGTGTTTGCAAGTGTGTCCCTATCTTAACATTAGACGAAACACGGTTTCTAGCCACCAAGGCTTCCATCATTTGCCTAGCAGTGCAGTCCACAGGCAAGCCACTTTTCAAGTGTTCTTGAATGGAACGCTTCATGGACAGTAAGTAAATTCTATTGCTCTTTTCCCAAGCAGCAAAATGTGCTTTTTGAGCCTCTGTACTCTCGGCAGTAATATCTGCCGGCCGATCGGTAATAAGAGCCCTATGAACATCTGCCATCTCCATAGCAAATAGAAAATCTTCTCTCTATTTCTTAAAGTTTGAACCAGCAAGAACCTCAATAGTGACGGAGTTACCGTTTACAGAAAATGTGACTGAAAGACAAACGGTGTATATAATTAGCATCATGTGAGCATTGTGTAACTTGACGTACAAATACACATCCAGAGAGTTACATGCAAAACCACATAATCACCTTTGGACAGAATACATGACATGCAATTGTACACTCCCCCATTTGATAGCGATTATGAGAATATATTCCAATCTTCATGAATTCATCACCTTTGGGCATATGAATCACTAGGATCAGTCACTCTTCCACCACACCATCATGTATCCCTCCATGAATTAATACACAATCACATCATTTGGGAGTATGATTATGTATTAGACTAGGAGACATCTCAATCAATATACGAGATCGAAATTTCTCAAATCCAATCAAGTGTGCCACTTTGGCGGTCACAACTCAATTGAATCCTTGAAACTCTCTCATACCAAGGATATAAACTTTACATCTCACATACATCATATACATGCGATTTTAACTTTAGTGATAGGGGCAATAAATCACTAAAATCACATATCATGCTAATTACACTGCCTTATTCATTAATAAAAATTAAAATTTATTGTATATTATTAATAAATAACACTTTTATAATATTTATATGATAACATACCAGTAACCCAACACCTGTATTTCCAAGATCACAGAAAAATATAAGAAAAATACGCAAAAATACACTAAAAATACACGTATTTAGGGTTTCGTATGCATTTTCACATCCATAAAATCATCACATGTATATAATAAATACACCACAATATAGAGCATGGTAATACGAATCCAACGCCGCAAGCCACGCGCCCGCACGGGCCGCCTGAGTGCGCGGCGCGTGGAGCTCACACGCGGGCGTCAAAGCTAGTCAAAGACTGGTCCAACCAGTGGGGGTCCGACCGGTTCCCAGTCTGATCGTTCGGTCCAGCCGCTCGGTCGGACCAGTTGACCGGGTCGGGTCGGGTCTGGTCAACTGGTTAGGTCGGGTCCAGGGTCGAGTCAGTCGCCATTCGGGTCGGGTCCAGGTCCGGGTCGCTGTCGTTAGCGCCGCATGCGACACACGCTTGAACTGCGCCCCGCGCGTGGGGCGCGTGTTCGACGCCCAGGCGGCGCGTGGCCGCGCGTGCGGCCTCCTCCGGCGACGCACTGCCCACGGTTCTTCTCGTCTCGTCAAGTCTAGTCCGAATATATAATTTAAGTTTATTTTTATTGAACGAAAAATCTCGAAAATCTCAAATTATGGCAAAATCCAATGCGTTCGAGTTCTAGGGTTATGAAGGATTTGATACCACATGTTGGATGCAAATTGCGCAACCCTAAGATCTCAATAACTAGAACAAGAACATGCATAATTGAGTTGAAAGATTAACACACATGTTTTGGGATCCATCGTTCTTGAAGCGGAAGCGGAAACACAGTGTTCCATGCGCAAGTCCTTCTCCTCTATTGCCCTCCGTATCACTGGCTCAATGAGGTGGCCCCCCCTCACGTTTAGCTTTAGGTAAATGCCCCTTATATGAGGATACATGTGAGAATTATGATTAAATGAGAGACTTGAACACTATTTATAGAGTTTCCAACCAGGCTCCCTCATTACGGGCCAGGCTCAACTCGGCCTACACTAGCCAGCTCCATATTAAATTAATTAAGAAACCTTCTATCTCACCTTAGACCAACCCTGTTTTACGGCAACAGTAAAAACATTAAATTATAATATCAATTAATGTAGTCTACATTAGGAAAACTCTTACGCTTTTCACTTTTTTTCCCTTTGAATTTCGGTTCTTACCACGTCATCTCATCTTTCCTTCCTTACTTTTTGCCATGGATAATAGTAAAGGGCAGTTTTGCAAATTCGTTTATTATGATCTAACCTTTTATCGGGCTCTTTCTTCGTTTGAGATACGGTTGATGCCAGGGGGGAAAACATGTTTACCACCAAAAGCAATAGCATGTCAAGGTTTGAGTAAGAAATCTTCGTCAAACATAGCCAGCTGAGATTTCAATTAATGTCAATCGAGCAGGTGTTTGGTTTATGGCCTGAATTGAATTAAAACATGCTACTAAACACACTGCGGAGGCCCGTGAGACCCCAAATCGGCATAAGCCCACAAGGGCAGGTTTCGGCGGATTCTCAGTCACCAAAAAAAAAAAAAGTCATGCTACTAAACACATTTGGAATTAGGCTATGTCTACAAATATGGACATTATCCATTTGTGAACTTACCTAAAAATCAATATAGGCGATGGATGTCCCGTGCTTATGACTCAATCGGTCAAAGTTGCGGTAAACTGTGTGGAGGAACCTGCAGCTTTGGGCCCCAAGCTGGGGTTACCATAATCGCGAGTCCTTTTTCTTAGAAGTGGCTAAGTCGTAGATTTGCATATATTCCTATCCTTGACCTTTTCGGATGTCTAGACTTCGAGAAGGCCCATGAAATTGCCAAATCCACAAAAGAAGGAAGGCCTAAGAGATTAGTCCCCATGTTGATCTCCAGCCTCGTCAAATTTTTTTGCTCAGAAAATCAGGTTTTGATTCTGGCATATCCCTTGTTGACTCATGAAATTTTGAGAATACTCCCTCTTAGACCACCGCAATATGGACAGAAGGGTTGGTATCGAAAGACTTCGCATGTTTTGGGCGCAATGAGCCCGACCACACATCCACTCTTAAGATCAGATGAGTGCGCTTGAATCAGGCTCACGTGCTTTCGAAGCAAGCAATGATGCCGTCCCTTGAGAAGACCTTAAACCCACTCACTGGGACAACAAGATCGGTACCTTATAAATGCAAGGTCACAGAGACCAAATATCTCAAATTCACATGTTTCGTGGGTTTAGCAATCAGTTGAGATGTGATAATCCCATTGAACCATCATTCACTTTTATCAAACCATTCGCACAAAGGTGCACTTCGAGTTTCATCATGTCACTCAAGTTCATTTCTTCCAAATAAAGACATGGTTTCAAAGAAATTGTCGCCACTCTCTATTTGAAAGCATCTAGTCGACATGGAGTGACCATGGATGGAAACTTTTTTGCAACAAATTTAAACATATTCAAGCTCAAATTAGAAGGGAGAGAGATCAAAATGGTTTCGAGAAAAGACATCCTTTATGGGATTCATAGGGACATGCATGTGATGGCATCAAAATAAGTATGATATAGTCTAAGTGATATCCTCAAATGGAAACTCAATCTCGATTTTTCATTCAATAATCATAGATGAACCAACAAAGTTTGGCTCAGCATCAACCATTTTTGTATCCGAAATATTCGATGAGGATGTTCCTGTGGAAATATATTGGAGATGAGATTGACATGATGCATACCAAGAAGATCCTTGCATCAACATGTGAAAATAGAAAAGAAACTAAGACTCTCTGTTTCAATCAATTTCAATTAGACGGTCATTCCAGCAAAAATCCAGATTCACAACAGCATCAAGTGCAACCAACATTGTCTTGCAAAAGCCGCAAAATCTATATAGATACGATATCATATTGTCTATCTACTCAAAAGCTTAACCTCGATTCCTTCTCTTTCTGGGTGATTCAACTTTGGCGCAGAAACCATACCTTTGATGAATGCCATCGTTTTCATCCGAATGTAGGCTCCAACAACTCTAGAACTCGGCTCATACTGCGGCTTTCCTTTGCATCCTTGCTAGTGCACATACATGCAATGTCGAAGCACTCATTCACCCTCACTTCAACCAGACTGTCCCTGGAAACGGCCGAATCAACCATCTCCAATCTGCCGGTTCTCAGCCACCATTTTCAGAGCCCAAACAACCATCCCAACCTCCCTTCCGTTATATACCATCGCTAAATTGGGCCTTCAGCCCATCGTGGTCACGAACATCAAAATACCAAAGCTATACACATCTGCCTTCACAGTTGCCGCCCTCATTCCTTCCTTATACTCTGGCGGCAAATACCCCACCGTCCCGCTAGGTTGCGTGGAAACGTGGGATTGCAAGCCCTCGATCGTCCTCGCCAGCCCGAAATCCGCGATGTGCGCCTCGAAATCAGCATCCAACAGTACATAACTCACCTTGATGTCTCTATGGATGATCGGCGTTGACAATCCGTGCATGTACACCAATCCACTGGCCACACCCTTGATTATCTTCATCCTAGTGTCCCCGGACAAGGAAAACCTCTGGACTGAACGCCTCGACCAGAAGAAGTTGCTATTCTCCGATGACGAGTACAGCCACAGGCTGAGGCTCCCTCTCTCTATGAACTCAGACCAAAACCCTATCCAAATTCGACATACAGTAGCCGAGGAGTTTGACGATGTTCGGGTGCTGAAGCTTGTCTAAGGTTTCCATCTTGGCCCGGAACTCGCGGAACCCTTGGAAGGCGTCGGGCTCGAGCTTCTTGATGGCAATGGTGAGGCTGTTAGGGAGGTGGGCATTGAAGACGAGACCGAAGCCACCGTTGCCGATGATCCACTTGGGGTGGAAGTTCTCGGTGGCCATCCGGAGCTTATGGTTGAAGAAGGAGCTCTCATCAATGGCGATGGATAAGAGCTCCTTCGGGGTCGAGCCAGTCTGGACTCGGAGCTCGCGGCCATAGTTTCGCTTGCGGCGGCTGCAGGTGAAGGCGAGAAAGACGAAGAAGAGGGAGGCGCAGATGAAGCCTGCAGCCACGGCAATGCCTACTTGGATGTTGCGGTTCATGTCAAAGAGGGGGAGAGAGAGGGGTAGAGAGAGGAAGAGAGAGAGAGCTTGGGAGTTTAGTTAGACGAGGGAGGCGGGTGTGAGGAGGAGGAGAGAGAAGTCAACTGAGTATATGGAGAGAGAGAGAAAAAGCAGGTGGAAGAAGAAGACAAAGAAGACGACTGAGAAGAGGCATGAGGGTCTTTGTTTGTTCGCCTTAAACCCGTAAACCAGGGGATTTGCTTTTAGGATCTAACAAATAAACCAGGGTCGATAAATAGCATTCATTATTAAAACGTTGCGGCATTGCAACTAAGTCCGGCTTCCATACATAATAAAGACCATAGTGGTCGGGGGGATTACGTAACCAACTAAGTGCAAGAGTATTGTCCCAGTGGGCTTTTGCAGCCTAATCGGCGGACTTGTTGGCCTCCCTAGGAACATAAGACACAAAAACATTTGTGAGCTTGGCTAGCAAGCTAGCAAATCTTTGCATTCCTCCAAAATGGCGTGAACAGCCCATGGGCTTGGCTTTTGGCTTGCAACGCACTCCACCACTGACAAGTTGTCAATTTCAACTTGGATGAGTTCATGTACTTTAGTTGAAGATGAAATTGAAGCTTCTCGACCACTTGTTTCCAGCAACTTTAAGAGAATAGCACGGAGGGCTAAAGACTCAATTTTTAGGGCTAAATCAGCGTGAAACTTTAGTGCAAAGCCGTTGGTGATGACTTCGGCTGCGTTCCTACAGATCCCGACTGCCGAGCCTTGTTCCTGTTCGTTTCTCCAAGATCCATCAACGTTATATTTGAGAGTGCCCTTTGCTGGAGGAACCCAAACTGCAAGTTGGTGTGCAATTCCTTTAGATTGAGCTTTTGTTTTCGGGTTCCATCTGTTAAATAACTCAAGTTCTAATCTTGCTTCCTCTGTTATTTCTTCATGTCTTGGTGCGTTGCCTTGGAAGACCAAGTTGTTACGCCTCTTCCAGATTTGCCATAGGGTGCCGGCCAATAGTTCCTTCAACGGTGGATTGTTATCTAAAGTTAGGGTCTCAAGAAACTATTTATCAATTCTAGATATTTTCCGAGGAGATGGGGCAATTCTCATATCTGAATCTGACCATACCTTTTTTGTCCATGGACACAACAAAAACAGGTGTTCCAACGTCTCTGGTTCACCATGGCATATTGGGCAAAGTGGATCAGGTATCATCTTTCTTTTGTATAGATTGTCCTTCGTTGGGAGTGCATTAGTACACATACTCCATGTAAAAAACCTGACTTTTTGGTGGGTGTGGAGCTGCCATATCACGTTCCATAATTCCTTGGGCGGTTGGTAAGATGAGGAAGCTTGGAATTGATTGCTATGATTGGTGGCTGAATGTAAGAAGTTGTATCCACTTTTGACTGAATAGGCTCCATAGCTATTTTTTGTCCATATGAGTTTGTCGTTTTCCATAGGAGTCAGAGTAGTTGCAAGAATTTCATTGACGAGACTCTTGTCAAATAAGCTCGATAACTTCTGCATATTCCACTGTTTAGATTCTTGGTCAATTAGGTCAGCCACATATTCAGGATCTCCTTGGTTCATAGGTCCTCCGATGTATCCTCTCTCTAACCATCTGTCTTCTCTTAATCGAATTTGCGTGCCATCTCCCACGTACCATCTGATTTGTTGCTCTAATACCTCTCTTCCTAAAAGTAGGCTTTGCCAACCCCAAGGCGGTCTAGATCCTTTGTTTGCCTTTAAGAACTCCCTCAAAGGGTAATATAGCCCTTTTCATTAACTGACTCCATAAGGCTAAAGGGGCTTGTATGAGTCTCCAAGCCTGCTTTCCTAACATGGCCTTATTAAAAGCAATAAGGTCATTGAATCGCAAGCCTCCACAATCTTTCCTGGTTTTCAGCATTTCCCATTTTTTCCAGTGGATTCCTTTTTTCGCACTACTACTTTTCCATCAAAAGGATGCAATCCATTTTTCAATTGCTCTACAAATCGAAATTGGAATCTTGAATATGGACATAGCATATTGTGGCAACACTTGTACTACTGTTTTAATAAGGATTTCCTTCCCCACCTTCGTCATTAAGTTCTCTTTCCACCCCTTGAGTTTTATGTTTACTTTCGCTAGAACCCACGCAAACATTTCTTTCTTAGATTGTCTTCAATCCGACGGAATACCAAGATATTTCCCCATTTTTGCAATGATAGGAACTCGTAATTCTACTGCCATATTCCTCCTCAATTGTTGTGGACAGCTACTGCTAAAATATATATACCAGATTTGTTCAAGTTGATTGCTTGACCTGAGGCATAACAATATTGGTTCAAAATATTTGCCAAGTTCTAGCATTCCTTAATTGTCCCATCTAGAAAAAATATCGCATCATCAGCAAAAAGTAGGTGTGAGAGCGTTGGACAGCTTTTATTCAGTTTTATGCCTTTCAAACTTCCATCCCTTATTGCTTTGTGTATGAGCAAAGAGAGCATATTTGTCATAATAATAAAAAGGTAGGGAGAAAGAGGATCCCCTTGCCTTATGCCTCTAGTTGGTTTGAAAGCTTGGTGGGGTTCCCCATTAACTTTGATATACATGTTTTCACTAGAGAAATCCAACGGTTGCTAAAGCCCATACTCTTCATACATTCGCATAAGAAGTCCCATTTCACTCTATCATAAGCTTTATGCATATTAAGTTTTAGTAACGCTTGAAATTTCCTCTTTCTTTTTCTGATTCTGAGTTGATGCAACACTTCTTGGACAATTAGGATATTATCTTGTATTTTCCGTCCACTAATGAAAGCACTTTGTTCCATCTCAATAACCCTAGGTAGCCAAGATTTCAGCCGATTAGCCATAACTTTGGAAATGATTTTATAGCTAAAATTGCATAAGCTAATGGGCCTATAGTGTGCTATAGATTAAGGATTTGCAACCTTTGGAATAAAGGGAATATGAGCTGTGTTAATAGAAGGGTCGACAGTACCTGAAGCAAAGAAATTGTCGACCATTTGGAGCACTTCCTTTTGGATTATCTCCTAGTGAAATTGATAAAACTGCCCATTTAATCTGTCTGGACCTGGTGCCTTTGTAGCCCCAAATTGGAAAACTGCCGATTTAACTTCTTCTAATGTCGCTGGCCCTACTAGAGCTTCATTCATTTCATCTCCGACTATACAAGGACATTGATCTAAAACCGGCTGAAGATTTCTAGGATCAATTGTACCATGGAGGCTATGATAGAATGTGTTTATATATTGTTTGATTTGTTGAGGTTCCCTGCACCAATTGTGGTCGTCTACTTTCAGCATGGATAACTTATTCCTTTGCCTTCGTTGCACCGTTGTAGCATGAAAAAACTTGGTATTTCTATCCCCCCATTTCAACCACTCTATCCTTGATCTCATTCCCCAATACATCTCTTCATGTCGCCATGACTTTTCAATTTGCATGATGAGTTTTTGTTTTTCTTCTTTACTCGACCCCCTATCCTCCCCATTAGTTAGCTTGGTAAGCTCTGTTTTGAGAAGCTCTGTTTTGAGATACTCAATTTGTCGAAATGCATTAGAAAATTTCTGCTTACTTTATTTAGTTAAGGCTTCGAACACTTCATTCAGCTTGTACGCCAAGTTGAACTGTGACTGCTGATCATTCCACACATTCTTCACTACCTTTTTGCACTCAGCATCCTCTAACCAGTAAGCTTCAAACCAGAATTGTTTCTTCCTTTTTCTCCTACGGTGGATATAAAGACAGTAGTATAAGACTATGGTCGGATCCGATAGTTGGTAAGGCATAAGCTTCTGCATTTAGGAACCTCACCTTCCACTCTATATTGCATAATACTCGATCTAGCCTCTTTTTCACCACCGTTTCCCCCTCACGGTTATTGCCCCAAGTGAAGGCACATCCTTTGCTCTCTACATCCATAAGCTCACAATCATTTAGTAGGTCGCGAAAGGCAGCTACTTGATAGTAGTCCGTTTCCTTTTTCTCGTACTTCTCCCAATGATACAAAGTTTCATTAAAGTCTCCCATACAAATCCAAGGCAGAGAATTACTAGAATGAATTATCCGAAGCTGCTGCCATAGTTGAAGTCTCTTTTGATAATTTGTAGATGCATATAGGAAGGAAATTCTCATTTTTACACCACTGTTCAAGTCTTCTCATATGACATCAACCATCTCTCTCGAACTAGATTTCAGTTCAATCGCCACTTCATTGGTCCACATTAATGCCAAACCCCTAGCGATACCAATAAGATTAATCGTCATCAAATTTTGAAATTTAAAATGCTTCCTCACCCTTTCCACTACAGCTTCTTTATTCTCTGTCTCCATTAAAAAGATTAAACTAAGCTTCTTGAGCCGCAAGAGCTCTAAGATGCTGGATTGTCAGGGGAGTGCCCAAACCCTGACAATTCCAACTCAATATCTTCATTTGAAAACCAGTGCCTTATTAGGGCTAGCTACCAAAGCCCACACCTTCATTCCTTTTACCACTTGGATCAATGTGTTTAGAAGAATCCCATCGTCAAAAGATTGGGATGAGGCACCTTGCTGGTCATAAGGACTAAAACGTTTGAGCTTTTTCACCGCTGGAACTTTTTTTCCCACCTTTCTCTTTTTTCGAATACCTAGAAGGTTCTATTAGATGAGATTCGTTCTTTAGCATAAGCTGAGTTTCTTGTCTAGTAAAATCAGCCCCAATAAAATCCTGGTCTAGGCTACAAGTATACTTCTGTTTTAGAGATCCTCCTTCAGGTGCAAGCACAATAGCAAGTTTGTTAACCTCTTCCTATTCTGTTTGCTGATTAGTAGCCTGTTGGTTGCTCTGAATAGGGGTTTCGGGTATCATTTCATCTATATCAGGTTCCAGACTGATTTCTCCATTAAATACTTTCTAGAAAGGGCTATATTCTCTTGCTTCAGCCCTTAACCAGCTGCCAAACTTGCCTGTTCTGTTTTCTTCAAGTCTCGATTGTTCATAAGGAATGATTTTGCAATAAGTAGCATAATGTCACATTCGACCATAAGAGCAGCAAAAGTGCGGAAGTCTTTCAAACTTAAAATCCACCCAAAGTTTTTTATAATCCAAGTTAACAATAGTTCCAGACCTTAGGGGTTTAGAGAGGTCTAGATTTACCTTAGCCTTGAAAGTATTAGTATGAACACCTAGAAGGGGGTGAATAGATGTGGAGAAAAATTTTCGCAAAGAATAGTAGAAATATTTTTCTTTTGAAACTGAGTCTGATGAACAACAGACTTTTGAAACTGAGTCTAAAGTACAACAGACCTTGAGCGAGTTCAAACTTTAACAGTTAAATAGAACTACGAACAAAATAAAGGAATTCAGGGAAGAGAATAAAAACACAAGGTTTATAGTGGTTCGGCTTAGATCAAGCCTACGTTCACTCTCCTATACTAACAGCCTTTTTGTGACATCCGAATTTCGACCCCGTTCCGAATATATGAAATGGGCATCTCGTCGATGCGCCTATGGTCTTTTTTCTCTGAGCTAATCACTCATGAGTTAACCAATCTATTGGGTGAAGCCGTTAAGGGATATAACCGCGGTAAAATCCCTAAAAGCTACTCAATAGATCGGATCGGACTAAAATCGCGTTCGGTCGATTTTAACTACGAAATTAAATTCGGTTTCGGGAATCGGACGTTCGAGCATGTCATGGTTCATTTATAGGACGTCGTCTTGTCTTTTGGAGAAATTCCATCAAGTTCGGGATTTTTTACAGGAAATCACTTCGGAAGATTCGGAAAATAATGGAAATTCGGATTTACCAAATTAAAGGAAATTTGGACTTTCAAACCGAGCTATATGGTGTTGGGGACTTGTAGAAATGTTATGGGCTTTTTCTTCTATAAAATTGGACATCAAATTTGGGAAATTTGGTAAAGAATGAAATCTTATTTTGAAGAAATTCGGAGCTATAGAAGAAAGCAGCATTTTTGGCATTCAATTGGATTATTGGTGAAATTACTTGTTGAAAAGTAATTGGGGGACACCATAGGATAAGCATGAAGACTTGTGGGACCAAATAATGATGAAATTAGATATTTAAATTGCCTTTTGGTCCCCTCCTCCTCAGCTTCTCCAACACGTTTGCTGCCTCCTCCATCCTCTTCGAACGGATGCCTCCACAAAGCCAGCACATCCGCAAGACCGCCTGCCCATTTCTTCTTTCCCTCTCGTTGACCACCACCATCATCAACCGAGAAATTTCCCTGCAGCTCCACCGAATTACCCCTCCTCACTGCCGCATGTCCTTCACGCTTGCTCCCCACCGAACTCCTTCATCCACCGGATTTCCCTCATTTGCTGCCACCGCCTACTCATGTGCACGTCTCCCACTCCAACGAAGCCGCAAGTCCAGCGAATCTCCACGCCAGCTGCCCTATCTTCGACTGCCATCCCAGCTGTCGCGCGTCTCTCGATCGACCCAACCGTCCGCAAGAAGCCCCAGCGGAGTCCGAATCGAGCTCGCGTGTTCGAAGTCGAGCTGCTGCTCCATCGTTCTCTCCACCGAAGTTTGTCTCCACCCACCGAATTGCGTTCCGGCAGCAACGTCCCCAACTTCAACGGTCAACTGGTTGCCGGTTTGTTGACCCAAGCAGCGACGTGATCCCCTGCCATGCGTCTCCACCGAATTTGCTGCCGTTGCCACGTCCATCAAGACCAAAGGCAGCCGCTTCTCTGTCACACGTCCACGGTTCAATTTCCCTTATTCAAACCCGGCAAAGCTTCTCTCGAAGTCACGCCCGTATCTCCCCTGCATCGGCCACGTTTCCTCCTTTAAACCCCCACGCCCGTGAGCTTCGGCTGTGCGAAGACCAGCCACCGAAGCTACTTCTTCGCAACTCATCCTCCACACGGCCCAGCCCACTTGAAGCCGCATCTTCAGCTCGCGTCTTCAATTTCTACCGCAGCCCTTCCACGAAGAAGCCCATGTCGTTGAAGCCCAATGGAAGTCCACAAATCAAGCCCACGGCCCACATCCTCAGCCCACAGTTGGTGGGAATCAACTCAGCCCAGTTTAGTTTAGTTCAGTTCAGCCCAACGAAAATCTTCAGTCCAGTCCAACTTTGAAGCCCAGCAAGTTGTCAATTTCAGTGAGGCCCAGCAAATTCAGCCCATAGTCCAGTGAAGTCCAGCAAGTTCCTTTGAAGCCCAAGCTCGCGAGGCAAGATCTTTGGGCTCGGCCCGAGGGTCCATCGACGCCGTCAAAATTTTGGGATTCGGCCGCTGTCGCGTCGCGTCGCCGTCGCAGTGTGCCGATCTTCGCTTTGCCAAGTGAGTTTTACTCACTAATGCTTTCTTAGTTTGCTAATGATGCCTAAGGGTTGATTAGATTTGATTAAGTGCAATTAGATGGTTAGATTAGTTTAGAACAATTAAATTAGTGACTTAATGATGCATGTTAGGTGGTTAGACTTAGTCATTAGCAAGTAAAGAGCTTATAATATTTATTGAATGCATCTCAGGGTTTTCCCGACCCGTTTCGGGTTCCAATTAGGCATCACGGGCCTAAATTGGATTTTTAATACTTATTTGTTTAATATTCGAAATTAATTATTTAATTATTTATTTTTCCGGAAATTCAACCGAGATGGCCGGTGACCGGAATTTCATGCTGATTGTCGTGGTGCAGTCCGTTTATTTAATTGAGCTTTATTTTGTGCTAAATTGATTTATGAGTGATTTTAGGATTTATTCCTAAATTGAATAATCTTTGGTTATTAATTGAAAAATGACCGGGCATTGGTTGACAATGCCAAAAATGTTTTGGTAGACTACAAAAAATAGTGGGATTTATAGAAAGGAATTTATTCTATTTTGGCTAAGGCCGATCGTGTATCTACACACGATATTTTATCGAGTATCTTTGATACTAAGGAATTAGGCCAAGATATTATGAAATTGAGGAATTTAATTACGAGGTGCAATGTCATTGGCCGTAGTTGAAAGGATCGGGTGGGACCGTAAATCCATCAGATCTTGAAAGGGTCGAGTGGGACCATAAAGCCATTGTATCTTGAGAGTGGCATCTAAAATGGCACATGGGCTCGGTGATTTGATGCATCACTTTGGTGAACTAGTACTTTAGAGAATGCACGTGACTCCGGGCATCGTAAAAAGGGCACGTGGGCTCGGTGATTTGATGTATTACTTTGACGAACTAGTGCCTTAGAGAATGCACGTGAGCCCATGGAATTAAGTGAGGCATCTTGGGAGAGACATGTGGGCTCGGTGATTTGATGCATTACTTTGGTGAACTAGTGCCTTAGAGAATGCACATGTGCTCGGTGACTAAATAGACATCGTGGGGAATGTATGATCTGATTGACATGTAATCGGCTAAGTCGATTGATCATTACTTTGATATGATGTTGTGAATTGATTGATTGAATGGAAATGACCGGTGAGTGGTCTTGTTTACTTGTAATCGACTAGGTTGATTTGATCGATGCTTCGATCAGTGATGTGATTGCTTGGGTGACTATTTGATCTGTGCTAATATGCAGGTGGAATCTGATGCCAAGGTAAATCCTCTGACTCATGTTATGCATAGGCAACCTTAAGGTGTATTAGTTTACTAATCGGGTCTTGGGGGGTAGAACTTGCTGAGACGTTGTCTCAGTGGTTATTGAATAACCATTTCAGGACCCGGATGAGGAGCCTAAGGAGGAGGAATCTGGCGAGGAGATCCCTGATGAGGAAACCGAAGAGGAGTACGTGGAGGAGGACCCCGAGGATGACCTCGAGTATGACTCGAATGAGGACTGAGATCCCGTCCTGTCTTGTCAGACCTTGTCTGCACGTAAATAGATGTTAGATCAGACTTATGTATATATAGTATTGTAGAATACTATGAGATGCGTGTAAAAATGTGTGGTTGTGAATTTTCGCTATGAAAAATATGGCCTGCCTTTCTATCCCATTGTTTTATTGTCTAAGGATTTATAACTGCTTCCACATGTGCATATATAAATGAAAGGGTCGGCGATACATAATCCTGGGATATCATATTTTAAAATCGACCAAAAGTAAGGAATGTGCGCATGCCTGAGGATCGGGGCGTGACACTTTTGCTGGATTCCACTATGCAATCAATAAGAAATTACAACTTTGAGTATAAACACTTAAAGGTAGATCACACTATCTTACTAAGTCACTATTTTGGTATTTCTCTCATGATCACAAACATTTAAGCTCACCAAAGACAAGTGTATGATCGAAGGTCGCTCAGACTTTGAAATTATAAATTCTACACTCCGTCTCTTACTTGCTTATCGATCCTTGGTCTCCTTAAATACTCCTCCACTTCCAAACTAGCCGTTGGACAGTATCTTGAGGATCGTCTTCCAATCTACCCATTGGACAGATCTGTATCTAGAAGATTTGGTAATCGTTGAGTGATAAAAGTAGAATCCCAAATTGATTCTGATCACCCATATAAACAGAATCTTGGTTTCCATAAGTAGAGCTTCTTCGTATAGAAAGTTCTTGTCTTCAATATCCAATTGTCAATCAATTAGATTGAGTCAATCAAATCTATCTTGATGTAGAATACAAACCAAATTACTAGCCGTTATACATTTAGGGCTTGTGTTACGTTTGGTCTCGTTCTGGATGTAAAGTCTGAGAGTGTTCTGTCTGAAGTAAAGTCTGAATGCAATAGACTTTATAATCTGAGTCTGAACATATTCTGCTTCTGAACAGATTTAGCTTTAAGGTTTGGACACCGTCTGAATAAATTCAGCTTTAGCATAGAGTCTATCTTCTGGTTCTTCCAAATATAGACTTTGACAATATCCTTTACATGTTCTATCATCTATATAGTCTGTTACTCAACCATTAAACTCGTTAGTAGCCTTTGATTTATTTTGTCATCTTCAAAACATCATAAGGGATTTTCCCTAACAAGCCTTGCCCACATTAGTCTGGCCATAGCCCTTTGGTTCTACCTTCACTTCTAGCACTCGCCCGAGTTTTACAACTCTGTCTGAAACTGTTTGTTCAGTAATTCTTCCTCTAGGCAGCCCCAAAATGTGTACCCAAAACTCACGATGAGTAAAAACATATGAATGATCAGGGGTGTCAGGGTTACATTGCTTTAAAATGAGCAAATTACTGGAGAAAGACTATGGGCCTAATGTCAAGACTCTCTCCTTTTCAGTCATCGAGCTAAATGTAAACGAAAACAACCCTGGTCCTATTGAATCACATATTACCGAGTTTGATTTCCACGACCTTTTTATTATGCCTGTGAATTCACATTTGGTTTGGAATAAAGCTTTCCAATAAGAGTTAACTCACACTCTCATTTCTTCTCCACGGGTACATCACCCTTTATCGTGACCATATCCTCCTCCGACCATAAATCTCCAAGACTTCTACAAAGGGTAGCCAGTCTTCTGTCGTTTTCTTCCCCTTCATCCATATTGCCATTAAGTGTAGGACCAGAGAATACCTGTATGGGTTGGATCTGACGAAGAAGCTGTGGGTTTTGAAGATCGCTCAACTAAACAAATTCTCCTTTTCCACCTGCCACTTGAAGAGATCTATCTAGCCGATTGAAGGGTTTGAAGGGAGCTCTAATCAAGCTAAAGGTGGATAGTCGCCCATTTCCTCTCCATGGTTGCGTCAGATCAAGACCCAGCTAGGCGGGATGGCGATCGACCCACCTAATGTTTGTTGGAACAGGGGCAGATAGCATTCGTCAATGGAACAGTGAAATCATCTTCCAGACTTTAGGGTTTTGTAATATGGAAATGGATTTTAGGTTATATTGTCCATTGTAAAGGAAAGGGATTTCGAATCTGAAACTGTGGGAAGAAAGTAGAAAAGGAAACAATGGAGATTTTGATCCAGGGTTTAAGGAAAGGGTTTTCTCGGGGAGACTATCACAAGTATAGAGAAAAGCTCACATGGGTGAGAGAATGAGGGTTATCTAGGGGACAAAGGACTTTCACTATGCCTTTTTTCTTTTGTTTTCTCATCTTACTTTCCACCTTTTTTTTCCTTTGAATTTAGGTGCTTACCGCGTTCATCTCATCTTTCCTTCCTTGATAATGGTAAAGGGCAGTCTTGCAAATTCGTTCATTATGATCTAACCTTTTATAGGGCTCTTTGTTTGTTTTAGATACAATTGATGTTGGGGCAGGGGGACATGTTTATGACCAAAAGCAATAGCACGCCAAATTAACGTTTACGTAAGAAATCTTCGTCAAACATAGCCAGCTGAAATTTGAATTAATGTCAATCGAGTAGGTGTTTCGTTTATAGCCTAAATTGAATTAAAATACGCTACTAAACACATTTGGAATTAGGCTACGTCTAAAAAATATGGACATTATCCATTTGCGAACTTACCTAAAAATCAATACAGGTGATGGATGTCCCGTGCTAATGACTTAATCGGTTAGAGTTGCGGTAAACTGTGCAGAGGAAATTGCAGCTTTGGGCCCCAAGCTGGGGTACCATAATCGCGTCCTTTTTATTAGAAGCGGCTAAGTCGTAGATTTTGCTGATATTCCTGTCCTTGGCCTTTTCGAATGTCTAGAATGCAGGAAGGCCCATGAGATTTCCAAATCCACAAAAGAAGGAAGGCCTCGGTGTTGATCTCCAGCCTCGTCAATTCTTTTTGCTCAGAAAATCAGGTTTTTGATTCAGGGATGTCCCTTGTTGACTTATGGAATTCAAGAACACTCCTCTTAGATCAGTGCTAATATAAACGAAAGGGTTGGTATCGAAAGGATTCGCATGTTTTGGGCGCAATGAGCCCGATTGCACATCCTGCTCTTTAGATCAGATGGATGTACCTAAATCAGGTTCGTATACTCTCGAAGCAAACAATGATGCCGTGCCTTGAGAAGACCTTAAATCCACTCTCTGGGATGGCAAGATCGGTACCTCATAAATGTAGGGTCACAAAGACCAAATAGCTCATATTAACACGCATGTTTCGTGGGTTTAGTAATTAGTCAAGATGTGATAATCCCATTGAACCGCCATTCACTTCTATTGAATCGTTCGTATAAAGGTATGCTTCAAGTTTCGTCACACTTGAATTCATTTCTTCCAAACGAAGACATGCTTTCAAAGAGATGGTCGCTACTCTCTATCTGAAAGCATCTAGTCAACATGGAGTGACCACGGATGGAAACATTTTTCCTTGAAGAGATTCAAGCCCGGATTAGGAGGGAGAGATAAAAATGGTTTCGAGAAAAGACATCCTTTGTGAGATTCAAAGGGACATGCATATAATGGCATCAGAATAAGTGTGATACGGTCTAAGCGATATCTTGAGAAACTCAATCTCGATTTTTTGTTCGATAATCATAGATGAACCAACAAAGTCTGACTCAGCATCAATCCTTTTTGTTTCCGAAATATTCGATGAGGATGTTCCTGGGGAAACATATTGGAGATGAGATTGACATGATGCAGACCAAGAAGATCCTTGCATCAGCCTGTGAAAATAGCAAAGACTCTGTTTCAAGCAATCTCGATTAGGAGGCCGTCATTCCAGCAAAAACCCGGATTCACGACAGTATCAAGTGTAACCAACAGTCTTGCAAAAGCCACAAAATCTATATAGATACGATATCATATTGTCTATCTACTCACAAGCTTAACCTTGATTACTTCTCTTTCTGGGCGATTCAACTTTGGCGCAGAAACCATACCTTCGATGAATTCCGAGGTTTTCATCCGAATGTAGGCTCCAACAAATTCTCGCTAGCGCACATACACGCAATGTTGAAGCACTCCTCCACCCTGGCTTTCACCAGGCCATCCCTAGAAACAGCCGGATCGACCATCTCTCTCTGCCGGTTCTCATCCACCATGTTCCGAACCCACGCGATCAGCCCGACCTCCTTTCCTCTATATATCACCGGTAAATTGGGCCTCCGACCCATCACGATCTCCAACATCAGATCCCCAAAGCTATACACGTTGCCCTTCGCGGTTGCTGCCGTGAACCTGTCCTTATACTCTGGCGACGCATACCCCATAGTCCCGACAGGTTGCGTGGACACTGTCACGACCTCCTTTTTTCCGTCTGGGGGGAAAGGAAGAAGGTTTAGGGGTATTTGTCTAAAGAGGCGGACCAATGGCCCTAGATTAGGCGCGGGCTCTCCCAAGCCCATACCTCGCGCGACGTTGGATTCGTTTTTTAGTTCTTAACAACCTATGTAATTCTAGGAGTCGCCACTAGCCTATTGGGGTCAGCTAGAAACCAATCAAGACACAGGAGTGTTGTCTCGATTCCTACGCAACCAGAGATTTCTAGGAACGGGGACTTGTTTACGCCAATGTTTCTATTAGCGCCCTTGCGGTACCACTAACTTGGAAGGTTGTTTATCTAAATGGCCACACAATCTTGATTACCAATTATAATCCTTATAAAACCGCTAAGCGTCCATGCAAATGTTTTTGTAAGTTTGTTTTCCTTAATGTCTAGACTAATCCTAACATAATTTAGAAGAGAAATTTACACTCAAATTAATGAAAAGCGGTGCGCAAGTAAATATCCAAGAAATTGAAATGACTTGAAAGTAATGCGGAAAAGAAAGACCCGATACAAGTCGGGCAAATAATATTACATGGCCTTGTTATCACGCCCCGGGACAGGACCCCCGTGAGCGAAATGGGAATTTAAATATGCATGAAATTACTATGGATACATGAAATCACTATAAATAATTTTAATCTACACAAATAAATTATTTACAAAAATGGTTATAAAATACCAAAATATCATTAAATTAAGAAAATGACATTTTAAAATTAGAAAAAATTTCCTAGATGTCATTTCTATCATAATTTGATATCATCCATCATTTTTATATTTTTTTTGAAATTTTCATATTTTTTAATTTTTTAATTTTTATTTAAAATTAATTCCCTAAACTGATATATGCCAATTTACACTAATTTAGGACTGCCTAGCACATGAATATAACAAGAACCAAGCTCAAATCGACTGTTTCAAGATCGAACTTGGTTTGCGCATTTCATCGAACACTTGGCGTGCATCAAATCATCTCGAACCAGCTTCCTCGGGCCATGTTTGCGGCCTTCAATCTCAACGCATGAGCAATATTATGTGGAACTAAAACATCAAGGTTAAACTACCACATGCAAAGAGTAAGATTAGATAAAGATCATAGCCTAAAACACACAAGAACCAAGCTGAAATCGTCCTCCAATATGTGGGTTCGAGCGAATTTTTGCAAATCTGGGTTTGAACCCAAGTCAAGCAAACAGGTTGAATGCCCATATTCAAGCCCCGACACTCATCACATACGAGATCTAAGGGAAACACTAATTGATCCGAGTGAAAGTAGGTAACATGAGCTTTCAAATGCAACAAACATCATAGAGAATGACCCACCGAACAACATCAGAACGACCTCTCCAAGAAGCACACATGCAACACTTTTGAAGAGATTTCAAACACTTAGAAAAATTTCAGCCTCAGAAATCAGTTTTCCGGGCTGGTTTTCCTCTTGATTTTCATGATCAAAACATGATCAAACTCGAAAATAAGTACATCTAGGATGCTTACCTTACTTCATAGTTTCCTTTTCAAGTGGTTCTTTGCCGATGAAACCGACAAATTATCCTCGGGGGCCTGTGGAATTTGGCTTCTTCAACTGGAAATGAGATCTGCAAAAAAAAAAGAACTGACAACGAAGGTTTTCGTTGACCTCTAACATTAGACTTCAAGACGTTTTTTGTTGGAAAACTTGAACCACGCCAAACTATATGTATTCTAGTTTGGGATAAAAGTCAAGCTTTTCCTCATTTATCTCTCAACTGTTTCAAAAAACACTGGCTTTCCTTCACTCGTGACCAACCAGTCTCAACACTTGAGAAAAATTTTCGAACTTTCTTGGCCCGCCAGGAGGGCACTGTTTCGGGGGGGCTTTATGAGGCCTTCCCGATCTCCATTTGAGACGTGCGACCTATGGTTGGAAATATATTTGAATGAAGTTTCACTCTCTAGTTGAAGGTTTTGGCTAATTTTGGCCGTAGGTGTGTGAAAATCTCACTTTTCTCTCTCCAGGTCGGTCTGGAATTTCTTGGTCTCTCCTTTCTGGAGTTGCTTCTGAGGGCTCCTTTGGGGATCGATTCCGAGCTCTCTCTCCTCTCTCTCCCGTCTCCTTTCTTTTCCCCCTCGAAAATAACTCACTTCTGTGATCTTATCCCCTGAATTAGAGGATTTTTGATCAGCCTTTTGTCCACCTACCAAGCCTGTCAACAGGGCTACTTCACCCACTCTCTGACTTAGCCAATTTTTTTAATTCTGCAGCTGTTGAGTGTGCAGACTTTGCTGCGATTTTCCCGTGCTTTCAGCAACTTATCCCTGTCCAAATTTCGTCCACTTGCACTAATATATACGTTCTTCCATCACGTGCAAAGATCGGGCTGGTTGGGCAGCTGAGGAGAATATGGTGGGGCCACCAAATTGCTTACTCAGCAAGTCCGAATTAAGACTTAACCGTGAGCTGAGTTTTGGTAGGTGGTTTGAGTGCTTTAATCCATCAATTTGGCTAAGGTTTTTGATCAATTAGCAAGCTAATATATAGTAATTTAAGATCTTGACCATTTTTCGCAATTGTCTCCACCCAATTTTGCAAAAGAGTCCCTCAAAGTTGGCCACTTTCTTGCCCGAGAATGTCCAATTCAATGCAACTTGGTCCTTTTTGGCCCGATTTGATTGATTCGACCTGGCCCAAGCTCAATTTCAACTTAATTGGGGGCTAAGATGATGATTTAAGGGCTTGGGCGAAATTTTGCAAAATTTGCGAATTGGTCCCTCAACTTTTGGAAATTGCATTTTGGCCCCGGTTTGCCATTTTAATTCCAATCTGACCTCCTGGGTTGGCTAGTCACATTTAGATAATTGGCCCCAACTTTTTATCTTCTTTTTTTTTTAGAGAAAACATCTTCCATTTAAAAAAAATACTAAACACCTAGATGAAATATTTTTGGGCAAAAATTTAGGTGTCAACAGACACATGGCACATACCCCATCCGTGAACCCCCAAAGTTTTATGAATTATTGGAATGGAATTAAATTTGTCAAATTGAAACAATGAATGATATCAACAAATTATGAATTATTATTTTTAATATATATTCATTCTATGCTCTTTATTTATTTATTTGTTAATTTGAATATAATAATCACAAAAAAAATAATTTATTTTATATATACATTTAATATATGTGTCCCAACGTATTAGAATTCTACATTTTTTAATAAACAACGTGTCGGTGTATTGTGCTGTGTTGTGTCGTCATGTCAATGCTACTTAGGTCATTTCTCAGTTGGACTTTGATGAACTTAGTCAACGGTGGTCTACTTCTACTGTACATTCAATTATTGACGATGCAAACTTTTTTTTTCATTATTATTATTGTGAGAAATCTTATATTTATGTACATGCGACAAATTTATCTCAAATTAACTTTTTAATCATTAAAAATATTAAATTAGTACACTTGTGACAAATTTACTCGAAACTCATTTTTTTTACCATAAAAATTTCCAAATTGATATATTTATGACAAACTTACCATAGACTCGTTTTTTTTACAATAAAAAATCATAAATCGATACATTTGTGATAAATTCACCCTCCATTACTTTTCGTCAAATTTTACCGTTAAATTTGCTGATATGGATGATTCAAAGTGATATGAGCAAATATATATTAAAAAAAAAAAAAAACCCCAAACTGATGAGTTAAACCTGACTCTTTTGAAGACAAAATTTTTCCTTGATCCGACGATCATGTCTTCCGCTGCAACTGACATTTGAAACCAACACTAACAGAGCTTGGACGATGGAGTCGTAGTTTTGATAATGAGATGGAACTTTTAAAGGCTCTTTCAAAACACGACTACTTGTGTAACACGATTAAATAGTGCATCGACCATCAACGAAATATAATCATATCAAATTTAGGACAATATTCATGTTCGAAGAAATACCACTGGTTTAAAATCTTAATAATAGATAACATAGAAAACAAATAGATTTTTCGCTAATTATATGTGAAGGGGCGCACATAGAGATTGTGTCGCCATTGACTCAATAATTCGAACAGGCCATATAAGTCAGTCTTGTGTCTGATGAATTGATTATGAGTACGATACGATTATTAATTACATCTTCCGGGCTGGATACGAACACAATTAATCCCTACCCATGTCAGCTAATTTCGGGTCGTGCCAGAAATCGCTCTCTAAAGTGACCCGGCGGCTGCTCACGCGGTTGCCGTCTAGCTTACTGCATATGGGTCCAATATATTGAAGAGATGCGAATTGGGAAATTGCACAACACTTGCGTTGCAAATTCCACTTTTGGTTGGAAATCAAGCTGGCTTCAGGCTCTCGTGCTGTTGGTCCGAAGTTAGAAAGTTGTGCAATCTAACCTGAAATTCTACCTTTGATTTTTTGAAATTATTTTTTAATACTTGTCTTGGATCTCGAAGTTTTACACGCTAGGTGGATCTCTCTCGTAAGGTTTCCATCCAAGAGATCATGGAGTCCGATTTTTTCTTAAAACAAGTAGGGCTGTCACAATCAAATTAAAATTTTGTGTATTTTCGGTTTGATTCAAATAATAGTAAAAACCACATTTCCTTTCACCGAACCGAACCGAATGATAAAATATAAAATCACGCTTATAGATATAGTCGTCGGAAGCCCCATGAATACTCTCTCTCTCTCTTCTTCTCCTGCTCGAGTCCAAGACGAACAGAGTTGCATCGGTCTCTTCGAAGCAACACCATCAGCAGGTCCCCTATTGCCGGGGACAGCGACGGCACCGGCGCCAACCACTAGGTTTCCGACCCAAAGCCCACAAATCAAGCGACCCACTTACTACCTTCTGCACATAACTCTAGGAGATTGAAGGATTCGGAGAGTTCACCTCGACTTTGAGGATTTCAGGTGAGTCATTCTTTCGAATCAAACTAGGACCTGCAATATGGGAGCTTTGTTTTGTGTATTCTCCCAGATCTGCGATCGTTTGAAGAAAATCCTTTGTTTCCTTTACTTGCAACCTTTGCTGATGGCGGGCGATGCTTTGGGTTTAGACGTCACGGGACTTTGCTTCAAAATCAAAGGGTAGTGGATGGATAAATTTCCGTTTGTTCGATTTCTTTTTTTCTTTTGGCAAAAAAAGTGAATCAAAACAAAAAACAAAAGTAAAAATTGAAAATCCGGACCAAACCGAACCAATAGGAGTTTTCGGTTTGGGTCGCATTTGGTTTAGTTCAGCTATTTACCATAATGATTTGGTTTTTTTGGAAAACCGAACCGAACCATTGAACCCCTAAACGATGGTCGTAAATAAAAGTTTTAAGAGAAGAAGTGAACATTCTTAAGAGAGAGAGAGAGACCGTAAATAAAAGTTTTAAGAGAAGAAGTGAACATTCTTGAGAATAGAGAGAGAGAGAGAGTTTTTGGTAATGTTTTTATTTCTCAATTTTTATGATTTTTTTTTTGTTCTTGGAATAAAAAAAGAATAGAAATCTATTTAGTAACATCAGCTAATTTTCTTATTTTCCGGAGCAAATCAGGGTGTGGATAGTAACATTTCCATTTCGAGGAATAATTTCTTTTTAGAAATAGATATTCTCTACTTCTACTCCCTATAACCATTTCTGAGTAAAACAACGCATTTAACAACTATACAAAATTTCTATTATTGAAATAAAAAAGAATAAGAATGCGTTTGGTACAATCCATAAAAAGAATAAGAACACGTTTGATCGTTGCCATTCGCCGCCTCCACAATCAGCGACTAGTGGCGGCAATCATCGACAACGGTGGCCAGCTGGCAGACGGTAGCCTGAGGGGAGCGGCAAGGAAGAAGAAGAAAAGAAAAAGAGAAAATAAAAAAAAATTACTTATTTTTAGAAATTGTTCCCAAAAACAAGAAACTACTTTTTTTTACTCCTTATTTCTGTTTTAAATCTATTCTCCGATTACTTTTTTATTCCAAGTAATAAAAAAATTAATTAACGTTATCAAATGAATTTATATTCTTTTCTTGTTCCGGGGAGTAAAAGAACAAAAGAATAGAGGAACAAAAACGTTCCTATGCGCTACCTTAAGCTACGTTTGGTAACGCTCCCGAGAATAAGTGCTTCTGTTCTTTTGTTCCTAGGAATAGAAATAGAACAAAAACATATTTTATAAGTTTTTTGTTCCTAGGAACCTGGAAACAAATTTCTAGATTTGGAATAGAAAAAAAACAAAAAAAGTTACTTTTTATTTCCATGAACAACTCAAGAAACAAGAATCAAGCTTTTTTTTTTTCCTTTCCTTTTCTTCCTTTTCTTTTTTTTTCCTTACTATTTCTCCCTTCTTCCCCTAGCCAGTCGCTAGCCTTGGCGCCGACCGGCTACCTCGCCGAAGCCACACCAGCCCTCGGCAAGGTCACCCTGAGCTTGTCAACCATCGACAAGGTCCCCCTAAGCCTCCTGTGGCTGGGGAGGCTCCCTCAAGCCTCGCCATGGCTAGGCGAGGCCCGACCTCACCTAGATTTGGGCGAGGCCCCCTTGAGGCTGACCTTGCCGACCCTTATCTGGCCGATTGCTAGCTGACAACCGGTTGGAGAAAGGAGAAGAAAAAGAAAAGAAGAAAAAAGTAATAAATTAATTAATAAATTAAAAGAAATTCTAATTCATAAAAATATATGGGTCGTATCAAATGCATTTCTTTCTCGGGAATAGAAATTTTGTGTAGTTACTAAACATGTTGAAATGCTCAAAAATTGTTCCCAAGAACAGAAATAGAAAAGTGTTTCTAAAAAAAAATTATTCCCTAAAATAAACGTTACCAAACCCACCCTTAATAGCCAGAGAATAAATTTGAAATAGAAACAAAAGCTTTTAAAAAAAAAAATTAATTTTTGGTTTTCAAAAACAATTTATGAAACGAGACATTTTCTTTTTTTTCTTTTCCTTTTCTTCTTCATTTAGCCGGTTAGTGGGCCTCAGCGAGGCTAACCTCACCTAGCCACAATCAGGTTGCCAACTAGAAATGAAGAATAAGGGATGAAAAAAGAAAAGAAAAGAATTAGAAAAATCTCAAAAAATTATTAAAAAATTTAAAAAAAATCTTATATCACAAAAAAAAATTTGAAGTTCGTACCAAATACATTCCTATTCTTTTTCTATTCCGGAAATGGAAATTTTGTGCGGTCATCAAACGCGTTTAAATATTTAGAAACTCATTGAGGGAATAGAAATAGAAAAAACTATTTCTGAAAAAAAAAATGTTTTCGGGAAACACATCCTAAGTGTATTTATGTTCCTCCTTGTCCTATCACTAAAGCACGAAAGTGTATGAGAGGAGTCAAATAAACAGTCTAGAAAGATTTAAATTCAGGACTTTTTATTATGATACGACGTGAAATTTTGTAAGACCATTTTTAATTGTTCTAAAAATTTAAATCGTCAAATTAAGCCGTCATTTGAATATTATATTCAACGAAAAGGGCTTGCAACTGCTGAGTACTGCATAATGGACTTGCACCTGATTTTCGGGATCTCACTAGGAATGGAGTCGATTGAACCTCGTCGCATTCGAAATCTAAAAGCTCTTGACAAACAAAAGCAATCGAGACCAATGCTGATCGGTGCAGTTCATGCAAACAAACGCCTCAAGCTTTTGAATGATCACAGTTCTCCGAATTCAAATTCCCAAGCAGTAGGCTCGCACGCAACGTCTTGCCAAGTGACACAAATTTTGAGCTTCTGCTGATTAAATATTCTTGACATACTCATAAACAGCTGATGCAATTTATTAGACACTTCCACGGTCTATAAACAAGCAAGCAAAAGGAGCAAAAGTCACAGATCCTAGCAAGACAAAGTTAACCCCAGCTGATACATACCCACACTCATAAGGGGTCACGTCATTTCAATTCAGCATAGCTCTCCAGGTCCTCTTCCACCACGGACTTCAAGAGATCGGGGTTCTCAGAATTCCTGACCGAGCAGTTGGCTCGGATTTCTCCTTTCGTCCCTGTCAACACACTGAGTTGTCCCATCTTCGTCATAGCTAGGACAAACTTCTCGAAGAACAATTCCTGGTCCTCGGCGAAGCTAGTGACGATGTCCCTCGTTGTGGGATCCTCATACAGATCTTGATCTGAGGTGAACAGGCCTTGGCGGTTCACCAAATCGACAAAGTACTTGTTGTCGAATCGGTTGGGTGATCTGATGTCCAAGACCGTAGTGTTGGTGGAGTTTGTGGTGGGGCACACGCCCTTGAGATCATGGGCAAAGGTCTTCTCCATGGTGGGGTCTTGGGTCGGGTAGAGCCGATTCTCAAAGGCGGTGCAGTGCGCAAGCCCAATGGTGTGGCCTCCAGAGAGGGCCACTACGTCGGTAGCGTCGAAGTTTTTCTTGGCTAGGGCGGAGAGAATTTCACTGGCGTTCTCAGTTGGTGCAGGTATATTATCTATGATCACACTTTCAGTCGCAGGCGTAAGTCCATCCCGCCTTCCCAATGGCACATCATACTCAGGTCCGCCCGACTGCACACGACGACGAGAATAACAGAATTAGAATCCAGAACTTGGAAAACATCTGTTGATGCTCACTGATATGATGGGCAATAGTAATCATAATCGAGAAAACTTCAATCATGTATAGGACATGAAGCCAACGGAGAACTTTGATGTCTTCTTCGTGTGGAGGTGATCATTTGCAAGTCAACTCTCATAAACTAGAAGCTAGCTGGGAGTAGATTATCATTAAACAGAATCGTCTACCTAGGTTGTCATTTCATCTGCAATTTCCAAGAACTTTGGAAGCACATGTTTAACTGACCATGTTGAAAGAGTCCAAAGACATGTCAAGTTGCAGTATTTTATCCATAAACATGATCCCAAAATTCAGAATAGACCTCCGACTGGTTGGGATCTTAAAAAAATGGTGATGACTACCCGTTAAAACTCAGATATAAACAACGACGATGTCTCAGTTTTGACCATTGAAATTTGCTGTATACTGAACTTTTTGGCTCATAATGACAGGTTTAATTGTCCTGAGTTTCCAAGATAATGCTGCCGACTTACATGGACATCTGCTACATCTCACAAAACATTCAGAACACGAACAGGAGGAAACTACAAGAATCCAAATATAGTTTATCCACGCTTGGTTACATCAGCGAGTCCACTTTCTCGTGATTTATAATTCCTCTTACCAAGCATCATCGAACATTACCATTGAGAGAGCGATAAAGTATAATTATCATCATAACTAATGAGTATAATCAAGCCTGAGCCTAAACAAGAGTGGTTAAACAACTATTGTCGTCACATGGCCACATGACGAGATCAAAGTTCCAGTACCATCTTGCGAAGGTCCACATTCTGTTAAATTTGGGGTATTTTATACATCAACTTGATTTCCAAAAACAGCAGATTAATGGGGAGTGGTTGAATGTTTAACGGAGGGGGAACATCCAATCAGTGAGAGTTCTGTGTGAACGTGTAACTTACTATATGTTTGGTTAGTTCAATAATCCAATTAATCCCTAAAAAGAAATCCATTTATCAACTTGAACATAAGAACTATTACAATTATCTAGGAAGCTAGCTAACTGACCAATACTATATTCTGCTGTTGCTCTATTTTGAAAGCTTATGATCATATTTGCCTTCCCATTACCAAATGCAAAAGCGTCATTCAAAGCTGCAAATTAGTATGATTTATAGGCATAAGCATGTTCGGCAAGAATCTGTACTTCTATCAAATTTCCAATAGTATGATAATCAGAATCTGGCGAGTATCATAATCAGAACTCTGTTTTGGTGCGTTACTCTCTAGTGATGATGGAATGATGGCTGAAGGGGGTTTACCAGGAAAACGGAATCACGAGCGGCAATGGCGGCGATGTCGGCACAAGAGACTACTTGACCACACTTCTTCTCCACGAGCTCACTGAGGTCATCAATGATCTTGAATGCTGTCCGTCTCAAGCTCCTGTTTGGTGGAGCGTCCTGCTCGCTTGGTTCACTTGCTGATCCATCCAGCAACACCGAACCATCGCATCCCTGCATCACTCATCAGATCTAAAAAATAAGCGTGAATTCAAAGAATGTTTTATCATTTATTTTAATGTAAGTGATCAAGATTCAATAGTAAAAGAAACCGTGATGACTTAAACCCATCCTCACCTTCAAAGTGAAAAAATCCTCGCCACACACAATCCGGGCTTAACTGGACTGCTCGTACAATCATCTTATAAAGACAATTTACCAGAATTATTACAGCAGTTCTGTCTAAAACCTGAACATGGGAGTTCTATGGACTTCTGTGCTCTTCATTTTAGCATATAAAGCACTAAAGATCAGGATCAACTATGTCAAACGCTCAAAAAGCATCCTCCAAAACTTCAGCAAGTGTTTACTAGTAAGACAGTAAGATTAGTATGCTAAAAGACAAAGTCGTGATGGCTTTAGGCACTCGTATGACTTCGTAATCTACCCAGCATTCTAAAAATTAGCAATATCAAAAGGAAAGAAGTCCACTTCTTGCAGCTGCTAACGTAGGCCACCAACTCGACAAGAACTTTTTTTTTTCTTTGGCCTGTCTTTTCTTATTCTCGTCTATTTTGCTGGGGAAAAAGATGATCACAGATCTTGCCAAAAGGGCGTGTAAACATTTTAACATCAGCTGACCACCATATATAAGGACATGTGACGAGCAAATCAAGATACAACTTTCAAGTAAATCCCAGATCACTTTCCCCGGTATAGTGAATGCAGATTGTGACAGAGCTCCTTGGGTACCTACCTTAACAAAGCAGTCATGGAAGTGCACACGAAGTAGCCCGGCAGCTTGGCCAATGTCCTCCTCAAACACCTTCTTGAGATGTTTCCTGATGACGGACTCAACCTTGGGACAGCTTTTCTCGTAGAAGGACCACGAGAGCCCCTTCACTAAGTGAGCAGAGCTCGAGACATGAACAGGCGATGAAGCTATCACGAGACAAGAAATCAAAACGAAAGAGCTGAAACGGGAGGCCATGATGTGAACTGGGTCTGGTCTAAGGTTCTTGCACAAAGTAAGATCAACTGAGCAAGGGTCCCTACTTATACAGGCAGGTAGATTGACTTGATGCCAAAGCAATTTTGAGTTTCTTACCTTGCACGAGGTTGAATAGTATTCATTGTGGTTTCTGACGAAGGGCGCGTTCAAGACTCTTTCTGGATGGCATGTGGAGTTGAAAGTTCAAAATGCCATTTGAACAGAACAAAGATAAACGCAATCTCCCTCCTTTTTGTCATTTTCATGATGATGATGATTGGACGTTGGGACACAGGCGGCACCTCCGAATAGGATCTTATCCGCCATATTTTCTTCTGCCCATTTGACGAGTTACAGCGATGGCTTACCTTTGGCACGTGGGATATGATGTCTTGACAGATTCCGACCAGTTCCATTTCGCACATGGAGCGGTCTTTAAGCAGAGTTAAGTTTGGATCGTCTTCGATATAGATTAAATAAAATTATTCCATTTGATTGGGATAGAGTATGAAATATATAAAATCAAAACTTGACAGTGAGGAAAAAAGAGGGTGGACAGTAAAGAGGAGCCCGACGGACTACGGAGGATGAAGCAGGCAATCACAGGTCGACAGACCATTGATGGCAACAATAGAGGTGGTTACATTCTCGGTCGTCACCGCTTAACCACCCCGTGACCACTGCAATGGACATACTCTATTGGTGGCAACCCCGACCGCCACAGCAATGGTGGTCGATATCACGGTGTGTAAGATTAAAATAGGATGTTGCCTATTTCATCATGATATGTACTGTGTTAATTATGTCAGTCTATAAGATAACATACTATATGATAATTGCAATGTACGATAAGGTTACAAATGATACGTGGAATGTAAGAATACATGGATACCTTACACAATCCTGTAATATGTTATTTGACTAGACATTTCGAAAAATCAAATACAATAAATAGATAAATATCATATTCTCATGTTGACTAAAATTTAATAATCAATTTAACGTTGTTTATCGTCGCTTAAAAATCTAAATTAGAAGATTGTGTACTCTTTGTAGTCATTAGGGAAAATAGGGTTAAGCATTGGGCTAGTTTAATTGGGGAATCGATTGGAACTAATCTTATTAGTTTAGTAAAAACTAGTTTAATTCCCGATTTGAAAATCAAGAACCAATCTAGATTAGCTTGGTTCCTCGTTCCAAAACTGCAATCATCGATTCTACTACTAAGGGGGAAGAAAAACCACGTTCATTAAGATTCGAATCATGATCTCCGTTACGAAGAAATATATTGAATAATTACCTAACCAAAAACTTTTTTCTCACTTAAAAGATGCATCCTTAATGTTTTATAATAATTTCTTATATTTTTGCCTTAAAAAAAGAAAAGTGATCGGTTATTGAGAATTGCCATACTCGAATTAATAAGTTGGCTTCTCAATTTCGAGAATAATATTTATTCTCGATTCTGGGTCCAGAAGAGAATTATTCCATATCCACTCACCCCTATAAAGTCCACAAATCGCGCAGATCAATAATCACCTTGTATGCATGGAATTGTTGGACTGCCGAGATTAGTGGGGTGTTTGAAAAAATACAACAAAACTTACTCTCGCAAAAGTTGGAAATTTGTGAATCTTAAACAGAAGCAAGATTCTCGCACATGCTAAATTTAGTGATCATTATCAATTAACATTCTAACACCTCAAAGGCCTGCAAAAAAAAAAAAAAAAAAGCCAATCCCGTGGGCGTCGCATTATTGCCAAAAATAGAGGTTTGAAGAAAAGTCGTTGCCCTGTGTTAATTGAATTTAGGGAAAATTTCAATTAAGGGCCTGAAGTGGAACCGTTTTCTAAAAAAAAAATGCCTAAAGTGGACATTGTATCAAATAAGGGCCCGAAGTGATCAATTTAGTCTCAAATAAGGGTTTCAACTTGAAAGTCAGTCAAATCTTATTTGCAACTAAGGGTATTTTTGTCTAAATACTTTTTTTTTCTTTTTCTTTTCTTTCTTTTTTCATCTTGCTCACCTCCTTCTTGACAAATGCATCGACTCCTAACGCACGAGCTTGCACAGGTGCAAAATAATTTGAACAATTTAGGAAAAGAAGAAAACGAAAAGATATTCAAGAAGTTATGCAATTTTGCAAAACTGCAAATTGCGTGCTTTAGTTCTGCGGCCTCCCCATCAGCAAACTTCAAAGCGCATGCTCTCTACATTATGCAATTTTGCATCCTCACCCAAGAACTCATCGATTTCGGCATAAGCCGGTTTTTAAGTTATTCGCCACCACTCACCTTCTCCGATGACGATAATGAACTTGAGAATCAAGAAATATCTATCAATGGGTTTTTTTTTTTTTTAATTCAATTTGCTTATAAAAACTTATTATGGCAATTAAAGTAATAGTTTCATGCTCTTCCCGCCAATGAAATTGCCTATGCCATGATAACTTTCACTCATAGCTTCTTGGGAATGTTTTATTGGGTCCGGGTTGGATTATTCATAACATTCATAGACACAGCTTGCATTGAGGTGGAATATGTGGCTTCTTGAGAGGGTCCAATTGTGTCGTGCACGCTAGTTATTTTCAAAAGCCGCTGAATCATTCTGACCTGTGATTGAAGATACTCGCCTTTGGTGGCGATTCGAATCAGACAACACTCAATCTAAAAAATGAATGACTCTGGTCTACACATGTTCAAACAAATTTGCCTCTCTAACTCTAAAATATTATCTACACATATTTGAGAGAGAATAATAAGATGAAAAAAAGTGAAAAATCGCTCAGAAATTCGCAAAACCACGTATTTCACTACACATGAGTATCACAGAGATTCCTCAAAAACCTATAATAAATTTGGCTTAAGCACTTCAATCTGGCTTCTCCTCGCTAAGATCGATCATAGCCTGCGTGAGCACCAATTTGAATTCAAGCATCGATGACCACGAGGGCAGCAAGCTAATGGCTTACACCTCATCATGCTTCGTGCTTGACCACGACCACAAGATATGGGGATCAAATTGAACTGAGCGTCATATCTTGGTCCACTCGTGCTCGATCTAGGGCTTGGATCGACCTCCATCTTTCAACAAAGGTACTGGAATTGCTGTTGAGGGCAATGGCAAATGAGGTTGAGGGCGTTGATGGCTAATTCCGCAAGGAAGATAGAGATGGACTTTGGAGAACACAATCTAAAGAGTGAAAAAGGCAAAGGCACGATGATGATGAAGAACAGAAAGAGAAGGAGAAAATAAATTAAAAAAAGAAGGAAAAAAAGTCTTTAGACGAAAATACCCCTAGATGCAAATAAGATTTGGTTGGCTTTTAAGTTGAGGCCCTTATTTGAAACTAAGTTGGTCACTTCATGTCATTTTTTGAGACAATGTCCACTTTGGGTCCTTTTTTGTGAAAACGGTTCCACTTTAGGCCCTTAATTGAAATTTTCCCTTGAATTTATGTACCAAAAACAAATCGTTGCTCATGAATCCATGCGTCAAATAAATAAATTAAAAAAATAATTTCCTAAAAATAATTACTTGTATCACTTCAAATAATTAGTCAATGAAAAATATGTCAATATCGATGATAGTTTATATATAAAAATTCTCGTAGATGATGAAAGCTTTTTTTCGTTTGTTCTTTTTTGTAACAATATAGGTGATTACTTTTAGGAAAAAATATTTTCTAAATAATTTATTTTTCGTAAAATAAAAGCGTCTTAGTTTTATTTTCTTGTTTGTGGATTTACTTAGCATACTATCATTGATAATATAAGAGAAAGCCTTCGAGTTGCCATGTCATGTAATTGACCTGCGCGTACCTTATTACACGAGTGTGTTCGTCACGCGTACATATAGTGTTCGAAAGACTTTTACCTATTTTTTCGCCTCATTATTCTTCAATTATCGTGAACGGAACATTAACCATCTCATGATCCTTTTCCTACACACAGTACGCCCTCCACTTTTGAAAATTAACATCTCAATCATGAAAAATCATGCTCGCGCCTCAGAATTCAACATGGTAGGAAACGTTATTTATGAGATTAGGTGAGATGCGAAGTGTAACGAATGAGAAGTTGAGGCTGACTTCTTTCCATACTTTCCCCCCTTGCAAAGGTCAGAAATTATTGTTATAGCAATTGGGCCTAGAACCCCTCGAGGCTTTGGGCCTAAGCTTTAGGGTCGTCGGTCTTCGCCAGGACAATCACATTTATTCAAACACGATACCTGCAACTTCTGCTGAAATGGTCTAAGGTCTTATCTTCTTCTTCTATAATTGGTGGCTGTGCATTTCGCATTCGGCGACCGCTTTTTCAATAAACGTGGTAGGCGCTAGAGAACAAGGTACGAGATGACTTTCGCTACGCCTTTCTCTCCTTTTCTGTTTTCCCAAACCGACTTCTTTTCGCTTTTTTCCCTTGCGATTCGCGTGCTTTCTGCATTCATCTCATCTTTCTTTCCTTTCTTTAGTCATATATGGAGGATAAAAAATATGCGAGAAGTCTTAAATTTATTATATTGATGTAAATTTAGTTCTAAATATTTTAATAGTATTAATTTAGTCATAAATTTTTTAATCAAATATCAATTTAATTCTAAATTTTTTAACTTAATGTCAATTCGGCATTTCGAATAATTTTGGTGGAGATACTACCGACGTAAATGTTGGCTACCCTTTGTGGAACAACCGGTGTTGACGTACACAACTATTGATAACATTTTTTTGAATTTATTTAATAATTCTTTTCGTTTTCCTATTTTACTTTTCTTTCTCTTTCCTTTTTTTCTTTTTGCCTTTCCTTCCTTCTTCCTCCAACCACTCATTAGACCTCCACGACCAGCCAGTAGCGAGGCTCAAGCCTTACCGCCAACGCAAAAAGGAAAGTGAAAGAAAAGTAAATAAAATTAAAATAAAATAAAATTAACAAAATTAAAATATTATTAAAAGTTGTGTAAGTCAATACCGGCGTAAAATGAGCGGTGTTCATGTCAATACCGGCGTAAGATGAGCGGTGTTCATGTCAACAATATGGGGCCAAAATTAATTGAAAATACTGAATTGGTATTAGTTCAAAAAGATTATGACTAAATTAGCACAAATATAATATATTTAAAACTCTTTTTACACTTTTCCCATTCTATGCAGAATATCGAGGGCATTTTCGTAAATTCATTTGTTATGATTTCACCTCTCATTAGGCTTTTTTTTTCTCTTGTTTGGGAAAAGATCGATATTCCAGGGAAAAATGTGTTTATGATGAAAATGTGAAGTTAAGATTAACAACGCCAGCTAAATGTCAATGAATGCGAATCAGGTCGGTGCTTTTGGTCAGAAATGACACAAACACGCTATTGAACGCATTTGAAATTAGATTGTGTTTACAGATATGGACGAAACTTGCCAAAACGTCAATGGAGGCGATGCCGGAGTTTGGAAAAACTGTGCAGAGGAATGTGCAGCTTTTGGGCCCCAAGCTGGAAGTGCCATAATCGTGCGTCCTTTTTCTTGGAAGTGGCTAAGTCGTAAATTTGCTGATATTACATGGGCGAGCATGACCTGTCCTTTTTTTCTTTTTCTTTTTTTCATGACCTGTCCTTGACCTTTTCGAATGTCTAGACTTCAAGAAGGCCCACGAGATTTCCAAATCCACAGAAGAAGGAAGGCCCACGAGATTAGCCTCCGTGTTGATCTCCAGCCTCGTCATTTCTTTTAGCTCAGAAAATCAGGTTTTTGATTCAGGCATGTCCTTTGCTGACTTATGGAATTTCAAGAATATTTCATTTTGGACCAATGCCACTATGGACAAAAGGGTCGGTGCAGAAAGACTTCTCATGTTTTGGACGCAATGAGCGCAATGCGCATCCGCTCTTTAGATCATATGGGTTTTAGGCTCGCATGTCTCTCAAAGCAAAGTCCCTTAAGAAGACCTTAAACCCACTCACTGGAACAGCAAGATCGGTACCCGGTAAATGCAGGATCACAGAGACCGAACAGCTCATATTCACACACAAATTTTGTGGATGTAGCAATAAGTCAAGATGTAATAACACCCGCCATTTACTTTTATCGGGTCATTTACACAAAGGCGCAATTCAAGTTTCATCACGTCGCTCGAGTTCAATTCTTCTAAATGAAGACATAATTTCAAAGAGATGGTCGCCGTTCTCCATCTGAAAGCATCTCGTCAACATGGAGCGATAAGATGACGCATGGAAACATTTTTGCATCACTGCTTCAACATATTCGAGCCCGGATGAGGAGGGAGAGAGATCGAAATGGTTTCGAGAGAACACCTGGGATTAATAGGGACATGCATGGGATTGTCCTAAGTATATTACAGTCTAAGCGAAATTCTCGGAGGGAAACTCAATCTCAGTTTTTCGTTCTATAATCATAGACGAACCGACCAAGTCAACTCAGCATTCATCATTCTTATTTCCGAAATATTCTATGAGGATGTTTTTGAAAAAGCATATTGGAGATGAGATTGACACGATGCAGACCAAGATGATGCTTGCATTGGCTAGTGAAAATAGCAAAGAAACTAAACTCTCTATTTCAATCATTCTCAGAGAGGAGATGGTCGTTCCAGCAAATCCGGATTCCCAACAAAATTAACTGCGATCGACATGGTCTTGAAATAATTCTATCTAGATACGATATCCTGTTGTCTATCTAGCGTGTATCAAGGTATTAACAATTGCAGAAGCTGCATCTGCATGTCATTGCCTGCTTTAGACCTCAATCAACTCTACAAAGCTATTACATTTTCTCAATAAGGCCACGAACAGAGTATACCCTTGCTTAAAATATGCATAATTATGTTTTATAATAATTTCCTAAGTTTTTCCCTTAAAAAGAAAAGTGATCGATTCTCGAGAACTACCATACTAAAATTAATCAGTTCAATTCTCAATTATGAAAATAATATTGATCCTCAATTCTAGGCTTGGAATTGATTTATTCTAGATCCACTAGCCTCACTACTGTAAAATCCACGAATCGTGTAGATCGATAGTCACCTCATATGTATAGAATTATTTTATTGTTGAGATTAGTCGGGTGTTTGAAAGAATAAAACAAAACTATTCTTGCAAAAGTTGGAAATTTATGTATTTTCAACCGAAGCAAGATTCTCGCACATGCTAAATTTGGTGATCATTGTCAATGAACATTCTAACACCTCAAAGGCCCGCAATAAGAAGTCAATCCTAGAGGCGTCGCGTTATTGCGATAAAAAGAGGTTTGAAGAAAAGTCTTGGCACTGTTTTAATTGAATTTATATACGAAAAACAAATCGCTGCTTATCAGTCCATGCCTCGTGCTTACTCGGAATTAATGTTGTCTTCAAATTATTTTGCGAAAAATAAATGATTTAATAAAATAAATATTTTTTTAGAAATGATCACTCATGGAAAATATTTTAATGTCAACAATAATTTATGATTGTAATTCTCATGGAGGCTGAAATCTTTTTCTCATTTGTTCCTTTTTTGTAAACAATACAAATGATTATTTTAGAAAAATATTTTTCAAATCATTCATTTTCTTTAAAAATAAAAGCATCTTGTAAAAACTCTTACTTTCATTTTCTTGTTCACAAATCCACTTAGCATAATATCATTGATAATAAAAGGGAAACCCTTCGAGCAACATATCATATAACCAACCTGTTCCCACGTTATTATGCGAATGTCTTTGCAACCTGTCACATGTGCATACTTGCTCGAAAGACTTTAACCTTTTTTGTTTGTCTCTCTATTCTTCATTTATTGTGAGTAGAACATTAATCATCTCACGATCCTTTTCCTAGACACCATACGTACACCCATTACTTTTGAAAATTAACATTTCATCATTAGAAATCATGCTTAGACCTCAGAACTTCAATATGGTTGTAGGAAACGTTAATTATGAGATTAGGTAAGATGCAAACTGTAATGAATGAGAAGTTAAGCCTGACTTCTTTCTATACTTTTCCCCCCTTTTACACCCCTTGCAAAGATGAGAAATTTGTTGGAGAAAACTTCCTTATTTGTTTTGAAGTTGACAAAACGTTTCCATCAGTCTAGCCTAAAGACTTGCAGACTCTATCGTCAAAGTCTGAAGACCTCCAGACTCAAGATTTAAAATCTGCCCTCACTAATAGTTTCCAGACCGACGAAGAAAAGTTTTATCCGTTGAAGAAGACTTATCCAGATGCGAGTATATCTTTAAGGATTTGATTCGTACGAATGAAGAAGATCTCACGGCTAGAGATAGCATCTCAAGATCAATTATTCGTATCGAAATTAATTCGAGTAATTAGATTTATTGATTGACGAAGTATACTCGGAAAGTTCTACTTATGGAAACCTAGATCCTGATTGTATGGGCGAGCAGGATTGGTTGGCTATCATCACATTCCTTAAATAACTCGAGATCTCCTTAATTGATTATGTCCAACGGGTTAATTGGAAGAACTCCTTTGGAAGGTGCCAATGGTTATGAAGGCATGAAGGAGTATATAAGAAAGACGCTCAAGTTATTCGAGTGTGTGCATGAAAAAAAAAATTCCAAAGTCTGAAGTTCCTAGTTCTTTGCTGTTTCAATTGTTGAGCTAAATTGTACTCAAGAAAGAGATTAGATACTTGTGAGACTTTGAGGAAGTGTAGCAGAGTCTCTACACTGTGGAATCAAGGACGTGCGACTGTAAAATCTCTTTTGGTTCTTAGTGGAATCCAGCTAATGGGCTGTCAGTGCGGAAGAGTGTGCGTAGGCTTGGACTAAGCCGAACCACTATAAACCTTGTGTTTTGATTCTCTATCCCTAATCTCTTTACTTTAATTCGTAGCTTGTTATAACTATTTATATCCTTTTATACCTTCAGTCTATTAATCTCAAAAGACGATTTATTCTATTAAGATTTGCAAAAACTTCTTTGATTACCTATTCACCCCCCTTTAGGTGCTCTTACTAGCCCTATCAATTGGTATCGGAGCCTATGTACTCATTTAATTGAAGTGTTTTTACTTCTGAGTTAAAGATCTATGGCTAGTATGTTGGCTCCAGATTTAGTTGAAGGCCAAAGCAACACCAGACCACCTTACTTTGATGGAAAGGAATACGGCATATGGAAAAACAAGATGAAGGCATTCCTAAGATCAAAAGATCCTTTGGAATGGGATGTGGTAGAAAAATGAATCATTCCTAAAACTACATCAGTTTCAGAAAGAGGAAAAGAAGTTGCAGAAGCTAGTAAGATGACTCAAGAAGAAATAACCAAGAGACAAGCTCTTGATGCTAAAGCAATTTACTCTTTATATTGTGCTTTATCTCTTACTGAGTATAACAAAATATCTTCTTGTGAAACAGTCAAAGAAGTCTGAGATAAGCTGCACATCACCTATGAAGGAACTGATCGAGTGAAAGAAACTAGGATCAATATTCTACTCGGACAATATGAAGACTTCAAGATGAAGCCAGGAGAATCTATCAGTGACATGTTTAGTCGTTTTACAGAAATTGTAAATGGTCTAGAGTATCAGGGACAATCAATCTCACGACCCATGAAGGTTAACAAATTGCTGCGTAGACTTTCCAAAGACTGGAATCACGTAAAGACTTTAATAAGGGAAACACAAAGGATCATGCAGCTCTCTATAGACGAACTGGTTGGCACACTTTAATCCTATGAAGTGGAGCAAATCAACGAGGAAGAAGATCCCAAAGGTAAGAAGTCTATTGCTTTAAAATCTAACGATGATTCTGATAATACAGACTTTGAAGAAGATATGGACGATGAAGAGCTAGCACTTATGATAAGAAGGTTCAGGAAACTGAACAAAAAGGGAAGAAGATTCAATTGGAAGAAACAAAACACTCAAAAGTTTCAAAACAAATCAACTGAGGATGATGAATCCAATAAAGATGTGATTTGCTTTGAATGCAAGAAAAATGGACACATCAGACCCAATTGTCCTCTGTTGAAGAAAAAGAAGGGAAAAGCTGAGAAATACAGAATGCGAAGAAAGTGATGATGATTATGCCAATATCTGTTTAATGGAAAAATCATAATCAGACTCAAACTCTAAGACAAATACAAACTTAAACTCAGACAGCGAAATTGAGGTAAGTAATTTAAAATTTCCTACTAAAGTCTCGAAATATATTGATGAATTTTGTCTTAGTCTCAAAACTTCTTTTAAGAGGATTTCCGAGCTAAAAATTGAGAATTCTATACTGAAGTAACGGGGAAAACTCTTGGAAAGAAAAGTTTGAAAATTTAGACAAAAGTTTTTCCGTTTTAAAAAAAAAAAAAAATGCAGACTCTCTTTCAAAAGAAAATACATTTTTGAAAAATGACATTTCAAATATTTCAAAAAGGTTTTCAATAGGATCGAGAAGTTGGAAAAGATTCTTTCGGTACAAAGACATTACTTTAACAAATCAAGCTTGGGAATGACTTTGAAACCATTCCTCTAATTAATTTTCCAAAAGTAAAGGAAAGAATTAAACAAAGACTTACAAAAACTTTTATAGAAATCATTTTCAAAAAGTCTTTGTGAAACCTGTTGGCCGAAGTGCTCTTAAATGTTCTAAGTGTAACAGCTCAAAACACTTCGAGAAATAATGTCCTATGGTTTGGAGACATGTTAAGAAGGATTGGGCAAATGCTGTATATTGCACTAACTCCATTAGACTCAAGAAAATGTGGGTACCAAAGAAAGCTTGAGTTTCTTTTTTAATTGTTGGTCACTATCAAGAAAAATGTTAAATGATATTTGGATAGTGGCTGTTCAAGACACATGACAGGAGATTCAAGTTGTTTTATAAAACTTGTTCAAACAAATGGTGGAAAAGTCTCTTTTGGTGGAAACAGCAAAGAAAGAATTGTTGGATGCGGAACAGTAAAGATTGGAAGTCTTACAATCAATAATGTCTCCTTGGTAGAAGGACTAAATTACAATCTACTCAACATTAGTCAAATGTGCAACACTAGATTCAAAATCAATTTCCAAGAAGGAATATGTTCGGGAACTAGTAAAGATCTTTCTCAATCTTTTACTGGACGAAGACATGGGAATATTTATCGTCTGGATATAAAATCAAAAAGGTCTCAATGTCTAATATCAATTCAAGATGAAGCAAACCTTTGGCATCGAAAGCTTGGCATGTCAACATGAAGCAAATTGCCAAGATCTCTTCCAAGAAACTTGTTCGAGGACTTCCCAATTTGAAATATCAAAAGTCTGACTTATGCACACCATGTGTATTGGGAAAACAGGTTAGGAGTTCTTTTAAACCAATAAATCAAGTTTCTACTAATCGTGTGTTGCAACTCCTGCATATGAATCTCTTTGGACCAACCAGAACTCAAAGCATTGGTGGAAAGAGATATTGCCTAGTAATAGTGGATGACTATTCACGATTTACTTGGGTTTACTTTCTAGCAAGTAAGTCTGAAACCTTTTCTCACTTTTCAATGTTTGCCAAGAAAGTACAGAATGAAAAATGATATGTGTTGACATTTAAATTTTGGCAACCCGTTTAGTTATTTATTGCATTAAAAAATTAGGAGTTAATTTTATAACTGAAAAAATAGTTAATTGCATAGCATATAGTTTTAGGTGCATTTATTTTATCGCATTTGCATGGACCGGTGACGGATAAGCTTTAATTTGACAAGTTGGGAGATTGGTGCATTTCGGAAAAGATTTGTATTATTATTCCAATATTCAACGATATCACAGTGGATTGCGAGCTCATCTTTGCAAGACTCGAAATTTGAGAAGATTCTATTACAATCTTGAATTTTTAGCCTAATGTTTGACCAATTTGCAGGCAATTATTTGGTCGGAGAATATTCAATCTGCATAAGGACAGAAAATGATATCTTCCAAGAAAAAAGATGAAAGCGTGCGGACAAAGATTTGGCCACGAGAGAGACCATCTTGAGCACCCATGAAATTGAGTCAATATTCTCAAAATCCTTAGACAATTCTGTTGACCGTAATGCAAGGAGGAAGATCAGCTTCGTACAAAGGAAATCAACGAAAAAGGGAAAGTGGGGTTTAGTCTTCACGTATCCATCGATGTGGGTAGAAAGAAAAGTTGCAAGAATAAGAAAGAAATCTTCACGGATGTTGATTTGAAAAGGAAATTGAAACCCTAATTCTTGACCTATAAAAAGGTTCTTTTCGCGTAGGGTTTGGAGAGGGCCACACAATTCCATACACAGCCAGCATTGAGAGAGGACACCACATGTTGAGAGAGAACACAAGCCACGAATCTCGTAGTTGTGTTGCGGTGCTCCATCACGTTCTGCAGTGCCCTCACACGACTGCCCTTCCCATATTGTTGTGGGGGTTATATCTCACACCACCACCAGCTTCCACTACTTTCATCGAGCGTCCCCTGACGTGTATAGCTCGTTGTTCTGCATTCTCCTGTCCAACGCTCCTGCAATCTAACCCGGTGATCCTGCCGCAAAAACCAGCAAGGTCACGCGCACATCGCAACCTTCCTGGTGAGATCATCTTGTCCTGTAGCCTCGGCGTGAAGTCAAGATGAGATGTTGTCCAGGTGCATCTAGAAGTCTCCAGCTCTCAGCTCGTCGTTGACTAGCAGATCATCAAAGATCGTGGGTTGTTTGGGCTTTTGGTCAAAACGGTGGAATTTGTCTTTTATTGGATGGTGAACGTTGAAGAATTGCTTGTCAACTTTTGAGGAAGAAGCATCAGAGGGATTGAAGACAAAGGATCGTGACTTCGGAATTCTCGGTGGAGGTTATTTGGCCGCGAAGTCGCTCGAAAATTCAACCGCTGTCTCAAGCCAACGTGAGTCGTGGCGCCTTGCTGTTGTGCCATTCACCGCAAGCGCTCGTGACGAACTCCACCAAGATAGCACTGCAAGCACACCGCGACTCACTCATCGCCGATCCATTGTTGATCCACCGTGAGTCCAGGCCGCTGATCCCCCAACTACGTAACGACGAGCGGCACCCGTACCAACCAATAGCCTTGCGACAATCACACTGAGAAGCTGCTGCTTCGGCTGTCGTGACTTCAGGAGCCCCAGAAATTCACAAGCCCGGCCACGCCTGCACTTGCGCCGTGTCCTGTTGCGGTTCTTGACGAAGTCGCTGTCCAAGTTTCATTATCCCTAATTGCAACATCCGACAAAGATTCAACACAGACTATCTCTTTTCTTGTTCGGGCTATCTCGGTAGTTTATAGAGTTGTCTTTGCAGGCGTCCAGGTGGCTAGCTAGTTTTTTAATGGTGGTCCCCAGTAGCTTCCAATACGTTCATATAGAGAAGGAACAAAAGAAGACCAAGTGAGAAGACATCCGGGCCACCGTTCTTCTCCGGATTACTGAATACGTGTCATCGATCATTCCCCGTTGAGCACCACGAACCATCATCGACCACGGTTCACGATCCATTATCCAAGGATCGCGGTTTGCGACTTGCCCTATTTGGAAGCTAATATTCGGATTAGGTAAAAATCTTATCCAATTTAATTTCCGAATATTCAGTTTTCTTATTCCTGATATGCTATCATATCCGTAATCTTGAGTGCCCTTATGAATTAGGAAATTTTCCTAATTTCGCAACGTGCGTATGATTAACAGTCCGATTTCACGCTTGAAATACGACTCGCAATTGCACGGAAAAATCGCCAATCCGATCTCACGCTCGAAATACGATTCGCGATTTTATTTGAAATTGACCAATCCGATCTCATGCGCGAGATACGATTCGTCAATTTATTTCCAAAATGGACATGGATGATATCTTGCCTGATTTGTTGCCGTGCTGTTCTTGATGTCTTATTTTGATTGCTCCCGTAAAAGAAAGGAAAAATCCAAAAAATCTGAGTTGGATTAGGTTCGTTTTAGAATATTCATCGTTTTAGGGTTATCTTGCATGTTTAGAATAGGAAATTTATTTATTTCGAATTTTTGAAAAAATGAAAAATCCAAAAAAATGCATTCATTTAGGATGTTGGTTTTTTTTTTCTTTAATTTAAGTTGCATGTGGCAATTATTAACTTCGAAATTAAAAAAAGAAAGAAAACAAAAACACAAAAAATCATCATGCATATGTCATGTAGAGTTAGGGCATCTTTTTGTACGTCATTGCATATTATGATAAAATTGCATGCTTCATTTTAAGTTTAGATATTAGATAGATTGCATTTTAGGATTATTTGGGTTAAGATAACATTTCAGTTTAAATTAGGATTTGGCTTAACCTAATTCCTAATGCAAATTGAATAGAATATTAATCTAGTTAGATAATTTTCACATTTTTCCTAATTCCGGATTTCATGAAAAATACAAAAAATGGTCTTAGAATAAATTAGTTTCATTCTCTAGGATAGATTGCATTTTTAGGAAAAAAAAAAAATGTCATGTAAATGTCATATAGGATTAGATTCACGAAATGCACGTCATTTAGAGATTGTTATTAGGTCCATTTAATTAGAAATTGCATGACATTAGAATTAGGTCATTTAGTTATATTGCATTGCATATTGCACGATTTTCATTTATTAAGTGAAAAGAAAAAAAGAAATTGCGTGTTAATTAGAAACCATATTTAGGGTTGTTGATGTGGATTTTAATTTAACATTGCAGATGCTTTCGTTGCTTTGAGGTAAGTTTTTTTTGCAATTTATTTATTGTTTATCTGGGTGTTAAATTGGTGGATTGTGCACCCGCATGATCACCTCACATGTTAGGGAAATAGATTTAAAATCAATTCAAGCTGCTTGCCAAACATTTTTTTAAATAAAAGAATGGTACCGAAAGGGCATTAGAGAAATCTAGTGTAACCAAGTCCCCGTACCCATAGTTTCTGGTTCGTAGGAGTAAAATAATCCTCCCATTATTTTACTTAGGTGTCTAATCGACCTACCGTAAACTGATTAGTGACAACTCCTAAATAAAATCTATTTACATGTTAAGAATCTGAAAATAAGTCGCGAATTGATATGGGCTTGGGAGAGCCCGAGTTAAGTCTAGGTTTAACAATCCATTAGCCAAACCCTAGGTGATTCACACCCGAAAATTAGGTCGCGACAATATGTTATTTCAAGCATATGGACAGACCATGGAGATGAGTTTGAAAATCAAGACTTTGCAAAATTTTGTGATGAATCAAGTTTTCAGCATGTTTTCTCATCTCCATACACTCTAGAACAGAATGGAGTTGTGGAAAGAAAGAATAAATTTTTGCAAGAAATGGCAAGAACTCTTTTAATTGAAAGTAATATTTCTTCTCGTTTTTGGGCTGAAGCAGTTTCTACAGCATGTTATATTATCAACAGAGTATTCTTAAGACATATTCTAGAGAAAACTCCCTATGAGTTATTCAAAGGAAAGAAGCCAATTGTTTCTTATTTTCATGTGTTTGGTTGCAAATGTTTTGTCTTGAAAAATGCAAATGATCGAACTAGTAAGTTTGAAGAAAAATCAGGCGAGGGAATTTTTCTTGGATATTCAATCTCCAGCAAAGCCTACAGAATATTCAACAAGAAGACTCAGTCTGTGGAAGAATCTATGAATGTCAAATTTCAAGACTATTTGCAAAATCAATTGATTCAGACTCAACCTGAAGAATCTGAACCTGCTCCAGACTCTACAAAGTCTACCTCCCCTGAAGCAGCTCAGACTTCAGAAGAACAACAACGAACAGATGTTGAAGAATCAACTGAAGTAGAAGATTAGCAATCTATCAAACCGACCAGCAATTGGAAGCACAAGTCTAGTCATCCCAAAGAACTCATCATTGGTGACATTGATGAAGAGATTCGTACCGGATCCAAAAGGCAAGAAGAGTCTAGCGCTATGGCACTTATTTCTGAAATAGAACCCAAAAGCATAAAATAAGCTTTAACTAACGAAAGCTGGATTGAAGCAATGCAAGAAGAGCTCAGGCAGTTCAGCATTAACAATGTTTGGGAATTAACTCCTAAACCAAAAGGTAAATCTATTATTGGAGCTAAATGGGTTTTTAGGAACAAGATGGACGAAAAAGGAAAAGTGGTCAGGAATAAAGCAAGACTCGTGGCCAAAGGATATACACAAGAAGAAGAGATAGACTATGATGAGACCTACGCTCTAGTAGCAAGGTTAGAAGCAATTAGATTATTACTTGTTTTTACTTGATATAAGAATTTCAGGTTATTTCAAATGGACGTCAAAAATGCATTCCTAAATGGATTTATTCAAGAAGCAGTCTATGTGAAACAACCTCCTGGATTTGAAGATCCAAGGAAACCAAACTCAGTATTCAGACTGAAAAAGGCCCTATATGGGTTAAAGCAAGCACCTCGAGCATGTTTTCTAAGTCTATGCAGGATGAATTTGAGATAAGCATGATGGGTGAACTATCCTTCTTTCTCGGAGTACAACTGAAACAATTGAAGGAATGAATTTTCATTCACCAAGAAAAATATGCAAAAGAACTTGTTAAAAATTCGGATTGGAGAATTGCAAAAAGACCGATATACCAATGTCAAGTTCTTCAAAGCTGGACAAAGATGAAGGAGGAAAGAAAGTTGACCAGAAGCTCTACAGGAGTATCATTGATTCATTTTTTTTTATCTTACTACTTCTAGACCTGACATTTTGTTTAATGTTTGCATTTATGCTAGATTTCAATTTGATCGCAAAGAATCTTATCTAAGTGCTGCAAAATGCATCATCCAATACGTTGCAATTACCTCAAAGTTAGGTCTGTGGTATTTCAAAGAATAAAACTTTACTCTCCTTGGATATTCAGACGCAGATCTAGCAAGTTGCAGAGTTGATAGAAAAAATACTTCTGGCACTTGTCAATTGCTTAGTAACAGAACTGTATCATGGTTTTCAAGAAAGCATAGTACTATAGCTCTTTCAACAGCAGAAGCATAGTATGTGGCTCTTGGAAGTTGCTGTTCTCAAATCATATGGATAAAACAACAGCTGAGAGACTTATGCACTGAGATCAAATGTGACAACACCAGCGCAATAAGTCTCACAAAGAATCCAATTCTTCATTCAAGAGCAAAGCACATAGAGATTCGACACCACTTTATTAGAGATCATGTTCAAAATGGAGAAGTTATGATCCAATTCATTGATTCAAAGAATCAGCTAGTGGACATATTTACAAAACCACTGGAGAAAAGCCTATTTGAGTTTATTCGCACCAGACTGAACATCTTATCTTTTAAAGTCTGAAAGAGCTCAGACTCAGAGATAAAGTCTGAAGGTGTTCAGACTCAGAAGACTAAGAGTTACGACTGTAAGTTATTTCGGTATTGGTAATTTAATTTTTGGTTAAAAACTTGAAAAGGTACGGTTACTCATTAATTGCTGATTGATTGAAATTATTCTTCCAAGTTTCCTTTATGACATTTATTCATTTTTGAAAAGGCATTTTTACTTTTTCCTTTTATGTCACTCCGTTTACCTCGCTTCACTTGTTTTATATACTGTTGAAATCTGTCTTCTTCATTTTCACTCTCAAACCCTAAAAAGTTCTAAACTCCCACTTGCTCTCTCTTTCCCTGTTGTTTAATCCAAAAAGTTTTCACTTTCGAGCAAGACTGTGAATTTCTCCCTTGAAGAGACAATGTCTTCGAGAAAGTCATCAAGAATTGCAAGTAGGGGACCACGGCACATGCCTGAGGGGCCTACGCACTTCGACTTGACCGAAGATTCTACTCCATAGAGACCAAGTCAGCAACAACCTTCTCAGCAGCGTCAAACTCCTCCACCGACTCATCTAGAAGAAGAAGTGTTGGAAGAAGTGGAACCTGTAAGAACGTTAACTCCTCAAGTTCGTTTCAAACTTTATTCAAATTTGAAAAGAGGGGGAACTCGTATGTCCTTAATTGATGAATACTTGCGAGAGAGAGGTTATAAGAATAAGACTCTTTTTCTGCGTGATATGGAAAAGATGGGTATTGCTAAAAAGGGATCGGCTGAAAAAACGTTCGCTAACTTTCCTAGTGACCCACGCTTTGGGACTGCTAATCAACCACAAGGACAGAATGACGATGAACGCATGTTTACTCATTTTCAGCCTAGAACAGGAGTGGCTGTAAACATTGCTGGGGATGGTTCAAGTCTTTTTAGATCGAAAAACCACGAAAGGGTTTACTTGAATTTGATGAAGACAGGGGTCATGAACCCTAGGAGTGTCAATTTTGATTTCCTTGATTCGGTGAAAGTAAGTCTGTGAGAGAAGTTCGCTCTACTATAATTGGAGCAATTTTGTTCTGAATCTATTACTGCTTATCTTGAACTCACAGCATACTTTTACTCGAACTTATCTTTCTTGGATGCAAACAGTTTCTCTTTCACAGTGAGGGAGAATGAGTTTTTGGTGAATATGGACACACTGGCTGACATAATTGGGGTAGAAAGATCGAGTTTCCAACCAATTAGTGTGTCTGTTGCTCATGCTACTCTGTCTTTGGTGAAAGATCGAGATGTTTAAGGCAAGATTTCCTACTCTAGGATGAATGCCTCCAATATCTTGCTGCACAAGATCGTAATCAACTGCATTCGTCCAAAGTCGACATCCAAGACTGATGTCTCTCGGTCTGAAGCGAAATTGATGCATGCCATCAACATTGGCTACAAATTCTCTCTGCCTCACACCATCTTGTTTCACATGTACAGATCAGTGGTGAAGAATAAGGGACAACTCCCTTATTCTGCTATTATCACGTGTCTTTTTAGACATTTTAAAATTCACATCCATGCACCATTATGTTTGACAACCATTTCTCCAATGGTGATTAGATTTAAAATGGTCACAAAGATGCGATTGAAAGAGCTGAACAAGGTATTGGAGTGTATGAAGGAGAAGTCTCCTATGAAAGCAAAACAAGACTCTGCTACAGCAAAGAGGAAATGCAAGGAGCCCATGGCTGCTCTAGTAAAGAGGAAAAGATTTCTCATCTTGCAGGATGAAGAGGATGAGGATGAAATGACTCTTTCTGCCTTACGCAATTTGAAGAGTTTTATCAATTTTCAAGAGACTCAAGTAGAGCCAGAAGAAGGAGAAAAAGAGAGAGAAGAGACAGAGAAGGAAGATGAAGAACAGAGGAGGACAGAGGAAGAAAGAAGAGAAGAGGAAGAAGAAGAAAGAGGAGAAGAGGAAGGAAGAGAAGATGAAGAAGAAGGACACGGAGGAGAAGAAAAGAGAGACAAGGGTCAAGAAGACTCTTTTAAGCCAATTTTGTTTGTCTCCTTGTCCAGCAATTCTGAGATGGCAGGAACTGGAACTGGAACTGGTGACGCACATCACTCTGAAGCTGAAGTTGATCAAGAAGAAATCTTACCCACTCCACCTGACGGCAACCAAACAGGGGGAGTTGTTGGAGTGCAAGGTATTTCTTCACCTATCTTTACTAGTGATGTGAGTCGTTCTGCAGCGAATCTAGAGAATGTGTATGCCTCTCATCATCCAGAAACATCCACTCATAGTCATGGTGGACAATCTGCTGAAGTTCCATTTATTCTCAAAACCTCCGGAATTGACTCGGCTGGTCCTAGTGCTGCAACAGAACAATCAGCAGACTTTCGAGACTGCTAGAGCTTTTATTGAATATAAAGAAGCAGCAATATGATATGGGGTATGAGATGTAAGATCTCAATAGTGTTTTTATGGCCACTTCAGTGTCTTTGCACGATCAGTTACAAGCCCTGAAGAATCAAGTGCAGTCTACTATGCAGGGTGAAGAGTTTCAGTCACTGAAGCAAAGTTTTGCAAGGCTTGAGAAGATAGTGAACTCTATGGGAGAATTCGAGCTTGTTTGCCTTCGAAAACAGCCATGATTCTGACTCCATTTTCACAACATCTCTTTTATTTGTTCTCCACTTTTTGCTGTTGACAAAAAGGGGGAGAAGTTGATGCAGATTTGATTTTGATTTTGATTTTATTTGGTTTTGACTTTTGGACTTATTTTTTGTTTAGTTGTGGTTTGGACTGGTTGATTTGATCTTTTGATGCTTGCAGTAACTTAAGCTATGTTAATGATTATGGTAAAGATAGTTGTTTTTACAGAACTAACACATTTTATGTGGTTGCAAAATCGCTACTATCCTTATCCTAATCTACTTATCTTTTATGAGATATATTGGTTTGCTCAAGTGTCGTCTTGCAGGTCAAAAGTATCCAAATCTGCGGGAAAGTTTTGTTACCATAAAAAATTGGGAGATTGTTGGAGAAAACTTTCTTATTTGTTTTGAAGTTGACAAAACGTTTCCATCAATCTAGTCTGAAGACTTGCAGACTCTATCGTCAAAGTCTGAAGACCTCCGTCTGCCCTCACTGATAGTTTCCAGACCGACGAAGAAAAGTTTTATCCATTGAAGAAGACTTATCTAGATGCGAGTATATCTTTAAGGATTTGATTCGTACGGTTGAAGAAGATAGCATCTCAAGATCAATTATTCGTATTGAAATTAATTCGAGTAATTAGATATGTTGATTGGCAAAGTATACTTGAAAAGTTCTACTTATGGAAACCTAGATCCTGATTGTATGGGCGAGCAGGATTGGTAGGCTATCATCACATTCCTTAAATAACTCAAGATCTCTCTAATTGATTCTGTCCAACGAGTTGATTGGAAAAATTCCTTTGGAATGTGCCAACGGTTATGAAGGCATGGAGGAGTATATAAGGAAGACGCTCAAGTTATTCGAGTGTGTGCATGAAAGAAAAATTCCAAAGTCTGAAGTTCCTAGTTCTTTGCTGTTTCAATTGTTGAGCTCAAATTGTACTCAAGAGAGAGATTAGATACTTGTGAGACCTTGAGGAAGTGTAGCAGAGTCTCTACACTGTGGAATCAATGACGTATAACTGTAAAATCTCTTTTGGTTTTTAGTGGAATCCAGCCAGTGGGCTGTCAGTACGGGAGAGTGGACGTAAGCTTGGACTAAGCCGAACCACTATAAACCTTGTGTTTTGATTCTCTATCCCTAATTTCTTTACTTTAATTTGTAGCTTGTTATAATTGTTTATATCCTTCTATACCTTCAGTCTATTAATCTCAAAAGACGATTTATTCTGTTAAGATTTGCAAAAACTTTTTTGATCACCTATTCACCCCCCCCCTCCTCTTGGTGCTCTTACGAGCCCTATCAAAATTATTATCATAGCGATTGGATCTCGAACCCCTAAAGGCTTGGGGTGTAAGCTTTAGGGTTGTCGGTCGTCACCAGGACAACCCCATTAGCCAAATTCAATACCTGCAACTTCTACTGAATGGTCTAATGTCGTATCCTCTTCTTCCTCTTTAATTGGTGGCTCCAAATTTATCATCGGGGGACCTCTTTTCATCAATGCGGTACACACTAGAGAACAAGGTGCAAAAGGACTTTCGCTGTGCTTTTTTCCTTTTTGTTCTCTCACCTTACTTTTCACCTTTTTTGCCTTTCGATTTCGATGCTTATAGTGTTCATCTCATCTTCCTTCCCTTGCTTCAGCCACCGAGAACATCAAGGGGCGGCTTTCGCAAATTCATTCATTATGATTTAACCCTTCATTGGGCTTTTTCCTTCATTTGAGATAAGATCAATACTCAGGGAAAAACACGTTTACATTAGGTTGTGAATGCTAATTGAGTCGGTGCTTGGTTCAGCCAGTAATAACAATGCATTTGGAATTAGGTTATATTTACAAATAGACATTATCCATTTGCGAACCGACCTAAAAGGTCGATACCGACAGGCTATGTCGGCATGTATAACTTCGTCGGTCAGAGTAGTGAAAAACTGTGCAGAGGAACGTGCAGCTTTGGGCCCCAAACTGGGGCTCGTGCGTCCTTTCCTTGGCTAAAAGTCGTAGGTCTCTGATCTCTCGTGCGCGAGCAGGACCTGTCCTTGACCTTTTCGAATGTTTAGAGTTCAAGAAGGCCCATGAGATTTCCAAGTCCACGAAAGAAGGAAGGCCCGCGAGATTAGCCTCGGTTTTGATCTCCAGCCTCGTCGGTTCTTTTTGCTCAGAAAATCAGGTTTTGGTTCAGGCATATCCTTTGTTGACTTATGGAATTTCAAGAATATTTCATTTTGGACCAGTGCCAATATGGACAAAAGGGTCGGTATAGAAAGGCTTCGCATGTTTTGGGCGCGACGAGCCCAATGCGTACCCACTCTTTAGATCGGATGAGTGCATCTGAATTATGCTCGCATGCTCTCGAAGCAAAATCTCTTAAAGAAGGCCTTAAACCCACTTGCCAGGACAGCAAGATTAGTACCCGGTAAATGCAGGATCACACAGACCGAACAGCTCATATTCACACACAAATTTCGTGGGTTTAGCAATTAGTCAAGATTTAATGACCCCCATTAACTTTTATTGAATCATTCACACCAAAGGTGCGGTTCAAGGTTCGTCACATCAAGTTCATTTCTTCCAAATAAGGACATAGTTTCAAAGAGGTGGTCCCTGCTCTCCATCTGAAAACATCTCGTCGACATGGAGTGACAACGCGTCAAAACATTTTTGCAGCACTGCTTCAACAGATTCAAGCCCAGATGAGGAGGGAGAGAGATCGAAATGGTTTCGAGAGAACACCTCCTTTGTGGGATTAATAGGGACATGCATGGAATTTACCATAAGTATAATACAGTCTAAGCGAAATTCTCGGTGGGAAACTCAATCTCAGTTTATCGTTCTATATTCATAGATGAACCGACCAAGTTGACTCAGCATCGATTCTTCTTGTTTCCGAAATATTCGATGAGGATGTTACTAGGGAAGCATATTGGAGGTGAGATTGACATGATGCATACCAAAATGATCCTTGCATCGGCATGCGAAAATAGCAAAGAAACTTAACTCCCCGTTTCAATCATTCTCAGACAGGAGACCGTCGTTCCAGCTAATCCGAATACACAACAGCATTAACTACGATCGACAGTCTTGAAATGGCCCAGAAAATCTATTTAAATGCGATATCATTTTATGGACGGAGTATGTAAAGCTGCATCTGCAGGTCATATCCTGCTTCAGAGATCAGTCAATTCTATAAAGCTATTCACAAATTCTCATTAAGGCAACGAACAGAGTATACCCTCTACTTGCCACCAGAACTAGACTATTGACTCACAAGCTTACCCTTGAATCCCTCCCTTTCCGGGTAATTTAACTTCGGCAAAGAAACCATACCTTTGATGAATCCCCCTGGTTTTCATCCGAATACAGACATCAACAACTCGAGAACTCGGCCTTACCAAAAAACAACAACTCGAGAACTCGGCTCATACCTGGCCTGTCCCGTTTAAGATGGCTAGTGCACATACACGCAATGCTGAAGTACTCCTCCACCCTCGCTTCGACCAGGCCATCCCTCGAAACGGCCGGATCGACCATCTCCGTCTGCCGGTTCTCATCCACCATGTTCCGAGCCCAAACAGTCATCCCGACCTCCTCTCCCTTATCCACCATCGGTAAATCGGGCCTCCGACCCGTGGCGATCTCCAACATCAGAACGCCGAAGCTATACACACCGGCCTTCACGGTCGCCGCCGTGAATCCTTCCTTATACTCTGGCGGCGCATACCCCATCGTCCCAGCAAATTGCGTGGTCACATGGGATCGTGAGTCCTTAATCATCCTCGCATGCCCGAAATCCGCGATGTGCGCCTCGAAGTCGGCGTCCAACAGCACGTCACTCGCCTTGATCCCTCTGTGAATGATGGGCGTCGGCAATCCATGCAAGTACGCTAATCCACTGGCCACACCCCTGATTATCTTCATCCTAGTGGCCCAGGACAGGGGCAGCCTCTCGACCGAGTGCCTCCACCACGAGACGGCGCCGTTCTCGGACGACGACGTGGTGTCGTACAGCCACTGGTCGAGGCTTCCCTTCTCTATGAACTCAGACCAAGACCCTATCCGAATTCGACATCCAGTATCCGAGGAGTTTGACAATGTTCGGGTGGTGAAGCTTACCTAAGGTTTCCATCTCGGCCCTGAACTCCTGGAACCCCTCGAAGGCGTCGGGCTCGAGCTTCTTGACGGCAACGGTGAGGCCGTTGGCGAGGCGGGCCTTGTAGACGAGGCCGAAGCTGCCGTCGCCAATGATCAACTTGGGGTGGAAGTTGTCGGTGGCCCTCCGGAGCTCGGCGATGGAGATCCAGAGCCTGGGGTCGAAGAAGGCGCTCTCGGCGACGGCGATGGACGAGAGCTCCTCCTCCAAGTTCGAGATCGTCTTCCGCTTGTGCCACTTGCAGGTGATGGCGAGGAAGACGAAGAAAAGGGAGACGCCGACGAAGCTCGCAGCCGCAGCGACGGCTGCTAGGATGTTGGGGTTCATGTCAGAGAGCTAAAGAGAGAGCGAGTTTGGGAGTTTAGTTGGATGAGGGAGGTGGCTGTGAGGAGGATGAGAGAGAAGTCGACTGAGGATACAGAGGAGAGAGAGAGAGAGAGAGAGAGAGGAGGTGGAAGAAATATTTTCTCGTGGAAGAAGAAGAAGAAGACGACTGAGAAGAAGCGGGAGGGTCTTTGCTTATCCGCCGTAAACCGGGGGATTTGCTTTTAGGGAAATGATGAGTCATTCTCGGTCGGACTTTGATGGACTCGTCGACGGTGTTGTGCTTCACGATTATTGACGATGGAATTTTTATTTTTAAAAAAATGATTAGGCGATAAGTTTTTATTTAGTGTGAGAATACCAATCTATTCACCCAAATTTGAGCGAGGGCCCGGTGACCTTCGGTGGCCCTTTTCGGCAATAGGGGCGACGGCCCTTGATTCTTTTTTTGTGTTTTTGTTTAGAATTTTTTTATTTTATTTAATAAAGATTTTGGCTAAAAAATTATAATTTAATCCCAAATGAGCATTGTGTTTCATGCCTTAGTCACTTCATTGTCATGTAAGAGAGAAAAATATTTAAAAATATAACATCAATATTTTTCATTAGTCTAATTTGATAGAGTCAACAAAAGAATTTAATTGTACCAATTTGACAAATTTGAAAACTCGATTGCACTTTTTGTAAGTTTTAAAACTTAATTACACTTTCATAACAAATTTTAAGATTTCCAGTGAATATTATCAGAGTTTGTATGATTTTTTATTTTTATTTTTGTCATCACAGCTTGTAAGTAATGAGACAGAACTTTCAAGGGCTCTTTCAAAACACATGCGGCAGTGCGGCGGCTCGTGTAACTCGATAAATAGCAAATTGACCATCAACGAAATATAATCATATCAAATTTAGGACAATATTCGTCTTTGACTAAATATCACCTATTCAAAATCTTTATAATTTTTTTTTGTAAAAGGTAATAAATATATAGGGGAAAAGCCAAATGTACAAAAGATCACGGCATCAAAAACATACACTCAAAATGAGAGAACATAATGAGTGGATAGATGCCGAGATGTAAAAGCAACAACACAAGGCAACCAAGATAAGGAAGCCAAGCTAAACAAGAGACAAGCACGGCATGGACAACCGGTGACTAGAACACAAACTCCTCAAAGGAGGAGGGAGACCACCACTACAAAAACACCCACCGCAGCTTAGAAGAAAACCCCCAGCAACAGCACGGCAGGGTTAGGGATCCCTAAAGAAAATAATCGGGTCAAGGCCCCAGCTTCGCTGCAACCTTCTGTTCCTGAAATTATCATCAATGTTCTTGAAGGTGATAGCTTTATCTCTAACCACTTTGAATATGTGGTTCTTCATAGCCGGAATAGTAAGGTACTGCATAATAACATTCATATTCCTAGGAATTTTTGTTATTTTGTTCCCGGAACAAAAAAAGAACAGAAATCCGTTTGGTAATGCCAAGTTGTTTTTCTATTCCCGGGAATAGAAAGTTAGCCCGAGAATAGATTTTGAGCAGAAATGAGAAGCAAAAAAAAGTTGCTTCTTGTTCCCAAGAACAATTTCTAGAAATAAGGTAATTTTCTTTTTTATTTTTCTTTTATTTCTCTATCTTGCCGCGACCACCTTCAACCGCCTGTAGCCACCACCCACTGCCGGTCGCCGCCGCTGCCACTGGGCGGTGGTGGGCGGCGGTGACCGGTCTGCGATCCATGAGCAAGAATAAAAAATGAATAAATTCAAAAAAGAAACTGTTGCATTACCAAACGCATTTCTATTCTTTTTTTATTCCAAGAGTAGAAATTTTGTGTAGTTATCAAACGGGTTCTTTTACTCAAAAATTATTTCCCGGAATAGAAATTGAAAAGAACTATTTTTGAAAAAAAAAACAATTCCCCAGACAATAAGCGTTATCATTCGCACCCTAAGAGGCCGGTCCCTAAAAAGGATGTTGTTCTTGTTCCTCCAAATAATGTGATATATCGCACCAAAGGAGAAACGAGCAATGTACTTGTAGAAATCCTTACCCATAAAAAAGGTGGTAGCCCAACAGAGATTCTCCCTCCAAGACCTATTATGCTAGGGCAAATTGCATCTGGCCGCCCAAAAGAAAGCAATACCAGCCGTGACACGACATCCAAAAAACATATGGTCCATAGAATCAGGCATCTCATTACAAAAAGCACAAGAACCACTATCAATTCTACCATACGACAATAAGAGAGCTTGAGTGGGAAGTCTGCTCTTAGCCATAATCCAGAGGTTTAACTGGTACCGAGGAGTGATTGCATTGTTCCAGATGAACGCATGCCAAAAGACACGACTCCTCTTCTGCCTAATGGCCTCCCATGCCAACGCCACCGAGAACCGACCCACTAGGTCCTCCCTCCAGCAAAAGCATTCCAAATCTTGAGAAAGATTCGGGAGTGGTTCCCCCCACAACTGTAGCACCTTCAAGAGAGATTGCCCCGCTTCAGAAAAAAGATCAGCCACCATAGCTTGCCTAGAGAGCCCAAAGTTATAAATAAGCGAATTTGAAAAAAATAATTTTAGAGGACCCCTAGGATGCTAGTTATCAAACCAAAGTGATATTGTTTGGCCATCCCCGATCCTCCAGTAGAAGATGTTCCGCACCTCCCTCCTGAAACTTAAGATCTTCTTCCATGCCCAAGAGTAGCAGATTGGTTTAGCTACCCAAAAATTCCTATTTTTTAAAAAGGTGGAATGAATCCACCTACACCACAATGCTTCCTTATCTGTAAACAGGAGCCAAATGTGCTTCAGCATGGAAGTCTTATTGCAATCTCGAAGCCTCCTAATACCAAGACCTCAGGCTACCTTGGCACCTCCCCTCCCCAAATCCGAGCATTTCCACAGGAATTGCCTGAGGATTTTCTCAATCTAGTTTAACACAGCTACAGATAAAATAAATACACTTACCCAGTAGGCTTGGATAGCATGAAGGACTAACTTGATAAGCTAAAGACGACCAGCGAATGAGAGGAAGCGGTGTGTCCAAGATTGAACCCTTGTTGTTATGCGGCTAACGAGAGTGCAACAATCCGCCTTACTGATTATATCTTAATAATTTATATCATGAAAAACAAAGAAGCTTTTCACTAATTAAATCTGAAATGGTGCACATATAGATTGTGTCGCCATCGACTCATTAGTTTGAACAGGCCATATAGGTCAATTTTGTGTCTGATGAGTTGGTCACGAGCACGCTGCGATTGTTAATCGCATCTCACGGGTTGGACACGAACACGATTAATCTCTACCCATGTCAGCTAATTTCACGTCGTGTTAGAAATTGCACCAGAATTGCGTTGCAACTTCCACTTTGGTCGGAAATCAAACTAGCCTCGGATTCTTTACACTGTCGGTTCGAAGTTAGAAAGCCGGGCAATTTAATCTAAAATTCTACTTTGATTTATGAAATTATTTTTTAATTCATTTTCCATTTGTTTAAAAGTTATCTGAAATTCTTCTTTGATTGCATCAAGCGATTATGCGTGTTAATGGTGGGCTTGACTCTGAATCATGGTCGATGAAGTGCTCTATTTTTACACTCAGACAAAAATTACACGACTCAAAATGAATCTTAAGTTTGCACATGCTAACAATTATCTTTAAAAGATAAATTTTCAAATTATTTATTTTTCGCAAAATAAATATATCTTCTAAAGCAACCTAGTTTCATTTTCTTCGTCGTAGATTCACAATCCTATGTTGATAATAAAATAGAAGTCTTTGAATCGGCACATCATTTAACCAACCCGCTCACGCATTATCATGTCAGTGAGTTTATAACTCGTCATACGTGCTTATGATACTCGACAGACTTTACGCTTTTTTTTCCAAATTAGATGGTACAAAATGTCAATTACAAAATAGTTAAAATGCAAAGTGTAATAAATGAAAAATAGAATGCTGTTTGGCAAAAAATTTTGGCTGCTTTTGGCAAGATGTAGTCGCATCTCCAAATCTCTCTAAAGGCCTTTAACCCAAGGGAGGTCCAGAAAAATTTTGAAATGCTACATTTTCGAAATGCAAATAGAATTTTTTTTCCTGCCAACTTTGCTTTTGCTCAACTTTGAAATCTTATCTTTGAGAACCCTAATTTTTCCTTAGCCATTGATGAGTGACCGATGAGCAACTGGTATACCACCAACATGCCATCTATGAGTGGTTGGCGAGCTACCGCCACCCTCACTTGAGGTCGAGCAACCTTGGGTAAGGTTGGCCAACGGCCGATTTGGTTTGCCAGCAGCAATTAAGTTTCAATGGTGAATAGTTTGACCTTTTTTTATTAAAAAAAATTAGCAAAAAATCCTTTATAAAGTGTAATTTTTATCAAATAATATTTTTGTTAAAGTTATTTTTCAATGTATTTTAGAAATACATTTTATTAAACATCACTAGCATTTCGTGAAATCCTTTTAGCTCTATTTCCAAAGATATTCACCAAAATCGTACTAATCGCACCCCGAAACTCCAAAGGCTTGGGGGCGTAAGATTAGAGTCGTTGGTCAATTAGTCAATGCCTGCATCTTCTGTTAAAATGGTCTTCTTCTTTAATTGGTGGCTCCAGAATTCGCATCTCTCTGGGACCTCTTTTAATCAATGCCGCGAGCCGGGGAGCGGGGGGCCAAAGGACTTTCGCTGTGACTTTTTCCTTTTGTTTTCTCATCTTACTTTTCACCTTTTTTCCCCTTGAATTTCGGTGCTTACCGCGTTCATCTCATTTTTCTTCCTTGCTTTTTGCCATTGACAATGGTAAAGGGCAGTTTTGCAAAGTCGTTTATTAAGATCTAACCTTTTATTGGATTCTTTCTTCGTTTGAGATACGATTGAATCCAAGGGGAGAAAAACATGTTTACGACCAAAAGCAATAGCACGTCAAGGTTTGAGTAAGAAATCTTCGTCAAACATAGTCAGCTGAAATTTCGATTAATGTCAATTGAGTAGGTGTTCGGTTTATGGCCTAAATTGAATTAAAACATGCTACTAAACACATTTGAAATTAGGCTATGTCTACAAATATGGGCATTATCCATTTGTGAACTTACCTAAAAATCAATATAGGCAATGGATGTCCCGTGCTTATGACTTAATCGGTCAGAGTTGCGGTAAACTGTGCGGAGGAACGTGCAGCTTTGGGCCCCAAGCTGGGGTTACCATAATCGTGTGTCCTTTTTCTTAGAAGTGGCTAAGGGTGCGTTTGGGAGTGGCCTTGAGAAGCTACTTTGAGCTCCTAAAGATCCTTGGGCCAAAGTAGGGGTGTTTGGTAAAAAAATTTCAACCCCCATTTGGAGAATGCCAGCCTTCTCAGCATGCTGAGGAGCCCCTAAAATAAATAAAAAAATTTCCCAAATTATCCTCATTGATTTTTCATTTTTCCAATTTTGCCCTCACTATTCATCATCTTCTTCTTCTTCTCCGTGAACGGTAATTGGCGAAGGGCAGGCAGTTGCACGGCGACCGTCGCCCAAACGACTGTCGTTGGGGGGAGGCGCGACCATCGCCGAGGGGTGGTGTGACCACCGCGCCATCTGGGTCGCGGCGAGGTATGGGTCGCCGACCTCGCCGCGACCCAAATTTGGGGCGGCAAGGTCGCGGGAGGACCTCGCCGCCCTCGACCTGGGTCACGCGACCTCATCGCCCCAGATCTCGGTCGCAATGGGGTCGCCAGAGGTTGTGGCGGCATCGCGCGACCTCCCGAGACCTCACCGCCCCGGATCTAGGTCGTAGCAGGGTCGACAGAGGTTGCGGCGGCATCGCGCGACCTCCCGCGACCTCGCTGCCCCAAATCTAGGTCGCAGCGAGGTGGCCGGAGGTCGCCCAACCCCGGGCAGCCTTTGCTGGTGGTCTTCGGGGGTGGCCGGAGGTCGCCCGACCTAGGCAGCCTTTGCTGGTGGTCTTCGTCGGCCACCGGCAACCAATTTCCACCGTCGGCAGCCGCTGCCCTTGCCGGTCAATTTTCTTTATCTTTCTTTTGATAATTTTTTTTATCACAAAAAGTCATTTTTGTAAATATAGTTTTTCCAAACACTATTTGCATTCTGCAAAGCCTCTTTAACCTAAAGTACTTTGCATTTTGCTAATCGCTTTATCCAAAAGTTCAACCAAACGCACCCTAAGTCATAGATTTGCAGATATTCTTGTCCTTTGACCTTTTTGAATGTTTAGACTTCGAGAAGGCCCATGAAATTTCCAAATCCACAAAAGAAGGAAGGCCTACGAGATTAGCCTCTGTGTTGATCTCCAGCCTCGTCAATTTTTATTTTTTTTGCTCAGAAAATCAGGTTTTGATTCTGGCATATCCCTTGTTAACTCATGGAATTTCAAGAATACTCCCTCTTAGACCACTGCAATATGGACAGAAGGGTTGGTATCGAAAGACTTCGCATGTTTTGGGCGCAATGAGCCCGACCACACACCCACTCTTTAGATTAGATGAGTGCGCCTGAATCAGGCTCACGTGCTTTTGAAGCCATTAATGATGCCGTCCCTTGAGAAGACCTTAAACCCACTAGCTAGGACGATAAGATCGGTACCTTATAAATACAGAGTCACAGAGACCAAATAGCTCAAATTCACATGTTTCGTAGGTTTAGCAATTAGTTGAGATGTGATAATCCCATTGAACCACCATTCACTTTTATTGAACCATTCGTAGAAAGGCACACTTCAAATTTCATCACGTCACTCAAGTTCATTTCTTCCAAATGAAGACATGGTTTCAAAGAAATTGTCGCCGCTCTCTACTTGAAAGCATCTAGTCAAGACATGGAATGACCATGGATGGAAACATTTTTGCAACACTGCTTTAAACAGGTTCAAGCTCAAACTAGAGGGAGAGAGATCAGAACGGTTTCGAGAAAAGACATCCTTTGTGGGATTCAAAGGGACATGCATATAATGGCATCAATATAACTATGACACAGTCTAAGCGATATCCTCAAAGGGAAACTCAATCTCAATTTTTCGTCCAATAATCATAGATGAACCAACAAAGTTTGATTCAGCATCGACCATTTTTGTCTCCGAAATATTCGATGAGGATGTTCCTGGGGAAATATATTGGAGATGACATGATGCATACCAAGAAGATCCTTGCATCAGCATGTGAAAATAGAAAAGAAAACTAAGACTCTCTATTTCAATCAATCTCAATTAGGAGACGGTCATTCCAGCAAAAATCCGGATTCACAACAGCATCAAGTGCAACCAACATTGTCTTGCAAAAGCCACAAAATCTATATAGATCCGATATCATATTGTCTATCTACTCACAAGCTAAACCTTGATTCCTTCTCTTCCTGGGTGATTCAACTTTGGCGCAGAAACCATACCTTCGATGAATTCCGCCGTTTTCATCCGAATATTGGCTCCAACAACTCGAGAACTCGGCTCATACTGGGCCTTTCCTTTGCATCCTCGCTAGTGCACATACATGCAAGGCCGAAGCACTCCTTCACTCTCGCTTCAACCAGACCGTCCCTGGAAACGGCTGGATCGACCATCTCCATCTGCCGGTTCTCAGCCACCATTTTCCGAGCCCAAACAACCATCCCGACCTCCCTTCCGTTATATACCATCGCTAAATTGGGCCTCCGGCCCATCGTAGTCACGAGCATCAAAATACCGAAGCTATACACATCTGCCTTCACAGTTGCCGCCCTCATTCCTTCCTTATACTCTGGCAGCATATACCCCACCGTCCCGCCAGGTTGCGTGGAAACGTGGGATTGCGAGCCCTCGATCATCCTTGCCAGCCCGAAACCCGCGATGTGCGCCTCGAAATCGGCATCCAACAGTACATTGCTCGCCTTGATGTCTCTGTGGATGATCGGCGTTGACAATCCGTGCATATACGCCAATCCACTGGCCACACCCTTGATAATCTTCATCCTAGTGTCCCAGGACAAGGAAAACCTCTCGACTGGATGCCTCGACCACAAGAAGTTGCTGCTCTCCGGTGACGAGTACAGCCACGGGCTGAGGCTCCCTCTCTCTATGAACTCATAGATCAAAACCCTATCCGAATTCGACATACAGTAGCCAAGGAGTTTGACGATGTTCGGGTGCTAAAGCTTGCCTAAGGTTTCCATCTCAGCCCGGAACTCGCGGAACCTCTGGAAGGCGTCGGGCTCGAGCTTCTTGGTAGCAACGGTGAGGCTGTTAGTGAGGTGGGCTTTGAAGACGAGGCCGAAGCCACCGTTGCCGATGATCCGCTTGGGGTGGAAGTTCTCGGTGGCCATCCGGAGCTCAGCCATGGAGATCCGGAGCTTGGGGTCGAAGAAGGAGCTCTCATCGATGGTGATGGATGAGAGCTCCTCCGGGGTCGAGCCGGTCTGGACTCGGAGCTCGCGGCCATGGTTCCGCTTGCGGCGACTGCAGGTGAAGGCGAGAAAGACGAAGAAGAGGGAGGCGCAGATGAAGCCCGCAGCTGCGGCGATGCCTACTTGGATGTTGCAGTTCATGTCAGAGAGAGGGGGAGAGTGAGGAAGAGAGAGAGAGCTTGGGAGTTTAGTTAGATGAGGGAGGCGGGTGTGAGGAGGAGGAGAGAGAAGTCGACTGAGTATATGGAGAGAGGGAGAGAGAGAGAGGAGGTGGAAGAAGAAGACGAAGAAGACGACTGAGAAGAGGCGGGAGGGTCTTTGTTTGTTCGCCGTGAACCCGTAAACCGGGGGTTTGCTTTTAGGAAAATGAGAGATTCTCAGTCGGGCTTTGATGAACGTAGTCAACGGTGTTCTACTTATACTGTACGTTCGATTATTGAAGGTGCACCTTTCTTTTTTAATTGTCTTGCGAAATTCTAAATTAATACATCTGACAAATTTATCTTAAATTAATTTTTTAATCATCAACAATCTTAAGTTAGTACTCTTATGATAGATTTATTCCAGACTCATTTTTTATCGATATATTTATAACAAATTTACCATGCACTCTTTTTTTCACTATAAAAAAATCATAAATCAAAACATTTGTAACAAATTTACCTTCATTTAGTTTTCGTTAAATTTACTAACATGGATGGTTCATAGTGATATGATATGAGCAAATATTACGAAAAATCTCAAATTGATTAGTTAAATATGACTCTTTTGAAGACCAAATTTTTCCCCAATCCCATGATCATGTCTCCTGCTACAAGTGATATTTGAAACTATCGTTATCAGAGCTTTGACGATTGAGTCATAGTTTTGGTAATGAGATAGAACTTTTAAGGGCTCTTTCAATGGCGACTCGTGTAACATGATTAAATATGCATCGATCATCAACGAAATATAATCATATCAAATTTAGGACAATAGTCGTGTTTAAAGAAATATCACCGGTTCAAAATCTTAATAATTGATAACATGGAAAGCAAATAAGTTTTTCGCTGATTATATCTGAAGCGGTGCACTTATAGATTGTGTCGCCATTGACTTGTTAATTCGAAGAGGCCATATAGGTCAATCTCGTGTCTGATGAGTTGGTGGTGAGTACCGTACGATTATTAATCACATCTCACGGGCTGGACACGAACACAATTAATCCCTAGCCATGTCAGCTAATTGCGGGTCGTGCCAGAAATGGCTATCTCTAAAGTGACCCGGCGGCTGCTCATGCGGTTGCCGTCTAGCTTACTGCATATAGATCGAATTTATTGAAGAGACGCGAGTTGGGAAATTGCACCACACTTGCGTTGCAAATTCCACTTTGGTTGGAAATCAAGCTGGCTTCGGGCTCCCGTGCTGTTGGTCCGAAGTTAGAAAGCTGTGCATCTAATCTGAAATTCTACCTTGATTTTATGAAATTATTTTTTAATACCAGTCTTCGATCTCAAGGTTTTACATGCTAGGTGGACCTCTCTCGCAAGGTTTCGTCCAAGAGATCATGGAGTTTGAATTTTTCGTAAAACACCGGTGACAGTAAGGGTGTCAGAATCGAACTAAAATTTCTTGCATTTGCGGTTTGATTCAGATAATAGTAAAAGCCACATTTCCGGTTCAATTCAAATAATGGTAAAAAAACGCATTTCTTTTTACCAATTTGGTTCGATTAACCGAACCAAATGATAAAATATAAAATCCATGCTTATAGATATAATCGTTGGAAGCCCTGTCAATACTCTCTCTCGTCTTCTCCTGCTCGAGTTCAAGACGAACAGAATTGCATTGGTCTCTTTGAAGCAACACCACCAGCAGGTCCCCTATTGCCGGGGACGGCGACGGCGCCGATGCTGGCGCCGACGACTAGGTTTTGGACCCAAAACCCACAAATGAAGCGACCCACTTATTACCTTCTGCACATAACTCTAGGAGATTGAGGGATTCGGAGAGTTCACGTCGGCTTTGAGGATTTCAGTTGAGTAGTTCTTTTGAATCAAACTAGGATCTGCGATATGGGAGCTCTGTTTCGTGTATTCTCTCAGATCTGCGATCATCTGAAGAAACCCCTTTTTTGCCTTTATTTGCAACCTTTGCTGATGGCGGGCCGTGCTTTGGGTTTAGCTATCACGACTTTGCTTCAAAACCAAAGGGTCCCTCTTTTCTTCTGGTGCCTTTTTCCTTTCTGGTACTCTGGTGTTGTTTGGTAACGCTTTTTTGAATCGACACATCATTTAACCAAGTTTATAACTCGTCATGTGTGCTAATGATATTCAAAAGACTTTACCCTTTTTATTTTTTTTTGGTGCTGGAGGAACCGGCTTGTAGCCGACAGCCGCGCCGTAAACCCCCAGGTGACACTTAAGCAGGAGGACCCACCACCCATGAGTCACACTTAATACACCTAGCGCCTCTCTTGGGTTTTGAACCCTTCACCTCTGGGCTGAGGATCAGCAGGACCTTATCTAGCGGAGCCACCGCGGCCGGTGGTGACTTTACCCTTTTTTGCTTTCTCTATTCTTCGGACATAACATTAACTGTCTCACAATTCTGGTACTGCCCCTCCACTTTTGAAAATTATAGTTTATTCTTGGAAATCATGCTTAAACCAAAGAAATTCAATATGAGACAGACAAGTGAAAATGAAGATGTTTTTTCCCCAAATTAGATGGTACGTAATGTCAATTACAAAATTGTTAAAATGTAAAGTGTAATCAATGAAAAATAAAATGCCGTTTGGCAAAATTTTCGGGTTGCTTTTCGTTACATCTCCAAATCTCTCCAAAGCCTTTAACTCAAGGAGGTCTGGAAATATATTGAAATGCAAATAGACTTTTTTTTTTCCCTGTCAACTTTACTCTAGCTCAACTTCAGAATTTTACCTTCGAAAATCATAATTTTACCTCAATCACTGATGAGTAAACAACAAGTAGCTGGCGTGCCACTGTGGCACTGACATGCCACTGACGAGTGGCCAACAAACTATCGCCGCCCTCACTTGAGGTCGAGCGACCTTTGGCGAGGTTGGCCAGCAGCTGATTTGGTTTGCCGGCAATGATTAAGTTTCACTAGCAAATAGTTTGATTTTTTTTATTAAAAAAATAAGCAAAAAAATCATCTATCAAGTATAATTTTAACCAAACGATATTTTCATCAAAGTTGGTTTTCAATGTGTTTTAGAAATACATTTTATCAAACACAATTAGCATTTCGTGAAATCGTTTTTAGTTCCCAGAGGTATTCATCAAAATCGAATCAAACGCACCCCAAAACTCTAAAGGGCTTGGGGGCGTAAGCTTAGAGTCGCCGGTCACCATCGCATTGGTCAATGCCTGCAACTTCTGTTGAAGTGGTCTTCTTCTTCTTTAATTGTTGGCTCCAGAATTCGCATCCCTCCGGGACGTCCTTTCATTAATGCCGCGTGCTAGAGAACAAGGGGACAAAGGACTTTCGCTATGCCTTTTTCCTTTTGTTTTCTCATCTTACTTTTCACCTTTTTTCCCTTTGAATTTCGGTGCTTACCGCGTTCATCTCATCTTTCCTTCCTTGATAATGGTAAAGGGCAGTCTTGCAAATTCATTCGTTATGATCTAACCTTTTATTGGGTTCTTTGTTTGTTTGAGATAGGATTGTTGCTGGGGGCAGCGGGACATATTTACGACCAAAAGCAATAACACATCAAATTAACGTTTACGTAAATAATCTTCGTCAAACATAGCCAGCTGAAATTTGAATTAATGTCAATCGAGTAGGTGTTTCATTTATGGCTTCAATTGAATTAAAATATGCTACTAAACACATTTGGAATTAGGCTACGTCTAAAAATGTGGACATTATCCATTTGCAAACTTACCTAAAAATCAATACAGGCGATGGATGTCCCGTGCTAATGACTTAATCGGTTAGAGTTGCGGTAAACTGTGCAGAGGAACGTGCAGCTTTGGGCCCCAAGCTGGGGTACCATAATCGCGTCCTTTTTATTAGAAGCGGCTAAGTCGTAGATTTTGCTGATATTCCTGTCCTTGCCCTTTTCGAACATCTAGACTGCCCATGAGATTTCCAAATCCACAAAAGAAGGAAGGCCCACGAGATTAGTGTTGATCTCCAGCCTCGTCAATCCTTTTTGCTCAGAAAATCAGGTTTTTGATTCAGGCATGTCCCTTGTTGACTTATGGAATTTCAAGAACACTCCTCTTAGATCAGTGCCAATATGGACAAAAGGGTTGGTATCGAAAGGATTCGCATGTTTTGGGCGCAATGAGCCCGATCGCACTTCCTGCTCTTTAGATCAGATGGATGTACCTGAATTAGGTTCGTATACTCTCGAAGCAAACAATGATGCCGTCCCTTGAGAAGACCTAAATCCACTCGCTGGGATGGCAAGATTGGTACCTCATAAATGTAGGGTCACAAAGACCAAATAGCTCATATCCACACGCATGTTTCGTGGGTTTAGCAATTAGTCAAGATGTGATAATCTCATTGAACCGCCGTTCACTTCTATTGAATCGTTCGTATAAAGATATGCTTCGAGTTTCGTCACGTCACTCAAATTCATTTTTTTCCAAACGAAGACATGGTTTCAAAGAGATGGTCACTACTCTCTATCTGAAAGCATCTAGTCAACATGGAGTGACCACGGAAGGAAACATTTTTCCTTTAACAGATTCAAGCCGGGATTAGGAGGGAGAGATCAAAATGGTTTCGAGAAAAGACATCCTTTGTGAGATTCACGGGGACATGCATATAATAGCATCAGAATAAGTATGATACGGTCTAAGCGATATCCTCAATCTCGATTTTTTGTTCGATAATCATAGATGAACCAACAAAATCTGACTCAGCATCAATCCTTTTTGTTTCCGAAATATTCGATGAGGATGTTCCTGGGGAAACATATTGGAGATGAGATTGACATGATGCAGACCAAGAAGATCCTTGCATCAGCCTGTGAAAATAGCGAAGAAACTAAGACTCTCTGTTTCAATCAATCTCAATTAGGAGGCCGTCATTCCAGCAAGAACCAGGATTCACGACAGCGTCAAGTGTAACCAACAGAGTCTTGCAAAAGTCACAAAATCTATATAGATACGATATCATATTGTCTATCTACTCACAAGCTTAACCTTGATTCCCTTCTCTTTTTGGGTAATTCAACTTTGGCGCAGAAACCATACCTTTGACGAATTCCACCGTTTTCATCCAAAAGCAGACTTCAACAACTCGAGAACTTGGCTCATAACTGGCCTCTCCCTCGAATACTCGCTAGTGCACATACACGCAATGTTGAAGCACTCCTCCACCGTGGCTTTCACCAAGCCATCCCTGGAAACGGCCGGATCGATCATCTCTATCTGCCGGTTCTCAGCCACCATGTGCCGAGCCCACACGGTCAGCCCGACCTCCTTTCCCCTATCCACCACTGGTAAATTGGGCCTCCGACCGGTCGCAATCTCCAGCATCAGAATACCAAAGCTATACACATCGGCCTTCACAGTGGCCGCCGTGAACCCTTCCTTATACTCTGGCGGCGCATACCCCATCGTCCCGGCTGGTTGCGTGGACACATGGGATCGCGAGTCCTTAATCATCCTCGCAAGCCCAAAATCTGCGATGTGCGCCTTGAATTCGGCGTCCAACAGCACGTCACTCGCCTTGATGCCTCTGTGAATGATCGGCATCGGCAATTCGTGCATGTACGCTAATCCAGTGGCCACGCCCCTGATTATCTTCATCCTAATGTCCCAGGACAGGGGCGGCCTCTCGACTGAGTGCCTCGACCATGAGATGTCGCCGTTCTCTGACGACGGGTACAGCCACTCGCTGAGGCTCCCTCTTTCTATGAACTCATAGACCAAAACCCTATCCGAATTTGACATGCAGTAGCCGAGGAGTTTGACGATGTTCGGGTGCTGAAGCTTGCCTAAGGTTTCCATCTCCGCCATGAACTCCCGGAACCCCTCGAAGGCGTCAGGCTCGAGCTTCTTGATGGCAACGGTGAGGCCGTTAGCTAGGCAGGCCTTGAAGACGAGGCCGAAGCCACCATCACCAATGATCCGCCGGAAGTGGAAGTTCTCGGTGGCCATCCGGAGCTCGGCCATGGATATCCAGAGCTTGGGGTCGAAGAAGGCGCTCTCATCGACGGCGATGGATGATAACTCCTCCGGCATGCAGCCGTTCTGGACTTGGAGCTCGCGGCCACGGTTTCGCTTGCGGCTGCTGCAGGTGAAGGCGAGGAAGACGAAGAAGAGGGAGGCGCAGATGAAGCCTGCGGCCACGGCGATGCCTATTTGGATGTTGCGGTTCATGTCACAGAGAGAGAGAGAGAGAGAGAGTTTGGGAGTTTAGTTAGATAAGGGAGGTGGGTGTGAGAAGGAGGGGAGAGAAGTCGACTGAGTATATGTAGAGAGAGAGAGAGAGAGAGAGAGAGAAGGTGGAAGAAGAAGACGAAGAAGACGACTGAGAAGAAGCGGGAGGGTCTTTGTTTTTTCGCCGTAAACCGGGGATTTGCTTCTAGGAAAATGAGGAGTAATTTCCGATGGGAGTAATTTCCGATGGACCACCGATACTTTTCGAGAGTTTTCGTATCGTATTGAACACTTACATGTATTCGACACTTTTCCATACATTTCGACACTCTGTCCACGCATGTCGGAAAATTCGAGACTTAATTAACTCTCCTAACACCCTCTGATACTTAAGTCTAGAATTCCAACATGCGAGTCCGGAATTCTAACACATAATTCTGACATACACGGGTCAATTTTAAAATTTTCAATAAATTATGGGTCAAAATGTAAATATATAAACAAATAATAAAAATAATAAAGAGGAAAAAAACTTAATATTCTCTTCTCGTCCAACTCTCACTTTTAATACATAATTCACCTCTCAAGTTTGTTTTTTTTTCTTCTCTTCCAACACGCTCTGACACAAGAGTCCAAAAATATGGATCGCTTATTTTTTTTTCCTCCAAGTTTTATGAATTATTGGAATATAATTGAATTTGTTAAATTGAAACAATGAATGATATTAACAAATTGTGGATTATTGGTTTTAGTGTATATTCATTCTATGCTCTTTATTTATTTATTTATTTGAATCAAATTAATTTGAAAATAATAATTACAAAAATGATAATTTATCATATATATATACATTTAATATATATGTCCTAACGTATTGAAATTCTGTATTTTTTAATAAATAACGTGTCGACGTATTATGTTGTATCGTGCCGTCAGTGTCAATTCTACTTAGGTCATTTCTCAGTCAGACTTTGATGAACTTAGTCAATGATGGTCTAATTCTACCGTACGTTCTATTATTGACGATGCAGACTTTTTTTCTCATTATTATTATAATGAGAAATCTTACATTGATGTATATGTGAAAAATTTATCTCAAATTAATTTTTTAATCATCAAAAACCTTAAATTACTACATTTGTGATAGATTTACTCAAAACTCATTTTTTTTATTGTAAAAATTTCTAAATCGATATACTTATGACAAATTTACCTTAGACTCATTTTTTTAACTATAAAAAATCATAAATCGATACATTTGTAATAAATTCACCCTCCGTTACTTTTCGTCAAATTTTACCGTTAAATTTGCTAACATAGATGGTTCAAAGTGATATAAGCAAATATCACGAAAAACCCCAAACTAATGACTAATGAGTTAAACCTGACTCTTTTGAAGACAAAATTTGTCCTTGATCCCATGATCATGTCTTCCGCTGCAACTGACGTTTGAAACCAACACTAACAGAGCTTGGACGATGGAGTCATAGTTTTGATAATGAGATGGAACTTTTAAGGGCTCTTTCAAAACACGAAGACTTGTGTAACATGATTAAATAGTGCATCGACCATCAACGAAATATAATCATATCAAATTTAGGACAATATTCGTGTTCGAAGAAATATCGCCGGTTCAAAATCTTTAATAATAGATTGTGTCGCTACTGATTCAATAATTCGAACAAGTCATATAAGTCAGTCTTGCGTCTGATGAATTGATTATGAGTACGATATGATTATTAATCACGTCTCACGGGCTGGACATGAACACAATTAATCCCTACCCATGTCAGCTAATTTCGGGTCGTGCCAGAAATCGCTCTCTAAAGTGACCCGGCGGCTGCTCACGCGGTTGCCGTCTAGCTTACTGCACATGGGTCCAATTTATTGAAGAGATGCGAGTTGGGAAATTGCACCACACTTGCGTTGCAAATTCCACTTTTGGTTGGAAATCAAGCTGGCGTCAGGCTCTCGTGCTGATGGTCCGCCGTTTGAAAGCTGTGCAATCTAATCTGAAATTCTACCTTGATTTTTTGAAATTATTTTATAATACTTGTCTTGGATCTCGAAGTTTTACACGCTAGGTGGACCTCTCTCGTAAGGTTTCCATCATGGAGTCCGAATTTTTCTTAAAATATGTAGGGCTGTCAGAATCGAATTAAAATTTTATGTATTTTCGATTTGATTCGGATAATAGTAAAAATCACATTTCCTTTCACCAAACCGAACCGAATGATAAAATATAAAATCACCCTCATAGATATAGTCGTTGGAGGCCCTATGAATACTCTCTCTTCTTCTCCTGCTCGAGTCCAAGACGAACAGAGTTGCATCAGTCTCTTCGAAGCAACACCACCAGCAGGTCCCCTATTGCCGGGGACAGCGACGGCACCGGCGCCAACTACCAGGTTTCGGACCCGAAGCCCACAAATCAAGCGGCCCACTAGTAACCCTCTGCACATAACTCTAGGAGATTGAAGGATTCGGAGAGTTCACCTCAACTTTGAGGATTTCAGGTGAGTCATTCTTTCGAATCAAACTAGGATCTGCAATATGGGAGCTTTGTTTTGTGTATTCTCCCAGATCTGCGATCGTTTGAAGAAAATCCTTTGTTTCCTTTACATGCAACCTTTGCTGATGGCGGGCGGTGCTTTGGGTTTAGCCGTCACGGGACTTTGCTTCAAAACCAAAGGCAAAGGGTCCGTCTTTCTTCCGGTGCCTTTTTCCTTTCTGGGCACTCTCTCTCTCTCTCTCTCTCTCTCTCTCTCTCTCTATTCAGGAATTTATATACCTCCAGATAAACTCTTGTCTGTGGAGTTCGAGTTCATCTCTTTTAGTGTATGGATAAATTTCTGTTTGTTCGATTTCTTTTTTTCTTTTGGCAGAAAAAGTTAAACAAAACAAAAAACAAAAGTAAAAATTGAAAATCCGGACCAAACCGAATTGATAAGAGTTTCGATATGGGTCGCATTTGGTTCAGTTCAGCCATTTACCATAATGATTTGGTTTTTTTGGAAAATCCAACCGAACCATTGAACCCCTACATAACGGTCATAAATAAAAGTTTTAAGAGAAGAAGTGAACATTCTTGAGAATTGATATATATAGAGAGAGTATTTGGTAATTTTTATGTTTTTCTTTTTTTTTTGTTATTAGAACATAAAAATAATAAAAATCCATTTAGTAACGTCGGCTAATTTTCTAATTTTCCGAAGCAAATTAGGGTGTGGATAGTAACATTTCCGTTTGAGAGAATAATTTCTTTTCAAAAATAGATCATTTTTATTTTTATTCCCTCGAACCATTTCGAGTAAAATAACGCATTTGGTAACTATATAAAAATTTTATTTTCGGAATAAAAAAAGAATAGAAATGCGTTTGGTAAAATCCATAAAAAGAATACGAACTCGTTTGATTGTTGCCGCTCGCCGCCTCCACGACCGGTGGCGAGTAGCGGCAGTCGTACAACTAGTTGGCGGACGACAGCTCACAAGGAGCGGCAAAGAAGAAGAAGAAGAAGAAGAAGAAGAAGAAGAAGAAAAATAAAAAATAAAAAAAATTAGCCATTTTTAGAAATTGTTCCCGAAAACAAGAAGTTACTTTTTTTTATTCATTATTTTTGTTCTAAATCTATTCCCCTGACTACATTTTTATTCCGAGAAATAGAAAAATTAGTTAACGCTACCAAATGAATTTATGTTTTTTTTCTTGTTTCAGGAAGCAAAAGAACAGAGGAACAAAAACATTCCCATGCGCTACCTTATTGATCAGAGAATATATTTGAAATAGAAACAAAAACTATATTAAAAAAAAAAAAACTTACTTTTTGGTTTTCAAAAACAATTTCGAAACAAGACATTTTCTTTTTTTTTTTTTTTTTTTCTTCCTTTAGCCAATTGTTGGGCCTCAGCGAGGCTGACTCACCTAGCCACGGCAAGGTCGCCAACTAGAAATGAAGAAGAAGGGATGAAAAAAGAAAAGAAAAAAATTAGAAAAATCTCAACAAAAAATTATTAAAAAATTAAAAGAAATTTTATATCATAAAAAAATTTGAAGTTCATATCAAATACATTCATATTCTTTTTTTATTCTGGGAATTGAAATTTTGTACAGTCATCAAACGCATTCAAATGCTTAGAAACTCATTGAGGGAATAGAAATAGAAAAAACTATTTATGAAAAAAAAAATATCACTATTAGGAGTGTCAAAATAGGTTACAGATATTTATGAAAGTGGGTTATATGTGGTCATCTTAAAATTAACATATGGATCGTAAATTGGTTTAGAAAAAAAGAAGCTAAAACAAAATGAGTTTCATTGGGTCTTTTACAGACCCATTTTCAACCCGTTTTTTGTCACTCTCTCTGCTCCACGCGCTCATTCTCATGAGCCCCGCATTCTCATTCGCACCCGCATTCCATCTTGAGGGAGATGACGAGTGAGAGATGGCGCCATCGACGGCGAGATTCGAAGGCACACGGCAAAGACACGCGAACATGGACGAAGCTGACGCGAGGTGGCGAGCTCGCGAAGCCTTCCGGGAAGTCGAGACTCGGCATCGACCGCTGCTTGTTCGAGGTTAATTTCGTTTTCATGACCTCCAAAACAAGGTCTCGCTTATCCGATCTAGGTTTTCGATTGATGTATCTGGACGGACTGTCAGAGGCCTTCATTTGGCACATGATTAGACGATAACTCCGTTTCTTTTGGCTTACCGATTATGAGTGAGTTGATCGTAAAGGAAAGTGCTGTGTTGGTTGCCTGAGGCCTGCGATTTGCCTGCCTTCGATCCGGTTAGGGCCCGTCGTCTTCGGGCCTACCATCCGGGGAGCTGCCGTTGGGCTGAGGTAGCCGTCGTGGTCTACCTCAGCCCTGGCCTTCTTAGGCTTGAACTTCTTCTATGGTTTTCATTTTATTTTGTAGATATTTTTTTTGGTTATTTAATATTAAAGACTTGTTGGGCCTTTTTATTTATCTTTCTCCTAAGCTAAATGGATGGGTTTGGGTTGGGTCTGGGTTGGGTTGGGTTCATTATGGATTATTTAAATTGCTTAGTAAATTAATTGAGCAATAAGATTAAATTAATGGATTTGGGTTGAACCTATTTATGACCCATCTAAAACACGACCTAACTGACCCATTTGTCACATTTAATCATTACCAATGTCAATCAAGTTAAGAAATTTCCATTTTCAGGGCGTTAGTTTTCTTCTTTTTGTGGTACCTTGCAATTAACATTCTCGAAATTGAAACTTCGTTTCATCGAACTTTATTTATAATTTGATAGGTGTGGTAACTTGAGGAGGATAGCAGGAAGTGAGATCCTTTTCTGAATAAGAAATGTTTCATTTTTTAAATAATCTATTAAAATAATACAATGAATTTTGTACAATTTTATAGGTTTGACCACCTTGCAGCTATTGCAATGGACATACTACCTTGGCGGCAACCCCAGTAACCTCAATGATGATGGGTGTTATCACAGTGTAGAGGATTAAAATAGGTTCTTACCTAAATTCATCATAAGATGTATAGTGGTGATCGTCATTTTATATCGTAATTTCTATCTATCAATATATAAGACAGCATCATATATGTGTTCATCACAATATTCAAAAACTTTACAAATAATATGTGGAATGTAATGAAAAATTTGGTAATCATTTTGTTCCCGATAACAATTTATATTCAGAAATGATTCTTTTTTATTCTATTCTTTGAACGAGTTTCGAGTATTTAAAGCGTTTAACAATTATCCAAAATTTCTATCGCCGGAATAGAATTACGTTTGGTATGACTCTTAAATTTTTAATGACTTAAAATTTCTTTTAATTTTTAAAAATTTTATTATAATTTTCTCTTTATTTTTTAAAATTTATTGTATTATTTTATTTTATTCTTAATAAATTTATTATATAATTTGTTCATATTTTTAATATAATTTTATTATTTTTAAATATAATTTTGCATATACTTTTATTATATTTTTCAAACAAATTAATTTTTAATAATTTCAATATATAATTTTATTATATGTTAAATTTATTTTGTTATATACATTTTAGTTTAATTATCTAATTTTGTCATATTTTTAATATAGTTTCATTATGTAATTTTATGATATTTTTAGAATATTTTTATATTATAATTTTATTATGTTTTTCAAATTTTCTTTTTTTAATAATTTCATTATGTAATTTTATTATATTTTGTAAATATTTTATTATATATTTTTCAATTTTACTATCCAATTTTGTTATATTTTTAATATAATTTGATTTTGTAATTTTATGATAGTTTTAGAATATTTTTATGTTATAATTTTATTATGTTTTTCAAAATCTCTTTTAATTTTTTAATAATTTCATTATATAATTTATATTTTTTAACAATTTTATTATATTTTTGCATAGGCTAGAAGAAGGAAAAAAAAAGGAAAAGAAAAAAAGGAAAGAGAAAAAAAGAACATGATTTGACTTGATTTTTGAGTTATTCCGAGAATAAAAAATCAACTTTCTATTTCTTGATTCTGTTTCAAATCTCTTCTTATGAATAAAAAAAATTACCAAATGGATTTTTATTCTTTTTTTGCTCGAGGGAACAAAAGAATAGAATCAGACACTATTTGACATGTTGCCAAACAGGTCCTAAGAATATAGGAATATCTTACACAATCCCATTTTATCAGATCTAACAAGATATGTTGAACAATCAAATAAGATACGTAGTAATAAATCCCAAATTCCCATATCGTGTTAGCATTGCTTCCCGTCATTAACAAATGTAAACTAGATGATTGCATATTCCCTTGAAGTCACTAAGAGAAATAGAAATGAGCAACGGGTCTAGTTCAATCGGCGAACTAGTTGATATTAGCTTGGCTAGTTTCGTTATGAGAAAAGCTTGTTCAATTTCCGATTTTGAAAATCAAGAACCACCCTAAGAAAACTCTTAATTTTAAGGTTGGAATTCGTTGGTTCTAGTATGAAGAAGAAAACTTGCACTCATCAAGATTCAGATTTTGGTACAAAGAAACGTTAATAATAACCATCACTTGACCAAAGCTAATTTTCTTGTTCGAAAGATGCAAATTTAATGCCCTAGAAAGAAGTTTAAAAAGAAGTCTTTTCCATTGTGTTGAAACTTGAAAGCGATGACTAATTGAAATTATATACTCAGAATTGTTGTGTGCGTCCATGACTCCAAAGGAAACGTGATCCATGGGAAGGGCAAGCACGAACCATTTTCCATTGACCTTACCTTCTCTCTTGCTCTTTCTTCTTTGGCTATCCCAAACATAACATTAACCGTGTCTCAATCCGTCATTGTAATTGTACATCATCCACTTTTGAATGCAACGGTGGACGAAGTGAAAGTGAAGATTTATTCAAATTAGATGGTGCGAAATGTTAATAATTGAATTAGATAGATGCAAAGTGCAATCGAGGAAAAGTTGAGGTTGACTTCTTTCTATACTTTCCCCTCCCCCACAGCCTAATTCCCAGGAAACAATTCCCAACTTTAGGTCCAATTTTAATTTTGCATTGAATTTTTTTTTGCCTCAAAATCCCAAATCTGTCCATTTGTCCAAAAACTGCGATTGCTTTTTTTATAGTTATCAACATCAAAGCTAATTAGAGGTTCATTTTCAGAACCTGCATTTTCATCTATACCCTCACATTTATGTGGAACGACAATAGCCTCCTAAAGTTGAGATCTTGAAGAAACTAGTGCAATTTTTGGACATGTTGGCAAAATTAAGACGAGTGAAAATTAATGATTTTTTTTAATAAAGAAAAAGTGCATGGCAGGATTAAGAATAGACCTAAAAGGATTTTTTTTTTTAAAAGGGATTAGCACTTTAGAGATATTAAATTATTATATATGCAATTATAAACCCTAATTTGGGATGTATGCTTAAGCTCCGTTTAAATCATGAAAAATGAATGATTTGTAAATATTTTCTTAAATATGATCACTATATATTGCTGTGAAAATGAACAAACGAAAGATATTCATCATTTATGAAAATATATAAACATAAATTATTATTGATAGTGAATTTTATTATTAACTAATTATTTTAAGTGATAAAAGCGAGCATACTTCAAATCATTCATTTTTTTTAGAACACATAAAGCCTAGGTTCGTGGATTCCCACGAGTACAATTGCAGAGTCAATACTCGCCAATTCTGTTGGCAATTCAATGTCTAATCTATTCACTGTGCCTTTTTCTTTTTATTTTATCCTTTTACTTTTCACCTCCCATTTTAATTTCGATGCTTACCACATTTTCATCTGATTTCTTTTTTTTTTTCTTTCCATAGCTTCAAACACTTGAGATATAAATTCACAAGCACAAGCTTCTCTTGGATGCCCTTCTCGGCGAAAAAAACCCACTTCTTACGTAGAAGGAAATTGGATCCAAAATAGAAAACTTCTCCAATTGAAAAACCTATTCAAAATACAACACCTACTAGGAAAGTTTCAATGTATTTTCAACCATAAATAGGATGCAAATCAAATCCAAACTCAACTAGAAATAAATGTGAACGATGTCCGTGTTTGTAACTTGCCGGTTGGGTTGCGACTTGTGTGCATAGGAACGTTCAAAGCTAGGGAACCATAACAATCGGGGTCCTCCTCTTTTCTCTTTTTTTGGTCGAAGGTGTCCTTCTCTTCAAAGAGCCTGGGAATAGACTGCCGACCGTCCACACGGGAGCATGGCCTTGTCCGTTTTGAATGTCTAAATTTCAGGAGGGCCCATGACATTAGGCGACTTATTAATAACGTGCAGCCTCGTCAATTCTTTTGCCCTGATATGGTTCCGACTCAGGCATATCCTTTGTTGACTTCATAAAATTACAAGAATATTCCCTATTAGGCTTCAGTATTGAGATGCAAGGATGAGCATGGTTCCAACCAAACTGGTGGGACCTGTCCAGAAGATACTTTCTAGGTTCTAAAAATAAAATAACTTATTTCCATAGGTAAGTTTCAAGTTTCATTCAGGTTCTAGGTAGATAGAACCTAAAACCTGATTTTTATTTTTTTTTGTATTTTTCTAGATTTATGTCTTCATACGATTCCACGGTATTCTATGACATCCAACGATGAGTGTATAATTTGGAATCACTAATCTAAACCTCCATTTCATGACAACGACACTTGTACTTATTAATGTTTCATACTTTTTGTATGTCTAGATATAAGGCCCTGTTTGGTTCGGCTTTCCCATGGGGCTTTGGGCCCCAAAGCCCCTTGAGGAAAATATTTTGCGTTTGTCATGTATTTTTGAATGTTTATTTGCCAAATATCAGCATTCCCAATACTAAAAGCCCAATGCTGCGGAGGAGTTGCTTTGAGCATTGGCATTTTGGAGATGCAATTTCACTGTTCAACGAGTCATTGTTCATCTTCTTCTTCCCCGCCCATCTTCTTCGCCGTTCGTCTTCTTCTTCCTCACTTGAGAGTCGAGCTTCTCCGGCAGCCACCACCGCCGCCTGGGGGTCGCGCGTCCCCAGTGACCATCGCCTGGGGTGGCGCTCAGCCGAACTTCGCGGTGGGCGGCACTCAGCCGCGAGCGGCCAAATCTGGCCGCCGAGGGGCCAAATCTAGCCACCGGGAAGCCTCACCTGAGGTCACGCGACCTCGGGCATCACCTGGATTGCATGACCCAAGCACCGCCGCCTGAGGTCGAGCGACCCAGGCGATGCCTCCTAAGGCCACATCGCCTGAGGCCATGCGACCCAGGCAGCTGGGTTGCGCGACCCAAGGCGTCGCCTAAGGTCGCTGACCTCAAGTGAGCCGCCTCCCCACCAGCGCCACAACCATCGCCACCAGTCGCCTCCCCACCACCACCAGCACCACTGTCACCAGTCGCTCCCCCACGATTTTCCCCTCTTCACGCAGGTGCATCTCCTCCTCCTTTTTCTTTTCTTTTATTTTTTTTCCTTTTTCTTTTCATCTTAAAGTTGTTTTGCAAAATATACACAAAAAATGAGTTTCCAAACATACTTGCCTTCACAAAATGCCCATTCACTCAAAGCCATTTCCCCCAAAGTTGAATCAATCGGGCCCTAAGTTGTGGTAAGTAGATTATAATAGCAAGTGGTGTCAATTAAAAGTAGCGATTTACTGCAATCGTTCAATTAATAATACAGGTTGAACCTAGGTAGAATCTAGAACCGTCATGAAACCTGCAACAAAATAGATTTCAAGTTTCAAAGTATGCATGAAAGATTCTAGGTTCAAAAAAATAAGGATTTTTTTTCTGACAGGAAAATTCTAGATATCGTATAAAATCTGTACGAATTTGAATCTAAGTCCTGAAATCATTCAATCTTACTCAAATGGACAAAAGAGTCGACATCGATCTACATGCATGTTTCGGTGTCTCGCGCACTCTTAAATGAGGTAGGTGCACGTAAAATCTGGTTCGCATGCTTTCGGAGCAAGCAAAGATTGGATGGCATCATCCATCCTTTAAGAAGATCTCAAACCCATTTGCCGGGACGGCAAGACTGGCAAGACTGAAAAGCGTCTACATTGCTTGGTACGACCTGGAGAAGCGTCTCCACAGAAGATCTAAATTCTAATGCTATGACCAGGCCCTCTGACACTTCTCTGCCGGCGATAAGCAGCGATGAACAAGGACTGTTTCCTGGAAAATGCAGGCTTTACAGAAACCAAACAGCATCATATTCACACAAAAGTTAATGGGTTTTGCAATTACACGATATATCATAACCCCTTCGAACCGTCATCACTTATATCGGATCATTTATACAAAGGCACGCTTCAATTTTCGCCATCACTCGAATTCATTTCACATGGTTTCAAAGAGATGGGTTGCTGTTCTATAATCAAAGCACCTTTTCGACATGGAGCGACCACACATCAAAACATTTTTGCAGCACTACTCCAACTGATTCAAGCCTAGATGGGGAGGGAGGAGGGATCAAAACGACTTCAAGAAAACACATCCTTTATGGGATCGATAGGGACATATATGCAACGACCTCACAATTAATATTATAAAGTCAGAAGAGCGAAATTCTCTAACCGAAACTCAATCAGTCTTTCGCTTCATAATCATAGATGGACCAACAAAGTCGGCTCAGCATCGACTGTCTCTAGTTTCCAAAAAAAGATTCAATGAGGAGGTTTCTGGGGACGCATATTGGAGATGAGATCCACACGATGTATAAGAACAAGATGGTCCTTTGCATCAAAATGTGAAAATAGCAAAGAAACTAGACTCTCTCTGTTTCAATCAATCTCAATTAGGAGACCTTCATTCCAGCAAAAATCCGGATTCACAACAGCATCCAGTGCAATCGACAGAGTCTTGCAGTAGCCACGAAATCTATATAGATAGATAGATATAATTTCATATCGTCAATGTCACATCTATTAACAATTAAAGAAGGTGCATCAGCAGGTCATTTCCTGCTTCAGACCTCAGTCAACTCAATAAAGCTATTCACATTTTCTCATCGGAAGCAACAAACAAGAGTACCCTCTAATTGCCTTCAGAACTAGACTACTGGCTAACAAGCTTAAACCTTGATTCCCTTCTCTTTCTGGGTAATTCAGCTTTGGCGCAGAAACCATACCTTTGACGAATTCCACCGTTTTCATCCAAAAGCAGACTTCAACAACTCGAGAACTTGGCTCATAACTGGCCTCTCCCTCGAATGCTCGCTAGTGCACGTACACGCAATGTTGAAGCACTCCTCCACCGTGGCTTTCACCAGGCCATCCCTGGAAACGGCCGGATCGATCATCTCCATCTGCCGGTTCTCAGCCACCATGTGCCGAGCCCACACGGTCAGCCCGACCTCCTTTCCCATATCCGTCACTGGTAAATTGGGCCTCCGACCCGTGGCGATCTCCAGCATCAGAATACCAAAGCTATACACATCGGCCTTCACAGTGGCCGCCGTGAACCCTTCCTTATACTCCGGCGGCATATACCCCATGGTCCCGGCGAATTGCGTGGACACGTGGGACTGCGAGGCCTCGATGGTCCTCGCCAGCCCGAAATCCGCGATGTGCGCCTCGAAATCGGCGTCCAATAGCACATTGCTCGCCTTGATGTCTCTGTGAATGATGGGCGTCGGCAATCCGTGCATATACGCCAATCCACTGGCCACGCCCTTGATTATCTTCATCCTAGTGTCCCAGGGCAGGGGCAGCCTCTCGCCCGAGTTCCTCGACCACGAAAGCTCGCTGTTCTCCGACATGGGGTCGTACAGCCACTGGTCGAGGCTCCCCTTCTCAATGAACTCGTAGACCAAAACCCTATCCGAATTCAAAATACAGTAGCCAAGAATCTTGACGATGTTGGGGTGCTGAAGCTTACCCAAGGTCTCCATCTCGGCCCGGAACTCGCGGAACCCCTGGAAGGCGTCGGGCTCGAGCTTCTTGATGGCGACGGTGCGGCCGCCGCCGCCGTCGGCGAGGCTGGCCTTGTAGACGAGGCCGAAGCCGCCGTCGCCGATGATCTTCTTGGGGTGGAAGTTCTTGGTGGCCTTCCGGAGCTCATCCATGGTGATCTTGATCTTGGAGTCGAAGGAGGCGTTCTCCTCGACGTTGACGGCGGCGAGCTCCTCATCCGGGTTGGAGATCGAGCGGGTCCGGATGCGGGCCTCGCGGGCGCGCTCCAGCCTGCGGCGGCGGCGGTTGCAGGCGAAGGCGAGGAGGACGAAGAAGAGGGAGACGCCGACGAAGCTCGCGGCCGCGGCGACGATTGCCTGGAGGTCAGGGTTCATGTCAGTGAGAGAGGATTCGGGAGCTATGGCTAGATTACGGAAATGGGTTTGAGGAGGAGGAGAGAGAAGTGGACTGAGTATAGAGAGAGAGAGAGGGAGGGGAGGAGGAGGAGGAAGAAGAAGAAGAGGAGGGAGGAGAGCCGCCGTGAACGGGGGTTGCTGCTTCATGGAAGATGAGTCATTCCAGTTGGACTTGGATGAACTAGTCAACGGTCATCTCTACTTGTACTGTACGTTTGATTGATTGTTGACTATGCAACTTCCCTTCTTTCTTTCTTTCTTTTCTTTCGCCCTTTTTTCAATTTCGTTCCCATCAGCAATACGTGTTGGCCTTTGAAAAAGTGCTCGTCCTTTGCTAGCGACCGCATGATCTTTCGGCTTTCCAGGCAGCATCCGGGAAGCAGGGTCAACGTTAGCGTTGGACCGCGCTGCGGGGTCTTACCGTGCTAGTTCGTATCTGAACTTTCTAAGTTATTCTATAAGATCTGTGGATTATAATGTTCGACATGTTCATACCTGTTCACCTTCGAAAAAGTGTTCGTCTTTTGCTAGTCACCGCAAGATTTCTTGTTTTTCAAACAACATCGGTAAAACAAGGTCGATGTTAATATTTGACCACGTTGCAAAATCTTTAAACTTTTTAATTTTATTTAATAAGATCAATTAATTATTGATAAATGTTTAATGTGATTATACGTGTTCACCTTTGAAGAAGTGCTTACCCTTGGCTAACGATTGCAAAATTTCTCAATTTTCCATATAGCATCCAAGAGACAAGATAAATGTTAATGTCGACCAGGCTCTTACCGTGGAGAGTCGATGTGTGCAAAATTGTTTTTGAATTTTTTAAAAGTTACTATCAAGAAAAATCCTAAATTAATACATTTATGATAATTTTAGCTTAAACAAAATCTTGAACCGATACATCTATAACAAATTTATCATCTATTAGTTTTCGTTAAATTTTACCGTCAAATTATTAAGTTAAATAATGGTAAATGAATATATCGATTTCAGATTTTACCCAATTTGTAGTCTTTCATTGTATTAATCTAAATTAATAGAAGCTAATAGAGAATAAATTAGCCATTAATGTACCAGTTTGAAGTTTTTTAGGACGTGAGTAATAACCATTTTATTCTAAAAATCAATTTATTGCTACAAATAAATATTCCTTGGACGAGTTTCAGAGCAAAAATAAGCGTTTGATGACCATAGAAAATTTATATTCCCCAAATAGAAATTCACTTCATAATGATGAAATTTCTCTCTCCCGAATGATGGTGGAAGGCGATTGCAGATGATTGGAGGCGGGTTGCCAATGTCTGGTAACTAGCGTCTGATGGTTGACGTCCAACGACCTATGTCCAACAATTGGCATTTGGCGGCAGGTGGCCGTTGTCTGATGTTTGGTGTCTAGTAGTGGGCGTCCGGCATGTGCACATCCAATGTTCGGGACCGGCTATGGGAGGTGATTACGAACAAATGACAGGCGACCAATAGCGGGTGGCCTACATCAAGCTACTAGTGGCCAATAACAAGTGACTGTTGGGGAGCGAGTGATGGCAAGTGGTGACGAGTGGGCAATCAAGTAGCGGAAAGAAAGAATAATGAGAAGAGTTTTTATTTTTCACTTTTGTTCTAGAAATAAAAAAGTATAATAATTTTACTTTTCATTTCTATTCTAAATCTATTTATTGAGTACAGATTTATTTGAAATAGAAAAATGAAATTGCACGACCAAATGGATTTTTATTTTAAACACATTCTCGAATCGAAAATAGAAAAACAAAAAAAAATTATTATCATATGCACCTTTAGTAATCAAAATTAATTTGAAGTAAAATTATTACAAATATATCAATTTGAAATTTTTCATGACATTTACCGATTTTTTAATTTATTTGATGCAATCTTTGGATAATTGGTGAATATTCAACGTAATCCTTTGTTTTGCTCCAATGACAAACTAGATATTATCTGATGACATGAATTATTATATCGGATTTTAAAAAGAATTTCTCACTTGGATAATCCTCGTGTGACTTATAAGCCACCTAAGCAAATTTCGTTAATTGGAATTAACAAAAGGGCGACATTAAACATTTTCGGATAATATATGGACTAGTTCAAAAATTTACTAGTAGTTCGAGAACCATATTGAATAAATTATAAGTTCACGAAACATTATGCATTGTGGCAAAATTCATGAATTGTTCGTGTCATTTTCCCATTAAGATATACCACATAATAAGTCAATTTTGATGTGATATAAGTATTTAACTGTATCAATTCATTTGATGTGACTACGATTCGAGAAAAGTTAGTGTGTTAACACGGCACAATCCACATAATATGATCAAACAATGGATTAACAAGTCTAACATGGTTGCATGACCATCTACCGACACGAGCTTAACAAAAAAACATACTCAATGTGTTGTAAAATTAATTTACATATTATAATAACCGTAACCGCATCGTCAAATCAATTTTTCTTTTAAAAAAAGAAAAGTGTCCATGGTCAATATAATACCATCAATTTAAAATCTTAGAAATAAAGGACATGGAACAAATAAGCATTTAAATAGTAATATATAAACGGGTCACATAACAATCATGTTGACACTAACTCTTTAGTTTGAATGAGTCGTATGGATCAATTGCATGTTTGGTTTGGTTAGTCCAACGGAACACGACGTGATCATTAATCACGCCTCGCAGGTCACCGGTCAGCACGAAACTGACCTGAGCATAGTTATGTTAGCATGTCGTGCGAGTTATGTTAGCATGTCGCATTAGGAATCGCGACTTCTAAAGTAGTCGAAGCAATAGTAGCCCACTAGCTACCGCGTATGGGCTCAAAGGTCACTTTGGGCCCAAACAAGAGTCGGTAAACAAAACTCCCAAAAGGGCCGAAAAGCCCATCGGGCAACACGAGATGTCCCAAGGTCGAGGAAGCAATGGAGCTCCCGTGGAGTAGTCGAGCCCAAAAAACTTGATCCACAAGTCCAACAGTTTGAGTAGCTAGTTAAGGCCCGTAAAGAAAACAATCTTCCACCGAATTGGTAGTACAAAAGCTCTTTTGAATTTGCTTGATTTTAATGGCACTTTATGGGATCTTATGTCTAATTATCCTCGGTATCGAGTAAAGTTTCTTTGACCCCCCAAAAAAGAAAAATTATGTTGGGAAATTGCACAGGACTTCGCCGCAAAGTTCCACGTCGATCGGAAATCAAATTGGTTCGAAGTTAAAAAAGATGTGCAATTTTAATATGAAATTCTTGCTTTGGTCTTTTTTTTTTTTTTTTTTTTTTTTTTTTGTGAAACTCTATGTTGTTTATCTTCTATTTGTGCAAAACTTATCGCATCATCCTTTCACATCAACATGGTTGAGTGTGTTGATGATGGATGTAATTATGCATCACGAATGATGGGGTACTCTGTCATGCAAATTGTAATGACGAGGGATTTGATTGCACGATCAACATGAATTAGTCTAGATGACTAATATGGAATATCCTCCAAACTGTCCTTGGATTCCTAGTTTTTTAGATGCCGGCTCATGGGGTTTGAGCTTGATTTTTTCTTTTCTTTTTTAATCTCGAAGAATGCTTCCAGCATTTATTAAATACCCAGCAAAGGTTAATCATAAATTTGGAGAAGTTATTGCTAAATTTAGAGTGGAGCAGCGTACTTACATTTGGAACAGTATGTTTCCCTTATATACATAACTTGAACCACAAGCAAAGGGATTACGTACTTGCGGCATGCTTGGAACATCGCAACATCCAAAGTTTTGCAGAAGCCATCGCTATCGATATTACGAAGAAATATTCCAATCAAATAAAGAAACTTCTATTATTAAGGCATTTATGTTATTTTTATCGAGGCGTGGTCAAAATTAAACCTTGGTTAGTTAAACGTATTTTATTATTTGTTACGGCGGATGATTCGCAAGGGGTTGTACAAGAGGAATGCATTTTCTTTTAATGAGAAACATTTCATTTTTTATGGTGACCATTAAAATAATGTGATGAATTCTGTACAATCTTTTTAAATTAATTTCGGTGGTTGAATCAATGCCCTCCAATATTCCTCATAGGCATTTTTTAACAAGAGAGGGAGGATTACCATATATTAAAAAGGGGGAAAAGACATAAAATAAAATTATTGTCTAGACCTTAATACGTCCTTAAATTACTACATCCAAACTCTATGATATAAATTTGACATCTTTGAAACACGACACATAAAAATAGGGAATCCCGCGATCATGTCAATCCACTGAAATTGCTTGACAGGCGGGGCGATCTTCATCGGAGCTTTTAGACTCCTAGATTGTGGGGAGGTGTAATCTTTAACCACCATCAAAGATCCGCGACACGTCCCGGTTAAGGTCACAGAGAAAACGAAAAGGTGGTAATAAGCTGGAGGGATTACTTTAATTTCCTCCTTTTGTCGTTTGAAAATTTTGGGAAGCACAGTATCTTGCCATTCCAGAGCACTACTACCCTCTCTCTCTCTCTCTCTCTCTCCTCCCTTTTTCAAAATCCCAGAAATCTCACCAGCTCACGCACCGAAAAACGAAGAATCACTCCCTCCCCCCTTTCTCTCTCTCTCTCTATCTTTTTCTGTGTGGCTGCTTCAGTGTGGAGTGCGGCGCTTTGGATTGGGGCGTGGGAATTGGAATTGCGAATCGGAGGATGAGCGCTCGCGGGCGCCGAATCTGCGCTCCCTCGCCGGCCTAGAGGAGGCGTCGTGCCTGGACGGAGCCGGTGACCCCTTTCTTCCCCTCCATGGCCAAGCGCGTGTACGAAGCCTGGAAGGCGAAAAACGTGAGTGCTCTCCCGACTCTGACTCTCCTCGCTCGCTTCTTCTTGGGTTCTTGTCCCGTGCTCGCAATTAGGTCGAGATGCGCTTGTTCTCTTTTCTTTCTGGGCGCGTGCGGATTTCTGGGGAGGATGGGGGGGGGGGGGGTTGGGGGGGGATTAGGTCTTCGCGTGCCGTTTCGAGTCCGGTCGTTGCGGGAGCGCTTGCGTCCTTTGATGTTGTTTTTCTTTTGTATTTGAGGGAAATGGCGGGGGTGGGTGGTGTTTGATTTTGGCTTTGTGGGTGGCTGAATGCTTCCGGTTCATTTGCCTTTTCTTTGCCGCGGGGGTGCTTTCGAGATGATGATGCTGCTCCGAGAAACAGTGGGGGAACTCTGGGTGCTGATGTGACTTGTCTTAGTTATAGTGGGATGGGTTCTTTTTTAGCTGAGAATTGGAGGAAAGGGGAAGAGACGGATATTCCTGGTTCTTCGTTCCCTTCTGGCTTCTGGCTGTGTCTGGTTACGGTAGGTGAATTGGTATTGAGACAACGCTGGTGCAGTGCCGGTTTTGCTGGATGGAGAGGATGAAGAGAGTAACTGGATGTTCCTTGTCATTTATTACAGTCATCCTACATAGGAAGGAGGCAGGATTACAGCATAATCCTACTCTTAATAATGGACAATGTTGGGTCTAGCCGGTCACTCAGCCTGTTTCGTGAAAAATGCGCTAGGAAAGGTTACCTTTTGTTGGTATAGCTGTTGAAATTTTACTTGTATTTGGATAAGTTGCCTTCATGTCTTGGATGCTTAAAGTCATTGGTTTGACCCATGTAGAAGGAAATATTGTGGAGGCTGAATTAAAATATTGGAGCTGACGGTTCAGGAATCGTCTCTTAAGCAAAGTTGGGACCAACAAGTTGAATACAGAGAGAGAGAGAGAGAGAGAGCGAGAGAGAGAGAGAGAGAGAGATCCATATTGAGGTTCGTTTACCAGTAAGTAATGCAGCTTCTTAGCAGCACATTACAGCTTGCAAATATTTCTTGTGTAGCTAGGCTGGGACCATGTTTGAGAATGAAAAAGGTGATTGGCACTTGATTCAAGCATTTGTAAATGCTTCCTTCTAGTTTCCCAGAAACAATTTCCTGTGTACATCTGTTTTATTATCTTGCTGTGTTTTGCCACTCCTTTCTCCTCTTGTAATGCCCCAGGTAACTTAAATAAAGCTGCATTTCTGGATCTTTCTTCTTAAGCCACTCTAGATTAGGAGCCTTAGTCTAGACATGGTTGGATGCCAGTTGCTCGGATCTTAGAGAAGGTGTGCCCATTTTACCAGAACCAAACACTTTTTGTTCGTCAGGGACCTTTAATGAGTGTTCTGCAGTTACTTTGTGCCAGTAGCAAACTATTATTATGAAAAAAGCTCCTGCATAACAGGTGTATTGGCAAGGTCTAGAGAGTTCTCAGGTGGTTTGCTGTTGGTGGTCTGTAATCTATGTGATATAGAGGAAGTGGTCAGCTGTAATTTTGCAGTACTTGGGATTCTGAAGCCAGTTAACACAAGCGTGGTTTTTCAATTATCTGTTAAAAATTGGACAAGGACAAAAGGAACGATTCAGACTGACCTCGCCATTATGATCAATAAAGCTTCTTTAGCTTCGGAAATTGTTTGCTCTTCCAAAAATCCTTTCAAAATAATAATTACATTAAGACAGGCATCATCATCCAAAACTTAACAAAGGTTTTTTTTTTTCCCCCCGTTTTCAAAGTTTCGGAGGGAGAGTAATTGGTAAGAACTAAAAGTTGGCCTAAAGCCAAGAATTTTGAGTTACCTTTTTCATGATTCTGAAGGGGGTCTTCTAGAAAGAATTAGTGAAGTCATGAAGTATTCTGTAAACTTAACGGTGTTTTCTTTTTCCTCTAGACTTTAGATTATGGGAAGATGAGGTTATGGGGGCAAACTAGTAAACGTGCCTTTACAAATTGATAATAAGCAATGGATATTTGCATTGATGCCTGAAAGAACTAATATAAGTGGAAAATATTTGGGGGGCAGGCATATGCATTAAACTAGCTCTTTGTGAGCTTCATGCAGTTCTCAAATTCATTGTGCAATTCCTAGGGTTTGCTTGTCTTTTTTATCCTTCCCCAGTCATCCATGCTGGACATTGGTACACTTTTGATTGGAAAACCATGTCTAGTGTTTACTGCTATGAAGTCTGACCAATTGCCAACACGAAGTCGTGATCAGCTATGGACTTTATTCTGGTGCAAAAATTGGTGGGTCATCATTGTTGACAGTCATATAACTAAACTTGTCAAAATGGATTATAGACGCATTTCTTAACCCATATTTGATGGGCTAGATTGTTACATGGGTTAGTTATGTTTAGTAAATGAGTTATAAATGGGTTTAGGCTCAACTCTAAGGGTCATAAATGGGTTTAATATAGGTGTTTAATGGGTTCACAATTTATTAAGACCCAACCCATCTTTATGAATCTCCCTCGACCTCGCGCTCGCTTACTTTGTACTTTCACCTTAGTTTGGGTGTGAATTTTCCTAGAAGTGTTTTAGTAATATGGATCGGGGTGGGTATGAGTCATTAGATTTGTATTGCATGAAAATATGTCAAAATAAGTTGAATGGGTTAGTTTAGGTCGGAGCATTTTGACCCAAACCAGACCAGACTCACTGGTTTGATAGGTCTATATATAGCTACCACCTAGTGAGGCCGCCTTTGTCTCTAATTGTTGCTTAGAATGGAGTTTTGTGGAACTTGGGATTTGTGATTATGTGGAGAGGCTGACTAATCCTAGCATTTTATCAAGACCACAGATGTTATTACTAAGATGAAAAACGAAGGCAAGTAATTATGTACACACATGCATATGTACTTCTCTCTTTCTTGATTCTTTTTGGAGAAGACATGTGCATATCTTTCATAAAACTACTGGGCTTGCAGTCACCTGCCTTGTGTGTGGGGGTGGGGGTAGGCTGTGAGAATTGCAAAATATTGAGGAAGTACCCATGTTATCTCAAAAATATCCAGACTTTTCACTGGAGAAGTAGACATGGGCATCTGCTGGCAAATCCTGAGGTAGGGTTGTCTTGATTTGTTCTTGCAACTTAAAGCAGAAGGGCTTTTGTGCATAGAATCTTATGAACGGAAACTCTCTTAGAGCCCCTTGACAGAAGTCTGATGCTAGTTAAAAGGGGCACAATGTATGTAGCGATAAAAGAATTTAAGTTGATAGGAGTGTTGCAACACCTTCTCAGCAAGCAGCAACTACAATTACTAAACAGACTAAAAGCTTAGCAGTACTCACTATCCCTATGTTGGCAACTTATTTTATTAGAGCTGCTGTTTGAGTGGCGAAAATATGGGAACTTTGTGGATCTAAAGGGAGGAGGGACTATTGAAAGATTTATATTGACATATTTAGATGTAGTTTATGTTTGGGATGTCTCAATTGTGTTCATTGGTAATTTGCTTTAGCACCTATGAATCGGACCAACTTATTGACATTGACTAGCCTTCGTAGTTGTAAGTGTTGTCTCAGCCCTCTAAGTAGCTGATTGGCACCAAGGCCATGATTCTTTCTGCTTTAATCATCAGGTGCAGGTTATTGTTCGATTATGCAAGCCTGTTATTAGTCAGCAGAAATTTTATTGAGTGCATTGGCGGTGACTGTTAAGCATGAAATATCGGGCAGGATTCCTAATTAGAGGAGGCATCTCTACACTGGTACTTGCACAAAATTGATGTTTAGGTTTTGTCGCTGCCATGTCTCCTGTCTGCCAAAGGGAAAAAAAAAAAAAAACAGAAAGATAAAAAAGGAGTAGTTTTGCCTATGTGGGCACAGGCACATGCCCCTGTTATTCCCTAAAAGTTGGCACCAGCATGTCAGGTTTATGTAGTTTTACAACTAAAATGTTTCTCCTTGTTATTCATTTCCTCCTTGTGTGATTTTTTTTATTTTATTTTATTTAAAATTATCTCTAGCCAGGTTTTTAGATTGAGGTGCGAGCTTTCATTCTTGAGCTATGTTGTTGATGTTGCTGGACTTTATAGTACTTGTGCCACATGCTATTTTATTGCTTTGGAAAATTTTTCTATTGATATTTGGTGTTTTTCTGTTGTCCTCTCTTCTGGGTTATGCAGAGGTTCATTCTTGGTGGGAGGTTGATATTTGGACCAGATGCGAGGTCATTACTTGTGACATTAGCACTTATTATAGTTCCAATAGTCATCTTTTGCATATTTGTTGTGAGGCATCTTCGCCATGAATTTTCTTCACACAATGCTGGATATGCAGTGCTGGTGGTAGCAATTGTCTTCACAATCTACGTGAGTCCCTCTGCCTGAACCTGGCACTTAAGATTACAGAACCGTTCCATCTGATTGCTTCGTACTGTTTCAATAGTTCCATGTAGACCATGAGTGTAGAACGAGATTACTCTGAAGATGTTTCCTGCCCAGTTACTGGGTGGGGAGGCTACTTTACTTTCTTTAAACGCAGTGTTGATGGCCATGCCATCATTATACTTGGACGTTTAATTCTCTTTTATCATGAATTAGATGTCTGTAGTTCAGTTTGTGAGTAGATTATATAGCTACGGAAGGAGAAAATATGACGACATCCTTCCTCTTGTTTCCGTCATCTATTGAAAAATGGCCCTCTGAATGGGCTCTATTATCCAACCAAAAAAAAAAAGATGGGCTCTATTAATGTGTGTTCACCTCTGTATCCTTTTATGTCTCTCAATTCTTCTTGGTACTTAAGATTTTTTTTTACATAAATTTTTGTTATGCCTATTATGGTTAGTTGAGACATTTCTTATTGTAATTGCAAAGTTGATTTTGATAGGTGTTGCTGCTTCTTTTTCTTACCTCAGCCCGGGATCCTGGTATAGTCCCCCGGAGTGCACATCCACCGGAAGAAGTATTTCGCTATGACCCCTCAGCATCGGTTGAAATTGGGGGAAGACAAACGCCTAGCCTTCAGTTTCCTCGCACGAAAGATGTTACGGTCAATGGTGTTACTGTGAGAGTGAAGTACTGTGATACGTGCATGCTGTATCGACCTCCTCGTTGTTCTCATTGCTCTATCTGTGACAACTGCGTTGAGCGTTTCGATCATCATTGCCCTTGGGTGGGCCAATGCATTGGATTGGTATGCTATTATGAACTCGGGGCTTTTATATGTTCTTCATATGCCTCTTGGTTGTGGTTAATGCTAATAATCAGTCACACTTTTGAAAATTATGCTTGCCTAACTGATTGTTGCCTTTTTGCTGCTGCAGCGCAACTACCGTTTCTTCTTCATGTTTGTATCTTCATCAACTCTTCTGTGTATCTATGTTTTTGCGATGTCGGCTTTCTACATTAAGGTTCTGATGGATAAACATCACGGTACAGTTTGGAAGGCAATGAAGGAGTCACCTGCCTCTGTCATACTTATGGCTTACTGTTTTATTTCTCTATGGTTTGTCGGTGGACTCACGGGCTTCCATTTGTATCTTATAGGGACAAATCAAGTAAGTCCCATGCACCTTTTATACAATCTGAGAGGGATCATGTCATTTAATTGGTTGTCTCTTGCACATTATTTCTTAGCTCCTTTAGTTCCATCTCTTGGATTGAATTGGTGTTGTTAAAGTTTTCTTTAAATATTTCTTCATTCGCCATTATTCCTTATGTTTGCTCTCATCTTATGTCTTATTTCTGGTTACAAGCTGTTCGGTTTCCAGCACTATAGCTGGGATAGTATACTTTCTTGGTTTTGTTATACCAAAAAATACCCTGAAGTAATGTCTTTTGTTTGAATGTGACTATAATAGACTAGCAAATCAGTGAAGCGTGAAAAGAACTTCTAGTATCGTCATATTTTTTAATCATAGAGGGGCTGAGTAGTCATTCCATTTTGAAGTATTGGATAGTTTATCTGCTATGGAATTTGAAAGTCTGAAGGTTCAATGAAGAATTAGGGTGTTCTTTATGATTTGTTTTATGGTGAATTTCTGTGTAGAAAACTAAGTTTTCTGCTGTCCATCATTCGCGATATTAGGAAGGATTCGATATTTTTGCTGATGTGATGTATTAAATATCTTTAGCCTGAACGAGACTTTGGTGCATATTTTCCATTGTGATTAAGGCCCTGACAAATCTTTTCTTATGAGCACTTCCATGCATCCTTTGATCTTTCGTTGCAACTCTTTAAGGCTACCTTTCTCTGTTTCCGAAAAGGATTTATTGGCCATTTGCTTGTAAATTAAGATGTCTAACTTCATACCCGTGCGAACATGATTTCAGCTTCTAAATAGTGCTTTCTTCTGATTAATCAAAAAACACTTGATTTTCCAGACAACATATGAGAATTTCCGGTACAGAGCAGAAAACAGGCTCAATGCCTATGATCGAGGGTGCTTCAGTAATTTTCTTGAAGTCTTCTGCACGGAGGTAAAGCCGTCAAGGAACAATTTCCGAGCTTTTGTCCAAGAAGAGGTGCACAGACCTGTTTTACCCAGTGAACGAGGAGCAGAATCAGAGATGGAAGATTTAGGCGCAAATCCACGCCCAAAGGTGGAGGATGATGATTTGGACATTGGTGAAGATCTTCTCAAAATCTCCCAGCGTCGCAATATCGAACTCGATCAAGATGTTCAAAGTAGAGGAAGCAATGGAACTCCAGAAAATAGTATGATGGTGGACTCCCCTATGGCTTCAGGTCATCGAGCTCCAACCATTAAATCTGAAAATCGGCACTCAAGTTATGTGAGAAGTGGGAGTTGGGAAATTGCACCTGATGTCCTTGTGAATTCCACATTCGCGGAGAGAAGCTACACTCCCTCAAGCGAAACACGCTTGTAATTGGGTGTCTATGATTGGCTTGAAACCAAAATGAAACTTTGACCTCAAGTTGAAATTTGGCGTCTTTCTGGTGCAGTCATTTCAGGTCCGAATTCTGATATTTAGCTTCCTTTTGTTTCAGTTCTTTTTGTGTGCTATATATCTTCCTCTGAGCAGTTCAATAGGAATGTTTGAATAGTGTCTTCTCGATTTGTTGCTTTCTCCTGGCACGTTTGTCTGCCCCCGCAGATTAAATTTGTATTGCTGGCTATATTGCTTCTGTATATAACCAGTGTTCTAGGCACTTGAAATCTGTGCTTTCTATCTGTCCAGACTGCTCAGTTGCATTCCCCATTTTCGTCCGATGCCAAACTAGACTTGCACTCTCTTGCTCTTGGTTGAAGATAAAAAGCTGGGCAATGGTCTTGGTAAATGTTAGAACTCAGAGGCCATCTTTTGACTTGCATTGGTCATTAGCAGGGATCAACTTTGGAATGTTCAAATTTATCTTCGCACGTCCTCAAACGAGTATTTTCCCGATCCACACTTGCGATCATATGATGGAAAGGTTGCAGAAGCAAATCGCTTCATACACTGAATGTTGCTTCTTGATCTCTTTAGTCGGTGATTGCAGCTTTGGTTGGAATTCCTCGAAGAATTGGTATCATCATGTTCACTTTTAGGTCTTGCTTTGATATTTGGCAATAGTGCGATAACATGTTGAACGTGGCCAGGCGTTATAGCAAAAACCTGGAACTGTTGGGTCGATTCCGAGAAAGCTTATTCATTCTATGAGGCTTACAGATTTTATATGTTTCTTTAGTGTATGAGCGGTTCATAGCTTCGGGTTCATCCCTTGATCATTTGCTTCCTTCCCATTAACTTTGGAGCTATACAAGCTTATAGATTTGAGGAGAGGTACTACACCATTGAAGATTTTTGCTCCTTCACATACCGTACATTAATGAAGTTATATACGCAAGTGTTATCATGAAATTGTTTCTCCTATACACTAATCCAGGAAAATGTAGAGGCACTGTCTTTAAAGTACATCTGAAATCTGACTCATGGCATGCGTAATATCGATCGGTTGTCGCTTATTCAATGAATCAACTCAAAGATGGATCAACAGGTTGCGTTGATATTACACCTTTGATTGAGCGGAAAAGACAGTCTGTAACTAGAGATGATGAAGATCCTGGCTCGTTCGGTTTGGGCCTAGTTTGTGCATTAATTTAGCCTAAAAATGGAAAAAGTGTGAGCTATCTTGGATCTCGGTTTTCAGGTACCTTGCACCTCTCTAAAAGGATACACGGAAATGAAACATCACCTTTGTATCTGGTATCTTTAAACGGATATGAATAATCTGAGGAATTTCTTAACCAATCCAATCTTATCGTGTTCAGCTTTGTTTTAGCTACCGAGTCCAACGTGAGTGCTGGATGCTGAAACAGGACAGGCTTGTTATATTGGTCACAGTTTAAGTTAAAATAGATACCATCAAACATAATTTAACACCTAGTTCTAGATGCTTAAGACCCAATTATCATCCACAAATAGACAGACAAATCTTTCTTTGCTGTTGTTAGGTTGTGGTCATATAGTTATCCAGTATCTTTGAGAGGATATGAATAATTTGAAAAACCTTTTACCCAATCCAGTATTCGGTTTTGTTTTGGCTACCAAGTCCAACTTAAGTGCCAAACACTAAAACATGACTGGCTTGTTATAATGGTAACAGATTTGAGTTAAAATAGGGACAATTAAACATTATTGAACACCTAGTGCTAGATGTTGAAGACCCAATTATCATGCACAAAGTACCAATCTTTCTGTGCTGGAGTTAGGTTGTGGTCATTGAGAAATCATCTAAACGAGGCAAAGACCCTCCTCAGATTCTGCCTCCTTTTTCTCAAATTTTGGAACCTGTCATCTTTGGTTCCCCGAAACGTAGCATCCCGCCACCTGATTAAACCTCTATCCTTGACCTAACTCCTAACCACTAGACATCATTTGGCGCTTTCCTAGGCCACGATTATAGGACTCCCCTTGGTGAAATAATTCATCCTCCAAATGTCAGATGCAGCCTTCAATGACCAACAAGATTATGAGAGACAAATTCCATAGATTAAAAAAACATAAAGATACCATTTCATCACGTCAATCAAGTAACCATGGGAACGTGGGCTTTCCGCGCTTTCCGACAGTATGAACCAACGCACTTTCTTGTCTGTGAACCAACAGCTTTGAGTTATGCCCATTGTTTATTCAAGATTTAATCTGTAGAGCATCTTTCGTTGTTCGTCCCGTTTTAGACTTCTCAAAGGGTAAATTCTTTTCATACGACTGTAAACTAGCACTAAGCACATCCTTTTTATCTGTCCATATATAGAAAATCATTACAAATAAACAATTATTTATCTGTTAGCGTGCACCCTTTTCATATTTTAATGACAACCCTCTAAGCGAATGACGCACTTTGCATCCACCTAGGCGTCATCATCATCATAACGCGTTTCCTCGGCCCAACATATATCCATTCCAAAAATTGAGCCGCATCATCCACGTCTACAGAATAATCATAGTACTCCTGACAATCGAAACTACGAGCATGCTATCTGAACACGAACTCCGTCATCGATTCCCGCACACCGAGTCAAAGGCCGTCGAGATAACACCACTGAGCAAAGACCACGTCAAAAGACAAGAAGGATCCACCTTCCCAGAAACGGTAGGTAAACCACCAATCGACCCACCACGACCCTTGATCGAGCCTCATCGGCAAAGTCGAAATTCCACCCTTTCGGAGTCGCAAGGCGCACAGTTTTGAGCACGTGTTCCGATGGCTCTTGATCAACGACGACTCGACACGTCGATGCCCTTTTTTGTGCGATCCCACGGGAGTTTGCCTAACTTTCTTAGATGTTTCTCGGCCCGACCCTAGATTCTGACGAGTCCTTGAGCAATGTCGTCTGTCGTCCCTTTGAGGATTATTATTAGCACAACACGTGGTGATATGGGTCGGTTTGGATCGACCTCGGGCATCTGACCTGGTCCCCAAGGCTAACGTAAGCTTTACTTCAGGTGCCGCGTGGCATCTTGATTTCGGCGACAGAATGGCCGTGCATTTCGGGACAGGAAGTGGACAAGAAAAAGGGGGTAGCTGTGCTTACCTATCTATTCACACCCCAAATCGTTTCAAGTTTAGAGATAAAAAATTTGGATGGAGACACGTTTTTCATCTACAGTTGGGAGAAAGAGCATCTTTATTTTAATTAATCCGGAAAAAAAGGTATGTGGTGGCACTTCTGGGGGATATTTATAGTCAGTATAGGAAGCATGTTCACATGCAAAATGCATGAGAATAAGGATGTTTCATGAGATTAGTATTAGCATTTCGGGAATTTACCTACTTAAACAAAATGCCAATCTGGCATAGTTAAAGGGTTATTTTCGTGAAGGGGGCTGACTCGTTTATCACACGATAAGGATTGGTCTTATGCAAATTGACCCGCTTGATCTTGTTGAGATACAAATTGACTCTGATTAAGTTGTTAGCATGTCATTATTAAGTACGTTGCTATTAAACATGTTTTAACATCCTTAATATTGGCATCATATGACTTTTTTACCCAAAAGAATTATATAAAATAGCACACATACTAAGAAGAATAAGAGAAAAATTGAAACATATTTGAGCACGCAAACATTTAGAACATCATAATCAAGAAAGCTTTGAACTTTTGTTTTTAGTTTTGATGTGGAAGTGATCTTATGTGTTCATTCTATTGTGAAGCACGCGAATGCAGGTCAATGTGTTGTGTGGACATAATTGTTAAATGTGTGTATCATGTGGTGTTCGTCTCCGTGATGCATTCCATAATGGTACTAATCATATCATCTCATGCGAAATGTTTGAATTAGCTAACCTAATATGCGCTTCTTTTGACAGTGTCATTAACATGACACGACTCAAATTGCCAAACCAACGGCCATGAATGCCTCTGACTTCTCCACTTCCTTACACATACCTCATTATATAGATTAAAATATAATCATCACTACAAATTTTTAAGTTTTTTTCTTTTTCTAATTTGGGCACGGTCAAAAAATCTTTCGAAGCCATTAACCAGTTGGTTGATCGATAACATAAAGATGTAAAAATTTATAAATCACTATCAGCCGTTTCAAAAACTTAAACTATTAGATTACATAATGATTTAATATTCAAATATTCCAACAAAAGTAATTTTCTATTAACAGGGTACATGTTGGTATCCGACTGATCTCCATTTAAATTTGGCAGTCTTCCCCATCTCACGCAAATTGGAGAATTACTGGAGGCATATGATCCATGTTCTTGAAAGTGGCCCCAAGAAATTGCGCGAGGTTGGTGTGATTCGAATTTACACGTCGATTGAGGTGGACGAGTGCGTTCTTCACTTGAGCAAGCTTATATCTTATTAAAGGGGCGTCTTCAACTGGAGACTCGTGGTGTGAACAGGACACGCATCGTGTTAGTTGCTAACCAAAGCTTTTCCTTTAGAAAAAGCTAGCATGTCGCCGCACGTTTCCCATTTGCTAGTTTGCCAAAGCACTCGATCTCCCTCCTTTGCTCCTTTTCCTTTTTCATACTGTAAGACCGACACGATCGTTCAGATCTCATGGCAAGAAAAGGGCCACGTTCGATGCTAAAAAAAATTCGTTTGCGGTCCAAAAGTTCCATCTGCCCAAGGGAGAATTCGACTCATAATTTTTGTCTAAGATGGACCCACACGTTACATCATTGAGTCCATTTCGTCAGCACGTATCTCATTCTCCTCGTCCACGACTTCGGACCTACTACACACCGACGAACGGGTCGCCGTCGAAAAAGCGAATCGTGGGACTCGTCAAATCTAGCGGCGCTTGTGGGTCAAGCTCGCATACATTGTATGTGCCTCATGCTCTCCTTGGAAATAGATTCTAAGGAGCTCGCGCAGCATCGCTCGTGAGCGCGGTTTGTCGAGAGGAAAGAAGAGCAAATGGTTAAATTTATGTGCACAGTCCGAGACAAAGTACACTAAAATCATTTAGATGGGGAATTAACATAAATGATTCTTGAATTTTGATTTAATGTGCAATGTAATTTCTCAACTTTTAATTTATTCAATATAATCTTTGAATTTTAATTTAATGTACAATATAATTCTTAGACTTTTGGTACATATTTTATTTAATCTCTAAAATGTTCAATATTATTCGTAATCTTAAATTAGTGAAAATGATATTGAATATTTTCATAAATTTCATGGACTACATTGAATGTATATAAAAAATTTAAGGATCACATTGGATAAATTAAAAATTCAGGATTTCGATTGGATATTTGGTTATAAGTCTGGGATCATTTGTGTTGTTATTCATATAATTAGGTCGAGCAAGACCAAAAAGTGTAATATATTATAATGAATAAGAAAAGAGGACTAGCTGAAACAAATCCCGATGACTAAAAAAAGTCTTTGCGTGTAAAAGTAGTGTGCACGGGAAAAAAACATCATTCTCATCCCGAAAGAGTACTAAACAATGCTCTGAAAACCGTCACCCCTCCAAAAGAATGATTCTAAATAGAAATGAAAATAAAAAAACCGAATTTCAACTGGTTGATGAATGGTTATGACTTGAATCCGATGACGGCGGCGGCTCCAAGTCTTCCCCGCCGCTTCCCTGGCTGTGCGGGGGCCGCGGCGGCGGAGGCCCGAAGTATCCTAACGGGGGCTGCTGAGGGAAAAACAGAGGAAATGAAGAAGAAAACGAAGAAGCGCCACTAAAACCAGATGATGACGAAGACCCGTATAAGTCTGATGAAGGAAAAGAAGGAGGCGGCGGCGGCGGCGGAGATGGAGAAGGCAATGATAACGACGACTGTGAAGAAGCCATCTGCGAAGAATACATCATTTGCTCCATCAAGCTCGCAGGTTGATGATGATGCCCTTGAAGAAGCTGAGAGTACTCCCAGTAGTCTCCCAAATTGAAGCCTTCAGATCCTCTAGGATATAGCGGGACCGCCCCCGCAGACGGAGGAGCTAGCTGACCCGCTGCCATCGCCGGAGGAGCGGAGCCGGGGGCGAGGGTCAGGGCGGCGGCGGCAGGGGAACCGTAAGTCGGGACGTTGGGCGGGATGACTCTGACGTTTTCAGGGAAGTTGAGCTTGGCACGGTTGCCGCGGAACCGGAGGGCGGCCTCGTCGTACGCCCGGGCGGCGGCCTCCGCCGTGTCGAAGGTTCCTAGCCAGACCCTTGCGGCTTTTTGGGGGTCGCGGATCTCCGCCGCCCATTTCCCCCACGGCCTCTGCCTCACTCCCCTGTATCTCCTCCTCCTCTCTCCGCCCTCAGAGGGCGGCGGGCCCGCTCCAGAAGGTGGCGGCGGGACGGTGGAGGTGGCGGCGACAGTCGTTGCCTGGAGTCCTGTATAGAGAAAGGACATACGCGTTTTCGTCACCGGCAATTCTCGGAAGCTCACGTTCTACGTGAGGCAGAGGCACATTTTTAATTTTCAAAAAAGAAACGTGGGAATATCAATCTAATAGTTAAAAAATAATTAAAATAATAAAGATATACACTTGTCATTACGTTATTTTTAATATCGTCTATGTCGGAATAATGGTTAGCATCATATTTAGTATAATGAACTACAACTATTTTGTTATCTTATCATATACACACCTTAATGGTTTATATTTCTTGAAAAATCGAACCGAATTGAGCAAATGACACCTCTAATTATGGCATATTGACATTTTTGTTAATCACGGTATTAATTATCTTGTAACTCAATCCCACTTTCAAAGCAAAGATGAGCACTCGACTCAATTTAATTCTTGTTCATCATCTTGAAAAAGACTAATTCTTGAAATGCACTGATGGTCCGTTGGAATCTATAAATGAATAAAGATAAAAAGCTATCTAATTACATCGTGATAGCATTATCCTACCTAGAAGTCTTCAAATGTATTGCACCCTTGAAAATATTATAGTGTTTCAATTTTAATATTAGTGTATCATGTCACTGATCGATAGGGAAAATAATTTAGTACCGTTGTATAGATGTCATGTCTAAACCTTTTATTTTCTTCAATCGAAATAAAAGAATGGCTGCAAAAGAAGATGATCTTGACTAGCCAACTCATGCAAAGTTAGAAAACCTAGAGATGGCCGTCATAGCTCATCGCTAGAAAAGTGGTTGGGTAAAACAAAGTAATCGCTTCATGCCATACTAAATACAATGTATAGGTTCATATAAGTATGATATGAAAGCAGGGGAAGAAAATGAGCCTTGTGGCATATACTGAAATTTAGCGTTTAGGGTTTAGAAAATGGTGAAAACCCAGGTCCAAGCAAACCCTAGCGCTCAAAGATGAAGGATGAACACAAAAGCAAAGGAAAGAAAGAAAAAAGAAGAAGAAGAATTAGTGATGAGGACTGCTAGATCCATCTAAGAAGTATCTATACAAGCATCGTTGATCTTATGATAAGTTGCTTAGATTTTAGGGGTAAACCTCGAGATCCAAGCAAACCCTAGTGCTCAAAGACGAAAGATGAACACAAAAGCGATGGAAAGAAAGAAAGAAAAAGAAGAAGAATTAGTGATGAGATTGCTAGTTCCATCTAAGGAAGTATCTATACGAAAATCATTGATCTTATGATAAGTTGCTTAGATTTTAGGGGTAAACCTCGAGATCCAAGCAAACCCTAGCGCTCGAGATGATGAAAGATGAACACAAAAGCAATGGAAAGAAAGTAAGAAAAAAGAAGAAGAATTAGTGATGAGGATTGCTAGATCCATCTAAGGAAGTATTTATACGAACATCATTAATCTTATGATAAGTTGCTTAGATTTTAGGGGTAAACCTCGAGATCAAGCAAACCCTAGCGCTCAGAGATGATGAAAGATGAACACAAAAGCAATGGAAAGAAAGTAAGAAAAAAGAAGAAGAATTAGTGACGAGGATTGCTAGTTCCATCTAAGGAAGTATCTATATGAATATCATTGATCTTATGATAAGTTGCTTAGATTTTAGGGGTAAACCTCGAGATCCAAGCAAACCCTAGCGCTCAGAGATGATGAAAGATGAACACAAAAGCAATGGAAAGAAAGTAAGAAAAAAGAAGAAGAATTAGTGATGAGGATTGCTAGATCCATCTAAGGAAGTATTTATACGAACATCATTAATCTTATGATAAGTTGCTTAGATTTTAGGGGTAAACCTCGAGATCCAAGCAAACCCTAGCGCTCAGAGATGATGAAAGATGAACACAAAAGCAATGGAAAGAAAGTAAGAAAAAAGAAGAAGAATTAGTGACGAGGATTGCTAGTTCCATCTAAGGAAGTATCTATATGAATATCATTGATCTTATGATAAGTTGCTTAGATTTTAGGGGTAAACCTCGAGATCCAAGCAAACCCTAACTCTCAAAGATGAAAGATGAAAGATGAACACAAATGGAAAGAAAGAAAGAAAAAAAGAAGAATTAGTGATGAAGATTGCTAGATCCATCTAAGGAAAAATTTACACGAACATCATTGATCTTATGATAAGTTGCTTAGCTTTTAGGGTAAACCTTGAGATCCAAGCAAACCCTAAGGCTCAAAGATGAAAGATGAACACAAAAAAAAAAAAAAAAAAAGAAAGAAAGAAAAAAAAATAGAAGAAGAATTAGTGACCAGGATCGCTAGATCCATCCAAGGAAGTATTTATACAAACACCATTGATCTTATGATAAGTCCCTTGGATTTTAGGGGTAAACCTTTAGCCATTCCACTACTCTGAGAATCAAAATAAGAAGTTTTTTTTGTTTGTGGATAATAATAGAGTATTTAACAGATAGAAAAAAGGAAGTATTTGTTCTATTTATGAAATAGTCAGTGGAGAAATCATTGCCTATGTATATGTATAAATGAGATTTTACTCATGTTATCACGATCTAAATCTTAAAACTGCACGGGCAAATAACTTTCTCCATTAACGGTGGGCATATAAATAATGACTTTCGTCTCTGTCTTTTCTCTCTGTTGAAACGCTTCTTTTCTTGATATGACACAAGATGCAATCATTTCTTTAGTAATTATTAAGAAAATAAAGGATTAGATGGAGGAGGAGGAAAGATAGAATGAGGGACGAACCAGGTACGGAAGCGGAAATAGCAGAGGACCCTCTTAATGCAACACTGCTACCATAGATCCCATAGTAATCCATCTGACTTAAAGGTGACTCGACCAAAAACTGTGATGAACTCCCTGCTTCGTCACGCTCTCTCTTTTGCCCAATATAGGTCCATGGAAGCTGTGATGAGCTGCCAGCCGAAGCCGAATCGTAAGCCAATGAAGGAGCCAATGTCGATTGGTACGCTCCTCCATGCTGACCGCCTCTCGTCCCCGAGACAACGTGCGTTAGAGCCGACACTATCGCCGACGTCTCTCCGGGCGGACAGTATGCCGAGTACATCGGCATGACCGCCTCTTCCATTGGCTGCGTTTGCTGCTGGTTCAGAAGTCGGTGCTGCACCAGCGGTGGTTTTGCCTCCTCCTCCTCCTCCTCCTCATCGCCCGCGGCGTCTGCGGCGGGCGGATGGTCCACGTACTCGCCTCTGCTCCGACGGTGCGCCACTTTTATAATGAGCGCGCATGAACATGCGACGCTCTCTGTCAAAAAAGATTCAATTATGAAGAGGAAAAAGAGAGGGCTTGCTTGATTTACACAGATACTCCTCTTTGTCGCTACAGAACGAAGAGAGAAGACCCCCTTTTCCCTTCTTGGGTTTCCGGCGAGTGTAATTTTTCTTTATATGAAGGGGACTGTTTGTCGGCTTCATTCAGCCGCCATTGCTACAGGAATAGCTGAGAGGCTCCTCGCTTTCAATTGAATTTAAAAGATTCATGCATCCGTGCCCCTCTCTCTCTCTCTCTCTCTCTCTCTCTCTCTGCAAAGGGAAGTCGGACAAAAGTGGAAGAATCAGAAGATGCCGCCTTATGCGTGTTCACACCGGTTTGACCGGGTATTCGCCAGAGCAACTAGACATGGCCAGGGCTATCGAGGGAAGGGAACTTGCTTGCGGACGAATTTTTCTCTCCTTTTTAAGTGATTTGCCGCTCGGTCCGATACACATCGTTTAGGACATGTCGTGTGTTATGAATTTTCTTACTTTTCTTTTGAAATAACTAGATTTTTTAGAAGGTGATCGACTTGAATTCTCATTTTTCTTTTGAAATGACTAGAACCTTTTAAAAAGTGATCTATTTTTGAATGGACAGTTATCGTTATTTAATTTCGGCTATATTAAATTAATGACGCTAGGAATCCTTGTGTAATGGTTAGCAATGGAGGAATTTGTGTTCAAATTGACCTCTTTTTCTTTAACGTATGGGAATGAGTTGGACGGATGCACACGTGGCTGACCGTCGGTGCTTGCAGGTGTGAATATAATTGGGGAGGAGTCCACCCGATTGGAAAAATGGGCCTGAGAAGAAAGTTAAAGTACGACTTGGGCTCTGTTTAAATTATATCTGTTTTACCAAATTCGAAAAGGTTACGTGAAAAAAAAAGTTAGGGTATACTTTAATTTGTATTTCACATTGGAGCTAAGTACATTATTGGGTTTTGATCCGGTAAAATGAAAAAGAAAAAAATAATGGTGATTATAGAATTAGACTGAATGGATCGCATGTTTGACCATAGTTTATCATATTCAATTGTCTCCCTATTCTTTGCTTTCTTAAGTTGACGTTTGTCTACTTACCTAAGCAATGCTACTTGAGAAAGACCACTTTTGAGTTAGTTGAATCCAATCCTTTTTGTGCACGAGAATAATCTAATCTTTCTAATATGAGGCAACCTTAGAAGCTGCGTTTGGCAGTCGGGATAAAATTCGGGATAGGATATGATTTATCCTATCTTACGTTTGATACTCACCTAGGATAGGATAAAGTCGGATATAAGGGGATATAAACAGGATACAATTATCTCATGGAGGAGGTGTGATAAAAGTAGATAAGATTTCTAATGTCTATAATAGGAAAGTTATTTTTCTCGAATAACAAACTTATTAAATTAACAAAATTGAAATTATATTTCAATATAAATAATATAATATTGAAATTATATTTCCACTTTAATTCTATCTTATAATAAACATCCAATCTATAAATTAAATATTTATATTTATTATATATTGTAGGTATTTTTGTATTTTAGGTATGTTAGTACAGTTTACTATTTGATAAAATTTTATCAAAGAATGATGAAAGGGGACAAAAGAAATAATAAAGAAAATAATATAAAAAAGAGGAAAAATAAAATAAAAATAAATTAAAGAATAGTGTTATGAAAGATTTTCACCATCTTCGCTTATGAACATTTAGGTTCATTCCCACCCCATTGGTGGTCGCGTGGTTTGCACTCAATCCCTCTATTGGAAGGGAGCGAGTTCAAATCCCCGCGTTCGCTTGTGCGACTAAACTGTGGTCCGTGGGAGGTGAGTCCCCGCGGGTTGCCCTGGGTTTACGTCACCGGCTGCCGGCTGTACGGCGGTCCCTAAGTCATTAAAAAAAACATTTATGTTTATTTATAATGATATGTCATTTATATCAAAAAAATGTACATGATGTGATGTGAACATATTCGACTTTAATACTGCGATTCACCAAACAATGTATAGGATATAAAAAAATCCCAGGATTTCATATCCTATCATATCCAATCCTATCTCGATTAGAAATCCGAACGACCAAACATAGCCAGAATGTTTTGATATATATATATATTTTTTTTCTCTTTTTGGGGCAGAATTTTCTGTATGAACAAATTGAATTTTGGAAGCTTCCGCTAGTCAGCCCAAAATAGAAGAATTAAATACGTTATAAGTAAATCAAAGAAGAGTAGCCTCATCACGTGCTTGACTACGGACTCCTCCAAGCACTTATTTGATGTGGTAAAACCGTCAATTGGATGGGTAGGGTCGGATGGAAAATAATTTGATCCAAATAAAAACCTGTCCTCACTTATTTTCATATAATGCAGATTTAGTGAGCCATAAATTAATTCGTCTTATATTACTAAAATACTTCCATATTTAACCTAATCTAGGAAAATTCATACCCAAACTGAGGTGAAAATTCGAAGTGAGTAACTACAAAACCAAGTGATGACGAGAGAAAGCAAATAGAGAGTGATAAAGATGAGTTTGGTATAATTAAATTGTAAACTAATTTATGATCCATTTAACATTCAGATAATGCTCATATTCATTTATTGAATATAACTAACTCATATAATAACTCTGTCCATCAAATATGAGTTAAAAAATAGGTCTATAACTCATTTTGACAAATTTGGCCAATATGGCATGTACATATCATGGAGGAATGCATACATTGTAGAAAAATGCTCTATTTGGGGAAAATTTAGTTGAGGTCTTATCAATAGACTTTATCATCGATTTGTTAGGAAAACGAACAATAGCCATAGATTGCAGTGAAAATTCATACAATTCAACTCAATATATCCTTTTCTTTTCCTCGACGGTTACCTTTTTTCTGCCCATACGGAATACGTAATATTTGAAGTTTTCCGAAAATTATAAGGAAAACTTTGGATGCCTTTGATATCTTTGCAACGTTTCGAAGAATCGAAATTTTTCCATAATGACCCCAAGTCAAAATTCCAAGTTCGACAAGCATACACATGTTCAAATACGTACAAATAAAAGTCACTTCAATCGCTCTCTGATTGGCATGGAAATGCAGATATAAGTAAACGCACGAATAGGGCAAATGAATATGTTTCAGTGCGGGCATCTTTCCTCCTTGGAAAATTCGGGCAGCTTTAAATCGCAAGTCACGACGCCCGACATTATCTCCTCCAAAATGAATGAAATTCTTAGCCGGCGTGTCATGTCAGGGCTTGTCTATTTTGAAGATTGATCGTGGTAATTGACGAGATCGTATCCACTCGTTTATTTCGGCTCTAAGTCAGACCCACACGCATCTCATTTAAACGTTCTTCCTTAATTGTGTGCCGTGAATCTAATCTCGAACATATTTTAAATCCAAGATTAACAGGCGCTGTTCGATCGATTGACCGATCACATGCTCTAGTCCTCTATCTCTTCTCCGTCGCACCTAAATGCCGCTCACCTCATTAATCCCATGTTTCAAGCATGATCAAAGATAAGATCGTTCACATTGAGATCAAGATATTCTTGTAATTTTAGGATTTTCGGAAGTTATATGCCTCCATGCGAAATCCGTGAAGACGAAAGAAGAAAGAATGACCCAAGGCTTCATTTATTTTTCGAAAGATTAATTTTTTGTACAACATTTTCCTAGAAACCATTCTTTATATCTCTTGAAATAATTAATCGATAATAAATATTTTAATATTGATAATACCTTTTCGTATATGACGAAAATAATTTTTCGTTCATTTATTTCATGATTAATACCACAAAAAATCTTAAATCGGTCAACGTATGACAAATTAACCACAAATCAATTTTTTTATCACTAAAAATCTTAAATTGAAACATCAATGACAAATTTATCTCAAATTAATTTTTTATTATCAAATACCTCAAACCGATAAAATTGTGACAAATTTACTCTCAATTAAATTCCATTAAATCAAATTTATACTGCAAACTAACTCCAAATTAGTAAATTCGTTAATTATCAAATGTCATCAAATTCAGCAATTTAATAGTAAAATTTAACGAAAACTAACAAAAGTTAAATTTATTACCGATATATCAGTTTGGACTTTATATATGAGTGATTCAAGTGATTATTTAAAAATATATATTTTTTAATTTTTAATTTTTTTGTAAACAGATGCATCCTAACACTAATCAGACAAGCTTGAAATCGACCGGAACTGGCCAAACTTACCCTGTTACATGCAACCTAGTAGTTGTCGAGGTGGGTGTACTTGTGTCCAACCAAAACGTTTTATGGTGTCGTACGAGAGATTTAGATGAGGAGGAGTCTGTGGGCCAAGTTGGTCAACGAAAATCTGAGAACCACACGTGGAGATTTAGGTATCTTTATATTAAGGTGGAGGGTTAGATGTTGATATTATAATTTGTTAGGGCACGACCTACGAAGACTAGGGCTCCACGTCGAGTCATGTCCACCCTACACGAGATTGCTTGGGGAGGAGGTATTCTCTATCTTGCGTCTTTTGCTTTTGAAGGGGGCCCTTCTAGCTACATCTTCTAGAAAAAGCTCGTCCTTTTTCTCGCAAGATCTAGGTTGACGACGACACACGCGCACGTCTACCCACTTTTCTGGTTCTTTTCCTTTATATTATTATTCCCTCTTCAGCTTGCGTGGCCATATCATATCAGAACGATAAGGGAAATTGCAAAGCATCTTGGGTTTTGCCGTCATATCAAATAACCGTACAGGTTTTAAGAATCTACAATTTACACCTTCACTTTTGTTGCTTTATTTGAAATAGCATCATGCTATGCTCACTTAAATTCCAACTTGCTATTTTTCTACCCAAATTATCCTTGGCCCGAAAGTACAACCCACATCCTTACTTGGCCTCCTCTCTCCTACTCGCCAGCTCCTGGTGCAAAGCCAATTGCCATAGCAATGGTCACCAAGTTCACATTAGGGGTCCGCCACTCTCCACCTCGAATGTGGTCCAAATCGAGGCCAGACGACCCAATCTAGAACCATGGCCACAGTAAGCTTCGCGACAGAGCTATTTGGGCTCGCATAAACAAGCCCATGGCGATTAGAAGTTGTTTATGGTATCAGTGTGGTGTGAGCACGTGTCACAAGGTGGATAGCGATGTGGAAGGTGGCTTGAGGTAAATGCAGTGGCAAACCGGTGGATGGTTTTGAGAGAGAGGGGTGGGGAGAGACAAGATTGAGGTGGTGCATCAATAGCGACAGCAGTTATGGGCTACGACGATTGATTGCATATGAAGTTGATGATTTGGTGCACAATTCAAGCTAAATTATTTTGGTGTCTTTTGAAAGGGGAATTTTGATCTTTTTATCAAGGATTGTGAGTGTGAGATACTAACTATAAATTTGACTAATTAATGATGCAAATTAATATGTGAGTAGAAACAGAACATGCTCTTCGACAAAAAAGAGAAGAAGAAGAAGAAGAAGAAGAAGAAGAAGAAGAAGAAGAAGAAGAAGAAGAAGAAGAAACATACTTCATGTGAAAGTTCAACTTGTAGTTCAAAGTTCTATGATACACGGCATGCTTGATGTGACGGTCGAGAGCAGAGAGAGGAAGACAAGAGAGCAAGTGCATTCGCACATAGTGTAGAGAGAGAGAGTCTGTATGTATTATGTTGAAATATGCCACGTCAATCAAATCTCTAAAACCCTAAATCAGACCCTCCCTCCTTCTTTCTCTTAGCAGTCTCCATCCAACTTCAGCTTGCCATAGCCTACTATTCTCCATTGATGAAGCTATGTGATGACCCCTTCTTCGAACTAGGGCAAATGATTCGCCATAAACTCTATCACCATTGTCTTGATTACCAACCCTCCTCCCTCATCCCTCCACCGCCTCTTATTTCCCTATCTCTCCACCTCCCTTTCTTTGCCATATTGAGAGCTTGACGGTAGGTGGAGCTCAACTTGTAGTTTAAAGCTCTATCTTACGCAACATGCTTAATGTGAGAGTCAAGAGAGTAGAAAGAGGGAGACAATAGACAGTCACATGCTTGCATACGCACACGCATAGAGAGAGATTGAGAGAGCTGAAATATCCCACATCGTTTGTGTCGCTACATTGATCGAATGTATAAGAAGCTGTTCCCTCTCTTAATAGTCACTATCTATCCTTAGTTTGCCATAATCTACTATTCTCCATTGACTAAGCTTTGTTGCTCCAAACTAGTGTAATTAGCTCAACAACGTCTCTATCACCATTGTCCTGATTACCAACCCGCCTCCCTGCCCTAAATCCCCTCCCCACTCTCCACTTTGTCTCTCCCCCCCCTCCCACCTCCTTCCTTTGCTACATTAGCATTTAGATTGGGGGAAAATTACTCAAGAAGTCTTAAACCTATTGTAATTGTGTTAATTCAGTCATAATTTTTTTTTGACTAATTGAATTTTAAACCTTTTGCAATTATGTCAATTCAAAAATTGGCAAGCCAACGCTGATGTGTCCGTTGGCCAGCATCGGCAATAATTTTTTAATAATATTTTATTTTTCTAATTATTTTATTAATTTTTACCTTTTCTTTCCTTTTCTTTTTTCCCCTCCCTCATTTGGTTCCGATGACTAGCCAGAGGGGAGAGCTAGCCAGTCATCAAACTGATGCGGTTGGGCGAGCTCACCTTGCCGTCACTAGGTGAGGGCAAGCCACCACCGAACTTGGCAAGGGCTCGCCTTACTGTTGTTGGATTCGATGAGGTGAGCCCTTGTTGGATTTGGTGAGGGCTTGCCTCACTGGGCCCAGCCATTAGTGAGGTGAGCCCTCGCTAGACCTGGCAAGGGCTCACCTTGCCAGACCTAGCAACGGCAAGGCCCCCCTCGTCAGGTGAGGGCAAGTTTGCTTAGCCATTGGTAGGGCAAGCCCTCATCAAACCCAGCGATGGCGAGGTCTCCCTCATCGGATCTGGTGAGGGCTCGCCCGGCTAGTGGCTAGGAAAACTTGCGCTCGCCCAGCGACAGCAACGCGAGTCCTCGCTTAGCAACAGTGAGGCGAGCCCTCACTAGATCTAGTGGGGGCTTGCCCTACTAGTGGTTGGGAGAGCTTGCCCTCACCTAGTGATAGTGAGGCGAGCTCGCCCAACTGCCTTAGTCCGACGACCGGCCACGGTTGGTAGAGCCAAAGGAAGAAGGAGGGAGGAGGAGGAGGAGGAGGAGGAGGGGAGAGAGAGAGAGAGAGATGAGCTCACCCAATTGCCTCAGTCCGGCGACCAGCCACGGTTGGTAGAGCCAAAGGAAGAAGGAGGGAGGAGGAGGGGGGAGAGAGGGAGAGGGAGAGGGAGAGGGAGAGAGGGCAAAAGATAAAATAATTCAAAAAATAAAGTATTATTAAAAAATTGTCACCGGTGATGGTTGGCCAATTTTGGTCGAATGGACGTATTAGAGTCAGATTCTTCCTCAGTTTATTTCATGTGTGCATCGACTTCATTCCTCAAATTCACACGTCATTCCTCATCCAGGTTACACGTAAGAGGACATGTTAAACTCTCATATTAACCACAGCGTTTTTATGCTTTTTATATTTATGTAATCTCTCTCCATTCATTAGTTTAAATTTTTAGGTTGAATTTTTTAAAAGAGAGAGAGCGAGAGAGGAGGATAGAAGTTGCTATTTTGAATTTGTAGGAATTTGATTTTGCAAATTGAGACCAAGCGAAATGGACATGTTTAAATCTAGCGAATGGGACATGAGATGGAGCATGGTAGTAGACATCCTCATCCATAGTTTACCCTTCAAATCATTCGTGTACAAAAAATACAAATTGCGACCTAACATACAAGTAGAAAATCTAGTGAATAACTTAGAACATAAGTTCTCTCATTCGAGGCAATTTCTTGCCTAATTCCAGAGTACTATGGTTTGACCGTTGATCATGCAAGTGCCACAACTCCATTCAATGATCGTATGATTCCCTAGATCCTAAACCGCCATCTTTATGGTCTAACATGCGTATTATACATTGATTAATTCCTTGGATTATCAACGTTATACGAAATTAAATTCTGCTTGGCTAGACAATTTTCTGCTCGGAGACTTGGACCTTCTCCCCTTCAAGTTCTCATCTCATCATTTTTGCATCATGCGGAACACATTGGTTAACGTAGGTTTTGGATTGACTAGATTCTACCCCCTAAAGAGATTCGACTCGGTCTTCGGGTTTGATTATTGGAAAAAGAAAAGTCGAGAACGTGATGCAGAAAGGAATTGATATTCAGGGTTTGGCTCGCTTTATCTGAATTTTTTTGGATGAGGTCATCTCTGTAGTCATTTGAATATTTAATCAATGCCATGTGCATGTTCCAGCTTTTTCTTTTCAAGTTGGAGTAATGACTTTTGACCTCACCTCGGATAAGTTCGCGCTGTTCATACTTCCATAAACAACACGTAAAACCGAAAAAGCATATGAGGAAGGAAGATTATTTGTCGATAGTAGCAAATTCAATTTTAAACATTTTAATTTTATAAATTTAATTCGAAACATTTTCTAGACGGCTAATTTAGCCCTTTGGCCGATTTAGGTATGAAATCATCAATGCAGCTGCCAACCATTGTACATGGCATGGCCATCATAGTCAATACAAATGTGAGCAATATTTACATTTTATAAATAAATTATTTATTTATTTTTTCATTTTGTTCTTCTTTTGTCCTTCTTTTGTCTTTTTTGACGGGCAAGGGCGAGCAAGGCCTTGCTAGTCACGGATGTTTGCTGTTGCAAAAAAAAAATAGGACTAAGTTGGCTGTTGTAAAAAAGGTTTAGACTTGAATTAGCCATCGTTTGAGGACTTTTTGGATATTTATCTCCATTGGATTATCTCTAAAACGTACTAATAAATCGAAAATAGAGCTTATTGACAAGACTATATGACTAGGTTCATTGGAATGTGAATATGGTGGCGTGCCCTAGTGATGTGATCCATAGTCAAGTCAAAAGTGTTGGTGACACGTTTAGAGAACCCTAATGATTAAAGGGCGATGACCTACCCATGTGAGTAAGGCAAATTTGGATTATAATACATGTGACTTCACCACGAGCGACAAAGGGCATGGTAGGTCAAGTAAAGGTGGCTGGCGAAAAGAAGGAAATAACTAGATTTGATCTCTTAAGAATTAGCATAAAGAATGACCATTCTTAGCATAACTTTCATTCTTTAGATATAATTCTCGACAGCAATGCGGGATGCACAGAAGATTAGATTGATTGAACGTTGAATATTGGAAAATCAAAGCTTAGGATAATCACGAGGAACATGTAGAAGATTTAACAAAAGGAAATTTAAAAAACATAGAAAATAAAAGAAAAGGTAGAGACATGTTTTCCACAATGTGGAATTTATTTTAATTTATTTCTTATTATTATTATTTTTTTGACTTTCTGTCGTGAAGATTCTATCTTCCTCTTCACAAGTAATTTGGGATTAAAAGGGAGCGTGCTTCTTATCGGATTGGCTTCTTTTGTTTCTCATACAATCTATTTCCGGTCAAGGGAAAAAAGAGTAATTTATGAAAAAGAAGTTGAACTCCAAGCATTGGGTCAGAATTTGAAATTACCTTCTCTAGTTTTCTAATTGGAATTTGACTGGTCAAGCTAATGCCAGATAAAAAGAATCTAGGGGGCAAAGTAACTTTTTTTTTTTTTTTCATAAAATAACTAGGAGGGCACTACTGAACATAGTTTCAATTACATGTCACTTTCCAACGCTAGCTATATTCAAGCAGAAATATATGGTGAGTATACATTTATATTGCCCAATGACTCCATAATTAGAGTTAGATATGATTATCAGCTCAAACATGACGGTTCATCAAATGGGTGAACTTTGACAATAAATTAAGGTCCTCCAAGCAAGGCCCAATGGATTTAATCCTTTTCAATTGGGCAAACGTAGATCAATTCCCTCTTCGAACCCGGAAGTGTGGCTCATTAAGCCCTATGAAAATGTTTGTAGAAATAAAATGATTTTTCATTCATGAGCGTGGGCTTGTTTAAGTCTTTTAAAGCCTAGCGCAGCCCGATTGGCCCCGAGTCATTGCACGAAACTGAGTATCGAAAACCGGCTCTAAAATAGAAATAAGATTCTTGTTTACAAATATAGTCCAAGCACTTGCACGCATACTGATCAATTTATAATTATCATATTCTCGAAACATCAATTGTGCATAATACGAGAAGAGAGTAGGCACATCGAGAAGGGTCCATTGTTCTTGAATAATTATTTGAACCTTACTTTAGAAGAAGATCAGGCGATTATGACCAATCATTAGCCTTTCTCTTTTTGGAAGATGATTTCGTTTCCGATGACGGCGCGCGGGACCACTTTTTCACGTTCCCACCAAAAAGAACCAAAGCATGCAAATTGCGGCTGCCATCGCCATCAGGAAGATTTGCAGGCTCAACAATCTCTCCAGCTACAGTCCCCTCTGTGGAGACGACGGCGGTCGCCTGGGACTTGCGATTATCATTCTCGAAAATTCCCGTTGAAGAACCCAGATCGTGTCATGTCAACGGGACTGAGATGGCGTGGGCTGGTGAGGTCTGAACTGATGAAGCCATCTTAGACTTTCTGATAGATCCATCTCCGGGCCGGCGAGGTGGGATTCGTGCGTCGGCTTCATCTCGTGTTCATAGCGGTGCGTCTCTAGTTGTCGGAGCACTCCAATGAAGATTGGAAACGATGTTGATTTGGTCAGATTGGCGACGTTTGTCTCGGATCCAGTTCTCATATGGCCTTCAGTTTTATGTTGCCGAATTCACGTAACCAATTCCCATTCTCATCTCTAAGGAGTATACACTATCACCAGCATCATATGCTCGCAACGTGAGTCATACGTGGAATGTGGGCGAAGAAAACACATGTAAAATGAATAAAGAGAATGTACTTTAATGTCATTTGTGAACACTTTTTGGGTTAAAAGAGTTAAGACTACCGACATGATCGGTTTGGCTTGACAAACTGGGCTAAATTGAAATTAAAGAATTGAAGAGAGAGATACATTTGGGGAGGGTTGTCGCCCCTCAAAGGAGATCAACAAGGGTTGCGGCCCTTAGTAATGCCATTGAGGTTTGCAACCATCGCTTGGGCTTTGTGGTGAGGGCATGACCCCCGCCTCAAATTTTACACAAGGCTTGCAAATTCGCCTTCTTTTTCCATGAAAAGTGGGAACTCTTATTTCTCTCTTGGATTTTATTTGTTTCGCACAAAATGAGTGGTTTGGAAAAAAAAAATGATCACTTATATTGCTTGAAATAATTACTCGATGGAAGAAAGCAATGTTTTTATCACCATAGTCAATCTTATTGACATGAGCTCGTTGATGCCAGTACTCTCTTGTTGTAACAAGGACTCGTCTAACTTTGGAAATAACCTCCTGCAGATCAGCCTCTGGAGCATCACCATCCTGCTAGTTGTTGATTAAAGACTTCTCCGTGCAAACATTAGCTAGGCCTCTCTATCCAACCTTTCCTTTAAGATCCCATCCTCCCTATCATTACACCAGGTAAATCTTTTACCCTTATCGACCAGGTCCGTCTTTAGCAGTGTGTCCAAAATCACAGCATTAAGACTGTCGATGCATCTGGCCGATTTCATATCGCCTCTCCTCTTCCCTACGGTGTTACTTTATTTCATTAAAATCTCCCACACAAAGCCATGGACAAATGATGGAAGCTGCTATTTCCTTTAAAGCTTGCCAATTCTTTTGGTTCTCTTGGAAATCAGGGTTGCCATGGATCCAGGATACTCTTAACCTCCCTTCCCCGTTCTCTGAAGCCACATCAATTTGAAAAGAAACAATGGCACTCTCCTTTTTCTTTCATCCAGCTGGTCCTCCTCTCCAGGAAACTCAACCAAATGCCAGTTCCTCTGCCCTCCTCCTCCTTACGACTCCCATGTTTACCAGGATCGGTACGACTGGATGGAATGGATTCAAACACATCCGGTGAAGGGTCATCAGCACAGTGATCAGTAACATGAGATTCAGTGAAAGAACCACTAGCATTGGGGTCAAGAGAGAATGCGCGTGAAAAGAAAGAGGAACTCGGAATATGTGTAAAGAAATGCGCCGTATGGTCAGTTTTACGGCTTTCTGTGCATTCTATTGTGTAGGGACCACGTTTTTGGCATAGGTTTCGTTAGAATGTGCCCGGGCTAAACCGAGTTTAAACGGGTATTAGAATGGGGTTCTTCACTAATGATTTCGTGTGTGCGTCCACTCTGTTCCTCACATTTCACGTATCATTCCTAATTCAGCTTACACATGAAAAGGTAAATATTCTCATATCGCTTACTTGTGTGATTTCTATATTTTTTATATATATGAGATCTTTCTTCACCTTTCAATTTTAATTTTTAGGTTGGATTTTCTAAGTGAGAGAGAGATGATAGGGGGGTGGAAGTTGGTATTTAGAATTTAGCGGGAATTTGATTTGGCTAGTTGAGACTAAGTGAAATAGACATGTATAAATTAGGGATGAGCATAGTTCCAGATAGAATCGAGAACCTAAGAACTGGACCAATGAAAATCGCTCTAGATCCAAATTTTAGAATATACAAGATAGATTTCAAGTTCTAAAAATTGGGAAACATGTTCCGATAGATAGGTTTTAGATTCCAAATGGAATCGAGAATCTGAAACTTGGAACCTAGAATAAGTCTTTGTATTTTTCTTGTTTTATATCTTCGTGTGATCCAGCAATATTTTATGGCATTCAATGATGAGTGTATAATCTTAAACCACTAGTTTGCATTTTCATTTCCGGCAATATTCATGATTGAGACTTTTACTTCGTTAATATTTTATAATTTTTGTGTGTCCAAATATGAGTTGTAACAAGTGGATTGTAGCAAATTGGGGTAATAAGAGTATAGATTGAACCTGAATAAACCCTAAAACCGACCCTGAAATTTGCACTTGATAGGTTTCAAGTTCCTGAATATATAGGGTGGTTCTAGATTCCAAAAATTAAAGAAATTGTTCTAACGGGTAGATCCCAAGGTTTACGTGGAATTTGAATAAAACCTAGAACCATTCACCCCTAATTTAAATCTAACGAATGGGACATGAGATAGAGCATGATAGTAGACATCCTCATCCATAGCTTGACCGACCCTCCAAATCATTCGTGTACAAAAATACAAATCACGAGCTAGCACAAATAGAAAATCTAGTGAATAATTTAGAACATGAGTTCTCTTATTCGAGGCAATTTCTTGCCTAAATCCAGTCTACTGTGGTTTGATGAAATTTGACCGTTAATCACGTAAGTGCCACAATTCCGTTCAACGATCGTATGATTCACTAGATCCGAAAACGCCATCTTTATGGTCTAACATTCGTATCATACGTTGATTAATTTCTTGGATTATCCTACACAATTAAATTCTGCTTGGTTAGACAATTTTTCTGCTCGAAGTCTTGGACCTTCTCATCTTCAAGTTCTCATCTCATCATTTTTGCACCATGCGGAGCACATCGTTAACGTGATGCAGATTCGACCTGGTCTTCGGGTTTGATTATTGGAAAAATAAAAGTCAAAAACGTGATGCAGAAAGATACGGATATTCATGGTTTGGCCCGCTTTGTCTGAATTTTTTTGGATAAGGTCATCTCTGGAGTCATTTGAATTTTCCATCAATGCCATGTGCACGTTCTAGCTTTTTGCTTTCGAGCTGAAGTAAGGACTATTGACCTCACCTTGGATAAGGTCGAACCTTTTATATTTTGAAAAACGACATGTATAACCGAAAAGAATCCTACGAGGAAAATTGTCCAAAAAATCCTAAATCTATTATATGGCGGGCAATTTAATATTAAATCTTTTAACGTTGCAAATTTAATTCGAAACCTTTTCTACCAAGGCTAATTTAGCCTTTTGGCTAGTTTAGGCCAAAAATCATTGATATGGCCGCTGGTTGTCCTACATGGCATTTAGCTTAAGACCGACGTGGATAATTTTTATAATTTTTAATATTTTTTCTAGATTTTTACTTTTTTTTTCAATTTATCTTTTCATCCCTTTTCATTTTCCACAAACAAGCCCGACGAGGCCTTGCCAGCCACAAGTGATGGCTAGCTAGGTCTCATGGCCCTCACCCGCATAGCTTGTGGCTAGTCACCAGCCATTGCTACCGACCACAGGCCAAGAGGAAAAAAAAAATAGAAAATTCGAAAAATTGGCCGACGTTGATTAGACCATCATGTTAGCAGTACTTGATCAAAATTTAAGGGAAATCCTACATTGGAAGATCGGCAAAAGATTTAGGACTAAATTGGTTATCGTAAAAAATATTTAGGATTAAATTAGCAAAATCGACTGTTTAGACAATTATCCTCATAGGATGATCTTTAAATCATTCAAATAAATCGAAAATAAAGCTTATCAACAAGACTACATGACAATGTTGATTGGAACGTGAATATGGTGGCGTGTCCTATTGATGTGATCCATTGAAAGCCAAATCAAAAGTGTTGATGACACGTTTAGAGAACCCTACTATTAAATGACGATGACCTACCCATGTGAAGTAAGGCGAATTTGGATTACAATAGATGTGACTTCACCACGAGCAACAAAGGGTAGGTCAAGTAAAGTCCACGGGCGAAAGGAAGGAAAGACGTCGGTTTGATCTCTTAAGCGTTTGAATTAGCATAAACAATGACCATTCGTAGCATAATTGTCATTCTTTACATATAATTCTCGACAGCAATGCCAGATGCACGTTAGATTAGATTGATAGACCATTAAATATTGGAAAATCAAAGCTTAGGATAATCACGAGGAGCAGGTAGAAGATTTAATAAAAGGAAATTTAGAAAACAAAGAAAAGAAAAGAATAGGTAGAGACATGTTTTCCACTATGTGGAATCTGTTTTAGTACTTCCCCCCCTTTTTTGACTTATTGTCGTGAAGATTCTATCTTCCTCTTCACAAGTAATCTGGGACTAAAAGGGAGCATGCTTCTGATCAGATTGGCTCCTTTTGTTTCTCATCCAATCTATTTCCGGTCAAGGGAAAAAATAGTAGTATACGAAAAAGAAGTTAAACTCCAAGCATTGGGTCAGAATTTGGAATTGCCTTCCCTAGTTCTCTACTGGGAATTTTATATTTCTCGATATCCTCCTTATCTCTTTGTCTCCTTTGAATATGACTGGCCAACCTAACGCCAGATACAAAGAATCTAGGCTGGCGAAGTGTCTTTTTTCAACTCTCTCTCTCTTTTTTTCAAGAAACAACTAGGAGGGCACTACCAAACATAGTCTCTACCGGAAAATTTCCAACGCTAGCTATATTCAAGCAGAAATATATGGTGAGTGCATATTTATATTACCCAATGACTCCATAATTAGATTTAGATCCAATTATCAGCTCGGCAAATGAATGAATCAGACATGACCATTCATCAAATGGGTGAACTTGGACAATAAGTTTAGGCCCTCCGAGTGAGGCCCAACCGATTTAATCTTTTTCAATTGCGCGACTGTAAATCAATACCCTCTTTGAAACCAGACTCTTGGCTCATTAAAACCTATGAAAATGTTTATAGGAAATAAATGATTTTTCATTCATGAGTGTAGGCTTGTTTAGGTGTTTTAAACCTAGCCCAGCCTGGTTGGCCCCAAGTCAAGCCCGATTGGCTTGAAGAATTGCAAACTGATAGGTGGGCTCAGGCGACAAGTAGACTCGAATGTAGAGTGGGATCCATCCCCGACCCCACCCAATGATCATTTCTAACTCACAATAGAATCCTGTCAGGTAAGAAGTGAAAGGCAGCATGCCCTCTACTGAAGAAAGTAGAGGATCATGCTGTTCTCTTTTTATATACTTCAAATCCTTGCTGATTCGATAATTTTTTCCTATAACATGACTAGCATGATGCAAATTAGTGACCGTAAGCTCCACGCCATGTGATCAACAAGTGTCCGCGGTAGATTTCTAGTGGAAAATTGACCACAAAAGAGAGGGTGTAGCATCAATTTCAAGTAGATATAAAGTTGAATAGATCGCAAGGTTGCAACTGCAGTTCCGTTTCCTACATTAAAGTGTCATTAGCAATCAGTAATACTGTAAAGGAGATCGTAAATAAAACTCCCCACAGTGGAATGGGGAGAAGCTCGAAACTGAGTACCAAAAATCGTCTCTAAACTAGAAATAAGGGTTTTGTCAAAGTGCTTGTACACATACTGATCAACTTGTGATTATCGTATTCTCCAAACACCAATCGTGCAAGATTCGAGAAGGGTGTAGGCACATCAAGAAGGGTACATTCTTTTTTAATAGTTATTTTAACCTTACTTTATAAGGAGATCGGGCGCCAATCATTGGCCTTGCTCTTTTGGGGAGATGATTTTGTTTTCAGATGACGGCGGGCAAGGCCACTCTTTCACGGACTCGCCAAAAAGAACCAAAGCATGCAAATTGCGGCTGCCATCGCCATCAGAAAGATTCGCAGGCTCAACAATCTCTCCAGCTACAGTCCCCTCTGTGGAGACAGACGACGGCGGCGGCCTGGGACATGCGATTATCATTCTCGAAAGTCCCATTGCAAAACCCATATCGTGTCATGTCAACGGGACTGAGATGGCGTCGGCTGGGGAGGTCTGAACTGATGAAGCCATCTTAGACTTTCTGATAGATCCATCTCCAGGACGGCGAGGTGGAATTCGCGCGTCGGCTTCATCTCGTGTTCATAGCGGTGCATCTCTAGTCGTCGGAGGACTCCAGTGAAGATTGGAAATGATGTTGATTTGGTCAGATCGGCGACGTTTGTCTCGGATCCAGTTCTCACATGGTCTTTAGTTTTATGTTGCCGAATTCACCTGACCAATTTCTATTCTCATTTCTAAGGAGTATATACTATCACCAGCACTATATGCTCGTCACGTAGAGTCATATATGGAACGAGGGCGAAGAAAATGTATGTAAAATAAATAATGAGAATGTACTTTGATATCATTCGTGAATGTTTTTTGGGTCAAAGAGATTTAGTTTCTATGTTATTTATGCTCTTCTTATTCTTTAAAGTATAAGATAAGACCGCCAACATGATCGATTTGGCTTGATGAACTAAGCTAAGTTAAAATTAAAGAAATGAAGAGAGAGAGATTGACGCTCCTTTAAGGAGATCAACAAGGTTTGCAGCCCTAACGAATGGCAGTGAGGGCTGTAACCCTTGCTTGGGCTTTGTGGCAAGGACACGACCCTATCTCAAATTTGAAGCAGGGCTTGCAATTCTTGCCATCTTTTTCCATGGCGGGTGACAACTCCTATCTCTCTCGGACTCCATTTGTTTCTCACAAAATAAATGGTTTGAAAAAAAAAAATTTACTTATATTGATTAAAATAATTACCCAATGGAAGAAAGCAGTGTTTTGTCTCCATAGTCAATCTAATTGACACGAGCTCGTTGATGTGGGGAAAATATGGCTTCGAATGGGGTAGAACAATGAAAACAGATCTTTAGAATAATCAAGTCGGACTTTGAAGCGTAATATCATTTTCTTTAAGGATTTATTTGCCCCACAAAGTTGCTAATGGTCACTGACAAATATCCTCCAGGATACAACAAAGTCTCAAAATTGAGAATACTAGATAGCAATTTTAGTAATTCTTTAGGATCTCTCTAGGAAACAATTGAAAAGATGGTTGTATTTTTATCAAAAAACAACATTTGAATTGATTAATAAGATAACCATAAAAATAAAATAAAATAAAATAAAATAAAATAACAAATGGGTTAGTGCTAATTAAATCGCGCACCAGCACGCGGGTATGGTGATGTCTAGCCCACATCAAATCATCTCTTTAGCTACACTAAAAAAACCCCACACTTATTAATTGGCCAACTTTCTCCCACTTTTCTTATGTTGGACAAGAAAACATGCACTTAGTTTGTTTTTACATACAAACTTCCAACAGTTGATGCCAGTACATCTCTTGTTGAAACCAGGACCCATCTAACTTTGGAAATAACCTCCCGCAGATCAGCCTCTGGAGCATCACCATCCTGCGAGCTCTTGGAAACAGACTTCTCCATGAAAGTTTTAGCTAGGCCTCTCTATCCAACCTTTCCTTTGAGATCCTATTTTCCCGATCATTACACCAGGTAAATCTTTTACCTTAATCTACCAGGTACGTCTTGAGCAGTGGGTCGACAATCACAGCATTAAGACTGTCGATGCATCTGGCTGCTTTCATATCGCCCCTCCTCTTCTCTACGGTGCGACTTTATTTCATTAAAATCTCCAACGCAGAGACAATGATGAATGATCGAAGCCATAATTTCCTTTAAAGCTTTGCCAATTCTTTTGCTTCTCATGGAAATCAGGGTTGCCATGGATCCAGGATACTCTAACCTCCCTTGCCGTTCGATAAAGCCACTTCAAATTGGAAAGAAACAATGGCACTCTCCTTTTTCCTTCATCCAGCTGGTCCTCCCCGCCAGGAAACTCAACCAAATACCAGTTCCTCTGCCCGCCTCCTCTTTATGACTCTCGGGTTTACTAGGATCTGTACGAATGGATGGAATGGATTCAAAAACATCAGGTGAAGGGTCATTAGCACAGTGATCAGTAACATGAGATTCAGTGAAAGAACGACTAACATTGGGGTCAGGAGAGAATGCGCGTGAAAAGAATGAGGAACTGGGAATATGTGTATAGAAATGCGCCGTATGGTCAGTCTTAAGGCTTTCTGCGTATTGTGTTGTGTAGTGACCGCGTTTTTGGCATAGGTTTCGTTAGAATGTGCACGGGCTAAACCGAGTTTGCACTGGTATTAGAGTCACATTCTTTACTAATTTATTTCTCATGTGCGTCTACCCTATTCCTCAAATTTCACATATTATTTCTAATCCGATTTACATGCGAAAGGGAATATTAAATAATCTCATATCACTTACTTGTGTGGTTTTTATACATTTTTTATACATGAGGTCTTTTTTCACCTATTAGTTTAAATTTTTTGGTTGGATTTTCTAAAGAGAGAAAGAGAGATGAGAGAGGGGTGGAAGTTGGTATTTGGAATTTTGTGGGAATTTGATTTGGCAAGATGAGACTAAGCGACATAGACATGCCTAAATTAGTGGTGAGCATGGTTTTATAATAGAATAAGGAACCTGAAAACTAGATCAATGGAAATTGGTCTTGATCCAATTTTAGGATATGCAAGGTAGGTTTCAAATTCTAAAAACTGGTAAACTTATCCTGACAGGTAAGTTTTAGATTCCAGGTGGAATCGAGAACTTGAAACTTGATACCTAAAATAAGTTGTCATGTTTTTCTTGCTTTATGTTTTCGCGTGATCCTATTCAATGATGAATATGTAATAGGAAACCACTAGTCTGAGACTTTTACTTTATTAATATTTCATAATCTCCGTGTATCTAAATATGAGTTGTGATAAGTGAATTGTAGTAAATCGTGGTCACTAGAAGTGATTATTTAATAAAGAATATAGGTGGAACTTAGGAAAAGTACCAAAAAAGTTCTAAACATATTGTACTAGTACTAATTCACTCTTAAACCTTTCAATTGAACTAATTAGTCCTAAATTTAATCACATTGGTACCAATTGAGTTAATTTAGCTAATTTATGTCGGAAATTACTGAATAGACGCTAGTCATCTTTCATAACATAATCGGCATTGATGTTAGCATTTTATATAATATTTAATTATTTTTAAAAGTTTTTTATTAATTTTTCCTTTTATTTTTTTTTTCTATTTTCCTATGCTAGCTGTCAGAGAGGGCAAGGGTCGGAATGCCTTCACCAACAACAGGTGAGACCGGCCTGATGGTTGGGTAAGGTTGCCCTTTGCCAGATTTGGCAAGCGCCGGTGAGTGTCGGGAAGCCCTCACTAGCCTTTGTCAAGGGCCTACACACCAGAGGCCTCTGGAGATTAGATTGATTGACCACTAAATATTGAAAAATTAAAGCCTAGGATAATCACGAGGAGCAGGTAGAAGATTTAACGAAAGGAAATTTAGAAAACAAGGAAAAGAAAAGAAAAGGTAGAGTCATGTTTTCCACAATGTAGAACCTGTTTTAATACCTTTTTTTTTTCTTTTGACTTTTTTGTCTTGAAGATTCTATCTTCCTCTTCACAAGCAATTTGGGACTAAAAGGGAGCGTGCTTCCAATCGGATTGGCTTCTTTTGTTCCTCGTCCAATCTATTTTCGGTCAAGGGAAAAAAGAGTAACATATGAAAAAGAAGTTGAACTCCAAGCATTGGGTCAAAATTTGGACTTACCTACTCTAGTTTTCTAATTGGAATTTTATGCTATTTCTCAACATTTATCCTTATCTCTTTGTCTCTTTTGAATCTGACTTGTCAAGCCAATGCCAAATACAAAGAATCTTGACAGGAAAAGTGTTTTTTTTTTTCATTTCATGATGCAACTATGAGGGCACTACTGAACATAGTTTCAATTATAGAGCAATGTCCAACTCTAGCTATACTTGAGCAAAAATATATGGTGAGTACGCATTTATATCGCCCAACGGCTCCATTTTTAGATTTAGATCCTATCATTAGCTCGGTGAGTGAATAAATCAAATACGGCCATTCGTCAAATGGGTGAACTTGGACATTAGGTTCAAGCCCTCCGAGCTAGGCCCGACTGATTTAATCTTTTACAATTGGGCAAAAATAAATCAATTCCCTCTTTGGAACCGAACTTGTGGCTCGTTAAGCCTTACCGAAACATTTATAGGAAATAAATATTTTTTTCATTCATGAGCGTAGGCTTGTTTAAGTTCTTTAAGCCTAGCCCATCCCAACTCAATTGGCCCAAATTCAAAGCCCAATTGGCTTGAAGAATTGCCCACTGATAGGTGAGTTGGGCAACAAGTAGAATGTAGAGCGGGATCCGTCCTTGAGCCCATCCAACGATCACTTCTGACACGGAATCCTCTCAGGTGAGAAGTGGAATTGGGTCATGCTGCTCTCTTTTTATTTACTTCAAATCTTTGCTGATTCGATCATTTTCCCTATTACATGATCAGCATGATGCAAATTAGTGAACGTAAGCTCTGCCCCATGTGATCATCAAATGTCCACGTTAGATTTCTAGTGGAAAATTGACCGCAAAAGAGAGTGTAGCATCAATTTCAAGTAAATATAAAGCTGAATAGATTAACTAGAGTTTCATTTCCCGCATTGAAGTGTCATTAGCATTTAGTAATACCGTGGAGGAGATCCCAAATGAAGCTTCCCGCAGCGCAATGGAGGAGAAGCTCGAAACTGAATACCGAAAGCCAGCTCTAAAATAGAAATTAGGGTCTCATTTACGAAAATGGTCCAATGCTTGTAAGCATACTGATTAACCAATAATTATCGTGTTCTCGAAATATCAATGGCGCACAATTTGAGAAGAGAGTTGGCAAGTTGAGAAGGGTACGTTTTTCTATCTCACTTTAAGAAGGAGATCAGGCGATTGAGACCAATCATTGTTCTTCCTCTTTTTGGTTGACGATTCCTTGCTCAGATGACGGCGGTCACGACCACTTTTTTGGGGAGTCGCCAAAAAGAACGAAAGTACGTAAGTTGCGGCTGCGATCGCCATCAGTGAGATTCACAGGGTCAACAATCTCTCCAGTTACAGTCCCTTCTGTGAAGACGATAACGACGACCTGGCACATGTCATCATCATTTCCGAAAAGTCCCATTGCGGCTGCGATCGCCGTCAGCCCGCTTCGTTTCGTGTTCATATCAGCGTCTCTGATTCTCACAAGACTCCGATGAAGATCGTGAACGATGTTGATTTGGTTAGATCGGCGCCGTTTGTCTCGGTCTAGATTCCACACGGTCTCCAGTTTTATGTTGCCGAATTCACCTGACCAATCCCAATTCTCATCTCTAAGGAGTATATACTATGGCCAGCAGGATATCCTCGTACCATGTGTCGGAATCTGGGCGAAAAAATAGCATGTAAAACAATAATGAGAACGTATTTTGATGACTTCGTGAACACTTTTTTGGGTTAAAGAGATCTAGTTCCTATGTTATCTATGCTGATACGTTTCTTCGAAGTATAGATAAGACTGTCCCCATGATCTGCTTGGCTTGATGAACTAAGCCAAGTTGAAATTAAAGAATAGAGAGAGAGATTTGGTGAGGGTTGTCACCTTTCAATGGAGATCGACAAGGTTCACATTTCTTATGAATGCTAGTGAGGGTTGCAACCCTCGCTTGGGCTTCGTGGCGAAGGCACGACTCCTGCCTCAAATTTGAAGTAAAGCTTGCAATTCTCGTCATCTTTTTCCATAATGGATGGGAACTCTTATCTTTATTCGACTCCATTTGTTTCATATAAAATGAATGGTTTGAAAAAAAACAATCACACTATTGTTGGAAATAATTTAATGAAAGAAAGCGGTGTTTTGGTCTCTATAGCTAATCTAATTGACACGAGTTCGTTGATGCTGGTACATCTCTTTTTGTGACCAAGACTCATCTTAACTTTGGAAATACACCTCCTGCATGTCAGCCTCTGGAGAGTCACCATCCTGCAAGTTCTTGGAAACAGATTCCTCCATGCAAATATTAGCTAGGCCTCTCCATCCAACCTTTCCTTTATGATCCCATCCTACACCAGGTGAATCTTTAACCCTTATTGACCGGTCCGTCTTGAGCAGCAGTGTGTCGAAATCCATAGCATTAAAACAGCCAATGCATCTGGCGGATTTCATATCGCCTCTCCTCTTCTTTTGCTTCTCATGGAAATCAGGGCTGCCATAGATCCGGGATCCTCTAACCTCCCTTCCCCGTTCTCCAAAGCCACTTCAATTTGGAAAGAAACAATGGCACTCTTTTCCATCCAGCTGGTCCTCTCCTGGAACCTCAACCAAATACCAGTTCCTCTGACCTCCTCCTCCTTATGACTCCCAGGTTTACTAGGATCGGCACAAATGGATGGAATGGATTTGAAAACGTCAGGTGAAGGGTCATCACCAAAGTGATTAGTAACATGAGATTCAGTGAAAGAACCACTAGCATTGGGGTCCGGGTGAGAATGTGCGTGAAAAGAAAGAGGAACTGGGAATATGCGTAAAGAAATGCATTGTGCGGTCGGTTGTAAGGCTTTGTGTGTATTGAATGTTCAGGGACCGCATTTTTGGCATGGTTTTCGTTAAAATGTGCACGACCTAAACTGACTTTGAACAGGCATTGATGTGTGTGGTCTATTGTATCCAGGGCTGTTTGGGGTTTGTAAGATGGAAGGATGAGAAGGGTTGGTATCAGGCTGATATGTGTCGGAAGTATCATGCAAAAGGACCGTTTTTGGATACTGTACTGTAAGATTGGAGGGTGAGTCAGGTTGGACTTAGGGTATGAAGGACTCTCTGTGTTTCTTCCATCTCTTCCAGCAATACTGGCATCTTTCCCTCCCGTTCCTAGAACCTCTTTTCGCCTTTTGGAATTAGCTATCAATCTGCCAACTCTAGTAGCTCGCAAACCAGGACTGCGGTGCTGTCCGACATCAAGCAGCTGACTAGCAATCTAAGCATGCCCCAATCTTCCACACTTCTAACAAAAATCAGATACTCAATCCTATTTAAATCGATCCAATATTTAACACTTTCAAGTAGACATGATCCTCAAGCCAGGTTCGGAGGAAAACAAACACCATCTCCACCTTAATTCGCAAAAAACCTCTTCCTATCCCCAAGTCCTCCACATGGATCATCAACATCCACAATTCTTACCAAAAAAACCGATTCTTCTAGCATTCCCTGACTTCATATGATTTGGAGCTAAACCATATATTTGTATACGGAATGCAACTCAATTAAAACATAGATCCTCCAATCTTCTCTTCTCATCCCAAGCCTTCAGCACAAGGCGGTATTCCATAACAGACCGTGGACTAACGTTAGAAAATTTTTCTGCATACCTTTACGAGACACAAAAATAAGCAGGAATCCATCATCTCCAACGTTGGCAATGGAGAAATTACCCATATTGGCCCAAGCCAAGCCTTCATGATGCTATTGTGCACTGCTGCTTTATCCATTAGACACGATCTACTTTCTCTTCAACATCTAACCAACGGGGATCGTCGGATTCACCCTCTCTAGCTTTTAAACTGACTCATCTGCCTCTTCTACTTGGAAAGACTTAGATGTAGGGACGAAACCCCTGCAAATCAAGATGGGAAACGAAGTGAGGATCACGAACAGAGTAAGAGAGCAAAAGAGAAAACAGGGAAATGCCAATTATAGATCAAATGTCGCAAATGAGGTAGATCCATTGAAAGGGAAATGTAAAAGTGAGGAAACAAAGGTAGGAAAATGTAACAGGGGGTGAATGGAGAAGATTAGAGATGCCAAAGAATGAATGTAATCAAAGATCGGACGTAGAAAGAAATGCGGATGATTGAAGTGACAGGATTGAAGATTGGACAGATCCACTCTAAACTGAGCGCCAAGCATACTATGCCTCGAATTGAATTTCATCCCCTGCACATTTCCTTCACTATTCTTTAAGGCTTTGAAACCTTAAAACATATTCATATAATTCCAGCCCAAAATATCCCAATGCGGGAGGTGTATTTCAATAGATTATCGGATTCAATCATGCTCTGACGATTGGCCTGCGAACTGGTCTGACTTCAGGTCATGATCTATCTGTAGTAATTACATTACGCATGAATCACGAGGAATCGTGAGTTGTAACTTCCAAAGCCCATGCCCAAATAAGAAGACCATGAAGTGAATCGAATGTGTGCGCATTGATAGTTCATCTGATGATTTAGGCTTGACAATCAGCGCTTCAATCGGTCAAAAGCTGATCTTGGATGATTAGTAGGCTGATTTCAAATATGATGGATGGGGCTGAACCTGTAAGAACTAACAGAGACTTTCCATGGTTTTTCAGTGTTTGGTTTTCTTAATTATCATTACTTCTCTTGTAAATTCTTATACAATTTCGCATGTTTGAGGCTTGTTTTGTTTCTCTTCAATATGCTAAAGAATCATTTAAAGATACGCAAGTTCAACTCTAATTATTTGAGATACAGCGCACGAAATTGAATAGTGTCGTCTGCCTCTCTGAACACTCCTGGGACTAAACTATGAAATGAGCATGTGTTCACATCAAAATATATGACCGCAACTCGTAAAGCTTTAAAGCAGAAGATTAGAGTGTAATTTCTTATCTTATCTTAAAAGGAAATCAAGGTGACATAGGTTATTTTGAAGGCGAAACACCCCCCCCCCGGGAAATTGAAGGCCAATAAAGTTAAACTAGATGATGGTATTGCGGCAAACGAATAGGTACGCATCAGGAAACCATTAAAGAATGCAAATAGTGTCTGTGTTTCACTTTCAAACTAGCAACAGAGGAAGACAATCCCCATCTAGGAGTGCAGAAGTGACAATGGACTGCAGTTTCTGATCCTTGACAGTGACAGAGTGATCAAAGAACACCAAGACTCAGTGAAGAAGAAAGAAGAAAACAGAGAACAAGAGCTTTAGTTCTAAGGTAAGATGCGCATCCATGGACTTGGTGAAGAAAGCCTTCTTTTTTTGGGACCAGTCCAACAAAATTGGGGTCTCACACAAGCTTGTAGTAGCACTTATTTCCAGAGAGCAGAATCTGGAAGCCCTTTCCGCAGGTGCAACCGAGATTGATGCCCAAGCAATCGCCGATGACCTCCACACTCACAGTTTCCTGATTCTCCTGCACGGCTTCATGCTCAACCTGCTGCGCAATCTGCAAGTTGAAACAAAAGAACGAAAACATCAGAGTAACAAATCTTTCTCCAAATTCCATGACATTACATGCTCATCAGTACAAATGTAAATTCTATGCACATCAGATCATACCTCTGGGCTCCGGGTGTTGTCTCGTTCGTCTGGCCGGTCATCCTCTTCGGCTTCGCACATCACATGATTCCACCACTTGCCCATCTCACTCAGGCAACGCTTCATCCTCTTCAGTCTCTGCATTGATTTTAAAAAGGAAACCCACATTAAAGAAAAGACGAGTTCCGAATCAACAAATCAGAACATGCGAGATAACAAACGGATTTCAATAGCTCTTTCGCTTGATCTTTATTTCATTCTGTTTCCCTAAAGAGTCAAGGCCGGGGAAAGCAAAACTGGGACAATATGCTCTCTGTTCCTACTGTTGCACAACACAAGAAAAGTTCCAAATTTGACAAAGAAGAGAGGGAAGAAAACAACTATCATTCATCAGAAGACTGAAAAAACAGATCTCCACGAAAGTAGCTTGAGATTTTTTTTTTTTTTTATAAAAAAAGCGAGATTCACGATCAACATGCCTACGACAGATATCAAGAAAAAAGAGTGTATTTTCGTGGTCAGAGAGGGCATTCAAGAACCAGAAAATAATGGATCAGAGTTTCCAACAATTGTGACATTCAGATGATCATAACAGAACGACATTAAGGATTTTTTCACCAAAAAGAACATCAAGAGGATTGGAAAAGACAGACCCTGGAATTAGGACTATCCTCCACGCTGCCACGACCGCCACTTGAGCTCGAGCCGCTGGAAAAAGAGGTGATCGTCCCCGGGAATTGGTGTGGCGTTGGGTCTGACACCGTCCTCTGTAGCGGAGGCCTCGGGGGGAGGGAGGACGGCGACGAACTTGCCCTCCCTGGCAAAGGGGTCGTCGCCATTGCCGGATTGACTCCAAACACAAGCTTCTGCGGCGACAAAGGGATCGCACCGTCGACCCCCACACCTTCGCGATCCCCACTGTTTGGAGCCGCAAGAATCCCATTCGCGCTCTTGTGAGCGCCGAGCGGGACTGGATCGGAGCTGGTGCGCCGGAGACTGGAGGGAAGCGAGGAGGAGAGGTTGATGTTGCTAAAGCCGCGGAGCGTGTAGTCAATATCCTCCCGCTCAAGCAGGGAGCAGCAGGGCCTCTTCTTGAGGCTCGAGGCCAGCGGCGCAGGAGGTGAGAAGGGGAGTCTCCTCCGCTTCGTGGGGTTGGTGCCGCCGCCGCTGCCGCCGCGGCAGCAGAGGACACAGGGTTGGGGCAACAGGGACTCAGGGCACGCCCCGTTGCGCTCTACTTCTTCTTCTCCTTCTTCTTGGGATCGTTCTTGAACCGGGGCATGCTCTCCCTCCGGCAGTTCTTGAGGGTGGTCCTGATGAGCGAGAAAGCTCATCGTGCGTTCTTCGGCTGCTCTGTTTTCCTCTCGGCCGGACGAATCTTGAAAATGGTCGTTCACAGTCGCAGACTGATGCGCTTCTCTCTCTCTCTCTCTCTCTCTCTCTCTCTCTCTCTCTCTCTCTCTCTCTCTCTCTCTCGTGTATGATTTCTTGAGTATGGGGATGGATTTGGGAAGGCAGGGAGAGAGAGACAGAGACAGAGAAACAGAGGTTTATAAAGCTGGAGCGCGTTCTTGTTTTGGCGCCCAAATCTGGTGGCGGTGAGAGGTAGTTATCCGAGTCGTTATTTTCTGAATTTGACATATAGGATCACCCTTTAGAAATGCATTATAATTTTTTGATGACGGGGTTTATTTATTAAATAGTTGTTCTGTTGACTTTGTAATAGTCATTTATCTGCAAACGATTAGCTATAATCCTTTAGTGATCAGTTGTTTTACTGATCCTCTAATGCGTCAATTTATCGGATAAAGGGTACCCTGTTTGTCATATGATTTTTTTTTTAATGATCCTCCGACATGATATATTTATGGAATATGCATTATTATACCATGGAGTCTTTTTAAGTAAATTATGGCATCCGAGAATTTCAACGACCCTCGAATATGCGACGGTCCCTGACTTAGCGACGGAAGTATCGTCGGACAGTGTTATTGACACCACAACGGACATCATTTTGTTACCATCATCGGACCAATGTGCCTCGTTTAGTAATGGTCCGATCGTGGAATAAATTATAGTCTTGTTGGAGATCTTTCCTACATTCGAGCGAGACCGAGGCTTATTCCAAGTAATGTGTCGATGAGATGTCTTCCATACTAACTCTAGCCATTCACTCCTTTAGACTACTATACTTTCAATCCCGAAAATCTGCTGCTACGATACCTATGTTGATGGCCAGCAAATACATACCTTGCACCAAATCACAGCCCACGTTCACGTCGGAATGAAGAGCTACGAGAATTTTAATGAAATTTTCATTCGGTCCACGCATGAGGCGTGCATGGCATTTCACGCACAAGCGGTCACCAAGTCCCATCTAACCGACTATGGGAGTCCACTAAGGAAGACACATTTAGGTAATGGTCAACTGAAGGAAAATGGTTGACCCATCAGCCACGTGACTCCATTCCCGGTGGCCAGGGAAGGAGGAGTTCGGGACAGCTGCTTCGGTCGTGTCTTCAAGCGGCAATGTGGCCACCAAAAGTAGCCACGTTTGCTCCACCTGTCCTCACCCCCTTTCTGCTGCCGAAGCCCCCCTCTTTGTTGACTGGTTTTTAACAAAACCAGTGACCAAAGTGGAAATCGGACGAGCAAAACCGAGAGAGAGAGAGACTGACCGAACAAGTGAGTGAGAGAGGGAGATACCGAGCGGGTGAGTGAGTGGAGGAGAGAACGAGCGAGAGGGTGAACGGCGTGAGGAAGGAGGAGGTCGCCCTCTGCCGTGCGTGTGCGCTGCCGCCGTTGACACCGCTCGTGTTCGCCATCGCCAAGCCGTGTCCGTGACCCGAGCTTCCTGTTTTTACTTGCCGTCGGTGCTTAGGACTTGAGGCAAGTGAAAGTCCATTAACCTATATCATGTTGTGGACTTGAGGCAAGTGAAAGTCCATTAACCTATATCATGTTGTGCTGTTGTTATCTAGTGTAGTGCAATAGACTTGGAGATGTTTGGATCATGGACGTTGGATGCTGGATTTTGAATGAGTAGAAGTAGTTCTCTTTGAATTAGTAAACTGTTTCGTAGAAGACAGCATGACCTTTAATGATTCCGTGAATTTTCTGTAATTCTCTAGTTAGAATTGAACTTCGAACTCTTAATGAAAGTTGTAGGACACATCCTTAGGAATAACATATCAAAATTTTATAATAAATGGACAAGGTTTGGTCAGTAAAACGATTTTCTCTGTAAATGTTAAATCTGGAAGCTATTACAGAATGTTAGTGAAGAATATAGCAATTACTGCTCTTGATATACAATGAATCTGACTTAGTGTTCTTCATGAAACTTTTTTCTTTAGGTCTTTTTTATAACATATCAAAATTTCAGAATTTTCTGAGTTCATTTAGGGATTATTCTGAAATTGTTACTGAAACTGTGCATTGTGATGTTTGAGCTGTTTTGTTCCGAATTTGCTCAATTTGTCCCAAAAGTGAATGCATCTTGAGTTGTTAGGTGACATGATGATATTGGAATTCAGCATATCATGCAATATTGAGATTTGATGAAGATTCATGAGATATCTTTTCATTGCATTGAAAAGTGTTTTTGAAATTTAAAATGTTAATTGTTACCGTTGGACCCTCGGGTCAACGATACCCAGGAGTCGGGATGCCCAAAGGATCGAATGAGTCGATGCCTTGTGAATGCCTGGTTGTATTTTGAATACATGCCCAGAGGTTTTTCCCGGGAGCATTAGGATGCCCGGTGGTATGTCAATACGTAATTCCGGAGGTTAGGGGTAACCATGTCTATGGCCCCAGTGATTCCTCGTGACGCCAGGTGGGGTGCGAGATGCCTTGAGGCGACGCAACACTCTGGATGCCCGGTGGCCCTAGTGGCCAGATGCCAGAGGCTTTCACGATGCCAGGTTGGGTGCAAAATCCTAGAAGGACGTAAACATTGGTCCTCTGGGGGGATAAAACCATTTGAATGATTAAAATTGATGATTATATTAAGTGTGAGTGTGGTCTGGATATGGGACTAAATTGTATGGCATGGAATGGGACATGTCATAACAGTTTGGCCCTATGATCGGGACTTGTGTGATTGAGCATGATGCATCTTATTTGTTGGAATTGCACTGGCAGATGCATACTCATTCATTGATGATCTGTCTTGTCTATTTTGCATAAAAACTGGATCGTGATGGCTTGCATAGTATAGTTTAACAAATTTTTTACTGCTGAGTAGTTGTACTCACCCCGTTTGGGGACTAACATTTCAGACTAGAAGATATGCCTCTGCTACCAGTCACCTCCGGCACATTCTATGGTATACCGGTCGACCTTGAGTGTGAGTGTACGGAGCACCACCATCCTGAGATACGAGGGTTGGTTTTTGTTCGGGTGCGGGTATTGATCATGTTTGACGTTGGTCCTCTCGCCGGCCCAATGCTCTAGGAGTTTTTGACTGTGTTCGTCCGTCGTGATGGGAGTACGCTGGGGCCGTTGCCGCCGCCGCCAGCTGATGGACCGGACTAGGTGTGACCAAGAGTGATGGTCAGCAGATGAAGCATTTTTGGACCGCCAACACTGACTGATGGGCCTATGTACACAGTTGCTATAGAGTCAAGTACTTTTTGAGAATAGCCAAGTTTAGAAAGATCTTGGCATTTTGATGTACTGACCCGTGATGTCCATCAAGTTATGTAAATAAAAGTGTTCGGCTTTAACTTATAAAATGTTTAGTTGGTGTGCATTGTTTTTGAATATGGGATAGGGAGATGTTGGATATACTTCCGATATATAAACTGCGCAGGGATCTATAGAAAGAATATGAACCCCCAGGATTCATGGATTTGTTAAATTTCTATGGTATCAGAGTAATAGACCTCCAGGTTAAGAGAAAGCAAAGCCGAGAGGTATCTGTGGCGACCCCAATGGATCGAGGGCCGTTCCCCCCTCGAACGGCCCGCGATTCGTTGGGGTTGCCACAGATACCTCTCACATGTGCTTTCTCTTAACCTGAAAATCCATTACTCTGATACCATAAAAATTTAACAAATCCATGAATCATGGGGGTTTATATTCTTTTTATAGGTCCCTGCGCAGTTTATATAGCGGAAGCATATCCATCATCTCCCTATCCCATATTTAGAAATAATGCACACCAACTACACATTTTATAAGTTAAAGCCGAACACTTTTATTTACATAACTTGATGGACATCACGGGTCGGTACATCAAAATGCCAAGATCTTTCTAAACTCGGCTATTTTCAAAAAGTACTCGACTTTACAACAACCGTGTACATAGGCCCATCAGTCAGTGTCGGCGTCCAAAAATGCTTCATCTGCTAACCATCACTCTCGGTCACACCTAGTCCGGTCCATCAGCTGGCGGCGGCGGCAACGGCCCCAACGTACTCCCATCACGACGGACGAACACAGTCAAAAACTCCTAGAGCATTGGGCCGGCGAGAGGACCAACGTCAAACATGATCAATACCCGCACCCGAACAAAAACCAACCCTCGTATCTCGGGATGGTGGTGCTCCGTACACTCACACTCAAGGTCGACCGGTATACCATAGAATGTGCCGAGGGTGACTGGTAACAGAGGCATGTCTTCTAGTCTGAAATGTTAGTCCCCAAACGGGGTGAGTACAACCACTTAGCAGTAAAAGATATGTTAAACTATACTATGCAAGCCATCACGATCCAGTTTTATGCAGAATAGACAAGACAGGTTATCAATGAATAAGTATGCATCTAAACCATATAACTCTTTAATGCAATGACTAGTGCAGTTCCAACAACTAAGATGCATCATGCTCAGTCACACAAGTCCCGATCATAGGGCCAAACTGTTATGACACGTCCCATTCCATGCCATACAATTTAGTCCCATAACCAGACCACACTCACACTTAATATAATCATCCATTTTAACAATCAAAAGGTTTTATCCCCCCCAGAGGACCAATGTTTGCGTCCTTCTGGGATTTCACACCCAACCTAGCGTCGCGAAAGCCTCTGGCATCTAACCACAAGGCCACCAGGCATCCAGAGCGATGAGTCACATCTCCGAGCATTTTGCACCCCACCTGGCGTCACGAGGAATCACTGGGGGCCATAGACATGGTTACCCCTAACCTCCGGATTTATGTACCGACCTACTACCGGGCATCCCGATGCTCCCAGGGAAAAAACCTCTGGGCATGTATTCAAAATACAACCAGGCATTCACAAGGCATCGACTCATTCGATCCTTTGGGCATCCCGACTCCCGGGGTATCGTTGACCCGAGGGTCCAACGGCAACAATTAACATCCTAATTTCCAAAAACACTTTTCAATGCAATGACAAGATGTCCCATGAATCTTCATCAAATATCAATATTGCATGATATGCTGAATGCCAATATCATCATGTCAAATAACAACTCAAGATGCATTCACCTTTGGGACAAATTGAGCAAATTCGGAACAAAACAGCTCAAACATCACAATGCACAGTTTCAGTAACAATTTCGGAATAACCCCTAAATGAACTCAGAAAATTTCTGAAATTTTGATATGTTATAACCAAGAGAACTACAGTTCAATTCTAACTAGAGAATTACAGAAAATTCACGGAATCATTAAAGGTCATGCTGTCTTCTACGAAACAGTTTACTAATTCAAAGAGAACTACTTCTACTCATTCAAAATCTAGCATCCAACATCCACAACCCAAACATCTCCTAGTCTATTGCACTACACTAGACAACAACAGCACAACATGATATAGGTTAATGGACTTTCACTTGCCTCAAATCCTATGGTTCAACGGCTAGGGGTTCAGTTCGGCGGTGCAGTCCGACAGCAGCGAAGACAAGCGGCGTCGACGGCGGCAGCTCGAGCACGGACGGAAGGCAGTCCTTCTCTTCCTTCCTCACGGCTCACACTCGTGCGCCTGCCTCTCTCGCTCGAACTCTCTCTCTGCTCAAGTTTCGCTCACTCGAACTCTCTCTCTCTCACTCACTCAAAATTCTCATTCGGTTCTTCTCTCTCCTCCTCACTTGTCCGAGAGTTTTGTTCCTTGGTTTGCTGACTTTGAGAGTCAATTGCATGGAGTTCCTTCGGTGGCTGCAAGGGAAGACAAGTGGAGAGAGCGTGGCTTCCGCTCGGTTGAGCTCCACGGCTACGCTGGCTTCCTCTCTTCCACGCGTCCATGGGTGGCTTCATTTGTTGACTCCTTTAGTCAACTAAGGAGGTGGCAGCAAGAACCGAAGACAGCTAGGGAGAGGCGTGTCTTCAGCTGACAATTTCTTGGATTTCCTTGCTGGCAACCGAATGGGAAGCAACGTGGCCGTTGCTGGCTGCTCTCGGTCAACAATCCCGCGATTTGTTGACCCCCTGTTGTCGACAATTAAAAGAAGGCTTGGGGTTACTTGGGTCAGCAAATTCTGTGGCAGAATGGCCCTAATATATGGCCCACTTTCTTCAGAAATTTAATCCTTAAAAACTTATATGCATGCATAATGATCGGTGGGGAAGATGTGAATACAAGGCCAAATTTCCCTCCTTCGGCTCACAAAATATCAGTGTATTAAAGTCCAAATCCCTTTCTTATTTCATGTATACTTTGGCGGTATAGTTGTGTTGTGCCATCAGAATAAATGTGCACGGGTCGGCAAAGTACGGATAGGGTTGGTCTCACTTGAATTTGTTTGTTAAATGAGGGTTATCATATATCATGTAATTTTTCTCAATAATTTAATATAATTTATTTGTAAAAATCGGACAAAATAATTTGTTATATGTGTTCTGACACGCTATTCAAATTACTTTGTTCTTATCAATCGTAAAGTGATACAACCAAATTTTGGAGTTTATTCTCATCAACTATAGAGTAATTGAAATTCTACCATAAGTAGGGTTTTACTCATAAGATTTATCAGTGATTTTGCTCGTAGTCATATTTGATTATCATATATGCACAATCGTGTAATAAAAGACAACTCTTTCTCTATTGATTTGCTATTAGATTTTTTTTTATCTTTTAATATTCTCTATTTGTAAATCATGTATTATAATTTCTTTTAGGATGACGGGTACTTTTCTTTAATCATTTACTTGTCAAATATAGACATGCCATAAAAGAAATTTCTACATTGTTCGTTCTTAGCGAGCATCTTAGTTCAATTCTTAGAAAGTTATCTTATTTAGCACAAATTTAGTTTATATATATATATATCACTATTATGTTATACATGAGCTATGATGTTATGGAACTTCTTTATCGAATTGTTAATATTATTTACTTAGTGAAATGCGATAAAATATTGTGCCATAATTGGTTTCTTTTCAACTTTGAAATAATTAAATCCGCCACTTATGGTCCGTTTGTTAACTTGTCAAATAGTGAGCGATTCTATTATTTTGTTTCGGGAAATGAAAAAAGAACATAAATCCGTTTGATAGATTTTTTATTCCCAGAAAAAAATTTGCTCTCGAAAATAGGCTTAGAACAAAATCGAAAAGTAAGAATAAATAGCTTATTTGATTCCGGGAACAATTCTAGAATCAAGCCCACCCTATTTTTATTTTTTCTCTTTTATTTTCTTCTTTTCTCCTTCTCTCTTCTTCTTCCTCCAAGCCAATCATCGGCCACTGCCTAGGCGACTGGGTTGGGTGAGGACCAATGAGTTCGCCAAAGTCTCACCAGGCCACCGCGAGCCTCAGCCTCACAGATCTAGGCAAAGCTGAGCCTCGCTGGTGACTAGGCGAGCCTTGCCTAGCCTGGCAAGCCTTACCTCATCAGTGGCCACGAGCAAGGTTTGCTGAGCTCGCCAAACCTTGCCCTGCCACTTGCCCACCACCACCACGGCCAACGATCGGCCACAAAGGAGGAAGAAGAAGAGAAAAGGAAAAAGAAAATAAAAGAAAAATAGAATAAAAACATTTAAAAATTAAAAAGAAACAAAAAAAAATTAAGAGTCCTACCAAACATACTTCTATTTTGAGAACAAAATTTTTGGATAATTATCAAACGCCTTCAAATATTTTAAATTGTTTCGGGGAATAAAATAAAATAAATCATTTCTGAACGAAAATTGTTCTCAGAAACAAAACAATTATTAATCGTACCCTTATTATCTTTTTTTTACCGTACATCAACCTTTTACCTTAATTCAAAATATCAATAGAGGTATGCTAAAGTGATCTTGAGAACTAATTTGTTATAGTGCAAAAATAGAATCGACACCTCCATAAATAATGAGGATCATATCATGCGGTTCGAGACGTTTTCACTGAAGTTTATAAAGATCTCGTATATTATATCACCTAATAACTACATGCTAGATTATTTATATCTTGGTCATGCTGAATATTGAATCACACATTCATTTAGAAAATTAGAACTACAAAATTATTGACAGCGGGCAGCAAAAGTCTACATTAAACCATGAATCACCGAATTCCCAAGTTCAATAATCTCCAAATGCAAAGGTTGCCAGAAATACAAAGAGCCAATCTGGTCGTCTCCAAAAGACTAATTATAGCCTCATGGAATTTTTAGCTCGCCAAAGCAGGATTATGTACGCAAGTTGCTTCCATATCATAAGGCAAGAGCAAAAGAGCTCAATGGAAAATCCCCGAAATCGAAAAAAGTACGGTTAACAGTTCAACAAAAGGTTGCAGATTGGCACAAATACAGGAATGGAAATGCTGGTACAAGTACGAGAGCAGACAAGAATTCGCCCGAGCCATCATCGGACGGAGCAACCTTCCATGCAAGAAGCCATTAAATTCTCATCTCGTGATTGAGTCCATGCAGCTAGTAACCTTAACAGATCCTCTAAATAAAGGGTCCTAAGAAAACTGAGCCCGATGCAGACATCGTGACATCGTGATCATCACCTTGAACTGCTGTCTTCCCTTATATAGCTTGCAACTGAGAGAAGGAAATTCGGATTATCGACCCTGCCACAGAGCTGGCATGCTTGCACACAAGGGCTTCGGTGGCTTGCTCCTCAGTTTCAAACATAACTAGGGCTTGCTTCTTCCCGTTCATCTCAAAAACCTTGGTACTAACAATGGCACCGTGCTCCTCCAGGAGTGTCACAATCTCCTCTTCTGTAATCTCCTGGGGAAGAGTGGAGAGGTGGATCATCTTCGTAGGAGAGCAACAATACCGGTAGTTCTTTGCCGCATTACGATTGAAGCGGTTAAGATTCGAATTGCTATACTCGTGTGTTTCAGCACCAGGAGTAATGTTCGGATGCTTTGAGAAATTAACCTCCAATCGCTTCCCAAAAAGCATGGCCCCCTACAGCTCACATAATAGCTCCCAGATTATTGACAAACCTCTATAATAACTGATGCAAAATAATGAGAAAGTACACATGGAAATGATTCACCTCAGAAGAGAGCTCTCAATCGAATTCAAGCAAACACAATTTCATTAAATTAAAGCCCGTTCAGAGACCAACTTGATCAACTTCAGAAGCAACTAATGCTCATTCTGGCAAAAAGAAAGTGTTTAAATATTATCTGTATGTTTGGGTTATTTTTATTAAGGCTACTTGACAGTAAAAATGCATGAAAAGTAAGCTCTGCGAGCCATAAAACATGTGCAGCAGATTATAACACTGTGGAGAATTCAAATTCTTCACAAAGTACCCTCCCCATGGCCAAAACTCGTTTGATCTACCAAGTCTTATTTTTGCCAAAGAAACTCCATCATGTGGACCATTGAGCAATTGTGAGAGTACAAATTACTGACATTCTGATATACTTCCACTATAAGTTCATCAATCTGTGAAATTATTGAGATCTTTGCTCGAGGCTTAAGTGCACAGTGTCAAATAGGCTTCTTAGGTGGTTAAATTATAGATCCAATATACTCACACCACTGAAATCTATCAAGTGCATGATTTCTGTGATTCTGAGACCTGAAGGTGGAATGCACCTCATCATTTAAAACTGCTTTACATATTCCATATGCAACACAGCCCCAAAGTCAACACACCTCAATCTACAGTCCAATAGCAGCTGGGGAGAAAAATGTTTCCTTCATCCAAGGAACCCAGAGGGAAGGATAATAATAAACCAAAAAACAGCAAATAAAAAAGACTCAATAAAACCATGGTGGCATCATCCTACATCAACCATGTGGAGAGAGATACAACTATTAAGATCCAGGGAGAAGAAGTAATTTGCTCTATCCTATAACTAGGGAGGTTTCTAGAAAAGAATTTTCTCATCTTCGTCTTAACAGCACAAGTGCAGTTGATAAGTTTATCAGATCTAACCTTTAGAAAGTGTACTGCTAATTCAGCCTGGAAGCCATCACCCATCTGAACAAGTGCATGATCTGGCTTATTTCGAAGAAGTTTAATCCTGACAATATTTCCATAAAGAGAAAAAAGGTTGAAAAGCTTGTCCTCGTCTATTCCCTGAAACATAAGAAATTGTGTTTTTAATGGTCCAATAGTTGAATCACTTTACAAGCTACCAAAGGCAGCAAGTAAAGTCAAGAAAGTACTTACATCAGGATTAAGATTGGAGACGAGGACAGTACACCTATCATTTGTCCCACTAACTCCGGGGGGTAAGCCTCCTGCAAAGGCAGCTGCAATTGCTGCAGCATTGGGCACCTAGATGAGAGGAATAGGAGACAAAGTCAATGCATCACCAAAGATTTCCAGTAGCACAAAATACATAGACGACATCCGAAGAGAGATCAGATAATGTCACAACAACATGATGGGGTTGCTGCAGGCTGTCAGTCCAGTGGTTTCGAGACAACAAAACTATTTTGTTGCTGGCTTTTTCTTTTACTCCATGGAACCCCAACCTTCTCCAAAGTCAAGTCTTTTTTATAATTCCATGCAAGAAGTTCCAAACCTTTATCCATGTCCTCCCTCCACCCCCAACCAACCAAACCCGGGCCCCCCCGGGGGGGGTGTGTTGGGGGGTGTGGGCGGGGGCCAAAAAACCTTTGAAAAGAAAGGTACTCCTCTCATGAATAGATGCTTTCTGTGTAAGTGTGTGTCCAAGTGATCAAATTCAGACCAAATAAAAGTACAAGGGATCATGCTGACACTCACAAAAGTTCAAGGGGTTGTTTAATCATTATTTTACTTACACTTAAAAGATGCTACTGTCAATCAAGTGCACGGTGAAAACATGTTTTTTATGCATCATGCCAAGAATTCAACGAGTGAGAAGAGTGATAAAAATAAAAACAAACATGCAAAGATTTTAGAATAATACTCCAGCAATTGTACACAACTACCATAAAAAGAAAGTTATCTTGCATATATATCATAGCTCACCTGTGGAAATGCAACTGGAGGACCAAGAGGAGCAGAAAAGAAAGAAGAAAGAAGGTTCATGTTAGTGAATGGCAGGCATCAGTATGTATGAAGAATAGTCTGTAACTGACCCTTTCTTAAAAAGGTTTACCTGTACTGGCTCCAGAAGCTGGAAAAGGATACATACCTCCAGCATCCCCATATCCAGGTTGCTGCACCATGACCAAAGACATATTTTCAGTATCACAAGAGTTTCAGACAAAAAGAGCAAACATTAATGACAGGACCACGACCAGACATACTTGTGATGATCTGCCTCTCTGTTCTGCAGGCAGATTTGGATTTGTAAAATCCCTGTGGAAAAAGATGAGCCACAAATGATGAAATCAACAAATATGTAAAATTAACACTCCCCAATGCTACTAAGTTACCTTGACCGTTCATTGTTGAAGTTCACTTGCAGCTCATCAAGGCTGCAAAAGGGAAGTGGCTAAATTTAATATTCAGAAGTCAAGGGAAAACAAACACGAGCAATGAATAGCCTGTTGGCCAGAAATGTCCAAACAGAGAATATTAAAAATTGAACTAGGGATTTGGACATACTTAGAGTACTGGATATCCAGCTGACAACAACCATCATAAATATTACGTCCCTGCGGCATCAAGAATTAATTCTACCATTAGAAGCAATTATAGGAAGCGCCACAAGATGCCCCTTACCAAAGGACTGCAACAATAAGGGACTTATAAATACCTGAAGAGTCGTTATAGCTGAAACAGCACTCTGTCGTGATTGATACTGGATAAGGGCTTGAAAACCTAAGAATATAAACCAAAATATTTATCTCTCTATCTATATAATTTGTTGACACATGCATATACTGTCTACTATAGGGGCTAGATCAACAAATAATGATAACAAGTGACATAGATAATATGCCTCCTTTATGACTAAATGCATTGCAGATGCACATGAAGAACTAGCAGATCAAAGTGGGACTAACGATCACATCACGTGGAAAACTCATATAGGGTTATTTAGTACTGTGATTGCCCAAAAAGATAAATTCTGGCGCAACCCACTTAGATAAGTATCATCCATCTGACTAAAGTACAACGTGCGAGGAGAAAAGAATGCAGAGAGAGAGAGAGAGAGAGAGAGAGAGAGAGAGAGAGAGAAACTTGTAGAAGCTGACCAGCTGACTTCTGAAAGGTGACAATCTTCTCTACAAATCCATAAGGAGAAAACACTTGATGCAGCACTTCCACCGTTATAGGGTATAGCATGTGATGTATAGTTACTAAGACAATTCGATTTGGCTGTGCATCCGAAGTGTGCCCAAGAGTAGACCAACATAGAGAAAGAAGAGAGAGAAGAGAATAAATAGAAAAGAATAGCAGAGAAAAGAAGCAGCACCACAAAAGATTATTTATGAATGTCCTACACGAAACATTGTTCGTAACAAGCTCTCTATCGAAAGCATTTATGACAGATTTTGGAAAGACAAGAAATGCGAGTTGAACAAAGTTATCAAGTCTTCAACATCAAAATTATTAAAATTTTTAAGTGGAGTTGCATCTGGTGGCAACTTCATAAGGCAGAGCTCATTATCTCATCGTGTATATACCTGGTTAATCTATTTTAAGAAGGATTCGAGAATACAAATTATCGTGGTAGGACTGAAATCACCAGATTCCAGTTACAAAGATGACAATGCCCAAGAAACATGAGGAGTGATAAGCCGAAAAAAGAAGAAGGCATGGCATATAGTATAATCTCCAACAAACACTTAACAAGAACCTATACCAGCTCTACTCTGAAATCTGCTCTACTCTGTGATGCAATAGCTAGTTCATAATGATGCAATAGAGTGATCAAAGTTCTAAGAAAGGAACAAAGAAAGGCCGGAAATAACCTATACTGCTGATTGATGCCACAATTCACCCATAATCTGACCATTAATGATGAAGCTAGAAAAGGGTCGAATTTTTGTTGATGTCGGGAAAGGGTACAAATTTCCACCAAACTTAGCTCCTTTCCAGAGAAATTGGTCCTAGTGTCCCACCCTCCAGGAATGGATAAATAATAAGGATTGGAAATAACTACTACAAACTAGAGAAGTATAAAACATCAAATACGATCCTGGAAGACATTAATATTATCCAGGAGTTTTCCCATAATAGCCCTTCAGATGAGGTAAGTCCTTGTTTTCAACACATTATTCGATCTATGCTTATTCACTTATAATTTGTGGAACAGCTTTTAATATTTGAACTCTTTACAGCTGGATATTGGCCGAAATCTAACCGTATAAGTTCATCCCTCCATCTATCTTTTGCCCTTAATCATCCCTTGATCTATCTAAAAGTTGATCTGGCACATCCAAGGTCCTCCGTGCAAAGGTAAACAATTCCTACCCAAGAGACACCAAACCTTGGGGCAGTTGACAGCTTCTCCACTTGCCAATCGCACTAAAGAAATTTCTACGTTGTTTTTAACAGAAATATTGTCTTTTTGTCACTCAACTGAATGAATGATTAAGTTTTATAACGCTACAGATTATGCTACGCCAGTATTGTGTTCGGCCAGGCTACTTAAAAAATTGATAAATTCTAGGAAAATGGCCATGCAGCCCATCTACAGGCAAGAAGTTAGGGGATAAGAAATTGATTTTTCTACATCTGATAAATAGACACAGATAGCATAGACCCAGAAAGATCACAAAAGATAAACTGCAGAAGTCTCTCGAGTACAGCCATACTGATGATTGCCGTTCTACTCTGATTCCAATAAAAACTCTTAGCCCACAAAAAAGATGCTGCTAAAAAAGATGCCAACTCAAATCAATTAAATAACCAAAGTGCACAGTAAACTCCAAAAGGAAAAAAGAAAAAAGCCGCTGACCTCATCTCCTCGACCCTGAGTGTTCTGGTCCACAGTAGTCAATTCTTGATGGGATGAAAATTGGACATACACATTCCTACCCCTAAATTAAGAAAAATAGCACTCCAAGTTGTTTATTACGACTACGGAAAATACGTATTATTGTAAAAGAAGGGAAAACGAGGTTTCCCTCAATAATCACTGGAGCAGGCAAAAAGGATATGTCTGGGGAAAAAAAGGGCTCGTTGATACCAGAATTACCATACCTGATTGTTGGCTGAACATTGCTGTAAACCTGCATAGCATTGATAGCAGATGGTATATCCTGCATTTGGAGGAGAGCCTGCAGAAACCACGGTCAGCAGTTGCATCTTTTAGCTTTAAAGGAAAATGGACAATTCCCAGAGCCATATCTAACAGTAGTCGGACCTGATTCTTTGCGCGGAGCATTACAAGCTTAGTAATGACTCCAAACGGCTGAAAGAGCTGAAGCAAATCGTTCTGAACGACAAACGGCAACATATTAGCAATCGATGCATTTACTCTAATTTATATACAATCGACCACAAATCTTACAAAATTGCTAGGCACCCTCTTTTCGAAAAATTCCCGTTAAAAACTTGACAGCAGATACCAAGACACCCATTAGTGAAAACGTCAAAACACAAGCAGAAATACAAACCCGAAACTACGGAGCGAAAAATGTCTCCTTTACATTCGTCCCCTTCTTAAAGAAACGAGAAAATCATTCTCGACTTCGACTGCCATTAGGCGCCAGACGTACAGCCACGAAAAAAAATCAATCTTGCATGCGTGTCTACAGCGAGAAAAGCAAGATACCTCGGAAATCTCATGACCCACGTTGCGAATGTGAATCACCTTGGAAGCTTCGGCCATCGTTTCACCCACCTGAAACCACAACCCCCATCACGCACGAGAAAAAGGAAGAATCACCCCGACTTTCCAGTCGACGCGGCAACGACGCGATCGAACGCCGTCCTAAAACCCGAGACCCCCGCGACAGCCCGCCGCGGCGAGACTCGATTCCCACAAGCAGAGCAGGCATTGACGTAAGAAAAAAAAAAAAAAAAAAAGATCGCGCAGACGTCAGGAGCGATTGGACGCGCCCCCCGCGCGTCCGAAACCAATAGGGAATCAGAAGGAGCCGACGAGGCGGGGCGGCGGGCCCATACTTACTGGCGATTCCTTGAGGGTGCTCGGTGGAAATGCGAAGGCGAGCGAGAGGGGGAGGGAGGGAGAGAAGAGAGAGGGAGAGATGGAGGGAGTGGGATCGAAGTTAGCTGAGCTTTTTAGGCTCTGGTCACGTACGGCTTGGCTGGTGGAGAGGGAGGGCTCTGGCGGAAGGAGAAGATGATGACATCGGAGTGAGAGAAAAGCCCTAAATTCGCCATTTTTAACGGTCCTTCTTCCCCTCCACGCTCGGCTCGAGAAGCAGACGACACCCCCCGCTCTCTCTTCCTTTTTTTTTTTTTTTTTTTACTTTTCCTTTTCAGATCATTAGTGGGATTTTTTTTTTTTTTTTTTTGTGTTGTTTTGATTTTATTTTTACTTCTTCTCGTCGTTTTTTGAGTTCGAAGGAAAGGTAACTTTTTTTTTCGAATGCCATATATCTCGAATTTAAATTGTTGTATTTCACAATCAGAATGTCATTTTTTGTCTACATATTTATAATTAGTAAATAGGTCATAATCGAGTTTAGGACAGAAAATCTCAAAATAATATGAGTGTTAAAAATGATTCACAAATTATTTAGATCTAATTTATTTCTATAACTCTCTCGTCTCCATTCGATCTCGTGCTCATTTGATTTACGTTCGCACATTGATTTGGATATATTATTAAATTATGTTAAGTTTAGCAATATTAGTTAAGATCAAGTATGATTCAATCAGGTGTTGGCCACTATATTTGTATTGCATTGAAAACACACACATTCCGACCAACCAAAGCAACAACACTTGTAATTATGCATGAAAAGACACAAAGAGAAAATAAATAGTCATTTCGAAGAAGTGGATGATTATGATATGTATGATAATGGAAAAGTGATTCTATGGAAGTAATTACTGGTTATGGATATATGACAAAATTTTAATTGGATATTTGTGGAGACGATAAAAACAAAATATAGGAACTTTCATCATCAATACAAAACAAATGCAGGCGCCAACTTTGGGCTTTTCTTTTTAAAAAAATATCTTTTACCTAACGACAATTATTTTCAATTATTTTCGCTTATTTTTCCTGTTAAGCTTCTTACGATACTAATTGCGGATTAAATCGGAACCTAGCCCAAAATTACAATCTCATTTCTTAATTCAGGTCCACGGCTTGGCGACCTTCCTAATTTCTAACTTTCCAAGTGGGACTTTTCGTACCGAAAATGAAAATGTCGGACTTTCCTAGGGGAAATCCGGGAATAATTTCCTTTTGAGGGCTCTGAAAAGAGGAAAAGCGAAAGTCAAAAGGACGCCGTTTGAAAAAACTCCCTCTTTCGGGAAATCAGTACGCGAGCGCCATCCAGATTTTAAACCCTCGAGCGAGTTCGCGAACGGAGTGAGAAATGGCGCCCGATCATCACCGCCAGCACCACCACCACGCATCCGCCGATCAGCTGGTGAATCTCTTCCGCAAATCCGACCACGACCTCACCGTGATCCATCACCGGCTCGAGAGGGAGTTCCGTCAGATTTATCCCGACGACGTGAGCAATTCCGTCTCTCCTCTTCTCGGTTCCGCTTTCGTGCTTCGCGTGAATCGATGTATTTTCGGGGATTGAAGTCCCCGGATAGTCGTGATAGAGAAATTTTAGTTCTGTTCTTTTAGTTTTTTGTCTGGATTTGTACAGAAAAGCGGAGTTCGTTTTTTGTGTTGTGCAGGCGAATCCGTTGAAGCTGGTTTCCAGGATCAAGAAGGTGCTGGATGACGTGTCGTCCTTGAAAGATCAATGCCAGGAACTTCTAGTGGCCAAACAGGTGCGTTCCTTCTTCATTTCGGAATGTTTTGAATTTCAATCTGATTTCGAGATGCTCTGAGGGTTTGGTTATGTCGACTCGAACATTTATTCCCCAGTTTGTTTGCTAAGGATCTACAATTCGCATGTCAAGCTATCTGTATGGTTGTAACTTTGCAATGTTGGCTTTCATTAATACTGCTGATGGAGTAATGCATTTAAAAGCACTTTTATGATATCATCTAGTTATAACTGGATTTAGCTTTCGACTAGGATGGCTATGCTATCTAAAATTTTATGAGATGCCGGGCATTTCACATCTGAGACTATTGTATAAATGCCGAAGCAACCACTGCCTTGATTGGTTGATATTGCATGGGCTCTTAGCTTAGGTTCTGATAATTAGCAAGGCGTCTTAAGTCCAGTGGACAAATTTGTGAATTTAAGCCTGGGAGTGGAATTTTCAGCTGAATCATAGATGAGAAGTCATTGGAGGTAAAAGACCAATTGGACTGTGTATCACATCACTCTTCTGTACCAGTAAGGTTCAAGGTTCAAGACCATTTAAGGACCTTGAAATGGGGAAGGAAGTTGACTTGGGATTATTCTTCCGTTCTCCGAACCTATCCTAGGTTATGGAGGAGAGCTGGATGCACTGCATCAACTATAACAACCTGTTCCGTAATGCAGCTGCTATTGAAATGCTAACTGGCAATAAGCATCTTTTAGCCAAGCGAATTCAAAGTTTCACATGATAAATTTTCTCTGGATCAGGGCAGAAAAGGAAAAGATCGCAGCTGCAAATGCAAGGGATTCACATTTCATAGTTTATGCCGTCCACAAAGCTCACTGAATGGGAAAACTCTTTGATTTAATAGATATAAACAACAATACCCGAGCCTTATGCCTCTGAGTGGTGTTAGCTATGTGGATCCTTTTATGACATTCCACTTTGAGTTGTGCTTATAATTATTTCTTTGTTTAGTAATTTAAGCACATGGACATTGGTAGACCCATCCGTCATTTTTGTGGTTACCCTCATTATGATTTCGAATTTCATCTTCTAACTGATCATTTTCATGACAACTGCCATGATATACGTGTGCCATATAGGAGAATACTCACTGGGCTGACCTTGGCACCTCACCAAATATGAACAGTGATGATTTGGACCTGCCCCTACTTCAATGTCTTTGTTTCTATGTGTATCTGTTTGAGAGAGAGGAGGATGTGCTCTTCTAACTTCATATCATTCATTTGAACCTGCAGGACTTAATTGACCAGGCACGGACAACTCTTGTTGGAAATAGAAGCTTAATCAGGAAGATGCAAGCATCTGTCTCAATTCCCTTGATGAGTGATTCTGAAGATCCTGCATATGCTAACTTTAACCAGGTTTCCACCATTCTTATGATGCTCTGGAAGATTTACTCGATTTTAAGCTCTAACGAAGGATAAATTGTATTGCTGATAAAAGTCCGGAAAATTTAGATCGAAGGTGTACACTACATTATGAAATATGAAGGATTGGGATGTGGATGTCGTCACATATTCAATCATTTTTTCCCCAGACATCACCATTCCAAGCTTTTACAAAAATATTGTGGTGCTTAATCTATTTAATTCAATGTTACTATTTTTCCGAAAACTTCTTTCTTTCTGTTGGCTTGATGCTGTGGCCAATTATCTTTCTTTCTGCATATTTAACTAAAAGAAGCTAAATTGAGAGAGCGTCAAAATATTGGTCGGATTGACTGAAATGGTTATCTCAAATAAAATTGAGAATACTGATAATCCCATTGGATCATACTGTATGATGCATCCCACCACTTATATTCAATGAATGGAAGAAAATGAAATTCATCAGCTCATCTAAGTAGTGATCTCTGGAACTCTTAATGCTGGTTTTTTTTTTTTTTTTTTTTTTTTTTGTTTCCTTTCTTTAATGAATAAAGCTTGTTTGGTAACCTTTCGGGGAACAACAATTTCTATTCTTTTGTTCTCCGAAACGAAAAAGAACAGAGATTTGTTTGGTAAAATTTTTGTTTTCAGGAACAAAAATCTATTTTTTTGTTGCCAAGAATAAATTTGAAACAGAATCAAGAAGTAGAAAAAAGTAATTTCTTGTTTTCGAGAACAATTCCTAAAATCAATTCTTATTTTTTCTTTTCTCCTCTTTTCTTTTCTTTTCTCTTCTTCTCTCCCCCCTCGGCTATGGTCAGCAACTAGCCAGATGAGGGCCGGCAACCTCGCCGGCCCCCAGCAATGCCGAGGCTCGTCGGCCCGAGCCTCACCGTGGCTGGGCGAGGTCGACCTCACCCAACCAAGGCGAGGCGACCGGCTACAAAGAAAAAGAAGGAAGAAGAGAAAAAGAAAAAAAGAGAAAATTAAGAAAAATATAATAAAATTATTAAAAAATTAAAAGAAATAAAAGAATTTAAGAATCCTACCAAACGCATTTCTATCCCGGGAATAGAAATTTTGGACAGCTATTAAGTGCATTCTTTTGCTCAGAAATTGTTCCCGGGAGTAAAATCAGAAAAAACCATTTCTGATAAAAAATTGTTTCCGGAAACAAAATTGTTACCAAACGCGCCCTAAATCATTGATCTACTATCACTATGAGTTTACAGTCATTATTGCTTGATTTCAAATAGACCAAGAGTTCTTGATTTTGATTAAATTGCTTTAGCAAAGATGCTTATGACATTGGTTGTCCACTTTCCTAGTGGAGTCTGAAGTGTGTGCTCCATTTGCCAGCAAGCAACCAATACTAAGTGATTGGGAAGATTTTGCTGTAAATAACCCATGGAAAGATATACATGGGCTATTTATTCATATGCAGCTTGCCAAATTTATTCTTCACCATTTTTCATCACTCCAAAACAAGCATCCATGAATTTAAAATTATGTGCATAGAAGGCTGGAGACTGTCCGATGATTCCATTTATCCTCAACTCTTGCAGATTATTGATGAGTGGACAAAGCAAGTCCAATCAGCATCAGGTAACATCATGCTTCTCTTTAATTTAATACTGAATGTTCTCTGTTTGACATAGTTGATCTTGGCAAAGATTATGGCTGCCTTAGTGCTGTGCCTGATTTTATGAGAAGGAATGGCATAATCTAAGTGTGTTATCTTTCATAAGCCTGGAGCCTGTAGAAGGGAAAGTAGGTTTATGAAAACCTCCTCTTTCCACAAAACTGTGGCTGATTGATGGGTCATTGTTCAAATTGATTAGACCAAAATAAGTTCTCTATGTATCAGTCCTTTGCGGCAGTTACCTTCACCTTCTTTGTTTGAATATTATATAAGCACCATGGCCATCTATAACATCTATACATCACATATCCATAGAAATAATTCATCTTGATTGTTATTGAGGAAAATAATCTGCAGAAGCAGCAAGTTAGGCTTAGTAAGTTAGATGACTGTTCACTTCTTACCGCACATCCAGGGGATGCCTTCTCTCATCCTCTCCTCCCAGTATACGAACCTCATCTTGTCCTTATGGAGGCCTTCCTTTTGGTGTTCTTCTTTGGGTGTGAGTTTGGTAAAGTTGATGGAACTCTCTGCTTCTAACCGTACATTGGCCGTGAAAGCCACATCTTTATCACCCCAATTTGTTTCCACTGAGCTATAAAATAATAGTCAATGACTGTGGTATGAAGACTCTGCCAGATGTTCCCTTTATATTTTCTTCATTTTCTCCTGCACTAAGCTGCCATTTGTTTTTCTGACCAAATGAAATCCGCCCTTCATCTGGAATAGCTGCTCACTCTTAATAGGACTTTGTTGTGGTTTGATTTATTTTCTTTTAGCATGAGCATAAAGTTGGTGCATCAAGGTTGTTGCAGCACCGTGCAGGCTGGCAAGTTAAACTGTGTTGGATATGTACGCATTTTAAGAAAGCTTATATTGTACTCATGTTGGACAATGGGGTACATTTCTCTTGAGATTTATGACCGTGAAATGTGGCCAATCAACATGAAGTGAGACATTGCATCTGCAATTGGTTGCATTTCTTTATACATTTTTTAATTTGGTGGTGGTAAGTAATTAGCTGTCCATATAGTACATTTGATTACTTGTTGCACAGTCCATCGCTTTCAGTTGAGTTGTTCAGATTCAGAGTGCTTGTGTAAATAAAATCCAAGTTTACTTAGCTTTAGAAGTAAAGGACTGCTGTTTGGACTTGTGAGTGATAGAACTACAATTATGTAGGCAACTCGTCTTCTATCATCTCTTAATGCTGCAAAGAAATGAAATTGGGGCCCAGACATAGAATTTGGCAGTGAATTTGTCTCTAAATATGGAATCAAGCAAAATGTCTGCTGAGCTTGGCATTATGAGCAAACATCTCAAGCAGTTTCCTACCATTCATGCAGGGAGTGAACAGCATGTAGCAGACACCAAGGACTTAAACGAGTTACTTTTCTCAGCCATAGTGCAGAGGAGCTGAGACCTAGAGAGCTTCACTGGAAAGATTCCCCGTCTTCGTGTGTTGAGAAGCTTTCGAGGGACTGTGTATTGAGGTCTCTTTGGAACACTACCATTCGATTGTACAAAGGGCTTTGGAACACTACTCATGCAGACCTCTCTGTCTCTGTTTCTCTAATTTCGGTCAATTCTAACCAAGTTGATTCTAGTCTTTACTTGCAATTTTGATGGAGATTCCAGAAATGTATGACTTCGAAAAGGACCTTTTGAGCGGGTTAAATGGTGAAAAAATCCAAAAATGTATTATCACATGCACTAGCTAAGTGCCCTCAATGGAATAATTTCACAACCGGTTTTATATTTCTGTTGTAACCTTTTGACGTTGCTCTAGTTTGAAATTTGGTCATTTTGTCATGCATATGTCTTAGGGTGATTTTACGTCGTTTTTAATTGTTCATAATTTTAAAATAAACTCAATACATTTCGATTTTGAAGTGAATCGAATAATTAATGTAGGTCCAACCTCTAGAATTATCGTAATCGGATTCGTGCCCCCTTAGAGTAGGTCCGCACCTTAGATTTTTTATTTTGATTTTGCAACAGTTGGTTGTACCTTATTGAGTTTTTAAATCGGAATCGAGCTAGGTCTCAGGTTAAAATTGATTGGAGACTCTTTTTTATAATTAAAAAAAAAATAGAGAATAAAAGGCATTTCCAGAATTTGTGTCAAGTCCTCTTAATTTGCAGAATTTGCACAACGGATCCTCTCTTCTGATAAAATGCTGCGGAATCGATGCTTTTCGGAAGTCGACGATCTTCCGCATCTCGTAAAAACCGAATTTGGTTGCGGGGATTTTGCTCTGCTTCTGCTCTCGATATCATCGTCGTCGATCGGAATGCTCAACGACGCCGGCGGCGTGTCCATCTCCGTCTCCGACGACGACCCCGACGAGCACGGCCGGGCGCGACCCCGTGTCCGGCGGAAGCGCCGGAAGCCCGGCCTCCGCGTCCAGGCGGAGCTCACCCCGCGGCTCGTCCGGTTCCTGGTGAGGTACTGGATCCTCTTGGTCCTCGTCGCGGCCGCCGGGCTGCTCCTGTTCGAGGCGTCCAGGATCGGGAGGAAATCCGGGCCCGGGGAGGCGGAGGCGAAGACGAAGAGGCCGGGCGGCGGCGGCGGCGGATTCGGCTCGCGAGCCGTCAAGAAGCCGAGCTCGGACGGCAACTTGAATCGCTTGGATCCGACGACTCGAGTCGTCGGCGGCGTCAGGGAACGTAAGTGATGGTCGCGGCTGCGTCTGCGCGTGTGTTCGTTTTTCGTTGGTTTTTCATGAAGCTCCAGCTTTTTGCAATTTCCATTGCTGAAGTAGTCGAGGGAGATGATTTAGCTCGATGCTGGCCAATGACGTCTCATAGAATGCGCAATCTGTTTAGGAATTCTTCTTTTGGCGGAATCAGTGTTGCCAATTTCATTGCCTGATATCTTTTGCAGTTTTCTCTCTTGTACAGTAGCTCATTTAGCACCCACTGAATCGACAATGTCCGACCGTCTCAGGTTGCTTGAAGCTCCTACCTCTTGAAGAACTTCAGCAGTTGGATATTCCTGTGGCGGAAGCGGCCAGTGGCCCCTTAAAAAAAGTGACATACTTGTCGGAGAGCTCTCCTTCGGATCGAGAGGATATGTCATTCTCTCGGCAGCAGGCTGCGCAGATGAGATTCAATCTATTCACCGGAAACCAGACTCTTGATCAGAGGGAGGAAAGTTTTCAGGTCGGGAGCTTTATGCCCGCAATGCTCATCGAATTAGCTGAAGGTCAATTCAGAGTTTCTTTGCTGCAAAGTATGTTCAATGCTGTAGCTTACTTCGGAAATTTGTTTCTTGCAGGTGAAAGACACCGTGAAAGTACATTGTGGATTTTACAGTGATGGTGGGGGGTTTAAGATTTCTGGAGAGGACCAGACCTACCTGCAAAGTTGCAAGGTTGCGGTGGCTACTTGTGCATTTGGTGGAGGTGATGATCTTTATCAACCTATAGGAATGACTGAGTCATCAATTAAAAGGGTCAGCATTTGCTATACAAAGGTCTTGTGTCTTTCTTTAGGTTCTTGGGTGTAATGACATGGATGCTGCAGGTTTGCTATACCGCGTTCTGGGATGAAATCACTCTTGCAGCTCAAGAACAGGAGGGGCATAAAGTTGGTGAGGATGGATACATCGGAAAATGGCGTGTGGTAGTTGTTAGGAATCTCCCATTCATGGACCAAAGATTGAATGGTAAAATTCCAAAGGTACCTGCATAACTCATAATTTGGTTTTCTGCAGTGAACAATAGTTCATATTATCTGTCAGTGTGACATTCTTTATCTTAATGTTTCTTTGATCTTCATCTGATTGCTGTTGCACTTTAGCATTTCAATTAAAGTTTAACAGCAATGAGTAGGACAAATGTAGAGTACAGAATAAAATTCAAAAGGAAGCATGACCTGCTACTTCACCTTGCTAACCAAATACCATAGCACCCGACCACCCTCTTTCTTTTACAAACAGGAAAGAATGGGTAACATAACTGGCAAGGCATGCACTTCTTATTACTTCAACTTGCAAGGCATAACTGGGGCATATTGTTTTAATCATCATAAAAGATCCTTCCACTAGATCATGCTATCCATTATAGTTATATTCGGTGCTTGTGTGATCATTTGTTACAAGATTTGAAGGGGCACCAGAGTGTACTGATTTGATTGTCAACAGATGTTGGGCCACCGTCTCTTTCCCAATGCAAAGTACTCTATATGGGTTGACTCAAAGTCCCAATTTAGGAGGGATCCTTTAGGTGTGCTAGAGGCACTACTTTGGCGGTCAAATTCAGTTCTTGCAATTTCTGAGCATGGAGCTCGTAGTAGTGTGTATGATGAGGCTAAGGCAGTTGTTAAGAAGAACAAGGCCACTCCAGAAGAAGTCGAGGTGCAGTTGACTCAATATCACCGTGATGGCCTTCCTGAGGATAAGAGATTTAATGGGAAGAAAGGTATGTTATGCTGTTATTTTCATAATTTATCAGCTGGAATTTTCAAAACCAAATATTTGAGGGGGAGGAGAAAAAAGGAAAGGGGGGGGGGGGGTAGGGAGGGGTTGGGTTTGAAGCATTTTATCACCTGGTTTCCGTCTTATTGCTCCTTTTATGCCTAGTTCCAATGCATGGGTTCCTGTCTCTAGTACTGTTAACTGCTTAAATGCTCCCACGTGTCCTGTTAAGTTTACTACTGTTTATTTGGAACTCGGGCCTCGCCTTCAAATATTTTGGTTTATATTTCATTAGGAATGACTCTATTTTATATATCTCACCCGTTGTAGTATCATCATTCTGGGAAGAGCCATTTTTCCTCTTTCCCTTCTAATTTGGGGTTGGGGGCATGAAAATGAGGTAAATGAGCCTTAGGGTGGGTGATGATACAAAAAAACTCAAATTTCCCGTGGAATGGCATTCCATATTGGCTAGAGATACAAATATAGGAAGACTTTAGCTTTTCACCTGGTCTTGTTAGGGGCAGTGTGTGACTTAAGTTATCAACAATGCTTCTAAATTCTAAATGATGGCATTGTCGATCTGTGCAGCATTAGCTGAGGCATCTGTAATTGTGAGGGAGCATACACCTTTGACTAATCTATTCATGTGCCTCTGGTTCAATGAGGTCGTGCGGTTCACATCAAGGGATCAGCTAAGTTTCCCATATGTGCTTTGGCGGTTGAAGGTACTCAAAAACATCCACATTTTCCCTGTATGCACCCGCAAAGATCTTGTCAACAGCATGGGCCATATACGCAAGGCCAAGCCCTTGGTCAGTTGATATGGATACTCTTTGGCAGGTTCCAACTTCTATTCTTAGGAAAGAAGGGTTTAGAAGAATATTTTTCAAATTTCTTGATTTTTTATTTAGGATAACTGTAAATTTGTTCTGTTGGTGGAATTGTACCTTCAGATGGGATTTGACCTTACCATCCGTCTTTCTAATTTTATTGATTTCATGAATGTTATTTATTCAATTCATGTTATGGATTGTTTTAACCCTGGAATGTTCAAGCTCCAGGTGCAGGAGAGGCAAATCTTGTATTGAGTTATTAGTTCTTACAAATTAATCAGATTATTATGTACCGAGAAATGAACATGAGCTTGGTAAGTGGGTTCTTGAGCCAGGCGGTGGCGGCGGAATTTGCACTGACAGCAGGGAGTTGGAATATAAAAAATGCAGTGAGAGACTTGAGCGACAAACTAAAACTTCAAAAGAAAGTGCTGGAAAATCTGATATTTTAATGTAGTGTACGATGATAAACTGGAAATAAGCCAGAAAAATTGCTGTTTGGTGATTCACCTGCGTTCTTTCCCCTCTTTCTACCTTGCTTTCCGTTTTTTGAACCTTAGACATTGTTAATTAGCACACATTACCCAAATCCTCCATGCCTAAAAAGCTCGATTCTAGATTTTTTTGTGATTGTTTCCGCCTGATTTACCGCTCAGATTCTTGATTTTCAGCTCTGACATCAACAATCACTCGTTTGTTCCACCTGAAAGAGGTATACTTATGCAATTAATCCCAATGGCTGGCTCTCATCTAATTCAATTTCTTAAATCCATATGCTTGTTGCGAGGTTCCAGCCTTAGCTAACCTTAATAATCTCTTTCGTCAACAAACTGCGGCTGATAAACTTCCACCTCCTGTCTCCGCAAAACATTTGCCGGGTTGCTTCCTTTATTTGGCTCGCTCCTACGAACACGCTCGCCAAGCTTTAACATATGCATTTTTTAGTCAATAACCTTACACGACTTTTAACTTTAGCCCTTTCACATGCGACCAAGTTGGCCATGGCACTGCCTGGTGACACCATGATTATGAGGTTATCAAGATCAAATCGATACGGTCATCCCTTTGACTGACAATGACCATCCTGATTTCTCAATAGACAATGCGAAGCACTTATCTCTGGTCTTCAGTTGAGGACTCCAACAGCTCTCTGCTACATTCGCATACGCCTCTTCAACATCGAGAACAAGCAGCGATACCAGCCGCCCGATCCCAAGAGAACTAATGATCAAAAAGAGTGCCCTGTCACTAAAGCTGGTGTCTCTTAGTTCCGAGAAGATCCTCACAATCATCTTTGGTCACCAACTCAGTCATGGGGTACAATAGATAATGACGTTACTGAAAGTGATTTTAGTTTTTGCACAGATGCCTATCATCACATTTTGATTCGTATCATCAACAAGAAAGCAAAGATAGTTGAATAAATAGGCTCAACAATTGACTATATTCCAAATCCCTTCAACCCATCACCAAGAGGCACTGTATCAAACTGCTCGCACAAATTGACAAGCGCACGAGCAGAACCGATGTCATGCATTACCCGTCCATGCATGAAAGTCCAAGAAGATCTAGAATGCTAAATGTAAACATTAAGATAAAACTGGATAAAAAGAGATAACCATAAAGGGGCTATTACCATTTAAAACAAAGTTTCCTCCCAACCCAAAATTTGCCGCATAGATAAGTATGTTCAAAATCCAAAGGACTTTAACTTCAATCAGAAAACAATTGTGACAAGGCAATGTTGCAACATTTAAGTCCAAATGCAATGGAACTAAAAGTAACCCGAACTCTAAGATGCAAAATGAAAGGCTAGTTTGGTGATCTAAGCCTTCAGGCGCCCATAATACTTCTGCTTCTCCTGTGTTGTCTGGAATCGCCCATGTCCAAACTTTGAAGAAGTGTCAATGAACTTGAGCTTGATGTCTTCAAGCGCCACACGAGATGTCTGCTTGAGCAAGGACTGACGCAGTGTGACAACCCTTTTCTTAGGTCCAACACAGCAACCTTTGATCATAAGGTAATCATCCTTCACAATACCATAGTGAGGGAAGCCACCCATGGGGGTTATGTCTTTCTCAGTCCTAACAAAGAACACACAATGTCAGATGCTTTCGAAGTTAATTCCTAGGACACACTTGTAAATTTAATGTAAGACGCCCCACAGTTCTCACCTGTCAAACTCGGTAATTGCTGTGTGAGATTCCTGGCTAGTCTTGCCGATCTTGTAAACTTTCTTGTTCATTTCAGTGCGGTGATGGTAGCCATTCTGACCAGCTCTAGCAACTGTGAAAGAAACTCTTGCAGGATGCCAAGCACCGATACAAGCCACCTTTCGCAAACCTCTGTGAGTCTTACGGGGAAGACGAGTGACACCCCAACGGGTCACAACACCTTCATAACCCTTACCTTTTGTCACACCAATGATATCAATCATCTCATCCTTCTGGAAAACAGCATCAACGGGAACCTGCTTCTCAAAGAATCCATATGCATAGTCCACCTTTTGAGCAATAGTACCACCATTAACCTGAATCTCCATTAGGTGTGCCTTCTTCTGCTTCAATCCCTTCATCTTCCTAATCTGTCGAGCATTAACCAAAAAAGATAATTGGATTTTTGTATCACAATGAATTTATGCATCACAACCAACCTCCAGCTGGAATATGCATCAATGTCTCTATCGCCAGTTTAGGCTAACCTAAAATGCTCCATACCTGAGTGTGAGCCAAAACCCTGATCACAGATGCATACTTCTTCATCTTTTCAAGCTGAGCTTGGATATTCTTCTTTCCTTCTTCAGTCTCATACTGCTTTGAGTATTTGGTAAATGCCTTCTTCTTGGACTTGCACCAATTCTTGTAGAACCTACGTCTCAGCTCCTCACTCAGGTGCTGAGCCCAGACCGTGTTCAATGTACGCAGACCACGCGGAGTCTTAACGTAACCCACAACTCCAACAATCACCATAGGAGGTGTCTCGACCACAGTCACAGCTTCACATGTTTCCTTCTTGTGAAGCTCTGAAAGGAAAAAAAGGGAATATTTAGCCCAACCATATGTATAATTTGCATCCTCATTGAGAACTATGTAATTGAAATTTGTGACTAGAGCATGCGTGACAAACAGACTTGTTTGAATCAATGTAATGGCAACCTACAAGTGAAATAGATGAATAAATCACTAGAAAAGGCCACCAAAATGAATTGTTCTAGGTGGATTACTGACCATTCACATAGAACGCAGCCATGTGACTGATATGTGACTGGCTAATTGACCACCATCAACAAACAGAACGGAAGCTTTAGCCAATATTAGAAAACAGCCAAAAGTATTTTTTTTTTAAGCGAGGGGTTGTGCGATACAGAACTTATGTACATCAGATATTCCACCCATACAAAAGAAGACATTTATAACATTGCATCAGCTTACACGCATGCAATCCGAGCTGCTGCAAAGTAATATTGAAGCAGACATGTAAACAGAAAAAGGGTAGAAAGATAGCCACGAGCAATGAATATTGAAGCAGGCGATTAGAAATTGTAATGCAGATCTGCACCAGCACCAAAATTTCACCCCGAACAGACAAATGATTTCCAGTAGATCAACCAACTCTTTGGGAAAACTAATTGATTAGCAACCACTATCAACTATAAGTTCGACAGTTTCTTCTACTCAAGCAAGCCCTGTCCAAATTCATTGCCCATATATATACTCGAAAAATTTGGACTTAAGCAAGAATTGTGATACTCAACATGCAATTAGAGAAGGATGAGAAGAAACAAAAAGGCAAAAGTTACACATTGCTCACTTGATCCAGGCTTTTCCACGTCTCTGACAATATGAGTCATCCCTGCCTTGTAGCCCAGGAAAGCAGTCAGTCTGGGGGACTTGCTAGGATCATCCTTTGGAAAAGCCTTCACTGAAGAGTCCATCAAGAAAATAAACCAGTCAGTACGGCACAAGATGAAAATAAACGTACATTAACCTTGCACCATGTAAGAGAACACTGATTTAAAATGAGTAGATGCATGAACCCTGCAGAACAATTTATACAGCACTATGCCATAAAATTAATATCCCTGTTAAAATTAACCTTCAGATGCTAAAAATCACTTCATTGCCAAAACTTGGCCAGGCAACAAAAAAAAGTGGAGTCTGCTAACAAGCAACTGCCAGGTTTACAACCTAGTAGTACTGACCAAAATCTGAACTTGCAACTCGATCTTACTCTTGCATAAAAACAACATTGCTAGACATTCAGTAAAGCTTTATTTACAATCCAGACTCCCAGATGGCCTTCTTCCAATGACTTCTCTGGGCACAATGTGTGTGCTTGTGTGCTTAAAAGCACACAGAACACGTATGGATGCATATCTAATTCTGTAGATACATGTAGCAATCGACCTGCCATTAATTAAATTACCTTTTCCCCTGTGGCGAGCAGCCCTCTTCCTTGGCAGAAATCCAAGGGATCCATGCCTAGGATGCTCAAACTTCCGGTGAGACATTCTTCACCACCTACACCAAAAATAAAAAGATAAATAATCAATCACTCAACATTATCTACGGTTTTCGTATTATCCTCTCGCAGCCATCCTACTACAACACAAATAACTAAACGGGCTACTTGAAAAATAGATTCTTTGCTAAATCACCGTTGCATAACACGGAAGGCGGAAAGTACTGAAATCCCATCTGATCTAAACCACTAGCCAATTCAACAAATTCCCAGATGTAATGTAACATTTCTCCTCCAGAGACGAAGAGAGCTCTAGCCCTTCACGCACAACGCGCGAAAGAACCGAAGGTGCTCTCAAGAAATCCGCGAGCGTTACTCACGTACGCACCCGGGAAGACCCACGCAGGTCATCCCAAGCTACCCGCGGCACGCTTCCGACCCGTCGACCGTATCGAGAACAAGAAAATGCGCAGAAGACGATGACATAATAAGACGTCGGGTAGGTCGCAACGAACCGAACGAAAAAAGTCCAAATTTTTCTTGCTCGAACGCGGCGGACGAAACACGTTCGCGGAGCTGATCTCGAGAGCAATGAAGGGCGCCTGAGAATCATTCCATCGCATCGAACGAAACCCATTTTCCACAGACACTAGAGAGAGAGAGAGAGAGAGAGAGAGAGAGAGTACCTGAAGCGCCGGTGCAGCAGTAGAGAGAAGCAGGAGAGAGGCGGAGGAGATGAACTTCAGCGGCGATTTATATCGTCCCTGGCGCGAGCTCTAAAACCCTAGCTGGTGCTCATAAAGAACTTCGAATTTACATAATGGTCCCGACACTTTTCGTTAATTTCACAACGGCCCCAGGTCTGACGTATGAAATCCTGATGACAACCCCTGGACCGTGGGTCGATTGCTGCAATTGGCATCTCATTTATTTCTTCTTTTTGAAATTAGTCCTCCAATCTTTAAAATTTGCTTCCAAAAGGCAATAGGCAAACCTAGACATCAGTGACATTTTTCTTGCACGTAGGCCCATCGAGTACCGAGACGTGGCGAATTAGACATTTTACCTTTTGAATTTTGCAATTATCGCCTTGATCTTTTGAGGTTAATGCAATTTTGGGTAGTTTAATAAATTAGTTTGGTATGTTTTACCTTTTTATATTTAGATGAAAACTATAGTTAGGAATGGCAGAGGACCTGAAATTTTGTGAACAATATGGAGTCGAATTTGTTGATTCTCAAATACAAAAATATCATATGGGATACATCAATTAGCATGTCCAATAATCTATGTATGTTATTTGAAATGTCTTCCTAGTTATATCACGAATATTTTAAATAAGCCTCTTAACGGATTAGAAGGATTAGTATATTATGATGTGTAATTTGATCGAAATTCTGATTTTATGGATTCGAAATGAGAAATTGGTATCCCAATCAACCAAATTGGGATGACTTAGATCTGACATGTCTCACGAAATGAGCGACTCTTGGATAATATGCCATCCCAAATCATGAAAAGAAAAAAAAAATATCTTGAATAAAGTCCACAAATTATCTTGATGAACTACATTGGAAGTCTAGCTTATATTTTTTGGATGAATGGCTAAATGAATACTGCACTAATAACAAAAGGGTCATGTTAATGAGCGCCAGTCCCCTGATTACGCATTTATTAAAAAAAACGATTTTTTTTTCAAAATACTGATTACGCATAATATCATAAAAGCGGTGTATTAGAAATTGTAAACTTTCTTTATTTTATCTTTTAACAGATGCCCAGGGGACACTTTTAACAGAATCCAGAAGAAAAAAAACATAGATCACTAGCCTGTTGCCCATGCATGCAAACTATCTTTTTATTTACTGAACTTTGAAGACAATTCTACTAATAAATCATTATCTTAATCATCCTTTTCATAAGTTTATGTGTTGCATTTGTAATCCATGACTACTCTAGCTACTATGCAAAAGCGGGTATAAACTTACTTAGAGTGATTTTACATATTAATATTTACATACTTTTTGGGTATATCGTGTATGACCAACACACATTAACCATATTCTAAGAGTTCATGCTTATTAATTTGCATCTTCTTCACAAAGTACCTGCATATTGGATTCAGGCTCTTAGTTCTAGCCACTTTGATCAATATTATGAGATAGATGTGTCACGCCCCGAATCCCGAGCGCGTGCCCATCCCTATCTGGTCGATAATAATTTGCGACTTCCCAGGACGAGTCGCCGACCCTTTCCATTTTATTGCACATGCGGAAGTGAAAAGAAATCCCCTGACAGTAATCATCTCGAGCTAGAAAAGCATGATACGAATTCACAAAACAAACATGCTTTTATATATACACTGAGTCATGTACAAAAGTCTATGGCCAAAAAATTACAAAAGACTAGCCTTCCAAAAAGAAGCGGTCCTAACTGACCCACGCTTCTGATCACCTCCTCTCAACTCCAGGTCCTCCACTCGACAACCCCGAAAATGTTGTCCCACAACGGGGTGAGATATAATCTCAGCAAGTCTAAGCTCTAAACCCCAATTAGGAGGGAAATACGCCCAGAAGTGTCCTAATCATGCAATCATACAATCACATAGCCTTACCTTGGCCTCAAATCCACCATGTAGGTCAGTATAGTTTATAACTCAAACAGCATGAAAGCATGAGCACCAACTAAGCTCAATCAACTGGAACGTCATATCAAAATTCTCAATACGCACAAGAGTCTTGATTATAGGGCCAAATTGTTATGACACGTCCCATACCGTGCCACACAATTTTGTCCCATAATCCGGCGCATTCAACTCAATTAAACATGTGTTCCTAATTTTGATCTCGGCATATAGCACGACCTACTCTCTGTTCGGCGATCTTCTGACATTGCCAGGCTTCGTCTCACCCCATTGAGCACGGCACATCTCTTTTAGACGGTTTTCCCGAAGGAGCATAGGGTCCAGAATCTACTGCGACCGGCTTCCCGTTGTCCAGGGGGTATCCCAAATAGGGATAACGTCCAGCTTAACAGCCCGGGACGATTTCTCTTAACCACCACACGATCACTCAAATATGACCCAGGGCACCGTGTATTGCACTCAAATGCTTCAATTAAAATGGTGAGCCTGGCCTTTTTCTTCGTATTAGAAATTCACATAAAATTACTCGTGTGTGGATACACGGTCAACTTGACCCAGAAAAATTGATATTCATCCTTTTTGAAATCCCACTATTTCATATAGTACTAAAAACGATTTTCGATGTCAAAACCCGACACCCGGGATTTTCTAAATAAATATTGAAAATTCACAATTTTTGGAATTAAATACAAAAAATCCAATCAGCACTCAATTTGCATAATTTAACACTCAATTGCAGAATTTAACCACACCATTGCAATTAGCACGAAATTCTGGTCACCGGCTATCCGGCCTAATTTCCGAAAAAATAATTAATAAATAATTAATTCAATTTAATTTCTAAAAATGCTAACCTAGGCCAACATTATCAAATTAAATACCAATATGGACTCGGAAAATTCCCGAACCTTTCTAGATAAACAGTACAATTTATTTAGGCCTTAGCTAAACCATACTAACCACCTAACATGCTCAATTAAATAATTAAATTTCTAATTTAATCTAACTAACTACCTAATTCCTAATAAAATAAATCTAAACACCCCTTAAACGTCATTAGCCTACTAAGCAGAGTTTAGAATATAAACTCACCGGTTAATTGCGGAAATCGGTTCACCGCAACGACGACGCGACGGCGGCCAAAATCTGAATTTTCGGCGGCGTCGGTTGACACTCGGGCAGGGCCTAAAATGGGCCCAACAAATCTCAGCCCAAATCTGAGATTTGTTTTCAACTTGGGCTGGGCTTCAATTGACTGGGCAGCTGAAATGCATTTGAAGAAACTGTTGGGCCGAAGCTTGGGCCGAATTGTGGGCTGCTTGCTCACGGGGTGGGCTTCAAGTGGGCGTGCGGCTCGATGAACTCGCTGGGCTGCTGAAAACGTGGGCCAAAGAAATGCGTTGGGCTGCACTTCACGTGCAAGAGGAGCAGCAAAGTCCACGAGCTGAAGAAGCTGGAATTCACGGCTGGCTTCGTTGGGGTCTTCGACCGAGGGAGCTGCTGCGGATCGAGAAGCTGAACGAGTGATGCTGGCTTCGTGCGTCGCTGCAGACCTTCGCTGGAAGAGTGGACGGCTCGAAGAAATTGAGGCAGCAACGAAGATGGATGAAGGGCGGCTAGATTTCTTGCTGCGTGGAGAGGGCGTCGAACGTGAGGCAGCAAAGGAACAAGCGGGGTCAACAAACCGCTTTTGTTGGATGATGGTATTGACTCATTAAGTGGGGCGGCAAGGAATTGTTCGGTCAAAGATGATGAGAAGGCAGCAAATTTCGGTGGAGCAAGAGGGATGGAGCGGTGGGCGTTGGTCTTCGTGAGGGAGAGAGGGACGCTCGGTGAGTGGAGATGTGGGCGAGTGATTGCGGTTCGGTCGGTGGGGACAGCAAGAGAGGCAACGGGGGCCTTGGTGATTGATGAAAAATAAAGGGAAAATGAAAGCAAAGTAGGAACCAACGGAGAGGGAGAGAGAAATGGTCGAGCAGGAAGAAGATGATGAAGACCGAAGGGGAAAGGAGCGTATGGGAGAAGCTTGAGGGAGAGGAAGCCAAAATATCCAATTAAATATCTCACATTCATTATTGTTTGGTCCCACTAGGCCTTCAACATTATCTTCATAGTCTCCTAATACTTTCTAGCTTAATTTTCACTAATTAAACCCAAATGATGCCAAAATGCAGCCCTTCTCTCTTTGATCCGAATTTTACTCTTTGGTCTTCAATTTCTTTAACAATTTTCCCAAATTCAACGTTCAATTTTGATGTAAAAAAAGCCCACATAATTTCTACAAGTCTCCTTCATCATATATTTCGGTTCAAAGATCGAAAATCTCTTCAATTCTATTACAATCCGAATTTCCGTTAATTTTCCGCGACGTCCGAATCGATTTTCCGTAAAAATCCCGGAATCTCCGAAAATTTCTCGGAGAATGAGTTGACGTTCCTAAAATAGCTCGTGACACCATAGAAGTTTCAATTTCTGAAATCGGGTTCAAATAAGCGGTTAATTTCAATCCAGCGCGCTTTTAGCGTGACTTGTCTACCAGGTCACTTTTAGGAATTTTTGGTGCAATTGACCCGTGATCGATTTATCTCGAGTCACAAAATACATCTTCGACATATTAACGACCCTCAATTGTTATGAAAATCTCAAGGTTTCAATTATAAACACAGGGCACCCAAAACGTCAGAAAATCAATTTAGTGTCGATCGATGAGAATTTTGCAATAGGTGGAATCACCCACACTTTGATCACGTATTTCAATCGAATTGACATATTTCTGATCTCTGATCGATTTTGATAGTGTCGTAATGACCCTTGTAGATCGACACGGTCGAGCAGTCAATTCCTAGTCGAATTCTCAAGTCCATTGCGTTTAGATTCCTTAATTGGTTCCCCAGATAGACCAGTTATCTCGTGAGTGGCCAACTCAGAGAATAGTACTAAAGACGCGTCGACGAAAAATCCGATTTATTTAATCAAAAACAAATCTGAAAATTCAGGCTGTCACAAGATGACTTCGTAAATGATGTAAAACCTCAAAATCGCGTTACTCAACGCTCCAATTTGTTGTGAATTGAAATGCTCAATGACGAGCAACTTCAACAAGGTAAACACAATGTGGAATCTCTTGGTTGAATCAAACATTTCTTGTTGTTACTGTTGCTGTGATTGTCGAATAAAAGAGGTGTTGATTGGAAGAAAAATAGATTCAAAGAAAGAAGAAAAAAAGCTAGCTATGAAAGTAGAGCTTACAGAGCATATATTGATATGAATGAATTACATACCTTTCGAATGTCATTGCATGATCCGCCATGCTGTGGAGAAGGTAGAGCTCAGCAAACCCCGTGACCCTTTTTGTGGATGAGGTCAGAGAACAAGCACTGGTTGTTTGAACTTTGAAGAGTCTATACTGAGTCTTCCTTCTTTCGTTTTCTAATATTTCTGGGAGAGAAAACGAGTGTTTCGTGCTTTAATATGTCTGGGAGGAGCTCTGTGTATACTCTGCCAAGCACCAAGCCAAGCGCGAAGTCCAGCAACCAAGTCATGTGCTAAGTTTTTTTTTTTTGGTAACCAAGGGTCCGCTTGAGCCCCCTTTCGCTTATGCTATTCGGGGTCACAAGGCCCCCCAGCCCACATGGAATGGCACCTTTGGATTGACGACTACATCTTGAGGGAGACTAGCACAGGACCCCAACACCATGGCACCCACTTATAACGCATTAGTAACCATGGATTTCGAACTCTCGACCTCGGCGATGAATGAGAGACTCTCAACTAACGCAGCTACCCGCGGTTGGGTAGCCATGTGCTAAATTGCTCGGCTCCAACTCCAACAAATGTTTAAACAAAGAAAGGAAAGAAAACAACACCTCCATATATACGGGCACTAGCAACCAAGGCAAGTCCGAAGCCCCCAAGCCAAGAGCGATATTGTTAATCTGATTAGGGTTGCGACGAGCTGATGTGAAGCTGCCTGGCGAGAATGGCACGGTTATATTTTCTCATTTAATACTTAAATAAGTTCACAACGCTAATATGTCCAGAACCTAATATGTCTCGGTTCTAATATTCTGACCGGGCTAATCATGACAATGATATGCCAATGAATATTGGCGCCACGGCACATCACAGTTCTTGACAAAATCACTTCTTTTTTTGGCTAAATAATGACGAAATCACTTGATTAAAGAAATTATACAAAATAAAATACTCGATTGTAGAGAACCAAAATTGAAAGATTCAACTGCCCAAACTTAATATGAAAGTTCCCTAATATTAAACATCATAAAAAGAATTTCCACGGAGAAAGTACAATTCTCATAACTTCACTGGTGTTCTAGGAACACGCGTTAATGTCTTTTATCTTCATTAAGCTATTTAAATAATAATTATTGAAAATTCATATCTCCAAAATAGTGGCGCTAGCGCTAACATAATAAAGGATTGTGTTTTCCTCCTTTTATTCATGAGTTGAGAAAATATTTTATAATATTCAAATTATATGCGACTGATCTTCATACAAGTTTGTGATCGACCAATGAAAGGGCTAGTTGGAGCTAGCTTGCCCTAATTAGAATCACAGGCAAATATGGCCTTATAACTAAATCCCCAACCTATTTAAAAATCCATACATGTCCAGGAGCAAATCATCAATCGCCACCACTTAATTCTCCACGACTAAGTGTCTTACTTCATTTATAATATTTTCCATATCCATTAATGAGTATTCAATAAATCTTACGTATGCCATGTGTGGAATTATTCTGATTCGAACTGTTTCATGCCTGAAAACAGTTTTGCATGCAATTCAAAGGTGGATCGATAGGGGCCGAGAATGGATCTAGGGCATATGAAGATCGTGGTCTTATTGTCGCCTTGATGTGACGGGCCTCCCATGATCTGGCTTCAACGTTTAGTTTCATGTTTGTTTCATGGAACAAGCATTTAGTTACAGAGTTATATACATCTGTTACCTCACGTGGAGAGATCTCCTCGCTTCTAACTTGTTGGTGAGCTGCGGCAATGGGCTTATCGATCTCGGACATTGCGGTTCCAAGCATGCGTAATGGCAAATTCAAAATAAAGAGTTGGAGACTCTATCATGACTATTCTCTTAAAAAAAATTAAGTCATTTTGTATATTATCATAGTCCACCCCAAAATTTATCAATCTCTCCTCACTATCTTTCACGATATTACAAGTTCGAGTTATTTTATCAACAGAACTTTATTCTTCTTGTCCTTCAGGCATTTGCTACTTCATATAGAGAGATTTCCTTCTGACTTAGTGAAGCTACAACAATGGGCTCATTGATCTCAAGCTTTGGGCTTCCAAGTGGACAAAGTAGCAAATCAGAACAAAGAGCCAGAGACCATCATGACTATCTTTTAGGCATCTTTTGGTTTTTTTAGTCCAAGTCATCAATTAGTGATCTTCGGCGTTTTTAGTAGGTTAGGTGACAAGAAAAATCATTTGTTGATCCACTCAACACTGGAAGACTTGTGAGATTATCATTTTCTTTCATGATTTGAAACGGGACATGATCTCAAAAAATCCGGAGGTAGTAAAAGTTTTTAGGCCATTTTAAGATTATACACTGCGAAGCTGAGCTATAATTTGTCTATTATGATTGATTAATATATTTGATCTTTCATTTGACTTCCGATGAGTTGGGATTTCATGATGAACTTAATTGCTATTTTTGGTAGAAGGATGATATTAACACCTAAATTTTGATGACCTAATCATTTATTTATTGCATAAAAAATTAGGAATTAATTTGTAACCTCTAAACAAAAAAAAAAACTAGAATTAAATTCCGTAGCATATAGTTTTAAGAGAATTTTCATTATTGCATTTGCATTGGATTGATGACGGATAAGTTTAAATTAATGGTTCTGAACTTTAATTTGATGAGTTAGACTAAGCCCATGGAGAAGCGAACTAGCCCAAGCCCGTTATTATCGGAAGACCGAAAATTGACTTACTAGGAATGTCAATTTGATATTTTCAGAAATGATTTGTATTATTCTTCCAATATTCAATAAATCTTTTATATATTCATGCGATATATATAGTGATATATTTCATAGCAGATTGGAAGGTTTCGGATGAAATATTGAAAAAATGAAAGATGATATTACATGTAGGGGCGTATATTTGAGACAATATATCATCAAATGTGCATGAGTAGGAAAGAGCTGAAACATGTAATATGCGAATTTTTCTCTTTCCTTGAAGAGCTTAGCCCCTTCCTCGGCTATATAAGGAGGCCACATTACAATAGGATATGGGGGGCACACATATTCAATACACGGGCCACATTTAGGTGGGGAGCACAGAGTAATCTCATGGCATATAGCGAAACACACGAGAGAAGAGAGTGCTTGAGATGGGCAGAGTCGTGGTCAAACATCCCCCTTCTCTCTCGAGGACACAAGACAGTCGCCCACGGTATATGAGTCATATTCGAAGAATCCCGTAGCGCTCGCATTCACACGGAAGCAGTTTGCGCTGGTTGGGTCCAGGGAGCTACATTGACAGATCTGATCAAATTATTGCACAACACACCCCATCACTGGAGCCACTTGGCGATTCTGTCGCTTGTAGATTTCTTCTTGCAGGACTTTTGGTGCATCCGCAGCAGGTGGCAGCCCTCGGACGCTCCTCCCACATCAGCACCATGTCCTTGCAACAATCCAAGTGCTTCATTGAATAGTCCAAGTCGCCTCTCGAAGTTTACGTGTAGATTCTTGAACCGACCGCGATTTGTGACTACTCGCCGAGCAAGAACCTTTGTTGCGCGTGATTCTAGAGTTGCCAGTGCGAGCCCCCCATCGTGCCGATCACTACCGCAGCAGCCAACGAGCCGAGCATACGCAGGCTACTACCGCCGCTGCTGCACCATGATCCCAAGCCGACGGTGCTTGTGACCCTCGCCAGGCTGAGTGTCACTGTAAGCCATCACCGGTGACGCCATCTAACGAGTCATGATATTGCGAAATAGGTAAAGATATTATCTGAATTTAATTTGATTATTTCCTTACTTAATTCGTTAATATTATGATTAAATTCTAATCTTTAAATGATTTTTTTTTTGGTTGACCGAGATCTTTAAATGATTTATCTTATCCAAAGTTTCCTAAAAAACCTTTTAAATTATGGATTATTCTTTCATTTTACAACGTGTATACGATTGACAGTCTAATTTAATGCCCAAAATACGACTTGTGATTGCATGGAAAATCATTAGTCCGATTTCACGCCCGAGATATGATTCGAGATTTCGTGAAAAAATTGTCCAATCCAATCTTGTGCTCATACGTTTCGTCAATTTATTTCTAAAATCAAGCGGTCATGATGATATCTTGCCCGATTTGTTGTCGTATTATTTTATATGCCTTTGCTTGAATTGATTTTGCTTCCAAAAAAGAAAACCCAAAAAATATATTTGAGTTGGATTTGATTCATGCCAGAACATTACCTATTTTAGCATAGTTTGCATGTTTAGATTAGGAAATTTATTTATTTTGAATTTTTGAAATAAAAATCCCAAAAAATTTAGGGTGTTAGATTTTCTTTTCCTTAATTAAAATTGCATGTTTAATTATTGGGCAAATTTAATTTCGAATTTTATAAAAAGGAAAAAGAAAACATAAAAAGTCGTGCTTGTGTCATGTAAATTATGTCATCCTTTGCTCGTCGTTTAGTCATTGCATGTTTAAGATCACTTAATGTGTGGCATATTAGGATAGTCCCATTTAATATTTTCCCATCATTAGATTAGGTCATTTAATTAATATCGTGTGATGTATAGTTTGCATGATAGGTTGCCTGTCATTTTAGTTACACATCTTTGCACATCACCTTAATTGCTTCAAGGTAAGTATTTCCTCACCATGTTTGCAATTTATTTGCGACTTTGTTTTATCGAGTGTTCAATAATGATTGTGTACCCTTATGATCATCTCACATTTGAATGAGTAAATTAAAATCAATCTGGATTGCTTGCTGAACAATTTTTTTTAAAATAAAAGAGAAAAGTTACCAAAATGGCGTTAAAGAAATCTAGAGTAATTAAGTCCCCATTCCCATAGTCTTTGGTTCGGAAGAATTACTTTACTTGGATTTCTAATCGACCCATTAAAAATATATTAGTAGCGACTCTTAATTGAAAATTATTTGCTTGTTCAAAACTTGAATCTTAAATCGTGAATTGCTATGGGCTTGAGAGAACCCAATTAAATCTAGGCTTAGTAATCCATTAGCCAAAACTTAGGTGATCACTCTAATTTGATCCAATTCGTAAAAGCTCCTCCTCTTAAGCATGAGTCATAGGAAATGATCTCTAGAAAACTCATAGACACTTCTCATAAGAAATTAGCAAAAAAAAAAAATTGGCCAAGAAAAGAATCGAATGAATTTTAAAGATTCACATACATGACATGTCAATAACGTAAGCTTCCCAAATAAAGAGCATGTACATAATGACATTCTCTTTTCTTTAATGGTATTTATTACAAATAAATCCAATCAAATTGATACACAAATACAGTATGATTGCAAGAGATTAAAATATCAAACTAAACTTTGACAATTGCCACATTGTCCAACAGCTGAACAATCTCTAAAAACCAATCGAAACCTCTTGCAAGCAGATAGGACGGTGCGAAAGCAAAACACTAACGAGCACATATGGATGACCTGCCATATGGACAGAGACAAGCTTGTGCAAAGAAGCAACTTCAAACCAAGAGTCCCAAATACGATGTACAAGTATTGATATATCGAGTATGGGCTCATGGATCTAGTCACTTTGATTAGTCTTGAGAGATAGGTAGCCTCACAAATGATATAAACTACATAATTGTGTGGCTTAGCGCCTCAATATGTTGCAAATTGAAATGCATGACAACAATTAGCTTTAATAAAGTAAATGCAATGTGGAATCTCTTGGTTGAGCTAAACCTTTCATGACATTGTTGTTGTGGTTACTTGTTAGTCTTGTACTGAATGAGGAAGAAATTAATTGAAAGAAAAATAGATTAAAAAAAAAAAAACTAGCTACTTAGTTCACACCTTGAGTAGAGTTCTTATAACATATTCACACGAATGAATTTTGTACCTTTCGAGTGGGGCACTGTACGGTCCATCATCCTCTCGAGAAGTTGGAGCTTAACAAACACTGTGATTTTATTTGAATTTTGTGAAAGATGAAGTGGAAGAAGCACATCGTTGCAAAGGATATATATAGGTCTTGTGTTGTTAATATTAACACTTGATTTTCAAGGTTCTACATCTAATGGTGGTAACCCTTTAACACTCTTGATTTTCAATGTTCTTCTGATGGGGACACGAAACGCCAGTCACACCACCTTGATTTTCGAAGGGGATCCCATTGGATCCATACATTTCCCCCCTCCCAAACAACATCCTCGTGAGTTGGTGGCAGGGCAAGATAACAACATTGTACGAATTTCTTGAGGGGTTGAAACGCCGATTTTCATTCATCACACTAACGAAGAAACTAATTACAATTAGGTATGGTTGAAACATGCAAGAGCGATTTTAGGCCCCGGAACACAACAAATTAATGAGATACTATGACTTTATGAGATCTATGTGCCGTAATCAATCAGATGAACTTCTTCAGATAATGAAAGGCTGTGGCGGGTCAAGTCAATGAAACGCCGGCTCTCTGCCCTAGAGCACCGTCCAATCTCTGCCAGTTGGCCCCCACTCGGGCGGTTCCCCTTCTTTTTGTCATCTTTTCAGCCCGGACATTTCTTCTGCCTTACCTTCGAGAAAAGCTACTTGAGAGTTTCAACTACCCCCTCGTATGGAACATTAGAGTCAATTGAACTTCCTCATTTGCTTTTTCCGGGCTCGTAAGGGAGTGTTTGATCGATCATCCGACTAATTGCTCGAACAAAAGGTGGGACTACATACACGATCAGGTGTGCCTGTGCATCTGTTGTTGTTTAATATATCATTTCACATATAATTCCTAATGTATCTTTAACTTTAGGGTCATCAAAGGGGATTTTCCACTTATGGATGAAGTAATGCTTCAAATCCAGACATGTCACCTTTCAGAATTAAAATTATAGCCTAAAACGCAGCATGATATGTAAATGTTGCTATGAAAGAAAAAGTTATTTCATGAAGATGGAGCATATATGCAAAGTTGCAAATTTAATGTATCAATGAAGAACTAATATAATTTGACCACACTTTTTACGTATAGTAAAAACAAGTCATACAAAGAAAAGACCTTGGATATCCATCTCACACAGAGTACAATATATCTTAAAATGAAAAGAAAACAAATGAGATATAAAGGATGTCGAATTCCATCAAGAAATCAACTAGACTATATTCTCCCCAACTTCGCCCTCATCATTGCCCATCGGTCGGGTTGCAGGGGTGTTATTCTTCGAAGATTCTTTTGACACAACACTAATTTTGAAAAGATTTTTGATAATTATTTGTGATTGATTGAACAAGTCTCTAAGTCTCAAAAAAGTTGCTCCGCACATGGACTTGAAGATTCGTTTCATTTCCGGAAAAGTTTGTTGGTAATCAGGATTTGTAGCTACCATAGCAAGGAACAAACCATAGACGACCCACTTGATGTAAGAATTCTGTATGATTGAGTTGATTGCTATTCCAACAACAAGACATCCTAGCATGTAAAATGCAAAATTGATGAATGTTGTTCCACAATTGCTTCGTCTTGTTCGCGAATTGATGCCAAAGAGCATGATGAGAGCTACGGAAATCCCGATGAAGGTCACTTGCATGTTTACAAGTATATCCTTAACTCCAAAAAGAGCAAATGACCATTTAAGCGAGGATGTCAAGAAATCTTTTGATTTTTCAACAATGGCATCTTCTGATTCTTCGAGTCTACCAAAATCAAAAACAAATCTAAATCGTCAATTTATGGTGCAAGTAAATAATACGAGCTTGTAGCAGGAACTGTCTACCTATATGCTTAAATCTTGCTCGATGGAAGCTTACTCATCCACAAATGAAATTGTACAATGAGCAAAATTAATTGTACATATGAAATATGATGATGCGAATTTCTCCCAAATTGCATTTCGATGTGTTGTATGCAAATTCAAAAAAGAAATCAAAAGCTCAGCATTAATGGCATAAATTTCATATGATAAGTCTTACATTGATTAAGGACTCGTGATTGAAATAGATGAATTTTGCAAAAGTTGTACTAATAAAAAAAATTTGAAGCAACACAGGAAGCCAGGTGCACCGAGGTTGCATTTGTTTCTACTTTCCGAAAGGGCTCTCAAAATCCCTTAGGAAAAATATGGTCTATTTGGCAAACTTATTCGTGACCTCTTCAGCCAAATGCTGGTTGCCTTGGGCTTTTAGAATTTCCAAAACTACCTTCATCAATATTTTTGTTTTTAAGTTTTCCCTCATTGTTACTGTTCATCTTCCTTGCGTGAGATCTATCGACGAAGGGCTGCCTGAGGTCAGTGACCCAAGTGATAGTCGCCCGATGGTCATCGAGGCGTGCATGACACCTTGCAAAGGTTGAGCAACTTTGGCAAGGGCTGCCTGCACAACCTAGGTAGCCCTCGCTGGGGTCACCTGCACAACCTAGGTAGCCCTCGCCTGGGTCGCCTGACCCTTGCCGTTCAGATGAACCTAGGCGGCCCTCATCAAGGGTCACCGAGGATTGCTTGAGGTCGTTGCTTGAGGTCGTACAACCTCAAACGACAGTCGTCAACACCAGATCTAGCTTATAGGCAGCCTGATCCCTTTGCCGGTTTCGATGAACAGTATTCTTTTTTTTTTAGAAAGAAGTAGAAAAAAATGCAACCAACGAGTTTTTTCAAATACTATTTAATCCAAAATTACTTTACAAAAGACTTTTAAGTTACAATTCACTACATGTAATTTGTATTTCGGCAAAGCCCATTTCCCCAGAGGCCTTTGCATTCCCCCAAATCTCATTTCCAAAGGCAAACCAAATGCACTCTAATCGCCGGTAAGGAAATATTCAAACAATGAAGAGTAGTATTCTATGTAAATTTCAATTGTTTGGATGCAAAACTGACCTCTGAGCTTCAATTGACGTAAGGTTGATGTCAGACATTGATATTTGCTAGCTTTCAAACAAATGTTTTCTTCACCTCAATGCGAGAGGCAAAGAGCTCGCAATGTAAATTGTGCTGGGCTTCATATCTATTGAAGTAGGGTTTTTAAAAGGGAAAATTTCACAAAGAAGCTTTCGTACAAATGGCGTGGAAATTTCTTGGAGAGGCTTCTCCATGGAAGAAAAATGGAGAAAAGGAGGGTCCTACCAGAAGGGAAAGGAGAGAGTATTTCTCCTCCTATTCCTTATCCCTTTTGTGGCCTTTGTCTCCTACTCCTCATTCCTGTTCGTGGCCCTTTTGGGGAACAAGAGTCAAGACCCTCTTTCCTCATATTCTTCATTCCTTGCCAAACTGGGAGGAGCCCAGAAAGTATAATCGAGCCTTGACAAACTGGTCGAGCAGACGCCCAGTGCTTCCTTATTAGTGAGCTCCCACATTAATGAAGAATGAGGGGGCTCACTAATGAGGGAGTTGCTCCCACATTAACGAGGTAGGACCCTCGAATCTAAACGAGGGACGACTAGGATTAAATGAATCATTTAATTCTCTGACTCGAGAGTACGGAAACTGGGAGGAGAGAGGGAAAGATGAAAACTACTTTGTAAAGGGAGTTAAGGAGTGCTTGAAATTGTTAGCCGCTTTTCCTCACTTTCAATCAATTGTTGCTCCATGAGCTCATGTTGGAAACGAGAAAATGGGAGGAGAGAGTTACCCCTCATTTAATAAAAAACGAGACAGAATTTAATGTCCTCCCCGACTGTGCTTTTGTCAACGCCAATCGGTCGAGTGGCACGGTTGTTATTTGTCAATGTTCTTCTCAGTCTGCAAAATAAATTTTAAATAGATTTTTTATATTAAGTGATCAAATGAACAAGTTTATGAGTCTCAAATATGTTGCTCTGCACATGGCCTTAAAGATTCATTTCATCTCTTGAAAAAATAGTTAGTAATCAGGATTTGTAGCTACCATAGCAAGGAACATCCGATAGATGATCCACTTGAGATAAGAATTCAGTACGATCAAGTTGATTGCTATTTCAATGAGATATCCTAATATGAAAAATAAGAAATTCATGAATGTCGTTCTAGATTGCTTTGTCTTATTTACGAATTGATGCCGAACAGTAATATGGGAGTGATGGAAATTGTTATGAAGATTGCTCGCATGTTTCTAAGTAAATCCTTAGCTCCGAGAAGAGCTAATTACCGTGTAAACGAGGATGTGAAAAAATCCTTCATTGAAGTAATTATGTAATTAAAATATTCGATTGCAGAAAATGAAATTGACGGACTTAATTGCCAAGCGACATATATTATAGAGCTGAATACAGAAGTATCCTAAAAATTGAACATAAAAAATGAATTTTCATGGAAAATTACAACTATCATAATTTCATTAATGTTCTAGGAACATGTGTTAATATTTTACATTTTCGTTAAATTATTTAGACAATAATTACAAAAATTCATGTGTTCAATATAGCAGTGCCAGCGCTAATACAATAAGGTCGTGTTTTCCTCCGCCCATTCATGGTTACGCTATTCCAAATACATGCATTAGAGATATATTTAGAATTACGACCTAGGGTTAGGTTACTTGTGGTTCACCTTAATTGTAATTAAGTCTAATTGCTTTAGGAAGACTTTTCTTCTGGTAATGGACATAGTATCACACTCTTCTCTCTTCTACTACAAACCTCAACACTATATCAATGAAGGTCCTCAATAAAATTCTTTCCAAACCCCTATTTGACTTTCCAATTTCATATTTTGCACGCTTTAAGCTTAGGCCAAAGTCTAGCCTACGAGTAAGGGGGAGTGTTAAAAATTAATTTTTTCCGCATAAATGATGGAACCACTCCTAATTCAAGAAGAAATTAATTTGTGTACCCATAATCTAAAGACTCATACCTAGGATCTCACCACTTCATCACTGGCGAGGATCGATTGGATGATCAATCTCCTCCCATTATGAGCCGGGAAAAAAACATGCTACTTAGGTAGTTTGATCAACTCTAATATTGCATGTAGGTGGTGGAGTTGAAACTCTCATGTAGCTTTTCTTGAAGTCAAGGTAGAGGAAATGTCCGGGCAGCAAAGGAGCTGCTATATGTCAAAAACAAGGAGAATTTGTCCGGGTGGATGTAATTGGCAAATGAGATCGAACAGGCTCAAGATAAACAGCTGGCGTTTCCATTGATTTGACTCTCTACAATTTCATTATCTTAAGAAGTTAATTGGATTGGTTACGAGGAGGATCATCAAGGTGATTCATTTTGTAACATACTCAATTTTGACCCTGTAAGGATCGACCATATGGTCCTAAAATGATCGATCATGGGCCATTGGCCATGGATTGATCGGGTCAATCGGCAAGGAATCACGGATCGGTCATGGACCGCCCGATCGGTCACGGACCGACCGACCGGTCACGAATTGGTCGAGGTGTCGGATGTGAATTTCTACCAACCATACCGATGGGATAGGATCACCAGCTCATAAGATGATCTTTTGATCACGAGAATTGGGCACGAGATGATTTTGGATTGGTGGATGGTCACGGGTCGATCTGACCGGTCGCAAATTTTGGTTGTGAGTGATTTTGCTCGGTTGTGCACCGATACACGGGCAATCCAAATTAACCAAATGCGACTTCCTTATGATAAAAAATGCATCATTCCCTATTTAATTCTTAGTGATCGGAACAAAATCTCAAATTGGTGATGTCTGATCATGGATCGGTAATGCACCGACCATAATCTCTACCGGTGGATCGGGTGCCGACCGGAATGAGCCTAAAGATAGACTTGGCTATTCCGTCACTTAGGCGCTTTTGGTAACGATTCTGTTCCCGGAACGATTTTGATTAGAAATAATTCATTTTGATTCGTTCTCGAGAACAATTTTCAAGCATTTTAAGCCATTTGATAAGCTGTTTAAAATTTCTGATTTTGGAATAGAATTGCGTTTGGTACCATGCTTATTGATTATATTCCAAATCAAATTCTTTTAATTTTTAAATATTTTTTTTACTTTTCTAAATATTTTTTTTTCCTTTTTCTCCTATTCTTCTTCTTCGGCGGCAACCTCACCGAGTGTTGCGGCCCCTCGTCGGCCGAGCCTCGCCGGTGGCCGAGGCCAGCCTCGCCGGGGCTGGGCGAGGCTCGCATGGCCATCGGCGAGGCTTGCCCAAGCTTGACGAGGCAGAGCCTCGCGGGTGGCTAGGCTTGCCTCCCACGAGCTCGCCGGACGGGCGGCAATGGTGGGCGTGGGGGCGCGGCCGACGGCGGGCGGACAAGAACCGCGGGATGGCGGTCGATGAAGAAGAAGAAAAGAGAAGAAAATGAGTTGCTTTTGATTCTTAGATTTGTTTCGGAACAAGAATCAATATTTTTTTTATTCTTGATTTTGTTCCAAATCTACTTTTGATAACAAAAAAATAGAAATTTGTTCCCAAGAACAAAAATTTTATCAAATGCGATTCTATTCCCAAACTGTTCCTGGGAATAAAAAATTAAAATAAGTTACTATTGGGATGATTACCAAACATGTACTTATTCTAAGGTCCATGAGTACATTAGCTTTATGCTAGGCCATGGGTAGCCTTAGAATAGATCTCAAACCAATCAAAGGACAACCGACCATCCAAAGGAACGATTTGGGTGAATATGGGGTGTGATAGCCGAACCTTGGGTGTACGCGATTCAATTTTCCGAGGTGTACCTAATGATCCATTCTCTGGCCCCAAAATCAACTTGGATGATAGAATTCTCTAGATCGCCTCATTAATGAAGAAAAAGACAAAAGCATGGAAAATTCTAGAACTCCCTCATTTAATAAGAATGATGACTCACCACTTTGGATAGATATTTTTAGATTTAGTAATGATTACCAAAAATTCGCCTTGGGAATTAAGTAAAGGATTCTTGGACAATTGGACCACGAGAAGACATATATAAGATTCTAGAACATCTCATTAAATGCAAGGATGAGTCATCCCACCTAAGTGTCCATCCGAAGATTTGGTAATGATGGCTTGAGATTTGTCTTAGAGAATAAGTTGGTGACTCATTGGCTTAGGTGTCTATGAAAGATATGGTCATCATTACCATAAGATTTTCCTTAGAAAACAAGTAGAACGAGTCATGATGACATTGTATAAATGGTCCAATAGGAATGAAACAAGTAAGCTTTCAATTATGAAAATAACACTCATAAACCTACCTTTTGTCATTTTTACATTTTTAAACTTTCAACATATTATCACACCTCACATAAATCAATTATATACCTTTTTGCATAAAAGAACTCAACAAAAACAAGATATATCACCATAATAAGTCAGCTCACCATTATTGGAACTTGCTTACACTTCTCATAAAGTTCAACTTAAATGAAAATTAATAATCATCAACCAACCAAGTCGAATGTGCTAAATACATTAGACCAACTTAACACCTAGAGCTTTCACTTACTTCAAAAGTAATTTCGAGTTCAAAATTTAAGTCACCTTCAAATAAAATAACACAACCAAAATTAACGAAGCCTGATTTTCAAACATGATAAAATTCATTAGTAGAAAGTAATAAAAATCCATGATTTACCTCACCTGAATTAGAAAAATCAACACATAATCTTTGTATCTCAAGAGTGGGACATTTGCTTCTATTTGTTCAAAGCAAAAGATTGGAGAGGGAGTTGATGATCAGTAATGGTTGGAGGGAAAGCTTTTAATCTTGGATTTTAAGTATTTTCAAGTATCCTTCTATTCGGCCAAGGAGTTGTAGAAGGTAGGAAGTATTAACCATGGTTAAAAATCATGATGAGCTTGAGGATAAGATACCAAGTGGCCTAATGAATGAAATTTAAGTGTCCCTATGGAACTAGGTAGAGCACAAATGATCCAATAGAATTTTGACATACGAAGATATTTTGGAAGGGATAAAGATAAGCCTCTTCCATTTGGCCAAGTGTGTGTATGACTAAAGGTGTCAAGAACCGAATTGAAATCGAAACCAAACCGAATTGAACCGAAATTTTCTACATTTTCAATTCAATTCAGTTTTTGGTTCGAATAATGGAAAGATAACCCTTTATTTTGTCGATTCGGATTTTTTCAGTTCAATTTGGTTTATAAACCGATCCGAACCACTAAAACTTAATAGCCCGAACTAAAATAGATATCTCGCTTTGTTTCTTTGCTCACTCAATCCTAAGCCTGATACTTAGAGCGGGAGAGAGAGGGGGAGAGAGAGGCAAGGCTGAGAGACGGCGACTGGGTTGCGTGCGACCGCGGAGGCAAAGCTGAGCGACAACGTGTGGGTAACGGATTTGAGGGTTGGCTCTTCAATTCTTGACGCGAGTGAACATTGGCTACTAAGTTGCGTGTGTCAACCTCATCTTCATCATTTTTTAGTTCTTCGTGCTCGGCCTCTTTGGGTAAGTTCGATATGAAATCTTTTTGTGCATTCATGTGTATTTTAGTTGATTCCTGAGTGAGATGTATATAAAAACCGCCCTTGAAATGTGGATTGGTAAGTAATTTGATTGGATTTTGTCGTGACTAAAGTTAGTTATAGATTGGACTGAGTTTCATATCTTACTTTATACGCTGGTTTCAAATTAAACAGCACATGTTTAACAAAATTCTAAAACAAGATCCATCTGAATTTGCCTCTTTTTATTTGTCACTCTGGGCTGAATCAACCCACTTTACATCATGGTGGTTGCTTTGTTAATTGTTGAACGTAATTTCTAATTTATTGAGTAATTATGGAATGCCTCCTTGAATATGCTTTTATCTCTTCTTAGTTCTATTTATTCCTTTGGCATTTAATTGTGGTTGCCAGCAAGGAAATTGCGACGAGTTTATGTCACATATGTAAAAATGACTAATCATAAAGGTGGTTGAAGTTGTAGAACTTACCTTGCCGGAAAATCCTTTTGTGCCTTCGTTTGTCTTTCAGTCAATTCCTACTATTTAAATGAAAACCAACAATCAAAAATCCGAACCGATTCGAACGGAAGCAAAGTTTGGGGGTTTAGTTCGGGTCACATTTGGTTCGATGCAGCATTTTTCCTTAGCGGTTTGATTCAGTTTAGTTTTTTAGAAACATTGAACCGAACCATTGACACCCCTATGACTCATCCGTGCATTAATGAATGAGAGTTAAAATTAGTAATGTCATGAATGAAGTCAAAACTACCAAGTGCAATGCATCAAATTAAATCACGTGTTTAAAATTTTGATAGAAGAATGAGAAGTGGCGTGTAAATGGAGAAAGAACAGAAATTTAGGAAGCTGACTTTCATCCTCTCGTTTTGAACATATATGCGGCTGAATATTTTGAATCCATAAAAATAATTGAAAAATATCAAAAATTAGGAAAATCTCAAGGTGTAAATTTAAGGCTTAAATATCTTCAAACATGAAATTAGGGACATAAATACAAATTTTGCCAATAGTTTATCAGTGAATTAAATATCGTTGCTTTACACCATCAATGTACACATCAAAATCTATTCACCAAATTCCATCACTTCAAATTCCTAGCAATCCCATCGTGGAAATTAGTTTTAAATACTATAATTGAAAATAGAAATTTTTGAATGTCACAAATTTAGTCCATTCGGCCAATTTTGACTAGTCGGTGCTAATGTGGATCTTTGGTCGTCCAACCAACGCCGACGTGAATAATATTTTAATAATATTTATATTTTTCAATTTATATTTTTTATTTTTTTATCTCCTGTTTTTCTCATTCTTCCTCCTTCCTCTGGTTGGTAGTCGGCTAGAGGTGAGCGCGGCAAGGCAAGGTCGGCATCGCCGTGCCTAGCTATGGCGAGGCGTGACTTGCCCATGGCCGGCAAGACTCGACTCTTGCCAGATCGTCGAAGGCAAGCCTCACTTAGCTACTAGCACCCTTCGCTTGAGGCCACTTGAGGTCGCAGCCTCTAGCGAGGTAGGCCTCGCCCATGGCGACAAGGCTTGACCCTCGCCAACCTAGTGGGTTGCTTGGATGAGGTCACCTAGCCATGGCAGGCTTCCTTGAGGCCACTAAGGGACCCTTGGCAACTGGTTGAAGAAAGGATGAGGAAGTGAAGAAAAAAAGACAGAAAAAATATAACAAAGAATTTTTTTATTAAAATATTGTTCACGTCAGTGCCAGCCAACTAAAATTGGTTGAATGGACTAAATTGACACGATTATAAAAGGTTTAGAACCGAATTGAAAAAATTACAATAGATTCATGACTTTTTGAGTAATTTTTGTTGTTGTCTTGTATAGAAAAAAAAACTTTTGTGGTTCGGATGGGTTTTATATGTCAAAATTTGTTGAATTTTATGTTTATGAAAACTCATTTTATGCTTTTTCATATTCAACTTAAGCAAAAATATAGTACTTCTTAGAGCAATAACAATGACAATAGCCATGGAATTTAAATAATTGACGAGAATATCACGCAAAAATAATGTCTATCGTTTACTAAATGATAATATAGGTTTCTTTGTCTTTCGTTCAAATTCACTCAACGCTGATCAAACGTCTTGTATTTCCCGTTTCACTAAAACTGAATTTATTATGGATCTTTTCAAGTTAAAAACCATTATTATTTTTAATCAACTATCATAAAACTAACTATAATATTGTATTTTACTACATTTTATATAGGATTAAGTCGAGGTAAAGTTCATGATAATAATTTCTAGACTACATAATGAGTGTACAGTATAATCTCCTTTACTGTTGTAGATTTTTTTTTTTAAATATCTTTTCCTTATATACCGTTTCATATGGTATTAGTCTATTTTGCTATAAATTATATTGCGTGCGGTAAAGTCAACTGATCTCCTACAGTTTTGTTTTTTTTTTTTTTTGACATAACATGTCATGTCTAATATAATCAAATTTACTTAAATATAAACATGAATATTTTATCATTCTCATGGAGTTAATTTCAATACTTGGTAGTTTGAATAGAATGGAACATATACGATATTTACGACTATGTTTATACCATAAAATATTATTCTGTTGTAATCTTCTTGAAAATGAAAAGACTTTTGTCAATCACATAATTGGCTGCACGTTTGTTCCACACTACACATAGATATCATGGCACAACTAAAAACTTGGATTGCAATATTTTAGGAATTTTCCTTTAAATTTTACTTTTTTCTTTATCTTTTTTCATTATTTTAACTAATAGGGTTGCTCTATTTCAAGTTAAGTCGACTTTTGCTCTGGAATCGAAAACCAAACTGGACAAATTGGTTCCTGCCTCTTAAGAATCGAGAACCAATCCAATCCACTGGAGAACCGAACCAATCGATCTCGATCGGATTCTCGAGTTGGGTCGAGATTGGCAGTTTGTTTTTGTTTCTTCAGCTATAAGCATGGGTTTTCGCGGAACGTACGACCAAATGGATAAAAGTAGTTCTGTCCACGTGTAATCATTCCCTGACAGAATTGCCCTTTTGCCCTTTTTCTTTTTTGGGGGGGGGCCTTTTCCAGAAGGCGGGAAAAGCCGTTTCGTTTGAATTTCGAAAAACGGCTCAAGCCCACTTTCTTTCGAGGGGGGAAGCCCTCAAAAAGCAACCGACCACCTTTCTCCCCGAAGCAAAATCCGCGATACGAAACAGTCGGAGCAAGAAACGCGGGATTTCTTCTTCTTCTTCTTCGTCCGCCCGAGTCGGCGCCGGCATGGATTTGTGATTTCGCCGCGGCTTCGTCCCGCTTCGGCCCCCTTTCGATTTCTGGGTAGAGGGTCGTGCGAAAATGGAGTTCCGTAGCATGAAGCGGAAAGAACTGCAGGCGCTGTGCAAGAAGCACGGCGTGCCCGCCAACCTGACGAACCGAGAGATGGCGGATCGGTTGAGTTCGCTTTTCGAGGTGGGTGTCAATTAAAATCCGAATTATCAATTTAAGAGAGGGAAAGGTTCTTTTTTTATGAATTTTTCTTGGTTTTGGATTTGGGATTCGATTTGCTCCTCGATTGGGTCGACTCTAGATGAATTTGCGACGGGTCTTGTAGAGTTCCGTGGTTTCGGTTGTTGTCGACTGATTTTGTTCACGGAGCGGTTCCTTTTCCTTATTTGTCCTTGCGGAGCTAGGAATTAGAGATGAAGTTTTGAAAAGGTATGGCTTAATTTGTGTTTCTTTACTTTGCAGGAGAATGAGAAGTCTTCAGTAGAACCAAAGAGCGAAACTGACGTTAAGGCTGTGCTGCGGAATGTGAAGAAAGTGAGGTTTAGCCCTGTCGACGAAACGTTTGTATTTGTCAGTTCAAATGTGAAGAGTACTTCGAGAAAGAAGCGAGCCACTCGGAGGGGGTCCAGCAATAACCCGAGTTTGGCTGTGGGAAAATCTCGCAGGAGGGTCGCTTCTATAAGAACTGTGCAGAGCCCGGATAGAGCAACGAGGTCGAGGGCACAAAAGGGAGTCGATAAGGATGTGCCTCAAGTTTTTTCGCCTGGTATTAGGAAGAAGAGCAGGAGAGGAGAAGTGAAGGTTGGCATAAATGAGGTTCAGAACGTTGATGTTGGGGATATGGGACCCGAATTGAGTGGCAGCACTAATGGTGACAATCCTCAGGTTGAAGTTGCGGCCCCACTTCGATGGCACTTAAGAAGCAGGGGAGCAGGAGGTGAAAAGGATGGGAAAGTTGAGAGCACAACTATAGAGAACACGAGGAAGAACGTAAGACCAACGACAGATTTGAAGAAGAGGAAAAGAAATGATACTGAAGCGCATTTGCATTCAGACGACAAACTTGAAGATGGTTCCCAAGCATTTGTGAGGGCACAACAAAGGAAGACGACTAGGCATTCAAAGCGCATAGAAAGAGGGGAGACAGATTCAAAATTGTCGATTGAGGGATCAGAGGCAGTCAAATCTGTAGGGAGAACAACGCGGTCCAGGGCTCCGAGAGTGGAGTGTGCTTCTACTGTTAAAGCGATAAATGATATTGTAGAAGTTCAGGGAGAGATTGATAAGGTTGTCCAACTTGGACAACCACAAAAGATCATAGGCAGAAGGACACGAAAACCATCTGCACAAGACGAAAATTTGCCAAGTGAGAATGATGGTCCAGAAGGTCAAATTTCTGATATTTCCACATCAAGGATCGTGGAGAGGAGGAAGACTAGAAGTATGAAGCGCAATGCAGCGACAGGTTCAAAATCTCCACTCCTGGGCAATGAATTAGTGAATGCTGAAATTGCTAGTAGTACATTGTGTTCTCAAAAGAAGTCCGGCCTTGATGCTTCCACCATTGAAGCTGAAAGTAGGAAATCTGAAGTTCCAGAGGAACATAAAGAGGTTGATTGCCTCAGACATATATCAAATGGTTCCGGCAAAAGTGTTTCGAGGGGAAAGCATTCTCCTGTTCACGAGGGCAAAGAGCGAAATGGACTAGTTCTTGAGAACAAGACACAAAAACGAACCAAAGACACATGTAAAAAATTAGGGGCTTCAGAGTTTGGGGTAGTTGTTGATCCTGTCAATGGCCTTCCCCTTAGAAGATCCAGAAGAAAAGCTATTCCATCAGCTGTCTTTACTGATAAAGAGTTTATTGCTCATCCAACTGACAGAAAGAATGTGCAATCGAGCCCATATAATCGCGCATCAGAAGTAGAAACTTCCGAAAAGGAGCAGTCCCTGAAGACATTGATGACTAATGGCCTTGTACACAATTCAAGGGTGTCCTCGGACGCACCTGCCAAGCAGATGGGGGGAAAAGTTCCAAATGGAGAAATGGAATATTCTGAACCTTCAACTGAAGATTCTAGGAGAAGCAGACAGTCTAAAAGAGGTTCTTCTAAATCTGACCATGGTGTATCCATGAATGGTATTGTTAAAGCTGACGCGAAGAGGCAACAAGGCAGTGCAACAATCACGGAAGAGTTAGAAGCAAGAGCTAAAAGTGCTGAGATGATGGATAGGACTTTGAATATTTATGTCTACTTGGATGTGCCAGCAGTTCTGGAACATGAAGATGGTTTGGAAAAGAATGGCAAAACCGATAAAGCCGAGTGCTCCAAGAACAAGGGATCAGATAGCAAGGCAGGTGACATAACAGGAGTTAATAGTTTTGATTTAAATGAAGCAAACATTTATAAAAAAGATGACCTTGCAGCACAGCCAGGTAATGCTCTGGTTTCAACAGCTGAGAAGTCGCAAGAGGTTGACGTGAAGGGCGGTTTAGAGGAACTCTCAAGTGATTCTGTTGTTATAACTGAGAAGCCAATGGTTCTAGTTGAGGATGACAGAGGGAAAGTCCAGGATTCTGTCAATCGATCATGTCAAGCTTTGGGTAGAGCAGAAGATAGCATTCCTGAACAGTTGGAAGATATGAATGCTGTCCCCCACCAAGATGCATCTCTCACATGGAAATTAGATAGCATGGGTAAGTGTGTTGTTCCCATTTGGTTTTGGAGAAACACATCATTTTCTGTAGGTAGCGTGTTCACTTCCCAGTTTTGCAGATGAACGATCTGATGCTCCCTTATGCTTGGATAATAAACCAGAAATAGAGCACGTATATATTAGGAGAAGATGTTTATTCAAGAAGTGTTGAGGTAAACAATTATACACCTTTGGCTGAGTGACAGTGGTCCTTTTTTAGGGAGTTGGCAATGGCCAACATGACTAGAAAGCATAAGCGAGGTTTTTCTTTGCTTGATCAGGAATTAGCTCTTGAGGATCATATGGATGAGTGTGGGCAAAGAGGGATCCCGGAGAGAGTCCCTGTAGATGCTGATGAGCATGCTCATCAAATTGCTCTTCTTGATCCCAGCTCTAACGAGGATCAGAATCAAGCGTACAAGGCAAGGGAAGAACATACAATAAACTTAGGGCTACGAGTTGGTACTTTTAAAACTGCTATAGAAGATGTCGTGGCCATTCAGTTGGACAACGGCTGCTCTAGTGCGCCAACAGGAACTCTAAAAATGCTTGCATTAGGAGATGGAGGTGCATTGCATGTCTTAGTTTTGCATCTTTCTTTTTTTATGCCTTAGTCTACTCTATCACTAACTCTGATAAGATTACTTGCACTTCACAAATTCTTCTGATACCGAAAGCTACAGTCTCTGATTTACTTTTTTTTCCTTTTTGAGTGAGAGATGTGTAATCTACTTTGCTTTCTTTACATTGTGCAGAGGCCAATCAAATAAAAACTCAAAGTCCAGTTATCTCATCACTTCAAAGCAGTAGTAATTTTGGAGGAGATAGATATCCTAACCATGAGATTGAATTTTCAAGTCAAAGAGCACAACCAGAGCAGACAGTAATTGATGCAGAGGATGGCTTATGCACTCCCGAAAAAACCCCAGAAGAACCGGGCAGGAAGCAAAGGGAAAGCCAACAGCCACTGGAAAGTGTGGAAGCAGCATTGGCAGCTTGTGAGGTGACTATAGACAAGGTCGCTGAAGAAAATCAATCTGCTGATGGGAGTTTCTCACTTACAAATCCCACAGATGCCAAAATTACTGGAGAAAAAGTATGTGAAGTTGAGGAAGGAAGCTCTGATATTGCTTCTGAGAAGCCATTGGGAAATTCTACTCAAGAGACTTCTGGAAAAGATCTCAGCATGATCCCGCGAGATAGATGTAGCAGTAAGTTAAAAATGCATTTTCTTGATGTTGTCTTTTTAGCAAGATTGCAGGCAACGAACTCTTTGCTACTATTTCTTCCATTTAGCTTTTGTTTGAACCTAGGCTGAGTTCTTAACAATAAAGTTTCCTTCTTGCAGTTCCTGTTGCTAAGAAATGTTTCCTCTCTTGTGAGCACCCTCTTCAAAACTACTCAGAAAAGCAAGGACAAGGTTGGTTTTATCTGCAATCTTCCTTTTCCTGGATCTTCTTCCAGCACAAAGATATGTATGATGTACAAATTTACTACACTAACTCAATCCTACTACTGGGGACATTCTTTACTTCTGCGCAATTGTTAAATGCCGAATTAGTTAAATAGAGTACAAAATTGGAACTGTTGATTTGTTGACAATGATTTTGGGTTTTTAGCTAAATCTTTCCCTTGGCTTGATTTTTCAAAGATGTTAAAGGGAAATGTCCATTGCTTGAAGAATGTTTCTCTACCTTTGGAGAGGAAATTTCCAGCAAACCAGCTTTCAAAAGTGAAAGTGACCTCAGCAGTGTGGAGGGTGGAATGGATAATCAAGAGAAAATTGATGAGGGCTCTACTACAGAGGAGGACAATGTAGTTCCTTTTGGAACAGCATTAATTAATGCATGTGATAATGATTTGAAAGATACGCTGCAAGTGGATTGTACAGATACATGTCCAGATGAGCCAGCTGCTGATACTGATGAGCATAAAGAAAAGGGTCCGGTAATGCGAAGCTTTGAATCTGTTTTTGATGAAACTGGCAAATCACGCGTGGAAACAATTAATGCCCAAGCAGTTGGCTTGGTTACTTCCGTGGAGGGGATCATTGCTGAAGACAAAGGAATCTCCAGTGAAATGGTTTCTTTGCATTGTAAGGAATATAATATGTCATTGTTTTGTTACAATCTTTTCTCTAAAGATAGCACTGCTTTTTTCTTCTTCACCTTTACTGATGTATTCACTCATTGCAGCCCCCAATCCTTCTGACCATGAAATGTCATCCTGCATGAATGATGTCTCAAAGGATAATGATGGATATGAAGGTGAATTCAGCATTCTTTCTCCATTCTCGAGAACTATGTGAGAGCTTTTACTGCAGTTTGAAATCATGGCAACTTGTTCCCCCAAATGCTAACAATTCTCATTATATTTGAGAATCATACTGTAGGAGATGCTTTGGCTACTGATCTTTTATTGTTCAATGTGCAGATGAGGGAAACTGTGAAGATGAAATTCTCTCACCTGTAATTGATGGAAATTCTCTAGGACAAGATAATGGATTTTTGGTCCCCAACTGTTCAAGTCACAGTCTTCTAGATGCCAATTCAGAAGAAGACAGATTTGAGGTGGAAGAAAAGAGCTTTATTAACTCTTGTGATGTGAACAATATTGCGAGACTGGCAGTTAAAACAGAGGCATTGATTGAACCAGCCCTAGGAGTAATTTCACTTAGAAAGGATCAGGTCTTAGTCATGAATGATAGTTCCAGTCACCAAGTTTGTGGAAATTTGAGTGCTGAAAAAGGAGCAGAGATTGATACCGTTTCTACTAGGGTTGCCAGTGAAAGTTTCCCACTGGATGAATCAAGTGCACTGAGAAGTTGTATTATGAATGTACAAGGTGAAATTAAAGATGTTCCTAACATAGCCTGTAATACAGAGGTCGTTACCTTTCACGAATGCTTGAAAGAACAGAATCTTGAACAGTGCGATCATACTGTCCAAGAGGGAGATTCACACTTTAGACCAGACCAACTAGCTGACAAGGATGATCTGGAGAAGGCTGTTGCCCAGCTAAATTGCGGTCCTGAAGAAATGGTTGCTAAGGTAAAAAGCAGTGTTGATATTACACAAACTTCTAAATCTGAATTTGCACATTTTGAGTCCCTGGAGAAGAAAGGAGCTGTGAGTTCTCTTTCTTTGAGCTCGTATGGCCATAAGCCAGAAGAATTGGATGATAGTGGTCACCAGGAGGAGATTGGGAATGAAGTGGACAAGATGGAGATGACTGCATCATCTAATCTAGACTTTTCAGACAATCATTCTGCAAACCATTCTGAAAACCTTGAAATGACAGAAGCACTTGAAGAAGGAAATTTTGATCTTTTTAAAGTAGGCAATTGTCATTTGCCACATGCCGGTGGAGAGGATTTGAACGTGCAAAAAGAAGCTGTAAACTTCCATCAAAATAGTGATGGGAGCATCTGCAAAGTTTATGAAGTTGGAGGGGAAGCTTCTTCTGCAACTGTGACCATCAAGGTGGTGGATATGATTAAGAAGGAAGAAGATGGAAATGCAACATCAGTTTTTCTCCCAGATCGTGCTCAATTTCATGGAGATGAGTCTTCAAAGATCAATCTTGACACTCCAGTCACTCCAGGAGTGGCTGCTGAAGATCCTAAGTGTAATTTCAATGGTGTCTTGGGAACTATGCTACACTCTGATGAACAGAAGTTTGATCTTTTTGATGATCATAGAGAAAAAAGTTCGCAGCCAGACCAAGAGGTGCCAGCAATCTCGGAATATCCTAATCCCTCAGAACCTATATCTGCAGATGTCGGCATATATGTTGGAAATACTGAAAGCGGACTGATCCCGGAGGATATTAAGACAGATGCTGTTCAATTTGATGATGACAAATTATTAAAGGAAACTCATTTGGATGAGGTCAGCAGTTGCAAGATAGAAGCTGCTCCTAATGCTGATACTCATGCCGAGATAGTGCATACTTCTCATGAAGATATCATACATACAGAAGATGAACCTAGTGCATTGATATTGCAAGAAAATCCAGAAACTTTTAATCTTGAGGATGGCTCTACGCCAGCTGGAGAAACCACAGTGTCTCCTCATGGCATGAGTATTGGCTATGAATGGGATAAGATGAATTCTGCAGGTGAGCGTTTGGTTGTACATACATGTGATGAACCAAATAAGGCTTCAGATTCTTATGCTGCATATCTTCTGAATGTTGTGTTATTTCCTGGTGAGGTTTTTTGCTAGGAAGTCTGATTGAGTTCTTGCTGAGTGCTAAAGTAGTAGAGCTTTTAGCTGTGAGGAAGACATGTTGAGGTCAATTCATTCTGCTTTATGATATTATGCACATCTTGTTTTAAAATGCAGGGGAGGAATACTCATCTAAAGCAAACAATGTGGACATTGGAACTAATGTCAAAGAGCAGAGCGATGGGCACAGAGGTTAGTGTAGCTTTGCCTTTGCCATGATTCTACTTATTCATGCAAAGCCAGCGTTCAATCATGATATTTTAGAGGAAATCTTACAGTCATGCATTTCCTCTTGAAGAGGAAGTAATAGCGCAGGAAGCTCATAAGCCTCAAGAGGACCATGCTGTAATTGGAAATGCCAGCGACTCTAAGCATAGCTCAAAGGCTTCCAGAGAAGCTGCTAAAGAGTATGCTAGAGACAATGAAGTTGCTTCTGTGCAAACTGATCTTGTTCTGTGCGAATCTTCTTGTACCAAATATGAAAGGATCATCCAAGACAATGAAGAATCGCACGGTTCTGGAAGGCTTGATAAGACTGCCACTGGATCCAAGCAACTCGCTGCAAATGCTGACTCTAGCAGTGACTTCTCTCGGAATTCATCAATAGGAGATCCAGCAATTCTTGGTGAGTATTTGTTCACTTCTTCATTCCATCATATAAGTACTCTTATTTCATGCGTTGGGGATACTAGAGAAGTTGTTTGTTTCCTAATGCAGAAAATAAGTTTTTGGGGAGTCAAGTGGAGTCGCGGACATTTACTAGTTGGGGAATGAGCTTTGTCTTTGGAGACAACTCACTAGACAACGTAAGAAAATTGGATGCTCAGGCTGAAGAAGAGAGACTAAATGGAAATGGCAAAAACGCTGGCAGTGTAGAGGTAAGGATCGACGAGTTGGAAGAAAATGCTCCAGTAGTTGCTGTAGAAGATTCAGAAGATCACACGGATCATTTTGATGCTAAAATATTAAATCACACTTTCTTGAAGAATGAAGAAAACAGGGAAGATATCATCAGAGTCACTGATGATGAGCATTCTAATGACGGGGCCACATTTGAATATTCACATGATTTGGAACATGAAAAGAAAGATGTGACAGAGGATCACTGCAGTAACTGCAAGGCCACAGATGAGCTTACTACTAAGAATGACAAAGAGTCAATGGAGCAAGAAGTCTCTGCCATGATTCAAGAGTATATGGATCGCGAGAAGTTGGAAGATGGGAGTATTGAGGACAGGGCTTCCTATGTTGATAGCAGAGAGAAAGAACTTGCTTGTGTTGATGCAAGTGATGGTGCCCCATCGGATGTATTCCCAATATTACATGATCCCAGTGACATAAGAAAGGAGCAATTGTCATTTTCAAGTTATACCAATGAAGATGTTGAATTAGGAATAAAACAGGAGTCATTTATTCCAAATTCAGTCAACTATACCCCAGCATCTGTCAATTTGTCTGCGAGAAAAGGTATCAAGAATTCGGTTTTTAACAGTGATAGCTTGTTGTGACTTTATTTTGTGTCTACAGAGTTAGTAATTCTTTTCATGTATATATTTCTGCAGATGTAGCTGAAAATGTCAGAATGCAGCAGCTGAACCTGATATCGCCTCAGACCAAGAAGCTTATTAATTCCTCAATGGTGGGAAGGACAAAAGCCAGGAGCAATTTCATTGAGAAAATGCCGAAGAAGTTGCTTGTAACTTCAGACATGAAAGAGAACATGCCGAGCACTAAGTGGGAGCAAGCTGGTAGTGTCACAGCTTCTAAAACAACAAAAACCAGGAGGGTCTTGGAGGATCTACAGAGGAAAGAGATTTAGAACCTCTGTAGGGTTGATTGGTCTTTTCCTTTCTAGGAAAAGACCTTGGCACATCTCATGCCAGCACTCTAGAAACAGGATGTAACATTGAATGAAACTAACTTATTCTAATTGTGAAGTTTGATTTCTGAACCTTATAATGGCAATACAGCCAATAGTTTGTACTATGCAAATTTGGTCTTGGTACGAATCATCTGAATTCTCAGTTTGATTCCGAGAATGGAGTTGCATCATCGCAAAGCAAGAAATGAGAAATGTAGGTGAGTGGTTGAAGAAAGCATGTTGCTTGGTTGTAAAAAGTTGAATAGTTTTAAGACTGCCTATTTGAAGGTGTTAAAGGTCAATTTTTTTTTTCCAAGCAAAAACATCGAGAATCAGACCTAAAGGAGTGGACTTTTACAGCTTGGCTACTAAAAGAAAATGAGAGTAATGAGTGGTAATGACATAAGACAATCACTCTCATCATCTCTCCATGCCCAAGTCGATCTATTGAAGTGTTGATCTTCAAGACAAATCACAAAAGAGCCAGGATGCAGCTGGATTGAAGTAAAGAAGAAGATACATGCTTTAATCTTAGGGGATCACCCACATCCACATACAGATAGATCCATAGACATATTTTGATAGGCTATGTCCTGGACACAAATTTTGTTTTGCAGGACCTTGAAGACTACAGGACTATCCCATCCAATTGCTGAACATACGTTTCTATCTTTCATTTTACACCATGAGTGGAATTCTTCGGAAGGTTTTCCTGTCTAATTATTAGTTGGCGAACCTGCTGTTCTTTTCACTTTCCATGCTGTGTTGATGGCCATTGTCATACTAAGAATGAAATGAAGTAAATCTACTTACAAATACTCTTAAAGTTAGAAAAGATCAAATCTAGAAACAATACAGGAGACAGTTCCCTAACTCCCTCTGGTTTCATCAATAAGAGATCCATCTATTCATGGTTAATACTTATTCACATCTTCATTTCATAGTGTAAAATCTTAATACTCACATTCTCTTTTTATGCAAAAAATAAGTCTTTGGAGAGTCAAGTGGAGTTGCGGACATATTTACTAGATGGGAAATCAGCTCTGTCTTTTCTGACAACTCAGAAAGTGAAGGTAATGTGGATGCAGACAGCGAGGAAGCGAGACTTAGTAATTGAAATGTAAAAAATGCTGACAGTGTAAAGGCAAGGAGCACAAAGTTGGAAGAAAATGCTCTGGTAGTTGCTGTAGAAGATTTGAAAGATAAGGAGGATCATCCTGTAGAGCAAACTGCTGAATTCAAGGACGCTCAAAATTTTTTTAAGTCTACATTTAAAACCAAAGGAGACAGGGAAGCTATCCTTAGAGTCACCAATGACCAGCATCCTGAGGATGGGGCTACGTCAGAATACTCCCATGCTACGAAACATGTAGAGCAAACTGCTGAATTCAAGGATGCTTAAATATTTTTTAAGTCTACATTGAAAACCAAAGGAGACAGGGAAGCTACCCCCAGAGTCATCAATGACAAGCATCCTGAGGATGCAGCTACGTCAGAATACTCCTATGCTACGAAACATGAAGGGATAGATGAACCATAAGACCATTGCATTGACTACCCAACTGTAAATGAGCTTATAATCAAGAATTAGCACAGTACACACAATTGGGGAAACAGCCAATTGTGTGTACTGTGCTAATTCTGAGTCTTGGTACAAAATAATTGAATTTGCTTAATGGAGTTTAATCAGGCTGAATGTCCTAGAAGTGAGCTTATGTTGGATTCTTGGGACGACTCCCTTCATTGAAGTGAAAAGCATAAGCTTCAATTGTTGCTATTTTTGTTTTTGCGTGAAGATATTGATGCAAGACCACAGAATACAGAATGCTAATTTTCAGAAATGCAAAGCTAACAAATGCAGCAAGAATATTTCCAGAGTCAAGATTCAAGAACCACCGAAGAAATAAAAAAGATTCAAGAACCACCCTCTACAGAGTACACTGACTACCGAGGGCAGTCCTAGGACTCATGCTTCTCAAACAGGAATTTAAACATTAGTGATGTTGATCCAAATCTGTTGGTGGCAGTGCCACCGGCCCCGACATGAACCTTGGTGTGCTTGCAGTGCTTCTCCTCCTTCTTGTTATCGACCTCAGGCTTTGCGGCAGCAGCAGTTGAGGTGGCTGATTCCTCTTCTATCTTGTGCCTGTGGGCATCCTCCAGTTTCTTATTGGCCTCGGGCTTCTCACGCTGCAATTTGCACCTCATTAATTAGGAATTGTGTGAATGAAACGGTGAAGGTAAAGAAAAAAAGTAAATAGAGTTCTTTGCTATGTATAATTTTTTGTACATGCTCTGAGTATGGTATAAGTTCAACAAAAAAGATTGATTTATTCATTTTGAACAGAAGTTTTTGATCATGTAAGTACTGTTATGGATTACAACTATGTTTTTTTTTTTTTTTTTTTTTTTTTGGTGGGGAAATCTTATTTCTCTGGTTGATCAGTGAACGAATTCCAAACTATTGCTCATTTTTGTAAGGACAATCCATTCTCACGTGGCATGTCAACATCATGTCCAAGTGAAATATATGAGTCTTATCGTGATCCTTCGCATCGAATGCTTGTGATCAAAACCTGATGTTACAGGTCAAAAAGATGTAGAATATATAGAATGGGAAAACAACTGCAAGAATTGAGAAGAAGCTGATGATTATTACCATGGGAAATAGCGCGAATGGCCACATCATGGAGCTTAGCGTCAATGGCCACAGCTTGGAGCTCAGCGCGATGCAAGAGGTCCTTCAAGAAATCGAATGTGGGCTTGGTGGTCTCAGCATGAGCGCCGTCAGGGCCACTGCCATGGGCGGGGGCCTCGACGGGTGGCTCGTCCTCCTTCTTGCCGGGGAAGAGGTGGTGATGTCCTTGGCACATCGTGGGAGGTTGTCTTTTCTGGGGAGGCTAGGTTTCACGATGGATCGGGAAAGGACTCCTAGTGATGGGAAGTGTTGTGTGTTATGGGAAGTGACGTGAGATTGTTTGAGAGGGAGAGGGTGCTCAAATAGGGAGGTCAATTTGGTGGGGCTCTATTCTTTACGGAGCGTTGCGTGGGGTTGAGATTACACCTTTCTCGAGTCGTTTTCAGATAATCGCAGGGAACAAGAAGACAAAGGCCCCACCTGAAAGCAAAGGTTTGGAAAGCGAAAACGCGTAGCCCCGTCACTGTCATCGCCTAGGTACAGAGCAGCAAAACGTAGGTCAAAAGTGCAATTCCGATTTTGACAAGTACGGCTGGAATCTGCCAAGAATCTTGTTTAGCATCCGAGAGTGGGACATGGTTTACTTCTGATTGAATAAGCAGCACCAATCTCTTTGAACCCTCCAGAAGGAATATTTTTTTTCTAATTATATTGTTTCTGTTGATGAGCTGCAACTCAAGTATTGGTTGTATAGATGAGAAAGGGATATAAGTTGTAAATGAGCTATGGAGATGAAAAGCTCTCAGATTAAATTTTCACCTGGGTATTAAAGAAATGGCCGTGGCAGCAAGAAATCGTTTTCATCTGCTTTGATTTATTTCTTTTCTTACTCAGTTTTTCACAGCGAGGACTGTCAGGATTGGCTGGTGCAGTTCAATTCGATGGGAATTCCGGATGCGTCTTAATACAAACTGCAGGGCATATTTTATCCTCTTTCGATATTGGAGTTAATTGTTCCTTCAATTGGCAGAGCACACGAATCAATCTCTTCGTTCCCGAGGCCGAAGCCTGCAGAAGAAGAAGAAGAGGAAGACCCACCAAAGCACTCCTCAATACTCGTCGTAGGAATGAAACTAATATTCGACCCATGTTTGTTGTTAATGTTTATGCAATGTTAAGATTTTTGCTTTGCCTTATGATTTTGTTTATGATAATCTTGTGGATTCTTAATTTTTCGTTTAGTTAAAAATTTCATGTAGTTATTGATTACAAATGCTTAATATTTCAATATAAATTATGAGGATTACGTTGTTTTCTCACATATCAAAGCGGTATAAGATATCTGATGGTCATAAAATAGATTCCAGTGAAAATAGGTTGATCCTGAAATCAGACCGGAAAAACAGGGTGGTTTCAGATCCAATGCAAATAAGGTTGAGTACAGGGTTTAGAAAAGAGGAATCAGTTATAACAAAGTTGGGTATAGTGTTCAGGTTTGGAACCTACCCACCCTGGACCGATCACCCCATCATAAATTCTTCATAAGGTTTTTCTGCCTAATTATTAGTTGGTGAACCTGCTGTTCATTTCACTTTCCATGCTGTGTCGATGGCCATTGTCATGCTAGGAATGAAATGAAGTAAATCTACTTATAAAAGCTCTTAAAAGTTAGAAAAGAGTAAATCTAGAAACAAGACAGGAGACACCCTCTGGTTTCATCAATAAGAGATCCATCTATTCACGGTCAATACGTATTCACATCTTCATTTCATAGTGTAAACTCTTAATACTCACATTCTCGTTTTATGCAGAAAATAAGTCTTTGGAGAGTCAAGTGGAGCCGCAGACATATTTACCAGATGGGAAATGAGCTCTGTCTTTGCTGACAACTCAGAAAGTGAAGGTAACGTTGATGCGGACAGTGAGGAAGCGAGACTTAGTAATTGAAACGTAAAAAATGCCGACAGTGTAAAGGCAAGGAGCACAAAGTTGAGAGAAAATGCTCCGTTAGTTGCTGTAGAAGATTTGAAAGACAGTGAGGATCATCCTGTAGGTCAAACTGCTGAATTCAAGGACGCTCAAAATTTTTTTAAGTCTACATTGAAAACCAAAGAAGGCAGGGAAGCAATCCCCAGAGTCACCAATGACAAGCATCCTGAGGATGCGGCTATGTCAGAATACTCCCATGCTATGATTCATGAAGGGATAGATGCACCAGATGACCATTGTATTGACTACCCAACCATAAATGAGCTTTACAATCAAGCACGAGAAAGATTCAATGGAGCGAGAGGTGTCTGCCATGATTGCAGAGTATATAGATCACCTGAAGTTGGAAAATGGGAGTGCTGAGTTTAAGTGTTCGTGCGTTGACACAAAGTGAGAATGAACTTGTGTATATTTTTTTCGCAGATATTGTGGCTGAGAATGCTGGAATGCCTCTGCCAAAGCTGAAATCGCCTCCACCCCAAGAGTTTCCATGTCAAACCGGAGGAAATTGATCATCCTGGAGGATTGTCAAGTGCTTGACAACCGGAAGGACAAAAGGGAGGAGCAATTTCATCGAAAGAACATTGAAGAAGCCAGTTGCAACTTCAGATAGGAAAGACAATATGCCTAGCATGGGAGCAAGCTGGTAGCATCACAGCTTCTAAAGCGATGAAAAACAGAAGGGCCATTGGAGGATTTACTGAGGAAACAGACTTCGGAATTGTGGTTACATTATGTCTTTATTAGCAGCAAATTGATTCATTACCATCTTGGAAAAGGACTCAGCATGGTTCATCCTCATGAAACAGGATTGCACCATTGAAACCAACTTATTAAGATAAGGATTTCCATTTCCTAGAGTCAATTTGCAACCGTAAGACAAAGCTAATTGGGAAAACAGCCAATTGTGTGAAGTATGCAAATTCTGAGTCAAGAGTACCAAATGATTGAATTCACTCAATGGAGTTTAATCGGGCTGAACGTCCTAAAAGTGAGCTTATGTTGGATTCTTGGCACGACACCTTTCATTGAAGTAAAACAGCATGAGCTTCAATTGTTGTTATCTTTGTTCTTGCGTGAAGATATCAATGCAAGAACACAGAATACAGAATACTGATTTTCAATCTAAATTATAAAAACGGGGGTAAATTTTCGTAGCTTAGCTAACAAAGCTAATCCCCTGCCCATACCGAACAGTGCATGCGAATCTTTCTGAAAATAGTTTTGACCTCCACATGCGAATCTTACTGAAGAGTAATATAAACGGTTTTATTTCCATGTCAAGTCAATCCACCCAGCAAGGGTACCATAGTCACATGGAGCTGGTCCCTAACAAGTTGAAGTGCTGATATAAACCGAAATTTCTAAAATACAAAATCTCACAAATGCAGCAAGAAAAATTATAGATTCAAGAACCACTCACTGCAAATACGCAAGAAAAATTACAGATTCAAGAACCACCCACTGCAAATACGCAAGAAAAATTACAGATTCAAGAACCACCCACTGCAAATACGCAAGAAAAATTACAGATTCAAGAACCACTCACTGCAAATACGCAAGAAAAATTACAGATTCAAGAACCACCCACTGCAAATACGCAAGAAAAATTACAGATTCAAGAACCACTCACTGCAAATACGCAAGAAAAATTACAGATTCAAGAACCACCCACTGCAAATACCGAGGGCAGTCCTAGGACTCATGCTTCTCAAGAAACCCTCTGAGGTTTACCGAAAACGATCCATAGGGGTTGGTAACGGCAAAACCGAGCTCGCAGAGAAGCTTGAAGTGCTTGCCGCGCTCATCCTGTTTCTTGTTGTCGACCTCAGGCTCCGCATCACCAGCAGCTGCGGCGGCATCTTCCTTCTCTATCTCGTGCCTGTGGGCGTCCTCCGGTTCCTTCTCGGCCTCAGGCTTCTTATACTGCAATTTGCGCATCATCAATTAGGAACTGTGTGAGTAAAACAACATGAGTTAAGGTAAAGAGAAAATAGAAAAAGGTACAAGTTCAACAAGAAAGATTGATTTATTCACTTTGAGCAGAAGTTTTTGATCATGCAAATACTGTGATGGATTACGACTATGTTTATAGTGGGGAAATCTTATTCCTCTGGTTGATCTGTGAAGGAATTCCAAACTATTGTTCACTTATAAGGACGATCCATTCTCGCACGGCATGCCAACATCATGTCCAGTTGAAATATTATGAGCCTAATCGAGATCCTTCGCATCAAATGCTTGTCATCAACCCGATGATTCAGGTCAATAAGACGTAGAATATATAGATTGTTGAATGGGAAAACAATCGCAAGAATTGAAAAGAAAATGATGATTATTACCCTGGCAAAAGCGCCAGCCGCCACAACCCCGAGATCCTCGGGGTACATCTCCTCCTCGTTCCACTGATCGAACTCATCCTCCGGGTACATCTCCTCCTTCCACCAATCGAACTCGAACTCCATGATGGCGGCCACCTCGGTGTTCTAGACTCTGACGATGGATGAGGGAGAGGACGGAAGGATATGTAAGTGCTGCGTGATGACGAGGAGAGAAAAGGGGGAGTATTTATAGCCTATGGACGGTCAAATGGCGCGTCGATGCGGGAGCAGGCGGGAGGCCCTAAATGCGTGATGGACGGTCAGGATATGTACATGGGGTCAAGCTTCGATCGAAGCTTCTCCATCTCCTTTCGATTCTGTGAAGCGAGTTGTGTTTGTTTATGTCAGCAATCGCACCGTGCAACGGGCGGCGGTGGTTGGTGAGTGTGTAGTTGAAGAAAAGCGTTGATTGTGACAAGGCCCGATGGACTCGATTCAAAAGCTTTCGAGCCCTGGATTGCGGCGCATACGGGAACAAGCCCACGACCATTGAGCTACCACCCCATCCATGGGCGGACGACCCTTCGGTTTTCCTAGACGGTTGACTCTTGGGCTTCCCAAATCCCTAGAGGCCTTTTGAATGTTTTGTATAACTATGTAATGATTACAGAGATTTATTAAACTCCATCCAGATCAAAAAAGAAAACAACGATTGTTTTTAGCCCCCCATTTGCATAAATAAGAATCCCTCCCCTAAATTTCATCGTCTCGTTCTTTAGCGTAGATACTCAGGCTGCGCATGACAACGCTTCTTGGTTGGGGAATAGTTTTTTTTTCAAAAATAGTTCTTTCCTATTTCTATTTCGGGAAATAATTTCTGAGTAAAATAAGGTATTTTTTTTGTATTTGTTCATTTTTTATTTTTGTTCGTGGATCGCCGACCGCCGGCTGCCGCCACTGCATGACCGCCGACGGCGTTCGACAGTGGTGACGGTTGGCAATCGTGGTGACGATTCGCAATCGGCGGTCGACGATGGCTCGAGGCGTTGGAGGTGGCTGTGGCAAAAAAGAGAAACAAAAGAAAAAAAAAATTGGCTTATTTCTAGAAATTGTTTCCGGGAACAAAAAGTAACTTTTTATTTTATTTTATTTCTCGTTTTTACTCCAAATCTATTCTCGGGTTAATTTTCTTTTCCGGGTAACACAAAAACAACTTAGCGTTACCAAACAAATTTCTGTTCTTTCTTTGTTTCGAAGACCAAAAATCGGAGGAACAGGAACGTGTTCGAGTGTGAGTGAGGCTGTTCAAGGTCAATTATTTTTTTCCAAGCACAGCATTGAGAATCAAACCTAAAGGAGTGGACTTTAATAGTTTGGCTACCTAGGGGTGAGCATCGGTTTAGGGTCAATCCTAGATATTATTTATAATTTTTTTAAGAAAATCTTAAAATAAACGGTATCAACAACATTAAACATTTATTTAGTGAAGAGTTCAAGTAACTTTATATTATTCTTTAATAATTTAGATTTTTAATGTTTTTTACGGTGTTAATAGTCATAATTTACGAATGAGGAAAATGTTTTTGTGAGCAATCCTTACGGCGTTCAAAAAGGTATAAACAACTCTTTATAACATCCTCCTCTAGTATTCGTTTTCATCTGTCTTATTTGTCATCTTAGTCTTCAATTTGCCAAAATCGAAAGAAACAACTTCTCCGCTTGCCACTCAACACTCGCCTCGCTCGCTTTAGGTCACTCGTGCCACTTGTCACTCGATACTCACTTGACTTGTTGCTCCCTACTCGACATTCACTTAACCTTCACCCATTGGGTTAATTCTAGTGCTCATTGTGTTCAACGCTCACCCCACTTAACCTTCACCCATTGGATTAATTCTACTGCTCATTCTGTTCAACGCTCACCTCACTTAATCTTCACCGCTTGTTTTTCTTAGCTAACCTCGCTCATCATCGAACCCATTGGGTTGGTATCGTCCTCGATTGCCATTTCAAAAAGTAAAAAAAATGATAAAAAATTATTAATTAATCCTGGGTTGATCTTGAAATCAGACCGAACCCATTAAATCAGTCTAGTCCTCAATCACTTTTTTAAAGAATACAAAAAATGAAATAAAAAATTATACGTTGGTCCAGTTGATTTTGGAATCGAACTAAAACCCGTTGGTCGGTCCGATGCCTTTAACCAAAAAGCCCGAGTTGTCCGAGTTAGGGGTGGACTAGTTCAACTCGGACTATGCTCACCTCTATGGCTACCTAAAAGAAAATGAGAGTAATAAACGGTAATCCCTCTCGTCATCTCTCCATAAAGTGTTGATCTTCTAGACAAATCAATCTCCCTTTTCAGAGAGAATCCATCGCTCCAAGCATGCGAGCCGTTTCCGCAAGAACGAAATGCATAGCCTCGTTTCCGCTCTCGCGCCTTGGCCATTCGACGCCCGTAGCTTCCCACGGCCCGACGACGCGCCCGTTGTCGCCGCCGCCGTCGCTTCTCGACGATTTCGCCGAGCACTGCCGTCGGAGAGACCTTCCCAGAGCCATGCAGGCTATGCACGCCATGCAGAGGCACGGCATCTGGGCCGACGCCATCACCTACTCCGAGCTCGTCAAGTGCTGCGTGGCCAGGGGTGCCGTCGAAGAAGGTAAATCGGTCCGCAAGCACGTTTTCTCTGGTGGGTATCAGCCCAAGACCTTCTTGCTCAACGTCCTTCTCCACATGTACGTCAGGTTCAACCTCTTGGGAGATGCGGAGGCCCTGTTCGACGAAATGCCCGACAGAAACGTCGTCTCCTGGACGACGCTTATATCGGCTTACGCGAATAAGGGTATGAACGATAGGGCCTTGGAGTTTCTCATTTTGATGCTGAGGGAAGGTGTACGTCCTAATATGTACACTTATTCATCGGTTCTGAGGGCCTGTGCGGACCTGGGGATGCTTAGACAACTTCACAGTGGCATATTTAAGGTTGGCATGGAGTGTGATGACTTTGTGCGTAGTGCTTTGATCGATAATTACTCGAAATGGGGTGAGCTGCAAGATGCCTTGGACGTGTTCAACGAAATGGTGACAAAGGATTTGGGCGTTTGGAATTCTATTATTGGGGGTTTTGCGCAAAATAGCAATGGCGACAAAGCTCTCGAAATGTATAAATGCATGAAGAGAGTGGGTTTCGCACCTGATCAGGCGACTTTAACTAGTGTTTTGAGAGCGTCCACTGCCTTAGCATTGTTAGAAGTGGGAAGACAAGTGCATGTTCATGTACTAAAGTTTGATCGAGATCTTATCCTCAATAATGCACTTCTTGATATGTATTGCAAATGTGGCAGTTTGGAGGGTGCAAACTCTGTCTTTAGTAGAATGGTGGAAAGGGATGTTATATCCTGGAGCACCATGATTGCTGGATTGGCCCAAAATGGTTGTAGTCTAGAGGCGATGAGGCTGTTTGAACAAATGAAACATTCTGGTACGGGACCAAACTATATTACCATGGTAGGCGTTCTCTTTGCGTGCAGCCATGCCGGGCTTGTTGAAGATGGCTTGCGCTATTTCCAGTCAATGAAAAGGAGTTTTGGAATTGATCCTGGTAGAGAGCACTATGGTTGCATGGTTGATCTTCTGGGAAGGGCAGGGAAGCTGGATGAAGCTGTTAAGTTGATTAACGAAATGGAATGTGAACCAGATGCTGTTACTTGGAGAACCTTACTTAGTGCCTGCAGAGTTCATCGGAATTCAGATCTGGCAATATATGCTGCTAAACAGGTTGTAAAACTGGATCCGGATGATGCGGGTACCTTCATACTCTTGTCAAATATTTATGCAAATAACCAGAGGTGGGAAGAGGTCACAGAGGTTAGAAGGTCCATGCGAGTAAGAGGAATCACAAAAGAGCCAGGATGCAGCTGGATTGAAGTAAATAAGAAGATACATGCTTTCATCTTAGGGGATGACTCACATCCACAAGTAGATGAGATCAAGAGATATTTAAACCAGATTGTCCAGAGGTTAATGTCAATAGGATATGTCCCAGACACAAATTTTGTTTTGCAGGACCTTGAAGATGAACAGAGGGAGGCTTCACTTCAATATCACAGCGAAAAACTCGCTATTGCATATGGAATCATGAGCTTACCAAGAGAGAAGACAATAATGATCAGAAAAAATCTGAGGATTTGTGGAGACTGTCATACTTTCACAAAACTTCTGGCCAAGATGGAGAAGAGGATTATTGTGATAAGAGATCCTGTCCGTTATCATCATTTTAGGGATGGAGCTTGCTCTTGTGGTGATTTTTGGTGACAAAAGATGTTGAAAAAGTATCAAAAGCTTTTGTTTGCTGAACACAAGAGAGGAGGTTCTGCAGGGTGGATATCAGTGCTGGTGGTAGCAATTGGTTTCGTGATCTATGTGAGACCTTGTCCCTGCAGCTGGCCTTAAGATTATAGGATCATCCATCTGAATGCTGAACATACATTTCTATCTTTCATTTTACACAATGAGTGAGATTGTTCAGAAGGTTTTCCTGCCTAATTATTAGTTGGCAAACCTGCTGTTCATATCACTGTATGCTGTGTTAATTGCCATTGTCATATCAAGAGTGAAACGAAGTAAAGCTACTTACAATCCTCTTTAGAAACGATTAAATCTAGAAACAAGACAGGAGCAAATATCCTAAATCTCTCCAGTTTCCTCAATCAGAGATACATCGATTCACGGTTAGTACTTATTCACGTCTTCATTTCATAATGTAAACCCTTAATTCCTACATTCTCTTTGTTTATATTGGATTAGTGATTTGTTTCCCAATGCAGAAAACAGGTCTTTGGAGGGTCAAGTGGAGTAGCAGACATACTGACAATGAGCCCTGTCTTTGCTGACAACTCAGGAAGTGAAGGTAAAGTGGATGCAGACACTGAGGAAGTGAGAATTAGTAATTGAAATGGAAAAATTGCTGATAGTGTAAAGGTAAGGAGCACAAAGTTGGGAGAAAATGCTCCAGTAGTTGCTGTAGAAGATTTGAAAGATCATGAGGATCATCCTGTAGAGCAAACTGCGGAATTCAAGGATGCACGAATTATTTTTTAAGCAAGTCTATGTTGAAAACCAAAGGAGACAGGGGAGCTGTCCTCAGAGTCACCGATGATGAGCATCCTGAGGACATGGCTACGTCAGAATACTCCCATGCTATGGAACATGAAGGGATAGATGCACCAGACGACTATGGTATCATTGACTGCCCAACTGTAAATGAGCTTACAATCAAGAACGAGAGAGTCAATGGAGGGGTATGATGCAGCCCGCATTGAAGACCAACTCTCTTGACCAAGAAGATCGGCCCGCATTCAAGCTTGACGAAACCGTGAAGCCATATCGACATCTTGAGTCCATTCCGGAAGCTTGAAAGACACCTTGGGAGCTCGCATGACACTTTTACTAGCTTATAGTTTCCATGCTTTTTTTTATTTCTCCTAGTTTCAACGCTCTGTCTTTATTTCTTTGACGATATAAGCCATCTAATTCCTTGTACAAGACAGACGACTTTTGAAAAATGAAAACTTTGCTTTGAAGCAAATATCGTGAACCTTGTAGAATTCATATCCCCTTGAAAACCTAGAAGAGTTTTCACTCTATCCTTAAAGAATCGGAGCTTTCGAAATCTGCATCCTTAAAGAGTTGCAGTCATCGATCTAGAAGAATCGGTGCTCCCTCAACTTCCTTGGAGGCTTAGAAGAGCAACCAACGAAGTTTCTATCTTTTCCTATTCTGTTCGTTATTTCCAACCCAAATTCGACCATCCTACAGTGCTTATTTCAGAAAACCCAAAACAGAGAAATTGTAGATCCAGAAGCCTTTGTTCATTTGGCTTTGGAATCAAGTCGATCCAATCTGTATTGACAAAGATACAACTGTTCTCCTGAGCTCGCGCAGTGCTGAAATTCATGTTCGTCCTGTTTTCCGTGTGCGAGTCACTCTCCCGATCCCACCGTTTGAAAAAGCCTGCCCTTGGCTTGCATCACGGTAAGTCTCTGCCATGATTGCAGAATATATGGATCACGAGAAGTTGGAAGATGGGAGTGCCCAAGGTTTAAGTGTTCATGCCTTGATACAAGTGAGAACGAACACGCTAAAGTTTATGCAAGTGATAGTGCCCCTTGGGATGTATTTCAATGTCATTCCGAGTTCTCAAAGTGACGGCAATGAAAATATTGAATTAGGAATTGAAATGAAGAATGAGACATGCGTTGTGAGACCACAGCGAACAATGTATTTCCGTTTTATCGAGTCAATCTGCTCCTGCAAGACAGAAGCTTATCGGGAAAACAGCCAATTGTGTGAACTACGGAAATTCCGAGTCAGGCTGAACGTCCTAAAAGTGAGCTTGGGTTGGATTTTTGGCACGACACCCTTCATTAAAGTAAAACACCACGAGCTTCAATTGTTGTCATCTTTGCTTTTGCGTGAAGATATTATGCAAGAACAGAGTACAGAATCCTAATTGTCAATCTAAACTATAAAAATGGGGAAAAATCATCACAGCTTAACAAACAAAGTTAATCCCCTGACCACACTGCACAGTGCATGCGGCTTTCTGAAAATAGATTTGACATCCGCATGCAAATTTTAATGACCAGTGCTGTAATCACTTCCGTCTCCACGTCCAAGTCCATCCACCCAGCAAGTGTACCATGTTCACATGAACGTGGTGCCTAACAAGTTTTAAGTACTGATATAAAACAAATGCAGAAGCTCGCATATGCAGCAAGAATATTTCCAGAAACATCCCGCTTGTCCCATTGGAGTATGAAAACAACGGAAAATGCGGAAACGGTATGATTCGGCAGCCCCTGCTAGCATTGATAAAAAGATAGATCATCACTTGAAAAAAGTGCTACATTTCTCGAGTAGCACTATGAGCTTTACTTTTCCGGAGTTACAAACTATCTTGTTTCATCCACCCCATTGCAACACTAAACACACTGAAACAATCGAGAGGATTTTGCACAACTCAAGGTCCACATCTGCCAAAAATCATACTTTTCCTTTCTTCTTTTCAATTTTCCCTTTTTTGTACATACACCCTTCAAGGAGCCTTCTCATTGATGAATCCCACCGCCAATTGCAAAAGGGTGCCCTCCTCTTCGAGTCTTCAACCAACGAACAAAATCAAGTGTAAAATACAGCAACAAAATTTCTACAGGTAAATTTTTTAGTGACTACAACATTCCAGCTCACCTAATCCTAGTTGCAGTCCAATCCACACACCTCTAGTACAATGCCGTCCTTGGAAATGAAAGGGTTTATTCGGACCCATAAAAGAGTTAAAATCGAGGCAAGAAGAATTGCCCAAACAATTATGATTGTAGGTAGCCGATCTTGTTTTCCCATGAATCCCTTGAGGAAGGGATACAGATGAACAATGACCCACAAAGCAAAGAAAAGTTTACCAAACAGTGGACCCCAAGTTTCGTAGCCATTATTGATGGCATCTGAAACGCCGACAATGACTCCAATTATGTTTAGGATGAGCAGAGTCAAGGGAGGGATTAACAGTGATGTCCACTTAAAGAGGTATAGCTCGGAGAATTCTCCGTCATCTCCGGCTTTGGACGTGACCGTGAAATTTGTGTTGACTCCAGCCAAAACTTTTAGTAGACCCTGGAAGACAGCAAACAGGTGACATGAGACCCCACCAATTACCCAGAACTGCTCATTTCTCCACCAGTCGTGGATGCCGACGCCACCCCACTGCATCTCAAGGATGCCTGTAGCCGCAATAGATATAAAGAGTGCCATGAAAATGAGACTAGCATAGTTGCTTATCTGCAACAATGTTGAAAAGGTAAAGTCAGCAATGGTCTTGTTGCAATCAAGCAAAATCAATTGCTCGAGCAAGCACAAAACTCCTGGAAGTGTGGTGGAACTTACCTCAGGGACAATAAACTTTCCTGTTAGAAGACAAACAGCTGGAAGAGTACAATATGCGATCAAGGGAATGGAAGTCAAAGGATAGACAACCGAGTTGATGTAAGAAAACCGCTCTAACCATTTTAAGCCACAGCCATACCCATACCATATCGGACAATGCCTGCTCAAAAGGATCTCAACCGATCCGAGAGCCCAACGGAGAACCTGATGCAGGCGATCTGATAGGTTTATTGGAGCTGAACCCTTGAAAGCGGGCCGCTTAGGAATGCAGTATACAGATCGCCAGCCATGACAATGCATCTTGAAGCCCGTTAGAATATCCTCTGTAACGGAGCCATATATCCAGCCCACCTAAGGGATAGTTACAAGTACACAATAAGCGCAATGCAAAGTAGACAATCTCGATACAGTATCAAAAGGAGTGACTTCTGCTGAAATTGTAAGATCTTTACCTCTTTTCCCCATTCCGTTTTGTCCTCATAACCACAGCTAATGACATGAATGGCTTCTTTCAAAAGTGATGCAGTAGTGGCTCCCTTTGGGACACCACCTTCTTCCATCAGGGTTGTGGCTATAAAAACTGGGGATTGACCGAATTTCTTCTCGAACTTTACTCGGGACATTAGTGATGATTTTTCATTGTCTATACCTGAAATATAGTTCCAAAAAGTACGTATCATTTTGCATCTATCCATTTCTATTATAAGAACGATGCTTGCTCAATCATAAATTCAGAGAGAAAACAACAAGCAAGCGCTCAATCATAAATTCAGAGAGAAAACAAGAAGCAAGCGCCATAAGACTATTATGTGAAATCACAATCCTAGAAATGAATGCAGCGTAAAAAATGAAGATTTCAGATAAAGCATATATTTGGAAAATCAACTACTTGATACGAGTGGAACAACATGCAAGTCCAAAGATTAATTTAGATAGAAAATGGGCACCTTCGATTCCCTCTTCAATATTTTCCAGTGCATGAATCTGCCTTGAAGCCTCCCTGTTCCTCACTGTCTTCTTTTGCTCATTGGACTTCATTTTCTTACCTCTTTTTCTAGATCCACAACACAAGCAGCACCATTTTGGCCAACAGTTACATGTTTTCCCGGGAGGTTTCTTTTTTATTGGGGCATCATATCCATACAAAGCCTGCCTCCGGAAGACACAACCAGTTCCGACATAAATTGGTCCTTGTATACCATCCAAACCCTTCATATTTATCTGGATTCAACAGTATAGACATAAGTATATCTGAATGATTTGCTTTTTCCCGAAAAAAGGAAAAGAAGAACATCACGATATTAATGAGGCCTATTTATATGTTTACTTACATCAAAAAATACTACATTACGATTTGAGTATCTATCATGACGATCTATCCCGTCAAATCTCTGTGGAAATTGCACATAACATATCTTCTTGCCCGAAATTGGATCCATCATGAAGCACATGGCTTCTCGAAGAGCCTTGCTGTTGTTTATATAATGATCACAATCCACGTTCAGCAAATAAGGGGCATTTGTGATGACTGCTGACACCCGCACCTTGATTAACGACTCATAAAATAGTAGGTAATTCAGCAACTTGAGAGAGATGATATAAACAGCTGAGAAGTAAGTCCAGACTTTGAAAGGTACTTCGGGTAGACAGGGATTCATACCAGAGCATTCATGGCACCAGCTTTCTTGTGATGATCAAAACCAGGTCTCTTCTCGCGAGAGACATAAACTAGCCGAGGTAATTCATTTCCTTCAACATCACGGTCACCATTTTGGCCAAGGAAAACCTGCATAAAGATGATTAAATGAAAGACGACTTTAAATTCTCTGAATGTAAGCCAACTTCATAAATCTTATGCCACAAATAATATAAAAATTCCCGAAAGCAGCATCCACCTGGATCATTCCAGGATGATCTCTGACATTGTTCCCAGGCCACGGAGTGCCATCCTGCATTGTCCAACCCTCTTCAGGAACTTTCTGTGCCATTGCCACCAACCCATTTATCCGAACTTTGAACTCTTCATATTCTCTCTGCAACAATAAAGGTGAGAGAGCCAATATAAGACATCTAGAAACAAGCAGTCTCCTTGATTATGTAAAATGCAAAGACGCCACATTGGCTTTCACACACAAGAGTAGATAAAAGTCACACAACAAACTTTAAAAGGTTAAAAGCTGAAGACCTTCATGTCGCGGCGTTCTCTCACAAATTCAGGATTCACTTTGTCCTTCAAATAGTCAACCTTCTGAGAAAAATACCATTCTGGGGCCCTAGGCTCAATATTGAATCTCTTACAGAATGGGACCCACTTCATTGCAAACTCTGATGTCTCGGAAAGGGCTTCAAAGGTGAGCATCGCTGCCCCGTCATCTGAGACATAGCATGCTACTTTGTCGACTGGGTAATCTACAGCAAGTATGGACAGAACAGTGTTTGCAGTTATAAGAGGAGGTTCTTTCATGGGATCCACTGTACTCACAAATATGTCTATGTCAGCTAATTTGGAGGGCCTTTCTTCTTTTTCATACCTGAAAGGAAATTCTATTTAGTACCTGCTGAGAAAAGAGAATAATTACAATGAATTAGGAAAGGTGCAATACCTCAGTGACAAGCGGTCAAGGTATGTTTCTCGTTTAATTGGGTACCATTTTGGAAACTGATCCAGTATCCATGACATAGCAAACCAGATTTCGCATATCACTGATGTAAGCCACAATCCATATGCATCATTCACAGGGTGAAGAATTCGATAGTGAAAGAACAATCCAAGGATCACAAGCCGCAGAATAATTATCAATCTGTAAGGACTGATCTTGCTGGAAGGAATTGGTAACTTCCTTGAGAGAGGCTGTCTTCCCTCGTCCATCCTGCCAATTAAATAAAGAGTATGTCTTGGTTACTGAAAAAATGGGAAAGGAATTATCGAATTCTTTCTTAGCATTGAGTTGTTTCACAAATTTCATAGATAGGACGCTTGGATGGACATTGGAAAGTTCATTCAACAATAGAGAAGTACCATCGTTTTTATCAACCTGACCAACAAGTTAAACATGATCGAGCAAATCTCTAAAATGTATAAGATAGAATCCATGGGCTTTCTCTGTTGAAACACTGATGGTAAGTTTCACACAGAGATGAAATAATGGCCACAGCAGGATATGGCATCAACACCTCCCTCTTTGGATTTGAAACATAAAAATAATGAGCATCTATTTGCACATTAACTTGTTTATAGAAGTTAACTGAGATGCTAAATTCTGTACAACCAGTGTTGCTGTGTCACCGAGAAACGTAATGATGGCTTAGCATTAATATGTAGCTTATTGTAGCCTAGTTTGGGCTTTTGGAACTCATTCACGTGTTGAGACATGGAATATAGATCTTGTGTGCACGTCAAACTAAGCAAAAGATACCACAGTGGATTTTTAAAAGCTTAAGGCAAATTTGTACATGTAGAAACATGAATAGGAAAAGCACACATTGGAAAGGAACATACGTGGGCAAATCAGCATCATCTGGTTCCTGTCCATCACTTCCTCTATCATGCTTAACAACCTGAAGTCTTTCATTTTGCTTCTTCTTCCACTCTTCCATCCGTTCCTTCCATGCCATGGTTCCATATCCATAGACTGCTGAATCTTTCTTTGGATCCAAAGCTCTTGGTGGCACTGAAACAAAGCGTCAGCTCTGTGTTAAGCAGGAAGAAACCAGCCTAGAAAACATCATAAGCTGCAAATGAACAAGAATGTCTGCCAATAAATTGGAAAACAAATTACATGGCACGGAAGAATCAGAATTAGGCATTGGATGAATCCGTCTTCCTTGACCCATTAATGGTGGAATAATCAAAGCATGCTTATTAAAGGAAATCCCAACATTCTGTAGAAAAACACAGCAACTCTTTAGATCAAAAGACACATAATGAAGAAGAAAACTAAGTTTGTCACTGTCATTCACCTCTTGACCATAGGTTAATAACGGAATTTCAGGAACAACAGAAGATGTGTCCAGCTCTGATGGCGTAGTGACACCATGAGCATGCGTTTGCAAGTTGGGCCCAAAGTTAAGGTGAGTGGACGGCATGCCCTCAGCCATGCAGTGCAGGTTCCCTCTTCCACTCTCTCCAATATCGAACTCACGCTCCAAATCATCTGTATTTTCTTCTTCTTCATCGCCCTCAACTCTCAGACTCCCTAAATTTGGCAATTACTACAAATATGTTCATTGAAATAGCTATACAAAAAATAAGGAACATCAAGCGAAAACATGATGTAGAGCTTGTTAAGCAGATAAAAAATTTTCCGTTGCGGTGGTAGAATTGGGATTGAATTAGTGTAGACTAGGTATAGAAATGATAGGGAGAGATGGCAACCTTTAATACGCTTATATCGAGTTTTGCAATGAGGGCATGCTTGAGTTCCCTCACTCCTTTCGTACTCATAGCAATGTCTACAAACAGGGAATGCACACTCATTGCAAGCAACAAATGGCTCTCCATCCCCTGTTATCTCTATCTCATCCGCACAGATCTGGCAAATTTTCCCATTTAGATGTTTAACGCAAGTCACCTGCAAATGGAATGATAATAAAGGTTGAGAATTCGAGATAAAGAGGAAGCGTCCCAAGCCGCCTCAGCAAATCAATTCAATGGATTGGTGTATAGAAGCTCCACATATATGTGACCATGCAGAAATTTTCCGAAGCTGTAGTGAGAAATAGGCCATGGGTCTACATTCACACAATAACCAGACGGGAAATCAAGAAAAATGCAGGGAATGTCTCAGTAACTGTTACTGAATCCAAACTTGTAGAAGGAAGCAATACAGGAACAAATGAAGAAGATAAAAGGAAAGCAAATGCATATGCTGGTATGGGGAAAAAATTGTAGTAAAATGGGTAGTGTATGGAACTCCAACAGAGCAAATGAGTTTCAGAAGAAGCACCAGAAAGGAGGGGAGGAACAATTAGTGGACCAGAAAAACTCCCACCAAAAGAGAGAGAGAGAGAGAGAGAAGTCACTTCCGAGGTATCTACTACAGCGGCAAGGCAAAAAGAAGAAATCTTTAAGGGACTTACACGTCCAACTTCATCTGCATTGATGAGAATAATCTCATTCCTGTTGTGAGAACCAGTCACAAGCCTTCCTGTATCCATAAGCGCAACACACTCCAACTCACAAAAAGCCCGCAGCTTTGGAAACCCAAGAGCTTTACTTCTGCTTAGGCATTATCAAAACCTATTGCCCTCTTCCCTTTATCACTCGGAACACCTTAAAATCACAGCTTTTAGTTCTCTCTCTCTCTCTCTCTCACCGAGGCACCCATTACAAGAAGCAAAACCCCATAATATAGAAATGGCCCAGAAACCAACCAGAGGCTCTGTACTCACCAAGAGAGAGAAAGCAACCAAATGTAGATGAATTAAAATAGTATAAAAAGGGTGGTTTTGGAATGTTAATGAGTGTCTGCGTACATTTGTTGAATCTTGTTAAATGCATTTTAGAAATTTAAAAAGTAAGTGATTTTAATAAAAATGCAGAATGACAGTAGACGACTGATTCTTTCCCTTAACAGAGAGAGGGGGGGCCTGTTTAAGGACCTACGTACAAATGGGCTTCTCTCTCTGCAATCTCAGTGGTCTCGACCAATGACACGAGCTTTCAAGCTGATGGAGGGAGGGAGAATCTAACTGCAACTTAAAAAAAGGCGGGGGGAGGAAATTGAAAATTGAACGCCATGACTTAATGAGGACGAGTTAAGGACAGAGACAAACCAGAAGAGAGAGAGAGAGAGAGCTATGCGACTGTAGTGTAGTGTAGACATGTACAGTTGTTCGTTCTTACAGTATTAACGACCGTATCGCTTTGTCTGAATCTTACATCCACGTGCACTTGTGCTTTTGTCTGTGCTTCGAGGTTCGGAATGTCTGTTGTACTTCCGGTGGGGTCCGTAAGTGTTTTACCGTGGCGGGGCGGGCAGTGGCGGTGCATCCGCCGCCGTGCCTGAGCGGCAGCGCCTCATGGTGTGGCGGCGGTCCGAAAGTAGGTGATGTCTAGGGCTTTCTGCTATTATATAATACCTCTCTAGGCATTGTTAATTGAGGATGGCAGACAAAATGGAATAAAAGTTCCCCAAGAAGAAGCTAGCATAAGATGATTTGTCCAGAAAACTACGCGCAACTCTGTTTTTAAGGAAGCATATATTGCTAAATATAATTAGAGGAAAAAATTAGAAATCTATAATCTTTCTGAACATGAGATGTTACTTGTACAATGGTTAATCAAATTGGGGAACCAAATATGAGGTGTCACTTTTTATTGGAAAACAAAAAATGGATGCCATGGAAGTGCAAAAAAGAGGAATGAGAAACACAGCAAATGGGATCTAGAATGCTAGCGAAATCACATCAAATTGAATACAAGACAATCACAATTTTAAAATAGATGCCGATTGGTGATTTACATATTATGAATATCGATCACATGCAAATAAATTATAACACAAGTGATATTCATTCTTATAACTCACCAATCAAATTTATGAATGGAAGAAAATAGAGTCCAAAATACATAAAAGGGAAGTTTTGTTTTCTGCACAATTAGCCAATTAGAGTTCCTAGTTTTCTTTTACGAGTGATGATTTCCTATTTTCAATCTACTTTCTGTTAGGAGGCCTATGTTGTGTAGAAGTAAAGCTTAGTTCATTAGTTGGACCTAACGGAGAAAATCTATGATTAAATTAATACTTACCAAACAGATCATCAAAGTCACAACACATTTCAACACACATTTTCTTTAGCATATAAATTGCATTCACAAGCGATCTTTCATTTTTTTTTTCTTAAGGCGGCTGTTTGTGTTCCTTGACTTATGTTTAGGGTCGCTTTTGCTTCTTAATTTTTGAGTTAAACTTCTAATTTGAGAACCCTAGGCATAGCTTAAAGATGAAGAAGAAGCGCAATGAGAACTTCATAGGCTGGAGAGGAAAGACATTATCCTCCATCTTTGCAAGGTAGGGCAAGGCAATCTCCCTGGATTCTTTCATAAGGAAAAATAATGACCCACGATCGAATGTCCTCCACTATATGACACGTGTCGAATTCCCAGTCGCCCCCAAAAAAAGGCAAAATAGAAAAAAAAAAATGCCAATTACGAGATTGCTCTCGTGAAGCAACTAGGATTAGCTACTAAGAAAAAGCAAAAAATAAGAAAAAACAAGTACATCAATTACTGAAATATTGAAATCAAATCGAACACTCATTTACACAAGGACCAAAATGGGTTATGTTGCTTAGCATCCAAGAGACTAAACAACCACCGTAAACACCAAGAAAGAGCTTGGATCTTTGCGACACGGGAACATAAAATTAAGATTGGGGATCAAAATCATGCTTTCACCGGACTTAATTAATCTAATAATCACCTTTTGATGTTTTCCTCGTGGAACCCAAAACCCTAGATTGACCAACTTAAAGAAACCAGAGTGAAGAGATGAGATATACTCCTTGTCTTGATTAATTTATCTATGGTCTTGGATTTGACAAACCCTAGTAATTCCCTTAGCCCAATCATGGGGTCACTCATACATCCTACCATCATAGCATGCTTCAAAATTAATGCTAGAACATAGCCTTTTGTATAAGATGTGAGAGAGGGACTTTATCTTGTCGATATTAATTTTGTATTAACACAACAAGAGGGGCTTTTGCAATTATCTTTTCTATTTCTTTTATAAATAACACCATGTCAATTGGTCACTACTTTGACTTACTCCTTTATGAACCGACTTTATCAAAAGATTTCGTTTCGTGTCATCTTTGAATCTGTAAGAATTTTCCGTAACGATGGAAATACTTGACTGGACGAGCTCTAAGGTGGCACACAAGGATGATTTTCTTTTGTAATTGTGATGAAAGTTTGTCAAATGAATAATTATTGTCACAAGAAAAACTGCATTATGGAAGGGAATTACATAGTCCGTTCGAAATCAACTTTATTTTCATTTACATGCAAGGCCGAGGATTGTCATAAGCATAAAGAGATTGTACGTCCATCCACCGGTACATAGTCAAGTCTCTGTTACAAAGATTGTTTATTGCATTTTGGGCAAATACCATAAAAAACCCTAAATTATATTAACTCCAACAAAAGCACTTAAAACTTTTCTTTTTGTCACCAAAAACCTTAAATTTGATCACTATGAGACAGATATTGTAAATTTTTTTGTGTCACGGAAAAATCTAAACTTATATATGTATAACATATATATCATTTGTTTCATTTTCATCTAAGGTAGAAGTTTGGGGGTTTTTATGATTTTTTTTTTTTTGGGTATATGTGTCAACGTGGTAAGTTTAGGATTTTTATGACACAAAAAAAATTCGGAATATTTATGGTATTACCTCTACGAAAAGCCCTCGAGTGTTTTGGGGTGACCTGAAATGTGGCGGGCAATCCAAGTTAGTTTGTTTCTTTTTCATTTTCTTTTTATCGATCGAAGTAAAAGAAATTGAAAATGCATTAATTATCTGTAGAAGGCGTGAACATGGTCGGACTCGTCAGCCCATGGGCCGGCCAATCCGAAGTCACGTTACTGGACTCAATAGTCACAACTACAAAAAGGAAATTTAGGGAAATCCTTCCAATCTCATCATTTAATTTCTAGTTATCTTAAAATCAACTCATCCATCATTTCTACTCAGCATTAATTCAACACCCGCAATGCAACCACTTAAAAGATTCAAGAATTTACTCATTATGCTTCTCATGCTTTTTTCCCCCTAAAAATACATGATGCTGATTTTGTCACATTTGAATTTATAAATTTATAATTTTATTGCACACAATATGATTGGCATAAGAACTTTTGCTTCTCTTTTACTTGTTACAATCAATGAGGTTTTCTAAATTTTATATATTTTGGAAATATTTTGTCTTTACAATCATATAAGAACAAAAAATTACTTTTTTTTATGATTGATCGCGTGTCAAATTTGCGATCACTTTTATTCGCACCCAAATTTTCTGTTCATTATGATATTTTCATTTTATTTTGTATACAGTGTTTTTTGTTCATACACTTAAATATTTCCTAGCAAGTGGTGCATTCTAAAGTGCTTATCCTAACCGGTATTTATTTTCTTCTAGAAAGATTTTTTTTTTCCAGCAAATTGGTTTTGCTCCAGCATTCAATGTGATTAATTGACAAAACCTAATTATGACCAGTGCTGTCTCATCAAATTCCCCATAGTTATAATAATAATTCCACGAACCCTTTTGCTTACCCATACAACGTAACATCTCCATGCAACACACACCTATAAAAACCTCAACTCCACCAAAAATATTATTCATACACACATTGTAATCTCTCTACTCGATTGCCAAATTTGTCGGGGGAAGAAATGCCTCCAATTCCCAAGCTTTTCATCTTCTTACTCGTACTCGCGTCTTCATACTTTGCCATTACGACCGAAGCTGGCCGAGCCATCCCAGAGCACAACCCAGCGAGCCTCGCGGCTCGGTTGAAGGTGGCGGAGAATGGGTCGGACTCATCGCACTGCTGGGAGTCGATGTTCCAGCTACAGGCCTGTACCGGCGAGGTGATCATGTTCTTCCTCAACGGAGAGACCTACTTGGGTCCTGGTTGTTGCCAAGCCATTAGGACCATCGAGCACGAGTGCTGGCCCAGCCTGTTGTCTTCTCTAGGGTACACAACCGAAGAGGGCGACATCCTTGAGGGCTACTGCGATGCCGCCGAAACCCTGGACCCGCCGCCGCCGGTGGTACCTAATAAGGGCGTTCCAAACATTGGAGGGTGATCATTTGATTTTGGGACAAGCGATTTGGGTCATCATGGAGTTTGTTTCTCATAAATAAGGTAGTGTGTTGGGCTTGGGGGGTTTGTTTTTCATGAAGTTTGGGTTTTGCCGGGTCGAAATTCAACACTAGAGTCCCATAATGTCTGCTTGTTTTTTTCTAGTCCAAGGTCAAGGTCAGCGTCAGGCTTCCGAGGTTTGTCCTTCACTTGCAGTCGCGCATGTTTATAGAACCATGTTATTACAATTGCGTCAATGGCTTGACCAATCTCTGCTCTATTTACATTAATCTACAAAGAAAATGCAATCATCTAAGAACCAAGAAAAAGATCACCCGACAGAGAACAAAGACACGTTCCTGCTCAGTCGCACTGTCGGTTTTTCTCCTTTTCATTTCGATAAATAGTAATAAAAAGTACCCAAGTTAAACCCCGATTGACCGCAGTTCAAGTCTTATGGCTCAAGTGCTCGTAGAAACGATCCTCCGATGGGACTAAATCATGGTGGGGCGCCACCGGGTGGAGAAGTGGCTCAACCACCAACGAAGTCACTGTCCATGAACTTGGCAGCATTCTGAAAACTTTACTGCTTTTTCATGTGAAAACTGAAATCGGATGTCACCTTTCCTTTTCTTTGGCTTTTCTTTTTTGGTTTCATCTGACCTCGGACTTTCAATGTATCCCCTCATGAGAAACAATGTATGTCAACCATATTCAATTGTCATTTTCAGGAATATTGCTCTCATGGTTGTCCCTATACATAATGCTTTGAGCATTGCATCTCTCTGGGGACACAAAATTAAAGACGAACCAAGCTTGGCTTTGTATATCTTCCTCTCGAAAATGAATGGAAGTAAACTGAAATGTTTAGCAAGAATCACGCAAATAAAAACATCCATGCTGCTAAAAACAAGCAGTTGCAATTAACATATTTCTAGGATAATTTAGCGCCTGTGTTATACAGAGATTAAAACCCAATTCAGTTCAGCAATTCGTTTTTTAAGCTTGTGTCTTCATAATTAAGCTGCAATTTAACTACACGTACGATTGCGATGCATGACATGTCTTAATTTGCAGATTTCAGAAAGTCATTAGCGAGTTAGGGTTTACACTTGTGACAAGGACTGCTAAGAAGTTTATTTCTATATATATATACATATTCGGCCAACGCGTTTATCTAGTCGCTTAGTTAATGGCTTGACCGCTCATCAAACTGTTTATCATCTTCCTCATAGCTCTAAGACAGCTGCAGATATAGATAAATATACCCACCGGCCGGAAAGCACACGTCTTATTTTGGGGCATATATATATCTTCATCGAATTAGCATATATACGTGTGGCCCTTATTAGCAGGCACGTTCTTACGAGAACAGCCAAGTAAACGAAGTCGGATGATCTTGATAGAAAGTGGACATATCGTGTCTTTCGCGGCACCAAAGGATCAGTCACTTTCCATGGCGATGTTTAATAATCATCGTAAAGCCAAAGTGGCTAGGGAACAGAATACTTTTCCGTGAGATTCAACTAACATTCTCTACGCCATAACCTGCCATTCAAGCTGACGAGAAAGCTCTCGTGATCATCTTCCTACTATCCATTGCCGACCGCAGTGGGGTTTGAAATAAATTCTCGTACATCAATAATATTGGGGAGCATTTACATTTGCTTTGAACTTTCCACGAAGAGTAATGTTAGTCACTAACAGTTTCGATTACTGAAAAAAGAAGTCTTAAACTTGTGATAATAGTGTCAATTCAGTTATAAATATTTTTTTTGCTAATTGAGTTCTAAATCATTTTCTTTTGTCTTAATTCAGTATATTTAGGCGATTTTGGCCCGAAATTGCTGTCGTGGATGCCGGCGGTCTTCTGAGGCGTGGCTGGCATTGACATACATTTTTCAATAATACTTTAATATCTTCAGAAATTTTTTATCTTTTATTTTCTTTTTTGAACCCCATAATTGGTACAAATGCAAAATATTCAAGACTCACTTGATAACAAAAGGGGTTTAAAGTTGAATTGGTACGATTGCAATAGGTTTAAGATTTTTTGGGTAGTTTTCCTTGTACAAATGAGAAAATAAAGGGAAAAAAGTAACAACAGTCCACTTAAATCCAGGAGATTGAATCTAAATAACTATTTACATCTCACATCATTTAATCGTAAGGAAGTAACTAGAGCATGGCGATCGCATTATTGTCCGTTGTAACGATTTCCCCATAATCACGTCACTTTCACAACCATCCCCCATCTTACTAAAAAATTATATAAACTGTGATTCTTGGAGAAATATCGGTTGCGTTGATAGCGCAATAATTAGGGTTGCCAACGCTCTTTCTGCTTCCTAAAAAAGGTAACGCCAAACCAACTCCCGCGAATTCTTGTGTTGGTAACGTAAGAACAACTTCCACCCATTCATGCAGTTCGTCTCCTTCTTTGAATAAGCCGAGTGCAAGGAGTTGTGCGACGTCGGCAATTTCTCAGCCTCTCGATCAGCAATTAATCATGAATCTTTTCTATTAATTAATCCATCATGATATTAAAGATTTTACGAGGAATTACTGTGTTTGAACTTACCCTCAAGAGGATTACATCGCAATCGTAATTGGATTTTCTGGCAAAGAGAGTCTCAACAATCTTCCGACTTGATTAATTTTTTTTATAAATAATCGAGATTATCCTGAAACGTTCGGACTCCGATTAATCTCATGCACATCATAAGGTATAAGTAAAAATATATACAAACATTAAGGAGCTAAGTTACATATAAAAAAACAAAAAGCGGTTGGAGCCAAGTCCCTCAGATGTTAACATTGTTATTGACAACTTCTCATATGAGGTCAGAGGTATTACCTTTGTGGAATTAAAGACACTTCATTGGACCTTTTCTAAAGATATAGAAATGGGCGAGTCATCAGATACCGTCCATTTGGGAGAACATAGTCAATTACGTCATTTTGCGAGTTCATTTCAGACCGAATCGCAATTAATTGACTTCGCCATGTGTGAAAAGAAAAACCGGGTTTTGTATGAGATCATGTCTCGCATGACCCGGCGCTTGATTTAGCCAAAAAAATCACAATAATGGATGATCATTATGACATGCACCCACATCTTTTCCCTACAGGTGCCCACATGATCCCAGCCAAAGTAGGGGACAATGTCAATGTGTTCCGTGGCGTCACAGTGAAGATAACGTGATGGACTATTATTCGAATAATTTGCTAATTTATACGTGTCCTCATGTTAGAGACCCAAAACAACATCAATTCCAAAAAAATAAAAATAAAAATGCAAGGTACCTTTGCTAATCGAGCTTTTCATATTCTTTTTAGTTATCAATAAATCTTTTTATAAAGCGATCGGATGTCATTCTTGATGGATTGTCGCGACGCGTTTATCAGTAATTTACAATTAACGAGGGGTTGGCTCCGAAAAGTAGAATTGAGTATGGTCTAAATAATGAAAGGGAAAAGTATTAGGAATATCAGATCATGAGAAGATAACTTTATTACAAGACACCCGAGATACAACTGGTACCAGACAAAGCCCAAACACACACATATAGTCACTCTCTCTCAAGAAGCATTAACAAGCATCAGATCCAACATTCCAGAAACCGCCCTCTCCTCCAAGTACGGGGGCGATCGAGGGCGGTCTCTTTTGCTCGTAGCGTACTTGGTTAGGGAAATAAAAATTACATAAACAAGACACAGAGCAAGAAGAGAGAGAGAGAGAGAGAGAGGCGGAGGTCGTCCGCGGTTTAGAAGAGATGGTGGTGCTTCTTGCCATGAGCCTCTTCCTCTTCTTCCTTGGTCTCCTTCTTCTCATGGTGCTCATGGAAGGCGAACCCGCCGGCCCCGACAGCAGCGGCGGCGGCCACTTCCTCCTCTATCTTGTGCCTGTGGGCGTGCTCTGGGTCCTTCTTGGCCTCATGCTTCTCATACTGCAATTTGCGCATCATTAATTAGGAATTGTGTGAATGAAACAAGATGAGTCAAGGTAAAGAAGAAAAAAAGATCTCTCTACCACGTTTACATTTTTTAAAAATATGCTCTAAGTACGGTAAAAGTTCAACCCAAAAAAAAAAAAAAGGTTCATTTATTCACTTTCAGCAGAAGTTTTTGGTCATATAGATACTGTTATGGATTACGACTATGTTTTTTTTTATTTTAAGCCATTGTGGGGAAATCTTACTCCTCTAGTTGATTGGTGAAGGAAATTGAATGAATTCAAACAATTGTTCATTTATAAGGATGATCCGTTGCATGGCATGCCATGATGTTTAATTGGAATATTTTAGTGTAATTGAGATCCTTGGCGTCCAATGTTTGTGATCAACATGATGATTCAAGTCAATAAAGTGGAGATGCGAATTTTATCTATATATAAAATGGAAAATAATTGCAAGGATTGAGAAGAAGATGATAATCATTACCAAAGCATAAGCGCCAGCAGCGACTGCACCAAGCCCGCCGACTTCTTCGAGGTGCTTGTGGTGCTTCTCCTCCTTCTTGTAATCGACCTCAGGCTCCGTGACAGTGGTCACTTCGGTGGTCTCAGCATAAGCACTATCAGGGCCACTGCCGTAGGCAGGGCCACTGCCGTAAGCGCTATCAGGGCCACTGCCAGGGCCACTGCCGTAGGCGGTCTCACTGCCGTAGGCGCTATCAGGGCCACTGCCAGGGCCACTGCCGTAGGCGGTCTCACTGCCGTAGGCGGTCTCGGAGTAGCTGACAGCCTCAACGGGTTGCTCATCCTCCTTCTTGTGGTGGAAGAGGTGGTGGCGGTGTCCTTCGGCCATGGTTGGTGGTTGTTCTTTGTGGGATGCTAGAATTGACGATGGACCAGGGAAAGGACTCTAGATAGCTGAAGTGTATGGTAAGTGCTGTGAGATTGTTTGAGAGGGAGGGTTGTATTTATAGGGAGAGTTGGCACATGCAAAGCCTCTCATCCAATCGGGCCAACGTGGGAGGCTTTAAATGCGTGATGGACGGTCAGGATAGGTTGGTGTGGTTCGATTCGATGCATCTTTATCTTCTTTTGATAAAGCAGTTGTTTGAATGTCAAGCCAGAAAAAAGAAATAGGGGATAAGCTTTTTTTTTGTGGTGTTGGAGTTGGGGGATATTTTGGATAGATGAATATTTATTTGGCAAATAATTTTTATGAGTTGGAACGGAAAAAAGTGAAAATCTTAAGGACCTTCCAATTTGGTTAAATATTTAATGTAACGTGTTGAGAATATGTTTTGAATGGTTTTTTATTCAAGGAGTTTCCTATTCTTGATACAAAATATTTGGTTGACTATTTCTTTTTGACTTAGAAAAGGAAAACAACGAAAAATCTTGAGAATATGCAAATCTTATGAATATTTAATGTAACGTGTTGAGAATATGTCTCGAGTTTGAGTTTATAGAAAAATACATTCCAATCTTGTGGTTCTAGTTTGATTGATTTTCTAGTTTGAGTCGTCTTTTGGACACTAATTATTTGGCAAATAATCTTCCTAAGTTGAAATGGAAATAGTGAAAATTTAGATAACATTTCAATATTGTGGACATTTGATGTAACCAGTTGAAAATATGTCTCGAGTTTGAGCTCGTAAAAGAATCTCGAGCCAAGTAAGTTTCTTAGTTTATGTAGGTTTTTTAATTTGAGTAACTTTTCTAGAAATCGTTTCCTATTTTGAATACAAATTATTTAGTGGATAGTTTTTGTGAGATGAAATGGGAAATGGTGAAAAATCTTGAGAACATTGCAATCTTGTGAACATTTAGTGTAATGTGTTGAAAGTATCTCTCCAGTTTGAATTTATAAAGAAAACTCAATCTAAATAGGTTTTCTAATTTGAGTAGTTTCCTAATTTGAGTCTAAAAGCGATCAATGCTCTTACAGAAGCACATATATCTCTGGTATTCTTATCTTTTTCCGTCAATTTCTCTGATAATTTCTTCTTCCCACCTTAAGCTTGAAATGAAAGATTCATTAACTTTTATAATGCAACTGTAGGAGTCTAAAGCTCAAGATGAGGCTTCATCATGGTGTAGGTGGGTGGTTGTGACTTATTAATTAAGGAACCCAATCGCATGAGCGTGCTCTGCATACACCTATTGATTGAAGATCTAATGATAGGGTTTTGAATCAAGAAAAAACATACTTTACTTAACGCGTCGTTCATGATTTCATACCGACTTAATTTTCATTTTTGCAAAGGGATTTTCTCCTTTTAGATGCTTTAAGAATAACAAAAATCCGTTAAATTTTCCATCATTGCAATTCCATTTTTTATTGTTCTTCTCCTGCTGTACTCTTAGATTGATAAGGCGCATGGCTTCATATCCATATGAATTTCTCGGGGCAAAGCCCTAATTTAGCTAGATAGCACAGCTGGTTTGTATATGCTCCATCAATGCATTTGCTAACATCTTGTCTACATATACTAACATGTGGAATAGTAGAAATATGTTCTTAGCACACGATCAATTATCTAGTTCACATATTACTTGGCAGATCTGTTTCTTAATGCCGACCGACCTCTAAATTTATTTGCTTTTAAAATTTATCTTGGTCCAGCACAAATCTAAATTAACTCAAATATCTGACTGTGCCATTGAAATCTTTAGGACGGTTAGTAGCTCCCTCCCATGTGAACAGTTTTATGCCCTTTGTTCTGTCGATGATCACATGCCGACACCATCTATTTTATTTATTCGTTTGATTCGGTTGAAATCCCTTCATTTCAGATCTGGCAAGTGGTGACACCTATATGCATATAAAATCAATGGGTTGAAATTTTCTGGTGGTGCTCAGAAGGTGGACATAAAAAAAAAAAAAATTAATAATTACATATAACAGATGATTGTTTAATCGTGAAAATTGTTAGGTTTTCCTCGGTAGACAAACAGGTATCATTCCACATATTTGGTATGTACATTAGAACCGTTTCTCAAAAAAAAAAAAAAAAAAAAACTGGCATGTGATTAAGAAGTAGGGATAAACATGGTCCGGATTGGGCCAATCCATCCCCTAACCCTAGGATCAATCCGCACATAATTAGTCTTCAATTTTTGGAATTGAGGACCATTCCTATTGAGCTTGGGACCAAGGACCGGATTGACCTAGTGGGTCCGGTCCGGTTCTAGGGTTAATTCGAGACCAATCGATAAATTTTTTATTTTATTTTTTGTACTTCTTGAAAATGCAATCGATGACCGAACAAATCCAATGGGTTTAGTCTGGTTCCAAGGTCAACCAATAATTTTTTATTTCAATTTTTTGCACTCACTGAAAATGTCACCGAGGACCGAACCAATCCAATAAGTTTGATGATGAGTGAGCGGCGAGTGTCGAGCATTGAGCGGTGAGTGGCGAGCGGCATGAGTAACCAAAAGTGAGCGAGGCGAGTGGCGAGCGAATATATTGTTTCTTTCGATTTTGGCAAATTGAAAATTAAGAAGACAAAAAAGATAGAAGAAAACGAGTATTGGATGAGGATGCTGTGAGGAGCTGTTTATGTCTTTTTGAACACCATGAGAACTCCTCACAAAAATATTTTCCTCATTTGTAAATTATGGTTCTCGATGTCATAAAAGACATTAAAAATCTAAATTATTAAAGAATAGTGTAAAATTACTTGAACTCCTCACTAAGAAATTGTTTAATGTTGTTAATGCCGTTTATTTTAGAATTTTCTATATATAAAAAATTATAAATAATGTATTAGATATATATAGTGTTAGAGTTGATCCGGGACCGAAGACCAGTTCACACAATGTTGGTCCAAGAATCCCAAGACCAAAGACTGACTTAGTTTTCCTAGGAACCGAACCAAGATCAGCAGAGTTGGGCTAGTCTAGAATCGATTCGGGATTGATCCTAAATCGATGCTCACTCCTATTAAGAATATATTTCCTAAAAACAGATTAGTATATGCCAAGATCCCATTATTATTGGGTCCCACTTATCTATTTCCAAAGTAGAGGGCCCCTCCAATTTTGTGTTTGGTTTGACAGGATCAGTGGCTGACGTGACAAATATCTCAATTTTTGTGGCTATCCTTGCAACACTTTTTGGTCCTGGCTTGCACGTACTATTTAGTGATTGGGGAACTATATAGTTTTCTATTATTTTCTACTTATTGCAAAAGAGGCAGAAAATAAAAGATCACATTTCAAATCCCTACACTTTAAAGAGTTTTCACGACAGGCCCCTTTATTTTATTTTGCCTTATAGATTCTACTTCTCACGCTTTTCTCTAACCACCGTTTAAGTCATTCCTACATATTTTCACTCGAAATCTGGTGAAGAACATATTGGATTCAGGACTCGCAATCAACAAATAGTACCTTACATGTAAAAATCTTTGCGATGTTCAAATCTTTTCCCATCGACTTTGATTGACTACCGTGTATAGTGAAATGAAGGTTCATTTACCATGATGGTGGTTGGTCTAGTGGAGTAGAGCATACTCTCGAATGGTTTGAAATCCTCTAGTCATATGTTTGAATCCCACGGTTCCTTTGAAGCATTGAATTGGCCATGATATAAGATGATTCTTATTCAGATCTCACTGGCACTATAATGGGGATGAAGGTGGCGGGTTTGCTCAAAATGAGCAAGAGTTATGGCTTAAACTGAACATTTTGTTATTGAAATAACAAATCAAAAGGGAAACATCGAAATGTTTGCAAGAAATGGAAATTTTAGGTTTGAAGAAGAAAGCGACATGATTGTTTTGATTTTTCTTTTTAACAAAAAAAGATCGGTGAGCCATTGCGTGGCTCCTATACCATGAAGAAACTCAAGAATTGAGTCAATGAATTGTTACTTTTCATTGATATATATATATATCACCTATAATTATGGTGAAAGTTAAGATAAAAGATAATAACAATTTTCTCTATAAAGAAATTGAATAAAAGACAAATCAGAAAATATCTCTAAAGATAACAATTTTCTCTATTATTATTTTTTTCCTTTCTATTTTTACTTCAATATTTGTCGCAGGCATGATAAAACTCCTGTAATAACACCTGTAGAGTTGCCGGCCAACGTCGGTTTATCATTTCAAATATAGGCATCACAATTATTAGTCAGTCCTCACTCAACAAATTATGTCAAACTTTCAATGTCACTATAACAATAATAGATAAAGAACATACAATCGGTTTATGATTTCAAATATAGTTTTGGTTCGAGATCTATTCTCAAGGTGTTGTCAAAAGCATCTTCTAGGTCACGTAAATAGAAAGTACACTGGGCGGTGGGGGGGGGGTTAAGTCTTGTAAAGTTATCCTAACCTGCCCCTCGGATCCGTCGCCGTAGCATGTATGACCAGTCAGTTCTGTCCTCCATCAAAGCTGAAAAAATGGTGTTCACTATTCAATGCCGCAAAAAATATGTGGACATAAACCTCGACTTTCTTGTAGACCAACGCGAATTACAGTATGAAAGGTGTATCTGAGATCCGAGAAATGTGAACGGAGTGCAGTCGGGTTTTAAACAGGGCAGCTGGTATCGGGTGAGATGTCAACTGGACAGGGAGGATTTCGTTTTCAAGACTTTCGCATTCATTGGATACGTTAAAGCTCCGCAAGACACGAAAGGCGAAGGCGGGTCCTTTCCTTTCATGGAGACATAAAAGTGGACGGTGAGCGGGTCCATTGGAATGGCCGTTGAAGTTTGAGCTTTGTGTCGGCAAGAGCATATCTCATCCCCCTTCGTATATTCTCTCTCTTTTTTTGTTTTTTGCTTTCTTGCTTTTGTTTTTGTTTTTTAAGTTTTAGAGTTGCCTTTTAAAGATAAGATTTGATTGATTAAGATAAAATAAGAAGTCTCATCATTTGTTCGTTTAAACTATCCGCCATGTCCTAGATGTATATAGCCAAAAACATAAATAATAACATTTCAAGTAGCTACTTAAAATAGTAAAGTCGGAAGAAAACTAGAGGGGAAATGGTGGATGCAGGATCACCGTAGTCTCGGTGGTCGACCCACTTGATATCAATTTCACCATTGTGGTTGCGTGTCCGCTGTGACCATCGTGATGGTCGTCTGTTAATGCCAACTATCATGACATTGTTAGGACACGCGGTAGGAAAATGATGCCTTCATATAAGGAGATTGTCACAATAAAGTTTAAGTTCGGGCTTATTAATATATTTAGTTGGACCACATTTATCTAAAAGTTTAAAATTGGTGAGTTATAAGCCAGTCGAGATATATTAATTGTTTTACAATACAATAAATTAATCTCTCACGCAAAACTTCCTTAATCCGCTTTATACATGGACCTCAACAGAAATTGTCTCATGTATCGTGGTGCTGATTGACCACCCCTACATTCCAAAAACATGGAGAGGGATACGATGATGGTCGTCCGAAATGTGTGACGTTTACGATAGGGCCGACTGTGATTATCGTGCGATATTCCGCTTGGGTGAGATAATTGACCACTATTGCTTGGATAGGTTGTCCAAGATTCTATCATGACTTATTTGGGCTTATATCCCAATCCGATTACATCTCCAAACTTACGATAGAATAATTTTTCTTCTATCTAATCTTTTATCCGATCTACGATACCTACTTTTGGGATCTGAACTCCTAACACCAATTGACATACGAATTGACATGGTTTAATAGGTTAAAAAAAATGTTGCCAAGTCCAAAACGGTATGAACATAAAATACATAATATATTTATGTGTTCAATATGAATTTTAAGTTTTGTAGTGACTTAATGTGACATAACCCGAATTTACGTACACGTAAACACTAAAATCTAACTCTTGACTACTAGATCGATGTACTTTTAAGTGGTTACTAATTACACCATACATGTATTTCATCAAACTTCCTTTAAAGCTTACAGCACATTTGATTATAGTAATCACTATTACCTGACGGGTCTATCACATGTTGATTGCCTATTACAATGTTTGCTTGTGGTAATAGCTATTATAGTGTGACCATATATTCATTTTGTTTTAATTTTCTTTAAGTAGGCAAGACTAGTCTTAGACCCATTAAATAGGTGGGTTGAGCCGAAAATGGTTTGACCCAAATCGACTCATTTAACTAGTTTTCACCAATTTCCATACAATACAAATTTAATTACTAATACCCAACTCATATTGCTAAAACACTTTCATATTTAACTAAATCTAGAAAAACTCATACCTGGATTGAGGTGAGAGCGTGGAGCGAGTGAGCATAAGATCGAGTGAGGCTATGAGAGAATGAAGAGAGAGTCATAAAGGTGAGTTAGGTCTAATAATACTGTGAACTCATTTAACATTCATTTATTTTGGGTTTTACCATTCTAAACCCATCTACTAAGTAACTAATATAACAATTCAATCTATCAAATTTATGTTAAGAAATGGGTCTACAACCTATCTTGATAAATCTAACTATTTTTAGGATATCAATTTAATATCAAGTGACATGGATTTTGACAAGTTTATGTAAGAAGATATTGTCAGCTCCACAAATGACTTGATTTCAAAATACATAAGCATAATATTTCAATTAAGCTACAAAGTATTACGATGACGCTACAGTACATTGGCATAATTCATATCTGGCATGAAAATACCTTTCGTAGGATGTGTCACTTAAAATCTTGTTTATGCATGGTTGGGACTTATAAATAGAGCCAGATCCTAGTTATGCAATATATGGCAGCCTTCCTCAAATGGTTATTTTGCTTAGCCCCTTTCAAATGGGAAATTATCATCTCCATCACCAGCACATACGTCCGGTGGATGTGATTTATAGGTATTGTGGCCCCATATAGGACCCACACAATCCAACGGACAATGGGCCAATTGCACTTACTGCACCCAAAAGACTTTCCATGGGAGATTTGATATGCGTTTGATATGAGAATCGACTAACATTGAATTCATGAAGCATAATCCCGTGATGGTATATTAGTTCCTGAGAAATTGAAAACCTGTTCATAAGATTCTCTATGCAAAAAATCGCATATTCGTATACAAATGTTATTGTAAAATTGTATTGACAGGACGGCTTTATTTAGATAGGCTTAGTGGACCATCATCAGTTAATAATTTCTCGAGAGAATGTCCGGGTTAATTCGGGGACTAATTGTCAGACAATTCATTTATGCTTTAACTTGTACGCGTCAGCAGAAAACATGTCAACTACAGATTGGCATTGATCGCCAATTCATTTGGTGCACGGTATGACGTACCAAGTGGAAAATTCTTCAGCATGGACACATGGCGCTGTCTCGACCTTTAAATATAATCTCGCATAAAATATCATCTTCCAACGGTTGGAGGTAGTTGATCCCGCGAATCTTCTTCCAAAGTATAGATTAACGATTGTTGTTGGATGCTAATCCATCTTGTATCTGCTGTTCCCGTCCACCGTATGATATATTAGGCACACGCGCTTCGTGGAGAAGAAGTGAGATCCTCTTAGGAAATTACGAAATCAAATTTAATTATACTTCAATCCTTTAAAAAGTTGATCCATCTCTTTATCCATTTTCTTTTCTTTGTCCTATCCCCTCTTTTCATTCTTGACCTTCTCCGTGTGTACGCGCATGTCTTCGAATTGGGCCGCGACATCGAATGGTAGGTTGCCCGCCACGGGAAACCCTGGCCCGAGTTTGGGGCCACCACGAGTTGCCCTGGCCTTGTTTGCATCGAGGCTCGGGAGGCGAGACAGAGATGGATGGATGGGGGACGAGGCGTGACGGTGGAGTCCGACGACTCCGGTAGCTGGAGGCACCGCAAGACGTCGACCATGTCAGGGCGCGGTGGGCTATGCACAGGGCAGTAGAGTTTTTATTTGGGTCTGGGTATGTTCTTTTAGAAATGCCGTGTTTTTGTTACTTTGAGGTAATTTGTAAACTGCTAAATCTAAATGAACATGAATTCTCACGTGAAACCTTTAGCAAGAGAGTTCTCTTTCCAAGACAAACTCACGCCAACTTGATGTTGCCGAGTGCCATTTCAGGAAAGAGAGCCCTCATCTAAAATACGTGACCTTGGCGGTGAAAATGGCCCGGGCAGCGTCGTCGTCCTAGTCCAAATTGTCCCACCGGTCACGATGCACATAGAATTCTTTCGAGCTTCCCCGAGCGCTGTTCGAGTCCAACGGCAACTTTCCAAGATGGGGGTACTCATATATGATGAGTCATTCCAGCCAAGGAAAAGGTAGAGGCTGGTCATAAATGCTCGTTAGGCTTGGAAGATTTGTAATTTGTAGGATTTCAAGACATGAGAATAGTCCTAAAGTAGCCAATTCCTTCGCCGCAAATCCATCCCCCATGATTTTTCTCCATCGAATGGCACTGTTGGACCATCAGTTCTCGGAGTTTCGGAGCATGCTTAAGCCAGGACAAGTCTGACAGCTCACACCCTTCGACACAAACTTCAATGAGACTACGGAAGCAAGAGCAGTTGGGTGCTCATCCTATTCCTTGAGTAATCTCCACCTCCTTGAGTACAAAGCATTTATCTAGATAGAGGGCCTCTAAACGCAAGAAACAGCTGTTGCCTATTGGTGAGTAATTGATTGGGATGCGAGTCAAGTCATGGCAATTGGTGATCCCCGCTAGCCTTATGCCTCTATGTAGGCTTGGGGATTGGAATATTTTCAAGGGTAGAGAAAGACTTGAACACTTCGATAGAGAAGTTGATAAGATGTTGCATGCGCTTTAGTTCCTCTGCAATCTCTTCTTCCTTCACTCGAATCGATTTCACTAAATGGAAACTCCACTAGTTGAGCACATTTAATGGCAAGCTTGCAATTGCCCCTATCAGAATTAGGAATGGATCAGCTATATCGTTTAGTAGCAACAATTGTAAACAAGTCAAGTTCTTGATTTCCCTAGGCAACTCAACAGTACTGGTGGCTGACAGGTTCAAGTACTGTAGATTAATCAGATCGCGAATCCCTTCGGGGAATGAATATATCTATTATCAAATAGGTTCAAGACTATTAGACGAGTTGTCATCAAGTAAAAAAAAAACTTCTTGGCACAATCGCTGCTTTTGTTCCCCTACAAACAAAGTTTCGAGCTGGGTACACATGGGTGGTATTCGGTCAATATCATGATCCATTTTCCCCATAGAGTGCTTTCTCTACTTCTTGCTGTTTTGAGATCATCTTTGTGGATATGTCTTCATCTTTCTCCATCACTAGCAACTTGTTCTCCCTTTGCCCGCGGTCACAAACAATCCAGGTCGCCATGTCGCAAATGATATTGTGCATCTTTACATACCATCGCTCATCATCACCATGCCCATTTTCCAATAGACAATCCCTCTTTAAATCCCCCAAGATGGACTCTCCCTTGTCCCACATACAGTATTTATCATCAGTGGCTCCTAGCAAGCCTTCTCTAATCTAGAGTTCAATGAGATCATCTGTTATTATGGGGTAATCCTCATTAAAGAGACAACAGTAAAGGAAGCAAGCTTGAAGTGTAGAGTTATTTAAGCTATTATAATTGAACTCTAGTATGTGGTACACTTCCTCCACCATACCTGACAGGTTGTGTGAATTGTTTCTTAGCATTGTTAGAGCATGCCTCCACTCATGAGGATTGTCTTTTTGGCCATGGCTTGCCTGACGGTAATAAGGGTGAATGGTAACCCTTTGCACTCTTCGACAATCTCCTTTGTGAGATCTCAAATTTCTTGATGGCAATTTACAAGCGATTTGCTGACGTTCTTCTCGAGTAATTTTAGAGCTTCTTCAGGTGTCAAGCATTGTACTTCTAAGGTTTTGTGGGCTCCCATTTGGTTACATGCATGCTTCAACTGAGTTGTGAACACTACTTTGGATCCGTTCTTTGGACCAAGATGAGGAACTTTGATTTTTGAAAAGTTCCAGCCTTCACCATATATAATCAATCAAAAACACAAACTTCACCGTGGTCAAAACATGACACCAATGATGGACCCTCTCATCCTGGGACCATTGATCCCAGCTCTCATCTTGAATGTGCAGCCTCTTTCTCATGGTGTCTTGAATGCTTTCTTCTTTCACTTGTCTAGACACCACCACCCAAAGGACAACTTTGAATCCATGATTTGCGCAGGAAAGCTCCTTGTTGATCCTTTTCATGAGAGTGGTCCTTTCCATACTTCATGTTCCATAAAACCCAATCACTCCTTTTTTTCATCCATGAGCCATTTCCACACTTTATTAAACTTGGAAATGTCAAACCCCACAATCTCGCCCATAGGCATCTCGAGTACTGGAGGAGGAGGGAGTAGTAATGTGAAATCACCGAATTCTCCTTTCTTCTGTTGGAGCTGTCTCGCTTCATTGAGCATTTGATCGACTCTTTTTCCCAATTTATAGCTCGACCGGTAGTTTCGTGGATGGCAACGACCGAGACATTTGATTCGGTCATGCTTCCCGACTTTCTGAAGAACTTGATCTACTCCAACTTCAAATTCTTGCACCTTGCCTAACTAGTTCAACACTTGTTTCGTGCACTGTGCACCTCCTCTTTCTTCACTTTCCACCTTCACCTTTACATCTCCACGCTTGGCCTTCAAGTCTTTTGGTTTTGTTCCGCAATAGGGTGACATTATTATTCAGATTACAAATGTATCTCAAAGGTTTGCTAGTCAAGCCCCGTAACATTTTGGCGAGTTCTAAAAGAGGACTTGCGAAATCCATGGATTCTTTCCAAGATAAGAGGTGGAAAAATGGATTGTTTAGATGGTTGGGAAGTGGGCTAATGGGTGGAGTTTGATAATAGAGAGCCACCTTGTAGGAGATGCCTTTACAAACTTTTACCAAAGGAATGCCCACGACGATATAATGATACAAGCCTAATGGCGGAAATAAGTAGGTATAATCAATTCTACCGTTAGTAGGTCCCTTATAGGTGACTGCTTTTATGACATTTCTTCTTGTGATTTTTAGCTACCGACGCCAATCCTTTTATTTATTTTTCTTGTTCAAACCCCTTCATTTTAAATTTGGCAACACCTATTTGCGTATATAAAATCAGTGGGTTGAAATTATCTGGCGATACTCAGAATAGTCTTTGTTACATTTAAATCTTTTGCTATCACCTCATGGGACCATATGTAAAAGTCTTTGTTACGTTTAAATCTTTTGCTAAAACTTTAAATTACTACCTTGTATAGTAAAATGAAGGTTCCTCCACCACCACTATAGTTTGTCTAGATGTATAGTGCTTACTCCGAGGTGGTTTGAGATCCTCTAGTTATGTGTTCGAATCTCCTAATTGCTCATTGGCCTTAAGGTGCCTTGGTTCTCCAGGAACATTGGTTCATTCATGCCTTGGTATAGGATAACCCCAACTTTCCTGCCACTAATACCGTGGTGGGACGATGATGACGTACTTTCTTAAAGTGAGCAATAGCTTTAATTCAAACTGAACATTCTGTCATAGGTATGGAACTCCTATGATAACATCTAAGAGGGTCACTTACACTAGTTGCCCTTTTCCACCCTTTTAAGCCAAATAATCTGTAGCATATTTCTTGATTCTAGAAATGACAATAATCCACATGACATTGAAATTAGCAACTTTTTCAAGTAGTGAAAAGATGTTAATAGCGAGTGTCAATCTTTTTCCCGGCTTGCTTATGCTAGTTGCCCCTTTCCATCCTTTAAATTAAATAATCTGTAGCATATTTCTTGATTCTAGAAATGATAATATTTCACATGACATTGAAATTAGCAACTTTTTCGTGTGGTGAAAGGATGTTAATGGCGAGTGTCAACCTGAACTCTTCGATATGGCCTAATGTAAAGCTTTTATCAGTTATATTAGTAAGAGGCTAATATTAATTGTATAGACTGGTACATGCAGGTGTCACGTATCAACCGGACAGGGAGGATTTCATTTTCAAAGTTGGCATTGAATGGACCAGTTAAAGCCCCAACCGCTAAAGGCGAAGACTGGTCCCCTTCGCTTTCATGGAGAAATGAAAGTGGACGGTGGGTGGGTCCATTTGAATTGCCGTTGGAGTTTGAGCTTGGTGTCGGCAAGAGCATATTCACCGGCAATCACTAGCACAATCGTCGCTTGAAATGTGCGGCGTCTGCGAGGGGTCGAGTGCGTCCATCGTGCGGTGGTTGCTTGTGACTTCGACAGTGGCATCATTGTTGGGTTGCTTAGGAAAAAAGAGAGAGGGTGTTTTGCCTTTTTCATTTTTATTTCTTTTTATTCTGCTTAGGTGAGATAATTGAACCCTATTGCTTGGATAAGTTGTCCATGATTCTATCCTCACTTATTCGGTCTTGTCCCAATTCAAATGTCTCTCCGAATTCATGATAGAATAATTTTTATTTTATTTGATCTTTTATCTGTGCCACCGTATTTGTTCTTAGGATTTGAACTCCTAACAAGAATTGACATGATTTGACAGGTGTAAAAATAAATGCCGTCAAATCCAAAATATTTTAAGTATAAAATACATAATATACTTATGCGTTCAATATGAATATAGAGTTCTGTAATAACTCAACCTGCCATTATCCCAATTTTAGTACACATAAACACAGATATCCAACTCTTGACTACTAGATGGGTTTACTTTTTAGTGGTTATTAGTTACACTCTATACTTGTACTTGATCGAACTTCCTTTGAAACTTACAGCATTTTGATTGTAGTAATGACCATCACATGACAAATCTATTACTGGTTGACTGCCCGTTACAGTGTTGGCTTGTAGTAATAGCTATTACAGCATGACCATATATTCATTTTGTTTTAATTTTCTTTTTAAATAAGCAAGACAGATCTTAGTATGTCATGGGTTTTGAAAAGTTTATACAACTAGATATTGTCAAATCCAAAAATGAATATTTCAACAAAGGTACAAAATTTTATAATGACGCTATAATACATGGCGTAATTCAAATTTGATGTGAAAATATGAATTGTCAGCCTTTCATTGGATGTCTCTCTTTAAATTTAGTTTGTTTGCACGGTATGACAAAACAAGTGATAAGAATCTTCAGCTTGGATACGTGGCACTGTCTCAACCTTGCATATAATCCTTGTAAAATATCATCATGAACCGGTTGGAAGGTAGTTGATCCCAGCAATCTTCTTCCAAAGAAGAGATTAACGATTGTTATTGGATGTGAATCCATTGTTCCTCCCTCCTCGATCTACTTGCATTTGCTGTCCCTTCCACAATTTGATAAAGTAGGCAAGCACGCTAGAGGCGCCGCGAGACATCGACCATGTCACTAGACATCGCCACTGAGTTTTTCTCAAATTATATACTCATGTTCCCAAAGATTTTTCAATTTTGCCGCCAAAATTTTAGAGCAGTATCTGTAGAACCCAGTGCTCGTTTCTTCTTGAACCCCTACATTTAGGAATCGCAACAGACAATGTATAATCATGAAAGGATACTCCCTATACAAACAAAATTTCTAATCACTGTTACACTTATCAACCTCGCTAGCTCTATAATAATGGCTTGAATCGATAAAATTCATATGATTGTTTGTTAAGTTTGCCCTCTTGTAAAAGAAAAAATCTAGATCCTTCCTTACCTAATTCACGTGGACGACGTCTTTAAAAAGAATATTAGGAATAATTGCACGAAGTGATAATTATTTAATAGCCAGTGTTTACTTAAGATTCACATAATGAAGCTCCTTTCGCAGTGGGGGACCTATTGGTGTTTTACGGATCATGTTCTGTTGTGTTGCTAGTAGAGAATTAATCATATCCACAAAGATGAATGTAAAGAAAAAAAGAAAGATTAATAGACTTTCTCATCCGCAAGAGCAATGAACATGATTGGTGATGTGGTCACAAGTCATGAGATAAAATTAGGAAAATGACTCAAATTGTCCATGAATTTAGATCTAGTATGCAATGTGATCCCTAATTTTTAAATTGTTCAATGTAGTCTCTGAATTTTAATTTGTTTGACGTGGTCTCTAAGTTTTAGTTCAACATGCAATATTAACTTTAAATTTTTAATTTATTCAGTATGGTCTTGAACTTTTAATAAATATTCAATTTAGTCTTTAAACTATATGATTGTCGCTGAACTTGAATTAATTAGAGCTTTTGCACCTAAAAGAGGTGCAAAAGTTGCAAAGTTATTTCTGCACAATGAGAAACTCGGTATCTAGGAGGCACAAGCCTTGATGTGCATGAACACCAACTGCAAATTTTCCTTGCAGCTCTTGGACGATAATGTTCTCCAACCTTATAAAAAACAATTTTGTCATTCAGGCCGTAAGAATTGTGATCACCTAAGATGGTGCTTTTTATGGATCAAGTAGCCGACGAATCCCGATACTGAAATTCTGCATTTTCTTTTAATTAGAACAGCAATGGATTATGGAGTGGTTGGATTTTAGGTAGAGATTCAAGGCCAGATCTTAAAAGGATAAATGAAATAAAGCTAGAACCATCTTTGGACTTCGGTTGTGTTTTCAGCTAAATGATGTAGAGCCAGGACCCATTGGAATAAGACCTGATAGGATTGCCAGATAAAAACATGAAATAACGGAATAAGAAGCTTCTGTCCATAGTCCTCCTCTCATTCATTTGACTCGTAATTCCTAAAACTAAGCGGTTCCAAGTTTAGTATAAATTCCATTTGGAACTTAAAACCTACCCATTAAAATAAGTTCCTCAATTTTTTGGAACTTGGAATTCCAACATTAGTTCCAAGGTCTACCAAATTCCACCTGTATTATTTATTGAATCATTACCTTATATATTGAGCATAACTTATATTTAGATACAAAAAAATATGAAACATTAATAAAGAAAAAGCTTCAGTTATAAAATGGAAATTTAGACTAGTAGTTCTAAATTATACAGTCATCATCGGACAGAATCATGCGAAAATATAGATAAAGAAAAACACAAAACTTGTTCAATGTTCTAGATTCCACTTATTTGGAACCTGAAACTTACCAATCAAAACAGGTTTCTTAATCCTAAAACCTGGAACTAGGGTTCCCACCCATCTGGTTCTTCGGTTCTAGGTTTTACCCTAGAACGATACTTACCGCTAATAATTCCGACATATATGGACCAAAAGTTAGCAATAAGTTTCATATTGGATGTATAAAAAATGCAGTCCACCTTATCGATACGACAGACAACAATCCGGTGGGATCATCGCTTGCAATTTGAATCATGGGAGCCTTCAAGACAAAACAAACCATGGAAAATTACAATCTATCCAATCCATGAACCTTTACTATGTAAATTATCTCCTTTAATTCTTCATGACTCCTGTCTTTATATTTGTTTTGTCTTAGGTAAAACTTTGGTCTCCACATGCCTGTAATTAAGAAAACAATGCAAGGACTGGAACAATCAATTTGCCAAGAACAGCAGCTCATCAGTTTCTGTTTTTTCCCAGAAGAATTCTTAAATTTCCCCAGCAGGTTAGCAGCACAAAACAATACTTGACTCAAGCCTATAAAGACCTTACCTGATTTAGGTAGGATCCTCATTTAAATAACATAAGTAATTCGTACTTTCACTGCTTGCGAGCAAGCAGTTGGATTCCACAGACATTACTGGAAAGTTCCAATTCTAAGCTCTGGCATAGATCTTATCAATGAAATTCATTACTCAAAACACCAATCTTAATTTACAAGGGAAACGGTGAAAATTTTCTAAACCGAGGGGGACCTTTCTTGTTTTGAAGCCATTCCAACAAATTACCAATAAATAGGAGAGTCAATCGCATTGATTGATTAATGGATATAAAAACAGTCATCATATGAATCATATCCAGAACGGATGGGCTGCATTTGCAATGATAATTAGATGAACTGTCTTGTCTCGTGTATCATCGAGAGGACAAAGAGAAAAGAGAGTAGATCAGTAAAGAACGGCAATAGAATAAAAATGAACCAACATCCGTGAATGTTGTATCAGTCCCAATTTTGAAAGATGGGAAAATGACAGACCATTTTGACTCAACACCAGAAGAAAGGGAATTCAAAAACTGATATGAATGCTCCATTGCTTTCAGCCACATCGTGTCTGATCATTTCCATTTATTTCAACAATACTTTGGATTCTATTACAATGAATATGGATACACCATAGTCTTAGCTTGGATCCTCAATCCTAGGACCACAAATCCTTCGGATCTACATCTATCATACAACAAAAACCACATATATGGGTCTTGATTACTTTTGTGCTTATAAAATTTACGTTTTCTCTGTAAATTGTGATGATATGCCCTCTTTCTTCAGAGGCCTTTAGACGGTAAAGCAATCCGCCGACAATACTCTGCAAGAGCCCACAATGGGAGTATGTTCCTCTAAGCGGCATAGTGTAACATGCAACTCCTGAAGAAAACCCCAGTTATTTCCTGCAACACAAAACTATTGACTATTAAGAATAAGGGCAGGCAAAGTTCATGCTTAGATTATGTTGTTTTGTTGTAAGGCAATTCTCATCGATCAAGTTCTCTCTCTAATTAAGGTTTTTTTATTTGCACTTGATCCTGATGATATTTTGAGTAATTAAACAAAACTGCTTGTGAGATAATACACGTGGACAGTAATCATCTCTAGGCTCTACTAGTTTTATGGATTAGTGCTCAGGAAATTCTTTCCAAGGATATCGGTGGGGCGCAGTCTCTTATTTCCTGAGATATTAACCTATATGAGATCAAGTGATAGAAAGGTACAAACCTGTTGGGGATAATCTCCGTCTTCCATTTGTGAATTGATTAGCAGCTTTGTGGCCCGGTGCAGGGGAGTTGGATCCCTCTCCGCCTGATAGCAGATGAAATATCAAAGTCAGAAACTTCACATAGAATATTGATTTTTACCATCGCCAAGGTACGGTTAATGCGATTGAGACCCAGACGACAATATCATTCACTGACCTGCCCCGCGTGAATCAGACCCATCATAGCCCAAGCGATGTGCACCAGATTTGATCTGTTTTCTTCAAGTGGTATGTATTCCTACATCGACCGATCAGGCATTAGAAAATTCAAGATTTCCATTCTCCCAGAAAAGCATGCAACTAAAACAGCTAAAGCCGAACATGCTGTTGAAGGTCCCTCTCTGAATTACCTTCCTCGGGCAAGAAAGATTGCTCTCTCCCCACATGCCATCCTGCAATTGTGTTCGTAGAAGAAAGGCGACTCCATTGCGCATAGCTGCACAATTGATATATGTCTTGCCAGCAGCTGCTAGTCCTCCAAGCGCAAACCATGAGCCGTATATAAAGCAAACTCCCCGGCACCCATACGTGCCAGGATTGCTCAATTAGTTAGTTGTTTCCTTAACTTATCCAAATTCTTCACAAATACCCAGTGGAAAAGAAACATGCCATGAACCTTCTGACTTTTGCATGCTCTCCAGATACTATACAGCATTTGATATAAAATCCGCTATCTCCTTCTTTCTGTGACAAGGATACAAGTTCCTGAACAAAACTAAGCTTGGATAGCTGATGATGTGCATTCAACATATTCATGCTCAATGACGACGTCCTCTAAGAACTCTGTTGGATTTAGGAGCTGCAAGTGACAAATGATGAGAAAGAATGCCCTGATTTAGTAATTTATGAACAAAGAAACATGTCTTAGTTAGTGAGGACCACCAAGGAATTCCTACAAATTAAGTAACTTACTTCTAGCCAATCCTGCGCTCCTGCAGGCTCCCATGCTGCCAATCCGCCATTTTTACTCTGGAACAAGTGACATCCGTGGATGATGTGACCATATTACAATTTATTATCACACTTCGACATATGAAAAAAGTTATGAAACTCTAAGAAAAACTTAAATAGCAACGTGATTTTGGAATGCGTAGAGCTAACAAAGTTTAGCCTATATTTCTTGTTGAGATCAAAAATTTTCTCAAAGTTTTGCTCAAGAAAGAAAAACGATGGTATACTCACTTGTTGAGAGAGTAAGATGTTGACAGCATCATACAATCTCTCTGGCTCCATCTTGTCACCCACAATTTCAGGTGGCATCATTGAAAAAAGCAAGCAACACTGAATATACAGAGCATAACAGATTCAGTGAAAAACCGGGCAATTTAGGATTGGATTGAACCTGTAGATGCAGTGAAGGTATCCACGGCAGTATTACCTTCAGAGCTTCTGCAGTGCAATCAGATACTTGCCAACTGTGATCTTGATCCGATAATGTCCAAGATCCTTTAGAAATATGACGGCACATGCATTTGAAGTCAACAGAAGGATTCTCCTTGACCTGACATGTTGTAAACGGATCTATGCAGTTCAGCTTATGCGAGGAAGTGAAAGAAAGTAGAATGTTTGGAGTCAAGCAGAAGCTCACATGAATCAAAGATCAAACCTGAGATTTTTTAATGAAGTCGTGTCCTCTAGCTAATACCCGCGCTATCTCCTCAGTCATGTTATTGGCAAGCAAAGCTTGGATGGCGAAGCCTGCGTCCCACTCTTGGCTACCAAAACTCTCCATACGAACTAGCCAACCACCAAACTAAGCTCTCCTCTAGATGATATCACTTTACTTAATCAATCTTCTCATTGTTATAAGAAGACTTCCATCTTTCAAATTTGCAGCATAAATATCTTTCAGTACAATTTAAGCCCAATTTTATTATAGCTCAGTGACACTATTACTAATCTGCATCTTCATTCCGTCTTCAGCAACCCAAAGGTAATCTGGTATCCTAGCAAGATGCTTCTTGAAATAGTCACTGTCTGGGTCCTCTACCCGGCAAGCAAGCATGCATAACACCTGTCCGAGTCCAAAGCAGAAGAAATACTCAGTGATGTTTTCCCATGATGTGTGAATATTGAGTTATCTCTCTCTCACTCCTCCTTAAATCTATGTACTCATTACCTTTTCCACACATCCAATAGTGATATATTGACTGTTCTCATCTTCATAGTGGATGTGCTTCATCGTCACCTGAAGAGCCTTCTCTCTAAGTTTATTAAACGGCTAACGGTTGAGAAAAGGCTCTGTAAATATGTGAAGACTATCCCAGATCAGATCTAAGTGATGGGGATAGTGGAGATCCTCCTGCAACAACAACTTGAATCACTTCATTAAAAATTTGCTGACTCACAAACTATCTGATTCTGGATCGATATTTTGGACCCGGTAATGATACCTGCCTTGGCACAAAGATGGCAGACTTTTTCTCCAGCAAATCGTGTCATAGGGTTGAGTATGAAGTTCTTCTCTCAACTGTGGAACAAGAGGCGTGATTGGACTGATGAATCTTTTCCATACAAATATGACATGGGCATGTAAGTCATTCGACAGTAGCAATACATCTTAGCTACATTATGCAACACGGGACAATTCAGACAACATCTCCATGAAACTAAGGAGAAACGCAATTAATGAAACAGAAGTTGAAACTTTCTATCTTTTAACGGGCATTCTGGGAGGGTGGCCACTTTGATAACAAGCCCACGCCATATTCTTGTTGGTGCAGCAAAAATGCCATATTGTTTCAATTTGAAAACTAATCCAACACCTTTATCTTAATACCTGCGCAATATTAAACATACAGGACTACTATAGAATACCATCAAGGACAAATACAGGACTACTATAGAATACCATCAAGGACAAGATTAAGATATCTGCAAAAACAAACCAGGATGAATGGGGACGAATGAAGGTAAGATCCAGAACTCAGGGGGCATTGGGTTGGTTCCAGGCCAATCGAAAACACCAAGAATCTACAGAGCATGTATGACAAGACAACACACAAGCACAAACACAATGTCCTTTATACGATTCACTCAAACACATACGCAAACCAATCTTGAGAACAATTTTTTGTCGATTAAGAAGGAAGAGAGAGAGTACCGAGAGCCAAATCTTGCCCCAGGAGCTTCACCAAAAAAAAAAAACAATCTTGCCCCAGGAGGGCATGTAGGTGACCCTGCCATGGTCACGAATCCACTTCCTGGCCCGAGGACAAGCATTGTCCCGGCCACCATCAGGCCCTTCCCCGAGAATGCGCATGCATACGTAGCTCAGGGCCGTGCAGAACATGGTGCTATGACCTTCAATGTGCAAGCCCCACCCACCATCTTCATTCTGCAACAAAATAAATGCAAAACACTCCCACACAGTTTCAAGTCTTAAGTCTTTTTAAGTTCTGCTATTATCTCCATCTGGGTGTCTCTGTTTTGCGAGAAAGAGTACCTGGCGGTTGTAGATGTAGCGGAGGATCTCTTTGCGGCACTCGGTGGGTAAGACAGCGTCGAGTTGGCCGGCGATGTAGACGCACATGACCAGGGGAGGGAGGAAGAAGAGAGGACCAGCGTTCTCGGCAGGCCAGTGGCCGTCGCTGGCCTGCAGGGCGGAGAAGAGGCTGACTGCCCGCCTCAGTGCGGTGGATGCCTTGTCGTAGGTGATCTCCTCGCCGTCCTCCACCTTCACTGGCGGGATTGTCTGCTTGAACTGCTTCTCCCTCAGGAACTGCCCAGAAATCAACATGCGTCAGCTTAAGCTTGCCTCTCACTTGGCATTACCACACATAAACAAGAGTTAAACTTCATAATAAACAACAAAAGTAATGGTGTACTAAACAAATTGCAGGCGGGGCAAAATTCCAATTGGCATTTGAGATTAGGTGTTTTTCTCATATTCAGAACAAGATTAAGATGTTAAATTACCACGGGGATTCAAACAACTCGTAGATTAATTCACAAATGATATACCAAAGTTCTAAAATGATAAGAGAGATATTTGTATGAGTAAGACATAATTCCATCCCTCCATTAGTGTGTTTATCATCTTATGGCTTTCGGTAAAAAGTCTCTTCCCCTCTTCACTAGTAGTGGCAGCAAACGATATGGACTAGCGATCTCCTGATTCGAAGTCCGAGATTGAGATGATCTCTTTGCCCAAATATTGCGTAAAATATAGTTCTCCGGAGATCATGTGACCTCTAGCATTTCTCATAAGGCTCTATGGTCAAGAGCTCATCTTAGGAACACAACTAAAATTTTCACGTTTTGGTGGACTTAGGGGATTGATATTGCTAAAAGGGAAAGAAGAGGAAATGCAAAACCAGGAAGTGTACGGTACCTCTTCGTGCAATGTAGAGTACCTCTTTGGGTGCTTATGGCTCAACGCCATCCCCAACTTTAAAGCCGAAAGAAGAAATGGACACGGACAATTCTTTCCCAGATACACGAAACGAGAAATTGGGCCCGACTCTGAATGAGAACGTGTGCGTGTTTAGGGGCGTGGTATAAGTTACCTACCTGCATGCGCCAGAGGAGGTAGCTGCAGGGCTTGACGTGGTGGCGGTGGTCGTAGAAGTGCTGGCGAGCGGCCTCCACCTCAGCATGCTCCTCCGTGGTGCAGGCCTCGGGGTCGAACTCCCAAATCTGCCTTCCCACGTAGTTGTTGGTGCTGTACAAGTAGGGGCCGTCCACTCCTGCTGCTATCTTCAGCCTCCACATTCTGGTCCCTCTCTTTTTTCCTCTCTTCCCTCAGCTGATTATGTTCTGACTCTCGCGCGCTGTCCTTCCTGATGATTCATGCAAATTAAAAAAGAAAAATAAGAAAAATAACCCACAAGAGAAATAATGAATGAGTTGCTACATATCAAAACTCCTCAAAAAATTCTTTTTGTTTTCTGATATTATGTGATGATAGGCATGCATATGCATTAAAGATATGGCGCCGTGATCTTAATTTAGCATAGGGAAAAGCATGAACCTTTCAAAACTTAGATATTTCTCTTTTGTTTGTGAGAGTAGATGAGAAAATAATCAAGCTCTCTCCAAAACCAAGTGCTATTGCGGTCTTCAGGTGAAGAAAGGGGACCTCTATTTGTCCCCACGTTTTAGGTCGCTAGCTTCTTCCTACATTCTTCATCTCATATAAAATAATGCCAGGTTCGTCGAACAAAATTAAAATAATGCAAGACATGTTGTTCACCCAAAGAACCATGTTTTCTTCTGCCCCTAATTGGGTGGTATAACATAGAAGGACAACACCCACATTTTCATTTTATTAAATTTGTATGTGTGCGATATTTATAATTCGTTATTCACCTATCAGAAGCATGGTGGAAGGAAAACATAGCCCTCGTACAAAATCAGGGGGCCAAATGCTGTGGTGGACCTTTGAACAAGTTGTCCTCATTCAATCAGGCAATAAGAGCGTGTCCGATCTTTTTGTATATCAATATAGTGAACCACTCTAAACATTCGAAAAAGCTACCTAAAAAATTACAAATCTATTACACTTTGTTAATTTAATCATAAATCTTTTAATTTCGTCAATTTAATACTAAATTTTTTTACGTTTTGTCAGTTGAGTCAATTTGGCCAATTTTATCTAGAAATTATTGACGTGGATGGACGTCGTCATATATATCCGATACAACCGATTGGTAGAGAATTTTCAATATTATTTTTATGTTTTTTCAATTTTTTTCTTTCATTTTTCCTTTTTTTTTTTTTTGAATATTCTCTTTTCCTTCTTTACTTCTTTTACTGTGGCCGGTGAAGGTCGTAGGGCCTCGCTGGCCACGAGGAAGAGCTTTTGGCGATTGATTCGAAAGTTCGAGTGGTGAAGTCGCCGAGGATTGAAGAGGGTGCCCGATGGGAACAATGATTGAGTCGAAGAGATTAGCACTCGATGCTCGCTTCGGACCCAAGTTTCGTCCTCAAGAGGACAAATTGTTGGCGAGCTCGTGTTGAGAGGCTTCGATCTGCGGAGCTTCTTAGTAGATTGCGTCCTTTGATCGCCGCTAATCTATACCCACGTAAAGCCCTTGCCGCCATGATCTCCATGGCACCACCATTACTCAGTGGGTAGGGTTGGGTTGGGCTTATATGCTACCTGGCCCGACCCAAATCATAAGGGTTGCGTGCTTTCTCTGACAAGACCTGAAATAGATAAGATCCGAAGCGAAAACACAAGTTAGGTTGGGTTGGGTTTTCGGTTTTTTTGCCCGCTTGCCTCTTTGTATTGCTTGTCCGCAAGAGAAGAAACCTCATTGCATTTGCTATAAAGTAGACTTCTTGGCCTTAAATATTTGAACGTGTCAATCAGGACTAGAAATATGCTCTGTTGCCAATGGAGCTACGAAAATAAAAATTGGCCGAGCAAAGAGTTCGAAGTAAAGGTGTGAGGGCGAAATGGGTCAATCTTTCAAAATGGGAGCCATACATACTGCAAAGTGCAAATTACATGGTATGCTTCTTGGTGGAAAATTTGGGGCCTTATGCCGCTCCCACTCACCTCTTCTTTATCAGGCACTTTTATGTCGTGGAAAGACTGTCAATCTGGTTTTAACTATTCCATTTCCTAGAAGTTTGTCGGAAAAACCAAAACTGTTTCTAATTATAGATTGACCAATATATAAGTGTGTAACAAAGTTAAAAAGAATTCTTAAATAAATTACCCTAAAATTCCAGAAAATAGTAGGCTATAAATTAAACATGAAGAGAAATACAAAGAGTTTAAGTCTCGAGATAGATTTCCCAGCTTGGTTATGGTTCAAAAGAAACATAACAGCAGGTGGAGGTTCAAACAAAATACAAGACGGTTCTTTCAGCATCCTTCCTCTCCAAGCAAAGTTTATCAGCACAATCGGTTGCCTTCCCTGAAAGCGTGCCTGATTTTAACCCTCTTGAAAGCTTCCAGAAGAGTCCTACAATCATTCAAAAGAGAAGTGAAAACAAGATTATTTAACAAATTTAATGAGAGTAACGATACAGTTACCGGAGCATCCAACTCCGCCTGCAGATGAGTGGTGCGGACAGGAAAGTTTAGGAAAAATACAGACTAAAAATGACTATTTCATCCTTACAATCATGCATATATGTGGATGGTAATGGCTTAGAAGTTAAACAATAGTAATCCTCAAGAAAGTGAATTTGCACCATGTTAAAAATCAAACTGCTTTTAGTTTCAAAGGTTCGTGCAAGTACACACTTATCTGAAAGACATGAAAAGAGACCATCCAAATCAAAAGAAACTAAGAAAAAAGATCCATTCTTCAACGGCCACTAACAAAGAAGAAAACAATTACAAACTAATTCATTGAGCTCACACCAAAAGAAGAAGAACAATAATGATTGGAACTCTCTTCCAATATGAATGGCGGGGAGGCAATTCGTTGAAGAACCAGCTCTACGGCATTGAGTCTCGAGTGAAGGCACTTCCTTGTTTTTACAAGGACAAAATTCTCGAATCAGAGATGAGCAATCGATCAATATGAGAAGAGACTGTACATTGTGGGCCTTGATATCTTTAAAGTCCATAATATATGCAAACACACTCATACATAAGTCCATCGAATCACCTAAGAGTATACCGAACCAATTCCCAAGCCAACCACATGTTTTTATTTTGCGAGTGTAGGAGCACGTTCTACAAGTCAAATCGTAACGTCAAACCAACAAGAGAAGTTGCATGACGGAAGATCGGGGCGACGACAGCAGAACAAAACTAAACAAAGTCGAGACGAGATGGAAGGAGTCAAGACGACCTTATCATCCTAATAGACAACAGTGGAAGGAATTTCCTTCTTAATAATTTTGTCAAATCTGCATGTCGATATAACATCCCACCAGATCAGGTTCACATAAGTTCCAAAAGGGATTCAGCACATAGATATCCCCATGAATCTAGCAATAAAATAAACAGAGATGAGACTAAGAGGAGGGCAGAGTTTGCAAAATTGGATTTTTCAACTGAAGAACCTCTGCAGCCTGAAGTCCGTGCTCGATCAAACGAAAGAATCTCGGGGAAAAATTTAAAATCTCGAGTCTGCTTCTCGGACGATTCTTCCATCACACTAAGAAACAAACGGCCCACATCAATCCCCCACGCAAGCCCCCGACACCAATTCTCACTACCCTGGAGCTCGATCAGCCAGTCACCCGCGACTCACGAGTGAGGGACCTCGTATCTAATCACGACCACACACCTATAAACCGTTGAATCGACAATGGAAACAGCAATCGATGCTCACAAAGGGCGAGGAAGAAAACCCGGTTGAACGCGCGAGCGAAGCTCCCACCACATTAAAGATTCGACGGGATAGGAGAAACGTCGGTTCTCAGAAGCCATGAGAGGGTTCGGCGACGAATGAGAGCAGCTTCCTTCTCCGGCGGAGATGGTGCTCCGACGGAGTTTGGGGTCGTCTAGGATTTGTGGAAGCGATTTCGGGCCGGGTCGGGCCAGGCCGGGCCGCACTTTTTTGACACCCCTTACTTTGATGATGATGGACTCTCTATCTTTCCGCCTAAGCCACGTCCTCTCAATATTACAAGCTAAAAGACGGATAGATATTTTCTACCTCGCACCGTCCAATTGATTGATGTCTTAACTAATTATCAACAATTAATATATGTAAATTTAGTACGCATTAACGATTGAAATATATTGAGACGCTCACGAGAAACACGTTGTCCCAAAAAGACAAATAGTTATTTGTTTGGCTAAGGAACCTCGCATTGCTGGAAAAGCTTTAATTTATGTTTTCAAGGAATAGACGGGTAAGGGGGTGAGAAGTGAAGGGAAGAAGAATTTAGAGGGAGTCAATATCTAGAATAGTTAATAGGCATACCCAAAATAATATAAAGACTGAAAATGCGTCTATATAGAATTGAATCATTTAGTGCCGGAGTTGTAATATTTTATGTGAAGATCCTTTAACAACCTGATCTGATTCATGTGCGCCGAACTCTCGAAAAGTTAGCTTAAATAATCATGTAATGTGGTGACCATCTTAATGGACATTTATCTATAAATCATTTAGCGGATCTTTAGGATTCTACAAGCTTCTCTACTTAAAAGAATCGATGTCCTTATTAGTTTTTTTTTTTTTTAATTTGCCCCGCCAATTTATCGAGAGAAGTACGAAGAGATGCTACTCATTGCAGTATTATTTGCCGTACTCCCTCATTTAGGAATCCCAACAGAAAATACGTCAACTATGAAAATATAAAGATACTTTGCTAGAGAGAGACAAACGAAACTCCTTTTTTTTTTTTCCCAAAAAACAATTATTTTACACTTATCAGCCTGACTCACTCGGGTTGCGAGGTATGAATCCGATCCATGCCCAGCAAAGATTGATATTTTATATATGTATTCCGATCAAGCTTGAATCATTGTTGCTTTGTGAAATTAAAATGTTCGAAATTTCAATTTTAGGTCAAACAAATGTCCTCTTCACAAAACTAATCATATCTTAACGTCCATTTTTTTTTTCTTTTTATCGGAGACCTGCATATGAATGGTTGATCAAGGAAGGTAACTGAAGAATAAATTAAACTTTTTTTAATCAATAGAAACTCTTAATAACCATACCATCATTGTAAAATAGTATTGAAACTCGACGAAACGATGATTTTGTTCGATAGATTTAGTGGGCGCAAGTGCACGTACCATTTGTGACGACTCGACCGGGTCTCCAGAAAGGATCGATCACATGGGTGCCACATGAATGCGCCCGCCAAGTTCATTCTGCCCCCAACAAATTATTTTAGAGAAGTACAAACAGAAGCTATCGCCCCCACACCACACGTCACATAGGAGGGATCCCAACAGAGAATACATACAAGCTATGGAATGGAAAGAGACCGTCCTACGCAAACGCCAAACGGAACTCTGTTAAAACAAATAATATTTACGCTGATCAACCTCCCTCTCCCTCTTCCCTCTTCCCTCAATAAAAGAAAGACCACCTCTCACTCACTCGGCTCGCGAGGTAGGAATTCGATTCTGGCGGCATCAAAGTACCCGTCATCTTTCATTTTACGTGCTGCCTCTTCATATGTCATTTCCTCTACGGGACCCACGCCATTCAGCTGGAAAGTGACCCAGGCGGCTGGGTCCCACTCGAACGCCGCCCACCATCTCCTATTCCCAATGATCGAGAAGCTTCCCCTCGCGCTGTTCGAGTCCAACGGTAACTTTTTGAGACCAGAACACCTCTTTATCTTGAATTCCACCCCTTGAGGGAAAAATAGAGGCTGGTCGCAAATGCTCCTTAGGTTTGGAAGAATGCGGAGATCTAGGGATTTCAGACGTGAGAATAGTCTTGAAGCAGCTAATTCCTCTCTTGAAATTCCATCCCCGATTATTTTCTCCATCAAATTGCAGTTCCAAACTCTCAAACTTTGGAGTTTCGGAGCGTGCACAAGCCAGGACAAGTCCAAAAATCCACATTCGCAGACTAAAACCTCAACGAGGCTGGGGAAGCAATAGCAGTTGGGCGCTTGTCCTATCCCTTGATTAATCTCCGTCTTCACAAGCATACGGCAATGGCCTAAATTAAGCACCTCTAAATGCGAGAAATTGCCGCCTCCTTCTAATGAGTGATTTATTGGGATTTTGATCAAGCCCTTGCAATCCCTAATTGACGCTCTCCTTATGCATCTCTGAAAGGATTGGAATATTTTTAGGGCAGAAGAATATTTGTTCACATTGATAGATAAATCGATGAGACCTTGCATGCGCCCTAGTTCCTCCACCACCTCTTCTTCCTTCCCTAGACCCGATCCCCAATTGCTGAACACATTCAACGGTAAGCTTGCGATTGCCCCTCTCGAAATTACGATGCCTCCCGATAGATCGTCTAGTAGCAACCACCGTAAATGAGTCAACTTCCTGATTTTCTTGGGCACCGCACTGATACTAGTGGCCGACAGGTTCAAATATCGTAGATTAATCAAATTGCAAATTCCTTCGGGGAATGACAGAATTTTCCTATTGTTAGACAGGTCCAAGACTGTCAAACGAGCCGCCATCGAGTTGAAAAATCCGTTTGGCACAAGTGTCACATTAGTTTCTCTTACAAATAAAGTTTCGAGCTGAGAACACATGGGTGGTGTTTGATCAATATTTTGTATCCATTGTCCCCAAAGAGATACTTTCTTTGCTTCCCACCATTTGGAGATCATCTCTGTGGACATGTCTTCTTGGTTCACTATCACTAGCAATTTGTTCTCTTTTTTCCCACGGTCACGAGCGATCCAGGTTGCCATGTCGCGGATGACGTCGTGCATCTTTACATGCCGTCCCTCATAATCATCACGCCCACTTTCCAATAAACAAGCCATCTCTAAAGTTCTCAAGACATACTCTCCCTTATACCGCATACTATATACATCATTAGTGTCTCTTAGCAAGCCCTCTCCAATCCAGAGTTCAATAAGGCTATCTCTTCTTATAGGGTAATCCTCAGGGAAGAGACAACAGTAAATGAAGCAAAGCTTAACAATAGAGTCATTTAAACTATTATAACTAAACTCTAGTATGTGGTACACTTCCTCCACCATACCTGACAGCTTGTATGGATTGTTCCTCAGCGTTGTAAGTGCATGCTTCCACTCATTAGGATTCTCTCTGCCAGCCATGGCTCGCCCGACGGCAATAAGGGCTAGTGGCAACCCTTTGCACTCTCTGACAATGTTGTTGGCGAGCTCTTGAATTTCTGGATGAGAATGTATAGATGATTTGCTGATGTTGTTCTCGAACAATGCCAAGGCTTCTTCGGGCGTCAAGCATTGTATTTCGAAGGTTTCATTGGCTCCCATATGATGGCATACTTGCTTCAACCGAGTTGTGAATACTATTTTGGATTCGTTCTCGAGACTAGAATGAAGAACTCCGATTTGAGAAAGTTCGAGGCCCGCCCATACATCATCCATCAACAACACATACTTCTTCCTGCTCAACACTTCCCCCAGAAGGTGGACCCTCTCATTCCGAGATTGTCCTTCCCAGCTCTCATCTTTAATGTTCAGCTTTTTCCTTATGGTGTCTCGAATGCTATCTTCATTCACGTGCTTGGACACCACCACCCAAATAACAACCTCGAATCCATGATTTGCGTGCGAAAGCTTCTCGTTGATCCTTCTCATGAGGGTGGTCTTTCCCACACCACCTACTCCATATAACCCAATTACTCGTGCTTCTTTTTTGTCCACAAGCCATTTCCACACTGTATTAAGGGAACTATGAAGCCCCACAGTCTTGTCTAGGGGCGTATTGAGCACTTGACGAGGAGGAGGCAGCGATGACGTGAAATCATTGATTTCTCCTTTCTTATGTTGGAGCTCTCTCACTTCATTGAGCAATTGATAAACTCTTTTCCCTAATTTATAGCTCCACCAGCAGTTCCGTGGAAGACAGCGACTTAGACATTTGATTCGGTCATGTTCCCTGGCTTCTTGAAGAACTTGATCCACTCCACCTTCAAATTGTTGCACCTCGCCTAACCAGTTCTCCACTTGATTCGTGCGCTGTGCAGCACCTCCTCCTTCTTCACATTCCACCTTTGCCTTCACATCTTCGCTCGAGGCCTTCAAGTCTCTAGTTTCTTTCTTCAACGCCTCTACATTATCTTTCAGATTACAAATGTAGCCCAAAGGTTTGCTGGCCAAGCCGCATGAGCTTTTGACGAGTTCTAAAAGAGGACTCGCGAAATCCATAGATTCTTTCAGGAGACGAGAGATCGAAAAAAGGAGTAATACAGATGGATTGAGAACAGGCGAATGGGTGGAGTTCGATAATAGAGGGTCATCTAGTAAGGGACGACTTTTACAGATTCAATAATAGAGGCCCTAAGTAATGGCCCCACAACAGGACAATAATACAAGCTGGCAAAGGTAAGCAAAAGTGAAAGTACAAATCACAACTCAGGAGTTAAATTATTGCGCATGTGGACAAATAACTTTTTAGAAAGTTGGATTATGGAAATAAAGCAATCCTTGCAACCATATATATAAAGTACAAAACACAGCTCAGGGTCGAATTATTGCGCATACGGACAAATAACTTCTTAAAAAGTTGGATTATGGAAATAAAGTGTTACTCACAACTTTTCCACAAAACAGTCTGAGCATTCATGGGGCTTGAAATTTGAATATAACGCATCTATCATGCAAGATACCACTGATCCTTGCTTCCGACGAATTTTAGGATAATGTTAATCAAACATGGTAATATTTTTAAATACATCAATTCGTTGTTGATTATGCAGACTGTTCATAATTTTATGCAAGAAGGTTTTTCCTAGCACTGTTATGTAATATCCGTAAAGGAGATTTATTATAGGGAGAAGAAAAAAAAAATCAATGGGAATTGGCAACTTTAATTAGTAAAATTAATACCTGCGTAATAGTAAATTGTGACTTTGAAATAATCTTGCATTATATATACTTCTTTTTTATTTTACAAATCAAAGACTGGACATTAAAATCCACATGCATCATGCGTTTAATTATCCAAACATGCCCTCCCTCCCTTCCTGAGATAGTTAGTAGCTCCCCCGCATGTGAACGGTTTTATGCCCTCCCTTTCTTCTTGAGATTATTAGTTGCCGATGCTATTCGTTTTGTTTAATTTGGATCTGGCAACACCGATATGCATATATAAAATTAATGGGTTGCAATTATCTAGTGGTGCTCAGAAGATGGGGCTAAAAAGTAGATGATTAATCACTCGTATGGAGTTAGAAATCTCATGTTTACATCATGGTGAAAAGTTGAGGTCAGTGCAAGGCTAGAACAGTATGAAATATAATTTGAAAATGAAAAAGATTAATCTCACTCACGAAAACACATTCGTTTATGTCACTGAGTACATGTACTGGCATGAGTCGTGGGTCTCTAATTATTGCTGTATTGGTAGCCATGAAAATTAGACAAATTTTTTTCGGGCCACTCCCAATCCAATATTCTTAGGTAGTACTATGAGGTAAATGCATGTTGTGCATTTACCCTCTAACCCTAGATGATTCACATCACTTTAATCCCAGATACTAAATCAAATCAAATCATATATTCTCACGAGACGTGAGGGTAATATTTCAAAACACAAGGTTTTCTCCATAGAGATTCCTCATGCGAAATGCAAGATGCGAACGTTCATATATACCTTTTCGTCAACGGTCGTATCCATGAGTTTTTCTAATTTTGGCCAACTTGTCACCCATAGGCCACTATTCTATTACAAAAGAAAAATTGAGGACCGAGGATTGGCGAAACTCCATACGCGTCAATATTATAATTATTGGTATTATTATTATTTTACAATAAAAGAGAAAAGTCCAAGTGTTTCACTATTATGCTCTTAAGAAAACTTGATCCAATCAAATTCTCTATCAATAAAGGAAAAAACAGATTAGTCTATAAACTAATTAAGAAGATTCCATGTAAAGAGATTATTATATACTAAGCTCCCATTACTATGCCGTCCCACTTATCAATGTTCAAAATATTGGGCCACTTTAACTTATAATTGAAAGATTTTTTCTTTTTTGTTTGGTCGATTTGATCAGTGGCCAGCTGGACAAACACTAGTAATCCTCGCAAAACTTTTTAATGGTCCTAGCTTGCAAATCCTTTCAAACTCACCATCTAAATCTGATAAAGTGACCTAGATTGTCTCTAAAGAGTAGCCCTTGAAACTAGCATTACGACGAAATAAAGTACAGTGACGGAAAGTCAGGGGTGCATGATAACCAAAATTTTTGTTCCAGAAATAATTTTTTTATTCCAGACCTGTTTCTGGAATAGAAATCTGTTTGATAAACCTACTCAGTTTTTCTATTTCTGGATTAGATTTCTATTCTAAAAATTGATTTGGAAGAGAAATCAGAAATAATTTCTCCCACTAAACCCTAATTTCGGTGAGTCCTCCCTCATCTCCTCTACGTCTCTGCCTCCTCCTCCTCCTCCGCCTCTCCTCATTTTATTCATTTAAAAATAAAAATAAATTTATTAAAATAAATTTATTTAAAATAAATAAATTATTTTTATTTATCATTTTATTAAAAATAAATTTATTAAATGTATTAAAATAATTTATTTATGATAAAATAAAAATAAATTATTTTTATTATAAAATAAATTTATTTTTATTTTCCTTGAGTGTATTGCCAAATAAATTTATTTTTATTTTTTATTTTTATTCATTTTAAAATAAATTTATTCGTAAAATAAAATAAAATAGAATAAATAAAATAAATTTATTTTTAAGGATATTTTTATTTTAAAATAAAATGATATTTTTATTTTATTTTTTATGATTTATTTTATTTTATGGTTTATTTTTTTGTTACTAAATCATTTTTATTTTTATTTTTTATATTAAAGGTCGTCGGTTGTCGCGCCGCCGTCCGAAAGGAAAATTTTGTGTCATTATCAAACGAATTTATATTTTTAGAGTAAAAATTTTGTGTCGTTATCAAACGGTTATTTTGCTGAAACTCTTCTGAAATGAAATAGAAAAAGCTATTTGCTCCATTAAAACTATTTAAACAGAATGGTTTAATTATGCGCCCCCTCATGGCGAGCTTGGGATAAGTGATGGCCCTGCCCCTATCAGGAAAAAAAAAGTATAATATTACTCAATTATAATTTTTTAATATATTACTACATATTATTAGAATTTTTTATCACCCCTAATCTTGAATTTGCTACTCCAATCACCGATGGTCCCAACATAATACCGACTTTCAAGTACGATGGAAATTGCTAAAGAGAATAGTATAGGATGCGATGACACTAACAATTCATGGCATTTCCCTTTGCCTGATTGATTCTAAAATGACCATATAAAAAATATATCAATTTATCTTTCCAAATATTTTCTTTTTATTAATATTGAGTTTACTAGTCAACTGGACAGTGGGGTTTTCACTTTCCAGCTTCGAATTGGTTGGAAAAGTTAAAGGGAGGTTTCACTTTCCAACTTTGAATTGGTTGGTAAAGTTAAAGTCGAGAAACTAAAGGTGAAGACCGGGCCTTGCTTTGATGGACAGCATATTCATCCCCACTTTCCCATATTCGATTTTTTTTTTAAGTTACTTTTTCAACAAAGAAGAGGAATCTTAAACAACTTTTGTTCCCCGTTACAAAGATTAAGATGTGATCGGATAAGATAAAATAAGAAGTCTCATCATTTATTTGATGAAACTATCTATTACCCTGAGACCATGTTAATGATGTCGCATGGTTCAATGTTAATTCCGCAATCACGGGCAATCAACAAATCAATTGTTGTCCTCTCGCGCACAATCTATCGCATCCATCTCCTCTTTCTCTTATTTCAAGTTATCTTACAAGTATTCCTAACGAGATCGACCCACCCTAGATGTCAATTAATATGAATTCAAACTCCATGAAATTCAAGCAACCTCACTTCCGAGCTAAAGTAAAAAAGACACCTCTAAATCCAGATCGAAAGCCCATCACGATTCCTCCAACATAGACAAAAATAGCCACTAATTAGCTGGGTTATCACCTTTTAATTTGCCTCTCACAAAAATTCCTTCAATTAAAAAATTCAGATATCCGCTGCTAATATTGATCAAGGAGGTGCCAAAAGATCACATTTTTTTTCCCTAAAAGAGGAGAAATTATATTTGGCCACTTCAATAGTGGAACCGAAGGATCAGCCCCTGCTAGCACTGCCCAGCTCCCCCCTACCATCGAAGGAAGGACCCCATCTGCAAAACCTGACTTGAGGCTTCAACCTTCAAAGGCAATTAAAGGGGAATTTGTTCTTGTTTTCCACCAAGAACTACTGATAAAGAGACTCGTCAAAAACTCTACCACCCTCTCTGTCTGCCCCACGCAAGGCCCTTGCCACCACCATCTCCACAGCGTCGCCATTACTGGCCTCAACAATGATGGTCTCTCTCTAAGCTACAATCTTCTCAATATTAATAAGTCAGTCATTGAAAGCGAAAAAAACCTCTGAATCTGGAAGCACAACTGCTGTGAGGGGGCAATCGCATCAAGAGCTCAGTCACATCGGAGGAGACGCCAAGCTTGCAAGAAAGAAAGCCAATCACAAACATAATTAAAAAGGGGAATTATGCAAATCGAAATATATGAAGGAACAAATGGTGAGACTCATGTTCAGTTAAGTAAAACACAATGATCCCTATCCAAATTGTTCGAGAGTTATAATAAAACACAATGATCTCTCACAAAAAAAGGAACCATCATAGTCACCCTCTTCATACTATTGTCAAAACCCACTCATTCTAATCACTTATACTTCTCTCTTAAAATTATTAAAATAATGTTAACATTTTGCACAAGCGCTATTATTTTACAATTAGTCTGTCACAAATAATTAAAAATCTAAACATAAGTTGCATACAATCAACAATTAAGCTTACTTTTATTCATCTGTTACTCCATAAATCTAATGTCTCATGGATTTTATTTCTTAGCACAGTTTTAAATATATATAGTTTATTGTGAATATAATTATAAAATAACGACTTGAATCCATTTGAATCCATTTATTTACAAGTAAATTAAATAAAAATCTGAAAGTTAAGAATTAACATAGTTTAAATATTTTACAATTTGAAGTGCGGAATTGTTTCCTCATTACATTCAAATTTGTATATTGGCAAGAAAAAAAAAATATGTCGACAAATTATTCTTCTATTAAGTATAAATATATAGATAGGAAACAAATTGAAAGTAAACTTATTTAGATTCATTCTATTGCTAGTTCAAGAAAAAGCTTTGAGAATTAAATGACTAATAACATATTTTATTGATAAAATAACATAATTAAAAGATTTAAAACTGAATTGGCCAATAGATCCAAGACTTCTCGAACAATTTTCTCCCTAATCTTCAATTGTCAAGGATTCTACCAAGGAACTAAACTGCTCCAACTTCTTGATCCTCCTTGACAGGAGATCCTAACCTCATCTATGAATACATTTGGGCGGCATGACTCAGGCAGTGATCTTTGTCACATCATCTTGTTCACCATTTAGCGAGATTTGAAGACTGATGTTTATAACAAAATGTAAGTCATTGTATCGAATGAACAATGTAGCATATGAATAGACTTGCTACTTTTCCGTTTATCTGTCTCCAATAGGATTAAGACTCCAATTTAATAACAAGTTAAAATGAAATCGCCATTGGATTAGGCAAGTAGAACAAGTCAACGGGGTTTCAATGGTTTCCACGAAAACGCTCTTCACGTTTATCCAAGGCATCTCATCACAGCATCAAAAATTTTATGAGCCTTTACTAACATAATGTTATGAGAACTTAGCATATTAAATTTCCACATGATAGCAAAGGTGAAAAAGAGAAAACTTACAAAACGCTTGAAAGGCTTTCCATCTTTAAATATGATAAAGGTTAGTAAATGCCTATAAATTTGGAAGCACCGATCGTCAAGCCTCCAAGAGGTAAACTTAAAATGAATCTTTTACATATGCGTTCCAATCATTATAAAATCTTGCTTTGTGAAATTAAAATGTTTAAATTTCAATTCAAGTCAAAAACACGCCTAACTCACAAAACTAATTACATTTGATTCCCATTTTTTTTAACATGAGACTTGTATGCGACTGATTAGGGAAGGTACAGCTGTTAAATGAATCGATTCTTTTAATCAATTAAATCTCTCATGTGCACACGAGCATTATTGTAAAAGTGTACCAAAAATAGACAGAACGATTTTATTTGGATAGGCTCAGTGGGCGCACACGACCTTCATTAGTTGATAATTTCTTTTGTAGCTTAATTATTCTAGACAAATTGGACCATTTATTTTTTTGCTTGTTCTTGTCCACAAATTGCTAAATTTAGGCCCGCATGCTTTATTCGCGAAAGGTTGGGATCCTCTGAAAATTACAAAATCAATTTATATTTTACATTTACCTCGTAAAAAATTGATGTATCTTAATTTTTCTTTTCTTTCACTCTTTTCATTTTAGACTTTTTCTGTGCTTATCCCTCAGGTCACATCGGTCCATGACCTCGAATTGAAGTCACCTGCCCTGAGGAATGCCGGCCCGAACAAGTCGCCTTGGCTTTGTTTGCATTGGGGCCAAGATAAAAGCAATCATCAGAAACTCTATGCCCCCCTCTGTATGTCCCACCCCTATGTAAAGCCCTTGCCGCCATGATCTCCACGGCATTGCCATTACTGGCCTTGATTAGGGTTGTCGATGGGTAGGGTCGGGTCTGGTTTTCGGTTTTCTTGGCTGCTTGCCTCTCTGCATTGCTTGTCCGCAAGTGAACAAACCTCATTGCATTTGCTATAAAGTAGACTTATTGGCCGTAAATTGGCCGTAAACTATTTGAACGCATCAATCACGACTAGAAATATGCTCTGTTGTCAATGGAGCTACGAAAATAAAAACTGGCCGAGCAAAGAATTTGAAGTAAATGTGTTAGGGCGAGACGGGGCCAATCTTTAGAAATGGGAGCCATACATGCTGCAAAGTGCAAATTACATGGTATATTTCTTGGTGGAAAATTTGGGTCCTTCTGCTGCTCCTGCTCACCTCTTCTTTATCAGGCAATTTTATGTTGTGAAAAGACTGTCAATCTGGTTTTAACCATTCCATTTCCTAGGAGTTTGTCGGAAAAACCAAAACTGTTTCTAATTATAGATCAACCAATATAAAAGTGAGTAACAAAGTTAAAAAGAATTCTTAAATAATTACCCTCAAATTCCAGAAAATAGTAGGCTTTAAATTAAACATGAAGAGAAATACAGAGTTTAAGTCTTGAGATAGATTTCCCAGCTTAGTTATGGTTCAAAAGAAACATAGCAGAAGGTGGAGGTTCAAACAAAATACAAGACGGTTCTTTCAGCACCCTTCCTCTCCGAGCAAGCTTATCTGCACAATCGGTTGCCTTCCCTGAAAGCGTGCCTGATTTTAACCCTCTTGAAAGCTTCCAGAAGAGTCCTACGATCATTCAAAAGAGAAGCGAAAACAAGATTATTCAACGAATTTAATAAGAGTAACGATACAGTTACCGGAGCATCCATCTCCGCCTGCAGATGAGTGATGTGGACAGGAAACTTCAGGAAAAGACAGACTAAAAATGACTCGTTCATCCTTACAATCATGCATATATGTGGATGGTAATGGCTTAGAAGTTAAACAATAGAATTCCTCAAGAAAGTGAGTTTGCACCATGTTAAAAATCAAGCTGCTTTTAATTTCAAAGGTTCGTGCAAGTTCACAGTTTCAAATGCTTGTGCAAGTACACACTTATCTGAAAGGCACGAAAAGAGACCGTCCAAATCAAAAGAAACTAACCAAAAAGATGCATACTTTAACAGCCACAAACAAAGAAGAAGACAATTATACACTAATTCATTGATCTCAAACCAAAAGAAGAAAAACAATCATGATCGAAACTCCCTTTCAATATGAATGGCGGGGAGGCAATTCGTCGAAGAACCAGCTCTACGACATCACATCTCAAATGAAGGCACTTGCCTGTTTTTACATGGACAATGTTCTCCAATCAGAGCTGAGCAATCAATCAGTATGAGAAGAGACTGTACGTGTGGGACTTGAGATCTTCAGAGTCCATGATATATGCAAACACACTCGTACTTAAGTCCATCGAATCACCTCAGGGTATGCTGAACCAATTCCAAAGCTAGCCACATTTTTTATTTTTTATTTTGCTGAGTGTAGGAGCACGTTTTATAAGTCAGATAGTAACGTCAAACCAGCAAGAGAAGTTGCATGACGGAGTAAGGCTGGTGGTTCGGCCACAGAAGAACGGGGCAACGACAGTAGAACAAATTTGAACAAGAGTCGAGACGAGATGGAAGGAGTCAAGACGACCTTATCATTCTAATAGACAACAGTGGAAGGAATTTCCTTCTTAATAATTTTGTCAAATCTGCATGTCGATATAACATCCCACCAGATCAGCTTCATATAAGTCCCAAAAGGGATTCACTACATAGATATCCCCATGAATCTAACAATAAAATAAACAGAGATGAGACTAAGAGGAGGGCAGAGTTTGCAAAATTGGATTTTTCAACTGAAGAACCTCTGCAGCCTGAAGTCCGTGCTTGATCAAACGAAAGAATCACTGGGAAAAATTTAAAATCTCGAGTCTGCTTCTCGGACGGTTCTTCCATTACACTAAGAAACAAACGGCCCACATCAATCCGCTACGCGAGCCCCCGACACCAATTCTCACTACCCTGGAGCTCGATCAGCCAGTCACCCGCGACTCGCGAGTGAGGGACCTCGTATCTAATCACGACCACACCCCCATAAACCGTTGAATCGACAATCGAAACTCGTCCGATGGAAACAGCAATCGATGCTCAAAAAGGGCGAGGAAGAAAACCCAGTCGAACGCGCGGGCGAAGCTCCCGCCACATTAAAGATTCGACGGGAATAGGAGAAACGTCGGTTCTCGAAAGCCATGAGAGGGTTCGGCGACGAATGAGAGCGGCTTCCTTCTCCGGCGGAGATGGTGCTCCGACGGAGTTTGGGGTCGTCTAGGGTTTGTGGAAGCGATTTCGGGCATTTTGTTCCGGGTAGGGTTATAGCCCCAACCTACCCGAACAAGAACCCCCAAGATACCCGAAATTTTCGGGCCGGGTCGGGCCAGGCCGGGCCGCACTTTTTTGACACCCCTTACTTTGATGATGATGGACTCTCTATCTTTCCGCCTAAGCCACGTCCTCTCAATATTACAAGCTAAAAGACGGATAGATATTTTCTACCTCGCACCGTCCAATTGATTGATGTCTTAACTAATTATCAACAATTAATATATGTAAATTTAACCACCGGCCGTGGTGGCTCCGCTGGGTAGGCCTCGGTGATCTTTTGCGAGGGAGGGGAGAGGTTCGAATCCCTTGCTACGCAAGGAGGCTAGTAGGAGTCGGTGATCTTTTGCGAGGGAGGGGAGAGGTTCGAATCCCTTGCTACGCAAGGAGGCTAGTAGGAGTAGCTAGGTGTATTAAGAGTGACACCGTGGTGGTGGGTCCTGCGCTAGCGTCACCGTAGCAAGAAGGCTGGTAGGAGTAGCTAGGTGTATTAAGAGTGACGCCGTGATGGTGGGTCCTGCGCTAGCGTCACGGGGTTTACTTTTCTGGCATTGCCTACTGTAGTTCTGCTCCTCCCGTCCACAAATATATATATATATATATATATATATATATATATATATATATATATATATATATATATATATGTAAATTTAGTACGCATTAACGATTGAAATATATTGAGACGCTCACGACAAACACGTTGTCCCAAAAAGACATAGCTATTTATTTGGCTAAGGTAACCTCGCATTGCCGGAAAAACTTTAATTTATGTTTTCAAGGAATAGACAAGCAAGGGGGTGAGAAGTGAAGGGAAGAAGAATTTAGAGGGAGTCAATATCTAGAATAGTTAATGGGCAAACCCCAAAACAATATAAAGACTGAAAATGCGTCCATATAGAATCGAATCATTTATTGCTGGAGTTGTATGTAATATTTTATGTGAAGATCCTTTAACAACCTGATCTGATTCATGTGCGCCGAACTCTCGAAAAATTAGCTTAAATAATCATGTAATGTGGTGACCATCTTAATGGACATTTATCTATAAATCATTCGGTAGATCTTTAGGATTCTACAAGCTTCTCCACTTAAAAGAATCGACGTCCTTATTAGTTTTTTTTTTTTTAATTTGCCCCGCCAATTTATCGAGAGAAGTACGAAGAGATGCTACTCATTGCAGTATTCTTCTTCGCCGTACTCCCTCATTTAGGAATCCCAACAGAAAATACGTCAACTATGAAAAGATAAAGATAAAAGATAAAGATACTTTGCTAGAGAGAGACAAACGAAACTCCTTTTTTTTTTTTTTCCAAAAAACAATTATTTTACACTTATTAGCCTGACTCACTCGGGTTGTGAGGTATGAATCCGATCCATGCCCAGCAAAGATTGATATTTTATATATGTATTCCGATCAAGCTTGAATCATTGTCGCTTCGTGAAATTAAAATGTTTGAAATTTCAATTTTAGGTCAAACAAATGTCCTCTTCACAAAACTAATCATATCTTAACGTTCATTTTTTTTTTCTTTTTACCGGAGACCTGCATATGAATGGTTGATCAAGGAAGGTAACTGAAGAATAAATTGAACTTTTTTTAATCAATAGAAACTCTTAGTAGCCATACCATCATTTTAAAATAGTATTGAAACTCGACGAAACGATGATTTTGTTTGAATAGATTTAGTGGGCGCAAGTGCACGTACCATTTGTGACGACTCGACCGGGTCTCTAGAAAGGATCGATCACATGGGTGCCACACAAATGCGCCCACCAAGTTCATTCTGCCCCCACAAATTATTTTAGAGAAGTACAAACAGAAGCTATCGCCCCCACACGTCACGTAGGAGGGATCCCAATAGAGAAGAGAATACATAAAAGCTATGGAATGGAAAGAGACCCTGCTACGCAAACGCCAAACGGAACTCTGTTCTAACAATAATAATATATACGCTGATCAACCTCCCTCTCCCTCTTCCCTCAATAAAAGAAAGATCACATCTCACTCACTTGGCTCGCGAGGTAGGAATTCGATCCGGGCGATGATGTAACGGTTCCCACTTTTGATTTTACGTGCTGCCTCTCCATATGTGATTTCCTCTACGGGAATCAGGCCAGGCACCTCGAAAGTGACCCGGGCGGCTGGGTCCCACTCCAACTCGGCCAACCACCTTCCGTGCCCCAAGATCGAGAAGCTTCCCTTCGCCCTGTTCGAGTCCAACGGTAACTTTCTGAGATCAGGAGAACTGTCTATCCTGAATTCCACCCCTTGAGGGAAAAGTAGAGCGTGGTCGCAAATGCTCCTTAGTTTTAGAAGAATGCGGAGATCTAGGGATTTGAGACGTGAGAATAGTCTTGAAGCAGCTAATTCCTCTCTTGCAATTCCATCCCCCATTATTTTCTCTATTGAATTGCAATCCCTAATAATCAAGTCTTGGAGTTTCGGAGCATGCATGAGCCAAGACAAGTCCAAAAATCCACAATCTAAGACATAAACCTCAACGAGGCTGGGAAAGCAATAGTAGTTGAGCGCTTGTCCTATCGCTTGAGTAATCTCCATCTTCACAAGCATAGGGCAATGGTTTAAATTAAGCACCTCTAAATGTAAGAAATTGCCGCTCCCTTCTAATGAGTGACTTATTGGGATGTGGGTCAAGCCCTTGCAATTCTCGATAAGTACTCTCCTTATGCATCTCTGAAAGGATTGGAATATTTTTAGGGCAGAGGAAGATTTTGCACTTCAATAGATAAATCGATGAGACCTTGCATGCGCCCTAGTTCCTCCACCACCTCTTCTTCCTTCTCTAGACTCGATCCCCAAGTGCTGAACACATTCAACGGTAAGCTTGCGATTGCCCCTCTCGGAATTATGATGCCTCCCGATAGATGGTCTAGTAGCAACCATCGTAAATGAGTCAACTTCCTGATTTTCTTGGGCACCGCACTGATACTAGTGGCCGACAGGTTCAAATATCGTAGATTAATTAGATTGCAAATCCCTTTAGGGAATGACAGAATTTTTCTATTGTTAGACAGGTCCAAGACTGTCAAACGAGCTACCATCGAGTTGAAAAATCCTTTTGGCACAAGCGTCGCATTAGTTTCTCTTACAAATAAAGTTTCGAGCTGAGAACACATGGGTGGTGTTTGATCGATATTTTGTATCCATTGTCCCCATAGAGATACTTTCTTTACTTCCCGCCATTTGGAGATCATCTCTGTGGACATGTCTTCTTGGTTCACTATCACTGGCAATTTGTTCTCTTTTTTCCCACGGTCACGAGCGATCCAGGTTGCCATGTCGCGGATGACGTCGTGCATCTTTACATGCCGTCCCTCATAATCATCATGCCCACTTTCCAATAAACAAGCCATCTCTAAAGTTCTCAAGACATACTCTCCCTTATATCGCATACTATATACATCATTGGTGTCTCTTAGCAAGCCCTCTCCAATCCAGAGTTCAATTAGGCTATCTATTCTTACAGGGTAATCCTCAGGGAAGAGACAACAATAAATGAAGCAAAGCTTAACGATAGAGTCATTTAAACTATTATAACTAAACTCTAGTATGTGGTACACTTCCTCCACCATACCTGACAGCTTGTATGGATTGTTCCTTAGCGTTGTAAGTGCATGCTTCCACTCATCAGGATTCTCTCTGCCAGCCATGGCTCGCCCGATGGTGATAAGGGCTAGTGGCAACCCTTTGCACTCTCTGACAATGTTGTTGGCAAGCTCTTGAATTTCTGGATGAGAATGTATAGATGATTTGCTGATGTTGTTCTCGAACAATGCTAGGGCTTCTTCGGGCGTCAAGCATTGTACTTCGAAGGTTTCATCGGCTCCCATATGATGGCATACTTGCTTCAACTGAGTTGTGAATACTATTTTGGATTCGTTCTCGAGACTAGAATGAAGAACTCCGATTTGAGAAAGTTCGAGGCCCGCCCATACATCATCCATCAACAACACAAACTTCTTCCTGCTCAAAACTTCCCCCAGAAGGTGGACCCTCTCATTTCGAGATTGTCCTTCCCAGCTCTCGTCTTTAATGTTCAGCTTTTTCCTTATGGTGTCTCGAATGCTATCTTCATTCACGTGCTTGGACACCACCACCCAAATAACAACCTCGAATCCATGATTTGCGTGCGAAAGCTTCTCGTTGATCCTTCTCATGAGGGTGGTCTTTCCCACACCACCTACTCCATATAACCCAATTACTCGTGCTTCTTTTTTGTCCACAAGCCATTTCCACACTGTATTAAGGGAACTATGAAGCCCCACAATCTTGTCTAGGGGCGTATTGAGCACTTGACGAGGAGGAGGCAGCGATGACGTGAAATCATTGATTTCTCCTTTCTTATGTTGGAGCTCTCTCACTTCATTGAGCAATTGATCAACTCTTTTCCCCAATTTATAGCTCCACCAGCAGTTCCGGGGAAGACAGCGACTTAGACATTTGATTCGGTCATGTTCCCTGGCTTCTTGAAGAACTTGATCCACTCCACCTTCAAATTGTTGCACCTCGCCTAACCGGTTCTCCACTTGATTCGTGCGCTGCGCACCTCCTCCTCCTTCTTCACGTTCCACCTTTGCCTTCACATCTTCGCTCGAGGCCTTCAAGTTTTCATTTGCTTTATCCAACGTGCGGACATTATCTTTCAGATTATAAATGTAGCCCAATGGTTTACTGGCCAAGCCCCATAAACCTTTGACAAGTTCTAAAAGAGGACTTGCAAGATCCATTGATACTTTTCGGGAGAAGAGATCGAAAAGTCTGTCTATTTAGATGATTGGAAAGCAGGCGAAGGGGTGGAGTTCAATAAGGTCTGTTATATTCATCTTGATTGTTCTGGCATGTACACGAAGGAAAGAGTATTGGAACCTTTTCTTTACTTCAACAAGAGAAATGAAAGTATTCCTCTCCTTTCTTCGTCGGGGTCAAGCCACAAAGAATCTCTTCTTTCAGAAATGAATTCCAGCAACGTTTGAGCCAAGAGAGAAGGAAGGTATCATGGCTAGTCGCTGTTAGAAGCACCCAGATGATCTACGGCGTTTAAGGTCTGTTTGAGACGATATGTACATGATTGCTTTCTATGGACAAAGGCAAAGAATATCATTGAGCTCTATTTCTTTGATTCAAGGCAATGCTCGTGTTCTTCTTCCTTCTTTTGTGTATGGAGTCTATAGACAGGGTGGAATGTGATCTAAAGTGTCCAGAAGCAAAGAATAATTATTTTTCTGACAGAAGCAAAGAACTATTCGATTCCTTCTTAAGATGCAAGATAATGTGATTGATGAGTCGATATTTTAGAAGCATTTCAATGCAGATTTCACAAATTAAATTAGCTGTTTATTTAGTTCTTATAATTCGACAACTTTGGTAACTATCGAAGCAAGCCATAAAAAGCCTCTCTAATAAGTATTAGAATTAAAGTCTGTTTGGCATTTATTTTTTGCTTTGTTATAATCTTGCAGCGTACCCAGATTCACTTTTATTGATGTAAAATGCTTAAAACCTTTGAAAGTGATCTTACATTGACATGTAGATTCACGTATAATTTTCCCCATATTTTTTAAATTTTAAATAATATTTAATTTTCTATAGCATTAAAGCCAGTTATTCGTTTTTTTTTTTTTTGCAACTTTGTTTGCCAATGTTTATTTCTCGAACATTTTATTAAGATTCATGTGGAGAATTTATGTCCAAATTCAATTGCGTAGCCACTTTTTCTTCTTCTTCTTCTTCTTCTTCTTCTTCTTCTTCTTCTTAGCGAATTACAATCAAAATTGATCGAATAGACTCAATGACAAAATGTAAAAAAAGTTAAGTACTTAATTGACAAAATTAAAAAAAGGTTTATAACTGAATTAACAAAGTGCAATAGGTTTATGTCATTTTATACAATTTTCTCCAAATGCATTGAATTAGACAAATAGGCTTTGAATCTACTTTACCAAATACAAGAATTTTTCGTCAAATGCTTTTATGGGCTCAAAGTGCATTGCCGAATGGACCCTTGCTCTCCCCTCTTTAGGATTCCCTCTCCTAAACGATTTTAGCAAAAATTATATAATACACACACACACACACACAGTTATGGCTTTGTACAAACTATACCTATTAAAATCTCTTTTTAAAGGGTTATCATCATCCTCATATTAATAGTTGAGCTTTATTGTTTGAAGTGTTACTACAAATAAGGAAATCCACGCACCGGTGCATAGAAGATACAAATCGTCTTTGGAAAATCTTCATATTTGGACAGGAGGAGAAGGATCGGGGGTAATAAATTAGCGCACATATGTTTTGCTACTGTTGTGGAAAAGCAGCAAAACTTTTTTCTTGCAATGAGAAGAGAGTTCAATTTTAACAATCTACAATTTTAGATGACACATTTAGAGGTAACACCGAGAAAACACCAAATAGTATGATCATCCCCTTGATCCTCCTTGATGTTCTTTGGTCTACCAACGAGTGTAGTCACCCGTGGTCCTGCATTGCCAAAGATCGAAACACTATTTGGTTCTGCATTTACTAAGGATCTGAATTGCTTCAATATCTTGATCCTCCTTGACAAGAGATTTGAACCTCGTCTACAGAAAAATTCGCTTTGCATAAGTCGTGCGTAGAGGCTTGTCACCTCATCTCCTTCACTGTCTAACTGAGTTTGAACAAATGTTTTTAACAAAACCTTAGTCATATATGAAATGAACAATGCAGCAAATGAATAGACGTGCTACTTTTCTCTATCTTTCTCCAATAGAATTGACCCTCCAATTTAATCATAAGTTAAATGAAATCGCCATCGGATTAAGAAACAGAGCAAATCAATGTGGTCCGATGGTTTCAACGAAAACATCCTCCACGTTTCTCTTTTATTTTGGTTAGTTTTACTTCTTTCTAATGCATATCATCAATTATTATTATTATTTTGGTCGGTATGCATATCATCATTCAAATAGAGAGTTTCAGCAAATTTTTGCACATTAGCGTACGCTACGAAACCAAGGGGGGTTCATATTTCCCATGTCCGCATTTAGTATAAATAATGGAATTCTCTCAATTTACGGGATAAATTTCCGAAATTCATTTCTTTTGAGAAGTTGACGGATGAGATTCTGAAAATTCAAGAACGGATATGTCTTCCTTGTCTTCCTTTTCTCCGTTCCTTCTTCCTCGAGCAGCCCGGGCATTGGGCAATGCCCGTCACCACGCCACATCGCAACTCCAATCTTTCACTGCCATCTTCCCTAGTTTGTCTCCTTTCCCCAACCTCCATCATTGTCATGATCCCCACCACCGCCATCATCCTCCTTCCTGGCTCCGCCATTATAGCTCTCCTCCTTCCCACGCGCCCGAAAGTGTTAGTGTATAGCCTAGTCTTGACCACCATCGCCATCGTCGACTGACTACGCAATTATCCCATCAGAGTGTGCCTTCTACTTTAATTGTCTGCAAACATTCCTCCGATCACCACCAGCATTATCGCACCATCCTCTCTTTTTCTCCCACACGCGCACCCACCCACCCACGCCCACACCCCACACTTGTGATCTAAGGTCAGTTCCTCAATTTCAAGGTCCCTGCCCTCAGGAGACCTACGATCTGAGGATAGTTAAGGCGACAAACCAGTTGGTTCGTGTTCGCAACCATCGCGCTTCTCTTTGTTCTTTGTCCAGAGAGAGAGAGAGTGGTACAGCAACGGACAATGCCGCTGGGAGGGGTATTACATCGATGGTCCGAACATTGGAGAGGACGAGGAGATAGGCGGCGATAAGAGGCAAGGAAGGGAGGGAACAAGAGGGGCGAGAGATCGATATCTGGGGATTGAGTGTAAATATTCACAAAGTATGAGGCATTCTAATCAATTTTTGAGTAATTGGGTGTAGTCCCGTTACTCTCTGTGGGGAGTCTCAACCGTAAATGTTGATATCGACATTTACACATACACACACTAGAAAAGGAGAGACGGTGTGACACAAAATTAGCTCTATTGTCACCAGGCACAATGTCTGGTGGGAAGGGTGGGGTGGGGACCGACATGCGGCACAGTTTGAGCCGTGGCCCGAGCATCCAACCCTTGGCATTCGTTAAACATTACTAAGAGAAAGAAGAATTTGCTTCAGAATCGTCTCAACCTTATCAAGATACTTCAGTTACTAACCAGGATCATAAATAACTCTGTATAATTATGCCAAATCACTGCACATGTATGGAGTGACGTCATCCCGATCTCCCCATATCAACCTGCCACCTTCTATAGGAAAAAAGGGAAAGGCATATAAGAATTATGGGATTAGAACTGTCAAAACAGGTCTCAAATCCATTTATTATCCCAAATTTATTAAAACAGGTCATATATCATCTCAATTTGACGGCTTAACCATAGCCGATTCTAAAATGAAAAGGCTAAAATAAATGATTTTAAATGGGTTATGTTATTAACCAATGTCCAACCCACTAAAAAAATTGGGCCGAATGACTTGAGGTAGCCCATTTTGATGTAGATACTAGATGCTCTTTTCACTCACTCATGACTATCAATCCGAATGAAGCTCGTGCCGATGAGTTCCTAGAGCATCTCCTCGGCCGCCCAAACTTCGATGCCACGAAGATCGGCCTGGCTGCGGGCGACAGGAGTGGCTGTCCTTGACTGACCACTTAAATGATGCTCCGGCTCGGCTCTAACCACAGATCCACCCTTGGCTGCCGGGGGATTCCATGGCACAGTGTTTCCACCGGGGCTGAGCTTGGAGCGAGGGAAGGGAAGGGTTCCTGAAGCCTGAGGAGGCATCAGGGAGTGGCAAGCGATTTCATGAGGGCCACTGATGGCACGTGAAGGAGGAATTTCTTTTATTTTGCGGATTTTTTTTTGTTTTCGTTTATTATTTTTTGGAGATCTGCTGAGCCTTTTTCTCTGTTTTTTGGGTGGGTTACGTGGGTGGATGGGTTTGGATCGGATTAGGTATAAGGCATATAAAAGGGTCAATAAATAAATGAGTTAAATGGGTGAATTTGAGTTGAACTAACTTATGACCCCCCCAAATCCATCCTAACCCTTGCACAGGATGAAAAACTCATTGAGCCAGATATATGGTAACAAGGCAAAGAGGGAGTTTTGCAGGCATTGACTGTGAGCATGATGCATTTAAATGATGTCATGACATGACTATGTAACTGCCCAAGATAAGCCCATGAGCACACAACAATAAAAACATGAAAGCGGACGAGATATTTATCCCATGCATATGATTAGAGAGCCTAAACTAAAGCTTGATAGTGTAGTGTGAGACAAATTTCCCACAACGTAAAGTTTGAGGTAAACAAGTGGTTTGGTATGCATCAACCTCGGGTTCCGACTATCATCTTCAAATTGCAAACATGCTAGCTTTCCCTCCACAAGAGCAAATACCCTTGAAGAAGAATTGTTATGATGTGATTTACTCATGTGAATTCCCTTAAAGTTTAGGTCTAATTAGCCCAATTTACACAGATGAACAATGTTACCATGAATCATGACCTCTTGGGCGAGTGGCTGTTCAAGGATGGGAAAAAATGGAAACAGAAGAATAAAACTTCCTATGCACACTTCAAGTCAATACAACAAGGCCGGGCCACCAATTATCTTTTTAGAATGAAAATTGCAATATTCTGGAGGATTTGTGAAAGAACAGTGTTCATGATATGTCTACAATGGAAGCAATACAAGAATCACTAGGGCTCACTAAAGCTATTGCTCAACTTTCAGCGAATCCTCAATCCGCTTGATCAGTTGATTAGCTGTCAAAGCACCAACCTGATAATTGAAAACAGCTCAATTAAGATAAGTGTAGATGATTAGAACATCTTAAAACTGTATAAGTTGCAAGCAATCAAACATCAGAAAAATTTCACAACCCAAACTTGCAGTCAAATTATGAATGAGAATCAACTGACTTCCGATTAAATAACATTCAAAGACCACAGAATGTGCATAAATCTTAGGCAATGCCCATCAATTATTACCATTTCTGCATTGAGCCGGCAACCATGTCCTTCACAGAAAATTTATGGGGATACTCTCTGCCTATTGATAAAAAGAAAGTATCACTTACTATGCATGGTTGCAGCAACCTGAGAACTAGGGAAGCTGTGTTTTCCAGGATGGTCAAGCTCTACAAAGGGTAGGCCTTTCATTGATCGCTGTTGAAGACTTATGCGGTTTGTGCGTATTTATCATCGGTTATTATGTATAAACATGTTGGTGCTTCATCATGGTTTCGTTGCTGGTTCCATGTTTTGAGAGAGAATAATGATGAAGTTGGATGGAATCCCCCGGTCAAAAACAGTTTAGGAGGAGAAGGGTGGCCACAGATTAAAGGTCATTATCGATTCTTTATGCCACAAGAGGGGCGTTAGTGCCTATATGCATTACAAGGGGTGTCTGCGCTTTTTTGGCAAAATGCAAGTACTCTTTCCAGAGTTCACCCTGTGTCTTTCACATGATAAAAGATTAAAATTGCCAAAAAACTTGTGACTGCAGGTTTTTGTTCATATTGGGATTTCCAGGGCATCTCATCACAGTATCAAAAACTTTTATGAGCCTTTACTAACATAATAATTATGAGAACTCAGCAGATTAAATTTCCACATTATAGCAAAGGTGAAAAAGATAAAAGTTGCAAAACGCTTGAAAGGCTTCCCATTTTAAATATGATAAAGATTGATAAATGCCTATAAATTTGGAAGCACCAATCGTCAAGCCTCCAAGAGGTAAACTTAAAATGAATCTTTTATATATGCGTTCCAATCATGGTAAAATCTTGCTTAGTGAAATTAAAATGTTGAAATTTCAATTCAAGTAAAAAACACGCCAACTCACAAAGCTAATTACATTTGACCCCCATTTTTTTCAAACTTGAGACTTGTATGCGACTGATTAGGGAAGGTACAACGTTAAATGAATTGATTCTTTTAATCAATTAAATCTCTCATGTGTACACAAGCATTATTGTAAAAGTGCACTGAAAATAGACAGAACGATTTTATTTGGATAGGCTCAGTGGGCGCACACGACCTTTATCAGTTGATAATTTCTTTTGTAGCTTAATTATTCTGGACAAATTGGACCATTTATTTTTTTGCTTGTCCGCGTTAGCAGAAGGCATGTGAACTAGAGATTGGCCATGATCTCTAATTTACCGGCATTTGCTGCCTCGTCCACAAATTGCTAAATTTAGGCCCGCATGCTTTAGTCGCGAAAGGTTGAGATCCTCTGAAAATTACGAAATCAATTTATATTTTACATTCACCTCATAAAAAATTGATGTATCTTAATTTTCCTTTTCTTTCACTATTTTCATTTTAGACTTACTCTGTGCTTATCCCTCGGGTCACATCGGTCCATGACCTCGAATTGAAGTCAACCTGCCTTGAGGAATGCCGGCCCGAGCAAGTCGCCTTGGCTTTGTTTGCATCAGGGCCAATACCTCGCATAAAGCCCTTGCCGCCATGATCTCCATGGCCCTGCCATTACTCGCCTCGATTGGGGTTGTCGATAAGTAGGGTTGGGTTGGGTTTATATGCTACCCGGTCCAACCTGAATCATAAGGGTCGCACGCTCTCTCTGACACGGCTCGACCTGACTTGAAACACAGGATTTGAAGCGAAAATGAGGGTCAGGCAGGGTGGGTTTTCAATTTTTTTGGCTGCTTGCCTCTCTGTATTGCTTGTCGGCAAGAGAATAAACCTCATTACATTTGCTATAAAGTAGATTTCTTGGCTGTAAACTATTTGAACGTGTCAATCACAACTAGAAATATGCTCTGTTACCAATGGAGCTACGAAAATAAAAATTGGCCGAGTAAAGAGTTCGAAGTAAGTGTGTTAGAGGGCGAGATGGGGTCAATCTTTAGAAATGGGAGCCATACATGCTGCAAAATGCAAATTACATGGTATGTGCAAATTACTTGGTGGAAATTTTGGGTCCTTCTGCTGCTCCCGCTCACCACTTCTTTATCAGGCAATTTTACGTCGTGAAGAAACTCTCAATCTGGTTTTAACTATTTCATTTCCTAGGAGTTTGTCGGAAAAATCAAAACTGTTTCTAATTATAGATTGACCAATATATAAGTGTGTAACAAAGTTAAAAAGAATTCTTAAATAAATTACCCTCAAGTTCCAGAAAATAGTAGGCTTTAAATTAAACATGAAGAGAAATCTACAGAGTTTAAGTCTTGAGATAGATTTCCCAGCTTGGTTATGGTTCAAAAGAAACATAGCAGCAGGTGGAGGTTCAAACAAAATACAAGACGGTTCTTTCAGCATCCTTCCTCTCCGAGCAAGCTTATCTGCACAATCGGTTGGCCTTCCCTGAAAGCGTGCCTAATTTTAACCCTCTTGAAAGCTTCCAGAAGTTCGACAAAAAAAAAAAAAAAAAAAAAAAAAGAAAGCTTCCAGAAGAGTCCTACGATCATTCAAAAGAGAAGCGAAAACAAGATTATTCAACAAATTTAATAAGAGTAACGATACAGTTACCGGAGCATCCATCTCCGCCTGCAGATGAGTGATGTGGACAGGAAACTTCAGGAAAAGACAGACTAAAAATGACTCGTTCATCCTTACAATCATGCATATATGTGGTTGGTAATGGCTTAGAAGTTAAACAAAAGAATTCCTCAAGAAAGTGAGTCAGCACCATGTTAAAAATCAAGCTGCTTTTAGTTTCAAAGGTTCGTGCAAGTTCACAGTTTCAAATGCTTGTGCAAGTACACACTTATCTGAAAGGCACGAAAAGAGACCGTCCAAATCAAAAGAAACTAACCAAAAAGATGCATACTTTAACAGCCACTAACAAAGAAGAAGACAATTACACACTGATTCATTGATCTCAAACCAAAAGAAGAAGAACAATCATGATCGAAACTCCCTTTCAATATGAATGGCGGGGAGGCAATTCGTCGAAGAACCAGCTCTACGACATCACATCTCAAATGAAGGCACTTGCCTGTTTTTACATGGACAATGTTCTCCAATCAGAGCTGAGCAATCAATCAGTATGAGAAGAGACTTTACATGTGGGACTTGAGATCTTCAGAATCCATGATATATGAAAACACACTCGTACGTAAGTCCATCGAATCGCCAAAGGGTATACCGAATCAATTCCAAAGCTAATCACATGTTTTTATTTTGCAAGTGTAGGAGCACGTTTTATAAGTCAGATCGTAACGTCAAACCAACAAGAGAAGTTGCATAACGGAGCAAGGCCGGTGGTTCGGCCACAGAAGAACGGGGCGACGACAGTCGAACAAAACTAAACAGTGTCGAGACGAGATGGAAGGAGTCAAGACGACCTTATCATCCTAATAGACAACAACGGAAGGAATTTCCTTCTTAATAATTTTGTCAAATCTGCATGACGATATAACATCCCACCAGATCAGCTTCACAATAGCCCCAAAAGAAGTTTAGTAGATGGATATCCCCATGAATCTAACAATAAAATAAACAGAGATGAGACTAAGAGAAGGGCAGAGTTTGCAAAATTGGATATTTTCAACTGAAGAACCTCTACAGCCTGAAGTCCGTGCTTGATCAAACGAAAGAATCTCTGGGAAAAATTTAAAATCTCGAGTCTGCTTCTCGGACGATTCTTCCGTCACACTAAGAAACAAACGGCCCACATCAATCCGCTACGCGAGCCCCCGACACCAATTCTCACTACCCTGGAGCTCGATCAGCCAGTCACCCGCGACTCACGAGTGAGGGACCTCGTATCTAATCACCACCACACCCCCATAAACCGTTGAATCGACAATCGAAACTCATCCGATGGAAACAGCAATCGATGCTCACAAAGGGCGAGGAAGAAAACCCGGTTGAACGCGCGAGCGAAGCTCCCACCACATTAAAGATTCGACGGGAATAGGAGAAACGTCGGTTCTCAGAAGCCATGAGAGGGTTCGGCGACGAATGAGGGCGGCTTCCTTCTCCGGCGGAGATGGTGCTCCGACGGAGTTTGGGGTCGTCTAGAGTTTGTGGAAGCGATTTCGGGCATTTTGTTCCGGGTAGGGTTATAGCCCCAACCTACCCGAACAACAAGAACCCCCAAGATACCCGAAATTTTCGGGCCGGGTCGGGCCAGGCCCGGCCGCACTTTTTTGACACCCCTTACTTTGATGATGATGGTCTCTCTATCTTTCCGCCTAAGCCACGTCCTCTCAATATTACAAGCTAAAAGACGGATAGATATTTTCTACCTCGCACCGTCCAATTGATTGATGTCTTAACTAATTATCAACAATTAATATATGTAAATTTAGTACGCATTAACGATTAAAATATATTGAGATGCTCACGAGAAACACGTTGTCCCAAAAAGACAAATAGTTATTCGTTTGGCTAAGGTAACCTCGCATTGCTGGAAAAGCTTTAATTTATGTTTTCAAGGAATAGACAGGCAAGGGGGTGAGAAGTGAAGGGAAGAAGAATTTAGAGGGAGTCAATATCTAGAATAGTTAATGGGCAAACCCCAAAACAATATAAAGACTGAAAATGCGTCCATATAGAATCGAATCATTTATTGCTGGAGTTGTATGTAATATTTTATGTGCAGATCCTTTAACAACCTAATTTGATTCATGTGTGCCGAACTCTCGAAAAATTAGCTTAAATAATCATGTAATGTGGTGACCATCTTAATGGACATTTATTTATAAATCATTCGGCGGATCTTTAGGATTCTACAAGTTTCTCCACTTAAAAGAATCGATGTCCTTATTAGTTTTTTTTTTTTTTTTTTTAAATTTGCCCTGCCAATTTATCGAGAGAAGTTACGAAGAGATGCTACTCATTGCAGTATTCTTCGCCGTACTCCCTCATTTAGGAATCCCAATAGAAAATATGTCAATTTGAAAAGATAAAGATAAAAGATAAAGATACTTTGCTAGAGAGAGACAAACGAAACTCCTTTTTTTTTTTTTTTTTCGAAAAAACGATTATTTTACACTTATCGGCCTGACTCACTCGGGTCACGAGGAATGAATCCGATCCATGCCCAGTAAAGATTGAAATTTTATATATATATTCCAATCAAGCTCGAATCGTTGTCGTTTCGTGAAATTAAAATGTTCGAAATTTCAATTTTAGGTCAAACAAATGTCCTCTTCACAAAACTAATCATATCTTAACGTCCATTTTTTTTTCTCTTTTTACTGGAGACCTGCGTATGAATGGTTGATGAAGGAAAGTAACTGAAGAATAAATTGAACTTTTTTTAATCAATAAAACATCTTAGTAGCCATACCATCATTGTAAAATAGTATTGAAACTCGACGCAACAATGATTTTGTTCGAATAGATTTAGTGGGCGCAAGCGCATGTACCATTTGTGACGACTCGACCGGGTCTCAAGAAAGGATCGATCACATGGGTGCCGCACGAATGCATCCGCCAAGTTCATTATGCCCCCAACAAATTATTTTAGAGAAGTACAAACAGAAGCTATCGCCCCCAGACGTCACGTAGGAGGGATGCCAACAGAGAATACATAAAAGCTATGGAATGGAAAGAGACCCTGCTCCGCAAACTCCAAACGGAACTCTCTGTTCTAACAATATAAAAGAGAGACCACATCTCACTCACTTGGCTCGCGAGGTAGGAACCCGATCCGGGCGAAGTAAGAGAGTTCAGCTTTCACGTAAGGGGGTCCATCTTTCATTTTACGTGCTGCCTCTCCATATGCCATTTCCTCTACGGGACTCACGCCAGGCACCTCGAAAGTGACCCGGGCGGCTGGGTCCCACTCGAACTCCTCCCACCAGCCTTTGTCCCCACCAATCGAGAAGCTTCCCCACCTCGCGTTGTTCGAGTCCAACGGTAACTTTTTGAGACCAGGGCAGCCGAATATTTCGAATTGCACCCCTTGGGGGAAAAGTAGAGCGTGGTCGCAAATGCTCCTTAGTTTTGGAAGAGCGGAGATCCCTAGGAATTTGAGACGTGAGAATAGTCTTGAAGCAGCTAATTCCTCTCTTGCAATTTCATCCCTAATTATTTTCTCCATCGAAATGCATGACTGGACTATCAATCTCTGGAGTTTCGGAGCGTGCACAAACCAGGACAAGTCCAAAAATCCACAATTGGAGACAATAACCTCAACGAGGCTGGGGAAGCAATAGCAGTTAGGCGCTTGTCCTGTCCCTTGATTAATCTCCATCTTCACGAGCATTTGGCAATTAACTAAATGAAACACCTCTAAATGTGAGAAATTAACGCTCCCTTCTAGTGAGTGACTTATTGGGATGCGGGTCAAGCCATTGCAATTCTCAATAATTACTCTCCTTATGCATCTCTGAAAGGATTGGAATATTTTTAGGGCAGAGGAATATTTGTTCACATTGATAGATAAATCGATGAGACCTTGCATGCGCCCTAGTTCCTCCACCACCTCTTCTTCCTTCCCTAGACCCGATCCCCAACTGCTGAACACATTCAACGGTAAGCTTGCGATTGCCCCTCTCGGAATTACGATGCCTCCCGATAGATCGTCTAGTAGCAACCATCGTAAATGAGTCAACTTCCTGATTTTCTTGGGCACCGCACTGATACTAGTGGCCGACAAGTTCAAATATCGTAGATTAATCAGATTGCAAATCCCTTCGGGGAATGACAGAATTTTTCTATTGTTAGACAGGTCCAAGACTGTCAAACGAGCCGCCATTGAGTTGAAAAATCCTTTTGGCACAAGCGTCACATTAGTTTCTCTTACAAATAAAGTTTCGAGCTGAGAACACATGGGTGGTGTTTGATCGATATTTTGTATCCATTGTCCCCATAGAGATACTTTCTTTGCTTCCCACCATTTGGAGATCATCTCTGTGGACATGTCTTCTTGGTTCACTATCACTAGCAATTTGTTCTCTTTTTTTCCACGGTCACGAGCGAGCCAGGTCGCCATATCGCGGATGACGTCGTGCATCTTTACATACCGTCCCTCATAATCATCACACCCACTTTCCAATAAACAAGCCATCTCTAAAGTTCTCAAGACATACTCTCCCTTATACCGCATACTATATACATCATTAGTGTCTCTTAGCAAGCCCTCTCCAATCCAGAGTTCAATAAGGCTATCTGGTCTTATAGGGTAATCCTCAGGGAAGAGACAACAGTAAATGAAGCAAAGCTTAACGATAGAGTCATTTAAACTATTATAACTAAACTCTAGTATGTGGTACACTTCCTCCACCATACCTGACAGCTTGTAAGGATTGTTCCTCAGCGTTGTAAGTGCATGCTTCCACTCATTAGGATTCTCTCTACCAGCCATGGCTCGCCCGACGGTAATAACGGCTAGTGGCAACCCTTTGCACTCTCTGACAATGTTGTTGGCGAGCTCTTGAATTTCTGGATGAGAATGTATAGATGATTTGCTGATATTGTTCTCGAACAATCCCAGGGCTTCTTCGAGCGTCAAGCATTGTACTTCCAAGGTTTCATCGGCTCCCATATAGTGGCATACTTGCTTCAACCGAGTTGTGAATACTATTTTGTATTCGTTCTCGAGACTAGAATGAAGAACTCCGATTTGAGAAAGTTCGAGGCTCGCCCATACATCATCCATCAACAACACAAACTTCTTCCTACTCAAAACTTCCCCCAAGAAGGTGGACCCTCTCATTCCGAGATTGTCCTTCCCAGCTCTCATCTTTAATGTTCAGCTTTTTCCTTATGGTGTCTTGAATGCTATCTTCATTCACGTGCTTGGACACAACCACCCAAATAACAACCTCAAATCCATGATTTGTGTGCAAAAGCTTCTCGTTGATCCTTCTCATGAAGGTGGTCTTTCCCACACCACCTACTCCATATAACCCAATCACTCGTGCTTCTTTTTTTTCCACAAGCCATTTCCACACTGTATTAAGGGAACTATCAAGCCCCACAGTCTTGTCTAGGGGCGTATTGAGCACTTGATGAGGAGGAGGCAGCAATGACGTGAAATCATTGATTTCTCCTTTCTTATGTTGGAGCTCTCTCACTTCACTGAGCAATTGATCAACTCTTTTCCCCAATTTATAGCTCCACCAGCAGTTCCGTGGAAGACAGCAACTTAGACATTTGATTCGGTCATGTTCCCTGGCTTCTTGAAGAACTTGATCCACTCCACCTTCAAATTCTTGCACCTCGCCTAACCAGTTCTCCACTTGATTCGTGCGCTGTGCACCTCCTCCTCCTTCTTCACGTTCCACCTTTGCCTTCACATCTTCGCTCGAGGCCTTCAAGTTTTCATTTGCTTTATCCAACGTGCGGACATTATCTTTCAGATTATAAATGTAGCCTAACGGTTTACTGGCCAAGCCCCATAAACCTTTGAGAAGTCCTAAAAGAGGACTTGCAAAATCCATTGATACTTTTCGGGAGAAGAGATCGAAAAGTCTGTCTATTTAGATGATTGGAAAGCAGGCGAAGGGGTGGAGTTCAATAAGGTCTGTTATATCCATCTTGATTGTTTTGGGCATGTACACGAAGGAAAGAGTATTGGAACCTTTTCTTTACTTCAACAAGAGAAATGGAACTATTCCTCTCCTTTCTTCGTCGGGGTCAAGCCACAAAGAATCTCTTCTTTCAGAAATGAATTCCAGCAACGTTTGAGCCAAGAGAGAAGGAAGGTATCATGGCTAGTCACTGTTAGAAGCACCCAGATGATCTACGGCGTTTAAGGTCTGTTTGAGACGATATGTACATGATTGCTTTCTATGGACAAAGGCAAAGAATATTATTGAGCTCTATTTCTTTGATTCAAGGCAATGCTCGTGTTCTTCTTCCTTCTTTTGTGTATGGAGTCTATAGACAGGGTGGAATGTGATCTAAAGTGTCCAGAAGCAAAGAATAATTATTTTTCTGACAGAAGCAAAGAACTATTCGATTCCTTCTTAAGATGCAAGATAATGTGATTGATGAGTCGATATTTTAGAAGCATTCCAATGGAGATTTCACAAATTAAATTAGCTGTTTATTTAGTTCTTATAATTCGACAACTTTGGTAACTATCGAAGCAAGCCATAAAAAGCCTCTCTAATAAGTATTAGAATTAAAGTCTGTTTGGCATTTATTTTTTGCTTTGTTATAATCTTGCAGCGTACCCAGATTCACTTTTATTGATGTAAAATGCTTAAAACCTTTGAAAGTGATCTTACATTGACATGTAGATTCACGTATAATTTTCCCCATCTTTTTTAAAATTTAAATAATATTTAATTTTCTATAGCATTAAAGCCAGTTATTCGTTTTTTTTTTTTTTTTTTGCAACTTTGTTTGCCAATGTTTATTTCTCGAACATTTTATTAAGATTCGTGTGGAGAATTTATGTCCAAATTCAATTGCGTAGCCACTTCTTCTTCTTCTTCTTCTTCTTCTTCTTCTTAGCGAATTACAATCAAAATTGATCGAATAGACTCAATGACAAAATGTCAAAAAAGTTAAGTACTTAATTGACAAAATTAAAAAAAGGTTTATAATTGAATTGACAAAATGCAATAGGTTTATGTCATTTTAGATAATTTTCTCCAAATGCATTGAATTAGACAAATAGGCTTTGAATCTACTTTACCAAATACAAGAATTTTTGGTCAAATGCTTTTACGGGCTCAAAGTGCATTGCCGAATGGACCCTTGCTCTCCCCTCTTTAGGATTCCCTCTCCTGAACGATTTTAGCAAAAATTATATAATACACACACACAGTTATGGCTTTGTACAAACTATACCTATTAAAATCTCTTTTTAAAGGGTTATCATCATCCTCATATTAATAGTTGAGCTTTATTGTTTGAAGTGTTACTACAAATAAGGAAATCCACGCACCGGTGCATAGAAGATACAAATCGTCTTTGGAAAATCTTCATATTTGGACAGGAGGAGAAGGATCGGGGGTAATAATTTAGTGCACATATGTTTTGCTATTGTTGTGGAAAAGCAGCAAAACTTTTTTCTTGCAATGAGAAGAGAGTTCAATTTTAACGATCTACAATTTTAGATGACACATTTAGAGGTAACACCGAGAAAACACCAAATAGTATGATCATCCCCTTGATCCTCCTCGATGTTCTTTGGTCTACCAACAAGTGTAGTCACCCATGGTCCTGCATTGCCAAAGATCGAAACACTATTTGGTTCTGCATTTACCAAGGATCTGAATTGCTTCAATATCTTGATCCTCCTTGAAAAGAGATTTGAACCTCGTCTACGGAAAAATTTGCTTTGCATAAGTCGTGCGTAGAGGATTGTCACCTCATCTCCTTCACTGTCTAACTGAGTTTGAACAAATGTTTTTAACAAAACCTTAGTCATATATGAAATGAACAATGCAGCAAATGAATAGACGTGCTACTTTTCTCCATCTTTCTCCAACCGGATTGACTCTCCAATTTAATCATAAGTTAAATGAAGAGAGAGTTTCAGCAAATTTTTGCACTTTAGCATACGCTACGAAACTATGGGGGTTCATATTTCCCATGTCCGCATTTAGTATAAAGAATGGAATTCTCTCAATTTACAGGATAAATTTCCGAAATTCATTTCTTTCGAGAAGTTGACGGATGAGATTCTGAAAATTCAAGAACGGATATGTCTTCCTTGTCTTCCTTTTCTCCGTTCCTTCTTCCTCGAGCAGCTCGGGTAATGCCGGTCACCACGCCACATCGCAACCCCAATCTTACGCTGCCATCTTCCCTAGTTTGTCTCCTTTCCCCAACCTCCATCATAGTCACGATCACCACCACCGCCATCATCCTCCTTCCTGGCTCCGCCATTATAGCTCTCCTCCTTCCCACGCGCCCGAAAGTGTAAGTGTATAGCCTAGTCTTGACCACCATCGCCATCGTCGACTGACGACGCAATTATTTCACCAGAGTGCCTTCTACTTTAATTGTCTGCGAACATTCCTCCGATCACCACCACCATTACCGCGCCATGCTCTCTTTTTCTCCCACACGCGCACCCACGCACCCACGCCCACACCCCACACTTGTGATCTAAGGTCAGTTCCTCAATTTCAAGGTCCCTGCCCTCAGGAGACCTACGATCTGAGGATAGTTAAGGCGACAAACCAGTTGGTTCGTGTTCGCAACCATCGCGCTGCTCTTTGTTCTTTGTCCAGAGAGAGAGAGAGTGGTAGAGCGACCGACAATGCCGCTGGGAGGGGTATTACATCGATGGTCCGAACGTTGGAGAAGACGAGGAGATAGGCGGCGATAAGAGGCAAGGAAGGGAGGGAACAAGAGGGGCGAGAGTTCGATATCTGGGGATTGAGTGTAAATATTCATAAAGTATGAGGCATTCTAATCAATTTTTGAGTAATTGGGTGTAGTCCCGTTACTCTCTGTGGGGATTCTCAACCGTAAATGTTGATATCGATTTTTACACATACACACACTAGAAGAGGAGAGACAGTGTGACACAAATTTAGCTCTATTGTCACCAGACACTATGGTCTGGTGGGAAGGGTGGGGTGGGGACCGACATGCATCAGCGTTTGAGCCGCGGCCTGAGCATCCAACCCTTGGTGCTCGTTAAACATTATCAAGAGGAAGAAGAATTTGCTTTAGAATCATCTCAACCTTATCAAGATACTTCGGTTACTAACCGGGCTCATAAAAAATTCTGTATGATTATGCCAAATCACTGCACATGTATGGAGTGACGTCATCCCAATCTCCCCATATCAACCTTCTAACTTCTATAGGAAAAATGGGAAAGGCATATAAGAGTTATGGGATTAGACCTGTCAAAACGGGTCTCAAATCCATTTATTATACCAAATTTATTAAAACAGGTCATATATCACCTCAATTTGACGGCTTAACCATAGCCGATTCTAAAATGAAAAGGCTAAAATAAATGACTTTAAATGGGTTATGTTATTAACCTATGTCCATCCCACTAAAAAAATTGGGCCGAATGACTTGAGGTAGCCCATTTTGATGTAGATACTAGATGCTCTTTTCACTCGCTCATGACTATCAATCCGAATGAAGCTCCTGCCAATGAGTTCCTAGAGAATCTCCTCGGCCTCCCAAAACTTCGATGCCACGAAGATCGGCCTGGCTGCGGGCGACAGGAGTGGCTGTCCTTGACTGACCACTTAAATGATGCTCCGGCTCGGCTCTAACCACAGATTCACCCTTGGCTGCCGGGGGATTCCATGGCACAGTGTTTCCACCGGGGCTGAGCTTGGAGCGAGGGAAGGGAAGGGTTCCTGAAGCCCGAGGAGGCATCAGAGAGTGGCAAGCGATTTCATGAGGGCCACTGATGGCACGTGAAGGAGGAATTTCTTTTATTTTGCGGATTTTTTTTTTTTTGGTTTCGTTTATTATTTTTTGGAGATCTGCTGAGCCTTTTTCTCTGTTTTTTTGGGTGGGTTACGTGGGTGGATGGGTTTGGATCGGATTAGTTATAAGGCATATAAAAGGGTCAATAAATAAATGCGCTAATGTGAGTTGAATGGGTGAATTTGAGTTGAACTAACTTAGGACCCACCCAAATCCATCCTAACCCTTGCACAGGATGAAAAACTCATTGAACCAGATATCATATGGTAACAAGGCAAAGAGGGAGTTTTGCAGGCATCGACTGTGAGCATGATACATTAAAATGATGTCATGACATGACTTTGTAACTGCCCAAGATAAGCCCATGAGCACACAACAATAAAAACATGAAAGCGGACGAGATATCTATCCCATACATATAATTAGAGAGCCTAAACTAAAGCTTGATAGTGTAGTGTGAGACAAATTTCCCACAACGTAAAGTTTGAGGTAAACAAGTGGTTTGGTATGCATCAACCTTGGGTTCCGACTATAATCTTCAAATTGCAAACATGCTAGCTTTCCCTCCACAAGAGCAAATATCCTTGAAGAAGAATTGTTATGATGTGATTTACTCATGTGAATTCCCTTAAATTTTAGGTCTAATTAGCCCAATTTACACAGATGAACAATGTTACCATGAATCATGACCTCTTGGGCGAGTGGCTGTTCAAGGATGGGAAAAAATGGAAACAGAAGAATAAAACTTCCTATGCACACTTCAAAGTCAATACAACAAGGCCGGGTCACCAATTATCATTTTAGAATGAAAATTGCAATATGTGAAAGAACAGAGTTCATGATATATGTCTACAATGGAAGCAATACAAGAATAACTAGGGCTCACTAAAGCTATTGCTCAACTTTCAGCGAATCCTCAGTCTGCTGGATCAGTTGATTAGCTATCAAAGCACATTCCTGATAATTGAAAACAGCTCAATTAAGATTAAGTGTAGATGATTAGAACATCTTAAAATTGTATAAGTTGCAAGCAATCAAACATCAGAAAAATTTCACAACCGAAACTTGCGGTCAAATTATGAATGAGAATCAACTAACTTCCGATTAAATAACATTCAAAGACCACAGAATGTGCATAAATCTTAGGCAATGCCCATCAGTTATTACCATTTCTGCATTGAGCCGGCAACCCTGTCCTTCACAGAAAATTTATGGGGATACTCTCTGCCTATTGCCAAAAAGAAAGTATCACTTACTATGCATGGTTGCAGCAACCTGAGAACTAAGGAAGCTGTGTTACTGTTTTCCAGGATGGTCAAGCTCTACAGAGGGAAGGCCTTTCATTGATCGCTGTTGAAGACTTATGCGGTTTGTGCGTATTTATCATCGGTTATTATGTATAAACATGTCGGTGCTTCATCATGGTTTCGTTGCTGGTTCCATGTTTTGTGAGAGAATAATGATGAAGTTGGATGGAATCCCCCGGTCAAAAACAGTTTAGGAGGAGAAGCGTGGCCACAGATTAAAGGTCATTATCGGTTCTTCAAGCCACAAGAGGGGCGTTAGTGCCTGTATGCATCACAAGGGCTGTGTGCGCTTTTTTAACAAAATGCAAGTACTCTTTCCGGTGTTCACCCTGTATCTTTCACATGATAATAAAATTGCCGAAAGAACTTGTGACTGCAGGTTTTTGTTCATATTGGGGTATCCAGGGCATCTCATCACAGTATCAAAAACTTTTATGAGCCTTTACTAACATAATAATTATGAGAACTTAGCAGATTAAATTTCCACATGATAGCAAACGTGAAAAAGATAAAACTTACAAAACGCTTGAAAGGCTTCCCATCTTTAAATATGATAAAGTTTGGTAAATGTCTATAAATTTGGAAGCACCGATCGTCAAGCCTCCAAGAGGTAAACTTAAAATGAATCTTTTACATATGTGTTCCAATCGGGGTAAAATCTTGCTTTGTGAAATTAAAATGTTGAAATTTCAATTCAAGTCAAAAACACGCCCGACTCACAAAGCTAATTACATTTTACCCCCATTTTTTTCAAACTTGAGACTTGTATGCGACTGATTAGGGAAGGTACAACGTTAAATGAATTGATTCTTTTAATCAATTAAATCTCTCATGTGTACACAAGCATTATTGTAAAAGTGTACTGAAAATAGACAGAGCGATTTTATTTGGATAGGCTCAGTGGGCGCACACGACCTTTATCAGTTGATAATTTCTTTTGTAGCTTAACTATTCTGGACAAATTGGACCATTTATTTTTTTGCTTGTCCGCGTTAGCAGAAGGCATGTGAACTAGAGATTGGCCACGATCTCTAGTTTACCAGCATTTGCTGCCTCGTCCACAAATTGCTAAATTTAGGCCCGCATGCTTTAGTCGCAAAAGGTTGAGATCGTCTGAAAATTACGAAATCAATTTATATTTTACATTTACCTCATAAAAAATTGATGTATCTTAATTTTCCTTTTCTTTCACATCGGTCCATGACCTCGAATTGAAGTCACCTGCCCATAGGAATGCCGGCCCGAGCAAGTCGCCTTGGCTTTGTTTGCATTGGGGCCAAGATAAAAGCAATCATCAGAAACTCTTAATGCCCCTCTCTGTATGTCCCACCCCCATGTAAAGCCCTTGCCGCCATGATCTCCACGGCATTGCCATTACTGGCCTTGATTAGGGTTGTCAATGGGTAGGGTTGGGTCGGTTTTATATGCTACCCAGCCCAACTCGAATCATAAGGGTCGCATGCTCTATCTGACATGACTCAAACTAACCAGAAACCCATAAAATCTTAAGTGAAAACACAAGTCGGGTCGGGTCGGGTTTTGGATTTTTGGGCTGCTTGCCTCTCTGTATTGCTTGTCCGCAAGAGAACAAACCTCATTGCATTTGCTATCAAGTAGACTTATTGGCCATAAACTATTTGAACGTGTCAATCACGACTAGAAATATGCTCTGTTGCCAATGGAGCTACGAAAATAAAAATTGGCCGAGCAAAGAGTTCGAAGTAAGTGTGTTAGAGGGTGAGATGGGGTCCATCTTTAGAAATGGGAGCCATACATGCTGCAAAGTGCAAATTACATGGTATGTGCAAATTACTTGGTGGAAAATTTGGGTCTTTCTGCTGCTCCCGCTCACCTCTTCTTTATCAGGCAATTTTATGTCGTGAAAAGACTGTCAATCTGGTTTTAACTATTCCATTTCCTAGGAGTTTGTTGGAAAAACCAGAATTATTTCTAATATAGATTGAACAATATAAAAGTGAGTGACAAAGTAAAAAAGAATTCTTAATTTAATTACCCTCATTTTCAGGAAAATAGCAGGCTTTAAATTAAACATGAAGAGAAATTTACAGAGTTAAGTCTTGAGATAGATTTCCCAGCTTGGTTATGGTTCACAAGAAACATAGCAGCAGGTGGAAGTTCAAACAAAGTATAAGACGGTTCTTTCACATCCTTCCTCTCTGAGCAAGCTTATCCACACATCGGTTGCCTTCCCTGAAAGCATGCCCGATTTTAACCCTCTTGAAAGCTTCCAGGAGAGTCCTACGATCATTCAAAAGAGAAGTGCAAACAAGATTATTCAACAAATTTAATAACAGCAACGATATAGTTATCGGAGCATCCATCTCCACCTACAGATAAGTGATGTGGACAGGAAACTTTAGGTAAAGATCGATTAAAAACGACTTGTTCATCCTTACAATCATGCATATATGTGGATGGTAATGACTTAGAAGTAAAACAATAGAATTCCTAAGAAAAGTGAGTTTGCACCATGTTAAAAATCAAAATGCTTTTAGTTTCAAAGGTTCGTGCAAGTACACCGTTTCAAAGGTTTATGCATGTACACACTTACCTGAAAGGCATGAAAAGAGACCATCCAAATCAAAAGAAACTAACCAAAAAGACCCATACTTCAACGGCCACTAACAAAGAAGAAGGAAATTACACACAGATTCATTGATCTCAAACCAAAAGAAGAAAAACAATCATGATTGAAACTCCCTTTCAATATGAATGGCGGGGAGGCAATTCGTTGAAGAACCAGCTCTACAACATCATGTCTCAAGTGAAGGCAGTTCCTTGTTTTTACATGGACAAAATTCTCCAATCAGAGATGAGCAATCAATCGGTATGAGAAGAGACTTCACATGTGGGACTTGAGATATTCAAAGTCCATGATATATGCAAACACACTCAATACATAAGTCCATCGAATCTCCCCAGGGTATACCGAACCAATTCCAAAGCTAACCACATGTTTTTATTTTGCGAGTGTAGGAGCACGTTTTGTAAGTCAGATCGTAACGTCAAACCAACAAGAGAAGTTGCATGACGGAGTAAGGCTGGTGGCTCGGCCACAGAAGAACGGGGCGACGACAGTAGAACAAAACTAAACAGAGTCGAGACGAGATGGAAGGAGTCGAGACGACCCTATCATCCTAATAGACAACAGTGGAAGGAATTTCCTTCTTAATGATTTTGTCAAATCTGCATGTCGATATAATATCCCACCAGATCAGCTTCACAAAGTCCCAAAAGAAATTCACTACATAGATATCCCCATGAATCTAACAATAAAATAAACAGAGATGAGACTAAGAGGAGGGCAGAGTTTGCAAAATTGGATTTTTCAACTGAAGAACCTCTGCAGCCTGAAGTCCGTGCTTGATCAAACGAAAGAATCTTTGGGAAAAATTTAAAATCTCGAGTCTGCTTCTCGGACGATTCTTCCATCACACTAAGAAAAAAACGGCCCACATCAATCCCCTACGCAAACCAGTCGCCCGCGACTCACGAGAGAGAGACATCGTATCTAACCACGACCACACACCCGTAAACTGTTGAATCGACAATCGAAACTCGTCCGATGGAAACAGGAATCGATGCTGAAAAAGGGCGAGGAAGAAAACCCAGCTGAACGCGCGAGCGAAGCTTCCACCACATTAAAAATTCGACAGGAATAGGAGAAAGCGAGAGAGCGGCTTCCTTCTCAGAAGCCACGAGAGGGTTTAGCGACGAATGAGAGCAGCTTCCTTCTCCGGCGGAGATGGCGCTTCGACGGAGAAGGAAAGTGCGGGGAGATGAGTGACGCGTTGAAACTGGATGTTGGAAGAGACCATGGAAAATAGGAAACTGGAAGGGGTTTCGGGCATTTTGTTCCAGGTAGGGCAAACGGAACCTACCCAAACCCTAACGATAACTGTACCTTGAACCCCAACTCGAACAAGAACCCCCCAAAACACCCGAAATTTTTCTAACACCCCTAACTTCGGTGATGCTGGTCTATCTTTCTACCTAAGCTACATCCTCTCAAATATTGACAAGCGAAAAGATAGATTCTTTACCTCGCATGGTCTAATTGATTAATGTCTCAATCAATTTTCAATAGTCAATATATATAAATTTAGTATGTATCAATGATTGAAATAGATTGGGACGCTCAAGAGAAACATATTGTCCCAAAAAAGACATAAAGTTATTTATTTGGCTAAGGTAACCTTGCGTTGCCGGAAAAACTTTAATTTATGTTTTCAAGGAACAGACGTGCACGGGGGTGGGAGGGTGGGAGGTGAAGGAAAGAAGAATTTAAGGGGAGTCCAATTCTAGAATAGTTAATAGGCAAACTGCAAAATAAAATAGAGACGAAAATGCCTCTAGATAGAATTGATCGATTTATGGATGGAGTTGTATATAATACTTTACGTGGAGATCATGTAATAACCTGGCCTTGTTCATGTGTGCCAAACTCCCGAAAACTAGCTTAAATAATTATGCAATGTTTGATCATTTGAATGGGTATTTATCTATAAATCATTCGATAAGGTATCTCTTATCGGATGCAGGTCTTTAGGATTCTACGAGCTTCTATATTTAAAGAATCGACATCCTCATTAGTTTTTTTATTTTTTTTAAAATTATAAATTTTGCTCCGCCAATTTATTGAGAGAAGTACGAAGAGATGCTATTCGTTGCAGTATTCTTCGCTGTGCCCCGCAGTTAGGAATCCCAACAGAAAATACATAAACTATGAAAACATAAAGAAACTTTGCTAGAAAAAAAAAATATATACTTTGCTAAAGAGAGACAAACGAAACTCCTCTTTTTTTTTTTAACAAATATTTTATACTTATCAGCCTGACTCACTAGGAATCCGATCCAGGCCCAGCAAAGATTAATATTTTATATATGTATTCCGATCAAGGTCGAATCTCATCGTTTCGTCAAATTTAAAAGTTTGAAGTTTCAATTTTAGGTCAAACACATGTCTGACTCATAAAACTAATCATATCTTAACGCCCATTTTTTTTGTACCCGAGACCCGCTCATGGATGGTTGATCCGGGAAGGTTCAACTAAAGAATAAATTGATCTTTTTTTTTTTAATCAATAGAACCTCTTATTCGCCATACCATTATCGTAAAATAATATTGAAATCTGACTGAACGATGATTTTGTTCGGATAGATTTAGTGGGCGCATGCGACCATATATCACCGGGGGCATTCTCCTTGCTTACCATTTATGACTACTCGACTGGGTCTCGAGAAAGGATTGATCACATGGATGCCGCCTGAATGCGCCCGCCAAGTTCTTTTCTTGAGGGTCAAGATATTTATGATTTTGCCCCCAACAAATTATTTTAGAGAAGAACAAACAGAAGCTATCGCAGCAAATTCTTGTTTTGATTTCCCTTCTTGTTACGTCCCCTCCACGTAGGAGGGATGCCAACAGAGAATACATAAAAGCTATGGAATGGAAAGAGACCCTGCTACGCAAACGCCCAACGGAACTCTGTTCAACAATAATAATAATATTTACGCTGATCAACCTCCCTCTCCCTCTTCCCTCAATAAAAGAAAGACCACATCTCACTCACCTGGCTCGCGAGGTAGGAATCGGATCCAGGCTACGTAAGAAGGGGGCCCATCTTTGATTTTAAGTGCTGCCTCTCCATATGTCATTTCCTCTGCGGGACCCACGCCATTCAGATGGAAAGTGACCCGGGCGGCTGGGTCCCACTCGAACTCCGCCCACCAGCCTTTGTCCCCACCGATCGAGAAGCTTCCCCTTGCGCTGTTCGAGTCCAACGGTAACTTTTTGAGACCAGGGCAGCCGAATATTTCGAATTCCACCCCTTGAGGGAAAAGTAGAGCATGGTCGCAAATGCTCCTTAGTTCTGGAAGATCTTCGATTTGTAGGAATTTTAGACGTGAGAATAGTGAAGTAGCTAATTCCTCTCTTGCAATTTCATCCTCAATTATTTTCTCCATCGATTCGCCCCCAATGACTATCAACCTCTCGAGTTTCGGAGCGTGCACGAGCCACGACAAGTCCAAAAATCCGCAATTTGCAATGAAAACTTCAACAAGGCTGGGGAAGCAATAGCAGTTGGGCACTTGTCCTATTCCATGAGTAATCTCCATCTTCACGAGCATAGGGCAATCGCTTAGAAAAAGCACCTCTAAATGCGAGAAATTGCCGCTCCCTTCTAATGAGTGACTTATTGGGATGCATGTCAAGTCATTGCAATCCTTGATCGACGCTCTTCTTATGCATCTCTGAAAGGATTGGAATATTTTTAGGGCAGATGAAGATTTTTGCACTTGGATAGATAAATCAGTGAGACCTTGCATGTGCCCTAGTTCCTCCACCACCTCTTCTTCCTTCTCTAGACTCAATCCCCAACTGCTGAACACATTCAATAGTAGGCTTGTGATTGCCCCCGTAAAAATTAGGAAGTTGTATATATTGTTTAGTAGCAACCACCGTAAACAAATCAAGTTCCTAATTTCTGTGGGGAATTCAGTGATATGAGTGTTCGACAAGTTCAAATACTGTAGAGTAATCAGATTGCAAATCCCTTGGGGGAATGAATTAATATTTCTATTGTCGGACAGGTCAAGGACCGTCAGACAAGCTGTCATGGAGTCGAAAAATCCTCCTGGCAAGACACTCACTTTAGTTTCCCTTACAATCAAAGTTCTGAGCTGGGAACACCCGAGTGGTGCTTGGTTGATATTCGAAATCCATTTTCCCCATAGAGATACTTTCTCCGCTTCCCCCCATTTGGACATCCCTTTTGTGGACATATCTTCTTCCTTCTCTATCGCTAGCAACTTGTTCTCCTTTTTCCCATGGTCGCGAGCAATCCAAGTCGCCATGTCGCGGATAACGTCGTGCATCTTTATCTTTACAAACTGTAGTCCCAAATTAGCAACCGTCTCACTTTCCAATAGACAAGCCATCTTTAAACTCCCCAATATATACTCTCCCCTCTCCCGCATATTGTATACATCATCGGTGTCTCCTAGCAAGCCCTCTCCAATCCACAGTTCAATAAGATCGTGCGGATTTATGAGGTAATCCTCAGGGAAGAGACAACAGTAAAGGAAGCAAAGTTTAACGATAGAGTCGCTTAAACTATTATAACTGAACTCTAGTATGTGATATACTTCCTCCATAACTGACAGTTGATGCGGTTTGTTCCTGAGAGTTGTTAGCGCATAATGCCACTCATGGGGATGCTCTCTACCAGCCATGGCTCGCCCGACGGTAATAAGGGCCAATGGCAACCCTTTGCACTCTTTAGCAATGTCCTTGGCCAGGCGTTGAATGTCATCATCACAATTCTCAAGCGATTTGCCGATGTTCTTCTCGAATAATGTCAGAGCTTCTTCAGGCTTCAAGCACGATACTTCACATGTTTCGTTGGCTCCCATTTGGTGGCATACTTGCTTCGACCGAGTTGTGAATACTACCTTGGATCCGTTCTTTGGACTAGGAGGAAGAACTCCGATTTCGGAAAGGTCCAGCCTCGCCCATACATCATCAATCAACAACACAAACTTCTTTTCAGCCAAAATGTTCAACAAATGATGGACCCTATGATTTTGAGACCATCCATCCCAGATCTCATCTTTAATGTTCAGCCCTTTCCTTATGACGTCTCGAATGCTATCTTCATTCACTTGCTTTGACACCACCACCCAAATAACGACATCGAATTTAAGATTTGTGCACAAAAGCTTATTGTTGATTTGTTTCATGAGGGTGGTCTTTCCCACACCACCCATTCCGTATAATCCAAACATTCCTGTTTTTGTTTCGTCCGCTAGCCATTTCCACACTTCATTAAGGGAAATATCAAGCCCCACGGTCTTAACCATAGGTATTGCAAGTATTGCAGGGCTAGACAATGGTGACGTGAAATTGCTGAATTCTCCTTTCTTACCTTGGAGCTCTCTCGCTTCATTGAGCAATCGATCAACTCTTTTCCCCAATTTATAGCTCGACCAGCAATTCTGAGGAAGACAACGACTGAAACATTTGATTCGGTCACATTCCCTGGCTTCTTCAAGAACTTGATCTACTCCACCTTCAAATTCTTGCACCTTGCATAACCAGTTCTCCACTTGATTTGTGCGCCGTACACCTCCCTCTCGTTCTTCACGTTCCACTGTTCCCTTCACATCTCCGCCCATGGCCTCCAGATCTCCAGTGGCCTTCCCCAACGCCTCCACATTATCTTTCAAATTACAAATGTAGCCCAAAGGTTTGCTGGCCAAGCCCCATAACCCTTTGACGAGTTCTAAAAGAGGACTTGCGAAGTCCATAGATTCTTTCGGGAGACAAGAGATCGAAAAACGGATTATTCAGATGGATGGAGAGCGGCCGAAAGGGTGGAGTTCCATAATAGAGAGTCATCTAGTAAGAGGCCACTTTTGCAGATCCAATAATAGAGGCTCAAAGTAATGGCCCCACAACAGTAGTATGATACAAGCTAGTGGACGTAAGCAAAAGTAAAAAGTACAAAACACAACTTAGGGGGCTAAATTATTGCGCACACGGACAAACAACTTTTTATAAAGTTGGATTAGGGTAGAAATAAAGCGTTGCTCAAAACTCAGGGGTGAATTATTGCGCATGCAGACGAACAACATTTTAGAAAGTTGATCACAACTCAGTAGATACGTCCAACGAAAATAGTCCAAACCGAGAACCGCTTAAACCAAATCAGATCGGCTAGTTGTGGAATCAATTGTCGGTAAGTCAGGTTCCCGATTCCAACTTGGGAATTGGACCAATCGGACCCGATCGATTGATTATATATATGTATGTTATATATTATATTTTTAAAGGTAACCCCTTGTTCAGCCCTTCCCTTGCCTTCCGATGAAGACAGTCTTTGCTTTATACGGAGAAAAACCCACCGAAAAAAACCGAAGCTTTACGCTAGAATGAAATAATAAAATCTATGCAGAAGCACGGCCCTGGGAAGTTAGAAGCCAATGTGACAAGTGTGGAAGCTTAAAGCGTGATCACTTCCAGGGCGTCTCCTGATTTGAGTCTCAGCCCAACTACTTCTCAAATCCATGTTTCTCCTCTGCAATAAATTGACTTGCGGTTGGCTTTTCAATTTATTTTTGGTTTGGTTCCACCGAACCCGATCGGACCAGTTGGTCCATCCGATTCTCGATTTCAGGATTGATAGATCCCGTTTTCGATACCAAAATTTGAGAATTGCTCCACTCAGTCCAGTTTCCAATTTCACGTAGGAATAGGATCGGATCGGAATCAATCAGTCCCACGATTCAGGGGCTGAATGATAGCGCATGAATTAGAAAGTTGGTCACAACTCTAGGCTGAATGATTATGCATGCGGACAAACAACTTTTTACAAAGTTGGACTATAACGCTCAATTTCCATCATAATCCAGCTTTCTAAAGAGGACTCGCGAAATCCATTGATTCTTTCGGGAGATGAGAGATCGAAAAAAGGAGTAATCCAGATGGATTGAGAGCAGGCGAATGGGTGGAGTTCGATCATAGAGGGTCATCTAGTGAGGGACGACTTTTACAGATTCAATAATGGAGGCCCTAACTAATGGCCCCACAACAGGACAACAATACAAGCAAAAGTACAAATCACAACTCAGGAGTTGAATTATTGCGCATGCGGACAAACAACTTTTTAGAAAGTTGGATTATGGAAATAAAGCACTCCTCGCAACCAGACACACACACATATATATAAGCAAAAAGTACAAAACACAACTCAGGGTCGAATTATCACGCATACCAACAAATAACTTTTTAGAAAATTGGATTATGGAAATAAAGTGTAATTCACAACTTTTCCACAAAAGAGTCCGAGCATTCATGAGGCTTGAAATTTGAATATAACGCATCTATCGTGCAAGATACCACTGATCCTTGCTTCCGACGAATTTTAGGATAATGTTAAAAAAACATGGTAATATTTTTAAATACATCAATTCGTTGTTGATTAGGTTCATAATTTTATACAATAAGGTTACTGTTATGTAATTTTCGTAAAGGAGATTAATTATAGGGAGAAGAAAAAAAATTCAATGGGAATTGGCAACTTTAATTAGTAAAATTAATACCTGCTTAATAGTAAATTGTGACTTTGAAATAATCTTGCATTATTTTTACTTTTTTTTTTACAAATCAAAGACTGGACATTAAAATCCACATGCATCGTGCATTTAATTATCCAAACATGCCCTCCTCCTTCTTGAGATAGTTAGTAGCTCCCCCGCATGTGAATGGTTTTATGCCCTCCCTTTCTTCCTGAGATTATTAGTTGCCGATGCTATTCGTTTTGTTTAATTTGAATCTGGCAACATCGATATGCATATATAAAATTAATGGGTTGCAATTATCTAGTGGTGCTCAGAAGATGGGGTAAAAAAGTAGACGATTAATCACTCGTAACTAGTTAGAAATCTCATGTTTACAACATGGCGAAAAGTTGAGGACAGTGCAAGGCCAAAACCGTATGAAATAGAATTTGAAAATGAAAAAGATTAAGCTCACTCACGAAAACACATTCGTTTCTATCACTGAGTACAGGTATGGGCATGAGTCGTGGGTCTCTAATTATCACTATATTGGTAGCCATGAAAATTAGACAAAAAATTTTCACGCTATTCCCAATCCAATATTCTTAGGTAGTACTATGAGGTAACTGCATGTTGTGCATTTACCCTCTAACCCTAGATGATCCACATCATTTTAATCCCAAATACTAAATTAGATCAAATCATATATTCTCACGAGACATGAGTGTAATCTTTCAAACACAAGGTTCTTTCCATAGAGATTCCTCGTGCGAAATGCGAGATGCGAATGTTCGTATATGCTTTTTCGTCAACAGTCATATCCATAAGTTTTTCTAATTTTGGCCAACTTGTCACCCATTTGCCACTATTCTATTACAAAAGAAAAACTGAGGACCGAGGATTGGCGAAACTCCATACGCATCAATATTATAATTATTGATGTTATTATTATTTTACAATAAAAGAGAAAAGTCTGAGTGTTACACTACTATGCTCTTAAGAAAACTTGATCCAATCGAATTCTCTATCAATAAAGGAAAAAACAGATTAGTATATAAACTAATTAAGAAGACTCCATGTAAACAGATTATTATATATTAAGCTCCCATTACGATGCCGTCCCACTTATCAATGTTCAAAATATTGGGCCACTTTAACTTATAATTGAAAGATTTTTTCTTTTATGTTTGGTCGATTGGATCAGTGGCCAGCTCAACAAACACTAGTAATTCTCGCAAAACTTTTTAATGGTCCTGGCTTGCAAATCCTTTCAGACTCACCATCTAAATCTGATAAAGTGACCTAGATTGTCTCTGAAGAGTAGCCCTTGAAACTAGCATTACGACGAAATAAAGTACAGCGACGGAAAGTCAGTGGCGGGCTTGGGATGAGTGATGGCCCTGCCCCTATCAGGAAAAAAAAAATTATAATATTACCCAATTATAATTTTTTTAATATATTACTACATATTATTAGAATTTTTTATCACCCCTAATCTTGAATTTGCTACTCCAATCAACCATGGTCCCTACATAATACCAACTTTCGAGTACAATGGAAATTGCTAAAGAGAATAGTATAGGATGCGATGACACTAACAATTCATGACATTTCCGGTTTTGCCTGATTGAATTTGAAATAACCATAAAAAAATATATCGGTTTATCATTCCAAATATTTTCTTTATATTAATATTGAGTTTACTAGTCAACTGGACAGTGGGGTTTTCACTTTCCAACTTCGAATTGGTTGGAAATGTTAAAGCTGAGAAACTAAAGGTGAAGACCGGGCCTTGCTTTGATGGACAGCATATTCATCCCCCTTTCCCATATATATATATATATATATATTTATATGTCTTTGCTATTTTGACTTTTTCAGCAAAGAAGAGGAATCTTAAACAACTTTTGTTCCCCATTACAAAAATAAAGATGCTTGATAGACAGCATATCCATCCCTCATTTCCCATATTCAATTTTTTTTTTTTTTTGACTTTTCCAGCAAAGAAGAGGAATCTTAAACAACTTTTGTTCCCCACTACAAAAATTAAGATGCTTTGATGGACAGCATATTTATCCCCTCTTTCCCATATTCTTTCTTTTTTTTTTACTTTTTCAGCAAAGAAGAGGAATCTTAAACAACTTTTGTTCCCATTACAAAAATTAAGGTATGATTGGATAAAATAAAATAAGAAGTCTCATCACTTATTTCATGTCACATAGTTCAATGTTAACTCTCCAATCATGGGCAATCAACAGATCAATTGCCGTCCTCTTGCACACAATATATTGCATCCATCTCCTCTTTCTCTTATTTCAGGTTATCTTGCAAGTATTCCTAACGAGATCGACCCACTCTAGATGTCAATTAATATGAATTCAAACTCCATGAAATTCAAGCAACCTCACTCTTGAGCTAAAGTAAAAAAGACACCTCTAAATCCATATAGAAAGCCCATCGCGATTCCTCCAACATAGACACAAATAGCCACTAATTTAGCTGGGTTATTACCTTTTAATTTGCCTCCGAAGAAAATTCCTTCAATTAAAAGATAAAGATATCCGCTACTAATATTGACCAGGGAGGTGCCAAAAGATCACTTTTTTTTTTCCCTAAAAGAGGAGACATTATATTTGACCACTTCAATAATGGAACCGAAGGATCAGCCGCTGCTAGCACTGCCCAGCTCCCCCCTACCATCGAAGGAAGGACCCCATCTGCAAAACCTCTCAAAAGGCAATTAAAGGGGAAGTTGTTCTTGTTTTCCACCAAGAACCACTGATAAAAAGACTCGTCAAAAACTCTACCACCCTCTCTGTCTGCCCCACGCAAGGCCCTTGCCGCCACCATCTCCACAGTACCGCCATTACTGGCCTCGACAGTGAGGGTCTCTCTCTAAGCTACATCTTCTCAACATTAATAAGTCAGTCATTGAAAGCAAAAAAAACCTCTGAATCTAGAAGCACAACTGCCGTGCCTCTACATCGAGGGGGCAATCACATCAAGAGTTCAATCACATCGGAGGAGATGCCAAGCTTGCAAGAAAGAAAGCCAATCACAAACACAATTAAAAAGGGGAATTATGCAAATCGAAATATATGAAGGAACAAATGGTAAGACTCATGTTCAGTTAAGAAAAACACAATGATCCCTATCCAAATTGTTTGAGAGTTATAATAAAACACAATGATCTCTCACAAAAAAAAGGAACCATCATAGTCACCCTCTTCATACTATTGTCAAAACCCACTCATACTAATCACTTATACTTCTCTCTTAAAATTATTAAAATAATGTTAACATTTTGCACAAGCCCTATTATTTTTTACAATTAGTCTGTCACAAATAATTAAGAATCTAAACATAAGTTGCATACAATCAACAATTAAGTTACTTTTATTCATCTGTTACTCCATAAATCTAATGTCTCATGGATTTTATTTCTAAACACGTTTTAAATATATATAGTTTATCGTGAATATAATTATAAAAGTAACTTGAATCCATTTATTTTGAATCCATTTATTTACAAGTAAATTAAATTAAAATCTGAAAGTTAAGAATTAACATAATTTAAATATTTTACAATTTGAAGTGTGGAATTGTTTCCTCATTACATTCAAATTTGTATATTGACAAAAAGAAAATATGTCGACAAATTATTCTTCTATTAAGTATAAATATATAGATAGAAAGGAAAAAAAAAATTGAAAGTAAACTTATTTAAATTCATTCTATTGCTAGTTCAAGAAAAAGCTTTGAAAATTAAATGACTAATAACATATGTTATTGATAAAATAACATAATTAAATGATTTAAAATTGAATTGACCTAATAAATCCAAGACTTTTCGAACAATTTTCCCTCTAATCTTCCATTGTCAAGGATTCTACTAAGGAACTAAACTGTTCCAACTTCTTGATCCTCCTTGACAGGAGATCCAAACCTCATCTATGAATAAATTCAGGCGGCATGACTCATGCAGTGATCTTTGTCACATCATTTTGTTCACCATTTAGCGAGATCTGCTAACCGATGTTTATAACAAAATGTAAGTCACTGTATCGAATGAACAATGTAGCATATGAATAGATTTGCTACTTTTCCGTTTATCTGTCTCCAATAGGATTAAGACTCCAATTTAATAACAAGTTAAAATGAAATCGCCATTGGATTAGGCAAGTAGAACACGTCAACGGGGTTTCAATGGTTTCCACGAAAACGCTCTTCACATTTATTCTTTGCTCCATTGTGGCCACTTGAAGAGTCCACCAAACATTTTACACTGATGATCGTAGAGAGTTGGGACAATGTCCAGCTCGTCTTTGGTACTGTTTTTTTGTTCTCTATCTAATGCATGTTATTATTCAAAAAGATATTTTCAGCAAATTTATGTAAATTAATGTACGCAATGAAATTATGGAGGTTCATATTTTCCATGTCCTTATTTAATATAAACATTAGAATTCTCTCAATTTACGAAATAAATGTATGAAGTTCATCCTTTTGAGAAGTGGACGGATGAGCCTTCGAAAATTCAAGAACTGATGTCGTCTCTTTTCTTCCTTTCCTTTCTTTTCTTGCCTTTCTTCTTCGGCCACATCGCAACTCCAATCTTCCACCGCCATCTCCACTAGTTTCTCCCCTTTCCCCAACCTCCATCATAGTCACGATAAGCACCACCATCAACCTCCCTCTCGGCTGCACCATTATAGCTGTCCTCCTTCCCACACGCGCCCAAGTGTTTGCGTGCAGCCTAGTCTTGACTACCATCGCCATCGTTAACTGACTACACAAGTATCTCATCAGACCACCTTCTACTTCACTTGTCGGCAAACATTCCTCCGATCACCACCGCCATTATTATCGCACCATCGCACACTGGCACTAACACCCACCCAACCACCCGCAACCACACCATCTAAGGTCACTACCTCAAATTCAAGGTCTCTGCCCACAGGTGACCTCCGATCTGAGGGTAATTAAAGCCAAAAACCAATTGGTTCATGATCGCAGCCAGCGCACCACTCTCTATTGTTTGTCCAGAGAGAGAGAGTGGTAGAGAAACAGACAATGCCGCTGGGAGAGGTATAACAACGACGGCCCAAAGTATGAGGCATTCTAATCAATATTGAGTATCTGGATTAATAAGTCATTGAACTAGATATCATTACGGTACAAGGCAAAGAAGGAGTTTTGCAGGCATTGTCTATGGGCATGATACATTTAGATGATGGCATGACATGACCACGCAACCACCCAAGAAAAGCCTACGAGCACACAACAATAAAAATAAGCGGATGAGACTTTTCTCCCATGCATATGATTAGAGCCTATTTAAAGCTCAATAGTGTAGCGTGTGACAAATTTCCCACAGCATAAATTTTGAGGTAAACAAGTGGTTTGGTATGCATCGACCTCGGGTCTGACTGTCATCTTCAAATTGCACACACACTAGCTTTCCCTCCCCAAGAACAAATAGACTCTTGAAGCACAATTGTTATGATGTAACTTAATCCTCTCAATTCCCTTTAAGTTTAGGTCTAATTAGCCCAATTTTCACAGATGAACAATGTTACCATGAATCATGACCTCTTGGGCGAGTGGCTGTTCAAGGATGGGGAAAAATGGAAAGAGGAGAATAGAACTTCCTATGCACACTTCAAAGTTCATACAACAAGGCCGAGGCCACCAACTATCATTCTAGAATGAAAATTGCAATATTCTGGAGGATTTGTGAAAGGACAGTTTTCATGATATGTCTACAATGGAAGCAATAGAAGAATAACTAGGGCTCACCAAAACTATTGCTTAACTTTCAGCGAATCCTCAATCTGCTGGATCAGTTGATCAGCCGTCAGAGCACCCTCCTGATAATTGAAAATAGCTCAATTAAGATAAGGGTAGATGATTAAAACATCTTAAAACTGTATAAGTTTCAAGCAATTGAACATCAGAAAATTTCACAACCCAATCTTACAGTAAAATTATAAATGAGAATCAACCTAACTTCCGATTAAATAACATTCAAAGACCACAGAATAATGCATAAATCTTAGGTGATGACCATCAGTTATTATCATTTCTGCATTGAGCCGGCAACCATGTCCTTCACAGAAAATTTATAGGGATACCCCCTGCCTATTGCTAAAAGAAGTATCACTTACTGTGCATGGATTGCAGCGACCTAACAACTAGGGAAGCTGTGTTTTCCACGACAGTCAAGCTCTACAAAGGGAAGGCCTTTCATTGATCACTGTTGAAGACTTATGCAGTTTGTGCATATTTATCATCGATTATTATGTAGAAACATTTTGGTGCTTCATCATGGTTTCATTGCTGGTTCCATGTTTTGCGAGAGAGTAATGATGAAGTGGGATGGAGTTCCCTAGTCAAAAACAGTTTAGGAGGAGAAGGGTGTCCACTGATTATAGGTCAATATAGATTCTTCATGCTGCAAGAGGGGCCTTAGTGCCTATATACATTACAAGGGCTGTCTGTGCTCTTTCGGCAAAATGCAAGTACTCTTTCCAGAGTTCACCCTTTATCTTTCACATCATAAAAGATTAAAATTGCCAAAAACACTTGTGACTGCAGGTTTTTGTTCAAATTAGGATATCTAAGGCATCTCATCACAGTATCAAAAACTTTTTATGAGCCTTTACTAACATAATAGTTACAAGAACTTAGCAGATTAAATTTCCAAATGATAGCAAAGGTGAAAAAGATAAAACTTACAAAACGCTCAAAAGGCTTCCCATCTTTAAATATGATAAAGGTAGGTAATGCTTCTATCTTGTATTTATCAGCAATGCTGGGGTACTTCTCAGTATCAATCTTCACAACTTGAATTGTATCTTTAAGTCTAATGCTGACCTCATTAAGGATGGGAACCATAAATTGACAAGGACCACACCTGGGCACAAAAGCTTGAATTATAAGTATTATGCCAATCAAGTTGCTCGAAGATTTATTAGAACAGGTATCATTGATACAAATCTATGGAGGATGTACATTACCAAGTAGCATAAAAATCAACTAATACAGGTTTCTCAGATTTGGCCAATAGATCATCAAAAGAGTTATATGTCTGCTTCTTAGCTTCAACCTGTAAAAAACAAGGGATGCAGGTAAGTGGACGTTTCTAATCTACAAGACAAAGATCAAAGTAATAATGTCACCAAATGGTCCAACAGAGACAAGAGGAAGCACATATACTTCCTTTAACCATATTTATTAAGTCCAAAAGAGGCTACTTATTAAAGAGGAACATAAAGTTTACTCCAACAGATCAAAGGAAGAAGCCAACTCAATAAAGAACATATGCTATTACTAGCGTAAAGGAGTACAAGGAGAGAGAAACACGTTTTATCATTAACAGCAGTAAACAGGATGCAGACAAAAAATAAAGGGAAAAATTGCACGACATATAACAATGGATAAATGCACTTACTGATTAGGAGGAAATATATGAAGATAAAGCTAAGTAGGTCTCTTTCACTCCCACTCTCTTCAATTACATAGAAATAGACTTGGATATTAACATACTGGAATCATCCAGTAGACCAACATATATAAAAACTCCCATCTAGTAGGATAAGGTCTACAGTTGTTTGTCGTTGTTTGTGATGACAAGTACAAAATCAACTCCTGCTAAGAGTTCGTGTGGTATAGGTTAACCCCCAGCCTGCCCTAAAGAAGCTTTACAAAGATGCCATTGTAGGCCTTACTCCTAACTTTTTAAAAGTGTTGTTCATTATAGCTCTATATCACTTTCACCAATATGCTTCAAGATTCAGATGAGATCCTAACATGAGAATGTAAAATTCCTCATACATTAAATGAGCAAACTCCTCATAACACAGCAACTGGTCCGATTTCACCAGTTTGTTTTCTTCTAGACAGATCATTTATAGGTTGCATTGTCCAATGCAAAATGATGAAACCATCAAAATCTGTCTTCTTTGCTTGAGGAGGCAGATATACATTTGTATAAATTATATGAAACAGGTCAATCCAAAGATATGCTCCAAGTAATGACAGAATTTATCTAGTAAAGAAAAAGACATGAGACTGGTGGAAAACAGATGGATGACCCGGCATGACATGGCATTTTTTTTTTATAATAGATGCAGATCGGCCAAGCATGACATGATATTGTCCATGGTCACCTCCTAAAGCACGTTCATTACATTTAGGAAACAATCACTATGGGTTTAGTAGGGAAAACCATGGCAAGTCCAACGCCAGGCAGCACGCAAATAGCGACACCATCTGTGTAGATTGTCAAATCATTCAATTCTTTATTGAAAAATATAGCTAACTAAATGATAAAATAGAATGAAGACGTAACACATAATAATCACCCCGTTAAAATTGAAGTTAAGCAGTCAATATGAAAATTAGCCCAAGTAGAATGACCGCTCGTATGATTTTCCCACCATACCAACACTTATATCGACCCAACAAAGCTCCACTGCACACTAATACCCGATGTCGATGCCGGCAGAACACACCCACCGGAGCATAACAAAACCACAAGCACCGAATGCTTGTAACAAGAGAAGCAAGCCACGGCCAAGCAAAATTAGAGAAAGAGACGTCCGATTCCAGTCAAATATTTCAAACATCAAGTGAGCACCAGACAAGACAGACCCCGCGATCCGGCGAGCACGCGTTCCGCCACAAACTCAGAGCAACGCTGCCAAAAAAAAAAAAAAAAACAACGAATCCCGGAGAGAGGCGTTACCACCAGAGAGAAGCCCCGAGGCCTCGAATTCACCGAGATCCTCCGGCCCCCGCCGCCGAACCCGCGGGCGCCCGCCGGGAGCCGGAGCCGGAGCGGCGACATGGAGGAGGCGGCGGCGGCGGAGGCGGCCGGATTCTCGCCGCTCAAGCGAGGAATCGAAGATGCGGAGAGAGAAATCGCCATGGCAACGAGGGATGCGAACGAAGAACGACCACCACCAGCTCTCCAAATCTCCTTCTTCCCTCTTTTTTTTTTTTTTTTGGATAAATCGAAGAGAAATATCTCCCCCCGGCTGCGTCGTCGTCTTGTCCGCGCGTGGATTCGCGGAGGGAGGGATCTGGGTTTCTCCGATCCTTCGCTCTGGCCACTTTTTATACGTGACCGGGGGAATGTTACGGTGTGACGCCGCGTGACGAGTGGAAATGTCCACCGGGGATCCTCGTCCGCCTGATTGAATTCATCGGACGGTCAGAGATGGATCGCGGTATCAACTTCCGGGATCCGACGGTCCTGATTTTTTTTTTGGTTGGCGAAGTCGGGGGTTGGGGAGTGGGGACCACATCGCGGAGACTGGACGATGCTAGCTAAGGAAAGCCTCCGGTGTTCTTGGAGGCTTTCGGTGATTTTTTTGGTCGCAACTACCCTTCCAAATTTCATTCTGGCTTTTCACGGATTTATATTTAAGTCAACACATTCCATATTTCCATGTGACAATAAATCGAGGGTGAATAATTATTATTATTTTAAATTTTCCATTTAGTTCCCAAGTGGGCAGGAAAATAAATTAGTAATCTATTTCTATGTCTTGCAAAAAGTCAACATGAGAGTTACATCCGGCGTCACTAAAACCTTTGCATCGGAATGAGAATGTGGTAGTCCTATCAATAAAGCAAAAGCTTTGTGAAAAAACACATTCTAAATACCTGAAATATGGTTTGTCGATCAAAATAAAATGTTTTCTTTGTCATTTTGAAGGAAAATCATTGCAGTGAAATGGCCAAGGATATTAAGGTTAGGTATGCTTTTGTTTTTTCATGGGATTTACATCTTCAAATTGTTCGTTGCTTTATTTCTTGTTATTCTTAGCTAGTGTTTTATCTAGGATTTCGATTCTCCCATACTTTTCGTGACCATGATCTCTGATGAAATCAGTACTCGATCACATAGCTAATAGTTTCACTTTACAAGAACCGAATCACGCTCAAAGCGTGCACAATCAAGAGCCTAGCCTAGCTAATTGGCTAACAAATGCTAGCAAAACATGCATTCATCTAATCAAAATTGGCAAACTAACAATACAAGTGGGTCAATAGTCCTGGAAAAGAAAAGGACTGGAAGTAGTTTTAGCACTCCAAGTAGCTACAGTAGCCATCAGAGATAGTTGTACTTCCGTAACGTCCAATATCTTGAACTTGAATTTATACCATCTGTTATAAGTTGAAAGTTATGACAGTACAAGTGTGAAAAAGAAAGAATTAAGCTCTTTTTCTATATATGCCCAGAGATGAGCTTTAAAGCATGATGACAGTTACACTGTAGGATCTCCGCTCTGCACTCTGCAACTCACTAGAAAGGTCATCTCCCCAATCATGGTAATGTGCATGTTCAAATTTAAGGAAATTATAACTCATTCCATGCACAGAAACGCATTCACATATAAATTTTGTAACATAATTTTGACGTTTCCACCTCCGCTGCCTACAGATTAAATCCGTCGATTTACTAGAGCTCAATGAAAATCAGAGTTAAGGGCTAAAACGGTAACAGGGATAGGTCGATGGTTGTCATACACCCAGCTTTAGCTCAAAAAGGAAATACCGTTACATGGTAGTACAAAGTAAAATAACATTAATTCGTGGGAGCCAGAAAAAGAACTCCGAAGCATACCTCGATCACCCGTCGCTTGTCCATGTGAAAGCCAAAAGAACAATGGTTAGTGCAGAAAAGATGGTGGCACAAGGAAACACCCACATGACCCACTTTGACCTTCTGCCAGAACTCTTCTCTTGGCTGCTCAACTCGACCTCCTTGAGCAGCTCTCTCACTCCATCCATGTCAGAGTCCTTGGCAGCTTGAATCAGCCTGCTTTGAATTTTTTCGAGCTTTAAGAGCCGTCTGTCTCTACGTGCATCTTTGGGTGGCCAGATGAAACCTGTCATCTTCCATAGGAGGATACCCACGTAAATGGCAACTATACAGTCTACAGTATAATGGTGACGTTCCCTTATCTCTCTTTGGGCACTGTGCATTACAAGCAGCCATACGAAGACCGAGCTGAGACCCCCATAAGCCTCCTGTAAGGATAATAGATACACAAGCAATCTTCAGAAACTTTTGTCCAAACCAATAGAACATTAAAGGAAAGAAAACAACCGAAAGGATATTTGAAGATACTTGATTTTTATTGCTCAGAACTAAAATGGAGAGAAGGGATCAAATGGGGAGGAACATTTCCCCTGCTCTTGTTGTGTTTATTTTGCAGAAAATGAATGATTTGGAATATGTTTTCTGAAAATGACAGTTTGTGTCACTAAAAAAAAAAAAAATGAATAAAGAAGAAATATTTTCATCGTCCACAAAAATGCATAAACATAAATTATTGCCAATAATGAGAATATTTTTCATTACCTAACTATTTCAAGACAATAATTTTAGCGATAGTTTTTTCAAATCATTCCTTTTCCACCCAAAAAAAAACAAGAAGAAGAAGCCTCTTATAATCTCCAATCACTTGTAAAACTGGAGCAAAAGCGAGGGATGCAGCTGCTTTGCTCTTCAGATTCTCATTTTAACCGTCAACACTCAATTCAGTAAGAAAATCTGAGAAATATTACATTGAAACAGCCGGAGAGATTGTGCTCTTCCAGACATTTTGTTTCTTCTATTTTCCATTACCTCAGCCCACCACCCAAAGAATTCTTTGCCAAGCAAAGAGTTATCTTGAAAGGAAGAGGATTTCTCTGCGAAGAATGCAGAATTGACAACTAGAGTTCAAGGGGGGTACCGTCCAAGCCATAGCTGTAAGTACAGCAACAAGCATGTGGCCACTGTACATGAGGTCATTGCAACCACCTCCAGCTTTCTTCAGCAGACTGAACCATGAAGACCCTTCGGAGACCGTTGGTCGCAAAAAATCGATGAGGAAGCTCATTGCCCCCCAATCAGGCCGGTATTCTCCAAGGTAACTGCCAGTATCAGCTGTCAAACACGGAAAACTATGAGGTTGATTCACATGGGTGAAGGAATTTACTAGTTTGAAACGCAGACTACAACAGTAAATTTCATCCTTAACAAGATTACTTACATGATTTGTAAGTTTTCCATCAAAAATTCCACTTGACTTAAACTCCCGGAATTTAATATTTGTAAGTAATCGGCATTTAATTATTTTGTGAAACAAAAAATGATATGCATGTATAGTGAATCCAATGATATGCTTAAAGCCTATCAAAAGAAAACAATACAAACTATTCATTTGAAATTCAAGAAGTCAAAAATCTAGAGCGAGCAGACAACTGCAGAAAATTGCAATTTCTAATCTGCTTTGGTCAGGGAAGAATATCATCCTAAACTCTCCTATGAGAAAACAAGAGAGCAAGACAGACTATGGCAAACATATGCCATTAAAACATTCAACATACCATATGCTATATCCAAATTTATTATCTTGCGAATAGTATCAGCATCTGAGGCGTATGGTACATAATATTTCTGGGCCCAACGATGAGGATAAGCTGGGACTCTAAACCTAGCATAGGCACACCAGGGCCGAGCAGATGGAAGAATTGTAGAAGCGAAAGTTATAGCCCGAAGAAGTCGACCAATCGCCATGGTGAACATGTACCTAGCCCCTAGTCCAAGACCAGGAGCTTCTACAGAGTTGAACAACACGGAGAAAGCCAGCATCATGAACAGCATCAGGAAATGATGAAGCCCAATAATTGGAGCTCTCAATATATCAACAATTGTCTGAGGAAGTTTTTCATTTGATGCTAGAAGCAGCCACTGGCCAGTGTCAGGAAGAGGAGGTGTATCCCTGTCCAGAACGAATTTTGCATTAAATTTCCTTCTAGTAAAGGTTAAATTCTAACCTTGCAGGTTTACCACAATGGTGTGGGAGACTGAAATCATAGAAATTAAACTGTTGCATCATACATCAATAATATTATGTAATCTCCTGCCTAGATAAAATCGAGGCATCATGATGGAACTTCCATGGCAGAAATAGAGCTATAAATGGAGTTACCATAAACAGAAAGTGAGACTTTTTTTTCTCTTTTACAAACAATGGAGAATGATACTCAACTGCATTCAGTGTCCTCCTCATTGCTGCATCAAACAGATCAATGCATCACATTTCATCACATGGTTTATTCAGTGAAGCAACAGTCATAGTGCTGGCAGTATCTATTCAAGTCATGTAGATGCTTTCTGAGTGTATAGATTTCATGAATTTCTGGAGCCATGCATCGTTAGAGATGTTTCATAATAAGACTTATAATCACATAAGATATTACACTTTGTGGACATTCACCAGAGGCAAAATGTAAATCTTGGAATTTGTTTGATGTATACAAGTCCTGCAATTTCATCTTGAAATCTTTTTTGACAATAAAACGTCACGGCCAAATTAATCATTGTACATTTTCTTTTCGAATTTGAGTAGAGACAGCTAAAGAATATGAAGGACACTGAAAACAACCTTATGGCAAATGGCAGCAGTGTGGCACTTTAGATAGCAATCTCTACTCCAGGTTCAGTATGCCAGAGTAAAATCATGCTGCCTTAGTCCGAATCAAACTTCCGAATGAAAATCGACAAGCACAAATACATGGCATTGGTGAATAATGTTCATGAGGTGGAGTGCATGATACAAAAATCTTTGAGATCATGCATTATAATCCCATCTTGTAGAGTACCACATTAAAATCATCCATGAAATGAAACCATGATAAGATCCAAAAGCCCATGTTTTGGCTTTATCTTTTGATGTTCTAACTTCTAAGGATCACTTTTAATAAGATTTCCCAGTTAAGCTTATTCAACACTCTGAGACATCAAATGGAGTAGAATTAGTTCGCGGAAGAATGTAAATAAAACATAATCACATATGCCCAGCAATCTGGAAACATTTTTTGAGTAGCAAAACCTTAATAAAGCTTGCATATATTGAGATAGATTGCAGGAACGACTCCTCATTTGCATAAGCTCAAGAACATAAAGAGTGCAAGTCCAGACTTTGAATCCCATTTCATCAACACCTTATGGACTTATCCACATAAAAGAGGAAAAGAGTTGAATAATTTCATTAATTGTTCAGAAAAAGTCTCATCATCACGTAGTTTTGCTCATCTGAGTATTGATGGACTCATATAAATCATTCCAAGGCATGCATGCGTGCAAAAAAGGAAAGAGGCCGAGCAAAAATTCTACCTTTGCAATCTTTTCCGAAATTCAATCCCATTCAAAGAGTAAATTTTCCAAGAATCTTGGGTTCATAATTGAATAAACACCCCATATGGAAACATCTGCAGAGAGCAGCAGACACTAGACAGAAAGGTTCCACTCAAGACAGCATTTAATTATAGTAGAAAAAACGTACTAATTAATGACCATGTATCCATAAATAGATTCACTCAAATCTCAAGTTGCAATCATTCATCGAAATCTTCCCAACAAAGTCCATTATTTCCAATCTATCAAAACGACTCGCAATCGCACAAACAACTTCCCCGTCTTCGACATCGCAAGCCGAATTCGCGTTCAGCAACGAGATCGAACTCAACCGCAACCCGAATTCGAGCTCACCGAAGTTCAGATAAACGCAATTCGAGCTAACGGAACTCGGATCCAGGCACAATGGAACTAGAAAAATGGACCGAAGTCATCGACTGAGGTCAGCTAGAATCACCTGTGCCAGTCCAAGCCGAGCACGGCGGTGACGGAGCGCACGGAGAGAGCCTCGAAGAGGAGGGCCAGGAGCATGAACACCATGGAGGCGACGAAAGGCAGAGCGGAGCGGAACTCGGCCGACCAGTGCCGGTAGTAGGGGACGCGGGAGACGGCGACGAAAGCGAGCACCGACCAGAGCGCCGGCTGGAGGCGGGCGTGCCACGCCGGGGACAGGCGGCGGAGGTAGTCGACGGCGACGTAGGACATGGCGGCCACGCCGAGGCCGCCGGATCGCGGCGGCGCCCGCCATCGCATGGCGGCGCCGATGGTGTTGGACAAACAGCGAGCTCCGATCCAGTAATAGTGGTAATGGCTGAACACTCCGCTGCTCCTTCGCTCGTCCTAGAAAGACTTTACTAATGCTTTGTCGAACTTTCATAAATTTTCGATTTCTTATTTTTTTCAACTTTTCGAGACTTAAAGTTTCCTTTTGGGTTAGTTCACTTAATTATGTTTTATGCTTTTAATGTTGTTGACACGTGTAAATTAGACTTTTTAAATAGAAAAACAGAAATATACCCATTTTATTGTTAACTAGCAATTAGATTTGAAATCGAATAGAGTAATCACGTAGACAATTCTTTAAATCAACTCGGTTTGATTTGACTAATAGATAAATCAATTATAAACTTGATTTAAGATCCAACTCGAAGTCAAATTTGTAAAGTCTAACTATTCACTATAAGATCTCACTCTTTCACTCTAAAAATATTCTCATTGTGGCTTTGAGTGATGATATTGCTAAAAAAAAATAACCTTTAAAACAAATAAGGGAAATCCTCTTATATTCAAACAAATAGATTCCCTTCAAAATTTACTAAATTCATATCTACATGTGGTTTGAATAGGTTTGTCTTATAATACAAATATAAATTCCACAATTTTCTTGTCAGCAGTTAATTATATCATGTAATAATGTTTTAGGAAATCTTTTCTTTAAAATTTGCTTGATGATAATGAATGTTAAGAATTTTTAACATGCTTAACTCTATCATGCTGTTAGTTTTTTTTAAAATATCTATTAAAACAAGAACGACATGTTAATAAATGACATTGGATGATTAGATCCACCGAAGACAATGAAAAGTTGAAAACTAAGCGGTTAAAATTACCTGATTATGACATAATGACCTATACTAGAGTTATAATTAAATCAAATGCATTCGTTAAAACTAGCATATACTTCTTTCCATTTTTTTTACTTGTGCTTAGACTATTTTCAGAATTTTAGTACACTATATGTATAGACACACACAAAACTCATTAACACAATAACTAGTTGGCTCTCTGTCAAATATGGAAAAAAGGGTCGCTAGTTTTGTCCCAAATGGGGAAAAAAAACTAAAAGAAGAAGAAGAAGAAACCAAACAAAAAGAAGAAAATAAAGGCAAGATTTAAGCTTAAATCAAGAATTGATCCCACATTAGACATTAGAGTCTTCATCGTGCAATCAAATTGTAATTGGGAAATTTTACTTCCAATAGCACCCTAAAGTGGGACCCATAATTTGATAAATTCAAAATGATAGAAGTATCTTCCATCGTATTTGGGATTGAAAATGCGCTAGCCTTTTCTATATTTATGAATATAGTTATTCAAGTAGTCTCGCGAACATCTCAAATGAAGCGCTCGTGAACATACTTTTGTCCTGAGACCCGTTAATTAATGGCCATAATGAATAAACCAACCTTATCATTCATACATCTGCACTTGTCTTTTGTTTCCTATGATGGAATCATGGGATCCTTCCCCAGTAGTCTTTCCATTAGTTATAGATATGGACCCTGTTAATCACGGACTGTTAACAGCTAAACGCGTCACCGTGAGGAAACTCATGTGAATTCAGTTGGTTGTCGAGAAAGATAACAGATTATCAGTTGCGAGACATGAAGCCTCGTTCGAATTAGTAGTAATGTTTCGCAGAAATTCATTGCTCAATTCAGGAACGGTGGCATTCTCCAGCAGGAATTATCATCCAAACAGAAGAAGAGGTTCTTATTGCTAATGTCACTGCTCATATTCATAGTGATCAGGATCATGAGACATATCCTTGGGATTCTTACAAGACAATAGTCTTCACATCGATTTAGTTATCGGGCAGGACTTATTCGCAAGCCAAGTTTCGCAGATTGCCCGGCAAAGTTCGTCGCTCCTTCACTTCTTGTAGATTTTGATGTCTCTCCACCTCGATTCCATGTAGTAGCTTATGTTAGTCGGCGCCGCATACACTCCGCACTTGAAGTACAGATCGCCCGGCCCTTTGTCGGCCACCTGGAACACTTGATTCCCGTCGAGAAACACGGTCACTTTCCCTCCATCGACGTCGTGGATTATGTTAAGCCTGAACCACCTGTCGTAAAGGCCGGTGGCAATAAGGTTCCCACTGTAGTACCGCATGTCCCCATCATAGATCCTCAGGATGATGGTAGTAGCTCCGTGAGCTGCGCCATGTATTTGGGCTATCGTAGAGCCGGATGTCCCATTGGGCACGAAACCGTGCCCTTCGAATTGCCAGACTCCAGATGAGTAGTCTAGACCCTGCCAAATGTGTAACCTGGGAGCTTACAAAGATGTGGTATGAAATCGAGGAGGGAACAGAGAAATCCAGACAGGATTAGAAAAGATTCTGCTAATCCGATCAGTTTCTGGTTCAGTCAATCACTACCACAACGATGAACCTTAGGAGGGTTTGAGAATTACTTTGATCCGAACTTCGGTGCGTGGTTGAGTGTGACTGCTTGGATCGTGGGGCTTGTCGTCGGCGTAGACCCACAACTTGCGCACCCCGTCAACAAAGCTGTAGCGCTCATCCAGTGGAATGTTGTAAGGCTTCTGCAGCTCGAAGTTTGCATCTGTCAACGGTACCTCAGTGAAACCGTCCGTAGGATCAGCAGAACAGAACAGATTGGATTTCGAATAATGACTCGAGACCAGGACGACAAAGAACAACAGTACATGGCTAAAAGGAATTTCCATTTTTCTTTCTTGTCAGTCTTGAGAAATTGTTGAGGAACTAGTGAAGGCAAAGCTTCTATAAGTAGGGACGGCATAAACAATGTAGGAACCAGATGATTTTTTAATTTTAACACAACAGGGCAGATCCTTTGGTCATCTTTCCTTGGACAGACATGCTTGTCCTTTTGACAATCTGAACGACCTTGTCTCACCTATGTAATCTAATGTGTATATACAGGTGATTCCTAGGTTCTGAGAAAGTGTATGACCGTCCAATTATATCAATGCAAAAGGGTTGAATGATGCTCCATCACTAGGTCCTTAACAGCTTTCTTGCTGGTTGGGCGGTAAGGGGGTTAATAGTTTTAGATCTCTCCGATCCCGTTCTTGATCTAATGTGGAGATCAGATATGTTCATTATACCTGTCATGACTTGTTTAGGATTGTTCAATTCATAGGGCGACTGGAGCATTACAGGAGGGACTATGGCAAATCCAGGTATTTGGAGTTACGAAGGCATGGCCGATGCACCTATCCTGTTTTCTAGTTTGTACTTCTTGGTAGCTGCCTGGCATTGGTTGTATTGGGATTTAGAAATATTTTATGATGAGCGTACATAAAAACCTTCTTTAGATTTATTAAATCCCTTGATTGGAAGTTAAGGGATACGCAGATATTACAAATGATTAATTGATCTCTTTTTCTACGTCTGGAGGTCTCTCGGATTGCCCAAATCCCACGAGTAAATAGAAAGTTAGATCTGCGTGCTCCATCTATCCTCCTAAGGAGAGGTTTGGTTTGGAACCGGTAGCAGGTTTAGTCTGTTAATTATTGTTTATGGATTCGAACAATGGCAGATATGTCGTGGATTCTTTCCGAGGGTAGGTGTTCTTGCACTCCATTACATTGACATTTGTCATAAACAATGCTTCCCTGATATCTTGGCCTAACAAATGCAAACTTGATTTCTGTCTTTTCTATCATAAAGTGACAAATGACAATATCGTGCCGAATATGCACTTTGAGGTCCATTGCAAGTTGTTTTCATCGCCTCAGCACATCGCTTTCACACCGCATCGAATACTTCACGGTGCCGTTTCATCATGGTCATCTTCATCAATTTCATCCATCCGTGTTTGTGGGGGTTTAGACACAAGTTCATTAAAATACATCAAATTACAAGCTTAGAGAGTTTTGTTCATTTTTGGTACAGCTAAGTATGCCACTGTTTCATTTACATCGAGCAGTAACACAAAATTCTCCAAAATCTGGAGAAGGCCGAAATGAATCTTCTTAGTTCACGCATTCTGCTGTAAGTTCATGCCGAGAATCCAATGATCACAGGGAGACGCGCTTGGCATTGTTTCCTTCTGTTTTCTTGTTCAGTAAGTCTGATCACGCCGATTAAAGTCTCTGCGTGCTAATCGAGTACCATTAGAATGTGGCTCTTTCCTCTTTGATGGAACTCTCAGTTCTGGATTCCGAACACTTGGAATCGTCTCCTTCTGTTTTCTTGTTCAGCAAGTCTGATTACACCGATTAAAGTTTCTGTGTGCTAATCGGGTACCGTTAGAATTTGGCTCTTCTCTACTTTTGATGGAACTCCCAGTTCTAGATTCCGAAAGAACCGGATAATTTACAGCTCAACAGTCGGACATTTCAGATGACTGGGGGCACGCAGAACATACACGAAGGCCAACTATGAATGTTACTAGAATGTAAATAAACTATGGGGTAAGTCAATGATTCTTGAGTGATCCCATCATTAACTATGCTAGCTGATCTACAAGAAGCAGATGAAAAATCATAGTCACAACATGATCTTCTGTCAAATTTCTCAGCTACCTCCTATCTTCACTTTCCATTAAAGGATCGATCCGCTTGATCCGTCAATTCTTATATATAAAAATAAAATAAAATGAAATAAATCTAACTGAAACCATAGGAGAGATCTAAAAATGGAAATGTAGATTTAGCATGGAGAGATCATGCCACTTTCTGTTTGGCTGAACAAGATGGGGGACGAGGGTGCTAATAAATTTGTGAGCAAGTTGATTAGCACATGCATAGAGGCTCATCAATGGAGCTGGTGTCTCGAATGCGGAGTGACAGAGAAAGAAGCTCCGGGAATTCGTCTTTGAGAGCTATTGGCGGCCGACAAGTCCTGTTGCTTGGCATGTCTTTTCCTAATTCAACGTGTTTAGACCACCAACAGCTAACTGTATATTCAACCCAAGCTTCATACTTTGAATTACCGCAATTTCTAGCACTTTTCTGCAATAAGGTGACTTCCCAGGTCCCTTGTTTTGCATATCATAGCCTTAATCACCTCACATGAGAAGGCAGCTTTGGATGCAACATCCTAGAGTTCTCTCTGGTAGAAAGCTTTTGATTTATTAATCAGTTAACAGGCATTAACTCAAAGCCAAGCGGCGCAAAACCAAAACAACCACCTAACAGATAACAAGATGAAGAGGTTTTCAAGTGAGTAAATTTTGGGAACACTATGAACTTTTATTTAGTTCATTGTGACCCTGCTGACTTTCTTTGCTAGCCAAATTGCCCTTTTAAGTACTCTCTCATTTCTTGTATATTTTGATGTCCTTCCACCTCGATTCCATGTAATAGCTCACGTTCGGGGGCGCGGCATACACTCCACACTTGAAGTACAAGTCGCCGGGGCCACGATCTTGCGTCACGAGCTTTAGAGTCCCATCAAGGTAAACCTCCACGATGCCTTGATCCCTGTTGTGGATCACGTTCACCCTGAACCACTTGTCGTAAAGATTGGTCGTGATCAGATCGCGAAGGTAGTATCGTACATCACCTTCATACATCCTTAGTATCAGAGTAGTGGCGTGCCTCATGCCGCCATGGATCTGCAGTATGATGGCTCCGGAGGTCCCATTCGGCACGAAACCATAGCCCTCAAATTGCCATACCCCAGATGAGTAGTCAAGCCCCTGTGAGAAAGTACGTTAGGATCAAGTCGATGACAAATCTTGATGTGAGTTTCTGAAGCCAGACCGACTAGAACTCCCAACACCATAGTGTAGGTATCCGCATCAGGAAAGGAAAATTCAAAGTTCTTAAATGGAGGGATCGCGAGAGTACTCTTATGCGAATTCCGTCCGCAGCATGGTCTTACTGTCGGATTCGTGCGGTCTATCATCTGCATAGACCCAAAGCCTCCTAATTCCATCTGTGAAACTATACCTCTCCTCCAGCAGTTTGTCATACGGTTTCTGTATCTCGAAGTTCGACTCAGTCAGCGGCACGATGGTGAACCCATCAATGGGATCGGCGCAGACACAATCTATCTCAATGATATAAAAGAGGATGAGGCACAGGATCAGATGTGAAGGACGCATCTTCTTCAGTTCTTGATCCTGTGAAGTTACAAGGAAAAGCTGAGCTATGTACTGCTAAGATTATCAAATCCACCAATCAGAGCTAACACAAATTAAGCCTAGAACTTTTTTCTGTACCAGTGTCAGCGTCTTGTTGCTCCAATTAGAAAGCTTGTACGTAGCCCCTAACACCAAGAAGAGGTCGAATGCTTGGTGCAGATTGAAGCTCCGGTTCTGTCACGAAGAAAATCAGAGAGCCTGCGGTAAATAGCTAAGAGAGAAGAAGGAAGAGTGGAGAAATAGTGAGGAGAAGTAGAGAGAAAAAAAAGAGCTCGCGAAAGCCGACGAGGGGCTCTTGGTTTCTATGTTCATAAATCGTACATAACCATAATGTTTATATGTATGTAAAAAGAAATAAAACCCAGAAAATAAAACTGACACCAATCAAGTTACATAACAATTTTAACGGTTGCCAATCGAGGACGACAAAGTTTGATGTGTCACTCAACTAAATTATGTGCAGAAAGCTCCAAACTTTGTTGAATAAAAGACTTTCTTCCTGGATTGAAGGCCATGTCTCCCTTCTCGTGTTTTTGTCAGTTTGGAATTTGGTGATGGCATGAAGACTCTTATGCTTACGTTGAATCGGAATAAATACGTTAGGAGTGCTATAACTTTTATACAATGCTCATTTAAACATTATAATTTTTTTTTTGTTTACTTGAATGTCACAATTTTAAAAAATCGATTACTTAAGTGCCATTGGCAATTTGCCTCACTAGAAAAACCAACCCGACTCTAATTTATAATACATCACCCGACATACACAGAAAGTTGGAGTGAGCACTTAAGAAGACAAATATGTTGCTTGATTATTTGATTGAAGAACGGCAAAAGTTCTAACAATTTCACGAATAACCATTTCAGTGCCATAAATTTTTAGAAGTAACCCTTAAGTGATGAGAGAGAGAGTTCGAAAATGACATCGTTTGAGGAAGAGAGAATCTGAAAATGACGTAATCTAATTGTGAAAGATTTTAAGGAAGCAGGAAGAAATGATGACGTTTGTTGTACTCTTGTCATGCTGGACAAAAATTTCCACACTGAATTTCAGTTTATTTTTAAAAATTCCACATCGGAATGGAAAATTAAGAAACGAATCCACGTAGGCTGATTTACCAAAAATGACCCTCAAGTAATCAATTTTATACCGATGTGTCATTTAAGTAAACAAAAAAAATTTATAACATTCAAGTAAACATCGTACGAAAGTTATAACACTTTTTCATGTTAAATCAACATCTACTCTAAAAGTTTTTGGAAATGAGAGAGCTTTGAATTATACGGTATCATCTTATATCATCAATTTTTTTCTTTTTGACATATCATTTTACATTAACTTTGTCTCGTGAAAAAAACCCATCTCATTGAAACCTAATATGTTAACCAAAAATCTCAATTTTTATACTATATTGGATCTTATTAACGGGTGCCTTAAGAGTACAAACTAAGACACTACAAATAATTAATATGTTTATGTCTCCAAAGCATAATTTATGACCTTTTGTGACAGCCCAGGCAACGGTGCGCAGGGAGGAGGGATGGCAATGCGTTCGCGCCTCGGTCTCCGGATGTGCGCAGGAAGGGAGCGCGTCTCTTGTCCCACATCGCCCAGGAAGGAAGTCATGAGTTAGCTTATAAGGCTTGGGTCCCCCTAACTATATATACGCGTTTTCTTAGGGTAGTATGTAGCCTTAGTGTCCAAAGCGGACAATATGTGTACAGTGGAGACCTCGTAAACGAGCCCTTCAAGGGCACTCTTTGCCATTCTCGTTTTACATTTAATGAAGCGAAAACGAGCAGTGATTTGCAAAAGTAACTAATAGCTTATTTTACAGATAAACTGAAAATACGCATGACAACTTGGTCTCTTCTGCTAGAGCGAGGTAAAGAATCAAGCCAATCCAGTCAAACCCCGTTGAAGACAAGCTCGATGGATTGCATAAAACGGTAAAAGAACCAATGCCCCCCGATAAGTAATCCTAATAGACCATATATCCAATCTCCGACGACCATGAACTTTCATTCATTCTGTACAAGAAGCCAGGAATTAATCTTAAAATGATCTCACGTTGTCATTTCCTTTACTTCCAAATCCTTCGCTCGCTTTGTTGTTGCGAGACACAGAAACCAGTACTCTTCAAGCTCGTCCACTCGCTCCTGAAATGCGATGTTCCTCGTCCTGAGCTCGTTCGCCAATGGCTCAGAAGTCTTTCCGTCCCTTCTTGACAAACATAGATGAACCATGGCTTCGTTATGCTTGATCTCGTCACCAAGTCGCGATACTAGCTGTATCCATAATGTAGGGGTGTAAATGGTTCGGTTCGGATGGGTTTTTTTGAAAAACCAAACCGAACCGGATCGATAAGGAAATTTATGTCCCTTTAGCCGTGATATCCATTTGTTCTTCGACTTTCTTCAGAACCCGAGTCCAAGCAAATCCGAATGAGTTGGACATTCTTTTCATTCTTATCTAGTAGTTTCCGAGCACAATATATATATCTGTGTACACACACACAAAACTCATTAACACAATATCTAGTTGGCTATCTGTCATAAAAGCTATTTTTCTTTGGAAAAGAGTTTCACCAGTTTCGTCTCAAATGGAAAAAAAAAAAAAAAGAAACCAAAGAAAAAAGGCGAGATTCAAGCTTGTACCAAGAGTGGGCCCCACATTAGACCATAGTCTTTGTTGTGCGAGTAGTAATTGAAAATTTTCACTTCCAACAGCATGCTATAATGTGACAAATTCAAGACATAGATGTGTCTCCAGTCGTATTTGAGATTGAATAAGCTCACGAGTCTTTAAATAGTCTCGTGAGCATCCCGAATGAAGTACTTTTGAACATGCTACTTAGGACCTGTTATCATTCATATTTCTGCAATAGTATTTTGTTCACTACAATGGAATCATGAGATCCTTCCCCAGTAGTCTTTCAATTAGTTATAGATATGGACTCCGTTGATCACCGATTGTTAACAACTAAAAGTGTTGCGCAAGGGATTCATATATAACTTATGTGGATTCAGCTGGTTGTTGAGAAAGATAACAGAAAATCAGTTAGAAAGACGCCAAGCCCCAGTCAAATCATAAGGCAGTGTGTTCCAACCCTACCCGAACTGACTCGAAAAGCATAATACCCGAAGCAATAATTCGGGTCGAGTCGGGTCGGGTTTTGAGTTTGCGTTTGCCCCCTCTTCCCCCTTTTCCTCTCTTCACCTCTTCTTTATCGCCCAATGAGTTTTAGGCTAAAACTCGTGTATGGAGCGCCAGCTAACATAAACTCGTTGCCTTTCACTTCTTGTAGATTTTGATGTCTCTCCACCTCGATTCCATGTAGTAGCTTATGTTAGCTGGCGCCCCATGCACTCCACACTTGAAGTGCAGATCGCCTGGCCCTTTGTCGGCCACCTGGAACACTTGGTTCCTGTCAAGAAACACGGTCACTTTCCCTCCATCGACGTCGTGGATTATGTTAAGCCTGTATCACTTGTGGTAAAGGCCGGTGGTGATAAGGTTCCCACTGTAGTACCGCAAGTCCTCGTTGTAAATCCTCAGTATCTGGGCTATCATAGTGCCGGATGTCCCATTGGGCACGATACAATGCCCTTAGAATTGCCAGACTCCAGATGAGTAGTCTAGACCCTGCCAAATATGTAACCTTGGACCTTACAAAGATGTACAAAATCGAGGAGGGAACAGAGAAATCGAGACAGAATTGGAAAAGATTCTGCCAATTCGATCAGTTTCTTATTCAATCAATCACTACCACGACGATGAACCGTGGGGGGGGGCGGGATTTGAGAATTACTTTGATCTGAACTTTGATGCATGGTTGAGTGTGACTGCTTGGAACGTGGGGCTTGTCGTCAGCATAGAACCACATCTTGCGCAACCCGTCCACAAAACTGTAGCGCCCCTCCAGTGGGATGTCGTAAGGCTTTTGCAGCTTGAAGTTTGCATTTGTCAACTTTACCTCAGTAAAACCATCTGTAGGATCAGCAGAACAGAACATTATGTATTTTGGATTATGACTCGCAACCGGGACGACAAAGAACAACAGAACATGGCTACAAGGAATCTCCATCTTAGTTTCTTGTCTGTCTTGAGAAATTGTTGAGGAACTAGTGAAGGCAAAGCTTCTATATGTAGGGACAACATAAACAATGCAGGAACCAGATATGATTTTCTAATCTTGACACGACAGAGCATATCCTTTGGTCTTCTTTCCTTGGACGGACATACTTGTCCTGTTGACAATTTGACTGACCTTGTCTCATCTATGTAATCTTGTGCATAGACAAGTGATTCCTAGTTCAACGGTTGATAATTGAGGATGACAAAGTTTGCTGTGTCGCTCACCTAAATTATATTCAGAAAGCTCCAGACATTTGTTGAAGAAAAGACTTTCCTTCCTGGATTAAAGGCCATGCCCTTTTCGTGATTTTATCAGATTGGAATCAAATATTAGAGATGGCATGAAGACTCTTATGCTCATATTGAATCAGTATCTACTCTATAAGTATTTGGAAAGGAGAGAGCTTTGGATTATATTGGAAAGGCGTGCTGGTTAGGGTTACCGATTGGGCTGTGGTTAGAACAATAGAGGGGATGATAATTAACTCCGAGGTGATTGTATTCATGTCGTTCCTTGAGCATTCATCATCACTAAGCATCGAATGCTCTTCGCACTATGTGGTTCCTTGCTTTGATTTGCTGGATCCAAGTGAGAGGGTCTATGCATATACTCGAGGCCGCAGTGATCAAATCAAAGCACCACAGTATATGAGATGTTCTTTCATGGGAGTGCAGTGAAGAGGGCACTTGATGAGCATTCGCAAGAAATTGTCCTTTTGTCATACAAATAGATGAAAGATTAGTTCGGAATGCATTAAGGTACTCTTCATTGACGTCTATGCTTTTCCGAGCATCCTTTAGTTCTTCTCTATCTGAAGCATCTGCAAAATGCATTGACAGGTCTGCATCATGTTGCCGTAGACGAGGTAAGACTTGATTAATTCTAACAAACACAAGCTTATTATTAAAGTCATTTTGTTATTGTGCAGGCTTATTCTAATAGATTACGCCAATCGCATCTCAAAGAATGGAGCAAACCATCACAAACCATAAGTTACTGTACTGATTTTTTTGGTGCTCGGTTTCGACCCAACCCATATTGCGATTCGATTCGGTCCACAGACGACTTCATCTATAGCACGAGTTTATATCCATTGTCTTTGGTGGAAATACAAAGATGAGGGTCAACCTTGGATTAGAGAGTTAACTTCACTCCTTAAAATCAACCATTTTCAGCACTTGAATGAACTGAGAATCATCAAAAGCAAGCATAAGTATATTATACCTTCGAAATCAAGTGTATACGCTATATTTGCCGAAAAGTGACATACTTTTAATGTTCATGCTAAGAGATTAATGCTTGGGACTTTATTTAGATTGTTACAACAATTTTTTTCTTTTTATATTTGCTAGGCAAAAGGCTAGGAAGGGCGACCAGTATCAACAACCCCTTAAAGGTAATTTTGCATAATGACGAATCACTAATGTCCATGGCCGTGACACTTGAAATGCCTCTTCCATCTAATTTTATATGGAGCTCTTTATCGTACTCCATAAGTTTCTCCTATTCTTAGGAAGAAATACACCAGAAATGCCTTAACTTATGTACAACGCTCACTATAGTGCCACAATTTTTTGTCGAATTACTTAAGTGCCACTTTTAAAAAAAAAAAAAAATTGATCACTTAAGTGCCAACTCGAATTTGAGTCAACAAAAATCTAACGTGATAATATTTTAATGATTTATCAATCCTATGTGGCTTGCTAACGTGCTCAATCAACATATAATCTCTAAATGATGTCATATAGCAAGTTAAAAAAATGATCGCTTTAATGTCAATTTTAATGAAAAAGTGATCATTTCAATGCCAAAAAACCCCCTAAATGACGTCGTGTAGCAAGTTAGGAAGTAATCATTTTAGTGCCAGTTGTTATAGGAAAAATGATCACTTCAATACCAATTATTATTAAAAAGTGATCGCTTCAGTGCCAATCTTAATGAAAAAGTGATTACTTCAGTGCTAAAAAATGCACATCAGATAAGATTTTAAATTATAAAAGCTAAGTAATTTCTCTCGCCAGAATTTTTCACAATGAGACACTTAAGTGATCGTTTTTGTCCAATTTTGGCACTTAAGTAAGCCGGCGAAAAATTGTGGCATTAAAGTGAGCATTGTACATAAGTTGAGACACTTTTGGTGTACTTCTCCTCCTATTCTTACTCTTGTTGTGAAGAGCCTATTTCATAATACTCTTGAGAATAACCAATTTCGTTCTTTTGTTCCTCGGAACAAAAAAAGAAAAGAAATCTATTTTATAAATTTTTTATTCTTGGAAATAGATTTGGAATCAAATCAAGAAGCGAAAAAAATAGCTTCTTGTTTTCCGGAACAATTTCAAGAATTAAGCCCAACTTTTTCTTTTTTCTTTTCTTTTCTTCTTTCCTCCTTCTCTCTTATTCCTCTTCCTCCAAACTAGATCGGCTGGAGATTTGGCAAGCTCGCCGATGGCTCGCCTGGCCAAGGCAAGCCTCAACCTTGCCCAGGCAGCGCGGGGTCAGCCTTGCCAGTGACTAAGCGAGGTTGACCTCGCTAGGTTCGGAGCAAGACTAGGTTGACCTCGCACCGCCTAGGTGAGGTTGAGCCTCACTAGTGGCCTAGTGAGCCAAGGCTTGCCGTGGCTAGGTGAGCTCACCGAACCTCACCCAACCAGTCATTGGCCACCACTGCGGTCTGCAACCGGCCACAAAGAAGAAGGAAGGAGAAGAGAAAAAGAAAAAAAAAAGAAAAAAGAGAAAAATATAATAAAAGTATCTAAAAATTAAAAGAAACAAAAAAATTTAAGAATCTTGCCAAATGCATTTCTATCCCAAGAATAAAAATTTTATATAGTTACCAAGCGTCTTTAAAAACTCAAAAATTATTCTCGGGAACAGAATAAATAAATATCATTTTTTAGCAAAAATTATTCTCGAGAATATAATGATTACCAAACGTGCCCCAAACATCATCATCGACTTGAAAGTACAAACATCATCATTCCTATCTCGCTGGATTCTCTAAGTAGTTGAGTACCCACTCCATTTGTCTTTGAAGATTCTCTATGGTAAAGTCTTGCCTTTCGTTATGCACTTTCTCCAAAGTCAAGCCTCTTAGAACTAGATCATTCATTTGAAGTATGAGTCTAACAACAGAAAGGAATAACTCAAAACAAGTTCAACCTTGAGCTATGATACCAATTTTATGCGTGTGCGGGTGAGTGATTTCAGAAATAAGGACTATTAAGGTTAAGTGTATGGATAGGTGTGTTAAGTGATTATGAAATGATGCGTAATGGATGAAGGATGTGGGAAGGTTCACCACCAAAGCATAAAAGCGCAAGCCACCAACCAAGGATAAAGAACCAGGATAGTGGCAGCTCACCACCAAGGCATAAAGAATTACTCCAAAAGCAAAAAATAAATAATGTCTGATTCACCATGAATGATAGTTGGATAAAAAAACAGATAAACATTCACTCATGTAGAGGAATTTTCATCTACACATTAAATCTGTGTTACATTTGAGAACTCTCCTCTAATTATAGAGGGACTAAGACATAGGAAATAGACAAATATCAAAGAGACATGGGGACTCCTGGAATATTAAAGACATAGGAACTAGAAAGCAATTAAAGTCCTAGGAACTAGAAAACTCGATAAAGATTTAGGAACAAGGAAATGCATTAATGACATAGAGACTTGAAACCTTGACTCTTCAACCTTGTGGTTCATCTTCCAAAATTCATCCACCAGCTTGATCATAAAATAACCATTTTGGGAGATCAACAAATATCTAAGGAAATTGCTCATAATTGATTTTCATCGATATCTTTTTTGATTAGCTATGAAATCAACAATTAGTCTGGTCAATCAATATTTTAATACTTGATCGGCAGGGGAAGAATCGACAACTCCTTAATCAGTAGCTTGGTGGTCAATTGGTCACCATGAAATTAATAGCTCTTTTGCTCAATCGATATCTTCAACTTGAACCCATCAAGTTAGATTGTCGTCGAAATTGGCATTTTGCTTCCAAACATGGAAATAAGTCTGATTAATCGACGAAATCTGAGTTGAGCTCGTGAGTTGATCAATAGAGCTCGATACTCCCACATCCGCTTAGGAACAAAGATATTGAAAGAAAAGACCAAGCAAGATAAATTTTTCATTAGAACAGTGAAACTATGGTTACATGCTGTCTGCAGAATCTCTCACTTCCTTTTGGAATATCGTCATGTCTAGCTCTAAACAACTATTATCAAACACTAACTGGTTCTTAGCACGTCGATGTTCGGCCAACTCTTTGTTTAGTCGATACTGCTCGTCAAAAATTTCAAGATGACTTTCCAGAGTTCTGTCTGCCTGAATTATCTGGGCAGCCTTGAGTCTGCGTCGGCGTCGGACGTCGATAAGTTGTCTCTCTAACGCATCCAGTTGTCTCTCCAACTTGGTTTCCTCAGCAGCAAGGTCATTCTGTTCATCGACCAACACTTGTAGGGTATGCCGACTATCTTTCAAAGTTTGGTCAAATCTCTTGATAAAATCGTCAGAATGTTGATAGTCTTTCTCCAAGTCTGCCAAGGCAGCGATCCTTTCGCGGTTCTGTCGATAAGTATCTATTCCACGAAGAAATTTAGTCAGAAAGTCTTCGCAACGTTTTCTGAATTCAGGGGGCTTCGAGAATCGGATATCACCACCACATAATTCCCCCAATAAGGCTTTAGCCCTTTCAGTAGTGGCGGGATTGGCTGCAATTAACGGATATCCGCCCTTGGACAGTTCAAGAAACTCAGCCCATTTGTGCTTGACCACGTCGTCGGTAATGACAAGTATCGATGAAGACTCAGGGGGGACAATGTCAAAACTAACAGCTTTAGAACGTAAGACTTTCAGAGAACTAAAATAAAAAAATAAAAAAAACAAAAATGAATAAACTATTAACAAATATAAGGCTTTCGCAGACCTCTCCAGGGTAAGCCTAGCATTAACGACGGGGCCAAGTATTTTTTCACCATCAGTTTGGCTGATTGGTTGCAACATCGAAGAAGGTAATGGTGAATGTCCAGGGGACGGCAGAACTGGATTAACAGGAGTGGGTACCGCTCGAGATTTTTGGGCATCAACGTTAGCAGGCTCATCGACATTGTCATTTTGATTTGCTGGAGAAGATCTTGAACCGGTTGCCTGACCTTTTTGTGACGGTGAGACAAGAAATGAGACATCGTCTAGTAAAAAGGAAATGCGATGCAAGCAAATGCTATCAACAAGGACGAGTCAGAACACATAAGATGAAGTCAATACCTTGTTCCGATGCTGGAAGCAGCAAAGGAATAGGAGCTTCAAGTGATGAAGCCTGTGTAAAGGCATTAGTGACCATTTCCAATTGGCTTCGATCATCCGCGCCAGCAATAGTAGATGTGCCTACCGACGGACTTCCGTTCATCGCGTTTGAGGAGGACAAAGGCTGCAACCATCGTCAGCAATGGGGACGACAGCATTAGAAACAGGAGGTTTGTCAACGAGGACAGTACCTTACGCATAGTATCCCTAGTAATATTATTCAATTCAATAGGACAAATGATTTTCCGGAGTGTGGAGGCACAAGCTGGAAAAAGAAGCCAAAAACCACTCATAACCCAAGGTACGTACGAAGCAAGATGACAATTGGGTATAGTAAATATTAATAAAATGTACTTACATATAGTGTCCCTAGTAACACTATTCAACCTGAGTGGGAAGGCACAGGCGATAAAAAGAAGCCAAAAACCACTCATAATCCAAGGTACATACAAAGCAAGATGAGAAGAAATACCATAACCTAACACGAAGACCAATTTATGTAGTGCGACATACTTTAGGCAGCTTGGGTCTTACCCATGGAGACTCACGTACGATTCACTTACCATTCTTTCTTTATTTTTTTTCCATTTTAATTTAAGCTATTCACCGTTAAGAAATGGACACGAAGTGTGGACCTAAACACACTTTGACCAAATAATCCGGATATACATCCATCAAGATATATACTCATGAAATATGATTTGTCACCCATCAAATAACTATTTTTCACGAGATAATTATAAAAAAAAAAATTCATAAACCTATTATACATATATTAATTCAATTTTAAACATTTTTTATTGTGTTGATTTAATCTTAAATCTTTTAACAATTTGTTTGTATAATTCTTTTCAATCAACTTTAGTCGGAAATCGCTGACGTGACAATTCAGCGGTTCAATCAACACTGACCATTTTTCATAGCACGATTGATGATGTGTCATGGCCAAACCAAATCTAAATAATCTTGCATAATTTTCTGAATTTTTCTTTTTTTTTTCTTTTCTTTACTTTTTTTTTTGTGCTCCCTGTTCATCATCTTATTTAACCCACTCTCAAGCTTTCCTCCCCAGTCTCTAAGAAAAGTTTCGCTTCTCAATTAAATCAGACTCAATATTGGATCTAGTTGCATCAAACAATTTTCCCAATTCTTTCCCACGTGCTTTACAAAGCTTACGTCACCAAATGAAATTCAAACGCGTGATTCGCGGAAGATCGGTAAAAGTCAAGAGACATAATAAAAACCAGCGCGTTCTTTTTCATCACCATGCTGGATGCCGTACCTGAGGCCGATGTGATTGGAGATGTAAGGTGTCTGAGGAATCCTCCTGACTCCAACAAGAAGCATCAACGGGAGGGGCAGGGAACTCAAGAGAAGCGTCCTCAGTGACTCTGCCTGCGACTGGGAGAGCTCCGGGGGAGATCCCACCTGCCGGCACAAAGACGGAGGGCGATGAAGAAGAAGGCAGGGAAAACTGAGAGGAAGCATCGTCATTCTCAGAGGGATCGGGGCTCAGATAATTGAAAACCATCTTTCTATATCAGAGTCTTCTATTGCTGGTTTGTGTTATTGTGGATCACGCTCCGAAAGAGCGAAGATTTGATTATAATGGAGCGTATGCCCCTAGTTTGATGTCCTCCTATTGGGTTGTTTCTGGTTAACATCTCAGAAATTTCCTTTCTTTAAAACAGTCAAATCAAAATCCTGCAAGGACAAACTGCTGAGATCAGTCAACACGATGGGGTCAAAAAGAGCCGCTCTTTTTTTTATTGTGAGGCTTATTAGGGGTGAGCGGTTCCAGGTTCCTTACAGGTTCCGCTTGGAACCTGGAACCTACCCTCGGGTACAGGTTCCTAATTTTTTGGAACCTGGAACCTACCCGTCGGAACCAAGAACCTGGAACCTACCCTGTCACAGGTTTCAGGGTCGGTTCCAGGTTCCAACAGGTTTTTTTTTTTTTTCATTTTAGTTTAAAAAAATGGAAAAGAACGCAACAATAACAAATAAGCTTGTCATTCATCAAAGATAATACAAAACGATATATGCTAGTGAACTTAGGAAGAATGTAATAATATAGTTTTTCTCAGAAATAGAGAGTTCATGGAAGCCTAACATAGCTAACATTACCAACAATTAAGCAGAAGGATCAAGGATCAAAGCTGGATTTAGGAAAAAACTCATACCTTCAAAGGAAAATGAAAATGCTTGTGAACTTGGAGGAAAAGAGAGATATATGCTCAAAAATTTCAAATTCCAATATGACACGATCTCTTCAATAACAAAAGCTTCATTGGTTAATTCTTTTTTTGCCAAAAAAATTTTGCTGGTCTAATAGTAGATATTTAGACAACAAGAACACAGCTTAAAATTAATCAATCTGCTGTCCCAGAATTGACATTTTCTATTGGCCATTCAGGGACATCTGATGCACCATGTCTATACATGTAAGCGAGTTGTCACATCGATGACTTCTAAGACATCTATGACTGATGATAATATGAGCTAGTAGCAACCAATTAGTTAGCCAGCAGGTCACCAAACTCAATTACTATAACACACGCAGAAAATAAACATTTTGAGTGTGTAAAAGAGTTAAAAGCACCAAAAAAAAAACTCTCACCCTTGATTCAGAATCATTCCTCTCATTCACTATGTACAGGTTTTCGTCGAAAATTGGGATGGACATCTTCGAATTCTCAGATTTCTCGGTGTCATTGGCTCCTTTTCTCCCTATTCTTATGTTTTTCAATCTTTCTTGCCAATCCTGCTTCGTCCCTAACGTTATTGGCGGTGGTCTCCACCTCAAGTTCTTTGACTCGTGGTATCCCAGATTGACATAACAGAAAACACCAGCTTACCTCAACAGAGAACATAGAGGATAGTGTTTAAGGATTTTTTCAAACGGGAAACAAAATACCAGGCCTGAGAGCTTCCCTCCTGTTGAACAGGAAACCCAATATGAGCATCTCATCACGTGAATAACATAAGACGAATTAAACATTAAAGTGTGAAGGAGGAGAAACCTTAAATGCCAGTATTCTAGGAGCTGGAAATCGTGATTCTGTGAGTTCTTCAGCCAAAGTTCGGCAAGCCGCTAAAGTTGCTGCACTTTTCCCTTCGTCAGCAGCAAGTTCGGCACCCTATTCATCAATCAATGGGAAAGTTGTTAACAAGCCAATTAGAGAAGAAAGGCTACAAGAGTGACATATGATAGTGGGAATTCCAGAATGTGCAGTGGGTTAGATATATGATAGTGTTAACAAGCCAATGTGTGTTCCTTTCCTGGAGGAGATCCTACCTTGAATTCATATGGCTAATAATGCCAAGTAAGCTTGCACATTAGCAAAGCATTTGTCCAGACAAGGCACAAGTCAAAAATGAGGGAAATTTCTCTGTAACAAAAAACAAAATGAAATGAAAAAAGAAAATCCAAAGTATAAGACCTGAGCAATGATGCGATTTCCAGCTAAAAGCTTAGATTCTCGACTTGATACAGCCGTAATACCACAATAAATACAGTCAAAATGCACCTGTAACAGAGGATTGAACACAGAATGTTACCGGTTCATATATTGCTCAAGGAAATATAAACAGAAAACCAACATCAACAAACCTGGACCGTCAATCCTTTTGTACTACTGGACCCTTTCCCTCAATGATATCATAGTATTTCACTCCATCAGTTGTTGCAAGTATTGGAATTGCTTACTAAAACAGAACAGACAAGATGCTAAAATGCGACTTCCTCTCGTGAAACACAAGAGAACCCTTTTTCTCCACAGATCTGGCAGCTTAGATTTCAATTCTTTTCTGCTCTGTATGGGGAATAGGAATTACGTTTGAGCGGCGAGGCGAGCGAGGGGTGACGGCGTCCAGCAGCGGTGTCGAGGGAGGTCCGGCGACGGCGAGCAGGCGGCCACGGCGGCGCGACGGCGACGAAGGCACGAGTCTCACGGCACCAACGGCGGCACCAACGACGCAACGAAGACGGCGGCGGTCGCGGCTCAACCCACGGCCAAGCGGGGAAGAGCTCGGTTCGGGCGGAGGTGGTGACGGTTCCGAGCAACGACGGCCCGGACGGCCGAGCGAGCGGCGGCAAGAGGTGGTGACGGTGGCTTGGGGACGGCGGCGGTGCCTCACGGCGGCGCGGACGGCGCGACAGCTCGTCGGGCTCAACGGCGAGACGGCTCGTCGGACGAGCGGTGGGTGGTGGGGGTCCGGTGGCCAAGAGGTGGTGGTGAGTAGGGCGTGGGGCGGCGGTGTGGTGGTGGGTGAAGCAGCAGCCAGCAAGAGGAAGGAAGAAGAAGTAGAAGAAGAAGAGAAGAAGAAGAGGGGGTTTCGGCCGAGAGAGGGGGAAAGAGGAGAGAGAGAGAAGAAAAAAGTTTGGGGGCAGGAAGTGGCGTGTGGAGGAAAAAGGGGAGAAAAGAAAGAGAGAGAAAAAGAAAGGGAAATGGGGAAGAATCGGCTTCTGGGAAATCACGCGGGGTGGGGCGGGGGCTTAGCGTTTTTTTTTTAAGCTAGCCGGTTCCGGTTCTTATGGGAACCGGAACCGGTCCCCTTAGAACCGGGAACCGGACCGGACCCTCCGGTTCGGTTCTCCGGTTCCTGGTTCTACCTGGGAACCACGCTCACCCTATTATTTCATATACAAGCGAGCCCTCTAAAGTAAGACACATCAAAATACAGAATCTCCTATAGAGCAAGTAATATGAAACCCAATAACATGGAAGGGCCTTACATTTGGAGGTCTTTACAACCCAATCTGCTAGTCTATTTGTATCTTGAGTATGGTAAGCCAACTCCTGACTCCCAAAAAGGGCCATGAAGCCTAAACATTCCATGATAAGTGGCTCAACATCCCAAGAGTAAAGAGAGGAATCTTGTAGGAAGCTTAGCAAGGAGGAGCTGTTAGTTTTCAGCACATATTTCTGTCCGGATCGACCAGCAAAGTGACGAAGAGCATGGGTAGAAGCAAGGGTTTCGGAATGGAGGGCGGAGGACACTTGAATTAATTTCATGGTTTACTGTACCTACACAGCTGACCTTGTCTAGTTGTCTTCATGTCAGTGGTACTTAATAGCAACTTCACCGCATTCACTCCCCATCTTCACCCAAATTTACCAACTTACTGTTGCAATCTTTAGGGGTTTATTAATGGAACCCCATCGCAATGTTCATTCAATGAGCTAATCATCGGATGTGGTCACTTGTACCCCGACACCACCGCACACATTTAATCAATAGGTGCTGATACGATTGTCAAATTCCTATGAGCTCATAGATGATTCGATCAATCTGGACCGATCAACTCAATGCGATTCACAAAGAGTAGTAATTTGATTTTCAAATTATAACCCTCATACACGATTATCATCCGATGCCTTTTCTTAAAGAGAATATTTTTCTTAATTTTATATATCTTTTAGGATTGCAGGTTATTTTCCTTGATTAATTGTGATTGATTGTAATTGATAATGTAATATTCCGTTACTCTAGATAGTTATCTTATAAAGTATATAAATAGGCTAATTTACCCTTCATTATTTATGCATCGAAATATACAGAAAATTCTACGATACTCTTTTCCGCTTTGTTCTTACTTTTTCGCACTTATTGGGTCTTCACAAGGTGATGGTCCCAGCAATGGGAGCAAGAGTCACGACACGAGCCTACAGCGAGTTGACGCCTTTTGTGCGTCGTTCCAACGCTATTGGTGGTTTGCCTTGACAAATGAACACCAGTACGGGCCCACCGCCTGAAGCCTCTACCACTCCGCCGACATCACTCCCGTGCCATTCACGTGCAACTCCTCACGTTGCATCGGCATCATCCTGCCATAACGCCACGGCGGCAATTGACGGACCGTTTACCGTTGACCGGTTCAATTTGATCGGCCTGAGTGTCGGTCGACTGGTTCGACTGTTTTCGAACGGATTCCCGGGGTTGTACGACTGGTTCCTAAGGTATGTTGAGGTTTTGAGCCTGTTCTTGGGCCTTATTTTCTCCATGTCCGTTCTGCCGATTTTCATCCTTTAAGTGCTCGTAATGGATAAACTAGAAGTCTCACTGTTCATTCCGACCATTTTCAATAAATCAAACTATATTTCACGGGTCAAAGAAATATCTACCTTTTTTAGAGGATGTGGACTTTCGTGTTACGTCAATGACATTCGTGCACCTATTGAAGTTGCAGAAGAAATAGAGGCATCACTTTAATACAACAAAGGAAGGCTGGGATTTGCTTGCCAATCGATATTCCACCTTAGACATTGTTTATTAGTGTAAGCTGTTAGAGAATTTACATCACATGCCATCGGGAGACTACTCAATCCATTATTGGTTTGTTATCCTCCATGCATCTAGGATCAACTAGCCTTATTTAAGTTATGTTCCAACACTTTACATTGCTTGTTTAAAAAATCATCACTACTACCAGATCACCACTCTGAGAAGAGCCAAATTCTAGAAATTCACCATGAGCCACCCTGCACACCCTCTCATGTGCCACCATGCGCTATTGAGAGTAAGAGTTGTGGAGAACGCAAAAGCACTCTTAACAAATGGTATCAAAGCTAATGGTTGATTGGTGGTCTACTCTTAATGTATATCAATGTTTGTTAAGTATCTTAAAGAATAATATGGTGACCAACCCGATTTTTAGGTAGGTGGGTATTGTGGAGTAGCAACATGAGCCAAATGGCAAATTTCATGGTTTGGTCCCAAAAAAGAGACCAAGGATGAAGTTGGGCATTGAAGATTTAAATTGAGATAAGTTGATGCAAGAAGATACTTGAATTAAGGTTGGAGCTCATACATGAAGGGGAGATTGTTTGGATACATGTATAAATAGTGTTAAAGAAGTCCTACATCAAAGAATTGATATAGTATTGAGTAGTTAATATATCATGTTAGCTCATAACTCATTAATTTAAACTTTGAGTGAAAGTGAGTATAACTGAATATGTTAACGGGTTTGGACTTCCGCCGTGAGCTCCTAACAAGAGTTAGAGTTGGTGGCTTGTTTTGACAAATGAAGGCCTTGCTGTCTGCCAACCGACCACGCGCTACATGCAACTAAAGTGTCTGCTACTGCCAACATTATTGATGACACCATTCTTTTGCCGTCCACGTGCACGTTCCAACCGTGTCATCCTGCCACATCATCCGCCACATCAGTAATAGATTGTTTGTTGACTGTTGACTGATTCAATTAAACCGGCCCAAGCATTGATAGACTGGTTCAGCCGTTTTCAGGCCGAATCTTGGGGTTGTTCAACTAGCTCCAAAGGTATTTTGACGCTTTAAGTCTCTTTTTGGCCTTATCTTCTGCATATCGGTCCTCTAAGTGCTAGTTTCTTCACAATTCTTTATCAATTCTTTGATTTTCATTGTTAAAGTGCACATAATGGATAAATTTGAAGTCTCACTGTCCACTCAGACCATTTTAAATAGATCAAGCTATATTTCATAGGCTAAGAAAAATTTAACTTTTTGAGAGGACATAATTTTGTCCTTATGTCACCAGTGATATTTGTGCACCTACTAAGTTTATTGATGAGAATGAGGTGAAATTTGTTGAATGCTTAGAAGAGTGGACTAGGAAGAATTATCAGGTCCTCACATGATTTCGAAACACTTTGATTCAATCTATTAGACTTCAATTCGGCTGCCTCAATATAGCAAAGGAAGTCTGGGATTTGCATGCCAGCCAATATTCCACTTTGGATATTGTTCATCAATATGAGATGTCAGGAAATCTACATCATATGTGTTGGGAGACAGGTTAGTACATTGATGATTTCTTATCTTCCATGCATGCAATCTGGGATCAATTAGCCTTAGCCACAGAAACAACTTTCCTCCAATTTAATTACTCATTAATATTGGGCTACCAAAATGATTATTTTTATATAAAAAAATTTAAAACTCTTTTGTTGAGTTGCCATTTATAATTGTCCTTAATTACTAGCACATCTCTCTCTCTCTCTCTCTCTCTCTCTCTCTCTCTCTCTCTCTCTCTCTCTCTCTCTCTCTCTCTCTCTCTCAAATTGTTGGATATTATTTCAGTAAATTGCATCTATGGTCATCAAAGTTCACCTCACCATGTCCTCCGTTGCTGCAAGATCCAATACGGCCGTCCGGCTCAACAACCACTTCCATAACCACAACCAGAACCATAGCCACGCCAGGATCGTAGTCTTGTGAGCTGAACCGGCTCGGCCGGCCAGATCCCAACGGCAAACGCGTGGATGGCGCCAACAATCGGCGTGAAGATTAACAACTTTGTGGGGAACGGCATATCGGTGATCAAAACGGCTTGAAGGTATGCATGTTGGTGTTAGAATATCCTTCTAAGCCGACCCACCAGCTAACAGTAAGTGGAAACCTTGTCTAGGGGAATTTAAGCATTGTTGTCACCATGATTTGATATTGTGCAAAAAAATGATAGATAAATGGCCAATCAACATGTCTTTTTTTTAATGACCCAGGGAATCCCGTACAGCCGGTAACCGGCGAGCAAACCCTAGGGTGACGCTAGCGGATAACCCACCACCCTGGCATCACACTTAAGACACCAAATGTCTCCACTGGGTTTCGAACCCCTCACCTTTGAGGAAGGATCAATGGAGCTCTTATCTAGCGGAGCCACTACGGCCGGTGGTCTAATCAACATGTGTTTTGATATAAGATTAATTAATGAAATAGACCCCTGATGATGTGTGGTATTGGATTGATCAATGGAATAGACCATTGATAGGTACATTGATAAAATAATTATTGGACTAGACCATTGATGCTTGATTCGATATTGTTAATTCAAATGAGTACTTCCAATAAATAAATAAATTGAAAGTTAAAACTCACTCTTAATATTGTGTATATATTGTATATTGGATATGAGATAAATGAGTTTTGATATTATTTTGTAAAATGCAAAGTGGGTTCTCAATTTTCCTTAAAAATGTGCAATACTCACTGGGCCATGATTGCTCATTTTATTTATCTTTCGCTTTTTTTCTAAGAATCTTAGTTAGTGAGGACCTTTGAGAGTTTAATTTTGGGTGGTTTGAAACTGTGTCTTTCAAGCTGATGGCTGTCTCATTATTTCTATTCCTATAAGATTCGGGATGTGATAAACCTTCTCATTTATTTCTCTACACTTGTAATTTTTTTTTTTTTTAAAAACTACAATGGAATCATGGGATCCTTCCCCAGTGGTATTTCCATTATTTATAGATATGGACTCCGTTAATCGGCGATTGTTAACAACTAGTCGAGCAAGGGCTTCACCTAAAACTCGTGGATTCAGTTGGTTGTTGAGGAAGATAACAAATAATCAGTTGTGAGAAGCTAAGCCCCAGTAGAATTAGTAGAAATGTTTCGCCGAAATTTGTTGCTGAATTCGGGAACAGTGGCATTCTCTAGCAGGAATTACTATCCAGACATGGAAGAGGGTCTAACTACTAATGTCACTGCTTATATTCATAGTGATCAGGATCATGAGTCAAATCCTTAGGATTCTTAAAGACAACAGTCACTCCCTCACAATCGATTTCGTTACCTGACAGGATTTATTCGCAAGCCAAATTTCGCAAAATGACCACGAAGCTCGTCGCCCTTCACTCCTTGTAGATTTTAATGTCTCTCCACCTCGATTCCATGAAGTAGCTTATGTTAGCTGCCGCCCCATACACTCCACACTTGAAATGCAGATCACCCGGCCCTTTGTCAGCCACCTTGAACACTTGATTCCCGTCAAGAAACACGGTCACTTTCCCTCCATTGACGTCGCGGATTATGTTAAGCCTGAACCCCCTGCCGTAGAGGCAGGTGGCGATAAGGTTCCCGCTTTAGTACCGCATCTCCCCGTCAAAGATCCCCAGCATCAGGGTAGTATTCCCGTGAGCTGCACCGTGTATTTGGGCTATCGTAGCGCTGGATGTCCCATTGGGCACGAAACTGTGTCCTTCGAATTGCCAGACTCCAGACTAGTAATCTAGACCCTGCCAAATGTGTAACGTTAGAGCTTACAAAGATGTGGTACAAAATCGAGGATGGAACAGAGAAATCGAGACAGAATAAAGTGGAAAAGATTCCGCTACTTTGATCAGTTTCTTATTCAATGAATCACTACCACAATGATGGACCGTAGTGAGTTCGAGAATTACTTTGATCCGAACTTCGGTGCGTGGTTGAGTGTGACTGCTTGGATTGTGTGGCTTGTCGTTGGCGTAGACCCACAACTTACGCACCCTGTCCACGAAGCGGTGGCACTCCTGCAGTGGAATATCGTAAGGCTTTTGCAGCTCGAAGTTTGCATCTGTCAACGGTACCTCAGTGAAACCGTCTGTGGGATCAGCAGAACAGAACAGATTGGATTTCGGATTATGACTCAAGACCAGGACGACAAAGAACAACAGTACATGGCTAAAAGGAATTTCCATTTTGCTTTCGTGTCAGTCTTGAGAAATTGTGGAGGAGCTAGTGAAGGCAAAGCTTCTATATGTAAGGATGACATAAGCAATGCAGGAAACCAGATATGATTTTCTAATCTTAACACAACAAAGCATATCCTGGTCTTCTGTCCTCGGACAGACATGCTTGTCCTTTTGACAATTTGAACGACCTTGTCTCATCCATGTAATCTCATGTTTATATACAGTGATTCCTAGTTTCTGAGAAAGTGTCTGACCGTCCAATTATGTCAATAAAAAAGGGTTGATTGATGCTCCATTACTTGGTCTTTATTGAAGTAGGTTTAGTCTGTTAATTATTGCTTGTGGATTTAAACAATGGTGGATATGTCTGCTGATTCTTTCTCAAGATAGCTGTTGTCGCCCTCCATTACATTCACATGAACAACACTTCTTGTTTATTGGCCTAAAAATGCAAATTTAGTTTGTGTCTTTTCTAATAGACAGTGACGAGTGGCAATATCGTGCTGTATATTCACTTTGAGGTTCATTGCAAGGTTTTTCCATTGCCTCACTACATTGATTTCACACCGTGCCGAATACTTCATGGTACCGTTTCATCATGGTCATCTTCATCATTTTCATCCATTCATCTTTGCGGGGGTTAGACACAAATTTCATGAAAATACATCAAATTACAAGCTTAACGAGTTTTGTTAGTTTTTGGTACAGCTGAGTACGCTACTGTCAGTTTCGTTTACACTAAGCGAATGTTCAAAATCCTCTAAAATGGGAGAGGGTCAAAGTGAATGGCTGTACGGCTCTGCATTCTGCTCCAACTACATCCATAGAATCTAATCATCTCAGTGAGACGGACTTGGTATTGTTTCGTTCTTATTTCTTGTTTAGTAATGCGACTAGGCCGATTCAAATTGTCTCCTTGTGCTTATCGGTATAACTTTAGAATTTGGCTCTTTCCAAAATGGTGGAACTCTCAGTTCTTGATTCCGAAGGAACCGGATAATTTATAGATCAACAGTCCGATATGTCTGAGACAAACATGTCAGATGACTAGGGGCATGCAGATTCTACGTGAAGGCCAACTATAAAATGTTATCAGAATGGAAGTTGACTAATCTCGAGTGATCCCATCATTGACTATGAAACTGATATACAAGATGCAGATGAGAAATCATAGTCGCATCATTAATGACATAATACATGAGCATGGACATGATCTTCTGACATATCTCTCAGCTCAGTGTCTCCAATTTCACTTTCAGTTAAAGTATCGACCCGCTTGATCAGCTAGTTTTTATATATAAAAGAAAAAAAAAACTAACCAAAACCATAAGAGAGATTTAACAATGGAAAAGTAGATTTAACATGGAGAGATTGTGCCATTTTTCCTTTAGCGAAACCAGACGAGGAATGAGGATGCTAATAAATTTTGTGAGCTAGTTGATTAACACATGCATAGAAGCTCATCAATGGAGCTGGTGTCAAGTATGCAGAGACAGAGAAAGAAGCTCGAGGGATTCATCTTTGAAAGCTATTTGCAGTCGACAAATGCTGTTGATCAGCATGTCTTTTCCTAATTAGATGTGTTTAAAACACCAACAGCTAATTGTATAGTCAATCCAAGCTTCATACTTTGAACTGACCACAATTTCTTGTACTTTTCTTCAGTAAGCTTTCCCAGGTTCCCTGTTTTGCATATCAGAGCCTTATTTACTTCACATGAAATGCAACTTGGGATGCAACATCCTAATTCTCTACTTGGCACAAAGTTTATTACTAATCGGTTAGAGAAATTAACTCTAAGCCAAGCGCTCAACCAGCAAAGACAAAAAAACCAGCTAACAAATATAAAGCTGAAGAGTTTCGTTGGGCACAATATAGAACTGAGTCAATTTTTGAAAACGCTGAAACTTCCAGTTAGCTAATTGTGACCCTGCTGACTTATTTTTTAGCAAATGGCCCTTTAATTACTCTCTACATGCACTTCTTGTATATTTTGATGTCCTTCCACCTCGATTCCATGTTATATAGGTCGTATTTTTGGGTTTTTGGGTTTGTGGGGGGTGGGGGGGGGGCGGGGGGGGGGGTGGCATACACTCCGCATTTAAAGTACAGGTTGCTGAGGCCATGATCTTGCTTCACGAACTTTGAAGTGCCATCAAGGTGAACTTCCACGATGCCTTGATCCCTGTCATGGATCATGTTCACCCTGAACCACTTTTCGTAAAGATTGGTCGCAACAGATCACGAAGGTAGTATCTTGCCATCCCCTGCGCATATCCTTAGTATCGGAGTAGTGGTGTGCCCCATGTTGCCGTGGATCTGCACTATGATGGCTCCAGAGGTCCTGTTCGGCACAGAACCGTAGCCCTCAAATTGCCATACCCCAGATGAATAGTCAAGCCTCTGTGAGAAAGTACATTAGGATCAAGTTGTGAGTCCTTCAATCATTGTGAAGCCAGACTAACTTGAACTACCAACAACGTAATGCATGTATACACAAGGAAAAAGAACGACTTAAAATTCATAAATGTAGGGATGGGGAGAGTACTCTTACGTGTATTTCTGTCCGGGGCATGGTCTTACCGTCAGGTTAGTGCGGTTTATCATCTGCATAGACCCAAATCCTCATAATTCCATCTGCAAAACTATACCTCTCCTCCAACGGCTTGTCGTACAGTTACTGTATCTTCCACTCATCAGCAGCACAACAGTGAACCCATGGTAGGATCTGCATAATCACGACCTATTTCAATGATATGAACAAGGACAAGGCAGAGAATCAAATATGAAGAACGCATCTTCCTCAGTTCTTGATCCTGTGAATTGACAAGGAAAAGCTGAGCTATGTGCTGATAGGATTATCATACGCATGAATCAGAGACAACAAAAGTTTAGCCTAGAACCCTTTTGGACCAGTGTCAGTGTCTTGTTCCTTCAAAATTAAGTGTATATGCAGCACCAAACACTAAGAAGAGGTCAAATGCTCGATACAGATTGAAGATTTAGTTCAACGGTTGACAATTGAGGATGACAAAATCGCTGTGTCACTGGACTAAATTATATGCAGAAAGCTCCAAACTTATGTTGAAAAAGACTTCCTCCCTGGATCCAAGGCCTTGTCCTCCTTTTCGTGTTTTTATCAGACTGGAGTCGAATATTGGCGATGGCATGAAGACTCTTATGGAAGGGTAACTCGTCATGAATCGATGTGAAGTCGTGCTTGTTACGGTTACTGATTGGACTAGTTAGGACAATGGACGGAATGATAATTAGCTCCAAGGTGATCGAATTCATTTCGTCCCTCAAGCATTCATCATCACTAATTGTGTCAAACGCTCTTCGCATTATGGGGTTCCTTGCTTTAATTTGTTGGATCCAAATGAGAAGGTCCTCATATATTCGAGGCTGCGGTGAATACATCAAAGTATCCCAGCATATGAAGCTTGAGCTTTGGTTGCTTCGAAAGAACGGTCGATTTGAGGAGACACCATAAATTTTGCTCGCCAAGTTCATCCATAATATGAGATGGTCTTTCAATGGAGTGCAATGAAGAGGGCACTTGATGAGCATTTGCAAGGAATTGTGCCGCATGATATAAATCAATGAACGATTTAGTTCGGAATGCGTTAAAGTACTCTTCATTGACATCTAAGCTTTTCCGAGCGTCCTTTGGTTCTTCTCTACCTGAAGCATCTGCAAAGTGCATTGAGAGGTCTGCATCATGTTGCTCTAGACGAGGCAAGATTTGATTAATTCCAACAAACACAAGCTTCCCATTAAAGTCGATTTGTTACTGTGCAGGCTTATTCTAATGGATTACGCCAATCACATCTCAAAAAATGGAGCGAACCATCACAAACCATAAGTTACTATACTAATTTTTTGGTGATCAGCTTCGACCCAACCCGTATTGACATATTGTGATTCAATTCGGTCCACAGACGACTTCATCTATAGCACGAGCCTACATCCAATGTCTGGTGGAAAGACAAAGATGAGGGTCAACATTGGATTAGAGAGTTAACTTCACTCCTTAAAATCAGCCATTTATAGCACTTGAACGAACTGAGAATCATCAAAAGCAAGCATATGAGTCACCTGTATTCACTATATATGCCAAAAAGTGACATACTTTTAATGTTCATGCTAAGAGATCGACTACTGGGGCTTTAATTAGATCGTTATCGCCTTTTGTTTATTCTCTTTATGTTTGTTAAGCAAAAGGCTGGGAAAGGCAACCGGTATTAACAACCTCTTAATGATAGTTTGCACAATGTGCATCACTAATATATTATAAAGGTGCATGCATCATATAGCTATCACAGAAAACGTATCTCTTCTAATCATTCTCTTGCGAAACTCTACACACATCACTTGGGCTCTCTTGAAGATCAACCTTGACATCATTGTCCAAATTCAAGTTTGGAACAATTCTAATGCACTATATGGGGAAATTTTCAAAAAAGGAAATGTGCAAAGTAAATTATGCAAAAGAATGAGCTTGGCCGACTTCGTAAGCCGTTAGACGGAGAGGATGAAGGTTGCCTTCTAAAGAGTGTCAATATGCCTTGTATTATACGTTAATCTTGGACAGGCTCGTCTTTCCCATTCGCTTGCAAGCATCATAAGCTTTTCTTCATTGTTCGTCCTTCTGTGCAGTAATGGCCCTTTTAGTTTTCTTTTCTTTCATTTTCTTCTCTTTTGTGCATTTGGGCAGCCGCCATATGCTTAGTGTCTGTGTGGGCATTGAATAAACCAGCAGATTGACTCTCTTCATGTAAAGTAGTAATTCGTTTACGCGTGTCGTCGTGTATGTTCAACACCAGCAGCTTTAATGACTAATGAGGACATGGGTGATGATGATGTCCGCTTTATACCCGTTGCGTTTGGATCATATGCCCTGCCCATACATTGCTTTCTTTTCATGAACTTCTGTTGCATCGGTTTTCCAACTTGTCATACCATGAAAGAGAGGCTTGAGAGAGGTACTTACAAGGCTGATGCTGCTTTTCATATCTCTTCGCAGTTAGCAAGGCTTGTAAAGCAATCATTAACATACATGAACCCTAACCATAGTTTAATAACTTGGGACTCAAAAGAATTATCAATTTATTCCCAAACCTATTGTACACATGACAATTCAATATTAAACTTTTCAGTTTTATTAATGTAATGCTAAAATTCTTGTGCAAAATTTTGATATAAATCCTTTTGGCTAATTGTCAATGGAAATCACTAACGTGATATAAGCAAAATCATTTATGTCAATATATCATGCAGGATTGTCGACGGTGACTAGACGTTATGTCAGCGATTTTCCAAAAGAACTACATTAGAAATTCGTACAAAGATTTATAATTCTATTTGCAAAATTGAAATTCTATCAATCATTCTTAATAGAAGTTAAGTTTAAACTTTCCTTTTAGTTTTCTTCCCATGAAGGTATCTGAATTTCTTTTACATGTCCTACTAAATATAATGAGAGTTAGGTTGATGAGTGGTCATCTCTTAATATGAATAGTCTTTCGTGAATATCTCAAAGAACTCTCGTGATCAATTCGATTGCTAGATAAAGATAGTGATTGTGATTAGTTTGATGGAAGACATTCTTGGTAAGGTGAGTATCGTGTTGTAGTAAGACACTAGTCAAAGATACTAGCAGAACATTAAAACTGACTTTAAAATTTAAATTAATTAAAAAATATCTAAACTAGCAAAAATTTCCTCAACAACGCTAGTATTACTCTTTGTTTTAATTAGAAAAATTTAGCAAAAAATTATTAAATTTATTATATGGATGTCAATTCAGTTATAAATCTTTGAATTTGGTCAATTTAGTCCTAAACCTTTAAACGATTTGTCAAAGTAGTCTCTTCTAGCCAATTTTGGACATTGGCTATCCTACATGACGTGGTCAATGCCAACGTAAATAATTTTCACATTTTTTTAAATATTTTTTTCTGAAATTTCTTGTTTCCTTCTTTTTTCTTCTTTTTTCTTTTTTAATTTTCCTTTGTTGATCCACAATGCCCTCACCTAGCCCATATCAAGACGAGGGTTGTGACACCCTCCCTATGGCTAGTGAGGCTTCGGGTGAGGATCTCGATGCTCTCACCAACCAAAAAAAAAAAAAAGGAAGTTTAAAAAAAAAAATTAGCATTTTGTCCACATCGACATAAGATGCCATGTAAGATGTCCAATGCATAAATTAGCAACTCCTTGCCAAAATTAGCCGAAATGAATATATTTGCAAATTGTCTAAAAGTTTACTACTAAATTGGCAAAATTAAAAGATTTAAAACTTAATTGGTATCCGTACAATAAGTTTAGAACCTTTTTAATAATTATGCCTTTCAAGTACTTAATTAATGAAGAGTCTCAAAGTCGTTTATGAAGATGTAGAGAGCTGCGCTTGTAGTTTATGGTAAATATATAGGGTGTCCAAGTACATTGATCCAAACAGAGAGGGTGTCGGAGTAATTACCGTTAAAATAATAATAATAATAAAAAAGGCAAGGGGTGTCTAAGTAACTTAATCCAAACCAGGGGTGTTCACATTTACTTTTTAATTTTGACTTTTTTCTACATCTCATGATGCATGCGTTTTAAGTCTTTTTTTCATCTTAAACGCCTAAATTTTTCACAAAGTAAATGCTAATACCTGTTTTCAAGTATAATCTTTTTCTTCAGATGGAAAATGAAAAAGGTTACTCTTTCCTTTTTCGGAAATCCCTGCAAACAAACCTTAAATTTATGTTACAAGCCTCATCCTTCTTTCATGAGGAGACTTTAGGAGTGGCATAGTACGAAAAATCTGTCGGACCATTATCAAGAGTATGAATCTAAGGGTTGCGATAATTACTGGTGTGCTTAGAATGAAAAGACTAATACTTTGCAAGGATTAGTTGAGTGCTCGTGAGCCGGGATATCTTTAACATGCAAATCTTGTGCATCTTTTTTCTCTCTTTAGAAATTATCTAAGTAAGTTGTATCGGTGGACATTAAAATTTAGCATAATTTGTAGCCGGTCACTGAACTTTGATTTCAATAACTAGATATATTAAACTTCATTTATCTGCAGTTTGTCTCATTTTGGCCAAAATTGACCAAATTAATCAATGTAAGCATCTCTCTCTCTCTCTCTCTAAATTGTTCGATACTATTTGAGTAAATTGAACTTTTGGTCACCGAAGATTAGCACAATATGTAATCAAATCAATGAACTTTAATTTCATTAGCCAAGTACAATAATCTTTCATTTCTCTACAAGTTAAGGCATTTCGGTGAAAATTGACCACTTTTCAACGAAATAATCGATTTGACGGTGATGTGATATGGAGCATGACATTTTTAAAATTAGTCATGTGCCCACCACATAAAAATCTATTATAAAATCAACATGATATGGACCAAAGCACATCAATTGAAAATCCACTAAAAATCTATCAACAGAAGTAATTTGCCCAAATTTCGAGCTAGAGAAAAGACTAAGTAAAAGGAGTGAATTCTTTATCAATGAATGGAGAAAAAAGAGCTGGCCCTTTCTCTTTTGGGCTTCCCAAAGCAAAGATTTGGTACCACGCCTTTTGTTCTTTTCTTTTAAACACTATTGTTTCTGTCCTTTTCTTTTTAGGGGAAAAAAAAACGTGAGGCCCACATCGAAATTCACAGACATGTCGAAATAAAGGCTGTCACGGTCTTCGCTAGCGGCCACAATTCAACATTCAACATCAGCACCGGAATCTCCCCCCTTCTTTCCATGTAAGTGAAGAAGCAGTCCTTTTAATACGACATGTGGTTCGCCCCTTGTGGATTTATGGCAATCGTGCCTAGGCTTGTGAAGGTTCTATCCACGAGGAACTTGTAGGTCCACGCATGACTTTGAACCGCATTAAAATAGAGTCATTTAATATGGACCTTGTTGTTTATTCTGGATTAATGTAATCTGCTTGGAGGATCTTGCTGTTTTATATGTAGATTGGTTCTGTCATGGCACTAAGTACATCGGTTATCTCAGTCTAGGAACCCCTACTAGTCTATTCTCTGCTCTTCTTTACCTCATGTCCATGGCCAAATGTAATATGAGCACTCAATCTTAATCTAGCATATGTTAGGTAAAGTGATTTGAGAGAGTTAATTGTGCTGGTGCACTTACCGATGGTCGTTACTCATCGCTGTCCTCCTGACCACCTATTCAAGGGATTATAGAGTTTGGTTATAAAAACTGGTAAAACCAATGTTGACCTAGTTTAATCGGTTAGATTGGTGAGTCGTTGCTAGATGTAATTTGATCTAGGAATTTAAAAAAAATGGAAAGCGGACAGCATGGGTTGCAAATTGAAATCGAAGCTTAGAAAGGTCATAACTACTGCTCTACCAATTGAATCTTAGAACCTTAAAAAGGCTTGAAAAGATTTGAATACGTGGTGTTGAGGGACACATAATGCACTCAATCCATTTGATATGGGAAGAAGTTTCGTAACATCTGTGCATTACCTTAAATATGGTATCTATGTTTGCTCAAATTAATTAAATCACTCAAATTAAACTATTCACCTACTCGAATGGCAAATCACTAGCCTCTTAGGTTCAGCCAAGGCGATTTTGGAAATATTGCTCAGAGGCTAATGAAATACATTAAATTTTCATAAATCTATTAATTTTATATCTATAGCCTTCCCATATGGCCTTAACCCTAAAGAGTTTTTAAGTAGTTTGTGGTTTTTGAAGTTTGAACAAGTGACCTCAAAAGCCAAATTCATAATAAATCGGGCCTTCAATCTGATTGACATGAGCCGAGTCATGCTAGGTGACCTAATGGCCATCATTTTTATCTTCAAATCTTGAGCTGGAAATCTTATGACATCTCAAGAAATTACGCTATATCTTGGAATTACTCATCACCATCTTCAACGCATGCATGACAAGTTTATCTGGTCCATTATCTCATTGTTCTAACTTCACTATTTGATTACCACTGACATATCTAAATGCCTAGAGTGAAGTCTCCATCAACAGCAAATTACATCGACAGCGCACCAAGCATTGTCCCCATCAAATTCCCCCCAAAATTCTCATCTGCAGAACAAACAAAAAAACAAGAAAATGCAGACAACAAAAGTGAATTAACGCTACCTACGAAGGCAATGAAACAATGGAAAATCAGTGTTTCTGTTCCTGACCAGAATCGAGAACATAATCTCAGTAACAGCCGTTAAGATATCAAATGGCCCATCCGCCCATGCTTTGTTGTGTTAATGTTTATTCACGTGCAAGGCCTGTCTGTGCCTCAGGTCTCAAAAAAATAAAAAGAAACCGCCTTTGTTATCTCCCAAGCTCCATATATTTTTAATTTTAATCGAATTTGATGCATCGAGAATTAAAATAAAGAGAAAAAAGGGTGAAACTTTACACGGCATAATTACGCCATTATACAAAAGCGACTGTAGTAATTATGAAATACAAAAGGTTGTGAGGATTCCTAAGAGAAAGTAAAATAGTATGTATTCTCCACCTCCCAAGAACATATATATATATAGCAATTTATTTTCAGCATTGAAATTGAAGATGTTGCAGGATGATACTACGCTAATCATTTTAGAATAATTAGTGTAAATACTCTTCTTGATTATTTAAGTTTTGAAATCTCGAGGTGATTTTTTGTTTAATTTAAAATCTTTTAAATGACTTTTTGCAATAACGAGAACACACACCATCCCCAACACCCATTTGTCTGTCATCCATTCAAAGCACCTCCGGTGAAAAGCCCAGCACTCCTGACACTTCGTGCAACTCTCTCTCTCTCTCTCTCTCTCTCTAGGCATACACACCGTGGAAGGAAAAGTTGGAGAGAAGAAAGAAGAAAGAAAAAAGAAAAGGTTGCTGCCAGAGATAATTAAAGCCACTGCTGGTTCCACCTCTTTTCATCTTTATCAACTCTCTCGGCTTCAGCTTGCAAGAAAGAATACAAGAACCGCTCGTTTCCACGATGAAGATCGCAGCGTTCATCACATTCCTCTGCTTCTTCTTCTTCTTCTCTGTTTTCTGCAAAGTGGGTTACTGTTCGACGGTGCTCGTGGATGGAGTTTCGGAGTGGAAGAACCCGACTGTTCATGTTGGAGATGCCATCAGTACGTGTTTTCTTTTTCTTTTTCTCTTTGTAAAGGGAAAAGAGTGCTTGTGGATGAGCTCTCTATTCAGTTTCGGATTTCAAGAACTCAAAGCTGAGAGTTAACATTCCCCTGTTCTCTGTTTCCTTTCTCAGTTTTCAGACACAAGTATCAATACGACCTCTACATTTTCCAGAACCAACGAGCCTTCACTCTCTGTGACTTCACTCAAGCGACTCTTCTTACAAAGCCGGGCTCTAACACATTCACGGTATGCTCTCTCTCTCTCTCTCTCTCTCTCTCTCTGAGTGTTCTTGTGTGCACCGTTGGGTTCTTTACTTTTCTGTTTTTTCTCCTTTTCTTAGATAAACACGTTTATCAGCTAGTAATTAGCTTGGACTCCACAAAAGCTGCTAAAATTTTGGAACTTTACTACATTTATCATTTGAAAACTATGTTACGAAGAAGCTCACAAGCTGATATTAGTTTTCTCTTCAAACAAACCCAAAAATTAAACGAAAGGAAACGTTGCCATCAATCGGGTTATTTCCTGGATCTTGAGTAATATCAGCAAAATGAAGCATTTTTAGCTCTTTTTTTCCCTGACCATTTCTTTCAATGCTAATCCAGTGGCACCCATCACGCCCTGGCTATTTCTACTTCACCTTCAACAATGGCTCTCTCAATGCGTGCCAAGACAACCAAAAGTTTCCCGTTAAGGTCTCTTCCGAAGCACCGCCACCATCCCCAGAGAGTGTAATCATCCCGTCAGAATCACCTCCAGTGCAGGCCCCGGCCCCGACCACGGGAGGGACTGTGTCATCGTCGCCGGCGTTTCCATGGCCATACCGCCCTCACGAGAAGCTCTCGCCGGGACCTGCACCAGCCGCGAGCTCGTTGCCGGACAAAGGCGGGATTCCCTTTATTAATAGCAATCCTGCAGTTCCTCTGCCTACAGGAGAAGTGGACTCTGCCACAATAAGGCCTCTGTCTCAGGCAGATCACGGAAAACAGGTACGAGACTAGTTCGATTCATCAAAGGGATTATTTACAAGAATATTAATTCGTGAATGAATATTAAAGTGGTTATATTGGATGATTGAATTATGTCAAGAGTACATTTTGATGGACCGATAGTGCATACTGTTTTTGTCAGTGTTTGTTCAGTTGGGGTTGGTGTTGATAGAAACCCACATTGACATTACAAGTCTCAAGAGGTGACTAATTATAGGAGCTATTTAAGTAGGGTGCAGCTCCTTTGATCTTTACAGCTTTAATTGAAACCTGACGGTTGGCTTATGGCTGAAAACGAGGGATAGTTAGAAGCTTTTTGCACGATGTTTTGATGTATCGAAGTCTAGTGGGTTCTGATTTTAAATCATGCCGCGCATCATTCTTGGCTATTCTTTATCAGTTCTTGTGGCTTGTTTTAAGCATTTTGAGACAGTCGATAGCTGAAAATCATCTGCGGTTTTGAAAATGAGCAATTCATAATATAGTCTTACTCAATGATCATCACTTTGCCTGCTTAAAAATGTGCCACCATCATTGCTCTTTTGGTCCATTCTGTCCTCTCTTACACTTGCAATCCGAAATGGGGGGTGAAACCTTATGTACCCAAAAGTCAAATAAAAAAAGGAAATTGCTGAAAGCGTAGGAAGCTTTATCTAATTACTCTTTTGAGTCTTGACATGGTCTTCATACTTGAGCTTCACATGTAGATCTGAAAAGATAGATGAGCTGTTGATTGGGGTCTCAATTACATATCCCTTTGTCCTTTGATTGCAGGAGGTGGTGGGGTTGCTTCAACTACAAATGGCTCTACTGTGTGCAATGTTCTTGATGCTGTGACCACGAAAAATTGAGCTAAAAAGAGGGGAAAAAAAGGAATTTAGGAGGCAACTACAGCTAGTGTGTAAAGAATGTGAGTAGGCTAATGAGTGGGAGGTTATTTGGGGTCCTTAAAAGTAGCTTTAGAGAATATAATTAGACCATGTAATATGATGATGCTTCTTGCCTTGACCCTACTTTGGAATCATTGGCAAGCTTTGGCCTTTAGTTTTGCTATGTAATCAATTGCTCTCTCTTCTCTTTTTTCAACTTTCTTCTTTGCCTTTATTTCCTTTCACCTACTTTCATCATTCTTCAATCTTTACTTGTGAAATTTATCGTCGCCCGGAGGCATGAATCGGTTTTCTTTTCGTTTCGGCGGCATTTTTTTTAGTTGAAAAGCAATTTAGTGTCAGGATATTTTCCAAGCAAGCCAAAAAGCTGTAAAGTAAAGCTTAAATTACTGTGGGATCTTTACTAGGTAAGAAAGGTCATTAATCTCAAGGATGTTCTCTCTTTCTCGGGTGACGGAATTTGACTAGCTTTAGATGCATAAGAGCGATTTATGGGACAGTGAAACGCGCGAAAATCACTTCTATTACATAGACTTTAATGAGAAGTTCACAGTTAAGATGTGCGAAAGCACGGTTGCGTCTGCTGCAATTTATGTTCAAAGGCACGTACCGGTGAATTTTGACACTTGATAGCACAATCAAATTCGTCCTTTGTTAATGTGTCTTACATAACTTGGGAACTCTCAGCCTGCACTAACGTGGCCGGCATTCTTAATCGAGAAAATTTAAGTGGAGTTGGAAAAGAGTTTCTCGTCAGTACAGATGAGCAATTTATCTGTTGGACCAGAAACCGGGTGGAGGACTATTTGCGCCCTCGAGCCCTGCGATATACTAGCATCTAACAAGGGATCTGATTCCCCAGCTTAGACATCATATTTCGTGATTGTCTAAAACGTAACATAAGTTTTCAAAGATATATCATCTGCATCTTATATCAGACCAGATACCAATGATACAACAGGTGCTACGAGCAAACTCAAATAGAGCACACTTCTCTGCAATTTTCTATGGAACTCTACAACTGTTTGTCTTCTAAACTTATGAGCACCTTCAAGTCCTGTTTCCCCGCGTCACCAAGCAAAATTTTAACTATAAGACCTGAATTTGAAGACTCCAAAAATTTCTTTTACTAGAGCAGGCAACATAGAGCATGTTGAGTTAAAGACTATAGTAAGCCCTAGTGAAATAAATTCAACGTCTGAGTTCCCAGAATTTCGAAAAGCGGTGCTCAGTAATTAGTACATGATCTAGGTGTGCCGATTCCTGTTGCTTCATCTCGTGTTTGCCTGCATAATCTGTGACGTTAACGATATAGCTTAAACTTAATCACTTCGTTTTCAAGACTCAGGATCCGGAAAATAACAGCCAAAATGTGTCGACCAGTGTCCGTTTCCGGCTAAACCGTCATCCGGGTCATAAGTCGAGTTATAAGTTCCACAAAATTTCCGGTGTACATACCATACAAGATCGTGTTACAGTTTCATGCCCGAGAATCCCTCAGGCCTGGAGGGGCCTGGAAATTTCGCAGTGCTCTCCACCAACATAAATTCATGAATGTTTTTTTTTTTTTATACCCAGGGAACCCCGTCAGCCGTTCGTAGCCTTACAGCCGTACATAGCCGCCAAGTAAACCCTAGAGTGACGCTAGTGGAAGACCCACCACCCCAACGTCACGCTTAAGACGCCGATGCTTCCACTGGGGTTTGACCCCCCGACCTTTCCCCAAGGTTGGGGTTTCTTATCCAGCAGAGCCACCAAGGCCGGTGGTATAAATTCATGAATGTTCATCGTTAAAGAAAGCTGGAATACTTAGCTCACTGGCGATGGAAAACGCAAACATTTTACCGGGAGAAGCAGGTATTTGCTAAGGCACAATTGCTTGGCCCCATAGTGACGAATTGAATCTCCAAAAATGAAGAATGTATTGGGCCAAAAACGTCCGGACCTTGCTTGGCCCCATAGTGACGAATTGAATCTCCAAAAATAGAGCACACTTCTCTGCAATTTCATGTGCTCCCCTAATTAAATTTTTCTATTTGTACCGGACTTCACCAAAAGTATCCTTTTGTTTGGAGAACAATGATGAAATTCGTAACATTTGACGATCCTTCAGATGGAGAATATCATGAACCAATTTTTTGGCAACGCTGTGTTGAAATGCTAGCCTCTTTCTTGCTTTGACGAGATCAAAATTTCTGGGTATTGACTTCTACGTTGGAATTTTTGGACTTCGGTCAAAATCATAACATTAACAAGGATCTTGTTTGCTGAATAAGAAATCTTGCATTTTCAGGATCATACTGATTGTTCTCGTGATATACATGTAATTGATATTTGTGAAAGCCAAATACTTTATAAATTACGCTCCAAAAATGTTCTCGAGACCCTTGTTAAGTCTAAATCCAGACAGTACATCGTGTCAAAGTACAGTGCTGATTAATTCGATTGTGCTGGTGGTGCTGTACTTCTCCAGGTCCAATTTGAGGCTCGCATGATGCTCGACCCACTTCCAGCTTTCGGACAGTATTCATCCAGGTGGAATTGGATGCGACCGGAGGGTTTACATTGGATAAGATGAAGAAGACAAAATAAGCTTTTTTTGGGTATTGTGTTGCCATCGGACAGCTAACTACCCTAATCTCAGGGAGAGGTCCATTCGGCATGGTTGGTAAAGACCCCTCCTTTGCGGTCGAGAATGGAGGAAGGCCATTTCTGCATTCAATCCCTTGCTTAGGCATTGATTTGAAGTGTCACCAACCCCAGCTCATATCGAGATTGTTGATGGTGTGAGGATCGATCATGAGTGCCGACTATAAGAAAATCAACAATCTATAATCCACATATACAACTTAGAATGCCAAGATGTTAGAGCATATTTGGTTTGGACAAGAACCGTTTGAAAAGGGTGAAGTCACATGAATCGAGACCCGGGGATTTCTCTCATTTTCCCTCTCTTAGATTGTCTTGATGGATGAACAATTGGTGTATGTACGCCCGCGCGCGGGAGGGGAGGTGGGGGACAAAACCTTAGTCTATTTATGTGTGTACCCCAATATGTCCATCCACCACAAGTTATTCTTAAAATATCGACCTATACTGACCGTCAATTACATTATTACCTTACCCGAAACATGGTAAGACCACTACAAAACCTTAGTCTATTTAAGTGTATACCCTAATATGTCCATCCACCACAAGTTATTCTTAAAATATCGACCTACACTGACCGTCCAATTACATTATTACCATACCCGAAACGTGGTAAGACCACTACAATATGGGGTGATCTAGCGCTACCTTATTTATTTTGTGAACTTTATTATATCATTTCTTTTACGAAACTAAATTATTATGTTGTTAATGTTAACCAATGCTTATAAGAATTTCTAATGATGACTTAATAGCATCCGATTCACGACAGATAGAGTAGTTAGGATTTGATTAGTTTGGTTCATCCTTTTGAGTTTAATTCACCTTAATTAGACTTGTAATGGTACGAATGTCATGCTCGTTTTGGCCACACAATTCGTGATTTTCGTAGTCCTAAGTACAAAAGGTAGCTTTTGGAATTGAAATTTAGAGAAGACTTTAGCACACCCAACTTCCTTAACTGCGGTCAAGAAAGACGGGAGGCCCATCTGCAATTAGATTCTATGGATGATGTAAATGGGTAGGCTGCTTGAAGTGATTGGTGTCCAAATCCAGTTGGATATATCTTTTCTTCAATCAATATATATATATAGACACACGCATGCACACATTATAAGTAAATTGAGAAATTAACCATCACTATCTTATATTCTCTAAACATTTGTAGAGTGACTAAAAAAATGAATTCAAATTTTCTTCATTAACCTAACGATGAAGGAATTGAGTTCGAAATTTTGCTAGTCCTACTCTAACATTTTCTTCATTAATCTAATGCGTCATTTTCATGAATTACACCCGCAAAAGATAAATAATCCAAACAAAGTAATTTGGGTCATTATTCATATCATGTTCAGGTTAAACCAATCTAATAAGAACTTTTTAATTAAACAAGTCACGCAAATCATGCTTGGGCTACTTATTATTAGCTCAATCATTTTTAGATTAAGATTTTCGTCATGTAATAGATCGATCTTGTCTAGAATGAAATTCCTAACACGACCAACAAAATGAATGGTTCTTCACACCAATACGGCTCGTTGGAGAAATTTAACTAGGTACTTTAAAGTATTTTTTGTTTTCGTAGTGTGAACTGAACAACTTCTAGAGAGAATCGAAGATCGAAAAAGTAGATCATGACATACACAGACACGCATAAAATATTATGCAAGATTGCAGACCATGTGTTTCTTTCTTTATTGGCTTGGCTTCGGCCGCTGCCAGCCACGCTGTCCTCCTCACGAACGTTCTGCCAATACCACGACGTTCCAGAGACAGACACCTCTTCTGTGTTCAGAGTTCAGACCTTAAAGAACCAGTCAAAAGTCAAACGTAGAACATTTGTCCTTTCCCTCCTCAGGTCAGAGTCAAATCCCAGCTCCAGAAGCTGTAACCTTGACCGACCGCACCCTCGAGACCCCGGCACAGCAATTCCCTGAGCTGTCGAAGTTTCGTTATGGAAGTCACGTACCACCGCCAATCCAAGATCAATGCAATTTGACCATAAAACATTGCAACGGCGCAGAGCCAATTAAAAATAATCGAGGACCATAGAACCTGAATGGCTCTGTTCCTTAACATGGAAGATCACATGTGGTCAAGGTCAAATATTGGCAGAACAATCTGGTGTTGCCATATAAAAAAAAAAAAAGGCTACTGTGCTTTCCAGTCTCTATGTTTTTATACAATCAGTACTTTCTGCATCAATGTCGAATGATCCAGAAAGACAGAAGACAGTCATCATCTGGGACTTCAGATTCCACTGTCACAACTGTACCCAGACCAAAACTGGATTGAGAAGCCTGATGAGAAGCAAAACAGATGGTGCATGTCCCAACCGAGTTTAATCCAGTATTTGCAATGCAATGTACTGACAAAAGAGCAAAAAGAAAGAGCATAGAACAAGAACGGCCTAATTATACAGATGCTCAAACACCAAAATTTACCCAAAACACAGGTAAGACATGCCATATACCTTCCTCCAAGACATTATTAGATCATGAACAAAACAGTAAAAGAAGCACAGAACCCAGTAAGGTTCTTCCCCTATGCTAGATTCATATATATTTCTTTACAAAAGTCCGACCGTCGAGACCGGTCCCTCTACTCAGAACGGTTCGCCCTGCCGATGTAATCGAGCCCCTCGGTGCGGCTCCGCACGATCCGATGGAAGACCTCTCGCACTTGCTTCTCCAATGGATCCAAGCCATCCTTCACAGCCTCAAACACCTCCGCCAGGTCCTCCACTCTCTGCCTCACCTCCTCTTCCTTCTCGGCCGACAGCGGGAATTGGGCCGAATCCACCAATTCGCTCATTATCCTGGCGCCCCTCTCGATTTGATGGATCTCCCGCAACAATCCGCGCGCGTTCCTCCTCTCCCTCTTCTTCGATTCCTCCACGATCCTCTCGTGGAGCGACAGGATGGGCGCGGCCCAGGCGAACTGCCTCGGGATGGAGAAATGCACCTGCAGGCCGCGGTCCTGGCACGGGATCGCCGCCACGAGGGCCCACGTCACGAAGAGGAGCACCGAGTTCATCGTGAAGACCGGCACGGCGAGGCCATTGGTGGCCACGATCTCGTTCCCCCTCGGGGCAGACAAGTTGTTCCCGATCGCCTGAATCTGCCTGGCGGCGGACCACGACCTGGAGACGCTCCAGGAGAGCGACCTGAAATGGCCCAGCGAGCGGTGGTCCCGGGACACGCTGCTGCGGCCGAAGGACCGGTTCCGGTGCGCCGCCACCCCCGACCCGCCGGCCTCCTTCTCGTCGAGCATCCCGATGGCCAAATCGATCAGCGCCTTCTTCGCGCGGCGGAATTGGCCCTCGCTCAAGCTCTTCTGGCTGTCCAGCGCGCACAGGACGATCTCCAGGAGCTTCTGCCACTGCCTAACCTGCTCAACCCCGTCCCGGATCGCATTACACACGTCCAGGGCCTTAATGCTCCTCTCGTGAAAATCGGCAATCGACCTGTCCATGGGGGATTTCGACAGCTGGGACTTGTGATTGAACATGATCACCCTGAACTCCTCCTGGCAGCACAGGAACGCGTCGAGCAGCTTCCGAATCCACGGGAGCGAGAGCAGCTCCTCCGGGCCGGCCGACGACAGATCAAGAAACCGGTCGGCGACCTGCTTCTGGAAGGCCTCCATCTCCAGCTCGGCGCTCGTCGCCTCGTGGGTCGGGTCCACGGAATGGACGGCCTGGTCGCGCCGAAAGCTCAGGATCGACCGGCCAATGTACGAGGCCTGGTACTCCGTCGCAGGCATTTTCTTGATCCTCCTACGGCAAAACCCAGGAACGAACGCCGAGACCCACGTACGGAAATGGCGAAAGTTCGCGACTTTATCGGATTTCTCGACCGCGGAGGGCTCGAATCGAAATCTTAGCGAACACCCATCTGAGAATATGCGCCGAATCTATATCAATTTCGAGGCTCGGTTCTTGCGATTGAAGTCCGTACAGCACGGCGAGAGGGAAGAGATGGGAGGAATGATGAAACCCTAAAGGGAGGGATAGGGGAATTTATGGGCGGGGAAGCATCCTGGACCGCGTATTATCGGTAGCTCGGAAAGGGAGAGGTCCACGCGAAAGCGAGGGAGATTTACCATAATTAGCAGATTAGATTAGATTAGATTAAATTCTAATTAGCTTAACCCTTCCTGCCGTAGAATCCCCATAGATCGCCTTTTTTTAAATTTTTTTTACCCCGCTCGACACGCCACCCACGCGCAGCCGCGGTTCCGGATCTCGGCCGTCGATTTCGGACATCCGCATCGCGGACCGTCGATGGTCGATACGTCACTAGGAAGTGCCGTCGCCGGCCGCGGGATGTCTGTCCGCGTATTCCTGCACTCGGCAGCAGCGGATCATTTCCGGGGGGAGGTGGGATGTCTGTCCCAGTTCCGACTGGTATGAACTGCGCTACGCTAGCGTCACGGGGCTGTCGCCTGGCGGGGCCGCGTGACCGGAGGGTGGGCCCGCACGTGAGCACGTGCGAGGGGCCGCGTTGACCACGTGGAGCGACGTGAATGGGTCTCGCGAGACGCCAAACGTGGGGGATTGGTTGATGGTGGGGGGCGTGGGGGAGGGCTCGGTCTTCGTCGGCGCGTAACGTGACGCTCTCTTCGTCACCTTCTAGAAGGACAGGACAGGGGCATGGAGGTGGTTTGGTCCTAATTGGAATTTTGCGACAAAAAGAGGAAAAGTATATTGTTGAAAAGGTAAAAGGGAAAAACAATTTGTCAATGACACAAGTACTAAGAGGATCATGGAATGCATTTCACGGAGACGAGTTTTATTTATTTATTTATTTAGAATCTTTCATTTTCTTTTTCTCATCTAGAGAGGGATAAAGAGCGGTCACCGTCTACAGTAATTTTCCAACATATTTATGATCTCGATTCTTTGTAAAGATATCGATATGAGTCACGACTATTTAGAGTGCTCTGTTTTAAAAGTAAACTTATTCTGTAACACAATTCTTTTCCGAGATAATAGCATAATTAAAAGGTACGAGTAATTTTTAATGTTGATTGAGGTAATTCGTGGGAGACTCATCCGATGAATTCCCTTATGTTTTTAGTTATTCTTAAACTTTTAAATTGGGCTTTTTGTTCGATATCGACACCCCAGATCCCGATCGTTTGCTTTTGGCATTAAAAACCTTCTTTTGACTTAAAATAAGGTGGATTGGAAAGACTTTTTATCCATAACCGTGTGATAAAGTGTTGATCTACCTGTCCATTAATTATATGGTGAAGTGTGAATCACTAAACTTTTTTATTCACTGTTGTTTTTTTTTTGACTTATTTCGTGGGGGAAGAGTTTTTTTAAATACCTGTCCATTAATTATATGGTGAAGTGTGAATCACTAAACTTTTTTATTCACTGTTGTTTTTTTTTGGCCACGGCAAAGAAAAAGAAATAAAAGAAAAAAAAAAAAAAGACGAACAAGCAACTTTTTTTGCTTCAAAACTGCTTAACGGAACAAAATTTAGAGAAATTTAGAACAAATGTTTTTCAAAACAGGTTTACGTTCTTTTTTTTTCGTGGATCACTAAATTATCCTCTCGAAAGGAACTAGTCAACTTTCATTACGCACCACTCGTTTTGCTACAGGAACAGCCGAGTTTATTTTTTTATTTTTTTGGTCCGGGGAACAGCCGAGTTTGACCTCATAAAGGCCTTCTCATGCTTTCATGACTAAGAATAAAATAAATCAATTAAAACTAAAATTCTGGATGCTCAGTGGTCAGTTGCGGTCGGTCAATAATTGAGAAGGATGATGATATATTCGGATGAGAATGAGCATTGGTAAAAGGGGGGAAGCGGGTTAGGGTTAGGGTTTGCTGTACAAGGACAGCAGCAACTCAAAGCCCTAATTCGAGACCACTGAACTTTACATGCAAAAAAAAAAGTGCAATTTTTATGAGTTTACTATTGTTCTTGCCCCATGAAGGGACAAGAAATATGCTCGAAGACAGGGAGGGATGCGACAGTAAAACGTCAATGTCGATACCATTCGTTTTTTTGCCCTTATTTTTGCTCCTAATTTTGTATGGTGGTTTGACAATGTCGCGTATAATAGAGTAGTTTATACGTCGTGCTTTCGACGAACGGAGAGACTTTTGATGAGGAAACAAACAAGCACGAGTTCTCTTTCACGTTCTTTAATCGCTTGTTGGTACACAGATTCGGATAAGGACCGGATTATGGTCGCGCTAGATGCATCGTTTTTGGTCTGCTAAGATGGGTTTTAAGAACTCCGATCCTTGCGTGAAGTCGAATTTTCAAACCTAAAATATAGAAATGCATGTAATGAATTGAGCTGGGCTTGTGATGATTAGGCATTTTCTCTTTTCATGCTCGGCTAATGTCGTCGCGGACTAGGCTATCCTCAAATGTAATTTGCCTCTAAAAGTTTATCTAAGTTAGGTCGTGACACGATAAATAAGTAATTTGTCGGGATTGTAACATACCTTATGTAGATATAACCTTTCTACATATAATGATTTAAATTTTTTTGTCAAACGTTCTAACGTGATTTCAAAAGTAGAAGTCCCTAGTTCAAGAACCTCCGGTAGCACGAATAACTTGTATTTATCCGGAACAACTTTATATATACCTAGAGCAATTTGTGTTTATCTTGAACAACGAGAAAATTGTATAAGAAAGCTTCAATCTAGTGTATTTTTATCAATTTAATCTTAAACGTTATAATTTTACTAATCTTAAATTTTTCCACATTTTGCTAATTGAGCCTTAGACATAATAAATTCAATTGGTGAAAATAAAAGATTTATGATTGAATTAGTATATATAATTTTTGGATAATTTTGTCCGTGAACAACTTGCATTTATCCACGGGTTAACGCGAGAACTGAGAATCTTGGGGCCACGGGGATGGAGACGGGTGATGATTGACCAGTTGAAAGGTCCAATTCTGGAGGGAAAACGAGTGAGTTCGTGACCTCAATTCCTTCATTAAATAACACACCAAGTGGGCATTTTCATATGAGGGAAAAAAATCAATTGACGAGCTCTTGAAAATACAAGGAATCTCTACGTATTCAAGAATTGATTTCTTGGAATACAAAGGAATTGGTCCACGTTGTTTGCTTGTTCAGCTATTTTCCAAGCTCTCTCTCTCTCTCTCTCTCTCTCTCTCTCTCTCTAATAAAACTAAAGGGCTCACGACGTGGAGTAAAGAAGAATGAATTGACTTTGTCTCTTTCACACGTCTCTGTGATGAAGTAGAGAAGAATACGTTGGCCTAGAAGCAGAGAAAACCCTACTTCGTCGGAAGAAGAAGAAGTCAAATGGAATTGCCAGGCGAAAATGATAACAAAATTCGCACATGTCCTTTTAACACTAAGGCTTGATTTGTTTTGTAAAAATTGTGGCATTTCTAAAAAATTATTTTCCTATAAGAAAAAAAGAAAAAGGATAAAAAAGAAAATATTTAAAAATTCGATTTTTCTTTATAAATTTTTTTGGCCTCGATGAACACTTAGGCTTAGCCTCGACATTACTAGGCCTGGCATCCTGGGCATAGGCACCTTGTAAAAAAGAATTGGCCTTGATGGACCTAGGTACAAACTAGGTACAAACGACGAGGACCTAGGCTTGACCTCAATATTACTGAGCCTATGTTTGGAGCACGGGCACCGATGTCTTGGGTGCAACCTAAATGGACCTGGGCACCGGAGTCCCTAGGCAATTCTAGGCATCATCAATACCTAGCTATATTTTGCAAAACAATTTCCATCTTTTGCAAGAGGAAATTATTTTCTTGAATTTAAACATTGATAGGAAAACATTTTCCGTAACTAGAAACATTTTCTATTGACTCATTTTTCTAAGCGAATCAAATATTGGAAAATAAAAATATATATATATTCTTGAAAAATATTTTTTCCAAAAATAACGGAACCTAAAAGTTAGGTTTCCTTTTCTTTGTTAGGTCAAAGGAAGATGAAATGGCATTGAACAAAGATATTTGCTAGAGCGATTAGGTTCGTGAGACCTTTCAGCATTAAAATTCACCAAGAAGCTTACAGGTATGGATCTTGACCTCCGACTGAAATTTTTTTCTTCAATAGAGAATACTCATGCAATTGGAATTATTTAAAACTTTATTGGAGAAAAGGTCGCTGTTTTTCTTTTTTTATCTAAGCCAATGCTTAATTGATAACCTATATAATGTATAATGTACAAAGTAAGTAGAATTCTTTGGATTTTCAGAAATGAATAAAGGAAACAACTTTGCTGATCATTCCATACTTTTTGTTTGGTCAGAAAGTCCTACAAATATTATTTTGATCTTCAGTTAGTGATCTGTTTTGATATCTCTTTTGAGGAATATGAGCAGGGAAATTAAGTCGCAAGGATTAATGTTACTCAATCTAGGATTGACGTCATACTCAAGGGTGTCCTTGGTTCACGGAAATATCAACGATTTTGAAAGTATTTTTTTAAAAATAATTGTTTGTATCACCTATAAAATAAATGAAAAAAGAAGAAGATATTTTCGTTATCAGCAAAATATATAAGATTCATATCCAATCAGCTTTTGGCCATCGACGAAAATAATTTTAGCTTGATCTTCATTTGATTAGTGAAGTGGGTTAAAGTTGGCGTGCACTCAAAAGCCTCCATTTTTATGGGAACTTCAAACATGTTGTCAATATTAATAATGATCATCTAGTTTCGATTGATATTGCAACTCAAAAGTGGGACTGCCGCCTTGCTGGTGTTGCAATTGCATGCCATCGATCCGTGTCGCCAAAAACGCACAAGACGCCAAACGTGAGGACACGTATCGATGTTGCAAATCGTATTTAATTGCGATCCATTCATCATCACCTCTCTCTGTCTCTCTCGAGGCTTCGCTTCTTCTTGATCTCTTGGCTTTTGGTTAAGGTTTGCTGAATTTCTCCTCTTGCTTTTTTAGTATGAGCGTGAGCTGTCTTCAAGTTTTTCGAGGCTTTGATTAAGACATAGTGGAATTCCAAAGTCAGGCAGATTCGATTCTTGCTTTTCTTGATGGAAAGTAGGCCAGGATTCGCTAGTACCTACTTACACCGTTTGTACGGCGAGTAGATTTGCTGGCCTGTTTACACTATGATTTTAATATTATTCTGTTGATCAATCGGAATGAAACTTGCAGTTGAAGTTGAAGACCACTTCAAAGACTTGACTGAGACTGGCCAAGGTGAGAAATGGGCTACGTGATGATGATTTCGTTGCCGGCAATACTGTTGTGCCTCATGATCATGGCCTTGATATGTTACTTGATCGGAAGGGCATGGGGTCGACAGCGGGCACAGTACTACCAGCCTCCTGAGCCGACACTCCGCTCGCACCCGAGGCCACCTGAAGTAATATGAAGCTTTTGCGTCACTCTACATAGGTTTATTTACAAACTCAAATGTACAGTTGTACAAATGAACAGGCTAAGTTCTTCTATTTGAAGCCGCGTAGCCCCGTAGGTCTTGCTAAAGGCAAGATGCATAGCTACTTCTTGTAGAACTCCGTTTGCAGTTTCTTTTCCTTCCTCAGTGCAATTTATTCTCAGCGCTATCTTAGACATAAATGGAGAGTAACTTGCCTAAGGTTTCACAATATCCTGGTTCATTTCCGTCGAGTGATCTCATGGTAAGTACAAGTCCTCCGTGAGACATAGGAATTCTTGATCTACTAATTTCGCGCACTCATTACTCACAATGTTTCCACAATCCATAAGCCACTGTAACTGTCCGTCTTTGGTCGGACCACTGCCAACCGATCTAAGCATAATCGTGGATCGACATTGAAATGCTCTAACATTGCCCCTTCAACAATAACTTTGCTATATGTTTAGCTTGAACAAGGGACATAAGAAAAGGGTGATGAATAAAGTGGTTTCCGACCATCAAAGTTATGAGAATAAAGAGAAATGGGACTGCTGAAATCCTCCAGTGAGAAGATACAAAAGATATTTCCTCACGAACCAGATTCTCATTGACCAGATAGATGGCTTGACTGGAAGCATCATAAGCTGCTAATATAGCCCCCTCATATGCTAAAAGACACCTTTCTTGTAATTTCTCTCTCCTACTTAAAGAAGTAGTATATTCTTTTATCATAAAAGAGAAAAAGGATACCCATTTGGGAAGTTCTCCAGCTTACTGCTTCTTTAGCTTCAACCCACAACATCAGCAACAAAGATGCTACCCGAGTCGCACCAGCCACCTAAGACATCTCTGCCATGGCACTGCAGTGGAAAAGAGCAGATCTTTGAGTTCACTGTGAAGAGACTTTCATGATCAAGTACAGCAGCATAATGCTGCAGTATAAGCCAGTCCAATCAGAGTGGCATAAGTCCCACTTCACCCAATGTGCTTTAACAGCCATTAGACCTTTTGGGTCACTTAACATTGATTATTCAGACGAACCTCGTACTTGATTGAGGTAAGTCTTTATAACACAAACTCTTGATAATTGTTTAACTAATAGGGTCACCATATTAACGTGCAACAACATACAGAAGTAAAAGCTTCTGTTGCCAGACAAATAATTACGCTACATTGCCCTTTAATACATAGGCAGTCAGACAAGTGATGATTGAGGATCTGGACGATTACCTTATTAAACCCTAGCCAGTTCGAGTCTCCTCTGAATGTAAATACTTTCTCGCTCTTTTTCCACTGCCCACAAAAGACCTGCCCAAACAAAAGATTACGAGTAAGACTAAATCTATCAGAAGAAAGAAAACTGAGGCTAAATCTTAGGCATTAACAAAGGTAAGCTAGATTAGGAAGTGCCACGTTTTAACTCAACTACAATCAACATGAAAGAAGACATATTCTTTAACAAATTTCAGCACCCCCAGCACTAGAAAGAGCAATAACTGTATTAAGGAATAAAGTTTACATGCACCTAGTGTACCATTATGTCATGACGGACATGCATACACCTAAAAATGATCTCTAAAAAGAATTTTGGCCTGATGAAATGTCTTCATCAATAGCCACTTATTCCTCAAGTCACGCCACTTGCTACATCCATGTTAGATCATTCTCATCCTGTGCTCTATTTGCACTTGCTCATGTGTTAAACCAACAAAAAAGTCGTAACACAGTCAGATACGATAATTAGAACAAGAACATACAAGTGAGAAGAAGCAAGCAGACAAAGTACATGAGAACTTCTCTGCCAACCTTACCTCATAATCCATTCCTTGGACATAGATATAATCAGAGTTTATTGATGAAAATGCAAGTCCAGTGATCTGTACAATGAGCCAGGAAAATATTTACTCTCACCAGCAGATTTTGATAGCAAAAGCCAGAGATGCATGTACGGACATAGCTTCATTTGCATAATGTGTATACTTCAGCCACTAATGCATATCAAGAGATTTTGCTGTCACATGATGGAAAAAGACATGAAGCTGGAAGTTTATTCCACATTCTAGAAAAATGAAGCCAACCGATTGTAAACGAATACAAAAAGGGAATTGGCCAGAACTGATGAACTCTATGAATGATTATTTAGTTTGACAAGCCACTCTCTTATTTTTCTTATCATTTCCAGTTAAAGAAGCTTGCACTTTTCACAAAGCAAAAGTGAATTTACACAAGGATGATTAATTGACACATGCGTCCTTAATAATATAAATTGCACAGGTAAATGAAGAGAGTGGAGAAGCATCATCACATAAAGCGATATATAGGTTGAGACCAGTAGTTCTTCTTATTTCAAAAGAGATATTGTGTTCAGCTGGCATGTATTTAGACAGTCAAAAGGAACAGGTGGTGACCTCCAGATATTTCAAAGCAAAGATGCAACTTCATCTGTGAATATTCTATCACGTGGAATTGGAGAAGGCAGCTCCTGGGATGGTCAACCTCTGGCTTCATCAACCAGCCACTCATGTCTTCACATAAAAGCTAGATTATCTACTTCCAACTCGTGACTTATGACTTTTAGATACAGAGATGTTAAGCAATTCTGAAATCCACTTACAATTACCTGAAACACACTATTCTTCATCCCTTGAAATTGACTAAACTACTAGACCATGAAGAAGTGTCAATATGTGTCTCACACTCATCATTGTAAAACAGTTTGCAACTGGCTCCAAAATCAATGATAAAAAGATTTCTTGCATGCAAAGAAGATGAGGTCTCGTTCCTAATCATGGTGTGAAGCATAAACATTAGTAAAGAGGTTGGAAGTGGGGAATAGCTTACCTCATACTTTGAGCAATGCACCCATCGTGATAATGCTGACCATCTGTATTAGAAGTACAAAAACAATATTACATCTCTTTTTATATATAAAGAACAAAGAAATCCTGAATCACCCCAATATGCAGACCATGTAATAAACACATGATTCATGTACAAAAATGACCAAAGAAGTGGAGGGTAAATGTGCAAGAATCATGTACAGCAATTCATTTAATTCAACTTGATTTCGGCATTTGGTCATGAATCCATCAACTCATCCAGTTGGAGGATGACAAATTTCAAAAAATCCAGCATCTGATTTATCTAAAGTCCACCAGGATAAGGAGCCTTAATGTAAATTGGACAAGATTCTAAGTTGGATTCAATAATAAAATGGGATGATAAACTCATATAGTATGTAATCATACAAACTACCCAAGAGAGAATTCAACATTCTTTCTTTCAGTTCTCTTCTCTTTAGTATTGTCAGATTTTAAAAGAAGAAAGGAGGCAATAGTTCACAGTTCTTCAAACTTGCATTTGCATGGGGATGCCATCACCCTTCAACAGACAAGACATCACGATAGAGTATTGCCACCTCGTTAAGGAGGCATGAGGAGTCTACACTATTAGAATATGAAACGAGTATATTCAAGCTTTTTGCACTCTGTTTAGTAAGGTAGAATGAACTGATCGGGTGAAAATAAACTTTAATTCATATTTCTAGTTCTAGTTATATAAGAAGAAGCTTAATGGCAAGTGGAATAATCACTTAATGCATGTAAGAAAATGAATAACAACATTACTTTCCCATATTTATGAATTAATACTTAATTTAGTATCAATGCTTCTTCTCAATCCATTCTAGAACTTGTCATTAGATTTTCAGATTCACGACCATACAAGATGTGCAATTCTAAAATATGGAGTCCTCTGATCTGATGAATGCATCTCAACCTTAATGAGACAACAGCAAATGTGAAATTTTTGTCTCCACTTTCAGGAATGGCACCAAAGCTTTTCTAGGATATTCCACATCTTATCAACATAAGTCAAGTCAAACCGACCTGACTAATTCAACAAGAGCAGAAAATATAAGCCGTCGACTTCTACATGTTAGTTTTGATTACTCAGTCTAAGTAACTGCATTTACAGGTATTGATAATGAGAAACCTGCGAGGATCATATACAGTCACGGTACGATCAGCTCCACCAACTGCTATGCTGCTGGTAGAAGAACTGCAGACAGCATAGAAGTTGTCACCAAGAGAGCCAGAGATTCGATGGAGGCAACCGCCATTTTCTTTCATCCTCAAGTCCCATATACTCAGCTGCAACAATCCAAACATAAACTGAATTAAAGAATAAATTCAACCTCAATGTCTAAGACAATTTATCTGTAAAAACAAATACTATACAGCCTTTCTTTAATGTCATTACTATACCTGACTACCTTCAGCGACAGCTAATATAAAACTTCCATTCCCATTAGACATATTCTCTATGAAGTTCAGTGAAGATGGATACCACAGCCTGAAAGACCAGGTCTATAAGAATAACCTTTTACTCAAGTCTGCAAACATATGCCATGTACCTATAGTTATCAAGCACTAAGATCATACGTCCTCAGAGTCTGAAGATGGATATCCTGATCATATATATCGATGCTTTTGGAAAAGCTCCGCGCCACAGCAGCCTGTGATATACAACCAGTCAGGAGAAGTCTCTAAGAAATACCATACAAGATACTAAGTACTTCTAAAAATAAGTACGAGTAAATAAACATGAAAAAACTTATGTAGAGGCAGTGATCTGCTCTCCAACTTTCAATGCACTTTCTTTAAATGACCAATTACAGGTTCCCACTAAGTTTTGAACTCAGAGGTTCTCAGACAAACTATTATCCACGTTCCTGAGGGGGCAAGAACAAAAGGACAAATGCCAAGCACATGTAATGTCTAAGATCGTCAAGTAAAGAAGCGAGCGTTCATAATGAAAGAGATTGCTTGAAAGGCAAGTCAAATTCAAAGCTTGAATAAATATTCCAAGACCACTTGAAGAAAACAGAAAAGGGAAATCACAAAAAGTGAAAGTATGCTTTATCAATAAAATCTCTATGCAATTGAGACTACCCTGTAGTAAGACATGAAAGAGATAATGAGAACACAAAAAGACGTGTGCCACGAGATAAAAAAAAAAAAACTTATTTGATCCTCAATGCTTCCAAATTTCAAATGGAAATTGAAAAAAAGAAAAAATCATGGATGACTAGGTACCATAGACCATTGATTTGGACTGAAGCAAAGTCCTGCCCAACTACCTTCTCCAATTCCACAATCTTGAGGCAATACCGAGTATGTAAGCCTGCTATCATCTGAAACTAATGAATTGAAGACAGAGTCAACAAGGAAAGTAGGTGATGCAAGGAGTTTTAGCAATCATAATGCAATTAGATCACTTACATTATATATATGTCCAGAAACTTATCATATCTCAAATAAATACAGTTTAAATAATAGAAGATTAATCTAATAGCTTCCATTGATGAGCCACAACATAGATAAACTGCACAGTGTGCTATTGGTCAGACAAAAGTCAGTAAAAAGGTTGTGTAAAGAGTAACATTTAACAAGGCTAGCCCAGCCATGAAGGGCAGAACATTAAACAAAAAATCATTGGACTCTTCTCTGTCAGGAAACCTTTTAGAACCAAGGAGAGGAAAAAAGACTAATAATGCAGAAGAGAGGACTATAGCATGGAAAGGACATAGAACATATTAGAACCTTAATAAAAGGACTCATGAGGAGGGGAATTTCACAAATCAGTAACACGTCTTCTACATCCACACATTACTCGATGCTTTCTTCTTTAAATTTACTTATTTGCAAAAACCCCCAACCTGGTATCAAAGTTGTTGTAGGAACCGAGAAACCATCATTCATGTCCAATTGGGGATAAAGATATTTGAGGCACATGCTTGCTCTTTTTCCATTTACAAATTAAACATTTCTAATTCTCCTGCTGAAAGTCTTCATAAAAATGTAAAAAACATTTGAGGGGAACATACCCTCACCACCTATATGTAGCTTAGATGCAATGAGGTGGCCACAGGAATCCACACTTCCCAGCATCAAGTAGCCAGCGCCTGCAATTGATCAAAATAATATAAGCCAACTCTATTGACATTGCCATGCGGCAACTAAAATTCGACAAAGAGAAGAGCAGATTTTCTCACGAGAGCGAATCCTTAAGACAAACTAGATGACCATAAATTAAGCATCTAATATAGAACATATCACTCCACCAGGCATGGAAGCTGACCAGACACGGCATGAAAGAACTGTTTAAGGAACTAGTAAAGGAATGACTCTTTCAATCATAATCAACATCGCAAGTCTATTTTCCAAGAAAGATTATGTCAAGCTAAGCCCAAGTGATATCTTACAAGGGAGCCCACCCATCTCTGTGTAGGACTGGCAGTATCGACAAATATAACCTGCTTCATATATGTCTTTTCGAAAGTAGCTCCTGCGTAGCAATTCAAGCAATGTTGCTTTTGGATAATAAAAGGTTCAACATTACTATTTTGAAATTAAACTTAAACTCTTCTTTGGCCCTTATCTTAGTCTGGTGGTTGGACAAAACTCACATGCAAAGCTTTGGGTTGTAATTAATGAAAATCAGCTGCACACATTACACTAACCAATGTGAAGTCACCCAATAAATGTAATTATTAATACCAAATTGGCCTAAAAGAAAGGGCAACAGATTGTTGTATAAAATGCAGTAGTTTGTTGTAGGCCAGCAGTTTTGCTAGGTGGTACTCTACTGTTCGTGTCAAATAGTCTTTGAAAATTAATTGAATGAGCTTGACTACCAATTAAAAAAAATAAAATTAGTTTAATGAGCCAAGCTTTTTTTTTTCTCTTTTTGTCTGCTGGCTTTTCATGGTTGAATCAGCCAAGGACCAGATATTTCTCAAGCACAACTCAACTCAACATCATTCTTCAACATCTTTTTCGTGAAATGAAATCTTCAGGTAGCTTAAAAGAAAAGCCACTTACTGTCAGATTCAGTCAGCACTATACTCTGAATTTCAGATCGGTGTGGGCAACGGTCGACTAGCATAGAGTCTGTAACCTTCAAAAAGCAAGGCCCTCACATTACAAAGGATCCACACAGGGGATGACAGAATGAACACCAACCACGGAAATAAAACCCTTTTTGCCAGAAGAAAAGCTAAAAGCAGTTCATAACTGAAACTTGAGATCACCGCACTTGAGTGAGCCTTACCTCTGCATGAGCAGGAATAAGAAGGCTTTCTTTGCCTTCACCAACCAAAGCCCCCTCCAAGGGCACCTGAAGTCATGAAATGGAAAGAGATAAAGATAAGAGATATAATTTTCAGAAAGAGATCAACCATCTGAAAGGACATCAACGAGGTGTTGTGAACCCATGATTATCTAGCCTGTCTAATTGCATAAGCAGATATCCGATAGATGAGTCTCAAAAACCTCCAGCAAATGGAGATGGTGATACCCATTTGTTTTATCATCTCCAATTTGCCGAGAAAATCTCCACGACAAGTAGTCCCAATAACAATCATTCAAGACGCACGGCCATCAAAGGCCAACACATTTAAGTTTCCGGCGAAACTGCTCTCCATAACCACCCCCAACTTCATCCTTACAAAACCGAAACAGCACCAAATTCCAGTCGAGTTACCACCATTCCCATTCCCCATCATCAGTCAACAAGCAATTATCAAACACTACTAACAACCACACACTGCCGGCTACGACTGAACCGACCACACATATCAGAACATCACAATTCATGCAAATTCCAGCTAAAACCGGCCGTGTAACCTGGACTCTGAAGACGTGGCAGCCGGAAGCGATGTAGACCCAGCACGAAGATCCTTCCTCGTTAGCCTGACCAGACAAAAAAAAGGAGGCAAATTTAAGCTCATTCCGCCCTCGACAACGCCCAGAGCGCGAGAGAGAGCGAGAGGGGTTTAGGGTTTTGGAGAGTCGAGCGATTACATGGAGAGCGAGGCGAGTGGACTGGAGATTTCCAGGAGAGGGATGGCGGATGAGGGCGGAAGGAACCGCCGCCTTCACCAGATTCCTCGCCTTCAACATTCTTCTCCTCCTTCTCCCTCTTCCTCTCTTTCGGCCGGAACTGCAGACTGAGCCGTTCTCCGTCGTCGCCCGCCATCGCTCGATGAAGTAGGCGACGGAGCTCGACGGCGGAAGCGGCAAACCGCCAAAACGAGTTTCGACGAAATTGCACTTTGCTCCCCTGAAACTTGTACTCTGTTTCAATTTACTCCTCGAGTTTCCGTTCGTTTCTGGACCTCTCTCTCTCTCCGTTTCTTTTTCCCCTTAAACAAACCTTCCATTGCATCAAAATAGTTCAAACATTACAAGGAGAAAATCATCAAGATGATGAATTGAAGAAACACAGCTGACACTAAATTTTTTACTCTAGATGAGAGATCATTAAAAGGGAAAGACGATGCAATTCCTAACCGATGAAATGTCCATTTTGCGACTCATGAGCAACAACATTACTAGTTACATTGGCTCACTTCAAATTCCATCCTGAATCGTTACTAAGTGGTAAACGAGAGCCGAGACAAAAGGATGAATATACCAAGGGCAAAAGCCCCTTTGTTGAATAGTATCGATTAACACGTTACAATTATTTTCAAAGACCGTTTTATGAATGCCGAAGGATTGAACTGCTTTGCATGCAAGAAGAAGAGTTGCAGCTTCCACTTCCACCGACGAGTTCCATCTTCCTTGTCTTGTCCACGCTTGGACAACTAAGCCTCTAACCGATCATGCAATAATAGCTATGGCCCCTTTATTATCTTTCCACGGGTCATTTACATTAAATTTCAACTCTTGGTTTGATGGAGGAATCCAAGAGTTTGTCCTTACCCCAATAGAATTTGGTTCATCGCTTAACTTAACTTTGTTCTCTCTCCTTAACATATTTGAATACTCCAAGAAATCTCGTATGACCATTTGAATCACCTAGAAAGCAATTGGAATAGTCCAATCATGTAACTTTGCATTCCCATAACGCCACATTCTAGCGCAGAGAATTGCTGCATAAAGGGTGAAGAGCTTGCAATCCAATCCCATTCTTTGTGCTAATTTTCATGGATCGAGAAAGTGGTTCATCATCTCTTTCAAAGAACTGAAGTTCCAAGCAAACAAGATTATATACCATGGGCTTTGTTTCCACAAAATTTGGGCTAGAGGACATGATGTGAACAAATGTACCAAAATTTTCCTTCAAAGCTCCACACAATGGGCAAGAAGGGTCTAGGAAATGGATTAATTGAAACAAGTTAGCTCGACAAGGTAAGACATCAGTTGCTATCCTCCACAACATCATTTTGTGTTGCTCATGAGCTTTAGCTTTCCATATTTTGTTCCAAATCATGCGATTGTTGCCATTTTAATCCACAACTTTATGAGTTTGTAAGCAGATTTAATAGAAAATATTCCATCAATAGCTGGATGCCAAATCAGTTTGTACACCCATATGGAGTTTGGCACATGGATCTAAAGAACAGCTTGGATTGAGATTGGGCAAAGTGTTTGATTTAGACTTAATACATCCCAAGTTTTTGTCCTGGGGATAAAAAAGCTTTCTTTCTTTGCTTCAAAACATGGTCTTGATCAATAAAAGAAGGCAGATGAGTTAAAATGTTAGGAATCCAAGGGTGATTTCCTACCTCAACCCGGCCGGCGGCCATCAAGTTTTACCCTGCTTGTTTCATTTGCTTGTACCTCACCCCCATCCTTTCAGGGAGGAAGGCGTCGCGAGCATCTACAAGTGTCTTCCTTACCCCCCGAAGGGAGGCTATGGCCGGAGAGGCAATGGGGACAAGACCCCTTAACCCCGGGGTCTTCCGTCTAGGGGCCTTTGTTTAAGGTCCTTAGCTGGACCAGATTTTACATCCCTTATATGATACAAAGTTCCAATTTGAGTATTTCTCTAGCATCCATGATTGCCTTCCCCAAAGGAGAGGCTGATGCCTTGAGTTTGTCACAAGTACTATGAGGAAGCTGACTAGATTTCATTGCATAGATAAGTGTGCTCTAAACAACCGATCGAATATATATTGCTTTATCCACCCAAGATAGTGTTTTCCCTTTCAGGGGCTAAGTTTGTTATCAAATTTTTGTTCAAGGGATTGATTTTGTCCAACCTTTTCCTGGTTTGGAGAGGGGATTTCCAAGGTACAATACATACCCAATTGGCCCACCAAATCCTTGGCATTGTTTTTTTTTTTTAGCTGGAGTATAGTCAGGAAATACATTATCACTCTCCAACTTTTAACTTGATTTCGTCTTGCCCATCTAATTTGATGTGATAGATTGTGATTACAAAGTTTCGTTTATATCTTTGGATCACAATTAGGCTCCATGATCTATCGGATAGTTTGATCAAAAGACCCAACCATACATTTTCGAAGATGATTTCCCTGTAGAAAGCACCCATTTTGATCAACATCAGTTTTTTAGCTTCAATTTAACTACTGAATGTTCTTTTCGTTGGTACAAAAGTGGCAACAATGTGGCGAAACTGACCTCAAAATCATCTCACATGCCGGATACAAGGTCAAATGTCCCGGCGAGGTTGTGGGGCAACTTGAGGAAAAAAGAACATGGACTTTAGGGAGTAATGTGACACAAAATCAAGTTAAGAGGGGGCAAAAATTAAAATCAAGAAACAATTCAGTGGACAATCCGTAATATCTTCATTAGGTGAGTGACTCACGACTGTAAGGTGACAGAAATTTTTTGGCCAAAGAGATCAGCGATAACCCTAATTGGAAGCTTCTAAGCTTTTCCTCTGGATTGTTGCTTTCTGCAGATGAATTATGCAGCATTGGAGATGAGAAGTAATTTTCACCAACTGTCCTGTGGAAACATCGAAACTACGTCTAGCCCTTACGTTCTTTTCCTCGGAGTCGAATGAGGATGCCAGAGATATTTACGATCCAAAGATTGTTTGATACACTGTTCCTGCAATGGTTTTTACTGTAGTTTTCTTGCGGAAATCAAAAAGTTTCTATTATTAGATATTTCTCAACTATTATATATATGTGTGTGTATACTTAGATAAAGTTTCATGATCTGCTATTCTTGCGGAGACTCAATTGCAATTAGGTCACCAAGCTTCATTTTCATTCACTCAAACACATTAACTTTTGATTCCACAATAACCCATACACTAGCAAAATACTGAGGTGGTCGCTGTCAGGTGCCAACACGGTGTCTAGTCATCTCGAACTTAGAAGAATAATACAACCCCATTAAATAAAAAATAAAAAAGAGTTCTCCTCACTTTATTTTTTATATAAAAAAATTGGGGATATGGGCAGCCAGCTCCAAATGAAATGTAGTAAGAAGTAAGATAAAAAGGTGACTCTCACCCCACCCATCAAGCAAAAAGCCAAGACAAATCAACTAGAGATACCCTAATGGGTTGTATGCATAGAAAACTCCTGTTGGTGGAGCACTGAGAACTTATTAAAACCATAGTCATTCTTGGAAAATACTAAAATCAATGGTTGCACAAGAAAGTATTGCAATTGGAGATGTTCAGCATCAACGCATCTTCTTCTTCTTCTTTTTTAAGGAGATAGACAAGGGATTTCATATAAAATTAAGGGTTCTCTATCTTGTTTCCGAGGCATTAAGACATAGGTCTTTGTGACCGTGACGGCTTGGCAATTAGCGTCATGTACTTGCATGCGGGGAATATCTTAAACCAAATGTCGGCCGAAAAGAGGAATGACAGATTAGTGATTGTGGGTCATCTTTTTGTCAAAAGGATCATTATAATTAATTGCTTTGATCAACTGATAAACTATATACAATTACTAGCTATAGCCAGCAAGCATTGCTGTCTTGGCTTGTGAAAAAATGCCGAATCTAGGTTAGTTCCCGATTTTGGCTCTTCGCTTTCGGTTGGTACCTAATTTGACCCCGTCAAGTTTTAGTACAAAAACATCATTAAAGATCCGACATGTAATTTCACGTGTACGTTCCCTCCTCTCTTTTGCTCTGTGTTTTCTTTCGGAAAGATCTCTTTAAAAGAAGCTTCAGATCTAAGTTTGGCGTACGTCAAGAGCTAGTAGTTGTTGATTGTTGAGTTTCAGATGGTACGGTGTTTTGATGGTGCTTTTTCTTTGTGACGAAGGAATTTGTTGGGATAAAAATGTAAATGAAGGAGATGAAAGTAAAAGAAAAAGGAAAAAAAGGAAAAGATAAAAGCAGAAAAAAGAGAGTAAAAGACTGTGAAAGGACGCATGGAGAGAGAGCAGAAAAAATGAGTGATGTAATGTGAAATGACAAGTCGAATCTTTAAACACACGAAAATTTAACATGAGTTAGATATTGCAATTGATTGTCTATACTTTCTTATTAAATTAAAAAAATTCGAATCAGAATTGGAATCGCTCTCAAGTTAATATTTTTGTATGATATAAAAAAATAGTCAAGTCAGAATTGAAATTTCACTTAAAATTATTTTATGAAAAAAAAAGGAAAAAATCGCGTTCGAGCGACCTAAACTTAGAGAATCGGGCCAAAATAGAGTAAAGGGGTGTACATATTTTCCTACCATGATGATAGGAGGCGACTGACTTTTGCGTCAGTTCAGTGTACATTTTGTCAAAAAAGTACAAAAAGTGGAACCCACCGGTCATCTCTTGAAGGAAATTTCTCTATGGAATCAAGAGATGACACATCAACGATTTTTCCATCACTTAGAAAGGAATTAAAGGGGCCAGCGTAGCTAGAACCTCGTAAGTAACGATCATCTTAGGAACTTTCACTTGCAAACTTGATATGACGTTTGATTTCATGAGAATTTTTTGAGCTATTCAAATGCTCGTGATTCGTGTTTAGGGATTTTATTCTAATTTTTTTTCTAGTGATCGAGGGCTCTCTTTAAGGATATCGATATCAGATGAATATAATCATAAAAATTATAATATCCTATGTTTTGTGTGTAAATGAGACAGATTAGGAATAAAGAGCCTTTAGACATATAAATTCTACTGAATTATTGGGAAAACGAAACATAGGGTTTGTAAATAGTAACTCAATGTGTAATGTCATAATTAAACTTTCAATTTGTTTAATTTACTACTTGAATCGTCTTTAAATGCTCAATCTATTCCTCAAATTTTCAATTTGTTCAATTCTGTTTATAAACTATTCGTATCAAAAGCTAATCAATCTTTCGATACTATTTAGCGAGTTTTTATAATTATACTATTGTCCAAATGTAGGGACGTGTAAAAATTGAGAGAGTTTAAATATGTCTCAAAGAAAATTAATTAGCTTATTGGATTCCAACCATTATGTCATGTCTTCTTTTACTTTTTCCTTTCTTTTTCTTGTCCTTCTTCTTTTCTTCCCCTCTAATTCTTCTTCCTCCTTCCCCCGGAAGCAGCTCCTCCATCGCCGTGGTCGATGTTGTTGCCCACCAGCCATCGTCGCCACCATACTCGTCATCATACTAGACTCCAACCGGAGCCACCGCTGCCCCCAAAGGGCATATTTGTATCCTTTTGGGGTAAATATACATGATCTAATTGCCTCATAACTTTAGTGGATCTCATAATCCTTGTAAGTACAAAATAATCTAATTCCCATTCAAAGTCAACTTAGTCGAGTAGATCATCGCATGATAATTTAATTTTTATCGAATGATATTGAGAAATCACCTTTCTGCTCTAGATACTACCTAAATGTGTTGATGATAACAATATCATTTATTAGAAAGATGTTGCCATTTGAGTGTTTTAGACACACATCATAGCACCAACACTATCATGCATGGCATCACAAAATTGGAAGCAATTTACATTACGAGGATCAGACAACGTTGTGAGCATAAAGCAATCAATTAATAGTCACGCCGAAGGAAACTTGGAGATTTTTAGAACACTAGCAAGGTTTGAGTTTTGCATTTTGCTTCATTCAAACCTTTATCCACACTCAACTTTATCTTCTCTTATCCCTTAAGTTTTTTATGCTTTTGACATTCACTACATGACAACCATTCGCTTGTTACAACATTGTTTACCCATCTCATGACACTTTAACTCTATCGCTTTATGCCTTGGTGAGAATTCAATGTGGAAAAAGAGATCGTGAACATAATTTATCATAAAATTGATGCCATAATAAAAGAATAGTCGATGAATAACGTGTTTGGATGTCACTGCCTTTAAAAGGGTAGAATATACTTTAGTAAAAGGGGAAAAGTTCATGAGGCGATCCACCAATGTTGAAAATGGTCCCCGTGATCTGATTCGATGCCTGGCATGCACTTTGTCAAATTAAAAATTAATATGAGTATACTGCTCTCTAATAGTGTAAGTTCTTAAAATATCAAATATAGATGATATGAACATGTAAGTGTGATCGAGAGAATCTTTGAAAGGGAAAAAGAAAAGCCGGTCTCGCTATATTACATGATAGAATAACTAATCACTTCTTTTCCAAACAAAAAACAACTTTAAGAATGGGGAGGACAGAGAGGGAGGGAGGGGTAAGCTGGTGAGGGTTAGTCTAAAGCAAGGAATAAGAATCAAAGCAATGCAATCTGACGTAATAACCGACGGCATCCCCCACACTACTGTGTGAATTGCACCCATTTCGGGAATGAGATCATTGACTCTCCCTTCCCCATTTGTCATTGATGAATTAATAATGGAAATCCTTTTGGGTTCTTCTGCATTTCTTTATTAGATTTCATTTGAGTGGTGCATCTCTCTCTCTCTCTCTCTCTCTCTCTCTCTCTCGCATGTTGTCCGACGGACATAAGTAATCTACATAGGTTTCAGCCGGTAGGTGTTTTTCTCTCTCTTTTCCATGGGTAGGTATGTTAAGAGGGTGGACACCCATTCGAGAGAGAGAGAGAGAGGGAGGGAGGGAGTGGGAGGGAGTTGAGTTAGGTACTTATCATCACCATCATCTTGGGTCTTCATGCTTGAAGGAGGCCATCGTTTACAGCTAGTTCCGGAGGTAGAAGGAGATCCATGTTTCAGCTTCAAGCCTCCATGACTAAGGCAAGAGAACTAAGCATTTCTCCAGGAGTCTCAAGTGCTCACTTCTCGCACTCTGTCAACCCAAATCTCTCTTCCTCCTCCTCCTCCTCCTCCTTCCTTCTTATTTTCTCTCTCTCCCTCTCCCTCTCTCTCACGCACACAGAGGATCACAGCAAGTGAAATTTGTATAGTTATTGTGATGCTTCTTCTCGTTATTCTCTCTTCTATGGATGTGTTCGTTTAATTAGGAGGTTTATCCATATTTATCATTCACTGGGTTTTTTTTTGTTGCCCATCTCTGTGTGTAGTTATGATTATGAATTGACTAACAACTCGACTCATATAAAAGACATTCGTACAGGCTTCCCCTTTTTCTTATATCTTGAGCGCCTGTAGCAAGTACGGTAGGGTAGTATTGATAATTTGTTTAGGTAAACTATGATTTTATTACTCAACTTATTTAGAGCACTCCGAGAATTAGCATATGACGGAATCATGTATGTGAATCCTAATATACCGAAATTTCGGATATAATATTATCCATGGCAAGCAGGGTACGCAAGGCCACCGGCCTCCTCTCACATAACTAAAGCGCTTGTCTGAATTTATCATGTGCAATAGGTTATATGTATCACAATTCATTGGCCATGTCTCAACAATACTCGGAAGCTCAAAATTGAACATATTTGTCTTATTTCATTTCACTGAAATAATCAATTTTATTCACCGCAACAAAATTAATTACTAAATGAAGTAATATTTTGTACAAATAATCGGACATTGTTAAAAAGGTTAACCCGTAATTATAAAAGCATAATTGTTTAGCAACGTCACATCAATACAACATATCGTATCATTAATGCGCTCTTTTAAAGAAAAGTCCCGATTACAAGAATTTTCGTGACACCAGCAAATTTGCCCTAACATGTCACGGTCGGTTAATATATCACCGCTAAAACAGGTGATGCGTGAATTAAAGAACTGCTAGCATTGGAAACCCCTTTTCGATAAATAGAAAACTACTACATCCCATCATCAATTATGGAAGAACCCCTGACAATTGCACTCGGCGGCTAAAACTAATGATTATCACCTCTCTTTTGGAAAAAAGAGGAAAAAAAAAGGCTAGAAGAGAAAGAACATGTCTACATCCACGCGGGGATTAAATTAATCGCATCGAACTTATCGTTTGAAAGAAAATTTGATTAAGTGGAGGGTGGTGGCTAGAGGACTTTCCCAGCAGCTGAAGGGACCTCATGCTTTTCGACTTTTAAGTGCTCTTTTCCAATTATTTTGATTAGATTAAGAAAGTGGAGCTGGACTGGACCGTGAGAGTTTGTGCGTTCTTCGGCTTTTCACTTCTCTGCAAACACAGCAGAATTAAGATATGTTTATATTCGATGATTCGGCATCATTGCCGACTGGGGAGGGAGTGAAGCGGCCGGGTGTAATCGGCCCGACAATTCACTACTGAAAAATAAAAGAGTCAAAAAAGGTTCGTTTACAAAGTTGGTCTACAAAGGAAGAGCACAAATTTCGAATCGAATATTTGAATGTCTTGCTTATTTAACCGATGATTCGGAACTTGTGACTTGACTTTCAAATTAGTTCAGTTCGATGCACGTCGTGAGAAAACCTTTGAACGGTTTGTGCCGCGTTTCCTAGCCACAGCGTAGCTCGTGTGGAGACTCCGGAGATGCCATTTTCCTGGCTTGTGTACGAGTGTCTAGAATCAAGTACTTTTAAGGAAGTCCCTGAAGATAAATTTGTTAAAAACAAGAATGGTTCACTTCTATTAATAATAATTAACCCGTCTCGGCAACAAATTACAGCAACAATAACTTGCTCAAACCAAATACCATCAGCACGTTCAGCCATACCAAGCTAACGAGGCCTATCGTCGGGAAGACGTAAGGGTCCAGTCTCTCGTTCTTCCTTCTTCTTGGGTAGGATGTAAGCGATAGAGAGAAAGGCATACAGATCTTAACTCATCAGACCAAAGGAAATTACACCTTTCAAAGGATATAAGTTCATTTGAGGAGCAATAAGGTTTTCCAATTGCTTCGATTATTTACAACACTCATATAAAAAGGAAGATGGAATAAAGACCAGCTTCATCCATCATTAATCTCCCATTTTTTGGAAAGTCAAAGAGTTCAATTATCCTTTACAAAACTCAAAAGTCGTCGCAACATAATGGAAACAGCACAAACATACACAAGAAGACCCCGACGAAGCGAATTCGAAAGAGGGATCAATGGGAGAGAACTCCAAGCCCTCTCTATGAAAACTTCTGCAGTTCCAAGGTCTAGCTACCCTGCTTCTATATAGATAACACAAACTCTTTCTAAAACCTTCTCCCACATAATAGATATCTTTACAACTGCCCTCATTTTCTAAAACCTGACATTCTTCTTTATAACCTTATTTATTACCTACCGATTTTATTCACACGCCAATTTGGTGTCAAAGCTAGTTAGACAGATGGCAAAAGCTTGAAATGCAGATAGAGGGTACCGGTAATCCATAGTAAACATATCCTTTCCGACCTTACCAAACTGAAGTATAATTTTATCATGGTCGCAATGAGATGGCTGAGATGGCTGAGATGGCTGGGATGGCTGAGATGGTGTTGGTGCTCCAGCTGCCTGGTGGTTTGCAGCTATCAACTGAAAATTCTTTACAGAGGCTACAGTCACTCTTCCGCGGAAGTTAAGGCACCAACACTGCAACTGTTCATGCCACCTTGGCGCCTTATTTTTAAGGACCAAAGATCTTTCTTTTCCCTCATCTTCCTCTTCGTGGGGGCCAACGATGTCCGAAAAGCGGGAACTGCTGAATTCGGTTGAATTTTCAATTGATCTTGAGAAAGAGATGCTCCGGAATGAATCTTCCAGTGAGCGAGGAAGAATCTCTGGCTGACCCGGGACACTGCCGCCTGCCTCAAGGGCTGAGGCAGGAATAGAGTGCATTATGCAGTGCATCCTCCGCGGACCCCGCGTGCCCAGCACATTCAGCTCGTATGTGACCTGAGCTATGTTGTAGCTGCCGGTGGGGACCTTAGGTGACACTTTTTTGGAGTGAAATCTGCGGCTCCGCCCAGGTGGAGAAAGCTGAGCATTGTTGTATGGAGGCTGTGTATCATAGATGATGAACTTGGTGCCAAGAAAATTAGATCTGGAACAAGAGGGAAGAACAACATATTGAGTAGTGTGCAATCTTTCATTTGCCAAATTTTAACCAGTTGTCTTTACGAAGACCTACTTATTTCTAGCTTAAGAGCCTCTCCCTTCTATCTATCTATATTATCACGTTCAAACAGTCAGGTTATGTTAACATGTCCCATGCTCAACAGCAAATGCACCCAATGGACAACATCATACACAAAATAATGCATCAGATGTGCATGTTCGTGGAGAGTATTGGTTGATGGCACAAAGAGATGCCAGTCATGAACTATTATTAACATGGTCTTGTTAACAAGTGCTTCCAGAGCACTAGTTAATCATACATAACATGGAAAAATTTTCAGTTCCAATACATTGATTACAAATAACATGGGAAAAATGCATTGAAAACGACACTTTCTATATTAAGGTGTTTATCAAGTGGGCACTTGTCAACAAAACCCTATTAACATAAGGCTCAGCTAAAAAGCCAATAATACAGAAGCTCTACAATTCAAGTTGGCACAAATGCTATCAACAACAGCAACAGCCTAAAAATCTGCAAGCCAGTTTCTTGTTTCCCAATTTTAAAGGTTTACCATTTCATATCTTTTTTTCTTTATAAAAAAATAGGATGGAGAGGGGGGCAACCAGTGCTAGCAAGCCTTCTGGGCCTTACTATAACGGTCTTACACCTGCTACAAAATGTTCAATTTCAACCATAACACATTTCACACCACCCACAACCCAGAGGTCAGAGGTTGGCCAGCCGTCAACGTAGCCCCACCAAGATGCTAGCAGCCACAAAATCTCCCCAAAGAGGTATACCGAAGCTAGGCAACATAACATGAACCGTTCAGATGTTTGCTCAGGATGTGCATCGCTCATGAACTCATGGAACACGGATGACCACTTTACCACTAGGCCGACCACCGTAGTGGTAATTGTTTTCCATTTCTTTTTATCTCGCCAGTACCCAAAATAGTACAGTCAGGAACTAAGAATAATTTGCACTCCCTTTTGGTATCTTTCCTGGCCTAACAATGAATAGAGACATCTTATGTACTCTTTTATCAAGCCACCTTGGCGGTTAGAAGATTAGCTTCAATTAAGCTGATAAGGGTTTTGGGTCTCTTATGCTATATAAACAAAGCCATCTTATCTACTCTTTTATGAAGCCATTGGATAAAGATGTAAACTCCAGTCTCCTTTCTTTCCCTCTCTCTTGAAGATCCTCAAATATTAGCACAACCATTACAAATAGAACTACTCTCCTAAGAGAATTTCAGGAGAAATGGTGATACCAGTACAAATAAATCACTAATGCTTGTGTTAAAGAGTATTAGTTTCATAGAATCTGTCACAAACTAAATATGAAGGCATGGCCTAAAGAAGATATGATTGATGGGCTGTCCCAACCCAACAAATCCTAATGACCATCAAAAGGATCAAACTTTTAAATTAAGCGAAATTCCTTCTCCCTTGATAGAAATCTTCAAGGGTGTAAACTTAGTATCTTTGTCTTTAAACATAATGGGAAAGAGGATAAAACACCAACAGCTTCTCTCACCTCAATTTTCCAATGTAGGTGTTACTTGATCTTGATACGTTATCCGCATCTATGGAGATCACATACTCAGTGCAAGTAGTTCTCCTTGTCCGTTTTGCAGAGAGAAGGAACTTGCCATTCTCAACCAGCAGAGCTGCAAAGAGATAGGATCGACAATCATTAAGTCCCGTGCATAAATAATAAGAACCAGGGAACTGATTCAAATAGGAGGCGATTATCTTTTGATAAGTGAGATGAGAGGGTGACTATAATGCCTTAATATAAGCCTTCAGGTGACAAACAGAAAACAACAAAATGAGAGGCTTCTTAGAAAGGAAGGACCTCTAAAATCATCAGCACATCCATTTGAAGATAGTTTGATCGCTTGAAGACATAAGAACAAAAGTGAGTACCACTCTTCAAAATTAGATAAAGAGTCTAAAATTGAATTGCAAATCCTGGTTCCCTGTGTTTACAGAATTGCATTTTCCTACAGAACAGTTCTCCCCGAGCAGTTTATTGAATCAACGAAGGCCCACAGAGAAAATTGGTCCAAAGATAAAAAATAAAAAATGAACCTTAAAATTCTCTTTAAACGTCTAGACATTTTTAAATATAAACAAGAATGCATAAGTAAGAACAGCATGGTAGGAAGTGATTCAAGACCATCAGGCACTAACAGTAGCATCAATACACTAGGACCCACTGGTGCAAACAAAGGGAACTTTAGCAGCCTTGACTGTTTTATAGCTAAACAGCCGTAAATCCACTTTCTCAGTCTAGTAATGTACAGACTCAACAGGATTCTTCAAAGTGGATTTCCTCCACTGTACACAAATAAGAAGGTTTTAATGACAAAATTATACTAGGTATACATTCAAGATTTCTGAACTTTGGAATCTCCATTTAAGTCCATTAAAATAAAAATATATGGAGTTCAAGTTCAGCAAAGGTAAGACTCCAGGTGACTTGGTAGTAAGAATTGTAAACCAGGATGTACAAAGGAGTTAAGTGATTAAGTAATCTTGAATCTACTTTGTGAATAGATGAATCGAGATATTGGAATCTCAAGAACCAAACACAGGCAGGATAAAGGAGTGGAAAGATGCATCTGGTGTGTTCAACAATCGCAAAAAGAAACTTAAGGCTAAATACAAAGGAGCAACATGGGCACTACAGAAGTATAATAAAAAAGGAATTGATGAATTGAAACTAACTATGGGATAAGATTTCAAATAGCAACATTCATGGAAACGAATTATGGCTGCAAGTGTGGACAAGATGAAAGAAGTTTGTTCAAGGTGATGGGACACATAGAAAGACAACGTTTGCATGTTTGAATGAAAGATGCAATTCTAGAGTGCAGATTAGGGCTACAAGGAATAAGGAAGACTTGAAAGCCATGGAACAAGGTCGTAAAGAGAGATCTCGACTTTTTGGATCTTTTCTTTTTAAAGATAATTAAGATTTCATCAAGAAGGTAACAAGGGAGTATCACCCCTATACAAACGGCTTGGAGTAGAAGCCACCCACATACAAACTTATGCATAAAAGACTGTTTCTAACCTCTCCAACAAACTAGATGAAGGCTTCATACAAAAATGAGCGGAATCGCATGAGAAGATCCATATAGCGAAGTCATAGAGAAATTGGGATAAAAACTGATGTTTGTTGTTTCTGTTGTCTGGCTTACACAGTGAGTTATTTGCATCTCTCAGTTATTGGCTTTCCATTCACTCTCATTGTGCAGGTAAGACGAGTAAAACTGAAGAGCTGTTTTTGGTATTAATATTTGAGATGAAGGGAAGGAGCAAAGTGCTAGAAGACAAGTCTAATTCTATATTTTCATTAAATTGGATGAGTGGATAAGGAAGGTCATTTATGAGAAGCTTTCGTGAATACCTTCAGATCAGGTAGAGGTCTGGTCATCTAATGGTTGTAAAATTAACTTCATTACAGTTGTAAGGTGAGGTGATTAAGAAAGGTTCCTCTTCTCCCTTGGATGAGTAGGATAAGAACGGTCATTTATGAGACACTTGTGCAAATAATTGCCCGGATCATGTAGTGATTTTAAGTTTGACAACCTAAAACACTGTAACTTAACAATTTTGTCCATGAAGCAATTTTTTCCTGATAGATCGTCTATATGGCTTGAAGAAGGAAAACCAAAATAAAAAATGAAATCTGCACAATTAAGAAGGCAAGAAAAATTGTATCTTTGCATGGGATTAACCAAATGGAGATGAATTCGAAACATCTATTGATGCACAACTTTTAGCCAGACATGGCCTCAACAAGTAGTTTAGCATTTTAGACCTAGTTTATAAGAAGCTATGCATTCATAAATCAATGTAAAAACAAAACAGGGTCGGAGGGCATGCAGAATAATTTCCAAATATCAAAGATGACAGACTTTTAATGTAAAAGCACGAACCCAACCCTCCCCCACCACCCCCCCCCCCCCCAACCCCACAATGCGGCCCAAAGTAACATTTCAATCAAATTAGTCTCCTTCACTTATACAAAGAAACTAGCCAGGACTATTCAAAAAAATCAATACTAACTAGATAATTAAACTTTCCAAGTACAGATCACTAAAGCTGTCTACTTTAAATTTCAGACACCACGGCCTTTATCATAAATGACACTCGAAAATCTAAGCAACTGTTCACTTTTGGAATACCCAAGGGATGCAAGACAAGCCAACAAGCACTTCATTTTCGACATCTTTAGTTAGAAAACTGGGAACTTACCAGGGCTAAGGCAGAGGAAGAGGCGGTAAGTCAATTTAGATTTGTCCCTTTTGATAAAACACTGAATAGTTCCATCCCGAGGTCCTGGCTGTTAGAGACAATTGGGGAAACTTTCGTCAACTCACCAGCTAAAAAGTAGAACAGAAATATTCACTACAAGTGGCCCCAACAATGAAATCTTTAAGGAAAGTACCTGCTTCAGTGAGACAGGGAAAGTAATCTTGCCAGAGATTTCAGGACATCTAACAATTTCCTTGCACATTGCCCTCCATGATCTGCAAACTCCAGCACAGGCAACAACATGTTTCCGAGCAGGCCAAGTGGTCTCGCTCGCCTCTAATCTCCTGATAACATCGCGTAAAAGCTCGGGAGGAAGGCTGGCCCATCTGCTCGTTTGGATCACCAGAGGCTGATCATGGAAATCTTGAGAACCATGTGATTTCCCTCTTATGTGGCCAGGCAATCTCACCTCAAAACTTCGCCTGGATAAGCTTCCAAACCCATCCCTTATGTCACGAACTATGCTACGGAAAGACATTTGCTCCAGCTCGGCGACAGATTAGGAATGTTAGACTATATTCTAACGTGGCTGCATCAGCTCGTCTCCACTTGAGTCAATCAAAAATGACGAACTGTAACGTATACATATCACATCAGCTAAAACAAACTCAAGCTCATGACTAACGCTTAGTATCTAAGAAAGACGACACCATAAAGGAACATAGAGTGGGAATATCTCATTGCAAGATAAGGAGATTCGCAAGAAACCCTAAGAGACCTAAAGCAGCTCAAAATACGGAGGCTTTGCCAGTGGTGACTTTTGAAGGGCTTCGGACCCCATCGGAAACCCAATTTGCCATTAAATCTAACCAAGCTATGCCTACCCTGAGTGGAGAATCCACGAAAAGAATTCACGAAAACCACAAAAACAATAAATAAAGAAAAAGCTAATCAGACATAATCCCCCATTACAGAGCCCTATGGAGATCCTAATAGCATTGTTATCCAAGTCAACACGGTGCTTTACAACAGAGCACCCACTATTACGCATAAAAATAACAATCTCTCGTGAGTACACACTTCACATTTAGCATTAGAAAACATGGAAAAATATATTCTTGTCTTCGACATGTTCTCTAAGGTATCGGCTGGCCACGGAAAAATAGGCCGAAATCTTCGACTTACAGTCAATCTTTAAGAACAAGTTAATGATCTCCTCCTAAAAATACCACAAAGACTCGAATTCCCGCCTCGTGAAGTCTCCGTCAGTTCGATTCGAGCAAGCAACTAAAGGGCTTCATCACATACGAGTCGGAAAGAGAAAATTTTCAAGTAGCGAACCTGCAGAAAAACCAGCTCAAAATGGCGGAACGCGACCTCGGCGAGTCCTAATTCGGGCGAAATCGCTCTTCACATCGGCCGCAAGCCCAACCAATCCCAGCGAGACCGACGAAGATCAGAGCTCCCAGACACGCTCCCGCGCGAAACGGAACGAGACTACCGACTCGACCTTCCTCTCCTGCTCCAGTTCGACACCGGAAAAAGGACGGTCAGAAAAAGCGGAAAAACCACGCGCAAAAAGAGGAGACGGAAGGGATCAACGGAGCTCACGAGCCGAGCAGGAGCTGCGAGCGCCTGCGCGCCCCGAGACGAGGGTTTCGAGCTCAGAAGGGGACGGAAGATCAACGGAGGCGGCGCGCGACCAGAGATTGCATGCTCGCCGGCGGAGGGATTTCGCCGGGACGAGGAAGCTTCCAGCTCCTCCGAGATTTGTCTCCTCCGATCGTCCACTTCGCCACTCTCTCTCTCTTCTGTGTGACGCCAGCAATGGCGGACTGACGTGACCTTCGTCTCGTTTTATAGGATTCCACGAACTAACCTTTTTGCTTAAACAATAGAGAGAGATAAAAAATATATATACTTTCTAATTTTGTTGATGTAAGACTGTATTTTGTGTATGGGTCACGGTGCAATTGGGATTATTCAATTGATGCGAAGGATAAGCTCAATCCCTAATATTTTATATTAGCTGCTAAAATTCACATAAAATATCTCAAAATATGGAAATTGAAATTCCCAACGTGGGAAGCTACCGTTCGGGCAGAGAAATTACAAATGAATTCAAAGTCGATTATTTTTATAAGGAATGATCGACGACACGAAAATGACGCGTCTTATGTGTTTTTTGTTGTAGTTTCCTTTTTCTAATTAAATGTTACTTACTTCGTGAAGAAGTTACTAATTATTTATGCATGGGGTTTTGCTCATACAAGTTTAAGGTTTCCTTTTTAATATTTTGGAAATAACAAAAAATTATTAGAAATTATACTAGTGGTCGGACGGCTTGGATGAAGAGTAGTAACACTATTGAGGTGGCGAGCAAGCAAATCTTGGATAATGCATAGTGAAACTTGCTACACAATAAAAATAAAGACACATCTAACTCGTGGTGACACATTTCACAATAAATTATTTGCATTCTTTTAACATATTAAGAAAATAATAATCCTTCGCAAAAGTAACGCACCTATTAAGGAAAAAGCTTCAAAAATTGACTTGAGTCTTTACTTGAAAAAAAGAAAAGTAAATGAGGAATTAAAAAGTACAATGAGAGTTTGAGCATTTTAACTATATCACTACTTTTAACTTGCTCACAACTCTTGACAATTTCAATCATTGCAATATAAAACATACCAAAGTCCATAATATGATACTTCCTAGGATCTTCCCAATACATAAGATATAGTTTATAATTTTCTATAGAGTGTAATTTCAAAGTGAAAAATTGTATCCGGAAATAATGTTGGATCAAAATTATAAATAAAGGGCCGATGAGTTAGGAGAGGGAAACAATTTATTTATACCGACCAAAAAAAGAAAGAAAGAAGGAGACCATCATTTTGTCTACGGGGAACATTTTGTTAGGTCACCAGATATTTAATAAGCCTAATCATCCAACATAATCTAGAATTCGCTTATCCTAAGGACAAATGTTGCTTTCTTTTGAATTCTAATTTTCATTTACTCTTCTTCTTATAAAAATTATCTGCTCTCATTTCATGAACAATTCATAATCCAAAAGTCAATACCAAGATTGATTGATCTATGATTAGCAATCAAGCTTCCATTTTTCATGCATAATTAACACATTTCTTTCATTACAATCACTAATTTCACAACCCATTTCTTACTCAATCGAAATCACTCTTTCAAAATCTAAGTGCGGTATTTGTCTATAATGATGATTTTATATTTGTACTAGTTTATGCACACATCAAACATATAATATATTATCTTTGAAGTTGTCTATTTTTTTTTTTCGTCACCTTAATCTCCTAGAAAATCTGAGAAAATCCCACAAAGCCCACCACGAAATTTTTAAATATTATATATATTATTATTTTTTTACCATAGAACAGACAGAACAACAAGAGTTGGATAGTATTTTTGCAGGAATGCAGAATCGACACGCAACACGAAAAAAAGAGAGCGCATGACCTAAGCAGGATGATGCGTACATTTAAGTAAATATTATATATATATTTTTGGTCGAAAATATTATATATATTAACTGGGCCGACTTTAATGTAATTTTGCAATCGTCGTTCTTGATAAAATCAAGGGTAAAATGACGCCAACTTATTTACAGAGTTAGGTCTACCCTTCCAGATTATTTTATGAAATTTAATGAGTTATCCTAAATAGCAGCACGTAAGCAAAATCAATTGGATGCTCGTGTTCGAGATATGGATTGATGATGACTTAATCTGAAATTTTAATCTTCCTCTCTTCTAATCCGCGATGTTGTAATTACTGTTCATCATCTACATGATCTCATACACACTCCGACGTGGGATATATATGGGTCACCTCTCCCTCCTCGTTTGCCTTCCCCCGACAGCAGTAAACAAGCTGCCGCGGCTGCTCCGATGACCACCCTTGTCGGGGCGCAAAGCTCGCATCCGGGTCGAGGCTCGCCGCTCGTGATGAAGGTCTAACGCTGTTTTGTGGTCATGGCCGGTAATGAAAGTGACGATGTAAATTTTCTTTTTGTGGCGGTGCACAACCACTACACAAATAGAACGACGAGCACCGGATATAATAAATAATTAACACAAAAGGTCATGGTTTAGATTTCTTGTCTCTTGTTTATGCTCATGTTATTAGAAAATAGTTTCCCGTTTGGTTCATTGAATAAACTTTAATTAGAAAAGAGTTTTCAAAGAACTTAGTTTCAAGGAAAATGATTTCATTTTTATTATGTTAGGTTGTGTTTTGCAAAAAAAGTGAAAGTCATTTTTCGATCTTCGTTATCAGAAAATATAAGAAATACACGTTTGAAAGGTTCTAAGTTCTGGTGTTCCAGACCTGGGCTTGGTTGTTGAGGTCTCGGGCTTGGCCGTCACAATCCCAAATGTAGGCATTGGGGTCCTGTTCTTGACCTCGGGCAACTTGGCTTGGTTGGCGGGACACCGACGCAAGCCTTGAGGGACTCCATCACGGGCATCGGGGACTCCAGCTCAACTTCAAGGGATGAAAGAACTTATTTTTGAGGAAAATGATTTTATTTTTATTGTGTTAAGTTGTGTTTTGCTAAAAAAGTGGAAGTCATTTTCAATATTTGTTACCATAAAATATAAGAAACACAAGTTTGAGAAAAAGTCTTAAGTTCAAACCCAAATTCTAAGTTTTGGTGTTGGAGACCTGAGCTCGGTTGTCGAGGTCTTAGGCTTGGCTGTCGCAATCCTAGATGCAGGCATTGGGGTCTTGGTCTTGACATCGGGCAACTTGGCTTGATCAGCGGGACCTAAACCAAGCCTTTGGGGACTCCATCATGGGCAATGGGGACTCAAGCTCAACTTAAGGGTCCCTAGGCTAGCCTTGGAGGACTCAGGTTTTCACACCGGGATCCAAGTTTCGAGGTTAGTTGTATTTTGAAAAATAATTTATGATTTTTTTTAAATTTTTCTTTTTTTTTCTTTTCTTGAACTTAAAATAAGGAATTTCAATTAATTGTGACAAAATTTACTCGTTTTCATTAACGGTCGAGATGCTTAAAAATGGAGAAAATATTTTCCGCCAAATAGGCAAACGCCTTCAGTTACTCTTACGTGTCTATGGGTAGACATTTTTATGTATTCACAATGGCGACATCGTAGAAGGCAAAATCACAAAAATTGACCTTCACAGAATTGATTTAAATCAATTTACGTCTTTAGCAAGGGACTTTATTTTAGTCAAAATAGAGCGTTGGCTCCGATCCGCTACTCAACCATAGGCTACAAGCTGTCTTTCTTTTCTTTTCTCCTCCCCTCTTCTTCTTTTCTCTCAATCTGCAGATGTGAGGGTTGAAATGTCACTCAGTTAGATGGTTAAGACTTGCGCAAAGACCACGGTGTTAGAATGATGATGCAAAATCAATATAAGCGGCGGTACGCAAAGCATGCATTACTACATTGCCATTCTTAGAATCATGAAAAGTGTTATTATCCCCTGCGTCCACTTGAGTGATATTACTTTTTCATATTATATATGTTCGGCAAACACTTGGGGTGCATCTATATGTCTTAAGTAGTGCATGTTTCCGTTGATAATAGTATATTATATAGATGTGCCGGGTGATATTGTGAATAATTATATCATATTCATATATAATTTAATTTATTGCAGGCTTTTCATAATTTACCCTAAATGAGAAAATTTCAGCCATTACATCACATGGCATGTTTTTGTCGATAACAGTATATTGTATAGACATGCAGGGTGATATTGTCAATAATCATATTAGTCATATATAATTTAATCTATCTCGGGTTTTCCATAATTCACCCTAAATGAGAAAAAAAAAATCATACCCATTACATCACGTGTAATCCCACGCAAGGTTGGCATCATGTCAAAACTTGCAAAACCAGCACCGTGCAAGGATTTCTACTGCCAAAATTAGTAGCTACATGGAAATCTCTTACAAGATTGAGGGTGACCAAGCATGATATATCTTTTTTTCTTTCTTTATATAATAAAGCAAATCTTAGGAAAACCTAAAACAACATTTGAGAGATCAAATCCTTTTTTCAGTAAGAATTGATCATATGTTAATCTCCAAAATATCACTCCTATGTAGGTCCCAAAAATATGATGGAAGATAGAGCTCTATTCCAACTTTTCTTTACCATTCAATTTCATATTATAATTTTTTTATTATAACCTCACTCCAAGACTCACAAATTTTCAGCAAATTAAATTACCCCTTACCGGAAACATGGACAAGATCATTGTGGCCCAATGAAGGCCCAAAACTTAATGGGATGGGCTTGCTATTTCCTTAAAGAGAGTATCTTCGAGGTCAACCTATGTTGACCGTACTTGTGATTGGAGGTCATCATTTGCGAATCAAGTCTAAAGTGCTAATGTTGCTGAATTCAAGCAATTACTTTAAAGCATGCCAATCATTAAACTAGGACCAAGTGAAATTGATGTATTGGCATGCTATAGGCCAGTCACATCCTAAGAATATATGCATTTTTTCTGTAGCGCACGTCACTTGTATAATTTGTTCAAAAAATAAATGACATTTTAAAGGGATATATACTGTTCATTAAAAAAAAAAACTGTTTCTTATTCGTATTAATAGGTTTCTGAAAGAGTTGATAAATGTTAAAAAAGGGAAAAATTGAGGCGTGTAAGTGGTTTGGTTGTTCGATTTTTTTTAAAAATCAAACCGAACTGAAATCCGATCCAAACCGAACCAAAATCCCAGTTTAATTTAGTTCAGTTTGTTCGGTTTTTCGATTTTTATTTTTATTTTTTTGCTGTTATATATTGTACCCCTTTCAATAAATTATTTATTTTTTATTTTAAAAAAATAGATTTTTAAATTATTTTTTCCTTTTCTTTCTTTGTCCTTTTCTTTTCTTTTTCTTCTTATTCTTCGTTGGTTGGTCAGCGGCTAGCGACCAGCTAGAGGCAAGGTCGAGCTTGGCCGACTTGTGGTGAGGCTCCACCTCACTTGACGCCGGTGAACTCGAGCTCGCCTAATTCGATGAGGTCAAGCCTCCCACAAGCTGCGAGGCTCCTAGCGAGGCTCCAGCTTACCTCTGGCAAGAAAAAGAAATAATTAAAAATATTAAAAAATCAACTGTTTATAAAAGAAAAAATAAAAGGAAAATGTATTTGATGAAGGAAGTGAGATGGAATAAGGTATGAAAATTTTTAGATTTTATTAGTTTGGTTCAGTTAATAGAATCGATTAAAAATTTTTTGGTTTTTAATATTATCCGAAAAGAAAAAAAAAATTGAACTTTTCAACTCGGTTCGATTTTTGATTCAATTTTTGACACCCCTAGAAAAAATAGAAGTTCTAAACCTAACATATGAATAAAATAAAGTTCTAAAGCATCCAATTGAATCTACGAAAACTATATTGAAGGGTTTTGCTCTTTTCCCTCTCTACTGGCAAACCCCCTTATCTTTCAAAAACTCTCCCTTCTTTTGAAGTTCTCCGATATTACTTAGTCTTTGATTTTATTTTTCTTTACTATGATTATCTTTTCTTTTATCTCTCGGTTTGTTTTGGGAGTTGTGTGTGAATAAGTTTCTATAGCTAACCTTAGGTGAACATGAAGACCAGTTCGGCCATTTATTTAGTCGGCAGCCATCAAGGAGGATGTTTGTGCAAGGTTCCACAACTTTTCAAGATTAGGTTGCTCTCCTCTCCCGATTTACATTTACGTCTAGTTTGAACTAGATCTATATATAAATTTGGGAGTTCCTTCTATGTATTTGAGTAGTGTTCTTTCAATTTATTGATATTGGTGTCTTTGCAAGACAATGGTAATGAAAATGTTGAATCTAGTTGTGCACCACAAGCTGTTGTGAATGGAGTGGAAGATTTTGACATGTGCTTATCACCAAATCTAGCTACTAAACATTTACAATGATAAATCTGTTCCACAGTTTTTCAGGATTTGCTAGGCTATGTACATCTTGAGTATTATGTTAAAAAGTGAATGAAATCTTTCTTTCGACAAATAAAAAAATTAATGTAGTCATCCAACCCAAAAAAAAAATCAATGTAGTCCTAGATTTTTTTTTTTATAATGAGAATGCAAACAAGCCTACATGGTGGAACCAAAGCTTGATTTTCTTATGTGGGTTACTTCCTATGGAAGTTAGTATATTCAAATTACTGGTAAATTATACGAATAAAAGTTGATAAGTTAAAAATTCCTAAAATGTAGATTATTAAAGTGTTGGTAAATTACCATCAAGTTAATCGAAGAAAAATTGCCTGTTTTTTCTCTTTTATCAACATTTTTTTTTTACACTTGTCAATATTTATTGAAAATTGCATGTTGGGAGAATGAAATCCACTTCTTTAGGCACGGAATAGAGTTCCATTTTGGGAAATGGAAAAATTCCGATGTTCAAGAAAGGATAAGATTCAAATTCATTCATGGGTGATTTGAGGAATGGCTTGGGAAATTAATAACCCACTACTATACTAATTTAAAATGAACAAATTTGGATATGTTCCACATGCTATTCATCCACCATAATTAGACCATACTAAATATTTACCATTATTCTTTTGTGGGTCCAAACGCAGCCTTGTATTACCCGAAACGACATCATATTTTTTCACGGATTCATCAAGAGAAAAACTCACGGAAAAAACGCAGGGTTCGAGTGTCAGTGCGTGTTTCAGCAGCAACGAAAAAAAGGAAGTACAGAGGCGCCTGTCATATCACCATTTTCCCCCTTCAAAATGGCCAGATTCTCGAATCTCCATCGTTATCCGGCGGCATTGCGCGATGCTAAGAAAGGAAGGGCTTTGTTCATCCTCTTTCACTTCGATTTTTTTCGTAGTTTCCTTTTTTTTTTTTTTTCTATTTCAAGAAAAGGGAGGGAAGTGGATAACGATAAAAGGATAGGAAAAAATATCTCAAGCTGGAAGGAGGAAGGAGATTGAAGCAAATGGCCATTGATGGCAACGGCCAAGGAGGGGTCTTCCCTACACTTGTACAATTCGCTGTCCATTATCATTCATCTCCATGTTTCCGAACGCGACCCGTCGAGTTCGTGGGGCCAAAACTTCTTTTTTGGTTGGACCACCGTCCCCCTCTCCCTTCATTGCCTTAACTTCACCAAAGTTGGACACCAATATGGTAGGGCATAGGCAAGTGAAAGGAGATGATAATTATACACATAGGACTTGAAATGTGTCGAATCTGACGTACGTAGATACAGCTTGCGAGAACGACCGGAACCAGTACCGACGAGACTGCGGTCAGGATGGCAGAGTAAAGATGCAATTGCCGTCGCTAGAACGATGATGCATTTGATATATGATTATACATACGGTAAAAAACATCCTTAGAATTCATTGTAAAAGTTTTTCTGATGTGGTTAATATTGTAATTTACCGTTATACGAGTTAATCTAATAAGGTTAGATATAAAAATTCTTAATAAATTTAATATGAGGCTGCTAGTATTAGCCGAGTAAAGTCCGATTTATGATAAGAAAGCCTGTGATTGAAAGCTCTATAAATAATTTTCAAGTTTCTTCTCTAATCCTAAAAACACAAGTCACGGTGTCACCTCATAAGGAGAGAGTGTGGGTAGTCTTATTAAAGCCAGTGTTAAGGAGGGCAATAGAGAAGAAGGCTTGAAACTTAAAGCGACTATCGATATCCCGCATCAAGAACAATGATCTCCAAAATAGGTGCACAAATCACTTCTTCTCCGTTATCATGTTCTTGAATCCATGGTGATGTTGGGGTACTGATTTCGAGGCTAACATCCATATAATATATCGGACAAATAATTATTATCGAAATTATACATCTCTAGTATCTTCGTCGAATAGTCATGATGGAGAATGGGGGTGGTCCCAGAATAGACGCTATATGTGAGTTCTAGTGAAACTCTATATATCTCACTGGCACCACTTGAATTTGACTAATGGGATGCCCTACCTTCGGCCACCACGGCTTTAAGTTGCTAGGGCATGATGTATTTGATCTTAGAACAATGTTAGATTTTGCTACGCACCTAAATAAGTCACCAACCAATGTAGGTCAATAGCTACTTTTCTTCACCATTTTTTTTTACTACATGATAATTTAGTGACCGTCACGAAATAATAGATCGATACATACCAAGAAGTGATTAAACCTCCATGATTTAGTCATTTCATGTGAACAGTGACTTTTTGATGATTTTAACGCGTGATTAGTGAATAACTTAATTAGAATAATCAAAACCGAAAATCAGAACTCTCGGTCAAAACTTGCTCGTGCAAGAAAAGCGACACAGACCCAAATTCTCTATTAACCACATCATTTACACCAGAAATGAAAAATCTTATCCTGTTCTACATGTATCTCTATCCTCAATGTGAAATTTTATTTTCTCAACCCCAAAAAAATCGTAATAAATTAGAAATAAACATGAAAGTCCGCTCACCTTTATCTGCTACAAGCCCATTTCACTCTTACTTCCGCATACCGACGGGATCCGACCCGTTCATCGATCCCCACGGAGTCTTGCCTGAACCCGGCGAAATGAGCCAAGTCTCACTCGGTTGCGCCCATTGAAGATGGTTTGCTAGCCACGATCTCGAACTCGCGCCCGTCGTCGTCCCCGTCGTCATCCTCGCCCTCCTCTTCCTCCCGATCGATATTGCTGGGGTCGTCATCGTCGTCGTCATCTTCTTCTTGGTTTTCACCAATGTGATCCCCTTCCATCTCATCCATCACTTGCTGTTGCTGTTGCTGTTGCTGTTGCTGCAGCTGCTGCGGAGGCGGCCACTGCTGTTCCGGGGCCACCACCAGTGGAGCTGCCGTGCTTATCATCGGACTGAACTGAGTGGTGCACGTGAACAGCGTCGAAGAGCCGTGGTCGCCGCTCTTGCTGCTCTTCTCTCGGTATAGCTCGTCCAGCTGCTGGAAGTAGGGGCACGTCTTGGAGTCCTCGCGCCGCTTCTTGTTGGATTCCTTCACCTTCTTGAAGTACTTGTTTATGTTCTCCCACTTCTCCTTGCACCTCTTCGCGCTCCGCTCGTACCCGATCCTCCGCATTGCCACCGATATGTCCTCCCACAGCGGCCCCTTCGGCCCGTTCTCTTGGTACTTCCCATCGAGATTCGTTCTCAACCTTATCAGTGCCTCGACCTCCACTTTCGGCCACCTAGAAGAGCTCGCCGTACCACCTCCCGGGGGGGTCGCAAAATGCACCCCATTGTCGGCCTTTGGGACTTCGATGCTCCTCATCTGAGATGGAAGGGCCGCCGCCGCCGGCGTTGGCGGCACCGTGGATGGTTTTGGTGCAGCTGGGGTTGGCACTGCCACTAGCTGTTGCGACGGCGGGTTATTATTCTGGGCCGGCGAAGACCTGCGGCTTTGCTGTTCCGCTATCTTCTGCAAGAAAGACATGACCGCCGCATCCTTGGCTTCGGCAGCCAACCTCTCTTGGGCCAGGATCTCGCGCTCCCGGGCAATCCTCGCGGCCTCCTGCATCCACCACGACTCTTCTCGGGCGGTCCTCTCACGCTCGCACTTATCGATCATCTCCAGAAAGCTGCGGTGCAGCTCCTCTTGCTTGTCCATCACATCCTTGATCACTCTCTCGAAGAAGTCCCTCCACCTTCTCTTCCGCTTATTTGGACGTTTTCCTCGTGGCACCCCCTCATCCGAGAATGTCGATGACGAGGTCGAATTGGAGGTGGGCTCTCCAGGCCGGGCGCCCCTGGGAAAACCAGAGTTCGGTGGAGGAGGAGGAATGACAACGTTAGGGTTTGAAGGTGGTGGCAAGGAAGGCATCGTGAAGTTTAGGACGGTGGAGGAAGTGGCCAAGTTATTCTGTGGGATAATATTGATGTTGTTGTGGTGGTGGTTACTCATGTGGGTTGTGGATAATGGAACGGCGGCGGTGGGGACGTTAGGGATGCTGTGAGGCCCGATCACCGCCTGCATTGCTGGTGGCTGTGCTGCCGGAGCTGGAGGCTTTGGTGGTGGTTGCGACGAGTGGAGGGTGTGATTCTCGAAGGCCTCCAATTGATCGAAGAAGCGGTAGGTCTTGCCCTCGTGCTTTCCGGTCCTACCGTCCTTGGTGCGCTTGTGGTACTTGTAGACGTTCTCGAATTTCTCCTTGCATTTCTTGGCACTCCGATGATACCCAAGCTCGCTCAGCTTCCTGTGAAAACAACAGTCGCTGAATAAACAAATCCCACACTCGCATCCACGGACAAAAACATCAACAGCCCAAAAGTATCTTCCTCGAGCGCACAACCGCACGAGGGACATACAATTATCAAACAATAATCTGGATATTAACTAGGAATAAGCAACGAGAGAGAGAGAGAGAGAGAGAGAGAGAGAGAGAGAGAGAGAGAGAGAGAGAGAGAGAGAGAGAGGCACAAAGATAATTGAAAGGAACTCATCTGAAGTAAAAGCTTAACAAAGATTTCTCTTGTTTACTTCAACAGAAAAACAAAGACAAGACAGCACAGACAAACGAGTTCCCTCGATCTGAACTCGACTCTCCCCCTCACCGAAAGTTCACCTTCATTAAATCCACATACGAGCAACCCCAAGAAGAAAAGGACAAAAGAACCGCACATGTATAGGCAAAGATTATCGTCCTAGGCCCTGGAGAAATTCTTGAAACATTTGGAAAGTAGGGAGAAGATTCAAAAGAAACGCAGATCTACTGCACCAACAACTTCGCAAACGCTCGAGCTTTCGCTTCAGATCGAAGTAGAAACAGCTAGGAAGATAGGACTCGGAAGTCGAATTACCTGGAGACCTCATCCCAGAGCGGACCCTTTGCACTCGAGTCCCGGAAGGTCACGTCCATGTCCGACCTTATTTTCAAGAGAGCCAGCGTCTCCTGCCTCGGCCACCTATTCCCGCCGTTCTCCTCCCTCCTCCTCCCTCCCTCCTCCTCGCCCGAATTCGGCGCGAAGCTGCCGACCTCGGCTGCCCCGGCTGCTGCAGCGATCGCTGCCACAGTCTCCGCCGCGTCGCCGGACGCTCCCGGCACACTCGGTGCGTCCCCCAGCATAGGATTCTTCTCTCTCTCTCTCTCTCTCTCTCTCTTCCTCTCTCCCTCTTGCAGCAGCTGAACGAAGATGTAATGGAGGGCAAGACAGAAGAGGAAGAGGGAAAAAAACGAATCTACCAAAAAAAAGAAAAATAGAGAGAAGGGTTAATCCCCAACAAGGGTTTCTATGAGAGGAGAGGATGATCAGTTTGTGGTGAATACAGTAACTTTTTATATTTTTGAGGTGGGAGGATCTGCTTGTCAATCTCAAGAAGCTAGCTAAAGCTATTATTTTTTTTTAATATTTATTTCGGCTTTTCTTTAATTTATATATATAAGAGAAAAAACACATCTGAGTGTACTCTTTTTCTCTTTTCCTTTTAGCTGAGGAATCTGCAGATTTAAAAAATCAATAATTTTTTGGGATGGTTGGTTCTTCTTAAATAAAAAGGAAAAAAGGGAAGAAATTTATAGTAGGGAGCCGATCTTGTCCCCCCTCAGTAAACTATAAAAGCGGCACAGAAGGTTGCGTAAAATAAATGAATTTTAAAATACGAGCGTGCTGAAAATAAGATAGATATAAATTTAACTGGTTTTGATTGATTTTATTTTATTTTATTTTTCTTATGTCAACAGCTGCATATGGAGACAATAGTGATAATAAGTTGGTTTTTGTCTGTCCAGCTAAATTGAGTTAAAAGCCGGCCCATGTAGGCCACCCCTATTCCCTCTCCATTCTCTCCCCACTTCCTTGTCTTCGTTTTATATTACATAATTATCCCCGATCCGATACGATCGGTTATTCTAAAAATTCAAATCTTTGGAAAGATATACATCTTTGTCAATGTATTTCTTATAATGTATGTATATATATATAGACGTTCATATCTTTACATTGACATCCGTATATATGAGCATAACGCGAGAATCAACCTACCTTTCGAGACCATATTATAAAAATTGCGAAATTAGCAAGTTGAAAGCAATTTGAAAATCGATACATCTGTTTTTGCAATGATATACATCTTTGTCAATGAAGTAGCAAGGCAAGTTACTAGTGCCACGATTACCACCTTTAGAGTATACTAGAAAATAAATAATTTCAATTAATTTAATGAGAAAGTACTTTCCAAATCCTTTTCAAAATTTAAACAAATTTATATTCCTTACGCAACCCATGTGAAAAGAGTCGCACAAACTATTTGATTCAAAAAGGATATTGCAACCGACATATATCGTGTACTAGACATGATTAGTGTAAAAATCGATTAAAAATGTAATTCTTTTTAGAGAAATGAATCATCACAAGACTCTACATCAGAGTATGTAGATCTTGCCTGTAGATCACATCTGATTGGCCATGACTGAAATAATACATGGTCATGGTCACATCATTTGAAGCTCAGCTAATCTCCTTTTACTTTCGATAAACAAGGGTTTTTCCTGGCGATTTCAAAAGCTGGCGGATCCACGTGGGGCCTCCAAATGACCTGTGTTTAGCGTAGCCCTAACATGGATCCAATTAGGCACTTAATCATTGAAGCTAATTACAGCACAAATCACACCGGATCGGCACGGCTGATTGCGATCCGAGTCCGCTCCCTGCAGTCTCCCAATAATTTATACCCGGTAACTCCCAAGTTCAACTGGCAACAGAAATTTTATAAAAGTTTGCGTATTAATTATTGTATTTTATAATTAATAATAGGAGTGAGAATGTGATACTCTCTTCTTGTGGGCGCAGGCGGGGTCCTACACTGATCATGACCCATGCAGCTTTGACAAGTATAATATGTAATTTTTATAATCGGGTAAATAAATATTGACAAAAGGGCATGAGCAGCCGATCTTGCGAGGAAAAAGATATTTATATTTTTAAAAGTGGGAGCCACTATTTTGAATTGAAACTAGTTAGATGGTGGGTCAATTTTATAAGGCCATGCCCATTTATGAATCGAAGTGAATAGTGGCCATTTTCGGTTAGGTCGTGACCTACCGTGGCATGTGGTATTAAATTATTGAATGGCTTGGTGACATGATAATTATTGGAAAATTCAATGGCCATTAACCCACTTGCGGCATAATGATGTATGACAAATGATAAGCAAGAGGGCTAGTATACACAAAAAAACCCAATTTTAGAATTTCTTTTCTAATTCAGTAACAAGTTCAATAGAATTATTGAAAAAAATGGTAAGTACCGAACAAATATCTTATACTCTATTTTTTTTTTGTATTATCAAAAATCCTAAACGTGCCTACTCTGACACAAAAACTCTTAATTTTTTTGTCACAAAAAAATCCAAACTTATACATGTATGATATATATACCATCTATTTTAGTTGTATTCAAGGTATAATAAACAAAAATAGTTTGGAATATTTGTATAATAATGGACAAGCTTAAGGTTTCATTGACACAAAAAAAAGTTTAAGATGTTTATGTTTTGGTAGGTATGATTTGAGATTTTTTTTTTTTTTGGTGATATTAACTCAAAAAAAAATGGATAACACTCAATAGTTATATAGCATCACCTCTCATACATGTTTTGTTATATCTATATGCGTATATATATAGTTTAACATTCAAGCACTATTCACGAGTGATTGGGGAGTCATTTCCATCATTATCAAGAATGAAGGGGGAGAGCTGAACATTGCCGTTGGCGCAAGTTGCTGTACTTCTTTGTCAATTAAACTCCAGCACGACTTCATCCATACGCACTTGCACTTGAAAACGACCCCCCCCCCCCCCCCGAAGAAAAAGTTTCAAATAAATTTGCCTTCACGCGCCGGTTAACAAAATACATAGAATACCCAAATTTTCAATTTCAACGACAGCACGTCCAAAAATTGTGGATGAGACAAGGCCGGGAAAGAAAAATATCCGAGAGCGATGACGTCATAAAGACGTCCATCCCAATCTTTAACCAAGGCGAGAATATATTATATTTTATACCTAGTCTCGCTGCCGTTTGATCAGATTATTAGGGTTGCACTGATCTTTTTTTTGTCAGGGTTAAAGCGTGACGGGAATCATGTGGATCTTCGCTTGCATCGCAAGGCATGCGCCATGCATCTCCATTTCCATCTTCTTTTCTTCAGTTCTTGCTGTCTCTGCGTGCTGCTTCGCTGTCGCAAGACATTGGAGCTGGCGTGAGGAGTGAAGTGTAATGGATCCCCCTTCGTGGGGCGGCTGCAGAGCTTCCCTTTGCTAGAGAGAGAGAGAGAGAGAGAGAGAGCGAGAGAGAGGAGGAGAGAGGGAGGTTTACGTAATCCGAAAGCGTTTTTCACAGTCTGACAAGTACAACCGGAAATCTCTCTGTCAAAAAACTAATCTGTATCTCACATCCTGGATTTCCAGCGGGTTCGGCTCGCTGATGTTGATAAGAACAATGACGATGACAAAAGCTGTACGGCCGCTGTGTAATGCATGTTATTATTTCATTCTTGATTGGCCGAACATGGCTCGGTCGTCTCAGTGCTTTTCCAGTGTACCCAATCATTTTGCAAGAAAGAAACGCCTAGATTCGGACCGAACAGGTCATGTCGCAGTAGACACATTTATGATCAACGGCTCAGATAGGTTTGATTTGATGAAGTCGGCCGTTGATAAGATTTATCCAACTTCGTCAATCAATCTGCCGGATCGATCTTTGCATCCTTTATATATAGTGCTCTTAGATTCCGGTTCATTTTCCTAAGTTCGGCTCCATCTCAAATAATATGGAAGCACATTTGCTACGAACAAATTAGGAAATGCGCATTCGAGAAAAAAGTTTTGAGTACAACCCTAGGTTTTGAGTTCGGACACTGGGTCCAAGGCCGGCCTTGAGGGGTTCTCTTGGTGTTGGAGGGACTCGGGGTTGGCCACTGGGGTCATGGGCTTGTCCTTAAAGACTTGATCTTAAACGTTGCAAATCGGGGCACAACTAGTGAGGTCCCTAGTCTGGGTGCTAGGGACTTGAGCATGGATATTAAGGAACTAGGCATGGGCACCCGATTTGGATGACCTTGGCCTATTCCCAAGGGACATAGTCCTAACAAGGTCTTGGGTGCGCTTGAGTTGGGAATCTTGTCTCGACTTCAGGGACCCAGGCACAAGCAAGAACAACCTAGGCGCGAAAAGCGGAGTACCCAAGAGCCGGTCCTAGGGACACAAGCATGATCACTGGGTACTTGGGCTCTCATACCTAATTATTGGGGTCTAAGGTGTAAGCACTGCGGTTTCATTGTATTTTCGAAAATGATTTCTAGTTCTTCAAAAAGGAAGTCTTTTTTTTTTTTTTAATTGAGGGTAGATTTTTCCTTAATTATGATTTTTTTTCCAGTGATTCACTTTGATTGTCATTTTTCTAAGCTATGCAAATGCCAAAAAATATTCTTGACAACAAATTATCTGTGGAACACGCGGACGCAGGACTACTCTTTTGTGACCCCGGAAAAAACGGCCTTCATTTAATGGATGGATCACGGAATGTTCAGGTAGCCAACTAGCCACGGACTCAGACCAAAAAAAAAAAAACTAGCCACGGACCGAACGTACAAGATACGGCCAAGGCCTGATATAATTAGCATTTGATAGTATATAGGGACTATCGACCTGAGCAGTGTACGACCAAAAAAAACTTGAGCAGTGTGTCTAAACTATATAAGCGAGCCAATTCCAGGATCACTACATGAACCCTTCGTACAATACTTAATGTTATCCTTATTTGCATCTATTGTAAATACAATAATTCTATGAGTACAAAATTATGTTATCACTCAATTTGTAAACATTATCATTGCGATATTTAGCTGTTTCCATTGAAATGTCCCTAAAAGTCAGAGTACAATGGACCCCCCCATATGCTTCAATGGGGAAAAAAAAACCTTATCTATACGTATAACCCGAACAAAAATGGCAGGTTTAGACAATTAAAAAGAAAATATGCAAGCAATAATTCAGTGCACTGGATGCAGAGTCTAATGTATGGCACAGAAATAATTAATTTCATATATTATCACAAGAATTCAAGTAAAAGTATCCAATCAATCACATAAACCCGTAATTTTCGGCGCACTAACTTTTCTCATAGAAATACACACATCGGAAATTAGATTGTTTTATATTAAATATGTTTAGAATTAGCCTTCTGAAAGCGCCCGTTAATTTCAGATATTATTAGCGAAAAAAGAAAAGAGGGTTTAGAGAATTTTTATTTTTATTTTCTTTAACCTTTTGCCACTCCTCTCAAACTCGTGGGAAAGATTGCTTGCTCAGACATCATCATGTTGGCTTTGCAGAAAAGGCGATTGATTAATGATGGTGGTGTTCGGAATCTGTCTGAAGATGCCTGAGAAAATGTGCAGATTCACATGTGAAGAAGAAGGTGGTAGCAACGTGGTTATTTAATGAAGGAGGAGTTGTGCATGTGGATCGCCAAAACGTAATGCTTGCCATTAAACTAACTGGTCAGCACTTAGGGTCCGTACGAACTAATTTCTCTTTTTCTGCTTTGCCTCGTGCATTGCCCAAATTACAATTATCTTAGGTTTTGCTCTCTCTCTCTCTCTCTCTCTGACATTAAAGATTGGAAACTGGTTTTTTCATACCCTAAAGAAGGAAAGATCAGACCAGGTTTTTTTTTCCTATTATTATGATTTTAATTTGTTGTATGAAATTAGTGGAAAGATAAAAATTTTAAACATTGTTTGAATCTGTAAGAATTGTTGAAAAGTTTATATGTACATACACATGCCAAACATTCGCATTTTTGTAAAAGCTTCGAGTATTGCGGATGTAAAGAGAGAGAGTCAAAGTATTTGGGTTGTGAGATTTGACCAAATGAATGATAAAAGATAAAAGTCTATTGAAAAAAATAATTCTATTTAGTTACATTTACTATGCAAAAAAAAAAAGAAAGTAAACGAGTCAATGTCGTTTATACTTTTTTTGTTTCACGAAAAATAAATTATATGAAAAATATTCTCATGAAAATGATTGTTTATATTACTTAAAATAATTAAATATTTTCATGGATGATGAAAACATTTTTTGTTTATTCATTTTTGTAAGTAATACAAATAATTAATTTTAAGAAAATATCTTCTATATCATTTATTTTTCACAAAATAAGAAGAGTTTTAATGAGATGACGGCATAAGTCTTACGCAATTTAGAAATTAAAAATGTGGTGGGTTGTGCGTAACTATCCGTTGATACCTTAACTTTCCAGGATTGAATTACCTTATCAAATAGATCATTGAGGCTAAAGACATCGAAATGACAAGCTAGGGAAACAAAAGGTGGACACCCTCGTGAGGAAACCTAGTGACGAGGAATGCAATTTCTTCTTCAATAAATATATGAGCATTTATTTTTATCTTTATTATATATTATTCTTGTTTTTTGCTGGATGTATATGATTGCATCGTGGGTTGCTGCAAGTGCAAGTTCTCCTTGCTACAAATCCTGTCTCTCTTTTGTTCAATCTAACAAGAAATGATGTCACAATTATATCATCGTCCCAATAATTTTTTCCTGAACTTTATAGGCAGATTGGTAAGGGGGAGTTCTAAAGAAAATGTCAAGTAGCTAAGAATAACAGGAAAAAAAAAAGCCGCAATTTTCTAGGGCATTAATTAAATAACGTAAGCAAGGACTTTAACCTACTGGCCCCAATCGGAAAAGTTACATGCAATATATATTAATAATTATAATTGTGATTATGATTTATTTGTGTATGTAGACAAAAAGGAGTTTACACCACATGGTCGGCATGTGGATGTGAATGAACACTTAGCAAAGGGCACTGTCCACCATGTCTGTCGCCGACTTGGCCACACCCCACGTGGATCCCTTTCTGCATCCCCATTTTAACCCTTTTTCTTCCTTCTCTTGTGTCCCCTTTCATTTTATTTTATATTTTTACAGAATATTTCTCTGTTTCTATTTTGTATTGAAATATTGAGCTAAAGATATAATTATAGGTACAATAGAATATTAATATTGAGGAGTCCTGATTATTTATGATTTTCATGTAAAGATGCGCATAACTAACGTGGTATCATTCACGTAAACTGTTTAGAGTAAAAGATAAGCTAGTTCTGATTCAGACACCTCTGATGTAAACTATTGTAAATTTTTGGAGTAAATTTTAGGTTTTGTGGCCTAATTCTGAGTATACCCACATGTTCTGTTTTTATTTAAGAAAAAAGTAAAGATGACAATTATAAAATCACACCACTCCACTCCGAATGTACGGATTTGATTAAGTGTTCACTTGATTCTAGCATTATTCTTAGATTATACCTTCGCCCGAGGCAGATCAACATTATAAGAAAACAAAATTCAGGTACAAGAAACTTCATTTTCTTTTTTTCTTTTCGTGTGCAAATGTAAATAATAATATGTCCGGCCGCTTTTTCAACTGGATGTTTTATTCCATTCACGAGATCAGCCGAGCATTTCATGAATTTTAAATTTACAACTTACGTGTTTTCCTTATTGTGTAAAAAATAAAAAGTAGAAGACCGGTTCGTTTTTTAGAAAGGGTGAGATTTATCTCTCCGTCCTTAAATCCATTTACTCTTACTTCATATATTTTGCAATCTTATTATGGTTTTTCTTCGCTTTAAGAATTGAGATTATATCAAGTTAGGTATAACTTCACATCTTAAATTTGCTCTCTTAAATATACCATTTCGAAAAGTTGACACATCGGTTCAAATTTTTTTTTTTCACGTGGCCCACAATTATTTTCCCTATCCTTTGCCCTCTTCCTTTTTCAATGGCACCCCTTACCCAGATTATCCTGCTCTTGTCACCCTGTCCGCTGTTCCCACCAACCTCCGTCGGAGCCGAGCGACACCGCCGGCCGTGTCGCTCCACCTCGCGCTAGCAGTGGCTGCACCGTCGCTCCTGGCCTTAGGTGCCAGGAGGCCCCTTCAGGCTCGGTCACCCAACTAATCCTTGCTTCAAAGAACTTTTCTCCTACCTATTCTACACATTCTGTATCATTATCGAAGTTCAACATATCATAAGAAAGGATTATCTAAAGCATGTCATAATTAACAAGTTCTACACAGTAAATAGCGCTATTATTAATTCGTCCTATTAAAAGACTTCATGGATTATAGAGTCGAAAAGTATAGTGGACTGCCCCACTTGAGAAGAAAGGTCAGGGCTCATCGCGTTGGAGACACGTCCAAATTTGACATGACACGAGGAAAAGAACAACAGCGGAATCTATCAAATTGGACACCTGCCAATCCGACTGTAATCATTGCATGTCTTTATACAACACCTAAAAATAAGAGGAAGACTAAAATTTTGAGAAATGCCCAATTATTTCTATGTACTGAGCGAATGAATGCAATTATCAAATTCAAATTTTTAATGAGTCTTTATGTGAATTCCGCATATGTTCCAAATTTCTAAGTAAGCTTCTTCCCGCAAAAGTTCATGGAACAACTCCCATGTGCATGTGCCAAACAATCAGCTTTTTTTTTTTTGGGTGAGAATTGGAATTCGAAGCGTGAAGTTTTCAATGATTAATTGCTCTCGATTAGGGAAGATCCTTCTTGGAACATGGGGCCATGTGCATGTCCATTTCACCAAGCAACATATGCGGGTGTTTAATGTTTATTAATTGGGTCTGTCCTTGGTTCAATAAATTAGAGAAAACCTAATTTTGTTCTCTGATAAAGGATAGTACGATGAAGAAGGCACTGAAAAAGTCTCCAAGGGAGAATAAAATTACCGAATAATGCATAAACTGTATTCTGCAAAAGATGTGGCGTACAAAATAAGTTGAGTGACACCCACGTAAATTATTCTAGTGGTTGAGATGTAGATGATTTATATTTAGGATACTGCAAAATCAGATGATTGTGAACCATTTGAATATTTTAGGTCGAGCCATATTTTACTTGATTCTTGATTGGAAGAAATTTTGTCCGAACACGCATTTGATTGATGGATGGCATCTGTATTCATAATCCATCAATCAAAAAGCTAGTTGAAGGAAAACACAACCATTATGGATTCCATTGTTGGTTTATAAACTCATAATCTTATAATAACCGTGATCGTTTTGTATTCATTTACTATAGTTGTCATTTTCTCAACAGCTTACGGATTGATTTCTGTAATATTTGTTTTTGTCTGTGTGGTAAAGACCTACAAAGGTGCTAACGAGCAGGAAGATAGACCAAACCAAAGCAAAACCGCATTTGGCATTAAGTATAACCATAAAAGGATGGGAGACCTTATTCAACGCTGATGAGATTATTAGGTGCTTCTTAAACATATAAACTAATTAACCATTCAATTTTTGCATTATGTTCCAATTTGAGCTTGAATTTTAAGAGTGGTCGTTATTCTAGCCGATGCAGAAAGATGGGATGCGTTGGACTAACAAAAGATTTAGCCGGCTAATTTTTGGCGGGAAAAAGGATGACTATTTAAAGAGTAAATAAGTTTCGTTTATTTCGCGAAAAAACCAAATTATTTTAAAAATATTTTCCTAAAAATGATAATTTGTATCATTTAAAAAATTAAATGAATAAAAATATTTTCATATGAAAATATCTATACATAAATTATTACCGATAATAAAAAATATTTTCCATTAACTATTTATTTCAAGCAATACAAATGCTCATTTTTAGGAAAATATTTCCCAAATCATTCTTCTTTTTTTGCATGAGCATACGGAGTCTAAATTACTCTAAAAAATTTAGTGGTGATATAAAAAAAAAACAAAAAGAGCAACTGGCAAGAAGATCTAAAGCCTTAATCACTAGGATCTTGAAAGGGTCTTTAATCCAAATCATCAGCTTCCGTATAATCAAGAGCTAATAGAAGTTAATGAAGGCCTTCGAGTATAAATTTATGGAAAGACACAGTCCCTAGAGAATATTTCCAGTTTCTATACATCTCACACTTGATTTGATTCTCAAGTGTAACATCATTAATTGGTGTGGCTCAATCAAATTCAATCACTCTTTTCAGTATAACAAAACTCGATTCATCAGTAGATCGCTCTAATTCTCGATGCATAGATGAACCGAAACCGAAACCTTGTAATCTTTAGCTGATAAAAAGGTTTTGAGCAATGTAATCATGCGGTTACATAGGACCCGGTCGACTTAATTGCATTCATGCTCCAACTAAAGAGGTTCATCTGTGCAGAAGATCTGCAACCGAATGCAACCGCTGCGTCTCACGGTCACACGACAGGGAAATGGAAGACGACAATGCCCCATCTCTAGCATTTTACAGTGACATTAAGCAGATATTTGATTTAGGCGGGCAATCCCGGAAAATTCAATAGGGTCTTTTCTGGCCAGTTCAGTGAGACTATTTTCAGAAGAACTGAGGCAGCAGCTGCAGATCTAGAATCAAATTAGGCAAACTTTCACTATATCACCAAATGCCATGCCGGAGTTGAGAAATTCAGGATGCGAGCAAGAAGGGAAAACGCAAACATGCTTGCTTCATGAGCCGAGACTTGAAGTACGTATGCATAGCGACCGACGAAGAAAGCAAAACGTTAAACCGAGAATCGAAACTCTGTCATCTGAAACTTCAATTTATCTTTCTTTCTGTCCAACTTAAATCCTAGAAACAAATTTACTTGTTCAAGCAGACAAAGCCATTCATCACTCATGGTCACTAAATTGTCTACTTGAACAACGATCGATTGACTTGGGAAATCCCAGTACTTTGCACCAGAGAATATATATACCAAGGCAAAGTTCTGTCGGTTTGTCTTAGGTCCAAAGCTTTATTGTGGAGATCATCTCCTGTACATCTGATGGCAATTGCCGACATTACTTGCCAGAGATCCAGCATTGTAATCTCTGATCATGTTTAAACATAAAACACGTCCTCGACCAAATAAAAAAACATAAAACACCTCTTTAGCTTCTAATCTGTTAGAACACGACCCCAAAACGCATCCCCGAAAAAAAAAAAAACCACCTTATTGGAGAAAAGAAAAGTAAGAATTCTCATGAGAATAACAGCTAGTGTGAAAGGGAATGGCGGTCAGGCCTTACAACTTTGAGAAAAACTTCTGGGCATTTACATCTTAGAATATCATAAGTGACATCAATTTTCAAGACACAAGCAACATAAACGCCATTGAATGCCAGTCGTAGCTTAATTTTTTTTTTGGCAATTTAGATAGGTTTAAGCAAGCGGCATACAAACCAGATATTCCTGCGAAGAACAGTAGTAATTTTACCTACAGAAGAATTGCACAGACGCACATAACACAGGTCAGTGCATGAGCAGAAAAAAATGCTCTAACTTTAGAAGTTAAGATTACTCGCGAGTAAAACCTTTCAAGCACGAAATAGCCCGAAGTGCTGCAGCAACAATGTGTCTATTTTACTTTCCTTAGGGTTCTGCCAATGTCATTCTTTGCAGTGATTGCCGTAGAGTCACATAGTCTAACAAGATCATAATGGGGTGAGTGTCTCACATCACCAGACCAGCTTAAACAAATATTTTTATGTCTCATTCTCCTCAGATGGTACCAATGTTGTTCCATGCCCAGCCAGTCATAACTTTGTCTTCTGCGGTACACTCCCACCTAGCAATCATCTTCATCCGCGTTACAGCATTCGGTAAGCCTGTTGACATCCAATTGTCCAGCCCTCCCCATCATAAGAAGCATAATCCGCTTCATCCAGCATTGAGAACTTATCCACAAGAAAACACTTGATACATCCCATTGCAGTCACTACTTTCTATATACTTCGAATCCTTGTGCCCCTATTTGAACCAATTTAAACTAACTTTTGTTTTAAATTTTTCCATCATAATTCAAGACTCCTTTGTTTCTCTCATTAAAGCTGTATGATCCACAAAACATTAGGGAACTAAGCTGTGGACTGTAAGCATGTGCCTCACTAGAGTGAAGCAGTAAGATCTCAGCCAAACGCAATATATGTTTATAACCTAATAAATTCCTCCATTGGCCCCCTTCAAGATCTATATGCATCCCATTACAAAGAGTTGCCATGTATAAGTTTATTTCTTCCATTACGAAGCTATCTAGATGGAATGAGGACAACGCATGAAAATCATGTGCTAGTTACACTCAGCAAAAACACCCTCAATCTGGCTTAAGGTATTGTTATACTTTTGATTGCAATCTGATAACACCACCAAGTTCCAGAACACCATCTCAACATCACAGTCCAGTTCTAGCATCTGCTAACTAATTTAAGAGATGTATTAAAAGGGCACAATATCAGAGAATAGGAACCTACAAAAAATTCAAATTGACATTCACATCTAAAATAATCAGACACTGGTTACAACTCATATCATTCGCAGAAAAAAATAGAGCCATTGCACCAATGTAGACATCAAAGAAAGTGAAAAAGTTATTAGCATCCAAGATCGTGGAAACAAGTTGAGCTTGGATCCAGACTGAGGCAGGTCAGAGCCCAGGATCAATAGCGACACACTGACACATGTCGCAAGAAAGTCTCATATATTTCAATTGTTCAGATGATGACAACTACTAGCAAATCTTTTTCTACCATGTAGGTCAGCAGTCGGTGACACAAATTATGCACGCCATTATACTTTATTTTGCACTATGTATACGATGAGATTCAAATACTCAAGATCTTCCCTTACAGTTCCATAACACCATCCCAAGATCACAGTCCAGCTCTAGCCCCGCTAACTAATGTCGGATAAGAATTTAAAGGGCACTATATCAGAGAATAGGAACCTATAATACTTCAAATTGACTGTTATTCACATCTAAAACAATCAGACACTGGTTACTACTCATATCACTTGCAGACAGAGATGGCACTATTGCACCAGTGTAGACATCAGGAAGACTGCAAAATTTATTAGCATCCAAGATAGTGCAAACCAGTTGATCTTGGATGCAGGTTGAGGCAGGTAAGAGCCCAAGAATCAATAGCGGCACATAATGTAATAAGAAAGTCACACACAATTTTTTATTGTTCAGATGTCGAAAACTACTAAGCACAGTCAGCAGTCAGCAGCAAGAATTATGCACACCATTGTACTTTATTTTGTATTATCTATTCAATGTAATTCAAATACTCAAGATCTTCCCTCACAAGTCCCAACTATAACTTTTTATGCTCCCTCTACCCTTTTTGAAGTACATCGCTACAAAACACCACAAGACGTTTAATGTGTCCTGACCTCCTCAAACAAGCTTTTCTCATCCTACCCTTAATTGAGGTAGCACCAATTTCTCTTTCAAATATATTCGTTTGGGATCTATCTTTTCTAGAGTACTACTAGATTCAACAACGCATTTCATCGTAGTGCGATCTTTCTGTGCATAAATTGGCAATTTCGGGAAAAAAAATAATTAGGGACCAATCTGCAAAACATAGTTCAGTTCACATTGGGTTTACCAAAGATGTGACAAGAATAATAGTGTTAAGAGTAATTCAAGATTAAATCACGTTTTTATCTAATAACTTAAGCTTTTGGAACAGTTAGCAGAGGTCCCATCAAAATCTCACGTGGTATCAGAGCAGGAAGTTCTGAGTTCAAATATTTCTAGGCCTCTATTTGCCTTCCCAATTATATATTTCCATGGTTTAGGCTTAAACCAAAGTCTAGCCTACTTGTGAGGGGAAGTGTTCAGAGTAATTAAAGATTGAACCACGCCTTCATTTAATAGCTCAAGCTTTTAGAATAGCTGGCAATGGTCTAATCAAAATTTCACAAATAAAATTCACCATATTCCTAGAAGTCATAAAGTTCAAAATGCTAGAGTCACTTGGAACAAAATTTTTGATGAAATCCAGCTTCCTGCACAAAGATTTAGCAAAAACTAAAACAACTGGAAAGTGAAAAGGATTTTGTGCAGTAATGAAGGATTAAGAAAAGGCACTTGCATGCATAACACATGTGTTCATAGCCATTTAACCTCGTATGCCACACAATAGGTAGCTTGTGAAACACTATCCATGTCCAAAACACAATCATATAAACCTCAGACTTATGGAAGATTAGACAAGCCTCTTGACTCAAGTAGATATCCATGATAGGAAGGATTAAAATACAAAAAATTTCCCAGGTTTGAACTTGTGGATAATCAGACAATAAGTAAGATAGAGGCACCTTGGAATCCGATATATTGAAGCAATCGGTATACTAGGAAGAATAAACAACACATACAACTTTCTCAAGTTTGAAGTTGTGGAAAATTCAACAACGCTCCTGATTCAAAACCAAGCAGTATACATAACCTACTGACAGGAATCTAGTAAAAAAGATACCACTGAAATATTCAAAAGAGATTTAAGTTATGTGATGCAGGAATTATATCTTTGCTGCTGAAGAGGGACTTGAACCCCCAGTTTTCCAGTCAATACTTTGGTCAATTGAAAATTTCCTAGATAAAAGAAAACCATTGGGCATTGTTGGAATTCTCCATGCGTGGAAAAGTCAATATATTTGATGCACAGAGCATACAAAATTTAACCTGTAGTCAATAGCAACTCTACTAAGGACCCTTTTTTTTTTTTGGTAACTGAAGGCTCCACCACGGACCCCCCGTGCCCGAACAGCTTTCGAGGGCCGGGCCCCTATACCTCGGAGGAGACTAGCCCAGTAACCTACCGCCAGGGTCCCCACTTAAATCGCTAACAACTGCGGGTTTCGAACTCTCGACCTCTGCGATGAGGGAGGACTCTCAATCAACGCAGTTACCCACGGATGAGTCTCTAATAAGGACCTTTCATCTCTTGAATAACGAAAAGAGTCAAGTTATCCCTTAACCCACTGATTAAGGACTTGAGTTGATAACAAGCTTGCAAGACAAAATGTTGTCCCCTAACGAAGAAGCAATGTGTATGAGACTCACTCAATTGAAAAAATAGAAATAGATCTAATTCAAGGCCAATTATATCCTATCTTAAAATGCAAAGAAATCCAGAAGGCTGCAGCAGCAAACTAATTCTTGATTGACAGACAGGAGTTAGCTTGAACAGCATTCATACATTCCAAAAGATAAACTATGCAACAGAGAATGTGAATAGACCCAGTAACAATTTAAGGAGAGCAGAAAAGGCAAAAATCCGGTGGCTAAAGATATATCACAAGTAAAACCAAGTACATGAGAGACATTACAAGATGAGGGTCAACAAGAAGAAACAGACCGTCATATATCGCCACTCATCTACTACTGGAATATTTTCTCTCTTTTGCAATAAACATCAACTACTGGAATTTGAGTAGCACCACTCCACTGAATATTTAATGGCAGCTACTAGCCACAGAAGGAAAGCTGCAGTTCATGTTGACAATCTCAAAAAGGACAAGACTGACCTCGCTATCTGTCTAACTAAAGTCAACACCCATCTCCTTTTGTCTCAATTCTAAGGCCATACGTTCATTTTCAAGCTTCATCTTTTCATTTTCCATTTTCATCTTTTCTAATTCGCGGTCTCTTTTCTTGCAAAATCTCTCCCATTTGAAGCGCTGTTTCTCCAACTCCAACATCTCATATTGAATTTGTAACTTCTGTTCTTCCAGTTGAAGTGAACGAGATTCATTCGACTGCTTCTGTGACCAAGCCCTATTCTCTGAAAAAGTTTGATTCATATCAGGATGTCCCACATGAGAATGGGAATGGGAGCTTTTGTTGAATTCTTGAGCATTCAAAGAAGAACCAAAACTGAAATCTTCATGGCCTTGGGCTTGCTTCATCCTCTTCGCAGAACCCTTCGAAACCCCACACATTGTCCTGCCATCACCATGAGGAGCATAATTCTCCTCATGTTCGTCATGATCATCATTATCCACATCTTGATCGTCCTCATCAAAGTCATCAGGGTTGTTTCTTCTGACATCATTATTCTCATGATCATCTCTACTTCTGAGAGCCTGCTGCAGAGAGCGTTGTAAGGCTGGGTCATGAGGTAAATGTAGCCGATTGCTATTGTGGTAAGAGCACATCTCTTCATAGAACAAATGCTTTGAGCTCAAAATTTTCCTGACATCATCCTTCTCCTTCTCCGAAAGGAACTCTATCATATCCAAAAGTGCAGGATTCTCGACCACCTGGCAAGAAGTCCCCCGACCAAGCATATCGTTGAGTTTCTTGTACCTCTTATTAAGGTCATTGAACTTATCCTCACACTGCTGAGGTGAGACATGGTAACCCCTCTCAGCCAAGACCTTCGAAATTGACTTCCATTTACCCTTTTTCTGCAAGACAGCAAACTTTCTTCGTCCCCCACCCCCACAATCTGAACCTGAATCTTCACCTATATAGGAGACGGCAGTGATCAGAAGTCTAACCATCTTATCAGTCCATTTCACCCTTTGCCATGGTGACCCTTTTTTCCCTTTGCTTACATCATTATGACTATCAATACCATCTTCGGTAAAGCTTGGATCATCGTCATCGCTCGCCGAGTTCTTGCACCTCTCCCCTTTGTTGAAATCTCCCACAGAGATCATCTGATCGCAACCTGGCAACGCTCCCATGGTAAGTGGGAAACCCTCATGGATCGAGGGGTGGACTCCAGGCGTCTGGCGAGGATGAGAGTGATGTGGCTGATGAAGCGTGTGCGATTGTTGTGCTTGACCGTGGATTTGCATTGATCTCTGCAAATCTAGACCTACATATGCAGGATTACCTGGGATCATACCTCCTTGTGACATATTCCCTTCCATTGCTTTACCCAAACAACAATTAATCAAGACACGCGAGCTTATCTCACTTAAAAACCCTATTTTATAAATTTTTCAAGCGAGCATAGCCATCTGCCAACGCAAATTCATTTACCCTGAGGGCCAAAACGAAGCAAACCCATCTTTTACCTCACCCAGCTCAAGCAAATTCTACTCACTCTTTGGGATCCTTCTGACAGTTCCCAGATCCTCAAGCAAGCACCTTTCCCATCACAGAAACACCAATCCAGCCACTACAACACGAATCCCACAAAATCTCCTGGATCAAGCCTAACCAGACCAAACAGCAGCTCACCTCTCACACAAACCCAGCACTAAAAATCACCACAGGTTGAACCCAAAAGAAAACACACACACACAAGACGCAACTCCTGAAGATTCAATCCAAAATGTCGTTCACCAGAGAGAAAGGGACGACCGACTTATCTGGGCAGAACCCTGCACAGAGCTTCGCCACCCTCGACGGCAGCGCCAAAAAAAGTCCCTCCCAGAAAAAAAGGCGAGGAACCCACAACGCTTACGGGCGCCCCCACAAAAACCCAAGACCCATCTGGCCTCAGCGGCTCAAAAGGAGAGAGCTTTTCGAAGGGGGGAAAAACAGAGAAGCGTGTGCCCGAAAAACCGAATAAAAATCCGGCCTTTATATCGATGCGACTCCAGTCTGCAAGTGCAAGTGGGTTCTTGTCTTTTTCTAATTACTTATTATTTTTTTCCTCCCATTTGCGTTTGCGTTGCACATCGATGAATATTTTTTATGGGGAAAAAAGGCTTCTTTTTTTGCAGGTTCAGTGAATGAAGAAAGATCCGTTGGCCCCACGGTCGGACGTCCAAATCAAAATCGAAAGATCGATAGAGAAACTCCAAAGGCCAAATCCTACGTCAAACGGAAGCGTATTCTATCGACATCGTCGCAGCGTAATGACAAACAAGAACAATAATTGACGACTTGGGGAGGAATAAAATTTGAGGAGAAATGGTTGCTTTCTCACATAAGTATTGGAAGTGCAACAGCGATTAGCTGGGGAAAACGAGCAATTTGCAGTAGATTAGCATATTTCTATGTGGCAACTTGGCCTCCCAAGTGGGGGGTTTCAATATTGTTTTGTGATTAGCTGGTGCTTAGATAATAAACTATTCGTTTGGTTATAAAATAACGTTGTTCAGAGTGTGATTGGAGGCCGAACTTATCAATTTGAGAAATTCTCGATCCAAACTTATACCGAACCAATAAAATTAGAGCTCAAATCAAATTGATAAATTTGGTTTGCTATGGGTTTGGTTCGATTTTGGACTGTTATCATCGAACCGATTTGTATGTAGGAAATTTAATAGATATTTGGGATTTATTTGTTTCGTATAAAAGGAATAATTTAAAAAAGAATTCCTTAAAATGATCGTTCATATGATTTATAAAAATGAGTTAACAAGAAATATTTTTATCATTTATGAAAATGTTTAGACATAAATTATTATTGATAATGAAAACATCTTTTATTGATTAATTATTCAATCGATTATTTTTAAGAAAATATTTTTTGAATAATTTATTTTCCGTGAAACAAATAGAATTTTAGATTATCTAACTTCAACTTGAGATGGAAATTAATAAAAATGCACCTATTTCCACACACTTATTGAAAAGGGGGCTATAATCATAACTAAATATGATAAAATTATCCATTGGAAGAAAAGACAGACCATCCAATTTGCTTATCACGGCAAGGCGAGTATATTTTAGTATAAAAAATAGTATTGAAAAATATTATTTAAATTAAGAAAAAAATTATGGAAGAGAACTCTTTCATAAGTATTATATGAGATGAGAAATCAATCAATAATAACTGACTTGAGAAGTAGAAATCATTTATCTAATAAAATAGAAGAATCTTGCGGATGGGGATAATTCACTTGATTAGGCTGAATTTCAAATTTTTTTAGTCAAAAAGGAGGCAGAAAAATATTCAACTCATCAGTCGAGCTGGATCATATCAATTTCCATTGTTATAAAACCAAACCAACCTAACAAACCAAGAAAAAAAGTCTCAACCAAAACCAAACCAACAAATCCATAAACTGCACTTTTCAGTTTGGCTCGGTTTGGTTTAGTTTAGTTCATTGGAATTTAGTTTTTGAAAAAACACCCCTAATTACCAATGCTTTCGTTGTTCATTTTGGTGGTCCATCTAGGCATGGCTGTGGAGTCAAATCTGAATACCCGTGATCGCCCTTGTTAAGGGTTTCATCAAGAAAAAACCAAGAGAAAGGGCGTACTCTCGCGGAAAAGTTCATATGGAAAGTTCATGCACGTGGCTGAGAATATTGAGATTAGGGTCCCCTCACCTTGTCCTTTGTCTCTTTAGGTTTCGTTTCTCCCGTCCTCCCGTTTTTTTGGTAAACAAGTCCAAGATCACGACGCGCGTTTTCCCTTCTCTTTTTGAAATTGGGGACAAGTAGGTGTCCTAGAAAATAAGATATAGAAAACACGTCATGTGATTCAGAACGAGAGTTGAATTGCCGATTCAGCATGTGTCGAACAGCCTGAATCGACGAATTCCAAAAAAGCAGCTTTGACCCAAAAAAGTTCCTAGGACCACGCAAATTTCGCTAGTACCACAGGAGACCAGCCTCCCAGAGTCAACAAATGATAAAAGTAAAAACAATCCGGCAGACTAGATCTATTGTTCCTTATTAACAGTTCCCCAAGAGGCTGAAAAATTGGCTAGTTATCCACCAAGCTACATAAAAATTAATTGTACATAGAGATTCGTCCCATAAGAATCAATATGTCCTGGCTTTCCCTTTGATAAGAAACAATCGGAATTAGAGAGATACATCAGTACACACAGTAAAGGAAGGGAATGGATATACTTGAGACCAAAAACGAAAGTATTAAACGTCCCGGTTTTAACATGCCCAAACGATTACCCTCCTCTTGTATCACTGCGTCGGCACAATCTTACACGCATTTCAAATGCCATCCCACCGCTTTTTAGTTCCCATGAAGCACACGAGTCATGCCAAGCCAAATTAAATGCTTAATTGACCTTCACACGATACTTGGAGGATCCCCAACCCAGTTACAAACAGCACGAGGCCACCGAGTGCGTATGCAGTCCACAAGGGGTGCATGCTGAGGAGGCTCTTGTTTAGCCACTTCAGCATCCTTTGCGCTCGACTGATCCCCACCTGAGCCAGAGGGCGCTGCTGTCATGAATTCTTCAGGGGTCCATCGTGGCGGGACAGAAACTCTCAATTTAGTAAGTCTAGGCCTTTGAACTGGAGCCTCATTTCCCGAGTTTGCTTGGCCATTCAAATCCGACTTTGCAATTCCATTGAAATGGTAAAGATCAAACACCTTTTTGCCCATCAATCCTGAGGAGTCCTTTAGACCTCCCATACTGCTGTCTAGATCTAATATGGCCTGCCAAAATTCACTCCACACAATAAAGCCCGAGCTGCAAAGTTGATCCACTTTTTCAGAAGTAAGCCTGATGTCAGTTTCCCTTAATACTTGATGGAATCCTTCCACACCAATAAAACCACCCCCTCCACTCTGATCTTGTGCATCAAAAGCCCTCCGAATCTGCGATTCCCTTTCTTCTAGTTCATTCTCTTCCTGAACAACCGTATCAAGAGCAAATAGGACTGTGTAATGGGACTCACTTCCAACAACCCATATAGGCCAGATTGGGCACTTCAAATGCTGCCCAACCTTGCAAAAGTTAAGTGATTCTAACAGAGTCAGAAACCCAACTTCCACGCATGTTGATACGCCCTTTAGGAACATACCACCGCCTAGATCCATCCTCCCATCGAAAACGTTGGGCACAGCCTGCCCGCAGAGGAGCAGGTTCACAATTTCCTGTCCCAAGACAATCGTAAGTTTGCATCAAAATTTTCTCCACATCTTCACTATATACCATTTGCACAGTAAATAAGATACAAGGTATTTCTCAGAAGCATCGTAACTCTTGAACTGCCCAATAAAACAATAAATTTTTGATGCAATGATAGTTACCTGCGACGCATGGCCAAATGGTGCAGTTACCAGAGGAAGACTGGGATCGTCTCTGTCAGCTTGAACAGCATCCTGCGATTATAGAATGCCTCAACACCATTATTTCCTCTGTTTGATCATCATCATCAACTACATTTCCTTACACATTAGTTTTTCCAGTGGATCAAATTTCTTATTTTTTAGATCATCAGTTATTATCCCAGCATCCTTTCTGTGGCCTAACAAGATAGCATGATTTTAAAGTTTTGACTTATGTAAATATTTGATCACTTTCTGAATTCTGACTTTTGGGCAAATAAAGAATAATTAATAAAAAAGAAAAATCATTCTGACTAATGGCAGGTGGATGACACAAGCAGTATTGTACTAATATCGAGAGGAATCATAGAACTTAGGCAGCCAAAAGAATAGGATATAGAGCTGCTCCTCCTGGATCGTGGAAAAAGGGTTTCATGTTGAAGGCAAGATACCATGACTTCGCAATACATTCTATTAACATGGTCAATAAAAATGGAACATTGGCTGTGTCAGAAATGTGTTTTAACTTCCAAAGAAAAATTGTTAAATATTTTATCTCTCAAAGAAAAACTAAGATTTGGACAGCAAACAAAGTAAATGGAGGTAGACATGAATATTTGTAAACTAGTATTTGACAAGCTTGCAAGATGACTAGAAAAGGGAATGGTATCATACCAGTCCCCGAGAAAGTAAAGCAGAGATAAGAAATAGCAGTGCTCCCATTCGACTTTGAAAAACAGGAAGTGTTGCATCAAGCCTCTGAAAAACAGTAGCTTGCACACTATAAGTCTCAACTCTTAGAATACTCTGCAAATCAGAAGCTGATTCTATCGAAAGTCCCTCCAGAGCTTTGATAATACTCTAAGCAACAAAAAATAATGGTAATTAGTTTAATCAATTTGAAAAGGAACTTCTGAAAGCAAGTGAAATGGTCAGAAGTCAGAACCTATGTATTACTGCCTTTAAAGTACATGAAACACCAACCTATCGCCTACCTCATCCTTTGAACCATCCGCAGCCCCCTCAAATTCTTTACCAGTAACACTTAAAGTGGCAATAACCGCCCTTTTATTACTTCCACATTGAAATAAAATCTCACTCATACTTCTTATCAATGCCCTGTCATTGATATTAAAAAAAAGGAAAGATATTGCTAGTTAGCTCAATTAATGAATATTGCAACTTGCATATCAAAGTAGCACAGCCAATGGAAACAGATTAAGCAGAGAAAACAACAACCAAACTGTAAGACAAACAACCTTCCGACCAACAACATACCGCATGTAACCATCTTAAGGCTTAAAAAAATATTTAAAGTAGCTGCATCATTTCTACTAGATAATTTGTAGGGTAAAACGAGTTTTGCAAAATTGGGGTAAACCAAGTACAAGTATTTGGTTTGCAATGACTCAAAATCAGTCCTTGTCAGAATATATTTGGAAATTTTCTAGTGCTGAAGGGCATCGGTCCAAATCCAATAGATCATAATGACTAGTAAACCTAGGCAAGAGGAAGTCTCCAAGTGGTACCTTATAAGTTATTCATCATCAATGCCCAGAACCTGTCTTTACCCTATCAATGCAACTGGGGATATGACCAAGTAAATAGCAAAATCATTTATGTAATAAATATATGTCCGGGATTTACTATTATCACATGTTAATCAATGAAATTAGTTTACCATCATCACATGTCCAGGTTATGGTTTGGGAGAAGAACCATTCCATTGCATTCCTTGTACTTTTCCAACTTTTCAAAAATTTTGGCATTCTCTACACAATCAATATAATCTAAAATACGAGCAACAAGAGAGCAGTAATTGAAAGAGACTGCCAATAGCTTACAGAACTAAAAGAATAATCATATAGCCATTCTCTCTCCTTGGGTAAAGAACAATGAAATTAGTTATATTCAACCACATGTAGAGAAAAATCAACCAAACAAACTAAACATGATTGCTGATGCGGAAGATGTACTCAACCCAACTAAAAAATATGAGGAAGCAATTACGGCTAACAGAATCATTCACTAACATTAGGCAATAAGTATAGGCAGAAACAAACCAAAAGGAAGGCAACAACCAAGAAAACAATCAACTCTCTATAGATTAATTACCTTAATTTTTCACTGTCTGTAAGTGAGGCAAAATTATCTGAACCTTGAAATTGTCTTTGAGATGATGCTTTTGTACCATGGAATGGTGAAATAGTCGATGCACGTTTATGCAAATCGTCCGGAAAGAAAAGAAGATACTTGAGAACAAAAGCCTACACAAGCAAACTTTTATTATTGTAAACAACAATAGTAAAAGAATACAACATGATCCTAAAAGCAGACAATAAAACCAACTAGATGGGCACTAAAATGTCAAGATAGCCATATCCCTGTCGCAGATACCATCTCAAATAAGTGATCACAAAATGCTTCCACCATGCAACAACACATCACCAGTATCAACCCACTACATTTAATTTATTCACCACCAAACCAACAATCAATAAAATATTACGACTAAAAGAATATAATGATGGATGCCGGATAGATTATAACTTCTTTTCTTGAACCGCCAAATTGTAAGGTTAACATGTAGTGAACCCCATTCACTGACAAAATGATTGGTTATTTTTGTTGTCTTCATATTGTTATTTGTTTGCTGTATTGCAAACTCTGCAATAATCTGTAGTGCCTGCCTTCCAATAGATCATAGTGATGAAAGCTGCATTCACAATATTTACCCTCTTCCTATATAAATTCAAGACATACTTTTCGATGAAGTCCCAATATTCAAGAAAAAACCATAAACAAAGCCATCAGGATCTGGACCTATATTTTCGCTGTGTTCAGACAGCGTACGTCATCCAGTGGTTGCCTTATCTAGAATGTTGGAGTAAGAAGATGTCCAAGGAGACTCTTACGATCTGGCTCAATTCCATTAAAAAGCACCAATTTTAGGTTGGGCCTCAATTCTGGCCCATTTTTTTTTTCTCATGACAAAGCCCCTACTTTAGGTCAGGTTCCAATTCTAGCCCAAGCTTTTTTTTTTTTTGGCTCATAAAAAAACACAAACTTCAGTCAATATCCAAATCTATTTTTTTAACTAAAAATATGACAAACTTTCAGTCAATATCCGAATCTACCTCTTCAAGTTTCCATCTAATGATCCTGTTAAAGACTGGACGTATCCTTCCATGTATGAGACGAGAGAGAAACGATTTGTCGGATTTTTAAGGGCATTATTGGATGGAAACTTGAGGAGGCCAGATTTGGGCAGTGACTGAAAATTGGTGGTTTTTTATGTGAAATAAAAATTTCAAGCTAGAATTAGGATTACACCTAAAAATTGGTGCTCTTTTATGCGCTATAAAAGTTTAGATCAGAATCGAGACCTAAAGTTGATGCTTTTTAATGAGATAAAAAGAAAGTTCAAGCCATACTTAGGACCTGACCTAAAGTTGATGTTTTTTAAGGGAATTGGACCCTTTGGATCCACATAGACATGCTTCAGATTTCTAGGAGTCAAAAACACAGAAGATTCTGAAAGGCATACTTGCTAAGAACTTATCAGCAAAACCGGTTCAAAAACCAACAACCTTGTATCTCCACGATCTGTGTGTGACAATTATAAAACCTAAATGCAACAAAAAAATATACATCTTAAAATAGCAATGTGCTATGTTGAGAAAACGAGGCATTACTTGTACAGCTGCTAAGACACCGCAGGGCCCACCTTCATGCTGCACTAAGCCCATAGATGTTTCTGGATCAGGGCTGAACCTGAAGTGAGGTTTGATGGTATAAATGCTAGGTGTACAAGATCCTTAAAATAAATCAACATCACAAGTTTTACGAGTAGCATAGATGATGCAAATGTAGTGAGCAGACAGCAAAACCAATGAAAACAAACTACTCTATACAAAAGGTGAAAAGAACATGGAGACCAATGAGACTCCGCACAAATGAGAGCAGTCAATTTCACTAGGATCACCATGCATGTAGTACATCACCTGATTGCTTAGGCATAATCAACAAAAGAAGAGGCCCCAACATTCACAAGTTGATTCTCGTTTCCATAGATATCTCCCTTCACTCCATATTAGATAAAAGGAATTGTAAAACAAGTTTTTTAAAAGCAGGTGATCAGGCACATCAACATGGATTGCTAACTGGAGTCAACAATCGCATTCCAACATCCATTTACCACTATGATTCCTCTCTTTCTTCCAGATACATACTAAAACTACCTTACTCTACCTTTTATTGCCTTGACATCACATGAAGCATAAGTAGAGCAGGTAACTCACAAACTAACTGCAGCATGGCAGCAGCAAAAACAAAGAGATGCAATTGACATCCAGCCTTTAAAAGAGTATCCATTAGTTTTCACTCATTTACTTGATACTTAGTTCACAAACCAACTAGTGACATTTTTTTTCCTATTGCTAAATGAAAAAAAGACATGCAAATAAAAGCAGAAGAAAAACAATTTTCAATTATCTGCAATGGGTCCAAAAGGAATCTTTAAAAGCACATTGCCTCTATTTTTTTAACCACAGATTTGACGAGGCATAATCAACATGAGGATCTTCTTCAAAGCAAATGATGCATGTGCACCAACTCAGGGCATATCACTTTCTAAATTCACTTCCAGTGCAATCGCTATGATGCCTTTCTTACTTCTAAAGACATCATAAAACTATCCGAGTGAACTTTATATTGCCTTATCGACCTCAAAGGAAGAGTGAGCAAATGACAAACATTAACCATGGCTCCAAAGAAACCACAAGAAATGCAAATATATTGAACTTCCAAAATCTAAACAACCATTTAGTCGCTCTGTTTAATCATAAGCTTACTCAATACTCAGCTCATGAACCAAATGCCAAAACATATATGCAAAAATTGACAAAGGAATCCAAATAAATGGAATCCAATACCAATTCCAACTTAGTTACATAACCATTTTGAGAATTTGAACAATTCAACTGGTTGAATTCATAGATTTGTATTCATAGAACCAGCACAATGCCTAATTACATCGAATCACGAGAATTTTGTTGCAGGTTCCTGGGATTAACTATGATACATAGCACAGAACAATCAGCAAAGCAATTTAACACATTTCAGTTGCCCACATGCCATACCTTATCCCTTGATTACTCCACTGCGCGAGAATTCCTTTCGAAACATCGCTTCCAAAAACCATCGAGAACAACTGACATGCTTCTTCACTCGACAGCCCTCTCCCAGTTCGCACATCATCCACTCCGGCTCCCCCCTCCCTTTGCGGGAGAGGCGTAGACTTCTCATTATTCGGTGCCGACAACGGCGACAGCGACTGAGACGGAGCAGGCAACGGAGATGGAGCAGGCGACGGCGGCCCCCCGGCGCCCCTGGCGGCCAGCATCCTCTTCTCGGCCGCAGCAGCCATGAGCTCCCTCTGCATCCGGCGCCCGTCCTCCGGCGACGACGACGAGGAGGCCACCGCCGCCGCCGCCGCCGCCGCGGCGGCGCCCCCGGCGGCGGCATCCCTCGGCTTGCTCCGCTTGGGCTCCGGCGGCGAGGGCTGCATGCTGAGGCGCAGCGCCATCTTCAGGTCCTCCTCCTCCTGATCCGCCATCTCCGAACGAACGAACGCACGCACGCCCGCCCCCGGCCCCGGCGCGGGACAAAAAGAGGAGGAAAGGAAATCGCTAGAAAGAGCGAGTAAGGCCGGATTAGGGTTTTCCCCCCACGGGGGCTCCCGCTACTCCATCCGTGGCTCCGCCGTCGGATCGGCCGTTGGCCTTGCCGGAGATCGACGCGGAGATCGGCGGCGGCGGCGGCGGCGGAATCGAAGAGGTGGAGGGGGGTGGATCGAAAGCTTCCGATCGAGGACTCGGAATCCGCTCCGATTTAAAACCTTTCAGCGACAGGATCGTCGGGGAAGAAAGGAATCTCGCTGTTCTTTCATTTCTCTCTCTCTCTCTCTCGTTGCCAGCCGCGGGAGGGAAAAACGCCGTCGTTTCGCCCGAGGCAAACGGTGCTGTGAAAAGTAGTCTATAATTATTATTACTTATTTTGAAACATAGTGACTAATTATTTTTTTTATGAATAGAAATGAAAATGTTGATCCGCGAAATCTATAATCAATGTCCTTTTTAAGCAATAAAATAACAATTAAAATATGTCAGGTTTAAAAAAAAATCAATTAGGCGCTTCGTGGTGCCATGCTTGGAGGCTTGTTATAGAAAAAAGGATAGATTTCTCGGACATTAAAAATCAATGGAATTGCAAGAAATTAATTTTAATGACATAGTTATAAAAAGTAATTTCAGAACAAGTCTTTTGGCGAAATTAAGATCAAAGTTGCATGGACCAATTCACAGGGCAGAGAGAGACCTTTTTTACGTCTTCATTTGCATGTAATAAGGTTTATCGATGATAAAAAAGATGTGCATTGTAATCATTGATTTTTCTCATTTTTTTGGAAGGTCACATAAAGGAAAATGCAGATTTAATGCCTTTTATAGAATTAGATTAAACCAACATCTAAATGCCGATATAAAACCTCTTATAAATATCGAATGGGCATTCAAATCCTATTATTCTGGCCAAAAAGGAAAATGCAAATAATGCATTTTTCAATTTTCGTCTACAATAGTTTTTTTCTCTCTCTCGCTCTCCACCTTTTACTTTTCTTCTTTTTCTTATTTATTTTATTCCACCATTTTCCCGTCCCCATCCTTCTCCTCTTCTTCCTTCTTCCCCGTCGAACTCGATTCGCTCGACGGATCTCCTCCCGACCCGATCAACCCGAAGCGAGCGGAGATCTCCTCGCCGCGCCTCCGATCGCCGCCGCCTCCGCCGCCGCCGCCGCCGGAATGTCGAGCGACAGCGACGACGAGGACGAGCTCCTCCAGATCGCCCTCAAGGAGCAGGCGGAGCGCGATCTCAGCTACCAGAAGCCCGGCCCCACCCCCGCCGGCCGGTCGCGAATTACGTCCAGCCGCCCCCGCGCCCCACCAGCAGAGGAGCCACGCCCCCGCCGCCGCCGCCGCGCCGCCGCCGCCGCCCGCGAGGGCGAGCTACAACGGCGGCGCGCAGCGGCAGGTCGGGGTCGGCGGCGGCGGCGGTGGCAAGGGCAAGGGCGGCAGCAGTGGGAATAGGAGGGTGGTCGACGACGATGACGATTCGGAGGTTGAGATGCTGAGTATATCGAGCGGGGACGAGGATTCTGCTAAGGATCGCGCCGGGTCGAGGCCCAGAGGTGGCGCGAGCGGTGGTTCTAGGTCCGGTAGGGACGACGACAGAGCGTGGGATGGCGAAGAGCCTGATTGCTGGAAGCGCGTGGACGAAGACGAGGTGAGTTCGAGCTGGTAAACCTTAATTATCCGGCCTTGCAGCGATTCTGAATGATAGGAGAAGCTATTAAACTGAATGTTATGTCCAATGTCTTGTTATCTTCTGTTTCTTGTTCTGTAAAGAGAACGAAGTCACGTGTGTGATTTTTTGCTACAAAATGATTGTTTTAGGTTAAATTCTTGTCCCTAACTGCCGAGGTTCTCAGATTATAGAAATGGTGATTCGGTCTTCAGTTGAAAGTTGCTCTTTTCCGACAGCTTACTCGAAGGGTTCGTGATATGCGGGAAACAAGGGCAGCACCTGTAGCACAAAAACTGGAAAAGAAAGCATCGGTAGTGGGTATAAAGGGGCTGAACACTTTGCAGTCTTTCCCTCGTGGCATGGAATGTGTTGACCCACTTGGTTTGGGGTAATTTTCTGCTCTCTCTCTGTGTCCAATTGTTCTAGGGCCCTGAGGTGAGTGCCATTGTGCTCGCTTTATTCTGGCCTGTTTCCCTGCTGCTTAGTTTTCAATGTTTTCTCATGTTAAGCGAGTTGTTGTTTATAAGACACCATCAGAGCTCTGCTTCTGTTTTGGAGCGAGCAAATTCTGTTTGGATCGCATTTAAAGGCGATTTGAACCTGTGTGTTCCTATTTTTACCTGTACTTATTTACAGTTTCAATAAGAATGATGAAGCTATGTAGATATTGACTATCCCATAATATAGAGTTTTGTGATCCAGTCCTTTGATTGCTTTTGCCTTTTGCACATTTTTCCTGACAGGATAATAGACAACAAATCGTTACGGTTAATTACAGAATCATCAGAAAGTTCTCCGTCAAAGATTGGCAAAGATAATGTGGATAACATCCTTCGTGGTACTTTTTTATCTTCAATCACATTTTAGTATGACTATCTGCTAGTGGATGCCCTCTTTGGATGTTATCCCCTTCCTAGATTCATATACATTGTCCTGCAAACAGCTGACGATTGACCCAATAGTGTTCCTTATTGTATGCAAGCGCTAGCTTACTCTCTGCAGAACTACTTTACTAAGGAGTCTTTCATTGACAGTTTTTCTTCATTAATGCTCTAGCACATTTTTTCCTAGATTTCTCAACCTGACATCCCTCGTTTTGGGTGTAAAATGCATGTTGCATAACAGATCTCAGAAAATTGTGAAAAAAGTATAGAAATCTCTAAAACTTCTGTTAAACTAAAATATTAGCAAAGTTGTGGACCTTATGGTTACATTTTCATCGTTGTTAAATGATCCTGTCATATGAAGTGACTGGTATAGTTAATTCAAGCACATTTACTCAGCATAAGGTAACAAATGGCATTATGCTTTCATGTGGAGCTTTCCTTAGGATGGATGGTTTTGAATTTTAAACATTGGACACTTCGAATGAACTCTTCTCTCCAATCTATTTGCTGAAAATATTCTCTACTGGTCTAATATTTCACTCTACCAACTGTTGAATAAGGTGATATTTTACTTCTAAATCTCTGAAACCCTTCTACTAATGTTGCACTAACTAGAAGAGATCTGTTGAGCGAAGGGGATGGTTCTTTGACCCTGGTAAAAACTTAATGGTTTCTTTTTGCTGTTGTCCATGTATTTCCAATCACTCAGGACAGCTATATCCCAGAACTACTCATTCACTGGCATCTTAGCTGAAGAATGACTAACAGCCTAGCTTCTTCTGGAAAAAAAAACATAATTAGACAAAATGTGCTTCTTTTGTCAGTTTATAAATGTATAGCCAGGTGTTATGCATAGAACTCTGCATGTGAAACTGTTATTTGCTGTGAATTCTTTCAGGTGTAGATTTTCTCTTATCTAATTCCAGATGGGCATATCTCCTGTTATTACTTCTCTTGTGCCAAATTGAGATGAACTGAGAGACGTTAAGTAAGAGCTTGGATAAGTAAACCTATTATTAATTTATTTGAGAAAAGAAATGGCCAGTTGGGGTAGTTTGAACATGTGTGATTGCTACTTTTAAATGATCCATTGGGAGCATGTGGTTCTACGATGGAGATGCATGTTAAAAAGGGATCGGGGAAAACCTAAAACGACTTGAACGGAGAGTACAACAAAAGATTCCAAGATGTTGGATTCACTGCTAATTTGATACATTAACAAGTGGAATGACGGAAGAGGATCCCCATAGTTAACCTTGTTTAGCTTCTGGCCAGAAGAAAAAGGAACCAGTTAGCAGGGTAAACCATGGTTCTAGGAAGACCTTATTTCCAACATTATTAATTCTTCAGTTTATTTGAAAGTTGTTATCATATGGCCTCAACAGAACAACAGCAATTTGAGCAATAATTTGAGCGTGCTTTGAGCTTCTTTCGTAGGCCTTGTCCAATACTTCCATCATGTCGTCTGCGTTTATCTCCCGCTGAGCATTTCGCATAGATGTCCAGCAGAATTAGAAGTCTTATAAAAGTCTGAAGTGGCTTGGTGAAGCATGCTTTTGTCCATGTTATGTAAAAGTATCTCTTGAAGCATGAATATGAGCTTGCATGGATACTACTCAATGAGCCTTGTTGCAAGACTCGTGCTCATATTCTTGAGCCCCTCAACATATATTTATCTTTCATGATTTGCTCCCAGTAGAAGCAAAAAGGCCATTGCTAAAAAGGGAAAGTCACATCATTGGGATCCTAGGTTAGTAGAGAGTTTGGTGTTTATGGTAAATCCGCTTGTCAAGCTTACAATGCTTTATTGCTTTACCTGATCGACTTGTCATTGCACAGGTGAGACTGCATGTGTAAATATTTTGCGGATTCAGTAATTGCTTTACCTGATTGACTTGTCATTGCTTTACCTTATTAACTTGTCATTGGCTATTTTTCGATTTCTTGCATCTTATTTTTTGTTTTAAAATCTTCATCGATTGCTTCTTTTAAGTGTGAGCGATACTGGTTCTTTGGAGCTGTTTTTTGGATCTTAATTTAGTTGCCATAATTGACACCAACTCCTTGCAGAGAAGCTGATGTACTTCTCGGAAAATTTTGATGCTAAGATTTTCTTATCCCGGATACACCAAGATACAAGTGCAGCAGACTTAGAGGCTGGTGCTCTTGCTCTGAAAACTGATCTTAGAGGAAGGACTCAACAGAGAAAGCAATTGGTTAAAGAAAACTTTGATTGCTTTGTCTCATGCAAAACCACAATTGATGGTATGCGGTGATCCTGCCCAATCTGAGGGCCTATCTCTGATTCTTTCAAGCTACTATTTTTGCTGCAGTGGGGATTATATTACTTGTTTAAGTAATTATGCCTGCCAATTTCGTCAGTTCATTTGATTTGATGAGTTAAATGTTAATTTTGTTAGACATTGAGTCGAAACTAAAACGGATTGAAGAAGACCCTGAAGGCACAGGGACTGCTCACCTATTTAATACTATTCAAGATGTAAGCTCATTGGCTAGTCGCGCTTTCGAGCCTCTCTTTGAGAGACAGGTCAGTAGCAACAATTACTGCTCATGCTTTCTGCATACATACCCTTCATTGTGAGAGGTACTATAAGTGATCAATGACTTGTTGAATTTAAATATAGGCTCAAGCTGAGAAAATTCGTTCTGTCCAAGGGATGCTTCAAAGATTTCGAACTCTGTTCAACTTGCCTAGTACAATTCGTGGTAGCATCAGTAAGGGTGAGTACGACTTGGCAGTTAGGGAATACAAGAAGGCGAAGTCAATTGCTCTACCATCTCATGTAAGATTTTTATGGAGCCTTGATATATTGCCGGGACTGATCCACTCTCTAGTTGGGTGGTCTTTTTGTAAAATGCAAGTTCTGCAACTAGGATGAAATGTGTGTGGATCTCTACTTTATCATTTAGCTGCACCAGTGTTTCTTTGGAGAATGGTTCTCATGAAAGATTAAGGAAGCAATGGAACATTATTACCATAGCCTCAGCTCTGCTGACTGAGAAGTTTTGCACTTTAGAATTGCTGTTGTAGCAGATGGACAACATCTCCCCTAAGTATAAGTTTTTCTCCCCGTAGGGTGGCCTCCTAGGTGGATATAAAATCAATCTGGAGTATCGGCATTTTTCGGGGCATCAAACTGGGTGTCTAAAGAAAAGAGGGTACGCCAGGCAGTCATCATGAGAAAATCTAAAAGAACAAAAGTATGAGTTTGCTGTATCTGAAAATGAGAGAGACAAGTTTATTTTTGTAATGGTTGAGTGAGGAACTCGTGAGAACGATTTTAGTTTCTCCCTTATAAAAATGTCCTTGTTGTTCCTTTAATAAGGAGAAAGTGGTAGTTGGGAATAAATAATAAAGTACTTTGTGGTATACTTAAGAAAAGTTTGAAGTGCATAAATATCTTGTTTGTTTACTTGTGGTACAACTTTTGACCAAGATCTCCCCCTCCCCCCCCAAAAAAAAAAAAAAAAAAAAAAAAATCCTCCTTCTGCCCTCACAATATAATTAAACTTGGAAGTGCTCTTGCAAGCTGCTTTTTCATTAAAAAGTGACTTCTGTGGGTTGTCTTTTTCCCCCTTAAGGGAAAACAAAAGAGTCCCCTGCATCAAAGTCTTGGTAGAGCCTGATTTAGTGACAAGATGTTGTCTCCATCCATTTTGGCTGCGTCTTGTTACCAGTCCATTTAAGGTCATGTAATGTATAAACAGGACAATATCATAATGTGGTTCTATAACAAATAAATTGGCTACAAACCAAAGATATGCAGCTTTAGCCTATTTGACTTGTTCTTTTGTGGTCTTGAATGACTTCCTTTCTTTAATAAAACCGTATCTCATCTTCAATGCCTACAGGTGGGAATACTAAAACGTGTACTTGAAGAGGTTGAAAAAGTAATGCAGGAGTTCAAAGGTACACTGTACAAATCTATGGAAGATCCTCACATTGATTTAGCAAATGTAAGTTCCTCTTCTGTCTTTTTATCTTTAATTCTATTTTTCCCAAGTAAGAAGCTGCAAACTCAAGTGAGGATGGTAAATAACATGCATACTTGGCTTCTGCATTTCCTTGCAACTGATATGTACTGGAAAGTAAAAAAAGGTTGTTTCTTTGTAGTCATAGTTAGAAAATAGAGAAATGCAGCTCTTCTCAGATTAGTGTGATTGGTGGAAAAAAATGTTGGTTGGTAGAAAGGACTTCCTCCGAAACAAGGCTGTCTTATTTTGGTATCAACATAGTCAAATGACATACCAATCAGAAAAAAAACATAGTCAAATGACATGCTCAATGATGCCTCTATACATTTGTCAGGTACCATGATCATTTAACCGCTGCCTGAAAAGAAAAAATTCCTTCATAGTGTCATTCACCTTGCTAGGGAATGACAATTTTGGCTTAAATATGGCAGAATAGCCAAAAATATGACATGTAGTCTAGCCAGCTTGTCTGGTAGTGAGCTTAGTTCAGTTGGCTTATCATTGTAATTTCTACTATGTAGAGATCATGGGCGTGAAGTGATTATGGATCTGGGAACATATCGCAAGGCCAAGTTTGGCTGATGGTTCTCTCAGCTGTGGGAATATTTAAACTATATCAATTGCTCCTTGTTTAAGCTCAGATGTGATTTTCCCAGAGGTCATAGAGGGTTGTGTCCTCCCATCCCTCGTGTCATATGAACTTGTGCCTTCGTTAGGGAAACTATTATAAGACTAGTGTGATGAACAGGTTGAAATTATTTTTTTCAAATTTTTAGCTTGAAGTTATGTACATAAATGAACGTTGTGCTAAGTTTTTCATTAATTAAATGATCCACTTCATATAAATAATATCAATATGAAGGCCATGTTAATTGTTGGGGCATAATTATGGAATCACTATGTTTGTTTCAGTCATGGAAACAATTAATCAATTTCATTTGTTTTTTGTTCACAGCCTGATGTTTTTTTTTTTTTTTTTGTCATGGAGGATGACATGCCTGTTTACTCAGTTTTCAAATAATATGTATTACTGAATAAACCAAAAATAACTCAGATATTATTTTGTATTATTGTATTTATTTAATTTTAAATGCATGTCCATTTTTCTATCCCAAACACAGTGAATTCGAAGATTTAAAGTTACACAACAACAATAATTGAGTAGTATCTATATGAGCATTGAATAATTTATATGTGTAAGAAAGACTACTAATTCTGGAGAAGTTAATGGGTAATGTGCTCTTGTGGTCACGCCACATGGTGTGGTCACATGAATACATCACCTACTTATACAGATTATTGATTTTCATTTTGTTACTAAATTAAATTAAATAAGAAATCACATATTGCCGTTTTAAAGTACTTGCTGTGGCTTTTATCCACATGTTTTGATTGGACAAGAAAAAGGCAATTAAATTTTTCCTACCATGTCTTTTGCCTTTAGGAATAGAAAAAACTTTGATAGTAGCAATCATCAGCTGATACTTTCGGAACTTTTTAAGCTTGTCTTTTGCTGGGTTATGCAAATCAGTTTGTTCTTTAAGGTGTTGGTCTTTTGATTGGTTTGCTCTTGGCTGATGGCTTGTAATGTTTTTTGTAGCTTGAAAACACAGTAAGGTTGTTGCTAGAGCTGGAACCGGAATCTGACCCTGTATGGCATCATTTGAATATCCAGGTTTGTAGATTTATGTCCTTGTCAGAATGTGATTTTCCTTTTATGGAAATTGTAAGCATTTCCTATTAATGATTTTCTTGTGAACTCATAGACGATAATTCAGCTTGACTTGCCGAGGTTATGAACTATGGAGATTCTTTTTCTGCCCATCCTTAAGGGTCTCTGCTAGCCATTTATCAACAGGGCTGATGAAACTTTCCAATCCCCTTATGTAGCCAAAACAAAACAATAAATAAAGAGCACGAATAAGAGGGAATCAACAATTGGGCACTTTCTGATTAGATTTATCCTTCCGTATCTTTAGAAAAGTGAACTCTTCCCCCTCAACAGCATTATTTCTGACTATTCCAGAATCAAAGAATTCGGGGTTTGCTAGAGAAGTGCTCCTTAGACCATGAAGCAAGGAGGGAGAATTTGCAAAACGAGCTGCGTGAAAGGGCTGTTTCTGATGCAAGATGGAGGCACATTCAGCAAAATCCGAATGAGCCCGTAAGTTTACAATCTGAAGTACTAGACTAATCATCATGTTGAAGTGGCAGAGGGAGATCATTTATGTTGCTAATGATGATTTCTTCTTACAGTCAGATGACAATAGTCCCAATCCTGGCAATATCAACATGTTGGTAGATGCAGAGTCACTAGACATGGCAGGCGAAGAAGTTGATGCTCTCAGAGGAAAATATATCCATAGGTTGACTTCTGTTATTGTCTATCATGTACCAGCATTCTGGAAAGTAGCTCTTTCTGTTTTCAGCGGGAAATTTGCAAAGGTATTCCTTTTGTAATCTTCAGTGAGATTCTATACGTGATTCCGGTCAATACTTTGCGACATTCTCAATTTAGTAGTTTGGTGTTCAATTTCAGCATTAAGTCCTCTACTTATTCTCTGAGAAGAGGAATCCTACCAGTATAGAGCTGTCGCATTAAGTGGGATGACAGTGTGTAGCTAGTGAGTTTCAGGATTTATTTATATTTGTATATGTCAAGATTTAAGGATTGCAAGAGAGAAGGTCAGAGAAAGACGACTAAAGTGATTATCAAATATTAGAGTACATAAGATGCTCTATGTAGAGAGAGTGAAACATAAAACTGACTACCTTGCTTAATAACTTTTTTACTAGCTGATGACTAACACTATTAAATATACTTCAACGGTGTAACATTTATCTGATAGAACTACTTCAGAATTTGTAAAATCTGGCAAGTATATTGCTAGTTGCGGATATCAGTGTGCTTAGGTGAAGGGGAATCCACTCCCGAGTAAGAAAGAAGAGCCCCTTTAGCGAGCTACTTCAAATTATTTAAAGTTTTATCAGATTGGGTCATTTTCAGGTTGAATGTCTCCCACCTGCTTGGGTCAACCGCAGGTTGATCTTCCCCTTTGCTGTTTATGATTATTTACGGTTTCATGGCAAAGCACAATTAGATTATTTAATGAGATATGGATACTATTGCTATGGCAATTTCTGGCCGTAATTACATTGTTTCCTGGTTTGCTCATTGCTGATGTTTGCAGTGGATGGGCTGTTGGATTGAAAGCTTGTTTGTGTCTAGTGTCATTTTGAACATTCTTGCATCAGCTTCAGAGTTAGTTTAGAACTCTCAATTCCTTGTTACATAACCGTTAGTTTAGGGAGTCCACAACCAGCTAATTCCTCTCAGACCTTATTGTGATTATTTCTCAGTAGTTGTGCTTTGCCGCCAAAAGAGGAAGTGAATTTTGCTTAGGAGTTATTATAAGTTCCCCTGATGCTCTTTCCCTCTGTTTGTGTCTCTGGGTGGGTGGTGGTTTGGTGGGGGTGGAATTGACTCTGCAGGTGTAAAAGTAGGCATGGGTCATGGTGCATCCATGCACACATCAGTGCATGTGCTCATTCATGTGACATGGGCATGTGCGTCAGCATCCTTGTGTACTTGTTGGCCATTTAGAAAAGACACTTTGTAATTTCTCTGTTTGAATGGACTTGAGAACTGACTTTATTATGGTCTTAATGTCCCAGTCTTCCCAAGTTTCTGCTGATTCAAACATAAACAGCACAGGAAATAAACCCGAGGAAAAGTACTCAAGCCATTCTCTTGAGGAAGTTGCTGGCATGATACGGCAGACCTTATCAGCCTATGAAGCAAAGGTATTTCTTTTGCATTTTGATAGTGAATTTTTGGCAAGTTCCTGGACATTTTGGACAGACATCAGCATTCTATCCCCTGTTCCAAGAATGTTATGTATTGCAATGAATATTACGTTTTGGACGAAGCTGATCTTTAGCTGATACTTTGAACTCAATCTTTGATTAAATAAAATAATTCCACACAACTTTCTAAATTAGAGGAGTGGTTCAGCGAATTTTTGGCTGCTTTAGGTGCTATATTGCTTTACATATATTGGAGGTTGTGATCTTGTTCTTATAATTGTTTAAAGTTGATTACTTCATGTAAGTTGATGTGCAGCTAAACACATGGATGTACATATTCTATAAAGTTCTTATGAACAATCAATTCTGGTACAAACTTTCTTGTTCATCAGAATCTACGTATTTTATGTTTAGTTAAAAGTTATTTTCTTTCTCAGGGTTGTATTGATATTTGAGTCTACTAAAAAGAATGATTACTTACGTTGTGCTTACTGTTTACCTAGCGGCAGCTTACAAGCATGAAATTGTATATTGCATGCGATAAAATATTATTGAGCAAGGATTGTTCCCTCCATATTGACTTGCATTGGGGATAATGAACTTACAACTAAAAAAGAAGAAAATTATTTAGAATGCCGTGATTCTGTTCTAGTCTTTTAGGCTTGTGCGGCTTAATGTTAAGAGCTGGTCTGATATTGGTGGTGAGCCTATGTGGCATCTGTACTTTCATCGTGGATTCCCATTAATGCAAGACTTGAGATATATGACTTTCTATTGAGGAATTATATACTTTAGATTGGGAATACAAGCTTCTGCTGGAATGAAATCTTGATGGTAATTTTTGCTATGAAAGCATCATTTTGTAAACTCTCTGATATTGGCATTGCTGGCCATCTTTGGATTAAAGAATCATATCACCAAAAAGATGTGACAAGTTAGTTCAGTCGACAATAATTCCGATGATAACATAAGATCCTAAAGGAGTCCTTTGGGATGAGGCTGGTAGATTAGATCAGGTTCATTTCAATTTATGGCTTGAATGATCTGTGACTTCCAATGATGACAGCATCACCAGTTTGTGGGGAGGAGGGCATAAGAACAAGTCCACTTCTATACTGGATAGCATTTAATTTAACAATCTAATTGATATATGAAGATGCATGTGGACATTCGGTCATGCTGAGAGTACCAGTGGGAGGAGGTTGAAGCCTTTAGGCCCTGTTTGATTACATAGACTGGACTTGAGGGAATGGGATCTTTCTCCTAAATTGTTTGGTCACCTGTAATTAAAGGGAATGGCAGGTAAAATTTGGGAATAAAAAGGGCTCTGTTACCATTTTTTCAATCACATGGAGGAACGTGGGTTAGGGGTGGGAATAATTGAGTTGTGAACTCATGAAAAGGAAAGTTTGCAGAAAGACTAGTAATATGATTTGGATTTGACAACTTTATCAGAAGCATATTTTGATTTGGTAAGTATATTAATCTACATAAACTGTATAGCAAGTGACAAACAGAATATCATACCATTTATAGTTTGCTATCTGATTCTGACTTTATGTCAAACATGGCGATTCAGACATTACTTACCATTTTAATGACTCAATTTCATTCCTATTTCTTTCAATCTATTCTGTTCATCTCATTGTTGCTAACCAAATGGGGCCTCAATGGTTTATGGCTATAGTAAAAAAGTGTACGAATCCCTTTATTAAAAAAAAATGTTTTTATTTATTTATTTTAGTGGTGGGACCTGTTCGGGGAAGTTCTGTTGTCTGATCATGTTCCTTATGTCAATCTTCTAATGGTACCGACTCTCAGATTTTACGAAAGGAATAGCGAGATCTGCGTCTAGGCTTCTGCTCCTTTTGCTTTGTAATATATTTACCAGAACTTTAATGTACATTTAGGTCGAACTGCTATCTCATTGTGCACTTTTCAATGGAATTGAGCATTCATTGTCTGTCCAGGTACATAACACCTTCCGGGAACTTGGAGAGTCGAACATTCTCCAGCCGTACATGAGTGATGCTATAAATGAAATATCTAAAGCATGCCGAAGTTTTGAAGTTAAAGAATCAGCTCCTCCTAGTGCTGGTATTTACCTCCTGAAGCTTCATTCTGTTGACGTCTCCAATTACTTGATAATCTTTGCTTCTTTGCAGTTTCAGCTCTTCGTGCGTTGCATTCTGAGATCACGAAGATTTACATAATAAGGCTATGCTCATGGATGCGGTCAATGACGGAAGAGGCATCTAAGGAAGAAACTTGGGTTCCGGTGTCTATACTTGAAAGAAACAAATCTCCATACACGATCTCCTTCTTGCCTTTGGCATTCCGTGCCATTGTGAGTTCAGCAATGGATCAGATAAACATGTAAGTAATCTATTGCACTTCATGTCAATGCTTTGGCTTATACATAAGCAGCTCAGTACTGTCCTACTCCAATTAGCCCTTGGTTTGTGGACTCTTGATTGCCTTCCTTTGATTTTGATGGAAGTTTATGTGTGTCTGTTTGAGGTGTCATTTTTCATTTTCATTCGATGAAAGGAAAAGAATTCTCTTGAGGGGAGAACTTTATTATGCTCTATCCAGAACGTGCTAAAGAGAAAGAGAAGTTTATTGGCCGAACTGGGAACATCAGTTATGAGGAAAGAGAAGTTTATTGGCAGAACTAGGAACATCAGTTGTGAGGAATAACATGACTCAGACGGAAACATAGACAAACTGACAGAATAGTAGCTTTTTTAGATTGATAATGACAAAGATTCTGTTCATCTCCATTTATATCTTCCACACGATACATTGTAGGTTTGTTCTTTCCAAATCTTTACTGTTGAAGTGTTTTAATCAGCACCCGGCTTTGCAGTGTCTTTTAGCTATGTTGGGCATAATGAGACCATTATTTTTTTGGCCATGCTGATTGATGTAGTTGGTTACAAGGTCACGCTGGAGGAGATGAATTTATTCACCATCTTGCTTAGACATGCGTTAACAATAGGATTGTAATATTTTTTCCTTCCTAACTTTTTATTGATAAGAATCTGGTTTCTCGCAGCTGTCCCCAGAATATAAAAGGGGAACTGGCCTCCAAATCTGCTTTTGGACTAGTTGAATAGGTCTAGAATGAGCCTCAATTCCTTTAAGTTTGATTAAGAAACTACTCTCGGTGTTTTTATCCAAACTCAAACTTTACTGACATATCTAACTTTAATGCGAACAAAGTATTGATAGAAACTTTAAGCTTTCCTTTTGCCAGTCTTCAGTGATTTAAAATATTGAGTCCACATCATGTTCCATTTTGAAACATCAGCTACCATTTCTTGCTTTCGACAGCAATAGGAAACAAATCCTAGAGAGAGAAATTAACATCTTCAGCCCGCACGTCTTTACTTTTCTATTATTTTTCTAGAGGCTCGACCAAACTTTCCCATCCACCCTTCTTAATGCCATATGTGAATTTTCATTTCATATGCTTTGCTTTTCCTCAACTGATCTCCAAAGTCATTTTTGCAAGTAAGTCTAAGTGGGAGCATATGAAATCCCTGTTGCGATGCCAGAATATCCATCTGCCCAACTTCTCCAGAGGAAATTCTTTGCAAATTACGTAATCTGTTGGAGAAGGATGGGGGAAATAGGACAATTCTGGGAAGACTATACAGTTTTTTGTTCTGTTTTTTTTTTTCAATGTAGAAGCATCCCCTTTTGATAAAAGAACTTCCAAATGGTCATTTTCTGTCCATCCTCTCAATTATTTGTTCTAATTTAACTGAAATTAAGACATTTGAGGTTGGGGTGCCTTTTTTTTTTGGGGGCAAGCAATCAAGGGCAGCGAAGGATTCATCTTTTTCTCTTTTCCTTTTTATTGGCATTCATGACTTTTTTGTTCCCTCTCATCCGAGTACCTGATTTCAAAAGTTTGGTGAATTATGTTGGCATTTCTGCCTTTTAAAAAAAAAAAAGGAAATCTCTACATTCATAGTGCAGGCCACCCACAGTAATTGTTGTCATGCCGTTTAGTCCCCTTCGTCTGTCCCAAAGGAGAAGGATTACAAATGTGGTATCATCTGAGATGCTGTCTTGACTAAATGGGTCTTCCCATTTGACTCCCTCCTATAGTAGGGATGAGATAAGATGAAACTGCCAATACACCCTTAGAATGCGTTTCCGGAAACTGTCATACAGGAAAAGTACACGTTCACATTCACCTGTTTCACTGAGGATTGCTCCAAAAGTAGTTTAAATAAAGTATTATGTCTGTGTGTGGGGCAAATCTTTTGCTTTCATGCACCCATGATAAACTGATCGGTAACAAGCAGACAAAAGCACATGTCATTTTCTTGCAATTATTTAAATGATTCCACATGTGCTCTAAAATATGCTTTAAATTGTGTTTATGGCTTTCCTTTTCAGGATGATTCAGTCTGTGAAGAGTGAGGCAGCAAAGTCAGAAGATATGCTTGTACAGCTCCAAGAAATTCTAGAATCTGTTAGACTTGCATTTCTGAACTGTTTTCTTGATTTTGCTGGTATGGTGAATGGTCATTGCTCACTTTTCATACTTCAAAAATTTACAAGCATCCTTGTTGGTAATTGTGATTTATTTGCATGCATCAACCAGGTCATCTAGAGCGCATTGGTGTTGAGCTAGCACAGAACAAATCAGGCAAAGAGAGTCCCTACTTGCAAAATGGCTACTCTAATGAACTGGAAGAAAATAGCTCGACTGATCTCCCTGGAAGTGCACATCAGCGGTTATTAATTGTCCTCAGTAATATTGGATATTGCAAGGATGAGCTTTCTTACGAGTTGTACAACAAATACAGACAAATCTGGCTTCAATCTGCGTATGTCTTTTGCATATTGAAATATAGAACATTATTGTCTGATAGGTTATCCTAAATCGCTTATGGCAGTAAGTTCAGTGTAAAACTGGAAACAATTTTATATATGTGCTTAATCACCCAGATCAGCTCACATCTCAAGTGCTATTATGTTTGAAATCAGCCTATTGATTAATTGCAAAAGGTACACATCAATAATCTGGCACATTAGATTATATTTTACTTGTGAGAAATGATGGTTTATGTGGTAAGTTTTTCATTGGCACTTCATATCCTTCTACTTTTTGAGTGAGGCTTCTCTGCATTTCCTTAGATGGAGAATAATATGCTGGTAATACATTAGTCAATGCACAAAGCAATGTTCTTTTCTTGCTTTTCTTGGTTTTTAATAGAACTTCTCTTGCCTTTTTATATATTTTGAATTATTTATGCTATGGAAAATACTTATCTAGTCTTCATTCAGGATAAAGGACGAAGGGGACAGTGATATACAAGATTTGGTAATTTCTTTCTCAGGGCTTGAAGAGAAAATTCTTGAGCAGTATACATTTGCGAAGGTATTGCTTCACATTCATCCATGGTGAATCTTTGGATCCATTCTTGCGAATGGGTTTTATGTGCGTAGTTCTTCGTCTTACTTGGTCATAGGAACTTTTTTTAATGTCAATGTTCATCACCGATGGGAATTTGTAAATGTGATATTGTGACTTAATGGAAGTGAGGCGATGTGCAAATCAAACATAATGTCATGAATCATGTAATACTTTTTTCTTGGCATGTCACCTACCATAATAGTGTTTATTGATCTGTTACTGAGAATTTTGGTGTCTCTGCAGGCAAATTTAATTAGAGAAGCTGCTGTGAGCTATTTGTTGGATTCTGGTGTTCACTGGGGATCAGCACCTGCAGTCAAAGTGAGGTTTTGAACTAATATAGGACAGCCACTTTTCATAACATTTTTATATGCTAAACTTCTTGTCAAGATCCATCTTAAAATTGGTTGTTACTTTGTAGGGTGTGCGGGATGCAGCTGTGGAGTTAATGCACACTCTTGTAGCTGTTCATGCTGAGGTATGTTCTGCCTCTCTTATTATTGTTTAATTTTACCCCTCCTTGTTCCCACCTACTCCTTTTCATGGCTAGTGTTACATTCTCTGATCTCTTCTACTTTTGTGGTTCATAAGATGTGATCTCTATGGCCTAGGAAGTCATATGGAGTGGCAATCTCATCTTGTCGTATCTAGTACATGGTTACCTATAGTTGCTTCAGTAAAGATTTTCTTATTGTATTTGTTACAACAGGTTTATGCGGGGGCTAAGCCTCTGTTGGAAAAGATCCTAGGTGTTCTTGTGGAAGGTTTGGTCGACACTTTTCTTAGTCTCTTTAATGAGAACAAAGGCAAAGAACTCAGATCACTTGATGCAAATGGTTTCTGCCAGCTCATGCTCGAGGTATGATTTATTTTGGAACTGACTGATGCAATTTTTGCACTTTAGGCTTGCTGGCTGTTTCTTCGAATTGTATTGGGAAAGTCAAGACATGAAGTTTTGTGACGACGCATCAGTTTTTGTTGTTTGTTTTATTGAAAATAGTTTTAAGGCAGATCTCTGTAACAGATTGTTGCTAACAGTCACCCCATGGATGTGCTAATGCGGTTGCATCCAAATAGTTAGGCCGGAGGAGAATTGGAGTAAAAGGATAACAAAATATGGAGCTTATGTTCCAAAGCTTGTTTGTCTTCCTATTACTTGCTTTTGCGTGTGGCCCCTATACCTAACATATCCGCTTTTGCTACCGCTTGTTTAGTCCTAGTGGATTATGTTACGCTGCAAACCAGTTTGCAGTATATTTGTGCGGCAACCTACAACAATAGTGATCCATTACCAATATGTAAATTTGTTTCATGATTTTTAACTCTTTATGCATTTGTTTGTCGTTCTCTCTCTGGTTTGCTCTCTCATTGTCTAGTATCTTACATTTTGGACACATCCACCCTACCACTTACTTCATGCACTGCCTGCCACCACCACTGTTGCTGCTGCCATCATCATCATCTCTCTCTCTCTCTTCGGGGTTTCCATCTCATTATTTCTTTGTCTCTTCATTTTTCTGCATGGTGTGGCATTTTTTGTCATATACTTTTTATACATCAGTCAGTTTTAGGGATGATGGGGAAATCACTCGATTTGCTGAACCAACCTATCTTACATGTCTACTGCAGCTTGAATATTTTGAGTTCGTGTTGAATCCATATTTTACGGCTGATGCAAGGGAGTCCCTCAAATCTGTACAAGGCGTGCTGTTGGAGAAAGCCACCGAGAGCGTGTCGGAGGCTGCTGAGAATCCAGGCCACCACCGGCGCCCAACTCGTGGAAGTGAAGATGCGCTTGCAGACGAAAGGCAGCAGGGGATGGGTGTATCACCAGATGATTTAATCGTAAGAAATAATCTTGGTCTTTTTATGTTTATCCCTCGGAGGATGAGGTTGCAATTTTTTTTTTTTTTTGGGTACTTATCATGTTTGATGCAGCTAATCTCTACTTTTTTGGCCAAAGTTCCATGGAGATATTTATGTGAGCCTTTTTCTCATGGGGAAATTTGAAAATCCATCGGAAAGTGAATATTTGGGTTTACCCTAGAAGATCACATTAAGCTCTGATTAACATCTGATATTTGTGACTTTACCTTTAAAGCCTGTCTATGCTTGAAGGTCATGTGAAGTGGATGTTAAACAAAAGTAGTGGGCTGAAAATTTGTTATAGAGGTAGAGAGTCATCATCTGTCTTAATATTTCATGGTTTGGTTTACAGAATCAATGATAGGTGGTGCAATTCTGCTTCTGTTTCACTTTCCTTCTCGGTCTCTTCATCTTCTGATTTTCTCGGTTTTGAAAAAAGTTTGGTGCATAAAAGCCTCATCTCCGTGCTTTTTTAATTCTACAGGCCCTTGCACAGCAATATAGCTCTGAGTTTCTACAAGCAGAGCTAGAGAGGACTCGGATTAACACGGCATGCTTTGTTGAGTCGACTGCATTGGATTCGGTGCCAGAACCAGCCAGAGCTGCATACACTCCCTTCAGGGGGTCAGTGAATTCTCCCAGCAGAAACTACCGAGGCGCAGCTGTGGTTGGATCACCAAGTTACTCACGACAGAGGCGTAGATAAGTTCATGACAGCTACCCCAATTTTTTTCTGGGGGGCTGAGACTTCGTTGTAATTTGTATCTTTTTCCATGTCTATATATGGTTGGCAGATACCTTATTCTTTCATAAGCAGCCTTTCCCCATCACCAGATGCCAACTCTGTTCTGATCGATTTGTTTTACTTGTTTCCTGCCAAGTTTCTGTTTTGCTGTTTATATCTAACTTGAACCCATAGCTTGTACATTTCCGGTTTCCTTATCCCGGCTGGCCCGTCATAGCTTGTAAAGAAGTTGAGATGTTCTCAATAGTCTTTGGAATGGTTGTCCTCATTGTTTGTTTTGTAATGCGATGTTGTGCTCGATTCTCAACCTTAGGTTCCCTCTCATCCGTATGCCTTAGAAGCTCTCCACTGAGATGGCTCGTCATCAATTTCACTAATCCTTGTCAGGTTGTGGATGACGTAATTCACTTACAGCTCCGCCTCCTTTCTCGATGCTTGTTTTGACGTTTCTCCACTTATTCTTTAGAATATTTTCCGATTGGCATTTCCAATTGACAGCGCCCTCAAAGTCGGCTCAAAGGAAAGCTTCGGCTCGTTCCATGATTTTGTAACCCTAGGCGCTGCAATGGCAAGTTTGGCCTGTGAGCAATTTGCATAGGATGAGCGGAATAAGGCTGCGTTATGCAATCCCAAGTGATGAACCCACCCAAGGGAAAGGTCATATCGACAAGTTCCACTACCCAGGCTCTTCATACTTGGACATATAGCCCTCCAAGCTGAAAAGCAATTTCACGAAAGGAAAAATGCCAACCTTTTCATTATTCAAAAGACTAATTGATAGTTTTGCAAGAAAAATAATCTGATCATTCACCTTCCAACGGGTGCCTATATTCTTTCCCCAAAAAGACAAATTTGTAAGACTAGCTTCGGAGTTTATTAATCTATGCTAAAGTAGAAAGCTGACATCACATGATTTCCTATCCATATGAATATCATGCGAGTCTCTATTCATTAGAATCATCAATTTGCATATGTATCCACTGATGTCATGCACACTTTCGCCATAGAACCAGTTAGATAACCGCACTTATTAATGTGTGCACTATGGAAATTGACTTTCTCTGCTTACGCACCATTCTCAAAGGATTCAGTTCTTCCTTGGTTCCTTTTCCTTCTTTTACTCACAGATTAGGAGACACAAATAACACCGAGCGAACCATACGGTAATCGTGCGGATTCCTGATGCCTGTTAGTAGGTCATGTGCTAAAAAGAATGAACCGTACAACTCTCCTGTGGAGGCTACGCTAGATATCGACTCCACCGGTTTTATGTGAGTGCCCAATGGAGGAAGGGGGGTAGGCTTGGTTGGAAGGGACTTTTCCATCTGTTCTATCAAATTAATATTCTGCTGAATCGAAGGACGGCATACAAATAACACGATCCAACCAATGACTAAAGGATGAAGACGCCATTGCAAGTCAAACGTTTGAAGCCATTCTTTTATTTGCCTTGTGCTTGCCTTATGTATGGTAGTATATTATGATAGCGAGATCGGGCGCCTGAGAAAGAAAGGGACAATGTTGTTTATCGATGAAAACACCGAAATGAGATTGGATAATGACCCCAAGGAAAAGAATAACACAACACCGGATGAAAACCTAGCATTGTAGACCTTGATGATATTGCTTGGGGCGACCGTCCGCGAATCACTCCACATTGTCGTTCATCACTAGGTGGGAAATTCGTCCTATGGTGGGGGCATTAACCTCGTCTCTAGAATGTACCCAATTGTCTCTCGCAAAGAGATGCTGCCAAAAATCTCTATAGCAACAAGGACAAGGGAGAATACACCAAAGCAAACACTTATCTTGATCATTATAAAGTCTCCTTCAGCTCCTCTCTGGCATTTGTAGGTGCCTTTTGTGTTTTAGAGCTCACAGAATATTTGCTATGGAGTTCAGCATCCTGGCAATGTTAGTGCTTCTGGTCGTGTTTGTAGTCTCGGCAGTTTTTCTTCGTTTATGGAGATCGCCAAAAGCAATGGAGGACATCCCGGGAACCTTGGGTTGGCCAATCGTTGGTGAAAGCTTCTCCTTCATATCCGACTTTTCGAGTCCATCTGGTATCTACAGTTTCATGAAGAAGAGACAAGAAAGGTAATCAATCAAGGACCAAGAGTGAGACAGCTTATCAGAACTTCAAAATCAGAATACATAACTTACATGATATGTGCATCTGTCAACAGGTATGGGAAGGTGTTCAAGTCCTTTGTCTTGGGAAGGTTCACTGTCTTCATGACCGGGCGAGAAGCGAGCAAGATTCTATTGACGGGAAAAGATGGGATGGTGAGTTTGAACCTCTTCTACACCGGGCAGCAGGTTCTTGGCCCCACAAGTCTTCTCCAGACAACAGGGGAAGAACACAAGCGGCTTCGACGGCTTATTGCGGAACCACTATCCATCGATGGCCTGAAGAAGTACTTCCAGTTCATCAATGCCCTCGCCATAGAAACATTAGATCAATGGGAGGGACGAAAAGTTTTAGTTCTTGAGGAGGCTTCTACAGTTAAGTATCCACAAAAAGGATCTCAAGAAATTCTGCTTTGATCGCTCTGCACTTAGACATAATAGTAAGATATATCCTTTGTGCAGTTCACTCTCAAGGTAATTGGCCACATGATCATGAGCTTAGAACCAAAAGGCGAAGAGCAGGAGAAATTCCGATCCAATTTCAAAATAATTTCCTCTTCATTTGCATCCTTGCCATTCAAAGTGCCAGGAACTGCATTTCATCGTGGAATTCAGGTAATTTTTTTTCCCATGTACACGGACTATACTCACGAAAGAACGAAAGACTGTGTATAGTTACTTTCCGAATATAACGATTCGAAAAAATCAGGCTCGAGATAGGATGTATAGCATGTTGGACAACGTTATTTCTAAAAGGAGAGAAGGACAAGGCTTCCAAAATGATTTCCTGGAGTCCCTGATAATCAAGCACAGCAAAGCAGCAGACGGAGAAGCCGACAAAGACAAGCTAACTGACAAGCAAATGAAGGACAATGTACTAACTCTTCTAGTTGCTGGTCATGACACGACCACCGCTGCTCTGACTTGGCTCATGAAATTTCTCGGAGAAAACCCTCAAGTTCTGCAACGGCTCAGGGTACTCCCATTTTGCGATGAACTCTGTTAAATTGAAATCGTGACCTATGAATACTGAAGAACTGGGCTGTATGCTTCGTATACAGGAAGAACACATGGAAATTCAAGCGAAGGGCAAGGGTGGAGCGAATCTATCTTGGAGTGAAGTTAATAACATGCCTTATACCGCTAAAGTAAGCAAGACATTAGCTTTATCACGTTAACTATCCTACTGAAAACTGGAAGATGTAGAAATTTCTTTTAACTTGGTATTTCAGGTAGTAAGTGAAACTCTAAGGAGAGCCACGATATTACCTTGGTTCTCAAGGAAAGCTGCTCAGGATTTTGAGATTGATGGTAAGCATCCCAATGAAAAGACAAAACACGCTGATCAGAAAAATGCAATTTCAAGATGCTTACTATTGCTAGCTCTTGGTCTTTTACAGGATATAAGATCGAGAAAGGTTGGTCGGTGAACCTGGATGTTGTTTCTATTCACCATGACCCGGAAGTTTTCCCTCAACCAGAAGTTTTTGACCCTTCCAGATTTGATGTAAGCATTTTTCTGTCGCTACGTCATATAGCTCACTTTTTATTTCTTACTTCCAGCTGATTTTTTTTTTTTCGATTGATCTCAGGAACCTTTGAAGCCTTTCAGCTTCCTTGGATTCGGTAGTGGACCACGTATGTGCCCTGGGATCAATCTGGCGAAGCTGGAGATCTCTATTTTCATCCATCACTTAGCGTGCAGATACAAGTAAGAATAGAAAGTGCTCATTTTGATAAACAAAGTCTCATCTTCCCGCCAGAACATTTATTACCATCTAACATGTCAACCAGTCAAGGGGACAACCTTTTTTAAGCTAGTATTTTTCAATAAATGAAGCAAAAAAAAAAAAAAAAAAATTGATATGGTTGATATGTTTGTTTCTGAGACTAAGCTTGATGAATTTCTCAAGCGTTTATTGCGAGTCTAGAACTTGTTCCGACAATCTCGATCTTCTTGACAGGTGGACTCCTCTGGAGAGAGATGACTCAGTCCAGCCTACTCTAGTAAGGATGCCCAAGAACAAGTATCCAGTTCTCATCGAGCCACTGTAGATGTATTTGTTGCTTCACTTGGCAACTTGGCACAGAGCCATCATAGCCAAGGAAAGAAGCGGCATGGGGAATTCAAACTTTATTGTTATGACCTGATCGTCAATGCAATACCAATATGCTAAGAATGACAAAGTCACTGGGTAAAAGGTAGCTATAAGCGAATGCTTGCCCAGGAGCACATTGTATGACAGAAAATGAGAATAAGAATGTCTGAAGCAGTTAATTTTTCTTGAGTTAGTCTATATCTTGCTGAACAACTATCTTTCATTACGATCCTATTACTCTAGCCTGTTAATCAGACGAACAAATGCAACTCCAACAAGCTTAATCGCTGAGGTGGACAAATGAGTAAAAATTGGAGATATGTCTCTAGTGTATGAAAGTTTATCCATTGATGCCCGCACATAAGCAAATAGGAGAGCCCGGCCGGTTCACCTTGGAGAATAAAGGTGCTAGAGATATTCAAAATCAGGACACTGAAGTTTGAATACCATTTTGCCTTGAGCAGACAAAAATCTAGACTACCAGAAAGATAGTACCGGACACCTAATAGAGGTGTTATGTCAGCTCCCGCTCTAGCTCCCATTTATCAGAAGGCAAGCATTAATGCACAAATCAGAGGCATGGAAACCTGCTTCCATTGTATTTGTGGATAGTTTATTGCGATAGGAAGGGTTTTTTGGTTGCAAATTGATAAAGGTATGATAACTTCAAAAGGCAGCAATTTCATCTAAATGATGCCATAACTAAATAGGTTTTAAATTTCCTGTAATTAGCATCTTCTTCCTTTTTTGCTGACAGAAATTATGCAGTCTCAGATATAAGTCGAAGAAGGTCAACATAACAACCCATCAGATTAAGTGGTTGGGTAATTGATAAACAAGAAAGCAGATGGCTCACCTCCACTTTCTCAAGTGCTTCTTTTAACGACATAGCAAAAAGAGGCAAATGAACTTCATTTTGTGCCTTCATTGCATGCAATAAATCTCACCCTCACAAGGAGAGGCAAAAATAACATAGGGAAAACCCATTTCCAAGCAAAGAGGAAACCATGAAGCACTGAAATAAAAGGGCCTTTGCTTTCACTTGTCTAGAATCCCAGATGGCAACAGCATGGATGTAAATTATCGATAAGTAAAACAATGAACAGCAGAAACAAATGTCCCAAAACTACACAAGCCAAACAAGCTTAACCCATTCAGGAGCCAAGCAACAACAAAAGACCTTCCTCCATTCCAGACTAACTCAATAGCTCACTTGCCAAATCCTACAGGGATTTTTCACATTGTTGGAGAGAAGCTTTCAATTATCTTGGAACAGAAAAAGAAGCTCTAACAGCAAACATAATTTTGTAAATCACCTTTCTAGCTTCGGACGAAATGTGATAATGTAGAACTACATTTCTCTCTTGCCAAACTAAATGGTTGCATTCCCATTCTAATTCGAAGCTCTTAAGCTTTGCCCTTTTGCAGCCTGCAGAATAAAAGGGATTTCTACAATTTAACTATTTGCTGATATAGCACAATTATTCAACTGTAAAATGTGCTACCGAATAGATTTTGAGGAAGAGCAACAAAAGAACAGATGCTCTGAGCATTCGATGCTTTCCGGTTGTGTCCATTATCTTTTGACCACCTGCAACGATGTGAATCCTATGAGACATGGAAATATGCATCAAGGTACAAACTTCAACTGTTGCAGGTCTGATGTTTCCTTTATTCAACAGAGTATAGGGTGTCGTTCATCATAGAATCCTCCATAAGATCACAGAAGTCAACATCAGAGATCTCAAAACTTACATTCAAGAAGATTACTTTTCTCTGTCATAGAGACTTTCTTCTACGAGTATGTGTGTATGCATGCTCTCTTGCTAATGTTTTCAAACGGAAGAAAAGAGTGCTGGCAAAACAAAACGAAATTTGTGTCTAGTGAAGCAACAGAGCTAGTGTGGAAGAAAATAGGAATCTTCAAACCATTATGATGTTAGAAAGTTATCGTCACTCCCCTCAATAGAAATTTGTGCCTGACCATGATTATAAATAGGAATCTTCGTACCATTATGATTTTAGAAAGTTATCGTCACTTCCCTCAATCGTAGTGCCTGACCATGTTTATAAAAGGCGTAGACCAGAGCCTTCATGAACTTAATCTAAGTTATCAAAAGCAACTCAAAGAAAATGGCATACCGTTCCGTAGACCCAGTCATATCAGATGAAACTGTCGCATGATGGAAGCTCAAAAGCTACCGAGTGAAAATAAAATTTTACCCAAACACGATATCCAAAAAAGAATGTGTAAAACATTCACCTGGGAGCTAGCCGGGCAAAATCATCTTCAGATTCATCATCCTCGTGATTCACATCCACTGGTGCCTAAGCTGGGGGTTTCTGTCGCTTCTGCTTTGGTCAGCGGAGTACCTTTGGCAATGTTATCATGTTGACAGAGCACGCTGCAAACTATCTTTAAATGTCAATAGGGGCATGGCATCTAACCGCAGAAGCTCCAATAATTATGTTGGATTGAAGTTCTTACGCTGTGAGATTCACAAGAAGCATGACACGCTCTTGACAAGAAGGACGCTGATCGACAAGGTCAACAAACACCTCCCTCCGAATCGTCCTCGTGCTAAAAACATGTATAACTCAATAAGAAGCTTCTGTCCCTAGTCTTCCTGTCATCCCTCCGAACCATAATTCCAACAAATGCATAGCCCAAAAGTTAGCGATGGGTTTCATATTTGGATGTCTTCAAAATGCAGTCCACCTAATCGATTTAACCGACGATACTTCTGCAGGATCATCACTTAAAATGTAATGATGGAACCTTCAGGACAAAACAAAAACGTGGAAAAGTACATTCTGTCCCACCGAAGGGAGGGAAGCGGGGTCACCGGAGACGAAGGGAGGGAAGCGGAGGGCGTCAGGAACAGCCGTTGAGAAATGTACAAGCGTATATTAGTTATACGCATGAAAAAAATATAAGATCCCATTTGGATTTGATGCGTAGTTTGAGCAACAACGAGTATTAATCTTTTATAAATATCTTCTGATCAAGGCCGAATCGTCGCCGCTTGTGAAATTAAAATGTTCGACATTTCAATTCTAGGTCAAACACATGTCTAACTCACAAATCTAATTATATCTTAACCTCTACCTCAAGTGGGGGGGTTCTCACATACAATTTGTGACGACTCGACTAGGTCTCGAGAAAGGATTGATCACATGGTTGCCCGTCCGAATGTGCCCGCCAAGTTCCTGTCCTGAGGTTCAAGATATTTACGATTTTGCCCCCAACAAATTATTTTAGAGAAGTGCAAACAGAACTCATCTTTCATTTTACGCCTCCGCACGTAGGAGGGATCCCAACAGAGAATACATAAAAGCTATGGAATGGAAAGAGACCCTGCTACGCAAACGCCCAACGGAACTCTCCTGTTCAACAATCCTCTCTCTCTTCCCTCAATAAAATAAAAGAGAGACCACGTCTCACTCACTTGGCTCGCGAGGTAGGAATTTCATCCAGGCGGTGTAATCGGGGCAAAGGGACCCAACAGCAGCATTATATACAGCACCATACATTTGATTTACCGCGTCTTCATATGTCGTTTCTTCTACCGGTCCAAGTCCATCGTCTCCATCGTCGGTTACAAGCCGATCCAATTGGAAAGTGACCCGGGTGGCTGGGTCCCACTCGAACTTCAACCACCAGTACACGTCCGCATTGATTGAGAAGCTTCCCCTCGCGCTGTTCGAGTCCAACGGTAACTTTCTGAGACCAGGACAGAAGTATATGGAGAATTCCACCCCTTGAGGGAAAAATAGAGCGTGGTCACAGATGCTCCGTAGGTTTGGAAGACAGAAGAGATCTAGGGTTTTGAGACGTGAGAATAGTCTTGAAGCAGCTAATTCCTCTCTTGTAATTCCATCCCCGATTATTTTCTCCATCGAATTGCAGTCCCTGACCTTCAATCTCTGGAGTTTCGGAGTGTGCACGAGCCAGGACAAGTCCAAAAATCCGCAATTTTCAACCGAAACTTCAACAAGGCCAGGGAAGCAATAGCAGTTGATAGCTTGTCCTATTCCATGAGCAATCTCCATCTTCACGAGCATAGGGCAATTCTTTAGAAAAAGCACCTCTAAATGCGAGAAATTGCCGCTCCCTTCTAATGAGTGACTTATTGGGATGCAGGTCAATTCCTCACAATCCACGATCGATGCTCTCCTTATGCATCTCTGAAAGGATTGGAATATTTTTAGGGCAGAGGAAGATTTGTGCACATTGATAGATAAATCGCTGAGACCTTGCATGCACCCTAGTTCCTCTACCACCTCTTCTTCCTTCTCTAGACCGCATTCCCAACTGCTGAACACATTCAACGGTAAGCTTGCGATTGCCCCCCTAAAAATTAGGAAATTGCCTATATTGTTTAGTAGCAACCACCGTAAACAAATCAAGTTCCTAATTTCCGTGGGCAATCCAATGATACAAGTGCTCGACAAGTTCAAATACTGTAGGGTAACCAGATTGCAAATCCCTTGGGGGAATGACTTAATATTTCTATTGTTGCACAGGTCAAGGACCGTCAAACAAGCTGTCATGGAGTTGAAAATTCCTCCTGGCAAGACACTCACTTTAGTTTCCCTTGCAATCAAAGTTCTGAGCTGGGAACACTCGAGTGGTGCTTGGTTGATATTCGAAATCCATTTTCCCCATAGAGATACTTTCTCCGCTTCCCCCCATTTGGACATCCCTTTTGTGGACATATCTTCTTCATTCTCTATCACTAGCAACTTGTTCTCCTTTTTCCCGTGGTCGCGAGCAATCCAAGTCGCCATGTCGCGGATAACGTCGTGCATCTTTACAAAATCAGCAACCGTCTCACTTTCCAATAGACAAGCCATCTTTAAACTCCCCAATATATACTCTCCCCTATCCCGCATATTGTATACATCATCGGTGTCTCCTAGCAAGCCCTCTCCAATCCACAGTTCAATCAGATTGTGCGAATTTATGAGGTAATCCTCAGGGAAGAGACAACAGTAAAGGAAGCAAAGTTTAACGATAGAGTCGCTTAAACTATTATAACTGAACTCTAGTATGTGATACACTTCCTCCATACCTGATAGTTGATGCGGTTTCTTCCTGAGAGTTGTTAGCGCATAACGCCACTCATGGGGATGCTCTCTGCCAGCCATGGCTCGCCCGACGGTAATAAGGGCCAATGGCAACCCTTTGCACTCTTTAGCAATGTCCTTGGCCAGGCGTTGAATGTCATCATCACAATTTTCAAGTGATTTGCCGACGTTCTTCTCAAATAATGTCAGAGCTTCTTCAGGCTTCAAGCACGATACTTCGCTTGTTTCGTTGGCTCCCATTTGGTGGCATACTTGCTTCAACCGAGTTGTGAATACTACCTTGGATCCATTCTCCAAACTAGGACGAGGAACTCCGATTTTGGAAAGGTCCAGCCTCTCCCAAACATCATCAATCAACAACACAAACTTCTTATCGGTCAAACGTTTCCACAAATGATTGATCCTATCATCTTGGGACCATCCTCCCCAGCTCTCATCTGTAATGTTCAGCCTTTTCCTTATGGCATCTTGAATGCTATCTTCATTCACTTGCCTTGAAACCACCACCCAAATAACGACATCGAATTTGTGATTTGCATGCAAAAGCTCCTCATTGATCCTTTTCATGAGGGTTGTCTTACCCACACCACCCGTTCCGTACAACCCAATAACTCCTACTTGTTTTTCATCCACGAGCCATTTCAACACTTCATTAAAAGAAATATCGAGCCCCATGGGCTCGTCCATAGGCTTCTTGAGCACTGGAGAAGGAGGCAACAGTGACGTGAGGTCTATAAAGTTTTCTCTCTCATTTTGGAGCTGTCTCACTTCATTGAGCAATTGATCAACTCTTTTCCCCAATTTATAACTTGACCAGCAGTTCCGAGGAAGCCGACGACTGAGACATTTGATTTCTTCGCGTTCCCTGGCTTCTCGAAGAATTTGATCTACTTCACCGAAAAACTTTTGCACCCTGCCTAACCAGTTCTCCACTTGTTTCGTGGGCCCCACATGTGCTCCTTCTTCTTCGCGTTCCACCTTTGTCTTCACACCTCCGCTCATAGCCTTCAGGGTTTCATTTTTTTCATCCAATGAGCGGACGTTATCTTTCAGATTATAAATGTAGCCCACGGGTTTACTGGCCAAGCCCCATAAAACTTTGACGGTTTCTAAAAGAGGACCTGCGAATTCCATAGATTCTTTCGGAGATATCAGATCGTAAAGTCGACTATTTAGATGGGATGGAAAGGGAGCGAATGAGTGGAGTTCGATAAGTTCTGCTGTTTATATCTCGATAATTCCAGCTAGCAGACAAAGGAAAGAATTTCGGAACCTTTTCTTTACTTCGAGAAGAGAAATGGAACAATTTTTCTTCTTATTGTTTCTTCGTCTAGGTCGAGCTGCCAAGAATCTCACCGTTCAGAAATGCATTCCACAAAAGCTTGGGCCAAGAAAAAAGGGAATGAAGGTATCCTGACTAGTCCCATTTAGAAGCACCCTGAGAAGTATGAACGAAGACAAAGAATGTTAGTGACCCATGTTTCTTAGATCTGAGGCAATGCTCATGTTCTTCTTCTTGCTTTTGCCTATGGACTACGTGGAATGTGATCAGTGGTGTCCAAAAGCAAGGAATCACTATTTTTTGGATAGAAGCAAAGAATTGATCGATTCTATTTTAAGGTGCAAATTAATGTTAACTGATGGGTCAGCCTTTTAGAAGCTTTTTCATGGAAATTTCACAAATAAAGTCTTGCATGATGCCCCTTGTGATTAAAGGGCCGGTGACAAGCTTGAGTCTAAGGTCCGAGCTAAATAAAGTCTTGCATGATGCCCCCTGTGATTTAATAAATATAATAATCTCTTAATATAATAATCGGTCTTAGATGGCATGAGGGAGGGAAGCCTAAGAAGGAAATCGTTTGATTAGCTCAACCAAATTTGTGTTTTGGGCTTACTGGGCTTGGAGGAAGTGAAAATTTTTAACTTTATCAAGCACAATGATTACTCTTTATAATTTCCCAATCCCTCTCAGACATTTAGTAAAATTAACTTTAATAGCTGAATCCCTATTTATTTCAAGAAATGAGAACTTACTTCTATAGTGCAAATACTAATTAACTCAAAATAGCACAATAGTTATAGTTATACCCAAGATGGAAGTATCATAGGTATACGATACTAGAAGCTCAAAATGTTGCAAATATCCTGAACCAGTATTGTTTTGTGTCTGGACAAGCCATAAACCTTAATAAGTCAGGTCTTTTCTTTGGGAGAGATTGCCCTCAGAACTTTAAAAGGAATATAGCTGCTGAATTGAGAGTCCCTATTTCTGAAAATTTAGGGAAATATCTGGGAATTCCATCCAATTGGGGCCAAACAAAAAAACAAGTGTTTGCTTGGATACTTGCTAGAGTTGAGAGGAAACTTGAAGGGTGGAAAGAAAGGTTGATCTCCAAGGCAGGCAAAGAAGTCCTCATTAAAACTGTCATTCAAGCCATACCCCAATATGCTATGTCCATTTTCAAGATTCCAAATTCCATTTGTCATGCTATTGAGAAGCGAATAGCCTCCTTTTGGTGGAAACATAATTCTGCTAAAAGAGGAGTCCATTGGAAGAAATGGGAAGACCTGAAAATGAGGAAGGACTATGTTGGGGAAGCAGGCCTGGAGAATACTCCAACAACCAAACGCCTTATGGTGCAAAGTCCTTAAAAGTATCTATTATCCAAGAGGTGATCTCTGGACAGCAAAGAAAGGTATCCGGCCTTCGTGGGGATGGCAAAGCCTACTGGTGGGGAGAGAAACAATTGAATCAGCCACTAAATGGGAAGTTGGAGATGGACGATCAATAAGAATCAGAGAAGATGTTTGGTTTTCTCTAGGAAACTTATAGGCCCAGCTAATAGGGATGATCCAAGAATGGTGGTTGATTTAATTAATCACGACAATAAGGCTTGGAATATAAGCAGAGTTACTGAACTATTTGATGAAAATGTTGTGAAAGAAATTATTGCGCAACCTCTCAGCCTGCATCCCAACACAGATAAGCTTGTATGGACAGCAAATAGCTCGGGTTCCTACACCGTTAAAAGCAGCTATAACCAACTACACATCAGAGACGACCTATCCACCAAAAACACTCCATCCTCCTCCTACCAGGTTCCAAAAGCACTATGGAGTGAGATATGGAAACTCCCGACTTCCCCAAAAATTCGGTTCCTTCTATGGCAGATATGCAGCAACTCTCTCCCAACAAAAGAAAACTTGTACAAACAGCAAATGATTCCAGAGCCAACTTGTCAGATTTGCGGCCGAGCACCGGAGACAATCGAGCACCTATTTCTCCTATGCGAATGGACAGAAAGGCTATGGTCAGACCCTGAGCTCGAAGCCGATACTTCTCCAGCAAAGATAACTCGTATGGACAAATGGGTCTTCGAACATCTTACCTCAAGAGCTGATCCATATGCGAAAACCTTCTTCGCCGGTATACTTCGGCAGATTTGGAAGGCTCGCAACGCAGCGATCTTTCAAGGAAGGAAGCCCGACCAGCTTACCACCAAAACAGAAGCTCGAACAGCTGCAGATCTCTACACGAGAAGGGTAGACACAGGTGTAAGCCAAAGCAAACGGCTGCAAACCGTTTCAGAAATCCCGACGAAATGGGTCTTACCTGGTCCGCAAGAGCTGAAGTGGAATATTGACGCCTCCTGGTGTAGATCCGAGCTTGGGGGTTCGGTATATATATATATATATATAGTCGATAAGTTGTCGAATCTACAAGACAATTAACCAACATCGACACTCATAAATGTAAGACGCTACTTATTATGAGAAATGAAAACTTACCAATCTATCGAAAATATTACTTATTGGAAAGCAATACAATAGCTACTTATGCATTTTATGCCTTTGAAACTATAAGGTGGATGTGGGCAGATGTAGAGATCCACGGAACATTCGAGACTTATGTGAGAGGTTGATAAAGGTTGACATCACGATTGTAAATTTTAGGTTGTTGTACTTGCCGTGGGTGATAAGTTCTCAATCCACACAACAAGTGTAGTTGATCAATTGCATGTACAGTGACTTTGCATAATAAACTTAGGTTTACATTGGCTGTGGTAAATCAGTTTGAGATTCATATTCATCGACATACATATAAAGATGTTCCACATAATGAAAGATTAGATCCTTATAAAGTGTGGACAAATTAAGATGTGCAAAAATTTAAGTTTCTTGATTATTTATAGAAGACTAAACTAAGATTGACCAAGGCTTTAATTAGCAAAAGATATAACTTGATATCTCATTTCAAAAACACAAAAATAGGATCTAATTTTTGCAGTACAACGAAAATGGTGAGATTGACTCGAGTGAGATACTTACAAAAGATTTTTTGTGGGTTTTAAGGATCTTCAAACTTTAAATCTAGCTCTGCTTGCTAAGCTGGTATGGAGGCTCATTCATGACCCTGATGCTTTGTGGGTTAAGCTTTTTAAAGGTCTATATTAACCACATTGTGACTTTCTTGAGGCTGTGAAAGGTGCTAAGACGTCTTGAGGATGGAGAAGCATTTTGGAGGGAGGAAAGATTATGAATGAAGGGGACAGGGGACAGTATGGCAAATAGTTTCTAGAGATAGAGTTAAGGTGTGGAAGGATAGATAGGGATAACAAAGGAGGAAATCAAGCTTATATTGTTTAGTAATTTGGTCGATAACGATTTGAGACGCTTTGATGTGAGGCCTATCCTAGATTATGTCGCGGCTGAAGGTAAGGATGCCATTCAACAAATTAAGCTTAGCGACATCAGCGGTGAAGAAAAATATGCATGGCCTTTTGACAGGAGGATGGTTGACAGTGACATCTGTTTATGATTTTGGAAAGGAGTTTTTTTTTTTTTTTAAGGAAGGAAGGTCCATCTATCTCAAAGGTTATGGAAAGCGGTGTGTGGAGATGGATTTGGGATATACATTGTTCTCCAAAGATGACAATGCACTTAGGGAACTACACTCTTAAAAATTTTAGCATCTTATAGCAACCTTTTCAAGAGGAGGATCAGAAATGATTCTAATAATGTGTTTTGTGGAGAGGAGACTATGGAACATATTACTTTTTTACGCCTATGGTCTGAATATATCTGGTTTGCTATGTTGAATCTGAAAATTAGGAGGAAGTGTCGAGTATTGATGTATGGTTTGATAGAATACGTCAGGATATGGAGAAGAGGAATCTCTGTGTTAGATTAATTTTTTTAAAGCTTAAAATCTCAGAATCGAAATTTTTTGTTTCTCAACTTAACTAATGATAAGTGAATAAAAACTTTTTGATAATAGATGCATACAAACACGAGTGTGAATGCTAGATTATCTTCACTGAGATGCTCAAAGAGAGTTTTGGTGCACTTATCCATTAATTTTTTGTTAGCTTAATCAACAAAGTTTTAAGATATTTGAGTCAAAATTTCATGTTTTTGAACGTCATCATCATATTGGTCTTAATTCAAACTATGTAGAGAAAATTGAAATCTCACTTTTTTTTTTTTTGTTTTTTGTTTGGCGTTTTGGGGGAGGGATTTGATTCCATTTTAGATAACACTAACCCCTAAGCTCTAAGAACTGAAGACCGCATTTCCTTGGGAAAAGTACCAAAATAGTCTAAACCTTTTGTTTGGTACCAATTCACTTATAAACTTTTCAATTGGACCAATTTAGTCCTAAACCTTTTCACATTGGTACCAATTCAGTTCATTCGGCTAATTTAAGCCGAAAATTGCTGACGTGGCCGCTGGCGGTCATATGAGGCGCCACGTGGACAAAATTTATAATTTTTTATATTTTCTTTTTAGATCTTTTAAATTATTTTCTTTTCTTCTCTTTTTTTTTCTTTTCTCCTTACCACCTCGCCGGCCGGCCGACCATCGTCGGGCACAGGCGAGGGCGTCGGCCCCTGCCCAGATCCAGGCGAGGGCCGAAACCCTCGACTGTTGGTCGGTGAGGGCCTCTGCGCCCTCGTCGGCCACAGGCGAGGGCGCGGCAGCCCTCGCTCATGGCGTGGGAGGGTGCGGCGGCCCTCGCCGCCACGAGCGAGGGCTGTCGTGCCCTCGCCTAGATCTGGGCGAGGGCCGCCGCACCCTCGTCCGCCACGAGCGAGGGCTGCCGCGCCCTCGCCGGCCAACGGGCGAGGGTTTCGGCCCTCGCCTGGATTTGGGCGGGGGCCGACGCCCGCCTGTGGCGGGCGCGGTGGCCCTCGCTAGTGGCCGGCGAGGGCGCGAGGCCTCTCGCCCTGACCAGCCCGTGGCTGGCGATGGTCGGCCGGCCGGCGACCTCGCCGGCCAAGGGTAAGGAGAAAAGAAAAAAGAAAAGAAAAAAAGGAAAAAAAATAATTTAAAAAATCTGAAAAAATATAAAAAATTATAAATTTTGTCCACGTGGCGCTCATATGATCGCCGGCAGCCACGTCAGCAATTCTGGCTTAAATTAGCCGGATAGACTAAATTGGTACCAAAGTGAAAAGGTTTATGACTAAATTAGTCCAATTGAAAAGTTAAGGACTGAATTGATACCAATACAAAAGGTTTAGGACTATTTTGATACTTTTCCTCATTTCCTTGGGAATGCCAATGCTAATAACAAATCGTGGAGGTGCGAAAGCCACGACTCAGCAATTGTCGGAACTTACCATGTTAAAACAGTCAGCCAAGAGATTTAACGGAAGCGGAGGAGCAAATCAAAGCCCAAGAAACACGCCGACTTGGAACCCACCTGTTCGAAGCAAGCTGAAATTAAACGTGGACAGCTCCTGGTGTGAATCGTCGAGGGCAGGATCGGTGGCCGGAGTGTGTAGGAACGCCAATGGGATTCTCGTCGCGGGTTTCACCAAATCAGTTCACGCGACATCAGCTTGGGTAGCCGAAACCCTAGCCGTGCGTGAAGCCCTCTTGTGGGTTAAGCAGAAAAGGAATGAAAAAACTGAACTGGAACGCACAAATGCAACTGATCTGGAGGCCTATTCCGAAACTGATCTGGGAGTCACCGTATCTACAGATAACTTACCGCTGGTTCGCTGCTTATCAGGCCTTGAAGACCCCCCCTGGCCGGCCCAGCCCATTGTGGACGACTGCAAAGGCCTAATGGCTCAGCTAAATGAAGTTTTGATCGTCTATGGGCCCCGAGAAACAAACAAGGCTGCGGATTGGGTCGCTAAAGCCCACCGAGCGAATTATCTTCCGAGTAATTGGTTGGATTATCCCCCTCAACCGTTAGTTTCGATATTATGTTTAGATGTACAAACTGAAAATGCCCCTTTAATGGGATAGTAATGAATAATCGATACATATTTCGACCAAAAAAAAAAGACATGATTTATAAAAACCATTTACATGAAAAGAGAATTCAGATGCCTCACCACTGCAGCCCTTAGATGAATCAATCACTCCAAGTCAAGATGACCGGCTTGATTTCTGCGGCGATGAGGAGGACCTTGCTGTTGCAAAATCGACCAGATCTTTGAAGAGTAAATCCTCTTGTTTCACTTGTTTGTCCGTAGCAGGTGAATCAAGAGAGTGCTTCTGCGTCTGGCCCACCAAACTGTCAAGCGAGGAACCGGTCTCGATACAGGAATTAGAGGTATTGCCCGATTCCCCGAAAAGACAAAACTGTTGCTCAGTAACTTGTTCTCTCTGGTTATATGGAGTTGAACTAGAAAATAATGCATCCAGAGGAAAGAATAAGAGATTGAAAGATCGACTATTTAGATGGTTGGAAAGGGAGCGAATGAGTGGAGTTCGATGAGCTCTGCTCTATTTATCCCCATCATTTCAACTAGCAGACAAAGGAAAGAATATCGGAACCTTTACTTTACTTCAAGAAGAGAAATTGAACTACTTTTCTTCTTCTTGTTTCTCGTCGGGGTCGAGCCACGAAGAATCTTACCATTCATAAATACAATCCACAAAAGTTTGAGCCAAGAAAAAAAGGAAGGTATCATCACTAGTCTCATTTAAAGGCACCTTGAGGAGTATGAACTAAAGCAAAGAATATCAGTGACCAATTTTTCTTCAATATGGGGCATTGCTCATATTCTCCTTCCTGCTTTTGTCTGTGGACTGCATGAAATGCGATCAATGGTGTCCAGAAGCAAAGAATCACCATTTTTCGGATAGAAGTAAAGAATTATCCGATTCCTTTTTAAGATGCAAAATAATGTAGTTGGCCTGAAAGTCATTGCTCGATGCCCCTTGTGATTTAATAAATATAATAACCTCTTAATATAATAATAGGTATTAGATGGCATGAGGGAGACGAATTCAAGAAGGAAATCGTTTGCTTAGGTCAACCTAATTTGTGTTTTAGGCTTATTGGGCTTGGAAGAAGTGAAAATTTGTAACTTTATGGAGCACGATGATTCCTTTATAATTTACAAATCTATCTTAGACATTTACTATGATCGACTTCAATAACCGAATCCCGTTTACTTCAAAAAATGAGAACTTACTCCTATACCTCAAAAGCTAATGAACTCAAAATAACAAGATAGTTATTAATATATTTGATTAGTTGTCGAGTCTACTAGACATTTAGCACTCATAAGCATATGCTATTTATCATGAGAAATGAAAATTTACCAATCTTTTGAAAATATTACTTATTGGAAAGCAAATAATAGCTACTTGTACATTTTATCCCTTTGAAACTACAAGGTGGATATGGGCGGATGTAGAGATTGGCAAGTCCTTACTTTACTCTGCAAGAGGTTGGTAAAGATTGACATCATGGAAGAAAATTTTAGATTGATGTACTCTCTGTGGGTGATGAGTTCTCAATCCACACAACGAGTGCAGTTCATCAATTTTATGTATAGTGACTTTGCATATTAAACTTCGATAAAGATCACATGGGCCTTGATAAATTAGTTTGAGATTCACAGCCCTCGATATACATATATATAAAGATGTACAATGTAATGAAAGATTAGTTCCTTATAAAGCATGGACAAATTAGGATGCAAATTCTTTCAGGTCTTGTTTTAATACAAAAAATTAATTCCTTGTTCATGTCTACAAAGTTCAATAGAAACTAAATGATAAATGATTAGGTCATGATTCTCCACTATATAAGAATAATCACCAAGCTCTAAGAACTTAAAGACCGCATGTCACGCCCCGAATCCCGAGTGCGCGAACATCCCTCAGCGGTCGATTAAAAATGCGACGTCCTAGAATGCATTGCCAACCCATTCTTTTTATCTTTCGATTATACACATGCGGAAGCGACTAAATTAAACACCTAGTCAATCAACAATAATAGGGATAGTAAAAACACAACTACGAGTTCTCACAAACTACTATTTATATACCAACTGGTTAACCCGAAGTTTAATATTTACAAGCCTTTCTACGGCTACTTCCCATCGACCCTCACAAAAACCTTCAAGGATTAGGGTTAATCAAAACTTCACTAACGGCAGGGCCAGCCAAAAAGGTCTCGCATCTCGTGCCCACCACACCGCACCTGGCAGTTCTCCACGTTACGGCCCTGAAAAAAGTTTGACAATGACGGGGTGAGATAAAATCTCAGTGAGTTAAAATCCCTAAGCCTCGATTAGGACGCGAATTCGCCTCGAAGGCAGTCTAAGCACGTGCCACACATAAACTCACCTCGCCTCGGCACATCCCTGCACATTAGTACGTCTCACACAATGATAATAGTGTAACGTGCATAAATAACAATCAGAACACATAATTCTCATTCTCCAAGCATTCATACAAGTCCCGATTATAAGGCAAAACCTGTTTTGGCATGTCCCATACTATGCCTGACAGTTTTACCCCATAATCAAGCGCAATGCATTACAATCATTCACACATGTTCCGATTATAACGACCCCTCGGGCCACGGCCAACACAAGTGTTGGCGGTCTTCCGGCATAACCGGGCATCATCCCATCCCATCGAGCACAGCATCATCTAGGACCCTCGCCTAGACGGCATTCCATAAAGGAGCTTCGGTCCAGCCTCAACCGCAACTTGGCATCCGGACCCTCGCTGAGCATCCAATAAAATTGGGCATCGCTCCCAAACACCCGTTGGGTGGTGGGTTCAATTATGTGACCACACAAACACGTCATCAATCAAGTCAACTTTTATTACCATTATTTAGCCAAGAACAGCCAAGAACTGCCCAGAACACCAAACTCCCTTCTCAAATAATAACTTGGCAACTCTTTTTTTTTTCTTTAAAACTTTCGGAAAGAAATTCGTACAGGGTCACGTATTCGAAATCAACCCGTCAAACTTTGCACATTTCTATTTTAAAACCCCATGGTTTTATTGAGCACATAAAAATTGGCATCCAAACCCGACACCCCCTTTTTTTTTTTTGTTTTTAATAACTCATGAACCCATCTTTTGTAATAACCATGGATAACTACCATAGAGCAATCAATTGCATAACATAGTACGTACCAACCATCAAAATCACACATAATTTTATCCAAGAAAATGAGCGTAAAATTCTACGTAACGACTAATCCGTCACTAATTACACTAATTGCGATTAATTAAATAAATGACGATTAAATTAAGTAAATTACGATTAATTAAACTAAAATAAATTAATTAATCTAACCATAATTAATTAATCTAATCGTAATTACTTAAACTAATTGCAATTAAAATTAATCTAAACCATTCTTAATCTCAATTAAGACTAATACTAATCACTATTAACACTAATCCACCCATAAACAAAATTAATGGCCTAATCAAAGATTAGGAAGTTAACTCACGGGTTTTCGACGGTGGCGGGCTTGCGGCGATGGCGACGCAACGGCATCGAGGACGTGTCACTCGCGGATCGAACAAGGTTAAACGGCGGCGGTGATAGCCCTACAAGCTCTCGGCCAAGGGGGGAAGGCTCGGCTACTGGTGGTCGGTGGGGGTGACGGACGGTGCTGGGGGTGACGGATGGCACTGGTGCTGGTGGCCAGCGGTGGTGTTGCTGGGCGTGGAGCTGGACATGGGATGGGTGATGTGGTGGCGGGTGGAGCTACGGTGGAGATGGGCGTGAGGAGGGGTGGTGGTCTGGTCATGCTGGACGGTGGTGTTGGCGGCTGTGTGGTGGTGGGTGAGTTGTAGGGAGCTTGTGGTCGGTGATGGCGGAAAGGTGACGGTGAGGTGGTGAAACGGGCGGGTGGTGGTTGGTCGCAGAGGAGCTGGTGATGGTGGGGTTGCGGCGTGAGATGAAGATGGCGTGATGATGGTGGTTGTGCAGCTGGTGATGGCGTGAAGGTGGATGGGGGGCTGATGGTAGATGAAGATGTTGGGGTGATGATGGATGGTGGGCTGGTGCGAGGTGGCTGCTTGGTGGATGCGGCAGTAAAATGAAGGGAAATGGAGACGTGGGGGAAGAAGATGAGAAGAAGGGAGCAGAAGGGAGGATCGGTTGAAGGGGGACTGAACGTGCGTGAGAGAGAGAGACAATGACCAATCACTGAAAGCCTCAAAGTCTTCTATGTTGGTTCCTTTGTCTCCCAAATACTTTCTTAACTTTAATTTTCCAAAATTAAAGCTTTTTTGGTAGCAAAATCCTAAATTGCCTCTTAATTCGAATTTCATTTCCCTTTTCTTTTTGTCCGAAAATCATTTTTCCGAAAAATTTTGGACTTGTCGAAAATTTGCCAAAAGATGAGACGACATCCAATAAAAAAATTGTGTATTTCGAATGTTCGATTCCCGAAATTGAATTAAATTTCATAGTTAAAATTGATCGAATGCGACTCTAGTACGACTTAATCTATCGGGTAGCTTTTAAGGGTTTTTAGCATGTTTGACCCGTGGTGGATAATTTTCAACCCACGTTTGTGCATCTCTGAATCGTAGACGATCCTCGATTGTCATGTAATCGCGAGGGTTCAATTACGTACCTTAAATATAATATTAATAGAAAATCGGTTTATCGTCATTCCACGCGAATATCGTAATTGGGCGGAATCACCTGCGAACCAACTATGTACTCCTGTCGAATTGATTTATATCCATTCACTAATTGATTTATACAGCGTAGTATTGACCCTTGTCGATTCTTATGATCGGACGGTCGATTTCCGATTGAATTCTCTTGTCTTTTGTGTTTTAACCATTTACGGCCTCACTTAATAAATTAGTTAACTCGTGAGTAATCAGTTCAGAGTAAAATAATCATAAGCTCGTCGATGAAATAATCATTTAATATATTTCGAAATAGGGCTAAATTTTGGGATGTCTCATCGCATCACTTGGCAACGCCGGCGCGGATAACAAATCAGGGAAACATCACTCCCGAGTCAAAGATGACGGGCTTGATTTTTCTTTAGTGCCCGGTCGTAATATCAGTGAAAGCACTTCAGCAATAAATGATCGGGGCCCCTCTCATCGCAACACAATTGCACAAAAGAGCTCATATTCATCCACATAGAACGCAAGCAAAGTTGAACTTAAAACCTCATATCAACAGCTCTTCTTTTAAGGCTAGTTGCCTTACTTTCTACCCACATTGTAACACCTCCAAGCAAAATCCATCCTTCTCTAAATTTCAAGACAGAACGGGGAACAAGAAGATAGAAATGGATCCCTGTTGAGCGCCTTGAGATAAAAGGTTTGCGAAACATGGGTTGCTTGTTGTAGACAAAAGATTTATATCACTAGAAAGGAATGGTCGTCATAGTGGCCTGAACGATCCACAACCATCTTTGACATGAACAACGATGAGGAAAACATGAAAATGGGCACAATGACGATACTCTCATTCAGCAAACGTGGACAAGCACATATCACGTCTTTCCCATCATAAGTTTTAGGAGGAGAATATGAGGCCATTCTGATATAAATGGAAGAGCTTATTACAGAAGGAAATGTGCCTCGATCAAACTCTGCTACAAAATCTAAAACATTACCTAACAAACACAACAATGCTGCCACTGACGATGACCAACGGAACCGCAATCTAAATCACTAAAAGTGGTCACTTATGCAGAGCACAACAACAACTCTCAGCCCCTATGTCTACAGCAAGACAAGGAGGCTGGATAGTTCCATCTCCGTACCAAGTCAACTGCTTCTCAATCAATTCATTCACAAAACATCCAATTTCTCAATACCAATACTCGGCATCACCACGACGTGAGCGATATTTCCCTCACAAGCCAGTTGCCATCTGCGCACAAACTCTTCTTCCGACGGCCGTTCAAATACAACCGTGCTGCTAAGCTCACATAACATGGCACTTATCCTTGCCTCACGAAGACGATCCTTCAGGTAGTGGCCATTTCTAAGGCACTTCTGTACTTCTTTCTGAAACCCTTTGTAACCTTTATGATTGAGTGTGTACCAAAGGAAAATAGGAGCGTGGCCATTCCTGCTACCCATGATCGTACAAAGAGAGATGGTTAGACGTGGAAAGAATTAAGAAAGAATGGTCTTCTCTGCACATTTGGCTCAGGAATGGCGAGTCGCCTTGCTGTTCACAACAAACAAGGACGGCTAAGCGATCGAGGATTCTGTTGAAGAACTAGAGAGCTTGGGACGGGCCAAGCATGCAGCCAGAGCTTTTTCTAAGCTATATATAATTTCCGTGATCGTCGGGCGATCTTTGCCTTCCAAGTTCACGCAGTCTGCAGCTAAGTATCCTACGTACCTCACGGCTTCTATTTGAAAATGGTTAGGGGGCAAGACCTTCCGGTCTAGGACCCTGTGAATCTCATCTTGTAATATGTAGGGGATCACAAAGTCCACCACATTCCTCGGCACACCGTGCTCGTTGTTGTGAATAGCCCTGTACAATAGCTCGAGCAGGACGACTCTAAAGCTGTACATGTCGTTTTTGGATGTGAGAACTTGGAGCCGGTAGTACTCAGGATCCACGTAACCAAGCGTCCCTGCAGCGTGGAGCGAGAGGTGGGACTCATCGTCTTCGGGGCCCATAAGAGAGAGCCCGAAATCGGAAACCTTAGCCGTCCAGCTTTTGTCAAGCAAAACGTTGGAAGACTTGATGTCGCGGTGGACAGTGGAGTACCTTTGGCAAGGTTATCATGTTGACAAAGAGCACGCTGCAAACTATCTTTAAATGTCAATAGCGGCATGGCATCTAACCGCAGAAGCTCGAATAATTATGTTGGATTGAAGTTCTTACGCTGTGAGATTCACAAGAAGCATGACACGCACTTGACAAGAACGACTCTGATCGACAAGGTCAACAGACACCTTCCTCCGAATGGTCTTCGTGCTAAAAACATCTGTGACTCAATAAGAAGTTCTGTCCCTAGTCTTCCTGTCATCCCTCCGAATCATAATCCCAACAGATGCATAGCCCAAAATTTAGCGATGGGTTTCATATTTGGATGTCTTCAAAATGCAGTCCACCTAATCGATTTGACCGACAATACTTCTGCAGGATCATCACTTAAAATGTAATGGTGGAACCTTCAGGACAAAACAAAAAAGTTGAAAAGTACATTCTGTCCCACCGGAGGGAGGGAAGCGGGGTCACCGGAGACGAAGGGAGGGAAGCGGAGTGCGTCAGGAACAGCTGTTGAGAAATGTACAAGCGTATATTAGTTATACGCATGAAAAAAATATAAGATTGTTTACGCAAATAATTTGCATATCTATGCCAACCCATTTGGATTTGATGCGTAGTTTGAGCAGCAACGAAGATTAATCTTTTATAAATATCTTCCGATCAAGGTCGAATCGTCGCCGCTTTATGAAATTAAATTGTTCGAAATTTCAATTCTAGATTAAATACATGTTCGACTCACAAAGCTAATTATATCTTAACCTTTGACTCAAGTGAAGGGGGTTCTCCTCACATACAATTTATGACGACTCGACTAGGTCTCGAGAAAGGATGTGCCCGTCAAGTTCTTGTCCTGAGGTTCAAGATATTTACGATTTTGCCCTCAACAAATTATTTTAGAGAAGGGCAAACAGAACTCATCTTTCATTTTACGCCTCCGCACGTAGGAGGGATCCCAACAGAGAATACATAAAAGCTATGGAATGGAAATAGACCGTGCTACGCAAACGCTAGACGGATCTCTGTTAAACAATAATATTTCACATTGATCAACCTCCCTCTCCCTCTTCCCCCGATAAAAGAAAGACCACATCTCTCTCACTCGGCTCGCGAGGTAGGAATCCGATCTCGGCCCACGCGACGGACTCGTCTTTCATTTTACGTGCCGCCTCTCCATATGTCATTTCCTCTACGGGACCCATGCCAGGCAACTCGATAGTGACCCGGGCGGCTGGGTCCCACTCGAACTCGGCCCACCAGCCTTCGTCCCCAGCGATCCAGAAGCTTCCCCTCGTGCTGTTCAAGTCCAACGGCAACTCTCTGAGACCAAAGCACCGCCTTATGATGAATTCCACCCCTTGAGGGAAAAGTAGAGCGTGGTCGCAAATGCTCTTTAGTTTTGGAAGATCCTCGATATGTAGAAATTTGAGATGTGAGAATAGTCCTGAAGCAGCTAATTCCTCTCTTACAATTCCATCCCTGAATATTTTCTCCATCGAACAGCAGTCTTTGACTGTCAATTCCTTGAGTCTTCGAGTGTGCACGAGCCAGGACAAGTCCAAAAATCTACATCCGTAGACATAAACCTCAACGAGGCTGGGGAAGCAATAGCAATTGGGCGCTTGTCCTGTCCCTTGAGTAATCTCCATATTCTCAAGCTTAGGGCAATTTAGTAGATGAAGTACCTCTAAATGTGAGAAATTGCCGCTCTCTTCTAATGAGTGACTTATTGAGATGGAGGTCAAGTCCCCGCACTCCGTGATCGATGCTCTCCTTATGCATATTTGAAAGGATTGGAATATTTTTAGGGCAGACGAAGATTTTTGCACATTCATAGATAAGTCACTGATACCTTGCATGCGCCCTAGTTCCTCTACCACCTCTTCTTCCTTCTCTAGATTCGATTCCCAATTGCTGAACACATTCAATGGTAAGCTTGCGATTGCCCCTCTAAAAATTAGGAAATTGCCTATATTGTTTAGTAGCAAACACTGTAAACGAGTCAAGTTCTTAATTTCCCTAGGCATCTCATTAATCCGAGTGTTCGATAGGTTCAAGTACCGTAGGCTAATCAGATTGCAAATCCCTTCGGGGAATGACTTGATATTGTTATTGTTAGACAGGTCAAGGACCGCTAGACAAGCCGTCATCGACTCAAAAAATCCTGTTGGCACTTCCGTCACTTTAGTCTCCCTTACAATCAAAGTTTTGAGCCGGGAACACTTGGGTGGTGCTTGGTTGATATTCCGAATCCATTTTCCCCATAGAGATACTTTCTCTGCTTCCCCCCATTTGGAGATCATCTTTGCGGACATGTCTTCTCCATTCTCTATCACTAGTAACTTGTTCTCCCTTTGGCCGTGGTCATGAGTGATCCAGATTGCCATGTCTCGGATGACGTCATGCATCTTTACATACTCTTCCTTATAATAATGCCCACTTTCCAATAGACAAGCATTCTTTAAACTCCCCAAGATATACTCTCCCTTATCACGCATAATGTGTACATCATCAGTGTCTCCTAGCAAGCGCTCTCCAATCCAGAGTTCGATAAGGTCGCGTTTTCTTATGCGGTAATCCTCAGGGAAGAGACAACAGTAAAGGAAGCAAAGTTGATCGGTAGAGTCATCTAAGCTATTATAACTAAACTCTAGTATGTGGTACACTTCCTCCATACCTGATAGTTTGTATGGATTATTCCTGAGCGTTCTTAGAGCATACTTCCACTCAGAGAGCTTCTTTCTGCTGGCCATGGCTCGCGCGACTGTTATAAGGGCTAATGGCAGCCCTTTGCACTCTTGCACAATGTCAATTTTCAGCTCTAGAATTTCTGGATGAGAATGTATAGTCGATTTGCCGATGTTGTTCTCAAATAATCCCATGGCTTCTTCGAACTTCAAGCATTGTACTTCGAAGGTTTTGTCGGCTTGCATTTGGTCGCATACTTTCTTTGACCGAGTAGTGAATACTACTTTGGATCCATTCTCGAAACTAGGATGAGGAACTCCGATTTTGGAAAGGTCCAGCCTCGCCCAAACATCATCGATCAACAACACAAACTTCTTATGGGTCAAAACTTCCCACAAATAATTGATCCTCTCATCTTGGGACCATCCTTCCCAGCTCGCATCTTTAATGTTCAGCCTTTTCCTTATGGCGTCTTGAATGCTATCTTCATTCACTTGTCTTGAAATCACCACCCAAATAATGACATCGAATTTGTGATTTGCATGCGAAAGCTCCTCATTGATCATTTTCATGAGGGTTGTCTTACCCACACCGCCCGTTCCGTACAACCCAATCACTCCTACTTGTTTTTCATCCACGAGCCATTTCAGCACTTTATTAAGAGAAATATCAAGCCCCACGGGCTTGTCCATAGGCTTCTTGAGCACTGGAGGAGGAGGCAACGGTGACGTGAGGTCTATAAATTTTTCTCTCTCATTTTGGAGCTGTCTCACTTCATTGAGCAATTGATCAACTCTTTTCCCCAATTTATAACTTGACCAGCAGTTCTGAGGAAGCCAACGACTGAGACATTTGATTTCGCCACGTTCCCTGGCTTCTCGAAGAATTTGATCTACTTCATCGAAAAACTTTTGCACCCTGCCTAACCAGTCCTCCACTTGTTTCGTGGGCCCCACATGTGCTTCTACTTCTTCGCATTCCACCTTTGTCTTCACATCTCCGCTCATAGATTTCAGGGTTTTATTTTTTTCATCCAATAAGCGGACGTTATCTTTCAGATTATAAATGTAGCCCACGGGTTTACTGGCCAAGCCCCATAAACCTTTGACGGTTTCTAAAAGAGGACCTGCGAATTCCATAGATTCTTTCGGAGATAACAGACCGGAAAGTCGACTATTTAGATGGGTTGGAAAAGGAGCGAATGAGTGGAGTTGGATAAGCTCTGCTGTGTATATCTCGATAATTCCAGCTAGCAGACAAAGGAAAGAATTTCGGAACCTTTTCTTTACTTCGAGAAGAGAAATGGAACAATTTTTCTTCTTCTTGTTTCTTCGTCTAGGTCGAGCTGCGAAGAATCTCACCGTTCAGAAATGCAATCCACAAAAGCTTGAGCCAGGAAAAAAGGGAATGAAGGTATCCTGACTAGTCCCATTTAGAAGCACCCTGAGAAGTATGAACGAAGACAAAGAATGTTAGTGACCCATGTTTCTTAGATCTGAGGCAATGCTCATGTTCTTCTTCTTGCTTTTGCCTATGGACTACGTGGAATGTGATCAGTGGTGTCCAAAAGCAAAGAATCACTATTTTTTGGATAGAAGCAAAGAATTGTTCGATTCTTTTTTAAGGTGCAAATTAATGTTAACTAATGGGTCAGCCTTTTAGAAGCTTTTCAATGGAAATTTCACAAATTTACTTGGCTGTTTATTCAGTTGTCATAATTCGACAATTTGGTATCTATGGAAGGGATCCGCAAAAAGCCTCCTTTATTACTAACTAGAATTAGAGTTTGTTTAGTTTTTAGTTTTTGCTTTTTAAAAATCTTCTTTTTTTTAATGTAAAATGCTGGAAACCTTTAGAAGTCATCTTACATTAGTATATAGATTCGCATATAATCTTCTCCGAAGTTTTTGGAATTAAAAAAAAAATTAATTTTAATGCGAAAAGTAATAATAATAATAATAATAATAATAATAATAATAATAATAATAATAATAATAATAATAATAGTAATAATAATAATAATAATAATAATAATACCTACGGATATTTCCATCTGGAGGATTGGCGCATCTCAATTTGCAAGTCACAACTCACCTCAAATGTACTTGTCATTCTACAGACATCAAATATATAACTCATCATCCTTATAATTGCCTTGTCACCATTTTCATACTAGTCACTTTGACTTCTCTCTTACAATTATTGAAATAATGTCCAACATTTTGCCCAATCGTTATTATTTTATGATTACTCAATCATAAATAATTAAAATCTAAACATAAGTTGCATGCAATCAGAACCTATGTTTTCTTTTATTAATTTGTTATTCCATAAATTAGTGTCTCATAATAAAAGCATCGTTAAATGTATATAGCTTATGGAGAATATAATTGGTAAAGTGACGTCACATAAATCCATTTAATTTACAACCAAATTAAACTAAAATCTGAATGTTGAAAAGATGACATAGCAATTTGAAGTGCGGAATTGTTTCCTCATTACATTTAAATTTTTAATTGACAAGAACAAAAAATACTTGGACAAGTTATTTCTATATTAAGTTTAAATCGATAAATAGAAAGAGCAAAAGAAAATTGAAAGTGAACTAGAATAAATTCATTTTATTGCTAGTTCAAAAAGAATCTTTGAAAATTAAACAACTATTGACATATCTTATCGATAAAATAAATTAGATATTCACTTAGCTAGAGTTTTACACGTTAATACCATTTACTTGTAAGAGTACTAGACAACTCACTAACTTGATTAAAGGGCAGGTGACGAGCTTGAGTCTTAGGTCCGAGCTAAATAAAGTCTTGCATGATGACCCCTGTGATTTAATAAATACAATAATCTCTTACTATAATAATCGGTCTTAGATGGCATGAGGGAGGGAAACCTAAGAAGGAAATCGTTTGATTAGCTCAACCAAATTTGTGTTTTGGGCCTATTGGGCTTGGACGAAGTGAAAATTTATAACTTTATCAAGCACGATGATTACACTTTATAATTTCCCAATCCCTCTCAGACATTTACTAAAATTAACTTTAATAGCTGAATCCCTATTTATTTCAAGAAATGAGAACTTACTTCTATAGTGCAAATACTAATTAACTCAAAATAGCACAATAGTTATAGTTATTAATACAGTCGATAAGTTGTCGAATCTACAAGACAATTTACCAACCTCGACACTGATAAATGTAAGACGCTACTTATTACGAGAAATGAAAACTTACCAATCTATCGAAAATATTACTTATTGGAAAGCAATACAATAGCTACTTATGCATTTTATGCCTTTGAAACTATAAGGTGGATGTAGGCGGATGTAGAGATCCATGGAACATTCAAGACTTATGTGAGAGGTTGGTAAAGGTTGACATCACGGTTGTAAATTTTAGGTTGTTGTACTTGCCGTGGGTGATAAGTTCTCAATCCACACAACAAGTGAAGTTGATCAATTGCATGTACAGTGACTTTGCATAATAAACTTAGGTTTACATTGGCTGTGATAAATCAGTTTGAGATTCATATTCATCGACATACATATAAAGATGTTCCACATAATGAAAGATTAGATCCTTATAAAGTGTGGACAAATTAAGATGTGCAAAAATTTAAGTTTCTTGATTATTTATTGAAGACTAAACTAAGATTGACCAAGGCTTTAATTAGCAAAAGATATAACTTGATATCTCATTTCAGAAACACAAAAATAGAATCTAATTTTCGCAGTACAACGAAAATGGTGAGATTGACTCGAGTGAGATACTTACAAAAGATTTTTTGTGGGTTTTAAGGATCTTCAAACTTTAAATCTAGCTCTGCTTGCTAAGCTGGTGTGGAGGCTCATTCATGACCCTGATGCTTTGTGGGTTAAGCTTTTTAAAGGTCTATATTAACCACATTGTGACTTTCTTGAAACTGTGAAAGGTGCTAAGACGTCTTGAGGATGGAGAAGCATTTTGGAGGGAGGAAAGATTATGAATGAAAGGGACAGTATGGCAAATAGTTTCTAGAGATAGAGTTAAGGTGTGGAAGGATAGATAGGGATAACAAAGGAGGAAATCAAGCTTATATTGTTTAGTAATTTGGTCGATAACGATTTGAGACGCTTTGATGTGAGGCCTATCTTAGATTATGTTGCGGCTGAAGGTAAGGATGCCACTCAACAAATTAAGCTTAGCGACATCAGCGGTGAAGAAAAATATGCATGGCCTTTTGACAGGAGGATGGTTGACAGTGACATCTGTTTATGATTTTGGAAAGGGTTTTTTTTTTTTTTTTTAAAGGAAGGAAGGTCCATCTATTTCAAAGGTTATGGAAAGCGGTGTGTGGAAATGGATTTGGGATATACATTGTTCTCCAAATATGACAATGCACTTAGGGAACTACACTCTTAATGCCTTTAGCATCTTATAGCAACCTTTTCAAGAGGAGGATCAGAAATGATTCTAATTATGTGTTTTGTGGAGAGGAGACTATGGAACATATTACTCTTTTACACCTATGGTCTGAATATATCTGGTTTGCTATGTTGAATCTGAAAATTAGGAGGAAGTGTCGAGTATTGATGTATGGTTTGATAGAATACGTCAGGATATGGAGAAGAGGGATCTCTGTGTTAGATTAATTTTCTTAAAGCTTAAAATCTCAGAATCGAAATTTCATGTTTTTCAACTTAACTAATGATAAGTGAATAAAAACTTTTTGATAATAGATGCATACAAACACAAGTGTGAATACTAGATTATCTTCACTGAGATGCTCAAAGAGAGTTTTGGTGCACTTATCCTTAATTTTTTGTTAGCTTAATCACCAAAGTTTTAAAAACCAGTTACATGAAAGAGAATTTAGATGCCTCACCTCTGCAGCCCTTAGATGAATCAATCACTCCAAGTCAAGATGACCGGCTTGATTTCTGCGAAGATGAAGAGGACCTTGTTGTTGCAAAATCGACCAGATCTTTAGAGAGTGTTTCCTCTTGTTTCACTTGCTTGACCGTAGCAGGTGAATCGACAGAGAGCTTCTGCGTCTGGCCAACTAAACTGTCATGCGAGGAGCCGGTCTCAATACAGGATTTAGAGGTATTGCCAAAAAGACAAGCTGTTGCTCAGTAACTTGTTCTCTCTGGTTATATGGAATTGACCTAGAAAATAATGCATCCAGAGGAAAGAATAAGAGATTGAAAGATCGACTATTTAGATGGTTGGAAAGGGAGCGAATGAGTGGAGTTCGATGAGCTCTGCTCTATTTATCCGCATCATTTCAGCTAGCAGACAAAGGAAAGAATATCGGAACCTTTAGTTTACTTCAAGAAGAGAAATTGAACTACTTTTCTTCTTCTTGTTTCTCGTTGGGGTCGAGCCACGAAGAATCTTACCATTCATAAATGCAATCCACAAAAGTTTGAGCCAAGAAAAAAAGGAAGGTATCATCACTAGTCTCATTTAAAAGCATCTTGAGGAGTATGAACTAAAGCAAAGAATATCAGTGACCTATTTTTCTTCAATATGGGGCATTGCTCATGTTCTTCCTTCCTGCTTTTGTCTATGGACAGCATGAAATGTGATCAATGGTGTCCAGAAGCAAAGAATCAACATTTTTCGGATAGAAGTAAAGAATTATCCGATTCCTGTTATAATTATAGTTATAATTATGGTTAATGGATCAACGAAAGTCAATAAATTAATATACGTCTTTTCTGTTCACGTATCTCTTTTGGATTCATGAATTTCCTAAACTTTTATGTTCACGTATCTATTAAATTCATGAATTTCCTAGATTCATGTATCTTTTAGTTTATGTATTTATAGAGTTCACAAATCTCCTGAATTCACGTATCTCTGGATTCATGAATCTCTTGAATTCATGTATCTCTTGATTCATGAATTTTGTGGATACATGCGTCTATTTAATTCATGTATCTCTTCTGTATATGAATTAAAAATCTTTATAAATAGATGGGAGCATAAAGCTTCATTATGGTTTTTTGGTTTTGGTTTTTCCGACTCGATTCCAAAAGGCTTTGATATACTTTTCTACTCTTCTGATTGTTCTGAGTGTGTTGGTTCAATTGAACGGTTCGACTGAGTCTTGTTTGCATAGTGCTAATCCAAACAGGTTTGAGGTGTTGTATTTTGGGAGGCATAGTTCGTGAATCTACGGAGCACCATTAGCAGGAACTAATCGCCTTAAGGAGATTCAGATATCCGTACCTCACCTCCAATTTTATGTTCTGATTACAACAAACAGTTTGTGTTTTCTCTGGATTAATTTCCAACAATTCCTTTTTAAGATGCAAAATAATGTAGTTGGCCTGAAAGTCATTGCTCGATGCCCCTTGTGATTTAATAAATATAATAATCTCTTAATATGAAAATTGGTATTAGATGGCATGAGGGAGACGAACTCAAGAAGGAAATCGTTTGCTTAGGTCAACCAAATTTGTGTTTTAGGCTTATTGGGCTTGGAAGAAGTGAAAAATTGTAACTTTATGGAGCACAATGATTCCTTTATAATTTACAAATCTGTCTTAGACATTTACTAAGATCGACTTCAATAACTGAATCCCCTTTACTTCAAGAAATGAGAATTTACTCCTATACCTCAAAAGCTAATTAACTCAAAATAACACGATAGTTATTAATATATTTGATTAGTTGTCAAGTCTACTAGACATTTACCACTCATAAGCATATGCTATTTATCATGAGAAATGAAAACTTACCAATCTATTGAAAATATTGCTTATTGGAAAGCAAATAATAGCTACTTGTACATTTTATCCCTTTGAAGCTATAAGGTGGATATAGGCGGATGTAGAGATCAGCTGGTCATTAGTATACTCTGCAAGAGGTTGGTAAAGATTGACATCGTGGAAGTAAATTTTAAATTGATGTACTCGCTGTGGGTGATGAGTTCTCAATCCACACAATGAGTGCAATTTATCAATTTTATGTATAGTGACTTTGCATATTAAATTTCGATAAAGGTCACATGGGCCGTGATAAATCAGTTTGAGATTCATATACCTCGATATACATATGTATAAAGATGTACAACGTAATGAAAGATTAGTTCCTTATAAAGCGTGGACAAATTAGGATGCCAATTCTTTCGGTCTTGTTTTAATCCAAAAAATTAATTTCTTGTTCATGTCTACAAAGTTCAATTGAAACTAAATGATAAATGATTTGGTCATGATTCTCCACTAGATAAGAATAATCACCAAGCTCTAGGAACTTAAAGACCGCATCACTTGGCAACGCCGGCGCGGATAACAAATCAGGGAACCATCACTCCCGAGTCAAAGATGACGGGCTTGATTTTTCTACGGTGCCCGGTCGTGACATCAGTTAAAGCACTTCGGCAATAAATGATCGGGGCCCCCCTTATCGCAACACAATTGCACAAAGGAGCTCATATTCATCCACAGATAACGCAAGCAAAGTTGAACATAAAACCTCACATTAATAGCTCTTCTTTTCAGGCTAGTTGCCTTACTTTCTACCCACATTATAACACCTCCAAGCAAAATCCATCCTTGTCTAAATTTCAAGACAGAACGGGGAACAAGAAGATAGAAACGGATCCCTGTTGAGCGCCTTGAGATAGGAGGATTGCGAAACATGGGTTGCTTGTTGCAGACAAAAGATTTATATCACTAGAAAGGAATGGTCGTCATAGTGGCCTGAACGATCCACAACCATCGTTGACATGAACAACGATGAGGAAAACATGAAAATGGGCACAATGACGATACTCTCATTCAGCAAACGTGGACAAGCACATATCACGTCTTTCCCATCATAAGTTTTAGGAGGAGAATATGAGGCCATTCTGATATAAATGGAAGAGCTTATTACAGAAGGAAATATGCCTCGATCAAACCCTGCTACAAAATCTAAAACATTACCTAACAAACACAACAATGCTGCCACTGACGATGACCAACGAAACCGCAATCTAAATCATTAAAAGTGGTCACTTATGCAGAGCACAACAACAATTCTCCGCCCCTATGTCTACAGCAAGACAAGGAGGCTGGACAGTTCCATCTCCGTAACAAGTCGACTGCTTCTCAATCAATTCATTCACAAAAACATCCAATTTCTCAATACTAACACTCGGCATCACCACGATGTGAGAGATATTTCCCTCACAAGCCAGTTGCCATCTGCACACGAACTCTTCTTCTGACGGCCGTTCAAATACAACCGTGCTGCTAAGCTCATTTAACATGGCACTTATCCCTGCCTCACGAAGACGATCCTTCAGGTAGTGGGCATTTCTAAGGCACTTCTGTACTTCTTTCTGAAACCCTTTGTAACCTTTACGATTGAGCGTGTACCAAAGGAAAATAGGAGCGTGGCCATTCCCGCTACCCATGATCGTACAAAGAGAGATAGTTAGACGTGGAAAGAATTAAGAAAGAATGGTGTTCTCTGCACATTTGGCTCGGGAATGGCGAGTCGCCTTGCTGTTCACAACAAACAAGGATCACCAGGCTGAGGAAGCCCAGCCCATGAAATATTTTCTGTTTTCAAAAGTATATATCTTTGGGGGGGAAGAAAGCATGAGGAAGCCCAGCCCTCAGTATTCTCCTTTGATGATATTTTCTTTTTCATGGTTGGATAGCATCACCGGGCTGGTTTGGAATACCGTCTCATGCTCTCAAAACAAAATATTATAACTATACATTAGATTACTGGAATGGAAAATGCAACAGTAGCACACTAGACAGGATAAGAAACATGGAATTAGCAAAACCCATGAAAACTCCTATGAAAAAGGAGCACTTTGATAGTGTTGGTTATGAAATCAAGCGCCTGAGAGTTCCTCGCCTCCAGTAGACTCGAAGTATTCGCATGAGAGGATCACTTCATTGAAGCTACGGAAGTGCAAACCATGTAACCAGCAACGATGCTTGTGAGGTAAAGCTCCTATGAACAGCTTCATCATTTCTTCTTCGGCTAGTTGAGGGTAGGTTTGCATCATAAAAGCCTTCCACCTCCTTGCATATGCTCGGAAATCTTCCATTGGTCTTCTTCTAAAGTGAACCAAGTTCTCGCAAGGCAGTTCAGTTCCAATCTGGCTTTGATACTGAAGCAGGAATGCAGAAGATAGCTCATTCCAATCTCTCGTGAGGTAGATATCTGCTGTGACGAACGATTGCAACGCAGACCCTGTAAGACTTTCGTGGAAGCCCTGAGTTGTGAATGGCATCGGGCTATAGTACCGACTCATTTCAGCGTTGAGATATTGTAAATAAGCCACGGGACAAGTCATGCCATTATATTTGCGGAGATTAGGTATCCACATTCCTATAGGGGTCATGATCCTATGAGAGCAAGACGGGCCTGATGTATCCTGGCTAGGCCACTGGTTTTCCCATTGCATATTTGTTGCGGTGGTAAACTCTGATGCTTCAAAGAAGCTAGATTCTCCCGAGTTCACCTCATTGCTTTCTTCTGGGTCAAAATCACCAAACGAGGATGAGGTATTTAAGCCATCTTCATGGTCAGGTGACAAGCTTAGTAGTTCATTAGGATCATAGCGGATAAGGACGAATGTTCCCTCTTCTGACAAGCTTTCGACCCTGTGTGTGGGTAGAAAGCAGTTATACGATGAATGGCCGATTTCATCTGTATAACACTGGTAGTCCTTGGGATTGTATCCTAGAGACTGGAAGTCTTTAGGGTTGTACTCTAGGGAATGCTCGAAGTTTTGGTGCAGCGGCTCATCATCTATCAAATTTCGCCTATACTCAGTGGTAGATGTTGAATTGATTTGTTTAGGCTTTCTTTTCTTGGCTCCTGGTCCAGACCTTTTGAGTAAGGCCCTTCGTTTCGCAGTTGGACTTTGTCAAGGGGAGTGAGAGATAGTGGAGCCTCGCTCCCTAGGTTGATGGGAGTCGGCATTCTTTGGACCTTAGCTCTTGCAGTAAGCCTGAGAAGTCGTCTCATCATGCTTTGGCTCTGAGTAGTGTTGACTTCGTCTGCGGGCTCCTTGCCTTTCCTAGTGGGAAGCTTCTCAACAATAGGATGTTGCTCAGTTGCCCATTTATCATGCGGGGCTTCATTGACATCTTCTTCTCCTATCTCAGCGACTAACGGCTCCTCGTGCTCCGCGACCATCGATTCTTCGTAGGGCAAGGCGATGTCAGGGCTGATGTCAATATTATATTCTTGGTGGAAAACATGAATTAGTTCCCCCCAGGTCTTAAGGGGACTAATCTTCCTGACAATGTACCATCGCAAGGCAGGGCCAGTCAAGCTTGATTGGTACAATTGAATCATCCTTCGGACCAGGTAGGCCTTCAAGTAGGTCTCTGGGTGGGAGGTTTCAACATACCTTTCGCATTCAGGTGCTTTGAGCTCTTCAGGGATCTCAATGCCGGCGTAATTGGACAGGTCCATGGGACTCTGCTGGTTTAACTTTTTCATGATCTTTTCAAACTATTTATGGTGTTGGTTATTCTCTGGCAAATTCGCAGGTGTCATGACAGTGCTTAAAGCAGCTACGGAGTTGGGCTTGACTTAAGTGGATTCCATTTGCTTTGAGAGTTGTCGTAGGACAATGGACATCTGTCCTACGCCGTCTTCAATGTTAGCGATGTGATTTGGTATATCATTTTGATCGGGCCCTATTGCGTGAGGCCATTCGCGGGCGACTGGTGGCCGGCGATTCATAATTACCTGGCGACGTGAAAACAATGAATGAGTACGAAAGCAAACAAAGATTGACCCATGGCAATAGTCTAATTGTTTTTTTATTTATCAAAAGAGGATTTTATAGACCGCAGACTTCTGACATCTAAAACTTGAAATTGAAATGACAGAAGGAAATACTAGATATTAAACAAAAGTCCCTAAACAATGGGACAAAACTTTCACGATATTAACACTAAGGGGCACATGATTGCTATTTTATATGCGACGGGGAGCCTTGTTCTTGCGAGGATGCCTGCTTCCTTGAACTGGCTCTGAGATATGTATCCAGTCTATTCCCAAATCATTTTGCATAAGCTCTGCTTGCTCGTGCTGGCTAATCTCGCTGATTGGGTGAGGGACCGATGGCTTCAGTTTTGTCGGAATACGATGGTTGTGGATGTAGGACTCAGAGGCGTGGTGGGCTTTTTCCTGTCCCTCAAGCCCTTCAGGTACCATGATTCTTTTACGATGGCACCTGCTCCATGCTTCCTCGATGATGTCAATCTCGAATGCGTATTCATGACTTTGATGGGTGAAAAGGAGTGGAGGGACCTTCCTTTTGAAAGGCGGTGGGGTCTCCTGAAGGGCTCCATATTGTCGTGCCACTCGATATGGGAAATAGGAAATGGCGCTAGTGAGGCCGAGCGACGGAATTGGATGGCGGCGTTTGTAAGCGAAGCGAGCTCTCTTTTCATGGAACCAACCGGCACACCATTGGAATGCCTCAGGAGCCGGGTCTCTTAGGAAGTTTATCCAATTTAAACAACTTCGATTGGGAATGTATGGTCCTAAAACCATAAATTTTTGTAATGGATTTTCAAAATCATTTATTTCAGACGATCGCATGAAGCCTTGGAATTCGCTTAGGTGAGAAAAGAACCAGACTTGTAAAATTTCCGGAGAGACCCGCATGATTTTTTCCGTATTTTCTTTAAAACAATTAAAGGACAAGAATGTTCCAATTAAAATCATGTTGACATAATTTTGCCCCCTCAAGATCTGATCAACTATCCATGCCATCTTAGGACTTATGACATTTCTTTGATGGGGGAAAATGATGAACCCGAAAAAGGCCAGGAGGAAAGTCTCACTTTTTTGGGTCACAGGCTGATTTTGAAAACATGCATTCATAAATTTTAGTGGGCAGGTATTATGGTTGTTTTCAAGAATTTGTCTCATAACATGAACTTCAGTTCTTAAAAGTCGCGCTAACCCACGTAACGGGATGATGCCTGTTGATGGCATGACAAGTTTATTCTCGAGAGGCATTCCAGTGATGATGCTGTATTCTTCCAGAGTTGGGGTTAGCTCAAACCTACCAAACATAAAAGTAGTTGTCTTCGGGCACCAGAAATACACCATGGCTTGTATGACTTCAGGACGAATAGTGATTTGAATCAACGATAGGAGATGATCGACTTTGGCTTTCACGCGCTCTTGGACATACTGGTCCAACTGACCCCACCATCTGAAGAGCTCTGCTTTGGGAGTGGGAATAAACTGGATATCGTCTTCTCCCATTGCATATAAACTGGGACTCGAAAAACCTATCCTAAATTGCCATGGGCCAATAAAAAAGACTGAGTAAAAGTAAAGAAATTACTTTGCTTTTAAAGAAAAATGGCAAGCACAAAGACATGCGCATGGGATGTGCGGCTCAATTTCTAACTGAGAAGGTTTATTGAAATTAAAAGGGTATCCGCTCGTCGCAGTCTCGCGTTAGCAGCATACCCTCCTAACCTCGACTAAGAAATTCGGGGAAAAGAAAGGTAACCTCTACATCGCAGTCTCGCGTTCAAGGTCGTATCTTTCTTAACACCATCCTAGAAATCCTATGGCGGCCCAGGTCCGGCGGCCGGGTTGTGTGTGCCATGTGTAGTGTTTAAAACAGTAAAGCATGCACAACAGTTTATAATCACAAGATAATCTATTTTAAGCAAAATTAAAATAAACTTCTAAGCTACCGACCTGCATAAAAGAACAAAAACAAGTTAGTAAAGTGTTTAAACAAGATAGAATGGCCTAAGTCCTCAAATTTCCCCAGCGGAGTCGCCAAGCTGTCGCGACCTCTCTTTTTTCGGCGCTCGCAATCGAGGCGGGCGCCTTGCGGAGGCTAATGGCTCGGCTGAATTTAGTTATGCCCAGACTCTCCCAAGTCCACCAATTCACGACTCAATGGTCTAAATTTTTAACCTGTAAGTTAATTTTTAAAACGGAGTCACTACTAATCGATTTGGGGTAGGTTGATTAGAAACCCACGAAGTATTGGGAGAAATCTTATTTCTGTAATGCAGGAGAAATTAGGATCGAGGACTTGATTATACTAGTTAATCACTAACGCCCTTTTGGTACCTAATCTTGTTTAAACCTTAAGGCTTTTTGGATGTTTGAGAGTTTTTCCATGCATTTTGTGGAGAAAAACAAATTTTGGACCTTTCTCTATTTTTTGGACATAAAAAGCATTTTTTTTTATTTTTTAGAAATATAAATCATTTTTTGGCTTTTTCTGACTTTTTGGCTTTTTTTTGGGAAAATATGGACATTTTTTATTTTTTTTATTTTCTGGAAAATATATTTTTATTTTTTATTTATTAAAATATTATTTTATATTAATATATTAATATATTAAAAACGACCCGAGTCGGGTTCCCGGGTTGGGACCGACCCGGGTCGCCCACCCAAGAGTCGGATGGGCCTGCAACGCAGGCCTGACTCATTTTTTTTATTATTATTTTAAATCGCGGCCCAACAGCCCATTGTTTGAAAAATGACCCGGCCCGACCCAACGACCCGGTCCTAGCGAAACCCTACCCGGATCCGACCCGTTTTTCGACCCGACTCGCAGCCGCCCCTTGAAACGCACGAAATCCTACCCGCTTCATGGCCCGGGTCCGATCCGATGACCCGAGGCCGTGACCCGAAGAATCGAGAACCCTAGGATTCTCGATTCGCGGCGCCGGAGAAAGGAAAGCTGAGGCGCTGCGGCGGTGATGGTGGCGACGGCGACGGCGATTGGACTACGGGGAGGGGTGACGGCGACAGCGACAGAGGCGGTATGCTACCTGCTCGCGGCAACGGCGCGACGGAAGCGGCGACGACGGCGCGAGCCCCTTTCCCTCTGATTTCTCTCTCTCTCTCTACCCTCTCCTCCGGCAGGCCTCAGATCCGTGGCCGTGAGTCCTCGGACCCCCCTGAAGTCTCTCAGTGGGGTGCCCGAGGCCTACGACTTCGAATCGTCCCCCTCTCTCTCTACCCTCTCCTTCGGCGAGCCTCGGATCCTTGGCCGTTCGACCTCGGACCTCCCCTGAAGTCTCTCAATGGGTTGTCCGAGGTTTGCAAGCCCTAGATCCGACTCTCCCTCTCTCGATCTGTCTGTGTCCTCTTGCCGTCGTCAGGAGAGGCCTATTTATAGGTGAGAGGGTGGCCGGTCGACGGAGCTTCGACCGCCGATCTTCGCAAGCCGAACGGCTTCTGCCGGCCGAACCGGCATCCCATCCGTCGAGGCAACTCTAGCTAGGCCGCCTTGCATTGAAGGCGCGTCCCTTCCGCCTGCAACGTCGCACATCGCCATCCTCTCCCACCTTCCGACGTCGCGCGCGTCCTTCCTCCGGCGCGTGCTGCTTATCTGATCGGGGAAGAAGACAACAGAGGAAGAAGACAAGCAGGGAGGGCCGGGCCAAGGAAGAGAATGGGCCTGAGGGCCCGCGTAGAAGGAAAAAAGGGGCTGGGCGCAAGGCCCAGTCCCAATGGGTTGCTGTTTCTGTTTTTTTCTTGTTTTTATTATTATTATTATTGTTGTTGTTGTTTTCTCTTTTTATTATCTATTTATCCGAAAAAGAGGCAAAATATAAAAAAATTAATTAATTAAAAAACGAAATTTAGGCGTCAAAAGTCTTTTTAATAAATGAAGCAATTTGATACGGTTGATATGTTTGTGTCTGAGACTATGCTGGATCAATTTCTCAAACGTTTATTGTGAGTGAACTTTTTCCGACTATCTCGATCTTCTTGACAGGTGGACTCCTCTGGAGAGAGATGACTCAGTCCAGCCTACTCTAGTAAGGATGCCCAAGAACAAGTATCCAGTTCTCGTCGAGCCACTGTAGATGTATTTGTTGCTTCACTTGGCAATTCGGCACAGAGCTATAATAGCCAAGGAAAGAGGCGGCATGGGGAATTCGAACTTTATTGTTATGACCCGATTGTCGATGCAATACCAATATGCTACACTGACAGACTCACTGGGTAATGATAGCCATAAGCGAACGCTTGCCCAGGGGCATATTGTATGGCTGAGAAAATGACAAAATAAGAATGTCTGAAGCAGTTAACGTTTTTCTTGAGTTGGTCTACTTCTTGCTGAATAACTGTCTTTAGCTACAATCCTATTACTCCAGCCTGTTAATCAAACCAACAAATGCAACTCCAACCAGTTTAATTGCAGAGAGTGGACAAATAAGTAAAGATCGAAGATGTCTTTTGTGTATGAAAGTTAATCCATTAATGCACGCACAAAAGCAAACTGGAGAGCTGGGCAGTTCACCTCGGAGAATAAAGGTGCTAGAGATATTCAAAATCAGGATACCGAAGTTTGAATTCCACATCGCCTTGAACAGACAAAAATCTGGAACTCCAGAAAGATAGTTCCTGAAATCCGATGCAAGTGTTATGTCACCTCCAGCTCTATCTCCCATTTATCAGGAGGCAAACATTACTCCACAAATCAGAGGCACGGAAACCTGCTTTCGTTGTATTTATGGATAGTTGATTGTAAGGGAAGGTTGTTTTGGTTGCAAATTGATAAGGGTATGGTAATTTCAAAAGGCAGCAATTTCATGTAAATGACGCCATTACTAAAAGGGTTTCAAAAATATCCTGCAATTAGCATCTTCTTCCTTTTTAGCTAACAGAAATTATGCAGTCTCGGATATAAAGTCGAGGAATTAGATTAAGCGGTTGGATAACTAATAAACAAGAAAGCAGACGGCTCAAAAGATTTTCTAACTGTTCAATCATCCCTTGCTCTCGCAAGCGGCCTCACTGCTTACACCAGGGCCTTTGCTTTCACTTGTCTAGAATCCCAGGTGGCAACAGCATGGATGTAAATTATCGATAAGTAAAACAATGAACAGCAGAAACAAATGTTTCAAAACCACACAAACCAAACAAGCTTAACCCGTTTAGGAGCCAAGCAACGACAAAAGACCTTCCTCCATTCCGGACTAACTCAATAGCTCACTAGCCAAATCCTGCAGAGATTTTTCACATCGTCGGAGAGAAGCCTTCAATTATCTTAAAACAGAAAAAGAAGCTCTAATAGCAAACATAATTTAAACGTGATAATGTAGAACTACATTTCTTTCTTGCCAAACTAAATGGTCGCATTCCCATTCTAATTTGAAGCTCTTAAGCTTTGCCCTTTGGCGGCCTACAGAATCAAAGGTATTCCGACAATTTAACTATTTGCTGATCTAGCACAATTATTCAACTGTAAAATGTGCTACCGAATAGATTTTGAGGAAGAGCAACAAAAGAGCAGATGCTCTGAGCATTGGATGCTTTCTGGTTGTGTCCATTATCTTTCGACCACCTGCAACAATGTGAACACTACATGATGAGACATGGAAATATGCATCAAGGAACAAACTTCAACTGCTGCAGGTCTGATGTTTCCCTTATCAACAGAGTATAGGGTGTCGTTCAGCATAGAATCCTCCATAAGATCACAGAAGTCAACATCAGAGATCTCAAAACTTACATTCAAGAAAATCACTTTTCTCTGTCACACAGAGAGTTTCTTCTAGGAGTGTGTATGCATGCTCTCTTGCTAATGTTTTCAAACGGAAGAAAAAGGTGCTGGCAAAACCAAACCAAATCAGTGTCTAGGGAAGCAACAGAGCAAGTGTGGAAGAAAATAGGAATCTTCGTACCATTATGATGTTAGAAAGTTATCGTCACTTCCCTCAATGGTAGAAATTTGTGCCTGACCACGTTTATAAAAGGCATAGACCAGAGCCTTCATGATCTTAATCTAAGTTATCAAAAGCAACTCAAAGAAAATGGCATACTGTTCTGGAGAACCAGTCATATCAGATGAAACTGTTACATGATGGAAGCTCAAAAGCCACCACGTGAAAAGAAAATTTTAGCCAAACACGATATCCAAAAAAGAATGTGTAAAACATTCACCTGGGAGCTAGCTGGGCAAAATCATCTTCAGATTCATCATCCTCGTGATTCACATCCACTGGTGCCAAAGCTGGGGGTTTCTGTCACTTCCGCTTTGGTCAGTGGAGTACCTTTGGCAATGTTATCATGTTGACAAAAAGCACGCTGCAAACTATCATAAAATGTCAATAGGGGCGTGGCATCTAACCGCAGAAGCTCGAATAATTCTATTGGCTTGAAGTTCTTACGCTGAGTGATTCACAAGAAGCATGACAGGTTCTTGATAAGAGCGACGCGGATTGACAAGGTCAATAAACACCTCCCTCCGGATCATGTTTGTATAAAACATGTGTAACTCAATAAGAAGTTTCTGTCCCTAGTCTTCCTGTTATCCCTCCGAACCATAATCCCAACAAATGCATGGCCCAGAAGTTAGCGATGGGTTTCATATATGGATGTCTTCAAGACGCAGACAACACTTCGGCAGGATCATCACTTACAATTTAGTGATGGAACCTTCAGGACAAAACAAAACATGAAAAAGTACATTCTGTCCCATTTGGACTTGATGCGTAGTTTAAGCAACAAGGAAGATTAATATTTTATATATGTATTCCGATCAAGGTCAAGTTGTTGCTACTTTGTGAAATTAAAATGTTTGAAATTTCAATTCTAGGTGAAACACATGTCCAACTCAGAAAGCTAATTATATCTTAACCTTCGAGTCACCGGGGGTTCTCCTCATGTACCATCTGTGATGACTCGACCGATTCTCAATAAAGGACCGATCACATGAGTGCCGCCCGAATGCGCCCGCTGAGTTCTTTTCCTTGAGGTTCAACATATTTACGATTTGGCCCCCAAGAAATTATTTCAGAGAAGTACAAACAGGAGCTATCGCTGCAAATTTTTGTTTTGATTTCCTCTCTAGTTGCGCCCCCACGCGTCACGCAGCAGGGATCCCAACAGAGAATACATAAAAGCTATGGAATGGAAACAGACCGTGCTACGCAAACGCCAAACGGAACTCTGTTCAACAATAATAATATTTACACTGATCGACCTTCCTCTGCCTCTTCCCTCGATAAAAGAAAGACCACGTCTCACTCACTCGGCTCGCGAGGAAGGAATTCCATCCGGGCCCAGCAGTCGGACCAAACTTCCAATTTACGTGCCGCCTCTCCAAATGTCATTGCTAGTGCGGGGCCCGTCCCATTCAACTGGAAAATGACCCGGGCGGCTGGGTCCCACTTGAACTCGGCCCACCTGCCTCTGTCCCCCTCGATCCGGAAGCTTCCCCCCACGGCAACTTTCTGAGACCAGGGCAGTCTTGTATTTTGAAGTCCACCCCTGGAGGCAAAAATAGCGTGTGGTCGCAAATGCTTTTTAATTTTGGAAGATCGAGGAGACCTAGACATTGGAGACGTGAGAATAGTCCTGAAGCAGCTAATTCCTCTCTTGCAATTCCATCCCCGATTATTTTCTCCATCGAATTGCAATGTCCGACTATCAAACTTTGGAGTTTTGGAGCGTGAACGAGCCAAGACAAGTCTAAAAATCCACACCTGCTGCACCCAACTTCAACAAGACTAGGGAAGCAAAAGTTGGGTGCTCGTCCTATCCCTTGAGTAATCTCCATCTTCATGAGCATAGGGCAATCGCATAGATAAAGCACCTCTAAATGCAAGAAATTACCGCTCTCTTTTAATGAGCGACTTATTGGGATGCAGGTCAAGTCCTCGCAACCTGTGATATGCACTCTCCTTATGCATCTCCGAAAGGATTGGAATATTTTTAGGGCAGAGGAAGGCTTGAGCACATGGATAGATAAGTCGGTGAGATCTTGCATGCGCCCTAGTTCCTCCATTATCTCTTCTTCCTTCTCTAGAACCAATAGCCCCATACTGAACACAATCAACGGTAAGTTTGCAATTGCCCCTGTCGGAATTAGGAAAGTTTTGCTTGTGCAATTTAATAGCAACCATCGTAAGCGAGTCAAGTTCTTAATTTCCCTAGGCAACTCACTGATACAAGTGTTTGATAGGTTCAAGTACTGTAAATTAATCAGTTCACAGATTCCTTCCGGGAATAACTCAATATTAGTATTGTCAGATAGGTCCAACACCGTCAAATGAGCCATCATCGAGTTAAAAAATCCTCTTGGCATGAACCTCACTTTAGTGTGCCTTACAAACAAAGTTTTGAGCGGGGAATACATGGCTGGTGTTTGGTTGATATTTACAATCCATTCTCCCCATAGACATGCTTTCTCCACTTCCCCCCATTTGGGGATCATCTCCGTGAACATGTCTTCTTCCTTCTCTATTACTAGCAACTTGTTCTCCCTTTGCCCGTAGTCACGAGCAATCCAGGTCGCCATGTCACGGATGACGTCATGCATCTTAACATGCATTTGTCCACTTGGATAAAGCTCACTTTCCAATAGACAAGCCCTATTTAAAACCCCCAATACAGATGCTCCCTCATCCCGCATATGGTATACATCATCAATGTCTCCTAGCAAGCCCTCTCCAATCCAAAGTTCGATAAGCACGTTCGCTAATATGGTGTAATCCTCAGGGAAGAGACAATAGTAAAGGAAGCAAGCTTGTAGGGTATCATCATTTAAGCTATCATAACTAAACTTTGGTATGTGGTATACTTCCCATTCCATACCTGGTAACTTGTGCGGTTTGTTCCTCAGTGTTGTTAGTGCATGCCTCCACTCAGTGGGATCATCTTTACCGGCCATGGTTCGCCCAACAGTAATAAGGGCTAGTGGCAACCCTTTGCACTCTGCGGCAATATCCTTTGCGAGGTCTTGAATTTCTGGATTACAATCTACTAGTGACTTGTTGGTGTTCTTCTCAAATAATTTTAGAGCTTCTTCGGACGTCAAGCATTGTACTTCCAAGGTTTTGTCGGCTTGCATAAGGTGGCATACTTGCTTCAATCGAGTTGTGAACACTACTTTGGATCCATTATGACAAGGAACTCCGATTTTGGAAAGGTCCAACCTCACCCATACATCATCTATCAACAACACAAATTTCTTCCTAGCTAAAACTTCCCACAAATGATCGACCCTCTCATCTCGGGACCATCCTTCCCAGCACTTGTCTTCAATGTTTAGCCTTTTCCTTATGGTGTTTTGAATGCTATCTTCATTCACTTGCTTTGACACCACCACCCAAATAACGACATCAAATCCATGATTTGTGTGGGAAAGTTCCCCATTGATCCTTTTCATGAGGGTGGTCTTTCCCACACCACCAGTTCCATATAACCCAATCACTCCTACTTGTTTTTCGTCCACGAGCCATTTCCACACTATAGTAAGGGAAATATCAAGCCCAACGGTGTTTTCCATAGGCCTCTTGAGCACTTGAGGAGGAGGCAATGGTGACGTCACAACATGGAATTCTCCTTCCCTAGGTTGGAGCTCTCTCACTTCGTTGAGCATTTGATTAACTCTTTTCCCCAATTTATAACTGGACCAGCTGTTCGGTGGGAGACAACGACAGAAACATTTAATTTGGTCGCGTTCCTGAGCTTCCCGAAGAACTTCATCTGCTCGACCGCCAAACTCTTGCACCTTGCCTAACCAGTTCTCCACTTGTTTCGTGCGCAGCGCACGTGCTTCTTCTTCTTGACGTTCCACCCTTGCCTTCACATCGTCCCTCGCGGCCTTTAGGTCTTCAGTTGCGCTCTTCAAATAGTTGACATTATCTTTAAGATTACAAATGTAGCCCAAAGGTCTGCTGGCCAAGCCCCATAACTCTTTGACAAGTTCTAAAAGAGGACGTGCGAAATCCATAGGTTCTTTCCAGGATAAGAGATCAAAAAGTCAGTTTTTTTTTTTTTTGGTAAAAAAAAATCGAGTATTTAGATGGTAGGAAAGCGGGTGGATGGATGGTGTTCGATAAGCTCTGCTATATTTGTCTCGATTGTTCTAGCTAGCACATGAATGAAAAGAATATCAGAACCTTTTCTTTACTTCAAGAAGAGAAATGGAACTATAATTCTTCTTCTTTCCTCGTCGAGGTCAAGTCGAAAGAAATTTACCGTTCAGAAATGAAATCCACAATCGTTCGAGCCAAGAGAGAGGGAAGATATCATGACTAGTCTCATTTGGAAGGACCCTGAGGAGCTATGTGTTTTAGAGTCTGTTTGAGACAGAGTGCATGATTGCTTAATATTAACGAAGGCAAAGAATCAGTTACCTATGTTTATTCGAGATAAGGCAATTCTCATATTCTTCTTCCTGCTTTTGTCTATAGAGTGCGCGGAATCAACGGTGTCCAGAATCAAAGAATCACTTTTTTTGGATAGATGCAAAGAATTATTCGATTCCTTTTTAAGATGCAAATTAATGTAATAGAGTCAGCCTTTTAAAAGCTTTTTAATGGAAATTTCACAAATATAATTAGTTGTTTATTTAGTTTTCGTAATTTGACAATTTGGGCAACTATTGGAGCGATCCGCGTAAAGCCTTCTCTAGTACTTAAGAATAAGAGTTTGTTTAGTGTTTGCTTTTTGTTTCTCACTTTTATCAATGCAAAGTGCTTCAAACCTTTGGAGGTGACCTTACATTGATATCTAGATTCGCACATAATTCTCGCCAAAGTTTTTGAAATTTAAATAATATTTTAAATTTTAATGGAAAAGTAAATAATATTTTAAATTTTAATGGAAAAGTAAAAAAGGAAATATTACTTTTGCCTTTTCCGAAGTCCACCACCATCTACGGATATTTTAGAATTAGTGCTATCCGATTTGCAAGTCGTAGCTCACTGCAAATGTACATGTCATTCTACCGACATCAAATATATACCTCAATATTCTTAATATTGCCTAGTCAACATTTTCATCCTAGTCACTTTTGCATGCAACTATGTTTTCTTTTATTCATTTGTTATTCCATAAATTTAATGTCTCATGGATTTTATAATAATTTTTTTAAATATATATCTTATGGAGAAAATAATCAGTAAAGTAACGTCACACAAATCCATTCAATTAACGACAAATTTATATTAAAATCTAAATGTTAAGAAGATAACATAGCAATTTGAAGTGCGGAATTGTTTCCTTGTTACATTAAAATTTGTAAACTGACAAGAACAAAACATTTTCTACAAATTATTTCTTTATTAAGTTTAGATTTACAAATAGAAAGAACAAAATATATTGAAAGTAAACTAATGTTGATTCATTTTAATGCTAGTTCAAGAAAAATCTTCGAAAATTAAACTACTAATAACATATCTTATTGATAAAATAAACTTGTTATAGTTTGCAGTATGATGATATTTTTATATGGGAAAAAAAGAGAGTTAATAATGAACATTGATCGAGAAAGAAAGTACTCATCAACGAAGACAACAACAAGCCTTTATTGATAATAACTAACCAATGTTTATGCCACGTCTCTAAGGCATTTATTCGTTTATTGTTCTGTTGCTTTGTTTGCTGACTAAGGTTTATTTGCTGACCAAGTCCCATTTGATCTAAATTTATCAACTCTTAATAAAAAACGTTATTTTCTTAACAAATGAAAAAAATACAAACCCCAAAAAAAAGAAGTTATTACCTTCTAGTTGGAAGATATGTAATTACTAAAACAATATAGAATTACTAAATTTTATTAGAAATTCACCGGGCTCGAGTTTTATTAATACTTTACTCACTAACCCAATTGAAGAGTTGGTGACGAGCTTGAGTGTTGGGTCTGGGCTAAGTACTCGGCCTGAAAGTCCTTGCTCGATCGATGCCCTTCATGACTTAATAAATGTAATAATCTCTTAATACAACAATCGGTCTTAGATGGCAAGAGCAAGGCAATCCCCAAAAGGAAATTCTGTACTTAGGTCAATCGAATTTATATTTTGGGCTTATTGGGCTTGGATGAAGTGAAAATTTATTACTTTACAAAGCATGATCAATGCACTTTATAATTTACTAATCCATCTTAAACATTTTCGAAGGTCAACTTTAACAGCTGAATCCCTGTTGACTTCAAGAAATGTGGACCTACCCCAAATATTGCAAAAGCTAATTTAATTCCAAGTGAATCACTAAGCTCTAGCAACTGGAGACTGCATTACTTGGCAATGCCTGTGCGGATAACAAATTTCCGGAACCATCAAAGCCACGAAAAAAAGAATTGATTGGGGCCTCTCTTATGTCAGCATAATTGCACAAAAGAGCTCATATTCATCCAGAGAGAAGGCTAGCAAAGTCAAACATATGACCTTACATTAAAAGTTCCTCTTTTCAGGCTAGTGGGTTTACTTTCTACGCACATTATATTATCCTCCGAGCTAAAATCCATCCTTCTCTAGATTCAGGACGGGGAACAAGAAGATAGATTTGGATCCCGAGACTCGACCACCGTGCAGCTTCTGCACAGTGTAGGAACCGTGCGCCTCGAGATTAGATGACCGCACGAAACGTGGGTTGCTCATTGCGGACAAAAGATTTATATCACTAGACGGGAAAGGTCGTCCTAGTGGCCCGAACGATCCGCAACCAATGTTGACATGAACGACGAGAAGATAAACATGAAAATGGGCACAATGATGCTACCCTCGTTCAGCAAACGTGAACAAGCACATATCACGTCTTTCGCATCATAAGTTTTAGGAGGAGAATATGAGGCCATTCTGACAGAACTGCAGGAGCTTATTAGAGAAGGAAATATGCCTTGATCAGACAGCTACAAAATCTAAAGCATTACCTAACAAACACAACAACAATGCCGATGACGACGAGAACCAATGAAACCGCAATCTAAATCAGTAGAAGTGGTCAATTATGCGGAGCTCTACAACAATTCTCAGCCCCTATGTCTACAGCGACACAAGGAGGCTGGACTGCTCCAAATAAAGCTCCATCACAATGTATGTAGAATCGATCATGTGTAAACCCACTTTCTTCAAGAGTTTTTATAATGAGATCAAGGTCATCTACAGCTCCTTTGACAGTTGTTCCTTCAAAAGAAAATTAATCATTTAGCTAAAACTTCATGATCTGTCCGTTTACAACAAGCACCCCATATATATGGAATGCATGAGCCTTACATGCGGAGATAAGAGAGAATATAGATACCTATATTGGCATTGATGATAGCAGGCTTATCCTTGTTAGCGAGTAGCTTGTCCTTAAAATCTGCGGAGTCAATTTCCCTGGAAACCAGAGTTGCTACTTTAACGCATTCCATTCTATACATGCGTGCTACCTTAAAAACATAATAATGCGACTCTCGTGATGCATATAGAATTCCATCAGGAAAAACTTCCCTCCTCCACATTCAAGGTTTGTCATCATTTCAGTCTTCTCGTCAAGTTTGCTTTATGCACACGGCATGAACAATGCAGCCAATTTCTGTTATTTTGCTTATTCCACTACGATCCCATGAAGATTGCCTTCAGTCCCACATTTTGTAATATAACCCCAGTAATCACTTTTCTCGATTTCCCACAAACAAGCAAACCAATCCAACACACCAACTTCAAACTGTCTTGAATGCACTCCACAATTGCTCTCGATAAATGGATCCCCAAGGTTACTGTTTAAGAAGTGCTGCAACTGTGCCAAAGCAATCGAAATCCAGATTGTAAGGATAGCCTGCACGGACAGTAAAATGCCAGTGAGAACTGGATATAGTTCACACTCATACATAAGTTCTGCCTCAAGCAATGCGTATAGTTGCTAAAGTATAGAATTCCGGAGCTACAAAGTGTCCATATTCCAACAGATGCAGAGTATATGAGGGCAAACAGGATGAGAATGTTCACTAGCTTTCATTTATAAAAGTAAACAGGGCATCTTCATCCAAACAATATGCTACCGTGGTGATATTGTTGTCCTGAGAAATCAGAGAACTTCCAGATATTGAATCAGTTTCTACCGTTAGCCAACCAAATTAGATAGACAATATTCAACTCCGAGAACAGAATGCTATCATTGAAGGCAAGAACTATGTTTTTATAGCCCGCAGTTGCATCTAAGGCTAGCCAAAGACATAGAATTGACGACAACATACAGCCAACAATATGTAAACAACTGGCAAGGAAAACATCACCCCCCAAACAAGTATAAGAAACAAATTCTGCTATATACATATAGAAGACATAAAAGTTTGGCCCGGATATTGTGATTGGCGAAGATAAACTGATTTGCCGAATCCACCCCCATTTGAAAGATCAAGTGCCGACAATCGGACAATAACCAACACGACCAAACAAAAATCTTTGGGCAGACCAAAAGAAATGGGGAAAAGTAGCACAGTTATCCTATGGTGGATCAATCATCAGTAAATGTTGGAAGTCCTAAAGGCAAACAAGCAGCACAAATGACCAATGAATATTATTTTGTGCCTCCATTGCATGCAGCAAATCTCACCAACAAAGAGAGGAAAATATGACAAAGGGAAAACCCATTTCCAAGCAAAGAGATAACCATGAAGCACTGAAATAAAAGGGCCTTTGTTTTCTCGTCCAAAATCCCAGATGGCAACAGCATGATGTAAATTATCGATAAGTAAACAATGAACGGCAAAAACAAATGTCCCAAAACCACACAAACCAAACAAGCTTAACTCATTCAGGAGCCAAGCAACAGCAAATGACCTTCCTCCATTCCAGACTAACTCAATAGCTCACTAGCCAAGTCCTACAGAGATTTTTCACATCCTCAGAGAGGAGCCTTCGATTATCTTGGAACAGACCACCAAAAGAAGCTCTAACAGCGAACATAATTTTGTAAAACAACTATCTAGCCTTGGACAAAACATGATCATGTAGAACTACATATCCCTCTTGCCAAACTAAATGGTCGCATTCCGATTCCAATTTGAAGCTCTTAAGCTTGTCCCTTTAGCAGCCTGCATAATAAAAGAGATTTCTACCATATAACTATTTGCTGATCTAGCACAATTATTCAACAGTAAAGTGTGCTACTGAATAGATTTTGAGGAGGAGCAACAAAAGAACTGTCGCTCTCCAGATACCTCCAGTGATTGGCAGAATAAGAATTTATCGTCAATGCAAAATCACTTCTTCATTGTAAGGTATGCAATGTGTTATGCACCACCAACCAATTAATGAAAGCAAATTTAGGAACATTAGGACTGAACCGGATCAACCTATGCCACAGACCACCATTCCCCTATTCCTCACCAGATTCCCAGCATCATGTTCCTCAAACAAGCCATCCTCAGAGCCAGTATAGACAACTCTATCGGCCACAGCAGATTTTGCAAGATGCTACCACAAACGGCAGCTTGAATTTCCACTAAGTCATCAGAACGAGCTGGAGGGCATCTCCATTCATTATCCATGTTAACATCTCCCACTGCAGCACTAAAACCCAGAGCTGAGTCATAGATGACTCTAGAAGGAAATACATCAGCCAATATGCCAAGACGATGCCACCTGTAATACCAAAGTAAAGTGTTCTGACCATTAACTACAATATTTTTTCACAAAAGGGTTCCAAACACACCTCAACTTCAACAATTTCCTCCAGGCGCAAGTACTATCAACCTTAATGACAACAGTCTATCTCTAAGATATTTTTGTTGGCTGAGTCCAACATAGAAGAAAACTGGGGATAAGATGGAGTAGATGGCATGGAACAGGTCGTGTTAGAATCAGGAACTGAGGACATTGTCAATCCCATTGTTGTGCGAAATTCTTCGTATTTATATACTTCGCCACTGAGATAATTGGTCGAGCTTGAGTCTCCAGCAACAAGTCTCTTTATGTGGGTCGAGGTGGAAGAAGTGGGCTGATTCCTGACAGTTCAGTCTGAGCATTCGCTGTTTTCTGGTTGTGTCCATTATCTTTTGACCACCGGCATCAATGTGAATACTACATGATGAAACATGGAAATATGCATCAAGGAATGAACTTCAACTGCTGCAGGTCTGATGTTTCCCTTATTCAAACAGAGTGTATAGGGTGTCGTTCAACATCGAATCCTCCATAAGATTACAGAAGTCAACATCAGAGATCTCAAAGCTGACATTCAAGAAAATTACTTTTCTCTGTCACAAAGAGACTTTCTTCTATGAGTAGGCGTGTATGCATGCTCCCTTGCTAATGTTTTTAAATGGAAGAAAAGGGTGCAGGCAAAACAAAACGAAATCGGTGTCTAGGGAAGCAACAGAGTGAGTGTGGAAGAAAATAGGAATCTTCATATCATTGTGATGTCAGAAAGTTGTCGCCACCTCCCTCAATTGTAGAAATTTGTGCCTGATTATGTTTAAAAAAAGGCATAGACCAGAGCCTTCATGATCTCAATCTATGTTATCAAAAGCAACTCAAAGAAAGTGGCATACTGTTCTGTACAACCAGTCATATCAGATGAAACTGTCACATGATGGAAGCTCAAAAGCAACTCAAAGTGGAGAATTTTATTAGAAAAAGCACCGTCTCTCTCTCTGGAGTTCTCTAGACCTCTCTCTCTTTACTTCTCCGGATCTCTCTCCACTCCTCCAGACTTTTCTCTCTAGCTTCAGCAGCAATTGTTGACCCAACAGGTTGCAATAAAATAATAAGGAAGAAGACACATTTGGTGTGGGAAGTCGGTGGATGTGCCGACTTTATACCCTATAAATAGGGGTTCTTGCCCCTTGTGCGAGTGTGTGTGTGGTGGTGTGGAATACACGCATGAAGGGGTGTTGTGTAAAGTGTAATGAGTGTAGAGTGTAGGGGGTCTTGTGCAAGAGTGTTGTGTGGTGTGAGGTGTGGTGTGCGGCGTGAGTAAGAGAGATAAGAAGAAAAGAGAGTAGTCCATCTGTGAGGGTGAGAAAGAGAAAGTTGTAGGAGTTAATGTACTCCGAGTATTGTAGGAGCTAATTTGCTCCGAATATTATATGTGATGTGAGAAAATATTGTAATAGTTAAATTTATATTTTGTGAGTTATATTTGTACCACGTTTCCATAAAGTTCAACAAGTTCGCCTGAACGCGAAATCCCAAAAAGACCGTAAAACATTCACCTGGGAGCTAGCTGGGCAAAATCATCTTCAGATTCATCATCCTCGTGATTCACATCCACTGGTGCCAAAACTGGGGGTTTCTGTCACTTACTGCTTCGGTCAGCAGAGTACCTTTGGCAATGCTATCATGTTGACAAAGAGCACGCTGCAAACTATCATAAAATGTCAATGGGGGCATGGCATCTAACCGCAGAAGCTCGAATAATTATATTCGATTGAAGTTCTTACGCCGTGAGATTCACAAGAAGCATGACATACTCTTGACAAGAACGACGCTGATCGACAAGGTCAACAAACGCCTCCCTCCGAATCATGTTTGTGTTGTTAACTCAATAAGAAGCTTTTGTCCCTAGTCTTCCTGTCATCCCTCCGAATCATAATCCCAACAAATGCATAGCCCAGGAATTAGCGATGGGTTTCATATGTGGATGTCTTCAAAATGCAGTCCACCCAATCGATTTGACAGACAATACTTCGGCAGGATCATCACTTACAATTTACTGATGAAACCTTCAGGACAAAACAAAACATGGAAAGTACATTCTGTCCGATCGAAAAACCTTTACTATGTAAATTATGAACACGAATTTGCAACTATTAGCCGTCAGGTGCTTTTTAGTGCTTACTAGTTACACGATACATATACTTTACCAAATTTCCTTTAAAACTTACGGCACATTTGATTATAATATTGACTATCACATTACATCTCTATTTCAGGCTGATGGGATAAGTACACTATCAATGCCAAAAGTTGTGTACGGCGCTCACTTTGGTGCCAAAAGTTTCCGTCGGATCACTTAAGTGCCAAAAATTTTGAAAAACGATCATTTAAGTGCCAACGCCGATGAAATTGGCCGGAAATCCGACGTGGCCTTCTTTTATTAATTTTTGAAACCGACGTGGCTCGTCGGAGAGTTGAGTCAGCATCTAAACACCAAAACGACGCCATTTGGCATCTTTCCCCCAACTTCGAAACCCTAATCCCCAAATTGAGAGAGAGGGAAGGCTCGTCTTCATCTTCTTCTTCCTCGAAGACCCACACCAGCAACGGCTCCAGCACGGCACCAGCAGTAGCACCGGCAGCGCACCAGTAGCGACACCAACAACGCACCAGCAGCAGCAGCGCACCAGCAGCACCTTCGACCCATCTTCTTCCTCCTCCTCCTCCGCCCTTGCCTCCGATTTTTCTTGCAACTTATTGCTTGAGCAACAATTTCAGTCTCTCCTCGCTCACTTGGTCGAGCAACTACAATGGTGGCTGAGTGACGGTGGCTGAGCGACGGCGAACGAACGACGGTGGCCGAGCGGCGGAAACCCTAATTTCAATCCCCATGTGAGCTAAACGGCGTCGTTTCCGTGAAGCCATCCACGTAGGACGGCAAAACGACGTCGTTTTCTTAAGGAGGACCGAAAACGACGTCGTTTAAAGGCCCTATCGATTTTTTTTTTTTTTTAAAAAGCCACGTAATCATTTTGGTCGGAATCTTTCGCTGGTGACACCAAAGTGATCGTTTTTCCTCCGATTTGGCACTTAAGTGATCCGACGGAAACTTTTGGCACCAAAGTGAGCGCCGTACACAAGTTTTAGCACTGATAATGTACTTATCCCCAGACTGATTGCCTATTACATAGCCTTTGCTAGTAGGAACAACTATTACAGCTTATTCATATATTCTTTTACGTTTCAATTCAGGCTAGATAGTCATAGGATGTCAATCCGACATCAACTGACATTGGTTTCGACAAAGTTTGTGAAATTAGATACGCTCAAATCCTAAAATGGCATAACTTTAAAATAAGTAAGCATAACATTTCGACAAAAATATAGAGTTTTATGATGACGCCAAAGCACGCGCCATAATTTAAACGGCAAATTGTCAGCCTTTCATTAGTAGGGCTACAAATTTGGTTTGTGCATGTTAGGACTCTTTAAGTTGAGCCAAATCCAAGGGCCGATGGCGAGAGTCTCCGTCAGGCCTTGACCTCCAGTTGTACGATGTACGAATTGTCAACCTTCCTCTAAACTTATTTCTCTCTACCGGTTCAAACAGAAAATTACTAACTACACTGGACTTAGAGGTGTCAAAATGGGTCATTGACCCATTTCTAGTTAAATGGATCGTTAATGGGTTAAGCCTTATTTCTCAAAACACCCATAATGGGTTTTAAAAATAAAGAGGCCGAGATATATGAGTCTTAAATGGGTCTAACAGCAAATCCATTTAAGACCCATTTATCAACCCATTAAAAATGAACCTATTTACAGAGAGAGACTCTCTCTTCTCTATTTAACTTTACAAAAATATTTTTTTATAAAAACCCAAATTATAATTATTTTTTTCTTTTAATTTTCTTTTCTTTTTTCTTTCTTCTTCCTCCGGTTGCCGGCACGGCGATGGTTGGCGACCGACCGGGCGAGCCTCGAGCTCGCCGGCGTCGGAGTGAGCTCGAGCTCGCCGGATCGGCGAGCTCGAGGCTCGCCGGCGTCGGGCGAGGCTCGAGCCTCACCGAGATCGGGCGAGGGCGAGCTCGAGCTCGCCCGACGCCGCAAGCCTCGAGCTCGCCAGATCGGCAAGGCGGAGGCCTCGCTCGAGCCTCACGGATCCGGCGAGGGGCGAGCTCGAGCTCGCCGGATCTCGGGCGAGCTTGAGGCTCGCTTGTGGCCCGCCAAAGAAGAAGAATAACAAAAAAGAAAAAAATAAAAAGAAAAAAGAAAATTATATCTAAAAAATAAAAAATAATTAATTTAAAAATAATTAAAAATAATTAAAATTCGATTTTTTAAGATAATTATTTTAAAAATTATAAAAATTGTCCATTAAATTTGTGTTGTATAAAACTATTTTAGCAATACCATTTTTTTAACGTATATATAAGAAATAAGATTTTTTAAGTTTAGTTAAATGGGTCGGGTATAGGTCGGGTATGAGTCGGAAAATTTACATTAGACATAAATGGGTCATAAATTGGTTAATGGGTCAATTTGGGTCGGACCATTAATGACCCGACCCAAACCTGACCCGACCCGACCCACCCATTTAACACCTCTAACCGAAATATACACCCCTAGTGCATGACCCATCGAATCTTATGGACCTCAAGTGGGACCTATATGAACCAATGGATATTGGGACAACAACATCGGCTGCACCCGATACTCCCGCTTCCGGAATTAGGATGCTAAAAATGTCTCCCTTTGCCTAAGTTTCTATGTCTGTTGTTGCATTGTGTACTTGGAGATGCTTTTAGATTTATAAAATTGAATGAATGAAAAACACTTTCATCATTCACAAAAATATTTAGATATGAATTGTTGTCAATAATAAAATCATCTTTTATTTGACTAATTATTTGGTTAATTATTTCAAGTAATACAAACGATCATTTTTAGGATAATGTTTTTCAAATCATTCATTTTCTGTGAAATAAAAGTAAACTATATTCAACCATTGGGCAAGTCCCAGTGGTCACTTAGAGGAAGATGGGGGATTCGAATCCCCACCATTTAAGGGAAGTTGAAGTGGGGACGATTAGTTTTAAGTATGAGTTTTAACTCACATACCTTGCAAAGAGAAATTGCAAAAGTTTGAGAGTGAATTGAGAGTTAGAGTATGACTGATTAAAAAGAAAAAAGAAAAAAACCTATATTCATACTAATAGGGCAGTAAGGTATCGCTCACTAAGAATTTCAGAGCCGCTACTATATATGGGAAGCAACGCTAAGAGAGGGGTACTATTTAGTTCATAACAGTTCCTTTTTTAAAAGAAAAAATAAGTAAATGGAATTCGTCTTCAACATGTCACTATTAGGCGGTTATCTGTTCTTGTTAATTTTGTCTCGTGCGAGATATGGCATGCGTTCGATACGCGAATCGGCTAGCATTAGATTCTTGCAGTATAATAATATTGTGATGGTAGCTTAGTTGCTGAGAAATGTACACGGGTATATTAATTATGCGCACAAAAAAATATAATATTGTTAAAGCAAACAATTTGCATGTTTATGCCAACCCATTTGGGTTTGATGCGTAGTTTGAGCAGCAACGGAGATTAATCTTTTATACATATCTTCTGATTAAGGTCGAATCGTCACTGCAAAATTTCAATTCCAGGTCAAACACATGTCCGACTCACAAAGCTAATTATATCTTAATCTCCGACTCACCGGAGGGGGTTCTCCTCACATACCATTTGTGATGACTCGACCGGGTCTTGAGAAAGGATGGATCGCATGGGTGCCTGCCTGAATGCGCCCGCCAAGTTCTTTTCCTGAGGTTCAGGATATTTACGATTTTGCCCCCAGCAAATTTTTTCAGAGAAGTACAAACAGAAGCAATCGCTGCAAATTTTCGTTTTGATTTCCTTCTTCGCCCCCACACGTCACGTAGGAGGGATCCCAACAGAGAAGAGAATACATAAAAGCTATGGAATGGAAAGAGACCCTGCTCCGCAAACGCCAAACGGAACTCTCTGTTCTAACAATAATAATAATATCTCACATTGATCAACCTCCCTCTCCCTCTTCCCTCAATAAAAGAGAGACCGCATCTCACTCACTTGTCTCGCGAGGTAGGAATTCGATCCGGGCGACGTAACCGGGCCCATCTTTCATTTTACGTGCTGCCTCTCCATATGTCGTTTCCTCTACGGGACCCAGGCCATTCAGCTCCAAAGTGACCCGGGCGGCTGGGTCCCACTCGAACTCCTCCCACCAGCCTATGTTCCCTTGGATTGAGAAGCTTCCCCTCGCGCTGTTCGAGTCCAACGGTAACTTTCTGAGACCAGGACACTCGACTATCATGAATTCCACCCCTTGAGGGAAAAGTAGAGCGTGGTCGCAAATGCTCCTTAGTTTTGGAAGACCGAAGAGATCTAGGGATTTGAGACGTGAGAATAGTCTTGAAGTAGCTAATTTCTCTCTTGAAATTCCATCCCCGATTATTTTCTCCATCAAATCGCAGCTCCAGACTGTCAAACTTTGGAGTTTCGGAGCATGCACAAGCCAAGACAAGTCCAAAAATCCACATTCGCAGACAAAAACCTCAACGAGGCCGGGGAAGCAATAGCAGTTGGGCGCTCGTCCTATCCCTTGATTAATCTCCATCTTCACAAGCCTAAGGCAACCGGCTAAATGAAGCACCTCTAAATGCGAGAAATTGCTGCTCCCTTTTAATGAGTGACTTATTGGGATGTGGGTCAAGCCCTCGCAATTCTCGATAGCTACTCTCCTTATGCATTTTTGAAAGGATTGGAATATTTTTAGGGTAGAGGAAGATTGGCACACCTTGATAGATAAATCGATGAGACCTTGCATGCGCCCTAGTTCCTCCACCATCTCTTCTTCCTTATATAGATTCGATGCCCACATGCTAAACACATTCAACGGTAAGCTTGCGATTGCCCCTATCGAAATTAGGATGTGCTTCTTCATACGGTCTAGTAGCAACAACTGTAAACGAGTCAAGTTCCTGGTTTCCTTGGGCAACTCTTTGATACCAGTGCATGACAAGTTCAAGTACCGTAGGCTAATCAGATTGCAAATCTCTTCGGGGAATGAGTCGATATTATTATTGTCGGACAGGTCAAGGACTGTTAAACAAGCCGTCATCGACTCAAAAAATCCTCTTGGCACTTCCATCATATTTGTCTTCCTTACAATCAACGTTTTGAGCTGGAAACACCTGGGCAGTGCTTGGTCGATATTCCGAATCCATTCTCCCCATAGAGACACTTTCTCTGCCTCCCCCCGTTTGGAGATCATCTCTATAGAATTGTCCTCCTCCCTCTCTATCACTATTAACTTGTTCTCCCTTTGCCCATGGTCACGAGCGATCCAGATCGCCATGTCGCGGATGACGTCATGCATCTTTACACATTGTCTTTGATAATCATCAAGCACACTTTCCAATAGACAAAGCCTCTTTAAATATCCCAAGACATACTCTCCCTCTTCTCGCATACGGTATATATTATTGGTGTCTCCTAGCAAGCCCTCTCCAATCCAGAGTTCAATAAGCTCGTTCTTTATTATGGGGTAATCCTCGGGGAAGAGACAACAGTGAAGGAAGCATTGTTGGGTAGAACCTTCTAAGCTATTATAACTGAACTCTAATATGTGGTACACTTTTTCCACCATACCTGGCAGCTCGTGCGGTTTGTTCCTAAGTGTTGTCAGCGCATGCTTCCACTCATGAGGATTAGCTATGCCGGCCATGGCTCGCCCAACAGTAATAAGGGCTAGTGGCAACCCTTCGCACTCTTCGGCAATGTCATTGGCGAGCACTGGAATATCTGGATGAGAATCTATAGTCGATTTGCCAACGTTGTTCTCAAATAATTCCACGGCTTCTTTGGGCGTCAAACATTGTACTTTGAAGGTCTTGTCCGCTACCATTTGCTTACATACTTGCTTTGACCGAGTTGTGAATACAACTTTGGATCCATTCTCGGGACTAGGATGAGGAACTCCAATTTCTAAAAGGTCCAACCTCCCCCATAGATCATCAATCAACAATACAAACTTCTTCTTATTCAAATCTTCACACAGATGATGGACCCTATCATCCCATGACCATCCTTTCCAGAGCTCATCTTTAATGCCCAACCTTTTCCTTATGGTGTCTTGAATTCTATCTTTGTTCACTTGCCTAGACACCACCACCCAAATAACAACATCTAATCCAAGATTTGCGCGAGAAAGCTCCATGTTGATCCTTTTCATGAGAGTGGTCTTTCCCACACCACCTATTCCGTATAAACCAATCATTCCTACTTGTTCTTCGTCTACAAGATATTTCCACACTTCCTTAAAGGAACTATCAAGCCCCACTGTCTTGTCCATAGGCATCCTGAGCACTCGAGGGGGAGGCAATGGTGTCGTCACAATGTTGAATTCTCCTTCCTTGGGTTGGAGCTCTCTCGCTTCATTGAGCATTTGATTAACTCTTTTCCCCAATTTATAACTGGACCAACAGTTCGGTGGAAGACAACGATTGAGACATTTGATTTTGTCACATTCCCTGGCTTCCCGAAGAACTTCATCTGCTCGATCAACAAACTCTTGTACTTTTCCTAACCAATTTGCCACTTGTTTCGTGCGCACTGCACATTCTTCTTTTTCTTCATGTACCACCCTTGCCTTCACATCGTAGCTCACGCCCTCCAGGTGTTTAGTTGTTTTACTCAAAGAGTCGACATTATCTTTAAGATGATAAATGTAGCCCAAAGGTTTGCTGGCAAAGCGCCACAACTCTTTGACGAGTTCTAAAAGAGGATTTGCGAAATCCATAGATTCTTTCCAAGATGAGAGCTTGAAAAATTGAGTATTTAGATGGTAGGAAAGTGACGGATGGGTAGTGTTCGATAAGCCCTTCTATATTTATCTCACTTGTTTTGGCCAGCAAATGAAGGAAAGAATATCGCGACCTTTTCTTTACTCCAAAAAGAAGAGAAATAGAACGATAGTTCTTCTTCTTTCTTCGTTGAGGTCGAGCCGCAAAGAATCTTTCTGTTCAGAAATGAAATACAAAATCGTTTAAGCCAAGAAAAAGGGAAGGAATCATGACAAGTCTCATTTAGAAGCACCTATGGAGCCTTGCGGTTTAGTGTCTGAGACAAAGAATACATGATTGCTTAGTATGGACCAAGGCAGAGAATATCAGTGACCTATGTTTCTTCCATAGAAGGCAATGCTCGCATTCTTCTTCCTGCTTTTATCTACGGACTGCGTGAAATGTGATCATTGATGTCCAGAAGCAAAGAATCTCTATTTTTTGGATAGAAGCAAAGAATTATTCAATTCCTTTTTAAAATGCAAAATAATGTAACTAATTAGTCAACCTTTTAGAAGCTCTCTAGTGGAAATTTCACCAATGTAATTAGCTGTTTATTTAGTTTTCATAATTCGACAATTCGGGGAACTAACTAAGCGATCCATGAAAAGCCTTCTCTAATACTTATGAGAATTAAAGTTTGTTTATTATTTATTTTTTGCTTTTTAAAAATCTGACGGCCTACCCGAGTTCACTTTTATTAATGTGAAATGCTTGAAACCTTTGAAAGAGATCTTATATTAATATATAGATTTCCGTGTATAATTTTTTTCCAGAGTTTCTGAATCTTAAATAGCATCTTAACTTATAATGAGAAAATTAAACAAATACTACTTTTGCCTTTTCAGAAGTCCACCTGCCATCTACGGATATTTCGATTTGCAGGATTGATGCTACCCAATTTGCAAGTCACAACTCACTTCAAATGTACATATCATTATGCAGACATCAATTATATAATTCAAAATTGTCATGGATGGTAAGGGATCATCATAGTTCCCTATGAACAGAACTATTGTCCAAACTAAATCTCTCTACAAAGTTTACTCTCAAGATAAATCTCTCGCGGAACTATTTTCCATGCTGGGCTCTAACCCCAAACCGTTCTTAAAATTGCCTAGGCTCCCTCTTCATACTAGTCACTTTTACTTCCCTCTTAGAATTACTGAAATAATGTCTAACATTTCTCACAATCGTTATCGTCTTACAATTAATCTCTCATATAAATGATTAACATCTAAACGTAAGTTGCATGCAATCAACAACTAAGTTTTTTTTTTTTTTTTATTCACTTGTTACTCCATAAATTCAATGTCTCCTGGATTTTAAAATGAAAATATTGATAAAAACATTTTAAAATCACATTTTAAACATATGTATAGCTTTTGGTGAATATAATTAGGAAAGTAACGTCACATAAATCCATTTAACTTTACAGCTAAATTAAATTAAAATCCGAATTAGTTCACGATTTGAAGTGTGGAATTGCTTCCTCGTTACATTAAAATTTGCAAACTGACAAGAACAACGAATTTTCAAAATATTATTTCTTTATTAAGTTTAGATTTGCAAATAGAAAGAGCAAAATATATTGAAAATAAGCTAATATTAATTCATATTATTGCTGGTTCAAGAAGGATTTTTGAAAGTTAAAAAAGTAATATCTTATTGATAAAATAGACTTGTCATAATTTGCAGTATGATGATTTTTTTATACAGGAGTTAATAATGAATATTGATCAAGAAAGAAGGTATCAACGAAGACAACAATAAGCCTTTATTGATGATAACTAACTAATGTTTATGCCAGGTCCCTAAGCCATTTATTCGTTTATTGTTCTATAGCTTTGTTTGCTTGCCAAGGTTTATTTGCTGACCAAGTCTCATTCGATTTTTAAATTTATCAACCCTTAAGGAGAGTTTTAATGCTTCAATGGGTAAACGCTTGTCCCTCTCTAAGTAGGTTTGGTTGGGTTTGATTTGTTGAAAAAGAAAACTTGCACCAGAACGTCTAACCCTATCAAGATACTTCAGTTATTATGCAGGATCCTAAGTAATTTTGTATAATTATGAACAAATCGCTGCACATATGTAGAGTCATCGGACCATAAATTGCTGCAAATAACCTAATCAATAACTGTTAAATCGCACATCCTTAGTAAATCAGTAAGTTGCTGTTGTGATTCATTCCTATAATAGACAGCTACTTTCATGAAGCTTTCTAGTATATGTTTGACGTTATAGATTGAGTTCAATTTTACTCTATATCTAGGATAGTCTTAATTTGTAATATGATTAGCAAACTTTCTCCAAATAAATAACAGAAGTAGCCAGGGATAACTCGGAAAAAATGTTAGATGTATTAGATTATTTACCGCCATCTGTTTATCTAATCAAATACCATTATTTACCACAAGAAATGAAACAATAGTAATCCATCAAAAGTTATTACCGACTAGTTGAAAGATATATAATTACTAAAACATTAGTGAATTACTAAATTTAATTAGAAATTCACTTACCTCGAGGTTTGCACGTTAATACAATTACTTATAAAAGTACGAAAAATTCATTAACCGAATTAAAGGGCAGGTGACAAGGGTCCGAGCTAAGTACTTGGCCCGAAAGACCTTGCTTGACGCCCCTCGTGATTTAATAAATATAATACTCCCTTAATAAAATAATCGGTCTTAGATGGCACGAGCGAGACAAGCCCAAGAAAGAAATGTTTGCTTAGTTCAACCGAATTTGTGTTTTTGGCTTATTGGGGTTGGACGACGTAAAAATTTATAATATGAACCAGGATGATTAACTAATCCGTCTCTAATGAGAACTTACTACCAGAGTGCAAAAGCTAATTAACTCCAAATAACGGGATAGTTATTAAAATACTCGTTAGGTTCCCAAGTCTACTAGACATTTACCAACCTTAGACATTAATAAACGTAAAACGCTATTTACTACAAGAAATGAAAACTTACCAATATATCAAAAATATTAATTATTGGAAAGCAATACAATAGCTACTTATGCATTTTGTGCCTTTAAGACTATAAAGTGGGTACGGGCGGACATAGAGATCTACTTAACATTAGTAAATTTTGCAAGAGGTGGGTGACGATTGACAAAATGATATTTAATTTTAGGTTGATGTACTCATTGTGGGCGATAAGTTCTCAATCCACATAACAAGTGTAGTTTATCAATTGTACGTACAGTGACTTTGCATATTAAACTTAGGGCCAACTAAAGGTTATATTGGCCATGATAAATAGGTTCAAGATTCATATTCATCAATATATGTATAAAGATGTACAACGTTATGAAAGATAAGTTCCTAAAAGAGGTGGACAAATTAAGTTCCTTGATTATTTGTTGAAGACTAAACCAAGATCGACCAAGGCTTTAATTAGTAAAAGATAAAACTCGATCTCATGTCAGAAACGCAAAAAAAGGATCCAATTTTTGCAGTACAATGAAAATGGCGACATTGACTCAATTTTCTTTAAAATGATTTTTCATGGGTTTAAGGATGTTCGAATTTTTAATCTTGCTCTGCTTGCTAAGCTGGTATGGAGGCTCTTTCATGACTGACGCTTTGTGGGTCAAGCTTATTAAAGGTCTAGATTTGCCACATTGTGACTTTCTTGAGGCTGTGAAAGGTACTAAGGCCTCTTGGGGACGGAGTAGTATCTTGGAAGTAAGGCAGATTACATACGAGGGACAATACGGCAAGGCAGATTACATATGAGGGACAATACGACAAGTAACTTCCAGAGAGTTAAGGTGTGAAAGGATAGATGGGGGATAACGACGGAGGAAATCAAGCTTCTATTGGCTAGTAATTTGATGATAATGATTTGAGATGCCAGTATGTGAGGCCTAGCTAAGGGTAGGTTGCAGCAAAAGATAAGGATGCCATCAACAACTCAACCATGGTGACATGGGCAGTGAAGAAAAATTTATGTGGCCTTTTGACAGAAAAGGACAGTTCGACAGCAATATCTGTTTTTATTTTTGTGTTACTCTATATTTGACGAAGGAAGGTCCATCTATCTCAAAGGTGGTGGAGAGCAGTGTGTGGAAATGGATTTGGCCTTCACATTGTCCTCCAAAAATGATAATGCACTTAGGGAAACTACACTGTTAATGCCTTGGCATCCTATAGCAACCTTTTCAAGAGGAGGATCAGAAATGATGCTAGTTGTGTGTTTTGTGGAGTGGAGGAGACTCTGGAACATATTACTCTGTTATGCCAATGGCCTGAATGCATCTGGTTTGCTATATCGAATCTGAAAATTAGGAGTAAGTATCGAGTATCGATCCATGGTTTAATAGAATATGTCAGGATATGGAGGAGAGGAAGCGGCTATTTCCAGGATCATTGCTTTTGTATGTCGATATCTGTGGAAGGATCCTGTTAAGGTGCTTAAACAGCTGCAGCAAGCTTTAATTGAGTATGTTCACTTGAAGAGGCAAATGCAGTTGGACAACCCTGATCAGAGGAAGAGTGAGAAGGAAGATACCAAAGATATTGATTGGAAAAGACCTCCACAAGGAGTCATCAAAATTAATGGTTATTTCAGCTTTTTACTAAAGGATAACAAGGCGGCTGTGGGAGTTCTTGGTCGAGATTATTCAGGTGTTATAGCTGGTGGTAGAGTGTAACTGGTTGCTGCTTCCGATATGAGCTTTAGCATTGAAGGAAGGAGTTCTTTTAGCCAAAGAAAAGCATTGGGAGCAGATCATCTTTGACACTGATTCAGAAGTTGTCTTTAAAGATGTTTCTATACCAAACCAGTTCATGAGATCGAATTGTGAACCTGTGGTGCAAGATACAGGAGATGCTTTGAAGCAACACAACAGCTTTACTCAGTCTTTGATTCTTAGGAGTGCTAATTAATGTAACAAGGGGATGTGTCCTAGTGATTGGAATTGTCACTCCCAATCTATTTAAGTTGACTCACTTTTGTATGATTTCAGAACTTCAGCCTCCACGATTTTGAGGTTGCCGTTGTACCTTTGACACTTTGCCGAATACGTCCAATTACTTTGGCCAAAAGCAAAAGGAGAAAATAGGCCGAATTTGAAATTCTTTATTATTCTCTCATTTTGCGTTAGATCAACTTTTTTAAAGCTTAAAATCTAGGAGTCAAAATTTTATGTTTTTCAACTTAATTAATGGTAAGTGAATTAAAACTTTTGGTAATAGATGCATTCAAACACAAATGTGAATGTTAGATTATCTTCACTAAGATGCTCATAGAGAGTTTTGGTGCACTTATCCTTTAATTTTTTGTTAGCTTAATCACCAAAGTTTTATGATAGTTGAGTCAAAATTTCATGTATTTTGAACATCATCCTCATATTGGTCTTAATTCAAACTATGGAGAGAAAATTGAAATCTCACTTTTTTTTTGGGGGGGGGGGGGGGGGGGGGGGGGCGGGGGGTGGTGGGGAGTTGGTTTTTATTCAATCCAAACTTAATTCCTTGTTCATGTCTACTGAATCCAAATTTAATTCCTTGTTCATGTCTACTGAGTTTTCAACTTGAAGCAAACATTCGGTCATGATTCCATTTTAGATAGCACTAACCAGTAACCACTAAGCTCCAGGAACTGCATTTACTTGGGAATACCAATGCCGATAACAAATCATGGAGGTGCGAAAGCCACGACTCAGCAATTCTCAGAACTTACCATGTTCCAAGATATGATTTATAAAAACCAGTTACATCAGAGAGAATTTAGATGCCTCACCTCTACAGCCGTCAGATGAATCAATCACTCCAAGTCAAGATGACCAGCTTGATTTATGCGGCGATGAAGAGGACCTTGTTGTTGCAAAATCGACCAGAACTTTGAAGAGTATATCCTCTTGTTTCACTTGTTTGTCCGTAGCAGGTGAATCAAGAGAGTGCTTCTGCGTCTGGCCGACCAAACTGTCATGCGAGGAACTGGTCTCAAAACAGGAATTAGAGGTATTGCCCGATTCCCCGAAAAGACGAACTGTTGCTCAGTAACTTGTTCTCTCTGGTTATATGGAATTGAACTAGAAAATAATGCATCCAGAGGAAAGAATAAGAGTGAAAAAATCGACTATTTAGATGGCTGGAAAGGGAGCGAATGAGTGGAGTTCGATGAGCTCTGCTCTATTTATCCCCATCATTTCAGCTAGCAGACAAAGGAAAGAATATCGGAACCTTTACTTTACTTCAAGAAGAGAAATTGAACTACTTTTCTTCTTCTTGTTTCTCGTCGGGTTCGAGCCACGAAGAATCTTACCATTCATAAATGCAATCCACAAAAGTTTGAGCCAAGAAAAAAAGGAAGGTATCATCACTATCTCATTTAAAAGCACCTTGAGGAGTATGAACCAAAGCAAAGAATATCAGTGACCTATTTTTTCTTCAATATGGGGCATTGCTCATGTTCTTCTTCCTGCTTATGTCTATGGACTGCATGAAATGATCAATGGTGTCCAGAAGCAAAGAATCACCATTTTTCGGATAGAAGTAAAGAATTATCCGATTCCTTTTTAAGATGCAAAATAATGTAGTTAGCCTGAAAGTCATTGCTCGATGCCCCTTGTGATTTAATAAATATAATAATCTCTTAATATAATAATCGGTGTTAGATGGCATGAGGGAGATGAACCCAAGAAGGAAATCGTTTGCTTAGGTCAACCAAATTTGTGTTTTAGGTTTATTGGGCTTGGAGGAAGTGAAAATTTGTAACTTTATGGAGCACCATGATTCCTTTATAATTTACAAATCTGTCTCAGACATTTACTAAGATCGACTTCAATAACTAAATCCCCTTTACTTCAAGAAATGAGAACTTACTCCTACACCTCAAAAGCTAATTAACTCAAAATAATACGATAGTTATTAATATATTTTATTAGTTGTCGAGTCTACTAGACATTTACCACTCATAAGCATTCGCTATTTATCATGAGAAATGAAAACTTACCAATCTATCGAAAATATTACTTATTGGTTAGCAAATCATAGCTACTTGTACATTTTATGCCTTTAAAACTATAAGGTGGATATGGGCGGACATAGAGATCAGCAGGTCATTAGTATACTCTCGAGAGGTTGGTAAAGATTGACATCATGGAAGTAAATTTTAGATTGATGTACTCGCTGTGGGCGATGAGTTCTCAATCCACACAATAAGTGCAGTTTATCAATTTTATGTATAGTGACTTTGCATATTAAACTTTGATAAAGGTCACATGGGCCATGATAAATTAGTTTGAGATTCATATCCCTCGATATATATATAAAAAAATGTACAATGTAATGAAAGATTAGTTCCTTATAAACCGTGGACAGATTAGGATGCAAATTCTTTCATGTCTTGTTTTAATCCAAAAAATTAATTCCTTGTTCATGTCTACTAAGTTCAATTGAAACTAAATGATAAATGATTTGGTCATGATTCTTCACTAGATAAGAATAACCACCAAGCTCTAGGAACTTGAAGACCGCATCACTTGGCAACGCCGGCGCGGATAACAAATCAGGGAACCATCACTCCCGAGTCAAAGATGACGGGCTTGATTTTTCTTCAGTGCCCGGTCGTAAACCCAACCCCCCCCCCCCCCTCATCGCAACACCATTGCACAAAAGAACTCATATTCATCCAGATAGAACGCAAGCAAAGTTGATCATAAAACCTCACATTAACAGCTCTTCTTTTCATGCTAGCTGCCTTACTTTCTACCCACATTATAACATCTCCAAGCAAAATCCATCCTTCTCTAAATTTCAAAACAGAACGGGGAACAAGAAGATAGAAACGGATCCCTGTTGAGCGCCTTGAGATAGGAGGATCGCGAAACATGGGTTGCTCGTTGCAGACAAAAGATTTATATCACTAGAAAGGAATGGTCTGAACGATCCACAACCATCGTTGACATGAATGACGATGAGGAAAACATGAAAATGGGCACAATGACGATACTCTCATTCAGCAAACGTGGACAAGCACATATCACGTCTTTCCCATCATAAGTTTTAGGAGGAGAATATGAGGCCATTCTGATATAAATGGAAGAGCTTACTACAGAAGAAAATATGCCTCGATCAAACTCTGCTACAAAATCTAAAACGTTACCTAACAAACACAACAATGCCGCCGCTGACAATGACCGACGAAACCGCAATCTAAATCACTAAAAGTGGTCACTTATGCAGAGCACAACAACAATTCTCAGCCCCTATGTCTACAGCAAGACAAGGAGGCTGGACAGTTCCATCTCTGTACCAAGTTGACCGCTTCTCAATCAATTCATTCACGAAACCGTCCAATTTCTCAATACTAACACTCGGCATCACCACAACGTGAGCGATATTTCCCTCACAAGCCAGTTGCCATCTGCGCACGAACTCTTCTTCTGACGGCCGTTCAAATACAACCGTGCTGCTAAGCTCATTTAACATGGCACTTATCCCTGCCTCACGAAGACGACCCTTCAGGTAGTGGGCATTTCTAAGGCACTTCTGTACTTCCTTCTGAAACCCTTTGTAACCTTTACGATTGAGTGTGTACCAAAGGAAAATAGGAGCGTGGCCATTCCTGCTACCCATGATCGTTGCATCCCTGGAAGCAAGGTATTCAACATTCCTCGAGAGAGCATTTATATGATCCATCCTTGTTATTTGAACACCACAAGGCATTGGACATCCCACAAACTTGTGGCCTGAAACACTTACGCTTCCAATGGGCTTCTTGAAAGAAACCTTTGGTGCCTGTTCAAAAAAATAAATGACAATGTTAGGGGAATACGTACAAGGAAAAGAAAGCTCTATATGCATGAATAGCCAAACCTAGCTGAAAACAAGAAGAAAGCAATCCATTCATACAACTCATTGCAAAACAAACAATTAATTTGAAATAATGAAATCTCCATAAACACCAGGTATTTAGATAACTTACAACTTGGACCGATATAAATCTCTGGAAAAGAAAGCTAAACTACACAAACACAATATATATCGAGAGAGAGAGAGAGAGAGAGAGAGAGAGAACATGAAAATCTCTTTTCGACACAATACAATTTCCCTCCCTATCTAAAGAGAGTAAAACAACTCTTATCCTTCCTTTTACCAAAAAAAAAAAAACAACTCTTATCCTTCCAGTCTTCTTCAAAAATAGTAACATGAATATCAAATCACCTACCCGTTTGACAAAAGGCATCATGAGTCCAAATAAAGCTCCATCACAATGTATGTAGAATCTATCATGTGTAAACCCACTTTCTTCGAGAGTTTTTATAATGAGATCAAGGTCATCTACAGCTCCTTTAACAGTTGTTCCTTCAAAAGAAAATAAATCATTTAGCTAAAACTTCATGATTTGCACGTTTACAACATACACTCTATATAAACAGAATGCATGAGCCTTACATGCGGAGATAAGAGGAGAATATAGATACCTATATTAGCATTGATGATAGCAGGCTTATCCTTGTTAGCAAGTAGTTTGTCTTTAAAATCCGCGCAGTCAATTTCCCCAGAAACCAGAGTTGCTACTTTAACGCATTCCATTCTATACATACGTGCTGCCTTAAAAACAGAATAATGCGACTCCCGTGATGCATATAGAATTCCATCAGGAAAAACTTCCCTCCTGCACATTCAAGGTTGCCATCATTTCGGTCTTCTCGTCAAGTTTGCTTTATGTACACAGCATGAATAATGCAGTAAATTTCTGTCATTTACTTACCCCACTAAGATCCCATGAAGATTGCCTTCAGTCCCGCAGTTTGTAATATAACCCCAGTAATCACTTTTCTCAATTTCCCACAGACGAGCAAACCAATCCAGCACACCAACTTCAAACTGTCTTGAGTGCACTCCATAGTTGCTCTCAATAAATGGATCCCCGAGGTTATTGATTGAGAAGTGCTGCAACTGTGCCAACGCCCCATAATCGAAGTCCAGATTGTAAGGATAGCCTGCGCCAGACATTAAACTGCCAGTTAGAACTGCGCAAAGTTCACACTCATACATAAGTTCTGTCTCCAAACAATGCATATAGTTAATAAAGTGTAGAATTCCGGAGCAACAAAGTGTCCATATTCCAACAGATGCAGAGTACATGAGTGCAAACATGATGAGAATGTTCACTAGCTACAGTGAAATTATTTTCCTGAAACATCAGAGAACTTCCAGATATTGAGTCAGTTTCCACTGTTAGCCATCCAAATTAGATGGACAATTGAAGGCAAGAATTATGTCTTTGTACCCCACAGCTGCATCTGAGGCTAGCCAAAGACATGGAATTGACGACAACTTACAGCCGACAGTAAGTAAACAACTAGCAAGGAAAACATCACCCCCAAAACAAGCATAAGAAACAAATTCTGCTATATAAATATAGACAAGACAAAATGTTCGCCCCGCAAATTGTGGCTGGTAAAGATACACTGATCCACCAAATCAACCCCCCGTTTGAAAGATCAAGCGCCAACAATTCCAGCGATAACCAACACAACCAAACAGCAATTTTTGGGCAGACCGATTAAATCAAAAGAAATGGGGGAAAAGCAGCAAAGTTTCCTGAAATGGATCGATCGTCAGTGACCGTCGGAAGTCCACCGTAGCCACAGACAAAAGAAACCGGGCAAATCCAAGAGCAAAAGCGCCAGATCAGAAGAGAGAAGCCAAAGAGATTTTACCCAAATGCTGCTTGGTCCTCTCCACCAGCGTCTTCCGGTAACGCGCCAGGACGCCGGCCATGTAGGCGTCCTTGTCACCGGTGAACTCGTCGTTGGCGTCGGGCTCCTCGATGGCCAGGCACGTGGTGTGCACGTTCCTCCCCAGCACGATCTCCCTCTTCCCGCCGTCGCCGGCGGCGGCGGCGGAGGCGGCCTTCCCTCCTCCGACCCCATTCCCGTTCAGCTCGGCCACCGCCGCCGGCAGGGGCTCGGGCGCCACCGCCGCCGGGTCGAACGCCTCCGCCAAGACCTTCGCGCCGCCGTTCATCATCTCCACCTCGAGGCCCTGAATGTAACCCAAAAATGAGAGGCCAGAAAAGGGAGAACTCGCTCAAAGACATTCATGCAGCACAGAAGAGAGAGAGAGAGAGAGAGAGACCTGAAACGCGAGCGGCGGGATCGCTGCAACAGCTTGAAGAGAGAGAAAGAGAGAGAGAGAGAGAGAAGGAGATGGAGAACTGAGATCGCTCCCGCATTTATAGCCTTTATAGGCATGAATGTCTTTTCATCGGCAAGCCCTTCGAGTTTCGCTTATTTATTTTTTCGCCCCCCCTCCTTATTATTATTTCTTTTTTGTCTCGTTTCGTTGGGCAGTCGCCGGCCGCCAAGCGCGACCGTTTAACTTTCGCGCGACCGTTTAACTTTCGCAGCAGCTGCCTCGTGATAGCTCGCGCGTACGGTTCCACGCGTTTTAGAAACAGTCGAGTTGAATTTTGATTTTCTTTTTTTTTTTTTTTTTTGGAGAGGTCGCTTTTATATTTTCGATTGACATGAAGCTTTACCAATGTAGGGATTGGAAAAACCTCACGTGTGCGTGAATTTTCTAGACAGTTCGAAGTTTTGTGATTCGATCGAGAAGAGAATGCGCATCGAAAGGCATTCTAAGGTTTAGGTATGCTTAAAAGGGAGATGGAGTTGTGTTAAGTTTGACTCGGGCTAGTTGCCTAAATGAAGACAATTTTTTTGAAATATAGAGTACCAAATTTTTTTATGATTTAAATTACCGTCACATTTTGGAGCCTAATATTCTAATTTTTTATATAATTTATGGGCACGAACATAAAGAGTAGGCTACTTGAAGATCCACAAAACATCAAACTAGCATCTAGGGGTGTCGGAACCAAATCAAACAGAACTTTCTTGCATTTTTTTTGTTCAGTTTGGATTTTGATAATGAAAAAGAAATTTGATTTGGATAGTTTCGGTTTGGTACCGAATGGAACTAAAAGTTGCCCCTCTTATTAATATTACAATTTTCTAGAAGTGATTGATTCTTGGGCGATCCTATAGAACCAGTCACTTACTTCGTTTATTGTGGCCTTTGATGTTTCTTTCTCTTTTTCCTTTCTTCCCAGGCAAGCCCCTCTCTTAATGTTACATTTTACTATCGGTGATGCCGGATCGACCGGTCTTGTCCGGTTCCCGAACGGTTCAATAGGACCAGTCGCTTGCTCTATTTAAAATACGAACTGCGAATTAAAGCTCTACCTCGAGCGGGACGTTTCCGACCTTGCCTCAGTCCAACCCCCACCGCTCTTCGCCACGCACTCGTCTTATCGATCGCTCCAACAGCCATCGAGGGATTCCAAGTGCGACCTGGTGTGCTTGTGCAGGAACCCAAGTACACCTTCATCTCGCTCCGTCACTCGACGAATTCTTCTGCGACGTGACCTTGTTCGAGCCTCACGAGGACCACGCGCTGGGGTACCGCAATGCGAGCTTGGAGACACCCGAGAAGCTCGTGACGAGCAAAAACCAGAAAATGGCTCAGAGAAATGGAATTTTCACCTAAACTGCGAATGACAAAGCTCGAAAAAGGAGAAGGATAGAGAGACAAGAGTGACTGGGAACAAATGAAGAGGGACTGCATTTGTGAGCTATAAGGACGAGCGAGATGGACGGGAAAGAGGCGAGAGGGAAAGGCGGGAGAAGCAGAGAGGGGACTTTTTTCTTTTTCTTTTTTTCTTGGGGTCAAAAAGCAGAGGGGAATTTGGAAAGAGAGGGAAAAGACTAAAGTGAAGAGCATTATTTTATTTTTTTAAAGTCTTAAGATATATTTAAAAAATAAAAATAATAATCGGTACTGGTTGGACAATTCTACTCCCGAAATCGGAAGTTGGACTGAAAATCACCCACCAATTTTGTTTTTATAGAATTAAACCGGTCCTCCTAAAAACCGCCCAAAAAACTGATTGATCGGGTTCCCAATTTGGATAGTTCGCATTGCTCATCATTGCAATTTATACAAACCCTCTTTTTTTGCTAAACCTCTTGTTAATATCCCAAAAAAGCAAATGGAAAAATCGAACAGAATCAAGTTTTAAATACAAGTCACAAATTTGGTTTAAGGCTAACCAGTTCGCCCGCATGGTTGACGTCGCTACCAGCATCACAAAGCGGTTAATATTTTACTTTGATATTTATGTTTTTTTTTTTTTTTTGGTGGGGCTGTTTGGAAATCAAGTAGCCTTGCAGCTAAGCCCCCTTGGCAAATCCATACAAAAACAAATAAATCCTCCCCACTATTCAAATTGGACACCGTCGTAGGCGGTCGCAAGATGTTGATGGTGAATGCGACCTGGACGGAAAATTCTCGTGTCTGACCGAACGCGAAAGCCCCACTTCGAGTCCTGGACTCGCGATGTTTCTCCGAGGTCGGACCTACCTCGCTCAAGAAATTTTCTCCTTCGAAGGGAGCAAAGGCAAACGTGAAATTAGATTCTGGCCGGCTAGATATTTTCTTGCTCCCATCGGCTATACGCTGCCGTACGAGGAAAAAAAATCGCCATTCAAACTGATGACCCCAATGATCTAATGTCACGCTAAAATCATACAAGGGCCCCTTCTATATCACATAATTCATGTACTATCTTTTGTAATTCACTATTCTTGAGTACGGATTATGATACTTAACATTTTAATTTATTCGATATAATTCTGAACTTTCAATATATATCAACTTAATTTTTAGATTATATGAAAATATTTAATACTGTCATTTAATTAATTCAAGTTCAAAAATAATATTGAAATATATTTATATAATGCATGGATTAAATGGAACCTATACCAAAAATTTAAATATTATATTGAATAATTTATAAATTCAGAAGTTATATTATATATTACGATAATGGTTATAAATCAAATTGAATAAGTTAAAAGTTTTGGATTAATATTTAAGAATCATTTGAGTCGATTTTTTTGTAGAAATGTTAGAACGCTTGACGCAAAGCGCTTTTGTCGCGTCATCTGTCAGATACTCCGAATTCCGTGCAAACGTGGGGAAAGAAAAACGAATGGAAACGAGGCCGCCACGTGAAACGACCTCGTTTTGGAACTACACGACACCGCGGGAATCGAGAATCCGACGGCCCTCATCCGGACAGCTCAGCGTGGGGGCGGGGGTTGTCGGCAGGGATCGATTACACATTTAAGAGGATCAGATTCCGGTGGGCCCCGCGCTCGTGGGGAATTCTGATTTTTGCTCGACCCGGGAATCTCATCAATCCGGTGGACCCCACCGCGATGACGTGGAGCCACCTCGCTCATTCTTTTTTTGGCCCTATCTTCCGCCTTTCTCGGCTCCTTCACGTTTCTCTTCAGACTATTATATCTCCTATTTGTTTTTCCTTCTTGGATAAGGCAAAAAATAATTGAGACTAGCACCGATTACTTCATTTTTGGTTTCCAAAAAAAAAAAAAAAATTCTGAAATTGATTATCTAATATGTTAAAAAACAAAATTAGAGTATTTAATTCGAGTATAGTCGTTCAAAAAGAACAACGCGAGTTTGACGGCGCCCAAATATTTCACTAAAAGAATTAAATGTAGATTAAAAAGAAAGACACGGCTTCGTGATTATTATCATGATTATGCTTTGCGGTCTAGTCATTTTCAATAATTGAAGTTCCATTATGGATGTTTGGGATATAAATAAAAATAAGTTTGTATGACGCCATGTATTCCGTCTTTCTCGCCTCTTTCGCATTTCTATTAAGACTAGCTCCTATTTGTTTTTTCCTTCTTGGATAAGGCAAAGAATAATTAGAGACTAGCTCTAATTACTTAATTTTTGTTTTCCAAACAAATTTCTAAAATTGATTATCTAGGATGCTAAATAACAAAATTAGAGTACTTAATTCGAGTTTAGCTGTATAGAAAGAATAAGATGAGTTCAGACGATGCCCAAATATTTACTAAAAGAGCAGCAACATGTAGATAAAAAGGGACTCGGCTTTATGATTATTATTGTGATTAGACTGTCATGGTCTAGTCATTTGCAATAAATCAAGTTCCACGAGGATGTTGGGATATAAATAAAAAAGTTGTATGATGCGATATATTTTGTTGTTACATGAAGTTAATTAAAAAAAGAAAACCCTAAACTTTATGATGTGCATCAATTTTGAAGGTCCTACAAAACCATCGAAAATGGAAATCAAATCGATTATTCACCCATAAATGATGAAAAAATGTGTTTAAGTAAGGAAAAAGCTAGCTAGCCTTACAAAATGGAAAGCAAGGTTCGATGCATATAGATGAACATGTGAATTGTCCCAATTGCCAATTCCAAAGCTCATATGGAACTTTCATACATCTTTAATCAAACATATTGAAATTAATTATTTTCAAGAAAAATGTTATCCTTTATTGGGAAACTTTTGTGAAACAAACGTACCCCATTTTGTTTCTAACATTATCCTTTTGAGAGAGCAGATGATGGCATAATTGCATGGCGAAAAGCATGTTTTCCACGTGAATTGTCCCAACCACTAATTCCAAAGCTCATATGGACCTTTCATACATCTTTAACCAGACATATGAAAATAAAGTATTTTCAATTAAAATATTTCCTTTATCGAGAAACTTTTCATGAAACAAATGCACCCCCATTTTATTTCTAACATAATCCTTTTGAGAGAGGAGATGATGATATAATTGCGTGGTGAAAAGCATGTTTCCATGTGAATTGTCCCAACCGTCGATTCCAAAGCTCATATGGACCTTTTATATATCTTTAACCAAACAGATGAGAATCAACTATTTTCAAGAAAAATATTTCCCTTTATTGAGAAACTTTCTATGAAACAAACACACCCTCGTTCTGTTTCTAGCATTATCCTTTTGAGAGAGGAGATGATGGCATAATTGTGTAGTGAAAAGCATGTTTCCACGTGAATCGTCCCAATTGCATTTTCCAAAGCTTATATGGGCCTTTCATACATCTTTAACCAAACATATGAAAATTAATTATCTTCAAGAAAAATAATTCTCTTTATCAAGAAACTTTTTGTGAAACAAACACATTCCCATTTTATTTCTAACATTATCCTTTTGAGAGAGAGGAGATGATGGCATAATTGCCTGTCGAAAAGCATGTTTCCACATGAATTGTCCCAATCGTCAATTCCAAAGCTCATATGGACCTTTTATACATCTTTAACCAAGCATGTAAAAGATAATTATTTTCAAATGACCTACTTCCCTTTATCGAGAAACTTTTCATAAAAAAAAATGCATCTCCATTATGTTTCTTACATTATCCTTTTGAGAGAGGAGATGATGGCATAATTGTGTGGTGAAAAGTATGTTTCCATGTGAATTGTTCCAATTGCAAATTCCAAAGCTCATATTGGCCTTTCATACATCTTTAACCAAATATATGAAAATTAATTATTTTTGAATAAAACATTTCCCTTTCTTGAAATAAATGCACCCCCATTTTGTTTCTAACATTATCCTTTTGAGAGACAAGAAATGATGGCATAATTGCACGGTGAAAAGCGTGTTTCCACGTGAATCTTCCCATCCACCGATTCCAAAGCTCATATGGACCTTTTATACATCTTTAACTAAACATATAAAAATTAATTATTTTCAAATAAAATACTTCCCTTTATCAAGAATTTTTTTTTTGAAACAAACGCATTCTTATTCTGTTTCTTACATTATCCTTTTGAGAGAGGAAATGATGCCATAACTACGTGGTGAAAAGCATGTTTCCACATGGATTGTCCCAACAGCAGATTCCAAAGCTCATATGGGCATTTCATACATCTTTAACCAAATATATGAAAATTAACTATTTTCAAGAAAAATATTTCCCTTTACCAAGAAACTTTCCGTGGAACAAACACACCTCCATTATGTTTCTAACATCATTCTTTTGAGAGGAGATGATGGAATAATTGTGTGGTGAAAAGCATGTTTCCATGTGAATTGTCCCCATCGCAGATTCCAGAGCTCATATGGGCATTTCATACATCTTTAACCAAATATATGAAAATTAATTATTTTCAAAAGAAATATTTATTTTTATCGAGAAACTTTTCGTGAAACAAATGCACTTCCACTATTTCTAACATTATCCGTTTGAGAGAGAGGCAATGATGGCATAATTGCACGGTGAAAAGCATGTTTTCATGTGAATTGTCCCCACTGCCAATTCCAAAGCTCACTAGAACTTTTATACATCTTTAACCAAACATATAAAAATTAATTATTTTCAAATGATATAATTTCCTTTATCGAGAAACTTTTTGTGAAATAAATGTATCCCATTATGTTTCTAACATTATGCTTTTGAGAGACCGTAAAAAGCATGTTTCCACGTGAATAGTTTCAATCGCAGATTCCAAAGCTCATGTAAGCCTTTCGTACATCTTTAACCTAAAGACAAAGGACATGAATTCCTTGACTTTCCATGCACCGACTAATAACGTACTTCACTTCACGTTTTTCATGTTCTAAAAATCCGAAAGAAAGGAATTTGAAATAAGTTGACATTATCTAAGTAGCCCTTACTACGAAAGACATAAGTTCCAAGATCTCTCATAGTCTCACAATCGTCTTAACACTGAAAATAGAGGATGCATGTAGTAAATTTCGCCAAATCAGTATCACTAATTTTCATGATTTAACTATCTATGTCTCTGTTTTTTATCATCCCAATCCCAACCAAAACTGAGGCTCCTTTTATTTTGCAAAATATGACCGATCTCCTCTTAAAAATAATTCATTACATTGTTTACAATAATGAACAAATGAAAAATGTTTTCATCATTCATGAGAATATTTAAATATAAATTGCCGTCGATAATGAAACCACTTTTTCATCGACGGATTATTGCAAACGATACAAACGACCGTCTTTAAAAAAATAATTTCTAAATTATTAATTTTTCATGATACAATTGGAGCATGTGTTCATCTTATTAAGGTCTATGGGTATCTACCAAATTTGCATATGATAAACTTCACTAGGAAATGAAGAGATCAATGAAAATCGATGCATGGCACGTGCACTGAAACAAACAAGGTTAGTATGGTAGAACCGATAGGAAGTTTTTCTCTCTATTTTTTTCCCGAAATGCTAGATATTTACCGAATGAATAAAAAAACCCTTTTCCCACAAATTAAGAAGAGTCGCATTTCGCCGTTAATTAAGTAATTTTCATTTTCTAGTGAACTCACATACACACACAAATATATCTCGGCATCCACCATAAGAACAAATATACATTTAATCGAATGTGTTGTTGACACGTCGCTAGGCGCGAGATTGAGGATATTACAATAATCGCTATAGTCAACGGAAAAATATAGGTATTCCCGACCTACATTAAGGGCGTACCACCTTTCAGTAGAAAATTATAATCGTATCTTCCTTTAACATCAAGAAAACATTATGGATTCTGGGGCCCTTCAGGACACCAATTTCAAAAATTGGCTCTATAATAGGGTCGTATAGATAGAAGAAAACTCGCGATACGATTTTTTTTTTTTTTCAAAATAAACAAACGAAACCCCTTTGTTTTCAAAGCCAAAACCAACCTGCATTAGAAATTGGAGTGCACATCATTCACATAATGTCATATATCGAACAGGTCATCGATGACTTTCTCAATAGACACAGCAATTTTCGATCCGAAATAACCAATCGGACTTAGCTACTCGATGTTGATTTCAAGAGACAACTTGACATACATTTAGGCTAGTCCGTGGTATCAAATGTTAAGAGACGCCACGAAGCATGGCGATAGGGATGGAGAAGTTGAACTCTTGCTCAACGAATTTGGTAGTGTACTAGGAAAGGAATGCCATATGGATTGAATATTGTCAAGTAGATCAGTAAGGTTGTCATAGATCGTTAACTCAGTCTGTCTCTAGGAATGATCCTGGAAGTCCATGATGCTCTTATGATGAAAAGTGAAACGAGCGTTTCTACAATCCGATCCGCTTTCTCTCCGCCGAAATTGGAGAAGGGTCGCGCATCGGAAGGACTAACCGAAATGGCTTTTAGGAGTCATGTACGGCAAGTCATCCGACACGCCGGGGCTCTGATCCCCTCTGCTGGCCAGTATTTCCCTGGACTGCTCCGGCAAGACCGACCGGATCCTCACCGTTGGCTTCCGAGGCGGCAAACGCGGCACGGGGTCTTCTCCCTTCAAGATCCTGGCGGCCTCCTTCATGGTAGGCCTCTTCTCAGGGTCAGCATGCACGCAGCAGAGTCCCACTCTCAGCATCCTCGCCACCTCAGCCTCGTCGAACCGCCCTCTCAGCCTCCGATCGGCCGCTGAGATCAATCTCCCCTTCTCCCACAGGCCCCACACCCAGTCGACCAGGATGACCCCGCCCCGGTCCACCGGCAGCCGCCCTGTGGCGACCTCCAGCACCACCACCCCGAAGCTGTACACGTCGGTCTTCGTCGTGGGCACGCCGTAGTACACGTACTCGGGCGCCAAGTACCCCATCGTCCCTGCCGGTATCGTCACTGCCCGGGTCCTGCAGCTGTGCTCGTACACCTCCGCCAAGCCAAAATCCCCCAACTTGGCGTTGAACTCTGAATCGAGCATGATGTTGCAGCTCTTCACATCTCTGTGAATGATCTGCCTCTCGCACTCTTCGTGTAGATAGGCAAGGGCCGAGGCGACTCCGAGGACAATCTTCTTCCGCTGTTCCCAGGAGAGGAACTTCGCCGAGTTTGAACTCTTGTGAAGGAACGTGTCTAAGCTTCCATTGGGCATGTATTCATATATAAGGAGCAGTTCATTCCCCTCACAGCACCAACCCTGAAGCTGGAGTAGATTCTTGTGCCGCAAGCAGCCGACCATGGTGGCGAACTCAGTCGTGAACGGGCACCTGCAATTTGTGATCTGATTCTCGCGGTCGAACCTCTTGACGGCCACAGTCCCGCCAGATGGCAGAGACCCCTGGTAGACGGTGGCCGATGCGCCTTCGCCAATGATCTTGCTCCTGCTGAATCCCATCGTGGCGGCTCTGATTTCTGCAAGCGAGAGTCTGGTTGGGACCTTGTTCAGTTGGAATATTGGGCCTGCCTGGGTTCTCATCTTTCTCTGCCTTGAGTTCTTCATCAGATAAAAACTAGCCACACTCAAAATCAAGATCAAGGAAATTAGAAAAGCTGCTAAACCTCCAAGTCCAAGAGCCATGTCCCTTGCCTTTGTCCCTGCGTCGCTGCGACCAGACTCGGAGCCGTCCATATCAATGATTGAATCTTCGGTCGAGCACGTTAAACACTCCCCTTCGTGGACGTTGTCATTAGCCGAAGCCGAAGTCGGCAAAAGCCCGAAAGTCCTGAACCTCCAGTGACTAACAATGTGAACTGCGGAACCCTTGCCATTCGATGCGGAGAACCCGACGTGCATATACTCCTTGAAGTGCGTGGAGAGATCAATCTGTGCGACCAGTGCAGGACTTATCGGCCGGATATGCGAATAACTGATCCAAACGCGGACCAATTTGACCGCATTCCTGTACTCGATCCAGGTGGTGATCTGCTTCCCGCTTTTCAGATCGACCCCTCTCGCGACCGCGTCAACTGAAGCCATGGAATCCGCCGAATTCACATCGATGCCGATGTGGTTCCCGTTGATGTCCCCAAATGAAGGGTCGAAGCTCGTGTCCATCTCAACAGCAATGAAGGACGATTCTTGGGATCCGAATGCCGGCGCAGGGAGGCCCAAGTACCCGTCCTGAGGGCTGAAAGAATCGGGGTCGGACGTGATCAAGAACGCCAGGCCGTCGCCGAAAGGGCACGAGGGGTTGCGGAGAATGGCGAATGAGAAGCGGCAGAAGAAAGACGCGGAAGAGTTCGACGAAGGATCAAGAAAGCGAACCGGGTGCGCATAGAACGCCCTGCTGATGCCGCTGGAAGCAGAAGAGTAGGAGTAGGAGGAAAAAGGAGCGCAGTGACTGAGGTTTCGCGTGAGGCTGATGGAATGGTCGCTGAAGGAAGCTTCGCCGTAGAGGGTGACGTTGCGGGCGTGCAGGGAAATGTCCGACGCCAAGGGCGGCGCGAAGAGGAGGAGGAAGAAGGAGAGATAGAAAGAGATGAGTTGGGCAAAACGAGAAGGCATCGCTTGTACAACGAACAGGGGAATATGCAGAAGCGGAACAGTGAATAAAGATTCGATCTATGATGGGATTTAGCGAAGGAAAATCAGAGAGAGCGAGAGAGAGAGAGAGAGAGAGAATCCGAACGAGAATCGAGCGGGAAATTGAAACAGAATAACGAGAAAAACGGTCGTCGAGATTGATCCAACGGTCTCGATTCCGGTTCCTTTCCCTCGCTAATTCCAGAGAGCACAGGGAGATGTGACTTTTCTTCTTCAGAAAATCTTACAGTCCGTGATATTGATCGGTGAAGATATTTTACTGAATTGCAATTTCATAGATGCGTACAAAAGATTTGAATGAATTCTCATGAAAGATTGTGATCTCATTGTCAATAAGAAATCGCATTTAATCCAATCTTCATCTTATCATACTAAAATAGTTCCGATGCCTACATGTTATATAAGTACGTATCTAATATTATTTTTTTCTTTTTCGCTCATCATGCCACACGATCGATCATAGCAAGGGAGCCTCACATCAAGTCCCTGTTTTATAACCATGGTTGGTGATCGACTAATTGGTTGCTATTCTTTATGTCATGGGTTCCGAATTGGCTTATGTATAGATAATTACTCTGAGCTGCCTTGACAGTTGCTGATTACAGCGGCTTACAATTTATGTATTTCATCGGATGGTCAAAATTGTACTAGTACAGAATTTCCCAATTTTCATCTTTCAAAAGTAAATTATGAAACCTGAAGTTGAATGCTTTCCACTGTAACAAGATAAGGAAGAAATGGGTTAGGTAAGGCTTCCACAACCGTAGGGCATTGCACAAAAAGTTTGAGACCTCTTAGTTTGAGAACCGGTGAGGTAGGGAAGGCTAAGCAAGAGCTCCGCATGCCTTTGATGACATTATATCTTCGTTTAGGTTATTAGAATAGGATAGGGTGCAGGTCTGGATGAACTGTTTTTTACAAGCTTAGATCGGACAATAGGTTGTAACACCAGAAATTCCGTATTCCTTGACCAAGGAATAGCGGGATGGGAAAGAACCGTGTGTCAGCCCTTAGGCATCCCACTCTTTTAGCTCTTTCCTTTTAAGGACCGAGAGAACGAAAGTTGAACCCTTCCCTTTAAACATAGGAGAAAAGCCTCAGCAAACAAGATTACTATTCCTTGCCACGATTAGCTCCTGATTTTGTGCCCTTTTTTCTTGTTCTTCTCCTGGGAGAGACAGCAGAGTAGTTTACGGGTTGGGTTGGGTATGCATGCGGGGGAAATCCACCACTTTTACATCCGACTTGGCAATACTCCACTACCCCTTTAGCAGCATCTTCGTGCATGTTCAGATTGAAGGCAGTGCTCCGTTCCCTTGCACTTTCTTCAGATCATTGCTGAGCATACCAGTCAGAAGAAAGAGCAAGTTCAACAAAATGGTGGGGAGAAGTTCTGAATAAGCGGGTCATTGGGTGGCTTCAGAACAGCAAAATCGCAGGTTTTATGGTTTCACTCCAATGAATTCTTCAGTTAATCATCCACAACATAGATAACAGCTGGAATGAAATTGGAAAAAACCAGCCAGAAATGAATACACCAACTTACAGGAGAAGAAAGGAAGACAATACAGCTCCAGAACCTGTATACTAATTTTCGACAATGGCCTAAAAAATGAAAACTTTCATTGTACTTATAACGCCAGGGGAAAAATTTTGCAGACCACTTGCGAAGAACAAGCAATCTACGAGGGAGCCGCGGCTTCCAACTCCAGGGCCTCTTTGCGCTTGAGGTACTGATGCAAAACCGCGAGCCGCGCCGTCTCGAACGCAAAGTACCCGATCGCGGAGAAGCAGGCGCTGTGGACGACCCGTGGCCCCATCCCGCGCGTGAATCCGACCATCCCTTCCTCCTTCAGGATCTGCTTCACCGTGGCGGCGACCCCGCCATACATCACCGCCGCGGCCTTACTCGTGGCCTCGGCGTGGACCTGGGTCATCAGCCTCGTCTTCACCACGTCCAGGGGCGTGGTCAGCGACGCGGATATGGCGCCGGCGAGCGCCCCGCAGCAGACGCTCTGCAGAGGCTCCAGATTGGCCTGCTTGGTCCTGCTCAAGACCGCAGCTTTCAGGTACTCGAACGAGGAGTAGCTCAGGACGCCGGCGGGCAAGTTCCTCAGCAGCGTAGCGGAGTACCCCGCGTAGAGCCCCAGCACGCCGTCCTTCTCCAGAATCCGCAGCAGCACGTCCCACGACCGCCCCTTCGCGCCCGCCTGCATCCGCTGCGTGATCAGCTCCTTCGGCACCATGATGGCAGACGACACGACGTTCCCCATCGCGCCGGCCGTCGGCGGGATGAGCACGGCGGGGAAATCCTCGACCCTCGACAGGACCGACTTCCCGAACTCGCAGGTCCCGAAATAGACGGCGGAGGAGGCGGTGGAGCCGACGACGACGGCGGAGATCCCGCTGTAGAACCCCAGGATGCCCCTCGACTGGAACGTCTTGACGACCGCGTCGAACGTGTTCCGGTACATCTCCGAGGCGCCCTTCGTCTGGAGCTTGGTCTTGATGGTGTCGAGCGGGTGGAGGCACACGTAGGTGAAGGCGCCGGCGATCCCGCCCCCGGCGGCGCCGATCAGGGCCCGCTCGAGGACGGAGAGGCTCTTCAGGATGGACCGCGCCCCCCCGGGGCCGCTCACCGCGGCGGCGGCGGCGGGGGGCTTGGCCCAATTGGAGAAGTTGGGGGGCGGATTAGGGTTTTCGAGGGAGAGGGATGTGGAGGAGAAATTGAGGGGGCGGCGGCGGGACGGGCGGCGGGCTTGGGGCGGCCGGAGGAGGAGGGCGGCGGAGGAGGGGAGACGAGGGAGGTGAAGTGGGTGAAGAGGCTCGTGAATTCGGGCGGAACCGGGTGGCGGGTCGGGTCCGGACATGGGAGGCCGAGCGATGCAGAGAGCCTTCCCTCCATTTTCGGCTCTGGTTTGGTGGGGAAGAAGCGAGGGGACTGGAGTCATCTCGGGGGAGGTACGGCGCAAAACGCTGCGTTTTATGTAGGTATGCAACGCCAAGTCGTTTTTGCTTTGTGGAAAGTGAGGTGTCGTTTTTATGGGTTTTCATTTTCCAGACTCTTTCCATCTCGAAAAAAAATGGAGCGTTTGAAATGTGCTTTTCTTAACTATCGCTTACGGTAAAAAATGAATGATTTTTCTTTTTATTGCCCAGTGTCCATGTTTAGATATAATGTGGTATGGCTAATTATTTTAAATGATATAAGAGAAAATTTTCTAAATCGTTTATTTTTTGATAAACGAATGGAGTCGTGTAAAGTTCTCGATTTACAAAAAAAAAAAATCTCAAAATGGTTTTAATAATTAAATTCCAACTAGTTTCATTGGAAAATGGTGAAGTGTTTTTAGAGTATGATGGATCGATGAATGAATCGGCAAAGATTGTGAATGGGTCATTGTTGACAAAAAAGAAAATGACAAGTAATGGAAAAGTACAACCCGAGGAACAATAGTTGTTGTCAATGATATAAAATACAAGAAAGTAAACATAAAACATAAATTTACGAGCATGTTGAGTTTTTTTTTTTGATTGATTGAGGATATTTTACAAAGAGTACAACATAGGAATTTATAGTATTTATAGTACACCATCATGGTTACAAGCAACGATTTTGAATTCAAATAAACAAATTACTTCATAATCTTATTTGTGGTTACAAGAAGTTACTCCATGCAACACCAATGTATAAAGTTATTCAACAACACTTGTCCACAAGAAATTACAAGAATCCTAAAATAGTGATAATAAACTTAATTAGTCAATAGTGACATTTTTGTGTTGATTGTCCATTATTGATAACTTTGTTGATCAGCTTCTCTTGATGAAGGTTTTCATTGATAATTTTTAGGATGTTGTCACTGACTTCCTTGATGAATTATTGATTCTTTTCAAGTTATCGATTGTTTTGTCCATTTTTGATCAAGCTCTACTCTCATTGATTAAGTTTGATACTTGTTATTAATAGCCAAAAGTCTGTCTTTTTGGATGTGAACACAACCGATGATGATCAGTTAACAATTAAAGTATATAATTTGACAAAAAAAGAAGATTATAATATGCGTTGAAGTCTTAACGACTTCGTGAAACTCAAATTATCAAATGATACGCAGAAGCATGATTGCAAATAGTGAGGAAATTGCGTGAAAATTATATTGAATTGGATCGGATAGCTTAATTTATTAGAGGTCAAGTTTTGTAACTGTCTTGATGAAACTAAATTTTTAGCTTATCTGCATGTTTCTAGCAACGTGTCATGTAGTTCACTTAAATTCTACCTATTAGAAACTTAGACCGATCAGCTCACTAGGCATGCCATTGATGATGGGCTTTTATGTGTCAATTGCATTGCTATGGCATTCACGATCGATGAGCTTGTCAAATATGTCATTAATTATGTCCTGTGGTTCAAGTTTATTGTCCTGACTTGATTTTCGCAATTAACTTTTTCATGTTCGATCCGCATTCCAACTTTCTCCCTTGTTAAAGTATTTTACGTCTTTGGTTTACATGATTCATATATTTTTTACATACATGTAGTCACACTTTATTTATATATATATATTAGGCTTTTGCCTCTAATTAGTTATTTTAGTGCTCTTATTCCTCAAATTTCACATATCATCTTCAATCCGATTTGCTCGTATGGGTGTTAAAATATCTTATATCATTCTTTTGCAAGGTTAATATGTTCAATATATACATGTAGTTTGCTTCCACTTACAAATTTAAGTTTTTGAATTAGACATGCACCGACAAAAAAGGAAAATGGATATGCTAACATCCACCATGGGGTCAAATAGTGGCAACCCAGTTGGCCCTTATCACCCCAACCGCCAACCACCAAAGGTCACTACCACGGGCACGCACCGAATTCCGTGGCGCCCGAATTAGAGATGCACGCTTTTGCATCGAAGGTTGCGCACTTCGATTAGGAGGTGGCTTGCCTTAGCCGAGGTCGCGCTGCAAGTCCGAGGCCGCGCGTCATAGATTGAAGCGGCAGGCCCCCAAAAAAATCCGCAGATCGTCAGTCGAAGTTTATAGAGATAAAAAGCGATCAATTAATGTGTTGCCATTAGTGGGTGGGGGTGATGGGTACGGCACGAGTTGCCAGGTCCGATAGAGATGGCCCCAGACGAACATGAGGGCGCCGGCAGCGACGGCGTCATGATACGGCAGCTGTGGCTACACTGAAAATAGGAGGAGAGGAGGGCCATGTCTGGATAGAGAAGGAAGAACAGAGACTGGGAAGAAGGGATAAAGGAAAAAGAGATAAGAACATCATTAATTATTTTTAGTCTTTAGTTGGCATCCTTTTCAGCATCTCTGGACAAATTTTTCTTAGGTAAGCAGGACAGGTCATGGTCTTAAACGGTTAGCTAATAGGGTTAGTGCCTAAGTTAATAATTTTCTTAACTTTTTAATTGTGCCAATTTAATTTTTAGTTTTTCAATTGTGCCAAGTTAATCCATTTGGAGATCAGCCAAAGGTAACTACTAGTGAGGGGCGACCTCACCAACCTCTGGCAAGAGTTGCTTGGCGAGGCTCGTCTTCGCTGCATTTGACGAGGGTCGCCTTCATCGAAAGCTAGTTAGGGCGGGCCCTTGCTTGAGGCCGGCAAGATCGAACCTCGCTTGAAGCTGGTGAGGCTCGTCCTCGCCAAATTCGGTGAGGTTGAGCTTTGCTCGAAGTTGACGAGGCCAACCCTTGCGAGGGCGAGCCTCACCCAAGGCCAGTGAGATCCTCTCTCGCAATATCTCGTTGAGGGTGACTTGCCTGTAGACGACGAGGGTGACCCTTGTTGATTGTAGTTGATGGCCAATTGCCGGCAATCGGCCTATTGGCGGATGAAGAAGAAAAAAAAGAAAGAAAATACAAATTCAAAAAATATTTGAAAAAAATAAAAAATTTTGTTCATGCTAGCATTGATTGTATAACGAATGATGACTAACATCCACATCAACGATTTTTGACCAAAATTGGATGGATGGACTACATTGGCAATACATGAAAATGAGGAGAATTACCAAAAAGGTCATAAATCTTGCCAATTCAGTTATAAATTTATTTTTTTAATCAATTGAGTCTTAAACCTTTTACAATTGTGTCGGCTGACACTGATGTGGCCACTTGGCAACAAATTTTTTAATAATATTTTATTTTTCTGAATTATTTTATTAAATTTTTAACCTTTTTAACCTCTCTCTCTCTCTCTCTCTCTCTCTCTCTCTCTCTCTCTCTCTGTTCCCTTCCCTCCCTCCTCCTCCCTCCTTCTTCCTTTGGCTCTGGCGACTGGCAAGCCCTCGCTGGTCGTCAGATTGAGGTGGGGAGCAAGCTCGCCTAGCCACTAGCGAGGGCTCGCCTCGCCAGATTGAGCGACGGCGAGGCTCCTCGCCCAACGACAGCGAGGTGAGCCCTCGCCCCTCGTCGTCATTGCGTCAGGCGAGGCGAGCCCTAGCTAGATTTGGCGACGTCAGCACCGACCAGCCAATTTGGGCGGAATGACTGAACTGGCACAATTGTAAAAGGTTCAGGACTCAATTGGCAAAAAAAAAAAAAATTATGACTGAATTGACACAATTATAAAATATTTAGGACTTTTTTGGTAATTCTCCCCATGAAAATGTATACGACTGAATTAGTACAATTGAAATGTTTATGATTGAATTAGCATAATTGTGATAGATTTAGGAATTTTGAAAAATTGAGGTATGTGATAGAATAAAAGAAAATTTAGGCGCTTTATTTAAAACCGGACAAAAGTTAAGATCTTGGCAACACCATTATCCCTTAATTTAACTACCTTTGGGGCTCTTCCTAGCCGAAGCCTACTAGTATCTCGGTATTTAAATCCAGTTAGGTCACAATTTGACCTAGCATTTATTAATGTTCATATATACGTATAACCTCGTGAAACTACCTAAAAGAGAAAGAAAAGAAACGTTAATTCCACCTTTATCCCTTCGCTATTTTTGTTTTTCGTTTTTGTTACTTTTATGACTAGTTACTCCCTTAAGCATGAAACATAAGATGATAGCCACCAATATATAGTCCTCATTTTTTATTTTTTGAAGCCAAATATACTCCCTAATTTCCTTTGACATAAATACATCATTTAACATATAATTTCGGCAATTGAAAAATTCCGCATGATTCTCGTATAAAATGTTATATATCTCATCAATATATCATCATTTAACATATAATTTCGGCTATTGAAAAGCTAAATATTTTGATGAAAGCATTATTAAACATATAAAAAAAAAAAAAACAACGTATTTGAATGTGTACAAAATAATGCCTTTGTTGAATCCGGAAGAAAATCAATTTCTCTCTCTAATTTCCCTTTTCTTAATCTCACAATTACACAAAATTTGCATATACATGCATGTTGGGGAAAATTGTCTAAAAAATCCTAAACTTATTGCATTCTTATCAATTCAGTCATGGACCTTTTATTTGCACTAATTTAATATTAAGCCTTTTGATATTTTGCTAGTTGAGTTAATTCGATCAATTTTAACCAAATATCATTGACGTGGACACTGGCATTGTAAGTGGCATGACTGACATTGACATGTTAATAATATTTTAATAGTTTGTAAATTTTTTAAAATCTTTTTTTTTCTTTTCTTCTTTTTTCCTTCTTTACTTTTTCCTCTTTTTTCTTTTTAAATTTCTTTTCCTTTCCTTAAGAGTGTCAATAGATGAATTTTCTCGATAGAATGTGACAATTAACTTATAAACTTTTGAATAAATTACTAAAACAAAAATGATAATAGTGTACCACAGAATTGTGACAATTCTATCAATATGAGGCTTGAATCCGTCAGAGTACCAGAAAGCAAAGGAATTCTAGATATCTAACAGGGAGAGATGCTCTCTTGAATCCATAGAACTGCAACATCTCAGACACTTGATCATCACTATAACCAGCAGCAACATTGCAAATAGCTTTTCTCGAAGGGCAATTACAGGAATCACTCACAACTAACTAAAAAAGGACATCTTTATTGCCATTGAAATCTAAGGGACGTTTATAGCCATATAGAAGTGAATGAACTCAGATACTTATAACAGAAGGGAAAAAATCACAAGTACTTATTGACGGCACTTGTTGAATTTATTTTGGATAGCCTTTGAAATTTCAAGCATAAGTGTCGGGGTTTTTGGAGGAGGTATGCTTCTGCGACTTGCACATTCCCAAGGCTCTCTCTTTGCCCGCCTTAATGTCCTCTTCTTTGAGCTCAATATCGCCCTCTATGTGATATGTGCTCGTCATCTTGTTCTTGCTCCCACCTTTCGGTGTTGGTTCAAACTTGACTTCGTAAACAATAGATTCAAAATTCTTCTTTAGATCAATCGTGGTATACTTGTACATAAACGTTCTTTCGTTCAGCTCATCAACACGATTCTTCATGCTGCTAAGCTGATTACCTACATACAATAGAAGGAGATTGTATCATAGTATACTTGCATATGCTGTAACATATATTTAAGCTAGAAGAAAAGCACATTTATATGGCAAAAAACGCATAACCACCTTCAATGAAGTTGATCAGCTCCTCCATTGCCTTGGATGATGTCGATACTCTTGATAGCTTGAGGCATGAGTTTGGAAATCAGGCTATGTGAGTCCAAAAGTAGGGCCTCGAATAATCTTGCGGGAGGAATTGGGGAGATGTATTTGTTTGTGAAAGTGAACACACCCATGATAGTTTTCAGGTTACTAGATGGAAAATCATAAGCAACATGATCAAGGAGAGTGTAGTTCAGGAGGTTTGTGAGCTTGAGGTAGAAGAGATGAGAACGAGTCATATTTATAGGTTGGAGTGGAGGAGTCCTCATTTTCTCGAAGTGTATCCCACTGGCTGATAAATTCTAGAAAATGCCAAACTTGCAAAGCACCAACCATTTTACTTTTTGTCATGATTTGCATGACAGACTTCATCAGTTCACTGACCCGATTAGGATTCCATTCTCTTTGGTGTTGTGTGCGTGTGGGGAGGAGGGGACAAGTATCCAAAAGAGAGTATTTCTAAGGTTCATAGCCGTCGCTGTTCAAGTTATACAATGGCAACCAAATGAAAACGATGAACCTTAATAACTACAGGAGTTGATGTATTATAATCGAACCCTCAAAACTCACAATGACTTAGTAGTCCACACTTGATCCAAGAGAGCTTTCCAACTCTTTTGGATAGATTATTTGATTACCTTAGGAACGAACCTATAATTGGCGACTCTGTCCTGCTCTGAATGATATTCTAGTTAAGCCTTTGTCGTGTTATCTAACTAAGCTCTCAAATATTATTTGTAGATGTTCTTGTTAAGCCTTATAAGGCTTATGGTTCCTCGAATTCTTAACATTGCTTCAGCTGCATTGTTCAATGTCCCTCGGTTGTCACCTTCCTTAGAAAATAGCACTCTGAAAGTTTGCTGAGAGTACATCTGCTTAAGAGATTTGCGAATTAGTATTCCTATCCCCAAGTTGCAGCCAGTTCAACCTGGATTTCTGATAAAGAAAAGATTCCTCATACTTTGCAATTTCCAAACCTTTTTTTAAGCATAAACCCATCATCCAACTTAGAAGGAATCGCCTGATAGGATTTCCTGCTGCAAAGTAGATAACTCCAATTTACAATGTTGAATCTACTGCCAAAACTGGTTAAAATGATCTTTATTGAATTTCTTAATAGCAACGGGAGCTCTAGCAAGCTTTTTGTAAGGAGTAAACAACAGAGTTTTCTCATCCTCTTGCCCAGCTTAAGCAACCACTTCCAGATAAAGAGGATGTTTACTTCAAAACTTAAGAGAATTTGAATGGCTTTTGGAAAGTGGAGAACAGCTTCCTCTTGCCTTAAAAGTGCATGGCAATGATCAGAAATATTGGAAATGGTGAATTCAGTGCAGGAGTGCATAGATGAAGCAAGTCAAGCATCTAAGAAACACACAATCCAATTTCCTGGCTATGCATCCCTCAATGCTACAATTTTGTCCATGTGAAGGAGCTGCCAATGTGCTTCAAATCAGTAAGATCAGCTTGGACAAGAGTATCATAAAACATCTCCATATCTGGAGTAAAGGCTATAACAGCATTACTAACTTCAGAGAGGTACCTTATAAAGTTTAAATCTTCTAGGATTATACAAGGAGAAGTTATATTAATGGCAGAAGAAGCCAAGAACTCCCAAGGAGATCGCCTATCCATCACAAATTGGAAGCATAGCCAAAAGGTAGCAAAACAACCAGAATTGCCTTGAACCACTGAACAATGATATGCTGAGCTGACGCAGAAATAACAGATATGCTGATGAAGCATCATGAAGGATCCAAATTCTTCCCAAATGTTGGAAGAAATAATTGGAAATCAGACGCTTCCCAGGATTTGTTTCCAACTTTTTTGGGCCTTTGCTATTTCTGCCGTTGGGCTATGGAGATCACATGTCAAATCAGGCACTGTTACTTCTGCAACATTTATTTACAAGGTTCATAGTTGGGATCAGACGGAAACCCGCCCTGTATAGAAGCAACTTTGTCTCACAGCTAACTTTCTAAAAGACTCCACTACTAAAAAGGACGACGCATATACGTGGTATGTTTTGGATTACAATCTCTACGATAAGCATAGTAGCTGCAAAATGTAGTGAGCTGCATCTATTTCTTTATAAGTTGATTCTTCGAAGCATTTAGATGCGGTAGCTGATTTCATTTTCTTCACTTCGTATCATTACTTAAATGATTTTTTGCTTTTCACCTGGTAGGAGCTTGGATTGCAATATTCTCACACGATGCCAACCCAATTTTACTTTTGCTGATGTGATATAATGAGATATTGAGCATTAGATCTAAAGTAATCGTAGTTTGATGATTTGAAATAAAAAATGTACATCAAACATTTGAAGATTCCATGTCAGTTGAATAGCTGTTGCCAATTTTACTGTTACTGTTCTGCTTTCCTAGGGCCTTTTTAACCCTCATTAGATTGCCATAAAACCTGAGCGCGGCAGATCAAGCGTGACAAGACTAATTAGACTGCACTATCTTCAATTTGAAATAGCTGGAATTTGTTCACTGCTGCCATATAAGAATCAAATTGTTCTTTTGTGATCTTCTTTGGATGTCATCTGTGTATATATAATATATATTGCCTTTTCATTCAAATTTTTTTTTTTAAATGTTTGTTAATTCTTTTCTATACATTTAGAAGAGGATACATTTTAAAAGAAAATGAGACAAAAGTAATATAGTACAATTTATCAACTTGAAAATATGACCGACATGCTTTGCTGAGTATTAAACTAATCAAACAAGATGAATTCATAAGTTGAATTGTTGCTGCATCTTCAACACTGAAATACCAAAACCCTTTACCAGTCGATGTTAGAATTTCAAAATTTTCCAATGACTTCTTTATGACTGACACCGTTAGCCAGGTTCTTCCCTTCACTCCCAATGGATTCATCTAAAAATTTTCTCATGATATAGAGCAATTTATGAGCAGTTAGCAGTTAGCTGAGTCATCTTTACCAGTGCTGTCATCCCGGGTTAGCATCTCTCTGTATGCCGCAATTTGAATGAGCCATACAGTAATGACTGCCTCACTGCCAAACACCTAAAAGATGCATCATTACCATGACAATAACTTCATGAAACTACCACCAGTAGTGAAATTACATGTAATCTGATTTCGTCAAAAACATATTGCACTACATGATCATCCATTCAAGAACTTGTTCCTTCACCCACTTTTGATGAATTGAAAAAAGAAAAAGCTTCAAGGATGAGGAATCATCTCTACTCCAACAACATAAGGTTGTAGGGTTTCTCAATCCATCCAAGAAACCATAATCAAGTGAGAAAACCACCATAAGTTGAACTTAAAACCCTACACCACAGTCATAGTACTATATTAGATCTTGCTGATACTGCTGGTGTACAATTTTTTTACTTGTTGATAATATAAGAACTTACTAACTAGAGAGATTGACAGAGCAATGTACATCCCATGAACAAAAGTTTCTTTTCAGCTTATCCTTAAAGGAATAAGATTCTGAGTAGCTATTCTTGATTATGTCTAATAAGATTCTGAGTACACAAAGATACCTGAAATTCCAATCCGTGCTCATCTTTTGCGGCAAATTAAAATGCCATCACCAATGGGCACCTAAAATGCCAACAACGAGGACATTTATTCAAAGCTGCAGACAAGAGTAGTGAGCGTGCTTCATGAAAATGACAGGTGAAAATACCATGCTGGTGGTAATTCGGTCATCCTCCATTAATCTCCTATTAAAATTCCTTATGCTGATAGTCTTCTTGTCATTTACCTGCAAAATGAAAATGTTAAAAATAATTCTTCTCTAAGAAAAAGAACAAAGGTACTATACCAGTTCACCACTGGATTCTACTCTGAGAGAGAGAGAGAGAGAGGAGAGAGAAGGTTCACCATAGGGTCAGCTACTTTTCCGTGCCAAAGGACATTATCTATCACAATCACGCCACCAACCCTCACCTATGACAATAATTAACAACTCATCAATTAAACAGACATTGCAAAGTTCCAGAGTTGGGCAGAAGACATCTCAAAGCAGTGGGTGTTGTGTTTTAATAAGATCCATCCAAGTGCCAATGATTTCAGTTAGACTAATGATTGAAGATTTCAAACATCATCAGCAGTTTGGGATTTGACCTTGCAATTATTAAGGTAAAGTACATGTAAATTAGACAAAGCTGTAAGAAGCAGAAGAAAGTTGCAAGCGCCAATTTGTTTAAAAGAAGCCGTCAAACAGTAATTTTCTCACTTACAAGCTGCATCAGCAATTCAAAATATTCCTCATTCATTCTCTTCTCCGCATCAACAAATGCAAAATCATAGCTGCAAGAAGGAATACAGATAAGTCATCCTTTCTAACCCCTTCAATAAACAAGTATTGGCAACAAATGTGCAACACAACACAACCTAGGTTAGGATCAATAAATAAGTTTTACAGAAAAATTAAAACGCGCAGCATTACTTCCTCGGGATGGGATTGACAAGCTCCATAAAATTGGAAGAGCTTGGAGTTTGGAATTGTTTAAATTAGCAAAGTTCATTGGGAGAGAAGTGTGTGACTTAAAAAGCCATCATTTAAGCAGATGAATGTTTGGTAAACAAAATACCCGAAACATCCAGTGTAAAGTAACTTTCACATCCAATGTTCAACAAAACTATCATTCGGTAAAATTGTATAAGCAGACGAGTATTGGTACATAGTACACCTGAAACATCTAGTCTAAAGGAACTTTCACATAAATACTTTTCGGCAAAATTGTATCTAGAAAGTTCTTTAATTTTTGTCAACTATCAAACTGAACATTATTCTTTAAACTACCTGAAAAGGATAACTTAACAATTACCACTAGATAAATTTGCTTTTATATTCAAACAAATGACATAAAAAGACTGATATTGTTTGGTAACCTTATTAGGAATCAGAAAGATGGAACTGCTAGTTTAACAGAAACACTAAAGCATTTCTGCACCGCTTGGCAACCAGCTGTGAACATTCACTGCTGGTCAACACTGAGAAATCCCTGAGAGAGAGAGAGAGAGAGAGAGAGCAGCTATCAAATAGTCAGCACTGGATCTCAAGATGGCCAAACATCCCAGAGTGGACATGGAAAAGCAGAAAGAGGATAGAGAGACAGATAAGCTAGAGAGAGTACAGAGATATTAGGGAGAATAGAGATTGATTCGTGAAGTGGAGATGGAATTAAGAGCAAAAGTCACTCATTAATGCCAGAATGGCTTTCTGCAGAACCATGAAAGATAAAGCAAGTCCTCTGCTGCTTTCTAAGTCCATTTGCAAGGCCATTCTTTTGACAAAAAATTGCCTTTTTGTGCAACAAGGCCAATTGAAAGGTTATAGGAACCTCACCACTGAGAAAGCCTTATGCGGGTGTTCACAAGTGCACCCAGTCTACTCAAAGGTTACATAGAGAACCAAATGAGAAGAAGAGAGAAGAAGACACAGGACAACTATCACTCAATAAGGCGAGGAGTAATACTGGTTAAATCAGGTACCTGCAAGTTTCACCATTCAAAATAAGAGAGTGCAGTGTGTCCAATGCTAGTCCATGTCTCACACTCACCTAAACATGAAATATGAGTCTTGAACCACATATAGTATGAAATAAAAAGTAGGCAGATCCTCAAAATGCAGATCTTTTTAGTTCTAGGGATGCACATTTGATAGAAATCACGTCCATTATCATTATGCTTGCTGGAAACTCATCATGCTAAGCTACTGTCATAGAAGAATGTTCTTTTTTCCTTTGAGAAGGAAAAGAAAAGTACAGATCTTTTAACAGTTGCCACACAAATTAACTCACAGTGCACTTCACAACCACAAGGAGTTCATGGACTGACACTAGCTAAAAGAAAGGTTAAGGATATAAATTACCTTGCGTGAAACCCCAGCTAATTCATAATACTTTTTAGCAACCTCAAGAGACTTGGCATCCCTTTCACAAGCCACTAAACAACCTGACTCTGGCAGGGCAAGTGCAATAGCCAAGGAAGAGTATCCCTTGAGTGACAAAAAAGTAAAATGTAATTAGTCACTATGAATCAGAGTATTCCAACTGAGACACATATCCTGAGTCAAAATCTTAAATCTATGAAACAAAAGATTCAGTGAATTACCTAGCATTAGATATTGAATGGCATTGATACATAGAACTTATGAAATCTTGTAAAAAAATAATGTAAGTATTCTTAAGTAGTTAAAGGTAATGCCAAAAATTTCTGAAATACCACTAAATATTATCATTTCCACATGAAGGGTATATAGAGATTTAGCTACACACTGTTTTTCCCTCAAAAACAAATATACAGATGTATCTCATTTGAACCCAATTCTTAGTAACATTTCAGTAGAATGGACAGATTTATATCCAATCAGTAGACTCAAGTCCTTGTATTAAATCAACTTAAAAAAATTTAATCAAGAATCAAAAGATTCTAATAACTGTGCTCTGAATGGTTATGAGCTAAGAGAAACAGTTGTGAGGGCTTATCTACCATTCACTTACCCTTCTTCCTCCCCACCCCCCACCAAAATTAAAAATCAGTGACGATTTAAGATAGATTGATTTTGTCCTGTTTTCCAATTAATTCGAAGGGATGTCTGAAAGTGATTAAACAAACTGGAGTGTAAGAAGATCATTAAGAAGACTAGTGTAGTCTATAATTCTTCCTCCTCAAATGGGAATTTTTGTTGTGTATCATATAACTAGTCATCTTATAAAAACATTTTTTCAGAAGGAGAATGCATACAGTATAAACTCCAACTTCGATACATCGTTCTGCCCCGAGAATCTGCACAAGCATTGCAAGTAGTTGTGCCTGATCTGGCGAAACCTAATGAAAGAAGACAAGTCATCAGCTTAGAATTGGTAATAATGAAATATGGATAAGACCAGTTTCTTCAGTGTAGAAGGTGAATTATTCTGCTAGGGCATTGTTATATGCTTTTTGATGAATGAACTTCGCATCTTAATATCCTCAACAAACAGGAGGTGACGGGATAAGAAAAGTAAAGTGCTAATAGAGGATTCACATTTTCCAAGAGATGACTGGATTTAAATGGAGACAATTGCCTGTACTCTTGAGTGATTATATTTACCAGGACTCTACCATGTGTAGTGATGGCATCTTTCTGGTGCAAAACCTGGAGCTTTATAAGGGTATGAGTTGGATTATAGCTTTGGCAGTGGAAGAGGTAAATTGGAATGCCAAATTTTAGTAGGTAAATTTTTTTAATCTGGTCAGAAGGGAACATTTAAGAAAGGTACTGCTACTATCACAAATCAAAGCAGCTATGTAATGGGTAGTGCAATCCAAACCATAGATTGCCAACAGTTTAGCATTTTGAAATAAGTATGACAAACAAAATAAGATGAGAAATCTTCATGAAGGATATCCAAAAAAGATTACTACATGGTGACTCAGTTGTCAACTGTTGAGAATAAAACTGGAGAACTACGCAAGGATATTGCAACAATTTATACTTGATTAATCCACATCTAGTAATGAGAGTTCTTTAGTTCTTATCTGGAACAGCAAGCAGAACAAGACACGCAATATCAAATTCTGGCAATTAAAAATGTTTGGCCAACTCTTTATTCTTTATCTTCTTTGAATAGAGGAAAGAAGGCATCAGAAAATGTAAGAGAGCCATGAGAAACCTGCATCTGACTACCATGCATCGAGGCTGTCTCCTCACGAAGTTGCCGTAAAATCTGCAATGAGGAAAAATTCATAAATCACTAAAAGATCAATTGAGTATATGCATTGCATGACACAAGCAAGAGATACAAAAGTAAGAAAAGCACGCAAAGCTTCACCTCTGGTTCTCTAACGTTGGAGAGAATGTAGTTGTAAATTTGGGGAGTGATGCTGATAACCTGCTTGTTCCCATAACTCCTGTCCTCCAGAACCACATATGGACTGGAAGACCGGAAGCAACAGCATCTTCCCCGACCTGGTACCAATCCATTCACAGCTACTGACTTCGAAAAGGGCAGGAATTTCCCTACCGCCCCGACCGGAGGCAGAGCACTATGGGAAGCCACGACATAAGCGGAACGAAACATTGACGTGGCGATCTTCATTCCGATTCCCAGCATCAAAATCCTAAGTGAGCTTCAGCCTCCAAACGCCTTCAACTCGCATCGACTCATCATGGACCCAAAATTAGAAATCTTCAAAGTCCGAAGCTTTGATACATTCACAACGAAAAAAACAAGAACCCAAAAGGCAGCAGGAAGAAAAGCCAAAAAGAAAAAACACAGGAGACGAAATTGTCAACACGTGCGTTCAATCATGCAACTATAAACGGAACTCGTCCTGCTCGTTCCCCAAGTAACTTCCACAAGAACACTCAACACACGAATCCAACACATTCCACAGAACAAATTATACAACTTTATCATTCATAGAATCGCCAAGTTTGCTTCGGACAGGAAGTTACCTGATTACAACCCGGTTCATCCGGTTGAAGAACAGTTTACCCTCAACTCAGCCATCCTTGTCTGCAAACAAAAACGGTGGAGAAGAAGAAATGAGCTGAGAGGAGGCGAAGCATTATCTCCCCCATCCTTCCCCCCCCCCCAAAAAAAAGCCCATCACAGTAGCCAAGGCCCGGTTTAGGGTCTGAGCCATTCCTCGCGTGATGATCCATGGGCTGTCGGATCCGACCCGTTACAATCGGGTCGGATCTCAGCTCTCTGAAGGAACGATCTTGTCCCACCGCGATTTCCAAGATTCCAGCTCCAACGCGAGCGAGTCGACTTGACGAAATTGCACTCCGCTTTTTGACTTCTTCGAGTTCTGCGGAATGCGGGATCTTCTCTTCTGACATTTCTAAAGAAGAAGATCCGTTGTGTTCGTCTGAGCCTTGGACATCCGGTGAGGCGTCCCCTTGCTTCCGGGCTTGATCCCTCCTCGTTCCGACGTCATGCTCGTGCGCCCTCTTCGATCTCGCCTCTGAATTTCGTCGTGGGTGTTCGATTTCTTGGTTTCCTCAACTTGCAAAATCGTTGCTTTCGGTCATTCGTTTCTCCATCTGACGACGAAGATCGTATGATTCGTCGCGATTGCTTGCTAAGTTCGCGATCTCTCATCATCATCACCATCACCATCTAAATTCATCAGTGATTCCCGGGTAGTTCGTGTTTCGTATGATGCGCCATCTGGGTTGCTTTGACCGATCCTCGAGCTTGAACTCTGCACTATCATGAGTATTCCTTCATACGCTTCGAGTGTTCCCAAGTCGTTTGTTGCGTATCCAGGTAGCGATTTCGACTTAGAATCGGGAACCATCAGAAGAATTCGAAAACCCAAAAGCTCTCAGCTTCACCCGGTCAAAATGCTCAAATCCTTCGGTAACCATGTTCGCTATTTCTATAAGTTGCATCCTTTTTTAGCTTTCTTGATTTCATTGTCATTTGGGATCACAATTTTGGTAATTATATCTATCTATCAATCGCGGTATAGTGCCGTTGGTAGTTATCGAGAATTCGATGTGTCTTTGGAAAACTATCCTTTCGCCAATCTCAAGAACCTTGTGATGGTTGCTGGACATTCTATATATACTAGTAAGAGTTGCGAGAAGGTTGATAAGGAGGATTCTTGGTTTTTGGAGCCTTATCAAAAGAATCCCGGTCAAGCCGCTACATTTTTAGCTCATATTGAACAAGGAATTGAAATAACCGCGAAAGATGAAATGGCTTTGCTATTATTCAGTGGTGGAGAGACACGGAAAGACGCTGGTCCTCGAAGTGAGGCGCAGAGTTACTGGGCTGTTGCTGAATCTAGAGGATGGTTTGGTGAGTGCTCATTACTGGTCTGTCTGCCTTTGGCTGTCTTGAATTAAAGTTGTACCATTTTAATCTACTTTGACCGCACTTTTGTAGTGGATTATGAGAAGTTCTATGTATGGGGCTGTGGTTCATTCACTAGTAATTCCTAATATATCATGGAAATGAGGTGATGATGCCAGGCAACAGATCTGATTGTAGTTTAAATGTGCTAGTTGAAGCTGTTGGTTAGTTTTTCAGTGCTTTTGAAAGTAGCCAAGCCAGTGCTGTTAAGTGTTGCTTCACTTTTAAAGCTTTTTCTAGTTCTTCAGTCTTCTTAATGTGAAAAATCATCTCTTGCTGTCTGATTATCACTACAAGCATCATCGCATATTGTAATATGATTGAAAGAGATGATAGTGCCAAACTTCGAGTTCAGTGCTTGATGCATCTACCATTACCATTTGAGACTTGGTTAGTTTCATGTGTTTTGTAAAGTAGCGCAGCTAAAGCTATAAGAATCACTCAGGAAATTTTGCTTGAATTGCTTCAACTTTTTATACTTTAAAGTTCATCTCTTTCCATCTAATTGTCACTATAAGTATCATTCTATTGTCCATCCAGAACCTCTGGTCTTTTCATTGCAAGCCTGCCAATTTCAATGAACTAGCTATAATAATTTCTATGTCCTCTATATCCTGTCATCCAAACACAGAATGTTCTGGCTGCTACATTTTTCAATGACATTCTTGTGTCGCTTTTCATATTCTTGTTGAATATATCCAATCATCCTTTCATTTTCACCTCCTTTGACATATCATGGCTTTCAACAACCTTCCAGTTCTTGCTGCTGCTAGGTTATGTGATTGGCTTCTCTTTCTTGACTTCTTCAGTTGCCTCCTATTGGTGGGCACTGGAAATCACCCTCTTGGTAACACTATTCTTGGATTTCCTGCCACAATGTCATCTTGTTGTTCCTCTTGATTGGAAGGATAAACTGGAAAACTCTTCTGTTTCTAGAGGAAAAAATCTGGGGAAAAATGCTATCAATTAAGCTAAGAGGGCAGGAACTGGTTATCATTTTTATTTGCAAAAGGGTTTCCTGGTTCTGCATTTGCCTTTTGTCTATGTGTATCTGGTACCTCGTCAGTAATGCCTCAAACATTGTTCATTACTTATTTCGTGTTTCTCCATTGCATACATGAATTTTGTCTTATCATCTTTCCCTACTATGGCATGCTAATTTAATCAAGTATGCAAAATTGTTATGCATATGGTTAAAAACTGTTAATTCTTATCTTTTGATTATTATGGTTGAAGGGAAGGAAGAAAATGTGAGATTGAGGGCCCTCACTGAGGAACATGCAAGGGACAGCTTTGAGAATCTTCTGTTTAGTGTATGTAGGTTCAGAGAGCTCACTGGAAGATATCCTTCCAATATAACTGTAAGTTCTTTGTTCCACAAAAGCTTCTTATTTTGGTTGGGAGAATTGTGCTCTGTCAAGGGCAAAAAAAGGGTATTGGAGGCCTTTTACTTCTCCTTGAAGTTAAGAGCGGTTCATATTTTTGACAAGGAACCCTTGGGGAAAGTCATAATTATCAATGGATGTCTTCTATCCACTTGGTCAGTATTGTCGAGACAATACAACCCATATCTGAAATTTTCTTACTTCCACTGTTAGTCAGAGCATCTAACCAGTGTATTCTATAATAGTTTCAATTTTGGTTATAGAGTCAATTTTGATTACTTTCTGGTATCTAGGTCGTGAGTTATGATTTCAAGGAAGAAAGATTCGCCCATCTGCATCGCGCTGCTGTCAGGTTCCCCGAGTCGAGATTCTTTTATGTAGGAACCCCAGCTTCATCAACTGCAAGAGAGAAAGCCCGGAAGGGCGAGGCACTGGTGAGGCAGCAATTTCGGGAAGATCCTTATGGGTGCCAAGGTTCATTACATCGTAAGAAGCTGGGCCGTGATCCTTTCCACCGAACAATTCCTTATCCTAAAGGTTGCCCTGAGATGCAAGATCTGTTCAGATATTGCGGAGTGGCACCCTATCCAGGTTGGCTTCCCTGGACGTCGTAGTGCTAATTGTTTCTTTCATGTAAGCAGGAAACGATGCTGATATAGCTGAGCGTGCAAATTTTTTACCTTTCCTTATTCTTAATAAGGCCTGCATGTCTATAGGATAGAGAGATGACAAAGGAGTTAATGATAGCATGAGTTTCTTTGATGTTGTAAGCTTCGTGAATCAAAAAGTTATCTATTAGTTTATACGTAATGAAATTTGATGTACTTGGACAATTATATTAAGCAAATTTCAGTCCAATCATCTTTAGTTTTCCAACCATAGCTTGGAAGTCAATTGATGCTTGTTGATGTCTCATAAAGAGACTCTTGTTGTTTCATCTTCAAAGTCCTCACGAAAAGTGTAGGTCTCTTCATTAAGATTTAAGGCATAACACAATCGCTCTTCCAATCCACCTCCTACCACATTATTCACAGGTCTGACATCATGGAAGGGATTGTCATAATCCATCATCACTATCATCTCAGCATGTCCAAGGGATTGCAGTCGCCTTCCTGATTCTTCATGCGGGCAAAGCTCGAACAGCCCGGAACAAGTCCTCAATCATATGTCATCTCAGCCATCTCTGTTTGTTGAGCTTGTGTGCCTATTCCATGATATCTTCCGTGTCTAACCACCGTGTCAAAATGAAAACTTAACTGAAGGTCAAGTCCTTTTTTGCTTCCATGCCTAATTGATGTAGGGAAGAACCCTATCAAGGGGCTTTGACACCTATTTGACTTGGGTGGAGAAGTAAAGGATGGCAAAAAGAACACAAGGAATGCTAGCATCGAGTTGAACTGATGTCGGAACAGAGAAAAGATTTACCCAGAAAGCTGATGGCAGAGAGACATGAAGAGCTACTTATACTTAGGTTACCGACAAAAGATGATCTCCACCCTTAATCTAAAATAACAACTTGTAATTTGTGGGAGTTCATTGAAAGCCACACGACTTGCACATTGCCATTTATTAATGTAAAACATGATGAAACACTTGAAATACTAAAACTGAATAATGCTTATGCATCAGAATGGAGCAATGTCTCTGAATCTTTTGCACATGGTTCGTTCAAACTAGTTATCTATGAGGGAAGCTTTTGTTCATCTCATTAGACATCATGCTGCTGCTGCTCATGTTGTCCAAAGCCATGCTGTTTTAACGGCCGCTGATTTGATCTTTCCTGAGTCCTGTTTTTCCAGTGCCCTAGTTATTCTTACAGTCAAATTCTTACAGTCAAATAATTACCGTCCTCAGAGTTCCTCTCTCACCCTGGTGAGCTCCCCTCTCCTTGTGTGGAGAGACCCCAGAAATTGCATTTCAGAAATCTTCATACACCCTTTCCTCTCCCCTCTTCTACTGCCACATCTCAGACATTTTGACTTTGTTGGAGATTATGAGTGAGGCGTGGCCATGAGGCCCAGGTTCACACGATGACACCAGAAGAAAACCAAAGTTTTAGGATTACATTGAACGTCGAGCAAAATTCAAGGACTGATGATGCCATTTTACCCCATTATGGACAACACAAGACACGCCAGCAAAAATTATCCACGCTTACACATGTTAGACAGTAGACTATGTTGTCCAGTTTTCTTCGTAGCACTTCAAACCTTTGACGATTCATGATCGATCACTCAAGTTTTCATTTGTCACAGTACTATCTATGAAATCAAGACAACTAAAAATTCCAAGACAGTTTGCTTCCAGATTTTAGCACGGTCATCCCGAATATGAGAACGCTTTGAGAAGAGTGAAAGCAAACCATCTTTGGAAGGGTGTAGTGTACCATCAAAGCATTGTTCTTCACTCGCATTCGAATCTTCATTTACTCGAAGATAGTGACTTTATCTAAGCCGAAAATCATAAAATAGAAAGCAAGAAAGAAAGAAAGAAAGAAAGAAAGAAAGAAAGAGGAGCCTCCAATGGGATATCATTAGTAGCTTAGGCCGTAATCAAAGGATCTTTCTAAATGAGTAAACGCAAACATTTTGAAGGGCCCTTTTCACCAACCACTCGGCACTCGCCTGCCAAATATTTTTTCCCCTTTGAAATCTAACTATCCAAATAATACACTGCACTCAACGTGCGCACGCATGCGCGTGTATATATATATATATATAGGATGCAGACACAACACTTCATGCCTAGCGGTTAGAGAAACCAAAAATCTCTTTTTATTCATCAAGATTTTTCTCATATAAATGAAGGGTGTCGTTCGTACTCATTGGAAGAAAGAATTCTTTTTCTTAAAGAAATAACTTATACAAATTTATGAAGATTGAATTCTCGTGAACCAACCATGTTACCTCAAAATTTCTCATAAACTTCAAATATGAGTCGAATCTTTCCTATCATATAATAATTAATTTATTTTTTGGTCCTAGAATCATCCAAATAATACCCTCCTCCTCATCCTCATGTGGGTCGATAAGGCGCCACATCAACATCATGTTTTATATAGATAGCCATGTCAACGACGTTGTCTGAGCAAGTTTACATGGTTGGTAGAAACAATTTAAGGAGGAATTAAAAAAAAAAAAAGAGTTTGATCGATCGAGTCAAACTGTCCATACAATACATGTTGAAGGATGAAATCTTGAATTATTCCTAGCTATTTGGAATTCCTAATCAGATTCGGAAAGTGGATTTAAGCACCAAATTCGCGACAAACCACTATAAAATCCACCAATCATATCTTTATTCTTTATTATTGCATTTTTACGCTTTGGTTTTTCACTCTTAAAAAATAGCAAAAATATATACATTTATTTGCTTTTTCTCGTCAAATTCTATGACATCATTCAAATTTTAAAAAACCTATAAATTAATCACATAAAAATTTATATGTCAACATCTATATGTTTGTAAAGATTTTCATGTGTTATGTATGGAAAGTCAAAGTGCGGGTGCTATAAGATTAAAATATAAAGCTAAAATGTAAAAAATCATTTGTTCACATATATCTCGACTCTTATTTTCATTCAATTTCACATATATCTCGACTCTTTCCTTTCTCTAATATACAATGTCACTGCCTTCGGGATTGAAATGGAGATATTAATTTGTTCACATTGAATGCACTAATTCTTGACTGACTATGCATTAGAATGTGATAGGCTATCTATTAGTTACATCAGTAGTTCCCATTTTTCTTGAAATAATCATTCATTATTTCTTCCACCTAAAGAAATCCCACAAGATCACGTCACAATAAGGGAAAAAGCCACCAAAAACTTTAAATTTTACCTAGTGTGACAAATTTATCCCAATTTTTTTTTTTTGTAATCTAAAAAATTCAAAACTTTACTAACTGTGACATATTTACTTTTTTTTTTTTTTTTTGTGATATAAAAAACCTTAAACTTATACCCGCATAACATATTTATTTCAAACTACAAGGCATTTTCGTCTTTTACTTTTCTTTTGCTTTTATTTTTCTTTTTTCTTCTCCTCTCTTCCCTCTGCCAACATGGTGAAAGGAAGTGGGATGCCGGCAAGGGCCACCCTCTCCTGGGTGGCCTTCCCCTAAGTCGAGTGAGGACGGTCCTTGCTAGATTCGGCGAGGGCATCCCTTGCACGGTGAGGGCCGCCCTCGCCCGCATCGGGCGAGGGTTGCCCTCATCGGATCCATCGAGGGCTATCCTTGCCTGACCAAGGGTAGGGCCGCCCTCGCCTGAGTCCAACTTCCTTTTGTCAGCCATGGTGGAAGGAAGTGAGAAGAAGGAAAAAAGGAAAAAGAAAAAGGAAAAGGAAAAATAGAAAAAGGAAAGAAAAAGAAAAAAAATTTAAACAATAAAAGATCATAAAGTTGGGGTAAATGTGTTATAGTTAGCAAAGTTTGGGATTTTTTATGCCACAAAAAAAATTTAGGGTAATTTCCCATATTGAGTAGAATATGGGATTTTTGGTGGCTTTTTCCTTCATGATAATGAGATAAAGTCTCATCTTATTATTCATAAAAATCTTAAGAATAACACCAACCATAAGTTATAGAGAACTAGAGCTTGGTTAGGACTGAGGTTCCTTATTTGGTAAACCATTGGCAATTAGGATGAAAACAAGGATACTTACCTTGCAATCATCTAGCCTTGACTAGGGTAATGAACTTTGACTAATCAATTGATTCTATAGAGAGAATGTTACATTAAAACTCCATTTGGAATGATAAAAAAGAGCTAGTGGAAAGAAGGGATAATGATATTGTGGTCGTTGAACTTTTGATTTGTTTAATGTGGTCCTTAAACTTTACCTCAATATGTAATGTGGTCTATGACTTTTTAATTTGTTTAATATGATCTCTGAACTTTTTCCACATGTTCAATTTAATCCATGGTTGTCCTTTCATTAATTCAAGTTCAGGAATAACATTGAATATAGATACTAAATTAAATAGGGTTAATACCCTGAAAAATCCCAAACTGGTACACCTATGACAAATTTACCCCAAATTAATTTATTCGACCAAAAAAAATCACAAACTGGTAAATTTGTGACAAATATACCATCCATTAAATTGGATTAACACCACAAAACAATCACAAAAATTGTAAACTATGACAAATAGAGCGTAAAATCCTAAATTGGTATATCAGTTAATTGTCACGTGTCATTTAATTTAATAATTTGATAGTAAAATTTAATGAAAACTAACAGAGGGTAAATTTATCACAAGTGTGCTAATTTGGGGTAAATTTATCAAATGTATACCAATTTTGGTTTTTTGGTGGTAAAAAAAATAGTTTGGAGTAAACTTGTCACAGGTATATCAGTTTAGGGTTTTTCAAGGTATTAATCCAATTAAATATGTATTAAAAGTCCAAAAATCATAATAAATAATTTAAAAATTCAAGGACTATATTGCATATTAAACTAAACTTTAAGACCATATTAAACAAATTAAAAATGTAGGGATTACATTGCATATTGCATCAAAATTTATAAATTATTTTATGTCATTCACCATGTTTGACTTGGACTCAAAGGGTGCTTGGGAATGCTTTTATGACGTTGGTTTAGTGAAATTAAAAAGGAGAACTTTAGCTAGATCTGTACTCAAATCAATTAACTAGGACAAACGTGTTGGCATGTATCTAGCAAAAGAATGAACAACAACATTAGTTTTCTTCAGGAGTTGGTATTTTGGTTGACCTGTCTGTAGCGAGACCAAAATGGCACGACGTCATGAAAAGGTCAATCGAACGAATAACGGAGCGAATGAATGATGACTACACTTTAATTCCGTTAATATTCATAATAATATTCATACATGACCTCTTCTTGAAGGCAATGTTGCAACAGGAGGCAAAACAATAAGAAACACCATAAGAGTGAGATGGACAAATTCTCGATGCACTTTATAATTTCCATAACCAAGCCCACGTTTTTTCTTTCACTGCAGTCTATGGACAGGAGGAGACCAAGCTGAATTCGCTCCCAAGTAATTAAATAATGAAGGGATATTTCTGTGTTAAACTTAACTTTGAAATCACCTCGAGATGACACTTGGCTTCTACCTTACAATGACCTAATCCTCTTTTCGATATAACTGCACCATCTCTAACTCTAATTCCCAACTGCCTCTGGACTCTTTCTCACTAGCAGCCAACGAGCAGAACCAGTCAAATTCCTCCTGCTCAACTGCCAACATAGACACAAGACTGTCATTTTACATAAACTAAGTTTCATTTTCATTGCAACTCTGTTTTCTGGGAGCTCTCTCCCTCTCTCTGCTGTTACTATATTTGGCTCACCTTGCTCCAACTGAAAAAACTGAAATGAAGCGTTTGTCCCCGCCATCAGCGTGAGTCTCTCTCTCTCTCTGTGCTTAGCACTTGCAGTTGAACGTTTAACCAGCCCCATGTGAATTCTTTGTGTGCTTGAAGAAATTGTTTGATCTTTCTTTCTCTAGTTTTGCCATTATGACCCAAGAAGAAAACACTAAAGAAGGAACTTGGATTGTTCCTTCAATTTGGAAGTGCATGCAAATCCAGTTGGAGTGTGAAGAGAATCCAATTTATCCTGATACACTATTGACTATGATGACTTCGTGAATTGGGATGTTTACTGTGAATCATTGAAATAAGACCGTGGTGTTGCCGCGTTGCCTTGTGTTAGTCACTGTTTTTTAGTTTTCCTCTATATGCTATTGTTTCATCTGTGCATATGCTCTTTGAAAATCTACACTAAAACCGTCACCTTTTAGGTGTTCCAGAGAGAAATTAGAGAGAAGATCGTTTCCGAGAAGCATATATTCCTTTGACTTGGAAAAGGCCCCTGATTCAGCCATCCAAGATAGGAACTTCAACTGCAGGAACCCAACCATGAAAATGATCCTGTTCATCATTTTATTCGGGTCTTTCCTCACGCTCTACCGGTGTCATAACTTTAATTTGATGGATGGCGATCCTTCAAGCTCTCCTTCCCGGTATAGTCGATTTCCTAGTATCAATTTCATTTGTTCTAAACAGGCCATGCTTTTGTGTGCCTTGCTGATTCGTTGGGGGTAAAATCAGCTGCATGAATGGCTTAATCTTCTTTTACCTGGTCATTTTTCTGTGATAATTTTTAATTAGCGTGGCTTATTCCTGTTCAGTCTCCTGATCCATCGAAACTGCTTGATTTAATATATCCTGTTTGGTCATTATCCTGAAGTTGGATCTATAATCGAATACACAAGTGCCAGATATCGTTGTTGTTAACAATCTATCGTCTTGGAAACAGATATGGTTTTGCATCACTAGCCCATTTTGGAACTGATCTATTTTAATCTGTTCCCTTTGTGCTTCTCCAACAATCCTGATTCACAGGGCTCACATCACTGCTAAATTGTCAAGAGAGAGTTCCACCACCAGCCATCGGTACACATCGTCCCTAAATATCGAATGGGATCAAATCTCAAATGTGATCGAGGAATCTATTGACAAGGACGAGTATGAGGTCATTGGTCTTCTGAACTTTGACAAGAATGAAACCAATCGCTGGAAGCAACTGTTCACGGAATCCAAGCAATTAGTTTTGCAGCTGGACTCTGTCCCAGGGAACATAACCTGGGAATCTCTGTATCCCGAATGGATCGATGAGGAAGAACATTCCCAGGTCCCTACTTGTCCTACCCTCCCTCAGCTTCGCATCCCAGGTAATCCACGAGTTGATCTCATTGCCGTCAAGCTTCCTTGTGACAAGTCGAGAAGGTGGTCGAGGGATGTGGCTCGGCTGCACTTGCAGCTCGAAGCAGCGAGGCTTGCTGCCTCTGCTAAGAGTTACCATGCCGTGCGAGTGCTTCTCATGACCGATTGCCTTCCCATCCCGAATCTCTTCACGTGCAAGGACTTGCTGGCGAACGATGGCCATGCATGGCTGTATGAGCCCGACCTCAACAAGCTGCGGGAAAAGGTTCTGCTCCCAATAGGGTCGTGCGAACTAGCCTTGCCTCTCAAGCCGAAAGGTTAATGTCTCAAGCTGAGCACCAAATCTATGATATGATTTGGACATGATCTAGCAAAAATCTAATGGTTGTTCTTTGTGTTGGCAGAGCAATTTCAATCGGAGAGAGCTCATCGAGAAGCGTACGCTACAATTTTGCACTCAGCTAATGTTTATGTTTGTGGTGCTATCACTGCAGCTCAAAGCATACGAATGGCGGGTTCCACGCGGGATCTGGTGATCCTCGTGGACGAAACGATTAGTGAACATCACAGAGCTGGGTTGGAGGCCGCTGGGTGGAAAGTCCACACGATCCAGCGGATCAGAAACCCGAAAGCCCAACCTGATGCCTACAATGAATGGAACTACAGCAAGTTCCGCCTCTGGCAGTTGACAGACTACGACAAGATCATTTTCATCGACGCCGATCAACTGGTCCTTAGAAACATCGATTTCCTTTTTGGGATGCCAGAATTGTCTGCCACGGGAAACAATGCTTCCTTGTTCAACTCTGGTGTGATGGTGATCGAGCCATCAAACTGTACGTTCAAGCTGCTCATGAACCACATCAACGAGATTGAGTCCTACAATGGCGGTGACCAAGGGTACCTGAACGAGATATTCACCTGGTGGCACCGAATTCCAAGGCACATGAACTTCTTGAAGCACTTCTGGGAAGGTGACGATGAGGAAACAAAGCTGATGAAGACACGTCTATTCAGTGCTGACCCGCCGATCCTTTATGTCCTCCACTATCTAGGACTCAAGCCATGGCTGTGCTTCAGGGACTACGATTGCAACTGGAACGTGGACTACTACCGAGAGTTTGCAAGCGATGCAGCACATGGGACGTGGTGGAAGCTGCATGACGCCATGCCGGAACATCTGCATAAGTTCTGTCTGCTGAGCTCAAAGCAGAAGGCAGCTTTGGAGTGGCATCGGAGGCGGGCCGAGAGGGGGAACTACACGGATGGTCATTGGAAGATTAAGATTGCAGACGAGCGCCTGAAGGCGTGTTCTGAGGAGTTCTGCTACTGGGAGAGCACGTTGCTGCACTGGGGTGAAAAGAACTGGACTAATGACGCAACTGATTCTTCACTAACACATACGATGAGCAATCAATCCCTCTCTTCATTATGACTATGTTGTCATGCACTATCTCTGTAAATAATACAAACACGGATAAATCAACAATAATAGCAACTTCTAGCTTTCTTCTTGACGATATGCAAAGTTCAAATGATGATTGAGGCTTGTCAAATTCTACGATGTTTGATGTTTTATCCTCATCACGCGTAATTTTTCAACTTTGGCATGTTTCAAAGGCATGTCTCTTTTCACTTGTCACTTCTATAATACCTCTAAATGAGCATTTCGTTTCACCAATTTCCAACCATCAAAACTTGATCTTTTGGTTTTCGATGAAATATAGCAAATGCAGGATCACGACTACTGGTTTCTTTCACTTTTTCTCTCTACCATTCATGCTTGGCTGTTACAAGGAACTGCAAGTCACAACACTGATCCAAAGTCTTAATATGGTTATAAGGATGAAACTCGCAGGAGAGGATTATCAGTAGATGTAACGATTTCCTGTTAAATCATGCAGTAAAAACTACTTGCATATCCATAATTTTCGCCACAAATCATATCAATGAAAGTCAACCATATTCTTGAACCAAGGACTGCCAGCTCCTAATAAAGTCGGCAAGAAATGCAAAACCGATCGATTTTCAATGGTGATGTTTTTTAGTCCCTATTGACAATAGAAGGAACGGAAACAGGGCTCTCTTGATAAGTCAAATCATCTTGATAAGTCATCCTAACCATACAAGGCTCTCTTGACCTCTCTAAAGATCCTAAAAACCCACCAGCGAGAGAGAGAGAGAGAGAGAGAGAGAGAGAGAGAGAGAGAGAGGAAACAGAGAATAAAACTAGAATTGTGCAAAGAACCGTGTTGATGTATCAAGACTGCACGTTCTGTTTTTTTCTTCTTTGTTTTGTTTAGTCAGTTTGTTGGTGTCCTGTTTTTTAGGAGTTGGTTAATAGTTGTTTTACTTAGTCAATCTTATCTTGTAGGAGTAGTTAGCTGCATGTATTTTAGCTATTCTGGTTTGTTGCTGGTTTCGTGGATCTTAGTGGGCAACGTGGGTTTATGGTTACATTTTAGTATGTATTTTGAACATATTTTTTTTTTTTTCAGTTTTTCTGAATACGATGCATAGCTTTTGCTGTCAACTCCTCCTCTGTTTTTTTTTCCAAAAAAACAATACTGGTATCAGAGCTCTCTTGATCTTAAGGGGCTGTGAGTGACTTGTGAGATTGATTGAGAGGTGTGTCTGCATCCATAGAAGTTAAAAGCAAGATGGAGGCAGGATCGAGTGGTTTTTCAGCAATGGCTCCACCGGCGTTTGATGGAGAAAATTATCAAGCCTGGGCAGTGAGAATGCGAGCCTATCTAGAGGGTTGTGATTTTTGGGAAGCTGTGGAACAAGATTATGAAGTTGCTCCCCTTCCCGACAATCCAACCATCAATCAAATCAAGTTTCACAAGGAGAGGACGACAAGGAAAGCAAAGGCAAAGTCTTGTTTATATGTCTGCTGTCTCACCGCCATTTTCAGCAGAATTATGGCTTGTGAATCAGCTAAAGCTATTTGGGACTTCCTCAAAGCTGAGTATCAAGGAGATGAGAGGATCAGAAGCATGAAGGGGCTAAACCTAATCACAGAATTCGAGAGATTGCAGATGAAGGAGTCTGAGACAATTAAGGAGTATTCTGATAAGTTGATAAGTATTGCAAATCAGGCAAGAGTTCTAGGCACTGACCTCTCTGATAATAGGCTAGTGCAGAAGATTCTTGTCTCATTGCCCGAAAGGTTTGAGGCAACCATTGCCTCTTTGGAGAATACCAAGGATTTGTCTCACATCAAGTTGGCAGAATTGCTAAGTGCTTTGCAAGCACAAGAGCAGAGGAGGTTAATGAGGCTGGAATGAAGTACAGAAGGAGCTCTGCTGGCCAAAGAACAGCAGAATGTAGGAGGAAAAGTCAAGAAGTGGAAAGGGAAGAAAGGAAATGGCAGTAGTGGTTCAGAAGCTGCTGCAGGAGAGAATAGTGCGGGCAACTCCAAGAACAATTGGGGAAGATATTCCTCATGTCAGCACTGTGGAAAAAAGAATCATCCACACTTTAGGTGTTGGAAGAGGCCAGATGTCAGGTGCAGAAAGTGTCATAAGCTTGGACACATTGAGAAGTTCTGCAAAGAGAAGAGAGACCGGCAGCAGGGTGAGGCACATGCTGCAGTTCAGCAAGAGGTAGATCAACTATTTGTTGCCTCTTGTTTCTCCTCTAGTACTCCATGTGACAGTTGGCTTGTTGATAGTGGTTGCACAAACCATATGACAAGTGATGAAACGCTGTTTATAAATCTTGACAAGTCGTTGAAGTCAAGAGTGAGGATTGGGAATGGGGAGTACTTAGAAGTGAAAGGTAAAGGGACTGTAGTAATGGAGAGTTGTGTTGGAACTAAGCTGATTTCTGATGTGATGTATGTGCCTAAAATTGATCAGAATTTGCTGAGTGTGGGGCAGTTGGTAGAAAAGGGATTTAAGGTGATATTTGAAGAGGAGAAGTGTTCGATCTTTGATTCCAGTGGTCAGGAACTGTTCAAGATAAAGATGCAACAGAAGAGTTTTTCTTTGAATCCTCTTGAGAAGGAGCAGATGGCATTCAAGTGTCAGGCTAATGATTCAGAAATATGGCACAAGAGGTTGGGGCACTTTCATCATAAAGGCGTGCTGTTCATGCAGAGGAATGAAATGGCAACTGGGTTACCAAGCCTGGAGGAGCAGATCACAGGGTGCAAAACTTGTTTGCTGGGTAAGCAAACAAGACTTCCCTTCAAGGATTCCACTTGGAGAGCTACAGAGAAGCTACAACTGATTCATACAGATCTATGTGGTCCACAAGTGACTCCTTCACTAAATGGCAGCAGGTATTTCATTATTTTCATTGATGATTATACTAGAATGTGCTGGATTTACTTTATGAAGCAAAAGTCGAAGTTGCTGGGGTATTTCGAAGTTTAAGAAATGGGTTGAGAACCAAAGTGGCTGTAAGATTCAAGTCATTAGATCGATAATGGAACAGAATACACTTCACGTAGGTTTAATTCTTTCTGTGAAGAGGCTGGAATTGAGCATCAGCTTACTGCTCCTTACTCTCCACAACAAAATGGAGTTAGTGAGAGGAAGAATAGAACCATTATGGAGATGACTAGGTGTCTGTTGTATGAGAAAGATCTACCAAAAGAGTTTTGGGCGTATGCAAACACATCAGTTTTTCTGCTTTGAATAGATTACCTACGAGGGTATTGGAGATGAAGACACCCTTTGAAGCTTGGTTTGATGTCAAGCCAATTCTAAGAAATTTGAAGGTGTTTGGCTGTTTGTGTTTTTCTCATATTCCACAAGTCAAGAGAGACAAGTTGGGAGAGAAAGCTGAACTTGGGATCTTTGTTGGCTATAGTTTAGTGTCAAAAGCTTATAGGATCTATCAACCACATACAGGGAAGGTGATCACTAGTAGGGATGTTCAGTTCCTAGAAGATGAGAAATGGGATTGGACAAATGAGCCACAAGGCAAGCACAAAGAGGTCTCATTGGAACCTGATGAACTGGTGGATGATATTCCAGTTAGAGGTACCAGATCTTTGACTGATATATATCAAAGGTGTAGTGTGGCTGTTTTGGAACTGCGGGTTATGAAGAAGCTAAAAGTGATCGAGAGGTGGATGAATGCAATGAAGGAAGAGTTGGCTATGATAGAAAAGAACCAGACATGGGAGCTAGTGGAGAGGCTCGAAGATAGGAAGGTGATTGGAGTAAAATGGGTTTTCAAGACCAAATTTAATCCGATGGCTCGGTGAATAAGCATAAGGCCGGGTTGGTGGTGAAGGGATATGCACGGGTTTGGGGAGTTGATTTCTCGAAACCTTTGCTCCGTGGCAAGACTTGATACAATTAGAATGATTCTTGCTTTGGCAGCTCAACAAGGATGGAAGGTATATCGAGTTAGATGTGAAATCTGCATTTTTGAATGGAGTGTTACGGGAGGAGATTTATGTTGAGCGCCGAAGGCTTTGTTACACCAGGCCGAGGAGAAAGTTTATTTGCTGAGAAAGGCTCTCTATGGCTTGAGGCAAGCTCCCGAGCATGGTACAAGTAAGATGGATGAGCACTTGTTGGGCCTAGGTTTCAAGAAAAGCCTTAGTGAATCTACTCTATATGTCAAGAAGTTAGTATCGACTTAGTGGTGGTGTCTCTTTATGTGGATGATATGGTGACGGGGAGTAATAGTGCTCAGATTCTTCGCATTTAAGCAAGAGATGATGAAGATGTTCGAAATGTGATCTTGGTGAGATGTCATATTTTCTAGGAATGGAGGTTAGGCGGACTCGAATGAAGTTTTTATCTGTCAAAAGAAGTATTTGAAGGAGATCCTAAGGAGATTCAACATGGAGGAGTGCAAGAGTGTGAGTACACCAATGGGTCATAAGGACAAGCTTCAAAAGAAGGATGGATCGGTACTGCGAGATGAAAGAGTTTATAGAAGTTTGATTGGCTGTCTTATGTATCTCACTGCAACTAGGCCAGACATCATGTTTCCTGTAAGTGTCTTATCTAGATTTCTCAATTGTGCAAGTGAGTTGCATATGGTAGCTGCAAAAAGGGTGTTGAGGTACTTAAAAGGTACTCTTTCATATGGGATTAAGTTTTGTAGAGTTCGGGAGTTTAAGTTGCAGGGGTATTCTGACAGTGACTGGGCAGGATCAATGGATGATATGAGGAGCACTTCGGGTTATTGCTTTACATTTGGGTCGGCATGTTTTTCCTGGTGTTCAAAGAAGCGGGAAATAGTGGCTCAATCAAGCTAGAAGCCTGAGTTCATTGCAGCTATTGCAGCTGTGAATCAAGCATTATGGTTAAAGAAGCTGATGGATGATCTGCATATGCAGCAAGAAGAAGACATAGAAGTGTTTGTGGATAATCAAGCTACTCTGGCCATTTCACGTAATCCGTATTTCATGGAAGAACAAAGCATTTTAAGGTCAAGTTTTACTTCTTGAGAGAAGTGCAAAAGGCTGAAGAGGTGAAACTGGTGTACTGCAGTTCAGAAAACCAGATTGCAGATATATTCACGAAGTCATTTCATGTTGGTCGATTTGAACTTCTCAGGGCAAAGCTAGGAGTGTGCAGTACTTGATCCAGGAGGAGAGTGTTGATGTATCAAGACTGCACGTTCTGTTTTTTTCTTCTTTGTTTTGTTTAGTCAGTTTGTTGGTGTCCTGTTTTTTAGGAGTTGGTTAATTGTTGTTTTACTTAGTCAATCTTATCTTGTAGGAGTAGTTAGCTGCATGTATTTTAGCTATTCTGGTTTGTTGCTGGTTTTGTGGATCTTAGTGGGCAACGTGGGTTTATGGTTACATTTTAGTATGTATTTTGAACATATTTTTTTTTTCAGTTTTTCTGAATACGATGCATAGCTTTTGCTGTCACTCCTCCTCTGTTTTTTTTTCCAAAAAAACAACAAACCGTAAGAATCTTGAGTGACGTTTTGCCAAAGATGCCTGGACAACTGAGTTCGGTGGAACTATTAAAGGATGAAATGAATTCGTCGTGGAGTCTCAGGTCCCTTAATGTGATGTTAGGCTTCGATTGAGCTACCACAATGCAGTGTTCTTCCCTCCCTGACTTCAGGACATGTTTTTAGCTTGAAGGGTATGCTTGGGCTGGCTACATCATGGGCCAACCCTAGCCTTCAAATTGAAGAAATAGTCGAAGCTGTCGTGAAGCTCTAACCATGAAAATGGGGGTGGGGTGTATAATGAAGGGAGAAAAAGGAAAAGACAAAGATTTTAAGGTGTGAGACGAAGAAAGAGAGAAAAAGAACACGTGGGAATTAAACTTCGTCTCCTAAAGCAACGAGGATTTGGACAGATTGTCTGTGAAAATTCGATCATGTCGATGTATCGTTCTCGGTCCTCGCCAACCACCTTTTCTCAAACGATACAAGTGAAAGAATGACCAAGGTTACCGACTGTTTTATTCAACTAATGAAATGCATAATGGAAACGTATTTTACAAACTTATTGAATCGAGTAAAGCTATTGCTGGATTGCACTTGCATATGTAAAGGCCAGCGGTTCAATCCCGTTACTCCGTCTCATCATCATCATCGTATCGTAGAAAATATTTTTGTACAAGAACAGGTAGCGCAGCGTAAAAATGATGTTTAGTGAAGCAAGAGGGATCGCAACTGCATGCGGGTTTGCAGAATTAGTGCTCACGGAAACATTTAGATGTTCTCATAACACAACTTTTCATCCATTAAAACACATAATCCTACACAAAATGTTGACCATTTTCCTCCAGAAAATGAGAACTTGTATAATACTTGAGATCAATGATTAACTTGAATGGATAAGAATGTTTTATTTTGAAAACACCTAAAATTTCTTTGCAACTAGTAGAATCATTTTGATTTCTCCAATCATGGGCATCACGGATCCGCATATGTCTATTAGACTATGAATTTATAGGCATCTATTCATCGATTTACTTGAGTATCACCTATTAACTTCACCCTTGAATAGATGCATGTTTTTGAAGATGGAATATTAAATTGATTTCCTAGTATCTAAGTTAGAGGGTTTTGTCCCATAAGATCTCATTTCTCTCAAAGTATCCGTTTACACTTCAATTCCCCGCATCTATGATACGTAAACAAACTTCAGACCAAAAACAAAGGAAACCCCGAGAAGTGTTTTCCAATGCAAACAACCACCCCAATCTTGCCATGAGAGCCAAGTCACTCAAGAGTCAAGATCTTCAACAATTTTAACGCTATACAAACTATCATTATATATACATAAGGAAAACCACCACCTTTTTCATAACAATTCCAATAATTTCATTCACTAAGTACACAAAGAAATGGCCTCCCCAACGATCAACTTACCCTACCCGTACTACCCATCACCACCACCATCTCCGCCTTCGCCGGCAGCAACCCCTCCACCAATTCCCAAATCGCCACCGCCTCCACCTCTGCCGTCGCCGCCGCCACCACAACCCTTCACTCCGCCACCACCTCGCGTGCTCCCACCACCGCGTCCCCAACCGATCACCCCGCCACCGCCCCATGTGAGGCCACCGCCACCGCCACAACCATTACCGCCACGGCCGCACCCGTTGCCACCACCTCCAGCGCCCGACCACCACCCCACGATCATTGTCATCGTGTTCATCTCGTGCGGCGGGCTCCTGTTCTTCGCGTTCATGGCAGCAGCTCTTTTCTGCTGGATGAAAAAGAAGAAGAAGAAGACGGAACAAAAGACCAAGCTGGTCCATTTCGAGGAGCACAGGAAGGTGCAGGAGGCCATTGTTGAAGGTCCTCATGGCACGGAAGCCATAGTGCTCTCCATAGAAGACGATGTGGTCATCGATGGAGAGATCAAGAAGAGCGAAAAGATTGAGAAGGGTTTGCATGCCAAGAACGATAATGAGGCGGCGAGCTTCATCGAGATCGAAGGAGGTTCATTTGAACCGTCCGGCCACCCCCACCACCGTCAAGACCACCTCGCGGAGCACAAGGGATAATCGATCACACATTCGGACCAATTTATTTCTTACGTACATTGTTGTCTTCCATCAATAATATTCCTCATCCAAGGAATGCCGTGTTTTTTCTATTTCTCTGATTCGTCACAAATGTAATAATCTTCGAGCAATGGACTTTTTTAATTCATCACCCCGTCCATTTATCATTTCACCGCATGCACCGCACTAGTACGCATGACCATTGTGAAGAAAGATGAAGAAAACTTTGACAAAGGCAAAGCTCATCCTCTTTACTTTCTTCGTCCTAGTGAGGGAAAAGTTAGTGTTTGGTTCTCTGCAGTGCATGAAGTTGAAGGGCTCAGGATTATTATTATTATTATTTTTTATTCACTATACTCAGTGCTGTTTCGGTAGATGAGGGGTGTTATTTTAACTCAATTGGCTCTTGACAACCGTCCGCAAATGGGTTTTGGCAACTTTACTTGAGGATAACTAATTATCCAGAAGGTTTGAACTAGATAATACACCAATTTAATATCATGTTATCAGGGCAGAAAACAGTGTGACCATTATCGGGACATGTTTCGGTCCCTAAATTGATGCCAATGCCATTTGTCAAAACCTTTTTGTCACTTGTCATCCTTGAATCGCCACCTTCCAACAATATCTACACTATTAGAGCTATCTGCAAATAGGGATTGGCCCACTTAGGTACGGGCTCTCTCTGCTTTTCGCCGTCTCGGTTGACATTTTATAGCCATAATACGAACAAAAATTCTATAAACAGGGAACCTTTTTCATGAGGCTTAGAAGTTGGCCCAAAAAAAAAAATTGGGTCCTTTCTCGGCTTATTTGGATAAAAGAGAGTAAAGCCCAAACCATGAGAGAATGTTCCATGGGCAAAATCCACAAAAGGGCCAGTACTTCAGATGGCAGCATCGAGCGAGGCCCGTTAATTCAGGGATTGTATGGTTCCTTAAAGAACCTTTCTTTATTCACTTTATTCTCTTCCGGGATTGATATCGATGGACAAATTCCTTTCACTAAGTATTAGTTAGGAGTGAGTAAACTTTATCGAGATCTTCATTAAATTTGGTGCTCTTTGTAAAATTATTGTCTTAGCTGGAAAGAACAAAAGGGCAGTTTTCCTTTTTCACTTTTTCGGCTTCCAGAGAAATAGTTATTCTTTGGAAAATGAAGGCATGATCATGGCCTAAAGCTTGAAAGATCAATCTCGTGAATTGTTGATTTGCATAATGTTCACGCATGGAAGCAACCCAGGAACAGGGTCTTCACATGTTGAAAGTACTCTGATGTTGAGACATACAAGTTAGATGGGACCTAAACAGTCTCATTGGTATTTTGTTCTCAACAGTACAATGAACTTGAAATGTTCAACTCATTTCAATTTATTCACTTGATTTGCTTTGAAGTGATTCATGGGACTGGGCATCTTTTATTCAATGGACACATAGAATGACGGACGTAACCCTCGAGATTACTTTGAGTGAAAGATGCTGTGATTTGAATATGAGTTTTGTTGTATCAAAATCAGTCACTTGAAATGCTCAATAGATCTCTTTATGGTGCATTTTCATCGGTGTCATGTGCTGGGACATCATTTGATTACGGGAAATTTAATCTACTTCTGCCTTCGACTGAATCATAATAGTTTATCGAATCTTTTGTCTAACCCTCATCGAGTTTGAGGAAGTTTTGGAGCTCCTCTGGCGATCAACTTCAAAAGGGATCAACATATTACAAAAAAAAAAAAAAAAAAAAAAACTACGTTATTCTTTCATCAGGCAAAATTTTTTTAATCCTAAAGTCGATAAGAATGTCATATATGGTCGTAAGGGTATTGTCCATAACTTCTTATTTGATTTATCATTTTTCCATTGAATTAGTCTTTTTCCAATGGTTTGCAGAGTTGAACTAGTTGCTATTCGGACATGACTGCTGTTTTAAGTCTGTGCAATTGTCATCCCTATATACATGAGCAAAATGATTGAATGGACCTCATTCATGGTGAGCAGAATAAAACACAGCCATCAGTTGAATGAAAGAAAGTTCCTTTTCCGACCAAGAAAACGAGACTGCATGGTCGGTCTCGTGGGGTTCCATATAATTCAATGACCGTGATTGCATACGATGATGAATGAAATAGTTAGGTGTGGCGGAGAGCTTTCATAGTCCGGTTTCGAACACGGAGAAATTGTCTCTAGCGATGGAGAAAAGCTCCCTCGCCTTTTTTTCAGAAAAGCAAGACACATGATTATGTTCCTAGACTTCTGAACTCGCTACACTAACTTTATTCTCTCTTTTTTTCCTCTTTAATCGGTTCCATAATGCCTTTTTCTTGGCATGTGTGGAACTAATGCTCCCTCTCAAATCTTCCATCATGCTCTCTGATCTTGGCTATGGCCAAAATGATGGAGCCTCCTAATTCCCTGAAACTTCAACTTGAAGGCAAATTGGAACTGTCTATCGAGTGAGTGCGCTGAGGAGAGTAGGAAAAAGGAAGAGACATTTACTTGATGACGCCGCTTTAAGGTTTGGAAAGCGCATATAAAAAAGGACAATGAAAACGAAAAAAGAAGAGTAGGGACATTGGGTTGCCTTTCGAGGCTCCTTTTACATGTTCTTTTTGTCAAGTCAAAATGGTTGGTTTCCAGCATTTCCACTCAACTTCCCAACAAAACTGGATTAGGGAGGGGGTGTTGGGCATCAATCATCTGTCATGGATGACTTTCGGCCAAGCACTGAACTTGGTGGGAGTACATTAACAATTTTCGTTGATTATTTTGTCATCGTGCTTAGCCTTTTGTGATACGGCGAACCTTTAGAAAAGCCTGAAATTTAAAGGTTTTTTTGGATATACGGCGAGACTGCAAGGGTATGCGTGGCTTTCAAGACACCTCGTTTAGGGACTCGGCTAGCGGAGCCCTACTATGTGGACCAATCTCATCTGTTCGACCTTGCGATTAGGATTTCTCCTATGTAGTTTGATTTCTAGTTGTGAGTTCGTGAAAACATTAGGATTTAGAGTGCATTTGACGGTTTCAAAAGTGCCTTTTGTTTCCTCGCAGAGTTCTATTGTTACATGCATAAGAAAGGCGAGTTTTCTCGGTGCTGGTAAAGTCTAATATGGGTTACTAAGTGGAGGAAAACTCTTTTTCGGGTAACTTGTTGGTAAATTATCAACACTGTTACTAATTTTTTTTTTAATAGTTTGTAAATTGCCAATTTTTGTATTAACTTGCCAACTTTTATTTGTATGATTTCAAATTTACTTACTCTTATATGAAATTACTAATCTAAATCACAGTGACTTACCAATTCTTATTAGATTAAATGATTTCTTTCTATGATCAAATTCGCTGGTCAAATTCAGCAAGTAGCCTTTGCTAGCTCGGAAAATCTAAAGCTATAGTGAACCCACTAATAAAAGGAGTTCATCGACTACATCATTTAAATTAATTAGAAGTATAAGGACAAAATTCAATGCCGAGACTAAAAATCTGGGACATAAAATCAGTTGTTCTAAATAACAATTGTACAAAATAGAAAAAGGAAAGGTGGAAAATAGGATCTCATAGGGTTCACGGATAACACAAAATTAAACTAGAAAAATAAAAGTGCTCGAAGAAATTTAATAATTTTCTTCTAATTAGTCTTTCTTTGACACGATCTACATTTCTCTTATTTATAGGCCTAGAAGTATGTAATAAAGGAGGGTCACTGGCAAAGATACCAACATCCCAAATATTACCCTGCCAAAAAAACATAAAAGCCCATCATATAAAATAAAAACTAAAAATAAAATTGTGACAGCACAATATATTACAAATCAGACATTTTTAAAACTATTTTGCCAACAGGGATTCCCTAATATGAAATTTAGAGAGAGAGAGAGAGAGAGAGTTTGCTTTTTAACCTACCCTGTGCTAAGAATATCTGGATGCACCCCATATTCCCTAGCAAATACAAATGGGACAATCCCTTGTGGAAGAGCAGCCTGAGATTATATTAGGAAAAAAAAATCACTAAATACTTTTAATGGTTAGGAATGAGTAGGTTTTTATTGTTCATAAATGATTTGATGAATATAATCGATATCAGTGTATTAGACACATTACATTATTATGGTTTCTATAAAAGTGATGTTTTTTGTTGATATACTAATGATTTGATCTTCTATAACAGGTAAATTTAGTGATCGGTTAAAAGAATTGCCTTATCAAAATCCTGTCATTTATGCATATGCATAGAGTTTGACCTGCACTATCGCTGCGTGAAGCCGCACTCCTCTCAACCTAACCGCGAGGCACGCGGCAGACATGACCAGCGGCCCGGAGACGAAGCGGATCGCCATTGAGATGGTCGCCATCTTGGTGCCGCAGGCGATGAGCCGGGGCTGGAGGGCCATGAACAGTCCTACACACAACAATGCATCAAAACCCCCCAAATTGAATCCACAATGCATGTTAAAAGACTCTTTCAATGTCTTCAGCACACAGAAACAAGGCAGTACACGAGAATGGGGCGACAGTCCTGTGCCTGCCTGGGGGCGTGGGGTTATTCGATGCGACGACAAGTCGTTTTCGTTAGTACAGGAAGAGAGAGAAGATGTGAGTGGAGGGCGTGAAAGGTCTGTTGCTGTATCTGCATGCCATGGGTGAAAAGTGCAGGGGCAAAACAAAAGCATGCAAAAAAGCAGATTCTCCGTTTTTCTTTTTTTCCTGTTTTTCTGTACCTAAGCTGAACATTGCCATCCCAAGACCAGCATCTGATATGATCTTTATCGAATATTTCACCAAGCTGGGCATTCCCAAATTCCATCTAGAAAAATTTGAAAATAACAAAAATTTCATCAAACAATGATATTGTGGAATAAAAAGGAAATATTAGATTGGCTTGCAAAATTGATAGACTAATAAATGGACAAAGTGCAAGAAATATATATAAGTTAGTCATATCTAATATTCAATAAGAACTTACCTTATCATTTTATATGAAGATTTTACAACCCAATTTTCATATTCACGCTGTTATTTGTAAATATATAGTTACATAATATAATAAGTCAGGATCAGTTGAGCCCCTAAAATTAAGTTGGGAACTTTTTTTTAAGGACTCTAAATCAGCTTTTAAATTGTGTTAAAATCCTACCAAAAACTTAAAAGTTTATATTATTACATCTTAGCCACAGGAGCAAGAGATTAATGTTTTAAATATTTGTTGAAAACTGTCTATAAATTAGACCATTTTAAAAGTTAATGCTTCTATGGTCTTGAAGATTTCAAGATTTTAGTATTAAATAAAGAGTTGAATCTCAAACAGAAAACGTCACTTCAACTGTGCACTTCATCATGTATATGTTGCAGCTAGCATAGTTTAAAATGGAACATGTGGCTTTTGCATTGTTAAATCAGCTTTCCTCCCAATACGTGTAAGATGACTCACTTGAACGAGATAAGAGACCAGAGAAGCCCCAGAATGCTGGAGTAAGTGTTGGGATTGCGAGAGAGCTTTCTTCCCACAACCGTGAGGATGAGCTTCAGCATGACCAAGGCATTTGGCATTTCTTGTGGGGTTGCTGCTGTTGCCTCTTGCTTCTTATCAGGTGGCTCTGGCCCAGAAGTTATTGTGCATTCTCTGAAGCTTATCTCTTTCTCTATGTCATCATGGAATCACATAACGCATAAATTTGAAGAAATTAGGGCATAAATAAAAGCAACCAACGTGAAATGCAAAGCAAAGATGAGTCTTAGAATTGCATTATATCAACAACTCTATGATTATTCAAGCAAATTCTTCATCTTTCATGTTACTCTAATTGATGGGTCATAAGTTATAGATATCATCCACATACTAATTTAACTAAATATAAATATGGGTGATGTTCATGTATGTTACTTACTGACCAGTAGATTGGTTGGGATGGAAAAAAGCAACACTTGGATCATTAGTCATTTCAATATTTCAAATAACAAGAGTTACTTCCAACATGCACTGAAAAATATTACACTAGCTAGGACTTCTGTACCTTGGTCATTTACACATAAACCAAGTTTATTCTAGAATGCCCACATAAGACAGTAGATAAAATTCACCTGCAATTGTCGAGTTACTACCATTCAAACAAATTTTGCACATTTCACTGCAAGATTTATAAATTTAACATGACTAGGTAAGCTACCTTGTTAGAGAAAAATAATATTAACATATGAACATAAAGTATGAGCAATCCCTCACCCTAGTTAGGACACATAGCTAACATTGGTTCGAGATCACATGTATCATAGACATAAACATTGTTTCATTAGATTCAACTGATGTGGATGGTTAGCATCACTTATTGGACATAGACCATAAGCAGCCTAGACGCATCTCATGTTGGATCTACCTTAAATTTCTCACTAAAAAGTCTAAAGTTCTCTCAAATCCCTTTTCTTGCGTTCCCAGAAAAAGTCACAACCCTAACATCAGAAAGAAAAGAAAAAACCAATGATCAAACACTAAAACAAAAGTCAAGCTGAGACACGCTTGGTAGACCTAGCAACATTTTTTTCAATGGCAACATCCTCCACTTCTTACAGCAAAATAATGACAGCGAGAAAACATTGGCTCGCCATCATTTCGCTCGATCATTACGACAGGATTTTCTTTAAAGATGAATGCCAAAATAGCCTTCAATGATTATGCACGTGCTCCAAGCCAATGATGGCAGCGATGGGTTGAGGGCATGACTTGGTAAAACTGTTGGAAAGTTTTTAAGACAGCTTTGACCGTGCTTGTTTTGCCTTACCTTTTCTGGTTTTCTCTGGTTGCTGCGGGGCCACCCTGTCTTATTCTGTTCCTATCTCTCTCTCTCTCTCTCTCTAGCTAGTGGAAAGCACTCTTGTGTGAAATAATCAAAAGAAAAGTCGGGCAAAAGGGGGGGAGAAAGATTGGATTTTACTGCTATTTAAAAAAAAACAAGTTGAGGTTCTCAACCACCATGTTTCTCAAACCTTGTTTTCGTGTTTGACCAGGCTATGTAGAATCCTAAGCGCCAAAGAGGTCCAAGAGGTAATACTAAGAGAATATAAAAAATAAATTGATGTACAAAAATAAATTCTTAAAATCATGTCATAAATGAGTATTTGAATAAGTAAATTATATTCATACATCAAAGAAGAATGCCTACAGCCAAATTCGCACAAATTGAAGTTTGTAAACATGTTTTAATATATATTGTACATAACTTAAGATGAGAAGGTATTTCCCAAAAAAACGTACTCAATGATGAGATGCCATATGTCAAAAAGAACGCAACAAAAAGAATGATAAAAATATCAAAATATAAATTATATTTCTGTCCAATAACACGCACATTGCTCCTTTTTATGTTCTTGTCAAAAATAATTATTGCTTCTAACTTATAGATAACCAACTTCAAAGTCGTACATTCAGTGTACGCATTTCAGCCTACTAACTATACTTGACCAAATAAGCAATACATGTATGCTCACAAACAATTAGTATGGTCCGAATAATTTTATATTCTTCGAAGAAAAGATTATCCAATGCAATTAAATTTTCGACATGTGATGTTTCATATAGCCAATCACAATTTTACACATAACAGACAAGAAAATGGCCCCTATGCTTATGATAGGCGAATCTTTATATTTCAAAACAAGGTCATTGAAGCTTAAAAATTGGTCCTAATGATATATATATGTTTGATACATCACAACTTAAATGTTGTTTCAATCTTTTCAATCTTTTCTGGTTGAATTGCAAGTCATTAGCGTGGTTGGACGATGTGAGAGCTCCTAATTCTATCCACTTGTGCAGTGAGCAAGCTCGCCCGGATATCGCAAAAACCCTAATTACCATGTCCAATCCAGACAAGAACATGAGTATCCTTCACGCTCTATGCCTCGTGGGGCCACCCAAACAATCCCCCCAAGACCACCAATCAACTTCGACAGATCTGGTCTTAGTGTTGTCAGCTATTACCGTGAATAAGCAGTCGTATTCATGTATCAATCAGGTCATGGTGTCAGATTCTTCTCTCTCTGTTTTTTTCTTTTGCTGTTTTTTGACGTCATCTGCGGACCGGGGGAACCATCTGTACATCGACAGCCTAAAAAAAGCTGCACGCGTGTTGATTATCTCTCCATGTACATCCAACCAATATAACTTCAGGTGTTCTTACATTGTCACGGCTGATGGTGCCAACTCGTGGCGAATCTAGCGTGGTCATGAATAATTAATTTAGTCTCCTCTGAGCAAGATAAAATGTCATCTCGCTTTCGTTCTATGTAACCGCAAAAAAACAGCACTATGTACACATGGACCTCTAAACTCACAAAGTATTAATAGGAGAACAAGAATGATAGAGAGATCAAACGATGGTAGATTTAGTTAGTCGTTTGAGGTGATGGGAGATTCGGCTAATGCTCGTACCTGTTATGCCAGAAAGCACCGGTGACGCGGGCCTGTTGAAAACCTTCCCTGAAATTGGCGACTTGACCCACACCGGTGTAGTCGCAGTTGTCACGGAGATACTGTCTAACTCGTTGAAGTTTGAGGCACGAGGAGTCGGCTGAAGCGAGTACGCATCCGATGATGCGTACCCGGATAGCCGGGGGCTCGCGGAGCGGCACCCGAATGCTAGGTCCCCGATTCCAAATGAGATGTCGGCGCCTGAATGGTGATACTCATGGAGAGGTCCAGGAGTGTTTATTGAGAAGATCTCCACGTTGGACAGATTGGACGCTCTCGGAGTGATGCCGACGGTGGAAGATAGGGCAGAGTCTGGGGCAGACGAGGTGGACCGTCGGATGCGGACTCGGATCCGCCCGTTGTTGTCGACTTCAGACTCGGTGCATATTGGGTCCCGGCCGTCGAGCGATATCACATCCCCGTCGAGCTCAATCTTTGCTATGGAGGCCGCGGTTGGGCCCGGAAATTGGTTTCGGATGAGTTGGGTGGCAGCTCTATATTCGAGTAGAAAGAGAAGAAGGGTGTACCTGCAAAAATTACGTGCAGCAATGCAAATTGTCAGTTCATTCTATAGAAGATTCACTTAAAAACTCTTGGACCAACCCAAAAAAACTTCAACTAGTCTATCTAAGTCAGTTACACCATAGAAACTCAATATCTAACTCATGTTATACCGACCAAATTAATGAAGGTATGCACGTAATTAGTACCAGATAATGCACTGAAGCACGACAACTTGGACCATGAGGCTCTGAGTGAAGTCTCCGTACATGGCCTTCAACAGAGGTATGCCCATGACCAGAGTGTTGGGCAAAGTGGCGACGGAGAACAGGGTTATCAGCCACTCCAAGCTGCCATTGAAGAAGGTGGTCCAAGCGGAAAGCGATGCGAGCACGAGGACCTTCGAGAGGGTGTCGGCAGCGATGAACCGGGTGTCCATCTCGTAAGGGTTGTTCTGGGATATGAAGTGGAAGGAGAGGATGGGGACGGCGAAGACCGCAACGAAGCGGTTGATGCCGGAGCACTGCGAGGGGGTGAAGATCTTCCACCACTTGACCGACCCGTAAGCCACCAGCATGGCGAAGTAGAGAGGGACCATGGCGCACATCACCTTGTACAGGTCGTCCGACGAAATCATCGTCTCTCTCTCTCTCTCTCTCTCTCTCTCTCTCTCTCTCTCTCTCTCTAACTTGTTCTAGGGATTGTCTTGGCAGAGGGGATGTGAGAGAGATTATATAGCGAAAGGAGGGACGCAATCGCCTCCCTAGGGGAACCACGTAATTTCACTCGACAGGTATTTGCGGTTAGAGGGTAAGTGCGGTTGTTGATTGAGGAATTTAGCTAAATGATGATTAAAGATTCGTTTGGGGATTTGCATGTCTTCATGTGCCACGTGGAAAATAATGCCAGCCTTTAGGTCGTGCTCTATTGAGAAATCATATGGTTCTGCATTAACTTCGTTATATTCCCTTAGTGGGATTAGACATGTTGTGTTTTCAGATTATTTGCCCCGAAAGGGGCCCAGCTAGCTAGAAGTTTTGTCGTCGTAGGTAGGTTAGAGAGAAGGGAAACAGGAGATGCGTGTTGAGTAATTGCAAGTAGGTTTTGAGCATTAGCCACACTACAAAATCCACGTTGGGAAACTACCCCATGTGGTGGCGGCGTTGGTTCAGGCTTTGTCCTCTCATGATGGGGACAAGTTTGAATCCTAGCATCGTTATTTGTGGACTTACCTTTGGTGTTAGGGTGGTGGTTTCCTTGGCGTCACCCCAGGGTTTACTCGCCGGCCCCATTTGTATAGGGTTCTTTGGGTCAAAAAAAAAAAAAAAAATCCATGTTGGGAATATTATTTTCTAAGAAAGACGTCAAAATTCCAAAACTTTGCTCAATGTTGCTTTGAGCTTTTTAATTTCTCATGATCATTGAACTATTTTTAAATGTTCGATTTAGTCCTTCTATTGGATCAAACAACAAGTCAGTATTATTTGATGATATGGATAACACTAAGTTGGACTTTTGAGATGATGATCCATATAATATAAGTACATGTTAAAATATATTTAGAGTTTGAGCTCAATGCGAAATTCCGAATATTCCAAATTGGATATGTTGCGGACATTCGAAATTGAGCAAAGAAGATCCAAAGATCAACTTCCCAAAATTTCGAATCTGCGTTGGAGAATTTGGCCGTTAAAATAGGAAAGTCCAACTTTGACTTGGACTTGGATTTTGTTTAAATTATATAGAGATATATTTTAGTTAAAATTAGCAAGATAACTACAAAGGAAAGTCCAACTTTTGCTTGGGTTGACCGGATCCTAGCTGATTCAGTTTCTCTCACACGTGGACTTCTCTGGTGGTAAATTATATATCAATTCTCAAGGCTTGTTCGTGGGTGAAGGTTGATCATGAAGAATTGGTCTTGAAGCGTCATCTCGTTGTCGAGTGCTTGGGAGGGATTTTCTTTGTCGTTCTTGTTCGTAAATTACATCCAAGAATATTTAGTGTTCAAGCCAATTAAATCTTGTGGTAAGATTTGCGTGTAATTCTTTCGTGAGATCGAGAGATTATTTTTTGAGGAATTTCAGGGCTAAACACTATGTGCGTTATTGGGTTTAATTGGGGCTTGGGAAACATCGAGAGAGTGTTTGAGTAACTCGAATGTGTAATCTCCTTGTATCGCTTGATCTATAGTGAAATTCGTCGTTGCTCTCCCTGTGGACGTATGTTTTTATGATGGAACCACATAAATCCGGTGTCCAATTTATTTTCTTCTTCTGTCTATATATTATTGTTTGATCACTCGCTTTCTGCAACAATTGGTATCAGAGCTAGACTTGGCTAAGTTGAAGCGAATCGATGGCAACAAAAGTTAGAATCAATAGATTTGATAGGAAGGATTTTAGTTTTTGGAAGATGCAAATTGAAGATTATCTTTACTAGATGAAATTGCACTTGCCTTTATCTGAGGAGAAACCAGAGTCAATGAATCAAGCTGATTGGGATTTGCTGGATAGACGAGCTATGGGAGTTATTCAGCTGACATTGGCTCGTAACGTTGCATTTAACATCTTGAAGAAGAAGACCACTGCTGATTTGATGCAAGCTTTGTTGGATATGTACGAGAAGCCCTTTGCAATCAACAAAGTCTATTTGATGTGATGTCTGTTTAATTTGAAGATGAGCGAAGGTGTATCAGTTGCAGATCATATCAATGAATTCAATGTGATTGTTAGTCAATTGAGTTCAGTTGAGATTGACTTTGAAGATGAGGTACATGCTTTGATTCTATTATCCTCATTGCCTGATAGTTGAAATACTACTGTTACTGATGTTAGTAATTCCTCTAGGTTAACAAGTTTGACGTTTGATGGGGTTCGAGATTTGATTCTGAGCAAGGATATCCGTAGAAGAGAATCAATGAACCTATATCTACTACTTTAGTAGGTGAAAATAGAGGAAGATCTAAAACATGTATCTAGAATACGTGTGGGTAAGAGTAGTACTAATATGAATAGGCGTAGTCATTCTAAGACTAGTGATATTGTCCGTTGAAGCTGTGGCAAGAGGGGGCATCTTAGAAAGAATTGCCTTAAACTGAAGAATGAGAACGGTAAGGGAATTATAGTTGATTATGTAGATAATGTTGTAGGAATAATACTGATTATGTCTTGTCTGTCACTAATTATTCATTGTTTGATGGATGGATTATGGATTATGGTTGTTCTTTTCATGTCACACCAAATAGAAACTGGTTTACTACTTATCAGTGCACGGATGGTAGTAAAGTACAATTGGGGAACAAAACCGAATGCGATGTCATTGGTGTTGGTAATGTTAGAATAAGAATGCATGATGGTATCGTGAGGACATTGAATGGAGTGAGGCATGTTCTAGAGTTGAAGAACTTAATTTTCTTGAGTGCCCTGGATTCAGTGGGGTATCGATATATTTCAGAATGTGGAATTTTGAAAATTATTTGAGATGCTTCGATAATAATAAAAGGAATCAAGCACAATGGCCTATATGAGCTTGAAGGTGAGTCAGTGACAAATTTTGCTGGAGACGTCGGATGCATTTGTTTGAGAGTCTGAATTGTGGCATATGCGTTTGGGGCACATTGGCGAGAGAAGCTTGAAGGTTTTAAGTGAAAGAAATCTGCTATGTGGTTATGTTTCTAACAAATTGAATGTATGTGGGTTCTGTGATTTAGATCAACGGTGAAAAGTGTAGTTCAGTATGACTGTCAAAGAAACCATGGAAATTGCAGAATTAATTCACTTGAATGTTTGTAGGTTGTCGCGGTTTCCTTCGAGGAAGAGTGCTAGATATATGCTAACAGTTGTTGATGACTACTTGATGAAGACGTGGGTATTTGTGCTTAGGCACAAGTTTGATATTGTTGTCAGGATTAAGCAGTTGATAGCTTTGATTGAAAAGGAGACTGGTAAGACGATCAAGCATGTGTGGACTGATAGTAGTATGGAGTTTTGTTCAAAGCTGTTAAATGAATTCTGCATGAATGAAAGTATAGTGAAACACCGCACTAATGTTGATGAACCATAACTCGTTGCGGAATCGATGAGCAAAACATTGCTAGAGCTGGTATGGCTAGGAGATTCCTAGCGGATGTGCTTAGTACGACGTGCTACTTGATGAATAGATCCCCATTAACTGCGATTGGATATCGGACTCCTGAAGAAAGGTGGTCGGGTAACGTTGCTGATTATTTTGTTCTTAGAATATTTGGTTGCTCATGTTATGTTCGAGCAAGTGATGGTAAACAACGGAAGGATAAGAAAGTGCATATTCCTAGGCTATGCACGAGGTGAAATGGGTTATCAATTGTGGTGCCCAAAGTTAAATTAATCTATTATCAGTGGAGAAGTTATGTTTGACGAGTCTCCAGTACTTCTGGCTAGGAGTGATTATAGCACTATTTAAACGGATCTGAACAGTATTTAGCTTGAGGTGGAGTTGTGACCATAAACTCCTAAGGTAGCGAGTATGAGTACTAGCAAAATAATCGACACAGATGGTACTTGTAGCGAGGTGGAGCTTATAGAGCCAATGGTTGCCGTAATTGCTGAAATTAACAAGGTACGTATTCGATCTCTTGACAGATATGGATGCAACAATGGTTTTGCTTTATTAAAGAGGTTGCGTCGGAAAATCCTTGCGGAGCAATTAAAGGTGCATGTGAAGTTGACAATTTGATGAGGTCATTGCTTATGGCGAAGTTCAAGCGAAGCTTGGACTTGGATAATATCTGTGGCGATTGAGCCCATCAAAATTCCGAATATTCCGAATTGGATATGTTGTGGACATTCGAAATCGAGCAAAGAAGATCCAAAGATCAACTTCCCAAAATTTCAAATCTACATTGGAGAATTTGGCCGCTAAAATAGGAAAGTCCAACTTTGACTTGGACTTGGATTTTTTTAAAATATATAGAGATATATTTTGGTTAAAATTGACAAGATAACTACAAAGGAAAGTCCAACTTTTGCTTGGGTTGACCGGATCCTAGCTGATTCAGTTTCCCTCACGCGTGGACTTCTCTGGCGGTAAATTATATATCAATTCTCAAGGCTTGTTTGTGGGTGAAGGTTGATCATGAAGAATTGGTCTTGAAGCGTCGTCTCGTCGTCGAGTGCTTGGGAGGGATTTTCTTTGTCGTTCTTGTCTGTAAATTACATCCAAGAAGATTTAGTGTTCAAGCTAATTAAATCTTGTGGTAAGATTTGCGTGTAATTCCTTCGTGAGATTGAGAGATTATTTCTTGAGGAATTTCGAGGCTAAACACTGCGTGCGTTATTGGGTTTAATTGGGGCTTGGGAAACACCGATAGAGTGTTTAAGTGACTCGAGTGTATAATCCCTTTGCATCACTTGATCTATAGTGAAATTCGTCGCTACTCTCCCCGTAAATCCGGTGTCCAATTTATTTTCTTCTTCTGTCTATATATTATTGTTTGATCGCTCGCCTTAGCGCAACAGTACATATGATAGTGGACTCCATTTTCTTATTCATTTTCTGTCATGTAAGTAATTTTTTTTTTTTTTTTTTGCTGTTCATTTTTAAATCCTAACATATTAGAGGGTATGTAAATATAATCTATTAACTCAAACTAACAAAAGGATGATGTAATATAATTTAGGGATCATATTGAACATTTAGCAATTATATTGAAAAAATTAAAACATTCAGTCAAAGGTAGGAATCATTAATATTATTTTCCTTTGGTTTTGCCGAGCATTTGGAGCATGCTTCTTACTTATAAATTTTTTTTTTATTCGTTTTTTGGGCAAACCATGCTCTTTGGTATCTCAATTTCTGTTTGAACTAGGTTTAACTCTAATGTGATGGGAATTAGCCAAAGCAATGTTTCGGTTAACAACCCTTTTCTCTCGAACAACACAAAGGCTATCAAACTTGTTTCACTAATTGTATTTCGTCCCTAGTGGCCAAAGCATCGGAACACAAATTTCCACATAAACCGCTTAGATTTAGAGGGGGGACAATTTATATTTCAAAAGCCTTTCCACGCAATGCTCTCTTTCGCTGCCTTCGTGAGAGCTGGAAGAATTCTCTTGCTCTGCTTCTTTTTCCTCGCCGGAAAACAAGTTCCGAGAGCCCCAAATTCACGATAAATTTGGCTAAAACAGAAATAAAAGTTAACTAAGTAATAACTAAATTTATGATGGTAGGTGACAGCACTGTTGCTTTAGCATTTGGGGTGTTGGACTGGTGGGTATAATTGAGAATAAGTCCAATATAATGGTTCCACCACGAAAATTCAGCACAATTCGCAGAGACCAAAGCAAGGCTATTTCTCAGATAACGAAATCATTAAGGAAAGAAGACAGAGTAGGCGTGCTTGCCGTTTGCTCTCAAAAGCCCCACGACCAACCGAGCAGAGCGCAACCTGTTGTTTGGGAAAAAGCCAATGATGAGAGGGGAGAGAGATTAGGCCGTGTTGGAAATGTTCCATTCTAGGCCGGCACTTCCATGTCGTATTTGCTTGTTGTTAGGGAATTGACAGCGAAACGACATGTCGAGCTGCGGTGGAGCCCCGGGTCTCCAGTGAGACTGGGGCAGCGCATGCCCCAGCCTGCACCGGCCCATTTTCGGACCCTCTCTTTTTGTCTGGCTCCTGTCTATCATAGCCATTTCTCATTTCCATGCCCTCATCACCATTTCCATTCATAGAATACTTTAAACTTTAGATTGTGTCTTTATCTGATAATTTTTCAAGTTTTAACAACATTTGACAATAATCCCACAAAGTTTCACCTGGCAAGAGATCTTGAATTTAAAAATTTCCAAATCCCTTTATATGTCTTCTTTATAATATATTCTCATGCTTAGTCTTAAGCTAAATTTTCAGTCCTACATGAAGGAGAGTGTTCAGAATATTTTGGGATAAGAACACCACATATACCATAATTTTGTATACATCATAACTTTTTTTTATCACTTAAATATCATAATTTTTAAAATTCATTCATTTTAGTGCTATTGATGACTTCCTATGCTAGAAAATCTAAATAATGACGAAATGAGTTGTTTGCTATTTATTCTTGCCTCAAATTGACGAATTAGGGCTAATGGCTTCAATCGAAGCCCTAATCCCCAATTTGCAGTTAAGCTTCAACTGAAATCTTAAATTGATGTTGTTGGCTATTTGTTTTTTTGCCCCATCTCGCGGTCAGGCCTTCGATTTCAAAGACAAAGATTGCTCGGACTTGTGCAATGCGTTGGATTCTCCACTCGAAGCACTCGCATTTGATTATGCGGGCTTCAGATTCCTTGCCGCAGAGAACAACTTGTGATCATCATTGAAGGCTGTGGAGAAGTTCATCGCCTCTTTCAGCGCTGGTGATCCACAAAAACCGACCCACATCACCATCTTCTTATTTTGGAATGCTCGCTACTTTAGCGGCTGACTTTTTCAGCGTGCGGTAAGTTTTGAGATTGGACAGTGAAGAATGAGAAGAACATCAAGTTTTGAGTGGAGCAACACGGGCGTTTGTTTCTATCTAGTGTTGCAAAAGCGGAAGTTGTATGATTTGAGGGCTTCAACGACTATCATGGAAAGTGCGGGAGAATTACCAAAAAAGTCTTAAACCTATTGCAATTGTGTCAATTCAGTCATAAACTTTTTTTTTGTGGCCAATTTAGTCCTAAACCTTTTATAATTGTGCCAATTCAGTCCATTCGGCCAAAATTGGCCGGCCGGCGTTGACGTGGACGCCGGCGGGGGACAGCCGGCCGGCGCGATGCAATTTTTTAATATTTTTTTCGAATTTTTAAATATTTTTTAATTATTTTAATTTTCTTTTTTTCTTTTTTTCTTTTTCACCTTCTTCTTCCTCTGGCCAGCCGGCGCCGACTAGAGGCGAGGGCCGGCGAGGTCAGCCTTGTCGGCCACTGGCAAGGGCAAGGCCCTGCTAGATCCGGCGAGCTCGGCCCTCGCCAAGGCTGGGCGAGGTTGCCGTTGCCAAGGTTGCGGCGGAGGCGGGGAAGGAGAGGATGAGGAGGAGGAGGAGGAGGCGGTGGAGCGGCTGCGGAGATGGGGGCGTTGCTCCAGCGCTAGAGAAACCCGACATCCCTATCGTGGTCGTCCCTGCACTCGTACACAGATCTCCGCCCCCACCTCGCTCTCCCCGCCGCCATTGTCGCAGCCGCAGCGCCCCTATTCGCCTCTCCGCAACTGCTCCGCCGCCTCCTCCTCCTCCTCCTCATCCTCTCCCTCCCTACCTCCACCGCAGCCCTTGGCGACGGCAGCCTCGCCTAGCCTGGCGAGGGCCGAGCTCACCGGATCTGGTGAGGCTCGGCCTTGCCCAGCCTTGGCGAGGGCCGACTCGTCGGATCTGGCGGGGCCTTGCCTTTGCCAGTCGCCGGCAAGGCTGACCTTGCCGGCCCTCGCCTTTGGCTGCCACCAGCCGGCCAGAGGAAGAAAAATGTGAATAAAGAAAAAGAAAAAAAGAATTAAAAAATTTAGAAAATATTAAAAAATATTAAAAAATTCGAAAAAATTATTAAAAAATTGCCTCACCAGCCGGCTGTCCCCCGCCGGCATCCACGTTAGCACCGGCTGGCCAATTTTGGCCGGATGGACTGAATTTGCATAATTATAAAAAGTTTAGGACTAAATTGGCCAAAAAAAAAAGTTTAGGACTGAATTGGCACAATTGCAATAGGTTTGGGACTTTTTTGGTAATTCTTCCTGGAAGGTGCAGCAATGGATGCGAACACATTACCGTGGTCGAAGAAGGTTGAAGAGGACACTACCGTGGTCGAAGAAGGTTGAAGAGGACACTACCGTGGTCGAAGAAGGTTGAAGAGGTTGAAGAAGAGAGAGAGAGAGAGAGAGAGAGAGAGAGAGAGAGAGAGAGAGAGAGAGAGTTATGCCATGTTGTATAGATAATTTTCCATGTTGGATAGATAATTTTCCATGTTGGACTTTACTTTTGATTTAAAAAGCCACATCAGAATCACATTTTAGTTTAAAAAGTCACGTAGGACAAATCGTCAAAATACACATTGAAGTGAATGATTTTTTCACTGATATGATACTTAAATGATTAGAAAAAAAATTATGGTTCTTAAATGAGTGTCATACAAAAATTACAGCACTTGTATCATCCTTATCTCTAATATTTTAAATATCAAATCAGGTTTTATCTAACAGTTTGAATTTTTAGAATAATTGAAAACCACCCTTTAGAATTTCACAAAAGTTAAATGACATCTAGTCGGAATGGTGAGATCATTTCAACTAGTTGGGTCAATTATAGCCCATTGTAGGATTTTGCGTGATTTAGCCGTTACGATTATATTCGGTATATGGACATGGTCCCTTGAAGTGTAACTCCAACTAGGGACACCAACGAATCGAAGAAAACTATCAACATATTAACGTCCCTAATGCATTAAAAAATAATCAGCCTTACTAGGATAAACCGGATTCATGAAGAACTACTTTAACGGGGACTTTGTGAAGATGGCAAGTGCTTCTTGATATGTAAGTTTGGATCGCTGTACTAGCAGCACAGCTTTAGGACTTTATCCATGGGCTTTCAAGGCTTCCGGTGGGGAAGTAGCTTTCTTCACGTCATCATCACTCACGGTCCGAAATGAGAGCATGGTTCATCTCCGTGGCGATGGGATGGTGGCCTCCAACGTCTTCCAGGACAATCCCCCAACCTCTGACGCACTCAGCAGACCAACAAACACGCCCGGGAAAGTGGTCCGTAGAGCTTTCCATCGATCTGTCCTTCATCCTCCACCCACTGTCTAACCTTCTTTGTCCTAGTCTCAGCACCTCGTTGCTCTTTCTGCTTTGTATGTCACTGTGATGGAAGAAGACAGTGTTTTCTTCCCATGCTTCATCCGCCTGCCTCAAAAGCTTCTGCTCCCTTGCCCTGGATCGGAAAATATTGGCCTGCCTCATGAGCTTTGCGAGGACTGGTATTACCCAAATGAAAACAGGAATGGGTGAATTGGTCGGGGCGGCCTACCTGCTCAAAAAGAGAAGCCACTTGCCTAATGACCCTCGCTAATGCGAATTTGCATGGCTTTGGATAACAGGAGTAGTTTCGAGTCAATTGAATGACTGAAAGCCTAGAAAAGCTCGCAATGTTTCGACTTATAACGCATGTAGTCTTTCCTATCTCACACACAAAAGTCAGTCTTGCACAATGCACCACCGAATCAAGACGCTATTCCCACTGTCTAAACTTCTCGATGGACTGAATCATATCGTGCAACGATGACACACCAAAGACAAATTGCAAAACTATTTTCTATTGTAATTACCTGGTTGTCGCAATTTCTTATGATCTCATATAAATCCATCAAATGTTCAATAGCTATAAGAAGAAGGGGTCTTGGCTCTTCGTTTGAGCTAGTCATTTTGATGGTAATGCCATGGACTAGCCAATTACTACATTTAATTTCATCGTTCTTCTCTCTCATTAATTCTCGAGCATATCCAATTTTACTCACGCTCGAAGACAGCTAATTTTCAGTAACCCCACCTTTTTAGGGTTTCATAGTGTTTTGTCTTTTCCCTAGTGCCCTCTTCCTCTCCTCTGTCTCCTTGAAGTTGGAAGTCAACAAATCAGTTCTTCATTCATTCAACTCTTTGTTCGAGCTAGACGCTTGACGGCAATGGCATGGAACTTGCCAATTACTACATTTGATCTCGTCGTTCTTTATCTCATTTGTGCTCGAGCACATTCAATTCCCCTCTCGTTGGAAGATAGCTAATTTTACAGTAACCCCCTTTTCCAAAGGTATCCAAAGTGCTTCGTTTCTTTAGCTAAGTAACTAAGTCGACCTCTTCCTCTCTCCTCTTAAGTTAGAACTCAAAAAGACAGTTCTTCATTCACCCGACTCTCTATCCGGCCCGGTGTTATCCGCTGGACGCAAAGAAGGTGGAGGGTGTTCTGGACGAAGCAGAAGGCGTTACAACAGAAACTTGTTGCCAATCTTTCGGTTTTGCATGAGATCATGTATGATCTAACAAGGCCCGCTTCGAAGTGAGTGTTCAAATCAAGACAAAATTAGAAGCACCTTTTTGCTAACGCTTATCTGGTCGGTGCATAGGACATGTTGCTCAGTCGTTCTTATCAGTCTCTCAGCTCTTTTAACTTGTTTTAGATTCATTTGTTTGTATATTGAAAAGAGTCTCAGATAGAGGAATTAATATGTACGGAAAAATCACAATAAATTCAAGAAATTAGCGGGGTGAGATAATTTTGACGTCCGTATTTATTTATATATATTTTTTCATATGATTTTGTTATGACGATACTATTGCTGTTAAGCTTAGAGAACTTGTGTTCTCCTGGTATGCTACCAAGTCATCCCATATCAATATAGTTTCTACTTTGGCTAGATAAATATATTTGGGTATGCTACTTCCTTGCCCGTGAACTATGTTTCACGTTGATAAAAGTTCATCGAATTAGTGATTATGTAAGCCTGGAAATTGTGATATTAATGTGCGTACACTCTAGCTACAACATTAGTCCACCCATTGGAAAAATGTAAATTCGCTTGCAAATCACTAAACACAACTCTCAAAAAGAGTAATTGAATGAAGAGAATTCGAAATAATCAGGTTGGAATTAATTAGACTGAATGAAAAATAAAATAAAATTCTATGACCTTAAATTAGGAAGAAACTATTGATAACCGTATTGAAGGGTAAAAGCTCCTATTTGCCATGCCATACTCAAACCTTCCTTTAAAATGATCACTAGCACTTAATTTGTGCTCTGAACGCTATGAAGTTCTTTTCAAATTAGAATGAACACAATCATCTAAAAAATTTGAAAGCTCTAGACCTACAAGATCAAGCATTTGATACCAATTGTAGCCAAACTTTCTTTAAAATGTAAGTTCTTCCGATTAGTTCATTCGCTAAGAAAGACTTCATTATCTACTCGGAATGTTATAATTTCAAGCAAATTTACATGTGATTTACAGCTTTAGCTGACGAAGATCGCACAATGGCGACTCTAGAGATCGGTTGGCTGAAACTAGTTTTTGCTATCTGCAGAGTAAGCCTAATTTTGCAAAAAGGAAGAAAAAGCTTCCACTCATTCAATTGTAAAGCGACTGTATGCAGGCACGCCGTTTTGCCAGAAATTTCAATGTCTCACTTATGATCTTCACGATGGCTTTTTATCTTTTCATGATGAAGAATTAATTTAGGTGCATGACATCTCCGGTTGTGACATACTAGATCAATCCCATACATCATATAAGCCATTGAGTCAATAGCTATGGATTAGATTTCTCCCTATCCCACTTGGTCTTTGTAATAGTGTCTTGACAAAATTTAATTTCCACCATCGATACATTAATCATAAATCCCTTTTCACATAAATTAATGGTCCAAATCAATTAGAGACCGATAGGAGAGAAGAACAAATTTTTCAGTTTCCTTTCATACCCAATTGGAACGCAGGATATCTTCGATGGCTGGAGCCAAAGGAGAATATAAACGGGGTACAAAATTATGTGCTAAATGCATATATACAATTTTTCTTGAAATTTATTTAACGAAAGCCGATTACCACATTATACTTAAAAATTTAAGCTATATAGATCATCTCCAGTTATTTTTATCCATTCTACATGAACGTGCATGTTTGCGTGCACCATACGTGTATATTTATATCTGTAGACCAGAAACACAAAGTTTTTGTGAGAGGAGTAGTGTATGCAGGAGCAACAGATGGCATGCAGTTTCGGACACATTTCACGTTTTGAGACAAAGCCTCCTTCCCATATAATGCAGAGATTCCGTGAACTCTCTCTCTCTCTCTCTCATCGGAGCACATCGTTTCCAAGCCTTCTACTACTCCTTCACTCTCTCTCTCTCTCTCTCTCTCTCTCTCTCTCTCTCTCTCTGTGATCTGCACTCCCAGCTTGAGATGCTGATAATGCTGAGGACGAAGAGAAGGTCCAGCTCCAGCAGTGTCGTCGCGACGGCCATTATCTCAGTTCTCGTCCTCCTCGTCATGCATGTTATGGGCTTGTCGGAATCGGAGGGACAAGAGCAGCAAAAGCTTCGAGTCGGGTTTTACTCCAAAAGCTGTCCACCGGCTGAGTCCATCGTCCACGCCGTCGTCAAAGAGGCGGTCCTCTCGGTCCCTCGGAACGCCGCCGTCTTGCTTCGGATTCATTTCCACGACTGCTTCGTTGAGGTGAATGATTTTGCCTTTTCCGTTCCCCTGAATAAACGTTTGTCTCTTTGCAATCAATGCGTCTTTATACACGACATTTTTTAAATTATTAAATCGCGAGAAAAGTTTTTCAGTAAATGTTCATAATCTAGTACTTGTTAATTAACTTTCCTTACTGAAGAAGCAGGAAAATGCGGTCGAATTGTTGCTTTGGTAGACTAGTCTCACTAAAATGTCAAGATAACATCGTACAAATGACAAACCAGAGCAAGGATATTTACACACAAAGGGTGTTATGGTTAGTCGTGTAATTGATGGTGTCACACCTTGTACAATAAAATGTCGTGGCAAATAGTACCAAATGATCTAGTAAATATTTTTACAGTTCCATCATGCGTGATCTTTGGTAAATAACCACCGATAGAAACACTTGAAGTTACCTACTTTAATGGCTTCGGTGCATGATTTTTGGGGATCGGGGATCGCTTTTGTGATATGCAAGGAGACAACATCATGGTCTGCTGAATAATTAAAAGGGCGGCACTGGAATTTCGTGGGACGACCTTCGTTATTTTGGCTTGAGAACAGCAAATGATTGGTCATAAGAAGGGACTAAATCGACCTTGAAAATCTTTTTTCCGTCAATGATTTTATCAGTGTTATTGCTCCTTCTCCACAGACCCAATAGGCAGTAATTTGTGCTGTCGTGGTAATTAATTTACACTAATTGTTGGGCAGTTTCTGATGACATATACATGTTAAACAGGGATGCGACGGGTCGATCCTGATCGACAATGGGGATATCAGCGAGCGGCACGCGGGGGCGCATGCAGGTGTGGGAGGCTTTGAGATAATTGAAGCGGCCAAAGCTCGCTTGGAAAGCACTTGTCTTGGGGTCGTCTCTTGCTCCGATATCGTGGCTATGGCTGCTAGAGATGCTGTTTTCTTGGTACTTACTTTCCCCATCTTATGTTCTTGCTGGCACAGATTTTGCTATCCAAATACCATTTGATAGCTCTTTCCTTTAGAAGGAAAGGAAAAAGGGAGAGAGAGGTGTCAATTTTGATTGCTCTGGTGGATTGAAGTTGTGTTGGCTTCATATGGTGCAGAGCAATGGCCCATTCTATGAGGTGCAGACGGGGAGAAGAGACGGCTGCGTCTCAAACTGGACGCTTGCTGCAGATATGCCGGATGTGAATGACTCGATTCATATGCTCAAGGCCAAGTTTAGACAGAAGGGGCTTAAAGATAAAGACCTCGTTCTTCTCTCCGGTACGCTGCTCTTTACTAATCGGCAGATGTGATTTATCAACACAGCTGATTAATTACTCAGATAATACGTTAATATAGTCTGAAGTCTTAACAATTAGTAACATGACAATGTCAAGAAGAAGCAGCTCCTCGAATGCATTTCTTTCTTCATCAATTAATGTTCCAAAGCAGGAATTTCCTCCTGAAACAACTACTCTTGCCTTTAAGCTCCCCAAATGCATGTTCTAGAGCAGGAATTTCCTTCTGCAACAACTACTCTTGACTTTTAGCTCCTCAGATGCATTTCTTTTTTCATCATTTGATATTCTAGAACAGCAATTTCCTTCTGAAACTACTCTTGGCTCTCCGTTTCTAGCTGCGCATACCATCGGAACAACCGCGTGTTTCTTCATGGGCACGCGGCTCTACCAATTCAATTCCACAGGCGGGTCAGACCCTGCGATTAACCCTCGCTTCCTTCCGGTTCTCAAGTCCATATGCCCCCCCGGTGGGGATGTCAACGTGAGATTGGCTCTGGATGCCGCCACTGAGTTCGTATTCGATGATCTGATACTTCACAACATCAAGAACGGATTTGCCGTGATATCTTCAGACGCGAGGCTCTATGACAGCAGACACACCAGGCGGATAGTTGATCTGTATACTCAGAAAGGGACTTCTTATAAGCACGAAAAACCACCGTCCTTCAAGGTGGATTTTGCAGCTTCGATGGTGAAGATGGGTCGGATTGGCGTGAAGACGGGTTCACAAGGAGAGATTAGGAGAGTTTGCAGCTCTTTCAACTAATTGGGTGTGCTGGATTATGTTATTAATGCAGTGTTAATATCTAGCAATTACTTGTAGATTTGGTTATGTATATTGGGTGGTCATTAATTTAGGGAGTTAGAATACGCCTCTCTTTAGTTTACTTGTCATGTGTAGGGCAGATAAAAAATATGTAGCAGGTAATGCATGAAAAAAATATTGGAAGTGGCCTGTCGATACCATATTAATCGACGACACGCAATGATGAATTTCACCAAACGCTAATGAGTTGGATACGCAATGATAAATTTCTACAAAAATTGACGATTCAAATAAACCTAGAAGATTTTGACGTCTGATAGTATCTGTTTAGGAAGATGATAATATTTTTTGATATTTCACTGAAATATGAAAATGAATTAGAAATATTTTTCTATCATTTAAGAAGAAAACCAGCTTATATTTTCCTAAATAGATTTGCACTATTTGGGCATTAGTAACTTAGGTAGAGGTTGCCAAGCAACCGGGCATAGACATCAGGGTCTCAAGTCCAAACTCTATGAACTTGGGCCCGATCTCAATGGACCCAAGCACAAGAACCGAGGTCCCGCACATAGGCAAGGGTGTTGGTGCTAGGCCTATAGAAGCCGAGCTCGAGATTCCGATGCCCTTGTCTGACTCGCCGACTTTTGGGCTCGAGTGCAAAAAGGCCAAGTTTTTGAGTTGGGCTCCCTTGCCCGACTCCCTAGTTCATGGAAGCCAAGCCCACTTCTTTCGAGGTAAGGCCTAGGTCAATGTAGGCTAGGTTTGAGACCCAATGCCTATACCTCGGTCCCAACACCCAAACTAGATCCATCAAAAGTGGACCCACAAACCCCGGTGCCTATGGATCCCTACGCCGAGTTCAAGCGTCATGCCCCAAACCTCGAGCGCGTGCCCATCCTTATCTGGTCGATAATAATTTGCGACTTCCCAGGACGAGTCGCCGACCCTTTCCATTTTATTGCACATACGGAAGCGAAAAGAAATTCCCTGACAGTAATCATCTCGGGATAGAAAAGCAAGATACGAATTCACAAACAAATATATTTTTATATTCACACTGAGTCATGTACAAAAGTTTATGGCCAAAAGACTACAAAAGACTGGCCTTCCAAAAAGAAGCAGTTCTAATTGACCTACGCTTCCGATCACCTCCTCTTAGCTCCAGGTCCTCCACTTGACGACCTTGAAAATGTTGTCCCACATTGGGGTGAGATATAATCTCAGCCAATCTAAGCTCTAAACCCCAATTAGGAGGGAAATACGCCCAGAAGTGTCCTAATCACACAACCACACAATCAAGGAGACTTACCTCGTCTCAGATCCACCCTGTAGGTTAGTACAATTTATATCACAAATAACATGAGAGCATGAGCAACAAATAAGCTCCAATAACTGAAATGCCACACTCAATTAATCATGCGTTCCAATTGTTAATTAAGCCACTCAAGGCACTGTCGACATCCATGTTCGGCAGTCTACTGGCATAGTTAGGCATCGTCTCTTCCCCATAGAGCACGGCTACGTCACATTGACGGCTATCCCGAGAGAGCTTAGGTCTAGAATCTACTGCGAGTCACTACCCTAATGCATGGGTAACCCGAAAGTGGGATTTAGTAAGCGTTCGGCGTAAACGCTAGGACGAGTTCACTTTAACCATCACACGATCACTCAAAAATGGCCCAGGGCATCGTGCATTACACTCAAATGCTTCAATTAAAATGGTGAGCCTGGCCTTTTTCTTCGTATTAGAAATTCACATGAAATTACTCGTGTGTGGGTATACGGTCAACTTGACCCCGAAAGCTTGATATTCTTTCTTTTCGAAATCCCACTATTTCATATAGTACTAAAAACTATTTTTGGTGTCAAAACACGACACCCGGGGATTTTTTGAATAAATATTGGAAATTCACAATTTTTGGAATTAAATACCAAAAATCCAATCAGCGCTCAATTTGCATAATTTAACACTCAATTGCAGAATTTAACCACACCATTGTAATCGGCACGAAATTCCGGTCACCGGCTATCCCGCCTAATTTCTGGAAAAAATTAATAATTAAATAATTACTGAAATTAATTAAATAAATCAATCTAAATTCTAAAAATACTAACCTAGGCCAGAATCATTAAATTAATAACCAATACGGACCCGGAAAATTTCCGAACCATTCTAGATAAATAGTACAATTTATTTAGGCCTTAGCTAAACCATGCTAACCACCTAACATGCTCGATTAAATAATTAAATTTCTAATTTAAACTGACTAACCACCTAATTTCTAATAAAATAAATCTAAACACCCCTTAAACGTTATTAGCCTATTAAAAAGAGTTTAGAGTATAAACTCACCGGTGTATCGCGAAAACCGGTTCACCGTGACAACGGCGCCACGGCGGCCGAAACTCGAGTTTGCAACGGCATTGACGGAGCTCGGACCGGGCCTAGAACCGGCCCAATAAATCTCAGCCCAAGCTGAGGTTTATTCTTGACTTTGGGCTGGGCCCAAGTTGGGCTGGGCCTGCTGGAACAATTGCGAACTGGGCTGAGTTGGGCTGGAATTCTGTGTGGGCTGAACTGGACTGCTGATGGGCTGAACAAAATGGGCTAACTTCAATTCTGGTTTGTAGGGGAGTTGGGCTGCTGGAAATTCACGGGCTCGCTTCTTGCGAGCTGAGCCACGAAGACACAAGACGGAGGGAAGCTGCTTCGTGCGGCTGGCGACGCATGGACGAAGATGGAGCAGGGAAGCAGCTTGCGCACGTTGGCTGTGCAAGGGTCAAAGACCCAACCGAGGAACAGCAAGGTTGACTGGAAGACGCTGCTGGTTGGGGCGCTGCAGTGGACCGAAGAAGCTGCGTAGATGGGCTTCGGTGGGCAGAAATCGAAGACGTTGGTCCAGGTGGCGTCGTGGACGATGCTGGGTCAACAACTCGCCGAGGGATCACCAAATTTGACCGAGACGTGGACGTTGGGCTTGCTTCGTGTCTTCGGTGGATGATGGCTTCATGTGGTCAACCCAACAACTTGCTTGAAGAACTTTGACCCATGGAGGCTGAACATTAGACAAATTGCAGCAAGGAGGGGGGTTTCGTTCGATGAAGATGCAGAGGAAATGAAAACCAACACAAAGGCCAACGGAGAGAGAATTGTGATGTCGATTATGGAAAAGAGGGAGACCGGCAGGGGATAAGGTAGAAAAATTAAGAGAAAGGTCCAATTTTCATAAATGCTTGTCCCCCCAATTGTCTTCATACTTATCCACTTGTCCAATAATACTTTCCAACAAGTATAATCCCAAAATAACCCCATTTTGATGCAAATAATGCACCTCTCATCCTAATTTCCGAATTTAGCTCAAATTAAACTTCAATTTCCCAAATTGAGGTCCGATTTCGATTAAGAAAAATCCCAAACAATTTTCTATAAATCTCTGACACTCACAGGCTTAGTTTAGAAGTCCCAATTTCCATCGATTTGGCCCATCCGAATTTCCGCTATTTTTTCGCGACGTCCGAACTGATTCTCCGTAAAAATCTCGGAATCTCTGAAAATTCTTCGGAGGATGAGTCGACGTTCCTCAAATAGCTCGTGACACCATAAAACTTTCAATTTTTGAAATCGGGTTCAAATTCGTGATTAAATTCAATCCGGGCGCTTTTAGCGTAACCTAGTCTACCGGGTAACTTTTAGGAATTTTTGGTGCAATTGACCCGTGATCGATTTATCTCGAGTCACAATGTACATCTCTGACACATTGGCGACTCTCGGTTGTCGTGAAAATCTCGAGGTTTCAATTACGGGCACCGGGTACCAAAATGACAGAAAATCAATTTAGTGTCGATCGATGAGAATTTTGCAATTAGGTGGAATCACCCACATTTTAATCACATATCTTAGTCGAATCGGCCTATCTCTGATTTCTGATCGATCTCTGACGGTGCCGTAATGACCCTTACAGATCAACACGGTCGAGTAGTCGATTCCTGGTTGAATTCTCAAGTCCAATTGCATTTAGATTCCTTAATTGTTTCCCTAGATAGTTCAGTTATTTCGTGAGTGATCAACTAAGAGAATAACACTATTGGCACGTCGATGAAATGCCTGATTCATTTAATCGAAAACGAAATTTGAAAATTCAGATTGTCACATCAAGTCCCTTAAGGTTGAGCCAAGGTTCATTGAAGCCAAGTTTTGAACCCCAAGAATATTTCACACTCGAGCTTAATGGACCCAAGCGGAACCCCTAGGTCTAAGTGTCAGTGACACGAGCAAGGGAATCGAGGTCCATAGCCACCCTTGATGGACTTAGGCCTGAGCAATGGGGGTATAAGCATTGGCACTGGGGTCATGGGCCTAGCCTTTATGAACTTAGGCCTTGTTTCAATGGACCTTGACTCAGGTATCGGGGACCCAAGCATGGGCATTAAGGTCCTAAGCTTAGGCTCAATGGACATGGGCCTCACGCCAGGGACTCGAGCATGGTCACTAGTGTCTTGGACTGGGCCTAGGAGTTGGGGACCCAGGTATGGACACTGGGATCTTGCACTTGACCTCCATGGGCCTAGCATTTACCTTAATGGACTTGGCCCATGCATCCAGGGACTCAAGCATAGGCATTGCAGTCCCAGGCGCCACCTTTATAGACCAAGGCTTGGGTGCATTAGGGACCTAAGCATGGGCATCAGGGGCTCAAGCACGGAGATCTTAGGCCCAACCTATGTGGGCTTCGGCTCTAATACTAGAAAGTCGTGGCATGAAGATCAGAGTGCCGAGATCGGCCTTTATGGACTACCCAACCTTAACGGATCTAGGCATGGTCAGATTCGGTATAATAGGGGTCATGGGCCCAGTCTATGTGGGCCGAGCCAGCTCACTAGGTAGTCGAAACTAGTACGAGGGTCCTAGGCCTGACCTTTGTATACACAAGTATGGGTGCCAGGGTCCTAGACCCAACTTTTGTGGACATGGGCTCAAGCCTTCGGGATGCAGGCTTGGGCGTTAGGGTCCCAAGCTCAGAATATGTGGACTGAAATACACGTAGCTTTGTCTTGGGCCGACATTTATGGATTCAAGCCTAGGTCGATAGAGGTCAGTCCCAACTAGGGGTGAGCATGGTCCGGGTTGGGCCGGTCCATCCCCTAATCCTAGGATCAACCCGCACAGTACTGGTTCTCAATTTTTGAGACCGAGGACTGACTCTATTGAGCTTGGGACCAAGGACCGGACCGACCCAATGGGTTCGGTCCGGTTCCAGGGTTAACTCGGGACCAACTGATAATTTTTTTATTTCATTTTTTGTACTTCTTAACAAAGTGATTGAGGACCGGACTGACCCATTGGGTTCGGTTTGGTTTCAAGATCAACCCAGGATCAACTAATAATTTTTTATTTCATTTTTTGTACTCCTTGAAAGGGCAACCGGGGATTATATCGACCCAATGGGTATGATGATGAGTGAGGTTAGCTAAGAAAGGCAAGCAATGAGGGTCAAATGGGGGTGGGCGTCGAACAAAATGAGCATCGAATGTCAAGTAGGGAGCAACAAGTCAAGCGATCATAGAGCGGCGAGCGGCATGAGTGACCCAAAGCGAGCAAGGCGAGTGTCGAGTGACGAGCAGAGAAATTGTTTCTTTCGATTTTGGAAAATTGAAGATTAAGAGGACAAATAAGACATAAGCAAACGAATACTAGAGGAGGATGCCATAAGGTGCCTTTTTGGACACCGCAAAGACTCCTCACAAAAATATTTTCCTCATTCGTAAATTATGATTATTGACGTCGTAAAAGACATTAAAAACCTAAGTTATTAAAGAATAATGTAAAATTACTTAAACTCCTCACTAAAGAGTTGTTTAATATTGTTGACACCGTTTATTTTAAGGTTTTCTCTATATAAAAAAATTATATATATAGTCAGGGTTGGTCCGGGTTGGACCGACCCGAAACTCTCAGGACTGAGGACCGATCCGCATAGTGCTGGTCTAGGAATTCCAAAACCAAGGACCGACCCAGTCTCCCTGGGAACCGGACCAGGACCGGCAGGGTTGGGCCGGTCCAGGGTTAGTCCAGGGTTAACTCTGAACCGATGCTCACCCCTAGTCCCAACCCTAGTTTTTAGATTTAGGCTTGTTGTTAAGGGCTCGAGAGTAGAAGTTGAATTTCTTGTGCCCAAGCATAGAGTTTCTGATCTAAGTGTTGATGTCTAGTTATATTTTGAAAAATGATTACTGATCTTTTAAAGTGAAGATCATTTTCATAGATTTAAGCATAGGCTTTTTGGAAAAATAATTTTCATTAACTCATTTTCCTATACGATCTAAATGTTGAAAATGAGAAAATTGTTTTTCTGAAAAAAGAAATTTCTGCGAAATAAATGCTTTAGAATTTTTTTTCAAAAGATATTACAAATTTTTCAACCCTTCGTTTCATCGGTGTATAAATTAATGATTAATCAAATTATCTCCATGATAGATTAAACAATTATTTGACAATGCTTTGTTTTAAGACTCTCTCTCTCTCACATATGCTTATGTATGTATCCACTTTAGCTCGAAGATTCTGTTATACCCATTGCAAAAGGATTGCATGCCAGTTCTTCTTCAATCAAATCAAGGAAGTTCCAAATTGAAAAGAATTGCCACGACTCCAAAGAGACATCAATGGAGTGGCCGGCTGCTGAAATTAGGTCCCCAGAACTTTTGTGACGTTCGGAATCTTTTTATCAAGTCAGAGATTCTTAAATCTTCGATCATCCATTAGTTCCCACTCCCAGCTAATGACCCGTCACCTGGAATAACTTTTAATCGATCTAATGTCCGTCAGGTGAGGTCCATCAAAAGGCGTAGGATTATTTTTCAAATCAATGCCGTATCGGTTAAATGGGTCAACTAATGATGCGTGTCGATTTGCCAAATATAGATCTAATTAAGATATTGGCCATGATGTTCTCTAGCTAATGGGGATCATGCGTGTTGATTTCGCTAAGCTCGAAACATCGGACATTTGTCTAGTCATGTCTTCGCGTGTCTCGTCAGCCAGGTTCCTTTTGCCTATTTATTTGGCTTTCTTCAGTTATGCTACGCCCATCTGGGGACCCGACGAAGCTGTCTCGATCGAATTTGTTACCTGGAAACACGAATCCATTGAATGCTCAATTTTTTGAATAAAGAACAATCTGAGTTTATACCTTTTCGGGGTTGACTTGACAATAAACGACAGAAATGTATATAGGGACTAGGCCACGTACAATAGCTCGGTCTAATATTTGGTAACTCACGTGAGTTTTGAATTGCATTTTAATCAGAGAGTATATATGTGTGTGTGTGTGTGTGTACATACATATTTTTTGAGCCTCTGATTTACTTATTTAGATTTAGCTTTTAAGTAAAAAAAAACATTGAGGGATTGGGTATCCGATCTACAAGAATCCTTAAAAATATCCCTTAATATGAAAGGAAACAAAAAAAAGCCTATAACTTGAAAAGAGCCGGCGTAAGTTTCTTCGGTTATGTTTTATGCTAGAGCGAACACGTTGATGCTATATCACCCTATAAGACTTCTTTATTGAATGACATGGCAGCCATTTACTCCATCATCTGTGGATAAAAGTAATCGTTTGTCCCTAAACTATTGTCAATATTCAATTTACTTAGCCGAATGCTTACTCTTGTTTTTGAGTTCTTTGTGTTTGTGTTTTTTTTTTTGTTCGATTGAATCCTCAAAACATATCATTCTTTATTTGCATTTGTCATTGTATTAGACGCCTCGGTCGCCTCTAACCACAAGCAAAGAGAGAGGCACAAAGCTCACCCTCACCATAGATTCCGCAACAATCACGGCAAGAGTCACAACTCAAGCCACTGTAAGGGGTGAATGGCTAGAGCATGATTTCGAGCAATGGTAGTGTTATAATATGTCTCGAGTTTGAGTCTATGAATGAAACCGAACCCAAGATAAATTAAAGGAAAGTGGATATTTGGATTTTAAGTTGCTAATTTGTAGAGACCAAGCCATGAATTTATAGATTACGGAAATCCAATTTCGTATATACTGCTCGTTCAAGATAACAGAAAAAAAAAAAGAAAAAGGAAAGTCCAAGTTGGACTTGTTGACCGAAGTGTCCAACTTTCCTATTCTGATTTGAAGTTGGCTACCATGCATATTATATATATATGTTCTCTTTTTGCCATAAGTGCGTGTGGTTGCCAGAGGGTTGATGATGCGAGCAGAGCAAAGTGGTCTTCACACCATGGCAAACATGAAGATCTCTTGAAGCACCGTTTTCTAAGTGAGTGCTTGATGTGGGTTTCGTCATTGATTTTTCATTCGTGCAATTACATCCAAGAAGAATTAGTGTTTGTAGCCGATTAAATCTTGAGGTAAGATTTGCATGTAATTCCTTCGTGAGGTTGAGAGATTATTTCTTGAGGAATTTTGGGGCTAAACACTGCATGCATTGTTAGGTGTAATTGAGGTTTGGGAAACATCGAAAGAGTGTTTGAGTGACTCGAGTGTGTAATCTCCTCGTATCGCTTAATCGATAGTGAAATTCGATGCTGCTCTCCCCGTGGACGTAGGTCTTTACAACTGAACCACGTAAATCCAGTGTTCGATTTATTTTCTTCTTCTGTTTATATTATTGTTCGATCGCTCGCCTTATCGCAACAATTGGTATTAGAGCCAGGCTTGGCTAAGTTGAAGCGAATCGATGGCAACACAAGAAGTAAAAGTGAGAATCGACAGATTTGATGGGAAGGATTTTAGTTTCTGGAAGATGCAGATTGAAGATTATCTTTATGAGATGAAACTGCACTTGCCCTAATATGGGGAGAAACCAGAGACGATGAAGCAAGCTGATTGGGATTTGCTGGATAGACGAGCTATGGGTGTTATTCGGCTGACGTTGGCTCGTAACGTCGCGTTTAACATCTTGAAGGAGAAGACCATTGCTGATTTGATGCAAGCCCTGTCGGATATCTACGAGAAGCCCTCTGCGATCAACAAGGTCTATTTGATGTGACATCTGTTTAATTTGAAGATGAGCGAAGGTGCGTCAGTTGCAGATCACATCAATGAATTCAATGTGATAGTTAGTCAATTGAGTTCAGTTGAGATTGACTTTGAAGATGAGGTACGTGCTTTGATTCTATTATCCTCATTGCCTGATAGTTGGAATACTACTGTTACTGCTATTAGTAATTCTTCTGGGTCAACAAGTTTGACGTTTAATGGGGTTCGAGATTTGATTCTGAGCGAGGATATTTGTAGAAGAGAATCTGGTGAATCTGTTTCTACTACTTTAGTAGGTGAAAATAGAGGAAGATCTATAACACATGTGGGTAAGAGTAGTACTAATATGAATAGACGTAGTCAATCTAGGACTGCTGATGTTGTTTGTTGGAGCTGTGGCAAGAGGGGGCATCTTAGAAGGAATTGCCTTAAGCTGAAGAATGAGAAGGGTAAGGGAATTATAGTTGATTCTGCAGATAATGTTGCAGCTGTAGCAGATAATGCCGATTATGTCTTATCTGTCACTAATGATTCATCGCTTGATGGATGAATTTTGGATTCTGGTTATTCTTTTCATGTCACACCAAATAGAAACTGGTTTATCACTTATCGGTGCACGGGTAGTGGTAAAGTCCACTTAGGGAACAACGCTGAGTGCGATGTTGTGGGTGTTGGTGATGTTAAAATCAGAATGTATGATGGCATTGTGAGGACATTGGCTGGAGTAAGACACATTCCAGAATTGAAAAAGAACTTAATTTCATTGGGTGCCCTAAATTCAGCTGGTTGCAGGTATTCTTCAAAAGGTGGAGTTCTGAAGGTTGTTCGAGGTGCCCTGGTGATAATGAAATGAATCAAGCATGGAGGCCTGTATAAACTTCAAGGTGAGAAAGTGACAGATTTCGCCCCGGAGACGTCGGATGCATCTGTTCGAGAGTCTATTGACTGCTCAAGGAAGACCTGGGTGTTTGTGCCAATGCACAAGTTTGATGCTGGTGTCAGGATCACGCGGTTAAGAGCTTTGATCGAGACGGAGACTAGTAAGTTGATCAAGCATGTGCGGACTGACAATAACATGGAGTTCTGCTCGAAGCTGGCAAATAAATTCTGCATGAAAGAGAGCATAATGAAACACCGCACTAGTACCAATAAATCACAACAATTTGCAGAATTGACGAGAAGAACATTACTAGAGACGGCCCGTAAAATGATCTCTGGTGCTGGTATTGCTAGGAGAATTCTAGCTGATGTGCTTAGTATGATGAGTTGCCTGGTGAATAGATCCCCATTAACTACTATTGAGTGGCGGACTCCTGAAGAAGTGTGGTCAGGTAACGTTGCTGGTTATTCTATTATTAGAATGTTTGGTTGCCCATGTTATTTTCGAGTGAGTGATGGTAAGCTCGATTGGAGGGCAATGTGCATATTCCATGGCTATGCACAAGGTGAGCGAGGCGATCGGTTGTGGTGCCCAAATATAAATTCACTTGTTAATAACAGAGAAGTTACCCTTGATGAGTCTCCAGTACTTCTAGCTAGGAGTGTTTGTGGTAGTGTTAATACGGATTTGGACGATGTTCAGCTTGAGATGGAGTTGCGACCAGAAACTCCTAAGGTAGTATATACAGGTACTAGCAAAGTAATCGACACAGATAGTGCTTGTAGCGAGGTGGAGCTTATAGAGCCAATGGTTGTTGTAACTGCTGAAATTAACAAGGTACGTATTCGATCTCCTGACAGATATGGATGCAACAATGGTTTTACTTTATCTGCGGTTGAGGAGGTTGCGTCAGAAAATCCTTGCGGAGCAATTAAAGGTGTATGTGGAGTTGGTATTCTGATGAGGTCCTCGGTTATGGCGAAGTTCAAGCGAGGCTTGGACTTGGATAATATCTGTGGCGGTTGAGCCCATCGGGGGCTATGGAAAAGTAGCGGCATAATTTGAATTTTTGCAAAGCGATTGCAACTTGACTCAAACATCGAGCCAAGGTGGAGACTATTATAATATGTCTCGAGTTTGAGTCTATGAACGAAACCGAACCCAAGATAAATTAAAGGAAAATGGATATTTGGATTTCAAGTTGCTAATTTGTAGAGACCAAGCCATGAATTTATAGATTACGGAAATCCAATTTCGTATATACTGCTCGTTCAAGATAACAGAAAAAAAAGAAAAAGAGGAAAGTCCAAGTTGGACTTGTTGACCGAAGTGTCCAACTTTCCTATTCTGATTTGAAGTTGGCTGCCATGCATATTATATCAAATATATATATATATTATATATATATATATATATATATTTGTTCTCTTTTTGCTGTCAGTGCGTGTGGTTGCCAGAGGGTTGTTGATGCGAACAGAGCAACGTGGTCTTCACACCGTGGCAAACGTGAAGATCTTTTGAAGCATTGTTTTCTAAGCGAGTGCTTGATGTGGGTTTCGTCATTGATTTTTCGTTTGTGCAATTACATCCAAGAAAAATTAGTGTTTGTAGCCGATTAAATCTTGAGGTAAAATTTGCATGTAATTCATTCGTGAGATTGAGAGATTATTTCTTGAGGAATTTTGGGGCTAAATACTGCGTGCGTTATTGGGTGTAATTGAGATTTGGGAAACATCGAAAGAGTGTTTAAGTGACTCGAATGTATAATCTCCTCGTATCGCTTGATCTATAGTGAAATTTGATACTGCTCTTCCCGTGGACGTAGGTCTTTACGACTGAACCACGTAAATCTGATGTCCGATTTATTTTCTTCTTCTGTCTATATTATTGTTCGATCGCTCGCCTTATCGCAACAGGTAGAGTGTTGATGGAGTCATTGGTGGACTGAGGGGGTTGTTGGTGGCCCCTGCCCCCTATGTTCCCATAATTCCCTCAAAATAAAGGGAATTTGTCCCTAAGGTGAAATTCTTGACTCGCCATTGGGTGGAGTTGGTGCCCATAGTACTCGTGAAGCCTTAGCTATCTAAACACTCATGGAACATCCTATAAATCTCATGAAACGAGCAATTGAATTCAAGCCTTCGACTCTTGTAAATGGCTCTCATTCAAAACAATTTGCACATAGATATGGGACTTATACTAGAGACCTGTCGCTCTATTTTACATTTTTATTTATCTTCTTTTTTATCTCCAATTAACTTTATTTGGATTTTGTGTTATTTATTCTCTCTCTCTTTTTTTTTTCTTGTAAAGTTTTCAGTAGCCATATAGAAGGCTGATGCCAAGTTTGATGCCACATCATAATTTTTATAACTTTTGTTGTGGAAGGACTAATGTAGAGAAGAAAAAATCGTTTAAAGATGCACCAAAAAATGAGTCAGACGACATTGGACAATTGACAAAAGTTTAGGAACATATAGTGTCATGATCTCAATTTTATGTACACTCAGGTTGAATTTGTTATATATCTCATCCATTGAGAAGACTAAACCTTCCGTCAAACTTCATAGATTAAAATAGTATGCCCAATCGTATTTTATACCGGGGCTTTGCCATTATTTACAATGTTTGGAAGGCTCGTCCAACAGGACATTATTTATAAGACATTACATATATTATTTTAAGTAGTGGTTGTAAAGGCTTTATCTCTTAACTCAGCTCTTAACTCTGGTCTAAAATAAGTTTTTTCCTCGAGTTGAGGGCCGTCTAATGGAAGAGGATAAGGTAAGGTACTTCCAAAAAGTGATGGATTCATTCACGCAAGTAGTGGACTTCATCAAAAAAAAATTTTCTTGATCAGCTACATATGTTTCTTATGCTGTTAGGTATTTTAAAATGATTTATTGACACACCTTTCTGACAAGGATAAGGTCTTAAGTCTGTGGAAAAAGTACATGCCACTAATGTAATTGATAAAAAAGTTCTTTAGTATGAGCAATAGCACAAGGATTAAGATTGGCTTATAAAATACCATGTCTTCCAATCACATTTTTTCCCCAAACTTTCTCATTTACAATATAGGGATAAGTGCAATAGAAGTCCTAAAACTTATAACGAAAATGCAATTGAGTCCTAAAACTTGTAAAAATTGCAAGTAAGTTCTAAAACTTGTTAAATTGGTTTAATCGAGTCTTAAAGTTAACACCATCAACATTTTTAACGAAAAATGCTGATGTGGTGTGAATGTGAAATTTAAAATGAATTTTTATTTTCCATGTGGCTTTTTTTAATTTTTTTAATTCTAATAACTAGAAAAGAAAAGCTAAAATTTATTTAAAAAACAAAACAGTTAAAAAAAAGAAAAAGAAAACGGCAGGCGCTTCCTTCGCCGCGCCTATCGCCGGAGGGGTTGGCAACGGTCGCCGGTCCTGGGCGAGGGTGGGCGAGGCCTTGCCGGCCCCAAGTGAGGGATGGCGACCCTCGCCAAGCTCGAGCGAAAGTGCCCAGATTTGGGCATGCTGGCCCTCATGAGGGGCTGGCGACCGTTGCTTGGGGTCGGTGAGGCTGGCTCACCCAAATTTGGAGAGCCTTGTCGGCCCCTCGCGAGGGCCGACAAGGCCTTGCCCAGGGCAGGGGATGGTCACCGGCCCCTCGTGAGGGTCGGCGATGGTCGCTATTCTCCCGTGAGGGCTGGCGACGACTTGTTTAGGGCCGGCAACGATTGTCGGCCCCCTGTGAGGGCCGGCATGCCCAGATCTGGGTGCCCTCACCTGAGCTTGGCGAGGGTCACCAGCCCTCACCTAGGGCCGGTAAGGCCTCGCCCACCCCCACCCAAGGCCGGTGATCGTTGCCGACCCCTCCAATGACGGGCAGCGGCGGCGAAGTGGTGGCCAATTTTTTTTTAAACTATTTTGTTTTTATATAAATTTTAGCTTTTCTTTTCTAGTTTTTAAATCTAATTTGAATAAAAAAATATTTTAAAAAGTCACATGGAAAATAAAAATTCATTTTAAATGCCATGTCAGCATTTTTCTGTTAAAAAGTTAGACAGTGCTAACTTTAGGACTCGATTAAATCAATTTGATGAGTTTTAGGATTTAATTGCACTTTTTACAAGTTTTAGTACTCAATTACATTTTGTTACAAGTTTTAGGACTTTTATTGCACTTATCCCTACGATGTAATATGTCAAACATCAATCGGTTCTTGGTACATCAAAACAGCGCTAATGATAACTAGTGCTAATGATAAATGATAGTACCTATATTCCGGAAATTATGTTTCTTGCTGACTTTTGATGAATGTGAGTGGAAGTATTGGAAGCACATTCGTCATAGAAATTCGGGGCTTCTTGACCGCAGGAATTGCAGTTCTATTTCGCTTGTTCTTATGGGGAAAAGCTACTTTTGTTGGGAAAAGTCCATATGGTGTTATGTTTTTAATGCAATCACTTATAATCTGATCAATGGTGGAAGAAGCCTTTTGAGAAACTTTTCTTTTGCACCATGAGCATATGGCACAAAGGTCCATGATGCGATTTTCTCCATCGCGATTTTGTCCCATGCGATTTTGGTTTATTTATTAGAGATAATGTTCAGGTGCGCGTTTGTGAGTAGTGGGCAAAAGAGATCTTATAATGAATATGTGGTTTAAGGTGGAATATATAATATATCTTAATTAACTCATAACTGATTGTTTTAGATTTTTCAATACATGTGAATCTAACTAGATATATACAAGTTTAAATTTAGGCTTTCTTAGTGATGATCTCGAGTGAAGGTATCGGGATTTTAACCGTGATCCAACAAATTGGTATTGAAGCTAATGGTTGAATGGTGACTTATTCAAAATGAATATTGACATTTCATGAAATATCCACATAAGGACTTTTAGATATGACTCCTTATCTGAGGTAGTGGATTGTGTCTGTTGAGAAGCAAGTGGATGTACAAGTAAAACAATTGCTTTATTTTATATAAACAAAATTACAAACTCTCTACACACACCACTCTCATACACCTCTCACACCTCACACGAACACAATTCTTGCACACACCCACTCACTCTCTATCACTCTACACTCATGTCACCTACTCCACCCACTCACACACTCACGTACACACTCCACTCACATCACACACTCCTCACACTTGCACTTCAAGAGACAACAGCCCCTATTTATAGGAGCCAAAGTCGGTGGAGTCCATGAGCAAAATGACCGAGAAAAATCTAGAGAGAGGGAGAGAAAAGTCTGGAGAGAGAGGGGGAGAGAAAAGTCTGGAGAGAGGGAGAAAATTCTGGTGCAATAGAGAAAGGGAGGGAAATCTGGAAAAATCCAGAGAGAGGTGGTGCTCCCCCTTTTTTTCTGACACTCCCCCTCACCGACTACTCTCTCTTAGCATGGACATTGTGATCATACCAAGTTGCCTTCGAAACTCTTCGAATTTTACAGCTCCAAGACCTTTGGTGAATATATCTGCAACTTGATCATCTGTTTTGGCATACTCCATCTTTATCTCGTCTTGTAATACTTTTTCCCGTAGGAAATGATAATGCACTTCTACATGCTTGGTCCTCGCATGGAAAACTGGATTCTCCGCTAAGCTTATGGCTGACAGATTATCACAATATATCCGTGTAGGTTGATTTATTGGTTGATGGAGATCCTCCATTAGCTGTACCAGCCATGTACTCTCTTGTGCTGCCATTGCTGCTGCTCTATACTCAGCTTCGTAAGTAGATAGTGACACGGTTACTGTCTTTTGCTACACCATGACACTATTGCTGATCCGAGGCTAAACATATATCCAGTAGTTGATCGTCGCGTGTCACGATCTCCAGCAAAGTCAGCATCGCAATGGCCTACAACTTCACATGATGCTTCTTTCTTATACAGAAGCCCAAAATCAAATGTACCCTTTACATACCTTAGTATGCGCCTAACTGCATCTAAGTGGGGCCTTCGCGGCTTCTCCATGAATCGGCTTGCTACTCCCACTGCAAAGGCAATATCAGGCCGTGTTATGGTTAGGTAAATAAGGCTACCCACCAATTGCCTGTACATAGTTGAGTCTTCCAATTCTCGTCCTTCAATTGCACATAACTTTACATTTCCATCAATTGGAGTAGAAATAGGTTTGCAATCCAGCATCCCGAACTTGTCTAAGAGGTCTCGTGCATACTTCTGCTGACATAGGAATAATCCTTCATTGGTCTTCTCGATCTCGAGTCCCAGGAAATGTTTTAATTCTCCAAGCTCTTTCATCTGAAACCGCACTGAGAGGTTGGTTCTGATTTGGCATATCTCCTCTTCATTATCTCCAGTGATGATTAGATCATCCACATAGATTAATACTATTGCAAGCTTGCCATCTTCTGCCTTCACAAACAAGCTCGAGTCTACTGGGGCTACAGAGTAACCACTTTGTACCAAAAATTCAGCAATCTTCCCGTACCATGCTCTCGGGGCTTGTTTTAAGCCATAGAGAGCTTTCTTTAACTTACAAACATAATCTGGATGAATCTTACTTTTGAAACCATCTCGGCTGCTCCATGTATATATCTCGATCTAGTTCTCCATGTAAGAAGGCATTCTTCACATCCATTTGCCATAGTTTCCACGACTTGCTTGCTGCAAGTGCTAGTAAGACTCGAACTGTAGTGATCTTTGCTACTGGACTAAAGGTCTCATCATAATCTAGGCCATACTTTTGAGAGAATCCTCGAGCAACTAGTCGTGCCTTATATCTTTCTATCGACCCATCTGGTCGAGTTTTAAGTTTATAGACCCATTTGCAAGATATAGGACGTACCTCTTTAGGTCTCGGCACTAGATCCCATGTTTCGTTCTTTCTTAATGCTTGTATCTCTTCCTCCATGGCTTTTCTCCATTCCATGCCTTGCGAAGCTTCCTCATATGTGGACGGCTCGACTACTCCGACATCTTCGGTCAGCGCCCATTTGCATATTTGGGATTTGGTCTTCTTTGTCTTGTTGATCTCCTTAGTTGAGATTCCTCCTCTTCGAGTTCTTCCATCGACTTGGTCGGAACTCTTCGTAGTTCTTGGATGTACACCAGTTCGCCATGGGCTCCTTGATTTTTCTGGTGACTGTGCTCTGACTTCTTTTCTTCCAATTACATTATCATTTCCTTCTTCAATTGGCTGGCCCTTATCAATCTTGTCATTTTCTTCCATTCCTTCACGAATCTCTTCTTCAACTTGTTTTGAATTAGGTTGTGATGTCCACCAAGATGATAGTTCGTCGAACACCACATTTCTGGAAGTGTAACACCTCCCTGTTGTAGGGTCACAACACTTCCATCCTTTTCTTTGATCATCGTAGCCCACGAATATGCAGCGAACTGCCTTCTTATCGAACTTGTTACGAAGATGGTCTGGCACGAATGCATAACATACACACCCAAATATTCTAAAGTGACTTACCGTGGGCTTGCGATTCCACAACTTCTCATAAGGTGACATAAAGCCAAGCCTTGCTTGAGGTAGTTTGTTGATCACGTGTGCTGCTGTCTTCATACACTCAGCCCAAAACTTGGGTGGAACACTCTTCGCATGCAACATACTCCTACATGTCTCTGCCAAATGCCGATTCTTTCTTTCGGCAACTCCATTTTGTTGTGGCGTATTTGGGCAAGTAAATTGTCGACGTATCTTCCATTCTTGAAGAAATTTTGTAAAGTCATTTGATTTGTATTCTCCCCCATTATCCGTGCGAAGGCATAGTATTTTCTTGCCTACTTCATATTCTACTTTTGCTTTAAACTCCTTAAATTTGTTTAATGCTTCGGATTTTTCTTTCATGAAGTCGACCCAGACGTACCTGGAGAAATCGTCGATGAATGTTATCATGTACTTTGATCCTCTGACTGACGGTTGCTTCACTGGTCCAAATACATCTGAGTGGACAAGCTCGAGAGGCATCTTAGCTCTGAATTTGGACTCTTCATATGGAAGCTGATGTGCCTTCCCATATTGGCATCCAGCGCAGATGACATCTTCTTGGACTTCCAAGTGGGGGAGACCTTTTAGCATACCTTTCTTCATCATCACCTTTAATTTATGGTAGCTCACGTGCCCAAGCCGTGCATGCCACAAATCAGGCGTTTCACTCTTTCAAGTTTTGTCCACGTATGCCGTCTGAGCTGACATCACGTAGATAGACTCTAATCGACGCCCCTCCATGATTGGTGTACCAGTAGGTTTCAAATTGCGGTACACCCTAATGTCTCTAGGACCAAACACCACATAATTGCCTGAGTCTGTAAGTTGTGCCACAGACAATAGATTCTTCTTCATTCCTGGCACATGGTACACATTTTTCAGTTTGACTTGATGCGAACTGAATCGGGGTGTCATCATTGTTTGGCCCACATGGGTAATCGGCAACCTTGAGTTGTCTGCGGTGACAACTACTCGTCCACCTTTGTACTCACACATGTTTGATAGCTTGCCTTGATCTCCGGTCATGTGATTTGAGCACCCTGAGTCGACTATCCAATCTTCTTCATAATCAATCAATTTATCACTTACCGTGATGAGGGCCATCGCATCTTCTATGATGGAGGAGCTTGCAAGCTCTTCTTGTTCCTCCACTGCAAAGGATGCTTGGAAATCCCACTCTTCTTCGCTATCATTTTCCTTGGATGCTACGACATTTCCTTCAACTCTTTTGAATCGACAATCCCTGGCAAAGTGACCTACTTTGCCACACGTGTAACACCGTCCATTACGCCTTCTATTCTTCTTTTCTTCATTGTCATCCTTATCGCAGTCTCGACGAGCTCCCCCTGGACAAGGTCGAGTTCCTTCTATTCGCTTTTGCCATTCTCCATGACTTTTCCACTGTTTGCCATCTCTTGCACTTGCTCTATTTCTATTTTGGCCTTTGAACCCTCTTTTATTACTAAAGAGGGCACTTTCATCCTCCTTAATTGAGACCATAGAAATTTGTTTATCTAAGGCTTCTTGGTTGGCCAATATATTCTCCAACTCTGTTAGAGTTGGCTCATTTGCCCATCCACGAGTGGCCGTAACAATACCATTATATTATGGCCTTAACCCATGAATTATTATTCTTCTCATTCTTGTCTCAGAGATGCATTCTCATGATCTAATTTTGAAATTTCTTCGCAAATAGATTTAACTTTAGAAAAGTATTGACTCACCGTCATATTTTGTTGCGAGATTGAGAGGAGCTCGTTCTCCAGGCATTGTAACTTGGCATCGTTTGTCCTTGCAAACAGCGTCGCCAAGTTATCCCAGGCCTCCTTTGGGGTTGTCGCACTCTTTATGTGTTGCAGTAATTCATCTTCAACAGTCACGGCAAGCACATAAAGAGCCTTACCCGATTTTATATTCCATTTTCTTAATTCGCTATCATTCGTGGGTGGGGTGGTGTTGCTCCCGCCAACAATATCCCACAAATCTTGTCCTAGCAAGTAATATTGTATGCGGGTACTCCAATTATTATAATTTGAGTTGTTCAGCTTCTCGATGCCACTTACCGAACTTGAGAAATCCGCCATCGTGACTTGAGTATAATGCCCCGCACTATACCAAGTAAGCCTGGTCCCGGACCAACCTACTTCACAATCCCAGATTGTGCACTGGCAGAACTCCGACGTCCTTCGCTTCTTTGCTTCTTGGCTTGACGATCCCTGACCGCCTTGCTCACTTGCAATGGTCCCCAACCACTGTCTTCGCACGGTCTCCAACGACCTGCTCTGATACCACTTGTTGAGAAGCAAGTGGATGTACAAGTAAAACAATTGCTTTATTTTATATAAACAAAATTACAAACTCTCTACACACACCACTCTCATACACCTCTCACACCTCACACGAACACAATTCTTGCACACACCCACTCACTCTCTATCACTCTACACTCACGTCACCTACTCCACCCACTCACACACTCACGTACACACTCCACTCACATCACACACTCCTCACACTTGCACTTCAAGAGACAACAACCCCTATTTATAGGAGCCAAAGTCGGTGGAGTCCAAGAACAAAATGACCGAGAAAAATCTAGAGAGAGGGAGAGAAAAGTCTGGAGAGAGAGGGGGAGAGAAAATTCTGGTGCAGTAGAGAAAGGGAGGGAAATCTGGAAAAATCCAGAGAGAGGCGGTGCTCCCCTTTTTTTCTGACAGTGTCCACATAGCTTCTCGCGAAGCTTGGCTGGGCCAAGGCAACTAAGGGTAGAGTTTGAATGGCCAAAGTTGTCCACATCAACATGTACCAAATTTAGTCGGGCAATGGAAATTTTAATTGAGATAAAATGCCTAGCATGCAATGTTCAAAGTTCCACATGCTTAATTTGGGAAAAAATTGACTCACCGCGTTCACTTGAAATCATGGCGGATGCCTATAAATACATCTTAACAGCTATATATATATACACACACAGCTCTATGTACATATTATTGAGGTCCTTTAAATTTACATAACAAACGTATATCCTAAATTGTTCCTCCTAAAAATGGATACATCATCAGCACTGTAAACTTTTGATTGTGAGATTCTTTCTTTGAAATTGCGATATTCTATTTTCTAATCTTTACAAAAAGAAAAAACAAAATTCCCTTTCTGTTTTCTCTTCTTCCACTGAATCATAAGTGAAACCACTTCATGCCGGAGCAGCCGTCGTGACTTCCACCGCCTCCATTGTCGCCTCCTTTTATTACCTCTCTCTCTCTCTCTCTCTCTCTCTCTCTCTCTATGCCTTCAACTAAGCTAGCGACCTTAAATTGAAAGTTACTACTTCAATTGACCCGGATTGAAGGTCGCGTGAGGCCGGTGACGGTGACCTCTTAATAGTGAGCAAGAATTGCTATCGTGCTATTTCTCTCTCTCTCTCTCTCTCTCTCTCTCTCTCTCTCTCTCTCTCTCTCTCTCTCTCTCCCCACTGAGTTGATTGTTAATATGTCAACTATCTAATATAATTTAAAATGCAAATTTCTTCTTGAATTTGAGGGATCCATAGCCTATTATTTAAGTGGGAATTTTAATGACCTTGTGTACTCTTAAATTCTTAAACCCACGCTTCAAATTTCACATGGAGTGAAAAGTAAGAGTCGAATGATTCATAGATAGTGGTTCCCTCCCAAGTGCTACCTGTTTAAGTATTATTTTGAGAGTTTGGCTCATTTGGATTAGATTGGATAGTGAATTCAGCTAAATATCTAGAGGGTCTCCGTCCCGGCGGCAAAATGAAAAATGTAGGAAACTAATTATTTTCTACTGCAATAAATCCTCTCCGCACAGGTATATTCAGAAAATGACCATCATATGTACAGAACGTTCCACTTAGAAAGTGTGATCTTTGTCACTCGTCAGACAAAGTACATCAACTTTCCCACAGCAGACGCCTGCTCAAAGCTTTACGAATTCTAGCTTCACCATCCCCCACATAGAAAACATACCAATTTTCCATGAGAAAAGTAGAAAGGATGCTCCACTAGGGTTTGTCTTCTCTTCATTGCAATTGGTTTCACCGTAGAATAATGCTAGAAATTCTAAGACTCGGTTATCATCGAGCGATGCGATAGCTTCGGTCGAGTGTTGGAACATGAACCACTTATTTGAAAGCCCAGCTAAAAGTCCAGCTACAGTTTGTTATCCCTTCATCCATCGTCTTTTGTTAAGGGCCTTGGTTCACCTAGCATTATTCTTCTCTATATAAACGAGTAGCCCAATCTGCTCTTGTCATGCTTATTAACCTTTCCGAGTTTTCAAGACTGGAAAGCTGTCGCTCCTCATCAACTTACCTGATTTCACTTCCTTCTAACTTGGTTCTGATCAAGCCATATCGCAGGAAACATGCATGTCCTGCGTTTCTTGAGCGGTGTTCTTGGTACCTTTTTATGTCTCAATCTCAGTTGTACATTTCTTCTTTCTTTTCAATTATTCTTCTGTCCTCACACGCCCTTAGTTTTAACCCTGTGCAACTTGCTGTGTTCCAAATGTAGGAAATGCAACTGGTCTGTTACTTTTCTTGGCGCCTATGTAAGTCATATAGCGTATCACTTGCTTTCTTATCATGGCTGGAAACTTGAAAGAAACATAATTCTTGCAGGGTTACGTTCAAGAGGATCATAAGAAACCGGTCGACTGAGCAGTTCTCTGGCATCCCCTACGTGATGACCCTTCTTAATTGCATCGCCTCCACTTGGTAACCTCTCTTGATGATGTAAATTCTACAAGTGCTTCTAAAAAATCACACGAATGCGACTAAAGTATGATAACCAGTTGTGAGCTAGTTACTCTACTATCACCAATCCACACTAATCAGTTTGTTATCATATCAGAAATACCAATCGTCTGCCATCCCATTTATCCCGAAAATTGTTAAGTTATGTTGTTTATTGCGATTACAAACTTTTAAAACTTAGTTGATTGACCAGTTAAACTGAACCCGAATGCTCTCTCCTTTACCTTCCCTGTTCTCTAGCTTCTTCCAATCAACCTCACGTGAATAGTCTATCTATGTTTACTTATGCAAGACCGACTGGCTTAACAGGTATGGCCTACCATTTGTTTCACGAAACAATATTTTCATATGGACCATTAATGGCACTGGAGGTGTGATTGAATTCACATACATAGTGATCTTCATTATATACGCATCAAAAAAGGAGAGGATGAAAGTTATGGGACTCTTTGCTCTTATTATGACTGTGTTCTCGGCCATCGCCTCCGTCTCCCTCCTTGCGTTGCATGGAAACACCAGGAAATTCTTCTGCGGTGTTGCTGCGGCCCTTTTCTCTATTATTATGTATGCTTCGCCTCTCTCAGTCATGGTAAGATCACTTCATCATGACAAACCCTAGAGCAGGACCTCATATTCAATTAAGATTGCATTTAATCATTCACAGTTAAGTTTCCAACGTTTTCCACGGATTCTTGCAGAGGATGGTGATCAAAACAAAGAGTGTAGAGTTCATGCCATTTTTCTTGTCACTGTTTGCATTCCTGTGCCCCCTGTCGTGGTTCATCTACGGCCTTCTTAGCGGTGACCCGTTCGTCCTTGTACGCTACAACCCCTATATTTTTGCTTATTATCTATGGAAATTACTTCAGCATCACTATTTCTTTACATCGTAATTGAAGTAAGCATCTGTCAAAAAGTGTAACATCGTCCCTTAGTATATTTGAAGTTGAGGAAATTGATGTTAATGCCACCGCAGGTGCCTAATGCATTCGGAACTGGATTGGGGATTGCCCAGCTGATCTTGTATGCAATCTACTACAAGAACAGGAATCACAACGAAAGTGCCATTAAGGATGACTTCATCGAGATGGATCTTGAAAAGTTTGATCGAGTGAAGAAGCCAGATTCAAGGCATCTTTAATTTCTTTCCAGAAAAGACCACCCGTTCCCTTGAATGTAATATGAACTTATTGCAGTTGAGTTCACCTAGATCACTTGAAAGGGATAATGGAGTTCCTACGTATGAGTGATGTGACAAATTTTACGCGATAGCTATCACCTAATAAATGAACTTATGGTTTTTCCTTCTTTTTTTTCATTTTCCCTTCAATTAGTTTGACTTTGGCTCACCGGAAGTCGCCGGTCAAAGTGTTTATGCAGAAGGAATGATGCAACCAATTTGATTAGAGTGGCATGAAGTATCTGTGCTAGCTAGGATACGGGGAATCCTAATTTCATTTGTTGCAAAAGAATATTACTATTTAAGTGAACAAATATTTTTACGTAGAGTTAATGAGTAAAATTAATTTATTTTTAGAGGGATGAGTATTTCCATATATGGTTTATATTTAGAACTTAAATATGAAAGTAAAAAATTTGCAAAAGAGTTTCAGATGAGATAACGTGACGGAGAAGTTGAATTACTATTAGCGTATTCTTTCTTATGATGAGAAGGGTCGCTTAAAATAAGGAAGCAGGGAAGGTCTTATTGTCTCATGGATTAGTAAAGTCTACCGTGATTAGTGGTCTAAGCATGAGAACAATAGTATTTGATAACACAAAGAAAGAATTTGTACCATTAGCTTAAATCACTCGTCAATTTGATTGCTCATATATCATTGAAATCAGCCTGAAAAAATTTGTGAATATAGGAAGTGTATTTACGAGTATTTTTGGCCTAAAAACGTAATATTCACTAGTTTCTTCTGGTAGGAGTGCCAATTTTTTTAAATTGAGACACCCTAATGCATTGAGATCTGGCTAATATAAGGGATTATACTATAACGTAGTAAATGATAAATCGTCGTCTAGACACATGGCGGACATAGAATGAGAAAAAGTATCTTAAATTAGGTACCGTACCGGCCTTTTCTTCCTAACGAATTGTCACGTCTCTATTGCTCGAGGAGTGAAGGTAATTAAAGGCTTGACCAAATGCAATCTCTAGATTTGTCTCCCCTTTACCAAATGCTAGATATCACATATTATAGGCCGCATTTGGCACAGCTTCAAGAAGGGACAGTGAGCATCTATGATGTTTCTTCAGTGAAAGTTGGGCCGTTTGATAAAAATTTTGCACCTCTTTGAATGAAAGCTAGCAGTGGTCAAACCCAAAACCAAAGACAGGTTCTCCCTTACAACATTTTCGAAAAGCCTTTTCTAAGAATTAATGATTTTTTTCAGTTGTCATTCTTGCTCTCAGAAACTTGGTAAAATTATGCTTTTACCCCCAAATGCCCTGTGGATATTACAAACTCAAGCAGTCGCATGCGACCTTAGACTAATGGCCTTAGGTCTCGCAGAACCGCCCAAATGGCCATCAACTTGGCCGCCAAAGTTGCCAGACCAAGGGTTGATCGGCCAAGGTTGAGATTTGGTGTCATGAGGTCGACCGGCAGAGATGTAGTGTGACGAGGCTCAATCAATGTGAAATCCGATTGTCAAGGTCGACCGTTCGAGGTTGAAATCTAGTGCGACAAGGGATGACTACTGGAGATCTGGTGCGATAAGGCTCAAACAGCTCGAGATCTAGTTGTCAAAGGTCAACAACCCAAGTGTCGATCAATGGAGATCTGCTGTGATGAGGCTGCTCATCGATGCTCACCTTTGGTGGTCACCGATGCTCGCCTTAGGTTGCCGCTGGAGATCACCCAATATCCCTTTACAAAATATACACCAAAAATCAATCATGGAAACGCTGTTTACTTTCAACAAATACTCTTTCAGTTAAAGATCTTTGATTAAATGATAAAAGCTCTCTCAAATGCACCCTATGTCCCATCTTAGATAGGAGAGACTTTCCTGTGTGATTACAAAACCCATCCCCAAATAGTCCCCCACATTATGTGATTAGTTAGATGCTCATTTTGAGGACTCAACTGTTGTAAAAAGGATTAGATCATTAATATAGTATTACAGCAGGGCTCCCCTGTGACATCCTGAATTTTTCAACCTGTTTTTTACTGAATTAATTGGGCATTTCATTGACGTGTTTATAGAGCTATTCTCAGAGCCGATCACTCTTGAGATAACTAGATTGTTTGGGTAAGCAATTAAGAATTTTTAAGGCAATAAACTTGAGAATTCGATCAGGAATCGGCTTCTCGACCGTGCTTATCTTTAGAGGCCATTACGACACAGTTAAAAATCGATTTGAGATCAGAGATAGGTCTGTTCGACTGAGATGTGTGGCCGATCGTGGCTGACTCCACTAAATTGGAAAATTCTCGTCGACCGACACTAATCTGATTTTACTATCGTTTTGGTACCATGTGTCCGTATTTTAGTCCTCGAGATTTTCACGACAATCGAGAGTCGCCATTGAGTCGAGTGAGTTCATTGTGGCTTGAAGAAAATCGACCATGGGTCATTTGCCCTAAAAAGTTTTGAAAACTACCCGGTAGTCTAGATTGTTTGGGTAAGCAATTAAGAATTTTTAAGGCAATAAACTTGAGAATTCGATCAGGAATCGGCTTCTCGACCGTGCTTATCTTTAGAGGCCATTACGACACAGTTAAAAATCGATTTGAGATCGAGACAGTCTGTTCGGCGAGATGTGTGGCCGATCGTGGCCGACTCCACTAAATTGGAAAATTTCGTCGACCGACACTAATCTGATTTTACTATCGTTTTGGTACCATGTGTCCGTATTTTAGTCCTCGAGATTTTCACGACAATCGAGAGTCGCCATTGAGTCGAGTGAGTTCATTGTGGCTTGAAGAAAATCGACCACGGGTCATTTGCCCTAAAAAGTTTTGAAAACTACCCGGTAGTCTAGGTCACGCTAAAAACCTGCCAAATGGGAATTAACCGCCAATTCGAGTCCGGTTTCAGAAATTGAAGATTCTGTCATGTCACAATAAATTCTAGGACCCATGACTCAGTCTTAGAAGATTTTTTTGACAACCGAGACTTTTTGGGAAAAAGTTAGTTTAGGGCCGTTTTCGTTCAGTTGAAGCCGGGGATTAATTCTGGTTGCAAAATTGGGAAGCATGATGGATGTAGGGATGAGGAAAAATGCCAAGATGATCGATGGGTGATCAATTGAATTTTTGATGGCCAATTGAGGTTAAATTGAAGAGATCAAGTGTCCGATTGAGGGGAGATTGAACCAAAATTCGTAACCCCCCCTTAGCCTAGCACTTTTGGACCAATTGGAAGGTTATTTGGGGTGTTGGTGTGGCCAATTTACAGCCAAGGGATGGCTGGCTTGAGGGGCAAGATGTGGGTACAAAGCAATGGAAAATAAGGCCAAGTGGAGCCCATTCCTCTCATCTCTATCTCTTCTCTCCCTCTCTCCATTTGGCCGGCCCATTCTCTCTCTCTCACCCTCCCTTTGTGCGATGCCAACAAGCAGAGGAAGAGCAGGAGCAGCTTGCCGTCACTAGCAAACTCTGGACATCGTAGCCGCACCGGACCGCCGTCTGCTCCACCGCACGCTGTCCGTGCGCACCGCCTAGCCCGCTCACTACTGCTCACCCTCCGTCCCTCACGCTGCCCAGCCGTGCATCCCTGAGGCTGTCTCAAGCCATCTCAGGCTACCGGAGTCGCCATGTAGCCCCACCGGGCCACTGCTTGCTTTCCCCCGAGCCTTGCCGCCCTAGCCGAGTTGATTCCCCTCTATTTTGCAGCAAGAGTAGCAACCCAGCGAGTGGGATTTTAGCAGGTTCGTGAGCCCATTTTGAGGGTGTTCCGGGCCCCGAAGCCGAGGCCCGCTTTAGGAAGAAACGATCCTCGTGTCGTCCCCGTCCGTTTGATCCAACTTGCACATAATTCCGGTGAGTAATCTCACTAATCCTTGCTTAGTAGACTAATGATGCTTAAGGGTTGATTAGTACTAATTAAGTAGGATTAGGTGGTTAGATTAGATTAGATTAGTAATTATTAGTTAATTGCATTGCATATTAGTTAGGTGGTTAGTGTAATTAGCTCGAGGATAGCCTGTATTATTTATTGAATGAATCTTGGGATTTTTCCCAACCCTTATCGAGCTTCAATTAGGCATTACGGGTCTAAAATGGATTTTCGATATTTATTTATTAATTTTCGAAATTAATTATTTATTTATTTATTTTTCGGAAATTAGGCAGGGATAGCCGACGACCGAAATTTTATGCTGATCATCGTGGTGCAATCCGTTTATTTAATTGAGCTCTACGTTGCGTGGAATTGAATTAATTGTGATATTTTAGGAATTTATCCTAAATTGAGTGGAATTGAATGATTGATTGATAGATGTCAGAGTATGCTTATTTAGCATTAATAATACTTTGATGAGTTGTAAAGCAAAGAGAATTGTGAGAGTAAACTGGGAATATTTTTGGCTGAGACCAATCAGATACGTGGTTCGGTGATTGGGAATATAACTGGCGAAAACGGCACATTAAAGAACGCACGTAAAAGTATGTCACGTTGGTGAAAACGACGCCAGAAAGAAAGAATGTACATGACTTATGGACATGTGTGGTTCGGTGATTAAAGATATCATTGGCGAAAACAGCGCTTTAAAGAACGCACGTAAACTATCTATGACTTATGGGCAGGCGTGGTTCGATGATTAAGGATATCACTGGCGAAAACGGCGCCTTAAAGAACGCATGTAAACTGTCTATTACATACATCACCTTGGCGAAAACGACGCCCTAGAAAAGACACGTGGTTCGGTGATTGAAGACATCACTGGTGAAAACGGCGCCTTAAAGAACGCACGGGGTTAATGATTGTATCATTTGGCGAAAACGGTGCCTGAGAGAGTACATGTGATTTGGTGATTGGAAATGACCTAGAGATAGTCCGACTAATATGTAATCGACTAGGTCGATTGATCAATGATTTAATCCGATTGTCGTGAATTGATTGATTGTTTGATGCAATATATGAAGCATCTGTATATAACCTTGAATTGCAGGTTGGGACTAATGCTAAGGTAAGTCTTTTGACTCGTGATGTGCTTAGGCAACCATGTGGTGTATTGGTTTCCTAATCGAGTCTTAGTGGGGTAGAACTTGCTGAGACGTAGTCTCAATGGTTATTGTATAACCATTTCAGGCCCCTAGATGGCAGCACCGGTACCTCCCCCTCCTCTAGAGCAATTTGGCATTCCAGTGGATATCTCCGAGAAAGAAACTCACTTCCATGTTCATCCTCATCCAGAAGGGTTAGAATACGTTTTTGATTGAGTTGACAATGTGGGTTGATGCCAGCCAAGACAACCTAGTATCCCATGAGTATCGGTCTGGTGTAATTACTATTTTGATGGGTGAAGGATAGGTCCGTCTTGGAGAAAGCTTTTGGTGAGGGGACTGCAGACCATGAAGGTGGAGGCGTAGATGATGCCAGAGATCCCGCACTTGGGAGTGAGCCAACTTCACCTGTATACACTGTAGAGGATGAAAATTTTGAGGAAGGTGAGATCGTGGAACAAGAAGTAGAAGGCCTAGAGGAGGACGAGAAGTGGGGAAATGATGAGGAGGAGCCGGTAGAAGAAGAGCCTGAAGAGGACAAGGAGCCTGAGGAGGAGGAAAGCGAGTTAGAATGATCAGAAGAGGATCAGGATGATCCTGAGTACGACTCGGATGAGGACTGGGATCCCATCCTCTTTTGTGAACCCTGTTTATGTGTGAATAGAGTGAGACCAGAAATTTGTGAATAGTTTTGTGAAGTATTTTGAGTTGTGCTCTGTATAAAAGTATGATTGTGGATTTCAATATGAAAAATATGACATTGCTTTTCTATCCCATTATTTTATTATCTGGGGATTTATAACTACTTCCGCATGTGCTATAAAAAAAATGAAAGGGTCGGCGATACATAGTCCTAGGATATCTTATTCTAAAATCGACCAAGTAAAAGGATGTGTGCGTGCCCGAGGATCGAGGCGTGACATCCATTTAGGAGATGTGAGGTTGGAGAACAGAGTAAACCTAAGCTGATCCTATAGGGTAGGGGGTCTGATTGACGGGGTGAAAGCTCTTGCACGGCGCACCGTATAATCGGTTTCTAATATGGCAATCAAGCATGAATGGATTGGATCGCACTTCGAATTCGGGGATTATCATTGGCCAATGCTTTAAGTGGGGAGAATTTGTTGTACCCAAAAACCCTTTTCGAAAAAAGATGGTATTTTTGAGTGATTTACAAGTAAGACCCACCTTGAATAGTGTTTCGCCGGTTTTGTTTCCCGCGAAAAATCTTTCACCAAATGCTACGTTTTGATTTCATTATTGGAGACTTAGGTTTTGTGTGACTTGCACAAAGAATGTCAAATACAAGGATAGATTTTATTCTCAACTTGTATATACAATCCTAACAATTGACGCCCAAATGACTTGAAGACTAATAGCTTTTGAGTACATATTATACCAGAATCTAATCAATGATGTAACCTAGACACAAGTAATTAAATAGCCTACACTTCGAACTCAAACTACATCGGAATTTAATCTACGACACAACCTGCTTTAGGTATATTGCTAGAATTTAATTAATAACAATACTCTTAGATAGCAAACACAACGTCGAAATCTAATCGAAGATGCTTAGTTTGTGAGACAACACTAGAATTTAATCAACGATGCTGAACTGGATAGAGATGTACATCGAAATTCAATGTATGATGGGAATCTTGAAGGACTATAGCTAAAAATGTAATAAAGTAAAGATAAAGTAAAGATAATTGTTATGTTATGCGGGGGGCTTCCTCAATGGACAGACTTGGTATTTATAGGGTGAACTAGTAGTCATCAGTTGACTGCTTCTCCATGGATGCTACTCTTCCCATTCTTCATGTTTTTATCTCTTCTTGGAAACTTTATCCATAAGCAACTAATTCTTGATTTGTCGATGATACCCATGTGGCTTGCCCACCAAGCAAATAATGGCTTGCTATTTTTATGCGCATTTCACACAACAATTATTCTCGCTTGATCTCTAATGCTAATTTTACTTAAATTTCAAACATGATGCACCATTCCCATAGCTTGATGCATGGCAATTAATTATCTAGCTGTCGACTTTGGAATTTGTGTTTGGAATCCCATCGACACTAGCTCAAGTCCCATTCGCGAATGCTGGTTGTCCCTAACTTTCACTAGCAAAACGGGGCATTTTGCTTTTATTATTCCCCTTGTGATTAACACGTGACAAACGGGGTGTTTTTGGCTATTTGCTTATACCCTCTTTTAAAAGAAATAAATTTGAATTTATTTCTTTTAAAGAAATACCTTGTTTCCGCGCAACTTTCCAAGGCGATCATATTTTTCTATCTTCTTACGTCTTTTCCCTGATATGGCTTTTCATTCCCTATATTATCTAGACACATTTCCTCTAATTTCGTAGGTAACTATTTCCTCCCGCACTTTTAGTCGTTATCTTCTACCAGTATCTCCTTAGGGATTCTATTGCTATATTTCGTCTTCTTACCCTATTTCAAGATTCTCTTTCGCGATTCCCTTTCTTCTCTACTTCATCATCCACCATGGCATTGAAGAAAGCCTTTGATTATGACTTATCAAGCCACATCAGTAATTTGGATGCTCTCCAAATGAGGGAACATGCTAAATATTGTTGCTTTAGTTTGTTGGATGCCGTTGACAACATGACAAGCTATTTTCTCTTGGGTCCCAATCCCATTGACCATAACAAAGTCTCTCCTCCACTCAAGGCTTATTTTCCTACTAAGCGTGAGACTTTGGCCTTCCAACATCGTTCCTTCTAAGACATTTAGTCTTTAGTTTCTCCTCGATTTCACGAGTTTCCCTCATTTGAAGCAAATTTTCATAGATGGTACCTCCAACTAAAAGATGATGAACCAACCTAACTCATTTGGATAGGTGCTGGGATTGAGAAGGCAATTGCAATTAGTATGTCTTCTTATGACATAAACTTGGGACTGGTTGGGCCCACAATATACTTCTGGTCTCCTCAAACTAATTGCTTTCTTTTTCCTTGGGGACCTATGACCATCACTCTTCTAGACATGTATACCCTAACAGGCTATCAATTGATTGTTCATTCTGTCGAGCAGTTGCCTATAGTTGATATCTCTTTTATCACTCTAGATAGAGTTCTTGCATATAGTAAGTTCCTTGAACGATATGGTAGAGTGACTAGTCCTATTGACGAAAAGGAACATATCACTTTCTTATTATACTGGCTATTGAAATACGTAGTCTACTATCCCACACTTAAAGTTAATAAGGACTATCTCTAAATAGCTGCAAATCTTGTGCACGATAGACGCATTACTCTTGCTCCAATGGTTTTAGCTTTTATGTATAAAGGTTTTGCCCATACTTCACTAGTAATGAAGGCCGAAAAGAGTAGTACCATCTCTAGCCCCTTTTGGATTTTACAAGCATTGATGGCTCTTTATCTTGAATTTCTTTTTAATCTGGGCTCTCGTAATCTTCATCACTACCCCTCGTTAGGTGCAGTACCTGGGAGGCCTCATCTAGGCTATCAACTGATATCTCCCCTTTTGTTCATTATTTTAAGGCCATCTTGGAAGTTGATTGTAGGGATATTAAATTTTCCCTTACGAAAATGAGGAGCACTACTACCTTTTTAATCCTGATAATATATTCAAGGCTTCTAGGTTCATGCGTTGTCCCTAGTAGATCTTCCATTATGGTTATTTGTGAAAAGTTTATTCTACCCGGGGTTTGAAATATATTCTCCCCACTACTGTATAAGGCAATTTGGTTTCTTTCAAGCTATTCCCATGCTATCCCTTACTTAATGGATTTTTCTAGGACAAAAAAGAAGCAGTATAATCTTTACCAAAAAAAAAAGAAGCAGTATAATCTGGAGGATCACGGCCCTTTAGCTTGCTATTATGAAATAACCAAGACTACGTATGCTAGATATTCTCAAGACCTTAACAAAGACTTCCAACTTTGTCTTAGTCACGGTCTTGAGTGGATGACGTGGTGGGTTAACTTTATTCATGAGGTTCCTTATGAGGAGGGTATTGTGACAGCAGTTGATTGGATCAAACGTAAGGGAAAATCAAAGCAAAGCAATGAAGTCACCAATCCTAGCTCCCTTTTTTGCTTCAGCTGCACTTGATGACAACATTTTATCCAATAGTCTTTCATCCGAACCAAGTATTCATTTACCTGAGCTTCTACCTAGCTCTGATGATCCTGAAGGGTCCAACAATGACACCATCAACCTTTCTAATGACTCAAATGAAGGCACTTTATCTCTATTTACAAGCTTTTCATGCTCTTTCTCCTATGTATACCCTTTGCTTACAAGAGGCTATATACTTCACATTCAAATAGAGAACCACTAGCACCAACGTTGAGGAAAAGGAAAAGAACTTCCCCTTTTTCTCTAGAGAAGCGACTTAAAGTCCTTCCTGATGTCTCTATTTCAACTGCTTTCTCTTCCTTAAAAAGATCTTTAGTAATTAATACTCCAACAATCTCTATTCCTTTGGAGAACACTCTTGCAAATGATGTTCCAGCTACTTCTACTCCTCCGACAGAGCTTCCTAGCACCATCGACAATGTTGTTTATTCTAATCCCATCATTTGCTCTCCATCTTAGTCGGAGCATGATGATCCCAATCTTCTTACTCTAGTTATTTATTGTAAGTTTTGTTTGAATATGGTTTAACTATAAATTTGCCATGCATTTTGCAATAACCTCTTCAACACCTGTTTTGATTGCACAAGCTTCATCTCCAAGTCTTGGTATTTATTTTACTTTGTTCTTATTAATCATTCTATTAACTTTATGGTTTGACAATCAATCTTATGTTGCCAACTGATCCTATACCTACTGTCCCTATTACTGAGACTTTTGAACCCTAAGTTGATGTATCTCTTCAAACTAAGTCTCAAATGGAGCATCACGAACAATAAACTGGGCCAAAATTGTTTTGGGTGTCAACCCCTATGATTTGACTCATGGTCGTATTCTTGGTCCCATGAATAGAAACAAGATGAAGATCGAACTGTCAAAGTTCCAAGATTTTTCAGTGGGAGGAATTTGCAAAATTCTACTTGATCAAAAAACCTTTCGTCAACTTGAGCTCTGTCAAGTCAACTTGGTGATAAGAGTAGTAAATCTAGTGCTATCCTCTTTCGAGAGCTCAAAGAGAAATTTCAACAATTTTCCAAGGACTATCATGGTATTTTTTACATGTACCGTTACCATATGGACCAAGGGCAAAAGTTGACCCTTTATGAGGACTTCAATACAGAGGTTAATGCTGCCCTGATGGATCTTAGCCAAGGTGTGTTGGAATATAGCAAATCCCTAGTATGGGCGAGATCATTGAGCTCAATGAGGAAGAAGCTCACCTTATGAAAGCACTCCAAGATGTCCGCTAGAGAAGAGTGATCAAGCTAGGACTACAAATGGAAATAGAGGCCAAGTTGAACCCTCAATTGTCGATGCTCCAAGACTTGAAGAATAAAGAACATCTTCGAGTGATAGATCGAGAAGTGTAGCATAAAATTCGTAAGAATGAGCATCTTTCACAAATGAGCAACCTCGATCTAAGGATATGTCGTCTTCAAGATGATGTAAAATCTTTCTTGTACCCCAAGAAACAAGCTAATAAATAAAATAAATTTTCTCTTTATTTCTCCATTGCATAGAGTTTGCGCCACTCATCTCAAGTGGGTTCCTATTTCCATGCTCCCAAATTTACACGAGCCTCCTTAAAACAAGGCAAATAGCTACTTGACTAGGCTTATTTATACCTGATCATTGTACGTTGGTGCTCACAATACCGCTATCCATTATGGCCAATTCTTGTTCCTCTTTAATCAGTGTATAAGCTACTTTTCATATACATTGCTTCGAGAGCCTCTAGCCATGTGAGACTCAATGGCGACTTTCCCTTTCGTTCATGGATTATCACCCAAACACTTAATGCTTTACCTTGGGTCCACATTTCAAGTCGACACCCCTACCAAACACCTTTTTCGAGCATGTCTTTGTCACTATTAAGAGATTCTTACCATCAACCAATCACACATTTGTATGCATGCTTGGTTTTTTTTTTTTTTGGCAATGTATGCATGCTTGGTTGTCACCCAACTCTTGTTTCAACTTATATCCTTCCTTTGACAAATGTTTCTTCAAGTGGTACAAGAGATTGAAGCCATAGAAGTCAAACGTATGGGAAGCAGCTAAAATTGCAGAGGCATTTTCCTTCAGTTGCATGGCAATTGTTAAGTATGAACTCATATGAGGCCTTTGCTACTTTTGATCACCGTCGACCAATTATTTCTTCTTGCCAACCAGTCTAGTAACAATTACTCTACTTGATATTTGGTCCTTGACCGGCTTGTCCCCTCTCATAGACTTCTATGGTCAATGGCCATATACTTATCTAGACTTTTATGGCACTTCATTTACTGACTTACCATTTGATGAGTTTATGAACAAAGTTGCCAAGTCGACTAGACCTATTTCCTCCCAAAAACATGTGGCATTCCTATTAAATTGGCTTTATCGTTATATTTTATGTCTGCCCACTACTTCCGTGTCTCAGGATTTTATGATATAACTTATGCTCTTTCTAACGGCATTGGTGTGGGTGTTGGATGTATGGTACTTGACACATTGTATAAAGGCCTCACCGATGCACAATGTTCCCTCTTTAGTACGTATCTTGCGCCATTTTTTGGCCCTTTATGGATTATGCATGGGTGGTTGACACATACTTTCCCCAATTATTCTCGGAAAGCAAAGTCACTCCAATTCACTGGAGTGAGGTGTATAGGACACCGGTTGAGAATACGTTTAGGCTTTGGAAATTTTGTAATGCTTTTCTACCAATCTTGAAAGGATTCTTAATCTTTGAATTTTTCATTAGCAGCTTCCTTTCCTTGGAAAATTTTACCTTTTACAAGTTTAGGGTCAACTTCATTAGTAATCCTATCTCAACCCACCATGATATATCTGCATTTTGGATGAGTTTTCTCATCCTTAATGATCTCATGTTGGATTTCCATTTCGAGGAGAAGCGTACCTCAAGCTTTAAAGCATACAATCCCCACTATTGTTTTTGCCAATTTGGGCTGACTCAAGGTATACATATGCTAGTAGTGTATTGAATTTTCCTCCCGCCTTAGCTGAAGAGAAGACTGCTACCCTATGTTATAATGAGATTATCCAACATATCTTAAAGAGATTCAAATTCTTTAACTGCTTTGAGGTCCCATATAGCTCTGAAGTCTTTGACCAATGGTGAAAAGATCATATGGCCCTCATTTTTCAATGTAACTTGGGCTTAGTGATGTCAAAATTACTCAGTGTATGATGGTAATATTACATGCTTTCACGAGGCTTAGGGTAGAAATTTTCACCATTCGAATATACCATTGACACTAGTAAGGAGTGTACTTTCACCTAATGAGTACATTGATGACTCAATGGATGATTCGCGATATCTTCACAATACTCATTCTTTGGGTGTACTTTCCATTGATGGCATATTTTCCTTTGAGACAAACAATATCCTAGCAGCAAAAACTTTTCCATCCATCAACCATGATGACATCTAGAGGAAAAGTGTAACATCCTCAATTCCGATCCCGTAAGGATCGGCCATAAGGTCTTGCATGGATTGATCATGGGCCATTAGCCATGGATTGATCGGTTCGATTGGCAAGGAAGTACAGATTAGTCATAGACCGACCGACCGACCGATCACGAATTGATCAAAGTGTCGGTTGTGAATTTCTATCGACCATAGCGATGAGATATGATCACCAGCTCATAAGATGACTTTTTGATCATGAGAATTGGTCACAAGATGATTTTGGATTGGTGGATGGTCATGGGTTGATCCGACTGGTCGCAGTTTTCAGCCTCGGGTGATTTCGCTTGGTTATGCACCGATACATGGGCGATCCAAATTGATCAAATGCAACCTTCTTCTGACCAAAAATACATCATTCCCTATTTAATTCTTAGTGATCAGAATGGAATCTCGAATTGGTGATGTCCGATCATCGATTAGTAATGCACCAGCCACGAATCATACAGATGGATCGGGTACCAACCGAAATAAGCTCAATGATAGACTCGGCTATTCCGTCACTAATTATAAGGTCCATGATTGCCTTGGCTTAGTGATAGGTGATGGATAACCTTAGAATTAGCCTTGAATCGATCAAAGGACAATCGACCCTTTAGGCCGACCGACCGTCCAAAGAAACAATTTGGGCAAGCATGGGGTACGATGACCAAACCTTCAATGTACTTGATTCAGTTTTTCAAGGTGTACCTAATGATCCATTTTCCAGCCCCGGAACCAACCTAGACAATGGATTTCTCCAGGCCACTTTTTTGAGGAAAAATGACAAAATGGAATTCTATAGAACACCCTAGCTTCTTTATGAAGGAGGTTGACTTATCATTCCACCTAGATTTTTCTAGATATGGTCATGATTACCAAGGATTTACCTTGGGGATTAAGCAAAGTATTCAAGCCAAGTGTCCTAATAAAAATAGGACACATCGGAGCTAATTATGACTATCTTATAGCCTTGATGCCACCCTATCTTTTAGAGTGTCACTTATGCATAATAACTTGTCCCTTAATCATGAGCAAAGTGCTCTTGTGGCCCAATGAAATGGAGGCAAATAAGGCTTCAATTAATGACACTAGGTCATTAGATCTTCACCTCATAAGCCTAGGTGTCTATCCAAAGATTTAGTAATGATGGCTTGAGATTTTCCTTGAAGAAGAAATTGGTAATTCATGCTTAGGTGACCTCTAGAATCTTAGGCTATAATGACCATAAAATATAGCTTTGGTGAACAAGGCAATAGCCAACTAATTAAAAGGGGAGATGAGGCATCAAATGGGTTATGTGTCCCTTAGGACCATAGGCACATCATGAGCCTCAATTGAGCCTTAGAGAGCAAGCCAATAGGTGGTCCAATAAGAAGATGACAAATGTTCTCTTAGGACCCTAAGCGTGCCACCTTGCAAATTAGGCTTGCCACCTTGATGACATAGTCGTGCCACATAAAGAAATGCGATTGGACTGCTTAGATAAGTAATGATGAGATTTGAGCCTATAAATAGGGGAACCACCCCATTCATTTTCACCTTGAGCTCTCTTCTCCCCTTTTGCCCTTTACACGCCATTCTTCTATTTCTCTTGACCTCGCACCATCGCCCCTCATCAAGTCATTCAAGCTAGTGCTTGAGGTTCATCCAAGTAAGTAAGATTCCTCAATTTCCTCTAAGAAAGTAGATCCCATCATTGAGGCTAGTTAAGTGCTCACTCATCAAGCCATGGGTAGTGTGTGATGTCTTTTGTTTGGTTTTACTTGCAATTGTGTTTGCCGTGTGCTTGTGTCATAATTAAATTCATAGTCGGCCATGCATGGTCAAAGGTTAATTAGCCATGCACGCTCTCCATGCACACGTGCACATACTATTAGCCAATGGCTCGGGTCAATTGCTCAGTCAACACCACTCCAAATAATCAAATTGCGCCAAGATTTCCAAGATTCTTCAAGACTTAATCCAAAGTCATCTTCACGCCAAATATGATGAACCATGATGCCAATAGCTTACTTGAATTGCTTGGCCCACGCTCGACTAATTAGACTAGTCGGAATAGACAACGGGTCCTTAGCACCTCCTCCTCGATATAGCTCAATGTCCACATCAGCCAAGGCTCGGCCAACCTCATGGTGGCTTGGCGAGGTCAAGCCCTACCAACGGCTGGGCGAGCTCCCTCGCTGAGCTCGCCCAGCCAAGGCTCGGCTAATGAGGCGCGGCCTCGCCGAGGGTCAGTGAGGTCGCCGGCCCTTGTGTAGCCAATTGTCAGTCATCCCCTAGCTAGCAACCAGCTAAAGCTTGAAGAAGAAGAAGAAGAGAAAGAAAAGAAAAGAAGAAAAAAGTAATAAAATTATTTAAAAATTAAAAGAAAATGATTTGAATTAGAAATTTTGAACAGTTACTAAACGCATTAAAATGCTTAGAAATTATTCCGGGAATAGAATAGAAAATAATAATTTCTAATTAGAAAATGTTCCTAGGAATAGAATGGTTACCAAACGCAGCTTAAGTGTCCCAAATGTCCATATAAAGTAAGGAAAAGACATTTTTAGCATGAGATGAGCTCATTGGGAAAGACACACGAGATTGTTTAGCTAAGGGACATACTGGACATTTAAGGTGAGGGAATTGTGCACTATGACCCAAATGTTTATGAAAAAGGAGATTTTTATTGCTAGCAACTACATTACAATAAATGATTTTATTCAAAGAATCTAAATCTCTTGGTCATTTAATCTAGAAATGTAACCCTTGATTAACTTTACCCAATCCCATCAGTTTGCCTGTCGTAAGGTCTTGAAACAAACAAGTCTCAGAATTGAATATGGCGTGACAAGAAATATCTTTGTAGACTTGTGAGATGGAAAGAATATTGAATTTGAAGTCAAGGATATATAAGACATTTTTTAGGATGAAATTTGGACCAAAACGGACAATGCCAACTTTAGTAACATAGATGATAATCCCATTAGGATAGCGTATTGATGTAGAGGATTATGGTCATTTATTAATGTGGGAAAATAGGTTCTCATTGCAAATTATGTGGTCACTAGCATTTGAATCAATTATCCATGCATCAACTGAAATTAAATTCTTTTTGTAAACAAAAGTATTCAAGAAACTTGCATTCTTGTTGTCGGTCCCCAAATAACTCAAAATTTTTAGAATATTTTGGTATTGGTCTTGAGTGATCATTTCTTTTTGCGAAAACTTGATAAGTAGATAATTATTTTTTCCTTTTTTTGGGCTTCCCATGGATGCCTTATAAGTTGGTGCCGATGTGGCTTGATGAGAGCCATTAGATTTGGTTGAGATGATGGTTGGATGATAGCCGTTCGATCTTGGACGTTGATCCTACCCATCCATTTTAAAGAAACTAGGGTTTCCTTCACTTTCTTTGGACACAACAATTGCTACTCGTCAAACTCCAACACTCCCGAGCAGCATACTCCAAAGTGACGATTTGGCCACAATGCAAGGGAAGACGGTAGCCAACGCAGGTCTAGAGCCAAAGGCTGTGAGGGTAACCCTTCACCCACTAATGCATATTTAGTCGCGACCAATCGTTGGCTCTTGTCTTACACAGTCAATTGATAGATTCGCCCGAGTGGTGGTGTTGGCTCCATCACGAGGATCTGTGACCTAAAGTGTGAGTAATTTTCATTTAGAAACAGTAAAAAATGAGTTGTTTTCTCCTTTCTCTCATTGCTTTATCCTGTCGGAGAGTTTCATTTGGGCCTTCGAGCTGCTCCTTGGCCACCTCGAGCTTGTTTCACAAAGCCAAGAGTCGATTAAAGCATGTGGTAACCAATCGGTTCCCTTCCTTCAGTTCTAACAAGGCTTGGGTGAGCGAGAAGATTTTGGCTTGGTTTAGTTTTCCATATATCTTATGAATATTGTCCCATATTGTTTTGGAGTCTTCGGTCGGCAGGAGTTCGGCGGCAACCTCAGGGGCCAAATAGTTCCTAATCCATGTGCGCACAAGCTAGTTGCATTTACACCAGTGTTGTCGAATGAGAAGGGGACGGATATGTTGAGGAACCCGTCCTAGTCTTTCATGATTAAATCTCGCCTTAAATCCCGAGCCCAGCTACTGTAGTTGTAACATCTTTGATTCTCAGCCATAAGAATAAGGTACGAGGGTCGATCATAGGAATCAATGACATAAACCTTGGATGGACCAAGGCATGGCATGTTCGGCCATGGACCCGGTCCACCCAACCGAGACCCGGTTAAGGCAAATAAGCAAGACTAACCACAAAGTTTATTTTAAGACATCTAATGAACCAATTCTAAAATGGTCATTGACAAGTTTAAGAAATCTACCCACTTAGTCGCCCTCATCTAGTTAAAGTTTAGTAAATTTTAGCATGAACCTCGATTCTCATAGAACCGTTGATCATGTACAAATATGAATGACTTCTCCAATTAGGTGACACCCTATGTTAGTCTTATGAATGCCTTAGATGAATTTTGGGCATGAATTAATTAATGCGGGGATGAATCATTGGACAAGTGTCAAGAGGTGATTAGGTTCTAGAATCTTCCATAATCTTTTGACTTAGTCCATCCTTATCTATTATGTGCCACATGCCATTTGCAAGAAGTAGGAGAAAACTTGCATACCAAGTAGTTGGCAAAAATATCTAGGCCTCAATTAATGATTTTAAACTTTAGTTCTTTAATGGCATAGATGAATCACCTACTTAGGTGTTATCTAGAATCTTAGGTAAATCTTAGGGTATGATGGCCCTAGATTATAGCCTTGGTGAACAAGTCAAGAACTAGCCAATTAGAAGAGGACATGATGCATCAAAAGGCTTATGTGTCCCTTAGGTGCCATAGGTAATAACAAACCTAAAGTAAGCCTTGGAGAGCAAGCAAATAGGTGGATCAATCACAAGCCAACACCAAAGGATCTAGGCGCCAACTCAAGAAGATAAGCAGGCCAACTCGTCATTTAGGCGTCATCATGAGTTTGCATAAAAAAACTAAGAGGAAAAGGCCTATTAATATAAGAAGGCATCCTCACATTTTAAGGGTTAGCCATTCTCTCCTTCCTTTCCCTTTCTCTCCTCCGTTTCACGCCTTCCTCACCAAGCCGCCTTAGGAGCCATTTGGTCACCAAAGGAGCATCTTAAAGCTAGGTTCAAAAGTTATAAGTAGACTTTCCTAACTCTTCGATAGGGCGATGTATTACGTGTATTGATTTAGGATATTGTCATCGCTTGCTTGTGTTTCCTTGTATGTTGTGCTTGTTGCGTGTTTTCAATTACTTGTCTTTACATCAAGTAAATCATGGTCTCGTGTGGGTGTCGAGCACACCCGATAGCAAGGAAATGTCTCGGCAATTTGGACATGTGCCGAGGTGGGTACACAACTCACACTTGATCTCGGGACAGCATTGAAGCGTATTATCACTTAGGACAAACATCGGGTCGAGGTTGAAGCTAGAGTGAACGATTCCGAGTCCAAACCACCAGCCCGAATCAAATCCGGCATGAGTCTAGTTTAATAGGGTACAAAAGTCATTGATTCACTTTGTATGGCACGCCTTTGGGCCTTTCATTCGCCTAATGATTCAAGATAACAAAACGGATTGAGTGATACTTGAACGTATGGACACACAATGGATTTTTACTGTTGACGATGGGGTATGCTAGGTCGTTGCTTAGGGTAAAGCCCTGGATGCTATCCAGATATTAAAATTGTGGACGATGCTGGCTTGGGTGAGGCCAATGCCCGGGGGTCGCTCTTGATGCCGTCCTGATAATGAGATTAGGACGATCCGATTACAAAGGGGGGGATCGATGCCCGGTTGATATTGGAAGAGTTGATAGATTTCAACAAACTGAACTGATTGAAATAAACTAGAAGTCCACGTGTGGTCCATAATTGATGCATGTGTGATGCTTGAATTGGTGCTTGCACCGATACTGGAATTGAGACTTGCAAAAGCTGGGTTTGTTTGATATGTATTGTTGAGTACTTGCATCAATTTAGTATATGTTTGCATCACGTCACTTAGTGCTTGAATGAGTTTTATGCGACGCACGCTTCCCTTTTAGTGATTGGAATAATCGTAAGTCACGGATCTTTGGAGGGCTTATTTTTATGTATGAACTTCTTGTCTGTGATGCTTGAAAGCATATAGCTGATTGAAAGCCCTTCATATGCATAAGGAAGGCAAGGCACAAACCTTCTTATTGATTTCCATCGACAAGTGGGTGGTGATCTTGTATCCGAGGATCAATGGCAAGACATCCTCCTATAGGAGAATTAGAGATTTCTACTTACTGAGTCATCGACTCACTCTTGTTGTTTTCACCATTTCAAGTGTGGGATGGGTAAACCAACCCTACTTAGAAGAGGACATCATTTACGGGAAGTATATTATCATTGTATGGGTCCAAGAAGGGATGACACCTTGGTTTCCCATGTGTAGGAGCCTTGGTGCCTCATTTTTTATAAGGACGTTTTAGGTCCCATCTGAGGCCTCATCCTTCTGGTGGATCCTACGGGAGCATAGTAGAAGAAGGGCCTAGGATGAGGGGCCATTTTTGGAGGAGTTCGATAGAGGAGCTAGGCTACCCCATCCTTTTAATCGTCAATATGTGGTAATGAAGATAAGTAAGCCCAGAACTAAGATGGACTTGTAATGTTTCTTTTATTTGCTTAGTTTGTATACATGTTGCCCGACTTCCATGTTTGTTTGTGTACGGGGATTGTTTTTAATTCGCTTCCGCATGTGCTTAATCAAAGATAAAATATTTTTGGGACAATCAACGTACCAAGCACGTCAATGCTGACCCACTAAGTCATGTTCTTGTACCAGAGGTGCAGTGGGGGCGTGACAGTAGTTTTTTGATTCAACAAGTTACAAGGAGATGAAACATGGCTTGGGGCTATCTACTGGCAATGTATAGAGTGGGTTGCAGGCTCCAAACAACTGCCACTGGCTGGAACAGCATATAGAACAAAGCTAGGTGCCACAATCGAGTAGGGATTCATTCCTAGGCCCTATGGAATGGGTTCGAGTCTTGGGACTAGACTCGTCCAGCCCATCTCAATGCGGGCATTTCCTTCTTCTCCATATGTGCCGTATGGGGCCCATGTCTGGTTTGGCCCCACAGCCCATGGACCATGAACTGGAAACCACTAGACAGGAGCCCACTAGGTTGGCCTGGAAACATGTACTAGAGCAAAAGGTGGTTTGGCAGTATGTTAAGCTACAAATTGCTAATCTTTGGTTGCATCAATTTGATCCCGTTCTTTGTTTTTTGGTGAGTTTGCCTTCATTGAAGAGTTTCCTCCGTCAACTGTGTTTTTGTTCTTGGCCATGATATAGGGGAAAAAAAGGATTGCTACCAAATGGGCAAAAGATTGCTTCAAGTGCTAAAAGTTGGCACAAATTGACACTTAAATGCCAAAAGTTACGAAAGTGACATTTAAGTGCCAAAATTGAAACAAAATAGATCACTTAAGTGCTAATCCGGCAAAAATCCGGCCAAAATGTTGACGTGCATAATTTTTGGCGTCGTTTTGCATGTTGACATGACTAGGCAATGCAAAAACGACATCATTTTGGTGCTGACATGTAAAAAATTAATTTAATTTAATTTAATACTAAATTTATTTAAAATATTTCAAAAAAAATACAAAAAAAAAAGGGAAAGGCGGTTGAGGGCTGAGCCCTTGCCGCCATCGCCTCCCCGCCGCCACCAGGAAGGGTCAGCGATAGAGAGGGTAGGGGTCGGCGACCCCGGCTGACTGGCGACAAGGGCCCACGAGCCCTCGCCCCGATTGGGGTGAGGGTTGGCGGTGGCAGGGAGGCGATGGCCGAAGACCCCGGTTGACTGGCGATGAGGGCCCACGAGCCCTCGCCCTAATCTGGGGCGAGGGTTGTGGCCCTCGCCCAGATCCGGCGAGGGTCGATTGCCCTCACTCGGCCGGGCCAAGGGTCGCCAATCGTTAGGGTTCGCCTAGTGGGTGGCGGCCCTTGGCCCAACTAAGCAAGGGCCGCGACCGTCACCCCAAATCGGGGTGAGGGCTCGCGGGCCTTCACCGCCGGTTGGCTGGGGTGGCCGACCCTTAGCCAGGGCCTAGTGACCCCGGCTGACCCTCCCCCCTTCGTCATCGGCCCCTCCCAGCGACGGCAGGGAGGCGGCGATGGCGAGGCCTTAACCCTTAGCGCCTTCCTTTTTTTAAAAAAAAAAAAAAATATATATATATATATATATTTTTTAAAATTTTTATTTTTAAATGTTTTAAATAAATTTAATTTTAAATTTAATTTAATTAATTTTTATATTAATTTTTTACCACATCAGCACCAAAACGATGCCATTTTGCATTTGTTTCGCCAAAAATCGCCACATCAACATTTTGGTCGGATTGGCACTTAAGTGATCCATTTTGCTCGATTTTGGCACTTGAGTGTCACTTTCGTAATTTTTGGCACTTAAGTATCCTTTGTGCCAACTTTTAGCACTCCAGGGGTCCGGGTGTCCTATCAAATGTTGATTTGTTTTGCAGGGCTTAATTTGCAACAACAAATCAGTCAGAAAAACGAAGGCAATTTGAGGGTTTGCAGAAGCTAGGTCGAAGATTATGGCTCTGATACCATGACACAAGATGAAGGGAAATAGATGAAATTGTATTATATTGTTTATTTTGTATACAAGTACATTGGTCAATTTATAGTGTAAGGACAAAAAAAAAAGGAAATAATATACAAAGATTATAATTTCCTACTATTTAAACTAGCCACCAATTGATTGAATCAATCAAAATCATAATCAAGATCAATGCCACGATTGGTATCATCAACGATATCCAATCATATCTCCAACAATAACAGATTGAATGATCCTGATGTGTTCCCGTCATATGAACATTATACTTGGGGAATCCTATGTTCAATCAAGTGCATCGTTCATTGGATAAAGCCCGCTGAATCATAGTCTTTTCCTTTTTCTAGATCGTACATATTGGCCATTCGCTTCTGCTCACACGCCGCCGAATCGTGTGCTAAGCACCAGCCTCTCGCGTCAGTCTTGTGATCGAGACTTGTTTGAGTACAAAATGCGTCATAGCGAATCGGGCAACTTGTTGGAAACTTGGAGCCAGTGGAGACACCTGATTTGCTAAGATATATTCTATTTTATTCACTCAAACAGCACACACTATTTGGTCAACCTAAGTTGCTTTTCATGTCTTTGTTTCTGGAATCACCACATGGGAAAAGATTTTGGTGGTGGTGGTGTTGGTGAGAATCAAAAACCTTGTACAACCCAGATTAGTCGAATCCAACTTTAAAGTTAGTGGCTCTATTATTCAAATAAAAACATTGTGTGTAATGCCTATACTCCCTCCATTATCGTCACGTAAACTTTTCTTCGATATAGGAAAAACTCAAATGAAAGCAAAGTTAATCATGAAACAAAATTGTGAACTCGATGCCCTCTCCACTCGATTGATGGTAGATTTCAAACTGTGTTACCAAAAGGGATGACAACCGTTTCGATTCGACTGAGTATATTAGGATCCTGTGAACTCTTAATCACTCTTTGAAACTTGGGATGAAATCTCATCATTTCAAAAAGTTTTGAATACAAACTCGAGTGAGAAAAAGATGTTGCACTAAGATTATTTGCTTCAACAGCAACCCCACTCCCCATTAGTAGATTATAAAAATGACCACAACAAATATACGGAACGTTCCACTAAGAAAGTGTGATCAATGTCACCTTCTAATCTAACTTTTTAGCAATTATGGCTAACTTTCAAATTACAGAAAGATTTGCTTCGGACAGAAATTCTTGCTTCACCTCTTCCATAGAGTATTTTAAGCTCCTATTCAAGTTTGGCAGAATCCACTATGGAACAGAGGAGAAAGTTCCACTAATCTTTGTCTACTCTCGTCGTATTAGAGTTGTTCATCTCTATATATGAACGAACCAGAGTTACTGACATTACCAAATTAGTAAGGCTTTCAACTTCAGGGCAGATTTGCTGTTGTCACTTCGCCTTATTTTCTTTCTTCTCACTTGCCTTTGACCTGAGAAAATCCATGGACATTCTCCGTTTCTTGTGCGGCGTTCTCGGTACTGCGTTTTCCATTCTGATTTCTGCATTTCTTCTTGTCATTCGGTCCCCGTCCTCTTTAATTGCTTTATTTGTTCTCCGCTTTAACACCGTGCGCTTTCCCTGTTTCCAACATAGGAAATGCAGTCGGTCTGTTCCTTTTCTTGGCGCCTATGTAAGTCACAGTGTATCGTCTTGCTAAGTTATTATTCCATCTTTTTCGCTAAAACTTGTGAAGCTGCATAACTATTCTAGCATGACGTTCAAGAGGATCATAAGAAGCCAGTCGACCGAGCAGTTCTCTGGCGTCCCCTATGTGATAAGCCTACTTAATTGTCTCTTCTACACTTGGTAAGTTCTGCAAGATTCGTAACAATAAGCACAATGTTACTAAGGCACTAATCGACTCATTTTCTATCTAATCAACCAAACTTGTGCGTATGTCTCTTTATTTATACATGGCTAAATTTTTTTGAAGGTATGGACTACCATTCGTGTCGTTGGACAACCTTCTGATATCGATCATTAGTGGCATAGGAGTAGTGATTGAATTCACGTACGTTTCAATCTTCATCACATACGGACCAAAGAAGGAGAGGGCGAAGATCGTCGGACTCTGTGCTCTTGCTCTGATTCTTTTCATAACATTTGCCTTTGTCTCCCTCTTCGCCCTGCATGGGAAGACCCGGAAACTCTTATGTGGCATCACGCTCGACATTTCCTCTACTATCATGTATGGTTCACCTCTATCAGTCATGGTAAGATCTTAATTGTTAAGATATTGAAATAGATTCCACGTTGTACTCCAACAGTTCAAGTTTTTGGAGTAGGCGATTACACACTCAATTTATGTGAAATACTAATTACATCTTAAAATATGTAGTCGTCATCATCAAAAGGAGAGTTTTCCTAGTACCGGAAGTTCAAATGGTATTTGAATCAAGCACTTGGTTATATCGGTTTCATTTGGCACATACAGATGTCCGTAATCAAGATGAAGAGCGTGGAGTTCATGCCATTTTCGTTATCGTTGTTCACCTTCTTATGTGGCATTTTCTGGCTCACATACGGCCTTCTTAGTAGGGACCTGTTTCTCATCGTAAGCCATCGCCTTATATCATAATTGTGTGCGTGCGCGCGTGCATGTGGAGAGTCAATCTTCAGAATATGCAATTTGAACTTGACAGTTGAGGGCATTGGACGTAATTTTGTTGCAGGTGCCTAATGGATTGGGGACTGGACTTGGGACTGCCCAACTGATCTTGTATGCAATATACTGCAAGAACCGGAGTCATGTGACAAACGAGATCACGGATGAATTTGCTGAGACAGATCTTGAAAAGACCGATCAAATGCAGAAACTGGGTTGCCTTGCTTAAGCTTCACAGCTTCAAGCAAAACATGACCAGCCCTCTGGAATCTATCATCATTGCGCGCTGTAATTGGCTTACATCACAAGAAAGAGTTGAACAAAACATTTCCAGCTCTTATCATTCAAAATCAAGTGGTGACAGACTTACGTGATGAGGTTATCACCTTAATGAGATTAGAGAAAGTATCATTTTTCTTCTCTCTTTTCCTCTTCTATTTCTTGGTCTTGACTTTCACGCCTTCCTGTCTCTATTAGCCACGATAGATTGCCACTACAATACGATAATCAGCTGTAAGACATCTCAAGTATGGCATTAGTTGTGAGAATCGCTGACTCATAAATCAATAGTCATCTCTATATGGTCGCTGACTCGTGCGAGTATTCACTGGGCTCACGTAGGGTCGGGTCATTACACTCTTTCCCTCCTTTGCACAACCCTCGAACCTCAATATTGTCACTGTTACTCAAGCCCCAGCGACAACTTCAGCAAGGCACCGGCATCTTTCTCCCTCTCTCTCTACCCCCAAATCCAATAAAAATAGGGGAATGACACAACCGTCATTCTACCCAAAAGATGCGGCCTCTAACATAACCAATACTTGTTAATAAATATATGATAAACTAGCGGGTTACAACATCAAAGTTTTCATAATTTATCAAAAAACATATTTAACTCCCTAAAAGTCCTTGTCGATAGCATTATCATTCTATTTGTCGCTAATCGAGGAAACAAAAAAATGTTTTTGATAGATAGTATGAGCAATCGCAGCCTAGTGATTAGTACATCTATCTAAGTAAATCGAGTAGCCACTAAACATATATAAAGAAACACCAAAAACTCATAATCCAAACCAACGATATAATATACATATATCAAAGCAAATATGAGTTATTTCATTTCAATAAAACTTTATACAAATCGGAAATACTCATATAATCCACCATCACAATTTAAACATCACTAGTTAAGTTTATCAAATCACATGTCAATGGTTCATTCCATAAATTAATCTATTACTTATGATCTACCATAACATCCAGTGACAAGGCGACCAAGATTCCCTTTAACAAGTTTTCCACTTATTATCGGCTAAGCTAATGGGTTTGGCCAAAAGAATATCTTAAACCCAATATGCATACCCAAAACCCTTGTGATAATGAACATCAAATTATTATCCTCCAATATAAGAAATCAAATCCATAATCCATCTCATAGACCATAACACACTTTATAATTCAAAACAAATAATCTTTTGCAACTCGACTCATCTGTTAGAAATATATTTCGTAAAGTATTTCTTAAGTCACTACAAAATTCATTTCATAAATCAAATCCGCAAATCGATATGAATAACTATTCATAATTCATTTCATAAACACTTTGTAGACCATGTTGATAATAAATAGGTAGCAAATGCTCGATTAAAAGTTATGCATTGATCATGCCATAAATATCCCTTTTGTCCTTTAACCAAATCACAATTTTCACATAACGATTCAACTAAACTACTCTATTTCCTATTCGACTAAACTTTCCTAGTCAAAATGCTCACTAGAGGTCGACAAAACACTTCTAGAATGGCTAACCACAGCAAAAAACTACCAACTTAAAAACAATTACTCGAACGACAAACGGCCATTCGTGTCATATCTCTTTTTACCGAACTCCAATTCAACCGTGCTCACTGTCAAAAGGAAGCCCTTCAAAGTACTAAAAGGTCCATAGCTTGGCCAACCCAAAAATTAATTGACAAAAATTGGCACAGAAAGCGTAAGGCCAAATTGAGTTCTGTGAAATCGTACAACTCCATCCCAAACTATCAATCCCCCATGACTTCTCGACTTAACAACTGATAAATTGGACCTCGTCATTCAAAATTCACATAATTTCGAATTTGTACTATAATTGCAAAAACTACTACAATCTGACAAACAAAGGACTTAAATCCATATTAGCCTTACGAATTTTAAGTAAATTCGGCTTGATGAGGCATATAACCCTTTCCTTTTTCCTTTCCCTTTCTTCTTCTTTCCCTTTCTTTCTCTCCTCCTTCTCTTTTCTTTCTCCCTATTTGTGGATGCCCCTCCTTTCCTTTTATTATAGCCTCTCATTCCTTGCTTTGACTAGTCAAAGTTTTATTTTTTTCTTTTTGACCATTGACTGGTCAAACAAGCACAAATATTACATTCTACCTCTCTAAAAAAAGATGCGTTCTCAAAATTTGAACTTACCCCAATTTTCAAACAAATGAAGTTATTTGTGCTTTGTCTCCTCGTCGAGCTCTTAAGTGCCCTTAGTCGAACTATGGGCAATTAGTCATATAGCATTCTCAGCAAGTTGCTTTCTCAATAGACCTACAATAAAATCCATAGTGATATACTAGGTATTTCAAGAGGTTGCAATTGTCCATCCACTCTAGCTCTCACTTTTCACTTGCTATGAAAATAGACATTGATCATCATATTCTTAATATTAATCCAGCAGACGTTTTCTCTCAATTCCCTACACATTTTATTGGCCCTGTATGAGTTTTGAATCAAGTGCTATGAGCATTCTGCAATCTCTCATTTTTCAACATTGAATAATCAAGAACACATAAGCGCCTATAATACCTCAAGAATCTACTTGTCAATCAGCTTCTTCTTCTCCTTCTTTGATATTCCTCAGCCAAAATTTTTTTGTCATTCTATCTAGACTTGATTCTCTCAATCAAAATTGGTTGTGCTCGGATATTAGATAATTGAGCACAAAGCTAATAAACCAATACCTCTTAGATAATGAGTCAGGTAAACATATATAGCTTAGAGTTGCAATTTGCGTTACTTTATGATCAAATGAAGGAACAACGACAAATCATGACCACCTGATTATTCTTTCAAGAGACACTACTCACGTGGTATGTCCGATCATCACAAAATACGATGCGGTTTTTTGTCAAATCAAACTGTCCAATCAAGTCTAGGTTGTTGATATTAAGTGATCGTTGTGTGGACTTCATTACAATGGGCAAATTACAGGTCTCAGTTAGTTTGCTTGTCTTTTAATGTGGTCTTGTCATATTAAGTGTAGGGGCCGTCGGGCTTGGGTCGTACCTAATATTGGCGAGCCAAGTGACAGACCGCTACCTCTGCCCCTAAGGTCCTAATTTCTCCGTTAAATACTTCAAAAATTACAAGAAAAAAAGAATTGTATATAATTAGAAAATTAGGCAAAATATTTTTTCTCACCTCCCAAAATAAAAAATATTCCTTCGTTTCGTAACTATATAAATCAACGATACCAACTAATTATATAAAAATGGCTTCCTTTAAGTCTCTCTCTATGGCTTCCTTTAAGTCTCTCTCTATGGCTTCCTTTAAGTCTCTCTCTCTCTCTCTCTCTCTCTCTCTCTCTCTCTCTCTCTCTCTCTCTCATATATCAACTTTAGCTCAAAGATTCCTATATACCCATGATAAAGGATTGCATGCTAGTTCTTCTTCAATCAAATCAAGAAAGTTTTAAATTGGAAAGAAATGATATGACTACACAGAGATATCAATTGTGACGCTTAGAATCTTTTTATTGAGTGACCGGTTACTGGAATTGGTTCCAAAATTTTCGTGACACTTAGAACCTTTTTATGAAGTTAAAAATTCAGAAAATTTTCGATCATCAATTAGTTCCCACTCCCAACAAATATCCCATCACATGGAATAACTTTCAATTGATTTAATCTCTGTCAGGTGAAATCCATCAGAAGCATGGGATGATTTTCAAATAATGTCGTATAAATTTAATGATGTCGTGTCGAATTTGCTAAATGTACATCTAATTAAGGGATCTACGATGGATTATATATTTTCTAGATAGTGGTAATGATGCGTGCTGATTTAGTTAAGCTCGAGACATCTGACTGCAGTCTAGTCATGACGTTGCCTCTCGTCAGCAAGGTTCCTTTGGTCTATTTATTTGACTTTCTTCAATTATGCAAATGCCTCTCGTCAGCAAGGTTCCTTTGGTTTATTTATTTGACTTTCTTCAATTATGCAAATGCCCATTTGGGTTCCAAGAGGGCTGTCTCGATCGAATTTGTTACCTGAAAACACGAATCCTTGAATGTTCAACTTTTGAATAAAGAATAATCCGAGTTTATAACTTTTTTGGGTTGACTTAACGATAAACAAAGGAAATATATATAGGGACTAGGCCACATTAAAAAGTTCGGTCCTCATATTTCATAATACATGCAAGTCTTGACTTGCATCTTATCTGATTTATGAGAGTAATATCTTATTCTTATATTTATATATATATATATATATATATTAGCCTCGAATTTACTTTCTTAAAATCCGCCTCTTAGTATTAAAAACATTGAGCGATTAAAGATCTAATCACCAAGTGTTCTTAGAAATAGTTCCTTAATATGAAAAGAAAAGAAAATGGCTATAAAGTAAGTTTGGAAAAATTGTTCAAATATTTTTAAATCTATTGCACTTTTACTAATTTAGTTTTAAACTTTTCAATTTTACCAATTTAGTTCTAAACATTTTCACATTTTGCCAATTCAGTCCTAAATATTTCACTTCCTGTCAATTGAGTCCATCAAATCAATTTTGATTGGAAATTGCTGACCTAGCACTTTTAAATAATATTTTTGTAATATTTGATTTTTTTATGGTTTTTTCTTCTTCTTCTTCTTCTTTTAAACTTTTTTGGGGGGTTTCGAATCTAGCCGGCAAGGGTTGGCGGCCAACCCTCACTAGCCATAGGCGAGGGTCGGTCGACCCTCGCCAACTCTGGGTGAGGGCGTCGCATCCCTTGCTAGTTCTTAGCAAGGGCCGCGACGCCTTCACTAGTGAAGGTGAGGGTGCACGAGCACTCACCCGAAAGCGATGAGGGCCGTGATGCCCTTGCTAGATCTAGCCAAGCAAGGGCTGCCAAGCCCTTGCCTAAACAAGTATAGCAAAGGCGTCACGGCCCTCACCTAGAGTTAATGAGGGTCGGCTGGCCCTTGCCTATGGTTGGTGATGGTTGGCTGGCAACCCTTGCCAACCAAATCCAAACCCAATAAAAAAAGTAAAGAAAAAAGAAAAAATCACAAAAAAAATCAAAATATTATTAAAATATTATTTTAAAAGTATCATGTCAATGCCAGCCATCCACGCTACCAATTTCCAACCAAAATTGATTAGACGGATTGAACTGGTAAGAACTGAAAATGTTTATGACTAAATTGACAAAATTAAAATGTTTATGACTGAATTGACAAAAGTACAATAGATTTAGGATTTTTTAGATAATTTTCCCAAGTAATTTTGTTCAATGATCTTTGATGCTAGACAGATAACTAGCAATAATCGATGCTATACCACACAATAAGACTTCTTTCTTGAATGATAGGGCATCCATTTACTCCCATCATCTCAACTAGCAGATAAAAGTATCATTTGTCCCTAAACTTTAGTCAATAATTAGGGTACTTAGCTAAATGCTTAGTCTTGTTCTTGAGTATTATTATTATTATTATTATTATTATTATTATTATTATTATTATTATTATTATTATTATTATTATTATTATTATTATTATTTGTTCAATTGGATCCTTGAACCATATTGGTCTTTATTCAAATTTGTTACTTTATTAGATGCCACGATCGCCTCTAACCATAGGCAGAGAGAGAGGCACAAACCACACCCTCGCCATAGATCCGGTGACAATCAAGGTAAGGGTCACAACTCTATCCATTGTGAGGAGTGAATGGCTAGAGCATGACGTCGAGCACAGGGTGCCCATGGAGTCACAATAAAGCAATCATAGTATCCCGTAAAATAAAGCACGCGACTTTAATAATATACATATCTTCAACTTTATGCAACCATCGATATTACTATCTTAATACAATTTCTGAGCCAAACTCAAATTACATAAGTCCTAGGAAGATTCGGGATCACCTATCTCCAACGCCATTCCTACAGTATGTACAAAAGTCAAGCTATGCTATGGATCGGTGACCTCACCTATCAACATGTCACAGTCACCATTAAAACCCCTCTACGGTTCAATCAACTCACTGTCAATATTCAAGTACAAGGGACAAATTGATGGGGAATTTGGCAAGTACCAAGGGACCTTACCGGATTTGATGAAGTAGAGCCTCACTCAAGGCAAGTGAGACTCACCTCACCAGAATTTGACAAGTTCGAGCGTCGTCAACCTTGAGCGAACTCGTCCTTCACTTGTGGCTCGTCAACAGTCATCTTCCTAGCCAACAATTGACCAAGGAAGAAGGAAAAGAAAAATGAAAAATATATTTTGGTAATTTTCTTCAGGAAAGCTAAATTAGATTTTTTATACCAAATGGCAAAAAAATATTTTTTAATTCATTTTCAAGTTTTAACTAAATAGTAGAAAATATTGTCATTTTCGTAAAAAATCACTTTCTAGAAAACATTTTCTAGAAATGTCAATTTTTTGTGCGAAACAATCTAACCTTAATTTAATACCTAAGGGATCCAAATCAAAGTGGCAAAAAAATAAATGTATGAAACTAATCATTTTCTGTAGTAGTAAACCCACTCCACTCTTGTGAATTAAGAAGATGACCAACATATATGCAGAGCGTTCCACTTAGAAAGTGTGATAATTGTCACCCATCTAACAAAGTGTGTCTACTTTTCCACACTAGACTATTAGAACAACTAAATGTTAAGCCACACATTTATCTAGCATCTTAAGTTTTTAAAATAATTGGCAGTGATCCTACAAAATCCCATATGATATTAGAACCGGAGTCCTGAGTTTAAATATTTCCAAGCCCTATTTACCTCCCCAATTATAATGTCCACACTTAGTGCTGGGCAAAAATACCAGATTTAGTGTGAAGGGGAGTGTTAGAACAATTAAATATTAAATCATATATTCATCTAACAATTTAAAATTTTAAATCACAAGTCTCACACTTGCTTAAAGCTTTATAAATTCTTGCTCCACCATCTCCATATAGAAACTTACCAAAATTTCCATTGGAAAAGTTAAGAGGATGCTCCACTAGGGTTTGCCTGCTCTTATTGCAATTGGTTTCGCCGTAGAATATTGCTAGAATTTTTTAAGGCCCGATTATCAAGTGATGCAGCAAACTTTAGTTGAGTGTAAGAATATGAACCGCTTATTTAAAAATCCAGCCATGATTTGATATCCCTTCATGATAGTTTTTTTATAAGGGGCTTTGGTTCACCCAGCATTATTCTTCCCGATATAAACGAGTAGCCCAATTTGTTCTTGTCATGCTCATTAACCTTACCAAGTTTTTTAAGACTTGAAAGCTGTCGGTCCTTGTCAACTTACCTTATTTCACTTGGTTCTGATCAAAGCCATATAAAGGAAACATGAGAATCCTGCGTTTCTTGATCGGTGTTCTTGGTGCCTTTCTATGTCTCAATCTCAGTTGTACATTTCTTCTTTCTTTTCGATTATCCTTCCGTCCTCACATGTTCTTAGCTTTAACCCTATGCAATTTGCCTCGTTCCATATGTAGGAAATGCGGCGGGTCTGTTCCTCTTTTTGGCACCTGCGTAAGTCTTATAGCGTATCGCTTGCTTTCTTATCATTGTCTATGGCCAGAAACTTGAAGTAAACATAATTCCTGCAGGATTACCTTCAAGAGGATCATAAGAAGCCGGTCAATTGAGCAGTTTTCGGGCATCCCCTACGTGATGGCCCTTCTTAATTGCTTGGTCTTCACTTGGTATTCTCTTCTAATGATGTAAATTCACATGTGCTGCTAAACAAATGACACGAATGCAACTGAAGTGTGATAACCGGTTGTGAGCTAGCTAGTCCACTAGCACCAATCAACACTAATCAGCTTTCTATCATATCACATAAACCAATCTTCTGTCATCCCTTTTATCCAAAATTTGTTAAGTTATGTTGTTCGTCGTGATTTCAAACTTTTAACACTTAGTTGATTGTCTAGTCAATCTGAATCCAAATGTTTTCTTCATTATTCTCCGTTCCCTTGCTTCTTCCAATCAACCTTGCACAAACAGTCTATGTTTGTTTACTTATGCATAACCGACTGGCTTAACAGGTATGGCCTCCCATTTGTGTCACGAAACAATCTTCTCGTATCAACCGTTAGCGGCATTGGTGGTGTGATTGAATTCACATACATAGTGATCTTCCTCATATATGCACCGACAAAGGAGAGGACGAAAATCATTGGACTCTTTGCTTTTATTATGACTGTGTTCCTGGTCATCGCCTCCGTCTCCCTCCTTGCGTTGAATGGAAACACCAGAAAATTGTTCTGCGGCATTGCTGCGGCCCTTTTCTCCACTATCATGTATGCTTCGCCTCTCTCAGTCGTGGTAAGATCACTACTCCGTCATGATGAACCCGAGAGCAAGACCTCCTATTCGAATTAAGATAGCATGTGATCATTCACAATTGGGTTTCCAACGTTTTCCACGGCTACATGCAGAGGATGGTGATCAAAACAAAGAGTGTGGAGTACATGCCATATTTCTTGTCGCTGTTTGCATTCCTATCTGGTGTGTCATGGCTCACCTTCGGCCTTCTTAGTGGCGACCCATTCATCATCGTACGCTACAACCCTTATATTGTTGCTTATTATCTATGGATATTACTTTGGCATCACAAGTTCTTTATATCGTAATTGAAGTTAGCATCGTGTCAATAAGTGTAACATCGTTCCTTAGTTTACTTGAAGTTGAAGAAATTGATGTTAATGTTGCCGTAGGTGCCTAATGGATTCGGAACTGGACTTGGGATTGCCCAGCTGATCTTATATGCAATCTACTGCAAGAACAAGAGTCACACCGAAAATACCATTAAGGATGACTTCACCGAGATGGATCTTGAAAAGATTGATAAAGCGAAGAAGCCAGATTCGAGCCATCTTTAATTTCTTTCAAGAAAAGATTACCCGTTCTCTTGAATGTACTGTCAACTTATTGCAGTTCACTTAGATCTCTTGAAAGATATAAAACATAGTTCCTATGTATAAGTGATGTGACACTTTTTACGTGATAGCTAATATTAACTCCTACTTAATGAAATTATGGTTTTTCCTAATTTCTTTTATTTTTCCCTTCAATTATTTCGACCGGCTCACTTGAAGCCGACGGTAGAAGTGTTTGTGCAGAAGGGATGATGCGACCGAGTTCATTCAAGCGGCATGAAGAGTTTGTGCTAGCTAGGATACATATAGTCCTTATTTCATCAACTATAAAACAATTTAATTATTCAACTAAACAAAGATTTTACATTGATGTAATAAGTAAATTAATCTATTCTGTAGAGTGGTGAGTATTTAGATAGTTTATATTCGACGTGCGGACCCCTGGAATGCCATAACTTGGCACAAATGAACACTTAAATGCCAAAACTTACGAAAGTGACACTTAAGTGCCAAAATCGGAGAGATATGGATCACTTAAGTGCTATTCCGGCCAAAACGCTGACGCGTCAATTTTCCGGCGAAGCGAGTGCAAAATGGCGTCGTTTTGATGCTACATGGTAAAATTTAATAAAAAATTTAATATAAAAATTTAAATAAATTTATTTAAAATATTTAAAAAAAATATTTTAAAATTTTAAAATTTTAAAAATTTAAAAATTTTAATTAAAAAAAAAAAAAAAGAGGCGGTTGAGGGTTGAGGGCTCAGCCCTCACCCGCGGTGTCCTTTGTTTTAATTTTTTTAATTTTTTAATATTTTTATTTTTATTTTTAAATGTTTTAAATAAATTTAGTTTTAAATTAAATTAAATTAATTTTTATATTAAATTTTTTACCATGTCAACACTAAAACGACGTCGTTTTTGCATTATCCGCCACGTCAGCGTGCAAAACGACGCCGTTTTGCCTTAGCTTCGCCAGAAAAATGATATGTCAGCATTTTGGCCAAAGTGGCACTTAAGTGATCAATTTCTCTTTGATTTTGGCACTTAAGTGTCACTTTCATAAGTTTTGGTACTTAAGTATCCCTTTGTGTCAACTTATGACACTTGAAGCGATCTTTTGCCATTTATATTCATAACTTAAATATGAAAGTTCACGTAGTGGAGATGTTGAATTACTACTAATACATGCTTTCTCATGACGAGGAAGGTCTTATTATATCATAAATTAGGCCAATCGTCAGTCGAAACTGGGATTAGTGGTCTAAGCATTGAGAACGATAGTACTTGGGAGATTCTATGTTCAATCATTGGATTAAGTCCGCTGCATCATAGTCTTTCATTTCCTAGATCCTACGCATTGGCCATTCACTGCCAGATTACATGCAGCCAAACGTAATGGAGGCACCTGATTTGCTAAGGTTATCTTCTATTTTAATCACTCAAACAACACACTATTTAGTCAACCGACATTGCTTTTCGTGTCTTTGTTTATGGCTGAAGTCACCACTAGGGAAAAGATTTTTGGTGGAGGTGGTGATGAGAATCAAATTGTGCAACCAAAATTAGTCGAATCTAACGTTAAAGTTAGTGGCTCCCTTCTTTAAAGAAAAAAATATCGTGTGCGGAATCTATACTCTCTATGTCATCGTCGCGCAAACATTTCTTCGATTTGGATCCATCGCATATGAATAAAAAAAAACTCAGGTGAATATCAATTTAATCATAAAATAAAATTAGGACAAGATGCTCTCCACTCGATTGATGGGAGAATATCTACTATGTAACCGAAAGGGACCGCGATCCTTTCAATTTGACCAATAAATTAGGATCCTACAAACTCTTAATCACCATTCGAAACTTGGGATTACATGTCATCATTTCAAAAAGTTCGAATTAATTCAAATACTTAAGACCAATCAAACTCGGGCAAGAAAAAGGTGTGCCACTAACATTATTTGCTTCAACAGTGACCCCACTCCATATTAACAATCATATGGAACGTTTCAAGTGAGATCAATGTCACCTTCAAATCTACTTTTAGCAATTATGGCTAACTTTTCAATTACTGAGACATTTACTTCGGACATGAGTTCTTGCTTCCCCACTTACATTGAGTATTTTAAGCTCCAATTCAAGTTTATCGGCCTAAACTAAACCTGAAACCCTAAAAACCAAGTCCTATGCTAATAAATACTTTAATTATAATATTGAAACAAGATATCATGTCATGTATCTAGAGAGAGAGAGAGAGAGAGAGAGAGAGAGCTCGCGGGGGGAATGGTGTCTAAGAGTCATTTTTCTGTTTGCATTTTATTATTCTAGGATTTTTTTAGTGCTGGGCACCCATTCTGCCCACGATAATCACGCTTGAGGAGTGCAAGTATAAAAGGAATCCTATCCCCTGCACAAGGACAAGATGAAAGGATCCTGTCAGACATGGTGGATCTGCACTAACTCATATGCGGAGAAAATTATTCAAAGAGTGTTAACCTTCTTATATGCCGGACAATTTAATTCTAAATCCTTTAATTATATTAATTTAATTTTAAGTCTTTTCATAACTTATCAACTTAGTCATAAACCCTTCGAATGTGCTAATTTAATTTCATTATATAAATGAAGATAAAGGTACCAAAAAAGTCTTTTAAATGTCAATGCTAACACCATTCGTGCCACGTAGGATGGCTATCACCCAGGTTAGCGATTTCCAATTAAAATTAACTGGATAAACTAAATTGATACAAATGTAAAAGGTTTATGACTAAATTGATCTAATTAAAATGTTTATGACTAAATTGGTTTCTTACAAAAATTGGTCGGATAGACTCAATTAGCACAAATATAAAAATGTTTAAAACTAAGTTGATTCAATTAAAATGTTTTAGACTAAATTAGTACCAATACAATAAGTTTTTAAAAAAAAATTTGGGGTACTGTTCATTATGAACGAACCAATCTGTTGTATTCAGTTCATTATCGACTTTACCAAGAAGTAAGGCCTTCCACTTCTGAGCAGATTTGCTGTTGTCACTTCGTCTCATTTTCTTTCTTCTCACTTGCTCTCTGACCTGGGAAAAGCCATGGACGTTCTCTGTTTCTTGTGCGGTGTCGCGACCCTCCCAACACGACTGGGTTGGGGAAGTGGCAGGTTTAAATGTAATGTCGAATTGTGGATCCATGGTCCTCAATCGGTGTGGAGAACTCCCAAACCCTTACCTCCGCAATGTTGGAATTTTCATTTTGGTTCACTTATCCCTATGTAAATATAACAAGGCCATGGACGTTCTCTGTTTCTTGCGCGGTCCCCTTGGTGCCGCGTTTTACATTCTGATTTCTGCATTTCCTCGTCATTCGAGCCTGACCTCTGTCATGGTTCCGCTTGTTCTCGGCCTTAATGCTGTACGCTTTCCCTGTTTCCAATATAGGAAATGCAGTCGGTCTGTTCCTTATCTCGGCGCCTATGTAAGTCGCAGAGTATCGACTTGCTAAGTCATTATCTTGTCATTTTTAGCTAAAGCTTGTGAAGCTGCATAACTATTCTAGGATCACGTTCAAGAGGATCATAACAAGCTGGTCAACTGAGCAGGTCTCTGGTGTCTCCTATGTGATAACTCTTCTTAATTGCCTCTTCTACACTTGGTAAGTCCTGCAAGATTCGCAACGATAAGCACAATGTTACTGGGGCACTAATCAGCTTATTTTCTATCTAATTGACCAAACTCGTGAATATCCCTCTTTGTTTATACATGGCTAAACGATTTCACAGGTATGAATTTCCATTCTTGTCGTCGGACAGCCTTCTGACATCGATTAGCAGCATAGGAGTAGTGATTGAGTTCGTGCATGTGATAGAGCTAGTATAAGCACCTAGAGGGGGTGAATAGGTGTAAAAATAATATTTTCGAGATAAGTGTGCAGCATTCAATAATAGATAACGAGATGAGAGTTTTTCTCTTAACAAGATTCAATCAAAGTAAAAGAGAGTAGGGAAGAGAATATGAACACATAGATTATAGTGGTTTGGCTTATTCCAAGCCTACGTCTACTCTTCCGCACTGACAGCCCACCGGCTGGATTTCACTATGAACAAAAGAGTTGTTACAGAAATACTCTTCCTTGATTCCACAGAGTAGAAACTCTACTACACTTCCTCAAGGTCTCTCAAAGATATAGACTCTCTTTTGTGTATAAGATATCGCTCAACAATTTATTTGACTAAGAACAGAGAGCTTTAGACTTTGGAATTCTTCTCTCGTACAATTCTTGAACAACTAGAACGTCTTCCTTATATACTCCTTTATGCCATCATACCCGTTGGCATTTACCAAAGGAATTCTTCCAATTTACCCGTTGGACAGAATCAATTAGGAAGATCTTCGAGCTATTTAAGGAACATGACGATAGCCCATCAATCCTGCTCGCCCATACAATCAGGATCTTGGTTTCCATAAGTAGAACCTTCCAAGTATACTTCGTCAATCATCGGATCCAATCATCCCTGAATCAATCTTGATTTGAATAAACGATTCTGACATGCTATATCCAGCCAAGAGATTTTCTCCAGTCGATAAGGTCAAATCCTTAATGAAACATCCAGTTCTAGATAAGCCTTCATCGACGGTCTAGAGATTGTCAATGAGATAGACTTTGAGTCTTGAGTCTGGCGAAAGACTCTGAGTCTTGAGTCTGGCGATAGACTCTGAGTCTTGAGTCTGTCGATAGACTCTGAGTCTTGAGTCTGGCGATCCGGAGGTCTTCAGACTTTGATGGAAGAGTCTACAAGTCTTCAGACTAGACTGATGGAAACGTTTTGTCAGCTTCAAAATACTTCAAGGACGATTTCTCCAACAATCTCCCCTTTTTTGATGGTGACAAAACTTTCCTGCAGATTTGGATATCTTTGACCTGCAAAACATTACTTAGATAAATATGGATATCTCACAAAAATAAGAGGCTTAGTAATAACACTAAAATCTGCATCCACAGAAGATAGGTTAGTCTTGTAAATGAACAAAGCCATGAGATAACAATATTATTTAAGACAAATAAATGTTCAAGCAGTCAAATCCAAAACCAGTCCAAAACCTCCAAAACCAAACAAACCAAACACAAAAGACAAGTTAAACAACGAATCGAATCTGCACCACATCTCTCCCCCTTTTTGTCATCATTAAAAAAGGTAGAAATGAAAATAGAATAAAAAATTAAGATTGCTTGGGAACACGAACAAGCTGGAAATCTCCCATTGACTGGACAATCCCTTCCAGCTTTTTCAAATCCTCCTTCAGTTGCACCACATCTTCTCCCTTAGCATTTAATTGGACTTGACGAGCAAGGGCTTGAATTTGATCATGCAAAGAAACTGAAGAGGTTTGTCCTGCATTTTTTAAGTTCTGTACTTCGCATCCCAGAGCATATATTTGACCTCGCATCTCTAGGAGAACATCAAGAATTTTGCGAAAGTCTGCCGAATTATCAGTTTGAGTACTAGCTTCTGCATGATCAGATTGAGTATGTGCAGATGAAGGTAGATCAGCATGGTCACGTAGATTGGGCGATAAAATATCATGTTCCTCCTCAGGAAATTGAGAAGCATAGATGTCCTCTGGATTGGCTGGAGAACGACTTATTCCTTCACTGGTGACAGGGAATGAGGACGTTCCTCTTTTCTCAGGATCTCCCCCTGTTTCCATGCCTTCAGTTGGAGAAAAGTATTCATCCTGCTCTGTTTCCTCTCTCTCTCTTTCTTCTTCTTCCTGAATTCTCTCCTCCTCTCGCATCTCTCTCCTCGCCTCTTTCTCCTCGCTTCCAATTCTTCTCTTTCTTCGATCTCTCGCTCTTGTCTCAACGAGTCTTTTTCTTGTTGCTCGGTTAAATTTGGAACAGGACGACTCAAATTCTTCAAAGCCAATGCAGAAATAGTGATATCATCCTCATCCTCTTCATCCTCAATGATGAGAGCTCTTCTTTTCCTTGAAGGAGCAACCATGGGCTCCTTCCCTTTCCTCTTTGCAGCCGAAGATAAAAGATGAGTCTTGACAGGAGTTTTCTCCTTGAATTTCTCCAATGCCTTGTTGAGTTCCTTCAGACGCATTTTAGTGACCATTCTCAGTCCCACCACCATGTGATCGCACGTTCGAACACAGAAAATCCGGGGAGGCTGAACGTTCAAATGTCTAAATAATTTAGTCACAAGAGCTGCATACGAAAGTTGACCCTTGTCTTTCACCACTGCTCTGTACATGTGGAACATGATAGTGTGTGGAAGAGAGAACTTTTGCCCATATTGATGGCATACATCAATTTTGCCTCCGAGTTTGAAACATCTGTCTTTGAAGTTGACTTTGGTCTAAGACGGTTAATCACAATCTTGTGAAGCAAAATGTTGGACGCATTCATTCTTGAATAAGAAATTTTTCTTCCGTCTTTCTATCCTTAACAAGCTCCAACGTTGGACGAGCAATAGACACTTTGATGGGTTGATATCTTCCTCTTTCCACTCCAATCACATCAGCCAGTGTATTCATGTCAACCACATAGTCCTGATCTCGAACACTAAAAGTGAATCTATCCGCATTCAAAAAACTGAGATTCGAATAGAAATAAGCAGTAAGTTCAGCATGACCTTCTGTAGTATCAGAACAAAACTGTTCGAGTTGAAGAAGATTGAATTTTTCCCGCAAATTGATATTCACAGAGTAAAGAAAATCAAAATCCACACTCTTAGGGTTTATCACCCCACGCTTCAGCAACTTAGAGTACAGTTGCTTGTGATCATCCGTTCGAAACAAATCCGTCCTTTTACCTCGGATTTTTGCTGCAATGCCCATTCTCGGTTTAAACTCACTGTACATCCTGTCATCGTCATTTCCATCTGGTTGACTCAACCCTCCAACACGTGGATCAATTGGGATGTTTGCAAATGCCTCATTCGCCGAACCAACAGGGGCAATTCCCAATTGTTCCATTGTGCGTAAAAAGAATGTTTCATTTCTAAACCCTTTATCCTTCAGAAATTCATTAATGTAGTTCAATGGAGTACCACTCCCCTTTAAAGCACGATAAAGCTTGTAGGTAAAAGCAGGCTTAAGAGTTCTTACGGGATCTGCATCTTCGATGATTTCTTCCTCTTCTTGATGTACAGCATTCTGAGGACTAGATGGAGGAGATGGACCCTGCTGAGAATGTTGTGGGCTCTGCTGCTGTCTAAGAGAATCTTCTTCCTCGATGAGATCAAAGTGCGTAGGCCCCTCTTGCATTTGCTGTGGTCCCCTGTTCGCGATTCTAGAGGACTTTCTTTGGGACGACATATCTCACAGTCTTTGAGAGATTCCAAGCTTGTTTTCCAAGAAAGATGACAACTTTTCGAGGAATAAACAAGAAAAGAAGATAGAAGTGGAAGAACGATGCTATCTTAGGGTTTTTGTGAGAAGAAAAAATCGAAGAAGAACCACCAGTATATAAAGCAGTCCAAACAAGGCATACGAATCGCCGTAATATAAAGATGCCCTTTTTAAAAATAACTGCCTTTTCAAAATATTAGACAACTATCTTTTTTATTAAAACAAACTTCTTTTTCGAAATGAGAGATTCAAATAATCACAGAATTAGAAATAATCAAGTTCGGATAAATGATTGTACCTTTTCAAGATTTAATCTGAGAGATAATAAAAACTTACAATCATGAGTCTTGATCATCTGAGTCTGAGAGTCTTTCAGACTTTTAGACCTGAGTCTGAACCTCTTCAGACTTTAAGATATTGAGTCTGGAACGAATAACTTCAAATTGATTTTTCTCCAAAGGCTTTGTAAAAATATCTGCCAGTTGATTCTTTGAATTGATAAACTGAATAGTAACTTCTCCATTTTGAACATGATCTCTAATGAAGTGATGTCGAATCTCTATATGTTTTGCTCTTGAGTGAAGAATCAGATTCTTGGTGAGATTAATTGCGTCTGCTTCTGCTGTAGAAAGAGCTACTGTACTTTGCTTCCTTGAAAACCAAGACACTGTCCTGCTTCCAAGTAGTTGACAGGTGCCCGAGGTACTCTTTCTATCAATTCTGCATCTGGCTAGGTCTGCGTCAGAGTATCCAAGAAGAGTAAAGTCTCCTTCTTTAGGATACCAGAGACCTATTTTTAAAGTTGAGGCAATGTATTTGATAATACGCTTTGCAGCACTTAGATGAGATTTTTAGGGTCTAATTGAAATCGCACAAATGCAAACGCTGAACAAAATGTCGGGTCTAGAAGCGTAAGATAAAGAAGTGAGCCAATGATACTCCCGTATAGCTTCGATCAACTTTCTTCCCTTCTTCATCTTTGTCTATCTTCAAGGAACTTGACATTGGTATGTCAGTCTTTTTGCAATTCTCCCGCCCAAACTTTTTTACAAGTTCTTTGGCATATTTTTCTTGATGAATAAAAGTTCCTTTCTTCAGTTGTTTCACTTGAAGCCCGAGAAAGAAGGTTAGTTCACCCATCATGCTCATTTCAAACTCATCCTGCATAGACTTAGAGAATTTCTTGCACAGACTTTCATTAGAAGATCCAAAAATAATATCATCAACATAAATTTGAACAAGTAGAAAGCTTTTGCTTTCTCTTTTGATAAACAAAGTAGTATCTACTTTACCTTTGACAAAGCCATTTTGAATTAAAAACTTACTTAGTCTGTCATAGCAAGCTCGAGGAGCTTGCTTTAATCCATATAAAGCCTTTTTCAGTCTAAATACAGAGTCTGGTTTTCTTGGGTTCTTAAAACCGGGTGGTTGTTCCACATAGACTTCCTCTTGGATAAATCAATTTAGGAAAGCACTTTTGACGTCCATTTGGAATAACCTGAAATTCTTATAATAAGCATAAGCAAGTAATGATCTAATTGCTTCTAACCTTGCTACTGGAGCATAAGTCTCATCATAGTCTATCCCTTCTTCTTGCATATGTCCCTTGGCTACGAGTCTTGCTTTGTTTCTTACGACCTTTCCTTCTTCGTTCATCTTGTTCTTGAAAACCCATTTAGCCCCAATGATAGATTTACCTTTTGGTTTAGGAGTCAATTCCCAGACATCATTAATGTTGAATTGCCTGAGTTCTTCTTGCATAGCTTCAATCCAACTTTCATCGGTTAAAGCTTCTTCTATGCTCTTGGGTTCTATTTCAGAAATAAGAGCCACAGCACTAGACTCTTCACGCTTTTTGGATCTTGTGCGAATTCCTTCATTAATATCGCCAATAATGAGATCTTTGGGATGACTAGATTTATGCTTCCAGTTGCTGTTTGAATTGTCAGACTGTTGATCTTTTTCCTCATTTGAATCTTCGACAATCATTTGTTGCTGGTCTTTTGAAGTCTGAGTTGCTTCTGGAGATTTAGACTTTGTAGAGTCTGGAGCAGGTTCAGTATCTTCAAGTTGAGTTTGAATTGAATCAATTTGCATAGAGTCTTGAAATTTGACATTCAGTGATTCCTCTACAGATTGAGTCTTTTTGTTGTATACTCGTAAGCTTTGCTTGTGATAGAATATCCAAGGAAAACTCCTTCATCTGATTTTTCTTCAAGCTTACCAACTCGATCATTTGCATTTTTCAATATAAAACATTTACATCCAAACACATGAAAATATGAAACAATGGGCTTTTTTCTTTGAATAACTCATAGGGAGTTTTCTCTAGAATAGGTCTTAGAAAAACTCTATTAATAATATAACATGCTGTAGAAACGATTCAGCCCAAAAGCGTGAAGATATGATACTTTCAATTAAAAGAGTTCTAGCCATTTCCTGAAGCGACCTATTCTTTCTTTTCACGACTCCATTTTGCTCTGGAGTGTATGGAGAGGAAAATACATGCTGAAAACCAGATTCATCACAGAATTTTATAAAGTCTTGATTTTCAAATTCACCTCCATGATCTGTCCGAATACTTGAAATAACATATCCTTTTTCATTTTGAACCTTTTTGGAAAACTTTTCGAAATGAGAAAAGGTTTCAGATTTACTTGCCAGGAAATAAACCCAAGTGAATCGTGAATAATCATCCACAATTACTAAACAATACTTCTTACCTCCAATGCTCTGTGTTCTGGTAGGTCCAAAGAGATCCATATGCAAAAGCTGCAGAACACGATTAGTGGAAACTTGATTTATTGGTTTGAATGAGTTTCTTACCTGTTTTCCCAACACACATGGTGTGCATAGATCAGACTTTTTATATGATTGGGTAGACCACGGACAAGCTTCTTTGCTGAAATTTTGGCTATTTGCTTCATGTTAATGTGCCCAAGCTTTCTGTGCCACAAATTTGCTTCTTCTTGAATAGAGATTAGACATTGGGTTTCATCTGGTTTGACATCCAGAAGATAGATATTTCCATGTCTTCGACCCAAGAAAGACTGAGATAAGTCTTTACTGGTTCCTGAACAAATTCTTTCTTGAAAATTGATTTTGAAACCAATGTCACACAGCTGACTGATACTTAGCAAATTATAGTTGAGTCCTTCTACTAAGGAAACATTACTAATCATGAGGCTTCCAATCTTTACGATTCCGTATCCTACAATTCTTCCTTTCTTGTTTCCTCCAAATGAAACTTTTCCACCATTAACTTGAACAAGCTTTAAGAAGCAGCTTGAATCTCTGTCATATGCCTCGAGCATCCACTATCCAAGTACCATTTAATTTTTTCTTGATAGTGACCTGCATTTAGAAAAGAAACTCAAACTTTCTTTTGTACCCATACTTTCTTGGGTCCACTTGGTGTTAGTACTTTATATAGTCTTTGCCCATACCTTCTTAACAGGTTTCCAAACCATTTGACATTCTTTCTCAAAATGATCTGAGCTATTGCACTTAGAACATCTAAGAGCACTGCGACCTACTGAATTTACAAAAACATTTTGGAAATGATTTTTGTAAGCATCTCTTGTAGGTCTTTGCTTGATTCTTTTCTTTACTTTAGGAAAATCAATTAGCGGAATTGTTTTGTGAGATATTCCTAAACCCGATTTGTTGAAATAAGGTCTTTGAGCAGAAAGAATTTTTTCAAGTTTCTCAAATCCTATAGAAAATTTTTTAGAAATATTTGAGATGTCATTTTTCAAGAATGCATTTTCTTTTGAAAGGTTGTCTTTATTTTCTTTCAAAGCAAGTAACATTTTTGTCTAAATTTTTGATCTTTTCTTTCCAAACATTTTCCTGTTGTTTTAGTGCAGAATTTTCTCTCTTAAGTTCAGAAATTCTTTTAAGAGAGGTTTTGAGACTTAGACACAATTCATCAATGTATCTAGAAACTTTAGTAGGGATTTTCAAGTTTCTTACCTTGATTTCACCGTCTGAATCTGAGTCGTTTTGATGCGATTGTGCCATGAGACAAATGTTGGCATAATCATCATCACTTTCTTCACATTCTGTTTCACTCCAAGTTTCGCTTTGAATGCCTTTCGAGATTTCTCGGCTTTTCCTTTCTTCTTCTTCGAAGGGGACAGTTAGTCCGATATGTCCCTTTTTCTTACATTCAAAACAGACTACATCTCTATTGGATTCTTCATCCTCAACAGACTTACTCTATTGCTTTTGGAAGCTCTGTTTCTTTGGATTGAATCTTCTTCCTTTTCTGTTTAGCTTTCTGAATCTTCTTATCATGAGAGCAAGCTCTTCATCATCCATGTCGTTTTCAGAATCTGTGACATTAGAATCATCATTAGACTTAAATGCAATGGATTTCTTACCTTTAGGATCTTCATCTTCATTGATTCGCTCCACTTCATAAGACTGAAGAGTCCCAACCAATTCATCGACGGAAAGTGGCATAATTCTTTGTGTCTCTCTTATTGAGGTTTTTATGTGATTCCAATCCTTGGAGAGTCCACACAGTAGCTTGTTTACTTTCATGGGATCTGAAATTGGTTGACCTTGATTTTCAAAACCATTCACGATATCTGTAAAACAACTAAACATGTCAGCGATAGATTCTCCTGATTTCATTTTGAATGCTTCGTATTGACCGAGCAGAATGTTGATTCTGGTTTCTTTCACTCGATCAGTTCCTTCATAAGTGATGTGTAATCTATCCCGAGACTTCTTTAGCTGTAACACAAGAAGATATTCTGTTATATTCAGTAGGTGATAATGCACAATATAAAGAATATATAACTTTTGCATCAAGAGCTTGTCTTTTGGTCATCTCTTCTTGAGTCATTTCGCTAGACTCAACAGCTTTTTTCCTCTTTCTAAGACGGGTGCAGCTTTAGGAATAATTCCTTTGTCTACTACATCCCATTCCGAGAGGATCCTTTGATCTTAAGAAAGCCTTCATCTTGTTTTTCCATATGTTGTAATCCTTCCCATCAAAATAAGGTGGTGCGGTATTGCTTTGCCCTTCAACCAATCCTGGAGCCAACATACTAGCCATGGATCTTTAACTCAAGTAAAACAATTCAATTTAAATGAGTACACGAGCTGCTCGATACCAATTGATAGAGCTAGTATAAGCACCTAAAGGGGGGTGAATAGGTGTAAAAATAATATTTTCGAGATAAGTGTGCAGCATTCAATAATAGATAACGAGATGAGAGTTTTTCTCTTAACAAGATTCAATCAAAGTAAAAGAGAGTAGGGAAGAGAATATGAACACAGAGATTATAGTGGTTCGGCTTATTCCAAGCCTACGTCCACTCTTCCACACTGACAGCCCATCGACTGGATTTCACTATGAACAAAAGAGTTGTTACAGAAATGCTCTTCCTTGATTCCACAGAGTAGAGACTCTACTACACTTCCTCAAGGTCTCTCAAAGATATAGACTCTCTTTTGTGTATAAGATATCGCTCAACAATTTATTTGACTAAGAACAGAGAGCTTCAGACTTTGGAATTCTTCTCTCGTACAATTCTTGAACAACTAGAACGTCTTCCTTATATACTCCTTTATGCCATCATACCCGTTGGCACTTACCAAAGGAATTCTTCCAATCTACCCGTTGGACAAAATCAATTAGGAAGATCTTCGAGCTATTTAAGGAACATGACGATAGCCCATCAATCATGCTCGCCCATACAATCAGGATCTTGGTTTCCATAAGTAGAACCTTCCAAGTATACTTCGTCAATCATCGGATCCAATCATCCCTGAATCAATCTTGATTTAAATAAAAGATTCCGACATGCTATATCCAGCCAAGAGATTTTCTCCAGTCGATAAGGTCAAATCCTTAATGAAACATCTAGTTCTAGATAAGCCTTCATCGACGGTCTAGAGACTGTAAATGAGATAGACTTTGAGTCTTGAGTCTGGCGAAAGACTCTGAGTCTTGAGTCTGTCGATAGACTCTGAGTCTTGAGTCTGGCGATCCGGAGGTCTTCAGACTTTGATGGAAGAGTCTATAAGTCTTCAGACTAGACTGATGGAAACGTTTTGTCAGCTTCAAAATACTTCAAGGACGATTTCTCCAACAGCATGTTCCGATCTTCATCACATACGCATCGAAGAAGGAGAGGGCAAAGATCATGAGACTCCCTGGTCTTGCTCTGATTCTTTTCATAACATTTGCCTTTGTCTCCCTCTTCATCCTTCATGGGAAGACCTGTAAACTCTCGTGTAGCATCACGCTTGACATTTCCTCTACTATCATGTATGCTTCACCTCTATCAGCACTCCAAGCCAATCCAACGGTATCAGGATATGATCCTAGATCCTCTACTCTTAACAATAGAAACAATGTTGGTTAAAATATGGTTCATAGATTGGTCAAATGTCAAATATGGGAAATTTGACAAACCAATGGTTCATAGATTGGTCAAATGTCAAATATGGGAAATTTGAGGTTTGCGGTTGTTTTATCGTCAGTTAATACAAATATTCCAGTTAGGCCTAGTTTGCCAATTAATATTTAGATAATTTGGTAAGACTAGTATCACCGCCAAGGGGGCAAGATGGCCAACCAAATCCTCAATTAGACCCAACATAATTTGCCAACAAAGTTCGACAAGAATAGGGTTTGAATAGCAAAACCTTATTTTAAATGGATTGATAATCAGCCTTTTTCTAGAAATTTTAAAATTCCGATTTTGTCATCTTCACTGCGAACATAAACAATTAACCATTGAACATATCAATCCATTTATAAGTTAATGTAGAGAAGTAGGAACGGATAAATATTTTAGACTTAGGTTGTATCATTTATCTTTTTCAAAAATTGCTTTAAGTTAGTTCAGTAATTTACCATCTAATTCAGTATGTAATTGGGCAAACATGGAAAGACAATTTCATTCTTAATTTTATAGAACCATATATGAGGTATCAATTGTTGATTTGGTCACACTTTAATAATATAATAATGAGTTGGTCGATTAGTGTATTGCTTGATTTAAGAAGGCTAGAAATAAATGTCTCACCATATTCTTAGAAAAAAGAATTCTCAAATTTGGCCTGAAATTTGACTTAAGAGAAATGCTTGAAGATTAAGACGTTGCCAATTTATTTCAATAGGAAATGAAAGTGTTTTTTTTTTTTTTTTTGGTAAAGAGGAAATGAAAGTGTTTATGTATGAGAAATTGCCACAGAGAGAGAGATAGAGGAAATGAAAGTGTTTATGTATGAGAAATTGCCAGAGAGAGAGAGAGAGAGAGAGAGAATGGCACATGAAGACTTTATACAAAACGTGATTTTAGTAAAAAAATATGAGTTAGGGGATGAATCTGACCAAAATGAAAATACTACATTAGCCATGGCAAAAATGGTGCTTGACAAGCCTTATGTTTGTTGATAATTAAAGCCTGCCAAAGTTAATAGAAACAATAATAGACGGGATTAAAGACACTCAAGTTTACTTGTTTGAAATCACTAAATCGGACTAAATCTTTGACTTACTTTTGAAAGATGGGCCAAATTAAATTTATTGAAGGTCAAGTAATTCCAAGTACTACTAAACAAAAAAATTGCAAGTGACGCCGTTCATGGAGCCATCGTACGGCTGATTGTTTTGGTTTCAAGAAAACAATTCATTAGACAATTCAGCAAGTAAAAATCAAATTTATTGAAGAAAAAGAAAAGCAAAAATGCAAGTCAATCCTCATATGTTCCCTCGCATATTCGACAAGTAAAATCAAAAACTTGTCTTAATTAAGACTTAACCCTATCAAGTTGGCTAATTTAATCTTAAACCGTTTAACAATTTGTCAATTTAGTCCATCTAGCCAATGTTAACTAGAAATTGATGATGTTGACGTTTATCATCCTATAGTTGCACAAACATTGCTAATGTGAAAATTCTTAAAAGTTTTTATTTTTTTCAGAATTTTTTATTTTTTTTATTGTTAAATGCTGGGCCCTCGCCCAAATCTAATAAGGGCAGTGAGCCTTTGCCAACCATTGGGCAAGGGCTACAAGTCCTCACCATTTGCGACGAGGGTCGTAGCCCTCATCCGATTGTGAGTGAGGGTTGTGAGCCCTTGCTTAGTGGTTGGTGAGAGTGCAGCAAGCAAGGACTTGTAGTCCTCACCTAGTGGTTAGCAAGGCTTAGCATCTAAGCAAGGGTCATTAGCCCTCGCCCACTGTGTGTGAGGGTAGCAATGGGCGAGGGCCACAAGCCCTCACCTAGTGGCCAGCGAGGGCTATGACCCTTGTTCAGTGGTCCATGGGGGTCTACGAACCTTGGCTAGTGGCTCCTTGCTAACTCTAAACAATAAAAAAAAATTAAAAAAAATAAAGAAAATAAAATAATCAATAAAAATAAAAATTTTAAAAATTTCACGTCAGCATCAATCATGTAATATAGGATGTCCAGCATTTATATCATCAATTTTGAGTCAAAATTGATTGGATAGACTAAATTAATCAATTTTAAAAAAATTAGGACTAAATTGATCAAATTAAAATATTAATGATTAAATTGGTATGTGTAATAAATTTATAACTTTGTTGATAATTTTTTCTGCTAAGCTGTCTTCCGTTGAAGTCACTTAAACAGCACACGTTAGTCAACCGACATTTCTTTTGATGTCTCTGTTTCTGGAGTCACCTTTGAGGAATAAAATTTGGATGGTGGTGGAGTTGGCGAGAATCAACACGTTGGGCAACCCAAATTTGTCGAATCCTACGTTAAAGTTATTGGCTCTATTTTTTATTTTTTATTTTTGGTCGGTTAGTGGCTCTATTATTCAAAGAAAAATATTTAGTGTGGAATCCATGCACCCTATATTATCATCGCATAAACGTTTCTTTGATTTAGATCCGACTCATACTATAAGGAAAATGTCGAATTAATTTAATCACGAAATAAAATTGTGAGTCTGACACTCTTTCCACTCCATTGATGGGACGATATCCAATCTAAAGGGACAAAGAACCTTCCAATTCGACGATGGATCCTGTGAATTCTTAGTCACTCTTAGAAACTAGGGGTGAGGTGTCATCGATTAAAAAATTCAAAATAATTCAAATATTTAAGGTGCATTTTGATAACCATTCTATTTCGGAAACAATTTCAACTCAATAAATCATTTGAAAAAAAAAAAGAATATGAATTCATTTGATATGGCCCTCAATTTTTTTATGACATAAAATTTCTTTTAATTTTTAATAATTTATGAGGTTTTTCATTTTCTTTTCTTTTCTTTTTTCCTTCTCTTCTTCTTCCTTCTCTAGTCGGTCGCCAAGGCTCGATGATAGCTGAAGACCAATCAAAGGAGAGTCAATGACCTCGTTGACCCCCGGCAAGGTCGAGCCTTGTCTAGCCAAGGCAAGGCGGACCCTTCCCTAGCCAGCAATGAGGCTCAACCTCGCCATATTTCGGCGAGGTTGAGCCCTGCCTAGCCAAAGCAAGGCCAACCTTCCCTAGCCACGACTAGGTCAACCTCACCGTGGGCCAATGAGGCTCCAGTGAGGTCACCGGATCTTGTCTCTGGCCAATCGCGAACCATCATCGAGCTTGGTGACTAGTTAGAGAAGGAAAAGGAAAAAAAGAAAAGAGGAAAAAAAATTGTTAGATTTTAAAATTGTTCTCGAGAATAAAAAAGTAACTTTTTTTCATTTCTTGATTTTATTCCAAATCTATCATCGGAAGTAGAAAAATTAGCTAACGTTACAAAATAGATTTTGGTTCTTTTTTTGTTCCAATGAACAAAAAAACAAAAATAATAAAAAATTGGCCGGTTAGCAAATAAGCCCTTAAAGACCATTTAAACTCGATAAAAAAAAAGACGTTGCGCTAAGATTATTTGCTTCAATAGTAACCCCACTCCCCATTAGTAGATTATAAATATGACCAAAACAAATATATATGTGGAACGTTCCACTGAGAATGTGTGATCGATGTCACCTTCTAATCTAACTTACGGCAATAATGGCTAACTTTTCAATAACTGAGACGTTAGCTTCTAACGGGAATTCTTGCTTCACCTCTTCCATTAAATATTCTAAGCTCCAATTCAAGTTAGCAGAATAAGTTTTGGAAAAGAAGAGAAAGTTCCTCTAATTTATGTCTGTTCTCGTCATATTAGAGTTGGGTTTCCCTGTATATGAACGAACCTCAGTTATTGACATTGCCAAATTAGTAAGGCCTTCAACTTCAGAGCAGATTTGCTGTTGCCATTTCACCTTATTTACTTTCTTCTCACTTGCTTTTCACCTGGGAAAAGCCATCGACATTCCCCGTTTCTGCGGCATTCTCGGTACTGCGTTTTACGTTCCAACTTCTGCATTTCTTCTTGTCTTTCGAGCCCGTCCTCTTTCGTTGCTTCACTTGTTCTCGGCTTCGATGTCGGGCACTTTCCCAGTTTCCAATATAGGAAATGTAGTCGGTCTGCTCCTTTTCTTGGCACCTATATAAGTCGCAGTGTATTTGTTTGCTAAGTTATTATCCTGCCTTCTTCGCTAAAATTTGTGAAGTTGCATTATTATTCTAGGACCAAGTTCAAGAGGATCATAAGGAACCGGTCAACCGAGCAGTTCTCAGGCGTCTCTTACGCGGTAACTCTTCTTAGTTGCAGCCTCTACACTTGGTGAGTTCTACAAGATTCGTAACAATTAGCACAGTATTACTAGGGCACTAATCGGCTTGATTTTGTATCTAATTAACCACACTCGTGGGTATCTCTCTTTACTTATACATGGCTAACTGATTTCGCAGGTATGGACTACCGTTCGTATCGTCGGACAACCTTCTGCTTTTGATCATTAGCGCCATAGGAGTTGTGATTGAGCTCACGTATGTTTTGATCTTCATCACATACGCACCAAAGAAGAAGAGGGCAAAGATCATGGGATTCTCTGGCCTTGCTCTGATTTTTTTCTTAACATTTGCCTTTGTCTCCCTCTTCGCCCTGCACGGCAAGAACCAGAAACTCTTCTGTGGCATCACACTTGACATTTTCTCCACCATTATGTATGCTTCACCTCTATCAGTCATGGTAAGAACTACTATATTGTTTGATTTAAAATAAATTTCACGCTATATTCTATCAGTTTAAGCTATTGGAGTAAACAATTGTGCAATCAGCTTAGTTCTAGAGTGCATCTCACATCTTAGAATATTTCATCATCAAAAGTTCAAATTGTATTAGAATTGCAAACTCGGTTTCATCTGTTCCATCTGGTTCATACAGATGATGGTGATAAGACGGAGAGCGTCCCTTTTTTGTTATCGTTGTTCACCTTCTTATGCGGCATCTTTTGGCTCGCATATGGCCTTCTTGGCCACGATCCCTTTCTCATTGTAAGCAATCATCTTATATCATAATTTAGTGTCTGCGTAGAGTGAATATTCAAACTATATAAGCTAATAACTTGGTTTTTGATAGTTTAGGAAAATCTACGTAATGGTGTTGCAGGTGCCTAATGGATTGGGGACTGGACTAGGGATTGCCCAACTGATCTTGTATGCAATTACCAAAAAGAACCATCGTCATCCAAAGAACGAGATTAGGGATGAATTCGGCGAGATGGATCTTGAAAAGACAGATTAAAATGAAGAAACGGAGTTGCCACGCTCAAGCTTCACCGCTTCTAGCAAAAACTGACCAGCTTTCTTGAATGTATTATCATTCAAAATTAAGTGGTGACGGACTTCAGTGATGAGGTTATCGCCTCAATGAGATTTGACAAAGATTATCTTTCCTTTTCATTCCCTCTTCTATTTTTCGGGTTTTGACTTTCATGCTACAGAGTTCGCCTTCCTTACTCTCCTCAGTACATCAGCTGTGAGACAACTCGAGTGTTGCCTTATTTGTGAAAGGCCTTCACTGGTTCATAAGTCAAGAGATGATCAAGAGATGCAGAAGCCAACACTGATTTTTCTACGCCGTGTCCTCTGAATACCAACAATCAAGAGATGCAGAAGCGCGTAGCTGGTGCGTCAACTACGTCAACCCTACTGAACTAAAAGTTAATTGAACTGAACACAAGCAACGCAAGTTGGCCTATATTCAATTGACATCACCAACTGTGCATAGATTCAATTATACTATAACAAGTTAAACCCAATTGTATCTTGGTCCACTCGTAGGGTTTGACTAAGAGCGAAGTGTGCATTTTCGAGTTGTCCATTTCCATGTGACAACACTGATATAAATATGTGCTTCTTCTAAGCAGGAAGACAAAGGATAATATCCTACTGACCAAATACGAGTTTGACAAAATGACATGGATATGAGTACTAACACGATTGCTGAGATAAATCCATCATAATGATCAATAAAGTTACATGCATTAAAAAGAATATCGAGTCTCTCGAAATGCCATTAGCACAAAATAACCAATTTTTTAAGTGTGCAAATACAAGTGCAAACCACCACACATGGCAGAAGGTCCTCAACAGTCTGCTCCAACTCTGTTGCGTTACTCAAAGTCTGATTGATAAGCTGCAGGGAAGGAATTTCCATCGAAGGTGCAGATTCCTTTGCCTTCTGGAAATGTACAAACCCACTCTTAATCTGTCACTCAGGATGTTCTTGCATTCCAACAGATATTGAAATGTTCAGGATCCACATTGCAGCTTTTTACCTGTATAAATTCTTCAAAACACTATAAATCTACTGTTTACTATCTGCACCAGAATTTTTACAAGCGCGAGGTTTTAGTATTGAGCCTCCCTTGCCAAGTTTGACCCCAGCAGAGTGACAGCAAGGGCCAAATGACACGTAGATATGGCAAGTGTAAGTTTCATATCTGTCAGTGATCCCAAAATAGGATAAACTATCACAATCATTGAAAAGGACATAAAGTAGCAACTCCATAGAAGAGGTTTTATGAGACCCTCCAAAGGTCTGAACTGATGGAGGAGAGAATGTTATCCTACTGAATTAATTAGTCAATTAGAATAGAATTCCAGGAAGAGAAAACTAAAGTCCTCTCATTAATTTTACCTTCTTGATATATTCCGCAAGTTCTTGGTCAGAGGAGCATAGCAACATTTGCCGTGCATCACAAATTGACAAATAGTCATATGCTTTCTTGCTACATCTAGCAATTTCATCTCTGTTGCACAAAGGGAAAGAATAGAGTAAGCACACATAAAAGCATCTTTAAGCATGACAATCTCACTATTTGACTAAAACCTTGAAATCTAGATGGGTCGCACTTCATGCTTCTATTTGTATATTGCGATGGTTGATAGCAATTAGTACAGGCCATGTACTCTTGTATTTTAATTTAGAGGAAGTAGTGAGCTCGCATGTAAGAGGGAAATTGTTGAGATACACATTAGAATTTGGCACTCAAAACAACAAATTAGAGAATATCAGTGTGAAAGAGAAATCATGATCAAAATTTATTATAGTTCACCATCAAACTAGAGCGACGTGATATCCTGAAATTTGACTCATATTTTGAAATATATAAAATGATTATTTCATCCATGCACTTATGGTTATTTTACTATAAATTGATCACTCGCAAGTTAACTAATCTATTGAGTGAGGTCGTAAAGGGGTAAAATGTGAAAGACTAGAGAATTCAATTAGGGATTGACCGCTCGATCATAAGGATCGACAGGGATCAATACTACACTATTATAAGTCAATTAGCAAACGGATATAAATCGATTCAACGGAAGTACGTAGTCAACTCGCGGGTGATTCTGCACGATTACAATACTTGCATCGAACGACGATAAACCGATCTACTAATCTTATATTTATGGTACGTAATTGAACCCTCGCGATTATATGACAACTGAGGGTCATCTATGATTCGAAAATGCACAAAAGTGGATAAAAAATTATCGATCATGGGTCGACCAAGCAAAAACCTCTAAAAGCCGCTCGATAGTTTAGGTCGTACTAAAATTGCATTTGATCTATTTCAACCATGAAATTTAATTCGATTCCAAGTATTGAACTTTCGAGGATTTCAAAACTAATCCTTTGGACATCGATTCATTGCCTGCTAATTTATCGGCAAGTATAAAATTATCGGAAATGGATTAATGGATCAAGAATTAGACATCAGTAAGAGAAGCCGGGCCAAGCGAAGGTCATTGGGCCCCACGCCCATGTGGACTAGACAAGGAGGCCCAAGTGAGCCAAGCCAAGCCCGCCAAGCCCAATTCAAGCAAATGGACCCAAGGGTAAAATTGGAAAATTTGGACAAAAATGTGTGAAATTTCCAAAATACCCTTACACTTATGGACTAAAGGACAAAAGAAATAAAGGAAATGAGGAGATGATTTTAGGGGTTGGATTGTCAATAATGAAAATTTTGAAAAAATATCAAAGAAATCTCTCTCTCTCTCTCTCTCTCTCTCTCTCTCTCTCTCTCTCTCACATTACCTCCCCCAGCCGAACCATCTCCTTCTTCTTCTCATTCTTCATTCCTCCTTCTTCTTCTTTTTTTCTTCCTTATTTTTCTCTCTCGCTCTCACTCACGTTACCTCCCCCAGCCGAACCATCTCCTTCTTCTTCTCATTCTTCATTCCTCCTTCTTCTTCTTCTTCTTCTTTTCTTCCTTATTTTTCTCTCTCGCTCTCACTCACGTTACCTCCCCCAGCCAAACCATCTCCTTCTTCTTCTCATTCTTCATTTCTTCTTCTTCTTCTTCTTCTTCTTCTTCTTCTTATTCTTCTTCTTCTTCTTTTCTTCCTTATTTTTCTCTCTCGCTCTCACTCACGTTACCTCCCCCAACCGAACCATCTCCTTCTTCTTCTCATTCTTCATTCCTTCTTCTTCTACTTCTTCTTCTTCTTTTCTTCCTTATTTTCTTCTATTTGGCCACCCCTCACACTACCGTTCATCACCACCACTCGCTCCGCCATCCACCACGCTGTCGCTACTCCTCGCATGACCACCGCGAGCCACCATCCTTGCCGCTACACGCTCACCACCGCAAGCCACCACCACCATCTCCACTAAGCACCACCACCTCAAGCAAGCCCAAGCCGTGAGCTTGAGTCGGCACCACCGTGCCATTCGTGTCTCGGTTCAAACCATGAAACCCGAGTCCTCGTTGCCGTTGTGTTGTTGTCGCCATGAGCTCATCAATGTCGAAAACCGTGAGTTAACTCCTAATTCTTGATTAGGAAGTTAATTGCGTGTAGGAGTAGGTTAATTTAAGGATAATGGCAGTTAGCGTTAATTAATTATAGTTTAGCCTTAATTGTGATTAAGAATGGTTTAGATCAAACTTAAGCACTATTAGTTTAAGTAATTACAGTTAGATTGATTAATGATGGTTAGTCTTAATTAATTGTATTTATGTTAATTAAGCATGGTTAGTTTAATTAATCGTGATTAGCTTAATTAATTGTAATTATTTTAATTAATCACAGTTAGTCTTAGTTAATTGCATTTATACTAAGTAATGACTATTAGTCTTAATTAAAATCGGTTAGTGTAATTAATCACTATTAGCTTAATTAATCACGTTTAGTGCTAATTAATCGCAACTAGTGGAAATTAATGATGGATTAGCCATTAAGTAGAATTTTATGCTTGATTTATTGGGTGAGATTATGCATAATTATGACCGTCTGAGCTTGTAATGCCAATTCAAATCATGAGTTTAAATACTATTTTCAAATAAGATTTATTTTTAAAAAAATGGCAAACTTTGAGGTGTCGTGTTTGGATGTCATGTTTTATGTGTTAAATGGAGCAATGTAGTTTTAAAATAAAAACATGCAAATTTGGTGGATTGATTTTAAGTACATGACCACGTGCGATTATTTTACCGGAATTTTAAATGTAATTTCGAGGTTTGTTATTTAAGCATGAACTCTTTTATATCAGACTAATTGACGGCAAATAAAATTGACTTGAGTGTTAGCATGCTTGTATAGTCACTTAATTGAACTTGTCACCCAACGGGAATTTGGGGATGATGCTTGATGTTTATCGGATGCCTGGTAAGAGTCCGGATGTCGAGTCACGGTTAAAGCCAAACCGATGTTTCTTTATGGAATGTCGTCTAGACGGGGGTTCTAGACGATGCCGTGCCTGATAGGGTGGGACGATACCCAGTCATGCCAAAAAACTGTCAACTCGTGGCCGTGGCCTGAGGGCTCGTAACAATCGGAACAATGTGAACGATTGTGATGCATTACGCTTGATTATCGGGTAAAACTGTGAGGCACAATATTAGACGAGCCAAAAAGGACTTTTTCTTTATTATCGAGACCCATGTAGATGCTTGGTGGATGAGAGTTATATGTTCTGATTATTGATCATGCTTGTTGCATTGGTGTTGGCATATGTGATGTACTAATATTCAAGGGTGTATGTGCTGTTGAATGTTTAGGCTACCTCCGACATGAATTTGCATTCTAATCGAGACTTAAGCTGTTAACTTGCTGAGATTTATATCTCATCCCGTTGTTGTTTATTATTTTTTGGGCCCATAGTATGGGAATTGTTGTGTTCAGTTCAGGGTCTGTGGAGACGAGAAGTTGGCCTCGCGTTAGAGAATTTTAAGTTAACCTTAGACCCCTGTTGGTTTTTGTGGTGGTTTGTAAATACGCAACTTCCTAGGTTAACAAACATATAAAACAAAGTAGTATTTTGGAAAAGTCACTGTTGTACTGCTTTACTATCCCTATTCTTTGCTAGTTGACTAGGTGTTTATTTAAAAGGATAAGTGCTGCAGAAGTCCTAAAACTTGTCATGAAAATGCAATTGGGTCCTAAAACTTGCAAAAAGTGCAATTAAGTCCTAAAACTTGTCAAAATGTTTCAATTGAGTCCTAAAATCGACGCCGTCAAATTTCCTAATGGAAAAAGCTGACGTGGCACGGACGTGGCTTTTTTTAATCGTTTCTCTCTCCTACGTGGCGAATAGTTAAAAAAAAATTCCGTTAGAAAATTTGACGGCGTCGAGTTTAGGACTCGATTGAAATATTTTGACAAGTTTTATGACTTAATTGCATTTTTTTTGCAAGTTTTAAGACTCAATTGCATTTTTGTGACAAGTTTTAAGACTTTTGCAGCACTTGTCCCTTATATAAATTGATTCTGCATGCGTTTAATTGAAAGAGAAAAAGAATGGGTTGGTAATACGTCTTGGGACGTCACAAATTAATCAACCGTTGAGGGATGTTCGCGTGCTCGAGATTCGGCGCGTGATAGGCTACTTCTAACAGAGAATTACGTTGTAATTAGCATATCTCACCTCTCTGTTATGATCATCAATTACAATAAAAAGAGATTATATATAGGCAGCAATAGTTATTCACCGGCTCAATTTCAAACTATCAATAAAAAAATGGCCCAAACTATAAGAGCTCTCTAGCAGTCGAGGCACTACCCTTATTCCCCATTGGGGCAGACCCCGGCCCCTGTTCGCTCACCGAAGAGCGGGACTCCCATGTTTTATTATCGATGAGAAGTATGAACTACGTCTCAACAATGCATGTATATGCTACATTAGAGAACTTCCATATCGGCAAATTAGTGTGATGTAAATGAGTAAATATATTCTAATTGACTCATTAACTCATTAGTTTAAGTTTTTATATGAAGAAAGTCTAATAGGATATATTCAGGGGCTTGAATTTGGACTCCCGTAGATAATCTCCCCAGCGAAGGTAAGGGATTCTGCTTCGTGCTTCAAACAGCTCCTCAACTAATACTCGCTGCAAAGAAGCTCCATAGCTAAGGTAGAGCTTCCCCTTGGCCTCCACGGCCGTGGAGCCTCCATTGCCGCGGAGATTTCTTCTGTTGTAGTTAAATAGCACACGTTATTTAGTCAACCGACATTTCTTTTCATGCCTTTGTTTCTAGAGTCACCTTTGAGGAATAAATTTTGGATTGGTGGTGGTGGTGAGAATCAACACGTTGGTCAACCCAAATTTGTCGAATCCTACGTTAAAGTTAGTGGCTCCATTATTCAGAGAAAAAGATTTGTTTGTAAAATCCATGCTCCCTATCTTATCATCGCATAAATGTCTCTTTGATTTATATCCAACTAATATCATAAGGAAAACGTCGAAAGAATGTCAATTTAATCATGAAATAAAATTGTGAACTCGATGCGCTCTCCACTGTATCATCAAAAGAGACAAGGATCCTTTCCATTCGATGATGGATATTGTGAATTCTTAGTCACTCTTAGAAACTGGGGGTGAGGTGTCATCGATTCAAAATGTTCAAATTAATTCAACCACTTAATGACCATTCAAACTCCATCAAGAAAAAGAAGTTGCACTACGATTATTTGCTTCAACAGTAACCCCACTCCCCATTAGTGGAGTATAAATATTACCAAAACAAATATAGATGCAACGTTCCACTAAGAATGTGTGATCGATGTCACCTTCTAATCTAACTTTAAACAATTATGGCTAACTTTTCAATTACTGAAACATCCGCTTCGGACAGGAACTCCTGCTTCACCTCTTCCATTAAATATTCTAAGCTCCAATTCAAGTTTATAAGAATCCATTTTGGAAGAGAGGAGAAGTTCCACTAATCTTTGTCTGCTCTCGTCATATTAGAGTTGGGTTTTTCTATATATGAACGAACCAGAGCTATTGACATTGCCAAATTAGAAAGGCCTTCAACTTCAAAGCAGATTTGCTGTTGTCACTTCGCCTTGTTTACTTTCTTGTCACTTGCTTTTGACCTGGGGAAAGCCATGGACATTCTGCGTTTCACGTGCGGCATTCTCGGTACCGCGTTTCACATTCCAATTTCTGCATTTCTTCTTGTCTTTCGATTCCGTCCTCTTTCGTCACTTCACTTGTTCTCAGCTTTAATGTCGCACGCTTTCCCTGTTTCCAATATAGGAAATGCAGTCGGTCTGTTCCTTTTCCTGGCGCCTATGTAAGTCACAGTATATCTGTTTGCTAAGTTATCATCCCGTATTCTTCACTAAAACTTGTGAAGTTGCATAATTATTCTAGGACCACGTTCAAGAGGATCGTAAGGAGGCGGTCAACGGAGCAGTTCTCAGGCATCCCTTACATAGTAACTCTTCTTAGTTGCAGCCTCTCCACTTGGTGAGTTCTATAAGATTGGTAAAAATTAGCACAATGTTACTAAGGCACTAACCGGCTTGATTTTCTATCTAATTATCTAAACTCGTGGGAATCTCTCTATACTTCGAAATGGCTAAATGATTTCACAGGTATGGACTACCATTCGTATCGCCAGACAACCTTCTGTTATTGATCATTAGTGGCATAGGAGTTGTGATTGAGCTCACGTATGTTTGGATCTTCATCACATACGCACCAAAGAAGGAGAGTCAAAAGATCATGGGACTCTCTGGTCTTGCTCTGATTCTTGTCTTAACATTTGCCTTTGTCTCCCTCTTCGCCCTGCATGGCAAGACCCGGAAACTCTTCTGTGGCATCATGCTCGACATTTTCTCTACCCTTACGTATGCTTCACCTCTATCAGTCATGGTAAGAACTACTGTATTGTTAGATATAAAATATATTTCACACTATATTCTGACAGTTTAAGCTTTTGGAGTAAAGGATTATGCACTAAATTTAGATCTAGAATGCATCTTACATCTTAGAACATGTCATCATCAAAAGGATATGTGGGCTAGTATCAAAAGTTCAAAGTGTACTTGAATTATACAATTGGTTTCATCTGTTCCAGTTGGTTCATACAGATGTTGGTGATTAAGACGAAGAGCGTGGAGTTCATGCCTTTTTTGTTATCGTTGTCCTCCTTCTTATGCGGCATCTTTTGGCTCGCATATGGCCTTCTTAGTCAGGACCCCGTTCTCATCGTAAGCATTCACCTTATATCATAATTGAGTGAATGTGTAAAGTGAGTATTCGAACTATGTTAGGTAATGACTTGGTTTATTTGAACTCGATAGTTATAAGAAAATCTTCGTAATGGCGTTGCAGGTGCCCAATGGACTGGGGACTGGACTTGGGATTGCCCAACTGATCTTGTATGCAATGTATGGCAAGAACCAGAGTCATACAAAAAACGAGGTTAGGGATGAATTCGGGGAGATGGATCTTGAAAAGACAGGTCAAAATGAAGAAACGGAGTTGCCACGCTCAAGCTTCACCGCTTCTAGCAAAAACTGACCAGCTTTCTTGAATGTATTATCATTCAAAATTAAGTGGTGACGGACTTCAGTGATGAGGTTATCGCCTCAATGAGATTTGACAAAGATCATCTTTCCTTTTCATTCCCTCTTCTATTTTTCGGGTTTTGACTTTTATCCTACAGAGTTCGCCTTCCTTACTCTCCTCAGTACATCAGCTGTGAGAAAACTCAAGTGTTGCCTTATTTGTGAAAGGCCTTCACTGGTTCATAAGTCATGTTCACCTCAAAATGGTCACTACATTATATGTTTATTCAAATGCACCTTTTCAAAATTGGCACATGTGGGAGGTCGTTACACTCTCTCCCTCCTTAAACCCTCAACCCCCACTACCATCATTGATAATTAACTCACAATCCACACCCCCCTTCTCTCAACGATGGTGACGAGTTCCTACTAAAATGGTCACTATCATTGTTTTAAAAAGCTCTCAGATCAAAGAAGGTGCTTTGTGTAATAGTTAATATATCATAGTTAGTTCTAACTCATTGGTCAAGTTTTTGAGTGAATGTGAGTCTAACTGGATATGTTCATGAGCTTGAACTTAGGCTTCCCTTTGGTGATCTCTCCATGTGAAAGATATCAAGTTTCTACCACATGCTACCAAATAAATGATACTAGAATCGATGGTAATTTGGTAGGACTCTAGTCTTTTTTGTGTATGGTAAATATCTCAAGTAAGTAATCTCAGGACCAACGTGGCTTCCAAGCAATTTTGATGGTTTGGTCCAGTGAAAGAAACTTGGTGGGCATGTGGTGTAGTAACTCGGTCTCAATGGCAATCTTCATTTTCGAACTAGAGAAACAGATCGGGGATGAAGGTGAACATCAGGGATTCAAATTGAGAATGGAAAATGATACCTTAATTAAGAGGAAGTAGAGCTCGCATGTAAAGGAAATTGTTGAGATGCACATTAGAACTTGGCACTCAAACACAACAAAATAAAAAGTAAAAAAGTGAAAGAGAAATCGAGATACAATGTTTATCATAGTTCATTTTTAAACTAGGGATACATCCAGCAGATGATTTCGCTACAATTAGCACATCTTACCTCTCTATTACAATCCTTAATTACCCAAAAAAAAAAGATTATATATAAGTAGCAATAGTTATTCATGGGCCCAAATTCAGGATAATCAATCAAATACGGGCTTCAATTATAAGAGCCCTCTAGTGGCCGAGGGAGCTACCCCTAATTCCCCACCGAGGTGGCCCCGGACCCTTGCCCACTCATTAGAGAGCGGAACTCCCATGTTTTCTTATCAATGGGAAGTATGAATTACATCTCAACAATGCAAGTATTTATTACATTAGAAATCCTCCATATTAGCGAATTGATGTGATGTGAATTAGTAAATATATTCTAATTAGCTCATAACTCATTACCTAAAGTTTTTTGATAAAGTAAGTATAACCAGATATGTTTATGGGCTTGGATTTGGAACTCCGAGATAATCTCCCCAGTGAAGGTAAGGGACTTCTGCTTCGTTTTCCAAATAGCTCCTCGACTAATACTCGCTGCAGAGAAGCTCACTATCTAAGGTAGAGCTCCCCTTGGCCTCCATGGCCATGGAGCCTTCATTGCCACTGAGATTTCTTCGGTTTTAGTAACTTAAACAGCACACTACTTAATCAACCGACGTTTCTTTTCATGCTTTTGTTTCTGGAGTCACCTTTAGGGAATAAATTTTGGTGGTGGTGGTGGTGAGAATCAAAACGTTGGGCAACCCAAATTTGTCGAATCCTACGTTAAAGTTAGTGGCTCTCTTATTCAGAGAAAAAGATTTGTGTGTGGAATCCATGCTTCCTATATTATCATCGCATAAAAGTTTCTTCAATTTAGATCCAGCTCAGACCACAAAGAAAACGTTGAATGAATGTCAATATAATCATGAAATAAAATTGTGCATTCTACATGCTCTCCACTTGATTGATGGTACAATATCCGCCATATTATCAAAAGGGACAAGGATCCTTTCCGTTTGACGAAGGATCCCGTGTATTCTTAGTCACTCTCAGAAACTCAGAGTGAGATATCATCAATTCAAAATGTTCTAATTAATTCAAACACTTAAACACTATTCAAACTCCATCGAGAAAAAGATGTTGCGCTAAGATTATTTGCTTCAAAAGTAATCCAACTCCCCATTGGTAGATTATAAAAATGACCAAAACAAATATATATGGAACGTTCCACTAAGCAAGTATGATGAATGTCACCTTCTAATCTAACTTCTAGCAATTATGGCTAACTTTTCAATTGCTGAAACATCTGCTTCGGACAGGAACTCTTGCTTCACCTCTTCATTAAATATTCTAAGCTCCAATTCGAGTTCACCAGAATCTATTTTGGAAAAGAAGAGAAAGTTCCACTAATCTTTGTCTGCTCTCGTCATTTTAGAGTTTGCTCTCTCTATATATAAACGAACCAGAGCAAATCTGGTGTATTCAATTCATTATTGACATTGTCAAATTAGTAAGGCCTTCAACTTCAGAGCAGATTTGCTGTTGCCACTTCGCCTTATTTACTTTCTTCTAACTTGTTTTTGACCTGGGAAAAGCCATGGACATTCTCCGTTTCTTGTGCGGCATTCTTGGTATTGCGTTTTACATTCCAACTTCTGCATTTCTTCTTGTCATTCGGGCCCTGTCCTCTTTCATTGCTTCACTTGTTCTCGGCTTTAATGTCGTGTGCTTTCCCTGTTTCCAATATAGGTAATGTAGTCGGTCTGCTCCTGTTCTTGGCACCTATGTAAGTTACATTGTATCTGTTTGCTAAGTTATCATCCTGTCTTCTTCGGTAAAACTTGTGGAGTTGCATTACTATTCTAGGACCACGTTCAAGAGGATCATAAGGAACCAGTCAACCGAGCAGTTCTCAGGCGTCCCTTACGTGGTAACTCTACTTAGCTGCAGCCTCTACACTTGGTAAGTTCTACAAGATTAGTAACAATTATCACAATGTTACCAAGGCATTAATTGGCTTGATTTTCTATCTAATAAACCAAACTCGTGTGTATCTCTCTATACTTATAGATGGCCAAATGATTTCGCAGGTATGGACTACCGTTCGTGTCACCGGACAACCTTCTGCTTTTGATCATTAGCGTCATAGGTGTTGTGATTGAGCTCACGTATGTTTGGATCTTCATCACATACGCACCAAAGAAGGAGAGGACGAAGATCATGGTACTCTTTGGTCTTGCTCTGATTCTTATTTTAACATTTGCCCTTGTCTCCCTCTTCGCCCTGCACAGCAAGACCCGGAAACTCTTCTGCGGCATCACGCTTGACATTTTCTCTATTATTACGTATGCTTCACCTCTATCAGTCATTGAAAGAACTACTATATTCTTAGATAAAAATTATATTTCGCCCTATATTTTGACAGTTCAAACTTTTGGAGTAAACGATTACTCACTCAATTTAGATCTAGAATGCATCTTACATCTTAAACATATCGTCATCAAAAGGACATGTTGGCAAGAATCAGAAGTTCAAAGTGTGTTTGAATTACATACTCGGTTTCATCTGTTCCATTTGGTTCACACAGATGTTGGTGATCAAGACGAAGAGTGCAGAATTCATGCCTTTTTTGTTATCGCTGCTCTCGTTCTTATGCGGCATCTTTTGGCTCGCATATGGCCTTCTTAGTGGTGACCCCTTTCTCATCGTAAGCAATCATCTTATATCATAATCGAGTGTCTGGGTAGAGTGAATATTTAAAGTATGTTAGCTAGACAACTTGGTTTATTTGAACTTGATAGTTCAGGAAGATATACGTAATGGTGTTGCAGGTGCCTAATGGATTGGGGACTGGACTTGGGATTGCCCAATTGATCTTGTATGCTAAGTACCGCAAGAACCAGAGTCATACAAAAAACGAGGTCAGGGATGAATTCGGGGAGATGGATCTTGAAAAGACAGATCAAAATGAAGAAACCGAGTTGCCCCACTGAAGCTTCGCCGCTTCTAGCAAAAAATTGACCAGCTTTCTTGAATGTATTATCGTTCAAAAATTAAGTGGCTACGGACTTACATGATGAGGTTATCACCTTCCTTTCTGTACTGTGATAGATGCCACCTTCAGTACTACATCAGCTGTGAGACAACTCAAGTATGGCAATATTTGTGAAAGGCCTTTATTGATTCATAAGTCAGCGTTCACCTCAAAATGGTCACGCTTTACATGGTTATTCAAAATGCTCCTTTTCGAAATTGGCACGCGTGGGATCAGGTCGTTACACTCTGTCACGCCCCGATTCTCGAGCACGTGCCCATTGCTCGGTGGTCGATAAAATTTGCGACGTCCCAGGACGCATCGCCGACCCATTCATTTTAATGCACCTGCGGAAGCAAATTACTAAACCCCTAACCACAACAAACGTGGGATAGAAAAGCATGACACAAATTTCAAATCAACACATTATTAAAAACCACAATCTGGTTTACAAACAGAGGCCAACTCTAGGGTCTAAGTACGGGAGATCTATCTCCAAAAAGAACTTCTGAGCCATCCATGCTCCTGACCCTTCCGCCTCAAGCTCCAGGTTCTTCACCCTAGGGTAAAAATGTTATCCCACAACGGAGTGAGACGACGTCTCAACAAGTTTACCCCCTAAGTCCCGACTAGGAAGAAAATACGCCCCAAGGGCTGCCTAATCACAAACATGAGTCAGAGGACTTACCTTTGCCTCGGTTCTTTCCTGCAAGTCGATATAATTTATAAATTCAACGAATCACTTCAGCACATCAAGGCATCAAATCAGATCAAGTCATCGATCAATCGACTCAGTCGATTCCATGTCATCAAAACCATCTCTCGGTCAACTCATTCACTACTATCTATAAAGTCCGATCACATCGAGGACTGCTCATCCTAAGCTGAATATAGATAGAAATGCTCACCAAAAGCTTATAACAACATATACTGCTCACCCTAAGCTGATATATTAAAGCCATCAGGCTAATATAGTATACGGCTAATGCTCACCAAAACTATGCGGTACTTAATTGCTCGTCGAAGCTGTGCGATACTTAATTGCTCGTTGAAGCTGTGAGATACTTAATTGCTCACCGAAGCTGTGCGATACTTAGGGTATACTGCTCACTCTAAGTTGATATATTATACCCTCAGGCAGATATAGTATACCATTCTACCCAACCAACCATTTCACAACTTTTACCATACCCGATAAAAATAATCGTGTGTAGGTACATGGTCGGCCTCTGCTAAAAATATAATATCTTTACTTTATATGTCACACCCCGATCCTCAAGCATGCACCCATCCCTAATCTTGGTCAATTATTAGCGACGTCCCAAGATGCATCGCCGACCCTTTCATTTTAATACGCATGCAGAAGCAGATGAAAAAATATCCCCAGACACTAAAACAATGAGATAGAAAAGTAGGGCTATATTTTTCACAACTGAAAAATCACAACCACACTTTTATACAAGCAAACCTCATAGTATATATTACAATACTATTAACAAGTCAGATATATCACATATCATATCACAACTTAGAGTTTACAAAATAGGGCGAGATCTCAGTCCTTATCCGGGTCATACTCCGGATCATCCTCAGGATCCTCCTCGGACTCCTCCTCCTCGGGTTCCTCCTATAGGTTCTCTTCTAGGTACACCTCTTCTTGTTCAACCTCTCATCCTTCCATGCTCCAGCTGGAGTCCATTGCTGATTGCTTAGGAGAGTCGGGGTCACTCTCGAGCTTAGGGTCTTTGGCATCGGTCACCGCTCCGTCCTTGGGATCCGTAGTCCCTTCTCCGAATGCTTCCTCTAAAACAAACAGAGGTACATCACCCTCTGGTACTAGACCCTCTCTTCGTCCATCATGGTAATGACGATACCATGATCGACACTCGTGGGGCCTCAAGTCATCTCTACCAACATCAACCCAGACGGTCAACTTAACTAGAACGTACTCTAGTCCTTCCAAGTGTGTATTGGAAAGTGAGTTTCTATCTCGGTGACTTCTTCGAGTATACCAAAATGTATGGGAGGACGAGGAGGTGAAGGTGTTGCCATCTAGAGACTTGAAATGTTGTCCCATAACTGGGATGAGACTACGTCTCAGCAAATTCTATCCCCTAAAACCCGATTAGGAAGCCAATACACTCTAGAGGCTACCTAAGCACAACACGAGTCAGAGGACTTATCTTGGCCTTAATTCCTTCCTGCAAGTCAGTATATATCAGATATATAGGAATCACATCAATTCACCGCATCAGATCAAATCATTAATCAATCAACCTAGTCGATTACATGTCAAGCAGACCATTTCCCGGTCATCTCAATTAACACTATCTATAAGTTTGATCATACCCAGGATTGCTTATTATAAGTCGATAATAGATAGTATAGCTCGCCAGAAGCCGCCTTAAATACTGAGATAATATACTATATATATATGCTCACCAAGACCTACCTCAATTTCTGATATAGTATATTATATATGCTCACCAGAAACTGCTAGACATACTTTCATAGTATGCTGAGAATTATATATGCTCACCAAAAGCTACCAGATCCATTGATTCGCTATTCTATATATGCTCACCAGAAGCTACCAGCCATACTTTCATAGTATGCTGATAAATGTATATATGCTCGCCAAAAGCTACCAACCATACTTTCATAGTATGCTAATAAATGTATATATGCTCGCCGGAAGATGCCAAACATATTTTCATAGTATGCTGATAAATGTATATATGCTCGCCAAAAGCTGCCAGCCATATTTTCATAGTATGCTGATAAATGTATATATGCTTGCCAGAAATTGCCAGCCATACTTTCATAGTATGCTGATAATTGATCATTTAATTAATTCACCATTTTTATCCTTCCTGATAAAAATACCCGTGCGTGGGTACACGGTCGGCCTTAGTCAAAATATAATTTTTTTTTTTCACTTTTGAATCTCCCACTATTTTCAGCAGTCCCAAAATAGATTTTTGGCGCTATAAACCGACGCCCAATAATTTTCTACTTAATTACCAAATTTAATCAAATTTCTGAAATAAATACCCACAACCATTAAATTCACTCAATTTGCACAATCAAGCACTCAATTAAATAAATAGAGAGTACCACTAAAATCAGCATGAAATTCCGATCCTCGGCTATCCCAGCCTAATTTCCGGAAAATAATTAATTAATTAAATAATTACAAAAATTATTAAATAAATGCAATATATCCAATTTAAGCCCGTAATGCCTAATTAGAAGCCGAGACAAGCCTGGAAAATTACCGAGACTCGTTCAATAAATACCATGACCTATTTTCTTGCTAACTATACTATTCATTTGCCTAACATGCATTGATAAATCTCTAATTTAATTACTCTAATCTAATCTATCCACCTATTTGCACTTAATTAAATATAATCAACCCATGAGCATCATTATCATACTAATAAGGGTTAGTGAGCAAAACTCACTTGATTAACGAACGGGTCGGATCAAACCGACGGGAATGTCGCGGGGGACGTTTCTTCTCAAAGTGGGCCTAGGCTTCAAGGCTTGAAACCACCTCAAAACGAGCCTGACACCTTGCTGGAAACCCATTGTTTTCCCCCTCTGATTTGAGCTGCAAACAAGAGAAATGAAGCTGGTTTGGTGCGGGAATGGTGACAGTGGACCGGTGGATGACTTGGCGAGGTAATCGGCGACCGAACGGGGGTCGATGGCGGCCAAATGGCCTTCGGCTTGGCTCGAGCAGTAGTTGAGATGGCATAACAAGTTGCTGGAAGGAGCGGGGGAGGTGAAGACACGCGAGCAACGACGGCCGCGCACGGAGAGGGCGAACGGCAGAGGCGAGCGACAATCCGGCGATAGTGGCTTCGTGCAGCGTGGACAGCAGCTTCTCCTTGGCTACTAGTGTATGAAAATGAAGGGGATGGAGGGGGAATGGTGGCCGGCTGGCTTGGAGAAAAAGAGAGAGCAAGAGGTGAGCCACCATGGTCATTTTTTTCCACATTTTTGTCTCATTGACCCATCCTAGGCCAAGTGTGGTTCCTTGGCTGTCCTTAGGCCACCAAGGCCTCCATCTAGAAGCTTATGGTGGTCTAAATGTTGAGGGTGGTGGGGGCATACGAATTCCTTAGATTTCTCCTTCAATTGGTCACTTACCGGTCTTCAAATCAACTTAATTCGGCCTCGATAAATTCAATTGACCCTCCATCGATCAAATCGATATTTTTCCCCACCCATATATCCATCATGCTTCCCAAATTTGCGATTAGAAACAATCCCGGCCTTTTTCTAAACAAAAACGTTCCTATGCCGTGGTTAATTTTTTTCCGAGACTTTTTTTCCCAAAAAGTCTCAGGTTGCAGAAAAATCTTCCGAGACTCTGTCGACGCTCCAACAATTTATTGTGACATGACAGAATCTTCAATTTTTGAAATCGGACCTAAATTTGCGGTTAATTTCACTCGGGCGCGTTTTTAACGTGACCTAAGCTACCGGGTAGTTTTTAGAGATTTTTAGTGCAAATGACTCATGGTCGATTTTCTTCGAGCCACAATGAACCCACTCGACACGTTGGCGACTCTCGATTATCGTTAAAATCTCGAAGATTCAAATATAGACACAGGGTACCAAAACGACAGAAGAATCAGTCTAGGGCCGGTTGACGAGAACTTTTCAATTTAGTTGTGTCACCCACGATTAGCTACACATTTCAGTCGAACAGACCTATCTCTAATCTCAAATCGATTTTTAACTATGCCGTAATGGCCTCTAAAGATGAGCACGGTCGAGAAGTCGATTCCTGGTCGAATTCTCAAATCTATTGCATTAAAATTCCTTAATGACTTCCCCAGATAGTCTAGTTATTTCATGAGTGGTCATCTTAGAGAAAAGTATTATAGGCGCGTCAATGAAACGCCCAACTTATCCAATCGAAATCAGAACCTGAAATTTAGGATATCACAACTCTTCCCCTCTTATAAAAATTTCGTCCTCGAAATTTAAACCTTTACCAATCCTTAAACAAAAAGGTGAGGGTATTGTCATCTCATTGAGTCTCACTTTCCCCAGTTGCTTCTTCAGTCCCGTGATGTTGTCAAACCACTTTAACCAAGGGGACTATCTTGGTACGTTGAATCTGATCTTTCTGATCTACAATCTGAATTAGGCTTTCTACGTACGACACTTTGTCGTTCACGTCTAATTCTTCAAGATTTAACACATGGGTCAAGTCAAGCTCATCCGTCCTCAACCTCGACACGTGAAAGACGTCATGCACTTGCGCCTATCTCGGCAACAATGTAAGATAATACGTTAGGATCCCGATTCTTTCCAGAATCCTAAAGGGACCTACATACCTCGGTTTCAATTTTTTCCCTCCTTGCCAAAGCGCAAGGTATCCCTCATTGGTGATACCTTCAGAAAGATGCAATCACCAATTTGGAACTTTAAGGGCCTTCATGCTCAACAATTCAACTTTTCTAGCGGCTCTGAACGGTCTTTATTCCGTTACTGATTTTGGCAACTGTAATCACTGACTACCGCACCGACTTTGGGCCTATGATCTTTCTTTCCCTGACTTCATCTCAACAATTGAAGTTCTGCACACTCTGCTATACACAGCTTCAAAAGGAACCATTTAACTGTTCCGCTGAAACTAGAAATCCACAAATCTAGATCTAACATAAAATTCATCCTTGTCACTTCATGCAAATCAACTACATGACACACATACACTTCTGTATGCCCATTCAAATCGAGATTCTTCCACACTACGATGGAGCAAGTCAACTTCGTCCATCAATCGACCACTACCCAAACGGGATCACTACCTCTCTAACTCCTTGTGAGATTGTCACAACGTTCCGTTGTGATATACTTCCATTCCCACTCAGGACTCTCGAGTGATTGTAGAAGTCCTCCCGGTTTGCATTACTGAACTTTCACTTACTAGCACATCTGACACTTACAACCTGTTCGGCGATATCTATCTTTATATTGGTCTACCAATTGAGTTGACACCAATTTTGACCTACTTATACCGTCTGGTCGAATACTGCGATTGCTATAGTGAATTCTTGACAATGTCTCTTCCTTAAGTGCTACATTGTCAAGTACACCAACTCACTCTCGGAACTTGAGTGTTCCATCCTCAGAAGTCTGAAGGTTAGTCCCTCTCTCATTAGTATCCTCTTGCAAGATTTTTTTGAACATCCCGATCTGTCAACTGAAGCGTCTGCTTCTAACTTGAATATCTGGTTCAATTTTGAGGGCGGCCATAAAATTCAAAAGGTGGCCTACCTCAAATTTGAAAACCGAACTTCGAACCCTTTTTAAGTAAGGTCTATACTTTAACCAGCCTATGCATAATTGAAGACTCTCAACTCAACGCCTTAGTGACTCGTTTCGTTCTTCTAGGGTGATACCAGATATCTCCATCCTAGTCCTTCAAAAGTTCTAATTCACAGCGTTATCTCGTTTTCAATTACTTTTGAGAGAATAAACACTTGAGACTTTCTTGGTCCGTGAAGATCCAGGACCTTTCTCCACACAACTAACATCTCCAAATCTTCAGTGCGAAAATTTATGCTATGAGTCCCAAGTCATGCGTCGGGTAACTCAGCTCGCGAAATCTCAACTGACGGGACGCATATGCAACAATCCTACCATGTTGCATCAACACGCGACCCAATCCTATAAACGACAAATCACTATAGACTTCGCATCTTCCATAACCATAGGGAATGGTCAGCACAAGTGCGGTAGCCAGCTTCTACTTGAGCTCTTGAAAACTACACTCGCACTTGTCTGTCCACACAAACTCTTCTCCTTTCTTCAGAAGTCTAGTCAATAGCGACACAGAGTCTAAAAATCCTTCTACGAACCTTCTATAGTAATCTGTCCAACCCAAACGGCTTCTGATCTCTGTCACTGTTGTCGGTCTTGGTCCACTGATAACTGCTTCGATCTTGGTTAGGTCCATGGAATTTCCTCGCCTGAAATCACGTGACCGGGAACGCAACACGAGTCATCCAAAACTCGCACTTGCTAATTTTAGCATCCCATCCATGAGTCCTTAGGGTCTGAAGTACCATCCTCATACGACTCTCATGCTCCCCAGCACTTCTCGAATACATTAGAATATCATTGATGAACATAATCATAAACTGATCTAGGTATTCCTCAAATACTTGGTTCATCAAATCCATGAAAGCAGCTAGAGCATTCGTCAGTCTGAACGGCATCACAGTAATTTCCTAATGGTTGTCTCGAGAACAAAATGCTAACTTCAGTATGTCCTTCCTTCTGATCCTCAGCTGATGATGCCCTGTTCCCAAGTCGACCTTTGGAAATATCAACACTCCTTGCAACTGGTCACACAATTCGTTGATCTTCAGCCATGTACACTTGTTCTTGATTGTCACTTGATTAAGTTGACGATAGTCAATGCATAATTACAACGAACCATCTTTCTTCACCAATGAAACTGTGAAGTGATGCACTAGTGTATACAAATCCCTTAACTAGTAATTCTCGCATCCGTACCATTAATTCCTTTAACTCAGACAATGACAATTGGTAAGAAGCCTTAGAGAGTGATTCTATCCCTAGTGCTAGCTCGATCGCAAATTCTATCTCTTTCTCTGACGATGGCCTAACAATTCTTGTGACAACACATCTAAGAATTCTTAGACTAGTGAGATGTTCTCAATCTTCAGTTTTTCAATTTGTCTTATTTATGACAACAGCCAAGTATCCTTGGCAACCTCTGTCTATCAAACGGGTTGCCTTCAACCAACGAAATTTAATGAAATCAAAGATTCTTTTCAACTTCCAATAAACTCAACACTTCCACATGTTAACGGATTAGACTGGATTATTTCACGTCAATAATCCACCACTACGAAAGGCTCCTTGAGTCAACTCTGTTCATCTGTGACGTCAAAGTTATATCTCAGCAACTAGTCGAGTACAACTATAGCTAGAGATTCCCTTTTCTTCCGCTTTATTTCTACAAACTGGAGTTTCTCCTAATTTAACCAAAACTCTGCTGTGCTACTTTGATAAATTCTCCCCAAGAACATTCTTCCTCTGATTGGTACAAGGTCAGTTCTATTCCCGTCCCTTTCATCATCCTAGTAGCGTCCTACCTGCGATAGCGGTATCTGTGCTCCCTTGGACTTTCACTAACCGTCCTTCACCCGATGGCCATGCTGGTCACAATCACATTGCGTTCTAGCCATACCCAGACACCGGATTTATTCATGCTTCCTTCCACAATTTTGGCACCCATCTGGAGAGTCCTATATCTCTAATCAGGTGACAACATGCACTCTTTCTTGTACTAGAGGCTTCTTCCAAAAACTTCACGGTGCGTTCTATGGTGCACTCCCTCTGATCTGTCCCATTGACCTTCGGGGACCTTTTTCTTACCAAGTAACCCTGTTGATCACACTCAAAACAAGCACCCATCTTAACAGGACACGGGGTTGATCCATGTCGGCTTCCATCAGCACGACACACTCCATTTTAATTTATTGCCAACCTGTCCATCCCACATTTCCAGTTAGGCGAAATAGGACACTTTTCTCCAATCATAGGCTCCTTCCCAAACTAGTTTCTATCTCTATTGGATATGTACCTTAACTCGGATGCAACGGCTCACTCCCAGATCATATCTCCACACTGGACCTCAGCAGGTGTGGCAACAACGGTGGTTGCGGCACTGACGGCGGTAGTGACAGTGGCAATAGCAGCGGCTCAGTCCCGAGCTTACCGGCTCAACCAATTCCAAGGACATTAGCGCCTGAACGATCCCGTCGAACCTAGGATCGCTTGCTGCTACTACACTAGTACCAGCCTACAGCGGTACTTTTACACTCGCACTAGCTTGAGCCAATGCTCTGCCACAACTGCCTCAAGCACCGATCCTTGTCAGTTCCACCCCGAATCACAGAGATTACAATCCTCTTACTAGGAGTCCTCAGGTCCTGATCACTCTTGCTACAGGATCTTTATAGAAACCTGTTTTCTAATTCTAATACCATATTAGAATTTGAGTGACCCACACAAACAAATTACCAATCAGCTATCAATCACATGCACCAACATGAAATAAAGGCCATTCCTATTAACTATCCCATAACTCATCACACCTTATCACTCTAATCCCTAACCATTGCTCTGCTACCACTTAAACAGGGATGTCACACCCCGATCCTCGGGCACGCACCCATCTCTAATCTTGGTCGATTATTAGCGACGTCCCAGGATGCATCGCCGACCCTTTCATTTTAATACGCATGCGGAAGCAGATAAAAAAAACATCACCATACACTAAAACAATGGGATAGAAAAGTAAGGTTATATTTTTCACAACTGAAAAACCACAACCACACTTTTATATAAGCAAACCTCATAGTATATATTACAATACTATTAACAAGTCAGATCTATCACATATCATATCACAACTTAGAGTTTACAAAACAGGGTGAGGTCTCAATCTTCATCCGAGTCATACTCCGGATCATTCTCGGAATCCTCCTCGGACTCCTCCTCAGGTTCCTCCTCTAGGTTCTCTTCTGAGTACACCTCTTCTTGTTCAACCTAGAACGTACTCTAGTCCTTCCAAGTGTGTATTGGAAAGTGAGTTTCTATCTCGGTGACTTCTTCGTGTATACCAAAATGCATGGGAGGACGAGGAGGTGAAGGTGCTGCCATCTAGAGACCTGAAATGTTGTCCCACAACCGGGATGAGATTACGTCTCAGCAAATTCTACCCCCTAAGACCCAATTAGGAAGCCAATACACTCTAGAGGCTACCTAAGCATAACACAAGTTAGAGGACTTACCTTGGCCATAGTTCCTTCATGCAAGTCAGTAAATATCAGATATACAAGAATCACATCAATTCACCGCATCAAATCAAATCAATTACATGTCAAGCAGACCATTTCCCGATCATCTCAATTAATATTATCTATAAGTCCGATCATACTCAGGACTGCTTATTATAAGCCGATAATAGATAGTATAGCTCACCAGAAGCTGTCTTAAATACTGAGATAATATACTATATATATATATGCTCACCAAGAGCTACCTCAATTTATGATATAGTATATTATATATACTCGCCAAAAGCTGCCAGACATACTTTCATAATATGCTAAGAATTATATATGCTCACCAGAAATTGCCAAATCAATTGATCCGTTATTCTATATATGCTCACTAGAAGCTGCTAGCCATACTTTCATAGTATGCTAATATATGTATATATGCTCACCAAAAGCTGTTAGCCATACTTTCATAATATGCTGATAATTGATCATTTAATCAATTCACCATTTTTATCCTTCCTGATAGAAATACCCGTGCGTGGTACGCGATCAGCCTTAGCCAAAATATAAGATTTTTACTATTGAATCTCCCACTACTTTCAGCAATCCCAAAATAGATTTTTGGCGCTATAGACCGACACCCGGTAATTTTTCACTTAATTACCTAATTTAATCAAATTTCTGAAATAAGTACCCACAACGACTAAATTCACTCAATTTGCACAATTAGGCACTCAATTAAATAAACAGAGAGTACCACTGAAATAAGCACAAAATTCCGATCGTCAACTTCCCAGCCTAATTTCTGAAAATTAATTAATTAATTAATTAATTAATTAATTAATTAATTAATTATAAAAATTATTAAATAAATGCAATAAATCCAATTTAGGCCCGTAATGCCTAATTGGAAGTCGAGACGAGCCCGGAAAATTACCGAGACTCGTTCAATAAATACAATGACCTATTTCCTTGCTAACTACACTATCTATTTGCCTAACATGCATTGATAAGTCTCTAATTTAATTACTCTAATATAATCTATCAACCTAATTGCACTTAATTAAATATAATCTAACCCCTAAGCATCATTAGCATACTAATAAGGGATTAGTGAGCAAAACTCACTTGATTAACAAACAGGTCGAATCAAACCAAAAGGAACGTCGTGAGGGATATTTCTTCTCAAAGCGGACTTAGGCTTCGAGGCTCAAAACCATCTCAAAATGGGCCCAACACCTTGCTAGAAACCCACTGTTTTCCCCCTCTGATTTGAGCTACAAACAAGAGAAATGAAGCTGGTTTGGTGCGGAAATGGTGACGGTGGATCGGTGGATGGCTTGGTGAGGTAATCGGCAGCCGAACGGGGGTCTACGGCGGCCAAATGGCCTCCGACTTAGCTCGACCAGCAGCTGAGATGGCAGAACAGGTTGCTGGAAGGAGCAGGGGAGGTGGAGACGTGCGAGCAACGACGGTCCACGGCATGCTCGCAAAGAGGGCAAACGGCGGAGGCAAGTGGCGATCCGGCGATGGTGGCTTCGTGCGGTGTGGACGGCAGCTTCTCCTTGGCTACTAGTGTATGAAAATGAAGGGGATGGAGGGGGAATGGTGGTCGGCTGGCTTGGAGAAGAAGAGAGAGCAAGAGGTGGGCCACCATGGCCATTTTTTTTCACATTCTTGTCTCATTGACCCATCCTAGGCCAAGTGTGGTTCCTTGGCTGTCTTTAGGCCACCAAGGCCTCCATCTAGGAGCTTATGGTAGTCCAAATGTTGAGGGTGGTGGGGGCATACGAATTCCTTAGATTTCTCCTTTAATCGGTCACTTACCAGTCCTCAAATCAACTCAATTTGGCCTCGATAAATTCAATTGACCCTCCATCGATCAAATCGATATTTTTCCTCACCCATATATCCATCATGCTTAACAAATTTGCGATCAGAAACAATCCCGGCCTTTTTCTGAACAAAAATGGTTCTATGCCGACTTTTTTCCCAAAAAGTCTCAAGTTGCAGAAAAATCTTTTGAGATTGAGTTGACGCTCCTAGAATTTATTGTGTGACATGAAAGAATCTTCAATTTCTAAAATCAGACTTAAATTCGTGGTTAATTTCACTCGGGCGCGTTTTTAGCGTGACCTAGGCTATCGGGTAGTTTTCAAAGATTTTTAGTACAAATGACTCGTGATCAATTTTCTTCAAGCCACAATGAACCCACTCAACACGTTCGCGACTCTCGGTTGTCGTGAAAATCTCGAGGATTCAAATATGAACACAAGGTACCAAAACGACAGAAGAATCAATCTAGGGCCGGTCGACGAGAATTTTCCAATTTGGTGGTGTCACCCATGATTAGCCACACATCTCAATCAAACAGACCTATCTCTGATCTCAAATCAATTTTTAACTGTGCCGTAATGGCCTTTAAAGATGAGCACGGTCGAAAAACCTATTCCTAGTCGAATTCTCAAGTCTATTGCATTAAAATTCCTTAATAGCTTTCTCAGATAGTCTAGTTATCTCATGAGTGGCCATCTCAAAGAAAAACACTATAGGCACGTCGATGAAAAGCCTAACTTATCCAATCAAAATCAGAACCTGAAATTCAGGATATCACATTATAAACTCCCACTAAATATATAGTCAATGAAAACATTTTTGGCGCTATAAATTGATGCTAGGTGATTTTCTAATTAAATACTGAAATTAATAAATTTTGGGATAAATTTTCAAAATTACAAATCACATTTAATTTGCACAAACTAACACTCAATTAAATAAACAAATCACACAATTGTGATCAGCATGAAATTCCGGCCACCGGTTATCCGGTCTAATTTTCGAAAAATAATAATTAATTAAATACTTACGAAAATTAATTAATAAATACCAATAAATAGTAAAAATGCACACTTAGGCTAAAAAAAGCCTAATTAAAAGCCGAGACGGGCCTGGAAAATTTCCGAACCTATCTAGATAAATACTACGAGCTATCTACTTGCTAATTGCACTACTCTAACCACCTAACATGTAATATCGAACGATTAAATTACTAATCCGTTCTAACTAACCACATAATCCATGTTTAACCTAAACTAATCAACCCTTAAGCATAATTAACTTCCTAAGTATGGATTAGTGAGTAAACTCACTAGATTAATGCGAAAACCGATTCATGGCGACGGTGACGCGACAGCAGGTGATAAACTCTAAAGCGACGACACTAACGGGAGCCCGGACCGGGCCAAAAACAGCCCCGCAAGGCTCATGGTTGAGCTGGTCTTGCTGCTCCAGTTCTGCGAAGGTGAAATCGGCAGCTGAACGGGCACGGTTTAGGTTGGATTCGGCGGCCACGAGTGGTGGTACGAGCTCAGCTTGACGATTGAAGCTACTGCGTGGGCTTTGGAGGGGCTCAGGGACGTGAAGACGGCGCTGATTCGGTAGCAGAGGGTAGTAAGCTGAGTCAATAGTAAGGAGTCAACGTGGGGGCTTCACTAAAGGCTGTAGTTGACTAGTTCGGTGGGGGGAATTCTTCGCAGACATGCTGGCGGGATGGAGTCTTCGAGGCAGCTGCAAGTTTGACTTTGGTGGTGCTGCACGTAGTGGAGAAGATGGGATGGAGCTTCAAATGGAGTTGAAAACAGAAAGCAAAGCAAAAGTCAACAGGGTCGGGGGAGCTGCACTGAAGGGAAAGAAAAGAGAAAGGGATAAGGGAGTGTCGGCAGGTGGTGGGGCCCCCTCATGCGTGAGCTGGGAGAGAAAAGAGAGGGAGAGAGATGTCGGCAGAGGGGCCAAAAGAAAGAACGTGCGGAATAAGGAGGAGGAAATAGAGATGTGCGAGAGTGAGAGTTCGAGGGGGGGGGGAAGAAAAAGTAATTGAGCACAATCATCCTAAGACACTTTAGTGTTTAATTAACCTCAACTTCAGCTCAACTTCAAACAACATTATCAATTGGTCTTTTCCCTCAATTCCAAATTCTATTTCTTTTTTCCCGGAATCCGATTTCTTAATAAATCTCTGTTGAAAAAAAAAAAAACTCACACAAATTCTACAATTTCCTTTCACCAAATAACTCACTTTGGAGGCCAAAAATCCCTTCAATTTGGTCCATCCGAATTTTCCGTTCTTTTCCGAATCGTCCGAATTGATTTTCCGTAAAAATCCCATACTCGCCGAAAATTTCTCGAAAAATGAGTCGACGTTCCTAAAATAACTCATGACATGACAGAACTTTTAATTTCTGAAATCGAGTTCAAATTCGCGAGTAATTTCAACCAGACGCGATTTTAGCATGACCCAACCTACCAAGTAGCTTTTAGGAATTTCTTGTGCAATTGACCTGTGGTCGATTTTCTTCGAGCCACATGTACCTCTTTGACACATTGGTGGCTCTCGATCGTCATGAAAATCTCAAGATTTCAAATACGGACACATGACACCAAAACGACAAAAAAATCAATCTAGTGCCGATCGACGAGAATTTTGCAATTTGGTGGAATCACCCACATTTATCCACACATTTCAGTCAAACCGACCTATCTCTTATCTCCGATCGATTTTTAACTGTGCCGTAATGACCCTTGCAAACTAACATAGTCGAGCAGTCGATTCCCGATCGAATTCTCAAGTCCATTGCGTTTATATTCCATAACGGCTTCACCTGATAAAGCTAGTTATCTCGTGAGTGGCCATATCAGAGAAGAGCACCATAGCGTGTCAATGAAAAGCCTAACTTATCAAATCGAAGTCAAAACCTGAAAATCAAGATGTCACACACTCTCTCTTCCTCCTTAAACCCCCTACTATCATTGTCACTTAACTTGCAATCCCCAGCATCAAGTCTCTCTCTCTCTCTCTCTCTCTCTCTCTCTCTCTCTCTCTCTCTCTCTTTATGGTGGTGATGAGTTCCTATTGAGATGGACGTGCGAATTATTTAAGAAAATTCTCATATTGGAGAAGGCATTGTGTAAAAGAGTTAATATATCATAGTTGGTTTATAAATCATTGATTTAAGTTTTTGAGTAAAAATGGATCTAATAGAATATGTTCACGAGCTTGGACTTAGGCTTTCTCCCCACTTGAAGGATATCGGGCTTCTATTACACACTTTCAAATAAATGGTACTAAAGCCGATGGTAAATTGGGAGAAGTCTCATTTGTTTAATGTTTGGTAAATATTACAAGTAATCTTGGGGCTAACATGGCTTCCAAGCAATCTTCATGGTTCGGTCCAGCAAAAGAAACTTGGTTGGCATGTGGTGCAGGAAGACGGTTTCAATCACAATCTTCATGTTTGGTCTAGAGAAAGAGATTGAGGATGAAGGTGAACATTGGAGAGTCAAATTGAGATGGAAAATTACACCTCAATTAAAATGAAGCGAACCTAATACTAAGCTCCCATGTGAGAGGGGAATTGTTGAGATGCATGTTAGGATTAGGCGCACAAGCACAACAAAATGGAGAGTAAAAGCGAGAAAGAGAAATCAAAATGGAAAGTTTATCTTAGTTTATTCTTATACTAAAGTTATATCCAGCAGATGATTATATTATAATTAACATCTCCCGCCCCTCTATTAAAACCCTTAATTAAAAAAGAAAAAGATTATGTATAGGCAGCTCTAGATATTTATGAGTTAAAAGTCAAATTATCAATAAAATACGGATTCAAATTATAAATGACATCATTGTGCTGAGAGATAACCAGCGATAGCATCATGTCTGTTGACCAACACCATTACGTAATTTACAACCATCCCCTCCCCCGCATGCGGGTGTGCGCAAGGTGAACCACGGAGAATGGCAACCACGATGACCAGAGCCTACCAAGGCAATGGCAGGGCCGGATGTGACGCTGTACAAAGGAGAGAGAATGAGAGGGCGACAGGAATTAGGACGCGGAGGCACTTTCTGATTTAGACAAGCACATTTATGAATGAATTGTCCACATGTCAGATTCTGGTGTACAGGACAACCTATGTGAATGGGGTACGCGACGCATCTCAATCCAACATGAAATAGGCAAGACAGCTACAAAAACGATCAAACCGGAAGAGAAGATTAGTTTCGCTTTCTGCAATCCGACAATTCTTGTATCGCATGCACGACGATATGACATGATTGAAAATGAACAAAGAAAGCCTCTCAAATGTGCAGCCTTTACTCCGTTTTCCTTCGGTTGGACAGAAAAGATTCAAGGTAAAAAAACGGAAAACAGATTCACAGAACAAGAAAAGAGCTGAATGTTTTGCGGATTTCCTCTTTCCCGGTGATCAATCAGCCAAGGAAAAACGAGCTTGATCTGTCTAATCACAGAGCTATCCATGATACGACTGTCTCTTTTCAGCCCTAGCTAGTGCTAAGAAAGAAATTCATATATTCAGAGAAGTGCTTGAAGAATTAGAAGTGCAATGCTGGAATTTGGAATCGGGTGCCAAACCATTAGCACTGAGAACTGATTCTGAGAGTCGTCTTTTGGCCAATCCATTTGGGAGGGTTACTATTAAGATTGAACCCACAAAGCACAATTCCTCTGGAGCACATCGAATGATCCGAGTTGAATCAACAAAAGTAGTCCTAAATCAAGCCTAAACTGCTTTTCAATTTGTTACAGTGAAAATGTAGTTTCAACATATGTAGTTTCTGGTACTGCTATCCTACTGTTTAATCCGTGTCATGTATGTGTATACTAGCTTAGACGCGAGGGAAGATGATCAGAAAGCGATAATGTTATATAATTTTCTTCTGTTAAGATGCATTTTTTTTATTGATCTATTGTTTATCTGTTAAATTTCAGATTGATCTTTTAATATTGTTATTTGTGAAATATTAGTTTAATATTATGAGTCAAATATAAGATAGACGCCTCCACATTACAAAAATTTTCCAAAACCTCATGATAAATAGATTTGCCTAGACATATAATTTATAGGTATTTCCAAATAGAATCGATATCTTCATAAACAATTATTTTGAGTCTTTATTTCTAAAATATGCAAAATTATATTATTCTTTTGTGCATCGATTGGAGATTTATAACCAAAATGTGTCTAAAAATTAGTGATGCAGATTGTGATACCATACGTTCGTTTAAGATCTATAATAAGTATGAGAATTAGAGATGCAGAATCAAAATACTAACATATGTACAAGAGGTGGAATTAGATTATTGCGAGAATTAAAGATTTACTAAAAATGATCATTAAAAGCAAATAACTGAGTAAAGCCCACACGTAAGCGTGTCATGTGACTTAACTTCGCGTTAGATTTACCCACTTTTAGATGATGAGATTGCTTTTCACCAATCTAAAAGCTTAACCTATCAAGTGGTTTAACATCGCTTGAACATATTCTCCTCATATGTACTGTTGAATGAAGTTTTGATTACCTAAAAAGAATATTAGTATGAGATCAGTTTTCATCACAATGGAAGAACGATGGTCACATGGATTCACAAAAGTCCCGTCGATAGGACACCGGTGACACTTCTAAGTCGGCAAAAAACTTTAATCGATGAGCAAGTATTGCATAGACTCATTCACCATGAGGAGCAAATTTTTTTTAATAAATTAATGCACCCAATAATGGTCTTTTCTTTATAATACAACATCTCAATCTGAAATGTTTGACGAAATGGATAGTCACCGTTCATGCATTTCCCTATTACGTCACATCTAACGCATGCTTTCACGTAAAACAAAATTTGACGCATGGGACGCCAGGATAAAGGCCGGCAAAGTAATGCAAATTGCCAAAAGGATAAGGGTAAACTGAGTCAATATAACTTTTAGGAAGCGATAATTGACACATAAAAGGGTAAGTATAAATAGAGATAATATAAGTCTTAGGAACCAATTAGTGACACACACCGTTAATATAGTTTAGCTAGCCAAATTATTTTTGTCCCATGTTAAGCCCCATATAAGAAAGACTTCTAAAGACAAAAGGGCATCTTATGAGCACATTCCGCACAACGCCCTCCGTGGACGTGAAAGTGAAGATATTGACCAAAACTTGTAAGATGTCACCGAAGAAAGTATCCCAAAAAAAAAAAAAAAAAAAAATGTGTGATGTGTCGAAATTGATTTGATGTCTTGCGAGATCAGAAGCTTTCTCCTTTCGTTAATATGCGGTAGCTTGATTTGGCCTAGGAGAACAAGTGCCCACAACAAGTTTGTGGTCGGAGCTCAACATGATCCAAAGGCATAAACTTGATCCAATGTCATTTAGATTCACCAAATGAATGGCTCAGGTTAGATATAGGTGGATAAATAATAAACCCGACCCAAATTAATTCATACTTACTATAATTTTAGTAACACAAACTCGACTTGACTGAAACCTAACTCATACCTAACCTAATGTTTGCTCTGGTTCTTATCACTTTTTCCCTCATATACTGACAAAAAAACTAATCAATTGAAAACAACTTAAACAAGAAAAAAATAGCAAATAAAAAAATTAATGAACTAATTAAAGAATCAAGAACCAGAACGCATCCTGTTATTTCTCTTGATGTTAGAAAATTGATCTAATTTACCAAAGGAGACCAACCCTGAAGAGGAATATGTGACATTAATTTAATCCGATGTCCTTTGCTATCTTGTGGATTTTGCTATAGGCATAATCTAAGGCTCAAACACACTTCAACAAAAGAACAGTTGTAATTCCATAATTCTCCGGAATCATAATAAATTTTTTACGGTAGGCTCTTCCTATGAAGTAGGTATTGACAAACCACACCACTTAAATCTCCAGTATCTTTGCTATTTCTCACAATCAATTTTGTCATCTCGCATTCGGTTTGACTTGCAATATGTTAGTTTTTTTATTATTTCATAACACTTTTATTCCTTTGGTATCGGAATTATTCCCGCCACGCACTCGCACGGCGCTCAACTCTTCATGGCCAGTTGGGTTTGTTTTCTCTCCGTATAAATCAGATGCCCCATTCCCCTCTCTTCTCAGCTCATGAGCTCTCCAACTCCCCAAATTAATTCTGGTCAAACCTCACGTCTGAAATCGAAAATTAATCATGGGTCCTCTTCGTTTCGTGGTCGGCATCTTCGGTAGGTTTTCTTCTCTTTACATCTCTTCTTTTCTTTGCCAATACTTTCACTTTTTTTTTCTTTATTCGGTAGAAATTTGACATCCGGCGACAAATTTCATTCACCTCCACGAGATGGTTTCCAGTGACTGAACATCTAGTTCTATCACCTATTTTAGGCCACTAACCAGTTTTACTGACTAAAATTTTTTTTCAAAAAATCCTAAACCTATTACACTTTTGTCAGTTGAGTCCTAAACTTTTCAATTTTATCAATTGAGTTATAAACATTTCCACTTCTTACCAATTGAGTTTATCCATCCAATTTTAACCAAAAATCGCTGATGTGAAAGCTAACAATACTACTTAGGAATGTCGGCATTGATATGAATAAATTTTAATATAATTTTAATTTTAATTTTTTACTTTTTTTTCATTTTCTCTTTTTTTTCTTTCTTTTCTTTTTGCTTCTTCTCCTTCTTCTTCCTTTTGCTGGCCACCAGCCATGCCGGGCGACTGGCCTTGCCTGCCACAGGCTGGTTTCCAGTGACTGAACATCTAGTTCTATCACCTATTTCAGGCGACTAACCAGTTTTAGTCACCAAGAGTATGTACACTTCCAACGGGAAAAAAAAAATGGTTCGTCACGATTTTTTGGTCGCCAAAGAGCTACTTTTATGTAGGAATAATCGTCATTTTATTAGCATTTGTATTGATTATCTTCTCTTCCCTTGGTTTTCTCTTCAGCAAATGCAACTGCGCTTCTCATGTACTTGGCACCAACGTAAGTCGTTCCCCTAATACAGACACAGACATACATTTGATTGTGATTTTGATCATTTTTCTTTTCCTGCGCTCGTGTCGAATGCATCTTTCTTTTGGTTTTTATTTTATTTTTAGTTTGATTCTATGTAGAAAACCTTGTTGCATAGTTCTTGTTTATAGACAACCTTGCTAGTCACTTTGTCCTTGTTTATATACAAAACCATGTCGGTCACGTCGCTCCTTCTCCGTTAGACAACCTTGTTATCCTCGTTTGCCTCAGAGGTTGCTGCTGCCCCTTCAAGGTGGTTTTAACGTGATCAATGTGTACTTTAGCTCCATTCATATTATTAGAAACCCCGATGTAATAAAGAATTTACTCTACATCAACTCTTCCACGCAAGCCAGATTAAGAATGAATGAGACATGTGAAAATTGACTAAAAAAAGCCGCCACAAAAAAGAAATAAACTAGGACAGAATCTGACTTTAACACCATGTAAAAAATGTTACCAAAAAAGTTAAGTTTATAGGTGTAATAGATAATATGTATGTATATGAAGAGCATATGAACCATGTAGAAAAGCAATACAGGATGCTTTTAACACGTATATTCTGTGAGTTGATTATTACTATTTTGAATTTATGAAATACAATCTTGGAAAATGATGTTGTAGGATTACATTCAAGAGGATAATAAGGAGCCGCTCGACCGAGCAGTTCTCGGGCGCTCCATACGTCATCACTCTGCTAAATTGTCTTCTCTATTGCTGGTACGCTTCTAATGATGCCAGAATTGGGGCATAGTTTCATGGTCATATCATTGTTTTCTTCTTTTCCCCTGAATTTGATCGTTTTTGGTAAAAGACAACGCAACCCTCCGTAAATGTCGACTCATGGACTTTTGTCGCCCGTGGGCTGATACTCATATGTAATCTCCTTAACGACAAAACCAAGAATCAAACGCATGCTCATATGTTTTGGCCTTTACTGATGTCAAGAGTATAAAAATGTAGCTTTATTAGATTAGTTAATAATTTGACGTGGCAGACTCTCAAGGAATATATAGAGGTAAGACCAGATGTTAACTTGACAAATATGTTATGACTCTAGTTAGGTTATAATCTAAGGAAAGTCTAAATTTTATCTAACTTTCGTGGTGTTTTTTTTTTTTTTTCATGAGAAGATGAAATCTGAAAAGCCCTTGAATTTGGGTATGATTGTGCAATAACTCTCAAACTTAGAAAAATTACAAGTTACCCTTTCAAAGTTTGGTATCGTTGCATGATAGCTTCAAAAGTTTTATAAATCATAGAACACCCCCCTCAACTTTGATTACCTTTTCCCCCTTCAGTCTGCTAATCTTTCGAGTTTGCACAGTTGCATGTTAAGTGTTACCTAAAAATGGAATTTGACGTTTCCTTTTTCTTGACTATAATAACCTCTTTTAGATGGTTAATGAAGTTAAGAAAATGGCATGACTGATGAAGTTAAGAAGACTCAGTAAAGGTTATTATGGTCAAGAAAACTTGCTGAGTCTTTTTTTTTTCTAGTGATACTTGACTGGTATGCAAACAGAAAACTGAGTGACCGCAACAAAAATCCAAATTTAAATAGGGGTAATTTATAATTTTCCAAAGTTCGAGGCCTCTCGTGCGGCGGTGTCCAAGTTCAATGGCCGAGGGCCATCACGCGACGATGCCAAAGTTTTTGGAGTATTGTTGGGTGGCAGCAATTATCCCTTCTTTTGTTTGTCCTCAAACTTTTTTTAATCTTTGAAAAATTTTCAAATAAGAGTCTAGAGTGCCCTCATTCTCTTAAATAAGGATTTGAAATGAATTTTATTTCTAATAAGAGCTTAAAGTAATCATATCAATTTTAAAAAATGGCATAACCTCTCAAACCGAAGGGTGTCTTCATCTTTTAATTTAATCATTTTTTATATATTTCTTTTTATTTCCCTTTTCTTTTTTTCTTTTTCTCCCTTCCTTCCGTCGGCTATAGCGAAGGTCACCGGACTTAGGCAAGGGCCTCCCTCATCGACGTTGGCAAGGGACGCCCTTGATTGGGCTGGCGAGGGTAGGCACCACTAACGTAGGGTGAGGGCATTCCTTGCCAAATCTAGCAAGGGCAGCCCTCGCCTTCGCATGTCCTTGCCAACTTAGGCTAGGGTTGCCCTTGCCGACATCGGGCAAGTGCCGCCCTCACCCCACGTCAGCGAGGGCATCCTTCGCTTGAGGCAGACCATTGACAGCAATGGTCGAGGGAGAAGAGAAAAAAAGAAAAAGAAAAAGGAAACGGAAATAGGAAATAGGAAATAGGTAAAAAAAAAGGTAAAAAATATAGTTACAATTTTTTTTATCAAAATACCCTTCTCCAATGGTCGGAGTAATCACCGACAAGCCAAATGTCTTTATTTGAGACGATTTGGCAATTTCATGCCTTTATTTGAGACGATTTAATCATTTCAGATAATTATTTGAAAAAACGATGGCATTTCAAGTTTTATTTGAGATTTTTCCTTTTGAACTTTTTAAGCCCCTCAATATACACTCCGAAGCCCTTCATCATCAAAACGATTAGTAATTCCTCTAATTTGTTTCCGGGTCGCTGTTGCTTAAAAGTCAACATACTTGGCATTGGAAAATGAGTTGTTTGCTTAACTTGGTATTTCCGATCGCTTGTAATTGTTTATCGGTCCGTCTCCATTGACAAAGCAATCCCCTGTCATGTATCATCCTCTCTCTCAATTCGTTGCAAAGCAACAGCGGACAACTGTCGTGCCTTCCACCGCCACCATCATCTTAACACCTGAACCCTCACCACCACCAAGCCAACCAGCCTTCGTGGACGACGACCCTTTCCCTCTTCACGGCACCTCTCTCTCTCTCTCTCTTACCTCTCTGTGTTTGTGGGTGCCTCTTTCACTGCCCTCTATCCATCTCTCATGAGCTCTTTCGCGTTCCTTAATGTACCTCACTCACTACCCTTCTTCCCATCTCTCATGAGATCGACGCCGACTCCGAACCATATCGCTGATGAGAGAGAGAGATTTGTCGCAAACCTAGAAGGAGATGATGACGGAGGACGACAGCTAGCTGGTCACGCCAATCTAGAGGAGGAGGCGAGGACTTCATCGGCTTGTGGAGGGAGGCGACCACAGGTTATCGTTTGGTCCCGCATTGTGCCGGGCCTTAAGGTCGGCTTACATGGGTCTCGATCGATGAACGGGACAAGTGATGGGAGCATTTTTGGAGGTAAAGGATTCCCGTCCTTAATGATAACGGTTCAAACCCTTGAATAGCCTCAATGACGAGGTCTTCTAAGACCTTCCCATCTTGATCGCGTTGTGATTGATCGGGGATGGGCATGCCACCCCTCGCCATGGTGGAATTTGCCCCACTCCCGCCGCCTCGCGCGGGGCGCAATATCTCACATGGGAGAACAGGGCCCGACAACGTGCCGGCCCGTTATAAATGAAAGTTTTTACTAAATTTTTTAGAGGTGAAAGCTTAAAACATAAAGTCGGAGGACTGCTTAGGATAAAGTTCGAAGGTCTTATGCGTTTTGACGATTCATTTTTTGAAAGTGACAAACTTCATCCCTTCAGAAACGCTTCATTTATAATTGTGTCATTGTCAAGTTTCTTCTCACAATCTATTCGTCAATCCAAGGGCGTTTTCTGGGTTTAAACGATTACACGTTTTGAACTAGGAAATGGAATCCTCACGTGAACTTTGGTCAAAAAGTAAATGGAAACTTAGAATATGTTTACTATACTATACATCAGTTTTGCCATCATTTTATTCCAGATAAAAGATTAGATCTTTGCAGGTACGGATTGCCGTTTATTTCCCCGAACAACATTCTGCTATCAACCATCACCGGGACCGGAGCCATTATTGAGTTCACATATGTGCTAATTTTCGTCATCTACGCTCCCAAGATGGAGAGGACCAAGATTCTCGGACTCGTCGCTCTCGCTGTCGCCATATTCTCTACCGTCGCCCTTGTCTCCTTCTTTGTGTTAGATGGAAAAACCAGGACACTCTTCACCGGCGTGTTCGTCGACATTTTCGCCATTGCCATGTTTGCTTCGCCTCTTTCAATCATGGTAAGTGGGTCCATAATATCCTAGCCGTTTGTGTGATTCCAAGTTAAATGCCTAATCAAAACGTTGTGTTCGACTTTATTACTTTGGCTTTTCCTTGTTTTTGCGTGCAGCGATTAGTGATCAAGACAAAAAGTGTGGAGTTCATGCCTTTTTTCCTATCGCTATTCGGCTTATTGTGTGCGGTTAGCTGGTCCGTTTTCGGCCTGATTAATCGTGATCCCTTTGTCATCGTAAGTTAACCATCTTTATTACACGGCAATCAAATTACTTAGCCTTCTACATGAGAAGAGCTCGCAAGAACTTCCACATTGCACAATTGATGTGATAAAATGAGTAATCATGGTGATGTAGGTGCCGAATGCACTTGGATCAGGATTGGGAATTGCTCAAATGATCTTGTACGCAATATACCACGAGCGCAGTCGTCAACATGACAATGTTGTGAAAGATGGATCCTTGGAGATGGATTTGCAGATAACCCTCGAGAAGCAACAACCAGAAACTCATCAGCTAGAACATGGCCGAATTTTGTGAGTGTACTCGCGCGAGAAGAAAAAGACGAATTTGTGCGTAAAATAGGCCTCTACAAAGATGAGTGTAGCGCTCTGAGTTTCAACTTTTCTTCGTCTCTTCAACTTCTAGAGGGGAGAGATTTAGGTAAAATCTCTCCCTCCCCTCCCTAATTGCTTTCCACTTATTTCCTATTGTTTCTTTCTTACTCTCCCAATCTAGTTTGAGATCTTGGAGTTTCGCTCTCTCGATGTTAGACATGAGAGTTTTTTTCTCCAATCTAATTCTAGATTTAAGAGCTTTAATGAATAAGCATTCATGTCTCCAGTTTCAATAATATTCACGAGACTTTCAATGTCTAATTTATGCTCATTCAATGTGTTTTTGTTAAAAGCTTTGGCCTCACATATGCTAAAGGGCTCACTCTTATAAGTGTGAGATCTAAGCTCGTCAACATGTTTATGTTGCTTTCATATGGTGCTAGTGTTGAGAATGTCAAACTTAGGTGCACGCCGACAAAAGGTAAAACCATAACTATATATAGAGATTCCGACGTGTGCTCGTTATTGATAATGATGTGTGATTCAGTGATTGATCATCAATCTTTTCTCTTGGATGCAATCACAAATCTGATCTTGATGAATGAGCATGCGATTATCTTTGCCAATTATGCTTTGATGGTATACCTTAATTTTTGGTTTGTAGTTTGTTTTAAAGCCCTACGTGCTTGCCTTATTACAGTGACTTTTAAGATTTCATATAAATCATTTCATCTATTATATTGGTAATGAATGTATATTTATTTTAACAAGAAAAGAAGAGGATGTGGGTAGCTTAATAATTGTGTTTGTTCAATGTAACTAAAAAGATGGGCCACTTTGTTAATTCGTGGAAAATCTTCTTTCAACTTTTGTAAATTTCATTTTGTACCGATATCTTCAATTAACAAGATATATAGATAACCACGACGTTTTTTAATAGTCACCTGTTCATTAGTATCCCGTCCAAATTTTTAATGGAAAGTGGCATGTTACATCCACAATATTATCTATTAAAGATTCAATCTTGATCTAAACCCAACTGCTTACTAGAGTCAGATTACTTGAGTCTGCTAATCTATCTCACTGGCGCTTCTCTCCCCTCTTGGGGGGTCGCACCTCTTATCGCCGAGTGCAACGCAGTGCTGACTGGGTTCTCCGATTTAAAGTCAACCCCACTGCCGTTTAGAGTCCAATAAACTAGTAGATCGGGCTATTAAAGCCCAAAAACTTATAGACTCTACCACAAAACTGGACTTCCAATTTGAAGCCCCTCCATCGTGTAAACGGGCTAGTCCTCTATTTAAACGAAATGGACTTGACTTGTCATTTAATTTGAAGGCATACTTGAGCAGAAGTGCCTTCCGAACTTCCATTTTACATGGGCGTAAAACAGGAGATTTTCACCAATATTTTATGCATGGTCCATAATGCTTCCCGCACTCCATCAATTTGTCAACCCCTAAAATCTTAAGGATCGTGTTGTTTGTAGTCAACCTAAACACGTACAAGTACAAAAGGAATGAGATCTTTGTCATTTGTGAGGTAAATATGACGTATTCAATGGCCCCATCCAAATGATTGTTACATTTAAATAGTAACATCCGAGGACTAAACTTGCGATGCATGAGCAAAGCTACAGTAACCCTCCGATGATCGTATCCTTTTTTATTACCAACAGCTTACCCCTCCACAATTGACGCTCTCGCACCTAGTAGCGTAGCACCTTCGCGCTCCACATTAGAGAGGTCGTTGGATGCGGATGGCCTCCTCTCTGTGGACAATTCGACTTCATGTGAATGCATACTTAGCGAATTCGGATTAAGCATTCTTGTTTGCATATAAAAAGTAATTAAATTTTCAAGCATTGAAAGTTTCGATGTATAATCTAGGGATGAGCATTGTTCGGCAAGCAATTCCCATCTTGAAACCAGAAATTGTCTACTAAGGATCGATAACAAAAAATTGGAACTGAGACTCATCCGTTGATTCGTGATCCGATTTCTGGGTGGATCAATGGAACCGATCCCCAATCCCAGTAGTCCGGTTTTCGGGTAAATCCATAGAACTGAACTCATATTCCTACAAAGCTTGTTCGACCTTATATTCAGGTTAAATTGTGAGCCATTGAATTTGATTAATGATTGAAAATTATAAGGCAAAACATATAGACAATACTTGTTAGCTAAAAATTTATTCAAAAGTCATGGTGTATTCCTTTGAAAGTTTCCCAACATCATAAATACATGGAGAATTAGACTTCACGTTAAAAGTCCTAACCTCTATAGAAGTTAAAACATTAATCGCTTAATTCATCTTTTTTCAACATCAACCTAATTTAATCATGGAAATGGCTAAGGAGAGACCTAATTATATTCTTAAACGAGCCATTGTTTATTTTGTTTTGGTTAACCAAGCAAGTAAATGGATTATTCGATTAGAAAGAAAAAAAGTAGGGGATTAATTCTAATACATATTAAAGAGACAAAATTAGTCAATAATGTCCAGTGACTATGAATATGCATATATTTAAATATATATTTGGTCAAGAAACTATAAAATAATTAAGTAATTGAAATGAAATTTCATTTTTTTAAAATATTTATTTATTCGTCCAATCTGGATGAGCGGGCGGGTGGGCGATTCCATGCCTAGAACCGAGAACCGAACCGATACTCACCGGTTCCACTAAATTGGAACCGGGAATTGGACCGGCCCCCATGTGAACCGTCAATTACGGTTCGGACTGGTCCAATTCCAAGCAGTCCGAGCGGTTCTCAATTCTTTTGCTCATTCTTAGTATGATCCGAATATATAGATGGTAAGTTCTGACTTAAAATAAAAACAAGATTAGACAAAACTTGAATTAGGTGATTTTAGGGAGCTGCTTTCCAAGATGATGAATTTTGAACAAGTGCATCTACTATAATTGAACATATATAAATAATGTCTTGTGCAATGGCGGTCCTTCTTCAGTCGATAATGTATTTAAATTGGCCAAGTGTGATGTTTAGTTGAAGAGCTCTGTTTGTTTTGCGGAAAATAAATGATTTGAAAAATATTTTTCAAAAATTAATCGCTTGTATCGTTTATTAAAACTAATGAACGAAAAACATTTTAATCATCTATGAAAATATTCATATATAAATTATTGTTGATTATTAAAACTTTTTTCATTTTATAATTAAATCAAGCAATACAAGAGATCATTTTTTAAAATATACTTTTCAAATTACTCAATATTTGTGAGACAAATAGAGCTTAGGAATAAGTTACTTAAAGTCCTAAAACTTATCACAAAAATGCAATTGAGTTATAAAATTTGCCAAAAGAGCAATCAAATTTTAAAACTTATCAAAGAATTGTAATCGAATCATAAAGTTAACACTATTAATTTATTTAATGGAAAATACCGACGTGGTATTTTTAAATTAATTTCTCTATCCTAATTGACATTTTTTATTGTTTTCTTTTTAAAATATTATTTAAATTAGATTAAAAAACTACAAAAAAGCTAACATTTTATTTAAAAAAACAAAGCTGAAGAGAAGAGAGAGAGAGAGAGAGAAGAGAGAAGAGGGTAGGGCAGGGCACGCTAGTGGGTGCTGCCGCCATTGCCACCCATCGTCGAAGGGGCCAATGGAGGTCATCAGTCTTAGGCGAGGGCACTCACATCTAGGTACGACGCTGGTGGTTGCATGGAGCTTACCAGCCTAGCAATGCTCGTTAGGCTCGAGTGAGCACTAGTGTTATCCAAATCTAGGTGCTTGAGCGCGAGCTCGGGCCAAGCAAAGGTGGCTAGCCCTTACTTGGGGCTAGGGAGGCCCTGCCTGGGACTAGCGAGGGCTGACCACCCTCACCTTGGGTTAGCGGAAGTTGCCAACCCCTTCAGCGATGGGTGGCAATGGCGACGACGCCTATGCAGTGAGGATGATGCCTACCGATGTAGTCCGCCTTGCCCTTCTTTTCTCTCTCTTTTTTTTTTTTCCTTTTGTTTTAAATTATCTTATTTCAATTTTTTATATGATTTAAATAAGATATTAAAATAAACACAATAAAAAATGCCAACTAGGAGAGATAAATTAATTTAAAATTGCCATGTTAGTATTTCTCATTAAATAAACTGATGGTGTTAACTTTAGGATTTGATTGCATCTATTTAACTTGATTGCACTTTTTGCAAATTTTAGAACTTAATTGCACTTTTATTATAAGTTTTAGGACTCCTAGCGAACTTATCCCTCTAAGGGTGCATTTTTTTTTTTTTAAGAAAAGTGTTTTCTTGAAATTAGTTTTTTGAACTTTCACCCATTTGATTAACCGAAAATGATTAATCGATTGAAAATACTTTCTAATCAAGAAAAATATTCATGTATAAAATTAGGAAAGTAAATTCCTAAGTTCCTCTTGAATTTTTTAGTATTTTCATTTTTTCTTTAATTTAAAAATGGATTTTTTTTAAAAAAAAATTTCTCTTCTTTCTTTTTCCCTCTTTTCCATCTTCCTCTTCCACTAGCCACCAAGCCTCAACGACCAGCCATAAGCGTGGGCCCGCCATGAACAAAGCTTGATCTCGCCAGCCTCGTGTGAGGTTGAGCTTCCTAGATCCCAGCAAGGCCCAAGGTTAGCAAGGCTCGCCCTTGCCGAGCCTCGACGACCAACGGTGGAGGAAGAAGGAAAAAGAAAGAAAAAGAATAAACAAATAAACAAATGTTTTTAAATGATTTTTTTTTTGTGAACTAAAATAGGGAGATTGAAATCAATTTTCAAATGAGTTTCAAACACCAAGGACATTTTTAGTAACCTGTTATTAAATAAAATAGAACTAATCATTTTCCCGAAATATGAATTTTTCAGAAATTATTTTCCTTTATAATGAAAATTTCCTCCAAACAATTGTACACTAAGATTATATATATTGGAGGTAGCCCAATTTTATCAGTGTTTATGCAAATCTTTATTTTTCTTGTTGGTCTATGCATTTGTAAAATCATCTTTGATGAGCTTGCAGTAACAATTAGCTCCGCCCACTTTTGAGTTTGGACTGAAATAAAATAGTCGATTAATAAACGAAAGATGATTTGTGAGTTCATCACACGGCATTCCCTCAATATGCCGAAAAATGATTTCATTAATAAAATGCAAATAACAATAAGGGATATTTTACACGTATGGTCTCTAGCAAAACATGCATTTTGATAATGACTAATCTATCATTAATCTCTACGTGGCATGATCAGAATCGTTTGTGTTCCATTGCCAAAATAGACCAAAAGGTCCCAAAAAGGATCATTCTTTCTAAATACGCCCCGAATGTTATCTCTTTCAGACAATTTGCACAAGCAAATTGATCAATTTGACTCAATATGCAATGTTGGATTATCGGCAATCCGATGGCTCAAAAAATCTTTTCCACACAAAAATGAAATTCTTTCGTGACCTGATTAAATCCACTTGTGTTCTATTTCCAATATACATAAAACAGTTCAAAAAGGATTACCTTTTTTAGATGTGACTTGATGTGGCACAATTAGGGCCGTTTGTGTTCCATTGCCAATATAAACAAAACTATTTAAGAAGGATCACCCTTTCTAAATGTGTTAAAATATTACTTTTTCGGACAAATTTCGTGGGCAGAGTTGCCAGTTGGACTTGATAATCATTATCGATCCAATGGCTCACAAAATGCTTTCAACACAGAGAAAAAAAAGAACCCAACGTGACACGACCACCGTCGCCTGCGTTTCATTACCGATGGAGACCAAAAAGTCCAAAAAAATTCACCCTTTCTAAGTGCTTCCATTGGTATATTGCCTTTTTCGGACAAATTACATCGGCAGATTCACCAATTCGACTAGATATGTAATTCGGCACGATTAGGTCTACTTGTGTTCCATTGCCAATATAGACCAAAAACTCCGGAAAAGGATCACTCCTTCGAAACGCGCTTGGGATATTACCTTTTTTATGGACTAATCGTTTCCACAAAAAAAGAGAGAAAAAAAAAAAGACCCTACGTGGCACGAGTAGGACCGCTCATGCTCCATTCCCGATATGGGCAGGACAGTCCAAAAAAGGATCATCCTTTCTAAATGAGTCAAGATACTACTTCTTTCGGATAAATCATTCTATAAATAGAAATGAAAGATCATACGTGACACGACTAGAGTCTCTAGTATTTCATTCTCAATAGGTAACATTCTTACCAAACGCATCCCAAAAATCAATCTAGGATAAAATTTCGCATGAGCAAATTTGCCGGTTCAACTCGACAGGTGGGATCTGACTCCATCCGATCGACCCGAAAACCCGACCCGACTCGATAGCTCACAAAACCCTTTTTCCCCCACCCCCACACACGCCAACACACAAACACACACAAGAAAAGAAGGAAGAAGAAAGACCCTAGAGATCTCCAAGCCTACCACATAGAGGCACAGAGAGAGAGAGAGAGAGAGAGAGAGAGAGGTGAGATCAGAGGGGTGAGGCCAAAACGTTCAGTAGCGCGCACGCGCGCAAGGTGGGGGGAGACAGGAGGAGGAGGAGGAGATATTTCTTCAAACATGCAACATAACGTAAAATGATGGAACTTGAGTTTTTGTCCTCCTTTTTCCTTTTCCTTTTTTCTCTCCCCTCCAGATAGAGAGAGAGAGAGAGAAATCGCTGAGAAGAGAAAGAGAATACCCTTTGACTTCAGCCCCCCCCCCTCTCTAGAGAGAGAGAGAGAAGAGAGAGGAGAGAGAAGGGGCAGGGGGAGGCGGATTCAATCCGATTGAATGGAGTTTTGACGTCCGCAAGGACACGGACAGAGACACACGCGACACAAGCACCCAGAGGCTTTCTCTCTCTACTTTCTCTCTCTAATTCGGCCGGGCCGCGGGTTCGGGGGTGAGGCAGGAAGAAGGAGCGCCACCACCACCACCACCACCGCCGCCGCCGCCGCCGCCACAGTGACCGAGAAGGAGGACCACCGCCGCCCGGAAGATGCGTTGAAGAAGCGTCAGCCGGAAGAAGTGGTGGGGATATACTTTCGCCTCGAGGGACTTTTGCTTGGGGAGGACTGGTTCTACTCGCTTCTTCGCGCAAAATTTGCAGCTTTGGTGGGTTTTCTCGACTCTCTTTCTCTCTCTTGTTCTCTGGGTCTGTGTGAATGCGGGCTCTCTCTGCGATGGCGTGCGGCCGCTTGCTTCAGGAGCTCCGGATCGTTGATTCGACTGGGTCGAGTCTCGATCGAGGCTGTTTTTCGGTCGGCTCCGTCGATTGCGTCCTGTCAGTGGGTGCGGGTGTTCGCGCTTCAATGTGTTTCTGCTTCGGTGGAGTTCCCCCAATTTGGTATGCGGGAGTTAGAGGTTTCTTGGGTGGTGGAGACTGGAGTTCTAGCTTCGAGCTTGCGAGTAATGGGTGGGTTCGTGAGGGGGGGTTTGCTTAAATTTTGGTTCTTTCGGGTTGAATTTGTGGTGTCGGCCAATCGAATTGGTTCCTGTCGCCGGCGGAGTGAATTGTTGGAATCTCTGCGAGGGTTTTAGGTTTAGAATGCAGCTTAATTGAGATTAATGTCTTTATCTGACGAGCATAGCTGAAAAACTGGAGAAAGTTTCTTTCTTGATGAGGGAATTTGTCGAACTAACGTTTTCTTTGATAATCTTTTCCAGAGGCTCATCAGAAAGCTACTTGGAGATTTCTTGTCTCTTGAAGATGGCGGAGAATGTTTAGAGATGAAGTTTGTTTCTTCGGAATCGCCTTTGGTGGCCATGGCTTGCATTTGGTAGGCCTCATCCTCGGGCATGAAGAAGACGGTTCCTCCTCCATTCTTGAAAGGCGTCACTAAATGCTTCTTGCTTTTAGCTTAAAATTGGGTCTGCAAGCAGAGTTCTGTAATTAGTTTTACTCATATCCAAGCTATTTTCTGTTTCCTTTAGTCTTATTAAAGCTGAATTTAGAAGATGGTACTTTCGGGGCCACCCACTCCAGCCAATGGGTCCCAGTCCATTTCTCCTTCACTTCTGCGATCGAATTCAGAATTATTAGGAGGAGAAGCTGCTGCATTGCCTGCCCAATCAACATTCTCTTCTCTTGTTTCCCCACGTACTCAGCTTAGTAATGTGAATATGCTTAATGCATCTTCCCTGCTCAACCAGTCATTTGCAAATGGTGGTTCAAACCCCATGATTCCTTCTTCTGGAGGTGGCCAGAGAGTGGGTATTGAAATGAAGGCTGAGTTGGATCAGTTAGCGAATGTTGGTAATGGGATGAACTTTGGAATGTCGAACATGACCAATACTGGCACTTCTAGTCAATATCCAGGACAATTTTCTAATCCTTCTGGCAATCAGTTGATGCCGGAGCAAGCCCAGTCTCAACAACTTGAACAGCAAAATTTCCAGCAATGTCAGCAACCAATGCAACAGTTTTCCTCCCCTCAACATGCCCAGCAACATCAGCAACTACAATCATTCCGGGCACGTGGAGGGTTAGCTGGTGTAGGACCTGTCAAGTTGGAACCACAAACAGGCGGGGAGCAACATGGACAGCAACTGCAGCAGCCCCATTTACCGTCCCTTAGGAATCTGGCTCCTGTGAAAATGGAGACACAGAGTATGAACTTGGCTTCTGTAAAAATGGAACCTCAACACTCAGACCAGTCACTTTTTATCCATCAACAGCAACGGCAGCAACATAATCAGCAGCAGCATCAACACCAGCAGCAGCACCAGCAGCAAGCTCAACAGCAATTGTTGCATATGTCCAGGCAGCAGAATTCATCTGCTACTGCTGCACAGATTAATCTTCTGCAACAACAAAGACTGTTGCATATGCAGCAGCAGCAGCAGCAGCAGCAGCAGCAGCAGCAGCAGCTATTGAAGGCAATGCCTCAGCAAAGAGCTCAGGTAGCACAGCAGTTTCAGCAGAACATCCCTATGAGGTCCCCTGTAAAATCAGTTTATGAACCTGGAACATGTGCAAAACGTTTGACAGACTACATGTATCGGCAACAACGTAGACCTGAGGTAATTTACCTTAATGAAGAGCTTTATTCAGTCTATGAGGTCTTATACTGATCAATCTATTATATAGGACAACAATATTGATTTCTGGAGAAAATTTGTTGCTGAGTATTTTGCTCCCAACGCTAAGAAAAAATGGTGTGTTTCTATGTATGGAAGTGGCCGGCAGACAACTGGAGTTTTTCCTCAGGTATGCAAACTGACACTATTTTTAACTTGGTTCTGGTCTTTGTACGCAATACTCCAACCTATTTTCTAGTTGGTGATTAATAATGGAGATCTGATAACTGCGGTCCTTGACATCCTCATGTACCAATGATAGTCATTTCCTCATAATTCTATGGAGTGATTTCTCTCTTCTTCCAAATATTTTTGCTCTCGCTGTCCTCTTTTTGGTGAATAATAACTCTTGATGGACCTATGGTTAATTGCTTTGAGTTTCATTTAAGGAACTAGTGGAATTAATATCTAACTTTACAGGATACATGGCACTGTGATATATGCAATCGCAAGCCTGGTCGTGGCTTTGGTAAGTTTCATTCCTCTTTAGATGCTAGGTCTCATTTCTATGATCTCTTTAACTCCGATGAATTTTTTGCATTTAATTTTTACTCCCACCGTCAGTTTTCCTCTGTGTATATTATTTTGACATTATCATGAGCTGTGGCCATTGTTGATGATGTCTTTTCCCTTACTTTCAGAGGCTACTTTTGAGGTCCTTCCCAGGCTTTTCAAAATAAAATATGAAAGCGGTACTTTGGAAGAACTTCTTTATGTCGATATGCCGTGTGAATATCCGGTTGCATCAGGCCAGATTGTATTGGACTATGCAAAAGCTATTCAAGAGAGTGTCTTTGAGCAGCTTCGTGTTGTCCGTGAAGGTCAACTTCGGGTTGTTTTCTCTTCAGACCTGAAGGTGGTGAATCTATATGATATTCTGGAACCTTTTTAGTTATGACTTCTCCAATGTGGAAAATTTAACATCTGTTTTGTTTCTCGAAACTTCCAGATATGTTCATGGGAATTTTGTGCACGTCGTCATGAAGAGCTTATTCCTCGAAGACTATTGATTCCTCAGGTTATGTATCTGCTGGATTATGCTCAGTAGAATGTTAAAAATCTTGTTTGTTGTTGGCATTAGTGGTTTTGATTTGGCTGTGTTTTCTGCATGCTTTTTCTATTTGCCTTTTCAAGTGTTTTTTGCAAAAGGTATCTTAGATAAGTATAGTTGAAGTTTTACTCTTGTGGGTATGTAGTTGCTAATATAGAGATGATTTGGCCGAACTAAGTTACGTTAATTTGACGTCAGGCAAGGAAGCATTCATATCCTTGACGTAGCATTTCAAGTTAATGGACATTCCTTAGGTAGATGTAGAAGAAGATCTCTTGAGACCATTGGGATGTTGTGTGATTATACTTTTTATGTTTCTACATAATTAGACGTGTGGTTGTACTCACATTTGCTTTAATCAAGTAACTGAAATGGTCATATCATTTTTTGAGGTTACTGACTGTTAACTATGTATGCAGGTTAGCCAGCTGGGAGCGGCAGCTCAAAAGTACCAGGCAGCCACTCAAAATGCATCATCTGGTTTATCTGTCCCAGAGCTGCAAAATAACTGTAACATGTAAGGCTTCTTGGTGATATTGGCCTCCTGTTGAATGATACTGAGAAATCTGTCATTAGATTGACTTTGCATATTACTGTCCAAAATTAGCAGTGATGCCTGCACTAGGGCCCTAAGCAGATTGCAAGAGCAGGATCTACTTCCTCTAGCCTGTAACTTGGTCTTGTTGCTTTAGAGTGGAAATATTTGTTTTAATAAGTGTCAAGTTTTGAGACGTGAACTGTCAGAAACTGTAACATTGTATAATGTCTGAAACTAACATGTTTGATCTATACCTAAGAATCTTTCCAGGAAGTGCTACAAAATAATAATTCCTCATGGGACTTATGTGCTGTGTTGTTTGCGACTTACCGTTAGTTTTTGTTATGTAGGAAATAAATATGTTCGACAACACTTCTGATCTTATATGAAAAATTCCTAGAATATCAAATCCAACTGTTCCACCGACATGTTCAGCTCTGGGTTTTTATGTCCAGGAAGCAAAAGAAAATGTGTGGATTTTATTAGTAATGACTGTCTTTCTGGTAACTTTCACTTACGTCATCAAACTATTGATTTTAAGCCAAATGCACCTTACTTTACAAACCCTTTCACCTGTTACTCCTCCCAATTATTTTGATTATAATTGATATTTTAATTGATTTGCTTGACATTAGATTCTGACACTGTGCCTAATGGTGCCACATGAGCAGCCCAGGCGCCACATAAGCACACACTGAAGAAAAGAAAGAATGTGCTTGCATAGTCGCCTCACAATTTTGGTCATAAATTGGCTTGAGGCATTTAAAACTTCGTTTTGCCCTCTATACGCCTATTTAAAAGTGGTTGTTGAAAAAGTGACATGGCAATGATCTTGAGCTGTTGCTTATCAACGATCTTAGAGGAAGTTATGTTAGCATCATGCGTTCTGTGTGTCTCTCTGTTGAGAGATTTTAGTTAGTCTATCTTTGACCTTTTTATTGGTAACCATCTGTCAAGTGCTTAAATGCTTGACATTTCTGCTGCTGTTTTGACGTAATAGGTTTCTATCATCAGCTCGGCAATTGGCAAAAGCTCTTGAAGTTCCTTTAGTGAATGACTTAGGATATACAAAGAGATATGTGAGGTGTCTTCAGGTTGTCCTTTATACTCTTCTCAGCTCCATTTTTAATGTTCGTTATCTTAGCACACTTTGAGAATTACTCTTAATTGCTTTCTGATACTGTGTATAATTTGGTGTTGACCATGCATAAGTTAGGATATTGGCCATTGTGGTTATTTAATGCATGGGAAATCTGGCTGTCTTCTGTTATCTTTGCTATGCTGTTGTCCTTCTTGTAAACCTTCCAAATAGGTTGCAAGCATAAACAGTCCAAAGTGAGTAATCAAGTGAATTCAATTTTGTCAATAATTTCCTTGTCTCTACAATTCCTTGGGAAGAGAAAATAGTGTGGCCTGGCTGTTCCTGGTGACGTTAAATGGTGGTTTGTTTCCTGGGAAGTGCAAAAGTTATCTTCTTGAGCTTGTTGTGACTGAACTTGAAAAACTTTATGTTGTACTATTTAAGCATTATCATACATCATCATCTGGGACAGTGGTTAGTGTTCCTTGCAGTGATTCAAAAGTAATATTGAGCAAAGTTGAGTTCCTGCTTCCTCCGTCTTAAGCAGTAAATTTCTCTTACATAATTTTTTTGAAAGGCTTATTTTGGCAACTGGTGATTTTGCTGTGCTGCAATGAGGGAGTCAAAAGTATTAGGCTGTATTTGGTTGACTTTCATCTCTACAAGTTCTTTTTCTCATAAGTAGGGCAGGTATCTTAAAGAGCGTCCCTTTACAACCTAGGAGTTAGAAAATATCTTAGAAATTCGAAAAGAGACTTGGTAAAATTCCTTTTCACTTTCTTGTCCAAATAGAAAATTAATTGAGAAATTTAAAGTGATTTGAATATCATGTTTATATTTTATAAAAATTTTGAGGAGTTTATCATCATAAGGAATGTTAAGATTACATGCCCTTGTTACTGACTATCCTTAGATAAGATCCAAAAATGGTGATGATCTGCATAATATTCATGTTAATTGGCCTCAAAATTAACAACTTTGGTTGGGGTGTGTAATTAGGACATATTTAATAAGTAAATAACTTAAACTTCATTGAATTCCTTACCTTTGGATGCACTTTGCAGATATCGGAAGTGGTCAATTGCATGAAAGATCTAATTGATTACAGCCGACAAACGCGGACGGGGCCTATGGGTAAGCTCCTTCATTTTTCATTGTCATCTCTTGAGTTTTTTCACTTATACCTTAGAAATCTTCTTGATCTCATCCATTTTGTATGTGATGTGTCTTGCTGCTACATGAAGTGTTTCGTGTACAGGGTTGTGTGCGTGTGTAGGGCTAACTTTTGGAGTTCCTAAATCATGTGAACTCGAGTTTGAGCTGCAATGAGCGATTTCTTCTGTTTTTCTTTGCTGAGCTACAAGATAAAGAAGACTAATAGCCTTGTCTCAATGATGCATGTCAACTCAATTTGAAATTCTTTGAATAGGAAAAACAATTACTGTATTAAAAAGAAAGAGAACCGAAATAACTCAAAAAGAGAAATGACATGCCTAAGTTGTGACATAATTAAATGACAATATTCTGACACTGTTCGTAGAGTATGCTAGAAGTTTTTTTTTTTAACTTCTTTCCAGAGTAGATAATCGAAGGTAAGTTATTAACTTATAAAAAACGACAAGTTGGTGGGAGGGCATCATTATCTGCTTTCAACTTTACTGAAGAATCTTTGGACTCCTAGTCTTATAAAAAGGGAAATTAAGCACTCACTTTATGCTTGGCTTATAAGGAACATGCCCTCTTGGTTGCCCAATTTGTTATACATTTATTCATGAAACACGTTATTGGCTGCATGTGGTTTGCAATAAAAATTAACATTCCTTTTTTTCTCTGGCCTCTCAGAAAGCTTGGCCAAATACCCTCGGAGAAACAGTGCTTCAACCGGGGTTCGTGGTCAAGCTCACCAATCTGAGGAGCATTCACAGCAGCAGCCACACCAACAGCAGCAAACAGTGTCTCAGAATGCAAACAATGATCAGAACAATGTTCAGGCTCCTCCAGTGCAACTAGGTGCTTCTGATGGTGCTAGAGCTGTAAATAACACAGCCTCTACTTCTGCAACTGGTAATGCCATACCTGGCCTTCTCCATCAAAATTCTATAAACTCGAGACAGCAAAGTTCGATAAGCAATTCAGGCAGTCCATATGGAAGTAGTGGTGTTCAGATCCCATCCCCTGGTTCCTCCACAACATTGCCACCAGCTCAACCCAACATTCCTTCGAATTTTCAATCTCCTACTCATTCCTCGGGTAATAATCCCCCACACAGCAATGGTGGTCTGTCAGCCCCGAATCACATTAGTAATGCAAACTCATCTGCAAAAATGTCTCCTCATAACAGTGAGGTCGAACCAAATGATTCCCAGAGTTCTGTGCAAAAAATTCTGCAAGAAGTGATGTCAAGCCAAATGAACGGTGCAGGCGGTATTGTTGGCATTGGTTCGTTGGGAAATGATGTGAAACATGTGAATGGGAATTTGCCAACTAGCTCTAATACAGGCCTTAGTAGTTCTTCCAACAGCTTGCTGGGGAACGGGATGGCCCACAGCTCTAATATGGGAGGCACTCTGTATGGCAACATGGCTGCAGGAATGGGCTCATCTGCCATGGCCAATGGAGTGAGAGCTGTTATGGGAAACAACTCCTTCATGAATGGAAGAGGAATGGCCCCTATGATTCGAGATCAGAGTATGAGTGGTAACCAACAGGATTTGAGTAACCAGCTGCTTAGTGGGCTCAGGGCTGGGAACGGCTTCAATAATCTTCAGTATGAGTGGAAACCATCCCCCTGAAGGCTCTGCTATAATCATGTCGATATTTCAGGTTGTGGCTGTAGCTGCTTGTGCAGAAAGCGAAGATGAGGACAGCTGAAATTACTGCAGGCCCTCAGGACATGGTAATACGAGGTCAAAATACTTCCCAAGTTTTCACTTGCTGATTCTACTAATTTCGGGAGGAAGCACAGGATATGACATATTATCCATTGTTAGAGCACTATCTCATTGAGTGAGTTGCTTCAGTATCACTCGAAGTTCTGGTATGTCATTCTATAGAGTTGATGATTGGCACTACCGCCTAGTGAAGGGCGGGAGCGGGAATGGTAGTCTTTGGTGGAACTCCTTGTATTACCTACTTCAAACACTTCATTCGTCTGAGTGTCTCTCTCTGAGTGTACATATCCGTGGCTGCCTTGAAGCGTCCTGGAATGACCTCAAATGTTCAATTTTGACATTGTCTGATCTTTTTTTTCCTTACCGTAATATAACATACCTTATCTAAAAGCTCAAATTTACCGAGTACTGAGTTTCACATTTCTCCATGGCCTCCTCTTGTTTTTGTCTTGATTTCCAGCTTGGTTTCTCTGCATTAATAAAGCATTCATGATGGTGTCTCATCGATAAATCGGACGAACACACAACTTTGAAGCCGTCTGAGCTAATATATGGTGTTGATTTGATGCGTGCTAAGGTTGGGAGTCTTGATTCTCAAAAACTTCCGACTTCCGACCGTCTGGCCCATTGTGATGATTCCAACTTGCGAAATTGCCAATCAGCAAGTGAACCTCTTCTTTGTGTTGGTCCTGGTCGCATGGTAATGTCATACCAATGTTAAGGGAAATGTGCTGCCATGCTCTGTGGCCTGCTTGCCAAACCTGTTTCATTGACATGGTCAAGTGTGATATCGTGGGACTCTTTTGGACTTGGTTTATAAAGCTAGGCCTGAACTTACTTTTACTGTCTTTTCTTTATGAACATCTCAGATAGGTAAACATAAGATTCATCTAATTGAGGTGTAAATTAGAACGTATGATTTGGACTTGATGCATCTTTCACTGAGCCTATGATACTCTTTCCTTAACCTCGAGCCTTTGTTTTCATCGTTTCATGCTGGCAGCTTTTGAATTTTATTCAGCTTCACAACAATTTTTTGTCATTTTAGCTTGCGCACGACCCATCTTCAACAGCTTGTTTGCTAAATTGCATATCAGGGTTGAGTTTCAAAACCGCAATTTGAATAATTTAAAGTTGTATAAAGAGTACGGGCCCCGTCATTGGCTGGAATCGTGGCCAATACCGAAACTTAGGTCCGACAGCCACAAATTTTGGTTGTTCCACTGAATTGTCCCAAGCCAAAGACCAAATGCAACATAACCAAAGTAACTAATTCACGTAATAAAATCATGAGATCAGGCCCAGAAAACAAGAAAAAATCGAAGCAATGAAATCATGCAATTGGAGTCGTTCTTTGCTAAACAGAAAGTCATGAATCTTTTCTAGTAAGTTTCTAAACAATTACAAAGAGTCCTATTCTCTCAGATTATTAGTGCAAAGAGTATCAGTGTGAACGATGAGAATTGCGTAATTTTGTGCAAATAAACGACCTAAACTTCGTCCATCTCAATAGATAAGGACCGTACCAATAATATCCCAAGTCCTACCGTGTATTATGCCTTCGTCAAACGAATTTTACACGAACACAAACTTTGTTCTGCACACCAGAACCGTTCCAGGAAAGTTCAGCGCTTTTTTCTTGTGACTGTCGGTTCATGCTCTCGTTGGGTTCAACCATCCACAAGTGCTTCTTTTCACTGACAGGAGGGCATGGCCCCCTCACTTTTTTGCATGACTTGATAATCTCTCCCCTCTAAAACCGATTTTCTTGTGACTGTTGGTTGGTTCGTGCTTTTGTTGGGCTCAACCATCCAAAGTGCTTCTTCTCGCTGACAGGAGGGCATGGCCCTCTCACTTTTTTACATGACTTGATAATTTCTCCCCTCATGAAGTACTTAAACCGATTCTCGGGTTTATTTTCCAGCCACAATGGAACAAACAAACGCTGTTGAATCTTGTTCTTCGGGTCTTGTGGCTTCCTCAAATCTCTTGCATTCTGAACCCGGCAAACTTTGCTAGCAATATGTTGTTCAGCAAATCTCGACAAACGCCTCCTATACATAGTATGTCCTTGTGCACCAGTAGCCAACTCTGGGGGTCCAGTGCCACTCATGCCATCGTTGCTCTCACCATCCCATTTCAATTCACCACCTCATGGCACAAATCTCTCATTTCTTCACAACTAATGGAATGGAATAGCAAGTAATAATGGTTTATATGGAAGACCATCTCCGTTCATAAATTAGACTGCAAAGTGCGAGAGATGTAAGACTTGATGAAGGACGTGGCCTTAGACTTGCCAAGTCAAAAGTCAACTCCCGACATTTGTGGAAAATTAGCTTCTCCTTGCTGGACCTGAATTCTCTTGTGTCTGCAGGTAAAGCGTCGGATGGAGTTCTGCCTAGCATGTCCGTACCCTGGTCTATCTTGTACAGCAAAAAATAGAGAACAGAGAAGATAGCAATAATGTTTGAGCAGAGCAATTATTGTAGATTTAAGCCCCCCCGCAAGCCTCTTGTCCTCATGAAATGGTAATTTGAATGTGGAGGGGCTCATATTGTTCTTATAGCTGAGTTGGGGCGTGTGGTCCTCTGTTAAGCAATTCGTGCAATCGGTCTTTGTAGCGTGATTTTTAAGATTAAGATGGACCTGAATGCAGCACTGAGGTTTTATTTTCTGTAGGTCTTCTCAGATGAAGAGATTTTACCACTACCACGCCATGTCTGCAATATCTCTACTGAGCAAGAAAACCTCGAGTGTCGACCTGATCACCAACCATTACCTGCAGTTTATCCCAATAGAGCTTCAAAAAAGAGGGAGGATTTTTTTGACGAGGTACATTTATGCATGTTTCACTCAACACGTGAGTTTTGTCTTCTACGCTGACTTTCCCAGATGCTATGATAAGTACAAAGAATATCATCTTTTGCTATTTGCGGTAGCGGAAACATAATTAAGTTGAGCATTATTATCCAGTAGAAAGTGATTTGCACAGCTCTAATTTGCATCACTTCAGATCGCATTTCATAGTCAGCTCCTACATCCAAAAACTGTTCAGTGCTCTGGGAATGAATCGGTGTGGAATCACCAGAAAAACACTAAATCACTTTTCTTCAAGCTTTTATTGTCCTCTTGGTTAGACAATATCTTTATTAAGTTTGCGGACTTGGTGACGGCTAAATCCAATTTATTCTTACTCGATTCATTTCAGCTTTTTATGCACACCAAAATCAGCTCAAACTAGTAAATCTCAGCTTTAAAGAACTTTCAAATATGCACTAGTTACCTTGAAAGTTTTTTGTGCATGAGATGAACAAGGCAAGTCATCAAGCATATCTTCGTCCATCTACAAGGTATGGGAAACCAATTGCAAGCATGCATGTAACATCAACGAGGCAAGAATCCTACCACTTCCTCTTTTTCAATCACTAACTGAAGGTAGCATTCTCTTCGTTGGTTCTGCCTTTTAAGTAAAGGCAAAGATCCTTCTGTACCCTGTTTAATTTGGCTTTGGCTGTAATTAGCCGCTCCTGCCATTCTCTCTCGTTCGAAGTTTGATGTGACAAGAAATAACGAAAAACGAAATAATGTGAAAATTCATGAAATCACAGCTCAATCCTATCCATGCAACTTTGAAGGATGCTGAACCTGCTGGTGTAGGCAGATATTGAATCCACTGAAGTAGGTCATATTAGAAAACTTTTCCACACGGACTGAAATGGCAACAAGTGCAGCTACTAAGTTCAGGTCATGTACTCGTTCTACATGATATGGTGATGGGTCTAAATCCTTGTCACAATACAGATTCCCAAACCATCCACACCATGGTCATTATCTCCATGAGGAGCAGGAAGTACATAATTCAACGACAATGTCAAGGCTTAGCATGCATGACACGTGTTGCTCTGTCCATGAGTGAAGGTCAGTATCTGGACCAAAATAAATATACAAGCGAGCGGTAAATAAGAATCTGGATATCCTGTAGCAAAAGACTGGGACTGCACAACTAGACTTAGAAATGAGAGAGAAGCACAGTTGAAGACATGCCAAAATAAGGAGCTCACATATACTAAATCGCCCTTTCAAGTTATAGTCAGAAATCGTATTACAAGACGGATCTAATCAAATAAATTCATGTATCGGGTGCATCTGATCCCAAATCGAAGAAAGTTACATTACACGTAGGCACAAATATTTATCAGCCAGCCACCTGGGTTCCTAATCTATCATTAGTTAGATGAACAAAGATTATTTCACCTCCATGCTGAAGCAACGATCAAGCTCTTATCTTCCCATCCAAAATGAAGCGCACCCATATCATCTTTTATCTTATATCTCTCGGAATACTGCCTAATGAGGTTGATGATAGATTCCGTGACGCTTTTGCTCATCGCACATGAAGCAAATCCGGCCATCATCATTCTCGCTCTCCACTTCCCTGCAACTTCATATCTCTCTATCCTCTCCTCACCCTCGCATGCCACGACATTAATAATATCACGTGCTAAACACTGTCGTTCCACATTTATCCTGTCCTGGCTCTCCCTAGGCAAAGTGGCATCAAGAGAATCAAAGACTGCAGAGTAGTAACTATAGGCCTCCCCAAACCTCACTAAGAAGGGAGCAGTGTTTGTGTTCACATTTTGCTCAACAACAGTTACAAGCTTTGGATTTAAGCTCTTAACCATGCGGAGAAGCTGGTCCCGCTCGTTGATCGTGGAAACACTCTCATCAGGCATGTGGTGGAGCTGAAAAGCAAAGTTAACAACTAGTGCTTCTCTGGGTTGTGGGTCTAGCATGCCTGGGGTGACAAGAGGTGTCCTTGAAGCTACCGCTCGGAACTCAAATGGTATGTTGAGTGATTCTGCCAATTGTTCAAGCCTTTGGCCAATATTTTTCAAACCCCCAATAGGGCGCTGGACCGACTCCGGATCGTCCACCCCCGTCAACCTCAGGTAAGGCCGTTGACCAGGTAGAGATGCAAGTGTCTGTAAGAGAGTGATGTATTGACTCCCTTGGCTTATGTCAAAGTCAACTATATGAACCCTCTTTTCACCCCTAAAAGCTTCTATAATCGCTCCATTTGCTGCCATAAACCCAAATCTGAAACAGGGACAAACTTCAAACAAAATTTGCATAGCTGCAAGCCGGTCAGAAGATGGGGGCTCTTTGCATTTTAAGGCTTTGTAAAGAAATTTTCCAGAAGCACCCATTCGAGCAGCAAGCCCTTCGACCATGTAGGCTGCAATTCTCTGAGGTGGGTCCCCTTGTATGGAAACAATCTGTCGCACCCTATCAATGATAATGGACGCTTCTCTGATGTTTCCTTCAGAAATCGCAGTAGCACAATCAAAAAGCAACTGTTTCGGGGTGCGTGATGGCGGCTGTGACACTTCTCTGTTGGTGCTAATGCTGCTGAGGTTGGAATCAGATGACGAGGATTCTTTGGGGGAGTCATGTGAATTGATCTGGAGTTGGTCAACCCATTGACCATCAACATACATATTATCCTCCTCTTCATCACCACCATCATCCAGCAGTGCTCTTTCAAGCTCTTGAAGCTTCAACCTCATTTTATCTTCATTGTATTCTACACAATCCAGACTTTGACCATCCATGAGTTCTGATTCCGAAGTGCTGAATGGGTTTTCAGTATTAATGGAGGATCCCTGGGTGTGATATAAATTTCTCGACATAGCATAGCTAGATGGGTTAATCGTTTCTTCGGATGGAGAGTCAATGAAATACTTAGGGTCATAATCCTCTCCGCTGTAGGTTTCGGAAACATACATCATCTGGTGCTTTTTGGAGCCTAACATTTCTGAACTTGCATAAGGAGTGGCGGATAACTTGGTGGACCTAATTAAAGACATGCGTTTGTCCCTTCAATACACGTATCTCTGTGGTTGAAACCGATCCTGAGGATTAATGTCAGCCAAATTTCTAAGATGTCACTGTTTCTGTCTTCTTCAAATCTTTCCTAGCCGTTCTGCATATGTCAAACATGGCGTTCAACTGTTTGTCAGACTCAATCACATCTTTAGTACAACATGCACACGCACACACAAGCTTAGGATGCATTATTTGATTGACCACTGGGATGATATCTCAGCTATCCTTTCATTAATCTGAATTCGCAATATCATATTGTGCTGAATTCCTTTTACACATTAGGAAGATAAAAATAAAAAAATCAAGGCCAGGGTTCATATTGGAGTTAAGAAAGACAAATCTTTAGTTATTGTCTGAACTTTTATGTTAATCGGTCAAGTAAAACATTTCTTTATCCGCAAAACATGGAAAATACTTGGAGAAGGGGAAAAGGTTGAACATACTCATAGATTAGGGCTTCAGAAAGCTAAAAAAGTAAGGGATGTAGATTCAACATCTAAGAGTTTACAAGAAAGCAATCACGATTCATGTCGCAGGAAATAATGACAACTAAACTTTTGCAGAACGTCTGGGTTCAAAGTTCTTTCACCCCCAAAGAGCTTAGTGCCGCAACTCAACTACCCCACATGACCAAAGTCCTCTGGCCTCATTGACAACCATTCAGATCAAGATATGAGGAGATAAAGATATAGCATCCGACAAATAACAGCATCAACCTAATAGGCTTAGTTCCTAATTGGTGATAGTGAAAATTCGAGGAAATTAGAGCTTTCATCTGTCAACTACAAGAGAAAGTCAAAGGGAGATAAACACGAAGCAGATGCCTGAGTTTCATAATCTGTGCAGGGGAATTCGAGTACCATCGTTAGCAAGTTGAAACAAGAGAGTGATTATGCCAACAAGTATTTTTGGGGACAAATCAAGAAACCCAAAAAAAGAGATCTACGTTTATCTTGTTACGGGATTCAGAGAAACTAAAGATTTGAGAAGGAAACTTGTAATACCTGAGCGAAGAAACAAGCCCACAAGATCACATCAACAGTCAAAGTTCTGCAATTCCCAGCTGAAACCTGATTAAGAAGAGATGATGAGCATGGCTTTCACAGAGAGAGAGAGAGAGGAAAACATTGAAACGGGAAACAAAACGAAGCAAATTGCTTCTTTACCTTATCCCCATGTAGACAATTACAAATTAAAGAGAAGCCTGTGGGATCAGGCAGGTTGACAAAGAAGAAAGCAGACATAACAAACGAAAATAAACAATCAAGATAGTTGACAACTTACTTTTTAATAATCAAATTGTCCAGCTTTCAGTACCCAGATAAGTTTATAGAGAGAGAGAGAGAGAGAGAGAGAGTAAAAGACAAATAGAAAAACTGGTTGATCGGATTCGAGCTTAAGGAACTCACCAATCTGAACGAATAAATACTCTTAGAAAAAGATCAAAACTTTCTAAAAATTTGAGAAAGCAGGAGGAAGGGTTCCAAGAAACTCACCACCGGATTTCTTTTTTAATTCAACAGAAACTTCTGATGTGCGAGTTGGGTTTTGCTTTTCCCAGCTTCTCTCCTCTCTCTCTCTCTCTTTTTAAAATCTAGAAAAGTTCACACCCAACTCGTCTGACTATTTTGACACGCTTTCTTAGCAAGAAAAAGCAAGCGAGTGGGGGCTGTGCTGGTGATTATGCGATGTTCCTAACATTCGCCTTTTGACCCTTAAAACTCCCACCACAGAAGGCTCCAAAAAAGCATCCGGTATTCAAAGCGGGGGCGGGACCGACCGCGGTTACGATGGTTCGAATACTGGGTTGGTGGCTCCTCGTGGGACAATTGTACGGTGATGGTTGGAAAATGGCATCGGAAGTTGGATGGTGGAAAGTCAGTGCATGTAAGATCAGCACACATGGGTGGATGTCATGTGGCTGTAAATTTCAGTTCTTCCACTAACCCATGATGGAATCATTGTGAGTTGAAGACTAGGTCATGGTGTCCAAGGACAAAGACATAGCCTAGGTAGGAAGCATGGTGATTTTGTGGGATGAAAGAAGGATTTCTGATGCACATCTTACTGGATCTCACTCGGTATCTGAGTCAGGTGACTCGAACGCGGAAAGCTAAAGACTTCATTAGAAAATGAAAGTTTTTTCATGGAAATTTTTTGGATACGCGTCTCATTGAATCTCACTCCGTATGTGAAGACAGGTGAATACGGAAAGTTGAAAACTTAGTTATAAAAGGAATGTCTATGCCCAGTTTTCATTTATTTGTTGAATAAGAAAAGTGATTTCTTTTTTGCTAGAATAGGAAGTCATTTCTTCCTATCTAAGCTTATTATATTCAACCCATTGCAAATATTTTCCAAAAATCAATTAGTCTTTTGTCGTCTAGTCGGAAAAAATAATTTCCTATATACTATTTTTTTCTTTAAACAAACAATATTTGAGTGAAAGATTTTTCCACAAATTAATTTTCATGGGCTTTCACGTGTTTTGCTTGCTAAAAATGATCAGTCAACTGAAATTCATTTACAATTTTTTTGATTCCCTAACTTGAAAAGAAAAAAACATTTTTCTAAAAAATTATTTTTTGAAAATTATTTTTCTTTACCATGAAATTATTATCGAAACGGACAAATCTAGACAAGAAAATAATGCGAATCTTAACTCACGTCTTGGTACTTGGACTGATATGGTGTCTTCAATCAATCATCCATTATTCTAATCTTTTTACAAGCATCTCCAGCTCCAACCATTCGAAGAAGTAGTTGCATACGTCATCGACACTGTATTTTAATGATCTCTTCTCTTGTCTTGAACCACCCGTCCTAATTCTTGTTGTTGGAAGTATGGTTGAGGATCATGATCATGGCGTCAATCTTGATTATGATCTGATTGATTCATCTAATCTGTAACTGATTTAGCATTTGGACTGATGATCTTGTATATCGGAAATATTATTTGTATATTATTTCCTGCCTTTCTTTATTTTTATTCTTACACTATAAATACATAAATGTACTTGTATACAATGAGATAGATCAATACAAAGCATTCTACTTTCAAATTTCCTTTGTTTCTATCATGGTATCGGAGCATCTTTTCCTGGCCTAGCTTTTGTATTTTTTCAAAATTGCCCTTGTTCTTTTTTTTTCATGGTGTTATTGCAAACTTCCATCCTGCAAAACAAAACAAAAAAGCCGAGTTGGAATTTGATTTCTTGAGCCATGACGAAGAACAAGAATGCTGGCTCATCAAAGGAAACGCCTCAGGATCAAACTCCATTATCGTTTGTTTAAATCGATCTGAATGAACAGGAGAATTCCATCCACAATCCAAAAGATCCTCAAATTACAGCCGGTCTTGCTCCTACTTCAATTCAAATGCACTGGCCCCCATTTCCTTGGTATCCTGTTCAAGGTCAATGGGCCACCAAACCAGGACAAGCGTGGGCCCAACGTGACCCATATGGAGAGGAGAGCTCCTCTGGTTTTGGACCTTAGCCCAATAGAGAAGGTCTGAATCCTACTGCCCATGAAGATGACCCGAACCAGGAGGTGGGTCGGAGGGATTCGAATCTAGGTCACAGATTCGAGTCCATACCGGGCCAAGGGCCAAATCCCTACCCATTTTTTGGACCCTGTTTCATGCCGTACGCATTTCTTGTCGGCACCGGTGATCGCCCCGAACCTGGCGACCCTCTCTTCACATCGCCGGCAGATGGCTCTGAATTGAAGCTTATCCAGCTGCAGCTCACCGAACCAAAATCTTATAGCACTTGGGCTCGGGACCTCTGATGAGCTATTGTCACCAAGGACAAAGACAATTTCCTTGATGGCACTATCCCTTTCCTGGCCAACAATCGTCTCCAACAGCTCTGGCACAAGTGCAACCAGCTGTTCTAAAGATGGATCGGCAATTGCTTGGCTCCTGACATTGCCGTCGGCTTGCCACCAATAGAAGACTCGAAGAAGTATTGGGAGAGCATCCACGAGATGTATGGGCATCTGGTTTGCGCCAAACTCTTTAGCATCACCCAAGCAATTTCAGAGTTGAAGGAGGGGAACCTTTTGGTTACCTCTTGCTTCAACAAGCTCTCCGCTTTGTGGAATGAACTTGAAGTGGCGGAGGAGTGGCTCGAGAGCCCAGAGAGCACTCTCAGACAATATAGAGAAATAAAAGAGAGAGAAAAGGCCACACATTTCTTACTAATTCTTAATGAGTCATATTCGGCCTTTCGTTCACAAATCATGGTAATGGACCCATCCCCGTTGCTCAGCTGAATCTTTTAGCTTGCAGTCTAGGAGAAGAACTAGAAGCTTACGGCGGCAAAGTACCTTGAGTAGGCAAAGGAATGAGCCTTGTTGCATGTCTGAACGGTGTTGCTTTGAGGGAGATCTCCAGCGGACTCACTAATGGCTCTGGAAATTGAGAGGGAGGAGGAACGACTGCGGCTGTGAAGAGGACATAAGGAAACCCTAGGTCTACTCTGATGGATGGCCTGGATCATGGTGTGGGATTGGACAACCAAGATCAGCATGATAGATCCGACGGCTAGGATCAGCGCGCTGAATCCAACAGTCACTGACTCTTCATTGTGATGGATCTCGATTTTTCCTTACAATTGTTGAAGATTATATTTGTGCCACATGGGTGTACCTTACGCAATCAAAAAGTCAAACATTTACTTATATTTCAAATTTCTTTTCCTTGGTCCAAAATCAATTCGATAAATCTATACAACGAATTTGTATAGATAATGGGTGTGGATTCTTCACTTCTGATTGCATAAAATTTTATGTCTTCTCATGGAATACTCCACAAAAACTCTTGTACTTATACTCCTTAACAAAATGGCATTGTTGAGCGCAAACATAGACATCTTCTAGAAGTAACTCGTGCCCTAAAATATCAAGCCTCAATTCCTGAAACTTTTCGGGGAGATTGTGTGGTCATAGCTGCCTATTTGATTAATCATATGCCCACTCGGATTCTTGATGAAAAAACTCCTTATGAAATGCCTTATAACAAACAGCCAGAAAATAATCATTTCAGGGTATTTGGTTGTCTGTGTTATGGAACGATTATGGGCAATCGGGATAAAATGAGTCCATGTGCCACTCACTGTACTTTCATGGGATATCCTCTTCTTTAGAAAGGATACCGGGTTATGGAAATTTTTACAAGGAATTTTTTTTATAAGCATGGATATCATATTCCATGAAGACACTTTTCTTGTCAAGGAAATGATACACTCATCAGATTCATCACTATCAAAAGTCGGCATATTTTCTTGTCTGATGAAGATTTATCAATGGCGACACGATATTTTCTTGTTGCACCAAAATCATTTGTGGCTATCTTGAAGGAATCTGTGCCTATTTCGAAGGAATCTTCATTCATAGAAACTCCAATTCTAGCTATTGATGAAGTTATCTCAACATATTCCCCGACATCAATTGCGTTAGAAAATATTTCTAAACCTTCCCCAGTTCTTGAACAAAAATTGATTAGGGAACCGCGACGTTCCAGGAGGTATACCCGTCTACCTACGTGGACCAAGGATTATATCTATTTTTCCATGAGTACTCTAGGTACACAATATCCTGTCTCCTCGTATGTTTCATTCAGTCGTATATCGGAAGAACAAGAACCCTCTACATTTGTTGAAGTAGCATGTGACCCTTGATGGCGAAATGTAATGGAATCCGAACCCACTGCCTTAATGGAGAATCATACTTGGGATATTGTTCCACTACCCCAACATCAAAAATTGATAGGCTGTAAATGGGTTTATAAAATCAAGTATAGAGCATATGAATCGGTCAAGCACTACAAGGCTCGTCTAGTTGTTAAAGGGTTCACTCAAAGAAAGTTTTGATTATCATGAAACCTTCTCCCCCAGTTGCCAAAGAAGTTACTATTCGATCCTTTCTATCAATTACAGCTATTTGTAATTGGTCACTGCATCAAATGGATGGCCACGATGCTTTCATTCATGGTGACATGGATGAAGAAATTTATATGGACATTCTTCAAGGATTACGCAGACAAGGAGAGTCTCTGGTATGTCATCTCCATAAATCTTTGTATGGGCTAAAACAAGCGTCTAGGCAATGGTATGCCAAGTTTATTGCTGCACTAACTAATACAGGTTTTCAACATTCCAAGCATGATTATGCCCTATTTACATGGACTACAGGGAATTCTTCCATGTATTTATTGATATATGTTGATGAAATTCTTGTCATGGGAAATAATGATTTTGATGTGGCGAAGTTCAAAGAATATTTACATTCCACTTTTCACATCAAGGATTTGGGATCTCCCAAATATTTTCTTGGCATTGAAATTGCCCAATGAGTCTTAGTCAAAGAAAGTTCATCTTGGAAATAATTTCAGAAGCAGGACTATCAGATTGCAAACTAGCTACCGTACCAATTGAATAGAATGCCAAGCTGACAACTCATGAGTATGATCAGAGTCCTCCTTCATCCATTAAAGATCTATTGCTAAAGGATCCATCAGAATATCAGTGACTTGTTGGAAAATTGATATATCTTACCATGACAAGACCTGATATATATTATGTAGTGCAATACTTAGCCAGTTCATGCACAGTTTGAAACAGTCTCATATGAGCGCCGCCCTAAAGGTTGTGAAATATTTGAAAGGATGTCTAGGACTTGGTGTATTCCTATCTCATGACTGCAGTATGAAGATGACAGGTTACTATGATACAGACTATGCTACTTGTCTGATGACTAGAAGATCCATTACCCGTTTCTGCATCAAATTGGGAAATTCACTAATCTCATGGAAGACGAAGAAATAGTCGACTATATCACTATCATCGGCCGAATTTAAATATCGAGTCATGGCGAAAACTACCTGTGAATAGTTTGGATACGGGAACTACTTTCAGACTTTGGAGTACGGGTCAATGGCCCAAGTGAATCGTTTTGTGACAATGATGTTGCACTCAAATTGGTAGCAAACCCAGTTTTTTCATGAAAGAAAGAAGCACATGGAGGTTAATTGCCACTTCACTTGGGACAAGATTAAGGAAGGAATCCTCATGATAAAGGGAACTGGAACCATGAAATAGCCAGTGGATATTTTCACCAAACCATTATGCCAAAGGCAACATTCCTATCTATTGAGCAAGCTAGGTGCTCTCGACATATATAGACCACGAGCACCTAGCTTAAGGGGGAGTATTGGAAATGTGGTTGAGGATCATGATCATGGTGTTGATCTCGATTACGATATGATTGATTCATCTAATCTGTAACTAGTTTAGCATTTGGAAAGCGATAATTTTGTATATAGGAAATATTATTTGTATATTATTTCCTACCTTTCTTTTATTTTTATTCTTACACTATAAATACATCAATGTCCTTGTATACAATGAGATAGATCAATACAAAGCATTCTACTTCCAAATTTCTTTCGTTTCTATCAACTGTCATTGATTACGAGGATTTCTCACTCATCACTATGAGCATTTGTTGTGTGCCTCTGCCTTCATGTTTGTCACAAAGGGTGTTGCCTTGCTACATAAGACACGACGTGATGATCCACATTTGTCTTAGCAATTGACGTGCATGGATTTACTGAGCTTTAAGAATTCCATGAACAAATGATGTCACATGAAGTGATTGGAGAGACCTATTGCATTGACGCAGGAAAAAATCCGATACCCTTAATCCCAAGAGATTACTAAGGAAGAGTACAAGTCTTACATGCAACCACATTCCCTCAAAAGTTTTGGTAATAACACTAATTACTCCATATCACATCATGTTCATTATATGAGATTTCTTCAGGCTAACACTCTCACACGTGCACCTTTTAACCCTCGCCCTTTGGGCATGGTTGAACCTCCCGTATCCTTTCACGTCACCAATTTATTTTAGTTTAAATCTCCATCTTCACCTGGCCAAGTTTGTTGTCGAGTGTTGGTAGGGAAGTTTTGTCATTTAAGCTTAACCTCCATCGTCATGGCACATCCAAATTTAGCGTGAAGCTGGAATTACCATACTCCAATATATATTGGGAGCAACTCATTGATTAATTATCGGCTTTGATATCACTTGTTGAATTGATGCAACAAAAACTCGGAACCCTTCATCTACGAAGAGCACCAATGGAGAGCTCAAGTTTGTGGTCATCAGCATATTCAGTTAGACCCATTTTTATTTAAAAAAATTAAAATAATGAGTGATGAACTTGTTTTTGCCTAAAATATGGGTACAGGTATTTAAAGACCAAATGAAGTCAGCGGTTGTTGAACGAAATAATAAATTATAAACCTCTAGTGTGAATGGAATCAAAGGATGTCATGATCATCGACCAAAAAGAGAACAAAAAAGCAATTATATCGTCATGAATCATGGTGTTTGCAACAAGTGGAAATTAGGGTAAAATCATTTCCCTTCTTGGATTCTCATTTCTAATTATTAATGTCTTAGTCATCCTTCCCTTATCTTATCCAAAGTTTGGACCTTACGGACCGGAGCACCTCATCGATAGCATATGAAAAATCGATAAATAAAGACAAAAGACGGATGGGAAGGAGAAATTTGATCTTTCAGTTGCTTTCAGTTCCAAGTCATTGTCCATTATGCTAGGAAAACAAATTTGCTAGTGACCCTAGGTGGAATTAATCATGAGAAATAGTTTAAATATATGCTAATTTTGGGGATAATTGTCCAAAAAGTCTTAAACCTATTGTACGGCTAATTCAATCGTAAATCTTTTGATTATTTACCAATATAGCTATTTTGACTAATTTTGGCCGGAAATCATTAGCATGTCTATCACCATCAACTAATTCTGGCCAAAATTGACCGAAAAAACTACATTGTCAAATTGTTTTTGAACTAAAGACACAGCTTAAAATTTTTGGACTGAATTAGCCATTGTTTAGGTTTTTTTGGACAATTTTCCCAACTAAATTGGATTTTTTTTTAAGTGACATTAGCCTCATCTATATCTATATCTTAAATTAGACTAGCTTCTTCTAAGCTTACGTGATGGGGCTGTTGGGCTGCACAAGATTAGCAAAACTAGTTTTGCACTTGGGCTATGAGCTAACCTAATCCGGCCCATGACGTAAAAATCTGCCCCTAATGTACCCTATTTGATTAACTTAAGATGTTATTTGTACCTTTGTAGTCATCATAATCTACGGAATCATATTATACTCGACTTAAAACGAATTGCGCTAGGGCTCAACTTATATAAACAGTATTTTATCGGTGTGATCCACTCAACTAAAGGTTACAACAAATTTTCTCGTATATATCACTCGTGATATAGGAAAATTAACACATTTTATATTATACTCATTTAATGCCAATTCACGGTTTCTCAAGTCATTTATGTACTTTCGAAATCATCATATGGGAAGACAATGGGCTTTCTCTCATGGAAAAGTATGTCATCTATCTAAAATGTCAATTACAGTGGTGTCTCGAACTAATTAGAAAAATTGCAAATAATTCTTGGAAAAAATAATAGTATTTGGCTGCTCAAGTACGGATTTTTAAAAAAAAATTCAGATGCTTCTTATTTGAGAAGTATGAGTGGTTGAAAAAACGGAGGTGACGTGTTGTTGAATGGGTGATATCAAGAAAAGAATATGAACCCCTTCAATTTGCAAATTTGGCCAAAATCGAGTAGGTATGAAGTGTTCACTTTATCTCATCGCCCTTTGAGTCAAAGAAGACCTAGCCAAACGTGCTCCAATAGGCTCAAACTCGTACAAAAAACAAAAAACCATAGTCCTCGCGGGTGGAGGAAGTAATGGCACGTGGTCAACCCATTGAAATCTGTTTTCATTGCATAGAAAGTGCCAAAAACCATACCTAAATCTTCATCTATACGTCGCTAACGGATCCCTATTTTTGAAAATACGTATCGGCACCCTCATTTTAGTGTAATTTTCCTTCCATTTACGATTTCGCCATTTGTATTTCAAATACACCATCGCCCTCTCTCACACTCACAACCACCCTCCCTCCCTCCCTCTCTCTCTCTCTCTCTCTATGCATGGATCTATCTCTCTTCTCAAACTCCCTTCCTTGAGCTCAAGGCTAGCCATAGGAGCTCGAGGCTTGAATGTTGAGATACTAGTGTGATTGTTGAGACACAAATAAGTTTTCCATTGGATAGTTGATGTGGTGTCAAGTAGTTAATATATCATAATTAGTCTATAATTCATTGATTTAAGTTTCCGAGTGAATGTAACTTCGACTGAATATGTTGACGAGTTCGGACTTAGACTTTCTTTTGGCGATTTCTCTAGGTGGTATCCGCTAGCTCTCTCCAATTACCAAATTACCAAATGGAGTGTTCACTTTGGTGGCTGAACCGAAAGTGATTAGCTTAAGTGAAGATTAGGAAGGATTGCAAAGTGCTACTCATTAAATTGATTCCCTCTTTTAGGGGCTTATTACTGAAATTCAAACCAACTTCACCTATTCACCGTGTCACACACTCCTTTTAATCTTCTACTTGAGCTTCAACTTGGTTCGAGGTCAAAATTGTTCCAGGCAACATCGTCCGCCCATCACACAATTTCTCAAGAAACACCAGATTCGATCTTCCGCTAGATATGGTTCGTCTTCGTTTTGTCTCTAAAGTAACGCACGGTCTGAGCTCGAGGACATGGTCGCGGCGAGCTCCATTTTCCAGGTCGACATTGGAGGAGAGGTTCGAGACAACAAACGCGGTGGCTAGCGGCGGGGAATGATGGTGGTAGACTTAGGTTGAGAGTTTGAGTTCGTGGGTTGTGTGAAGCTAGAGTGTTTGAGACTTTTGTACGAGGGAGAGCATGCAGGTTGTTCTACTGTAGCTGAGGTATGAACTAATAGTTTGAAATATATATGTAGGTATTTTCCAACTGAAAGAATGGAGTTGCTTAAATAATATATTAAAATTGACTTAGTTTTTCTTTTTTCTAACAATGATTGTTCGGGACTTTTTGGGTTTGGCAGTATTCCCGTTACGCACTAGATAATTATTGGAGACACTTAGGTTTGTGCTTTTGAGGATTGCTCTTACTAAAGGAATGCAGAAATATGGTGATTCAAAATCTAGATCTTGAGTGAGAAAGACGAACAAGACCTGATGTGTCAGATGCGTGTGAGAAATATCTACCTCTAGGGGGTTCAGAATTGCAGTCAGCTGTTTTCATGAAATTTACATGTCAAACCTCTTTTGTCTGACGCTCCATCTGAATAGAAGTAGGGGAAGAAAGGCCGACATGACTTATTGTTCTTCATTTTCTGGAGTGGTGTGCTTCCACGGCATATTTTTGACTAGTAATCTAAGAGATTTATAATTGTCGTGACATCTATTGATGTCATTGGCTGGCTAGTGGAAAGTTGATTCCTTTTTATTTATTTAATTATTTATTCCAGAGAATAATGTTCCTTTAAGAGTTAGCTGAAATATCAGCCATCTTCTGTTTTAACATCAAAACTAGTTAGACAAAAAACCTTGCGTAATGTCAATTTTCGTAACTTTTTGAAATTAAACCGCACTTTTTTAACAATTGGAGCTTCTGAGAAATTCTCAGTGGGATTATGATGCGGAACAAGAAAAGGAGAACTCGATATTCGATTCTTTTAGGACTCTAATTTCCTTTATCTAATAAACTAATTTCTTGTTTTGTCCGTTGGTGTTTTGCTCACTTGGTGCCAAGTTAGCATTACGTGTCACTCTCTATCATATATGTAGTGCCATGTCATCAACTAATCTGAAAGTTTAGTTAGAAGAGCTGACTGAAGGATTTGATTGCACAAATTGAAAAAAAAAATCAGAGAATTTGATTGCACAAAATGAAACTTAGAGGGCTAAATCACACAAGTTTTAAAAGTTAAAAGGAATTGATTGAACAAATTTAGAGTTAGAGTATCAGACCTCATCCGTTCTGAAATTTAAAAGTATTAAATCTATACTTAGCTCTTTATTTCATGACGAGAAAGCCTACAACTTTCGCTAGATAATTTTTGCCCACTATGAATATTCAAAGATGCAAACCAAAACCCAGATGAAGCTACCAGCATATAAGATCTTTTACACTTGACGGTAAAGGGAATCAAACTTGTGTCATGTCTCTCAGTATATGTTCCCAATTCCGTTCCTCAACCACTAAAATCAACCACGTAGGGTTCATTTAATAAGAGACCTTAGAATTTTCATCAATGCTCTCATCTAATATAGTTTTACTTTTTTAAGTAAATTGATAGTTGTCTCACAACGTCAACCACAGTTGTAGACGATCAATATTCGTGCAAATGTCATCGTCCAGTTAAAAAAAAAAGATAAAAAAGATAAAAATAACAACGCAAAAAGAACAGCTTTTTAGGGAGAATAAGACGATTGACCAATATTTTGTAGATTCATTGTCCAATTGGAAAAATTTTCTTCGAAACAATTACGTTTTCAGGAGCGCACAAAATGACATCTTAACGAACTTAGGATTGAAAAAACTCGAATCAATTTCACGCAAGATCGAAAAGCTGTCAGATACATTTATTGTCTTTAGGTAGGAAAACAGAAATTAATTGAATAATCCGTCATTTTATCAATTAACAAGCATATGACAATTAAAACCCTATTTTCAAGTAAAAAAAAAGTAGTTTTTCCAATTTTTATAAATCAGTTAATCTGTTCATTCAGATGAAATTAATAACCACCTAAATAATCATGGTCTTGGAGGCCTCTATGGATATGACCAGTAGAGAATATTTCCATATTTTCATTATTCACGGATTTTCCATCAATATAAGCAACTGGACATGCAAATAATAACACAATTGGAGGCGGTTTGGCATTATAGAAAGCGTTCACCAAAGTCAGCTTCAACTTGAAAAACTTAAATTGCCTTATATACAAAGAGAAATGCATCCTTTAAGGGTAAAAATACCCGTAGACATTTCTAGCATCAGAAGATTACCATGCTGCCCTAAGAAACTATCTTCACTTGGCAATTCAAGAAAGCATGCATGACGACAGGCCAAAGCAAACAACTTAAGAAGCACATCATAAACATGGCAAGATATAGAATCGTTTCCATCAGAGAGAGTTATCTTCACATTTAATCAACATACGATGCAACATCCATCTTAGAGTGTATGCAGGTAACAACTAAAACCTTATCAAAGTTTCCTTCAATGGTGCTTGAACAGGCTTATCTGATTCAACGTTCCATATGAACTCTTTGCAATTGGAAGAATGAGGAGCCAAAGACGGCAAGCTGGTTTTTGTTGGGTATATTTGATATGGTAAGGTTTGAGCTGTATTTACTTTGGAGGCAAACTACTTAAAACTCAATTGAACGCAAATAGTACTCATGGCCTCGGACTATCAACTACCCCTCTAGAAGGACAATGCATAACATTATTGAATATCTAGATATGGACATATATGGCATCCATCAAATTTTCGTAATAGCATAAATGGTAGACAATATTCAATCAAATCTCATTAACCATTTAATTTCATATGCATTAATGTGGATATTGTTAAGCAAATTTGAAATTTGCTCTTTTTAGCTCTCCATTTATACCTTTTTGTGGGGAAAGTTATCAGAAGGAACAATGAAAAGCAAATAATCTCAATCCACCAAGTGCTATAAATTTAGGATCCATCTTAATGAAAGGAATTAGGAAAGCAGTCTCCGCACTAGGAGAAATGTCTCTTTTACAGAAAAAAGACCTAGAAAACTCATGCTCAAATCACTGTTTAGGTTCCTGATTTAACTTAGCACCATTGTCTTTGAGAGAGAGAGAGAGAGAGAGAGAGAGAGAGAGAGATGAAAGAAAATTAGTTCATGGGCTGCTGACATGAAAGAAAGGGTCAGTGCTTCTACAGTTATTAACGCATAAGCTATAGGCTTGATTTGTCTTGCAAAACCAACAAAAGTGACTTCTCATCCACAACCCTAAACCAACCCACTTTTTTCTATTCGTCTGTTGGTGAAGAATTTTTCTTCTGTTCTCTCCCTATATCTTCTTCAGGGTTTCTCTCGATCATTATTTGGCTCTATAGAAGTTCTGGTGATTTGTAATTCAGTGCTACTTGGAACGGATAGATCGATGGACAATTCCAGAGCTAACAAATTGGGGGGCGGCGGCAGCGGTTCTGGAGATGAGGGTAAAGCTTGCACTCGCGGACACTGGAGACCTGCCGAGGATGAAAAACTCCGGCAACTTGTTGGGCAATATGGAGCCCATAACTGGAACGCAATAGCCGAAAAGCTTCAAGGAAGATCGGGTATATCAAAATCCTGTGTCTAATGTATTTCCTCTTGAAACTTTCATACTTTTATGTTCGGTGGCTGGATAATATCATTTTCAGTCCTGACTGTCGAATATCCACCTTGGACCAACTCCAGCATTCTTTTCGAGCATCTTAAATTCTCCCAACAAGGGAACATATGAACTAATCAATTGGAAACTTAATGATAAAACGATTGGGAATAAATCGATCGCATCTCTAATTTTTCTCATCCTTTTTCCAAATACGTGCATATGTACCATTACTACCAATTATGTTTTGAAGTTTTGTGCAATCAAATTGATATTTGAGACAAAAGGATTAAGATCATAAGAATACTTGTTTACAGATTCAAGGCCCTGCACATACATTGTTCACTTACCTTATAGAATAAACTAAATTGTTAACCCTTACCGGGGGGTTCATGTTTCATTGTCTTAAATAGGCAAGAGTTGCAGGTTGAGGTGGTTTAATCAGCTGGACCCAAGAATCAACAGAAGGCCTTTCACAGAGGATGAAGAAGAACGGCTTTTGGCAGCGCATCGCGTTCACGGAAACAGGTGGGCACTGATAGCTCGACTGTTTCCGGGTCGAACTGATAACGCCGTGAAGAATCACTGGCATGTCATAATGGCCAGAAAGCAAAGGGAGAAATCAAGGTCATTGCCTAGTTATAAGAGGAGCTACCAAGATTCTCTCATTGATTTCAAGGGTTTGCATGGAATTGGGAAATCGGCATTCGTTGTGCAGCCTAGCTCTAATTACGGGTTGGAAAAGAAGCAAGATAGACATTTCGATTCTTCTTTGCTTCCTTGGAAATTTGCCCCATCTGTGTCTGCGGCGATGGCTCCGCCGGCATCCTTCTTGGTGGGACTCGCCCGAGGAGAAAAGAGAGACTATAGCGCTTCCGGGTTTTGTGATTGCACCTGTGAGAGCTATCAATCCTTGAACAATAATTTGCCAAGTTATGCTGCGCTCGCCCTTCCGAATTACGCAAGTCCCCTAAAGTATCCGAGACATGGAAATGACTATGAAGCAACCCAAATGATCATAAAAAACGACAGCGATCCCCGTGATAGTCTGGCAAACGCGAATATGATGGCTGCTGGGCAAGGAGGAGGAAATGAATCGATCGTGCGCAAAGATGTTCCCTTCATTGATTTTCTTGGGGTAGGAATCACATCTTGATGATTATATTACTGAAATTAGCTGTAGCTCCTAGCTAAATTATGACGGTTTTGTTCATTGAAAACGTTACGTAGATGAGAGCCCTTACTCTGTCTTCGGAAGTCATATTCTGGGTAGCATGGAAAGGAATAGTCGAGCTTAGTGCTGGAGAACATTTTACTATAATACTTTTATTTTATTTTATTTGGAGGGGCATGGTTTTCCCGGAAAATATCATGTTTCAGTTTAGTTTCATGGGAAAATCGAATTGATTCTTTCAGCGTTTTCCACCAATTTTGGCCAAAGTTCTTGGCAACCTACGAGCTTCTTTGTGTGTCCATGTGACCATCCTTGCTTAAGTACGGTATTTTTTTGTCCTATTATAATAAAGGCATACCATCAAAGTGCTCAACAACCTTGGAAAAAAAAAGGAAGACAAAGTCTGCTAACTAAAATAATTTAAAAAGCTTTTTAGATATGTTCCTGCATTTGGTGGAGGTTTCCTTTCAAGTGGTTAGTATCTGCACTTCCCTATTGCTTATGAATAATGGTGAAATCGTGGTCAAGAACAGATAAAGGGAAAATGAAATCAATGTTGAGAAGCAGTTACATACTTGCAGCTTTGGTTGATGTATGTACTGGTTAGACAACATGAACGACGCCCTCAAGGCCTGCCATTTAGTTTATGTTGGATTTGGACGATATTAGCAACACACCCATGATGGGTCGACACCCGACTGACCAAATCAAATGACTAGTCAGATGAGATACTGGTTATATGATATGAAGTCGGTTTGGAAATGCTGGAACTTGAGGAGATATAAAGTTCTATCTCATCTCAAATTCCTTCCCGACAACCCAACAGTCTTATCCCTAGTTGTTTTTTATGATGTGGTCCTTAGGAATGCAAACATAACATCGAAATTCGCGCATAAGAAAGGTTGTGAGAAGAAGGCGATGCAAGAACTGTTTCCACCGTTCCCCCGTGAAAACAGTGGGCTCTTTCAGGTTGTGATATATGGATACACTCCATTTCCGTGGTTATACTCCGACCGTGGCTGCAAAAGGGAGAAAAGGGAGATCATGAATGAACCCTGTTCGTGAATCTGTGGAGTTTGTGCTGGATCCGCTCGTGCGGTTTACTTGACATCGAGGTAGGCACATGATGTGCGAAATATGTTTATTGATGTGAATTTGTTCGATCGCTTGGGCCAATTTGTGTTTCGAGTTACTTCAGTTCCAATGTCAATCCATTCATGCGTGTCTCATCAATCTAACTTAACACAGGTTATGGACGCTGTCAAAGATTTTGCTTTCGCCACCAAACTCTGGTTTGACATGACGTGCGGTTTTATAGTTAGTAGAGAGACCAGTTCAGTATGTGGACAGATATGGGAAAATGTTCTATGCTTTGCAATGGGAAGGCTTACACAAGGTTAACAGCACCACGGCTCTCATAATTTTTCAAAAACATGAAATTCGAATTCTTTTCTAGAATTGTTGAAGTACATTTATGCATTTCAGAAAATTCCCTGCTAAAGAATATTGCTAGACATAGTAAATAGTAGGAATATTATTTCATAAGGCGTTATTTCTTACAACAACTAGTCTTCTTGTCAAATTGGGGTAAAATTGTCCCAAAAAAATCCTAAACTCATCGTACTTTTACCAATTTAATCCTAAAAATTTTAATCGTGCAGTTGAGTTCTAAACATTTTTACGTTTTTTCAATTGAGTCAATCTAGGCAATTTTGGCCGAAAGTTGTTGACGTAAATGCCAGTGGTCAACTCAACATAGCCGGCGACGTTGATAATTTCTAATAATGTTTTAATATTTTTAAAAAAATTTATTCATTTATTTTATTTTCTTTGTTTTGTTTTTTACAACTCTAGCTAAGGAGGTCACTATCTACTGGTGAAGGCCTCCGCTCTCTAGCCCAATCCAAGCGAGGGACCATCGCCCTTATCTGGATCTTTGTGAGGGTCACGATAACCTTACCAACCAACAAGGGAGGGTGTCAACCCTTGCTTGTGGCTAGGGCAAGGGCTACGATTCCCTTGCCTAGCCCAAGCGAGGGTCACTGGTTGCTTGTGGCTAGCAATAGTCGATTAGCAACCTTGCTAGCTAGAGTTGTAAAAAAATCAAAAAAATCAAAAAAATCGGAAAATATATATATATATATATATATATATATATATATATATATTAAAAATTGATCACACTAGCGTCGATAGATGTGTCAAAATGGGTCCTAGACCCATATTTGATCCATTTAAATCATAAATAGACCATATATGGGTCACTTATATATTGAAATGGGTCATATATGAGTCATTTACATTTTAAAGAGACTAGTTAAATGGGTCTTAAATGGATTTGACTTAAAAATTCATTTTTAACCCAACTTCCCTCTTTAACTTTATAGAAATGTTTTTTTATATATAAAAATCAAAATTAGAATTATTCTTTATATTTCATTTTTCTTTTCTATTTTCCTTTTTTTCTTTTTCTTTTTTTTTTTTCTTCTTCCTCTTTCCTTAGCTAGTGGCTGGCATGGCAACGGCCAGTGACCAACCAGGCGAGGCTCAAGCTCGTCGGCCTTAGGTGAGCTTGAGGTCGTCGACGATCGGCAAGGCTCGAGCTCGTCAGTATCAGGCAAGCTCCATCTTGCTAGATCGGCGAGGCTCAAGCCTCGCCAGTCCTCAACGAGGACAAAGCTTGCTTGGATCTAGCGAGCAATGAGCTCGCCTAGATTTGGCGAGCTGCAAGCTTGCCGGCCTTGGCTGAGCTCGGGCTCGTTGGATCTGGTGAGCCCCAAGCTCACTGGCCTTGGCTGAGCTCGAGCTTGCCCGAATTTGGCGAGCAACGAGCTCGTTGGGCACAACAAAACTTGGGCCGGCGAGCTCGAGCTGGTCACCACTGGCAGAGGAACAAGGGGGAATAAGAAGGAAGAAGAAGAAAGAAAGAAAAGAGAAAAGAAGAAAAGAAAAGAAATAATAATAAAAAATTCAAAATTTTAAAAATAATTAAAGATTCCATTTTTTAAAATATTTTTGATAGATAAATATCCATATACATACCGAAGAAGTACTTTTAGAGGAATCTCGATGTTGTTTAGATTGAAATTCAATCAATATCGAAATAGAAATTCTAAACATTATAATATAATTTTTAATTTTGTAAATCACAATTAAGAAGTTGCGCATTTTCACACCCTAGAAGACTTGTTATAAATATATATTATTTTCATGTCAATCATTAACTAATCAAACTTTTTCTTATCAAGAATTTTTCAAATGTATTTCAATTTAAGGTTTTTCACTTTTTTATTTTATTTAGTAATTCTTATTGTTTAATTTACTTTTTTTAATTTGATGAGAAGTTTTTATTCAAGTAACATATATATTATATATATGTGAAGATCTTAAAGTGGATTAAATGATGGGAGTGGGTTTTCCTAGATTAAGTTAAATATTAATGTGTTTCGATAATATGGGTCGGGTCGAGTATGGATCATCAAATTTACATTACATGAAAATAGGTCAAAACGGATTAAATTGGTCAATATGGGTCGGACCATTTTTTATCGACCCTGATCCGACCTGACCCGACCCACCCATTTGACGGCCCTAAGTGTCGATTGTGCCACGTATCATGACTCTCATATCAATAATTTCCAATCAAAATTGACTAGGTAAACTTAATTGGTAAAATATAATTGGTAAAAGGTAAAAAGGTTTAGAACTCGATTCACACAATAAAAAGATTAAAACTGAATGAATAAAAGTGCAATAGGTTTGGACTTTTTGAACAATTTGAATGCCTAAATTTCTTGTTACTTCCTTTAGAATACATATTGTTTAGATATAAATACCCCTTAATTACAATGCATTCAAAAGTTAGATTATCAAGTAAAGACATAGCCTTTGAGTATTTTCTCTCTCATTTCTGCTACAATGACACCATGACCATTCATCATTCCAAGTCCTTCGTTTTTTGTCCATCAATTTTCATCCTCGAGAGCAACCACAACCAAACGTCTTGTAGAGTAGCACCATCATCTTTTACTTGACACGTCTCAGATTTACTTCGGTTGTCTTTGAGAGTAGCTCTATATCGTCAATTATTAGCCTCGCCATTGAGGGGAGTTGTTGTTTCCAGCAGCCTCGTCAGTCTTTTCACTAGCATCCTTAGATTAGTGATGCCTATCATAAGTCGAGCTTCTCTAGTTTCTAGAGTCATTCTACTGTGAGTCATTCTTGATGATAATCATTGATTCTTAACATAAAGTATATGAGAAGTAAAGGGACTTCTTGTATTAATTTTGTATGAATTGTATACACGTAAATTGTCCTTTTTATAATACTAAGAAGAAGAACAAATTATAGGAAAAGAATATAAAGGATTACATTTCCTAATTTACTGAACTAATTACGGATTGACTAAATCAATTAACCTACAATTATGATTAATATCAAACCTGATATCTCCAATATCTCCAATCATATCTCCAATCATATCTTCAACACCCCCCCTCAAACTGGTGGTCGGTATATGTCAAGAATGCTTAGGTTGCTTAGTAGATATGAGTGTTGTCTTCGACACAATGGTTTGGTGAAAATATCTACATGTTGTCCCCCAGTTCCAATTCCTCTTGTCATAAGTATTCTTTCTTGGATCTTTTCTCGAGTGAAGTGACAATCAACCTCTATATATTTCATTCTTTCATGAAAGACTAGATTCACTACTAGCTTAAAGGCGGCATCATTATCACAAAACAACTCGCTTGGTCCATTAGTTTTAACACATGCATCCAAACTATCTCATAAATAGTCTTTACCATAGCTCAATATTTTGGTTCGGCTAAGAATAATAAAACTATTGACTATTTTTTTCTTCTTCTTTAAGATTAACAATTTTCCCAATTTGATGTAGAAGCCAATGATGGATCTTCTGGTTATTGGGCAAGAAGCATAATCTATATCACAATAGGCTATCATCTTCATATTACAATCTCGAGACAAGAAAATATCAAGTCCAGGACATCCCTTCAAATATTTCACTACTTTCAGTGCGGTAGAAGTATACCCCAAGTGCCAAAACTTGGCATGGAGGGACATTTAAGTGCCAAAACTTTGGAAATGTACATTTAAGTGCCAAAATCGGAGTAAAATGGATCACTTAAGTGCCACTCCGGCCAAATTGCTGACATGGCAATTTTCCGGCGAGGTGAGTGCAAAACAGCGTCGTTTTGCACGCTAACATGGCGAGAAAATGCAAAAACAACATCGTTTTGTCTCGATGTGTAAATAATTAATATAAAATTTGATTAAATTAAATGTAAAACAAAATTTATTTAAAATATTCTAAAAAATAAAAAACTTAAAATTTTTAAACTTAAAATTAAAAGGGGGGGGGGCGAAAGGAGGCGCGGCGAGGGCTAAGCCCTCACCGCCGCTACGAAGGATCGACAACGGTGGGGGGAGCATCGGCCGGGGTCATTGGGCCCTGGCCAGGGGCCGGCGACGCCAGCCGATCGACGATGAGGGCCCGCGAACTAGCGGCGAGGGCTCGCGGGCCCTCGCCGTCAGTCGGCTGGCGTCATTGGCCCCTGGCCAGGGCCCACCGACCCCGGCCGATGGTCCCCCCACCCTCGCCGGTGACGGTGGGGAGGCGACGAGGGCTCACGAGCCCTCGCCTAGATCTAGGGCAAGGGTCACGGCCCTCGCCACCGGTCGGTCAGCCTCCCCCCTCTGTTGCCGGCCCTTCCCGGCGGCGGCAAGGAGGCGGCTGAGCCCTTGCCGCCTCCTTCCCGGCCCCCCTTTTTTTTTTAATTTTAAGTTTTAAAAATTTAAGTTTTTTATTTTTTAGAATATTTTAAATAAATTTAGCTTTTAATTTAATTTAATTAATTTTTATATTAATTATTTACACATCGAGACAAAACGATATCGTTTTTGCATTTTCTCGCCACGTTAGCGTGTAAAACGACGTCGTTTTGCACTCACCTCACTGGAAAATTGCCACGTCAGCAATTTGGCCGGATTTTGGTCGGAGTGGCACTTAAGTGAACCATTTTACTCCGATTTTGGCACTTAAGTATACCTTTTCAAAGTTTTAGCGCTTAAGTGTCCCTCCGTGCCAAGTTTTGGAACTTGGGGTGTTCGTATCTCCTTTCAGTGTTGCATTCACATAAGATTGCTTTGGATTTTGCCTAAATTAGCTAAGTATCTACACTGTATAACATATATAAGGTCTTGTCATGGTAAGATATATTAGTTTTCCAATAAGTCGCTACTATCTTGATGGATCTTTGAGCAATGGGTTGTCACTAGGTGATGATTCTATATCATATTTATGTGATGTCATCTTAAGACTCTGCCTGATTGGTATTATAGCTGGTTTACACCCTGACAAGCCTGCTTCTGAGATAATCTCCAAAAAAACTTCCATTGGCTAAGACAAATCCCTTTGTCAGACCGAGCTATCTCAATTCCAAAAAAAGGTTTAGGAGATTCCAAATCTTTGATATGGAAGGTAGTGTGCAGATATTAGTCAAATTTCTTAATAGGAGACTCATCATTTCCCATGATAAGTACATCATCAACATATATTAACAAGTAAATTGATGATGTACCTCTGTTCCAAGTAAACAAAGCATAGTCATGCATAGAGTGTTGGAAGCTTGCATTTGTGAGTGCATTAGTAAATTTGGCATACCATTACTGAGAAGCCTACTTAAGTCCATACAAGGATTTTTGGAGACAATATCCTCGAGACTCCCCTTGTCTTCGTAAGCCTTGTAGAAGTTCTATATAGATTTATTTTTCCAAATCTCCATGTAAAAATGTATTATGGACATCAATTTGATGTGCTGCCAATTGCAAAAAGCAGCAATAGATAGAAAGGAGTGAATTGTCACCTCTTTTGCAACTAGAGAGATGGTCTCATGGTAATTAAAGCCTTTTCGTTATGTAAACCCTTTAGTAACTAGACGAGCCTTGTATCGTTCAATGGAACCATATGTTTTGTATTTTATTTTATATACCCATTTGCACCCAATGGGTTTACAATGCGGAGGTAATGGAACAATATCCCAAGTGTGATTTTCCATAAGTGCTTGCAATTTAGCTTCCATGGCACCTTGCCAGTGTGGATCACACGCTACCTCTGTGTAAGAGGATGGTTCTTGTTCTTCAGAGATATGACTAATACAACATATATGCTATAGGAATAGCTGACTAAAAGAAACATACGAGGATACTGGGTAATGTGTACCCAGAGAATCCAATGTTGGACATATCTAGTCTTTGGTCCATGTGGGAGGGCAAACAGAATGTCCAGCGCGTCGAGGTTGTTGAGTAATAGTCTCTTTAGGAACTACGGGAGGAGATTTAATAGCAAGAGGTGATGGAGATGCCATTGGTAAATCGGATAAATGATGCTCCTCATAAGATGTTGGTGATTCGGATGTTGCGTCTGATGAATTAAGGTTGGTTGGCCCAATTGGTCTTAGCGTAACCAAAAAGTTTTAAGGGTCCCTTCATAAATCATCTTTTGACAAAAAAAGGCTTGTGACTAGATGAGGAGGCAATTGGTCTAGATGAAGACACCATTCCTTCAAATGGAAATACATCTTCATGGAAAACAATATCCTTACCGACAAAAAAGCATCCTAAAGATGTTTTCATAACCTGATAGCCCTTTTGTAAAGAGGAATATCTCATGAAAACACATGGAAGGGCACAAGGATCCATTTTATCCCGAGGACCCATAGTTGCAGCATAACACAAGCATCCAAAAACTCTTAGATGATCAATCATAAATTGCTTCCCATAAAGCATCTTGAAAGGTGTTCAACCTTCAAAAATTCGAGTGGGTATATGACCAATTAAATAGGTTGACGTCAACACACAATCCCCCAAAAAAATTTCAAGAATTGAGGCTTGGTATTTTAGAGCTCAAGCTACTTCCAAAAGATGTTGATGTTTGCGTTCTACAATCCCATTTTGTTAAGGAGTATAGGTGCATGAGCTTTCATGGAGTATCCCTTGAGAGGATAAAAAGGAATTACATTCACTAGTGAAAAACTTGGTATGAATCTTTTGGATTGTTTTGTCAATCCAGTTCTTAACTAAAGAGAGGAATTTTGATAGATGAGAAATTTTTTTGATCCTTTGATTGCATAAGAAAAACCCAAGTGGCACAGGTATAGTCATTGACAATAGTTAGGAAGTATCGGAATCCATCGCGATGCGGAGTATGATAAGGACCCTAAATATCCATGTGAATCAAAGAGAAAGGACTAATAGCTCGAGATGTACTAATCGGAAACAATGCTTGGGACTATTTGGCTAAAGGACATATTGAACATTTTGGGTGTGGAAAGTGAGCAAACATTAATAAGAAATAAGAGTTTTATTGCTAATGGTGGAGTTACAAGAAACGCTCTTATTTAACAAATCTAAACCCCTTGAGAAATTTGTCCAAAAATAAAGTCGTTGTGCGATACTACCCAATCCCATCAGTTTACCAGTCGATTGATCTTGAAAAAAACAATTACTAGAATTGAATATTGCACGACAAGAATTATCCTCATAGATTTTCGAGACATAAATAAAATTGAACTTGAAATAGGGGATATAAAGGACATTTTTGAGGATTACGTGTGGACTACGATATACATAACCTATTTTACTGGTAAAAGTGATGTTTCCATTTGGGAGACGGATAGATATGGAAAATGAGGTTTTTTCTGAATGGAAAAAAGTTTCATTGCAAATTACATGGTTACTAGCACCTGAATTATTAATGCATCAATCAAAATCGAATTACTTTTTGAGAAAGTTGTACTTGAGAAGCCTTCAGTCTTGTCTATGACCTGTTATTGATTTAGAGTCTTCATAATATTCTGGTTCTAATCTTTAGTAATTATCTTATGCGTTCCTTATGCTAAAACCTGATAAGCAAAAAAATCTCTCTCACTTTTTTCTTTATCATTTGGCTTTCCATGTAATTTCCAACACGTTTCAACAGTATGGTATGGACATTTATAGTAGTCATAGAATTTACCTTTTGTTTTTGAATTTTGTCCACCATTTTTGTGTGCTGACGTGGCACCTCGTGAGCCATCAGATGGCTTAAGACCCGATCCATATGAGCCACTTGATTCAACTGATGAGTCGGTGAATTAATGGCCTTTGGATCTTTATTTCTGATCTTGGCAGTCCATTTGATAGGATCCCGTAGGGTTTCCTTCTTCCTCCAACAGAATGGAGGCCGCTCGGTTCAGATCTTGACGCTGGACGTTCCTAAGTTTCCCGAGTGCTCTGATGTTACCGGCATGCCCCACTCCTCCGTGGCTTTGATAGGTGGCTCCATCAGGGTTCCGAGAGCAACTCCTTCAACCTATCAGTGTTTGGCCATCCTTAGTTATTGACTTTCCTCTTAGACGGCCAGCTAATAGATTCGGTTGGGTCCATCGCTAAAATCTGTGATCATAAAGTTGAGTATGTATCGTTGAGAATGAGTAAGAATCTCGTAACCTTTTCTCTTTCCTTAGTGTGCAATATTGTCGAAGAGTGGCCTCCGGTCCCTCCAGTTCTTCTTCGGTTGGCTCGAGTTCATTCCACAAAGCCAATAGTTGATTGAAGCATGTGGTGACCGAAAGATTGCCCTACTTCAATTTGAATAGGGCTTGAGTGAGTGTGAACAATTTCGCTTGATTTAATTTCCCATACATCTTTCATATATTTTCCCAAATCATCTTCAAATCTTCTATTGGTGGGAGTCTGGCCACCACATCGGGTGTCAAGCAGTTCCCAATCCAAGTACGAACCAGTTGATTGTAGCATCACCATTGTTGTTCTAGTTGCTCATTAATCGGGAAAGGGATGGCTTTGTCAAGGAGGCCACCGTTGTCTTTTGTGATGTGTGCTTGCCGAAGATCTCGACCCCAAGCAATACAGTTGTTTGGCTTGGCGAGCTGCATGCTAATCAACTGGAGTTCGGGCCTATCAACTAGCGAGGTGTATAAGGGGATTACCGAGTTTTGGGCAATTGCCATTGGCTTGGATCGCGTATGGCGGGAACATGGCGGCTTAAAATTTGGGTTGAAATCTAGGTCCCAACATTGAGTAGGGATCCAACTTTAAACCCGATTGAGTGGGTTCGGATTTTTGACCCTGATCCGTTGAGCCTAATTCATTATTCTGGTTGGCTCCAATAGTGAAGTGGGTAGGCCCACTTCCGATGTGCTGGGTCCCATAACCTAGAACTCCTCATTCTCCGAATGGGCTGTGTTGTACCCATGTTTGATTTGGTCCGGTGGTCCATTGGCCTTGAACCATAAACCAATGAATCGGTGGCCACTGGGCCGAACCGAAAGCCTATATTGGAGGAGGGGTAGATCCAGCAAAACATTGAACAAAAGTGTTGTCTTCTTCAATCAAATCAATTTGATTTGAGGCTTCATATCGAGGTGAGTCGTTGGGAACATCCTTGTATGTACTTTGATCTTTTGACATGGTATCAAAAAAGCTTATTCCTATCCGGTGTGCTAATTTGTTTTGCAAGGTTAGAGCTACAACAACAAATGAGAATACGTACCGGAAGCAATTTCAAAATCGTAGAAACTAGATCAGGAAAGTAGGCTCTGATACCATGACATAAAGTATATGAAAACTAAAGGGATTTCTTGTATTGATTTTGTATGAATTGTATACATGTACATTGTCCTTTTTCATAATACAAAGAATAAGAACAAAAAATAGGGGAAAAAATATAAAGGATTACATTTCCTAATATACTGAACTAATTACGGATTGACTGAATCAATTAACCTGCAATTAGGATCAATATCAAACCCGAAATCTCCAATATCTCCAATCATATCTTCAACATTCTTCTACTTCATCAAAATCAAGCTACCATAATTAAACTTCCCAATTTAATCAACGGCTATCAATGTCTAAGGGCCCCAGAGTCTAGCACACCTTTATCGAGCAACCAATGTTAAGCGTCGTGGGTAATGCGATTCAGTTTGTCACAATTTAAGTTAGTTTTCCGCCTGATTTTTACCGTGATTGCATGAGTAAGACACGCGCTAATCGAATCCAGTGATGATATGAATTACCTAGTATAAGTGGCAGTTTGGTCACAAACTTAGGAAGAAAGTACTCGTCTTTTTGTTGAAGTACATTTATGAATTTTAGAGAATTCTCTATTATTTGCCAAAGTAATCATTCAATATTAGAGTTTTATTTGATTTTTTGTTTTTTAAATTAGGTAGCTAGTCTATTTGTTAGATTAAGATAGCTAATTTATTTGTTAGGTTATATTACTTTCTTTCTTATGCCCAGAGTTCAGATGTAGGTACCCTTGACTGTAACATCAAAAGGTTATTTTATTGTGTAAAGGTGTAACCTTTGAGTATTCTCCCTCTCTTTCCTGAAGATCTTAGTAAAATTAACTTTGATGTATCTCAGCCCACATGATGACGCGAATGTGAAATAACTTTCATCCAATAGTAGCAAAGACGTGAAGGTGGTAAATAGTAAGAAAAAGAGAGATTTCATTGAAAATTTGATATTTCCAAGCCCGCCATGTAGAAAGTCCGAATTCGCACATCGTTTTGCGAACATTTCTCGATGCGGCTGGCCTAGAGATCATTACAAGCACGGGCCGTCGCTGTCGTTTTGGGAAAAGCCACATGTACGATCAATTCCACTGCCTTTCACCTTCTCCGTATTTGAAACGACATCACGCGCGTTGTCGTGCTCAGGCTCTGGGCGCTTAAGGTGATTAGTTGTCCATTCTCATTTTTTGGGACCGAAGACTAGATTTTATTTATTTTTTATCTAAAAACTGATAATATATTAATATCGCAAATTAGAAGAGACATTTAGCATAATGTCGAAATACAGAAGATCTTGCATAAAAGGAGGAGGATTATAAACCTAGTTAGAAGGGAGTAAAGAGCCCCCATGGGCCTTCGCAGCTCAGTCCGCAACTAGATTTGCTTCCCTTTTGCAATGAACGATCTATAAGTTAGGGCATCGACGAAGAAGCGTCGTGGTTTCTTCAACTAAGGACCTGATCTCCCAAGCCACCTGATTAGGGTTTTGAATGGCATCCACAAGAAGTAGTAGCGGATTGTGCAAAACCATTGATCACGATGCCGGAGGAATCTCGACACACATAGGCCACTGAAGCTTCACTACAATCATACTGGTAGGTTGCATCTATATTAATTTTTATCACTCCTTGATCCCGTGGACACCATTGTTGATCTATTTCTGCCTGTTGCAAGCTTCGTCTCGGTTTCACCCCATAATAGTATCTACTAGACTTGGTGTTTGCTAAAGCCGTCTGCACGACCAATTCAGGGTTTGGCTGATGTTGGCGAAAGATGAAGTTGTTGTGGGCTTTCCAAATTTGCCAAAGGATGGATGCAGTTGTCTCCAAATCTAGTAAGCCGTCTCTGTTTTCAATTAAGTTGACCATTCATGATTCTATGAACTCTACAGAAATGTTGCTTTATGACCGAAGACTAGATTGAACGGTGTTGAATTCGAGAACTATATTAGATTGGTGTAATTCAATCTATAAGGACCAATCACTTAAAAAAATTGAAAATATAAAAGAAATATTAAAATTATTCTAATTTAAAGATTTATCGTTATTTTTAAAAAATTAAAAAATATATTCCTTTTAAAAAAGAGTCGATCCATTATAGTTCTCTAGAAATCGAGAACCGGCATTTCATTTTTATGAAATCAGGAATCGAACCGATGTCTTTGAGAATTGGATCAAATTGGCCGGTTTGATCCTTGCAGTTCTCGATTCGATCGGTTCAATATGCTCACCCCACGGCCGCTTCCTCCGTTTTCTCTGAACGGAAACCGCTCTTTCGCTCCCTCCCGTGATTTGGAAATGTCCGCGACGATGATGGCAGCTCACCGGACCGGCCTCCCGCTCCTCTCCACGCCCTAGCCGCGCCTCCGGCGGAGGCCGGCCAGTCCGACGACGCGGCGGACGCGGCGTGCACCGGCTGATAGAGGACCAGGGCGTCGTCCTGATGCCCGGTTGCTACGACGCGCTCTCCGCCGCGATCGTACAGAAGGCGGGCTTCGCCGCCGGCTTCATCTCCGCTTTTGCATGTGAAGTGGGTCGCGAATTTCCGATGCTAAAGTTCGAGTCTTTGAGCTGTTTCTTCTGACTGTCTTCGGGCCGCCGGAAATGGCAGCGACTGCGAGGTCGGTCTGCGCGGCGGCTCCGTTGATACCGATAATTGCGGACGCAGGTGAAGTTGCGCGCTCATTTGTGGCATAGCCTAGAGAATTTGCTTTGTTATAGTTGGTTCCCCTGATGTTGGGTTGCTGAGAATTGCGCCACTTGATTTGCATTTAGCATGGAATGCTGATCGCGGAATGGATGCTTCTAGGATACTCTGTTTATGTAGATGTAGATGTTAAGAACTTGTTTGAAGAGGACAAACTACGAAGACAAATGCTTTAAAAGCTTAAAAGAATAGAGACAGCCCAAGAGCATGATTTGCATTTTCCTTTCATAACATTTTCCTTCGCGAGCAAGCGGATGCGGTGAGAAGAGCTAAGCACATGCCAACTAAGTGATCTGCCTGAGTGAAAGGACGGTTGAAATATATGAACTAGGAGTGAAGAGGAATCGGATAATTGACCTGCCTAGTAGAATAATTTTATAATAGAATTTCAATTCGGAATTTGACTAGATGGTTTTTGAGCATTAAAGAAGCCTGGACAACCCGAGAAATAACGTAAGACAAATTAACTGCCAAAGTGCTTTACTTGTTGTCTGTCTACTGGGCAGCGGATGATGAGTCCAGCTACGAATTAGAGGGAAGTAGATGTTGGCAATAAAAAGGAAATAATTTGCAGTGACATTTCTCGACCTGTGTAATGACATTTCCTATGGTTTGACAGCTTTTCCATGTTCAAGAGCTATAGCAGGATCACCGGACATAGTTCTGTGGTTGTTTTCAGTGGGAGATCGACTCCCTAATCCTCCAAAAACACAGACATTCTTACGAAGCACTGTTTGCCCCCAATTTGCATGACACCATGCTCATCATCATATCTGCGTTCGATCATTAGCTTGGAACTTTCGAAAGTGTAGACTACACATTCATTTCTAAGTTGCAAATGCATGAAGTGATGAATAAGAAGAAAGTGATCAAAAAGATCCGGTGAGTCCTGCTGTGCTGTTGCAGGTTTGGGGAAAGCTACGAGTTCCGTTTTGTGCGCATAGTCTGGGAATGAGAGACTACTGTCTGAATGGTTCTTTTTTTTTTTTATAATGAATGTTTTACCCATAAAAGAAGATTATCAATATTGCAGATACTGGAGGTGGAAATGCTCTGAATGTTCAGAGGACTGGGAAAGACTCGATAGCAGCAGGAGCTGCTGGTTGTTTTCTAGAGGTATTAGTTTCAGCTGAGAGAAATATAATGCTGCTTCTTTACGAAGCTCTCAGCCTTTTCTCTTTCTTAGTCACTTTATGAGCACTGAAGTTCTAGGATGAACTACCAAGTCCCAAATTGTAAATTAGTCAAGTTTGAGCATTAAAGAAGCTTAGACAACCCAAGAAATAACTAAGACAAGTAACTGCCAAAGTGCTTTACTTGTTGTCTGTCTGCTGGGCAGCGGATGATGAGTCCAGCTCCGAATGAGAGGGAAGTAGATGTCGGCAATAAAAATGAAATAATTTGCAGTGACATTTCTCGACCTGTGTAATGACATTTCCTATGGTTTGACATCTTTTCCATGTTCAAGAAATATAGCAGGATCACCAGACATAGTTCTGTGGTTGTTTTCAGCGGGAGATCGACTCCTTAATCCTCCAAAAACACAAGACATTCTTACGAAGCACTGTTTGCCCCAAATTTGCATGACACCATGCTCATCATCGTATCTGCGTTCGATCATTAGCTTGGAACTTTCGAAAGTTTAGACTACACATTCATTTCTAAGTTGCAAATGCATGAAGTGATGAATAAGAAGAAAGCGATCAAAAAGATCCGGTGAGTGCTGCTGTGCTGTTGCAGGTTTGGGGAAAGCTACGAGTTCCGTTTTGTGCGCATAGTCTGGGAATGAGAGATGTTGCTGAATTTAAAAAATTTCAATACACTACTGTCTGAATGGTTCTTTTTTTTTATTTATTTTTATAATGAATGTTTTACCCATAAAAGAAGATTATCATTATTGCAGATACTGGAGGTGGAAATGCTCTGAATGTTCAGAGGACTGGGAAAGACTTGATAGCAGCAGGAGCTGCTGGTTGTTTTCTAGAGGTATTAGTTTCAGCTGAGAGAAATATAATGCTGCTCCTTTATGAAGCTCTCAGCCTTTTCTCTTTCTTAGTCACTTTATGAGCGCTGAAGTTCTAGGATGAACTACCAAGTCCCAAATTGTAAATTAGTCAAGTTTGAGCCTATCTTTCAGTTTAAGAAATATGGAATTTTATGCAGTCGAACATTCGGTGAAAGACGTTATCATACATACATGTAAATAGAAAATTCTGAGTCGATTGTTTTGAGTTAGTTATTCATTAATTCTGTCTGTCAACTGTGCATCTACTGATTTCAAATTACTTTCTTCTCAGGATCAAGCATGGCCAAAGAAGTGTGGTAAGATTATATCTCCTTCTCATGGAGCTCGGGCATGTATCCTTTCTTCCCTCTTAAGGTTTGGGATGCTGACAAGTATCATTTTCATTGTCATTTCAGGGCATATGCGTGGTAAGCAGGTACAGAAGTCTGCAGTGAATTTGAGCTGCATTTGCCTCTTTCAAAACTGAGGAACATAGAAACATGTAGAACTGCAATTTCTCTCAGACTGCCTTATTTATAGGTCATACCAGCTGAGGAGCATGCTGCTAAAATAGCATCTCCAAGGGATGCTATTGGGAATTCTAACTTCTTCCTTGTGGCTAGGACTGATGCACGTGCAACATCAGCCAAAACGGGCCTATCTGATGCCATTGCAAGGGCTAATCTTTACATGGAGGTACTAGTTGACGGATCCTCTGCTTTTTGTCATGGTCTACCGTCTAATGAGGGTTCTGTTTGTTGTGAAGCAGAAATACTGATCTCAGTTTGAGTCACATGGTCATCGTGTGTTGAGACACAGGTTTACAGTCAATATGCAGACCTCTTTCTTGACATTATTACAGTATTCAAGTGATGATTAGTTGTTCAACCCCAAGTTAGTAACAAGAAATAGACATTTTGGCATCTTATGTATCGGTAGATCTACACTTTTTCATCCTATACCTTCATTTCTCCAGAAACTCATGCAGGTTCTGCCATATTTTCGGTGTATCATATGACTTCTTAGTTTGCGTTCCATTTGCCTCTTCTCTTACCGTTTTGCTCTTGACACCCATTATCACCCTTGACAATCTCCACCTGCCCCAAAAAATAAAAAGAGGAAAAGGAAAGGAGTACTGCTCTCTGCAGCATAAGGAATTCAGCGATTACGCTTATTGATTACACCATCCTAGGAAGTTATACAATTTTAGACTGGTCGTGAATGTGGCTTGTGAATTCAAAATTAGAGCTTTGTCAGTTGGAACTGAGGTGATTGAGCTTAATTGTTTACTTCAGGCAGTGATACAATTGCTCTTCATGAAAATTATGCATTAAAGTTCTATTAGTTGTTTCACCCGATGGCTAGAATCGTCAAGACATTTTCTGTCTAATGCTCTCTCTGAAGAAGGAAAAGGAAAGGAATTAGCAGCAACATATCATAACCATATAAATGTTTGCATGATGATTTCTGTCAATTTTTCATTTAACTATGTGAATCCTATCGTCATTTCTTAGCATTCACTAGATGGTCAAGCTGTTTGGATGATGTTTATTGGTTCTTTCAAGACTCTACAAGATGGAGCATTGTGTTTCCTCCCAAAGCATTGATAGAATTTCGTTTGAAATGAATAATTGAAAACATTTTTTGGTTTCTTAACTCGTGTTGCTTGTTGTAATAAAACTTGCAGGCAGGAGCTGATGCATGCTTTGTGGAGGCACCAGGGGATGACGATGAGCTCAAGGAGATAGGACGGTGTACGAAAGGCTACAGAGTATGCAATATGATTGAAGGTGGAGTTACACCATTGCACGCTCCCGAGGAGCTGAAAGAGATGGGCTTTCATTTGATCGTGCACCCGCTCACGGCGCTCTATGCTTCAGCATGCGCCATTGTCGATGTCCTCATTGTCAATGTCCTCAAGTCCTTGAAAGAGAAGGGAACTACAAGAGACAACCTTGACAAGATGGCTACGTTTGAGGAATTCAACCAGTTGGTCAGCTTGGAGTCCTGGTTCGAGCTCGAAGCACGGTACTCGAATTTAAGGAGTGCTGTCGGAGTAAATTCACGGTAATTGGGAAAGCCGAAAGTAATCAAATATGTGCGGCAACATTTGAATTCCAGTTCCAGTTTCCCTTAGTCAGATGGACATGGTAATTCTACTAGTTGGTGGAGCAATAGCCAATTTCCATGCTTTTAACATATAACGACCCACCTATTTCCATGATAGATGCATTGCTTAGTGTGTGTTCAAACTCTTTTCAGTAAGAATGCTTTTGATATGCTATTGCTGAGTAATCACATAAAAAAAAAACAGAAAAAAATTAAGTCTGTCCATCTAATGGCCGAACAACCTAAAATCAACTAAACCGAACAACCCAAAATCAACTATCTATTTTAAGTGTTTTCAGCATATGGGTTTGCTCCTAAAAGGCTAAACCTTGAAAATCCGTCTGTAAAGATTATAAATGGGATTGGAATTTTGCGTGAACAATGCGCATAATTCAACGCTATCCATAACGCTTGTGTAAATTCACATTGCTACTTGTCATTACCTATGCTGTATTGATCCTCTAGTTTAGGTGGCTGAGTTGCATCTAATTGAGCTGGCTCAGGATGGCACTACACCAAAAATGTAAGACAGCACACCTCGACCTTGATGAAAATCAAAAGATAAACCATTTAGAAGAAAGAAAACGTACCGATGCAACATCAAAGATCAATCAATACGTTGGGTGGCAAAAGGCAGATCCTCCCATGCCATCATTAAATCTGACCCATACTTGCACATTGGAATGAAAACCATGCGTGGAGATTGGAAGTCTCTGTCTCTCCCTTCGGCAAATGTCGGGGGGGCAACGATTCAAAGATCACGGGCGGAAAATCTGAACTTGCCATGTGATCTTTGGATACATATCGCAGGGGGTTGGACTGTACACGACAGCGGAAGCACTCACTGGTCACCACACTTCAACTGCTGCTGCAGAGACCAATCTTTGAAAAGAGCCACGCCATGACCCCCTTTTGGCATGAGTTGGAGTTGAATATCGTTGAAAGCCAGATCCTAAGTTCATCCACGCTTTTTACATTGTTTATGCAAAGATGCCAACGAGAGATAAATATAACGATAAATAAACCAGCAATCGTTGATAGAAAAAAACATTGTAATTTATGATAGTCAGAGTAATTAAATAGTTTTTTTTTTTTTTGTCGGTTCTACTATACTTCTACTCTAACTCTTACTCTGAAACTTTTGTCCTATCTCCTTGCAGGGTGTAGGAGTCAAAACCCATACTTGAAACTAAATCGTCCCCACCTCAATTACTCCTTGAGAATGTGGGGATTTGAACTCCTCATCTCCCTCTTTCATGTTGGAAGAGTGGCTATTGGGGCAAACCTCAATAGTTTAATTAAATAGTTAAGTAATCTATGAATTTCCACATTTCATATTTGAATTTGAAAAAATTGTTAAGAGTACTTTGTGGGTCTCTTTCCTTTTGAATGTGAACTCAAAATAATCATCAAGTAGTCCAGATATGCTATAGTAGTTCAAATGTATCAAATTCATATTTGCAAAAGACCCGTGAGATTGATCATTAAAATATATATTAGCAAGTATTTTAGGTGACGGTTACACCGTTGTGGCAATGACAAGTAGAGTATTGAGCCAATTAAAAGTGTGATGCATTAGCATGCAGAGAATGACAAGGTCGATTACAGTAAATTATCATTGCCTCAGGGTGCAATGATTACATGAAAGATGAAATATTTTCCTTTTTTGTTCGACTGGAGTGTCACGGAAGCAAAGCCGTGACAGGAGGTTCGTGCATTACCATCATGACAAGGTGCGACAAATTTCAACTATGGTCTAACCATAGGCATGCTGAAATTAGGGGAAATGAAGCACATTAGACCAAAGGGAGTGGGGACCCCTTGAAGCAGCTAGTGCTTTTTGAATTCTCCTACTAAACCTTTTGGAAATTCTTAGCATCTTGCATCCATAAAATTACCGAGGTAAACAGCCTACTAACAATTTAGTGTTTCTATTAAAAGACGTGGGACTAATTTGTCCAATATTTTTCTCCACATCAGATGCTCCCAGCTATTAACTTTTCTTAATCTTGGCCACCAAAAAAAAAAATTTAACAATTAAAAATTCAAATATGTTGTACTGTGTCACATTGTTTTTTCGCATTTGAATTATGGAATTGGAATGTAATCTCTAGGCCTAACTTTTACGATCGTAAACCATAGAGCTAAGAAAATCAACTAGCCTACCACCACATTTTCCTCCCGTGAAAAAATTTGCTGCATGCAATTTCAAATTACTACTCAATTCATGAAATTTACCCTTCCCCAGGAACGAGCCTTGTCAATTCACATGCACATTTGTCCTCGTCAATCGGGACCACTCGCCACTTTCCCTTCCTCCAAAACCATATATAATAAGGGGGTCATGGCTCATGATTCATAAAACCCACTAAACCATCCTCGACAAGAGCACGCCTTCTCTACTGAAGTCTCTTGTGTCTTCCTTCAATCCTTTTGCTTTCCAAAACAATGTCTCAGGGAAGAGGCAGTGCATCTCGAGCCGCCGCCGCTGTGGTGGTCGTGCTCATTTACCTCTTCGCTCAAGCTGAGTATGCTCGAGCGGCAACCTACACAGTCGGTGGCTCTAGTGGCTGGACGTTAAACGCGGCGAGCTGGCCCAAAGGCAAGAGCTTCAGAGCTGGTGACACTCTCAGTAAGTCTATTTTCCCACGTCCATCTAATTATAGCACCTTTGATCCCATCCTCAATCACTTGTATTTGATAATAAAATGATTTCAGAAAGCATAGGACAGAGGAGAATACAATCTTCTTTTGTTGGGGTTCATAGATTGATTTTTTTTTTTTTTAATGGGTGAGTGACTTTGGCGAGTAATTGTGATTTTTGGGAAATTTGATTGCAGTATTCAAGTATGACCGGACGCTCCACAACGTTGTGGCGCTGGACAAGGGCAGTTACAACAGTTGCCGGACTCCAAGGGGAGCGAAGGTTTACAGTTCCGGCAATGACCAGATCAAGCTGGTCAAGGGGCCGAACTACTTCATATGCAACTTTCCCGGTCACTGCGAGTCGGCTATGAAGATAGCTGTGAATGCAGCTTGAGAGGATGAGAAACACGCTATAAGCTGATTGTAATGGAGAGGAATAACATGGCATTCTTCAATGCTTTGATTGAGTATCTCTGTCTCTGTCTCTGTCTCTCTGTCTCTCGCTTGATGTAAAATATTTGCTACATATAATGAGCAAAAGAATCACTAGTCAATGTGACCTGCTTGTTTTGCGACTGATGGAAATTGGGAAGACAAAATGGATCCTACTCCCAGGAATTGGATTGCCAGCGTCAATTTGCAAATCTCAAAATTGAAAGAGTGCCCAAATGCTAAAAAGCTAAGAGATCTTTTCAGGTCCTGCAGAAGATAAATTTGTTCCCAGAAGTTTTGTTCCCTGGAAAGTCTGCAACTTTCAATGCACTTTTCAATGTCCGAAGCAATGGCAAGCACAATGACGCTTGAACCCCCCGTGACCAAAGTAACATGGTTTGGGCATTCAAATAATAGGGAAAAAATCACACAAAAAGGAAAAAAAACACAAATTATATTGGCCGTGACACATCTACTTTAATTTTTGACAGAAGTTTCTTCTGTCCCCTCATACTTTGACCAGGAGAAAAGCTCGCCGGACTTCTTTTGTTTTACAATCTAAAGTACTCAACCTCTAAGTAAGTTGATGGTTTCTGATCATAAGGAAAGAATCAATTATTGTGAGCATGTACTCCCACTAGATTTATCTTGTACAATTTATCCAGTCCATAGGCTCTTCTTATTGCTTGGAAATTTTTCAGTATTCAAGTATGACCCTTCAAACCGCAACGTGGTGGTAGTCGACAGCGGTGGTTACAACAGTTGCCAGGCTTTGACAGGTGCGAAAGTTCACACTTCGGGCAATGACCAGATAAATCTGGTGAAGGGAGGAAACTACTTTCTATGCAGCTTTGAGGGTCACTGCGAGTCTGGTATGAAGATTGCTGTCGATGCTGCTTGAGAGCACGAGAGATCTTTAAGCTGCTCCTAACAAGCTACATGCACCTACTTTTTCTCGTACTGTCTGTTGAATAATGTTGGAGAGACTATTGAAATAAAGTCGGTTTCTACATTCGTGAATCAGGAAATTATAAATAACGTGCAAATAGTCGCAAAGTTCAGAAACTACTCAAGATGATGGCAACGAGGCTAGATCAAGCAATAAAGACGAACCTGTTTCTCTACAAAGTTGATGGAAGCGCGAAGTAGAATTAATTGCCTTGTGAAAATTGATCATGCCATTGAACCTGAATTGTCTGAGCTGAAAAGGCAACACTATCATTCACAAGTTCGTGTTAAGCTCATTCTCCAGCTTCCACTTAGTGTAGTTATCAGCATTCAAAGAAATCAAAACATATATAGGATTGGGATTGAAGCTCGGGAGGAGGAAGGAAAGCCAAGTTTGGATGAATTGAACTTCCGAAATCTCATCTTTTGCAAACATGGAGTGCACGCAAAGAGGAAACAAAAGGTGTACAAGTACAAATTTCCTGTTTACACTAGAATTAACTTACTGCTCGTCTCGACGTTAAGAGGTGAGGGATAGGTAGAAAGATCGATAAATATATTAGGGACGCAGGCTGTGTAACCATCTTCTTTCACAAATTTCACATCTAACATCACTGATACGGGTAGGTTTATTTTTCACCAGTTAAGTCGATGCTAATCTCAACGGTGAGAGATGTAAAGATGAGTAGAAAAAAGTCCCATGCTATGCGTCTACAATATCGATTCATTGTCTTTTTCTCTAATACTCAGCGGTCAGATCCTTGACTCCAACACAGCAAAACCTGCACTAGAATGACGTCTCCCCTTTGAGTAATCTTGGGGTGTCCATCGACCGTCCCATCGATGAAGTCTTACTGAATGAATGTGTGGGTGGATCGATCTCCGATTTGCTGTGATATATCAAACTCAAGGTTCAATTCATATTATTTGGAAAATATAAAAAAGGATTCTTGTCATTGATGCTTGACTCCATTACATGCAAGTTCCCTTGAGTTGAAGAATTTGTTGTCAGGCATTCATAGTAACTCTGTGTCCGAATGTGATCTGTCTTTTATATTAGCAAGTTCTATCGTTGAATGGAAAATCAGGAAGAGTGCCTTTTCTTTCAATGTCCATCATTGAAAAGAAGGAAAAAAGAAACCCAGACAGTTTGACACTACACCACATCCAACCACATCAAATATTACTTTACACAGGACAAAAAATTAATGAAATTGTTCTGTGACCCAAGCAATTTGGTGGCCGTCTGCTCATATGTCTGTGTAGACATGGCCTGAGCCTTACTTCTTAAGTGGTTAATAACATCAATTAGACGTGAGAAACTCTTTGAAAGACTTGCTTTTTTCTGTGGTACATTGAGATTTGTCCTCTTGAGACAATCATATTTATACGACACGGGGTAATCTAAACATTGCTGAACAAATCCCCACAGATACAGGCATGCTTCCCTGTCCATTTGCATCAGGTATCGCTTCACCCATAGGCCGGCAAGCATGGCCCTCAAGTTAATTTAAACAGGTGATGTTGTGATTCGAATACAGGATTTACAAAATCCACACCGAGTGTTTAACAACTCAACCAATTCCTTAACGGTTCTCCAATGACAATGATACTCTGACACTAAACTATGAAGCATTGACACTCTCTAAGAGTTTTCATGTTGTGTCAGATACTTCCGACATTTGTCCGACACTCTCCAACATTCTGGACACTCTCCGACATTCGGTCAATACATGTCGGAAAATCCGACACGTGATCAATTTTCTCGACACTCTCCGACACTCAAGTAGGAATTCTAACATATGAGTTTCCGATACGTGATTCCGATGTCGATGTCAATTTTAAAAATTCAATAAATGAGAGGTCAAAATATATATGTGAAAAAATAAAACACTAATAAAAATAATAAATGGAAAAAGAAGAAAAACCTAGTCTTATCTTTTCTTTTGACTCTCACTTCCCGTGATACATAATTCACCCATTAAGTTTTTTTCCTCATTTTCCAACATATCTAACATGCGAATCAAGAATATGGATCACTTATTTTTTTCTCCAAGTTTTATGAACTTTTGAAATAGAGTTGAATTTATCAAATTGAAATAATGAATGATATTAATAAATGACGGATTAATATTTTTAGTTTATATTCATTCTAGGCTTATTTATTTATTTATTTATGAATTTGATTCAAATTAATTTGATTAAAATAATTATAAAAATGATCATTTATTAAGTAAATATAAAAATATATATTTAATATACAAATATGTCACAATGTGTTGAAATTCTTTATTTTTTTAGAAACAACGTGTCGTGTCGTATCGTGTCACGTACCACGTGTCAGTGTTTGTGCTATTTAGACGTTAAACACTCGTTAAACCTCATGACCCCATGAAACATATAATAAGTGAGCTCCTCCCACTACACCTCTAAATCACTATGAACAAAACCAATTGCATCCTACTCTCACATTCAAAGAAATTATATCGTCTATTAAACCGATATTTTCACAATATTTATGTCAAGGAAAAATCATATGTGTTTCTTAATTCCAATTTTTCAAACCGATGGGATAATTCTGATTGAGTGGCTCCCTAAGAATGGTTGGTTTGGTGATTGGGAATACCCCGACTTGTAAGTTCGGACAAAGCAAAAAGGACGACAACGAAAGGACGAGGAAGAAACTAGGCCACCGTGGTTGACCTGCCAAAATTTGGTCATTGCCGTCTTTGAAGGGCAAAACGCCATCTTGTAAATCAGAGTCGAGCAATAATTCCATCCGTCTCGTTGTCACCGATTTTCAAGAAGGTACATCAATCCACAGGATTTTACGATATTATGTATAAATCGCATCATCGATAACATATTTAGAAATTTTGACTTTCAATATAAAATAATACGAATTATATTAAGACTACCATGTTAAATGATGCGATAAACTTTTATTAAATATTAAAATATGACAGCTCGTTTATTTAAAAGGCACTTCATTTAATGCGTCAATACGCGTTTTTCTGTAACCAATTAAGACGTGTCCCATCCGATGCATTGCCTGTTAATCTTTACTGGAAATATCGTATCCTAGCCTTGGTGACCTCACCAGCCTACAACATAGACAACATGTATGGAAAAGTGTCAGCGACATTTATTTGGCAATAGACAGAAAAATGAAATTAGGATTAAAATTAAGCATATTGACTAGGTCTCTTGCCATATATTTATTTGATATTTTTTTTCCAATCTTCGTCGTCAATCGATTGGACGATGACCTTGACTGACTTGGGTTTAGGTTTTCTTAAATGTCTACTAGAGGCATTTCGAGATTGAAAAGTCCAGCCAAACCTCCTACAGTCCTCTTCAACTACTCTCTCCCCATATCCTTTCTTCCTTCTTCTTCTTCTTCATCTTCTCTTCCTCGAGAAAATCTTCACTGAACGTCAAGGGATCGACAGAAGCATGGATCGAGAGCAAGAAGAGATGCAGTTCCTCGGCCTCATCGGCATCTGCAAAGAGTCCTGCAAGGTCATCTTCTCATGGAGGAAGATCTTCACCCAGATCACCTTGGCCCTGATCCTCCCTCTCGCCTTCGTCTTCCTCCTCCACATCGAAGTCTCCGATGTCCTCTACTGGCAGATCGTCCGCAACGAGATCCGGCTCGACATGAGCTTCCCCAAGAGTGCCCGCCACGACAGGATCTCCAGCGTCCTCTCCAAGGAGTGGGCCGTCTACCTGCTCTTCAACGCCCTCTACTTCACTGCCTTCCTTGTGTTGTCCCTCCTCTCGACCTCCGCCGTCGTCTACACCATCGCATGCATCTACACCGGCCGCGAGGTTGTGTTCGGGAAGGTCATGAGCGTGGTCCTGAGGGTCTGGAAGCGGCTGATGGTCACCTTCCTGTTCATCTTCCTGGCCATGTTCGTATACAACTTGGTCGCCGCGGTGATCCTGGTCAGGTGCTTGATCTTCACCGAAGACACGAACTTCGGTATCCCAATCTTCATCCTTCTAGTGATCGCGTACTTGGTCGGGTTCGTTTACATGACCATAGTGTGGCAATTGGCGAGCGTGGTCTCCGTCCTGGAGAAAGATTACGGGGTCAAGGCCATGATCAAGAGCGAGAACCTGATAAAGGGCAAGATCGTTGTGTCCATAATCATATTCTTCGTGCTCAACATATCCTTCTTTCTAATTCAATTCGCGTTCAGGAGGTTGGTCGTTCGCTCGGCAGGGACATTAGGCAGGTCTGGCTATGGAATTCTGTGTTTCTTTCTTCTTTCCATGCTGATGCTGTTGGGGCTCGTCGTCCAGACGGTGATCTACTTCGTCTGCAAGTCGTACCACCACGAGAACATCGACAAGTCGGTGCTGTCGGATCATCTGGACGTCTATCTCGGAGAGTATGTTCCTCTGAAATCCAAGGATGTTCAGCTTGAGCAATGCGACGTTTGACTCTTTGTTCGTATACTTATTTTTCCTTTTTCTTCTGTTGGGATGAGACATTTTGGTACTTGATACCTTATGCACTATAAAAATATCAAAGCAAAAATATATTTTCTGTATCCTTTTTATCCATTGGCAAATGGCTAAGTTAGATGTATTCTCCTAATTTCGTATACATATATGCAATAATTAAACCGGTCGTCTATTATTTTTTGTGCCTGGTGTGGCTGATTTGAGCCAATATGTCTTTCCCAAGGCGTGTTGACTTTGAATAATGGAGTTTCCTAGGTCATTACGTGATGCACGCTTATGTTGACTTTAAAGTCTTCTTGGCCCAGGACAAAGAAAAATATTAGGTAGTGGATGGGGCCACGTATGTTAGAGAGATAAGAGGAAGTTACCGAGAAATTTCTAGGCCCAGTGCAAATGTCAGTTCAATAATAAGTTTTTTAATTTAATCAATTAAATTTTAATTCTTTTGATAATTTATCAATATAATTTATTTGGAATCGTCATTATACACGCTAACCGTCGTATTTGACACGATCATCGTTAACATAAAAAAAAATTTTATAATTTTTTAATTTTTTTTGTCTATTTTTTTCCCTTTTCTTTTTGCCAATGGTTGGCCATTGCCCATAGTTAGTGAGAGTTGGCCTCACTTGGGTGAGGGAGAGCACCGATTACCTTGGCTTGGGCGAGGGTCGACTTGGCCATATTTGACGTGGGTGGTCCTTGCCCTTGCCTAGGCTAGGCCCGAAGAGGGTTGGCCTTGCTAGATTCAGCAACGGGAGCTCTTTTCGGTGCTTGCCCTTGCCTAGGCAAGGCCTGATGGGGCCGACACTGGTCAACCATCACCTGTGGCCGATGGCCGTCAACTAGCCATTGACACCAAGGAAAAGGGAAAGAAAAGAAAATTAATTTTTTTTTTTTTAAAAGTTATCTATATTAGATCTTAGTTATCACATAGGATCACGTCAACAATTTTCCGCCAAAAATGGACTTGGATGGATTACATTGGTAAAATCGTTAAAAGATTTAAAACTAAATTAACACAAATGTAATAAATTTATGATTTTCTTAGTAATTTCCTCAAGAGATACAAGATAATGAATTTTTCGTATTAATTATCACTATTATGTGCTGAAAATGAAACTAATCTTTTATAGATTTATTTTTCAAAATTAGCATTGGTCAATTTAAATTTCTTCTTCCAACTAATTCCATTGTTTGAGAAACAAGGTTTATTATAGAATTGCGCACTCCTAAATGGTAGCTTCAACGTGATTTTTTACTTTTTTATTGACGTGCATTAATTACAAGGAGCAACCTAAATTTAAAGCACCTTCTTTCGAGAAAATATTGGATGGTCCTGAACCATCAGGTCAGCGTAATCTCCGATCACTCAGGAAGCGACACATGAAGGTGTGGGACCAGCTCACCAACAAAAGAATTTATGCACAAAAATAATTTCATTTCTCCCTCACTAGCTTGCACACACTAGCCCCCTAGGCTCTCTCTCTCCTTGCTCTGCACACATTTATTTCTTTGTCTCATATTCTCTTTCCTCTTTGTGCTTTTCTTCTCTGAAGAAGAACGAAGAGCAAACCTCTTTCCTCTCTATCGAACGCTCTCAAAAATTGAATGTCTTTCTTCGCTCTTAGATCTGACTATTTCGCGCTCGTTGTTGCTCTGGCGTGCGTCAAACGGCCGTTCCCCTGCCGTCGCTGACAAAGCACATTAAGGCTACCCCCGAGCGCTCGAAAGGGAGTGAGGCAGAGGCAGAGGGGCCGGTGACTGCCCTCAATGGAGCTTCGGGTTCTCAAAGTTCTTCGGGAGCAAGTATGAGCTTGATATAATTCCTAACAAAGAGAACCCGAATGAAAACAATGCAGAATCACCATAAGTGAGCAGTTTCTCCTTTTTGGAGGTTCAAATATTTGAAAATGAAATCGTCGGAGAGTTTCAAAAGGAGATGGAACTTTCAAAAAGCATTCTGCCTCCAGATAAGTTTAGAACGAATGCGTTGCGAAAAGTTTCTTATTCTTCCCCTCCCCACTCTCTTCTTCTGTCAAAATAGATGCGAAAGCATAATTCTTCATTTTTTCTATGGTTGGAGAAACTACTGCAAAAGAGAGATAGAGCATCGATATAGACGAACAATCTATGGATCTAGTTTCATCTGGTCCACAAGATACCAATACACCATTTCACTTGGAATCTTCTACGTGAAATTAACTAATGACTGTTCATTTGACATCGCCAAGAATAAAAGTATAGTTAACGTGTGGCGAGAAAGGAAGAAAAAGGCCAGACCCAAAAGAAGAAACCGCCATTGGAGCACCACACAAGTTAGAGCTTTTCGATTCCCCATTATCAAACACAACCATCTAAGATATCTCCCCTAGAAGCTTACATAGAAACATGCGCTAACAAGAATACAGTTAGCACAATTTAAAAACCAAGAGAAAAAGAGAAAAAAGAAAAGGGCTATGTCAAATGTTGCCAAACCATTTTCTATACACAAACAAATCATCGTCTAAAATCCCGTCCCCTGAAGTCTTCACCAGCAGCTTCACACTCTTCGGCTTCTTCACCGGTTTCTTCTTCACCTTCGCGGCGGCAACCTTCTTCCCGAGCATCGCCTTTGCAGAAGTCTTCATTGCTTTTGCCGCAAGCTTCAACTTTGGCTTCTCGGCTTCACACCCGCCACAGCTTTTGGCTTCACAGTTGCTTTGGGCTTGGTGGCAGCAATAGCCTTCGCCTTGGGAGCCGCCGCCTTCGGTTACCGTGGATTTCAAATTTTGGCCCTTAACTATCACGATTCATAAATGTCAGCTAACCGTTTTTTAGCAGTAAAATTGCACAAGAACTAACGGTGGCAATCGGCGATGGATAGCGAAGTGAGATAGAAGCCAAACGAGTTGCCTTCCCAATACTCCGAACTTCTCTTTTCTAAAAGAAATGCCTCTTCTTCAATGTCCTTTCCCAAGCTCGTCCCCAAGCTCGTAGTTGTTCTTGAAGAACTTCGAGAACCCTTGTCGAGGGCGGTCACTGGCCCCTCGACCTCTGCTTCACTCCTTCTTGGGCGTGTGATAATGTGCTCCGTCGGCTATGGCGGGGAATGGCCGCTTGACGAACGTCGGAGAAGGAACGAGCGTGGAGTAGCCAAATCTGAGAGGAAGAGATTCAAATTTTGAAAGTGTTTGCTAGAAAGGAAAGATGTTTTCTTTACCTCTGCCTCAGAGGTATGGGGGCTAGTGTGTGCAGGCCAATGAGAGAGAAATGAAATTATTTTTGTGAATTCGTTTAGTTGCGAGCTGGCCCCCCACAACTCCACGTGTCGCTTCCTGAGTGGTTGGAGACCACGCTGACTTGGCAATCCGGGACCACCCAATATTTTCTCCCTTGTTTCGGCGATCTACCACATTGATAAATACGAGGAGCAACCTAACCCATGTAACTACTTCAACTTGGTGCATTCCTCTTTGGTTGCTTTGGAAACACTATATTGTATTTAAAAAAATGCTAGTCATGGAGCAACATAACTCCAACCCATAAATCCAGCTTTGGAGAAATCGTCATTTCAGTCATTCATATCTTATGAATTTTAGTTTAATTCTAAATCTTTCAATTAATTCAATGTGATCCTAAAACTTTAGTAAAAGAAAAACGATCAATTTCTCTCATTCAAATCTCATGTGCTTTTATAATTTTCCATTGATTTTTTTTTATATAACTTCATTCACTACCATTATTCATGTTATCTCACAACAAATGCATCTTCTGCACCAAGTGATGTAAGGAATTTTTTTTTTCTTTTTGCCTCAATTGGAAATATACCTAAATATACATTCTCCGATCATCAATTCACTTGTTCTCTCGTCTGCCTCCTTTTTCACAACATAAAACTATACTGAGCCAACCAAAACTTTGTGACTTGTACAATACTCCAAAACTACAAGCCAAATATCTTCTATTGATCATCTTGAGGATACATCGTCCAAATCGTACGATGGCATAACCTTCTTCGACTTATAGATAAAATCATCAAATGTACAAATCTAGGTAAATGATAAATTCTTTCGCTTACACTGATGTTTAATTGATACATACTCATTGAATGGATAATTTGTAGTTGATTTTCAAAACTTTCTTATTCTCATCAGCACGGAGAAGCTAGAGATGTTGGTGCCATATTGCATATCGGTGTTGATTGTCCGTTATAAATGTTATTGAGGGTCCATTCAATGATCCCTCATCAAGTTTTTCTCATAATCTGCCGTGTAGATGGGTCGGATCTTGCAATATTCACACATAGCCGACGCAATCCGATTCAAGCCCTTGAGAGTTACGAACCCGCCACCCATCGTTCTCCTTCTTGACCATTCCGAGGTTCGACCCTGTGTCTTGTCCCTTCGTCTCCGACCCCGCGCCACCACGGACCACCGCGCCTTATGGATCTCTGTTTTCTCCATCCGGGTCGTCGGAGTTGAGCTGGGTCTTCGGCTTCAGACCCCAATCATCATCCTTTGCATGAAGGCCTGCCGTCTTTTGAAGGCCCATAGCTGGTTCCTAAGACCCAAGCTCGCGACAGCTCTTTTGGACCCGGAAAGCCGGTTCCAGAAAAGCAGTTGCCATATGATAAGCGCCACTCAAAAGTGACAGTTGATACAAAAGAAACTGTTTTGCTCCCGCGGAAAAGCGGTTCTTTGGGGATTTGTTTATTGCAGGGGAAGAACTGGAAAGGCAAGTGAAGCTCGTGCTCGTGGGGTTCTCTTCCCTAGGGCCCCATCATCCCTCCCTCCCTCCCTCCCTCCCTCCCTCCCTCTCTCTCTCTCTCTCTACCCCTCTACTTTTTCATTCACATCTCTTTCATTGATTTCTCTGTTCATTCTGAGCTCTGAACAAGGAGTTCCTCCAACAAGTCCAATCATGGTGAAGGAGACCGAGTACTACGACGTTCTCGGCGTCAGCCCTTCTGCCACCGACGACGAGATTCGCAAGGCCTATTATCTCAAGGTAAAAGAGGCTGTTCTGTTTTCTTTTTCCTGGTTGTTGGATCGGTCACATTAGTGACCGAGTCATGCTTTTGGGATTAGTTCCAAATGTGATTGATCGTCTGATCAATCGATTCTTCTGAATCGGTTACTCCTACCCTTTTCCTTATGGTCGGATTCAAGAAATGAAGAAGTCATTGCCTAGCTGGTCCACTTTTATTTTTATTTTTATTTTTTATTTTGGTGATTTCTTCCAAACTATGATAATTAGTATAAGCGTTTGAGTTAAGTGCACTGGAAGAGTTTGCAGTAAGTGGATTGCTTGTTTAAAAGGCTCATATGAGATTTGGCACTTCATTTAATACGTCAACTTAATTTTACCAATCTTGGTCGAGTGATATCGCTAAATGGAAGAGATTTAGTGCTGCTCTACGCTTTTTTAAGTAACCAATTAAAACGTGCCCCATCCGATGCATCACCTATTATTCTTTACTGGAAATATCATATCCCAACCATAGTCACCTCACCAGCCTACAACAATAGACACCATGTATGAAAAGTGTCAGCAATATTTATTTGGCAATCGACAGAAAAATGAAATTAGGATTGAAATTAAGCATATTGACTAGATCTCTTGCCATAAATTTGTTTGACTTTTTTGCCAATCTTCGTCGTCGACCGATTGGACAATGACTGACTTGGGTTTAGGTTTTTTTAATTGTCTACTAGAGGCATTTCGAGATTGAAAAGTCCAACCAAACCTCCTACAATCCTCTTCAACTACTCTCTCCCTTCTTTTCCAATTGTTTCTTCCTCCTTCTTCATCTTCTCTTCCTCAAGAAAATCTTTACTGAACGTCAAGGGATCGACAGAAGCATGGATCGAGAGCAAGAAGAGATGCAGTTCCTCGGCTTCTTCGGCATCTACAAAGAGTCCTACAAGGTCATCTTCTCATGGAGGAAGATCTTCACCCAGATCACCTTGGCCCTCATCCTCCCTCTCGCCTTCGTCTTCCTCCTCCACACGGAAGTCTCCGACATCCTCTTGTCGAAGATCATCCGCAACGAGATCCAGCTCGACGAGACCCGCCCCGATACTTCCCGCCACAACAGGATCTCCAGCGTCCTCTCCAAGGAGTTGGCCGTCTTCTGGCTCTTCAAGGCCCTCTATTTCACCGCCCTCCTCGTGTTCTCCCTCCTCTCGACCTCGGCCGTCGTCTACACCATCGCATGCATCTATACGGGCCGCGAGGTCGCGTTCGGGAAGGTCATGAGCGTGGTCCCGAGGGTCTGGAAGCGGCTGATGGTCACCTTCCTGTGCATCTTCCTGGCCATGTTCGTGTACAACGTGATCGCCGGGGTGATCCTGCTCACGTGCGCAATCTTTGTCGGCAACTCGAACTTCGGCATCCTGATCCTCATCCTTCTAGTGATCGCATACTTGGTCGGGTTCATGTACATGACCGCAGTGTGGCAATTGGCGAGCGTGGTCTCCGTCCTGGAGGAAGATTACGGGGTCAAGGCCATGATCAAGAGCAAGAACCTGATAAAGGGGAAGATAATTGTGTCCATAATCATATTCTTCAAGCTCAGCACATCCTTACATCTAGTTCAATACGCGTTCGAGAAGTTGGTCGTTTATGGCCTCTCGGCAGGGACATTAGGCAGGTCTGGCTATGGAGTTCTGTGTTTCTTTCTTCTTTCCATGCTGATGGTGTTCGGGCTCGTTGTCCAGACGGTGATCTACTTCGTCTGCAAATCGTACCACCACGAGAACATCGACAAGTCGGCGCTGTCGGATCATCTCGAGGTCTATCTCGGAGAGTATGTTCCTCTCAAATCCAAGGATGTTCAGCTTGAGCAATACGACGTTTGACTCCTTGTTCGTGTTCTTCTTGTCCTTGTTCCTTTTTCTGTTTTTCTTCTGTGGGACGAGATATTTTGATACTTGATAACTTATGCACTATAAAAATATCAAAGGAAAAATATATTTTCTGCATCTTTTTTATCCATTGGCAAATGGCTAAGTTAGATGTATGCTCCTAATTTTGTTTAGATATATGCAATAATTAAAGCGTAGTCTATTATTTTTTGTGCCTGGTGTGGCTGATTTGAGCCAATATGTCTTTCCCAATGCGTGTTGACTTTGAATAATGGAGTTGTCCAAGTAATTACGTGATGCACGCTTATGTTGACTTTGAATTCTTCTTGGCCGAGGACAAAGAAAAATATTAGGTGGTGGATGGGGCCACGTATGTGAGCGAGACAAGAGGAAATCACCAAGAAAGTTCTCAACTTAGTTCCAATGTCAATTTAATAAAAAAAATTTTATTTTGACCAATTAAATTTTATTTCTTTAGATGATTTATCAATATAATTCATTTGACCAATTTTAATGGAGAATCATCTATGTAAATGTTGACTGTCAATATAAACAACTTTTTGAATAATTTTTTTGAATTTTTTTGTTTTGATTTTTTTCCTTTTCATTTTGCCAATGGTCGGGCCATCGCCCATAGAGGATGGCCAGTGAGAGTTGGCCTTACTTGAGTGAGGGCAAGCGTCGGTTACCTTAGTGTGGGCGAGGGTGGTCTGGCCATATTTGGCAAGGGTGGTCCTTGCCCTTGCCCAAGCTAGGCCCGGAGAGGGGCGGCTTGCCAAATTCAGCAAGGGGAGCCATTATTGATGCTTGCGCTAGCCTAGGTAAGGCCTGATGGGGCAAACTCGCCAACCATAGCCTATGGCCGATGGCTAGCGACTAGCCATTGACAAAAGGAACAGGGAAAAAAAATTTCAAAAATTATCTACATCAACACTAGTTGTGTCATGTATGATCACGTCAGTGGTTTTATGCCAAAATTGACTTGGACTAATTACATTGGTGAAATCGTCAAAATATTTATGACTAAATTGATCAAGTCAAAAAGTTTATGATTGAATTAATATGAGTGTAATAAATTTATGATTTTCTTAGTAATTTCTCCGAGAGATACAAGGTGATGAATTTTTTGTATTAATTATCACTATTCTGCGCTGAAAATGAAACTAATCTTCTAAATATTTATTTTTGAAAATTAGCGTTGGTCAATTTAAATTTCTTCTTCCAACTGAAACAGGGTATATTATAGAATTGCGCACTCCTAAGTAGTAGCTTCAACGTGATTTTTTTTTGTTTTTTTATTGACGTGCACTAATTACAAGGAGCCACCTAAATCTCAAGCCCCTTCTTTCGGCGATCTACCACATTAATAAATACGAGGATCAACCTGACCCTCCAACTTGGCGCATTCCTCTTTGGTCACTTTGGAAACACTACATTGTATTTGAAATAATGCTAGTCATGGAGCAAAGATAATTCCAACCCATAAATCCAGCATGGGGGTATTGAAGCCCTTGGAGAAATCGTTATTTCAGTTATAATCTCATTCTACGATTTCAGTCTAGTTCTAAATTTTTCAATTGATCTAATGTAATACTAAAACTTTTAGTAAAAGAAAAATAATCAATTTTTCTCAATCAAGCCTCACATGCTTTTATCACTTTCGGTTGATTTTTTTTTTCATCGATAACTTTGTTCACTACCATTATTCATGTTATTTCACAACAAATGCATCTTGTGCCTGCAATGATGTGAGGATTTTTTTTTTTTTATCTCAATTTGAAATATACATTGTCGGAATAATTGCCAAATGCATAATTTCCTCTACGACTATTTGCCTTCTGAAAGATAAGTTTCTTCGATCATCGATTCAATTGTTTTCTCGTTCACTGTCTTTTTCCATTATAACTTTGTGATTTGTACAATACTCGATATCTACCAGCCCTCAAATCTTGCCTAACCAATAGCTTTGCCATCTTCTATTGACTACGCTGAGTATGCATCGTCCAAATTGTACGATGGCATAACCTTCTTCGACTTATAGGTTAAATCATCAAATGTATAGATCTCGGTGTATGATAAATCCTTTCGTTTACGTTGATGTTTAATTGATACATACTCATCGAATGGATAATTTGTGGTCGATTTTCGAAACCTTTTTATTCTCATCATCACAGAGAAGCTAGAGATGTTGGTGCCATATTGCGTATAGGTGTCGATTGTCCATTATTAATGTTATTAAGGATTCATTCAATTGTCCCTCATCGAGTTTTTCTCGTAATCGACTGTGTTGTCAAGTCGGATCTTGCAATATTTGGCATAGCTGATGTGATCCGATTCGAGCCCTTGAGAGTTACAAACCTGCCACCCATCTTTCTCCTTCTTGGCCATTCCGAGGTTCGATCCCATGTCTTGTCCCTTGGTCTCCAACCCTGCGCCGCCACGGACCGCCGCGCCCGATGGCTCTCTGTTTTCTCCATCTGGGTCGTCGGAGTCGAGCCGGGTCTTTCGCTTTAGACCCCAATCATCATCCTTTGCATGAAGGCCTGCCGTCTTTTGAAGGCCCATAGCTGGTTCCTAAGACCCAAGCTCGTCGACAGCTCTTTTCGTAGTCGGAAAGCCGATTCAGAAAAGCAGTTGCCATATGATAAGCGCCACTCAAAAGTGACGGTTGATATAAAAAAGAAACTGTTTTGCTCCCGCGGAAAAGCGGTTCTTTGGGGATTTGTTTATTGCAGCGGGAGAACTGGAAAGGCAAGTGAAGCTCGTGCTCGTGGGGTTCTCTTCCCTAGGGCCCCATCATCCCTCCCTCTCTCTCTCTCTCTCTCTCTCTACCCCTCTACTTTTTCATTCACATCTCTTTCATTGATTTCTCTGTTCATTCTGAGCTCTGAACAAGGAGTTCCTCCAACAAGTCCAATCATGGTGAAGGAGACCGAGTACTACGACGTTCTCGGCGTCAGCCCTTCTGCCTCCGACGACGAGATTCGCAAGGCCTATTATCTCAAGGTAAAAGAGGCGGTTCTGTTTTCCTTTTCCTGGTTGTTGGATCAGTTACATTAGTGACTGAGTCGTGATTGGTCGATTCGAATTTCTTTTCACGACGATGTTTTAGTAAACTGAGGCTTCTGGGATTAGTTCCATATGTGATTGATCGTCTGATCAATCGATTCTGCTGAATCGGTTACTCCTGCCCTTTTCCTTATGGTCGGGTTCAAGAAATGAAGAAGTCATTGTCTAGCTAGTCCACTTTTCTTTTTGGGTGATTTCTTCCCAACTATGTAATTAGTATAAGCGTTTGAGTTAAGTGCACTGGAAGAGTCTGCGGTAGGTGGATCGCTTGTTTAAAAGGCTCGTATGAAATTTGGCACTTCATTTAATACGTCAACTTAATCTTCCCAATTTTGGTCGAGCGATATCGCTAAATGGAAGAGATTTACCGCTGCGCTACGCTTTTTTAAGTAACCATTAAAACATGCCCCATCCGATGCATCACCTATCAATCTTTACTGGAAATATCATATCCTAGCCATGGTCACCTCACCAGCCTACAACATAGACAACATGTATGAAAAGTGTCAGCAATATTTATTCCGCAATCCACAAATAAAAATGAAATTAGGATTGAAATTAAGCATATTGACTAGTCTTTTGCCATAAATTTCTTTGATTTTTTTTTTTCAATTTTCGTCGTCGATCGATTGGACGATGACATTGACTGACTTGGGTTTAGGTTTTTTTAAATGTCTACTAGAGGCAATTCGAGATTGAATAGTCCAACCAAACCTCCTACAATCCTCTTCAACTACTCTCTCCCTTCCTTTCCAATCCTTTCTTCCTTCTGTTCATCTTCTCTTCCTCGAGAAAATCTTCGCTGAACGTCAGGGGATCGACAGAAGCATGGATCGAGAGCAAGAAGAGATGCAGTTCCTTGGCTTCATCGGCATCTGCAAAGAGTCCTGCAAGGTAATCTTCTCATGGAGGAAGATCTTCACCCAGATCACCTTGGCCCTGATCCTCCCTCTCGCCTTCGTCTTCCTCCTCCACATTGAAGTCTCCGACGTCCTCTTCTCGCAGATCATCCGCAACGAGATCCAGCTCGACGAGACCAGCCCCAAGACCGCCCGCCACGATAGGATCTCCAGCGTCCTCTCCAAGGAGCGGACCGTCTACGTGCTCTTCAATGCCCTCTACTTCACCGCCCTCCTCGTGTTCTCCCTCCTCTCGACCTCGGCCATCGTGTACACCATCGCATGCATCTACACCGGCCGTGAGGTCACGTTCCAGAAGGTGATGAGCGTGGTCCCGAGGGTCTGGAGGCGGCTGATGGTCACCTTCGTGTGCATCTTCCTGGCCATGTTCGTATACAACTTGGTCGCCATGATGATCCTGTTCACGTGCGCGATCTTCATCGGTGACACGAACTTCGGCATCCTGATCCTCTTCCTTCTAGGGATCGCGTACTTGGTCGGGTTCGTGTACATGACCATAGTGTGGCAATTGGCGAGCGTGGTCTCCGTCCTGGAGGAAGATTACGGGGTCAAGGCCATGATTAAGAGCAAGAACCTGATAAAGGGCAAGATGGTTGCGTCCATAATCATATTCTTCGCACTCAACATATCCTTCTTCCTAATTCAATTCGCGTTCGGGAGGTTGGTCGTCTATGGCCGCTCCGCAGAGATTTTAGGCAGGTCTGGCTATGGAGCTCTGTGTTTCTTTTTTCTTTCCTTGTTGATGCTGTTGGGGCTCGTCGTCCAGACGGTGATCTACTTCGTCTGCAAGTCGTACCACCACGAGAACATCGACAAGTCGGCCCTGTCGGATCATCTCGAGGTCTATCTCGGAGAGTATGTTCCTCTCAAATCCAAGGATGTTCAGCTTGAGCAATACGACGTTTGACTCTTCCTTCGTGTTCTTCTTATCCTTTTTCTTTTTTCTGTTTTTCCTTCCGTGGGACGAGACATTTTGATACTTGATACCTTATGCACTATTAAAATATCAAAGCAAAAATTTTATTTTCTATATCTTATTTATCCATCGGCAAATGGCTAAGTTAGATATATGCTCTAATTTTATATGAATATATGCAATAATTAAGCCAGCCGTCTATTATTTTTTGTGTTTGGTGCTCAACCGTGCGGCCGATTTGAGCGAGTGTCTTTCCCAAGGCGTGTTGACTTTGAATATTGGAGTTTGACGTGGTGCACGCATATGTTGACTTTGAATTCTTCTTGGCCCCGGACAAAGAAAAATATTAGGTAGCGAATGGGGCCACGTGTGCGTGAGAGATAAGAGGAAATTGTTGGGAAAATATAGCTTCGAATTTGGTAAAACAATGAAATCGGATCTTTGGAATAATCAAGTCGAACTTTAAAGCGTGATATTACTTTCTTTAAAGATTTATTTACCCCACAACGTTACTAATAGTCACGAGCAAATATCCTCTTGAATATGTGGAGTAATCAAGTCGAACTTTGAAGCGTGATATTACTTTCTTTAAGGATTTATTTGCCCCACAACGTTGCTAATAGTCACGGGCAAATATCCTCCAGGGTACAACAAAGTCTCAAATGAGAATACTAGATAGTAATTCTAGTATTTCTCCAGAGTCTCTTATGGGAAACAATTGGAAATAATGGCTATATAATCTTTCGAAAGAAAACAGAAAATGGAAGAAGATGTGTGTTTGATCTCAAAACAAACGTACTTATTTTTGTCTTTCGAATAGAGGCGACCCTTCAAAGGTTACAAAAGAACAAATGCAACTTTTCGTGAACAAATACGCCTTTTACATTGAAAAGACATAAAAATTCGAAATTAAATAAATAAAAAATAAAAAATAATCGTAAATTTTTCTAAACATGTCCGATTTGTTTCAATAAGACTTTATAATTAATTTTTATATAAATAAATCCGAATTTTCAATAAATAAAAATAATGATCGTTGGTTAATGCCAAATCTCGCCCACGTGTGCATTTACATCTTTTCGATGTGAGATAAGGCACCTCTTCATTTGTTTTATAAACAAACTACCAATAGAAATTACAGGGAAAGTTCTAAACCTGTGCAAATGTCAATTTAATAATAAAATTTTTAATTTGACCAATTGAGTTTTAATGTTTTTTAACAATTTATCAATGTGATTCATTTGGCTAGTTTTGATGGGAAATCGTTGATGTAAGTGCTAACCGTCCTATGTGGCATGACCATAGCTAATGTATATAATTTTTTTTATATTTTTTTTTTGAATTTTTCTTCCTATATTTTTTCCTTTTCTTTTTGCCAATGGTCGGCCATCACTTGTAAAGGATGGTCGGTGGGGTTGGCCTTACTTGGGTGAGGGTGAGCATCGATTACCCTGGCTTGGGTAAGGGTCAATTTGGCATATTTGGCAAGGGTGGTCCTTGCCCTCACCTAGGCAAGGCTCGGAGAGGATCAACCTTGTTAGATTCAACAAAAGGATCCCTTATTGGTGCTAGCCCTCGCCTAGGCAAGCCCTGATGAGGCCAACACTCACCGCCCATCGCCTATGGTCAATGGGCGGCATCCAACAACTGACAAAAGGATAAGGGAAAAAATGATTTTTTTTTTAATTTTTTTTTAAATTATCCATATTAGCATCAGCCATACCATATTGGACGACCAAGGTCCACGTCAATGATTTTATGGCGAAATTGGCTTGGATGGACTACGTTAGTTAAATTGTCAAAAGACTTATAACTAAATTGATCAAATTGAAAAATTTATAATTGAATTAACACAGATTTATGATTTTCTTAGTAATTTCCTTTGAGATACAAGGCGATGAACCTTTTGTTTTAATTATCAATATTCTGTGCTGAAAAGAAACTAATCTCTTAAATATTAATTTTTGAAAATTAGCGTTGGTCAATTTAAATTTCTTCTTCCAACCAATTTCATTGTTTGAGAAACAGGGGGATACTATAGAATTGAGACCCTCCTAAATAGTAGCTTCAACGTGATTTTTCATTTTTTTAATTGACATGCATTAATTACGATGAGCAACCTAAATTTCAATCACCCTCTGTCGGCGATCTACCACATTAATAAATACGACGAGCAACCTCACCCATGTGACCACTTCAACTTGGGGCATTCCTCTTTGGTCGCTTTGGAAACGCCATATTGTATTTAAAAAATTGCTAGTCATGAAGCAAAGATAACTCCAACCCATAATTCCAGCGTGGGGTATAGAAGGCTTTGGAGAAATCGTTATTTCAGTCCTACTCCTGTCCTACGAATTTTAGTTTAGTTCTAAATTTTTTAATTAATCAGATGTAGTCTTAAAACTTTTAGTAAAAAAAAAATGATCAATTCCTCTTAATCACGTCTCACCCGCTTTTATAATTTTCCGTTGATTAGTTTTTCAATAACTTCGTTCACTACCATTTTCCATGTTATTTCACAACAAATACATCTTTTGCCTGCAATGATGTAAGGAATGTTTTTTTTTTTTTTTTTTTGCCTCAATTTGAAATATACATTGTTGGAATAATTGCCAAATGCATAATTTCCTCTATGATTATGTGCCTTTCGAAAGATGAGTTTCTCCGATCATTGATTTAGTTGTTTTGTCAAAATATGAAGGGAAAAGTAAATCGAGAGGAAGAGGTGTAGGAATTTCTGTGTATTTCTCTGACTTTCATTCATTGTGCAGAGTTACATTATATTACAAAGTATGTGTAGAAGAAAAGGAAAAGATACAATGTACAGATTAGATATATTTTAATTGATTCAATAAAATCCCTATGATTTGATCTAATCAATTCTTTCCAAACTTCTGCATATCTTCCAACACTCTCCCTCAAGTTGGTGGCTTGTAGATGTCCAAGACGCCTAGCTTGCTCAAGAGATACGCATGCTGTTTTTGACACTGAGGTTTGGTGAAGACATCCGCCGGTTGTTCTTGTGTTCCAATCCCTTGTGTCTCAATCACCCTTCCTAGATTTTCTCCCAGGTGAAATGACAATCTACTTCAATGTGCTTTGTTCTCTCATGCACGATAGGATTGGATGCATGTTTGAGGGCTACATCATTGTCGCGGAACAATCTTGTTGGTCCCTTGACCTGCACTCCAAGATCCTGAAGTAACCCTCTCAACCACACTATTTCACATGTGGTTTTAGCCATGACTCGATATTCCGCCTTTGCCGAAGACAACGAGACAGTTGGTTGTTTCTTCGTTCTCCAGGAAAGTAAAGAATCCCCCAATTTGATACAAAAACCGGTTATCGATCTTCTGCTCATAGGACAGGTTGCATAGTCTGCGTCGCAATATGCGGTCATTTTCATGTCGCACTTCCTAGAGAGAAGAATCCCAAGACCAGGACATTTCTTCAAGTACCTCACGACCTTCAGCGCGGCATTCATATGGGACTATTTTGGCTTATGCATGAACTGACTAAGTGTCTGCACAGCGTAACTTATGTCTGGTCTGGTCATAATTAAATATATGAGCTTCCCGACAAGCTTCTAATAGCCCAAGGGATCCTTGAGAATAGGATCTGCCTTCTGAGGTACTTCAGCATCATAATCAGTGGTTGCCAGTTTGACATTTTGCTCAATCGGCACCACAAATGGCTTACATCCAGATAATCCTGCTTCTAAAATGATCTCTAATGCAAATTTTCTCTGACTGAGAGAGATTCCTTGGCTAGATCGAGCAATTTCAATCCCAAGGAAATACTTTGGCGATCCCAGATTTTTAATATGAAAAGTAGAATGCAGGTATCCTTTAAGGCCTTTGATAGCTATTTCATCATTCCCCATAATGAGTATGTCATCTACATATATCATCAAGTAGATAGATGACGTACCTTGAGTCCATGTGAAAACAACATAATCAAATCTGGATTGTTGAAAATCAGCAACTATTAGTGATTCACCAAATTTCGCATACCATTGTTTGGATGCTTGCTTGAGTCCGTACAAGGATTTGCGGAGACGACATACTTTATTCTCCCCCTGTCTCCATAAACCTTGAGGTATCTCCATATATATCTCCTCGTCTAAATCACCATGGAGAAAGGCATTATGAACATCCATCTGATGTAATGACCAGTCTTGAGAAGCTGCTACAGAGAGAAAAGAACGAACTATGACATCCTTGGCCACGGGGGAAAAAGTCTCATGATAATCGAAACCCTCTTTCTATGTGAAGCCTTTAGCCACCAGTCGCGCTTTGTATCGTTCAATCAACCCATCTGCTCGATATTTGATCTTGTAGACCCATTTACATCCAATTGCTTTACAATGTGGAGGTAAGGGAACAAGATCCCATGTATGATTATCCATGAGGGCCTTCAATTCTGCCTCCATTGCTATTTGCCATCATGGATCAGTGCTTGCCTCATAGAAGTTGGATGGTTCTTGTTCTTCAGAAATACGAGCAATGCAACATCGATGCATTGGGGATAAACAATCGAAGGAAACATAATATGATATTGGAAAATGAATACCTGGTGAATTCCTGACTCCACATATATAGTCTTTAGTCCAAGTAGGTGGTCGAGTAGCGCGTCCACATATATGTCAAAATATGAAGGGAAAAGTAAATCGAGAGGAAGAGGTGTAGGAATTTCTATGTATTTCTCTAACTTTCATTCAATGTGCAGAGTTACATTATATTACAAAGTATGTGTAGAAGAAAAGGAAAAGATACAATGTACAGATTAGATATGATTTTAATTGATTCAATAAAATCCCTATGATTTTAATTGATTCAATAAAATCCCTATGATTTGATCTAATCAATTCTTTCCAAACTTCTGCATATCTTCCAACATGTTTTCTCGTTCACCATCTTTTTCATAATATAAAACTGCAGTGAGTCTGTCAAGCATCGTTGCCATCCGGCTGTAACTTTGTGACTTATACAATCCTCTAGATCTAAAAGTCCTCAAATCTTGCCTAATCGCCAAAAGCTTTGCCATCTTCTATTGATTACGCTGAGTATGCATTGTCCAAATCGTATGATGGTATATGATAAATCCTTTGTTTATGCTGATGTTTACTTGATACATACCCATCAAATGGATAATTTGTGGTTATTCGAAACCTTTTTATTCTCATCAGCATGGAGAAGCTAGAGATGTTGCAGTCATATTGCCTATCGATGTCGATTCTCCATTATTAATGTTACTGAGGATTCATTCAATTGTCCATCATCGAGTTCTTCTCGTGATCTGCCCTGCTATGGAGTTGGATCCTGCAATATTCATGTGTAGCCGATGCGATCCGATTCAGGCCCTTGAAAATTACAAACCCGCCACCCATCTTTCTCCTTCTTGGCCATTCCGAGGTTCGATCCCATGTCTTGTCCCTTTGTCTCCAATCCCGTGCCGCCGCGGACTGCCGTGCCGATGGCTCTCTGTTTTTTCAATCTGGGTCGTCGGAGTCGAGCCAGGTCTTTCGCTTTAGACCCCAATCATCATCCTTTTGCATGAAGGCCTGCCGTCTTTTGGAGGCCCATAGCTGGTTCCTAAGACCCAAGCTCGTCGACAGCTCTTTTCGGACCCGGAAAGCTGGCTCCAGAAAAGCAGTTGCCATATGATAAGCGCCACTGAAAAGTGACGGTTGATACAAAAGAAACTGTTTTGCTCCCGCGGAAAAGCGGTTCCTTGGGGATTTGTTTATTGCAGCGGAAGAACTGGAAAGGCAAGTGAAGCTCGTGCTCGTGGGGTTCTCTTCCCTAGTGCCCCATCATCTCTCCCTCCCTCCCTCTCTCTCTCTCTCTCTCTCTCTCTCTCTCTCTACCCCTCTACTTTTTCATTCGCATCTCTATCATTGATTTCTCTGTTCATTCTGAGCTCTGAACAAGGAGTTCCTCCAACAAGTCCAATCATGGTGAAGGAGACCGAGTACTACGACGTTCTCGGCGTCAGCCCTTCTGCCTCCGACGACGAGATTCGCAAGGCCTATTATCTCAAGGTAAAAGAGGCGGTTCTGTTCTCCTTTTCCTGGTTGTTGGATCGGTCACATTAGTGACTGAGTCGTGATTGGTCGATTCGAATTTCTTTTCACAACTATGCTGATCAATCAATTCTGCTGAATCGGTTACTCCTGCCCTTTCCTTATGGTCGTGTTCAAGAAATGAAGAAGTCATTGTCTAGCTGGTCCACTTTTTCTTTTTCTTTTTTGGTGATTTCTTCCGAACTATGATGAGTTAAGTGCACTGGAAGAGTTTGCGGTAGGTGGATCGCTTGTTACATGTTCGGTGCTTGGATTAGGATTATTGGAATACAAAAGAAAGCTGGTTTAGCTTCCCTTCTATATTTATGTCCTCTATACAGCTCACCTTTTTCAGTTGTCTCTTGAGCTGATTGCTCATCGTGTCACCACGTGATATGCATAGAATAATTATGATGCTTTGCTCATGTGGGTTCAGGCAAGGCAAGTTCACCCAGATAAGAATCCAGATGATCCTCACGCTGCCGAGCGTTTTCAGGTTAGTGGTCAATTTAGCTTTTCTCAATCCCTTCCTTATTTTTGTTCCGAGGAAGGTGATTTGGTTAGGCTGGAAGAGAATTCAATATAACATTTCTAGGAAGCCCTCTAAAGTAGCTTGACAATCCATGTTTGGGAGCCAAGCTGACCACCGCAGATCATGATGGAAACCCAGTTTGATGTGATACTATTTTGGCGTAAAAATATAATTTCAGAGCACGATGGCATTAACTTGAGGCTATTGGAACACTTTTTATGATGCGAAGTTATCAGAATTTGGCTGGACCTTTATCTGACTATGCTGCAGGTACTAGGGGAAGCTTATCAGATTCTCAGTGATCCTGTGCAAAGAGAAGCATACGACCGCAATGGCAAGTATTCCATATCTAGGTAGGTTCTCCTCTTCTTTTAATAAGCAGGGCAGAAAGAGGGTTTTCCTTATTGGTGCTATGAAGACAAATTGCATGTCGAATTCTGTCGCTGTATAAGTTCTTTCATGTCCCATTTCGATGTCGAAACATTTCCTGTTTACCTTGTTGTCTTGTCTGCTGAAAGAGTGAGTGGCCATAGGAAATTTCAACGATCAACCAACTTCTCTTTCAACTCAGCAAAAAACGCATCATTAGATTGCTTCGAGTTTTCTTACTTTGACCAAGGTTACCTATAGCTTCATATATCCTACAATAAAAGGAGCGCCCTGCTCTCTCTATTGGTGTATAGTACTGAGCGTGATTTTTTTCCAACTTCATCCGAAGGTTTCAAATCGTGCTTCTTCTAAATGAAACTCGATATCGTCATTATGTTCTCTGTTCTCTACAAATTATCTTAGAGGTTGGAATTGTTAGAAATCGCCCTAAGAATTTGACTTACTTTGGTACTTATGTTCTTTGTATTCACTTCCAGGGATACAATGCTCGACCCAATGGCAGTCTTTGCTCTTCTTTTCGGCAGTGAATTATTTGAGGACTATATAGGACATTTAGCTGTGGCATCAATGGCATCTTCCGAGTTTGCTGCTGACAGTGACAATCCTGACAAACTACATGACAGATTAAAGGCAAGAACTCGTGATGACTTAAAATGTCCAACAAATCATCAACTAGTAGCAGATGCAGATCTGTCCAATTACATTGTGGTTCATCCCTAGAAGTTCAAAGCCATTTTCCCAATATTAATTGCATATGCACCTGCTAGAAGATGGACTACAATGTTGGTTTATTTATTGTGCTACTTTAACAGCTCTCCAATTGAAATATAAATGAAAATGAGTAGTTTTGTGTGCATTTAAATTTTTCATTTGATTACCTAAGCAGCTTCTCTTGTTTTCTGGTATGAATAAACTTAATGAAGGCTGTCCAAAAGGAAAGAGAAGAAAAGCTTGCAAGGTTCCTTAAAGACGTCCTTAATGAATATGTCTATGGAGATAAAGGGCGTTTCATTCAACATGCCGAAGCTGAAGCCAAGCGGTTGTCTGGAGCAGGTAGTTTAAGTAATAAAGATCCTTAGTATGTCCCTCATTTGCAGCTGCGTGCACAAGGATTCCGTGAATTGAATGCTAATATACTTGTTTAATACTAAATTGCAGCTTTTGGAGTTGATATTCTGAACACCATTGGTTACACATACTCAAGGCAGGCAGCACAAGAGCTTGGGAAGAAAGCCATGTATCTCGGGATGCCCTTTCTCGCTGAATGGGTTCGAAGCAAGGGCCACTTTTGGAAATCGCAGGTCACTGCAGCAAAAGGTATGCTGAGACACCTGGGTCATTCCATATTGCCATCATTTCTTGGTGGTCCATTTCTCTCCTTTGTTGACGTCCCAAGGTAAATACAGGTGCTTTCCAATTGCTGCAAATGCAAGATGATGTGCGCCGGCAGTTCAAAATGGATGGAAGTGGTCCAGGAAATGACGTCGAGTCACATATAAGGTTAAATAAGGAAACTCTTATGAACTCCTTATGGAAGCTGAACGTAGTTGACATTGAAGTTACACTTATGCATGTGTGCCATTTGGTAAGTTACACGCTATGTGATCTTTTCTCTGTTTTTTTACCTAGCACTTAGATCTTACCAAAGACTTAGATTCAATACCAAATGAACACAATGGCCTGAATGGATTGATCTAGCCAACCCAACATCATAGACTTGATACAGAGGTACAAACAATGTAACGGACATTGTTTGTATTTCTTTTGTATAGATTCAGATCTTGCATAGAATATTTTTCAGTTGCCTCCCATTTGTGTGACTGATCTCTGCTTCTAACAACTTCTCTGCCTGTAACAACTTGGTGAGAGAAAGTGACTAGCGCGTGACAGTTTGTGATGCAGCTTATGCTGATTTAAATTGGCAGTCAATGGATCTTTCATAGAGCTGCCTTAACTTCCATTTACCGCAAAGTCGTGCATTGATTAGAGAAGTCTTCCTATTTTCAGGTATTGAGAGAAAATAATGTAAAGAAAGAAGAGCTTAAAGCCCGTGCTATCGCTCTAAAAATTCTTGGAAAGACTTTTCAGGTGAATTCTCTCACTATTTGCTCAGTGGCTTGAACCATCACCCCAACCATGAAAGTGAAACGAGGATAAATATGGGGTTAACATCAAATAAGATTTCCTGTCTTTCAGCAGGGAAAAAATGCGAAGAATGGTGGAACATCAAGGAAGAAAAGTGACCATCATATTGATGAAGATGATAGCAGCTCAGATAGCAGTGACGAAGATGATTCACCGAAGACACTCTCATATCGGACTCCCTTAATGACACAGGTATATACAAGATGATCCCATAATTCATATGACTTTTGAAATGCTTCTTAAGAACACATGCTCTCTTGCATTTCTCAATAGCAAGATCATTTGAACTACCAAGATCACTATGCCTTGATCTCACTGTGTCACAAGCCACCATTTTTGTGTTTCCTGTTTCCCACATCGTAGTACTTTATCTGAAGCATTCTACTAGTTGCACCTTTCAGTCTCAGGATTTTTTAGGTGGCTAGGGCTGGTTTATGGGTTATGGCCTTGGCGAGATCATTTTAAAGTTCGCAGTCAGGCCAATTTCTATATACTTGCGCCCTTCCCTGCTAAACTTGAAGATTTCCTACTTGATCTAGTCGCCCTCAGACATGTAATTTTGTTGTCATATCCACTGTCGAGGATCTCAATATATACACATTTTTCCAAGATGCGCACGTCAGATAATCATGGTGATAAGTATGTGGTACAATGTTCCGCTTTTTTTCATGCGGCAAGTTGGGCTTCTGTCATTATAGTTGGTCGATCAAATACTTGGGATACTCAGTCTGCAGTAGATACAAACTCTGTAAACTGGTTAAATCCATCCTCGTATTTGCTTTTGAACGAGATTATCCGGTAGCTAACGCTTGCTGATTTTCCTTTTTGGAAACTTCTGCAGGGAATAGGTAGACTATTTAGATGCCTCTGTAATCCAGCATTTGACGTCGATGATGAAGAGATTGTATACAGAAGCAAATGATTTATGAAGCAGCAGCACTATAGTGGCAAGTACTCCAACCATCAAGCAATTGCCATAAGTTGGCTTCACCGAGATGATGAACAACAGTCGAAACTTGAGACGGTATACCTGAGTTTTGGGAAGCAGTCCATGGCACTTACCTGCCATGGAACCCTACAGTAATATCAGAATGGCAAGTGCACAGAGGAGAAATTTATCTTCCTTCATTTCTTTTCCAATCAATCACGGCATGTCACAGGAGGAACACCAATCATGAAATTTTATCATATAAGCCAAGGGTATGAATATGATATTCCAATTATGTACTTTTTACAGCAGAAGTTGCAAGAACAGATCATCTTTGGTTTTTGATAGTTTGGAACTCTTGCCCTTAAAAAGCATTTTGACAAGAGTGGATATGATTATATGGTCAAAATTCAAATGACATGAATTATGAATGGAATTTGTATTTGAATTATAAATGAAATTTGAAGTTGTTCATCAGTCTATTAGAGTGATTGATTATATACTCAAAATTCAAATGACAATGAAGGCTAGTGGCTTAATTACATCATTCCCATAGGATGGTGTGTGATGACAAGAAATCCCATTAGCTAGGTGAATCTAAAAAACCCATGAATAACTTATTTTGTGCGTCTAATCCACATTTATACATGTCCGTCCTAGCACATTTATACATGTCCGTACTAGGACATATGAGCCAACATATAAAATTATTTCATAAGGAAATTATCAAATCTTTAAGGTGATTCACGTGCCTCAAATTTTAACAGCGTTTCTCTTTTATAATTTTCATTGACAAGAGTTTTCTTTGCTAAATTTGTGCCTTGAGTGTCAAAATATACATTTATGATGTTGGCAACATCAAGCCTAATATAATTCACCGACTCGATTTAACAATAGAGACTAGAGTTCTGATCAAAAATATATTCATAGATCCATTTGTTCCAGCTCTAGCAACTCCTACTCTAGTTTATTTTCACGAATCCATCATTCACCACTTAAAGTGCTGCAGGGTGTTAACACAATGCTCATATTACAAGTATTTCAAAGCATAAATAGAACATCTATGATGCCACCACAATCATACTAAAACGAGCTTTAACAAAGAATAGCAAATAGATTGATGCACATATTGAAAACAAAGATGAAGAAAGCACGACAAAATAATTTATAAGCAAATGAAATGACACTCCATTTGTACTGGTCGTGTCACGTAGAGTCATTGAACAACTCTTTTTTCTATAGTATAACTTAATTATATATGTAAATAGGAAATATATATATATATATAGTTGTAAAAAGGAAGATCTAATAAGCAAATAGATGGAAATCAAATAGCGGGACGTGGTTCACCAATTTTGGAGGCGCAATAGCAGAAGGTCAACGCGCCCATAATTTAGCCAAATCCCCTGACTTTCCCATAAATTACGGTCAAACCCCTCGCACGCGCAAATCTTCTCCCTTCCGGGCCTCATCGTCTCTCCGTTCACCCGTCGACAGCATACCGTCTCATCCTTCGCCGTGATCCTCCGAAGCTCCGGATCGCCGACGGCATTCCCGTAGGGAATTTGAGGTACCGGGATCGAATTCGGTCTGTTGGGTCGGTTGGGTTCGTCTGTTTTGGTCGTTCACTCGTCGGCGCGTCCTCTGTTGATGTCGCTCCAGCACCGATTAGATGGGTCGTTCTTTTGATTGTCGTGAGCGTCCGTTGACTGTTCGCCGTCGTCCGTTTCGACGTTCGAAAGATCTTGATTTCTGATGCTGGTGAATTCTCTCCCTACCGAAGTGGCCAAATTTGATTTCTCTTCTTTTAGAGGAATGAAAAATGTAATCTTTTGGCACTTCCTTGATCAATACTAGTAGCGGGCATCTTTATCTTTTGAATTTGAAGGGATTTTCGTGAGCGGAAAATCAAAAGGTGATGACCCAGCTAATCAGTGGCTATTTTTGTCTATGTTGGAGGAATCCTGGGGCTTTCTGTCTGGATTTAGAGGTGTCTTTTTAACTTCAGCCAGGGAGTGAGGTTGGTTGAATCTTATAAAATTTGAATTCATATTAATTTGACATCTTTGGTGGGTTGATTTTGTCAGGAACACTCGCAAGATAACCTGAAGTAAGAGGCAGAGGCTATGGATGCAGTAGATTGTGCTGAGAGGGCGACGAGTGATTTGTTGATTGGCCCAGATTGGGGTATTAACATTGAACTATGCGACATCATTAACATGGACCCAGGGTGGGTATTGCCATATCCTCTTTTTCTCTTCTTTTGATTTCTCATTTGGAACTTTGCCTAATAGCTTGGCCCTGTTAGTCGTTAGCTGTATCCTATAACAGTTTGCAGCTTGAAAGAGTCTTTGTATAAGGAAAGTTGCTTTTTATTGCACCATTGACGATTGGAATGGCTTGTTAGCATACTGAGACAAATGACTTGATAGAAGCAACCAATGAGCAGAATCGTGATTCATAATAAACATTGGCATGGTGGTATGGCTTAGTTTCTTGGATGTTTGAAACTGTTTAAGTTTTCTTTAATTTACTACAAATGGCAGAGGCTGATTTTTCTCTGGCCACTTGTCTGAAGCTCCTTTGATATGCTTCCGTCTAAATCATTAAAGCGAAAAAATTTATAATAAACCTATTCTGGGAACATAGAAATGTACTGCTTCAAAAACTCTTGTTCTATAAATACTTAAATGAATACGTACTCGCATATTCGATATTTGAACTTAGTAGTGCTGATCTATTGCTGTTCGCAACAATGTGATCCGTCGGCCTCATTATCTTTGAAAATCTCTCTTTAATTTATCGTTCTAGAAACTCCAAGGAGTTCAACTTTGCTCAGCTTATGAATCATGAATTTATTTAGAAATGTAAATCCTTGGGAATATTCAATTAACCTTTTGTTCTTTACAAAAGAGCAACAAAAAACCTTTGAGTGACGAATCCAGTTTTAAGGTTGCTAATTCTTAACTAGAAAAATGGAGAAAAAGTGTGAGGTGGGATATTGAGATACAAAAGTTGGGTAATAAGTTGAAGGCTACTGAAAACAAATAAGGTTTACCCCAAGCTTGCTATGCATTTTTTTATCGTCAATTATCACAATAATATAAAGACATGAATGCTGTTCTGAAACATGTTATGTGACTTGCCAAATTTCAATATTGTTTCTCGATTGCAGGGACGATGATTGTACTTCCAAATGAAGATTAGAACTTCGTGCTCATACTAAAAAATTCACAATTACTAAGATGCTTCCATATCAAAATTATATTTATGTATATATAAATATATTATATCAGTTATGTTCTCTAAACTCTATCTTGGAGTGTTCACACAAAAGGAGATAAATTCTGACATAAACCATATGGCCAACAAGCTGGAGAAATATGCTGCTATTGCTGTCCCTATATTTTGACTATGGAGTTTGATAGGCAATCAGACATTGGAGAGAGCATTGACATGTACATAATAGCATCCTCGATAGCATCGTCCTTGTGTGTTATTCAAACATATAGCAGCTTCTCTATTCAAATTTTTTTTATCAGGTAGTTTTACTTGGACTTTCCATAAGAGAAGAAACAACAAAGGTGTTGCAACTTTCAAGATGTCATGGATCTTAGTAACGAAGTTATTTTATAGTACAACTGCTCTTTTGCTCGTTCCTTGCGTGTTTTTTCTACATCAAAGATTCTGGTTTTAGTCACTGAATTGGTTTAACTTCTGTAGGAAGGCAAAGGAGGTGATGAAGATCCTTAAGAAGCGCCTTGGGAATAAAGATCCAAAAATACAACTTCTGACCCTCTATGTCAGTGTCATGCTTAGCTTTCTTATGTGTGGATATTTCTGGATCAAATTGATCTCTTCTTTTCTTTCTTCTAAATGACTACACGAGGCGGCTATAACTTGACTAAAATACTTTGTTATCAATTCCAAGTAGGTGTTGGAGACTCTCAGCAAAAACTGTGGCAACAGTGTATTTCAGAATATTATTGAGTCTGATATCCTACAGGAAATGGTTAGAATGGTATTTAAGAAGGTGCCCACCCTATACCCCATGATTGGTACTTTTGTTCTGAATCTGTTCATTTATGAGATTGTCATTTGCTGTTTCTGCATGCTCTGTGCAGCCAGATTTTGATGTGATGGAGAAGTTGTTGACATTGATAGATTCATGGCAAGAAGCTTTGGGGGGACCAAGGGGAAGGTATCCCCAATACTATTCTGCATACAATGAGTTGATGGTAACCTCGGAGATCTTTCTGCAGATTCAATTGTCTAGACTTTGGTGCGATCTTACGTTACTTTTTCTTAATATGATTCCTCTATGACCATTGACAGACTGCTGGAGTTCGCTTTCCACCACGGGAAGAGAAGAGTGTACCATTTTTCACTCCACCCCAATCTCATGAAGTTCATTCTACCTCAGCATTCAGCACTGCCTCTATTGAGGGTTCAACCCAGCCTAATACTTCTGGCTTAAGGTTAGTACTGGCTATAAATTTCCTTTTCCAATGATTTTCGTACCTCTTCCCATCCTTAATGAAATTACGATGTCTTCTTTTTGATATTGGCTTTTTGGGCTTTTGTCAAGTGAGCTGCTTCATGGGCACAGTTGAGTAACCCAAGACACATGTACATCCATAATCAAAAGAGTTGATTTTCCCGAGCTGAAAAGGCTTTAGATAATATTTATATCATGAACAAAATAAATGCAAATCAGATATTGCTATCGGAATATTTGTGGCATGGGAAACGTGGTTATAGAATTGTATTCTATTCATCGTTGGTACTCTCAGCTAATAGTTACTAGTTAAGGATTCTTCACTTGTTGAACTCGACTCTTATCATTTTTCCCCCAGCAATATTCAAGGCTTTCATCAATGTTACCGTTTCAAGTGGTACGTTCCCATCACTTATTAGACATGGTCCAGTTAACCACAATTTGGAGTAGGTTTCAAAGCTATATTATAGTAGGGTGCAGTGTCAAGCTTCAGAAAGTCTAAATAAATAGATTATGGTGCTTATTTTGTTATTATCCTTTTCTGCTGCCTTCTGCAAGCTTGGCATAATGTCATATTCTGTGTGGTCTTATGATAAGCTTTACTTGATTGCTCATTCTATGCTTTTCATCTTCACCATTTTCTTGGTAGTTTAGTAGTGAAATCCTACTATCAATGATAATCTCTTAAATTATTTCCACCTATTGAAAATCCTTATCCTATATAGCCCAATAGAGATGCAAAATGCACGTGGATTAGCGGATGTATTGTCAGAAATGCTGGGGGCCGTTGATCCCAATAATCCTGAGGTAATACTCTTGATAGTTTTTTAACAGAGGATATTCTCTCTCTCTCTCTCTCTCTCTCTCTCTCACTCACATTCATGATGGGGAAAACCCACCTTAGACAGGTAAACCCAGGGCCAATGGATGCTTCTTTTTTTCTTAAATCTTTTGGGCTCATGAATGTTTCTCTCTTTCTTTAAATCTTTTTGCAGCCGTTGGTGATATGAATCTGTATTCTTAGTTTGCTTGGAAACTTCCATTAAAAGATGAATTTAATTGGAGGACCTTAATTTTCTGGCTAGCATTATATTCCTTAGAAAGCATATCATTGTCTGCTGACTTGATGATTAGTTTTGCTGAGGTTGATCTGAGAGGATATCTAGATCTTAAGCTTGCTATATGGTTGTGACAAAGAGGATGCAATAGGTTCTTATAGTAATAGGAGTTTGATTGATCTCCCCTTTCAGTAAGTTCTACGTCACTGCAGCACCCTTATGGGGAGGATGGCTTTTTTTATTTAGAGGAACAGTACTTCTCTTTTATAAATTATGATGGGATGTTATGGGCACTTAGTGGCCTTGGGTATGTTGAGGATGCTGTGCTGTTTGCGCTGGAGATGAGCAGAGTATCTCATTGAATTGGCCTTGGAAGGCCTCCTTTTTTTATAAGTCTCCTAAAAACTATCGTAAGTACCTGTTGTTTCTTCTGGTTTTGTTTAAAATTGTGTGTGGAGTTTCTCAAAATAGGTCCCCATTTAACAAAACTTTAGCCTCCATCTCGGTGCTATAATTGGAAGCAGCAATAGCCGGTTTGAGCAATTCAGAGTTGGAAAATCTTATGACATTACCCATTTTAAGGACGATTCCAGATTGGTTCTCACTCATATTTTGTTTTATTTGGAGTGAGGGTCTCATTTCGCTATGGGTTGTATACTTCCTTTTTTGGTCAGAGTGTATGGGGCATTACTGGAGATTAAACTTGTTTTCCAAGAGGTTCTCATGCCTGCTTCCACATGAGTTGGCAGCTCCTATGTGCCTTACTGTCTTTTACTCTCGTGAAAGCAAGTATCTGACTCCCTTGTACTGGTAGCTCATCTGGTAATTTTTTAAGTTAATTTTTTCCAAAGGTAGGTTGACTGAACTTTTCCCTTAAAACAACTATGAAATTGACTTCTACCATTAGTTCCAAGCTGTTCTGTGGCTTTCACCCCTCTTTAGTTGGTTTATATGGTAGGCCACGTTAATAATGCCTTCTTCAAATTTTATTTTCTGTCATCCTCGTAGGATATATTGAGAGTATAGTCATCATTTATGTATGAACAGACAGAAGTTTTAAGAACATTTCCACTGTTTGCCTTGTCAATTGAGATTGGTGTTTTGAGTGATGAATTCCATAGATAAGATCCGTGCCAGATGTGCTACCAAAGCTGAGAAATGGAACTTTCCAGTAATCTCTATGAACACCAACTGCTTGCTTGCAAGCAGTATAAGTGTAAATTATCTAAGTTGTTTAAATGAGGATCCTACTAAAAGCAGGGAAAGCCTTCATAGGCTTGAGTCAAGTATTGTTTTGTGCTGCGAGCCGGCAAACTATAGATATAACTCTTAAAAAGGGAAATTTAAGTTTTCTTCTGGGAAAAAAAAGAAAAAGAAAATGACGAATTGCTGTTCTTGGCAAATTTATTGTTCTAGTCCTTGCATTCTTTTCATTATTACAAGCATGTTGAGGTCCAAAGTTTTATCTAACACAAAACAAATATAAAGACAGGAATCATGGAGAATCAAAGGAGATTATTTACATAGTAAAGGTTTGTGGATTGAACAGAATGTAATTTTCCATGGCTTGTTTTGCCCTGAAGGTTCCCTTATTCAAATTGTAAGCGATGATCTTGCCAAATTGTTGTCTGTCATATCAGTTAGGTGGACCGCATTTTCGAGATATTCAATATGCAACCTATTGCTAACTTGTGGTCCATTTATATATGTCGGAATTATGATTCAGAGGAATGAGAGGAAGACTACAGACAGATCCTTCTTATTCTGTTCTTACATTTTTTTTTTAATCTGACAATCGTATCAGGTCTTATATCAATGTGTCCTAGCTCTAAAACATTTAGCTGAAAACACGACCAGAGTCCAAAAATTGCTTTAGCTTTATTAAATTTTTCTTTTCAGAGCTGGCCTTCAATCTCTCTCATAAGATTCAAGCATGCCATAATCCATTGCTGTTCTAGTTAAAAGAAGATGCTGAATTCCAATATCTGGATTTGTCAGTTACCTGATCCAAGGATTGCATTATCTTAGGTGACCATGATTCTTCCGGCCTGAAAGACAAAATTGTTTTTGCTAAAAATTGGAGCATCAAGTTATCATTGAAGAGCTGCAAGGAAAATTTGCAGTTGGTATTCATGCACAGCAATGCTTGTCCCTCTTATATACCGAGTTCATGTTGCTCTTTTGCAGAAAATAATTTCCCAATTTTTGCACCTCTTTTAGGGGGGAAGGCTCTCCTATCTCAAATTAAAAAAATAAGACAATTACCTCCTGCACTCTGTACCCATGAATAAGCTTATAAGGTGGGCTATGCTGTCCCTGTATGTGTCTGTTTATCCTTTTGCTTGCAGATGTGATTTTTGCACTTGTGAAGATACCTTTTCAGTTACGTAGTATGTAGCTTATTTAGTAAACTTGCAATCTTCAGTGCAGTTTGAGTTGGATTTAAACATTACGTTTTGAATCTTATGATTGTGGACATGGTGGCAGGCTTTGAAGCAAGAAGTAATTGTTGACCTTGTCAATCAATGTCGTTCCTATCAAGACCGTGTCATGCTTCTTGTGAATCACACAACGTAAGAACTTCAACCCAATATGATCATCCAACCTTTTGCAGTTAGATTTAATACCCCTAATTGTGCACCCTACTGACCTTCAGAGACGAGGAACTTCTGTGTCTGGGATTGGCCTTGAATGATAGTTTGCAGCGTGCTCTTTGTAAACATGATAACATTGCCAAAGGTATTCCACTGACCAAACCAGGAGTGACAGAAACTCCAGCTTTGCCGCCAGTGAATATGAATCATGAGGATGATGAATCTGAAGATGATTTTGCCCAGCTAGCTCGCAGGTGAACACTTTACATTCTTTTCTAGATCTCGTGCTTGGAGTAAAGTTTCCTTTTCACTGTGAGTTGCTTTTGGTAACTAAGATTCAGACAATGGAGACTGGTGTATGCCTTTAGAAACATGGTCAGGAGCAAAATTCTACGATTTAGGGAAGTGATGATAACTTTCTAACATCACAGTGAAATGAAGATTCCTATTTTCTTCCGCACTTACTCAGTTGCTTGCCCAGACACTGATTTGGTTTTGTTTTTCCTGCTCCTTTGCGTTGATATGTGCTATATTCTTCTGTCTGAAAACGTTAGTGAGAGAGATTGCACATAGAAGAAAGTCTCTTTGTGACAGTGATAAGTAATTATTTCTTAAATGTCTTTTTGAGATCTCTAATGTTGACTTGTGTAATTTTTTGGAGGATTCTTATGCTGAATGATATCCTGTACCCGGTTTGAATAAGAGAAATATCAGAACTGCAGCAGTTGAAGTTTGTTCCTTCATGCATATTCCATGTCTCATCATGTAATATTCATATTGTAGCAGGGTGCCAAAAGATGATGGACACAACAGGAGAGCAGCGAATGCTCAGACTGAACCATTACGAGTCAGCCCACTTCTTCCACCTCCACCCTCATCGAAGAGACCAGTTGCTGGAAATTCAAGCTCAATCGATTATCTGAGTGGTGATATATACAAGTATGAAGAAGCTCCTGAAACGATGGGATCAAAATTGTCTTCAGTTCCTGATTCAAACACGACCTGTTCCATGCCATCTACTCCACCCCCTTCTCTCTCACCTCCTTCCCATGTCGCTGCCTCCATGAAATCACCTACTTATCTTGGACTCCCTGAGCTGGGTCCCACAAGCAGCCACCCCATTGAGCAGCAACCTTCAGTTCCTTTGGATGCATTATTTTCTGGTTCAATTCCATATAACCAGAGAGAACAAGTTACTGAGCAACAGCTGGCGTTTTCGGGCAATACCTCTGATTCCTGTAATGAGACCGGTTCCTTGCATGACAGTTTAGTGGGCCAGACGCAGAAGCTCTCTCTTGATTCATCTGCTACGGAGAAACAAGTGAAACAAGAGGATATACTCTTCAAAGATCTGGTCGATTTTGCCAAAGGGAGGTCCTCTTCATCGCTGCAGAAATCAACTCCACCATCTTGATTTGGAGTGATTGTTTCATGTGAGAGCTGCTTTGGTGAGGCATCTAAATTCTTTTTCATGTAACTGGTTTTTATAAATCATGTATTGGAACATGATAAGTTCGGACAATTGCCGAGTCGTGGCTTTGATGGTTTCATGATTTATTATTGGCATAGGCATTACCAAGTAATGCAGTCTTCAGTTCCTAGAGCTTAGTGGTTATTGTTATCTAAAGTAGAATCATGACCGAATCGTTTGATTCAAATTGAACTCAATAGACATGAACATGGAATTAAATTTTGGATTAAATCAAAACCCAAAAAGATGTGAGATTTCAGGTTTCTCTCTATAGTTTCAATTAAGACCAACCTGGTGATGACATTGAAAAACATGAAATTTTGACTCAAATATCATAAAACTTTTTTTTTTTGTAAGAAGTAAGGGATTATATTGAGCTTTGACAAACTATACAAGAGGAGGTCACAGCACCAAAAAACTTACACTTAAAACCAACAGAAATCGTGGCGAGTGGAAGGGTGTGCCGAGACAAGAAAAACAGCCAGCAGCGGCAAACAAACAGGCCACAAGAGGCAGCAAGACAACAAGGAAAGCCTAAATAGCGGCAGACCAACTAACCCCAAAAAACAAAAGAAGGCAGGGCCCTGGACGACAAACAAAGTCCCCCGAGCCAGGCTTCAATGAGCACAGCATCACGGAACAAGTGGATTGGCTTCACTAGAAGAAAAGATAATCGGGTTAATGCCCCAAGCACGCTGGAATCTCCTGCTCCTAGCATTGTTCTCAACATTCCTGAAAGTCATAGCATTGTCTCTTATAACCTTGAATAGGTGGTTCTTCAAGGCCGGGATCTCAAGAGCTTGCTCTCTAAAAAGAATGTTATTCTTTTTCTTCCAAATGATGTGACAAAGAGCCCGAAGGGAGAATCGGGCAATGCATTTATAGAACTCTTTACCCGAGAGTTAACAAAAATGAGAATTAAATGATGAACTCTCAAATATCATAAAACTTTGGTCATTAAGCTAACAAAAAAAGAATTAAATGATCTTCACCAAAAAAAAAAGAATTAAATGATGAACTCTCAAATTATAACAAGTTTATTTTATCAAAAAGACATGTTATTAGTTATTCAACTTCCAAAGATCCTTCTTGAACTATCAATAATATGAATCTATATTAGTTCACTTTCAATATATTTTGTTCTTTCTGTTTGTAATATAAACTTCATAAAAAAATAATTTGTTGCAAATTCTTTGTTTTGTCAGTTTACAAATTTTAATGTAACCAGGAAAAAATTCCACACTTCAAATTGCAAAATATTAATAAACTAAACATTTTTAGTTTAACTTAGTTGTAAAATTAAATGCATTTATGTGACGTTACTTTATTAATTATGTTCACCAGCTATATGTGTTTAAAATGTGATAATAAGATATTTTTATCAATTTTTTTCATTTTAAAATCAATAAGACATTGAATTTATGGAGTAACAAATGAATAAAAGAAAACTTAGTTGTTCTTTGCGTGCAACTTACGTTTAGATTTTAATTATTTTTGAGAGATTAATTCTAAAATAATAACGATTGTGCGAAATGCTAGACATTATTTCAATAATTATACAATGGAAGTAAAAGTGAATAGTATGAAGACGGTGCCTAGGCAAATTTTAAGAATGATTTGTGGTTAGAGCCCAGCTTGGAAAATGGTTCTGCAATAGATTTAACTTGAGAGTAAACTTTGTAGAGAGATTTAGTTTGGACAAAAGTTCTGTTCATAGGGAACTATGACAACTCCTCACCATCCATGGAAATTTTGAATTATATATTTGATGTCTGCAGAATGATATGAACATTTGAAGTGAGTTGTGACTTGCAAATTGGTTAATCGAAATATCCATAAATGGCCGGTGGACTTCTGAAAAGGCAAATGTAATATTTGCTTAATTTTCTCATTAAAACTTAAAACACTATTTAAAATTCAGAAACTTTGGAGAAAATTGTACATGAATCTATATATTAATATAAGATTGCTTTGAAAGGTTTCAAGTATTTTACATGAATAAAAGTGAACTCGGATAGGCCGTCAGATTTTTAGAAAGCAAAAAATAAATAATAAACAAACTCTAATTCTAGTAAGTATTTAGAGAAGGCTTTTCATGGAATCTCTTCGATATTTCCCCAAATTGTCGAATTATAAAAACAAAAGAAGATAGCTAATTATATTTGTGAAATTTCCAATTGAAGAGCTTCTAAAAGGCTGACTCATTAGTTACATTATTTTGCATCTTAAAAGGGAACCGAATAATTCTTTGCTTCTATATAAAATATAGTGATTATTTGCTTCTGGACACCATTGATCACATTTCGCGCGGTCTATAGACAAAAGCAGGAAGAAGAATGCGAGCGTTGCCTTCTATGGAAGAAACATAGGTCACTAATATTCTCTACCTTTGGTCCATATAAAGCAATCATGTACTCTTTGTCTCAAACAGACACTAAACCGCAAGGCTCCTTCGGGTGCTTCAAAATGAGACTTGTCATGATACCTTCCCTTGTTCTTGGCTCAAACGATTTAAAATTTTATTTCTGAACAGAAAGATTCTTTGCAGCTCGACCCCAACGAAGAAAGAAGAAGAATTATGGTTCCATTTCTCTTCTTCTCGAAGTAAAGAAAAGGTCGCGATATACTTTCCTTCGTTTGCTGGCCAGAACAATTGTGATAAATATAGAAGGGCTTATCAAACACCACCCATCCGCCCACTTATCTACCATCTAAATACTCAATTTTTCAATCTCTTATCTTGGAAAGAATCTATGGATTTCGCAAGTCCTCTTTTAGCAATCATCAAAGAGTTGTGGGGCTTGGCCAGCAACCTTTGGGCTACATTTATTGTCTTAAAGATAATGTCAAGAACGCAACTGAAGACGTGAAGGCCGTGAGCTACGATGTGAAGGTAAGGGTGGAACATGAAGAAAAAGAAGCATGTGCAGTGCACACAAAACAAGTAGCGAATTGGTTAGCCAAAGTGCAAGAGTTTATCAGTCAAGTCGATCTGACCAAATTGAATGTCTCCGTTGTTGTCTTCCATTGAATTGTTGGTCTAGTTATAAATTGAGGAAAAGAGTTAATAAAATGCTCAATGAAGCAAGATAGCTCCAACCCAAGGGAAAAGAATTCGACGTTGTGACGTCAACATTGCCTCCTCATCAAGTGCTCATGATGCCTATCAACAAGATGGTGGGGCTTGATAGTTCCTTTAAAACAATGAAAAGACTAGGAGTAAGGGAACGAGACTTTGTTTTTGAAAACAATGGAAAGACTAGGAGTTGCACCAAAAGGAGCGGCTGAAAAGGCATTTGTGAACTTTCCTTCTAATCCACGTTTTGGGTCAGAAAGTCTTACTAAGGCTGCGTTTGGTTCAGTATTTCCAAAGGGCTTTCAGGCCTGAAAGCCCCTTGGGGAAATGCTGGACCGTTTGGTTCAACTTTGAAGCCGACTTTCAGCTTTCAACTTGCCTTCAAAATGCTGAAAGCCCAAAGCTAGTCCCTACTAGCTTTGGGCTTTCAACATTCCGCCGAATACTGAAATTATTTACCAAACACAATTGAATTTTCCCAATTAGCTTTGGGCTTTCAGTATTTGCATTGGACTCAAAGCCCATTGTAAATGCTGAACCAAATGCAGCCTTAAGAACAAAGATGATGATGAGCGAATTTTTACAAATTTCCAACCCAGCATGGGTGTGGCTGCTAACAACCCTGGAGAAAGAACGAGATCGTTTCGTTCAAAAGAGCATAAGAGGGTTTATGCCCAAATGCTGAACAGAGGAGTAATAAACCCACGGACAATGGAGTTTGATTTCCTTGACTCCATAAAGGTTAACTTGTGGGAAATGTTAGCCAATCTTCAACTTGAAAAATTTTGTATTGAGACAACAGTGGCTTATCTTGAATTGACAGTGTATTTTTACTCCAATCTATCTTTTCTAGATCGAACTCACATTCAATTCACTGTTTGTGATAAAGTGTTTGTTGTTGATGTGAATATTCTGGCTAATATTCTGGGAGTTGAACGTAGTAGTTTTCTACCAATCAATGTCTCCATAAGTCAAGCCACTCGATTTCTAGTGAAGGACAGACTGCCGAGTAGGAGTATCACATACTCTCGATTGCTAGCATCAAACATTCTGTTGCAAGATTGCCATTAATTGCATTAGACCCAAAGCTGCCTCCAAAACTGATGTCTTGAGATTTGAAGCAAAGATTATGTGGGCTATTTGCAATGGAATTCCTTTTTCTCTGTCACATACTATCTTCTTGCATATGTACAGGATGATCTAACAATTTCTGCGCTTGCCTTGCAAAATCTTCAAGGTTTTGTTGATTCTAAAGAGACAGAAGAAGAGGACAGAGAACAAGAAGTAGAAGAAGAAAGTGATGCAGAAAAGAAAAATGAATATGTTGATTCTGAAGCAACAGAAGAAGAGGAAAGATATCAAGAAGAAGAGAAAGCGAGTGATGCTGAAAGATCAGCAGAAAAGGAAGAATGAAGATGAAGATTCTAAAGAAGACACTAGTGCAATACCAGTATCGGATGACTCTACAGACAACAAGGAAAATGCTACATCTGAACGAGAAGACACTGAACAAGAAAAGAGATCTAGTGCTGGGAAGGAACGGGTACAAGAAGATGAGGTCTCCTCTCCACCTATAGGCACCAAAGCAGGGGGAGATGTTGAGAAAACCCCTCAAATTGCACCTACTGCTAGTGATGGCATTAGTAGATCTCCTGCAAACGCTGAAGATATTTTTGCATCTCATTTCCCTGAAGTTAATGTAGAAACTCCAAGTCAGGGTACAAAACAAACTGCCCTCGATCAAGTTGATGTTCTCTCATTTGTGAATACTCCACAGACTCACTTCGCTGAAGCTAATGCTCAAACAGAACCTGATGCAAACTATCCAAGGATAGTAGAGCTTCTTTTGGAGTTAAAAGCACAACAATATGCAATGGAGGATGAAATTCAGAAGCTACACACTGCTTTATGATCTAAATCAGATTTTCTAACTGGCAAAGTACAATCTCTTGATACTCAAGTTCAGACGCTGAATCAACAGGTTTTGTAGACTGTCGCCAGAGTAGAGAATGTCTATCATCAGTGCCAAGAGAAGCTTGAGGAGGTAGTGCAGTCGCAAGGGGATTTCCGACTCATTCATGTTCCAAAACAACCCTGAATGACTCCATCTATTTGTATCCATTTATGTAACTTTTTATTCTAGTTTTCTCTTTCTTTTTGATGTTGACAAAAAGGTGGAGAAAAGAGAGCAGATTTAAAAGTTCATGTTTGTTTGAACTTTGGTAGTGTTAACTTTTGAACTAGAACTTAGTAGTGTTAACTTCTTTGGATGTTTATGTTCTGCAGTTAACCTTTGTGATTGTGAATTTGGTTTAAATTGTCGTGGATCTGAAACTCTTGAACTCTAAATTGTCAAGACTAATGTGTTTTTTGTGGATGCAGATTCAATCTCATTCAGTTCTAATAATCTGTTCTTATTATAAGATATTATGCGCTATTAAAGTATTGTTTTACAGGATATAAGTGTTAAATCTGCATGAGAGTTTTATCACCATAAAAAAATAGGGAGATTGTTAGAGAAAACTCCTATTAAATTTTGAAGCTAACAAAACTTCTCTGGTTCTATTCTCATTTTCATTCTAAGGAATACGATGTTACTCTTTCAAAGTCTATCTTACATTAGAAGTCTGCTCCACTCTAACAAAGATCCAGACTAAACGCAAGAGAAAAACAAAGATATAATCGGACTCAAGATTTTTTTTCTTCCTTCAAGGCTTCAGTACGAACAGGATATTTATGGCCTTCTGAATGGAAATCTTACTTACCTTCTTTGGATATTATTATCGAAATCAATCAAGAACGGTAATATTATTTTGGAAGGCAAGTTTATTTGGAAAAATCTATTTATGAAAACCTAAATCCTGATTGTATGGGCAACCAAGATTATCGAACTTTCATCTCAATCTTCAAATGGCGAGATCTCCTTTGATTGATTATGTCCAACGGGATGATTGGAAGAATAACTCTAGAAAGTGCCAACGGTCGAGAAAGGTACAAAGGAGTATTTAAGGAGGTTTTTCAAGTTATTCGTGAATGGACATGAAAGAAAAATTCCAAAGTCCGAAGCTTCTAAATTACTTATTATTCCTCTTACAGTGCTCAAATTTGTATTCGAAGAAGAGAGAAACTCTAGAGAGTAACCCTTGGTGGCCGTGATGGTTTGGCTGCCGTACAAGAGATTTAGAACTTTTTAAACAATTTCTTATGAATGAGGACATTAGTCACAAGTGATTTTGCTTCCATTCTTTTTTTGGGAGAAGGGGGGGAGGGGGGATTTGATTTAGTACTCCTTGAGGTTACACAATTGTTCCTTCGGAGTTAAGGGAAATTTTGACGTTGTCACATAGATTGACGGAGACCCGATCGAAGTACCTGTGATCAACAACTTTAGAGGACTAGTGTCTCTAATTAATGTTGAAGTCTTGAAATATTATTGTCATTAGCCATAGTCAATCCAGCATAGAAAAGGTTGCTAAGAAAAAATATTTTGAGCAGGTGTATTCATATATGACTGCATAAATAGATAAATAGAGAGATATATGTCAAGTAGAGGTTTCAATGGAGCCTTCATTGCGCCAAAATGTGACGAGCCCTCGAACTGGCAGTTGCCCTCAACTGTGAGACGTTTTTTCGACAAATATTTATCTTTATTTTCAACATCATATGCCAATCTACATATGTCTTTCTAGAGAAGTTGCCTTTTTTTCCCTGGCAATCTACCTTTTAGTTTTTGTTACATTTTACACTTAGAAAATTCATGCATATTATATTTTGCACTAAAAAATTCCTGTATGTCTACACATAGACCTAATATGTAACTATAGTTCGAAACTTTTTTAAGAGCTCTTACTAACACAGTTTGCCCATGACGAGCCTAATACAGTAACAACAGAGCCGTTGAAATGCAATGTGTAGATATTTGCATTTAAATATTTTGCACATATCTAATGTTGAGACATAAGATACAACTTAAATTGTTAAAAAATTTTGAAAAACTTATAATGAATACAATACGTGCATGATGAGCCCATTATGGATATTGGAACGCCAGGTACACTATATAGCTCCCGACCTAATATAAATTTGGATAAAACAGATGAGGCCATCACTTATAAACTCCATTCGCGTTTATGTATATAATTTATGGCTTAAACGATAAGTATATGAGAATCATAGTAAAAGTCAAAGAAATATACGTGTCAATTTTGTGCCTACTATAATCTAAGTGAATTATTACGGATGCATTAAAATGAGTGAATCTACTCATAAATTTAACGGCAGACATGTACCAGGGAATTTGAGCATGTTGATGGAGTTGGTAAAAAAAGCACATGTAAGGTACTTTCAATGTACAATAAGTTTTTCTTTTATCAGAAATAAACTTAGCTTCTAATAAGCAGAACATAATACATATTACAAGACCAAAGGAATTGAGTTGGGGAGTGGCGAAATACAAGAAGTAGACGAAAGAATTCAGTTGAAGTAGTATGAAGTCCAATTGTGAGAAATAATCAAATCAACATTTTTACTTGTAAAAGCCATATAAACATATTCCATATGGTCATTGATTTACGTAGACCAGTAAAAGTGCACACACCTCACTTTACTTAGAAATCGACACTAGAAATCAAATTGCCTTATTGCAAAATATATGGATTACCAATCAATGGAAAGTAATCATTGATACGATACGAAGAAATGGGAAACACAAATATGTGGAAAGAGACCAATATTTCAAGATTGAAGTACATGGCTGATAAAGCAGTGATGAAACATTTCAAAAACAGCTAATTAGGGCATTTTGGTAAGGGGCTATTTTCTTGATATAATAGTAAGCCCCAATGGAAAGCTAAAGCAAATTTACAAGAAATCAAGAAGAGATAATATGGTCGTCCTAGATGCTAGACATACAAACAGCACATCAAAAGGGTTTATGAATCTCTTATATTGTTTCTGGGCACTTCTTAGTATAATCAACACTGCAACTCATGTATAAAGGCATATAAGGACATTGCGATGTCTCATATCACAGAAATTTGGACAGAGACAACCAAATGCATCTTCATCTCGGTGGTAAGAGTGACTGATCCTCATCCATTGAAGTCAACTCCACTTCTGCTTCTAATCGCATCCCCATGGAAATCGCACTCAAAGCACAAATAGATTCAATTCTAATGCGATCAATCTCTTCTTCATTTTGTTGGACGACCGTGGGATTTCGTAGTGATTGTACTCGCTCCAATTCCGTTGCCACTTCCTTCATTGTAGGCCTATACCTTCCATGAAGTCTTAAGCATCTTTTCGCTAAGTTGGACACCGCAATAATTTCTTTTTCATTGTCATTGTCTAATACCTCCTTATCAAGAACATCGAACAAACGGTTCTCATCCATCGAAATGATGAAGTACGAGGCTAGATTTCTATACTCTTCTGCCCTTAGTTGAGAAATTGGTTTTTCTCCAGTTAGTAGCTCGACAAGGACAACCCCAAAGCTATAAACATCACTTTTATCCGTAAATTGACTTGTTTGGTAGTACTCAGGGTCCAAGTATCCAAAGGTTCCTCGCACCATTGTTGTCAAGTGTGTTTGGTCAATCGGAATCGATTTGGAAGCTCCAAAATCCGCCACTTTGGCTCGATATTTTTCATCCAAAAGTATATTTGATGACTTGATATCACGATGATAAATTGATATGGCTGCATCAAAGTGCAAATATGAAAGAGCCTTGGCAACTTCATTGGCAATTCTTAACCGCATTTCCCACGAGATAGAAAATTCTCTATCTGGATCATGAAGATATTGGTAGAGAGTTCCATTGGGAATAAATTCATATATCAAAAGAGGGACTTCACTCTCTAGACAGAATCCTAATAGCTTGACCACATTTCTATGATTGATTTCAGAGAGAATAACAACTTCATTGATGAATTGTTCGACTTGTTCTGCATCAATAACTTTGGATTTCTTGACCGCAATGATTGTTCCATCCATCAACATTCCCTTGTAAACAGTTCCTTGACCACCCCGACCCAATATTCGATTCTCATTAAAATGATCCGTAACTGTGTCTAACTCCGTTGAGGTGAATAACTTGCCCTTCTCCATGTGATTGTCTTCGACAGAAGACAAGCGTTGTCGCAACAGAAATCCGCCATTTCGCATGAAGAATTTTTGTTTGAGTTTTGCCTCACGCCTTCTTCCGATGTATTTGTACGACCACCAACAAAGCAAAAGCAACACCATGGCTCCGATGCCCGTGCCCACCCCTGTCAGAAAAAGTCAACGCGAATTGCTAGGTGACAAATTTCTCCTTCATCGTCAACAAATTAGCTTCCACTAATTTGAACAAGTGCTTTCAGAAAAAGTCAAATTGCTAAATGCATAGACTATGAAAATATAGGTAAATTGTCCAAAATTTCCTAAATTATTTCCTAGATTATTCAATGGTTAATTTAATCATAAACATTTTAATTATGTTAATTTAATTATAAACATTTTGACAACATGTTAATTTAGTCATAATTCTTCTAATTGTGCCAATTTAGTTCTAAAACTTCTGATAATTTATCGATTTTATCCTAAATTTTTTAATGATTTGCTTTAAAATTGACAATCCTACATAACACAACTTGCACTAAAGTGGACAATTTTTGCATTTATTTTATTTTATTTTATTTTATTACTTTTTCCCTTTTTTCCCTCCATCAGCCTCAAGTGAGGGACACAATCGTTGACCTTAGGCAAGGGATGCTCACGCCTAGGCTGGTGAGGGTGGTCGAGCCAACCATCCTAAAGGCCTAGTGGAGAGAAAAAGGGGACAATAAAAAAATAAAATAAAATTCAAAAAATACAAAAATTATCTAATTAAATGAGCAAATCATCAAATGTTTTAAAATCAAAATGGTACAATTGAAAGGTTTATGACTAAATTAGTAAGTTTTCAAAATATTTAGGAATAAATTAGCACAATTAAAATGTTTAGGATTTAATTGTCCTAAAATAAGTTTAGGATTTTTTGAACGATTTTTTCAGGAAAAAAAAAAGCACATGCAAATCCACAATTCAATCAATCACCTTCTTCATTTTACTGCTTACAGCATTTGAGAAAATGGGATTCCAGAAAAAGAAGCAATCGAGCATGTACTTGGGGAACACAATGAGTTAGGCCAGGACAAGAACGGGGTCTACAACCCCCATCCCCGACTTAAAACTAGTAAAGATGTTCCATACCCACCTCATCCCTCATGTAGGACAAGTTTCATTATCCCATCACCATTCTCCCGATAATGTCTAGTTAAATAAACATCAATGAGCACAATTCATGATTCTAAGAAGATCCCGGGAGTAGATTCTGATCAGAAGTGATTCTTTTTTATTCTGTTCCCGGGAACTGATTCTAAGCATTTTAAACCGTTTGGTAAGCGTCCAAAATTTCGATTCGGAATAGAATTACATTTGGTACCGTGCTCATCAATTTTGTTCCAAATCAATTTCTTTTAATTTTTAAATAAATTTTTTACTTTTTCCTTTTTCTTTTCTTTTTCTTTTTTTCTCCTATTCTTCTTCTTGGGCCGGCGACGCTCCGGCTGGCCCTCATCGGCCGAGCCTCGCTGGCAGCTGGGGGAGGCTCCCCTAGCCCCGCCGAGGCTTGGCCTCACCGGGGCTGGGTGAGGCCTGCCTAGCCACCGGCGGGGCTGGGCGAGCCTCGCCTGGCCACCGGCGAGGCTAAGTGAGCCTTATCAAGGCTAGGCAGGCCTCGCCGAGCCCCAGCAAGGCCCACCTGGCCACGGGCGAGAGCTCTGGTGAGGCCGAGCCTCGCCGAGCCTCGCTAGATCTGGTGAGGCCGAGCCTCACCGGTGGCTAAGCTTGCCTCCAACGAGCTCACCGAACCTCGCCCTGGCCTCGCGAGCCTCCGGCGAGCGGACGGCGGCAACGACGGCGAATGGCGATCGGCAACGACGGACGGTGGCGAGCGGTGGTGGACGGCGGTCGCGAGATGGCCAAAGGGAAGAAGAAGAGTTTTTGGTTTTGATTCTCAAATTTGTTCTCGGAACAAGAATCAATTTTTTTTTTTTATTCTTGATTCCACTCCCAATCTGTTTCCGGGAACAAAAATTTTATCAAACGCAATTCTAGGCCCAAACTGATTCTGGGAATAAAAAATCAGAATTTGGCCATGTTTGGATGGTTACCAAACAGGGCCTAAGAGGACAGGGACAAAATAATGTCACAGGTAGTGAAAAGATAATATTGGTGTGCTAGAATTGTGTAAATATTTAAACCCAATGGCATGCCAAATTTGGGATTACCATCAAAGTCAGTGTTCTATTTTGGCACATTCGAAATCTCGGGCCATAATCGGGTCCATCTCTACAGTTTGTAAGGTGTTAAGCTGTGCTTTATCATGTAAAGGTTTCACGGTTCAATGAGGAAAGAATATATCCAACAGCACTTGAACTCGGAAATCTTTAGGAGGAATAAAGAACGAACAAAAGGAAAAGAGGGCTAGGCATATCCATTCCTCCCCCTGTCCTGGACGTGAATTTTGCCAAATCTCGGCCACAAAATCCATTGATCATGGGTTTTCACTAATTTTATTTGGGCGCAGGTAGTAAGCATATATGTTCCGCTTGGATCGATTAAATAGCCATCCCTAAGTGTGTCTGCACCAGCCTTCGCCAACACAAGTCCTCATTAATGTCCCAACCACCGCTCTTGCGACCACCAACTTTGCCCTCCTTTCTTTCTAAATGGCCTAATTCCCCAAAAAATCCCAATTTTAAATCCAATCCCCATTCTCCTCTCAACTTTTTTTGTCTAAAAAAAATCCTAAACAGTAGGCCTAATTCCAAATCTCCCCCAAACTATTTGTTGTCTAAACTTAAGGTTCAATCCCAAATCTGCACCGAATTTTGTTTTGTCTAAAATAAAATCACTAATTTTCAATCTATTCTCAAATCTACCCTCATGATCTAATCTCAACTTCATGTGACATTTCTACTATGATAACAAATCCACATTAATAAAGTGATATAAAAAATTATCTTCAAAATAAAAATTAGGGATGACTAACGGTGATTTTTGGATAGAGGGCTATTAGGGGTAGAATTGAGACGAGTAAAAATTTATGATTTTTCATTAGAGATAAAAAGTTCATGATAGATCTAGCATTGAACCAAAAGTTTAGAGTTTGTTATTGGACAAAGAAAAGTTGGGAGCAGATTCCAGACTAAACCTAAAATTTGAGGTTTTTTTCGAAACAAAAAAAGTTCAGTATAAAATTAGACTAGACTTAAATTAAGGTTTCCAGGGGAATTAGGCCCTTTCCAAAGGTCATGATGTACCTCTCACGTGACAACGGATCTCTAGTTGCCTGAGACAGGTTAACTTCCCTCCGATTAAATACCGAAGTAACACATGTCGTAAAACTGTGTTTAATATTTCGTGACGTGATCGCAATCGTTGGGAAATGTTTTTATATTTACCTAAAACCCAAGGTCACCAGGTCAGAAGACGCTCTAAGAATACAGACATCGACATGAGGGAAATTAATCTATTTTTGAATGATGCACTTTGTAACACGTGATGTACACAATATATCAGATAATCTCGTTTATCTTCCGCATGGAAACTTCAGTGAAAAGGATATAGAAAGTTTCATATTAAATTTTTTCAAGCAAGGACGGAGGGAGAAAAATCGGGCGGAACTGTGAATAGTTATTTTCTCCTACACCACAAAGATATCAAATTATATATTTCTCCAAATACGCTAAAACAGTATGTTTTTTCGAGTCGTGCACTCCAAGTAAAATGAAAGTACTTACCAACCAAAATCTCCATTAAATTTGATGGTTTAGCAGTGCACCCCTGTCCAGCTCTACTGCCTTTCTCGCCATTACCATAATAACCCTTTGGGCATGAACATGTATAACTCCCGTCAACATTATGGCATTTTCCCTCGCATGGATTTTTCATTGGATCCGCACATTCATCAATATCTAAACAAATTAAACACACATCAAATGTATCTAACCTTCTCAGATCACATCAATGAAAAGGACAAGTTAAACATTATGTTATCAACGTACCTTGACAACCATTGACAAGGTAAGGATTGCCTTGGTAACCTTCTAAACAAGCACACTTGTACCCAGATCCATTTTCTGCGTCAGTGCAAGTGGTGTTGTTTTTGCACATGTAGCTCGTGCTGTTCTTTTTGGCGTCCTCACACGTTTGACTCCCTATTGCCCAGTCGAGAACTACAGCGGATTGGAAAGACTTAAGTTGCCTAAGATCACTAACCGAGAAGTTGTAGAAGCCATTTTCGACGACAAAGGCATAGCTGCAAGGATTGAAATCCAGGACGTCGGAATGATTGGAAAAGCTCGTAACTGAGATGCTGTAGTCATAGGAGTTCCTAGGGATGCTCGTCTCACAGCAACCCATACCGGTACACAACCCACTGCTAACATCCAAATCGCTGCTACACGAAGACATACACCCGAAAGAGAACTGTTGACGGCTGTTATGTAAGGAGGCTGACGTGTCGCAACCAATGACAGTGAACTTGTTCTTGGTGCTGGACATGGGGAAAGCTAGTTTGAACCGTGGATAAGAGCTCGAAGACCTATCGAGCCCGGAAGAGTTATAGCAGTCTCGAGCGGTCCAAAAATAAGTTCGCACCTCATGGTCCTCGACGGAAATGTCACGTAGTTGAAAGTCTAAACCTTTGCTCATCCAGTAAGGTATGGGAGGGTCGACAGAGTAATCACAATTGACAATAAACAACGAGGAATTGAGGTGGCAGTCAGGACTGCTGTCACTCAATCCAAAGGGGAATGGAATCGAGATGTTTCCACAGAAACTTTGGCATCCGGGCTTCGTGATTATATCAAGAGCTTCTGCTGCGTGATTGTGGTATGGACCCAATATGATGATCCCAAGCACCATAACTTTCAAAAGAAGCTTATGGATGACCATGGTTCTTCCTTCGACTCTCTCCATATATGTTTTTTTTTCTCGATGAATTAAACTGATGGGTTCAAGGGTATATAAGGAGAAGTAAGCTGTCTTTTTCTTTTTCTTTTTGTTGGGTCAAGTAACTGCAGTTATCAGCTTAGAGTTAACATCAGCTGGTCCTAGACACTTGCATGAGACGATTCAAAGAAAATTCCGCGGGTGACGAAGTCTTGTGGGGTGCGGTGCACGGCTACATTTTCCAAATGAGCAGGGAAAGCTCAAAGGGTCGCAGATTATAAGCAATAGCTGGAGACGACAGAGCTATTCAAAGGCCAAAAAAGGCAAATACAGGTCCCAGCTGCTCTCTTTATTTATACTGGACACTATTCCAAGAGAGAGAGAGAGAAAGACCGCGAAAGCTGAACAGACAAAATTTAGCCAAAATCTCAAATTTCTCCTTGGAGACTCGAGGGGGGGGGGGGTTGGCTAATAAAAAGCAGAGATGGGTCAATTTCTCCTCGAACCACAATCGCAGCTCCAACTCAAATGGCTAATCCTCGCAGACCCGGTCTCAAAATAGCAATTTTATCCTCCTCCATCACCAACCCATAATTAGGAACACCAGCTAAGATTTCCCCACCAGATCTACGCCACACGAGCGCGTAACCGGCAGAACAAAATCATTCCAAGGCAAAAGATGCCCAAAAAGCATCGCACGGACAAGACACACGACAGAAACGAAGACCCTCTTCAGGGCAACACGACCGGAACCCAACAAATTCTACGGCCGAACCCACATCACCACGACCAGAAAGAAAGAAGACCCAGAAATCACTTGAAAAAATCCGATCGAACCCAGAAACGAGAAGCCACCCACCAGCTCGTCGAGCCACGAAACGCCTCGGCCTCCTCCTCGGAACCCACCAGGGCAGCGCCTTCCTCTTCTCTCCCGCTCTCTTTCTCTCTCTAGCCTCTTTCTCTCTCTATCCTGAAAGCAAAGCAGAGAGGGGAGGGGGAGTGAACGGAGTATTTATAGGGGAAGGAAGGGCAGGGGAGAGGGCCTGATTGGGAGAAAATGAAGGTGGGGTGGGTGAACTTTTGAACGGGCTCGCCCTATCCTCACCCTCCACGTGTCGCCCTCCGCGTCGTGGACAGAGATAAAAGTGCGCCCGGTCAACTAGACTTTTGAACGGGCGCCGAGATGGTCGGTGGGCCTTCGAGGGCTCGCTCGCTCGGGGAAAGTCAGGCCCAAACTCGCTTCACCCAATTGAGCTTTTCTGTTAAAGGCCCAATGGGCCATAAAAATTAGGGGTGGTGGGCCGATTCAACCGTGAACGGTCCACCCGGTCCTGATCGGAACCGGACCGGAATCGGTCCTGTCCGGTTCCCTCATGGCTGGGAACCGCCGGCCCGTTTCGGCTCCCTAGTGGGTTCGGGAACTGGCGTTTTTCTTATTGTTTCGTCCTCCTTGGTTCCTTAGGCGGCTATACCTAAGCCCGTAGCAAGCAGACCGAGTTTCAAACCTAGGATAAGAGTCGTTATTTATTGACGGATTTCTCGGGAACTCGGTTTTTTTTTAAAGCGGCATTCTCCGGAGCAAACAGACCCTGCTACATCGCGATCATGAGAACTCTCTTCAAGCGGATCAACAAAGGCGAGATCAGCTCACTTGCCCACCGACTCAATCAATCGGAGGTTTTTATTCCTTTTCTTCAAAGTGGCAAGCAGCAGAAAGAGAAGGTCTAATTGTCGGGAAATCGGTGTCGTGGTGGTGCTACGAGATGGCGATTTATCGTATAGAAGAATAGATCCGCGGACCTTGTGCTTATTAGGTCCCTATTTTCTTTTTTTTGAAAAATTCAAATAGTGTCCATTGAGACCTTCCTGTTTTCCATTTCGAAAGAGAAGAGGAGAAAAGACGATTTCATTCGTGATGGTGAAGGAGAGAACTGCGGGTGAGGATCAGCAGGATATGGACGGCGAGTTCGATTGGCGCAAGAGGTGTTGAGTGATCGTTTGTGACTCCCCTCCATCTCCATCTCCATCGCCCATTCTCAAGGTTCCCTCTCTCAATCTCTCATAGCACCCCTCCACCCATCCTTCGATCTGCTGCATCTTTCACCGACTCAGTCTTTGATCTTTCTCCGTTGCGTACTGGTTGAGCAGTCCGGATGAGTGGCTTGGAGATTTCGGAACTTGTCGTCGCCTGCCCTGCTGATTTGGCTTTTCTCCAATTCTCTGGTCTCCCTCAACCTCCATATTGTTCTCCATTCTTCTTTTGCTCGGTTTTAAATTCACCGCGTCCACTCTTCGGTTCGCAACTTGGCCGTCTTATGCTTTATCGAAAAATAGGCTCTTTGTTTGTCGCATCTACTAATTAGGGTTTTTCGGATAAAATATAACTAATTTGGGTTTTCATTTTTGTAATAATAAAAATTAGAAAAAGAAAAAAAGAAAAGAAGCTATCTGTCCGGTCCGGTGGATGGGTCCACACCTGGAACCGGGACCGGACCGATATTTACCGGCTCCGGTTCGGTCCGGTTCTTCTTGCTCATAGGACAGTCAAACGCCCCCTCCTTCATCATCTCCAAAGACTTTCTGCGTTGCTAGGGTTTTGGAACGGCGGAGGCGGTCGTCACGGTGGCGGAGGCCGGAGATCATGGTGGGATTCAAGAACCGGTACATGGTAATGGAGGTTTTCCTGGATCCAAATCGAGAGCTCGGGGTGGATGACCCCATCATACTCACTCAGTTCAACGTATCCAAAGCAATACGAGACAGCATCCTCGTGAACTTCGGGGAGTGCGGCCTCGCTTCGTCTCTCGGATCCTTTCAAGGTACTCTTCCTTCTTTATGGGATCCCTCGTATCCTGGAATCAGCAGGTGTTTGGAGGTTAAATTCTCTGTTATTTCGCTACCAAGTTCTGTGATTCAGTCACGGTCAACCCGTGGTTGTGATCTTTCGTGCAGTGAAGTATGTAAATCCCATCACGAAGCTTTGCATCATCAGAGCTTCTAGAGAGGAGCACCAGAAAGTTTGGGCTGCGATCACCTTGGTCATGAGCGTCGGAAATTGCCCGGTGCTGTTTAATTTACTCGACTTGAGCGGTGAGTCGAACGAGTGTCGAGCAGGATGCTGAATAGCACAAAAATTCATCCTTTTTTTTTTACCAAAAAAAAATCATCCAATTAACACTGTATTCTGCTACTAGTGATTGTAAGCAGGTTGGCTTACTGTGATCGGCTTTTGTAAAAATATCTTGTCTCAATTCTTCTTGACAAGAGAACAATAGCACCTGGATTATCAAACTGTGTTCTTTTAATCGAGTCGCATTAAGTGAAGCTTAAACTCTGAAAGCATAATGGGTGCTGAATTTGCAGTGCTGTTATTGTGAAACTAGCATGATTTTCTTGCAGATTGGGAAAATTTCATGTGAGGTTATTTGCATTTCTTTTCAACTGGCAATGGCATCATGCATAATTATTTGGTGGAAAGAGTGAGATTTTACAAAGGTGAGCAAACATTTCCTCTTATACCTTCCATTTTGCAAAAACATTTAACACTTACAGACGTACCTAAAATCTTCACTGCCAAACAAAAAAAAAATTGAATAAAATTAATTTTGGCCTAAGTCCTCTAAGGTCTAAAACCAAGTCCCAAGCGGAGTCGCTAAGCTGTCGCAACGGCTTACCCTCGGGGGGGAGGGAACAGGTTTAGGGGTATTGATTAAAGGATAAGCCCAAGGCCCATGATTAAGCGCGAGCTCTCCCAAACCCATACCCAGCGTGACATTGAGATATTTTTTTAAAATTTTGCACAAAATGAGTCACCACTAGCCCTGGGGTCAGCTAGAAATAAGGCACATGAGTATGTCACATTTCCTACGCAACTAGAGAATATAGGATCGGGAACTTGATTACACTAATTGCCCTTTCGATACTTAATATTATTCATTTAAAAAAAATGTTTTTGTCAGGCAATTTTGATTTATTTTATACCTATCCACTAACATATGAAGTGATCATGCAGGTGTGCAATCATTAAAGTAACAATCATAGCTACCAAGATCCTAATTGCAATAAAATTAAACATATGCAATTAAATATAATTAAATATGCAAATTAAACATACAATATAATCAAAATACGAGCTAATAAAGGCATAATTATACTAAGAAGGCAAAACATAGCAATTCCTAACCAACCTCATCATTTTTGGATTTTGGAAATTTTCAATTTTTTAATTTTTTAAATTATTTTTAAAAAAATAATTAAGTTTTTTAAATTCTTAATATTTTTTTTGGATTTTCGAAATTTTTTTTAAATAATAATAAAATAAAATAAAAAATTTGGGACCGGACCGAGTCGAGTCAAGTAGACTAGGTCCAGCTTGACCGGACTAGGCTCGACCGAGTTAGGCCCAACCTGGGCCCGAGAGCTAAGCCCAAGCGAAAATAGGAGCCGAGTGGGCCAGATCGTGTGATTGCCCAGTCATGACCAGGGGTGTCAAAACAAGCGCACACCGGCGACGGCGCCACCGTGGCCAGGCGAGGGGGACGGCCCGGCCTCCCTGACCACGGCGGCGTCCTCCGGCAACTAAGGGGTCCTAGGGCTCTACGCGGAGGTAAAGCTCGCTCGGGCATTACGGTGAATAGGTGGAGGGCAAGAGTGGACCGGGGGGCTTCTGACCCGAGTGAGACTCGAGGTAGCAGCGGCGGTGACCAGTAAACAACCAATAACAAACAGGAACCTAAGGAGAACCTACGAAGGCCAGAGCTCGCCCGAAACGGACAAAACGAGCTCCGGCCAGCTCGAGCTCAAAAAATGCACACCAGGTATTCAATGAAATGCCAACTTGAGTTCCGGCGGGAATGGCAGCGCAGAGACATGTCAGCTGCGGTGGCGGCGGCTCGGAGATTGCGTCGGCGGCGGTAGCAACAATCAGGAGACACATCGGCGGCGGTGGCCTTGGTGAGTTCCTCCTCTTTTTTCGCTCTCTATTTGCTCTCCTCGCTCTCTCCTCCTTTGTTCCTCCTCTGTTCTCGTTCGGGGGAGGAGAGCCATGGCGGACAAAGGTGGCAAACAGGCCTCCGATGATGACTAGCTGCTCCCTCAAGCTTCCACCTTCCCTCCTTCCCTCTGTGTCTTTCTCTCTCGAGCTCTCCTTTTCTTTCTCGGTTTCACGCTGCCCCCTTTGCTCTGCTCCTTCTCTCTCTCTCTCTTTTCTGCCTCTCTCTCTTTTCCTCGCCTTTCGACCGTTCGGCTCGCGCGCGTGCCCTCGGCTGACCAACTAGCGGACTCTGCCAGCCGGCTCTGACCTAAAGATTGCGCCACTTGCCTACCCCCCTGCGGATCGTGCTATCCCCTGCAGCCGCTCCTCCCTGCTCTGGCGTCTGCTTTTCTGCTTTTGTCTTCGCAGGTTCCCCATGCTGAAAACGGCTGAGGGAGAAGACAACAGTGCGGGCCGGGCCGGAGGGAAGAAGAGGGCTGAGCCGCGTGAGGGGAAAAGAAAAAAGGAAAAGGAAAGGGGGGGGAGTTGGGCCCAGGCCCACGCGGGGAGAAATAAGAGGAAGAGGGGCGGGCCGGGCCAAGGCAGGATCCGGCCCGACCCGGACCCCACAACTTTGCTTTTTTTTTCTTTTCTTTTCTTTTTAAGAAAAATTAATAATTAAAATTTTGATTTTGATTTTTGATTCTTGATTTATATATATATTTTTTGAAAGATAAAAATTAGGTGTCAACGATTGGTTTATGTATTTTTCTGTTGGGATTTCTTTTTTTTTTTCTTTTTTTTGGGGGGGGCGCTAATGACAGAACAAGAATGCCGCAAATAGCCATCTGTTTGTATATGTTACTGCAAGGGCCAGTTAAATAAAGCTCTCGAACAATTTGGATAAGGGATCGTTTGTCTTTTTTTCCTTCGACTTAACCTGAGTCTTTTTCACTTCTTCATTCGTATATTTCGATCTGCAAATTCCTCCTTTTCAATCGTGTCCGTCATTGACTTCCTTTCTCGCAAGCTTTGGGGGTGAGGCATCTCCTCCGACGTGATCAAGCTCTTGATGCGGTTGCCCCCACCGCGAGGTGACCGTCGCTTCTAGATTCAGAGGCCGTTTTCGCCTTCAATGTTGAGAGGATGTGACTCAGTCGTTCTTAGTAGAACAACTTCCCTGGACATTTACCTTTGAAGGTCGAAGCGTTGACTCAGTTTTTTGCGGATGCGGTCCGTCCTTCGGTGGTAAAAGGCTGGGCAGTACTGGCATTGGCCGATCCTTCTTACTGCAGTGGCCAAATCTGATTTCTTCTCTATTAAAAAAAAAGTGATCTTTTGGGACCTCCTTGAGCAATATCAGTGGCGGGTATCCTTTCTATTTTCAGATTGAAGGGAATTTTTAAGAGGCAAATTAAAAGGTGAGAACTCGGCTAATCAATGGCTATTTTTGTCTACGTTGGAGGAATCGTGGCAGGCTTTCTATATGGAATTTTAGGTGCCTTTTTTCGCTTTAGCTGGGGAGTGAGCTTGCTTGAACCTTGTGGAGTTTGGATTCATATTAATTGACATCACGGATGGGTCAATCTTGTCAGAAATACTTGTAACATCACCTGAAGTGAGAGGCAGAGGTCATGGATGCAGTAGATTGTGTCGAGAGGACAACGAGTGATCTGTTGATTGGCCCTAATTGGGTATTAACATTGAACTGTGCGAGACCCGGGTGGGTATTCCCAATTTCCTATGTCCTCCTTTTCTTCTTCTCTTGATTTTTGATTTGGAATTTAGCATGATAGCTGGGCCCTGTTGGTCGTTAGCTGTATCCTTCAGCAATTCGCAGCTTCTTGAAAGTGTCATCGCATGGGAAAAGTTGATTTTATTGAACCGGTGAAGATCGGGATGGCTTGTCGGTATACTAAAATAGATGTCTAGATAGAAGCTCCCAATGGGCAAAATTGTGATTTTCTTTTATAAATAATGGCGAAATGGTATGGCTCAGTTTTTTATGTTTGAAGTTGGCCGGGTTTTCTTTAATTTACTACTAATGGACTGGGCTGAATTTTCTCTCGGCCACTTTTTTGAAGTTTCATTAATATCAGGGGTAAGCATGTTGGACAGCCTAAATCAAGAATCGCTCGGACCGAACCGGGCCGGCCGGTTTGGTCTGGTTCCCGATTCTATAAAAATGGAATTTGTGATTATCAGTCCGGTTCCTAGATCCGGGGAAAACCGAGCCGGATCGACCGACATTTTTTTTAAAAATATATTTTTAATTTTTTAAAAATAGCAATACAACTTAAAAATAGTAATAATTCTTGTATTTTTCTTAAGTTTTAATTTTTTTTTTTTTGCTAAGCGATCAATTCTATGGATTGGATCAAACTAGTTGGTCCAGTCCGATTCCCGGTCCTAGGACCATCCGGTCTGGTTCCTAGTCCCAAAAATTAGGAATTGGTTCTCCTGATCCAATTCCTAGTTCCTAGGTGGAACTGGACTGGATCGAAAACCGATCACTCTTAATTGATATGCTTCCATCTAAATTATCAAATTGAATCGACCTATTGACAAACCTTATCATAGGGATCCAGAAATGTATTGTGATAACTCCTGTAATTAAAAACTGATTTTCTTTCTAAATGCTTAAATGAATACACCCTAGCATATCCAATTTTTGATCTCGTCACCCACTATTTAAATGGGATAGGTGAGTTTCGGTGTGTGATATTGGAGCTCAGTTTATATCTAATAAAGTAGCTAATATTTTGGTAATTATACATCTTTCAACCAATGGGAGTAACTTTTTAATGTGGTTTAGTGTGATTTCGTTTCTTATGTTAGATAATGATATTAGAATAATATAAACAGATGTTAGTAATTCATTATTTATGAGTTATCACTGGCTACTTCCATTATTTATCACAAGATAATTTACTAATCATATTATAAATCAAGATTATCCTATATATAGAGCGAATTGAACTCCATATATAACATCAAACTATTACTAGAAAGCTTCATTAAAGTAGCTATGTAATATAAAAATGAATAACAATTGCAGTTTACTAATATAATGATAAAAAAAGATTAATATCATGAAAAACCCAAAATTAGTATACTTATAACAAAATTACCATAAACTAATTTTTTTATTACAAAAAATCACAAACCGGTACATTTGTTATAGCTTTCTTATGTGTGGATAGTTCTGGATCAAATTGGTCTCTTCTTTTCTTTCTTCTAAATGACTACAAGAAGCGGCTATAACTTGACTAAAATATTTTGTTATCAATTCCAAGTAGGTGTTGGAGACTCTCAGCAAAAACTGTGGTAACAGTGTATTTCAGAATATTATTGAGGCTGATATCCTACAGGAAATGGTTAGAATGGTATTTAAAAAGGTGCCCACCCTGTATCCCATGATTGGTACTTTTGTTCTGATGTTCATTTATGAGATTGTCATTTGCTATTTCTGCATGCTCCGTGCAGCCAGATTTTGATGTGATGGAGAAGTTGTTGACATTGATAGATTCATGGCAAGAAGCTTTGGGGGGACCAAGGGGAAGGTATCCCCAATACTATTCTGCATACAATGAGTTGATGCTAACCTCGGAGATCTTTCTGCAGATTCATTTGTCTAGACTTTGATGCGATCTTACATTACTTTTTCTTAATATGATTCCTCTATGACCATTGACAGACTGCTGGAGTTCGCTTTCCACCACGGGAAGAGAAGAGTGTACCATTTTTCACTCCACCCCAATCTCATGAAGTTCATTCTACCTCAGCATTCAGCACTGCCTCTAATGAGGGTTCAACCCAGCCTAATACTTCTGGCTTAAGGTTAGTACTGGCTATAAATTTCCTTTTCCAATGATTTTCGTACCTCTTCCCATCCTTAATGAAATTACGATGTCTTCTTTTTGATATTGGCTTTTTGGGCTTTTGACAAGTGAGCTGCTTCATGGGCACAGTTGAGTAACCCAAGACACATGTACATCCATAATCAAAAGAGTTGATTTTCCCGAGCTGAAAAGGCTTTAGATAATATTTATATCATGAACAAAATAAATGCAAATCAGATATTGCTATCGGAATATTTGTGGCACGGGAAACGTGGTTATAGAATTGTATTCTATTCATCGTTGGTACTCTCAGCTAATAGTTACTAGTTAAGGATTCTTCACTTGTTGAACTCGACTATTATCATTTTCCCCCCAGCAATATTCAAGGCTTTCATCAATGTTACTGTTTCAAGTGGTACGTTCCCATCACTTATAAGACATGGTCCAGTTAACCGCAATTTGGAGTTGGTTTCAAAGCTATATTATAGTAGGGTGCAGTGTCAAGCTTCAGAAAGTCTAAATAAATAGATCATGGTGCTTATTTTGTTATTATCCTTTTCTGCTGCCTTCTGCAATCTTGGCATAATGTCATATTATGTGTGGTCTTATGATAAGCTTTACTTGATTGCTCATTCTATGCTTTTCATCTTCACTATTTTCTTGGTAGTTTAGTTGTGAAATCCTACTATTAATGATAATCTCTTAAATTATTTCCACCTATTGAAAATCCTTATCCTATGTAGCCCAATAGAGATGCAAAATGCACGTGGATTAGCGGATGTGTTGTCGGAAATGCTGGGGGCCGTTGATCCCAATAATCCTGAGGTAATACTCTTGATAGTTTTTTAACAGATGATATTCTCTCTCTCTCTCTCTCTCTCTCTCTCTCTCTCGCTCACATTCATGATGGGGAAAACCCACCTTAGATAGGTAAACCCAGGGCCAATGGATGCTTCTTTTTTTCTTAATTCTTTTGGGCTCATGAATGTTTCTCTCTTTCTTTAAATCTTTTTGCAGCCGTTGGTGATATGAATCTGTATTCTTAGTTTGCTTGGAAACTTCCATTAAAAGATGAATTTAATTGGAGGACCTTAATTTTCTGGCTAGCATTATATTCCTTAGAAAGCATATCATTGTCTGCTGACTTGATGATTAGTTTTGCTGAGGTTGATCTGACAGGATATCTAGATCTTAAGCTTGCTGTATGGTTGTGACAAAGAGGATGCAATAGGTTCTTATAGTAATAGGAGTTTGATTGATCTCCCCTTTCAGTAAGTTCTACGTCACTGCAGCACCCTTATGTGGGAGGATGGCTTTTTTTATTTAGAGGAACAGTACTTCTCTTTTATAAATTATGATGGGATGTTATGGGCACTTAGTGGCCTTGGGTATGTTGAGGATGCTGTGCTGTTTGCGCTGGAGATGAGCAGAGTATCTTATTGAATTGACCTTGGAAGGCCTCCTTTTTTGATAAGTCTCTTAAAAACTATCGTAAGTACCTGTTGTTTGTTCTGGTTTTGTTTAAAATTGTGTGTGGAGTTTCTCAAAATAGGTCCCCATTTAACAAAACTTTAGACTCCATCTCGGTGCTATAATTGGAAGCAGCAATAGCCGGTTTGAGCAATTCAGAGTAGGAAAATCTTATGACATTACACATTTTAAGGACGATTCCAGATTGGTTCTCACTCATATTTTGTTTTATTTGGAGTGAGGGTCTCATTTCGCTATGGGTTGTATACTTCCTTTTTTGGTCAGAGTGTATGGGGCATTACTGGTGATTAAACTTGTTTTCCAAGAGGTTCTCATGCCTGCTTCCACATGAGTTGGCAGCTCCTATGTGCCTTACTGTCTTTTACTCTCGTGAAAGCATCTGACTCCCATGTACTGGTAGCTCATCTGGTAATTTTTGAAGTTAATTTTTTCCAAAGGTAGGTTGACTGAACTTTTCCCTTAAAACGACTATGAAATTGACTTCTACCATTAGTTCCAAGCTGTTACTTCTGTGGCTTTCACCCCTCTTTAGTTGGTTTATATGGTAGGCCACGTTAATAATGCCTTCTTCAAATTTTGTTTTCTGTCATGCTCGTAGGATATATTGAGAGTATAGTCATCATTTATGTATGAACAGACAGAAGTTTTAAGAACATTTCCACTGTTTGCCTTGTCAATTGAGATTGGTGTTTTGAGTGATGAATTCCATAGATAAGATCCGTGCCAGATGTGCTACCAAAGCTGAGAAATGGAACTTTCCAGTAATCTCTATGAACACCAACTGCTTGCTTGCAAGCAGTATAAGTGTAAATTATTTAAGTTGTTTAAATGAGGATCCTACTAAAAGCAGGGAAAGCCTTCATAGGCTTGAGTCAAGTATTGTTTTGTTCTGCTAGCCTGCAAACTATAGATATAACTCTTAAAAAGGGAAATTTAAGTTTTCTTCTGGGAAAAAAAAAAGAAAAAGAAAATGACGAACTGCTGTTCTTGGCAAATTTATTGTTCTAGTCCTTGCATTCTTTTCATTATTACAAGCATGTTGAGGTCCAAAGTTTTATCTAACACGAAACAAATATAAAGACAGGAGTCATGGAAAATCAAAGGAGATTATTTACATAGTAAAGGTTTGTGGATTGAACAGAATGTAATTTTCCATGGCTTGTTTTGCCCTGAAGGTTCCCTTATTCAAATTGTAAGTGATGATCTTGCCAAATTGTTGTCTGTCATATCAGTTAGGTGGACCGCATTTTTTAGATATTTAATATGCAACCTATTGCTAACTTGTGGTCCATATATATATGTTGGAATTATGATTCAGAGGAATGAGAGGAAGACTACAGACAGACGCTTCTTATTCTGTTCTTAGATTTTTCTTTTTTATCTGACAATCCTATCAGGTCTTATATCAATGTGTCCTAGCTCTAAAACATTTAGCTGAAAACACGACCATAGTCCAAAAATTGCTCTAGCTTTATTAAATTTTTCTTTTAAGAGCTGGCCTTCAATCTCTCTCATAAGATTCAAGCATGCCATAATCCATTGCTGTTCTAGTTAAAAGAAGATGCTGAATTCCAATATCTGGATTTGTCAGTTACTTGATCCAAGGATTGCAGCATCTTAGGTGACCATGATTCTTACGGCCTGAAAGACAAAATTGTTTTTGCTAAAAATTGGAGCATCAAGTTATCATCGAAGAGCTGCAAGGAAAATTTGCAGTTGGTATTCATGCACAGCAATGCTTGTCCCTCTTATATACCGAGTTCATGTTGTACTTTTGCAGAAAATAATTTCCCAATTTTTGCACCTCTTTTAGGGGGGAAGGCTCTCCTATCTCAAATTAAAAAAATAAGACAATTACCTCCTGCACTCTGTACCCATGAATAAGCTTATAAGGTGGGCTATGCTGTCCCTGTATGTGTCTGTTTATCCTTTTGCTTGCAGATGTGATTTTTGCACTTGTGAAGATACCTTTTCAGTTACGTAGTATGTAGCTTATTTAGTAAACTTGCAATCTTCAGTGCAGATTGAGTTGGATTTAAACATTACGTTTTGAATCTTATGATTGTGGACATGGTGGCAGGCTTTGAAGCAAGAAGTAATTGTTGACCTTGTCAATCAATGTCGTTCCTATCAAGAGCGTGTCATGCTTCGTGTGAATCACACAACATAAGAACTTCAACCCAATATGATCATCCAACCTTTTGCAGTTAGATTTAATATCCCTAATTGTGCACCCTACTGACCTTCAGAGACAAGGAACTTCTGTGTCTGGGATTGGCCTTGAATGATAGTTTGCAGCGTGCTCTTTGTAAACATGATAACATTGCCAGAGGTATTCCACTGACCAAACCAGGAGTGACAGAAGCTCCAGCTTTGCCACCAGTGAATGTGAATCATGAGGATGATGAATCTGAAGATGATTTTGCCCAGCTAGCTCGCAGGTGAACACTTTACATTCTTTTCTAGATCTCGTGCTTGGAGTAAAGTTTCCTTTTCACTGTGAGTTGCTTTTGGTGACTAAGATTCAGACAATGGAGACTGGTGTATGCCTTTAGAAACATGGTCAGGAGCAAAATTCTACGATTGAGGGAAGTGATGATAACTTTCTAACATCACAGTGAAATGAAGATTCCTATTTTCTTCCGCACTTACTCAGTTGCTTGCCCAGACACTGATTTGGTTTTGTTTTTCCTGCACCCTTGTGTTGATATGTGCTATATTCTTCTGTCTGAAAACATTAGCGAGAGAGCATGCACATAGAAGAAAGTCTCTTTGTGACAGTGATAAGTAATTATTTCTTAAATCTTTTTGAGATCTCTAATGTTGACTTGTGTAATTTTTTGGAGGATTCTTATGCTGAATAATATCCTGTACCCGGTTAGAATAAGAGAAATATCAGAACTGCAGCTGTTGAAGTTTGTTCCTTCATGCATATTCCATGTCTCATCATGTAAAATTCATATTGTAGCAGGGTGCCAAAAGATGGTGGACACAACAGGAGAGCAGCGAATGCTCAGACTGAACCATTGCGAGTCAGCCCACTTCTTCCACCTCCACCCTCATCGAAGAGACCAGTTGCTGGAAATTCAAGCTCAATCGATTATCTGAGTGGTGATCTATACAAGTATGAAGAAGCTCCTGAAACGATGGGATCAAAACTGTCTTCAGTTCCTGATTCAAACACGACCTGTTCCATACCATCTACTCCACCCCCTTCTCTCTCACCTCCTTTCCATGTCGCTGCCTCCATGAAATCACCTACTTATCTTGGACTCCCTGAGCTGGGTCCCACAAGCAGCCACCCCATTGAGCAGCAACCTTCAGTTCCTTTGGATGCATTATTTTCTGGTTCAATTCCATATAACCAGAGAGAACAAGTTACTGAGCAACAGCTGGCGTTTTCGGGCAATACCTCTGATTCCTGTAATGAGACCACTTCCTTGCATGACAGTTTGGTGGGCCAGACGCAGAAGCTCTCTCTTGATCCATCTGCTACGGATAAACAAGTGAAACAAGAGGATATACTCTTCAAAGATCTGGTCGATTTTGCCAAAGGGAGGTCCTCTTCATCGCCTCAGAAATCAACTCCACCATCTTGATTTGGAGTGATTGGTTCATGTGAGAGCTGCGTTGGTGAGGCATCTAAATTCTTTTTCACGTAACTGGTTTTTATAAATCATGTCTTGGAACATGATAAGTTCGGACAATTGCTGAGTCGTGGCTTTGATGGTTCCATGATTTGTTATTGGCATAGGCATCACCAAGTAATGCAGTCTTCAGTTCCTAGAGCTCAGTGGTTATTGTTATCTAAAGTAGAATCATGACCAAATCGTAATTCAAGTTGAACTCGATAGACATGAACATGGAATTAAATTTTGGATTAAATCAAAACCCAAAAAGATGTGAGATTTCAATTTTCTCTCTATAGTTTGAATTAAGACCAATTTGATGATGACATTTAAAAATATGATATTTTGACTCAAATATCATAAAACTTTGGTCATTAAGCTAACCAAAAAAAAATTAAATGATAAACTCTCAAATTATAACAAGTTTATTTTATCAATAAGATATGTTATTAGTTATTAAACTTTCAAAGATCCTTCTTGAACTAGCAATAATATGAATCTATATTAGTTCACTTTCAATATTTTGTTCTTTCTGTTTGTAATATAAACTTCATAAAGAAATAATTTGTTGAAAATTCTTCTCTTTTTTTTTTTTTTGGTAAAAGGTAATAATATAAAGAGGAAAGGTCAAAAGTATAAAAAACACGGCACCAAAAACTTACACTCAAGATGAATAAACATAATTAATGAAAGTATGCCATGATATAAAATACAAGGCAATGCCTAAAAGAAGGCAAACAACAAACTAGAAAGGCACGGCTTGAACAACCGGCAAAGAAACAAACACCTCAGCGCAGGAGGAGAGATGTCGGCTCTAGAGCACTAGAGCACTAGCATTTCCTTGAAGCGTCGATTGAAATTAGGGTCGATTATGGGTCTCCCGAGAAGATAATGGGATCAATGCCCCAACTCCTTTGCAACCTTCTATTTCTGAAGCTATCCTCAACGTTTCTGAAGGTGCTAGCTCTATCTCTAACCACCTTAAGAAGATGGTTCTTCATAGTCGGGACGGTAAGGGGTTGTTCTCTGAATAGGATGCTATTCCTATGTTTCCAAATAATGTGACAAAGAGCCCAAAGGGAAAAGCGAGCAATGTATTTAAAGAAGTCCTTACCCTTCAAAAAGGAGGCGACCCACCGGAGATTCTCTCCCTAAGACCTGTTCCGCCAAGGTAGATTGCATCTCGCCGCCCAAAAGAATTTTGTTGAAAATTCTTTGTTCTTGTTAGTTTACAAATTTTAATGTAACCAGGAAAAAATTCCACACTTCAAATTGCAAAATATTAATAAAATAAACATTCAGATTTTAGTTTAATTTAGTTGTAAAATTAAATGGATTTATGTGACGTTACTTTATTAATTATGTTCACCAAAAGCTATATGTGTTTAAAATGTGATAATAAAATATTTTTATCAATATTTTCATTTTAAAATCCATGAGACATTGCATTTATGGAGTAACAGATGAACAAAAGAAAACTTAGTTGTTCTTTGCATGCAACTTATGTTTAGATTTCAATTATTTTTCAGAGATTAATTCTAAAATAATAACGATTGTGCAAAATGCTAGACATTATTTCAATAATTATACAATGGAAGTAAAAGTGACTAGTATGAAGACGGCGCCTAGGCAAATTTTAAGAATGATTTGTGGTTAGAGCCCAGTTTGGAAAATGGTTCTGCGAGAGATTTAACTTGAGAGTAAACTATGTAGAAAGATTTAGTTTGGACAAAAGTTCTGTTCATAGGGAACTATGACGATTCCTCACCATCCATGAAAATTTTATTTATTTGATGTCTGCAGAATGATATGAACATTTGAAGTGAGTTGTGACTTGCAAATTGGTTAGCATCAATCCTGCAAATCGAAATATCCATAAATGGCCGGTGGACTTCTGAAAAGGCAAATATAATATTTGTTTAATTTTTTCATTAAAATTTAAAATACTATTTAAAATTCAGAAACTTTGGAGAAAATTGTACATGAATCTATATATTAATATAAGATTGCTTCGAAAGGTTTCAAGCATTTTACATGAATAAAAGTGAACTCGGGGAGGCCGTCAGATTTTTAGAAAGCGAAAAATAAATAATACACAAACTCTAATTCTTGTAAGTATTAGAGAAGGCTTTTCGTGGATCTCTTCATAGTTCCCCAAATTGTCGAATTATAAAAACTAAACAGGACAGCTAATTATATTTGTGAAATTTCCAATTGAAGAGCTTCTAAAAGGCTGACTCATTAGTTACATTATTTTGCATCTTAAAAGGGAACCGAATAATTCTTTGCTTCTATATAAAATCTAGTGATTCTTTGCTTCTGGACACCATTTGTTTTTTTTTTTTTTTTTGTGACCTGTGAACCCCCGAACAGCCGGCAGCTCGCGGGGTAAACCCAGGGTGAATTGGACCACCACCACAGACCCAGCCACGAGTGAGTCGCGCAATGGGGACGCGGGGTTTCGAACCCCTCCCCCCTTGATGGGGGAGAAAGTGCGAAACCATCGTGGTCATCGCGGGCGGTGGTCTGGACACCATTTGTTGACACCTAAATTTTTGCATAAAAAATTGATTAATTTTTTATGCAAAAAAATAAAATTAAAATTGCACAGCATATAATTTAGAAACATTTATTTTATTTTACATTATTCTATCTTATTCCATTTTTGTATTGGACCAACGATGAGCGTTGATGCAATGTGAGATTTTTTACATAATCAAGTGAGATTTTTCACATATTCAGTTAATATACATCGAGAGACATATTTTTAGGCAAAAAGGAAGGTTTCGGATGAAATATTCGAAAAAATACAAAAATGAAATATTGCACAAGGTGTATTCGGGGGATTATGCACAAGCAAAATTGGAAACAAAATATGTCACAACGATCTAAATTTCTCCCCTATAAAAGATGCTGTGCTCGTACGGCAATGGGAGGGGGCAAAAAAAAAATTCAAAGAATTGAGAGAAAAATTTCGTGAGGAGGAGAAAAAATTTTCAGAGCAAAAAAGGGTGAGGGGGGCTTTTTCTTCGGTTCAAAAGAAACAAAAGGAAAAAAGTTTTTTTTCGTTTTGTTTTTGAGGAAAAAAGTCAAGGTCAGAAAAGTACAGGCGTCAGTAGATAGGAAGTGACGCGTGTAGACAGGTGGAAAAAAAAAAACCCTAGCACTGTTCATCTTCTTCGCGAGGCAACCCCTGCCCGCGCCGGCCCCGCGCCCGCGCCCGCGCCCGCACCCGCCACCGCGCCGGCACTGCCTCCGCCACTGCGCTTCCGCCATCGCCGGTCTCGCCCGCGACGCTCGCCGCGCCGCCTCTGCTCACCCGACGCCTCTGCCCGAGATCCGCCCGCGACGACCCGACGCCGCGCCTCTGCAACCCGCGACCCAGCGACCTCCACGTCCCGGCCGTCGCCGAGCACCACCCTTCCGTCGCTCGCCCCTGCCTCTGCTCGTCCGCCGGTCCCTGCCGCGACCTGCTGTTCGCCTCCGCGTTGCTCGCCACCACCAGCAACCTGCAGCACCCCGTCCGACGCCGCGCCACTGTCCCTGCTCCACCCGACGCCGTCGCCGCGCCCGCGCCTCCGCCTGTCCGATCCACTCGCGCCCGAAGCCAGCAGCCCGCGTCACCCCCGCGTCTGGACCTCCGCTCGTCGCCGCTGTTGCCGTCGTCGCCGCGCTCGCCGCCGCTGCATCGCTCGCTCCACCTCTCTCTGCCCGCACCACCTCCGCTGCAACCCCGAGCTCCGACGACCGCGCCTCTGCCTCCGTCCGCCGCGCCACTGTCCCTGCTCCGCCCGACGCCGCGCCGGACACCACACCTCCGCCGGTCCCCTCGCCGGAGCTCCGACGCCGCCCACCCTCTGCCCGGCGCCGTTGCTGCCCCTTCCCAAGTCCCCATTAGGTACGTTATCTTTATCTTTATTTTTTTTTCATTTATTTTATGTTATTTTATTTTATTCATTTTCTAAGTTTCGCTATTATTATGATACAAATTGGAACATTAGAAGGTGATTTTCGTTTTATAAATATTCTAGGCATTATTTGTAGGGTTTTGCTCAAAATTACTGTAATTATTAATTTGATTCTTAAGATGTTGGATTATTTTTTAATTATATTAAATTTTTGAGCATTTTGATAGTATTTTAACTTATTAAATCATTATAATTATTAATTTGATCGATAAAATTTCGGATCAAATTTTTAATTATTTTTAACTTTCTTTTCTTATATGCTTTTGTGATATTTAGGGTTAAAATAATCGTTAATTTAACTTGTGAGATAATGGATTATTTTTTCGATTATCTTAATCATTTATTTAATGAATATTTTGATTAGTTTAGATATATTGTTTATCGATAACTGCTTGTCTTGAAAAACACTAAAAAAAAATTAAAAAATCAAAAATCAAATTTTACATCGAAGTATGTTGGTTGATAAATTAGGATTACATTTTTTTTAGGATTGCACTTTTGGATAATTTTTGAAATAGATTAGGATTGATTTTTTTTTTTTTATATAGATAGGTCTTAGATGATGTTTGCATATTTTAATAATTTCATTTTTATTAAAAAAATTATTTTCTAAGATAGGATAGGGTTTAAGTCAAATTAATCCCTAAAATAAATTAGGAAATTATTCATTTTAGATGGTTTAATTATTTTTCCTTTTTATTACGAATTTTAATAAAAAAATACAAAAATATTAGGTGCATGTCAATTAGTTTGCATGTTAAGTTCACTTAATTAGAAATAGCTTGTTAGTAAAATTAGGTCATATAGTTAAAGTGCATGTTTTAAATTCGAGATAAAAGAAAACCCAAAAAAAAAAAATTTGTTTGCTTTTGCATTTAAATCTGTTGATGCAATTTATTTGATTAATTGAGTGTTTAATAATGATTGAGTACCCGTAGTAATTTATGTTAAATTAAATATAAGCTGTCTGCAAAAATATTTTTAAAAATAAAAAGAATGATACCGAAAGACATTAGAGAAATTTAGTGTAACCAAGTCCCCGTAACCAAAGTCTCTGGTTCATAGAAGTAAAACAATTCTCCCGTTTGTCTAATTGATATACCGTAAACCGATTAATGACGACTCCTAATTAATAATCTTTTGAATGTTAAATATTTGAACATAAGTTGCGAATTGGTATGGACATGGGAGAGTTCGAGTTAAGTTTAGACTTAATAATCCATTAACCTAATCTTAGATGGTGCACCCGAAATTGAGGTCCCTAACATTTGAGGTGTTAATGGTTTTTGCATGATGGGAGGTATGAGGGAAAGTGTTTGCTAATATTTGTTTTGTAGGGAGGTGTAGGAATGTATGGTTTATTTTCATGTTGAAGTGTTGCTTGATATAAATTGTTGTGCATGCATTGCATTTTGCACACACAGCCTGCCGTCGAACCTGGGTCGCACTAGGATACTTAGGATGGTATTGAGTTGGATACGACTTCGACCGCAAGATCGCGTAATAGAGGTTGCCCAACTCAATCCCGAAAGTTTCTTTCTTGGTGTCAAGAATGTTTACCTCTGCCCGTGAGATTGCGTCGCATTGGGGTATCATTCTTGACTGAGCCGAAGTTATGAGGACTTGACTTAGTATGCGAGACTGCAACTAAAAATCCCACCCTGCTAACTTCACTTTGCTAAGCCTGTCTAGAGTAGAAATCGAGCATCACATCTCATGTGCATGTTTATGTGATTGCCGTCGATTTTTCTTCGTGAAGTAAGTCTTCTATCTCTATACCATGCCACTTATTTTGTCGTGTTTTTGGTCGGTCCATGACAATTTAGGTCAATCATTGATTTAATTCATTTGTCAATTATGAATGAAATGAGGAAATTGTCATGCAATGGCATCATTTGAAAAATCACAAAAAAAAAAAAAAAAATTAGAAATTTGTTTTTAATTCATGTCTTTATTATTCTTATTAGAAAGTTTCAAATTTTGGCATTTCCTAATTCATCTCTAAGAAATTTGGTACTTGCTAGGATGTCTATTTTTATTCCATTCTTGTACAAATTTTTCATGAATAAATGAAAAAAAATTCAGTTAGATCACTATTATGGATTTATACCTCATGCTTACATATTTTCATTCATTCAAATTAGGTGATAACGGATCCCTCACGTTTGCCCATTATTACACGATCAAGAGCTAGAATGACCGATCAAACTGAAATGCGTGATCATATCTCCACTATGGAAGACCAACTCCAACAGTTAATCACTTTTATGCAACTTCTGACAACTCAAATCCAATCCCTCCGAATGGATTCGACTCCTACACCTGCTCTCCTCGAGATAGTAGTTCCGAAGCAAGCAAACAAAGCCCAAATGGGTGATGACAACATGCCTGAATTGGAAGATGACCCACTGTTGGTCACTGCCGAAAAGGCTAAGCTTGACAATGTCCCTAATACAGAGCAAGATGAACGCTTCGCAAAGCTTGAAGAGAAGGTGAGGCAATTGCAATTGTCAATGTATGAGAATGTTAAGGTGCCAAAAAAGTTCAAAATGCCAGAGTTCGAGAAATACGACAAAGGCTCATTTGCAAATGTACATCGAAATACGACAAAGGCTCATTTGCAAATGTACATCACACCTTCTCGAGAAGACCTTGAACGGATGAAGAAGAAGAGGAGCGAATCATTTAAGGAGTATGCCGTGAGATGACGAAATCTGGCAGCTCAAATCACTCCTGAGCCTACTGATAAAGAATTGATAAAGTTGTTCATCAAGATTCTCCCGTCTGAGTTCCGTAACCGGATGGTTAGCACATACGTCGAAAACTTCAATCAACTTGTTCTCGTAGGAGAACAAATTGAGATGGGGATAAGAGAATGGTGGTTTACTAAGCCATCTAACAAGAGATTTTCTACCAAGAAGGAGAAGGATTTTGAAGCTGAGATTAATGTGACATATTCTCAACTGAATCGTGATACATCCAATTGCACTCCAGCAATTAAGATTTCTACTAAGCAACAAGGTGGAGGACATCAGCTCTCTAGTCGACGACGTAATGTTAGAAGACAATTCACACCTCTTCCTGGACCTCTATCCAAAGTCTTACTTGTTCTTCAAAAGAAGGGATTACTCTCTACTGAGCCGAAGCGACCAAATCCCGAGCATTATCCTACATATAATCCCTCCAAAAAGTGTGACTATCACATGAAAGAGGTTGGTCACTCCACTGATGATTGCTATGTTTTGAAGCATAGGGTCCAAGACCTCTTGGATACAAAGATGTTCTCTTTCAGCAGTAATCAGAATCTGCCCAACCATGACGGAGGGGCAAATGCTGTCACTGAGTGAAGAATTTCTTATCTTCACACTCCTCCATGAATGAGTTTTTTTTATGCTTTCTAGGATTTCAAGTTTTTTAAGATTTCTTGCTTTCTGAAATTTCAATTATTACTTTCGTTTTTAGGGTTTGCTTGTTTGCATTTTCCATTCCAATAATGTAATTCATTTGATTCTATTCAATGAAATTACAATTTTATTTCTAATTTTAAGGGCATGATGGGGTACATCAAATCAGTCCAATGACGATATCCAACAATGAAAAGAATATATCATCCATGGAGGAATCCTGAGGGTTGGACCTTCTCATGCTTCCTCCCAAAAACTTTTTTAAAAACAAAAGCATTTCACTGTTAAAAACATTTTCATAAAGCTTGTAGCAGATTAAACATGTTTGTTTGTCTGACTTATTTACTTCATGTTTTAGAGCATCGCTTTCTTGGCATGATGAGAAAGCATCTGAAAAGTGCATATCAAGTTGCAATGATAGATCAATTGGCTCAATTGTTACTCAACAAGTTTGAGAACACATTTCTAAAGACTTAAGAAAATAAGGGGCAAGTAAAAGAGGATTATCATTCTCTGGTGGAAAAGGTACGTCTCATCCTTGAACATAATTAATTTTGGGAATAACACTCTATTCTTTTCCTTGCAGATGACAAATTGGGAGCATGACAGATTTTGGTAGTGACCCAACCGAGACAAAATCTCCACCCAAACCAAAATAGATATTCCATGTGCATTTATTTTGATGTTGCATAGTATCCTATTCATGCACGTTGTTTTGTGCAGGGGCAAAGGCAAGAATTCATCAAATCAGAGATTGGATTTTCAACCTCGATTGATCAATTTGTGTGTTCGTTCCCTTAATGATACCCATTGCCGAGATAGTCCCTTCGTGGGACAATTCCTTAAATGAACACTTGAAATCATGTTTTTCATACTTATGAGAGCATTTTTTAGTGTAGTAAATTGTTTGTTTGAAGTCACAAAAGCTTTTCATGCTTAAAGTTGCTGGACTTTTTGGAAAAGAGAATTTACATAGTGATTTTACATATTTGACTCATCAATTTCATGTGGAGATTTGTCAAAATGGACAATTCAATGGATTGAGCATGTTAAATGAGACGTGTCGGGATGATGAAAGGCAAGCCTTATCCTATACATTGTCCCCTACCTATACACTTGTGAGATGAGTGTAAAAGGATTCCATATCTGTAAGGTAAAGAGTTTTCTCGCAAAAAGTAAGATGATCGAAATGATGAGGGGCAATTCATTTCTCTATCCCAAACACTACATAAGATCCATTGCTTTACCCATTTGAGTCCCATATACTTATGAAGATTTTTTCAAATTATCCCTGTCAAGAACCACCCCACATCGGGGCAAATTGGAGGTAAGATAGCATCATAAGGTGGAGAAAATGAAAAGAAATTTGCTTGCTCTCACTTGCATTAATTTTTAAGTCGTGTTATTACGTTGAATTCATTGGTAATTTAAGTGCCTTAGGATGATGAAGAACATTTTTTTCTCGATTCTACATATTTATATCCTTTACATAGCCCACTTGAGCCTGCAATTTCATTTCTTTAAACCCAGTTGGCGATCATCCCCACACTGGGGCAAGGCAAAAAGCAATTGTCCAAATAGTATGGTCTAGAGTGCTAAAAGAAGACGAAGACCTCCCAAAGTCCAAATATTAAAAGCACCATATGGTTATTCAAAATGGAACCAAGGGGCATGAAAAAGCAGTGTGCCTGGTAAAAGTAAGGCCAATGCCATTTGAAAAATGTGAAGAAAAATGAATGAGAACTAGGATATGAAAAAGCGGTGTACCTAGTAAAAGAAATGCCAATGCTCATAGATGAAAATGACAAAAAGTCAAGAGAGGTGACTATCAATTGTAAAAGGTGTGTCCCTAATGGAGCAATATTCAAAAAACACAAATACCGAGTTTTTACAGTTAGTGGAGCACATTGCCCAAACAATCCCTGGTGAAGGAGAAGACAGGCGACAATTCATAGATGATCATCAATTTTGACCCCTATACACATCTTTGAGCCTAACAATCTTTTGTTTCTCAACCCATGAACCTAGCCTACGTTACGTTCCTTGCAAAGTCTCTTATGATTAGGGCACTTGAATTAACATGGGAGTTCATATGTTTATATAGATATGTCTTAGATAATGTTTGAACATTTTAATAATTTCATTTTTCTTAAAAAAATAATTTTCTAAGATATGATAGGATTTAAGTCAAATTAATCCCTAAAATAAATTAGGAAATTATTCATTTTAGATGGTTTAATTATGTTTCATTTTTATTACGAATTTTAATAAAAAAATACAAAAATATTAGGTGCATGTCAATTAGTTGCATGTTAGGTTTACTTAATTAGAAATAGTTTGTTAGTAAAGTTAGGTCATGTAGTTAAAGTGCATATTTTAAATTCGAGATAAAAGAAAACCCAAAAAAAAAAATTGTTTGTTTTGTGCATTTAATTCTTTTGATGCAATTTGTTTTATTCATTGAGTGTTTAATAATGATTGAATACCTGTGTGATCACCATATTGCATGATAGTAATTTATGTTACATTAAATCTAAGCTGCTTGCAAAAACATTTTTGAAAATAAAAAGAATGGTACCGAAAAGGTATTAGAGAAATCTAGTGTGACTAAGTCTCTGTACCTAAAATCTCTGGTTCGTAAGAGTAAAACAATTCTTTCGTTATTTTACTTAAGTGTCTAATCGACCTACCATAAATTGATTAGTGGTGACTCCTAACTAATAATCTTTTGCATGTTAAATATTTGAACTTAAATCGCGAATTAGTATGGGTATGGGAGAACCCAAGCTAAATTCAGACTTAGCAGTCCATTAGCCTAATCCTAAGTGGTGCACCCGAAATTTAAGTCGCAACAGCATTGATCACATTTCACGCGGTCTATAGACAAAAGTAAGAAGAAGAATGAAAGCGTTGCCTTATATGGAAGAAACATAGGGCACTAATATTCACTACCTTTGGTCCATATAAAGCAATCATGTATTCTTTGTCTTAGGGTGCGTTGGTTCAGCATTCTCAAGGGGTTTTCAGCCTCCAAAGCTCATTGGGGAAATGCTGGACCGTTTAGCAATCATTTTCAAGTAACTTTCAAGTGAAAGCTAGCATTGGGAAGGCTGAAAACCCAATGCTAATAGGAACTAGCTTTTAACTTTCAGCATTTGGTCAAATACTGAAACTTATTTTTTTCTTCCAAAATTATCCTAACTCATTTTTCAAATTTCTAATTTTGCCCTCGTTATTATTTTTTTAAATGCAAAAAATAATGCTAAAAAAATCAAATATATATAAATGCTAAAAAAAATTAAATATATTTTCGTCTTTTAAATTTTTTTTAACATTATTGTCAAAATTTATATTTAAAAAGTTGCATACATTATTTTTTTTTTTCAATTTTAAAAAAATAAAAATTACAAAATTTTGACAAAGGGTTTGGTCTTTTTTTTTTAAAAATATATATATGATTTTTTTAGCATTATTTTCAAATTTATATTTAAAAAGTTGCATACATTATTTTTTCAATTTTAAGCAAATAAAAATTACAAAATTTTGACAAAGGGTTTGGTCTTTTTTTTTATAAAAAAAAATTTATATATATATGTATTTGATTTTTTTAACATTATTGTCAAATTTTATATTTAAAAAGTTGTATACATTATTTTTTTCAATTTTAAACAAAATAAAAATGAAAAAACTCTCTTACCAAAAAAACAATGAAAAAATTCCAATGAAGGGATTGGTCTTTTTTTTAAAAATATATATGTATTTGATTTTTTAGCATTATTTTCAATTTTATATTTAAAAAAATTTGCATACATTATTTTTTTTCAATTTTAAACAAATAAAATTAAAAAAACTAATATTAATCACCAAAATGGCTTTTCAAATGTGTTTTCTACCAAATATCATTTCTCTCAAAGTTGCTTCTCAAAGCATAATTTATCAAACGGTCTTTACATTAGCTTAAAAGCTTTGCATTTTCCCAATGAGTTTTCAAAATACTGAACCAAACACACCCTTAAACAGACACTGAACCGCAAGGCTCCTTCGGGTGCTTCAAAATGAGACTTGTCATGATACCTTCCCTTTTTCTTGGCTCAAACGATTTTGGATTTCATTTTTGAACAGAAAGATTCTTTGCAGCTCGACCCCAACGAAGAAAGAAGAATAATTATCGTTCCATTTCTCTTTCTTCTTGAAGTAAAGAAAAGGTCGTGATATACTTTCCTTCGTTTGCTGGCCAAAACAATTGTGATAAATATAGAAGGGCTTATCGAACACCACCCATCCGCCCACTTTCTTACCATCTAAATACTCAAATTTTCAATCTCTTATCTTGGAAAGAATCTATGAATTTCGCAAGTCCTTTTTTTAGCACTCATCAAAGAGTTGTGGGGCTTGGCTAGCAACCTTTGGGCTACATTTATTGTCTTAAAGATAATGTCAAGAACGCAACTGAAGACCTAAAGGCCGTGAGCTACGATGTGAAGGTAAGGGTGGAACATGAAGAAAAAGAAGCATGTGCAGTGCGCACGAAACAAGTAGCAAATCGGTTAGCCAAAGTGCAAGAGTTTATCAGTGGAGTAGATCCGACCAAATCGAATGGCTCAGTCGTTGTCTTCCATCGAATTGTTCGTCCAATTATAAATTGAGGAAAAGAGTTAATAAAATGCTCAATGAAGCAAGATAGCTCCAACCCAGGGAAAAGAATTCGACGTCGTGACGTCAACATTGCCTCCTCATCAAGTGCTCATGATGCCTATCAGCAAGACGGTGGGGCTTGATAGTTCCTTTAACGAAGTGTGGAAATGGCTTATGGATGAAAAATAAGTAGGAATAATTGGGTTATATGAAATAGGTGGTGTGGGAAAGACCACCCTCATGAAAAGGATCAACGAGGAGCTTTGTCGCGCTAATCATGGATTCGATGTTGTTATTTGGATGGTGGTATCCAAGCAAGTGAATCAAGATAGAATTCAAGACGCCATCAAGAAAAGGCTGGACATTGAAGATAACAGTTGGAAAGGATGGTCCTGGGATGAGAGGATCCATCATCTGTGCGAAGGTTTGAATATGAAGAAGTTTGTATTGTTGATTGATGATCTATGGTGGAGGCTGGACCTTTCAAAAATTGGAGTTCCTCGTCCTAGTCCTTACAATGGATCCAAATTTGTATTCACAACTTGGTCGAATCAAGGATATGACCAAATGGTAGTGGACAAGACCTTCAAAATACAAAGTTTGACACCCAAAGAAGCCTTGGAATTATTTGAGAACAACGTCAGCAAATTGACTATAGATTCTCATCTAGATATTCCATAGCTCACCAAAGACATTGCCCGAGAGTGTGAAGGGTTGCCACTAGCCCTTATTACTGTTGGGCGAGCCATGGTTAGTAAAAAGAATCCCTCTAAGTGGAAGTATGTGCTAAGTATGCTCACGAACAATCCATATGAGCTGCCAGGTTTGGACAAAATGTACCGCATACTAGAGTTCAGTTATAATAGCTTAGATGACTCTACTCTTCAGCTTTGCTTCCTTTATTGTTGTCTCTTCCCTGAAGATTACCCCATAAGACTACTTATTGAGGTCTAGGTTGGAGTGGCTTGTTAAGAGAAACTAATGATGTATGCAATATGCATGATAAGGGAGAGTATTTATTGGGGAGTTTAAAAATGGCTTGCCTATTGGAAAGTGGGCGTGATGACATTGAGGAAGGGGAAGAGTATGTAAAGATGCATAATGTCATCCGCGACATGGCAACTTGAATTGCTTGTGACCATGGCCAAAGGGGGAACTATTTAATAGTGATAGAGAGGGAAGAAGACATGTCGAAGAAGATGATCTCCAAATGGGCGGAGGTGGAGAAAGTATCTCTATGGGGAGAATGGATCCATAATATCAACCAAAAACCACCTAGGTGTTCCTAGCTCAAAACATTCATTGTAAGGGAAACTAATGTGAGGCTTGTGATTTTTCGACTCGATGATAGCTTGTCTGACGGTCCTTGGCCTATCTAACAATGATAATACTCAGTCATTCCCCAAAGAGATTTGCAATTCGATTAGCCTACATTACTTGAACCTATTGTGGAATTGTATCAATGAATTGCCTAGCGAAATTAAGAACTTGACTTGTTTACGGTGGTTGCCACTTGAATGTCTAGTAGGAACTTTCCTAATTCCGACAAGGGCAATCACAAGCTTACCGTTGAATGTGTTTAACGTGTGGGGATTGGATCTAGAGAAGAGGAAGAAGAGATAGTAGAGGAATTAGGGAGCATGCAAGGTCTTTTCGATTTATCTATCAAAGTGCACAAATCTTCCTCAACCCTAAAAATATTCCAATCCTTACAAAGTTGCGTAAGGAGAGTATATATCGGGGATTGCAAGGACTTGACTTGCATTCCAATAAGTCACTCATTAAAAGGAAGCGTCAATTTCTCACATTTAGAGATACTTTTTCTAGTCAGTTACTCTACTTGTGGAGCTGGAGACTACTCTAGGGGTAGGACAAGTGCTCAATTGCTCTTGCTTTCCTAGTCTCATTGAAGTTTTGGTCCATGAATGTGGAATTTTGAACTTATCCTGGCTCGTGCACGCTCTGAAACTCTAGAGATTGACAGTCCAATGTTGCAATTCGATAGAGAAAATAATCGGGATGGAATTGCAAGAGAGAAATTAGCCACTTTAGGACTATTCTCACGTCTCCAATTCCTAAGTATATGCAATCTTCCAAAATTACGGAACATTTGGGACCACACTCTATTTTACCCTCAAGGGATGAAATGCAAAATATGGAGGTGTCCTGATCTCAAAAAGTTGCCATTGGACTCGAAGAGCGCGAGGGGAAGCTTCTCGATCAATGGGGACAAAGACTAGTGGGCTGAGTTTGAGTGGGACCCAGCCGCTCGGGTCACCCTCCAGTTGTATAAGACGATTCCCGCAGTAGAAATGACGTTTGGAAAGGCGGTGCATAAAATTAGAGTCGAGTCCCTTCCTCCCCTTGAACAATTTGGATTTGTCTTTTTTGCCCGACTTAACCTGAGTCTTTTTCACTTCTTCATTCGTATATATCGATCTGCAAATTCCTCCTTTTCAATCGTGTCCGTGGTTGGCTTCCTTTCTCGCAAGCTGTGGGGGAAAGGCATCTCCTCCGATGTGATCAAGCTCTTGATGCGGTTGCCCTCACCGAGAGGTGACCGTCGCTTCTAGATTCAGAGGCCGTTTTCGCCTTCAATGTTGAGAGGATGTGACTCAGTCGTTCTTGGTAGAACAACTTCCCTGGACATTTACCTTTGAAGGTCGAAGCGTTGACTCAGTTTTTTGCGGATGCGGTCCTTCCTTCGGTGGTAAAAGGCTGGGCAGTACTGGCATTGGCTGATCCTTCTTACTGAAGTGGCCAAATCTGATTTCTCCTCTATTAGAAAAAAAATGTGATATTTTGGGACCTCCTTGAGCAATATCCTTTCTATTTTTTTAATTGAAGGGAATTTTTAAGAGGCAAATTAAAAGGTGAGAACCTGGCTAATCAATGGCTATTTTTGTCTATGTTGGAGGAATCGTGGTAGGCTTTCTGTATGGAATTTTAGGTGCCTTTTTTTCGCTTTAGCTGGGGAGTGTGCTTGCTTGAACCTTGTGGAGTTTGGATTCATATTAATTGACATCACGGGTGGGTTGATCTCGTCAGAAATACTTGTAACATCACCTGAAGTGAGAGGTAGAGGTCATGGATGTAGTAGATTGTGTCAAGAGGACGACAAGTGATCTGTTGATTGGCCCTAACTGGGGTATAATATTGAACTGTGCGAGACCCAGGTGGTTATTACTAATTTCCTATGTCCTCCTTTTCTTCTTCTCTTGATTTTTGATTTGGAATTTAGCATGATAGATGGGCCCTGTTGGTCGTTAGCAGTGTCATCGCATGGGAAAAGTTGATTTTATTGAACCGGTGAAGATCGGGATGGCTTGTTGGCATACTAAGATAGATGTCTAGATAGAAGCTCCCAATGGGCAAAATTGTGATTTTCTTTTATAAACAATGGCGAAATGGTATTAGTTTTTTTATGTTTGAAGTTGGTCGGGTTTTCTTTAATTTACTACTAATGGACTGGGCTGAATTTTCTCTCGGCCACTTTTTTGAAGTTTCATTGATATTAGGGGTAAGCATGTCGGACTGCCCAAATCAGGAATTGCTCGGATTGAACCGGACCGGCCGGTTTGGTTTGGTTCCCGATTCTATAGAAATGGAATTAGTGATTGTCAGTTTGATTCCTAGATCCGGGAGATCATCGGACCGGATCGGACTGACCTTTTTTTTAAAAATATATTTCTTAATTTCTAAAAAATAGTAATAATTCTTGCATTTTTCTTAAGTTTTTAATTTTTTTTGCTAAGTGCTCGGTTCTATAGGATCGGATCAGATTGGTTGGTTCGGTCCGATTCCCGATCCTAAGACCATCCGGTCCGGTTCCTAGTCCCAAAAATTATGAACTGGTCCTCTTGATCTGGTTCCCAGTTCTTAGGTGGAACTTGACCGGATCGAAAACCGATCACTCCTAATTGATATGCTTCCGTCTAAATTATCAAATCGAATCAACCTATGACAAACCTTATCTTAGGGATCCGGAAATGTAATGTGCTAACTCTTGTAATTAAAAAACTCATTTTCTTTCTAAATGCTTAAATGAATACATCCTAGCATATCCAATTTTTGATCTTGTCACCCACTATTTAAACGGGATAGGTGAGTTTCGGTGTGTGATATTGGAGCTCAATTTTTATATAATAAAGTCACTAATATTTTGGTAATTATACATCTTTCAACCAATGGGAGTAACTTTTTCATGTGGTTTAGTGTGATTTCGTTTCTTATGGTAGATAATGATATTAGAATAATATAAATAGATGTTAGTAATTCACTATTTATGAGTTATCACTGGCTACTTCCATTATTTATCACAAGATAATTTACTAATCATATTATAAATCAAGATTATCCTATATATAGAGCTTAATTGAACTCCATATATAACATCAAACTATTACTAGAAAGCTTCATTAAAGCAGCTATGTACTATAAAAATGAATAACAATTGCAGCTTACTAATAATAATAATAATAAAAAAAAGATTAATACCATAAAAAATTCCAAATTGATATATTTATGTAAAATTACCCAAAACTAATTTTTTGGCCATGAAAAAACTCAAACTAGTAAATTCTGGACAAATTTATTCTAAACTAATTTTTTAATTACCAAAAATCACAAACTGGTTCATTTATTATAAATATACATTAGTTAAAATGAATTAAACATAAAAAAAAACCATAAAACTAATAAATGCTATGATAAACGGAAAATAAAATCTAAATTAGTATATCGATCAATTATCACGTAGATCATCCAACTCGATAATTTGACAAGTAAAATTTAATAAAAACTAAATTCGTCATAAATGTAACAATTTAGAATAAAAAAATTAGTTTGAAATAAATTTGTTACATTTATATTAATTTGGCATTTTTCGTGATATTAATTCTAAAAAAATGTGCGAATTTACATAGTTATCATAATCAATACCTTATCTTGTAAATTTACAGTTCAATCTAAACCAAAATTAGATCTCCCTTATCTAACTTTAAATCGAACTCCATCTAGTACAAAACCCACAATCCAAGATATAATGATCTCCTTTTGAAATGATTCGCTTTTAATCCATTTTATACAATCTCAATCAGCTACTGTCCAGATCAGGCGCGAATTTTTCTGGCGAGACTCCATTAGAGTAAAAAAACACCAGATGGGATCTACTGTCTAGTGTCTACATCACCTGCCCCGATCGGTGTTTCTCCCATCGACGTTCTTTGTAGTTCGCGAGTGGTACCCCCCCATCATCATCTTTGGTAAGCTCTGTCCCAGAAAAAGCTCCAGTTTGGAGAGCGCGCAGAGGCTCAAGATCGTCTTTTTGGCTCTGCCCCTGAAGATTTTTTCACTGTGGAATGATTGGAGCCAAAAGGCGGTAAGCTTTTCGAACCCCATTATGAGGGAAAGGTTTTGTTTCTCTTTTCTTGATTATTAAGCAACCAAAAAGGCCGCTCTTTTGTGGTTCCGTGAACAATTCTTGAGGCTCTCGATCTTGATTGCGTTCTATCCTTCGAGTTTTAGCCTATGCACGTGCGTGTTTGTTTTCTTCTGAAGCTCCCTTTTAGTTTCTTTCTTGGTTGAGAGGTCTATGTGGGATTACCAGGTGCATAACGTACTTGTAGTGCGTTGGGTTGTATTTGATGGTGGTCACTGCAGAGGACTGCAGAGGAGGGAAAGTAATTCCAACTGAGTCAGAATGATTATGTATGTTCTGTCGATGCGAAGTGATTGTTCTTGTGATTCACTTTTCGGGCTGAGCATGTATATAGCAAATTAAGCTTTCATTTATGCAATTATAGGTGGAAACCATGGGTTGATGAGTTCACCATTGCCATATTTTCAGGGTAGTTGTGTCTTTTCCTCCTTTGGAACTTCTATCCTCAAATTGATTTTCTGCTGTCTATATTTGATCTGTGCGCAGGATTATATCATGGTGCCACTGTCAATGCGTTGCATCTAAGAAACTAAACTTCCATCTATGCTTATGGGCGTGCATTGTTAACCTACATTAAAGTATCAAGAATTTTGCTTGCATGTTCACATTGTAGATCTGTGTTCTAATAATAAGACTGTCTTCTATTGAGCGACTTTAGTATAACTTAATAACACGGTGTCTCTACTTATTGATTATGGTAGTGAGCATCTGTAATGTTCCTTTCTCAAACTGTTGGATGAGATAGAAACCCCACATCTGTTCTTCTCGATTCAGCATTGAGTGGCTATCATTCGTTCTGGGAACTTGTTCTAAGTATCCTAAGTAAGAGGCCAAGACAGATTAGAGGTGTGCAGCAAGCCTGATTGGCTGAGTGCCAAACAAGTTATGAGTAGTACATGTGTCTTATAAGAACATGAAGCTGTGGCAGTGGCCATGGAAGACATAGGGCAATAGTGCTTACTTTGCAGTGACGTGAGTTTGTGAATTAAGACAGTGACATAATTCAGTGCAGGCAAACGTTCTGAATTTTAGCATTCTAGAGTGCAAAAAGAATTACTACTTAATACAGGGATACATGACAGAGCATACTGTATGAGATCACAATTAACTTATGGAGATCACGCTTAATATTGCAATTATTAACAGTAATTTCCTTATTTATGACGAGCATGATTTTCTGTTATTTTCTTTATCTTTGTTCGTTTCCATTATCACTCCACTCCCAATTTATTTCCTTCTGCAGGATGTCTATTACTGAATCTATACAACTGGTTGAGGCGAAAAACGTAAACTTGGTAGAGCAAGAACAAGTGAAATTATAAGACTATTGCGTGATTTTTCTCCATAAATTGAATGTTCATTGGTTTTCTTTGTGTAATGTCCAGTGATAATACTTTTTCCTTCCCCCAGGTTGAGGTTCATATAGTGTGGTAACAAAATATTGCTCTACCACATGGCTTCAGGAAACATTCGTCTATTTGATGTGCGGAAATCATCAAACTACTGTTCAAGGATTTCTTTAGTTGTGTTTGTTGCTTTTAGTTTAATTGCAATTTGGATTTTCCTGCCATCATCTTCCACATTTCCGGTCGAGAATCCGAACTTACTATATCAAGAGAATGATAGTTTGGGACACAAAGTAAATAATGGAAGCTTGGGGAATACTCAGATTCAAAGTCAGGATGTTCCAGATGATGATAAAAGGACAGTTAAAAAGGGTTCAGAAGATGCAGGTGAGCAAACCAAGGTTGATTCTGCTAAGACACTGGAGACTGACCTGGAAGAGAAAATATCAGAAGAGAGCACTCCTGGGAAGACTTCCTCTGAGAAAACTTCTGACAAATCTGATATGACTTCTGAATTTGACAATGAAACTGAGGATAGACAGATGGATAACCAACACAAGAGCAATGAGAGCAGAGAGAAACCAAATATGGGAATGAGCAATACTGATGGAGGTCAAAAGGATGGAGAGCAAACATTGGCTGATGAAGAATCTGATTTGGATGAAAAGTTCAATAGATCAAAAGGAAAAGATTCTGAGATGGATGATAGTGCTGAAAAACTGAATGCTGAAAATAGTTTAGATGACGTTCAGCAGGACAATAAAAAGGTCAACCAGAATAGCAAGAGGGTCCAGCAAGATCAAGACAATAATTCTGAACAACCTGCTGCTAACAATAACCTAGAAATCCAGGAAAGAATTCGGGAATCTAATAATCAGTCAGAAAATTTGGCTCAAACAACTGCTTCAGACGGCACTTGGCCAACTCAAGTGGTGGAGTCCCAAAATGAGAAGCTGTCACAACAATATTCAAAGGAACAAAATGACTACACCTGGAAAGTTTGTAACACCACGGCTGGGCCAGACTACATCCCTTGCCTCGACAATGTGTATACTGTTAGAAGGCTTCCTAGTACAATGCATTTTGAACATCGAGAGAGGCACTGCCCTGAAGATGCTCCTACGTGTCTTGTTCCTCTACCTGCGGGATACAGGAAGCCAATGCAATGGCCCAAAAGCAGGGATAAGGTTCTTGCTTGTTTTCCCTTTTCTTGTTTTGGCCATAACTGTCTTCTTTTCTCAGCTGGGAGGTGTTTTCTCTTGTAATTACTTCCTCGGTGGATAATGCAGATATGGTTCCACAATGTTCCACATACTGAGCTTGCTGTAGTCAAAGGACATCAAAATTGGGTTAAAGTTACTGGTGAATATCTTACATTTCCGGGTGGTGGAACTCAATTTATTCAGGGTGCTCTCCACTATATTGATATGATTCAAAATGTGAGCTTCTGCACCCTGTCAATTGCCTTTTGCTTATGGCTAAAGTTATTAGATCTGTCCAATATCTACTTAACTTGAAGAAGAAGCTTTCTGTTTTGTTATGATTGGTGCATAAAATGATCCTAGCACATGTTCACTCTACTTTTAATAATTTGACCAAATGCAGTGCACTTTCTTCCGCTTTTGATGAAATACTGCTTCACAGGAATGATTGGCAAGCATACCAACTGATTCTGACATGGACTAGGGCACTCAAATTATCTTTTTAGTACCTTATTCCATGATCTACTTCTTTAAACTTTGGATGCATCCCTTCATCTCTCTCTCTCTCTCTCTCTCACACACACGCACGCACGCACATGTTTTTCTGTGGCATGCGCAAGCATGTAAATGTCTGTATTAATGAAAACAGCTGAGCACATTGACAAATGCATGTATGACTTCTACCTAACCATGTGATGTACGTTGACAGATAGTTTATATCCAGACTGTAATTTAAAGGTTTTGGAGGAAACATCTTACATGGCAAATAATAGTGAGGGATACTAAACAAATGGTTGATATAGAATTGTGTATGATTTGCTTTTATATATTTTTATTAGACAAGATAGTCAGCTTCTGAACAATTGGGCTTGAAATAAGGGGATAAATTACTTAAACAGAGTATCGCATGCAATAATTCATTTTGCAGGTGAATGCAAGCCATAACATCAAATATTTGCACATAATATTATCTCATTTATGTAACTGGACGATGCTTTTGTTGTCTCAGATCTCGATTTTTTGCTCTCACTAGCAATTTCCTTCCACTAGAGAAGCCTAGACTTTGTAATAAATTTCTATGCATTGTTATCTGGCCTATATTATTCATGGACTACTTGTCAAAATGTGAAGGCAAATCCTGCTATTGCATGGGGGAAGAGAAGCCGGGTGATATTAGATGTCGGATGTGGTGTAGCCAGTTTTGGAGGTTATTTATTTGAAAGGGATGTTCTTACAATGTCTTTTGCTCCCAAAGACGTGCATGAAGCTCAAGTTCAATTTGCACTTGAACGTGGCATTCCAGCCATACTTGGGGTTATGGGAACCAAGAGGCTACCATTTCCCGGTGGTGTTTTTGATGTTATCCACTGTGCCCGCTGTAGAGTCCCTTGGCATATTGAAGGTCATGATCAGAAATGTTGAAATTCCTCTCCTTTTCTCTTATAAAAATTCTGATTCCATTTCAATGTGCATTTCAGGTGGCAAACTTCTCTTGGAGCTCAACCGTGTCCTACGACCAGGTGGTTACTTTCTTTGGTCTGCTACTCCAATTTATCGAAGGGACCAAGAAGACGTTGGCATTTGGAAAGGTTGAATATCCTTATTGTGGTGATTATCTAATTGGGATTGTATCTGCAAACTTCATCTTGAATTTCTTATTGTTTCTTTCTCTGGTGATTGCTTGCAGAAATGTCCAAACTGACTATGGCTATGTGCTGGGATCTTGTCATGATTAAAAAGGACAAACTGAATAAAGTCGCCATTGCAATGTACAGGAAACCAACATCTAATGAGTGCTATGATCAGAGACCACGAAATGAGCCTCCACTCTGTGATAATTTCGATGATCCTAACTCAGCTTGGTACATCCTTTTTCATCTTCAGATTTGATTTGTTGCTAAGTAATACTGCACCTGTTGTTTTTTTTTTTTTGGGGGGGGAGGGTGGTGGGGGTTACTAGCTCTGTAGTGCATCTTCTAGATAATGTACTTAAAAACAGTAAAATTTAGCTCATCAATAGAAACAAAGTCACAAAGAGATAAACACATTACTGCCATAGGGAAGTCAGAGGAGGGTTGCTATGTAGTTCACCACCAATGGCTTCATTTGATGGGCCATGCGATAAAACTTAGTAATTTGATTTGCACAAGCAAGTACCTCATGTCTCTCATATGATGATTGGTAGATTATCAGTAGAATGATCCATAGATTATCTCAACGGGATTTCTTTCCATCTTTCTCGTTTGGGAGTCTCTTTTCTCGACAATTGTTTTGTAATTACTTGGGTTCAGCAAGTCATTCAACTGGTTACCTCCAAAAAAATGCATATTGAGGACATGCAAGTTTTAGAGAGCAGGGGTTTAGGCGATTAAGAGCATCACCAGAAAATAAGTCACCTTTATATTCTGATTCTGAAGAAGTGGTCTTCATGCGTGAGCAAAAGTACTTAGGCATAGAAGGGTCTCCTATGGCCTCAAAGGTGGTTTTTTGCTACCAAATGTTAGGTTAACTGCCTTGTACATTGATGATCCTAATTTGAATGACTCTAGGAATGTGACGCTGCAAGCCTGCATGCATAAAGTTCCTCTGGACATGTCAAAGCGTGGGTCCAGTTGGCCTGAGAAATGGCCAATACGTTTAGAAAAACCACCATACTGGCTGAATGAACTCGGAGTATATGGCAAACCGGGCCAAGAAGATTTTACTGCTGACTACGAGCACTGGAAAGATATTGTCTCCCAAACATATATGAATGGCATTGGTGTCAGTTGGTCTTCTATCAGGAATATCATGGATATGAGAGCTGTATATGGAGGGTAAGCTACTCCTTTTGCTTTGGCCCTGATATATAAAAGGAGTTTGCTGTTTCCATTTGATATGTCCCTTCTGCGCATTCATCATGACTTTCAAAGAGCATCGACTTTCTATTGATTTCTGTTCTTATGGAAAGGCCTCTGAATGCACAATCTTTTCCTTCATTTAGGTGTTACATGGATATTTGCATCATATGTTTGCGTTCTTGAGTCAATCTTTCTTTGGTTCTACTTGTAGGTTTGCTGCTGCCCTCAAAGACTTGAAAGTTTGGGTGATGAATGTAATCCCGATTGAATCTCCTGACACACTTCCTATAATATATGAACGCGGTTTATTTGGCATGCACCATGATTGGTGTGAATCATTTAACACCTACCCAAGATCTTATGATCTTCTCCATGCAGATAATCTCTTCTCCAGTCTCAAAAAGAGGTTTTTTTTTCTTTCATTATTGAGTCATTCCATTACTTCATCCTGATGGAGGAAGAGACTCCTTAATATGCTGCTGCTTTTCTTGTGACAGGTGCAACTTGATGCCAGTTTTTGCAGAAGTTGATCGGATTCTGAGGCCAGAAGGAATTCTCATTGTCAGGGATAATGCGGCAACTATAGCTGAGATTGAGAGTATTGCTAAATCTCTGCAATGGGATGTGAGATTCACAGACTCGAAAGACAATGAGGGGTTGCTCTGTGTTCAGAAGACATTTTGGCGTCCTTTAGACGTGGAAACAATTACTTCAGCAATTGCCTAAACACACTATTGGTGTCAGTTTTTTCAGAAGTTAGCAGCCATTTTGCCATCGTAGGCTCACAAGGTATCCTTATTTTCCTCCAGAATTTTTTTCCCCCTTGTTCAGGAAGTTGTTTCTGATTTGAAAGGATGCATTGTGATACTTTTTTTAGGATGCGCAATGGGATAATTTTTCTCTGTTATTGGAGCATCTTTCCATTGACTTATGTGGTATAATTTGTGTTTGACTCATTTTCTTCAGAAAAATTGGTCATTGCATAAACATTAATTCTATGAGTCAGATGAGGCAATCATCAATTTTTCCATCTTCCGTTCCAGCCTCTATAGCATGTTCAAACCATACAATTCTATTCTCATTGCAACACCAAGCCAATCTTTTGTCTTGGACTTGATATATTTTAAATGGATGAATTAAGGCATTTCTATGTGATCAAGTGTGCAAGGCTCTTTGTCCTACTGTCAAACTGTCCTTGTTAGGTTTTAGCAACTGTTCTTTAGTACTCCTCAGCTTTTGGTGGACTATCTGTGTTCACATGATGTGAGCATGCTTCTGGAAAAGTGAGAGGTGAGCAGTTTTTTAAAACACTTCCGATTAGATCGAATTATTCTAAACTTCATCCCATGCAAATGGACAATGCAAAGTCTCATTTAGATCTTTGAATTCAGGCTTGTTTATTTGTTCATTTTGTTATTATCATAAGCAAGTTTAATGCAAGACTGAAGGATATAGGATGAAGAATTAGTATATATATTACTCTGGTTCATAGTCTGACATGCTTACTTGACTTCATGGTACGGCAGTGGCATCTGCTCTGCTTCTCCTTCTCAATATTGTCATCCTCATGAGAACCTTCTGAGTGATTGTTGGAACCAGGTTTGGTTACTTATGTGCTTCAGAATCTGAAGTCTGATTTTGCTTCTCTGTTGTGTGCAGCACATATACTAAACATCACATGCTGAATTTGGATAATATGAGAGCCAAGCAAGGTGTTTTGGTGACTTGAGCATGTACAAGAGCATCAGTAGCATGTCACCAGGCTGTTGCTGCTCTATCTAAATGCTCAATCTCGAGGTTTAGGCGATCGTGGTAATTTCTCCACAGGTGGCACCTGTAAATGAGATTTATGGACCACATCTTGCATGCGAAATTCATGTCTGGACACTATTGTTGGTGTTGTAAGAATTGGTAAGAAATGCATGGTTCTGTCAGCCCTTTCAGGAGAGATTTGAGATGTCATGGTGGGGATGGGGGCTAGCATTTTGACATTGATAGGCTTTCGGTGTATAACAGATACCTTGGTTTTCGTTGTCCATTGCTGATTTTCATCATCTTTTTATTTTTCGTTCTTTCTGCACGTCTGACCGTGTGGGATAAACGTATACGATAAACAGAATGGCGCAATCGTAAATGGGTTCACCCTGTTTCTGCGATGGAAAATTGGGGCGTTCTTCGGTGATCTGCTTAGCCATATGAGCATAATGCACCCTCTTTAGGCAAAAGTAATGTCAACTCATTCATGTTAGTAAGTCCATCACATGTAAATTATCTCAGTTTTAATTCTAACGTTAATTTTCTTTTCATGTTGAAGTAATGGCTTTCCAAAAATTTCCGATTCTTGCAAACTATTTTGAGAAGGTGATTTTTTATTTATTTATTCTTGGTTTAAGTACACTTTAGGTCCCTAATTAATGTTATTGGTGCAATTTTTTCGGATCATTTTTATAATCGAGTCTGTTTTTGATAATGGCTATTGACTTAACACCTAAAACATCGATGACTCGACGTTAATGAAACAGCCAAAATTCATAGACTTTGAGAAAGGGCTTGTTGCCCGTGCGACTGCATGAAGCGGCGATGATGGACTGATCCAGATCCTCACTCGTAACTTGCTAACCCTTGCTCGGGCTGAGCGAGGTCTCGACGAGGGTCATACCTAAAATACAATACAATAAAGAAGTTGATATTTATGACCCAAATGGAACTATAGAAACATAGTCAGAATGGAAAATGAACGTAAATGTTCATTCTACTTGCCCAACTCAACCTCACTGTGGATGACGTCGTTGTTGCAAGAATTGGAGCTCAAGAAAATTAAGGAAAAACAACATAAATGTTCACATTGGCTAAATTTTATTCATTGTGTCATTCAGTGGCCATCTTAGTTGAATTTGATCAGAATTGGTGTCTGAGGAACTTGATTGAAAATTTTGTGAAAGTAAAAGGATTTAATCAGATAAATTAAAAGTGCATTAATTTGATTAGAAAAAAAAAGCATGAGAGTACATAAGCAAAGGATAGAATCATTCCTTAGAGAACTAGCACTAATCCAATGGAAATTGGCTTGGGCATTAGATATTCAACTCCACAAAAATGAACGTCACGTGTTCAACTTTTACTAATTGCATGTAAACAGTTTGGGAGCAAAACCACCTAAACATGCCAAAAGCCTAAATTTAACCGGTTCGTGAGGCTTAGAGAATGTTGCATAAACTATCATGTAATTGGCCAACTATAACTATGCCCTGGGATTATAGAAAGAAGAATTCCAATAATGATGTATTTATTAAAGTTTAGATATTCAAAAACCAGTAGTGTTAAGTACAAAACATCTATTTAAAAATTATTAGGGATGGGTGCACCACACAATTCTTAAACTTATAACGAAAGTACAATCAAATATTAAGATTTATCTAAAAGGTGCAATAAAAATTATTAGTGACGGAAAGAAAAAGAAGACATTTGTTTTAGAATTCCTTTTCATTTTATCAAATTGAAAAGTTATGTATCAATACCACGACAAAACTGTAATTAAAATACGGAAAAAAAAACCGGCCTAAGAAAATATTTATTACAAAGAGTAAAGTTAAGAACAATACAAGAGAATCTTGATTCTAATCATATAAGATGAACCACATGTTCTGACAATACTTAGAGGTTCACCTTATGCTACAAAAGGCTTTTAGAAAATAAGATCAATCACCAAATTGATCTTCAGGCATAGAAAATATTAAATTAATCCCAACATGAAAAAAAAATAAAATAAAATGTAAGCTGTGCCTTTGCGCTCGATCTACGCTTAACGTCGTCTATTCAAATCATGGGGAAGTCCAATTCGACCGACAAGGAGAAATCATCGGCCGGCACCATTGTTTTCACACTGCTTTTGCAAGATATCAGACATCACTCTGTCCACTTCAGGACCCGAACCGCAAGGTTTCGTCCAGCTGCATCGATGGTCGTGCGGAGACGAGATCTGGGTCGACGTCCTCCGCATTTCTAGGAGCGGGAAGCACGGACGCGCTCATTGGCCCAGCTCGGTCGCGGGGAAGCTCCCGCTTCGCCCCCCGGTGACGTCCGTATCTGAGGATCCGCCAGCGTAAAAACCATCGGAGGCCGAGAGGCGGTACGCTTCGTCGCTACCCATCTGCGAAACGTTGCTGATCTCTCTCTTCCTTCTTGATGGGTCCACCAAAGGACGCTCCTTTTCTCGGTTCTGTTGAAGAAACTTTTGTGACGCTTGAATCTCGACTGGGGTGATCTGCAAATCTTTCTTTTTTTGGTTGCCCGTTGGTTTTCTCCACAAGCCTGTCTATATTAGTAGTATCTTGGTCGAGGGTCTACGTGGGATCGGTATGGTTCCTGGGTTTCTAACGTACTTGTTATGCTTTTGGCTTGTATCTGATACTCACGCGGCAACACTGTCTTGGTTCTTTTGGAGCTGTTGTTTCTGCCCTCAATGTGGGGTTTTCTGCTGGCTGAATTTAGAATTTGCCCAGATTTATTCCATTTTGGTGCTGCTATCATCTTATTAAACAATAAAAAAATTTAGACTTTGCGGGACCAGATATATTTAGACTTTGATACATAATAAAATGCCCATCATTTTTTTATAGACAAACGAATGAGGCATCGTATGCATGTATGCAACGAGACTGGACTGTCATCTATGCTCATCGGAGCAAATCAATAACCTCAATCTATGTATGACAACTCGGCCATTTGATTCTATATTTGCCTTCTAGATTTGCATACGTGTAATCAATTTCTACCTTTTGAGTGACTTTAATCTTACCTTTGTTGATCTTTTAGAAAAAAATGAGACGTAAGATCTGTTTTTACCAATTTAGTATTGAGCAAGACGCACCCTGTAAACTATGGCTATACTTGATCAATTGAGTGCCAAACAAGCTATGATTATTGCACTAAGTATGCCGTGTTGGTGTAGGAAACTCCGGCGGTGGAGTGTCCAGTGACATATGCCAATATCACTTAGCTGAGAGGTCCATTTTGTGAATTAAAGCGTTGACATAACTCATACTGGAGCAAACATTTTGCAGATTATGCATTGTAGAGTGCAAAAAAAACTATTACTTAGACAGGGACAGAAAATAGGCAAATGACGGCATAAAGCAGAATCTATAACCTGTCAGAGATCCAAACTACTTTATGCAAGCAATTTTGGCTGTTAGCACAATTATCTTTTACTTTTTGCATTGATTTCCATTTTGCTTCAGTCCAGAACCATTTTCTTCTGCAGCATGTCCATTAGTGAATTTATAAAACTTTCATGTGATTAGCTAGAAATTGAATGTTCATTGGCATCCTTTGTGTAATCTCTAGTGATTGGACTTTCTTCTCTCACAGATAGAGGTGCTTATAGCTCAGAAAAATATTTACAGCACTAGCACATGGCTTCAGGAAATTGGTCTCTATTCGATGTGAGGAAATCATCAAATCACTGTTCAAGGCTTGCTGTAGTTGTGTTTGTTGCTTTTAGTTTATCTGCGATTTGGATATTCCTTCCATCTTCATCTACGTTCCCGGTTCAGAACCCTGACTTGCTACATCAAGAGAATAATAATTTGGGACAAAAAGTAACCGATGGAAGCTCGGGAAATTCTCAGATTCAAAGCCAGGATGTTGTAAACAATGACAAAATATCAGTTGAAACAGAGTCAGGGAACACAGTTCAGCCAACCAAGGCTGATTCTGCTAATAGAGCGGGGACTAACCAGGAAGAGAAAATACCAGAGGAGAGCTCTAATATGAAGACTTCCTCAGAAAACAAACCTGAAAAATCTGACATTGAGTCTAAATTTGAGGATGAAACAGAGGATATACAGAAAAGTAACCATCACAAGGGCGTTGAGACTGGAGAGAAACCAAATATGGAAATGAGAAATACAGATGGAGGTCAAAATGGTGGAGAGCAAACTATGGCTAGTGAAGGATCTGATTCTGTTGAAAAGTTGAATAGCTCAAAAGGAAATGATTCTGACATGGATGATAGCACCAAAAGACTGAATGCTCAGGATAGCTTAGATGAGGTTAAGCAGGAAGAAAAAGAGGTCAATCAGAATAGTCAGAGGGTTTGGGAAGATCAAGACAAGAACCTAGAAACTCAGGAAATGCTTCAGGGGTCTAATGATCAGTCGGATAGTTCAAATGAGATAACTGCTCAGCAAGAGTCAATGTCTAAGGAACAGAATGACTATGTCTGGAGAGTTTGTAATACCACGGCTGGGCCAGACTACATCCCTTGCCTTGACAATGTGTATGCTGTCAGAAGGCTTCCTACTACAATGCATTATGAACATCGAGAGAGGCACTGCCCTGATAATCCTCCTACCTGTCTTGTTCCTCTACCAGCAGGATACAGAAAACCTATTCAATGGCCTATTAGCAGGGATAAGGTTCTTTTATTTCATTCATTTTTTTCTTTTTTTTTTCATTAACCCCCTTTTCTTGTAGTTCTTCGGTAATTATAGTCTGTGGTTGATGCAGATATGGTTTTATAATGTGCCACATACCGACCTTGCTAGGGTCAAGGGAGGTCAAAACTGGGTTAAAGTTGCTGGTGAATATCTCATATTCCCTGGAGGTGGTACCCAGTTTGTTCATGGTGCTATCCCCTATATTGATCGGATTGAAGCTGTGAGCTTTTACACCATCTCAATTGGCTTTCTCTTACCCTAATTTTTACCGCACTTATATCTGCTTAGCAAGGACATGAAGCTTTCCTGTTCATGAAATAATTCTGATGTTTGTTTAAGCCAAATAATCAATTCTTTTTCGGTTTGTAGTTTATGTAAATGTGTGTCTTGATGAGAATAGCGAGGCATAATACCTAGATAGTATGGAACTTCTACCTGATCAAGTGGTGGTATTATAACACATGATGTCCAAAGGACTGTGCTTTAGAAGTTGGAAAAATAGGAAGGGGAAGAGATGCTAAACAGGCCAACATAGGTGTTTCATTTTCACACTTATTTACTGGACATAATGGTTAGCTTCTGTACCTGTGGCTTCCAATTTCTCCATATGATGAGAGGTGTGGTATGTATTGAAGTTTGCATGCGATGGCATATTTTGTGGGTGAGAGTAAATGAAGTGCCAAATATGTGGATGTAGGTAGGTCATGTATTGGAAGGATTCTTTCACTGTTGTTTAGTTCAAATGGACCATAGAGGTTTTCATCAAATACAAATTGCTCGATTATTGAAGTGCCTCCTGCATTCTCTAATTCCTATGACATTTTTTAGTGAAGGCGTCACTTTTGCTAGCACTTTTAACTATTTTTTTGTGATGTGTATAATAACCTACTGTATTAGGTAAGTTATTCCCCATTGCTTATTGGATCATTAAAGTTCACATTCCTGATGGCTATATTTTACTGTCTCAAATCCAGGTCATTTACACCTATTAATGCTTTCCTTCTAGTAGAGAAGCCCGGACCTTTAATAAAATTCAATCTGGTAGAATCCCAGATATTTTGTTCATGGACTTCTTGCCTTCATTTGCTTGTAGGCAAAACCTGCTATTGCATGGGGGAAGAGAACCCGGGTGATATTAGATGTTGGATGTGGTGTTGGCAGTTTCGGAGGTTATTTATTTGAAAGGGATGTTCTTGCCATGTCGTTTGCTCCCAAAGATGAACATGAAGCTCAAGTTCAGTTCGCACTTGAACGGGGTATTCCGGCCATGCTAGCAGTCATGGGCACCAAAAGGCTACCATTTCCTAGTGGTGTTTTTGATGCTATTCACTGTGCTCGCTGTAGAGTCCCTTGGCACATTGAAGGTCATTTATATCTGAGCCTGTTGACATTCTTCTCCTGCTCTCGCGCGAAATCTGAATTTGGTCTTAATATATGTTTCAGGGGGCAAACTTCTCTTGGAGCTTAACCGCCTCTTACGGCCAGGTGGTTACTTTGTTTGGTCTGCTACTCCAATTTATCGAAAGGGTCCAGAAGATCTTAGCATTTGGAAAGGTTGATGCGGTGTACATTTAATTGAAATGGTATGCTTAGAACTTCATCTTAGATTGCTCATTGTTTCTCTCTGACAATTGCAATGCAGAAATGTCCAAACTGACTACGGCTATGTGCTGGAACTTCACGTTGATTAAAAGGAAGGACAAACTGAACAAAGTGTCCATTGCACTGTACAGGAAACCGACATCTAATGAGTGCATTGAGAGTAGAACCAAAAATGAACCTCCACTCTGCAATGACTTGGACGATGCAAACTCAGCTTGGTACATCTTTCGTAATCTTAAGATTTGGTTTGTTGCTAAATATTACCATACCAGTTGGTTCTTTGCATGCTGGCTGTGGAGTGTATCTGCCTGATAATGTACTCATAAGAAATTAAAAAGTTAACAGATCAAACTTAAGCAAAGTAAGAACAACCTAAACTAATTCCAGAGGGCAATGAAAGGACAGTTGCTACCTATCTTACCACCAATGGCTTCATTCCAGTGACTGCAGAATTATCTTATATCACACATTATGATTTTTAGATACAATGTAAACTAATCATTCATATACATGAGTGTGTGTGTGGGGGTGTTTCTACTCCATCTAAACTCGAGGGGCTTCTTTCTAGCTTTCTCCAATGACAATCTTTTTGTGACAAATGAAGGCAACTCCTGGTTTTGCAATGCCTTATCATCATTTAGTCATTCAAATAGATTCTAAGAAAATGCATATTGAGGAACGGAAATTATAGAAAGCAGAATATCACTCCACATTTATGCATATTGAGGAATGGAAATTATAGAAAGCAGAATATCATTCCACATTTGCTTACCCCCATGAGGTGATTCTAGGGAAGTGCTCTTCATCTGCAAGCAAAACTACTTTTCCAGGAAAGCATCTCAAACAGTAAAAAGTATCATATGTAGTGGTGATATCGCATTTTGCTGACATGGTATTACTCGGCTAATCACATCCCCGATTTTGCTTGCATGATAACCGCCAATTTTTCAAATTTCGAAATTTGGAAGGGTTTGGATGGCTGGGTACCACAAGACATATGGTTCACCATTTTTTCTCATATGGCCTTCAGGGTGTAAATCTACTACAGAATTTTAGTTTAATTGTCTCTTATATTCATATTCCTATTTTGAATGACTCTAGGAATGTGATACTGCAAGCCTGCATGCATAAGGTGCCTACAGACATGTCAGAACGTGGGTCTCAATGGCCTGAGAACTGGCCACTTCGTTTGGGAAAACCACCTTACTGGCTGAATAAAGTCGCAGTAAATGGCAAGGCGACCCAAGGAGATTTTACTGCTGACTATGAGCACTGGAAAAATATAATCTCCCAAACATATTTAAATGGGATAGGTGTCAGCTGGTCTTCTATTAGGAATGTCATGGACATGAGAGCTGTCTATGGAGGGTAAGCTACTTCTTTTGCTTGTGCTAGGATTGGGATAGGAATTTACTATTTCCCTTCCTCACATGATTTCCATTGTTTTGGTTGAACTTGTAAGTGAAAAGTAGTAATTATGCTTTCTGTTAACATTTATATATATGTTATCATTTGGCATCAATAGGATTAGTTCAGTAACTAGACTAATATTATGTGCTCACCACCCTTTCATATGAGTTCCTTTCCTTGCAGAAAATTCTCAGACTAGAAAATTGTTTCTCATGCTGGTATTATTTGATTGTGTGTGTGTGTATTTATTTGTATATTTACACATGATTTTGCATTCTTATGTCAATATTTCCTTGTTTTGACATGTAGGTTTGCTGCTGCGCTTAAGGACTTAAAAGTGTGGGTAATGAATGTAATCCCGATCGACTCTCCTGACACACTTCCTATAATCTATGAGCGTGGTTTAATTGGAATATACCATGATTGGTGTGAATCATTCAACACTTACCCAAGATCATATGATCTCCTCCATGCAGATAATCTGTTTGCCACTCTCAAGAAGAGGTTTTTCTTTTTCCACTCATCTCTTGAGTCATCCCATTACTGAATCCTTCAGGAGGAAAAAATGCCTCATAATGCTGATGTTTTTCTTGTTACAGGTGCAAGTTAGTGCCAGTTCTTGCTGAAGTTGATCGGATCTTGAGGCCAGAAGGAATTCTAATTGTTAGGGATGATACGGAAATTATATCTGAGATTGAGAGTATGGCTAAATCTCTGCAATGGGAGGTCAGATTCACACACTCAGAGGACAACACGGGGTTGCTTTGTGTTCAGAAGACATTTTGGCGCCCTGTCAATGTGGAAACAATTGCTTCAGCCATTGCTTAAGCAAATGATTCACTTATGTTGTTCTCAGAAGTTGGCTCATGTTGCTGGGATTAGTTTACAAGGTACCCTTATTTTCCTTGAGGATATTTTTCCTTTGTAAATCAGGAAGTCATTGCTGAACTGAATGCACATGATGCAATACTATTCAGAACAGGCAATGCTATGATTAACCTCAGTCATTTTAGCGTCTTCTCATTGACTCATCCATACAAAGCTTAGTTGTCTAATTCATTTCTTTCTGAATATTTTTGTCTTTGCATACATTAAGTTAATTTAGAAGAGGTAATGCGTTATTTTTCGTCTCCTCCTCTATAATATTTTTAGCCCATGTGTACCTGTTCTAACCACAGCACCATTCATGTTTCCTCTTGAACTTGGTACATTTTTTATGGCCACATTAAGGTATATTGTTACGTGACTGAGTATGCAAGGCTCTCTCTCCTACGATCTAATTGTCCTTGTTAGGTTTTAGCTACGACTCTTATTTGGACTCTTCAGTTTTTTCGGTAGATTACATTCATTGATCATTATTTGAGCATGCTTTCAGACAAAGGGAGACTGGAGAAGTTTTTCATCTCACACGTTGGAATAAAGGGCATTACTCTCAACTTTTATTGCAATGCAATTGGATAATCCAACAATGTCAATTAGATCTCTGAACTTAGGCATGTTTGTTTATCATTTTGTATGATCACAATCAACTTAAAGGCAAACTTTGAGGATAAATAGTTACAATGAGTATTCAATGTGCTACTCTAGTACATAATCTCATATGCTTTCTTAACTCCGTTTTATGGCCCCCTCCCCTTCTCCTTCTCCAGTACCATGACCAATCATCATCATGAAAGCCTTGTGAATGACAGTTCAAACCATGTGAGGTTATTATGGGCTTCGTGTTATGAAGTCTAATGTTGCTTTCAAATATGTGCCAGCAGATTTACCAACATCATACATTGAACTTGGATCAAATGAGAGGCAAACTAGCTGATTTGAAGACTCAGGCACACACAAGAGTACCATTAGTATTCCATCAAGCTGTTGCTGCTCCTTTTGATTGCTCAAGTTCGAGTTTTGGGTATGTAATGTAATAATTTCTCACCAAATGGGACTTCCATTTCACCAGATGGAGCTCATTTTGCATGTAAAATACGTCTTGTTAGATTTTTGTAAATGTCCTTTTTTGTGTTTATTCAGCACCTATTCAACATAGACAACTTTCATAAATTGAACCTTATTTATACAAAGTAACAGATTGAGTAGATAAATCTAAAGGTCATGCTGCAAAATGCAATATTCCAGTACAAGTAAGACCGTAATAGTTCTATACATGATCTGAACTTATACAGGATGACCAATTCCTGCATATGTTTGGCTTTCTCGACTTGGACATTTTGCTACCTTTAACGACCATGAGCAACAATATCAAGTGTTTGATTTGGTCCACCAACTCAGAACCCCTCTACTTTTGGATGATAACCTTGTATTTTTTGCCCTTCATGTCATGGTTCTTGCTTCCAGATCTTCCTACTTATGTCAGCAGGGAGACCAGAGAAAATATGTGAAACCCCTTGGGGTTCCAAATCTTGGAAATATATAGGTGTTCCTATTCTTGACTTGTGGTTTCTAAGTACCTTGTGCAGAGGCAGTGCAACAAGTCCATAATAAGCTTTCAAGGAGGAAGGCGAACTGCTTTTCTTGTTGGGGCCTTGCAACCCTTTTCAAATCTGTTTCTACTAGTCTTCCTTTTTCCATAATGCATATGATTTTTGTCCCTGACGGTATTTGATGCGAAATCGATCATAGTAGAAGTTCTTTTTGCGTGTTCTCACGAGATTGTAAGGGTTAGTGGGACGCTATTGGTTCAAAAGGATGCATTATGGTTTAAGACGAAAAGTGCACTTGTCCAGGATATTGCCTTGATTCCTAAACTGTATAATTTTGGAGTGATGAACGAAATTTGATCTTAACACAACGGTCAAGAAATTCATCCTCCCAATCAATCTTAAAATGTCTTATCTTTGTTAGACTACCTCTATAATTATATCATATGAAGTATCCAGCATTCCTTGTTCTCTGCTGTATCAGTGGCAATAAAAAAGTAAAGTAAGATGGTGTGTTTTTTTTTTCCTGGCTAAATTGATGTTACTATGGGTATGATGTCTTTCCAATTCGTCTTATTTCATTTGCTAGCAACTTGAGCTTGGGTAATTCATGGCTTTAAGTAACATTGCTTGGTGTCCTTTTTTTGTGATAAAAGAAGTAAATTGCACATGCCTTGAGGCATTGCACTTTTGTTCATAAACTATGGTTAGTTCATTTGCACAATTATTTGGGGCTTTCTTTTCAAGTTAACCTTGCACTTGATTTAAAATTGCTCATCTATGGTGTTGTCCGAGTCTGAATATTGCTTAGAGTAGTTTGTTTGCTGAGGGGTCTTGGTTCTTGTGGAAAAACGGGAACTCTGTTTTTTCTCATAGAAAAGAACATCAATCAATGGGCTTGCAAACTCAAATTGGTAAGTGCTCAGAACAGATTTTTGTTTCTTCCCCTTTCAACGCAACATTGGATAACTTGAACTTGATGGCTTGGTGTGGAAAGGGCATACCTTGTGAGGAATGGGTCAATGTTTATATCATTTAGAGTTCTATCCACAGCATTCACAGAGCTATAACCAAATTATTCAGGGAGACTTGGTCGGCAACTGGGTGCCGGGCTTCTCTATTCCACTTGTGTGGTGTTCGATGTCGTTGGAGAGTTTGGTCGCAGTTAAAGAAGGGTCCTCATTAGCCTAGACTCCGAACTTCATTAGGTCGATAGGTGAATTTGATGCTGCTGTTATTAGCCATCAAGTGGACTCTCTGAGTAAGTTTCACCTACTGTAGCCACTTCAACCAGGACTAGCGAGGTACTATCCGTGGCAATTGTTTTCACGTTCTAGCATACTTATCAAGAACCAGAATTCCACGTTGACGGCCTTTAGTTCTCTTTTCCTTAAGAGCTGATGAATTTGTACTCTCTTGGGGTGTATGTTGTCTTAGCTAGTGTAATTGCCCCTGATCTAATGACCAATGTAAATGAACAACAAAGCCCAATTTAATCTCATTGCGAGAATTGACCTTACAGCGTGACAATAACGACACCATGATAGTCTATCGAGCTCTGATTCGGCATCAACAATGGTGGAAGGGAGAGGAACGGAAAGCCATGTTCTTCTCAAGTTTCAAATTTCAAATTCTCAAAATGTGGAAAGATTATCATAACCTGACCTGCGGATAAAGTTGACACAGGCCTGACCCTCCACGGTATAGCAAAGCAACAAGAGCAAGGATCATCTGAATGGCCTTTCTTCTAGAGAACACTTGATCAATGAATCTCTTAATTCCAAGATCCATTTTTCCTTTATTATCAAAGGCCTCCATTATTCATCTATCAACTTCACAATATTTCCTCTTGAGATTCTATGTTGTGATAAATAACATATTCACGGCGATTGTTATTATTTGTTATTTTTTTTTTCAAGTCAAACCTAACTAAAATGAAAGTCCAGAAAAGGTTAATATTTTTGGACTCGGGGCTCAATGTCGAGCTTGTACCTTCCGGTTCCATTCATTTGATTGGTCAATCGGAAGCAAGATAAGCTAGGCATTATAGTTTATCAGCCGTAACACGTGGTTTATGTTTCAGATGCATGTAGGTTGAGAGCAATCTTTATTTTTTAAAATGTTTTGCTGAATAGTAGAGGTGAGAAGTTTATAATAATGGGGCATGTTGCACAAAGTAGCGAAAGGTGGACCATGGACCGCACTATTCCACTTCCAACTCCTCACTGTCCCCGGCAAGCCAGCACCACGACATTCTTTTCTTTGCTTGAAGTAACCAAAATGCTTCCCCTCCTCTAATTTGTGGACACCTGTTCCGCTGAGAATGAGTAGATTATTGTAATTTTCAAGAACGACAAGAGTTTTGTCTTTGATAATGGAAATGATGTCCGGTTTTCCCCAAGTTGGTAAAAGAAAATCCATGGCTACAATTGTAACTCATTGCATTTTAACATATAGATATCTCTGTCTTCTGAAAAGTTGGGGACAGAGCAGTCTAGATGCCGCTTTAGGACCCAGTTTTTAAGTACTCTTACCGGTAAAGCTGGTCTGGAGCTCCTCGTGCGTGTTATCATGATTGAGGAATGAAATCATGGATGGATAGTCTAGGGGGATTAGGTTTGGCAGGACAAGAACCATAGGGCTTAGACTGTCGGAATCATAGATTAACAACAGATGCAATGCATTCTCATGCTGAGTTCAGCCTCTTCATATGCACACATAATGTTCTTGGAACATTGGTGTCATTGTATATTGCATTTGGCGACTGATTTATAGTTAACCCACCAATAGAAATGAAAAAGACACACTGAATAACCTTACTAAGAGAGTGTGTAATATGTAATGCTTATATCATGTGTAACCATGTGTAATACTAATGTGATATCTCCAAACTAGTTAACCATCATCATTTTTGAGGCTACACATTTATTATCGTCAAACCTGTGTAAAATAAAAGAAAAAGAAAAGAAAACTTAAGAATGGTTGGTGATTTCATGTCAATATGCTGTGTTTTGATATGATTAAAGTCCCATGACAACTTTGATAAGGGAGAATTCTTAACCAGACCAAGAAAAAGGAAAATGAAGCACCTACACGAGAAGAATTTCTGGTGGCCCATCCTAAACTTTTTACTTTAGAACCCTGAATGATATTATATCTCACGCCCACTAAGATTCTAAGGCTCTACTAAAAGAATGGGGAATGAAACAACACGAGAATTATCAAACACCCCACTGTCTGCCATTGAATCACCTTTCCTCAACCAAACCAGTTGGCAATCTCCTCATAATACTCAACATGTCTGCTTTCACAAACCTTCTAAAGCTCTTCTCTCTCCCCAAAAGGATGGCTCTGACCATTTCTCTGATCACTCTCAAACATGTCATCAGCTTCTTGGAATAAGCACAAGTGCTTGCTATTGGTGATGATCACTCTGGTGGCATTCACAGTTGCATCAGAAGCATCAAGAGTGCCCAAAGAGTATTGGGAGCAGATGTTGCCCAAGAAATTCCCTACTCCTTCCTCTTCTCCATCGAGAGGCACCAACTCGGTCTCTGCTTCAGCTTCCGTGGCAGTGAAGATGGACCAGGCTCATCCCTCATCAGACGGAAAGGTTTAGATTGATGCTGATTGTAGATATTTGGTTCCCACATTTGACTTTTTGCAAGATGGTTAGTCCCGAAGAGAGCACTTTTGGAAGGAAAGGGCACGAAATTTTGTTGACGCAGCAGTGATCTAATGTTCATGGACAGAGATAGAGAAGCTGGGTTTTCCTGACTGCTTGGGCAGAAATGAGGCTTTGGCATGCGATATAGACTAATGGATAGATGCTCATAACATGACGAGAGGTTAAATCCTTGTAGAAAAGGATTCAAGAGTTTAATTCAATTATTGGCCGGATCTTTCTTGTAGTTATCAAGCCAAATATATCCTTACTGCAGGATAGTCTCTGTAGATATATTGTCAAATCTGGGATTCTCGACACTGATTCTTCCTGTAATTTCTAATTATGTAGTTATGCTCAAAATTAACTAGCATCCAAATCTGATGTTATCTCAATTGTCTTACCCTCCTTTGAGTAGCAAGAATATTTGGACATTGCATAAATTTACATAACAAGCTTGCCTGTTGCTACATAATTGATCAAATCTGGTTGTGCAATGCATGGCAAGGGTCCAATTAAACCTCTATGCATCTTTCCATCAACCATATTTTCAGTATCATCCTTCCTCAGCTTTTCATTCAAAGCAGAGGAAATGACAATTTTCCTTGATCTATCTTGAATATCCCTTCCCTGGCAGAAATTAACATAAATATATTTCTCGAGAGAACTAGATTCCTTCATTGGATTGCGAAATTTGAATGCCCAGAAAGTAACTTATAAACCTGAGCGCGATCAATTTGAAGTTCTTCATGGTTCTTACTGCAATAATCATTGCTGAATCACTTCCAGACACAACTAGCGAAGTACCACCATACAGACACACCGTCAAAACTCAAGTTGTGCTTTCAAATGAAGTTTGGCCTCACTTCTCTTGAATTCGCACTATGAACAATCCAGCTGAACCAGGTTCAAGGAACTTGTTTGCTTCCCTGCAATGCTTCATTCGGCTTGGGCACTATTTTGCTCTTTGCATGTGACAGATCCCAACTCCTAAACTGGATAAGTCAGCTATTGAGTCAATCCATACAAAATCCTTCTAATGGAAGGGAATTCAGGCAGAGACTTACAGCAGGGTGATATAATTCTGACAATGGATTAATTGATCACTAGCCTAATACGACAGTAACGCATGGACAGTGTACGAAAAGTCATCGCTTAAGTATGCTGTCACATTAGTGTCTGTCAGTATCTGAAAACATTATAGATCTCCTGAATTAGTACATTAAACATGAGAGATACCCCCAACTAAAACCCGTGTATATTATTATCTCCCCATGTTCTGTTTATTCAGCAGAAAGGAAAAGAGAGTTCCACAGACACCAGAAAAAAGTACCTTTTTCTATTGGCTTATAATGACACTGACTAATGAATAATGAATATTAGGAATATCAAGGGTATAATGTTGTACAATCTTCTCATCTGCCACTATTAACTGGTGGCATGACATGGTTTTTCATACTATCAGTATACCCAGTGTTTGTGGTCTTACTACTATCTGCATAAACAATGGAGTCGGTCATCTCTCCGAGCAAATGAACTGTCTCTTCTGAATTCAAATCGATATTAACCCATGGATGGTTAGCCATTGCCCTTATTCCATCCAATTCACTTGCCACTTCCTTCATGGTTGGCCTCTCTTCGCCTTTTAATTTCAAGCACCTCTTCGCAAGATCGGCAACCCTCTTCACTTGCTCATTGTCTTTGTGTGCAATGAGTTCCTCAACAATCTGAAACAACCGATCTTCTTTCAACGCCAAAAGAAAGTACATGGCCAAGCTCCTCTCTTCTTCAGGTCGATCGAAAGAGAGTGCCTTCTTCCCTGTCAACAACTCGACTAGCACAACGCCAAAGCTATAAACATCACTTTTTTCCGTCAATTGACTAGTGTGCAGGTATTCAGGGTCCAAGTATCCCAATGTTCCTTGAACCATTGTAGACAATTCAGCTTGATCAAGCGGGACTAATCGTGAAGCTCCGAAGTCAGAGACTTTCGCAGTGTAATTAGCATCCAAGAGGATATTCGTCGACTTGACGTCTCGATGGATTATAGGAATGGAAGCTGCAGAGTGCAAATATGATAGGACTCCTGCAATTTCCGAGGCAATTCTCAACCGGGTCTCCCAGGACATCTTGGAGGACTTGTTCGGGTTGTGGACATGTTCGAAGAGAGTCCCATTGTTCACGAACTCGTACACTAACAGAGGCACTTCTGTTTCCAAACAACACCCCAATAGTTTGACCACATTTCGATGATTGATCTGGGAAAGCACTATGACCTCATTAATGAATTGCTCGATTTGGTTCTCATCCACCAGCTTGGACTTCTTAATCGCAACTATAGTGCTATTAGGCAAGATCCCTTTGTAAACGGTGCCATATCCTCCTCGGCCGACTATTCTGCTGTCATCATAATGGTTGGTGGCCACTTCTAGCTCCTCAGCATTGAAGATTTTTGCGGCATTCGTGGTTCTATCGTGTTCGTGTAATTGTTGCTGCAAAAGCAAGCCACCATTTTGCTTGAAGTATTGTTCTTTGAGCCTAATGAGTTTCCTTTTCTTAAGTCCTAAATACAGAAAGCCTGCACTGAATAACAACACTATTATGCCCACACCAAGACCTGTGAAACACAAATTTTGTTAGAATACTTAATATCAATATAAAAGGAAAGAACTCCTAAACATCAGCCAAAAGAGTCTGTAAAGTTTCTGCAGACACTTTACCATAACCTTCGTTGTCAAGAAACTAGGCAATTTAGGGACAATTTGACCCTAATTTAGCAAAATGAATATGGATAAAAAATTTTGAACGTATAGTTTAATTTAAATCATGAAGCCAATATGCTTAAAAAGGAGAACTCAATAAATTCCCGTCGAGCAAATTTGTATCAGAGTGACTACTTACAACAATGTTCAGAATTTTAACCTTCTATTCCCTTCTCATTCTTAAAGAAAATCTATCCACTAATAGAAACCGCTTATCTTCACCACAAAAATTCAATAGAGTACCATTTGCGAAATCTTGAGTGATCTACACTAATGCCCAAAAGCGAAAGCTGCAATGGTGATTATATTGAGTGTCGGTGCAGTTTTCCGAGTCATCGACATTCTTTTGCCTCAATAAAAGCTGTTTGAAGGGTCTTGTTCTGAACAAATGGATGTTGCATGATTGAGTCGAAACAATTCAATTAGAGGTGCTAGTTTCACCAAGTCCAGCTATAGATATCGCTTTCAATGACATGGAAAACGGCAAGAAATAGCATCTTTGAATAACATTTTGCAACAACTTCTATTTTAAAAGACAAAACAGCGAGCTTGACTTTAGAACTCAGAAAACAAATATTCCTAGAATGGGGTCAATTATAACGAATAGCGCAACATTTTTCCTTTTTTTTCTTTTTATTTTTAAATTCAAGTTATAAGTGAAAGAGACTGACCAACTCATTGACACGTTCCAAGCCGTCCATGGTTCTAGATAATGATATAGAAACACCAATTTTGCTACATATGTACTGTTTATGGTCATCTTGACAAATTCAATGATGCCTAGTGGCGGGTCCACGTGAGAATAGTTTTTAATAACAAGTATGGAACATCACGTAACTATGGCAAAGTCATAGGATAGCAATCACAATGTGAATACAATTCATGGAAAATGTTTTCACATTGACCCAATATCATTGAGTCTTCCATGGCCAAAGATGCTCTAAACATTGTCAAGAGTGAAATCTAGCCTTTAAATTTTAAGACAGCTACTTGGAATTAGTAATCCAATTTGATGCTTAATCTCTTCGCATAGAAATTTCAGTCGAAAGGATAGAGATAGTTTTGTTGTAAACTTACTCCAAGAAAGTAAAATACACAGGAAAATCAGGCTAAATATATGAATAGTATTTTCTCGTAAAACACATCAAATTGAAATCATCACCCAAAAAAGCTAAATAGTCGGAATGAGCTTACCAACCAAAATGATCACCAAATGTGATGATTTAGGATTAGCAATGCATCCTGATCCATCTCCACCCTTCTTGCCATCACCATGGTAACCCTTTGGGCATGAGCATGTATAACTTCCCTCGGTGTTATGGCAAATTCCGTCGCATGGGTTCCTCTCTGGATCAGCACATTCATTAATATCTGCAAAAATTAAAGGCACGTTAAATGGAAACTCCAAGAGAAAAAGAAAGAACAATAGCATCAAAATATCATCATCAATGACTCCGAATATATACCAACCTTCACAACCAAGGTATGGATTCCCCTCATACCCAGAAGAGCAATTACATCGGTAACCGATGTCGGCAAAATCAAAGCACTCGCTGTGCGCCTTACAAGCGAAGCTTGCCGGGTCCTTCGCTGCCTCGTTGCAAGTCTGATTCCACACGGCCCAGTCGAGCACCGAGGGGACCATCGTCCTGTTCCTCATGCCATTGAGATCCTCCCTACTGAAATTGAAGGACTTGTCTTCGACTATGAATGCATAACTGCAAGGATTGAAGCTCCACACATTGCTGTGGTTGTTCAAGCTGCCCACGCTGGCGTTGTAGTTGAGGAGCATCTCGGGTATCGGGGTCTGGCAACACCCGATCCCATCGCACGCCCCTTCAGTCACGTCGTTGATCCCGGCGCACACTGAGAGGCAGCCGCTTGAGAATCCCTGCCCATTGGATCCCGCAATGACGGCGACTGTGTCGCACCCGATGGCCGTGAACTTGTTCTTGGTGTTGGAGAAAGCGAACGCGGGGAGGATGGTGTAGGCTTTTGTGCGCGGCTGTTGCCGTACACCAGCCTCATTGTAGCAGTCTGTGCCGATGTAGGTGTAGATGCGGAGCTCGCCGTCGAGCGATATGTCGAGGACTTCAATGTTGGCTTTCCTATTCCATAAGTAGGGCTTGGGGGTGGAGGCGGCGGTGACGTTGCAGTGGATGGAGAAGTACTCGTTCAAGTAGCAACCGTCTCCGATGCCGAAGGGGTAAGGCACGGCGACGTCTCCGCAAGTTTCTTGGCAGTTGGGAGATACAGTTTGAGAAGATGATAATGACGATGGTATCAGTAATAACTGTCCGACCACTAACAACATCCTCATTATCTCCAAAGGATTCCACTCTGAACCCATGGCTCTCTCTCTCTCTCTCTCTCTCTCTCTCTCTCTCTCTCCGTCTCTGTAAATTTGGTGTATCGTGGAAATGGATCGCGCGTGTTCTTATAACAAAGGAACGCGTTCGCTCATTGACAACATCAGGTGACGTTCATATAACATCCGCATGTGTCATCACTATATCAAATAAATTTCGAGAAATGGCACTTTGCGTCGAAGATGTGAGAGGTCAAACGAAGAAAAGATAAGAGACCAAAAAAGAAAAAAGAGAAGGGAAATGCCACTTTGCGCCCTCGAAAACATTGCAATGTTGTTTTGCTCCTTTCACCTGATGTCATTTTACTCCTCAAAATTTGTCTAATTTACTCATGCAGTTTAAAAATGTAAATTTGTTAACCTCGACTTCTATAACAACAAATAGGAGAAGTTTTGACTACGGTGTGGAGATTTTTCTTCTTTTTTATTTTTTATTTTTTTGTTTTTCTTTGTTTTCTTCGGGTTCTGTTGGCTAGGCAAGGAAAAGCAGTCTGGAATTTATTTGCTTAGGCTATGGTGAATTAGGGTAAAGCGAACTTATTTCCACCAATTTAGGGACTAAATTGTCACAGATTTGGGTACAAGAGGAGGGTTTGACTTTCCCATAAAACGTGGGTGGCAAATTGACGATTTTCTTATGTAAGATAAAACGCGGATCGACTGGGACTTGACCCTTTCTCATTTTGGCCGCTCTCTAAAAAAGTCTTCTAAGGCGGGCTAATTGCCCGATTCAATTGGTCAAAGATTCCATCAAAAGTAAAAAAAAAAAAAAAACACGCTTTCTAAAATAGTCTTCTAAGGCGGGCAAATTGCCCGATTCAATTGGTCAAAGATTCCGCCAAAAGTTAAAAAAAAAAAAAAAACACACTCTCTCTCTCTCTCTCTCTACACACTAGAGAGGTGGGTAATGGGCCAAACCAGGGCATGGCCCGGCACGTCTGGGACGCGCCAAGCATGAGCCCGTTTTAAACAAGGCCATGCCTCATTTTGGGCTTAGATGGGGTCAGGCCCAAGGGCCCTAATGAGCTAACACAGGCTCAACAACTTTTTTTGATTGGTGGGGCCACATGGCCCAACCTTTAAGAAATTTTGTATTTTTTGAGGAATTTTTTCTTATCCCTGCAGAGCAAGTTTCTTTGTCTTATCACTATTCTCGCGACTACTCGGATTTCTCTACCATTCCATCCCACCCCCCACGCTAATATCAATTTTTAAGATTTCCATGAGCATGATTCATGATTGTAAGAAGATAAAAACAATGTATAGAGTAAAAGAATAAACGAATGTGTCACAAGAAATCAAAAGATGACAACACTTTGCCGGAATTGCATAAATATTTAGGCTACATTTGATAGTTAGGATAAAATTTAAGCATATGTCATATCTTGCATTTATTGCCTACGCAAAATAGGATAAAGTCAGATATAAAGGGAATACAGACTGAATAAAATTATCTTATGGGGAGGTAGAATAAAAGTCAATAGGATTTTTAATATCGACAATAAGAAAGTTATTTTTCTCGAATAACAAAGTTCTTAAATTAACAAAATTAAAATTTTATTTTAATATAATTAATATTTGAATTCTAATATAAGAAATTGAAAATAAAAAATAAAAAATCAGTTATTTTGATTTAATCTCATTTTTATTTATAAATTCGAATTTAATTCTATTTTATAATATAGATTCAATACATAAATTTAAATATATACTTATATTTATTATATATTTTAAGTGTTTTAATATTTTAGGTATATTAGTATAATTTACTATTTAACAAACTTTTATTAGAGAATGATGGAAGGGGAAGAGAGAAATAAAAAAGAAATTAATTAAAAAGGAGAGGAAAATAAAATAAAAATAAAGTAGGCAAGAACGTTGCGAGAGATTTTTACTATCTTTGTTTGTAATATTTTTGATATAATGCGAACATATATGACTTTATTACTGCAATCATCAAACAATATATATGAAAGCAAAATTCCTGGATTTCATATTATATTTTATCCAATCCTATCATAACTAGAAATTTGGATGACTAGACATAGCATTAGAGCTTACAGCGTGTCGGATTTGGGATAGCTATAAAAAAAATTAGCATTTTAGTTCGACACGTTTGAGAGTTAGGGAAATTGGGTAATCTCTAAATTGCATGCGAAATTAAGTTGTGTTTTAGTATATAAAGTTTTCACGGTTATATGAGGAAAGAATACAAGAAATAACACTTGAACTGGAATATCTTTAAGGTTTGCTATGATGCAAGAAGGTGGCTAACCAACTTACAATTCCACGCTATACTTATACGATTAACAGCACCGAAGAAGACGCAAATTACAATTCAGTCGGTGCAGATATTATTGTTCACAATGTGACCTCTGGTGAAGGAAAATGTATTCACATATACACAAAACCCAAGGTCACCAAGTCAATAGATGATCTTAGAGTAGAAACATTGACCTGAGTGAAGTTAATCTATTTTTGGATTTTAAGATAGCTCAATTGTGGTGTAATTAGTAAAACGTGATGTGCTTACTGCATTGAATAATCTCATTTATCTTTTACATAGAAACTTCGGTGATTAGAATACACCAAGTAAAATGTGAATAGTTAATTTCTCCTAAACCAAAATAAAATTAAGTCATGTATTCTCAAAATAAGCTAGGATAGTATGTCTCTTGAGTCAGGAACTCCAAGTAAAATGAAAGAACTTACCAACCAAAATCTTCATTAAATGTGATGGATTAGCAATGCATCCTTATTTATCTCCACCACCATTCTTGCCATCATCATGACAACCGCTTGGGCATGATTGTGTATAAACTCCTTCAACATTATGGCAAATCCCTCAACTGGGTTCTTCTCTAGATCCGCACGTTCATCTATATTAACACAAACTAAGCCCGCACATCAAATGTATCTAGTTTTCTCAGGCCATATGAATATAAAGGACAAGTTCAAGAATGTTGATGTACTAACTTACCGGGACCTTCTAAACATACCCGAATCCTTTTTTAGCGTCGGTGCAACTGGTGTTCTTGGTGCACATGTAGCTCTTGCCTTTCTTTTTTGGCGTCCTCGCATGTTTTATCCCTTATCACCCAGTCGAGAACTAGAGTCCAACTGTTTAAATTTAAGCCGAAAGATCACCAACCCAGAAGCCGTAGGCAGGATTGGAAAAGCTCTCAACGGAGATGTCATAGTCGAAGGAATTCCTAGGGATGCTCGTCTCGCAGCAACCTATACCGGAACACGACCTGTTTGCTGACGCTCGAAATGTTGCTGCACGAAGACACACGCTCGGAAGAGAACTTCCCTCGGCGGTCTACGAAGGAGGCTATGTGTTTGCAATCGAGGCGGGGAACTTCTTCTTGGTGCTGGATATTGGGAATTCAGCTAGGGTGAGTTCCGCATAATTCCTCAATGGCCCATCGAAAAGAACAAGCTATTCTTGTCACAAAACGAGCTGCTCTTACTTTTCAAATAATCTCGAGAGAATAGTCTAGGATTCTAGACTTTAAGGAAATGTCTCTCATTCCGTGGGAAAGAAAAAGTCTTGTCTTCTCCATACCCAATCAAATTTTCGTAGTGTGCGTGCGTGGCAAATTTTTTCGTTTGGGGAGTTGATTAAGGCAAAAAATGAAAGTTGATTGGGAAAGGAGAAGAGCTGACCATTTCCTTTTATACGAAGAAAGGGACTTCTTGTTAAACTCTATGTTTGAACAATTCCAAAACCTAATATTGCTCCATAACTATTAGTCGTGAAACAACAATGATGGACGAAAGAGGCCAACTAGTTAACAAATTTCATCAGTTGAATGATAAGAAAGCATAATAACCATAAAAATTTCTCTCTACAATATTCCAAGATTTCTATTAGGGCGTTGAATCTTAAAATAGAACAAAACATCACGTATTGGCTTTTCTAATAAACTCAAAACAAATTATATATTTTGAAGACGATTATGGATCATCATATCTATCCGATCGTCTATTTAATTTGCGCACTTCAAAACATTTCGAAAAAAAAAAATTCCGTTTAATAAAAGTCAAATTGTGAGAGCAAATAGTAAAAAGCACTCAAAACATTGTGTACAATTCCACTTACATCTCTGAAAAGACTTTAATAAAGACATGTCATTTTCTACCAGGTTAAAGGCACCAAATTCCTTAAATTAGCTTTCTTGCTCAAAACAGCTTTAAACTCAATGAGACACTAGGCTCCCACTATTAACTAAACTAGCAAGATGGAGGTAGGTTGCACAGGTCAACAAATCTTCACGTCTATTTAGATTTCCGCTAGAGTTTACATGGAGTTTTACATAAATGGATCCGGCCGTATCATGTAGATTTGTCCTCTGATTGAAAGAAGAGATAAATCGCAAAATTGCACTATCGATTGAATCATAATGTAAGCACATGCAATGTTTCAAGCATGCAAAATAATCCGAGTCAATACGAACATGAAAGCATAAAGTAAAAATGCAAATCCTTTCTTTTTGATACGTTTTGTCCATTTGTCGGAAATCTTCACTTTTGCCATATGTCATGCGCGACTGTTATCGAAATCTTCATGATTAGGTTTTGTGTTAGCTTGAAATTGAATGTGGGAATCAATAGTTATAAGCGTTTGTTGACATCCAAGTTTTGGTTAACAATTTAAATTTTCATTCTTGTAAAAGTACAAAAGTAAATATGGCGAGAAAATAAATAAATAATAAATAAGAAAGGAAAAAGACCCAAGTCCATTTTCTTCTTTCCTTCGGCTCGTTCCAGGACGGAAGAAGAAGGCGCGGGAAACGGACAACCGAGAATGAGGTCAGACACCGATCCCAGACGTTGCTGGCCATTTCTGACGCCGTGCATCAGAGCTTCAGCCTGCTCCGTTCCTCGGTCGGAAACGAAGTGGCTCAACTCCCCTTCGAGATTCCTTCGCTGGTGCCAATCTCCATTGTTGTTGAACGTCCAAGTTTCGTTCCTCGATCTTCGAAGCTTCGCGTTGATTCACTAATCAGGTATTCTATCTTCACTGTTATGCCCTGTATTGAGGGAGGGAGTAATAGAGCCAAGAGAACATGTCCTAGATTAGGATCGAATTTGATTCAACTCGAATCCACGGCTGTGCTTGTATACATCTTCGATTGACTTTGTTTGAACTCGATCTCTAATCCAAAGCCATTGTTGTTTTGTTTCCCCCCTTCATCGCCGATTGCATGCACAACATTTTGATAAATGCCTTTGAAACACGAATAAAAAATAGCCTATGATTTTGCCTGAACCCAAGGACGCGTCAACATGGATTGATTAATATCACTTAATTTGTTAGTATTTAGATTTGAGGTCGGACATATTTCATGTTACTCTGAGGCCGAATCCAAACACCTCTTTTGTTTCTTTTTGTTCTATGTTCTTGTGTGCTCCTGCATCATTCGATAGCTGATTTCAGCGAGGAATAATGGAGGTAAATCGTATGAGTCTGGATGTCCGCTTCCAGGTCCTTACTGCCTTATTCTTTTCTCATGCCTGTATCTTCCTTGAATCCGTGAAGTGGTGACCCGCGGTGGCTGTCAACACGGTAAAGAATGTCGTTTTTGGCTAAAGAAATAACAAGCGTGGTTCACTGTGGAAGGTGCTTGAAGAAGAAAACTATGAAGGCCTTTTGATTACACGATGTTACAAAGAAAGATTTAATTAGGTTTAATGGATTTGGGTTTTAGTCACTTAGTAAGCTTACGCTCATTTCAGTTTTAAGGTGTTTTAGTTGGAGACTTGGGAATAGAAATTCCGTTTCAAACATATGATTCTGGGGCTAAGCACCAGTATCCGATCATATTTTGAAAAATGTTTTTTGACTTTTTCAAGCAAGAAATCATTTCCTTCAATTTGAGCATAGTTTTTTGTTGATTAGGAAATTTTTTTTGTTGAATAATTTTTCTAGGTAAAATGTTTTTTAAAATGAGAAAAATGTTTTTCCGGAAAATATTTTCCACAGTGCAGTTCGGCTACATTCAGAAATGGGCTTAATAAAACACAGTGAAAAGGGGCTTCAAATCAGTATTCATGAGATTGGGCTTAGGGAAACGTTGTTATAATAAAACTAGGCTTGAAGAGCCTGTGTCTAAAAGAGGGCTTTGTGTGACAAATCCCAACTTGTGACCATAGCCCAGACCTACAAAATTTAATGCTGGCTCACATACTGACCGGGCTCAAGGGCCCGACCCATGCCCCTTCTAATAAATAATGAAAGATAATAATAATAAATAAAATCCAAAAAATGTAATAAAATAAAAAAAATGGAAAACTCGATTGGGAAAATAAACCTTGATTTGATCGTTAGGTTAGATTTTAGTATTAAAATAAAACAGTTTCATTTAGATAGTACATACATGGTGTAGGGAAATTCATGATTCTCTAATTTAGTTTTAAATAGTTTAGTTTATTTAGAGGTAGAACTCAATTTGAACGAAACTTATGGGAATTGCTGTCCTGGAGCTTAATAACAAGGCCATGTTATATTTTTTTGCTTGTCTCGTATCGGATTACTTTACTACAATTTACTTTTTATTCAATCTGTCATGATTATCTTTGACGAGTTAATTGTATTTCTTTTATATTATTTTTCAATGTAGGTTACCATTTTTTTTTTTATGATCAGTTAAAAAAAAATTGCATGGGCACTTAGCGGACAAAATCCTCAGAATTTATAATTTGGTATAAAGACTACTTAGGCGCCTTAGCTATAAAATAATCAAATTTAGGAACCGAAAGAGCACTGCTTCTTTAATTAGTATAATCAGGTCCCGGATACTAAATTTCTGATTGTATAGGAAGTGAGGTATATTCTCATTTTTCATTTGGTTTCTATCCAATCCCAATAGGTCAGTAGCTAAGCCAACGTTAACGAGGTAAGGGTTTGGGAGAACTACATTGGTCCCCCATTCAACATTATCTTTAAAACCATCTGTTTCCTGGTTGCGACGCAGAAAGAGTGTCGTGACAGAGTTTTTGTGCATGAAGTGTGCTTTTCACGATGAGTGCATTTATGTTCGTAGATTGAAACTTCGTATATTTTCCATCTTTAGAGTTGTCAACGAGAAAGGTTGTATAGAGCCAAACATTCACATGACGTGTGTCTCGCGAAACATTTGCATTCTGTGGATTAATTATTTGTATATTCAATCAGAACTTGAAGATAAATCTTCCCCTACTTCACATTGCAGTAACAATGAAACCCAGCAGTTACCTAGAGTCGTTCTAATGAACCAATCAGCTAATTCAACTTTGCTAAGAAGTGTTACATGCCGCACCGGCATCGTACCTGCCAATTGACTCATTTTATCATGTGAAAAATAGTTTTGACCAATATTTGCTCTTTATCAAAAACACAAATTCTCGGTTTTTAGATATGCCATATGGCTGCATTCGATACTTTTGTTGTGCCATGAAAAGACCCTCCTTAGGTAAGTGAATACTAAGCCCATAAAATACATATGTTCATTGGACTTTATTTTCCTCCATCGCTAATTCAAGGAAATATCTTTTATTGGTTGGTTAAAAATATGGATATTATACTTCACAGAGTTAATGAGAAAAAAAGTGTAGATGATGTTTATTTTATAATTTAGTAAGCACAAGAAGGAATGGAGAAAAATATGGCCCTTACCCCACTGATCTTATGGACTAGTAATATAAAGCATAAGTCACCCGATGAAAGACCCAAACGTGAAGCTTATTTCGGTTGGCAGTGTGTGGAATTAAATACATGTCATGCGTATAATTGGCACACAAAAATTTCGTTCTAGGCAAAAAAATGGAATTGCCCAAGAAAAATATTCAACCAAGTTGGACAAACTATATCCTCGAACTCAAAGACAAGATAGCTCCCTAATCTCAAAGACATCACAAACATACGGTAGACGGAAGAGACCATTTTTACATCCGGTTGCTGAGTTATATATAAAAGCTCTCTAAAGCTAAAATACGCACACATATCTATCACAACACACCGATATATGTATTAGTAACTTAAGTATTCTCATCTCCCACTACTCAATATTGACATGTCATGGTCTTCCATGCTATCCGTGTACCCAGTGTTCATGGGCCCACTAATATCCATGTACACATCGGTCTTCTCTCTTGGCAAATGAACCATCTCTTCCTGATTCACATTTGTATGACCGTCACCAGTAAGGTCAGCCATTGTTCCGAGTCCCTCTAATTCAATTGCTACTTCCTTCATGGTTGGTCTCTCCTCTCCTTTTATTGTCAAGCATCTCTTTGCAAGATTGACAACTTTCCTCACCTGCTCATTGATTCCTTCATTTGCAATTACTTCCTCAACAATCTGAAACAATTTGTCGTTTTCTAGTGATGAAAGAAAGTACATTGCCAAGCTCCTCTCTTCTTCTGGTCGGTCAAATGAAAGTGCCTTCTTCCCTGTCAATAGCTCAACTAGCACGACCCCAAAGCTGTAAACATCACTTTTTTCTGTTAATTGGCTTGTGTGCAAGTATTCAGGGTCCAAGTATCCCCATGTTCCCTGAACCATAGTGAACAATTGAGTTTGATCAAGTGGTATTAATCTTGAAGCTCCGAAGTCAGAAACTTTTGCAGTGTAATTAGCATCCAAAAGGATGTTTGCCGACTTGACATCTCGATGGATAATGGGAATGGAAGCTGCCGAGTGCAAGTAAGAGAGGACTTCAGCAGTTTCCGATGCAATTCTCAATCGGGTCTTCCAAGACAATTTTGATGATTTGTTTGGGTTGTGGATGTGATCAAAGAGAGTTCCATTGCTGACGAATTCGTACACTAATAAAGGTACCTTTGTCTCCAAACAACATCCCAAAAGTTTGACCACATTTCGATGATTAATTTGAGAAAGCACGATGAGTTCATTGATGAACTGTTCAATTTGGTTCCGGTCAACGAACTTGGACTTCTTAATCGCAACTACCATATCATTTGGTAACGATCCTTTATAAACAGTACCATATCCTCCTCGGCCGACTATTCTACTCTCATTATAATTGTTGGTGGCCTTCTCTAGCTCTTCAGCGCTAAAGATTTTTGCAGCTTTTGTGGTTTTGTCTGGTTCATTTAATTGTTGCTGCAAAAGCAAGCCCCCATTTTGCTTGAAGTATTGTTCTTTCAGCCTAATGAGCTTCATTTTCTTGTGTCCCAAATATAGAAAGCCTATACTGAATAGCAGCACTATTATGGCTCCAGTAACACCTGTATCCAACACCGGTTTCATTCATTGGCCATATTATTAATTGCACAGTAAATCATCCCACCATGTAAAAGCAGCCACACTTAGAAAATTTCTGCAGAATTATATCACGAGGTTCCTCGAAAACCTTAGTGGCTTTGGGACAATTTGAGTCTGAATTAGGACAACGGATTTGGTTAAGCTAATCTACCAAAACACGCACACACACACGGAGAGAACTTCCATGGCCTATAAAGAATGTCATCAATTTAACAGGTTTAAATCGATGTGAAAGAAATAATAAACTCAAACTAACCACAAGAATAGGTATTTTCTTTTCCCATGGCACTACAATATACTTGCTTATCGTTTTCTAGGTCTTACTCAACCAAATTCGCATCATTTAATGCATGCATATATAGAGATCTTTTTGTTGAACTAAGCATACGTCTAAATAACTCAATGCAAGTCCTGTCTCTATAATTTGCTGTATCCCTTGTGATGACAAAAAAATGGGAAGAACTAGTAGCTTAGAAGAAAATTTTGAAAATGGGTTAGTATAACTTCCTCTTTTACTCATGTCATCTCCTTGAATATATGTTGTCAAATCAATAGTAATTAACTCGCTATTTGAATAATATTGTGGTAAATATGGCTTGTGTAACAAATAGAAAAGTTGTATAGGTCGTGCATCACACATAAAAGAAAGACGAAATAACCCGTTGAACCATTTCTATCAGTTCTTAGATGCTAATCAAAACACGAGAGAGAAAGGAACAAGTTTGACTTTAAGGAGGAAAAGAGGGGGTAAAAAGCACATGCAGATCCACAATTGAGTCAATCACCTTCTTCGTTTTACCGCTCACTGCATTTAAGAAAAGAGAACTCCAGAAAAAGAAGCAATTGAGCATGTACTTGGGGAACGCAGTGAGTTGAGGCAGGACAAGGGCGGGGTTTATGTCCCCCGTCCTCCGTCCCCCGCCCCCAACTTAAAACTAGTACCATACCCATTTCATGCCTCATGTAGGACAAGTTTCTTTTATCTCATCATCATTCTCGCGATAATATCAAAGTTTAAAAGCCAAAAAAAGAAAAAAAAATGATAAGCACAATCAAGATTGTAAGAAGATATAAATGACGTAAAGAGGAAACGAATGAAAGAATGTGCCATAGGCAGGAAAAAGATAATAATGGCGTGCAAAAATGGTGTAAATATTTTGAGCCAACTGCACGCCAGGTTTGGGATTACTGTCAAAGTTAGTCCTTTATTTTGGCACGCTTGGAAGTTTTGGCCAGAATTGAGTAAAATCCCTACAGTTTGTGCAAAATTAAGCCGTGTTTATTATTTAAAGTTCTCAAGGTTAAATGAGGAGATAACATAGGAAATAACACTTCAAATAGAAAATCTCAGGAGGAGTAAAGAGAGTAAAAGGAAAAAGAAGGCTAGCCATATGCATTCCTCACATTGGCCTGGACGGGGAGCAAAAAAAAATTACCTGGCCCCGAAATCCATTCATCATGCATGGGTTTTCACTCATTATATGGGGCTAAGTAGTAAGGAAGGATATCCTCTTGGATTGATAAAATAGCCATCCCTAAGCTTGCTACCACACCACCCCCCCCACTCTTTCTTTCTGGAGGTCATGCTGTGAAATTGGAGGATGCTCACCTCTCACGTGACAACAAATCTCTGGTTGCCTGAGACAGGTGACCACCCTCTAATTGAATACCGAAGGTTGCACACACCATAAAATAGTGGGCTTTCAGACACAATACTGACACTAATATTCGCGACGTGATTTCAATTGTTGGAAAAAGTTTTTACCTTTACACAAAGCCCAATGTCGCCACATCAAAAGACACTCGAGGAGTACAGATATTGAAATGAGGAAACTTAATCTATTTTTAAATTTTAAGGAAGCTCAATTGTGATGCACTTAGTAACGTGTAATGTACTCAATATATCAGATAATATCATTTATCTTCTTAATAGAAACTTCAGTGAGAAAAATATATAAAGTTTCATTTTGAATTTTTCCAACCAAGGACCGTGGAATGGCGAAATTGTGAATAGTTAATTTTCTCCTACAACAAAAAGAAATCAAATTATATATTCTTGAAATAAGCTTAGAACTTACCAACCAAAATCTCCATCAAATATGATGAATTAGTAGTGCACCCTTGTCCATCTCCACTGCCCTTCGTGCCATTACCGTGATAACCCTTTGGGCATGAACACGTATAACTCCCGTCAACATTACGGCATTTTCCTTGACATGGGTAATTCTTTGGATCCGCACATTCATCTATATCTACGCAAATTAAACACACACATCAAATGTATCTAATATTCTAAGATCATTTAATAAAAATGATAAGTTTACATTATATTATCAACGTACCATGACAACCAGTCGGAAGATAAGGATTGCCTTGGTAACCTTTTAAACAATTACACTTGTACCCGGATCCATTTTCGGCGTCAGTGCAAGCGGTGTTGTTTTTGCACATGTAGCTCGTCCTATTCTTCTTGGCGTCCTCGCATGTTTGATTTCCTATTGCCCAATCGAGAATCAGAGTGGACTTATTAAATTTAAGCTGCTTAAGATCGCCAACCGAGAAGTTGTATGAGCCAATTTCTGCGACAAAGGCGTGGCTGCAAGGATTGAAATCAACGACATTGGAATGATTGAAAATGCTGCTGACACTGATAGCGTAGCCTAAGGAATTCTTAGGGATGCTTGTCTCACAGCAACCAATACCCAAACAAGACCCGTTACTGACATCCGAAACATTGCCGCACGAAGACATGCACCCGAAAGAGAACTTCCCATTAGGGTCTTGGAAGGAGGCCGACGTATCGCAACCGACGGCGGTGAACTTGTTCTTGGTGCTGGATATGGGGAAGATAGCTAGGAGTAGGGGCACATAAATGCCTGACACACCGTACCCGGAAGAGTCATAGCAGACTCGACTGATTGTAACATTTACTCGCATCTCATGCTTCTCAAGAGAAATGTCGAGTATTTCCAAGTCAAATAAGTCACCGGATCTTGTATTCATGTAAGGTACAGGAGGGTTGGTGGAGTTATCACAAACGACTCTAAACGAGTGAGGATTGATGCGGCAATGGGGATCACTGTCGTCTGATCCGAAGGGATATGGAATAGAGAGGTTTCCGCAAGTACTTCGACATTCAGGCTTCGTCATTGAATCAGCAGCTTCTGTTATGTGATTGTGGTATGGACCCAGAAAAGCCCCAAGCACCACAACTCTCAGGAGAAGCTTATGGAAGACCATGTTTCTTCCTTCAATCTCCTCAAATATTCTTTTGTTTTGATGAATTAATTTGATGGGTTCGGGGAATATAAGGAGAAGAAAGATGGCTTTCTTCATTTCTTTGTTTTGTTTTTTTTTTTTTTTTTTGGGGGGGGGGTGTGGTGTGGCGCGTGGGTGGGGGAAGGGGACGTCAGCTGGTCCTATCCACTTGCAAGAGACGATTCCATGATAATTGCCCAAGTAACTGTAGCATTGTGAGCCAAAGATTGGAGTACCATAGTCACAAAATGAGCTGCTCTATCATGTCATAACGACGAAAATAAACATATTCTCCGTTGAAATTTCCCCCAAAAAGTTTTAGCTAAGGCAGCATCTGTTTTGTACATCGTGTTATAGAGCTAAGGTAGGACACTTCATAAGAATTAATTTTTTGAATCTGTTTAGAAATTTCACAGACCACATGAGCCAAAACTTGAAAATAACATAAGTTTACGAGGAATCACATTAAACGAAATCTCGAAATTACAATTTAAGATCACAGAAAAATTATAAACAAAAAACAAAAGGTTCATCGTGCAAAATCATGTTTTTACCTCGGGCAACATTGTCCGGGAAATTCTCAGAAAAGTGTCTTTAGTAAAAAGACATGCTGTAGGTCCACCTCCGAAAGGCACACAAAAATTGACACTTCTTTTTATTGGATATAGAGATAGCTTTTATAAAGTCTCTTGTCCATACGTTCCTACTTTAATTCTCCAATAACAACCGTAGAGTAAAGTTATATGATGACAGTACCATTTTTACCTTATTATATTTGGCGAAAAAAACTTCTATCTATTTAGCTATATCTACCAAGGAAGTTGAGAAATTAATATTAAACAAACTATCTTATTTATCAAGAATCCTAGTTAGCGATGGGTTCTTTGCCCCCGCAAGGATGGAGTGATAGAAGTTCTTTTTCCTTTGTTTCGTTTCAAGTTTAGTTAGCTTCATTACACACGAGCAACCTAAATCCTTAGTACAAGTTTCTATTATTGTTTTAAATCAATTTGGAAATTCCTAGAACCAATTGTAATGTCACAACGTGAATCGCGTTCCTGATAAAAGAAAATCTCGGATTCAGGATCGGCCAAATCATTAAAGCTCACAGGCCTTGAAGTCGTGGAGACATCAATTGGCCATGCAAGTGGCTGCTTGGCTTTTCAGGTCAAGGTCAAGGTCCTATCGCATGGCATTTGGATCATGGAGAGACATGAGTGGGCTATGCAAGTCATTGCTTTGCTTTTTAGGTCAAGGTCGACGTCAATTGCACCTGATGCTTTGGACAAGGAAATGCCACTGAATATATATTTGTTTTAAGCTGAAGGAGCAAATAAAATAGATGCTTTTCTCTAGAGAGTTAAAATCAAGAGTGATAGTGATAGATTTTTCACTTGAACTTATCCTGATGTTATTTGGTTAAAATCAGGTATGGCTACATAACGAGAATTAAAAAAAAAAAACAAATAAACAAAAATCAGTGGATCTTTTGGTTTTATTGACTGCTACGGCAAATTATGTCTAGGTCAATAATTAATATACAATTAATATTTAAGTATTAACCTAATATATTAATGTTCCTATTAGTGGGATAAGTTTTTTTTTTTAAATTAAAGTACAGAATAATGAGAATAAAGCTATGTCACCATGTGGCTATAAAATTTCATTCTAGTCACTTTGCTACTTGTATGTTAAGTCCGATCATCCCAACGTAACATTGAAGCTGTAGAGTCCAATCCATTCAAGACTTTCTTTGGTCGCCAAAAAAAAAAAAAAAGGCCAACCTTTTTTCTGTCGTTGTGCTCTATTTATAATGGTTGATCAAAAGAAGTCCAACAGTAAGCTCAAGTCATGGAGTCAACGTCAGCTGGTCCCCGGCCGCTTGCGTGAGACGACTCCTCGATGATTCCTCGGGTGACGAATCCAGTGCAGTGCATTGCAAGTGACATCTTCCCAATGCACGATTCATTTGAGAGTCCATCACTAATATAGACAAATGCTCTAGAACCGTCTTTTTGCAATTCATCAGAAGAACACAAGCTACTCTAAGCCAGAGACTGGAGTACTCTTGTCACAAAATCATATGCTCCATCACGTCCTAAAAACCTTTTAAAGCAATTGTTTTCTTCAATTTGTACGTGTAAAGAAATCCGCAATAATATTTTTCCCCAAGAAGGCAAATTAAGAATTTCTTTTATAAATTTTCAGTATAAGAATATTCAAATATTCATCATAGTGAAAAATTTGTTTCTACACTTTGAAGTTTAATTTGGTCGCATCATTATTAGTGATTGATCTTTTTTCCTTACTTAATTTGCCATGTGTAATTTGTCATGTAGACATTCATGCCATAATAGTGGAATATCAACAGAGTCTATATTTATTGATAAAATATGGAAATTATGTAATGGACAGAAAATAATTTTTCCTCTATAAACTTTACGTAATTAGGGTTTTGCTAAAATTTTATTTTATTTCTTATATTCATCTATGTTTAAGAACATCATGTAATATGCCTAATGAACCTCCAATATTATTTATTCAACAAATCTGAGCCACAATGTTAAGTCACACTTTATATGTCAGTTAGACGCACGTATAATCATTGTGAACTACTATTTTAAAAATTTAAATTATTAGTAGAAGGCATGATTTTTAATATTTAAATAATTTAACACTCCCTTTACGATTAAGTTGGATTTTGTATAAGAGTAGAGCGTTGAATTATATGGTAGAGAAGACATATAGAGACCTCAAAGGACTAAACTCAACATGTCAAGTTCTAATATCATGGGGAATTTTGTAAAATTTGTGCCAACTATTCAAACAATTTAATTTATCTGATGAGAACATGATTATTAATATTAAGTACTTTAGTATATATTGCCGTATCCCTCATATAACAGGAGGCATAAGCACAATGGCAATTGGAGGGAAAAAACCGTCGTTACATGTCAAAGTCCCTTTTTTTTTTCTTTTTTTTTACCCAAAAAGGAGTTCTCAGGCAAGGGATTCCTTTGGCGGTTGAAATGATCATCAAAATAGACTAACGCATTTCAATTATTTTCCTCTCTATCTGTCCGATTTGTAGCAGAATTGTACCCAAAAGCGAAGGACTTTTCCATCAAATCTGATTTGATAGTGCCAATTTCACACAGTGACTCCATATCAATTCATATTTTTTCGTTGTTTTCTGTTTTTTTCAGCCAAACGATTTAGATCGTCACTCCTAATGGATGAAGAAGTCTTCCTTATCAAAGACAGTATGGGTGAAATGGATTGAAATTATCTTAACTTAGATGAGTCAAGGAGGGGTGAGTTATATAGCATGTCATAATGAGGAAATTATCCATATTCTACGTTAAAATTTCCAACAAAAAAAAAATTGCTAGAGGAAGCAACAGGTTTTGCAAATCATGTTATAGGCTATGTAGGACAATTCACATTAATCAAATTCTATTATCTATTTAGAATTTCACAGACCACATGAGCTAAAATTTGAAAATAACATAAGTTTTTGAGGGATTGCGTTGAATGAAGTTTGAAATTACAAATTAAGATCACAGAATAATTATAAAGAAGACATTGGTTCATGGTGCAAATTTATGTTTTAACCCAGTCAACATTGTTGGTGGAATTTTTGGAGAAGAATGTTTGGTAAAAAGACATGCTTTATGGTCCACCTTCGAGAGGCACACCTTTTTTCATGGAATTTTCATACGAAATTTTTTGAAATTTGACACACAATGGAGACAGCTTTAATAAAGTCCCTTTGTCAATATATTACTACTTTAATTCTATGATAGGAGTTGTAGGGTATAGTTCTGTGATGACAGTACCATTTTTCCCATATAATATTTGGCGAAAAAACTTTAATCATTGTGCTATATCTACCAAGGAAGTTGAGAAATCAACATTAATTAAACTATCTTCTTTATTGAGAATTGTAGTTTTACTTTTTTTTTTTTCTTCATTCCATTTCGAGTTAAGTTAGCTTTGTTACACACGAACAAATTGAATCCATAGTGCAAGTCTCTATTTAAGTTTCAAATCAGCTTGAACATTCTTACAATGGATTGTAATATGACAACGTGAATTGCAAGCGAACCTTGGATTCGGGATCGGCCAGATAATTAAAGGTTACAGGCCTTCGAATGGTAGAGACATCAGTTGGCCACGCAAGTAGCTGCTTGGCTTATCAGGTCAAGGTCAACTCCGTATCACAGGTGTGTTCGGGTCGTGGAGATATGAGTTGGCTATGCAAGTCGTTGCTTTGGTTTTCGGGTCAAGATCGACGTCAATTGCATCCGATGCTTCGGACAAGGAACAGCACTGGGTATATCTTTGTTTTAAGCTGAAGCAGCAAAGGAAGTTGCTTTTCTTTATAGAGTTTAAGTCTAGAGAAATGGTGATAGAGATTTTACTTTAATTCTTTAAAATGTTATTTAGTTAAAATCAGGTGTGGCTACTAAAGGGGAAAAGAAAAAAGGAGGAAAATCATAGGATCTTATTAGTTTTATTAACTGCTACAACAAAGTATGTATAGGTTAATAGACTAATACACAAATTGTTATTTAAGCATTAACCTAATCAATCAATGTTACTATTAGGGGCGTAAGTTTCTTCTTTCTAATTAATGTAAAAAGTAGCGAGAATAAAGATCATCGCTCTTAGCAGATGAAGAAGTCCTCTTCATCAAGGATAGTAAGGGTAAAATGGATTTGTATGAATCTTGGAGACTATCTTAACTATGGATGAAATAATGGGTGGTGACTTACATATTATGTCATAACCATGCAAATTAACATATTTTACATAAAAAATTTCATATCGAAAATTTTATCCAAAGACAACAAACGGGTTGGCCATGCAAATCATTGCTTTGCTTTTCAGGTCAAGGTCAATGTCAAGCGTGCACGGTCTTCTTTGAAGGGTAGCCAGCCAAGTAGAAGGCATTTTACCCTATCCACTCACCCAGAAGTGGGAGGCTATTATATCTACCTACATGGCAGTAATAGAACTGAAGTTTTGATGTGGTGGCTAATTTCACCACCATGGACTCCCTAATTCCCAGGCATGTCTTTTTCTTCCTAGTGCACAAATGATCTTGTCAAGGCTCCTTTTAGGGGGGGGGGGGGGGGGAGAGGGAATAGCACCGAATGTATCTTGGTTTCTGGCTGAAGAGCAACGAAAGTTGCCTTTCTTAAGAGAGTAAAAATGAAGAGCAATAGTGACGGGTATTTTACCTTAATTTTTCCTAATGTTATTTAGTTAAAATCAAGTATGGCTACTAGATGGAAAACAAAAAGATCAAAGGATTCTTTTAGTATTATTAATTGCTATAGAAAAATATGCATTCCTTAATAAACTAATCAATTAGCGTTACCGTTAGCTGGATAACAATGACTCCATATAAGTTCATATGCTTTTGTTGTTTTCTATTTTTGTTAGCCAAACGATTCAGATAATCACTCCCTATAAACTAAGAAGTCCCCTTTATCAAGGACAGTAAGGGTGAAATGGATTCGAATGAATCTTGGCGATTGTCTAACCGTGGATGAAATAAGGAGTGGTGAGTTATATATTTTGTCACATGGATCAATTTCTTGTATCTATTTAGAAGTTCACAATCCACATGAACCAAAATTTGTAAACAACATAATTTTGAGAGGGATCATGTTGAATAGAAGCTTGAAATTACAGATTAAGATCACATAATAATAATAATAATAATAATAATAATAATAATAATAATAATAATAATAATAATAATAATAATAATAATAATAATAATAATAATAATAATAATAATAATAATAATAATAATAATAATAATAATAATAATAATAATAACAACATAGGTTCATCATGCAAATTTATGTTTCCACCTCAGTCCACATCGTTGGTGGAATTTATAAAAAGTATCTTTAGTAAAAAGACATGCTATATGGCCCACCTTCGAGAGGCACACCAAAATTGACACATTTTTCATGAAAGTTCATGCGAAATTGGCTGATATACATAGAGACAGCTTTTATAGAGTCTCTTGTCGATATATTGCTACTTTATTTCTCTGATAACAGCTTCAACGATGATGACAGAACCATTAAGAAGAATTCCATTGCCTAATATTCTCTTTGGAGGGGAGGGAATGTCTCGTTAAAGAGATAGTCTTTGTCCACCCTTTACTTTAATAAATTCGGCAAAACAAATTTTAATTATTTTGCTATATCCACCAAGGAAGTTGAGAAATTAATATTAATCAAACTATATATATATGTATATATGTATATATATATATATGTATATATATATATATATATATGTATATATGTATATATGTATATATATATATATATTTATCAAGAATCCTACTTTTACTATTTTCTTCGTTTTATTTCGAATTAAGTTAGTTTCTTTACACATGAATATATTGGATCCTTAATACAAGCATCTATTCACATTTGAAATCAATTTGGAAATTTCTAGGAATGATTGTAACATTATAACGTGATTCGCGTTCCTGATAAAAGCAAACCTCGGATTCGGAATCGGCCAAATCATTAAAGCTTATAGGCCTTCAAATCATGGAGACATCAGCTGGCCACGCAAGTCGCTGCTCGGCTTTTCAGGTCAAGGTCAACGTCGTGTCACATGGCGTTCGGATTGTACAGATATGAGTTGGCTATGCAAGTCCTTGCTTTGCTTTTCAGGTCTAGGTTGTTTTCAATTGCATCTTGATGCTTTGGACCAGGAATAACACTGAATATATCCTCGTTTTAAGCAGAAAGGAACAAATAAAAAGTTGCTTTCCTTTAGAGAGTCAAAATCAAGAGCAATAGTGATCGATTTTTCACTTTTAACTTTTCCTGATGTTATCTTGTTAAAATCAGGTACGGCTACAAGACGGAAATTTTAGTTTTTTAAAAAATCAAAGGATCTTTTTGGTTTTATTAACTACTTCGGCAAAGTATCTCTAAGTCACAAAGCTATACACAAACAATATTTAAGTATTAACCTAATATATTAATGTTACTATTAGTAGGATAAGTTTCTTTTTCTAATCAAAGTACATAATAGTGAGAATAAAGCTCTCTTGCGATGGGGTTATACAATTTCATTCTAGTCATTTTGTTACTTATATATTAGATCTAATCATTCCAACATAACATTGAAGCTATAGAATCCAATGCATTCAAAATAGGGGTGAGCATCGGTCCAGGGTCAACCTTGGACCGACCTTGGACTAGCCCAACCCTGTTGGTCTTGATCCGATTCCTAGGAATACTTGGTCGATCTTTGGTCTTGAGATCCTTAGACTAACACTGTATGGATTTGTCCTTGATCTTGTAAGTTGAGAATTGGTCTAACTCGGACCAACTCTGACTATATATATTATATATTATATATAACATTTTTATATCTATTGTAAAGAGCAAACCCCAACTTAAACGGCATTAATAGCATTAAACGGCCTCCACCTCCAGTACTCTTGTTCTCCTTTCTTTTTTATCATCTTCTTTCTTCTTTATCCTCTTCAATTTTTACTTGAGAGTGTGTGTGTGTGTGTGTTGGCCGGGGGGGGGGGGGGGGGGGGAGATTTCCAGCTAAAGGAGCAACGAAAGTTGCTTTTCTTAAGAGAGTAAAAATCAAGAGCAATAGTGACGGGTATTTTACCTTAATTTTCCTAATGTTATTTAGTTAAAATCAGGTATGGCTACTAGATGGAAAATGAAAAGATCAAAGGATTCTTTTAGTATTATTAATTGCTACAGCAAAATATGCATTCCTTAATAAACTAATCAATTAGCGCTACCGTTAGCTGGATAACAATGACTCCATATAAGTTCATATGCTTTTGTTGTTTTCTATTTTTGTTAGCCAAATGATTCAGATAATCACTCCCTATAGACTAAGAAGTCCCCTTTATCAAGGACAGTAAGGGTGAAATGGATTTGAATGACTCTTGGCGATTGTCTAAATGTGGATGAAATAAGGAGTGGTGAGTTATATATCTTGTCACATGGATCAATTTCTTGTATCTGTTTAGAAGTTCGCAATCCACATGAACCAAAATTTGTAAACATAATTTTGAGAGGGATCATGTTGAATGGAAGCTTGAAATTACAGATTAAGATCACATAATTAATAATAACAATAACAACAACAACAACAACATCATTGGTTCATCATGCAAACTATGTTTCCACCTCAGTCCACATCGTTGGTGGAATTTATAAAAAGTATCTTTAGTAAAAAGACATGCTATATGGCCCACCTTCGAGAGGCACACCAAAATTGACACTTTTTTCATGAAAGTTCATGCGAAATTGGCTGATATTTAACATAGAGACAACTTTTTACAAAGTCTCTTGTCGATATATTGCTACTTTATTTCTCTGATAACAGCTTCAACGATGACAGAACCATTAAGAAGAATTTCATTAACTAATGTTCTCTTTGGAGGGGAGGGAATGTCTCGTTAAAGAGATAATCTTTGTCCACCCTTTACTTCAATAAATTCGGCAAAGCAAACTTTAATTATTTTGCTATATCCACCAAGGAAGTTGAGAAATTAATATTAATCAAACCATATTTTTTTTTATCAAGAATCCTACTTTTACTTTTTTCTTTGGTTCATTTCGAATTAAGTTAGTTTCGTTACGCACAATATATTGGATCCTTAGTACAAGCATCTATTCACATTTGAAATCAATTTGGAAATTTCTAGGACTGATCGTAACATCACAACGTGAATCGCGTTCCTGAAAAAAGCAAACCTCGGATTCGGAATCGGCCAAATCATTAAAGCTTATAGGCCTTCAGATCGTGGAGACATCAGCTGGCCACGCAAGTCGCTGCTCGGCTTTTCAGGTCAAGGTCAACGTCGTGTCACATGGCGTTCGGATTGTACAGATATGAGTTGGCTATGCAAGTCCTTGCTTTGCTTTTTAGGTCTAGGTCGTTTTCAATTGCATCTTGATGCTTTGGACAAGGAATAACACTGAATATATCCTCGTTTTAAGCTGAAGGAACAAATAAAAAGTTGCTTTCCTTTAGAGCGTCAAAATCAAGAGCAATAGTGATCGATTTTTCACTTCTAACTTTTCCTGATGTTATCTTGTTAAAATCAGGTATGGCTACAAAACGGAAATTTTATTTAAAAAAAAAATCAGTGGATCTTTTTGGTTTTATTAACTGCTACGGCAAAGTATCTCTAAGTCACAAAAATATACACGAGCAATATTTAAGTATTAACCTTATATATTAATGTTACTATTAGTAGGATAAGTTTCTTTTTCTAATCAAAGTACATAATAGTGAGAATAAAGCTCTGTTGTGATGGGTTTATACAATTTCATTCTAGTCATTTTGTTACTTATATATTAGATCTAATCATTCCAACATAACATTGAAGCTATAGAATCCGATGCATTCAAAATAGGGGTGAGCATCGGTTCAGGGTCAATCCTGGACCGACTTTGGACTAGCCCAGCCTTGTTGGTTTTGATCCGATTCCTAAGAAGACTAGGTCGGTCTTTGGTCTTGAGATCCTTAGACTAATACTATACGGATTGGTCCTTGATCTTGTAAGTTGAGAGTATGTCAAACTCGGACCAACCCAGACTATATATATTACATATTATATATAATATTTTTATATCTATTGTAAAGAGCAAACCCCAACTTAAACGGCATTAAATAGCATTAAATGGCCTCCACCTCCAGTACTCTTGTTCTCCTTTGTTTTTTTATCATCTTCTTTCTTCTTTATCCTCTTCAATTTTTACTTGAAAGAAATGACATTTCGCTTGTGAGTAACCTTGCCCCGCTTGTTGTGTGGTGCTCGCCCTCCTCAGCACTCGCCATTGGACACTCGCACCACTTGCTACTCAACGCCCTCACCACTTGCTACTTGATGCTCACGTCACTCGCCTCACGGCTTAACTTTGTTTGTTCGCCTCTTGGCTCGCCCTTGTCTCATGGCTTGTCCTTGTAGATTGATATGTAATTTAAAATAATAAGTTTGTCTTTTCAAGGAATACAAAAAATGAAACAAAAAAATTATCGGTTAGTCCATGGTCTAGAACCAGACCAAATTCATAGGTTCAATTTGGTCCTTGGTCCCAAGCTCAACCAGGTTGGTCCTCGGTCCAAAAAATTGAGGACCAACATTGTACAGGTTGATCCTTGGGTTAGGTACTGGACTAGCCCAATCCGGACCTTGATCACTCTTAATTCAAAATTTTCTTTCCTCACCCCGACAAAACAAACCAAACCATTTTTTTTCTGCCATTGTACTCTATTTATAAATTTTGTCTGGAGAAAATAACTGCCTATAGGAATCCAATATGGTAACATATATAATCCTACAATTGGATATGTGGCGTCTGTCTCATTTCTTGCACATTTTATAATAGCCACCGAGTAAAGTCAATTTAGTAAGTGACCATCAAGCTAATGATATCTTATGGGTCCTGACAACATCCGCTCTATTAAGTGGCCATCGAATTTCATCTAGATTGATTCTTCCTTTTTCACTTCAAATAAAATCACTCAACATTATAGTTAATGCCTCAATACTGTTATATATATATATATATATATATATAAACATGATTAAATTTGATTTGATGTATGACAAATTCATCTTTTGAAATACATCAAAGTTTTATACTATATGCTATGTTTGATTTCTCAAAATAATAGGTAACTTTAAATTCAAGAAAATGAAGAAATAATATGGATAATAACATGAGTTAATGGGGATAATTGGTTCTTGATCCGGTCCTACCCAAGAACCAAGAACCGGATCAAGAGGACCAAAATCGGGAAGTAGACCACCTAGTCCTAGAACCGATCCAGTCCAGATCCCAAGTGGTCCAATGGAATTGATGAAGAGAGAGGATTTTTTTTTTTTTCCCGCAAAGTGTATATGCTCTCCAAAATTTTTTGTCCAGCTAACAGACGCTTATATCTCCTAGAGAGAGAGTGGATTATGTTATGGCATTGTCTCCACATGTGTTTGATTCCCTCAATTTGCTTCGCTAATGCGCTTGTCTTTCCTTTACGTTTGCAGACGTGAGGGAAAGAGTCGAGGAGAGAGACAGAGAGAGCTAGCTTTCTTTTTTAGTGGCATGGGCTTTCCTTTTGTTGTGGGCTTTTACTCTCTCTAGGCACACCTTATTTCTCTACCAAGTGGGCTATTATTCTTGGTGGGCTCATTTGGGCTTTGAGCTAATTGAGGACTTTCAATATGGGACCAGTTTCCATCTTGAAATCGGGGATTGGATTGCTATTCACCAGTTCCATAAAAATGGAACTGGTAACTGAACTGACATTCCTGGAAATCACTTAAAACCGGTCAGTCCAATCCGGTTAAGGCGGTTCCCATTGCACATCCCTAGGGGATAAAGTACCAAGAAGAAGAAGATTTAAGATCAATTTGCCATTACACTACATAGGCTCTTCCTTCAGCCATCAAAATAGGACTGACTTTTAATCTACAAATTTCATTAAGATGGTCACCTTGAGACTCGAAAGGCTCAATATTAATTTGGCTTTTTGATCACTAGATCACCTTGACTTGTAAATGGAGAGATTACTTGCATCACCAAAAATTGGGGTATCACAATAGCAAAGACCTATTCCTTTCCTTCAAATGACAATATGCCTGAAGAATGACGAAGTTTGCAAGAACATGATAGAAGAAAATATGACAGCTTTCCGGAAGTTCACCACCATTTTATTAAAGTGACACTAGCACAATAAAGTAGGAAGATTTTTGCATATAATTTTAAAGCATAAAGCTCACCCATTGACAATCAGGAAAAATTCCTACACTCATGGTGCATAAAAAAATTAGGGTCCTCGAATGAGTCGCTGTATTAATGATACGTGTTATCTGGATAAAATATACGCCTATCCAAAGTCTCAAGGGTTTTGGGAAAAATAAATTGACGCTGCTTGATTATGCTCGTGTTCTTCTAAAGTCCATGGACAGAGACAGAGAAGCTGGGTTTTCCCGACTGCTTGTGCAGAAATGAGGCTTTGGCATGAGATATAGACCGTGGATAGATGTTCATAACATGAAGACAGCTTAAATCCTTGTAGTAAATCAAGAGTTTCATTCAATTATTGGCCGGATCTTTCTTGTAGTTATCAGGCCGAATATATCCTAACTGCAGGAGAGTCTTTGTAGATATATTCCCAAATCTGTGATTCTGGACACTGATTCTTCCTGTAATTTCTATGTAATTTCTAAGTATGTAGTTATGCTCAAAATTAACATTATGTAACTGGCATCCAAATCTGATGTTATCTCAAGTATCTTACCCTCCTTTGAGTTGCAAGAATATGTGGACATTGCATAAATTTACATAACAAGCTTGCCTGTTGCTACATAATTGATCAAATATGGTTGTGTAATGTATGGCAAGTTGCTAATTAAACCTCTATGCATCTTTCCGTGAACCATCTTTTCAGTAACATCCTTCCTCAGCTTTTCATTCAAAAGCAGAGGAAATGACGACTGATTTTCCTTGATCCATCTTGAGTATCCCTTCCCTGGCAGAAATTAACATAAATATATTTCTCGAGAACTAGATTCCTTCATCGGATTGAGAAATTTGATTGCCCAGAAAGTAACTTCTAAACCTGAGGGCGATCAATTTGAAGTTCATGGTTCTTACTGCATAATCATTGCTGAATCACTTCCAGCCACAACTAGCGAAGTACCACCATACAGACACACCGTCAAAACTCAAGTTGTGCTTTCAAATGAAGTTTGGCCTCACTTCTCTTGAATTCGCACTTGATAGAACTATGAACAATCCGGCTGAACCAGGTTCAAGGAACTTGTTTGCTTCCCTGCAATGTTTCACTCAGCTTGGGCACTATTTGCTCTTTGCATGTGACCGATCCCAGCTCCTAAATTGGATAAGTCACAGCTATTGAGTCAATCCATACAAAATCCTTTTAATGGAGGGGAATTCAGGCACAGACTTACAGCAGGGTGATATCATTCTGACAATGGATTAATTGATCACTAGCCTAATACGACAGTCACGCATGTACATTGTACGAAAAGTCATCGCTTAAGTATGCTGTCACATTAATGTCTGTCAGTATCTAAAACAATACCGAACTCCTGAATTAGCACATTAAACATGAGAGACACCCCCAACTAAAACCCGTGCATATTATTATCTCCCCATGTTCTGTTTATTCAGCAGAAAGGAAAAATAAAATAAAAATCCACGAAACACCAGAAAAAAAGTACCTTTTCCTATTGGCTTATGATGCTACTGACAAGTGAATAATGAATATTATCAATGTCAAAGGTATAATGTTGTACAATCTTCTCATCTGCCACTATTAACTGGTGGCATGACATGATTTTTCATGCTATCAGTATACTCGGTGTTCGTGGTGTTACTACTCTCTGCATAAACAATGGAGTCAGTCATCTCTCCGGGCAAATGAACCGTCTCTTCTGAATTCAAATCGATATTAACCCACGGATGGTTAGCCATTGCCCTTATTCCATCCAATTCACTTGCCACTTCCTTCATGGTTGGCCTCTCTTCGCCTTTTAATTTCAAGCACCTCTTTGCAAGATCGGCAACCCTCTTCACTTGCTCATTGTCTTCGTGTGCAATGAGTTCCTCAACAATCTGAAACAACCGATCTTCTTTCAACGCCGAAAGAAAGTACATGGCCAAGCTCCTCTCTTCTTCAGGTCGATCGAAAGAGAGCGCCTTCTTCCCTGTCAACAACTCGACTAGCACAACGCCAAAGCTATAAACATCGCTTTTTTCCGTCAATTGACTAGTGTGCAGGTATTCAGGATCTAAGTATCCCAATGTTCCTTGAACCATTGTAGACAATTCAGCTTGATCAAGCGGGACTAATCGTGAAGCTCCGAAGTCAGAGACTTTCGCAGTGTAATTAGCATCCAAGAGGATATTCGTCGACTTGACGTCTCGATGGATTATAGGAATGGAAGCTGCAGAGTGCAAATATGATAGGACTCCTGCAGTTTCCGAGGCAATTCTCAACCGGGTCTCCCAGGACATCTTGGAGGACTTGTTCGGGTTGTGGATATGTTCGAAGAGAGTCCCATTGTTCACGAACTCATACACTAACAGAGGCACTTCTGTTTCCAAACAACACCCCAATAGTTTGACCACATTTCGATGATTGATCTGGGAAAGCACTATGACCTCATTAATGAATTGCTCGATTTGGTTCTTGTCCACTAGCTTGGACTTCTTAATCGCAACTATAGTGCTATTAGGCAAGATCCCTTTGTAAACGGTGCCATATCCTCCTCGGCCGACTATTCTGCTGTCATCATAATGGTTGGTGGCCACCTCTAGCTCCTCAGCATTGAAGATTTTTGCAGCATTTGTGGTTCTATCGTGTTCTTGTAATTGTTGCTGCAAAAGCAAGCCACCATTTTGCTTGAAGTATTGTTCTTTAAGCCTAATGAGTTTCCTTTTCTTAAGTCCTAAATACAGAAAGCCTGTGCTGAATAACAACACTATTATGCCCACACCAAGACCTGCGTGAAACACAAATTTTGTTAGAATACTTGATATCAATGTACAAGGAAAGAACTCCTAAACATCAGCCACAAGATTCTGTAAAGTTTCTGCAGACACTTAACCATAACCTTCGTTGTCAAGAAACTAGGCAATTTAGGGACAACTTGACCCTATTTTAGCAAAATGAATATGGATAAAATTTTTTGAACGTATAGTTTAATTTAAATCATGAAGCCAATATGCTTAAAAAGGAGAACTCAATAAATTCCCGTCGAGCAAATTTGTATCAGAGTGACTACTTACAAGAATGGTCAGAATTTTAACCTTCTATTCCCTTCTCATTCTTAAAGAAAATCTATCCACTAATAGAAACCGCTTATCTTCACCACAAAAATTCAATAGAGTACCATTTGCGAAATCTTGAGTGATCTACACTAATGCCCAAAGCGAAAGCTGCAATGGTGATTATATTGAGTGTCGGTGCAGTTTTCCAGTCATCGACAGTCTTTTGCCTCAATAAAAGCTGTTTGAAGGGTCTCGTTCTGAACAAATGGATGTTGCTGATTGAGTCGAAACAATTCAATTAGAGGTGCTAGTTTCACCAAGTCCAGCTATAGATATCGCTTTCAATGACATGGAAAATGGCAAGAAATAGCATCTTTGAATAACATTTTGCAACTACTTCTATTTTAAAAGACAAAACAGCAAGCTTGACTTTAGGACTCAGAAAACAAATATTCCTAGAATGGGCTCAATGATAACGAATAGCGCAACATTTTTCCTTTTTTTTTTTTTTAATTCAAGTTATAAGTGAAAGAGACTGACCAAAGCATTGACACGTTCCAAGCCGTCCATGGTTCTAGATTTCAATGATATAGAAACACCAATTTTGCTACATATGTACTGTTTATAGTCATCTTGACAAATTCAATGATGCCTACTGGCGGGTCCACGCGAGAATAGTTTTTAATAACAAGTATGGAACATCACGTAATTATGGCAAAGTCATAGGATAGCAATCACAATGTGAATACAATTCATCGAAAATGTTTTCACATTGACCCAATATCATCGAGTCTTCCATGGCCAAAGATGCTCTAAACATTGTCAAGAGTGAATGTAGCCTTTAAATTTTAAGATAGCTACTTGGAATTAGTAATCCAATTTGATGCTTAATCTCTTCGCATAGAAATTTCAGTCAAAAGGATAGAGATAGTTTTGTTGTAAACTTACTCCAAGAAAGCAAAATACACAGGAAAATCAGGCTAAATATATGAATAGTATTTTCTCGTAAAACGCATCAAATTGAAATCATCACCCAAAAAAGCTAAATAGTCAGAATGAGCTTACCAACCAAAATGATCACCAAATGTGAAGATTTAGGATTAGCAATGCATCCTGATCCATCTCCACCCTTCTTGCCATCACCATGGTAACCCTTTGGGCATGAGCATGTATAACTTCCCTCGGTGTTATGGCAAATTCCGTCGCATGGGTTCTTCTCTGGATTAGCACATTCATTAATATCTGCAAAAATTAAAGGCACATTAAATGAAAACTCCAAGAGAAAAAGAAAGAACAATAGCATCAAAATATCATCATCAATGACTCAGAATATATACCAACCTTCACAACCAAGGTATGGATTCCCCTCATACCCAGAAGAGCAATTACATCGGTAACCGGGCACATCGGGAAAATCGAAGCACTCGCTGTGCGCCTTACAAGCAAAGCTCGCCGGGTCCTTCGCTGCTTCGTCACAAGTCTCCTTCCAAACGGCCCAGTCGAGCACCGAGGGGACCACCGTGTTCTTCATGCCACTAAGATCCTCCCTACTGAAATTGAAGGACTTGTCTTCGACTAAGAATGCATAACTGCAAGGATTGAAGCTCCACACGTCGGTGTGGTTCTTCAGGCTGACCACACTGGCATTATAATTAAGGAGCATCTCCGGTATAGTGGTCTGGCAACACCCGATGCCATCGCATGCCCCATCGGTCACGTCGTCAATCCCGGTGCACACCGAGAGGCAGCCGCTCGAGAATCCGTTCCCATTGGATCCCGCGATCATGGCAACTGTGTCGCATCCGATGGCCGTGAACTTGTTCTTGGTGTTAGAAAAAGGGAACGCGGAGAGGATGGTGTAGGCGAAAGTGCGCAGCGGTTGCTGTACGCCGGACTCAGTGTAGCAGTCCATGCCGATGTTGGTGTGGATGCGGAGCTCGCCGTCGAGTGATATGTTGAGGACTTCGATGTTGGTATCCCACAAGTAGGGCTTGGGGGTGGAGGCGGCGGTGACGTTGCAGTGGATGGGGAAGTAGTCGTTCAAGTAGCAACCGTCTCCGACGCCGAAGGGGTAAGGCACTGCGACGTCTCCGCAAGTTTCTTGGCAGTTGGGAGATACAGTTTGAGAAGATGATAATGACGATGATATCAGTAATAACTGTCCGACCACTAACAACATCCTCATTATTTCCAAAGGATTCCACTCTGAACCCATGGCTCGCTCGCTCGCTCGCTCTCTCTCTCTCTCTCTCTCTCTCTCTCTCTCTCTCTCTCTCTCTCTCTCTCTCTCTCTGTGTGTAAATTTTGGTGTATCGTGGAAATGGATCGCGTCTTCTTTTTATAGCAAAGGAAAGCACGCAGCCTTGAAGTTTCTCACATTCTCTTTCGCAGTGTAATAGCTAGCGTACCATATAACATCCAATGATATTCTAACATCCACGTGCGTCATCACTATGATAAATAAATTTCGAGAAATGGCACTTTGCATTGAAGATGTGAGAGGGCAAACTAAGGAAAAGATAAGAGACTAAAAGAAAACTATGACAAGATAGAAGATGTTGCACAAAATGAGGATATACCTAATTTCTCCAAACTGTATTGGTCCAAAATCTATTGCAATTATGTTAATTCTGTCTTAGACCTTTTCTTTCTGTTAATTGAGGCTTCGTTCGTTTCGCGGAAAATAATTTCCGGGAAAATATTTTCTGGATTTTCTGACGTCCGTTTCCTGGAAATGAATTCCTTGGGGAAAATGTTTTTCATGAAAGGAAAAAAGTCTTTTAAATTAAGGAAAAATGTTTATACTTTTGAAAAGTGAAAAATATTTTCCTTACTTGTTCTCTTTTATCTCACACCTCTACAAATCACCACTTTCTCCTCCCATTTCTTTCTCTTCTTTTCTTTTTTTGTTCGAATTATTTTTAATTTCCTTTTTCTTTCTATTTCTATTTCTTTTCTTTCTTTTTTTCCTTTTCTTTTCTTTGTTTCCCATCTTCTTTCTTTCTTGGCTAGTCATCAGCTGTTGCCAGGCGAACCTCGAAATCGCTAATTTCAAGCTCGCACTCTACACTCGTGCTTATCCTTTTCTTTATTTATTTTACCATACAGTTGTACATTACTCAAGCAAAGGGCTCTACATGCTTTGCTTCTTTTTTCTTTTATTTATTAGAACATAAAACACGCAGGGAGAGAACAGGCCACTCAACTGGAAGATTCTCATGAGGGCTGTACATGCTTTGCTTCTTTTCTCTTTTGCTTCTTTTTAAAATCCATACAAACATTTTTTAGAGTAGATGAACGTTTGGCGACAATGAGGGAACAATGATGTGAAGTAAGTTTGCTGAATTTAAAGGCAAGTTCATATTTAATAGATTTATAGGTTGGTAAGTGATGCATGCCTAAGTGGTGAAGTCTTAGAAAATAATTTCCTTACCGAGCACTGGAAAATATTTTCCAAAACATTTTCAGGTTTTAACCAAACACCAGAAAATATTGTCATTTTCAAGTAGCGAAGTGACTAGAATAAAATTTTATACCCATATCACGACATAGCTTTATATTCTCACTATTGTTTACATTGATCAGAAAAAAGGAACTTGTCCTGCTAATAGTAACACTAATTTATTAGGTGAATACTTAAATATTAATTTGTATTGTTTACTAACCTAGACATACTTTGCTGTAGCAGTTAATAAAACTAAATAGATCCTTTGATTTTTTTTTCCTCACTGAGTAGCCATACCTGATTTTGACCAAGTAAACCTAGGAAAAATTAAAGTAGAAATTTCCATCACTATTGCTCTCGATTAAGACTCTCCAAAGAAAAGCAACTTTCTTCGCTCTCTTAGCTAAACGAAGGATGCATTCAGTCCCATTCCTTGTCCAAAGCATCAGATGCAATTGACCACCACTCTCTCTCGCTCTCTAAAGAAGTCTTGACAAGACCGTCGCGATTCACATTGTGATATCGCAATCGATCGTAGGAATTTCCGAACTGACTTGCAGATAATAAAAATCGTGTATAGATAGATATTTTTTCTTTTCAATCTCATGCCCATGAGATGAATCAGTTTCGATGGGTGGTGCTCATAAACTATTGCGTGCACATCTCTTAAGGGTGATCGGTTCTCAGTCCAGTCCGATTCCATGAAACAGATCACTTAGCAAAAAAAAGTTTTAAAAATTTTTAAAAAAATAAAAGAATTATTATTATTTTTAGGATTTATTGGTATTTTTAAGAAATTAAAAAATATATATATTTCTTGAAAAAAAGTGTCAATCCGGTCTGGTCCGGTTTGATTCCCCCCGAAATTGGGAACCGGACAGACAATCACCAATGGAACCGAGAACCTGACCAATTCATTTGAGAACCGGACCAAACTAGCCGGTTCGATCCAGTCCGACGGTTCCCGGTTCGGGCAGTCTAACATGCTCACCCCTAACATCTCTAATGTATGAACACCTCAAATATTTGTACAACTATTGATATCATATTTAGATCTTTATGTGCAAACTGATTTTTCGATATTATTTGGAGTGTTTCCTTTGGCAATAGTAAAATTGTATCAGTTGCTAGTTGCTAATAGAGACTAAATCTAGCTCGTCGTTATTGTCTTGTGCTGAATGTCAATGTGCCCGTCGTAGCCCGTGTACATGACCACCGTAATGTCAAAACAGCCGATTTGAGAAGGCAAGTGCAACATCTCTAACAAGAATTGGAGCAATCTCGATTGTTAAGGCCTGGCGATCCCCACCGTGACCAAGAAGAGGAGATTAACACCTTCCATGATCATTTTTGACGCAGCTCGTGAAGTGGCTCCTTTGCATAACTGGTATTGGAATCGTAATTCTAATGATTTCGATGTTAAAGTAGACATTTCAAACTTCCGAGGCACTATGCATCGGAAGACTTCGTTAATTGGCTCGACACGACCGAGCAAGTTTTTGATTACGAGAATATGGTGGAGAATCGAAAGCTGAAGCTTATGGCCATCAAGCTCAGAAAAGCATGCTTTGATTTGGTGAGAAAATCTGAAGTGTCAAAGAACTCGTGAAGGAAAGCTGTGCATCGAAACATTAGATAAAATGGAGGAGCTCAAGAGGAAGCATATCTAAAAAACGGAAGATATTGAGATCATTTTCCAAATAAGATCCAAAAACTAGAAAACTTTTTCAATCATATATTACAAAACAAAGAAAAACTAATCATTTTCTAGAAAAATGATATTCCAGAAAATATTTTTTAGAAACAATACGTTTTCCGTGAAATAAGCACACCCTAAATATACATGCAAATCCACATTTCAATCGGTCACCTCATGCCTCATGCGGAGCAAGTTTTTTATCCCATCACCGTCCCTTGCAATTGCAAGTATGCGATTTTAACTATTATTTTATCCCACCGCATAATTATATCAAGTCTTAAAATTAAATAAGCCTAATTAATGATTGTAAGAAGATAGAAATAACGTAAAGAGGAAAGGAGTAAAAGAATTGTCATAGGTAATAAAGAGATTATTGACATCTAAATTTGGATTACACGTTTAGTCATTTATTGCATAAAATATTTTATGGATCAAAATCGACCCTAAACAAGAAATTTTAATTTTTTGCATTGCATTTTAGGCATTTAGACATTATAGGGCATGTCCGCATCCAATAAATTTCATCTAATCTAGCTTCAATTTGAGAAGCCAGGGAAATACTTTCAGTCGGCACCCGAATTAGCAAATATCTTTAAAATATGCTCGACTATGAAAGAGGCAAGTAGATTGTGCGCATGGCATCGGTGACAAGGAAGCAAAATTAAGAAGACCAATCAATCCAGCAAATTCTCGGCCAGCCAAGAGGAGAGACTTGTGGAATGTTTTCAAAGTGCAGCAAGTGAGAGAAATTAAGATATAAAAATAAGAGGAGCAAGCCGGATGAATGATCGCGGTAATGGGAAAGGAAATGGAGATTTCCTCCATCAGCCTTACCGTCGAATCTCCATCAAGCCGAGCGTCCTGCATCACCTTCCACGGTTGATTCCAGCAACATCAGTCTTTCCCCCATCGTGCTTCAGATTGACGCCTAGGGAGCAACCTGCCGCTGTCTGAGATCTCCACTGTCCAGGCGTCCACTGCTTGAAGTCATCGTCCATAGCAACGCCTACGAGCTCCTGGCGACAATCTACATCCGGGCCTGTAAATCAGCCTTCGTTGAGCCGAATCTCAGCCGCCACCGTGAGCCACACCGGCATTGCCCATGCTCGGGTCTTGCATAGCCCTTGAAATGAACACGCCAGGCCTTGATCTTTCCGTGCAGGTTTTTTCGGCGCTCCAATTCAGTCCATCCGCGAAGCCTCGCTTGTTCTTGCCGTCATTGCAACTCAAGCCCACTGTTGCTGCTGCCATCTGTGACTCATCAAGCCCACCTTGGGGATAAGATAGTCAAGGTTTGACTCATTTCATGCAATAGTTTTATTATATAATATAATTTTAAATGCATCATAAAAGTCGCCTATTATGATAATTTTAATATACTAACATGATAGTATTTAGAACTAATTCCATAATATGTCATTAAGAACTCATCATGCATATCATATAGCTGTATCATTCTTGCAGGCCATTTAGCTATTTAATTAGTGCATGTAAAATCAATCTCTATCATACAAAATGTTAGGGTTTGTTTCTTAAGACTTGCATGTTAATTAAATTAAAAATTAAAAATTTGTTAGTACATATGGCATGTTAGTTAGTCCTAGTCCATCTATAACCATGCATTTTGCTTGCATATTTTCTCTATCATAGTTTACGGAAAATTTGTGATGATGGATAGCAAATTGCTTTGCTTGCTTAGCATATCCAAATTCTTTAAAAATTATCTTTAATCCAGTTACTGATTATTGGGCATTACATTTCCTATTTGTGCACTCGTATAATCAATCCTCGCATTTCAGTGGCATAGGGTAACAAATAGATGATAACTGCATGCAAAACATTTTCAGAATAATGAATAAAGGTACCAAAAGAGCGTTAAATTAATCTAGTAAAATCAAGTCTCCGAATATGTTTACATCTCTTGTTCGCAAAAGTAAAATGAAATCCTACATTTTACTTTTGTCTAATTAACACATAATTGATCAATGGCAACTCCAAAAGGTAAGATTAATTATATGTCGAATTGAGTGCTAAGTTGCGATTAATAGATTTTAAAGTCTATGTTAGTGCCTTACCCTTGTGGTCTAGCTGTGGGAAGGTCACGGCACAATAATATTTTGAGCTAATAGCTTGCCAAATTTGAGATGACTATAAAAGTTTAGTGCTTTATATTGGGCAAGTTTGAAAATTCAAGTTAGAATTTGAGCCATCCTTACGGTTTGTGCGGAATTAAGCTATGTTTATTATATAAAGTTTTCAAGGTTAAATGAGGAAAGAATATTGGTAAAAACACTAAAGGTAGAAAATCTTTAGGAGGAATAAAGAAAGAACAAGAGGAAAAGAAGGCTAGCCATATCTATTGCTCCCCCGACCGGAATGTGCGGCAAAAGAATTTTACCATGTCTCACCCGAAAATCCATTGTTCACGGGCTTTCACTCATTTTATTTAGGACTAGAAAGTACTTGGATTGGTAAAATAGCCATCCCTATGTGTGCGTCTTGTCTCCCAAACGAGTGTTGAGGAATAAGGGGTTTAGAGGTGACATTGAGTTGGGCCAATGGTCCTCAATCATCATGAGTCCTCTCAAATTCTTCCATTTCCCGAATTTTTTTATTATTTTCCGGAAATAAAGACTCACGCTAGGTCCTTGGGCTTAGTCCGAATTTGGACCCAGCTTGGACCTCGCAGGTCCAGGTCACAGAAAACATGAAAGGCCTTAAAACGAAATGCGCGTATTTGCTCAAGTCCAATTCAAATTCATCAAACCTATTCAAGCCCAAGCTCATTAAGCCTATTCAAGCCCAAAGCTTATTAAGCCTAATTAAATCCAAAACTTACTAATCCGACTATGAACTAAACAAGCCCAACTTAAACCCATTTGTCATTCTCTGTTATACCCCTTTAATTCTCCTTTATCATCAACGATGTTCTTCCTATCGGCTGAGTTAATTACACCTATTTTCTTTTATTGCATATACACAATTCTACTCCTCCTTGATTTAAAAAGTAGTAGCAGGCTAGCAGTGGCCCAGGGGTTGATGACGACGAGAGGTAGTGGAAACCAACTTAAGCATTTCAGAGATTGGAACCTTGTAACACCCTTTCTCTACTCCTCTGTCAACCAAATAAATCACACATTCCACGAAACGAACTTCATTAAATGTTTGAACAAAAAAAGAAAAAGTTGTTCATTTACATAAACCCCGAATGCAATTCTCTGCAAACAATCCGAAATTCATTTCCTCTGATCACCAGACCGAAGCAAGCTCTGATCGTCAGCCAGCTTTTTTGTTGTTACTCCTGCTGATCTTCTCGTACCGTTTCAGCGAGGTGCTATTGTCTCCCGATTTCCATCCCCAAACAGAGGTCCTGCGAATCCACTGCGGATTTCAAATGGGCCCGATCTGAAGAAATCGTCGGGCAAGAACTCGAAGAGGCAGGCCAAACCGGAAGCCGTCGGTGATGATCTCGAGGTTGATTTCCGGGATTTCAAGGACGAGTCTGAGTTAGAGACTCAAGAGTTGAGGACGGTGGCGAGTCGGCGTCGAAGAACTTGTGGAAAGATGGAGATTTGGTCTGGACCGGTGAAATTTAAGGCGGAGACGATGAGAGAGTGAGAGAGACAATGATGGATTAGCCGATTGTGATAACATCGAGATGCTTGACATTTCTGTCAAGGATAGCGACGTGGGCGTTATCGTTTCAGTCGGTCGAGACTACTATAACTCTTCCGGGTGCGATGAGTCTTCAAGCGACTATCCGTAGCTCAGATTAGCTGAATTCCCCGTATTTAGCACGAAGAACAAGTTCGCTGCAGCCGGTTGTGATTGCCGTGACCAACCATCGTCTATTTGCCAGGAACAAGTTCACCGGCAGTCTCGGCAAATAGCCGACGTGGCGACGTTTTGCAATTGACTGCGGTGAACACGTTCTTGGTGCCGGCCATGGGGAATTCAGCTAGTGCCGCGGACAATCGCTTGAAGATTGATCGTACCTAGAAGAGTTCTCGACCAATCGAAATCGATAATGTGGTGCAGAGTACAGCTCTTTACGAAAGTTCGTAACGATTGCACAAACAGCTAAAATGGAGCACCTATAAATTTATAGCACTTTGGTGGGTTGAGATTTTTTGCTTTTCATTGTCCATATTAATACATATCTGGTTGTGGAAATTCGATTGAATTTGCTTACCGCTTATGATATTATGAAACTTTGATGGATGCCAGCCACAATTGTCTATATCTAGATATTCATTGATTCTATGCATTGTCCTTCTGAAGTGGTAATTGATAGTCTGACGCGATGAGTAGTATTTATGTTCAATTAAGTTTTGAATTGAGTTCTAAGTAGTTTACCCCAGAAGAAGTAAATACAGTTCAATGCTTACTATATAAAATATATCCAACAAAAAATCCCTCGTGCCATCTTTAGCTCCTCAGTCTTCCAATCGCAAAGCATTTATATGGAACACCGAGTCAAAGACGCGCGTATCGACCACCAGTAAAGGAATCTTTGATAAATTCTTAGTACTTGATAACTCTCTCCGATGGAAACAATTCTATATCTTGCCATGTTTATGCTCTGCTATTTAAGGTGTGTGCTTTGGCCTGCGTTCATGAACGGTGCAGAGACGAAAGTTCGTAGCAATTGCAAAGAGGCTGTGCTTTCCAAATCCCATTCTGGCTTTTCATTATTCCTTTTGAAATGCCAAGTAAGCGTGTTTATCTCGGGCGGTGCAAGAGACGAAAGTTCAGATAAGCGCGTTCATGCTATTCTTCTTAACGTCTTTGCTGGGGCCTGTGGTCAGGCATGGTACTTTCTTGAATTGCCAAGTTTTTTTTACTGAAGAATTGCCAAGTTAAGATAATTTTTAGGGCAGCATAATAATCTTCTGTTGCTAGAAACTTCGGCCATTAGAGAGACAGACTTACAAAAAGAACTGATATGTAATTAGCAATAGCATTCATATTGAAGAGTTTTAACACACTCTATAAGAAGCAATAGATCTATCATGCAAATCTGTGGGTTAGAAGCCTAGATATTGGCTACTGCTCCAGTAATTAGTAGAATCACTGTGTCCATCTGACCAAGGGAAACTGGAAATTGGAGTTCAAATGTTGCCGCACATTTTTGATTACTTTCGGCTTTCATAATTGTCGCGACCTCCCCGAAGCGGGTGGGACCACCTAAGGTTTAGGTTAATGGATTGCTAAGCCTAAACTTAGCTCGAGCTCTCCCAAGCCCATACCAATTCGCAACTTAGGGTTTAAGTTCTTAATATGCAAATGATTTTTATCATGGAGTCGCCACTAATCTATTCTTGGTGGGTCGATTAGAAACCCAAGTAAAGCGGTGGGAGAATTACTTCACTCCTACGAACCAGGAGGTTAAATGAGTTCGGGGACTTGGTTACGCTAGATTTCTCTAACGCCCTTTCGGTACCTTTTCTCTTTTATTTCAAAAAAAATGTTTTTGCAGGCAGCTTGAATTGATTTTAGTCAAGAAAAAAAACATTGCGGAATTAAACACAATAAGGCAAGCAATTTATTTTTTTTGGGGTTTTCTTTTGTTTTAAAATGAAAACTTACCTAGATAACATGCATATGATCTTTTTTTTTTTTTTTCTTTTGGTATTTTTTTTATTGAAATTTGAAATAATTACTGAAAATTGACTACGAAACCCGACAAGTTATCCTACTCAAGCTAGGAAATAATTTAGATTAAATCCCATTTTATTTGGAAACTCATCTTAATTAGGTAGCCGTAACATGCAATCTAATATAAAAAAATCTAACTAGATGAATTATGAACATGTGACCTTATCCTATTTAAGAAAATTATTATTATTATTATTTTTAAATGAGATTATTAAAATAGGCAAACATTGTCTAAAACCCTATTTATAAAAAAAGTTATTTAGATCCTATCCTAATATATTCCAAAATTATCTAAACATGCAATCCTAATTTATAAAACCATTACACAACCATTCTTTTTTAGTATTTTCCAAAACAAACAATTACCATATAAGCATTGTACCCAGCTCACTCGGGATATTTATCAAATGAAGGATTAAAATAATCGAAAAAATAATCCGTCGTCTCACGGATTAAATTAGTGATTATTTTAACCCTAAACATCATAACAATCAAGAAAAATCAAAATAATTAGAAAATTGATCGGAAATCTTTCGGATCAACTTAATAATTATAATGATTTCAAAGCCAAAATACTATCAAAATCAACATAATTAAAAAAATGGTCCGAAATCTTACGGACCAAATTAGTAATTATGGTGATTTTTACCAATAATATCCTATTAGGTAATGCCTAAAGCCTCGATTAACATCAAACATTCCAATTTATGCAATAATATCAAAAAGAAATTTGGTTAAAGAAAACTACCTTATTTGGATCGGCGCCAAAGATTCACGAACGGCGGTTCGCGTCGGGGTCGGGCTGTGGCGGTTGGAACACAACAGCAGCGTCTGGCCAAGCTCGTCGCGGGCTTTGTGGGGTGATGCTTCGCACGGCTCGTCGTCACTGGGGCACCTGCAGGGAAGAAGCAGCAGGACACGGACAGAAGCGGGATGGCAGCAGCTTTGGGTTGCTCAATCACGGTGGTACAGCAAGCAACGGAGACTGGTTCGGACTCTTTGTCAGTGATGGTGTAAAAAGACCAGGAAGCAGCGACACGCTCGATGAGGCAAAGAACTCAGCAACGTTCTCAAGCTTCGGAGGTTGAAGCGACGGAGTAGCAGCGGCGCGAGCGGCAGCAGCGACGGCGCTCAGGCGGGCTGCTGCGGCGGTTGCTGCAGTGGTGGCGACGAGCAGAGGTGGCTGCTGGTTGCAGGTGAGGTGCAGGCGTCGGGCGACCCAAAGGCGCGGGCGTCGGGCGGAGTTGCAGGTCGATGCTGGTGCGGGTTGCAGGTGTCGACGGGCGGAGATGCGCTGTGGCCAGCGAGCTAAGGTGGTGCAGGTTACCGGCGTCGGGCGCGGATTGCTGGGCGTCGGGTTGTCGAGGGTCGGCGCGAATTGCAGGCGGAAGCTGGCGGGCGCGATGGAGGCGAGCGACAGCAGCAGCGGAGGCAGAGGGGGCGTCGGGCGCTGCGGGTGGAGGCGAGCAGGTCGTAGGTCGTCGGGTTGAGGCCGGCGACGGGTGAGTGGGGCTCCGGCGCGGTGACGAGCTGCAGAGGAATGGAGGATGCTGAAGCGGATCGGAAGCTGCTGGTCGTCACGGCCACAGCAGGGGCGACGAACGGCGGTGCGAGCACGTGGGTGGTGCGAGCACAGGGGATGGCCGGCAGAGTGGCGGTGACTCGGCTGTTGGTGCACCGGTGAGCGCAGCGGCGCGGACGCGGGCGAAGTAACAGAAACCGGTGGAAATCCAGCAGAGAAGAACTCCTGGAGAAGATGAACAGTAGGGGTCTTGTCTTTGCTTTTTTTATTTATTTTTCTCTCCCTCTCTCTCTCTCCTCACGTCTTCTTTTCGGTTTTTTCTCTGACAGACTCTCTATTCATCTCTTTTTTTAATATCCTCCCCTGGCTTCATTTTTTCTTGTCCGAAAGAGGAGCCCCTTTCACAATGAATATTTTTTTAGCTCTCTCAGACACTCTTCTTTTTTTAATCTCCTCCTTTCTCTCCACTCGTGTGTCTCTCTACGGGCTCTCTTTTTAATAGCTCTCACAAACCTCTCCAGGGACTTTTTTCATTTCTCCCTCTCGAATGAATTTTTTTTCGTTTTCTGCTCCTTCCCCCTCTTGTGGCCTCCCCTTGCGTATTTATAAGGCTCTTGAAGTCCAACCGACTTTAGTGTGAATAGGAGGCGGCCGTAATTTTTCCTTGCTGTTCACGTCCGGTTCTTTTTCAAATAAGGAGGCCACCGCCTGACACTCATTAATTTAGCCACAACTGTTGACTTTTCTTTGCTTGTTACTTGCTTCTTTCTTGAACACACTTCTCCTTGCTTCACCAAAATTAACGACCCACACTTGAGAGAGTATATTATAATATATCATGGGCTTCCCTTTGCTTCTTCGAGGCTCTTCACGTCCGTCGAATTCTTGTGCATGCATGTGCATGCATTAATGAGGGAGAGATAATGGACGTGCAGGAACTTCTTTCTTCTTTCTTCTTCGTGCTTGAAGCTTCTTATACGACTACTTGTCCCTCTCTTCTATAGGATTGCCGTAACTTTTGACTTTTCTTGTTTATTATTTGCTTCCTCCTTCAGCAAATTTCTCGTTGCTTCTCATGACAATCCACACTTTGAGAGAGAGCATATTATATAATATATCATGGGCTCATTTTGCTTCTATGAGGATTCCTTTAGAATCCGCACGTCCGCCGAATTCTTGTGCATGCATGTGCATGCATTAATGAGCGAGAGACAATGGACGTGCAAGAATTTCTTTCTTCCCTCTTTGACTTTCCTTGTGTGTTTTTAGACCAGCAGGAGAGAGACCGTCCTTTTGTGAGTATTATCGACCACGAGCCGCTGCGTCTTGTTGCCTTTTAGTACTGATGCAAATGCAACTACATGAAATGCAATTTTACTATATATATTATGCACCTAATTAACTAAATGTTTAGGCAAAAATTTAGGTGTCAACAATAATTATCGTGAATTTACTCCAACAGCGCTCCTTGAATTCTAGTACCATGCTTCGATCTTGAACCAGGACTCCAGGCTCCTTGTAGTTCCCTTATCTTTCGAGGACTCGAGGACATTGATAATGGCGCACGCTCAAGCATAGTGCGCCGTTCACAGGGCGCATGATCAAATGAAAGCCCATCTCTTCAGCTTCTCAGCGGCGTGCAATGGTTTGACTCCACCTTCAATCATATTGCATACTCTGTAGCCTTTCGTACACCGTCCTATCTCCTTGAGCTCGTCGTCATCCCTTGGTGCCTCCACAAAGCATGCATCAGCTCCTGCCTGCAAGTTTTATTACAATAATTAACGCGAGTTATGAAACCAAAAAATCGTTTTCACTTATTCGTTTCAAACGAAATTCTATCAATGCTCTAGGAGGAAACACTATGCTCCATCTTGAAGAGTCTTGAAAGAACCAATAAACATTGTCCGAACAACTCGACCATCCAGCAAATGCTAAGAAACTACGAGCGGATTCACATAGTAAAATGAAAAATTGACAGAAATCATCATGCAAATATTTGAACGGTTAGGATATGTTGCTGATATTTACTTTCCTTTTCCTTCCTCAGACAGAGCATTAGACAGCAAATGTCTTCACGATTCTAGCCATCGGGTAAAACGACTAAAAGATCTTTGGCATATGATTTTCGTGAAGAGCAATTGTATCCCTGCCTGTAGTAAACGACTGAGCTCAATCACCTCAGTTCCAACTGAAAAAGCTCTAATTTTGACTTCACAAGCCACATTTACGACCAGTCTAAAAATGTATGACTTCCCCAGGATGGTTTCATCAATAAGCTTAATCGCTGATTTCCTTATGTTGCGAAGAGCAGTACTGGACATAATGGTCATAATGGGAGGGGTGATAATGGGTGTCAAGAGCGCAAGGGTTAAAGGAGAGGCAAATGGAGCACAAACTAAGAAGTCATGTGATATAATCTACGCTTGAGTTATGGCAGAAGCTGCGTGAGTTTCTGGATAAATGTAGTTATAAAATGAAAAAGTGGAGATCTCCCAATACGTAAGATGCCAAACTTTCTATTTCTCGTAATTAGCTTTGGGTTGAACAGCTAGTCATCACTTGAATACTGTAATAATTTCAAGAAAGAGGTCGCATATGCACTGTAAACCGGTGTCTCAGCACAGGATGACCCTGTGACTCCTTAGATTGGTATTTCTGCTTCACAACAAATAGCAGTCACTTCACGGTAGACCATGACAAGAAGCAGAGGATCAGTCAACTAGTACCTCCATGTAAAGATTAACCCTTACAATGGCATCAGACGGCAGTTTTTGGCTGATGTTGCATGTGCATCAGTCCTAGCCATGAGGAAGAAGTCAGAATTCCCAATAGCATCCCTCGCAGATGCTATTTTATCAGCATGCTTCTCAGCTGTTATGACTTATAAATGAGGCAGTCTCAGAGAAATCGCATTTTTATGTGTTCCTATGTTCCTGAGTTTTGAAAGAGAAAATTGCAGCTCAAATTCATCAAGGGAAGACTTTTGTACCTGCTTTCTGCGCATATGCCCTGAAATGACAATGATAAGGATACTTATCAGCATGCTAAACATAAAGAAGGAAGGAAGGGCATGTGCCTGAGCTCCACGAGAAAGATATAATCTTACCACACTTCTTTGGCCATGCTTAATCCTGAAGAGTAAGTAATTTGAAATCAGTAGATGCAAAGTTGTCAGACAGAATTCAGGAACAACTAACTCAAAAAATGACAATTGACCCACATTTTGCTAAAAAGGTATACGTGTAATAACTTCTTGCACAGACTGTTTGATTGAATAAAATTCAACATATCTGAAACTGAAAGATAGGTTCAAACTTGGCTAATTTACAATTTGGGACTTGATAGTTCATACTAGAACTTTAGCACTCATGTAGTGAGTAATTAAAAGGTAAGGCTGAGAGCTTTGTAGAAGGAGCACCATTATATCTCTCTCAGCTGATACCAGTACCTGTAGAAAACACCAGCAGCTCCTGCTGCTATTAAGTCTTAGAGAGTCCTCTGAACAATCAGAGCATTTCCACCTCCTGTATCTACAACAACGATAATCTTCTTTTATGGGTAAAACATTCAATAAAGAACAGCCAAATACCAACAACATCTCTCATTCCCAAAGTATGAACACAAAACGGAACTCGTAGCTTTCCCCTCACCTGCAACAGCACAGCAGTACTCACCAGATCTTGATCTCTTTCTTCTCATTCACCACTTCATGCATTTGCAACTTAGAAATGAATGTGGGGTCTACACTTTCCAAAGTTCCAAGCTAATGATCAAACCCAGATATGACAATGAGCATAGTGTCATGCAAAATTGCAAATTGGGGCCAAATGGTGGTTCGTATAAATGTTCCCGTGTTTTTAGAGGATTCAGGAGTCGATTTCCTGCTGAAATCAACCACAGAACTATGTCCGGTGATCCTGCTATATTTCTTGAACATGGAAAAGATGCCAAACCATAGGAAATGTCATTACACAGGTCGAGAGGTGTCACTGCAAATTATTTCCTTTTTCTTGCCGACATCTACTTCCCTCTCATTCACAGCTGGACTCATCATCCGCTGGCCAGCAGACAGACATCAAGTAAAGCACTTTGGCAGTTATTTGTCTTATGTTATTTCTTGAGATGTCCATGCTTCTTTAATGCTCAAGAACCATCTGGTCAAATACTGAATTGAAATTTTATTGTGAAAGTATTCTACTTCGCAGGTCAATTATCCGATTCCTCTTCGCTCCTGGTTCATTTTTTTCGACCATCCTTTCACTCAGGCAGATTGCTTGGTTAGCGTGTGCTTAGGCTTTCTCACTGCATCGGCTTGCTCGAGAAGGAAAATGTCTGGAGAGAAAATGCAAATCATGCTCTTGAGCTGTCTCTCTTCTTTTATGTTTTTACTGCATTTGTCTTGGTAGTTTGTCCTCTTCAACAGGTTCTTAACATCCACATCTACATAAACAAAGTATCCTGGAAACATGCATTTCGCGATCAGCATTCCATGCTAAATGCAAATCAAGTGGCGCGGATCTCATTAACCCAACATCTGGGGAACCAACAAATTCTCTGAGTTATGCCACAAATGAGCGTACAATTTCACCAGTGTCCGCAATTATGACAAGTGTAACCAAACCAAATCCAAAAGGCACGTCTGGGGAACCAACAAATTCTCTGAGTTCTGCCACAAATGAGCGTACAATTTCACCTGTGTCCGCAATTATGACAAGAGCTTCTTGGCGCACCATTGCCACCCAGATCCCGGCACATCTTTGGCAACCACCCGAGCCAGGTACCTTAAAATGTAATATAGATGCAGCCTATCAACCGGGGAGTACAGAAGGAGCAATGGCTGCAATATTCAGAGATTATCAAGGTAGGCTTACCGAAATCTACACCAGCAAATTTCCGGCCGCCTCAGCTCTGGTTGCGGAGTTCCAAGCTTTCTCTCTAACGATCAAGCATCTACTGCGGCAAGGGCTAAATCAGGCGCGTCTCGTGATTGAATCTGACTGCAGTACCGTCGTCGACGCCGTCACAGATGGTAGATCGCCGCCATGGGAGATCCGCTCCTTGCTCGCGGAAACTGACGCTTCATTGCCGCTTTTCCCTAACTTGATGGTACAGCTGTGTCGAAGAGAAGCGAATGCCGTCGCTGACTGGGCCGCTAAGGCCCAGCGTGTACAGCCTTTGGCCCAAAACTGGAATGTCTTCCCTCTCTATCTTTTGATAGATTTAGTGTATGCTGATGCCCTTGTGGCTGGCTGTAAAACTACGCTTATATGAATATAACGTTTCTTCTCGTCAAAAAAAAAAAAACTCATCTTCGTAGCTTCGCCAACAGAGTTCCACTTCCTTCTTCTGTCAAGATTCTGTAATCTAGTATGTCAATATGGCATATGTTGGTATGTCAATCAAAATTAGTTGGTAATTTCAAATGAAAGTTAGTGAATTCAAAAGTCTTTCTAAGCACAGGTATCAAGAGAAAATTGTTTAAAAAGTCTTAAACATGTTATACATTTTCCAATTCAATCCTAAGATTTTCAATTTTGCTAATTGAATCCATCTAACCAATTTTGACTGAAAATTGCTAATGTAGACATGGACCGTCTTACGTAGCATGATCGAGGCTAAAAATTAATAATAATAATTTAATATTTTTTTCAATTTTATTAATTTTTTTTTATTATTTTTCCTCTTTTTCTTTTTCTTTTTCCTTTCTTTCTTTTTCCTTTCTTTCTCTTTTTTCCCTCCACCGGCCACCCCTTGCCATGGCCAGCAGAGGTGGACGGCCTCAGGCGAGGGATGGCTGGCCAGGCCAAGTGAGTAGAGTAGCCAATTCAAGATGACCAGCCAGTTGATACCCAATCAGTTGCATTTGTTCTAATGTGATGATAACTATTATATCCACATATATGCTACACCATCTTAATTACAAATAATTAGGAGGATCTCAGCACTAATTCTCGGTTTCCTTTTTCTGGTGAAAAGATCCGCCTTAGGTAATTGAGTCCTACACCGGTCAAATACGAACTTCTATTGGACTTTATTTTTCTTCCTCACTAATCGGAAGGAAATGTGTTTGATTGGTTGATTATTAATATGGACATTAACTACGTACAATTTGACAACAAATGGACATGAATGATGTTCATAATTGTAATTCAATAAGTTAAATATGACCGTACCCCATTGAATGTATGGACGAGTGACACATGAGCAAAAGTCAAACGTGAAATTATTCAGTTGATGGTGTAAGGAATTGAACATATCTCATACGTATAATCGATACACGAAAGTTTCATTGTATTAAGGTAAGGGAAGACAATGGAATTGCCCGGGAAAAACCGATTCATCCTAGGTGGACATACTACATCGACAAGCAAACAGAAATCTGCACTTCCATATCATTTTGGTACATTCAAAGACAATAATAGAGCTCCCAAATCTCAAGAGCACCGCCGAGAAACGGGGAAACTATATTTAGATCCCGTCACCGAGTTGCATCCAAAGCTTTCTTACGCCAAATTATCCTGCATTGACGGAAACACTTATTGAATCACTACACTGACTTTATTGTAAGGCTAGACTTTTTAAGAGTTCTCTTCCACGCATGGAAATCGTTTGATGAACTAGTTTCAACATGAAAGAACCGAATGACTAGTGCAGTCAATGGAGACCTATTGCAACCATAACATCCGTCACAACATACTTAAACTTATATAGATAACCTTATTATTGTCATCTCCCACTACTAACTAGTGGCATGACATGGTTTTTCATGCTATCCGTGCACCCAGTGCTTGTGCTCGCAACACTATCCATGTACACATCAGTCTTCTCTCCCAATAAATGAATCGTCTCTTCTGGGTTCACATCGATACCATTGACCCATGGATGGTTGGCCATTGCTCTAAGTCCCTCTAGTTCCATTGCTACTTCCTTCATGGTCGGCCTCTCCTCGCCTTTTATTTCCAAGCATCTCTTGGCAAGATTGGCAACTTCCCTCACCTGTTCATTGTTTCCTTCATATGCAATAACTTCCTCAACAATTTGAAGCAATATGTCATTTTTCAATGATGAAAGAAAATATGTTGCCAAGCTCCACTCTTCTTCTGGTCGGTCAAAAGAAAGTGCCTTCTTCCCTGTCAATAACTCAGCTAGCACAACCCCGAAACTATAAACATCACTCTTTTTTGTCAATTGGCTGGTGTGAAAGTATTCGGGGTCTAAGTATCCCAATGTCCCCTGAACCATAGTCGATAATTGTGTTTGATCAAGGGGGACTAATCTTGAAGCTCCAAAGTCAGAGACTTTCGTGGTGTAACTAGCATCCAAAAGGATGTTTGCCAACTTGACATCTCGATGAATAATAGGAGTGGAAGCTGCGGAGTGCAAGTACGAGAGGACTCCAGCGGTTCCGAAGCAATTCTCAACCGAATCTCCCAAGACAGCTTTGATGATTTGTTTGGATTGTGGATGTGGTCGAAGAGGGTTCCATTGTTGATGAACTCATACACCAATAAAGGCACCTCTGTTTCCAAACAACATCCCAAAAGCTTGACCACATTACGGTGATTAATTTGAGAAAGCACAATGACTTCATTGATGAACTGTTCGATTTGGTCTTGATCCAAAACTTTGGACTTCTTAATCGCAACTACCATGTTATTTGGCAACAACCCTTTGTAAACGGTACCGTATCCTCCTTGGCCAACTATTTTGCTCTCATCATAATTGTCGGTAGCCTTTTCTAGCTGTTCAGCGCCGAAGATTTTTGCATCTTTTGTGGTTCTGTCATGTTCATGTAATTGTTGCTGTAAAAGCAAGCCACCATTTTGCTTGAAATATTGTTCTTTGAGCCTAATGAGCTCCCTTTTCTTGTATCCGAAATATAGAAGGCCTATACTTAGTAGCAGCACTATTATGCCCACAGCAACACCTGTACATAACACCGATTTTTTTAGGCTGATTAATCACATAATTTACAGCACAGCGAGTCATTGTACTTTGTAAAAGCAGCCACGCTTTGAAACTTTCTCTAGAATTATACCACGAAGTTTCCTTAAACACTTAGTAGTTTTGGGACAGTTTGAGTCTGAATTAGAACAATGAATTTGATTAAGCTAATCTACGGAAAAAAGAATAGCACAAGGACCAATGCATACTAAAATTGTCATTATTAACAGGTTTAATTCGACAAGGAAGAAGATATAAAGTATAAACTCGAACTAACCACAAAAATGCTTATTTTCTTTTCCCAGGGTACTACAGTATACCTGCTTAAAATTTTCTAGGTCATATGCAACCAAATCCATGTCTTAAAGCATGCATATGTAGATACTCTTGGGTCGAAATATGCATCAGTTTAAATTACTCAATACAAGTCCTACCTCTATATCTAGCTATATCCCTTTTGATGACAAGAAAATGGCAAGGACTAGTAACTTTGAAGAAATCTTCTCAAATGGATTAGTATATGGTACAGAGGCTGTGTATAACTTCCTTTTTGACTCGTGTCATCACCTCGGATAAATTGTTATATTGCTGGTAATTGACTTTCTATCTAAATTATATCACGATAAATATGGCTTGTGCCAAAATGAAAAAGTTAAGTGGGTTGTGTACCACGCATATGAGAAAGACGAAACATCATTCAATCATTACTATCAGTCCTTAGATGCTAATCAAAACATTAGAGAGAAAGGAACAAGTTTGACTTTTAGGAATTAAGACAAGGATTAGGATTCTTTAATTTTGTGGGTATGTTTACACTTATTTTACCTCTTAAAATGAGAATACAGTCCACCCTGATTGGTTAAAAGAGCATGTAAGTTCACAATCTAATCAATCATCTTCTTCATTTTGCCACTTACTGCATATGGGAGGAAGACTCGGGAAAGAATGCAGTTTAAGCAAATACTTGGGGATGGGAAAGAGGTAGGGCGAGGTGAGGGTGAGATGTACATCCCCCACCCCCACCTCAAAATTTAGTAAAGATGTTGCTTACCCACCGCATGCCTCAAGTGGAGCAATGTTATTTTTTTTTTTCTTTCAAGATTTCCTCACCATTGTATCCAGCCCCACAATAATAGCAAGTTCAATTAACTCAATGAGCACAATTCATGGTTGTAAGAAGATAGAAACGGCATAAAGAGGAAAGGAATAAAAGAATGTGCCGCAGGTAGTAATAAGCTAATAACTGTGTGCGAGAATTGTGTAAATATTTAAAGCTTACGGCATGCTAGATTTGGAGATAACTGTCAAAGTTAGTGCTTTATTTTGGCACGTTTGAGAATTTGGCTAAGAATTTGGTCAATCCCTACAGTTTGTTGGGAGTTAAGCTGTGTTTTCTATGTAAAGTTTTGACTGTTAAATGAGGAAAGTATATCGTAAATAACACTTAGGATTTATGATTTAGGATTTAGGGTTTAGGATTTAAACTATAAAATCTTTAGGAGGAAAGGAAGGCTAGTCATATCCATTTCTACTGGGCTGGATGGGGAGCAGGAACACTTCAACACTATCACCGAAATCCATTGATCCAATTTCATAAAATGGCTAACCTTAGTTTTCTCTAAGTGTACATCTTCACCAGTTTTCGCCGACACAAGTCCTTACCAATGTACCATCAACTGCTGCAGCTATCACCACCTTGGCCCCTTCACTTTCTAAAGGTCACAATGTCAAATCGGAGGATGCTCACCCCTAGCGCGATAACAAATCTGTGGTTGCCTGAGACAGGTGACAATCTCCTTGCGATTGAATACCGAAGATCGCACACATCGTAAACCGTGTATTTTTGACACAAATGCCCCCCACATGGGCGCGCCCTTACGCACACAGAGGGGGACTTGAGGTGGTAGTGCTGGTTATCTCGGCCGCGCCCAGTTATGACTTCGCCAGAGGTGATGGCTACGAGCGACAGAGGTGGTAATTGATGGAGCTTGTGGGCAGAGAGGGAGAGATAAGAGAGAATTTGAGATTATGATTTAGTGTGTGATTTATTCCTCAAAGGTGAGTGCATTATTTTAAGATCATGTTTTGGTGATCAATGATGACACATAGTTCTCTATCTAGTTCGAGCTTTGTTTTACCATTCTCAACAATATAATTAACATTTATGATGCAGGAAGGCCGCTGACCAAATCATTGACACATTCCAAGTCTTCTATACTTATGTATAGAAATGGCGATTTTGTGACTTGTGAGATTAACCTAGTCATCATTTCGACAGATCCAATCCCCCGACCTTGCGTGTCCACGCTATAATTACACAATTAATAGCACAGAAGATGACGCGTTTCCAAGTCGTGCAGCAGAGATGTTAATATTCGCAAGGTGATCTCAATCGATGGAAGATGTACTCACATATAGCCAAAACCCAAGGTCCCCAAGTCAAAAAATGAAAATAAAAAAAAAATGCTAGAGTACAGACATTGACATGAGTGAAATTAATATACTTCTGAATTTTAAGAAAGCTCAGTTGTGATGTAATTAGTAACGCGTGATGTAGGTAATGCATTAGATAATCTCATTTGTCTTCCACATAAAAACTTCAGTGAAATTGATATTGAAAAGTTTCATTTTGAATTTTTCCAAGTGAGGGATATAGTGAAAGAAAAATCGAGTGAAGATGTCAGTAGTTAATTTTTCTCATAAATCACAAAGAAATTTAGTTATTTATTCTCGAAATCAGCTAGGATAGTATGTTTCAAGCAGGAGGCACTCCAAGTAAGATCAAAGAACTTACCAACCGAAATCTTCATCAAGTATGATGGATTAGCAATGCATCCTTGTCCATCTTCACTGCCTTTCTTGCCATAACCATGATAACCCTTTGGGCATAAACATGTATAATTCCCCTCAATATTATTGCACTTTCCCTCACATGGGGACTTCTCTGGATCCGCACATTCATCAATATCTACATAAGTAACACTCGCACACATCAAATGTATCTAATCTCATTGGATCATAATACTATGGAGGACAAGTTAAATAATGTTGATGTTATCAATGTACCATGACAACCATTCGCTAGGTAAGGATTGCCTCGGTAACCTTCTAAACAGGTGCACTTGTACCCGGAGCCGTCTTTGGCATCGGTGCATTTGGTGTTGTCGGTGCACATGTAGCTTGCGGGGTTCTTCCTGGCGTCTTCGCAAGTTTGATCCCCTATTGCCCACTCGAGAAGTAGAGTGGACCTGTCAGATTTAATCTGCTTAAGGTCGCCAACTGAGAAGTTGTAGGATCCAATTTCGGCGACGAAGGCATAGCTACAAGGATTGAAATCCAGGACGTAGGTATGATTGTAAAAGCTCTGAAAGGAGATTTGGTAGTTTAAGGAGTCTGTAGGGATGCTCGTCTCGCAACATCCAATACCGGAACATGACCCGTTACTCACGTTCGTAATGTTGCTGCACAAAGAGACACACCCAAAAGTGAATTTCTCACCGCCATCTTGGAAGTAGGCCAACGTGTCGCAACCGACCACGGTGAACTTGTTCTTGGTGCTGGATATGGGGAATTTAGCTAGGTGAGCCATGGATAAAAGCTCAAAGACCCATCGCGTCCGGAAGAGTTAAAACAGTCTTGACCGACCCAATGTGATATTCGCATCTCATGATCCTCAACGGAAATCCCGCTTATTTGCAAGTTAGAACTTTTGTTCTCCATGTAAGGTGTAGGAGGGTCAGTGGAGTAGTCACAATCGACAATAAAGGATGGGAGATTGAAGTGGCAGTCAGAGCTGCTGTCGCTCAATCCAAAGGGGTATGTAATCAAGAGGTTTCCGCAGGAACGTTGGCATCCAGGCTTCGTGATTGGATAATCAGTTTCTGCTGCGTGACTGTGGTATGGACCCAATATGATGATCCCAAGCACCAAAACTTTTAAGAGAAACTCATGGATGACCATGGTTCTTCCTTCGACTCTCTCCATATTTTTTTTTCTCGATGAATTAATCCGATGGGTCCATGGGTATATAAGGAGAAGTAAGATGGATATTTTCTCTTTCGTTTTTTTTTTTTTTTGGGTCAAGTTAACCGTAATTATCGGCTTAGTTCAAGCTGCGGAGTTAACATCAGCTGGTCCTAGACACTTGGATGAGACATTTCAACGATAATCCCGCGTGTGACGAAGTCTTGTGCAGTGCGGTGCACGGTTACATTTTCCAAATGCATGATTCATTCGACATATTTTTCTTGAATCTTTTGTCGCTACTCATCAAGAAGAACAAGCCATTGGGAGCCAGAGACTGGAATATTCTTGTCCAAAAAGAGCTGCTCTGACTTTTCAAATATTCTCTGAAAGGATTCTTTGGATTCTGGAGTTTAAGGCAGTGCCTCTCCCTCCGTGGGAAAACGAAAGTCCGGTCTTTTCCTTTTCGAATCGATTTTTGATGGTTGGAATACTGGGGCAAAACTTAAAAGTCTTTTTTTTTTGTTTTACAAAGAAAGAGACTCCTTGGTAAACTTTACAATACAACAATTCCAACTCATAATATTACACCGTAACTCTCGATCATTAAATGATAGTCTCTTCATTTTTTAATGAATATCATTTGTTGAATGACAATAACTAATGATAACCTTAGAAATTTTTCTTCACAATATTCGTAAATTTCTGTATAGACCTTTCGGAAATTTCTAAATGCCTTTGTTGTGGGATGAGGCATTGGTAATTGTTGTGTCTTTAACTCATTGACTTATTAACTGGGCCTCCCACTCTCCCCACCACAAGCATCTGCAAGCTTTTTATTTAATACACGTGGGTTTTGATTTCTTAAAATAGAACAAAACTTCACTTATTATCTTTTCTAATAAACTTAAAGTAATTGTCAAATTTTGAGAATATTATGAAAAAATACATACCTTCCTGTATTAAATTGATATATATTGAATTTTCTAAGAATTTCGCGTCTAATAAAAATTGACAAAACTTTAAAAAAAATCAGAAAGAAAATATTTAAAATTATGGACGAAAGCCATAAAAAAAAAACTCAAATTATGTATATTGTGACACATTCACCATAATTTTTTTTTTTTTACATCAAAAACCCAAATTTGTTCCAATATAAGACATTTACCCTCCATCTAGGTTTTGTCAATAAGCACCATAAAAAATCTGCCTACATGAACGACAAAAGGCAAACGGTGTTGATATGACGCCCACGAGACTTAGGTAAAATAAAAACGACATTATTTTAGTTGGAAAATTATCTAACGAAACCTTGATAGAGAGTAAATATCTCATGCAGGTACAAGTTTGAAGTTTGTTTATGTTACAAGAAAAGTTTAAGGTAAATATGTCATAGTAAACATAGTTTGGGTTTTTTTTTAATATCACAAATAAAATTAAAGTAAATGTGCTACATGGGACATAAATTAGGGTTTTTGGAGCTTTGTTGCTGAAATCATTCAAAACATTGCGCAGAATTTTACTTACATCTCCCAAGAGACTTTGATTTACATGTGTCATTTTCTACTAGAGTTAAAGGCGCCAAATCCCTTAAAATGGCTTACTTTGCTTGCTGGAAGTAGCTTCATACTCAATGAATATGCCAGCTCTCAACTGTTGGCTGAACTAGTACGATGTTGGTGCGCATGGGTCTAAGACCATAATTCTATTATATAATTCTAAATATTGATGTTGACTTGAATTTTCAAAAAATATTTTAACATAATATCATAATCAAGTTCTCCTTAATAAATGCGGACTATGTCAAAGCCTCTCCTTTAGTGGAAAGAAAAGGTCTGCTCTTCTCGTTAATTTCCCTGTCAACGCTTCTTCGTAGATTTTAGCAATTTTACTAATTGGCACGGGTAATCAGGCGCGATGCGTGGCTTTCAAAGTTTGTTGATTTAGAACCTTGTTTAGTTGCATATATGTTGCATTGCTATGAACACAGAGAAATTACCAATATGCAAGACATCTATTTAAGCTATAACGTACGCTCTTCATTCAAATTATCCGATGGGAAATTGAATGGCGGTGTTGTGTTGCCGATTGGAGAGCTTACCTTGTACTCAAACAATTATACCACACATAAATAGATAATGTTTCCTTTCGATAGATTAGTTCTAGAATATATAGAATTAATGAGTGTAATATCTTTTAACACATTGTCCTAAGGGTTTTCTGGCATAACGTCAATTAGACATAACAAACGCGACTGTCCATCGACCGATTAACTTGGCCCAAACCGATTGACATACCCTGGCAAGAAACTATTGATTCAAGTTGGTTCGGGTTTCAATTTGAAATCTCAAAAGAAGAAAAACTAACCAACATATATATAGAAGAAGAAAGAAATCTGCAGTGTCCAAATCTGCATAATAGAAAACATAATCCTCAAACCAAATTACATTTTCTAGTTCAGAGTAAAACCACAGATATGGTCGAGATCTGATCATTGCTAAGTACAACGACTTTGGGAGTCTGAAATTGATTTTTAGAAATTTCTGAGGGTCGACCGAAAGTTTCAGGGAAATGCCAAGTCAATGGGGTTGGTTTCCTCGGCAATTTCTTATGTAAGACAATAGGTCGCATCAGAATTTGTCATTGCCCGCCAACGCTGACTGTGTCATAGATAGATGCAGGGTACTTTCATTACATTGCCAAGACTTAAGAAGTCAAGCAAATCAGCGGTAAGCGTATGCAGTGGAGGAGAGATCACAACCTCAAAACAGGAGAAAGAGAAAGAAGAAAAATCAACAAGAGAAGAGTGGTTTGAGCTGGGGATTATATGCATGAAATGTGTTTCAAGGTGAATGGATTTTATACTCTGACAATTTGAATTTTCCTGTTTCTAGACTGTATTTATGCATTCTAAAAAGGAATAACGGGTAGCTTCAAAATAATTAATCAACTAGCTCCAAAGAGGTAAAATATTAAATTTTTTAATTTTTGTGTTACAAAATTAAGATTTCGAAATGAGATTCCATTATAGACTTTCAAATTAAGTAAAGATACGTCACATGCAGATATTTTTTTTCCCTTTTTCTGGGCTAGAATTTTCAACTAATATGGATTGTGGAGGGAAAATTGTCCAAATAGTCCTAACCCTTTGCATTTTTTGTCAATTTAGTCCTAAACTTTTCAATTTTGTCAATTTAGTCCTAAACATTTTTACTTTTTGCCAATTTAGTCCTAAGCCTATTCACTTCTTGCCAATTGAGTCCATCTGGCCAATTTTGGCCGGAAATTACTAATGTGGATGGCTGGCGCTAACGTGGCACTTTTTAAATAATATTTTAATAATATTTTCTTTTATGGTTTTTTCTTTCTTATTATTATTATCATCATCATCATCATCATCATCATCATCATCATCATCATCATCATCATCATCATTATTATTTGGTTTCGGATCTAGATAGCAAGGGTTGCCAGCCAACCCTCATTGGCCACAAGTGAGGACTGGCCGACCCTCGTTGGCTCTAGGCAGGGGCGTCGCACCCCTCGCCAGCTCTAGGTGAGGCTTGCGATACCCTCGCCGGCGAAGGCTAGGGCACACAAGCCCTCAGCCAGAAACAGTGAGGGGGCGTGATGCCCTCGCTAGATTTGGCCTGGCGAGGGCTTGGCAACCCTTGCTGGCCCTAGGCAAGGGCGGCAACCTCACCTGGGGCCTTCACTTGGCTAGATCTACCGAGGGCTTACATGCCCTCACCTTTGCCAGCAAGGGCATCGCAACCATTGCCCAAAGCTCGCAAGGGGCACAATGCCCTCACTCAAAGCTTGTCTCGCTTGTGGTTGGTGAGGGTGGTTGCCCTCGCCTGTGAACCCTTAAAAGAAAAAAAAAAGAGAGTATAAATATGAAAAATTCATAAAAAAATTCAAAAAAATTAGTAAAATATTATTTAAAAAATGACATGTCAGCGCTGGCCGTCCACGTTAGCAATTTCTAATCAAAATTGGCTGGATAAATTGAATTGACTAGAAGTGAAAATGTTTAGGACTGAATTGGTAAAATTAAAAGGTTAAGACTGAATTGGCAAAAGTGCAACATGTTTAGGATTTTTTGGATAATTTTACTAATTGTACTTGATAATTATCATCGTCGAGAGTTTTATTTTTCCCTTTCCTTTTTCTGGTCAAGTGACTGTAGTTATTAGTTCATTTTAAGTTATGGAGTTAACATCAGCAGGTCCTGGAGACTTGCATGAGACGATTCCACTACAAATCCTCATGTGACGAAGTCTTTGTGTTGTGCGGTGCGGTGCGCGTTTAAATTTTCCAAATGTACGATTTACTTGACATATATTTCTTCAATCTTCCGTCGCTGCTCATCCAGAAAAACAGGTCATTGTGGGCCAAAGACTGGTGCACAATAGTCACAGAAGAGCTGCTCTTACTTTCCAAATAATCCGTGGGAAACAAAAAGTCTTGGTCTTCTCCTTTCCCAATTGATTCTTTATACTTTGGTACATTGGGGGTGTTACTTCTGCGCATGGCAAATTTTTCTTTTGGGGCGTTGATTAATGCAAAAATTGAAAGTTGATAGTGAAAGTGAAAGGAGAAGACCTAACCTCTCTCTTTCACGAAGAAAGAGACTTCTTGTTTAACTCTATATTTGAACAATTCCAGAACTTAATATTGCACCTTAACTCTCAGTCGTCGGGCAGCAATTATCGATGAAAAAGGCACACTAGTTCACAAATTTCATCAGTTAATTAAAATAAGGTATAATTATCTTTAGCAATGTCTCTCTACAAATCCTTTCCTTGGAGTGACTAATTGAAAATCCCAACCGCCAACATAATTGGACGACACATTGATAGATGATGTGCATCCCAACTCAATAATTTATGGCTTTGATGCTCTCTATCATAAGCATCTACAAACTTTTCAAATGGGCTCTTTGCCAACTAATAATACGAATCCCCTTGTCAAATTTCCAATAGAAATCTGGCCGAAGGAAATAAATCAACACTGACAATTTGACACAACATGCCTACATGGGCAGGTTGAATCACATCGATAATCTAAATCTATCAGTAAGAAAATGGACATTATCTGGAGTGTTTCCTTGGGCAATAGTAAAATTGTATCAGCTGGTAACAGAGCCTAAATCTAACTGATCGTTATTGTCTTGAACTGAATGTCAATGCACCCGTAGCCCGTGTACATGACCACCGTAATCTCAAAACAGCTGATTTGAGAAGGCAAGTGCAACATCTCCAACAAGAATTGGAGCAATCTCGATTGTTAAGGCCTGACGACCCCCACCGTGACCAAGAAGAGGAGCTTAACACCTTCCATGATGTTCAGTTTTTACGCAGCTTGTGAAGTGGCTCCTTTGCATCACTGGTGTTAAAATCGTGATTCTAATGATTTCAATTTTAAAGTAGACATTTCAAACTTCCAAGGCACTATGCATCGGAAAACTTTGTTGATTGGCTCAACAAACCGAGCAAGTTTTTGATTATGAGAATTTGGTGGAGAATCGGGTGAAGCTTGTGGTCATCAAGCTTAGAAAGCATGCTTTGATTTGGTGGGAAAATCTAAAAGTGTCAAAGAACTCATGAAGGAAAGCAGTGTATCAAAACATTGGATAAAACGAAGGAGCTCAAGAGGAAGCATATCTCTTAAACGAAAAATTGTCTACAAAGTCCTAAATCTATTGTACGACGGTCATTTAAATCTAAGCCTTTCAATTGTGTCATTTTAACCCTAAATCTTTTAACAACTTCCGATTTAATTTTAAATATTTCAATTGTGTCGATTTAATTCTAAACCTTTTGATGATTTTGTTAATTTAATTCTAAATATTTTGACGACTTGCCCATATAGTCCTTTCGACCAAATTTTGTTGAAAATCACTAATGTGGATGGCGGCTGACCATCGACCATCCTACATGGCGTGGCTGATTATTGGCTTATGGTTGATAATCGGCCATGGTTGACAACTAACCACAACGAGGGCTAGTGAGGGGGTGCCATGGCCCATGGTGGATCTAGAGAAGCATGGCTGGGAGAAGGCCACCCTCATCAGATCGGACAAGGGCTTGACCTTTGCCCAACCACAGGCCTAAGCGAAAGAAAAGGATAATGAAACGAAAGGTAAGAAAATGGAATTTTTTTTATTAAAAAATGCAAAAATTATCCACATCAACGTCAGCTATGCCACCTAGCCATGCCATCTAGGATGGTCACTCATTGCCAAGTGTCCATGTCACCAATTTATGGCAAAAAAATTTTGAAATCACTAAATTAGCAAATTGTTAAAAAGTTTATAACTAAATTTGCAGGTTTAAATCTAAATTGGCAAGTTTTCAAAAAAATTAGGATTAAATTGATACAATTAAAAGGTTCAAACCAAAATTGGCTGTTGCACTACAGATTTAGGATTTTTTTGGATAATTATCCTTCCCAGAAACTCATCAATAAGATGCTTTCCATTTTGTTCTTTATTTATGTAAGGTATGGGAGAGTCAGTAGAGCCATCACAAACAGCTCTAAATGAGGTATGATTGATGCAGCATTTGGGATCACTATCATTCAATCCAAAGGGGTATGGAATTTCAAGGTTTCCGCAGAAACTTCGGCATCCAGGCTTGGTCACTGAATCATCAGCTTCTGCTTTGTGATTGTGGTGTGGACCCAATATGATGATCCCAAGCACCACAACTTTCAAGAGAATGCTTATGGATGACCATGGCTCTTCCTTCAACTCTCTTCATATATTTTTGTTGTTTCAGCGAATTAATTTGATGGATTCGCCGGTATTTAAGGAGAAGCAAGATAGGGCTTTCCCTTTTCGCTATTTTGGGAGGAATTGTAGTTATTGCCTAAGTTCAAGTTGTGTATTTAACATCAAGTGGTCATAGCCACTTGCATGAGACGATTCAACGACAATTCCTCGTGTGACTAAGTCTTGAGCAATGCAGTGTACGTCTCTCTACGAAAGTTCATAACATAAATCCGACATACTTTTCCTGGATCTTTCTTTGCTACTCATTGAGAAGACAAGCTATACTCTGAGCCGGAGACTGGGTAACTCTTGTCACAAAATGAGCTGTTCTTACTTTTCAAATTATCCCCAAAAGATTAATCTAGGATTCTAGAGTCTGAGAAAATGTCTCTCCCTCTGTGGGAATAAGAAAACGTCAGGTCTTCTCTTTCCCAATCGATTTTTGATACAATGTATATTGGGGATGTTGCTTCTGTGCATGGCAATTTTTTCTTTTGGAGGATTCGTATTAATGCAAAAACTAAAAGTTGATAGGGAAAGGACAAGACCATATGCTTTCCATGTTTGAGCATTTCCAAAACATAATATTGGACCGTAATGGCTGGTCGTCGCACGGCAATTACTGATGAAAAAGAGCCAATTTGTTGACAAATTTCATCAGTTAATAACCTTTGACATTTCTCCTTATAATATTCTTAGATTTGTTATTACCCGCCAACCTTGACTGCATCATTGATAGAGAACATCAATGATGCAGGCTACTTTCATTACAGCGCCAAGACTTAAGAAGTCAAGCAAAAACAGTAGTGAGCGTATGCAGGGGGGGAAAGATCACAACCCCAAATCAGGAGAACGAGAAAAAGAAAAATCAACAAGAGCAGACTGGTTTGAGTTGGTGATTGTACGCATGCAATGTGTTTCTGGGTGGATGGGTTTTATACTTTGAACAATTGTATTTTCCTGTTTTTAGACTGCATATACGCATTCTGAAAAAAAAAATGGGTAGCTTCAAAATAAATAATCAACTAGCTTCAAAGAGGTAAAATATCAATTTTTTACAAAATTTATTTGATGGAAACATGGTTATTAATATTTAAAAACTTTAGTATATATTGCCATATCCCTCAACCACACGAGGATCGGTCACTATTGCTCTGGATTTTGACTCTCTAAAGAAAAGCAACTTTTTACTTGTTTTTTCAACTTAAAACAAAGATATATTCAGTACTATTCCTTGTCCAAAGCATCAGATGCAATTGACGATGACCTAGACATAAAAAAGCGAAGCAACGACTTGCATAGCCGACTCATATCTCTATGTTCCGTATGCCATGCGACACGACATTGACCTTGACATTGACATGAGAAGCCAACCAGCGACTTGCGAGGCTAACTGATGTCTCCCCAATTTGAAGGCCTGTGAGCTTTAATGATTTGGCCTATCCCAAATTTGAGGTTCGCTTTTATTAGGCCCGCAACTCACACTGTGATGTTACAATCGATTGTAAGAATTTTCAAGCTGATTTGAAACTTGAAAAGAGACTTGCACTAAGGATTCAATTTGGTCGTGTGTAACGGGGCTAACTTAACTCGAAATGAAACAATGACAAAAGGAAAAGTAGGATTCTTGATAAAGAAGATGGTTTGATTGATTTTGGCTTCTCAACTTTCTTGGTAGATATAGCAAAAGAGTTAAAGTTTTCTTCGCCGAATATAATATGGCAAAAACGGTACTGTTAAAGTTTTTCTTGCCGAATATAATATGGCAAAAATGGTAGCGTCATCGTAGAACTTTACCCTACAACTCTTACCGGAGAATTAAAATAGGAATCTATCGACGAAGGGACTTTATAAAAGTTGTCTCTATGTCTATCAAATTCCAAGCAGTCTCGTTTAAAATTCCATGGAAAGGGCGTCAATTTTGGTGTGCCTCTCGAAGGCAGACTCTATAGCATGCCCTTTTAATAAAGACGCTTTTATGAGAATTTCACCAACGATGTTGACTGAGGTAAAAACATGAATTTGCATGATGAACCTATGTTTTTTATTTTATTTTAATTTTTCTGTGATCTTAAATTGTAATTTCAAGCTTCCATTCAACCTGATCCCTCACAAACTTATGTTATTTTTAAGTATTAGTTCATGTGGTCTGTGAAATTGTAAAAATATACAAGAAATTGATCCATGTGAAGTGTCATACCTTAGGCATAATATGATTTGCAAACATTTTTTGTGGGAAATATGAATAGAGAATAGGGTTAGTTTCGTCATTATGACATGATATACAACTCACCACTCCTTAACTCATCCACAGTCAAGATAATTTCAATCGATTTCTAGCCTTGCTGTCTTTGATAAAGAAGACTTCTTCGTCTGCTAGGAGGGATGATCTAAACGTTTGCCTACAAAAAGAGAAAACAGCGAAAAATAGGTATTGATATGGAGTTACTGGGTGAAATTGGCACTATCAAATAAGATTTAATGGAAAAAGGCCTTTGCTTTTGGGTATAATTCTGCTACAAATCGGACGGTTAGAGAAAAATAATTGAAATGCATTTGTCTATTTCGATGATCATTTCAACTGTCAAAAGAATCCCTTACCTAAGAACTCTTTTTTGGGTTAGAAAAAAATGATGTACACTTCTACTTTTAACTTTTCCTGCTGTTATTTTGTTAAAATCAGGAATCCAGTATGGTAACATATATAATCCTACAATTGGATATGTGGTGTTTGTCTCATTTCTTGCACATTTCATAATAATTACCTGGTAAAGTCAATTTAGTAAGTGACCATCAAATTTAAGGATACCATGTGGCTACTGACAACATCCACTCTATAAAGTGACCATCGAATTCACCTAGATTGGTTCTTTCTTTTCACTTCAGATAAAATCACTCTACATTATAGTTAATGCTTCAATCCTATTTTATATATATATACACATAGATTAAATTGGATTTGACATATGACAAATTCATCTTTTGGAATACAACAAAGTTTCATGCTATATGCTATGTTCGATTTCTCAAAATAATATATAACTTTAATTCAAGAAAAGCAAGAAATAACGTGGATAACAACAAAGTTTCATGCTTATGCTTTCATCATTTCCTGATGCATTGCTTTTGAGGGTGCCATCACATTTGCTTGATCTCTCACCAAGCAAATGCCCAGCTTCTTCAAGGTCACAGCTCTGATTCACCCATGGATGCTTGTCCATCACCCTCATCAGTCCCTCCAATTCCATTGCCACTTCCTTGATGGTCGGCCGATCTTCGCCTTTCACCCTCAAGCATTGGTTCGCCAGCACCGTGACATCCTTAATCTCTTCAGGGTTTCCCTCTGATATTCACATCCGACCTTCTCTCTCGAGGTGTGTCGCCTGTGTGAGTATGGGTCGCAACACTCTGCTATCACTCGAGGTACTAGTTTCAGAGAACTCGCGACTTTGTAAAGGAAACTCACAAGAGGTTCGTCCAGGGAATGAGGTGATGACATCCCTATGGTGGAGAACCATGAGGGAACTTTTCTGATCAAGTACCTTAAACCCGACCTTTTCCCTTTCCTTTCCTCACAAGAGGGATCGATGGGCGGCGAGATCAGGTCACGACAGGGTAAATGTGTTACATTGATCCAAATTTAGGGTTTTTGTTGTCATAACTTTTTTTTTTTATAGTAAATATGCCACAATGGACATAATTTGGGGTTTTTTTGATGGCTTTCATCCATAATATTAAATATTTGCTTCTTTTTTTTTAGTTTTCCCAATTTTTATTAGACGTGAAATTCTTAGAAAAATTCGAAATATATCAATTTAATACAGGATTTTATGTATTTTTTCATAATATTTTCAAAATTTGACAATTACTTTAACTTTATTAGAAAAGATAATAAGTGAAAGTTTTGTGCTATTTAAAGAAATCGAAACCCAAGTGCACTAAATAAAAAGCTTGCAGATGCTTGTGGTGGTGAGAGTGGGCATCCCAATTAATAAGTTAATGAGTTAACACCCCACAATTACCAATGCGTCATCTGATAACAAAGGCAATTTGAGATTTTCGAAGGGTCTATAAAGAAATTTGAGGATATTGTGAAAATAAATTTCTAAGGTTACCATTAATTCTTGTCATTCAATTGATGAAATTCGTTAAAAAAATAAAGAGATTGTCGATTAATGATTGAGATTATGGTTTAATATTATATTTTCGAATTGTTGTATTTTAGAGTTTGCCAAGGAGTTTCTTTCCTTATAAACGAAGGGTCAAGTCGACTCCCAAAGTCATTTTACTTAGCAATCATTAGATCTTGGACCATATATGTGGATTTACTCTGAACTGGACGATGTAATTCGGTTTGAATTTGGATACCGTGGATTTAGTTCTTCAGCTATATATAGGTTGGTTAGTTTTTGCTCTTTTCAGATTTCAAATCGAAACCTGAACCAACTTGAATCAACAGTTTTTTGCTAGGGTAGGTCAACCGGTTCGAGCCAAGTTAATTTGTCTATGGACAGTAATGTTTGTTATATCTAATTGATGTTCTGTCACACTTCCTATATGACATAGTATTAAAAGATATTACATTCATTACTTCTATCTATTCTATAACTAATCTATTGAAAAGAAACATTATCTCTTTATGTGTGTCATAATTGTTAGAGTATAAGGTAAGCTCCCTAATCGAGATCACAATACTACTATTCAATTTCCCATAGGATAATTTGAATAAAAATGTACATCATTGCTTAAATAGACGTCTTGCATGTGATGAGGTAATTTCTTTGTAGAAATGCAACATATAGCAACTAAACAAAGTTCTAAGTCAGCAAACTTTGAAAGCCATTCATCGCGCCTGATTACCCGCGCCAATAAGTAAAATTGCTAGAACCTACAAAGAAGAGTTGACAGGGAAATTAACGAGAAGAGCAGACATTTTCTTTCCACCAAAGGAGAGGCTTTGACATAGTCCCCGTTTATTAAGGAGAACTTGATTATGATATTATGTTAAAATATTTTGTGAAAATTGAAGCCAACATCAATATTTAGAATAATATAATAAATAGTCTTAGACCCATGCGCACCAACATCTTACTAGTTTGAGAGCTGGGCAATTCGTCGAGTATGAAGCTATTTCCAGCAAGTAAACCATAATAAGGAATTTGGCGCCTTTAACACTAATAGAAAAAGACACATGTAAATCAAAGTCTCTTGGGAGATTTAAGTAAAATTCTGCACAATGTTTTCAATGATTTTAGCAAAAAAGCTTGAAAAACCCTAATTCATGCTCAATGTAACACATTTACTTTACTTTTATTTGTGATATTAAAAAAACCAACTTATATTTACTATGACATATTTACCCTAAACTTTTCTTGTAACATAAACAAACCCCAAACTTGTACCTGCATGAGATATTTACTCTATGTCAAAATTTTGTTAGATAATTTTCCAACTAAAATAATGTCATATTTTTTTACCTAAGCCTCATGGGCGCCATGTCAACATCGTTTGCCTTTTATCGTTCATGTAGGCAGATTTTTTATTGTGCTTATTGATGAAACCTTGATGGAGAGTAAATGTGTTACATAGGTATAAATTTGGGATTTTTGATATCACAAAAGAAAAATTATAGTAAATGTGTCACAGTAGCCATAATTTAAAATTTTTTTGATGGCTTTCGTCCACAATTTTAAATATTTTCTTTTTGAGTTTTTTTAAAATTTTTGCAATTTTTATTAGACATGAAATTCTTAGAAAATTCGAAATATATCAATTTAATACAGGATGGTACGTATTTTTTCATAATATTCTCAAAATTTGACAGTTACTTTAAGTTTATTAAAAAAGATAATTGTTGACACCTAAATTTTAACTAATCAATTAGTAATTAGTTGCATAAAAAAAATAAAATAATAAATAAATAAAAAAAGAAAAAAAAGAAAAGAAAGAGGAGTTCTTCACGTATGTTGTCTCTCCTCATTAATGCATGCACATGCATGGACAAAATTCAGCGGACGTGAAAATTCTAGAGAAGCCGCAAGCGTGAAGAAAGCAAAAGAAAAAATTCTCCACCGCACACGCGAGAATGCCGGAGAAAGTCTGCAAGAAGATGGGCTCACAATTTTATAATATTTTATAGTGAGTTGTTGCAAGAAATTCTCTCCTTCCGGGAGAGCAAAGAGAAGAAAGAGGAGTTCTTCACGTATGTGGTCTCACGCTCATTAATGCATGCACAAGAATTCGGCGGACGTGAACAGCAAGAAAGAATTTGCGGCGCCTCTTGTTCACACTAAAGGCGGTGGGATGCCTATAAATACGCAAGGGGGAGGCCACGCAAAGGGGGGGGAGAGATTCATTCGAGAGGTTTGTCAGAGGGGAGAAAGAATTGATTGGAGAGGTTTGTCAGAAAGGAAAAAAGAAAACATTTCATTGTGAGGGGGTGAATTTTGAGGTTTTCTCCTTCGGTTAAAAGGAAGAGAGAGAGAGAGTCGTCGAGAGAGAAAAAGTTGCGGTCGGGGGGAGGAGATTAAAAAAGAAGGGAAAAAAGCAGAGAGAGGACAGAGACGGAGAAGGGACGTGCGAAGGAGAAGCGCCACTTTGTTCTTCTCCTTCACTGGACTTTTCGCGGTTTTCGCTGCTCGTGTCCGTGCTCGCACCGCCGCACCTCCACCTCCGCCGCGCGCGCCTCGCCGCTCCACCGCCTCCGCTCAAGCCAGCACTGACGACGCTCCTCTCGCTCGTTCCCAACGCGACGCCCCGCTCCGCCCTGCCGTTGCCGTCTGCGCGCGCGAAGCCCCACGACGACCCGCGCTCCTTCTTCGCCCGCCGCGCAACCCGCCCCTCCGCCGAGGCGTCGACGAGCCGGTCACCGCATCACCAGCAACCGTCACGTCCCGCCTCGCCTACCCGCGACCACCGACCCCGCTCCGCTCCACCCGCGGCCGTTGGTCGCCGTGCCGGCCCCGCCCGCCACCGCCGACGTCCGCAACTCCACAGCCACCTCGCTTGTCGCCATCACCGCATCAACCGTTGTAGCAGCCCGCCGAACGCCGTCGGGGCTGCTGCTGCCCGCGCGCGCCTTTCAGTTCGCCGCCGCACCAGCCCATCGCCGCGCCCGTCGTTGCACCTCCGCCGGCGTTAGCATCTCCTTCCGGCCGAGCTCCGAGCGCGCCACCGTCTTTGCTCGAACACCAGCAACCCGTGAAGCCACCATCTCGCCCGTTCGCACCTCCGCCCGGCGTCCCAAGCCGCTCCGCCCTCCGCCCGCTGCGGCAGAGCTTCGCCCGCCGCCGGTCCCCTCGCTGAAGCTCCGTCGCTGTTGCCCTTGCCGTTCCGTCGGCCGCCGGGGTTCCACCCCCTTTGCGCGCGCCTTCCTCTGCTCGACTCCGCTGCACGCTGTTGCAGCAACCACTCGAGCCCGCCTAGCTCCGCCAGCCGCTGTCCCCTTCCGAGCAACGCCACCACAGCAGCTCGCTGCCCGTTCCGAGCTTGCTGTCCCTCGCCGGAGCTCCGACGACCGCGCCCACCGCACACGGTTGCCCATCGCAGCTGCAGCAGCCACCCCGGCCGTGAGCTGATTCCCTGTCATGGTCCACAAAGCACCATTCGTTGAGACAAAAAAAATTTGGAAAAAGCCCAAACTAGGTAAGTTTATTTTATTAGGTAGATTTATTTCATTTTATTTCTTTTTAATTTCATTTCTTTATTTGAATTAGTTCTTAATGCATGTTTGAAAATCCCGGACGTACCACTTAATTCGCAACCGCACACGAATTTTTATTCCGTCTATAAGGCTTTAGATGGAATAATTAATCACGCGGGAGTAAAATTGATATCTTGATCTTTAAGGCTTAAGATCAATTTATCGATTTTATTAGCGAAATAATTAATTTTGAATCTAAATTTGAATGATGGATAACATTTTTGATGACCATGGATGATTTGGTGTTTAACTTTTAATTGTTCTGTTTATCCCGAAAATACAAAAAAACTGCATTTGCATTTCACGTAAATTAGAATTGATTTTTTTAGATAAAATTGCATGATAAAATAATTATTTTTAATGTAAAAATGCATGTTTAGATGGTATCTAGGTTAGATAATGTCTTTTGAATTAAATGGCATGATGAGGTAATTTTCTAAGTTAAGATAGGATTTAGATTAGTCTATTCCTAACTTAAAATAGATAATATCTCACTTTAACTAGTTTTTTTTAGTATTTTTAATTACGAATTTCAAAAAAATAAAAATAAAAAAAGTGTAGGTTAGAATTAGGTTTATTTCCTGTTTTAGGGTTTGCATATTTAGAATAGGAATTTTATTTCGAATTAAAAAAAAAAATCAAATTAATCAATTTAGGTTGCTAGTTTTTTAACTTAGGTTTCATGTTTAATTATTTGACAATTTTTAATTTCGAAATTCATACAAAAACATAAAATAAAAAAAAATTAGAATTTTAGCACCGTTTGCATGTCATTACATTGTAGGGTAAAATTTTATATAGTTTAACTCTAGATGATAGTTTTTTAATTTATTATAAGTTTAGATAAATTTTTTAGATAGATGGCATTTTAATTAGGGATTTCTAAGTAAGGATAACATTCTAGTCTAAATTAGGATTTGGCTTAACCTCATTCCTAATATAAATTAGATGATATTTTAATTTAGATAGATAGTTTTCACATTTTTATTCCGAATTTCATGAAAAATACAAAAAAAATGTGTCTTAGAATAAGTTAGTTTTGTTTTCTAGGATAAAGTGCATCTTTTAAGAAAAAAAGAAAAAATGTCATGTGCATGTCATATATAATTAGATTCATGAAACGCATGTCATTTAGTGATTGTTGTTAGGTTCATTTAGTTAAAAATTGCCCGTCATTAGAATCAAGTTATTAGGTTAATTTAGATTGCATATTTAATTGTTACATTTCTTTAATTTCAAATTTCATGAAAAATACAAAAAATGCCATAGGTTGAATTAGTTTTATTTTCTAGGATAGATTGCATTCTTTCGAAAATAGAAAGAAAAGAGAAAAAAATGTCACATGCACGTTATTAGGATTAGATTCGTTGAAATGCCTGTCATGTGGTAGTTGTTGTTAGGACCATCCAAATTACATGTCATTAGTATTAGGTCATTTAGTTATGTTGCATTGCATATTGCATGATTTTCATTAAATAAGCGAAAACAAAAAAAGAAAAAAGAAAAAGAAATTGCGTGTTGATTAGAAACCATATTTAGGACTGGCGATGTGAATTTTGATCTAACAACGCAGATGCTTTCGTTGTTAGGAGGTAAGTCCTGCAATTTATTCGTTGCTTTATCTCGGGTGTTAAATTGGTGGTTTGTGCACCCGCGTGATCGCTTCACATGTTAGGGAGATAAATTAAAATCAATTCAAGCTGCACGCCAAACATTTTTTCTAAAATAAAAGAGAAAGGTACCGAAAGGGCGTTAGAGAAATCTAGCGTAATCAAGTCCCCCGAACTCATTTAATCTCTGGTTCGTAGGAGTGAAGTAATTCTCCCATTGCTTTACTTGGGTTTCTAATCGACCCACCAAGAATAGATTAGTGGCGACTCCTAATTGAAAAATCATTTGCATGTTAAAAAATTTGAACTTAAGTCGCGAATTGGTATGGGCCTGGGAGAGCCCGAGTTAAGTCTAGGCTTAGCAATCCATTAACCGAACCCTTAGGTGGTCCAACCCGCTTCGGGGAGGTCGCGACAGCTTGGCGACTCCGCTGGGGACTTGAGTTAAATTTCTTAGTGGACTTAGGCCAATTTTCTCTTGTATTTGAAAAATGTTTTTGTTTGGCAGCGAGGATTCCAGGTACGTCCCTAACATTTAAGGTGTTAAATGGTCTTGCAGGATGGGAGGTATAAGGGGAAGTGTTTGCTGACCTTTGTTTTGCAGGGAGGTGTAGGAATGTATGGTTTATTTTCATGAACGAAGTGTTGTTTGATATAAACTGTTGTGCATGCCTTGCATTTAACACTACACTATTGCACACACGACCCGCCGCCGGACTCCGGGCCGCACTAGGACACTTAGGATGGTATTGAGTTGGATACGACTTCGACCGCGAGGCCGCGTAGTAGAGGTTGCCCAACTCAATCCCGAAAACTTCTTTCTTGGTGTCAAGAATGTTTACCTCGCCGCGAGATCGCGCCGCATTGGGGTATCATTCTTGACTGAGCCGGAGTTAAAAGGACTTGACTTAGCACGCGAGGCTGCGACTAGTCATCCCACCCTTTTAACTCCACTTTGCTTAGCCGCTTTAGATAGAAATCGAACCTCACATGTCATGTGCTTGTCTATGTGGTTGCTTTAATCGCCTAGTAAAGTAAGTTTTCTACCCTTTACTCTTTGCAATTTACTTACCTTATTATGTCTTTGGTCGGTCCATGACATTAGGTTGGTCGAGTCTCGGTCTATAAACAATGGGAAGGTCTGACATTCGATTCGTGCCTGCACCAAAGGTTGAACTCAAATCATGGTGGGATCGTCTCGGCCCCGATGGTCAAAGTTATGTGGAAAGCAGACTTGGTCGCCTTGTTCCCCTCCTTGACATCGATGTCCAAAGCGGCGTCATGCAAGCACTTCCTCATTTCTGGTGTCCCCAAACATCAACGTTCATATTTGGTAAGCATGAACTGACTCCGACTCTGGAAGAATACAGCATTGCCATAGGAAAACCTTTGGAATTGGAATTAATAAATCCACCCCTTGGATTAGAACCTGAATCAATTTTGTCGGATTTTCTTAGGATGGATAAAAATCAAATAAAAAGAGTGTTAAAAGATAATTGTCATGCATGTCCTTTCTCTTTCCTAGATCAAAGTTTTGCCAAGGCTAACACTCTTTTAAAAAGCAAGATTTTCCTTTTTAGCCTTCTTCGGATTTATTGTTTTTCCTCTTCGAAAAGGCGCCATTAATCCTTCTATCGCATGGGTAGTCAAACAAGTATGTGCAAGGATTAGTTTTGTCAACACTATTTTAGCCGAAACATTCTTGTCGCTCACCCGATTTAAGGAAGATAAAGATAGAACCTTTCGTGCACCAATTGAGCTTTTACAAATTTGGTTCTTTTCTCACATGAGTAGGATTGATATTCGCATGAAAATTATTAATATCACGATTCCCATCATCCCATCGAGGTGTTCAAAAATCATCAAGATCGAACTCCAAATCTTTCTTTCTCAAAATGGGTCAAATTGTTGAAAAACCCGAAAACCAAGATTTTCCTATGGCATGCTAAATGGTTCCAAGTCTCCAAGGCACGTCTCTCTCATGGCGATAATGAGCCGATCCCGCTATTGGGGATCACTGGTGCCACTTCCTACTACCCACTCCGAGTGGCTCGTCAATATCAAGTTGTGCAGGACCTACCGCCCCCTCTTAAGTTGGGTTTGTTCCAAGTCCGATTCACTGCCAAGGATGATCACAAAAACGAGCTTCGCTGCATCGAACAAGCTTGGCTCGCATGTCACGAACAAAAGTTGAGCTTGCCTGAAGATGAGCTTGAGGGGAAGGAAAAGACTTACTACGCCACGGCTCGGTACATCCGTCAGCACAAGATCCCGACCGAGTTTCTCCCAAAAGTGCCGGACGTGACTGAAAGGCCCACTCGACAAGCAGAGCTTAATCGTCACAAAAGGAAGATTGAAGAACTTGAGAAGCAAGCCAAGAAGGACGCTAAAGAGAAGAGGCAATTACGTCGAGCGTTGACTTCCCATTTGTTTATAGATCGGGCCAAATAAAGTGGCTTGAATCTATTTAATCTTTTTACTTTAGCTTGATGTTTAGGAAGTTGAGTCATTTTACTTGATTAGTTTTTTGTTTAGGGCCTTTCAAGTTCTTACATTGTCAATGTCAAACAATTTCATTAAATAAAAGCAGTTAGACTTTCGTCATGGACTGACATGTTTTATATGAAATGCTTATGTGTATTCATTACTTCAAATTAGGTGATAACGGATCCTCCACGTTCGCCCATCATTACACGAGCGAGAGCAAAAATGGCCGACCAAACTGAAATGCGTGATCGTATGACCGCTATGGAAAACCAACTCCAGCAGTTGCTCACCACTATGCAACTTATGACAGATCAGATGCAATCCCTCCAAGTGAACCAGACTCTTGCACCCGCTCTCCCCGAGATAATAGTCCCAAAGCAGACGAACAAGGCCCAAATGAGTGACAACGACATGCCTGAGCTAGAAGATGACCCACTGTTCGTCTTCGCCGAAAAAAGGCTAAGCCCGACAATGTCCTTAAGGCGGAGCAAGATGAACGCGTCGCCAAACTTGAAGAGAAAATGAAACAATTGCAAGAGTCGCGGAATTCACTCCCGTTCGACTTGTCGGTTTATGAGAAAGTCAAAATGCCAAATAAATTTAAAATGCCAGAATTCGAGAAGTATGATGGTACTTCCTGCCCGAAAGCTCACCTGCAGATGTACCATGTAAGGATGGCTCAGCATGTCAAAAATGAGCCCCTTATGATCCAGTCATTCCAAATGAGTCTGGTCGGGCCCGCACTGAACTGGTATATTATGAAAAATATAAACCTCCTCAACACTTGGAATGAGGTGGCCGATGCATTTCTCAAGCAGTACAAGTTCAATATGGACATTGCACCTTCACGAGAGGATCTCGAACGAATGGAGAAAAAGAGGAGTGAGTCATTTAAAGAATATGCCATAAGGTGGCGGAATCTAGCTGCCCAAATCACTCCCGAACCTACTGACAAAGAATTGATGAAGTTGTTTGTCAAGACTCTCCCATTCGAGTTTCGCAATCGGATGGCCAGCACGTATGTTGAGAACTTCAATCAACTCATCCCAGTGGGTGAACAAATCGAGACAGGACTGAGAGATGGCTGGTTTAATGAACCAACCACTGCTGGCAAAAGATTTACTACAAAGAAAGACAAAGAACCGACCACTGAAGTCAATGTCGCATATGCACAACCGGCCCCTAGTAAGCCTCCGACGGTTCGTGTCCCCGGGAATCAACAAGATGGAGGTCGAGTGCCTGCACTGCGGCAATTCACCAAACGGCAGTTCTCTCCTCTTCCTGGCCCTCTATCTCAGGTCCTGCCGATACTCCAAAAGAAGGGATTGATTTCCAACGAACCAAAGCGGCCCAATGCTGAAAAATTCTTCAACTATGATCCCTCCAAAAAATGTGAGTATCATATGGGAGAGGTGGGCCATTCGGCGATGATTGTATGACTTTGAAGCACAAGATCCAAAATTTATTGGATACCAAGGCATTCTCTTTTCGTACCACCCAACCGAATGTCAAGAAGAATCCGTTGCCGGAACATGAGGGAAACGTGAATGTAATCTTTGAGTTCAATGCTGGCAAAAAGATGAACTTGAAGGTGTCTGTCAAAGATATCTACAGCGGATTAGTTAGAGTTGGTTACTATCCGATAGATGAGAATCCTCCCTTGCTTACCATGAAGGAAAGGGTTCAAGAAATGGTTAAGGCTGGCGTGATCGTGTATGCTGACCAAGCTGGAATAGTGTCAACTATCTCCGAAGTCGTCATCGATTGGGAGAAAGAATTTGCTGAGTTGAGTATTGGAAAGAGTGAACCAGATCCATTGATCAAAGACATGCCCCCACTTAAGGACGCCTCTGACCATGAAGGACTGATAGTGGAAGTGCCTTCAACCGATGAAGAGATAATAATTGAGATGCCCCGAGTTGTATGAGTACAAGGATAACAAAGCGGTCCCTGGTCCTACGAGCTAGATGTTGACACGATTACAAGGTGCGGTCGGACCTATGCTCAAACCAATACCCAACCGGCAAAGCCAATTGCGATGAAGAGGCTAAAGAATTTCTGGCTATAATCAAAGCAAGTGAGTATAACGTGGTCGACCGGTTGCGGAAATTGCCCGCTCAAATCTCTTTACTTGAACTCCCGCAAACGTCTCCTACGCATCAAAAGTCCCTAATGAAGGTTTTGAGCGAAGTTCGTGTACCGGAGACAATCGAGGAAAACAGGTTGGAGGAATTTGTAGGGTCGATCCTTCTCAAAGACCTAATAGCCTTTTCTGATGAAGAATTCCCTCTTGAGGGGAGGGGACATACTAAGGCATTATACATATCTGTCAAGTGCAAAGCTTCTCATGTGGCTCGAGTACTTATTGATAATGGATCTGCCCTGAATATCTGTCCATTGGCGACTCTTCACCGCCTTAAAATAGATCCTTCAAAAATAAATGCTGCAAAGACCTCTGTTCGAGCTTTTGATGGTACTAGAAAGGAGGTGATAGGGGAGACCCACCTTGATTTGCAAATAGGGCCGGTGATGTTCAACGTCCTTTTCCAGGTGATGGACATTCCAACAGCATTCAATTTCCTATTAGGTCGTCCCTGGATCCATACCGCAGGAGCTGTGCCATCAAGTCTCCACCAAAGCGTGAAATTTGTTGTCGAAGGAAAGCTAGTCATTGTTCATGGCGAGGAGGATCATCGGATTTATCATGAGACGGCCATCCCCTATGTCGAGCCGGAACATAGGGAGGAGTCGAGCTACCAATCGTTTGAGCTCGTATCCACTATTCATGCATCTCAAGGATCGACAGCACTCATCCCTGATGTGTCGAATGCAGCAGTTATGGTAGCAAGAGTGATGGTTGGAAATGGCTTTATTCCTGGCCGTGGACTTGGTAAAGAGAACAGGGTATTCGGAATCCTATTGAAGCCCCTCGAAGGTCTCGTTCCGCCGGATTAGGGTACCATGGAAGAGGTGGAAGACATGAACAAGAGAGGAGAAACTCACAAATCCTCGACATCCGCAAGACATTCCCCGGCCGCTAGAATGATGCATGATGAAGGAGGAGTGATCGACACCGAGGTATCATGCCCAATGGATGGAGTGGCATGGATGACCCGACAACTTCAAAGACGAGAGGATCCGGATGATGAGATGGAAGGGATCACGACCCTATTCGATGATCTCCTTATAGGTGCCATTGATGAAGAACCATCGGAAGAAATGGGTGCTAGCCCACAAGAGAGCAACCTTATGGCGGGTTTGCTTTCTCTTTGGCAAAGAGGTGAAATTGGTCGAATCCAATGCCATGAGCGATGACGGTGATGACCCTGATGATCCAAATGGTGACTCCATTGAAGTGCAACATAGTTGGGAGCAGCATGAAAAACCCAAAGTTCTCACCTCCGAGCAAACCGTCACTATCAATTTGAGTGATGCCGAGAGCCCAAAGAGATAAAAATTGGGGCAAATCTTCCCAAGGATGAGGCCGAGCACTGACTCGGTTGCTAAAAGAATATCGGGATATCTTTGCACGGACGTATGCTGATATGCCAGGTTTAGATCCGTCAATTGTGGAACATTGTTTGCCCACTAATCCAGACGTGCGCCCTAAGAAGCAGAAACTTCGGAGGACTAAATCGGAGCTCTCAAAGAAGATAGAAGAGGAAGTAATGAAACTCTTCAAAGTGGGATTCATCGAAGTCTCGCAATACCCTGAATGGGTGGCCAACATAGTGCCTGTCATGAAGAAAGACGGTCGAGTCCGAGTGTGTGTTGATTATCGGGATCCGAACAAGGCCAGCCCAAAGGACGATTTCCCATTGCCACATATCGATGTTCTCGTGGATAATCTTGCCGGATTTGAATTATTCTCTTTCATGGATGGTTTTTCTGGATACAACCAGATAAGAATGAAGGATGAAGACAAAGAGAAGACATCATTTATCACCCCGTGGGGAACCTTTCATTATAAGGTCATGCCCTTCGGACTCAAAAATGCGGGAGCAACTTACCAACGAGCCATGGTTACGTTGTTCCATGACATGATGCATGAAGAAATTGAGGTATATGTTGATGATATGATTGCAAAAACCCGACACGGGAGAAGTCATGTCAAAACCCTCGGGAAGTTATTTGATCGGCTCCGTGAATTCGAGCTTCGTTTAAATCTCCGCCAAGTGCGTGTTCGGGGCAGCGTCGGGGAAAATTACTTGGGTTCATTGTGAGTAGTAAAGGAATTGAGATTGACCCATCTAAAGCCAAGGCAATATGTGAGCTACAACCTCCGTCGACAGTGAAGGAAGTCCGGAGTCTCCTAGGGAGACTGAATTACATTGCACGATTCATCTCCCAACTCTCTGAGACCGCTAAGCCGTTCTTCAAACTCTTGAAGAAAAACGCACAAGTTGATTGGAATGATGAATGTCGAGAAGCATTCGACAAGCTGAAGCAATATTTGATGAATCCACCCGTTCTTGTCCCACCAATATCGGGGCATCCTTTGATTTTGTACCTCACAATCCATAGTGAGTCACTGGGTGCGATGTTAGCTCAGAAAAGTCCCGTGGATCAGAAGGAACGGGCCATTTATTACCCGAGTAAAAAAGTTCTTGTCTCGAGCTAAAATACTCTGATGCTGAAAAAACTTGTGCTGCGTTAGTATGGGTATTGCATAGACTGCGACAGTATACCTTGCATTACCAGATGTTTCTTGTGACTGAAAACGATCCCATCAAGTATTTATTTAATCAACCAGCTTTGGTGGGTAAATTAGCCAAATGGCAAGTCTTGATTTCGGAATTTGACGTACAGTTCATGCCACAAAAATCAGTTAAAGGCCGAGTAATTGCTGATATATTGGCTGAGAATCCTAGAACCTCGGATGATGATGATTGTCCTCTGGATGATCGTATTTTGGCCATAAATGAAGATGCATGGTCTATGTTCTTTGATGGAGCTGTGAACTTGTCCGGTTCTGGTACTGGGGCAGTATTGATATCCCCAGACGGACAACACCACCCAGTGGCCGCGAAATTAATATTCCCATGCACTAACAATATAGCTGAATATGAAGCTTGTATTCTAGGACTTCAAGCCGCAATTGAAATGGGAGTGGCCAAATTGAAAGTATATGGAGATTCTGCACTGATTATACTCCAGACTGTAGGTGAATGGAAGACCAGGGATGCCAAATTACTGCCGTATCACAAGTACCTCGAGGAGTTGGTGAAGGAGTTCGATGAAATCTCGTTTGACTACTTGGCTAGATCTCATAATCAGTTCGCCGATGCCCTGGCAACGTTGTCATCTATGTTGCAAGTTACTGATGGTTTAGAAGTTGAGCCTCTGAAAATTGAGGTTCTAGCCAAACCTTCTTATTGTATGGTCGTGAATGAAGAGCTTGATGAGAAGCCATGGTATTATGACATCATGAACTATATTCAAAAGCAGGAATTTCCTGAAAGGAGCACTCCAGCAGATAGAAAATACATAATGAAGATGGCCTCAAAATTCTTCGTCGGTGGTAAGAATTTATACAAAAGATCTTATGATTCAGTCTTGTTGAGATGCGTAGATGAAGCGAAGCTACCCAAATCATGCAAGAAGTACATGAAGGAGTTTGTGGCCCACACATGAATGGGCACATGTTAGCCAAGAAGATTATGAGGCTAGGTTATTATTGGCTTGCACTTTGGAAAGTGACTGCATCTGACATGTAAGAAGTTGCCATCGTTGTCAAATTCATGGAGATAAAATAAATGTTCCTCCAACGGAGTTACACCACTATCTGAGCCATGGCCTTTCTCAATGTGGGGGATCGATGTGATTGGCCCGATAAATCCCAAAGCTTCAAATGGGCACCGATTCATATTGGTGGCAATAGATTATTTTTCAAAGTGGATTGAAGCCGCATCATATGCTAATGTCACGGCCCGAAACGTTGTGAAGTTTATTAAAGCGTGACATAATCGCCCGTTATGGTGTCCCTGAAGCAATTGTCACTGACAATGGGACAAATCTGAATAACAAGTTCGTCGATGAGTTGTTCAGTGAATGCAAAATCAAGCATTTGAATTCATCACCATACCGCCCACAAATGAATGGAGCTGTTGAGGCAGCTAATAAGAACATCAAGAAGATCCTGGCTAAGACAGCCGAGAATTATCGAGATTGGCATGACAGGTTACCCTTTGCTCTAATGGCGTATCGGACATCGATCCGAACATCCACCGGTGCAACCCCTTTCTCCTTAGTTTATGGCATGGAGGCAGTCTTACCTGTGGAAGTACAAATCCCCTCTCTGAGAATCTTATCCCAGGTGGAATTGTCCGAGGCAGAATGGACACAACAAAGGTTCGAGCGGTTGAACACGATCGATGAAAAAAGGTTAAGAGCTCTTTGCCATGGTCGGGCGTATCAACAAAGAGTAGCCGGGTCTTTCAATCGAAGGTACGGCCGAGACACTTCGAAGTGAATGATCTTGTTCTAAGAAAGATGTTGCCGATTTTCTGATCCACGGAGGCAAATTTGCTCCAAATTATAGCGGCCCGTATATGGTGAAGAAGGTACTCCTGGAGGTGCCTTAATCCTTACGAGAAATGGATGGTCGTGAGTTTTCTAATCCTGTTAACTACGATCTTTGTGAAGAAATATTACCCTTGATAGAATTTGTTGTGAATTGAAGGTACTCATTTCTTCATTGAATTATGTGGGAATGAATTGAATGAGATGAAAAGTATGCCTTGTTCCATACACATATCGAATTCATTTGATTCGGCATATCAGACATGTTGACCCAGAGTCAGTTCAATTAAATGAAAAAAGAAATGCCCTGAGGACACCACCAGCGCCTCGGCCTGGTGGCATGGGGAATGAAAGGGTCCGAGAACGACCAGGGTTCGATCCCTGGAAACGGCAACAAGTTTGCCACACAAAAAAAAAAAAAAAAAAAAACAAAACCAAAAAAACAAAAAAACAAAAAAACAAATTTTTTTTGATTTTTCAATCCTTTTCTTTCTTTTTGAGCTGCAAACTCTTTGTGTTCAAAGTTGATGAGTTCATGAAGTAATTGTGACCTTTCGAAGGAAAATTTTGCATGATAGTTTTACCTGTTATCAATTCCACTGAGGATTGTCACCATCGATCAAGTTAATGAATGATGTGGAATGGATTGAGCATGCTAAATGAGACATATCAGGATGATGAAAGGCAAGCCTTATCCTATACACAGTCCCTTGCTCATACACTGGTGAGATGAGTGTAGGAAGTTCCATGTTCGTAAAGTAAAGAGTTTTCTCGCAAAAGGTACGATGATCGAAATGATGAGAGGCAATTCATTTTCTATCCCAAACACTACATGCATATCCATTGTTTAAACCCTTTTGAGCCTACACACGTGGATAATTTTTAAATTACCCCTGTCAAGAACCACCCCACGTTGGGGCAGGCTCGAGGTAAGACGACATCATGAGGTGAGGAAATTGATAGGAATATTCTTGCTCTCACTCGCATCAATCTTCAAGTGTTGCTATTACATAGAATTCATACAGTAATTTAAGTGCCTTAGGATGATGAAGAGCAGTTCTTTCTCTATCCTACACACTTTATCCATTGCGTAGCCCCTTGAGCCTGTAAAGTCATTTCATTTAAACCCAATTGGTGATCATCCCCCACACTGGGGTAAGGCAAAAGGCAAATGCTCAAGCAGCAGAGTCCAGAGCGTTGGAAAAATTGAAAATCTCCAAGAGTCCAAATGTTAAAGCATTACGTGGTTATTCAATGCATGTAGTGTGCAAAAAGAAAAAATGATGGGCATGAAAAAGCAGTGTGTCTGGTAAAAGCAAGGCCAATGCCCATAGAAAATGAAAGAAAGAGTCAAGATAGGTAATTATCAGTTGTAAAAGGGAGTATTCCCAATGCAGTGGTACTCAAAGAACTCAAATGCCAAGTTCTTATAGTACCTATGAGGAAAATTCCAATGGTGAAGAAGAAAACCGGTGACAATGCCAAGATGATCATCAATTCTCATCCCCCTATACACATTTTGAGCCTAATGATCCATTCATTTCTCAACCCATGAACTTAACCTACGTTACGTCCCTTACAAAGTCTCTTCAGATTAGGGCACTGAAATTAATGTAGGGATTCATATGCTTATAAGCATCGCTAGAAGAAGTGCGAGCAAGACCATTTCTATCTCATTTCGCAGGTTCCTTGACTTGTAAACCCGAAGATGATTGCGAAGTATTGTTCTTTCATTAACCTTGACTCGAAGAGTCCCTCTTTGTTGAGCCATTGACCAAGCCTACATTACAGTCCTGGAAAAGACCTCTCAGATTGATAAGGTCGTACCGCTTGAGAATACTCAAACCCTTGCCAACATGATGATGATAAGATGAAGTGATTCTGTGATCCCACATTAATGGTTGGGACAAAATAACCTTCTCAATGAGAGTGAGTGAAAGTCCTTTCTAACTGAAAGTCTCTCATTTGGTATTCTTGAAATTCCATGTCATGAGTGAAATGGTCTTAAATGATGATTCTCCCAGCGGAAATTCGGTGGTGCAAATATGGTAAAACCATCATACATAAATCTTGATTGAATGGATAAAAACTTCAGTGGACTTTGGAGTATGTTGAATTGCTCACTTCTTTGGTAAATGCGTGTATTTTTGCTCTAATAATGTCTAACAGTAATGTTTCCTTGAAGATCCAAGAGCTCTCGACATTTATGTTGCTTTCAAAAGCCTCGAGGTGAGAAACCTTCATGTCTAACGGGTACATCGTCGATGTCTCAAAACTTCTTTCTACCAAGAGGTAAGTGACCTTCACGAATATCCCAGGTTTGTCCTAGGTATTCCCAAATTCTTGATGAATGTTTCCAAAACTGTTCATTAAGCATTTCATTCTGGATATGAATGCTTTCGATCTTTTTCGTTATACCTTAGTTTGGATCTAGGTATTTCGAATCATCTTAATCAATATTCATCTCACCTAACATTGAGTGTCTATTGGTTAAGTTCCGATTTCTTGACATTTCAGTCTGGATCTGGATGTCTCAAACCCTTTGTTAAGCATTTCATTTTGGATATGAATGCTTTCCGAGTTTTTTCGTTATACCTTAGTCCGGATCTAGGTATTTGAATCCTCTTAATCCAATATTCATCTCACCTAACATTGAGTGTCTATTGGTTAAGTCCCCAATTTCTTGACATTTCAGTTTGGATCTGGATGTCTCAAACCCTTTGTTAAGCATTTCATTTTGGATATGAATGCTTTCCGAGTTTTTTCGTTATACCTTAGTAACTGGATCTAGGTATCTCGAATCCTCTTAATCCAATATTCATCTCACCTAACATTGAGAGTCTATTGGTTAAGTTCCCAATCCTCTTAATCCAATATTCATCTCACCTAACATTGAGTGTCTATTGGTTAAGTCCCCAATTTCTTGACATCTCGGTCGGATCTGGATGTCTCAAATCTCATCGATCTTACTCGCTATACCTTAGTATGGATCTAGGTATTTCGAGTCATCTGAATTCAACAAGGCATCTCACCTAACATTGAGCGTCTGTTGGATAAATTCACGTGGACTCTTCGGGGAACCTAAAATGGCTTGGACACTTGGTTGAGCAGATGAAAATTCGTCCCGATGCTCGGCGGTAAGTAATTACAGGTATGCTCTCCTTTTCAACATCTCACATTTGCATTACCATTTTCATGACATTGCATTTATATAAAAAAAAAAAAAAAAAAAAAAAAAAAGGATCCATGATCTCGCCAAAATACCATCAATTGCATGTGCATGGTCAAAATTTAGGTATCATATTGTCTTTGAATGCAACCTCTGCGAGCTCACCTTCAAAGAGGGGCATTTGTTGACACCTAAATTTTAACTAATCAATTAGTAATTAGTTGCATAAAAAAAATAAAATAATAAATAAATAAAAAAAAGAAAAAAAAGAAAAGAAAGAGGAGTTCTTCACGTATGTTGTCTCTCCCTCATTAATGCATGCACATGCATGGACAAAATTCAGCGGACGTGAAAATTCTAGAGAAGCCGCAAGCGTGAAGAAAGCAAAGAAAAAATTCTCCACTTGCACACGCGAGAATGCCGGAGAAAGTCTGCAAGAAGATGGGCTCACAATTTTATAATATTTTATAGTGAGTTGTTGCAAGAAATTCTCTCCTTCCGGGAGAGCAAAGAGAAGAAAGAGGAGTTCTTCACGTATGTGGTCTCACGCTCATTAATGCATGCACAAGAATTCGGCGGACGTGAACAGCAAGAAAGAATTTGCGGCGCCTCTTGTTCACACTAAAGGCGGTGGGATGCCTATAAATACGCAAGGGGAGGCCACGCAAAGGGGGGAGAGATTCATTCGAGAGGTTTGTCGAGGGGAGAAAGAATTGATTGGAGAGGTTTGTCGAAAGGAAAAAAAGAAAACATTTCATTGTGAGGGGGTGAATTTTGAGGTTTTCTCCTTCGGTTAAAAGGAAAGAGAGAGAGAGAGTACGTCACGAGAGAAAAAGTTGCAGTCGGGGGGGGAGATTAAAAAAGAAGGGAAAAAGCGAGAGAGAGAGGGAGAGACGGAGAAGGGACGTGCGAAGGAGAAGCGCCCACTGTTCTTCTCCTTCATTGGACTTTCTGGCGGTTTCGCTGCTCGTGTCCGTGCTCGCACCGCCGCACCTCCACCTCCGCCGCGCGCTGCCTCGCCGCTCCACCGCCTCCGCTCAAGCCAGCACCTGACGACGCTCCTCTCTGCCTGTTCCCAACGCCGACGCCCCTGCTCCGCCTCTGCCGTTGCCGATCTGCAGCGCCAGAAGCCCCACGACGACCCGCTGCTCCTTCTTCGCCCGCGGCTGCGCAGCCGGCGCCCCTCCGCCGCGTCGGCGACGAGCCGGTCACGCATCACCAGCAACCGTCACGTCCCGCCTCGCCTACCCGCGACCACCGACCCGCTCTGCTCCACCCGCGGCCGTTGGTCGCCGTGCCGGCCTCGCCGCCACCAGCGACGTCGCAACTCCACGCCACCTGCGCTTGTCGCCATCACCGCATCAACCGTTGTAGCAGCCCGCACGAACGCCGTCCTGCGCTGCCGCGCGCGCATTGCCTTTCGGTTCGCCGCCGCACCGGCCCATCGCCGCGCCCGTCGTTGCACCTCCGCCCGGCGTTAGCATCTCCTTCCAGCGAGCTCCGAGCGCGCCACCGTCTTTGCTCGAACACCAGCAACCCGTGAAGCCACCATCTGCGCCGTTCCGCACCTCCGCCCCGGCGTCCCAAGCGCTCCGCCCTCCGCCCGCCGCTGCGGTTGCCACGCCCGCCGCCGGTCCCCTCGCCTGAAGCTCGTCGGCTGTTGCCCTTGCCGTTCCGTCGGCCGCGGGGTTCCACCCCTTCTTTGCCGCGCCTTCCTCTGCTCGACTCCGCTGCACGCCGTTGTTGGCAACCACTCGAGCCCGCCTAGCTCCGCCAGCCGCTGTCCCCTTCCGAGCAACGCCACCACAGCAGCTCGCTGCCCGTTCCGAGCTTGCTGTCCCTCGCCGGAGCTCCGACGACCGCGCCCACCGCACACGGTTGCCCATCGCACTGCGAGCGGCCACCCGGCCGTGAGTGATTCCTGTCATGGTCCACAAAGCACCATTCGTTGAGACAAAAAAAATTTGGAAAAAGCCCAAACTAGGTAAGTTTATTTTATTAGGTAGATTTATTTCATTTTATTTCTTTTTAATTTCATTTCTTTATTTGAATTAGTTCTTAATGCATGTTTGAAAATCCCGGACGTACCACTTAATTCGCAACCGCACACGAATTTTTATTCCGTCTATAAGGCTTTAGATGGAATAATTAATCACGGGAGTAAAATTGATATCTTGATCTTTAAGGCTTAAGATCAATTTATCGATTTTATTAGCGAAATAATTAATTTTGAATCTAAATTTGAATGATGGATAACATTTTTGATGACCATGGATGATTTGGTGTTTAACTTTTAATTGTTCTGTTTATCCCGAAAATACAAAAAAACTGCATTTGCATTTCACGTAAATTAGAATTGATTTTTTTTAGATAAAATTGCATGATAAAATAATTATTTTTAATGTAAAAATGCATGTTTAGATGGTATCTAGGTTAGATAATGTCTTTTGAATTAAATGGCATGATGAGGTAATTTTCTAAGTTAAGATAGGATTTAGATTAGTCTATTCCTAACTTAAAATAGATAATATCTCACTTTAACTAGTTTTTTTAGTATTTTTAATTACGAATTTCAAAAAAATAAAAATAAAAAAAGTGTAGGTTAGAATTAGGTTTATTTCCTGTTTTAGGGTTTGCATATTTAGAATAGGAATTTTATTTCGAATTAAAAAAAAAAATCAAATTAATCAATTTAGGTTGCTAGTTTTTTAACTTAGGTTTCATGTTTAATTATTTGACAATTTTTAATTTCGAAATTCATACAAAAACATAAAATAAAAAAAAATTAGAATTTTAGCACCGTTTGCATGTCATTACATTGTAGGGTAAAATTTTATATAGTTTAACTCTAGATGATAGTTTTTTAATTTATTATAAGTTTAGATAAATTTTTTAGATAGATGGCATTTTAATTAGGGATTTCTAAGTAAGGATAACATTCTAGTCTAAATTAGGATTTGGCTTAACCTCATTCCTAATATAAATTAGATGATATTTTAATTTAGATAGATAGTTTTCACATTTTTATTCCGAATTTCATGAAAAATACAAAAAAAATGTGTCTTAGAATAAGTTAGTTTTGTTTTCTAGGATAAAGTGCATCTTTTAAGAAAAAAGAAAAAGAAAAAAAGGTCATGTGCATGTCATATATAATTAGATTCATGAAACGCATGTCATTTAGTGATTGTTGTTAGGTTCATTTAGTTAAAAATTGCCCGTCATTAGAATCAAGTTATTAGGTTAATTTAGATTGCATATTTAATTGTTACATTTCTTTAATTTCAAATTTCATGAAAAATACAAAAAATGCCATAGGTTGAATTAGTTTTATTTTCTAGGATAGATTGCATTCTTTCGGAAAATAGAAAGAAAAGAGAAAAAAAATGTCACATGCACGTTATTAGGATTAGATTCGTTGAAATGCCTGTCATGTGGTAGTTGTTGTTAGGACCATCCAAATTACATGTCATTAGTATTAGGTCATTTAGTTATGTTGCATTGCATATTGCATGATTTTCATTAAATAAGCGAAAACAAAAAAAAGAAAAAAGAAAAAGAAATTGCGTGTTGATTAGAAACCATATTTAGGACTGCTGATGTGAATTTTGATCTAACAACGCAGATGCTTTCGTTGTTAGGAGGTAAGTCCTGCAATTTATTCGTTGCTTTATCTGGGTGTTAAATTGGTGGTTTGTGCACCCGCGTGATCGCTTCACATGTTAGGGAGATAAATTAAAATCAATTCAAGCTGCCTGCCAAACATTTTTTCTAAAATAAAAGAGAAAGGTACCGAAAGGGCGTTAGAGAAATCTAGCGTAATCAAGTCCCCGAACTCATTTAATCTCTGGTTCGTAGGAGTGAAGTAATTCTCCCATTGCTTTACTTGGGTTTCTAATCGACCCACCAAGAATAGATTAGTGGCGACTCCTAATTGAAAAATCATTTGCATGTTAAAAAATTTGAACTTAAGTCGCGAATTGGTATGGGCACAGGAGAGCCCGAGTTAAGTCTAGGCTTAGCAATCCATTAACCGAACCCTTAGGTGGTCCAACCCGCTTCGGGGAGGTCGCGACAATAATAAGTGAAGTTTTGTTCTATTTTAAGAAATCAAAACCCACGTGCGCTAAATAGAAAACTTGCATATGCTTGCGGTGGGGAGAGTGGGAGTCCCAATTAATAAGTCAATGAGTTAAGACACAACAATTACCAATGCCTCGTCCCACTACAAAGGCAGTTAGGGATTTTCGAAAGGTCTATAAAGAAATTTAAGGATATTGTGAAGAGAAATGTCTAAGGTTATCATTAGTTCTTGTTCTTCAACAATGAAATTCGTTGAAAAATAAAGAGACTGTTGTTTAACGATCCAGAGTTACGGTGCAATATTATGTTTTGGTATTGTTGTATTTTAGAGTTTACCAAGGAGTCTCTTTCTTGTTAAAAAAAAAGAACTTTTAAGTTTTGCCCCAGTATTCCAACCATCAAAAATCGATTCGGAAAGGAGAAGACCAGACTTTTGTTTTCCCACGGAGGGAGAGACACTGCCTTAAACTCTAGAATCCAGAGAATCTTTTCAGAGACTATTTGAAAAGTCAGAGCAGCTCTTTTTGGACAAGAGTACTCCAGTCTCTGTTTCCCAATGGCTTGTTCTTCTCGATGAGTAGCCACAAAAGATTCAAGAAAAATATGTTGAATAAATCACGCGTTTGGAAAATGTAACCGTCTCCGCACTCCACAAGACTTCGTCACACGCGGAATTATCATTGAAATATCTCATGCAAGCGCAGCTTGAACTAAGCCGATAACTACAGTTACTTGACCCAAAAGAAAAACGAAAAGGAAAAATCCATCTTACTTCTCCTTATATACCCCTGAACCCATCGGATCAATTCATCGAGGTAAAAAAAACATGGAGAGAGTCGAAGGAAGAACCATGGTCATCCATGAGTTTCTTTTAAAAGTTTTGGTGCTTGGGATCATCATATTGGGTCCATACCACAGTCACGCAGCAGAAGCTGATTATCCAATCACGAAGCCTGGATGCCAAAGTTCCTGCGGAAATCTCTCGATTCCATATCCCTTTGGATCGAGCGACAGCAGTTCTGATTGCCACTTCAATTTCTCATCCTTTATTGTCTATTGTGACCACCTTACCGACCCTCCTACACCTTACCTTCGGAACAGAAGCTCTAACTTGCAAATAAGTGACATTTCTGTCACGGATCACGAGATGCGGGTATCACTTTGGGTCGGTCGGGACTGTTATAACTCTTCCGGATACGATAAGTCTTCAAGCTTTTATCCGTGGCTCACCCTAGCTAAATTCCCCATATCCAGCACCAAGAACAAGTTCACTGCCGTCGGTTGCGACACGTTGGCCTACTTCCACGACGGCCGTGAGAAGTTCACTCTTGGGTGTGTGTCTTTGTGCAGCAACATTACGAACGTGACTAGCGGGTCATGTTCCGGTATTGGATGTTGCGAGACGAGCATCCCTACAGACTCCTTAAACTACGAAATCTCCTTTCAGAGCTTTTACAAGCATGCCTACGTCCTGGATTTCAGTCCTTGTAGCTATGCCTTCGTCGCCGAAATTGGATCCTACAACTTCTCAGTTGGCGACTTTGAGCAGCTTAAATCTAGAAAGTCCACCGTAGTTCTCGACTGGGCAATAGGGGACCGCACTTGCGAAGACGCCATGAAGGACCCCGCAAGCTACATGTGCACCCAGAACACCAACTGCACCAACGCGGAAAACGGATCCGGGTACAAGTGCACCTGTTTAGAAGGTTACCAAGGCAATCCTTACCTAGAGAATGGTTGTCATGGTACGTTTATAACATCAACATTATTTGACTTGTCCTTCACATTATTATGATCCAATGAGATTAGATACATTTGATATGTGTGTGTGTTACTTATGTAGATATTGATGAATGCGCGGATCCAGTGAAGTACCCATGTGAGGGAAAGTGCAAAAATACTAAGGGGAATTATACATGTTTATGCCCAAAGGGTTATCATGGTTATGGCAAGAAGGGCAGTGAAAATGGACAAGGATGCATTGCTAATCCATCGTATTTGATGAATATTTTGGTTGGTAAGTTCTTTGATCTTACTTGTAGTGCCTCCCGCTTGAAACATACTATCCTAGCTGATTTTGAGAATAATTAACTAAATTTCATTGTGATTTATGAGAAAAAATAACTATTCACATCTTCGCCCGATTTTTCTTCCATTATTTCCCTCACTTAAAAAAATTTAAAATGGATTTTTTCTATATCAATTTCACTGAAGTTTCTATGCAGAAGACAAATGAGATTATCTAACGCATTACGTAAATCACACGTTACTAATTACATCACAATTGAGCTTTCTTAAAATTCAGAAGTATATTAATTTCACTCGTGTCAATGTCTGTACTCTAGCATTTCTTATTTTCATTTTTTGACTTGGTGACTTGGGTCTTGGCTATATGCGAGCACATTTTCCGTCGATTGAGATCACCTTGCGAATATTAATATCTCTGCTGCACGACTTGTAAACGCATCATCTTCGGTGCTATTAATCCTATATTATGGCATGGACACGCAAGGTCGGTCGATTGCATTTGTCAAAATGATGACTCGGATAATCTCACAAGTCACGAAATTGCCATTTGTGTAGATAGGTATAGAAGACTTGGAACATGTCAATGATTTGGTCAGCGGCCTTCTTGCATCATAAATCTTAATTATATTGTCGAGAATGGTAAAACAAAGCTCGAACTAGACAGAGAACTATGTGTCATCATTGATCACCAAAAAAAGGATCTTAATATAATACATTTACCTTTTAGGAATAATCACACACTAAATCATAATCTCAAATTCTCTCTTATCTCTCCCTCTCTGCCCACAAGCTCCATCAATTACCACCTCTGTTGCTCGTAGCGATCACCTCTGGCGAAGTCGGAACTGGGCGAGGCCGAGACAACCAGCACTACCACCACAAGTCTCCCTCTGTGGGCGTAAGGGCGCGCCCATGTGGGGGGCATTTGTGTGAAAAATACACAGTTATCTCCAAATCTAGGATGCCGTTAGCTTTAAATATTTACACAATTCTCGCACACAGTTATTAGCTTATTACTACCTGTGACACATTCTTTAATTCCTTTCCTCTTTATGCCGTTTCTATCTTCTTACAGTCACGAATTGTGCTTATTGAATTTGTGAAACTTACTATTATTGAGGGGCCGGATACAATGGCAAGGAAATCAGACAACAACAAAAAAAAAAAAAAAAATTCTCCACTTGAGGCATGCGGTGGGTACGCAACATCTTTACTAAATTTAAGCTAGGGCCGGAGGATGTAAATCTCACCCTCACCTCGCCCCATCTCTTTGCCATTCCCAACTATTTGCTTAAACTGCCTCCTTTCCCGAGCCTCCTTTCCCAAATGCAGTTAAATGGCAAAATGAAGAAAATGATTGATTAGATTCTGGACTTACATGCTCTTTTAATCTAATTAGGGTGGACAGTGTTCTCATTTTAAGAGGTAAAATAAGTGTAAACATACCCACGAATTTAAATAATCCTAATCCTTTCTTAATTCCTAAAAGTCAAACCTCTTCCTTTCTCTCTAATGTTTTGATTAGCATCTAAGGACTGATAGTAATGATTGAATGATTGTTTCGTCTTTCTCGAATGTGTGGTACAGAACCTAGGTAACATTTTCATTTTTGGCACAAGCCATTTAGATAGAAAGTCAATTACTAGCAATATGACAAAATTTATCCGAGGTGATGACACGAGTCAAAGAGGAAGTTACACACAGCCTCTGTACCATATACTAAGCCATTTGAGAAGATGTCTTCAAAGTTACTAGTCCTTGCCATTTTCATGTCATCAAAAGGGATATAGCTAGAAATTGAGGTAGGACTTGTATTGAGTTATTTAAACTCATGCATAGTTCGACCGAAAAGTCTCTATATATGCATGCTTTGAGACATGGATTTGGTTGCATAAGACCTAGAAAATTGTAAGCAAGTATACTGTAGTACCCTGGGCAAAGAAAATAAGCATTCTTGTGGTTAGTTCGAGTTTATACTTCATATCTTTTTTCTTGTCGATTAAACCCGTTAATTGACGACAATTTTAATATGCATTGGCCCTTGTGCTATTCTTTTTTCCGTAGATTAGCTTAACCAAATCCGCTGTTCTAATTCAGACTCAAATTGTCCCAAAACTACTAAGTTTTTAAGAAACCTCGCCGTATAATTCTAGAGAAAGTTTCAAAGCGTGGCTGCTGTTAATTGTGTGATTAATCAGTCTAAAAAAAGTGGTGTTATACACAGGTGTTGCTGCGGGCATAATAGTGCTGCTATTTGGTATAGGCTTTCTGTATTTCGGATACAAGAAAAGGAAGTTCATTAGGCTCAAAGAACAATACTTCAAGCAAAATGGTGGCTTGCTTTTGCAGCAACAATTACATGAACATGACAGAACCACAAAAAATGCAAAAATCTTCAGCGCTGAAGAGCTAGAGAAAGCTACCAACAATTATGATGAGAGTAGAATAGTTGGCCGAGGAGGATATGGTACCGTTTACAAAGGGTTGTTGCCAAAGAATGTGGTAGTTGCGATTAAGAAGTCCAAGCTTGTGGATCAAAGCCAAATCGAACAGTTCATCAATGAAGTCATCGTGCTTTCTCAGATTAATCACCGTAATGTGGTCAAGCTTTTGGGATGTTGTTTGGAAACAGAGGTGCCTTTACTGGTGTACGACTTCATCAACAATGGAACCCTCTTTGACCACATCCACAATCCAAACAAATCATCAAAGCTGTCTTGGGAGATTCGATTGAGAATTGCTTCAGAAACTGCTGGAGTCCTCTCGTACTTGCACTCCGCAGCTTCCACTCCCATTATTCATCGAGATGTCAAATCGGCAAACATCCTTTTGGATGATAGTTACACCGCGAAAGTCTCTGACTTTGGAGCTTCAAGATTAGTCCCACTTGATCAAATGCAATTGTCGACTATGGTTCAAGGAACATTGGGATACTTAGACCCTGAATACTTGCTCACAAGCCAATTGACAGAGAAGAGTGATGTTTACAGTTTTGGGGTAGTGCTAGTTGAGTTATTGACAGGCAAGAAGGCACTTTCTTTTGACCAATCCGAAGAAGAGAGGAGCTTGGCAATGTACTTTCTTTCATCATTGAAGAAGGGCAAATTGTTTCACATTGTTGAGGAAATTATTGCAAATGGAGAAAATAATAAGCAGGTGACAGAAGTTGCCAATCTTGCAAAGAGATGCTTGAGAATAAAAAGCGAGGAGAGACCAACCATGAAGGAAGTAGCAATGGAATTGGACGGACTTAGAGCAATGGCTAACCATCCATGGGTCAATGGTATCGATGTAAATCCAGAAGAGGCGGTTTGTTTATTGGGAGAGAAGACCAATGTGTACATGAATAGTATTGCTAGCACAAGCAATGGGTACACGGATAGCATGAAAAGCCATGTCATGCCACCAGTTAGTAGTGGGAGATGACCATAATAAGGTTATCTATATATGTTTGGGTATGTTGTGAGGGATGTTATGGTTGCAATAGGTCTCCATTGACTGCGCTAGTGATTGGGTTCTTTCCTGTTGAAACTAGTTCGCCGAATGGTTTCCATGCATGGAAGAAAACTCTTGAAAAGTCTAGCCTTATAATAAAGTCAGTGTAATGATTCAGTAAGTGTTTCTGCGAATACAGGATAAGTTAGCTTTAGAAAGCTTTGGATTCAACTCAGTGAAAGGATGTAATATAGTTTCCTCCTTCTACCTTTTCTTGGCAGTAGCTTGTGAGATTTGGGAGCTCTATTGTCTTTGAGTGTACCGAAGTTAATATGATACGGAAGTGCAGATTTCTGTTTGCTCGACGATGTAGTTTGTCCACCTTGGATGAATCGTTTTTTCCCGGGCAATTCCATGGTCTTGCCTGACATCCATATAATGAAACGTTCGTCCATCGATTATTCATATGAGAAATGTTCAATTCCATACACCATCATCCGAATTGAATTTCACGTTTGACTTTTGCTCGTGTATTACTCGTCCATACATCGAATGGGGGTACGGTCATATATCCCTCATTGAGATGCAATTATGAACATCATTCATATCCATTTGTAGTCAAGTTTTTACAAAGTTAATGTCCATATTAATAATCAACCAATCAAACACATTTCCTTCGATTAGTGAGAAGGGAAATAAAGTCCAATAGAAGTTCGTATGTCACAGGTGCTGGACTCACTTAAGTAAGGCGCATCTTTTCACAGGAAAAAAAGAAACCGAGAATTTGTGCTGAGATCCTCCTAATTCTTTGTAATTAAGGTGGCGTAGCATATATGTGGATATAATAGTTATTATCGTGCTAGAGCAAGTGCAACTGATTGGGTTGATCAACTGGCTACTCTACTCACCAGGCCTAGCCCGGGTGTCCCTCACCTGATGCCAATGAGTCAGTGACCTCTGCTGGCCATCGGCAAGGCCTCGCGGTGGCCAGTGGAGGGAAAAGGGGAAAAAGAAAGAAGGAAAAGAGAGAAAAAAGAAAAAGAGGAAAATTTTTTTAAAAAACAATTATTAAATTATTATTAGAAATTGTCATTGTCGGATGTGCCACGTAAGAAAGTTGGTGTTCATATCAACAATTTTTGGCCAAAATTAGTCAAATAAACTTAATTGGAAAAATTGAAAGGTTTAAGATTAAATTTAAAAAAGTGCAATAAATTTAAAACTTTTTAAACAATTTTTCCTTGATACTTGTGCTTACAAAGATGTTTGAATTCACTATCTTTCAATCGAAATTACCGACATATGCTATATCGACATCCTAAATTACAGAATCTTGACGGAAGAGGGAAGTGGAAATCTGCCACGAAGATGAGTTTAGTAGACGTGTGTTTTGGATTTGGTTTGGTTACACTTGTCGTAATTGTGGGCGGAGGTTAAATTGTACGCTCATTTGTGGCATAGCCTTGAGAATTTGCCTGTTATAGTTGATTCCCCTGATGTTGGGTTGCTGCGATCCGCGCCACTTGATTTGCATTTAGCCCGGAATGCTGATCGCGAAAAGCATGTTTCCAGGATTCTTTGTTTATGTAGATGTAGATGTTAAGAACTTGTTGAAGAGGACAAGCTACGAGTGTAGACTGCACATTCATTTCTAAGTTGCAAATGCATGAAGTGGTGAATAATAAGAAAGAGATCAACAATATCTGGTGAGTACTGCTGCGCTGTTAAAGGTGAGGGGTAAGCCACGAGTTCCAGGTTGTGTGCATAATTTAGGAATGAGAGATGTTGCTGAATTTTAAAATTTTCAATTTACTATTATCTGAACGGTTCTCATTAAATCTTTTTTTTTTTTTTTTTGGTATTTGGCTGTTAATTATGACTGTTTCACCCATAAAATTAGATTATCATTATTTTGGATACTGGAGGTGGAAATGCTTTGAATGTTCGGAGGACTGCGAAAGACTTGATAGCAGCAGGAGCTGCCGCTGTTTTCTAGGGGTACTAGTTTCAGCCGAGAGAGGTATAATGCTGCTCCTTCTACGTAGCTCTCAGCCTTTTCTTTTAATTACTCACTACATGAGCGCTGAAGTTCTATTATGAACTACCTAGTCCCAAATTGTAAATTAGTCAAGTTTGAGCCTATGTTTCAGTTTCAGATATGTTGAATTTTAATCAGTCGGACATTCTGTGAAAGAAGTTATTACAATTATACACCTTGTTAGCAAATTCTGGGTCAACTGTCATTCTTTGAGTTAGTTGTTCCTGAATTCTGTCTGACAACTGTGCATCTACTGATTTCAAATTACTTCCTCTTCAGGATCAAGCATGGCCAAAGAAGTGTGGCTGATAAGTATCATTATCATTGTCATTTCAGGGCATATGCGTGGTAAGCAGGTATAAAAGCCTGCCCTTGGTGAATTTGAGCTGTGATTTTCTCTTTCAAAACTCAGGAGCATAGAAACACATAAAACTGCGATTCCTCTCAAACTGCTTCATTAATTGGTCATACCAGGTGATGAGCATGCTGATAAAATAGCATCTGCAGGGGATGCTATTGGGAATTCTGACTTCTTCCTCATGGCTAGGACCAATGCACATGCAACATCAGCCAAAAACTGCTCTGTCTGATGCCATTGTAAGGGTTAATCTTTACATGGAGGTACTAGTAGACTGATCCTCTGCTTCTTGTCATGATCTACTGTGGAGTGAGGCTTCTGTTCGTTGTGAAGAAGAAATTCTGGTCTAAGAGGGCATCGCAGGGTCATCCCGTGCTGAGACACAGGTTTACAGTGAAAATGCGGACCTCTTTCCTGACATTATTACAGTATTCAAGTGATGACTAGATGTTCAACCCAAAGTTAATAACAAGAAATAGATATTTTGGCATCTTAGTATTGGTAGATCTCCACTTTTTTAATCCTATACCTTCATTTCTCCAGAAACTCGTGCAACTTCTGCCATAATTCAAGTGTAGATTATATCATATGACTTCTTAGTTTGTGTTCCATTTGCCTCTCCTTTAACCCTTGCACTCTTGACGCTCATTATCACCCATTATCTCCCGTACTGCTCTCTGCATCATAAGGAATTCAACAATTACGCTTAAAGACGAAACCATCCCAGGTAAGTAATACATTTTTAGACTGGTCGTGAATGTGGCTTGTGAAGTCAAAATTAGAGCCTTTTCGGTTGGAACTGAGGTGATTGAGCTCAATTGTTTACTTCAGGCAGGGATACAATTGCTCTTCACGAATCCGCTCGTGAAGGCATTTGCTGTCTAATGCTCTGTCTGAAGAAGGAAAAAGGAAAGTAAATATCAGCAACATATCCTGACCTTTCAAATGTTTGCATGATGATTTCTGTCAAAATTTCATTTTACTATGTGATCCGCTCGTCGTTTCTTAGCATGCGCTGGATGGTCGAGCTGTTCGGACAATGTTTATTGGTGTTTCAAGACACTACAAAATGGAGCATAGTGTTTCCTCCGAAAGCATTGATAGAATTTCGTTTGAAATGAATAATCGAAATCATTTTTTTTGGGTTTCTTAACTCCTGTTGTTTATTGTAATAAAAGTCGCCGGCAGGAGCTGATGGATGCTTTGTGGAGGCACCAAGGGAGGACGATGAGCTCAAGGAGATAGGACAGGACGGTGTACGAGAGGCTACAGGGTATGCGATATGATTGAAGGTAAAGTCACACCATTGACCGCTGCCGAGGAGCTGAAAGAGATGGGCTTGCGCACCATTGTCGATGTCCTCAAGTCCTTGAAAGAGAAGGGAACTACACGAGAGGATCTCGACAAGATGCCCATGTCTGAGGAATTTAACCAGTTGGTCGGAGCTTGGAGTCCTGGTTCAAGCTCGAACCACGGTGCTCTGAATTTAAGGAGCGCTGTCGGAGTAAATTCACAGTAACTGCAAAAGCCGAAAGTAATCGAATATGTGCAGCAACATTTGAATTCCAATTTCCAGTTTCCCCCAAGGCTTCTAACACATAACGACCCACGCATTTGCATGAGAGATGCACCGCTTAGAGTGGGTTAGAACTCTTTTTAATATGAATGCTTTTGCTAAGTAATTACATATCAATTTTTTTTAATTTTAAGTAAGTCTGTCTCTCTAATGGCCGAGGATTCCAGCAACAGAAGATTATTATGCTGCCCTAAAAAATTATCTGAACTTGGCAATTCTTCAGTCAAAGAAACTTGGCAATTCAAGAAAGCACCATGCCTGACTACGGGCCACAGCAGACGCATTAAGAAGCATAGCATAAACACGCTAATCTGAACTTTCGTCTCTTGCACCGCCCGAGATAAACACACTTATTATTATGCTGCCCTAAAAAATTATCTGAACTTGGCAATTCTTCATTCAAAGAAACTTGGCAATTCAAGAAAGCACCATGCCTGACTACGGGCCACAGTAGACGGGTTAAGAAGCATAGCATAAACACGCTTATCTAAACTTTCGTCTCTTGCACCGCCCGAGTTAAACACGCTTATTTGGCTTTTCAAAAGGAAGAGTGAAAAGCCAGAATGGGATTAGGAAAGCACAGCCTCTTTGCAATTGCTACGAACTTTCGTCTCTGCACCAGGCATGACCACAGGCCGAAGCAAATACCTTAAATAGCAGAGCATAAACATGGCAAGGTCCAGAATCGTTTCCATCGGAGAGAGTTATCAAGTACTAAGAACTCATCAAAGATTCCTTCACTGGTGCTCGATACGGGTGTATTTGACTCGGCGTTTCGTATTAACGCTTCGCGATTGGAAGACTGAGGAGCTAAAGAGGGCAAGCTGGATTTTTTGTTGGGCATATTTGATGTAGTAGGCTTTGAGTTGTATTTACTTTATCTGGGGTAAACTACTTAGAACTCAATTCAAAACTTAATTGAACATAAATAATACTCATCGCCACAGACTATCGACTACCACTCCAGAAGGACAATGCATAGAATCAATAAATATCTAGATATGGACATTTATGGCTGGCATCCATCAAAGTTTTGTAATGTCATAAGCGATAAGCAAATTCAATCGAATCTCAACAACTAGATATGTATTAATGTGGGGGTAAGGAACAATGAAAAGAAAAAAAAATCTCAACCCACCAAAGTGCTATAAATTTATAGGGGCTCCATTTTAGCTGTTCGTGCAATCGTTACAAACTTTCGTAAAGACCCGTGCTCTGCGCCGCATTATTGATTTCGATCGGTCGAGAACTCTTTCGGGTGAGATCAGTTTTCAAGCGATTATCCGCAGAACTAGTTGAATTCCCCATGTCTGGCACAAAGAACATGTTCACCGCAGTCGATTGCGACACTTTGGCTATATGCCGAGACTGCCGCGGCGAACTTGTTCTCGGCAAATAGCCAACGGTTGGTCGCAGCAATCGCAACTGGCTACAGCGAACTTGTTCTTCATGCTAAATATGGGGAATTCAGCTAATCTGAGCCACGGCCAGTCAGCTTGAAGACTCATCACACCTGGAAGAGTCATGGCAGTCTCTACCGATCGAAACGATAATGCCCACGTCGTGACCCCTTGACAAAAATGTCAAGCATCTCGATGTTATCACAATCGGTTATTTCGTCACTGTCTCACTCTCTCACGTCTTCGCCTTAGATTTCGCCAGATTTAGACCGAATCTCCATCCTTCCACTGAAGAAGTTTATGCGCAAAGAAGAAATAGGAAATCTTGGGATGAAAGAACAGTAGAGAGATCTTGAGATGGAAAACTTCTTTCTATTCTTTTCTTTTCTTACTTACAATCACGAGAGTTAGCCTTTTTATATACAATGGCTATCTCTGGAAACTGTTTTACAGGTATTGAATCAGTTGAAGAAATGAAAACTAACTAACCGAAGCAACAAACTAACTAACTTCCAAAACTGAAGTACACCAGACTAACTACCGAGACTTATCAAGACTTGCAGCATTATATAGAGTGTTCGAAACAGGGTATCCCCTTTTCTTCTCATTCTTCTCAGCAGCATTTGTATTCTCTACTTCCTCTTCTTCATATGTTTTCTCTTTGTTGCTCTTGTATATCTTACTTCCCCTGTTCTTACTGATATCATTAATAGCATCAGTAGAGCTTATGTTCTTGCTGTTCTTAACATCCCCCCTCAAATTGGAAATGGGTGAGAAACCAATTCCTAATTTGATTCGTAGCTGATAGTGTGTAATACGAGGGAGAGATTTTGTGAATATATCAGCAAGTTGATAGGTACTTGGAACATATTTCACTTGTAGTGACCCTGAGGAGACTTTTTCCCTAACAAAATGAAAGTCTACCTCAATGTGTTTGGTGCGAGCATGTAAGACAGGATTGATAATAAGAGAAATGGCTGATTTATTGTCACAAAAGAGCTGTGTTGGACGAGTCAATGAGCATCCTAGATCACAAAGGACAAAGTTGATCCAGGTAAGTTCAGCAGATGTAGAAGCAAGAGCACGATACTCAGCTTCTGTAGAGGATCGACTGACTGTGGATTGTTTCTTTACTGGCCAAGATATGAGATTGGATCCAAGGTATGTACAAAAACCTGTTGTTGATCTTCTTCTTTGAACACATCCTGCCCAGTCTACATCTGAGAACCCATACAGATGGAGAGAGCTTCGAGAGTGAATGAAGACTCCAAGACTTATAGTGCCTTTGACATATCTCAAAACTCTCTTGAGTTTATGTAGATCTGCAATAGTGGGTTTCTGTAATTTCTGACACAGCTGATTTGTAGCATATGCAATGTCAGGTCTTGTTAAAGTTAGATACTGAAGGCCACCTCCTAAGCTTCGATACTCGATAGGATTGGAGAGGGGAGCAGAATCATTTATCAGAACAGTTGGTTTTAGTGATACAAGGGTGGTAATTGGTTTGCACTCCAGCATATGAGCTCGAGTGAGAAGATCACAGGCATATTTAGTCTGGCAAAGAAACAGGTTATCAAAAGTATTTTTAACTTCAATACCAAGAAAGTAATGTAGTGGGCCAAGGTCTTTCATATAGAACTGAAGACTTAGAGAATGGATAAGGTTGGAAAGTAACTGAGAGGAGCTTCCAGTCAGGATAATGTCATCAACATATAGTAGTAGAAGAATGGTGTCTGTAGCAGTATGATAGATGAATAAGGATGGGTCAGTTGAGCTGCAAAAGAACCCATATTCAAGCAGAAAGTTGCTGAACTTGTCAAACCAGGCTCGAGGAGCTTGTCGAAGTCCATAGAGAGACTTCCTGAGGAGACATACATGATGAGGTTTCTTGGGATCTTGAAAACCAGGAGGCTGCTTCATGTAAACTATCTCATTCAATGTACCATGTAAGAATGCATTTTTGACATCTAGTTGATGGATTGGCCAGTGTTTCATCATGGCTACAGATAGAACTATACGAATTGTAGCATGTTTGATGACTGGACTAAAGGTTTCTGTAAAGTCAATGCCTTCTTCCTGATGAAATCCTTTAGCAACCACTCGAGCCTTAAGTCTATCAAGGCTACCATCAGCTGCAAGCTTTGTTTTAAATACCCACTTACAGCCAATGACATTCATTTGATCAGTTTGAGGGATTAATTCCCAAGTTTTATTCTGATAAAGTGCATCCATCTCTTCTGTCATTGCTTTATACCAGCCTTTATGTGCTAAAGCTGATTTGATTGTTTTTGGTTCAGTAGGTACTTCATATATAGCAAGACATGCATATCGAGGATTGGTCTTGATAATGCCAGACTTAGACCTAGTCTGCATAGGGTGAGTAGGTAATGTACCTTGTGAATTTGTCTGATTATTTGAAGTGTGTTGTTCCATATCTGGTCCATCTGTGGTCTCAGTTATGGGAACAGGTATTTCAACTTGTTGTGGACTATTCTGAGTGGTGGTGGACATTTGATCCATAGGGAATTCAGCTGGAGAAACAGAAACTGCTTGTTCTGTGCATTCGGTGAGACCATTCCATTTGTTTGCTCATTTGTGGATTCTTGTTCCCAACCTATATACCGAGAAGTTGAATGTTTTATGTGATCGTAGTGGAGGGAGCTAGGAGGCGCTCTTCTTCTGTCCATAACTTATACAAGTGTGTGTAGGAGGGATAAAGCGTTGCTAATTTCGAGAGAAAGGGTAGAAATTCTCATCAAATACTACATGTCGACTAATGTAGACATGACCGTAGTAGGGACAAGACATCGATATCCCTTATAGTGATCACTGTATCCTAGAAAGACACAGGTTAGAGATCGTGGATCAAGCTTGTGCTGTGCATATGGTCGAAGACGGGGATAGCAAGCACAGCCAAAGGTTACGAGATGGTCATATCTTGGCTTATCTTTGATATAATTTGCTGAAGGAGGCGCATCCGTAATTTTTGAGTAGGAAGAATGTTAACAATGTAGTTGGCTGTTACAAATGCATCTACCCAAAACTTTAATGGAATTTTTGCATGGTATAGCATAGCCAAACCAAGTTCAACTATATGTCGATGTTTCCTTTCGGGTATTCCATTACGCTCGGTGTATATGGACGGGAGATATGCTTTGTTGAATGCCACAATTACGTAAGTGAGTTCTGAATTTTTGGCTAATAAACTCTCCTCCACCATCACACTGGAAAGTCTTGATTTTATAGCTATGCTGATTTTCGACTAACTTTTGAAACATGAGAAAAATACTATAGAAATCTGACTTCAGCTTTAATGGATATATCCAACTGAACCGAGAGAAATTATCAACAAAAATGACATAGTACTTGAAACTCTGAAAAGATTTAACTGGAGAAGGCCCCCAAATATCACAGTGAATTTGTTCTAGAGGTTTTGTAGCTGTAGAATTTGATAATGGAAAAGGCAGAGCAGTACTCTTAGCTATTTGGCAACTTCTACATACAGACTGTGGTTCTTTGTTGTACTGAATCAGATTTTGATTTCTCAAATGCTTCAAGATATTCTGATTTGTGTGAGCCAGTCGTTGATGCCAGATACTTTCTGCAACAATTCTCTGTCTTTGAGTGAAGTAGACTTCTGCAGCATGAGAATCTACTCTGTACAGCCCTCTAACCTTCCTTCCTAGCCTCATGGTTGTGTTGGTGGTGCTGTCCTTGATATACACACCAGTTTTGTTAAAGATAAAGGAACAAGGGTAATCATCAGTTAACTTTGACACTGATAGAAGATTTTTCTTAATCTCAGGAACAATCAGCACATCATTTAGAGGCAAGACATCAATTGCAGTATTCAGTATTGCATTACCAATGTATTTGACAGGTAAACACATACCATTGCCTATCATGACTGTATCAGCATTGTTATTTTTAGAAAGACTATGAAGTATACCGGCATTAGAGGTAATATGGGCTGTTGCTCCAGTGTCTGGATACCATTCTTGATCATTAGCCTCCTCAATATGTAGTGCTGCTAGTGTTGTTAGTATCTCCTCAGCTTGATAGGAGTTGTCAAACCGATACCAACAATGTAAGGCATCATGACCAGGCCTTTTACAGATTTGACACTCAAGTCGAGTGTGTTCTGCTGCTTTCTCCACCTGCACCTTTTTGTAAATAGTTGAATTTGATGCAGGATATGACCTGGTATCAGAATACCTTTGTGCTGATACATTGTATGGTCTAAATCCTTGAACAGGACCCAAGCCAGAGAAGGTATTGAGTTGTTTGAGCTGCTGATTTTCTTGTTCATAGTTTGAGTTATTATTTCTGTAACTCATGTTTCTTCCAGGATAACCAAAGTTCTTGTATCTGGCATTATATGTTCTTCCTCTTCCATAATTTCTTTCTCCACGATTATTTGTTCTTGATCCTCTAAGGATAGTATTATGTTGTATATATTCTCTGTCAGCCTCTTCTTTATGTATGGCTTCAGTTTTCCTCTGGCCATAGTAAGCTAGGTTAGGACTGAACTGATTTAAAGAGTAATTCTGTAACCTAGCTTCGAATCTTTCTAAATGTGAGATTACTTCATCATATTCTGGTTGGGGCTTTAAGCAATAGATTGTAGTTTTAAAACTTTCATACTCAGATCCCAGCCCTTCCAGAACTCCAAATAGTTTTGTGATTTCATCAACTGGTTTTCCTATGGCATTCAATTGATCACATATTGACTTGTATTCCCTGAGGTATGCTGATAATGTTCGTTCACGTTTCTGGCAAGCCTGCAGTTTTCCTCTTAACTCGAACTCCTTAACTACTGACTTTTGTGTAAACCGATTTAGCAGAGTTTGCCAAACTTCATAAGCAGTATTTAAGCCAATTATCAAGCTGAGTATATTTTCTGATACAGCACCACTAATCCAAGAAGATACAAGCAGATCTGTTTTTATCCAGTCATTATAATCAGGATTAAGAACCTCAGAAGTTTGACCTCCTTCTTCGACCTGCAGTGTCTTTGCAGGTGGTGAAATTTCCCCATTCACAAAACCAAACAGATCTTGGCTCCTTAAGAATCTATAGAATTGAGCTTGCCATAGAAGAAAATTATCCTCAGCTAATTTGATGGTAACAAAATTCGAGATATTAACATGAATAGGAAATGGATATCTCAAACTTCTTGCTGCCATTCTATTCTTCCCGATCTTTGATCAACTCTAGTTGCAGATACGAATTCTGCTGGTTTGCAGTACACTGCTACAAGTATATTGCTGATGAAGATTTAGATGTGGATGAAAAGTACCAACTCACAGATTTTGTTGGAAGATCCAGATATCTTCAGAGATCAATGAAGCTTCGAATCTAACTTCGATCTGATGTAGATTTAACTAGTTTGTGCAGCATCAAGATGATTTCTTTAGGATGCAGCGGCTCTGATACCATGAAGAAGTTTATGCGCAAAGAAGAAATAGGAAATCTTGGGATGAAAGAACAGTAGAGAGATCTTGAGATGGAAAACTTCTTTCTATTCTTTTCTTTTCTTACTTACAATCACGAGAGTTAGCCTTTTTATATACAATGGCTATCTCTGGAAACTGTTTTACAGGTATTGAATCAGTTGAAGAAATGAAAACTAACTAACTGAAGCAACAAACTAACTAACTTCCAGAACTGAAGTACACCAGACTAACTACCGAGACTTATCAAGACTTGCAGCATTATACAGAGTGTTCGAAACAGGGTAAACAGGGTATCCCCTTTTCTTCTCATTCTTCTCAGTGTTAAGACTACAGTAAATAGCAGCAGCTCAGCCACTAATAAAACCATCAAGAACAGGAGGAGGAAAGCATATGAGGAAGAAGCAGAATATATAAATGCTGCCGAGAAGTGTACAGAAAGAAGAACTAATGTCAAAAACAGAGAAAGAAAAGAAGATAAAGATAAGGGTGATGCTACGGATTGTATTGTTGCATATGAATAATCTGCGAAGACTTGTAAAGCCAAAAGTTTTCTCTCTCTCTCTCTCTCTCTCTGAGCTAGAGCTCTCTGTTTTAGCTCTCTGTTCTTTTACTCTGTTTCTACTTTTCTTTTTCCGATAATCAGTTAGTTTTTCTTTTCAGTTAGGTAGTTGTAACTTCTTTAACTGTTCAATACCTGTAAAACAGATTCTTGAGAGAGCTAATGTAGATATAAAAGGAAAGCTCTCATAATGTAGATCTTGTGAAGTTGAAATAACAGAAGAAGCATTTTCATCTTTGTTTTCTCTCATTTTCCCTCCATCACTTCCTGCTCATAAACTTCTTCACTCAGCAGCATTTGTATTCTCTACTTCCTCTTCTTCATATGTTTTCTCTTTGTTGCTCTTGTATATCTTACTTCCCCTGTTCTTACTGATATCATTAATAGCATCAGTAGAGCTTCTATTCTTGCTGTTCTTAACATCCACAAGCTCTTCGATGCCGACTCGCCACCGTCCTCAACTGTCTCTAGCTCAGACTCGTCCTTGAAATCCCGGAAATCAACCTCGAGATCATCTTTTCCACGCACCGACGGCTTCCGGTTTGGCCTGCCTCTTCAAGTGCTTGCCCGACGATTTCTTCAGATCGGGCGCATATGAAATCCGCAGTCGACTCGCGAGACCTCTGGTCGGGGATGGAAATCAGGAGACAATAGCACCTCGCTGAAACGGTACGAGAAGACCAGCAGAAGTAACAACAAAAAAGCTGGCTGACGATCAGAGCTTGCTTCGGTCTGGTGATAGGAGGAAATGAATTTCGGATAGTTTGCGGAGAATTGCATTCGGGGTTTATGTAAATGAACTTTTTTTATTTTTTTTATTAGAATATTTAATGAAGTTCGTTTGGCGGGATGCGTAATTTATTTGGTTGACAGAGGAGTAGAGAAAGGTTGTTACAAAATTCTAATCTCTGAAATGCTTAAGCTGGCTTCCACTACCTCTCGTCACCATCATCCCCTAGGCCCCTAGCTACTACTGTTCAAGTCAAGGAGGAGTAGAATTGTGTAGTGATGGGTACAGAAAATAGAATTAGAGAGAGAGAGTGAGAGATAATAAAATAGGTGTAATGGACTCAGCCGAAAAAGAGCAACAACTCAAATTGATTAGAGGAGAAGAAAAGGGGTGCAAGGGACAATGACAAAATGGGTTTAAGTTGGGCTTGTTTAGTTCATAGTCGGATTAGTAAGTTTTGGATTTAATAAGGCTTAATAAGCTTTGGGCTTGAGGCTTCATGAGCTTGGGCTTGAATAGGCTTGATGAGCTTAGATTTTAAAATGGACTTGAGCAAATAAGCTCATTTCATTTATAAGGCCTTTCATGTTTTCTGTGACCTAGACCTTCGAGGTCCAAGCTGGGTCTGAATTCGGACTAAGCCCAAGGGCCTAGCCCGAGTCTTTATTTTCGGAAAATAATAAAAAGTCGGGAGATGGAAGAATTTGAAAGAACTCATGCGATTGAGGGCCTTCGGCCCTCAACTCAACGTTACCTCTAAACTCCTCTTTTCCCCAACACTCATTCGGGAGTGTTGTGACAAGACGCACACATAAAGATGGCTATTCTACCAATGTAAGTAGCTATCCTTACTTTCTAGTCCCAAATAAATTGAGTGAAAGCCCATGATCAAAGGATTTTGGGGCAGGGTCGTGGTAAAATTCTTTTGCGCCACACTTAGGCTGGGAGAGAATTAGATATGGCTAGCCTTCTTTTCCTCTTGTTCTTTCTTTATTCCTCCTAAAAATTTTCTAGCTTTATTGTTTTTACCAATATTCTTTCCTCATTTAATCGTGAAAACTTCATATAATAAACATAGCTTAATTCTGCACAAACCGTAAGGATGGATCAAATTCTGACTTGAATTTTCAAAGTTGCCCAATATAAAGCACTAGACTTTATAGTTATCTCAAATCTAGTAAGCCGTTAACTCAAATATTTACAAAATTCTAGCACATTGATATTATTTTGTCACGACCTTCTTGTAGCTGAACCACAAGGGTAAGGCGCTTAGCACATACTTTTGCACGTTGATATTAATTTTGCACAAACCGTAAAGATGGACCAATTTTTTGACTCGAATTTCAAAGTTGCCCAATATAAAGCACTAGACTTTATAGTTATCTCAAATCTAGCAAGCCATTAGCTCAAATATTTACAAAATTTTGGCACGTTGATATTATTTTGTCATGACCTTCTCGCAACTGAACCACAAGAGTAAGGCTTTTAGCACATACTTTCTCAAAGTCTATCAATCGCAACTTAGCACTCAATTCGACATGTAATTAATCTTACCTTTTGGATGCCATTAATCGATTATATGTTAATTAGACACAAGTAAAATATAGAAATGTATTTTACTTTTGCGAACTAGAGATTTAATGGATTCAAACACTTAATTACACTAAATTAATCTAAGACTTTTTGGTACTTTTGTTCATTATTTTGAAAATGTTTTACATGCAGTCGTCGTCTATTTGTTATCCTTTCACTAACATGTGAGGGTTGACTATGTAGGTACGCAAGCAGGGAATGTAACGCTCAATAATCAATAATACAATTACAGAGAATTTTTAAAGAATCTGGATAGGCTTCGCAAGCAAAGCAAATTGCTATCCATCATCACAAAAATTCTGTAAACTATGATAGAGAAAATATGCAAGCAAAATGCATGGTTATGGACGGACTAGGACTAACTAACATTCATCTATACTAATCTTTTTTATTTTATTTAATTAATTAACATGCAAGACTTAAGAAATGAACCCTAACATTCGGTATGATAGATCGATTTTATATGCACTAATTTAATAACTAAATGGCAAGCAAGAATGATACAGCTGTATGATATGCATGATGAGTTTTTAATGACATACTATGGAATTAGTTCTAAATACTATCATGTTAGTATATTAAAATTCTCATAATAGGCGACTTTTATGATGCATTTAAAATCATACATTAAAATAAGACTATTGCATGAAATTAGTCAAACCTTGACTACCTTATCCCCAAGATAAACTTGATGAGTCACGAATGGCAGCAACAGTGGGCTTGGGTTGCAATGGGGGCAAGACAAGCGAGGCCTCGCGGATGGACTGAATTGGAGCGCCGGAAAAACCTGCAGGGAATGATCAAGGCCTGGCGTGGTCGTTAAATGGCTGTGCAAGACCCAAGCATCGGCAACGCCGGCGTGGCTCACGGTGGGGGCTGAGATTTAGCTCAACAAAGGCTCGTATACAGGCACGGATGTGGATTGTCGCCGGGAACTTGTAGGCACGGCTATGGACGATGACTTCAAGCAGTGGATACCTGGACAGTGGAGATCTCTGACAGCGGCAGGTTGCTTGCTGGGCGTCGAAATGAAGCACGATGGCGGGAAGACTGATGTTGCTGGAATCAACCGTGGAAGGTGATGCAGGACGCTCGGCTTGATGGAGATTCGGTGGCGAGGCTGGTGGAGCAAATCTCTATTTCCTTTCCCATTACCGCAATCATTCACCCGGCTTGCTCCTCTTATTTGTCTTTCTTTATTTCTCTCACTTGCTGCACTTGAAAACATTCCACAATTCTCTCCTCTTGGCTGGCCGAGAATTTGTGGATTGATTGGTCCTCTTGATTTGCTTCCTTGTCACCCATGCCATGCGCACAATCTACTTGCCTCTTTCATAGTCGAGCATATTTTGAAGATATTTGCTAATTCGGGTGCCGGCTGAAAGTATTTCCCTGGCTTCTCAAATTCAAGCACGATGAAGCTAGATTAAATGAAATTTATTGGATGCGGACATGCTCTATGATGTCCAAATGCCTAAAATGCAATGCAAAAAATTAAAATTTCTTGTTTAGGGGTCGATTTTGATCCCAAAATTTTTTATGCAATAAATGACCAAACGTGTAGCCAAACTTTAGATGTCAACAATCTCTTTATTACCTATAACAATTCTTCTACCCTTTCCTCTTTATGTTTTTTCTATCTTCTTACAATCATTAATTAGGCTTATTGAATTTTAAGACTTGCTATTATTATGCGGTGGGATCAAATGATAGTTAAATCCGCATACTTGCAATTGCAAGGACGATGATGGGATAAAAAAAACTTGCTCCACATGAGGCATGAGGTGACTGATTAAAATGTGGATTTGCATGTATATATAGGGTGCATTTATTTTACAAAAAACATAATATTTTTGCAAAATCTTCTGGAAAATTATTTTTCTAAAAAATGGTTTGTTTTCCTTTATTTTGTGATATGTGATCGAAAAAGTTTTTTAGTGTTTGGATCTTATTCAAAAAATGATCTCAATATCATGATTTTATCTTAGGGGGAAAATTCAATTTTTTAAATTTTTTTCTTTTTTTCTTTTATTTTTCCTTCTTCCTCCCTCCACCGGTCTCCGAGCTTCAGCGAGGGCTAACTTGGCCTGCCTCGCGCAAGGTTCGGCCTTGGGAACTTGAATATATGAAGAGAAAAAAATAGAGAAGAAAACAAGCGAGAATTTTTATGTGGAAAGCCCGTCCCAAAATTATGAAAAGGGAAAAATCACGGTGTTGCACTAGGTAGTAGAAGTATGATCTAGGGTTACAAGTTTTAGCATTATCTTTTACCCTATTTATAGTAGGAGTCTAGGGTATACATAATTAATATGGAAATTACATGTATTCTATTAGCAACAATAAAATCCCTATTGTCTGCTTTAACATTACAGGATGGGTGACCTATTGGGAATTGCCTGCCTAAAATAATTTGTTTTTGCACTTGAATATTATTTTCCTCTATTAGATTCCATAACTCTATCAATCTCCCACTTGGAGGCTAATCTTTAAAAAAAAAAAAAAGAGCAATATTTTTTTATAGTTTTTATCTTTGTAGCCCAAATTGTCCTAGTGCGGCGGCATCTCTCATCACTTATCATGGAGGCCAACTAAGGTAATACACAGCCTCAGTTTCTTAGTGGTAACAACCTTTGTTGACATATCTGTTGGATTTTCTGCACCAACAATCTTTTTCAATGACAAAGTCCCATCATCTATCAACTGACGAATTTGATATACTTTAACTCAATGTGTTTTTTCCTTGAATGAAATACTAGATTCTTTGCAAGACAAACAGCACTTTAAATGTCGCTGAAAATAACACTATTATCCTGCTCCTTGCTTATCTCCTTCAAAAAAAATTTCAACCAAATCATCTCCTAACCAACTTCAAATATAGCAACATCCTCTATCTCGGCGGTTGAATTATATAGAAGCCCGAGAAGGTTTCTAGCACCTTCCATTTTTCAAATATCGTCCGAATGTTATGTTACACAAATATAGAGGGCAGTTACTCTATTTGGACGTAGCATCTGAACTTTGAGTACATAGAACAAGCAACTAAATAGACAAAAAAAGAAAGAAAAAGAAAAATAGTACAAGGGCCAATATTGCCATGAAGTCTCATCTTCCGCTTTCAATTTCGAAGGGCACTTGGTTGCTTATGCTATCATCATTTCCTGATGCATTGCTTTTGAGGATGCCATCACATTCGCTTGATCTCGCACCAAGCAAATGCTCAGATTCTTCAAGGTCACAGCTCTGATTCACCCATGGATGCCTGTCCATCACCCTCATCAGTCCCTCCAGTTCCATTGCCGCTTCCTTCATGGTCGGCCGATCTTCCCCTTTCACCCTCAGGCAGCGGCTCGCCAGCATCGCGACTTCCTTAATCTCGTCAGGGTTCCCCTCATTCAGCACCCTCAAGTCAATGATTTCGAACAGCCTCTCGCCCTTTATTGCAGAAGTAAAATACAAGGACAAGTTCCTCTCATTCTCTGCCCGATCGAAGGACAAGGCCCTCAGTCCAGTCAGCAGCTCAGCCAACACGACCCCGAAGCTATAGACATCACTCTTCTCAGTCAACTGGCTCGAGTGGAAGTACTCTGGGTCCAAGTACCCGAGGGTGCCTTGAACCAGCGTGGTCAGCTGCGTCCGGTCGAGGGGGACTAGCCTGGAGGCTCCGAAATCGGCAACCTTTGCAGTGAAATTTTCATCCAACAGTATGTTCGTGCTCTTTATGTCTCTGTGCAAAATCTGAGCAGATGCATCGGAGTGCAAGTACGAGAGCGCACCTGCAGTCTCCCCCGCAATGCGCAGACGAGCCCTCCAGGATAATGTGGACTCATGGCCACACTTGTGTATGTGGTTGGCAAGGGTGCCATTGTTCACAAACTCATAGACTAATAAGGGGACCTCTGTCTCGAAGCAACAACCGATTAGCTTAACCACATTGCGGTGATTAACTTGGGAGAGGATGATTAGCTCGTTGATGAATTCTTCGACCTGACTGCGGTCCAAAATCTTGGCCTTCTTGATGGCGACAACCGTGTTGTCTGGTAAGATCCCTCGATATACTGTTCCTTGGCCTCCTTGGCCTAGGATTCGGCTGTCATTGTAGTGGTCCGTGGCCTTCTTGAGCTCTTCGTCGGTAAATATTCTCGCCGATTCAACGGAGCCTTCGTGCTCAGAAAGAAGTCTCTGCAACATAAGGCGGCCCCCATTTTCTAGGAAGAACTTCTCTCTCTGTCTGCTGATTTTTCTTTCTCTCAGCCCCCAATATAACCAGGAAATGACCAAAAGAACCAGCAGGAGGCTTATGCTCACACCTAGGAAAAGACGTCACATTCGGCGTACAAACAAATCAGTCGTCCATCACCCTATATAAGGTTCACACACCCAAGAAAAGGGGGAAAAAAAGAATCGAAATATGCCCAATTCTTTCTTTTTCATTGCTCAAACAATCTTGTGTTAATTTGGGGAAAAAAAAAAGGATCAAAATATGCTTAACTCTTTCTTTTTCATTGCTCAAACAATCTTGTGTTAATTTACTTCCCTGTCCTATTTTCTTTTCTCCTCCATCAACTTGAAGCTTTTGAATTAAGACGAACCTTGATAATAGCAAAATAAACCTAAATATATAATTATGCTGAGAGTATCTTTTGATAACAGGAATGATATAATGCATCAAGTGGATAAAACGTGCTTGATTCTTTTTCAACAACAAAAGAACAAGTGGTTGATTTTTTTAATATCGAATTGAATAAATTGAGATGACAATACATGTATATAATATCAATTTAATTCATGGATACAACTAATTCAAAGAGAAAGATTTACATTAAAAAAATCTCGATAACTAATAGCAGAAGATGGAACAATGACATAATAACAACATTTAAAGAATGTGAATGAATTACAAGATAAAAGAAGCTTTTATATGATGAAAAGGTTTGAGCAATGTATAAGACTTACTGACCTAGCACGATGTCGTTTGAGTGAAACCTCTTTTCATGGATGATAGGAGTACAACCCTTGCCATCTTTTCTTCCATCTCCTTGGGAACCCTCTGGACATGAACAATTATACGTTCCCGGCAAGTTCGTACATATTCCAACGCAAGGTTGTGAAATCACACATTCATTGACATCACGGAGGAACATATTCCAAATAGAAGAAACAATCCGACCCCATTTCAATTGGAAGAAACTTGAAAAAGTAAATAGAATTCCACGATTTGTCAACACTTTCACTTTTGAGAGGACATATTGAGTCGATTTGCTTTTCCTAAGATCATGATACCTCACCACACTTTTTAAGTGATCGGTCATTATCTCAAGAGCCTAAGCTTAACCAAGCACTTGATCTTTGTTTAGAATAGAAGATTTAAGATCTATCCAACAAAATTGTGCCATTACTAATTGGAATAACATATCACATAGAAAAAAATTCAAAAATAATTGTCTATAAATACAGAATAATGCTGGATGTATTAATATCGGTGCATGAAATTTATTTACAAGCTAATTTGACTGATTCATATTGAGGGTTCGGTATGGACCATTTGTTTATAAACTCAATTGCAGTCAACCGCTTCAGTTTGTAAAACAATTGTACAGACTAAACTTAAGAGAGAAGAATGTCTAGCTATATCTGGAATGATTGCTGTGAAAATTTACAGATTATTGCCAAGCGCTTCCTAGGTCATATTAAATTTCAAGCAGTGAAAATTCGTGCATCCGAAAGGAAAAAAAATATGATTGTGTTTAACGGCCTAGATTGTTATGATTTGTAAGATTATAAATGTTACGTGATTACTAGGAGAATCGTTTGAAACATGTAGCATTCATCAAGTCAAAATTTGGTCCCCTGACTTGAAGTTTCTAAGAATTTCTTTCTCTGGGTTTTTATGCAATTGGATCCATTTAACATGGTCGCCCTTATGGAAACAATGATCCACGATTCTATACAGGAGCACTCGTTCGGATGTGAGGTGGGTCTAATGAAAAGACCAGAGAAGGTACCTTGACAACCATTTTGTAGATACGGGTTCCCTTGAAAACCCTCCAAGCAGCGGCACTGGTACCCGTTTCCATTCTCAGCATCTGTACAATTGGAGTTCTCTTGGCACATGTAGGTCGTTGTATTCTTCTTTGCATCATCGCATGTTTGATCTGGAATTAACCAATCGACAACTATAGGGACCATATCAAATGGCAGCTCGTACAGATTGTCCGTGGAGAAGCTAAAGAAGCCGTCTTCGGCAACGAAAGCGTATCCGCATGGATTGAATTCCCAGATGCCGACATGATTGTTATAGCTAGTGACAGAGATGTTGTATCGGTAGGCGTCTCGAGGTATGCTAGTCTCGCAGCAACCAATGCCTGAGCACGACCCATTAATCACGTCCGAGATGTTGCCGCATGAGGACAAGCACCCCGTCACATACGTGCTTCCGCTGAAGGTCGCGTACGTGTCGCATCCCACGGCGATAAATTTGTTCTTGGCAGAAGATATGGGGAATATGGCAAGAGTGAGCCGAGGATGATTCTTGAATGAATTTCCGCTGGACGAATTATAACAATCTTTGGCCACAAACATCGTTACACTAATCTCGTGATTCTCAATAGATATGCTCTGTATTTGGAAATTAGAACTTTTACCAGACATATAAGGAGTGGGAGGATCGGTCGAGTAATCACAAAAGATGAGGAAAGAATCTGATTCTTCTTCGAAGTAGCAGTCGTTTCCGGTGTTGTTCATCCCGAATGGGTACGAGAAGGTGAGGTTACCACATCTGTTCGCGCATCCGGGCTTTGTTGTTTGGACTGCATCTGCCGTAACTACTGAGAATAGACCCACCAATGAGCACAACAACAGCACTACAGTCAAGGGAAGTCTATGGAGCAGCATGGATCCACCCATATTCTTCCTGAAATGAAGTGATTGTTTGCAACAAGATGATGAGCTTCGTAGCTAGATGACAACCTTTATAAGCGATGATGGAGCTTCTAGAAAGCTACGTAGTATATGCATAATTCATAGTCCCCACTATATTGATAGTCTTCGCGGTGATTACATCATTAGTAATCAATCATACGGTTTTTTCCACCATCCAATCCTAGCATATTCTTTGTCAGTTGTGGGGTCGTGCGTGTTGTCAGCTGTTCGATCCAAAACTTGTAATCATCGACCGTAAGATCCCGCTGCCAAGTAACTCCATGAAAAATTAAAGTAGAAATTTCTATCACTATTGCTCTTAATTTATACTCTCCAAAGAAAAGCAACTTTCTTTGCTCTTTTAGCTTGCATTCAGTCCCATTCCTTGTCCAAAGCATCATATGCAACTGACATTTACTCTCTACGGCTCTTCACTAAGAAGCCTTGACAAGCCTGTCGTGATTCACGTTGTGGCGTCGCAATCATTCGTAGGAATTTCCAAACTGACTCGCAAATAATAAAAGTCGTTAATAGATAGATATTTTTTTCTTTTCAATCTCAGAATTAGTTTCGATGGGTGGTGCTCATAAACTATTGCATGCACATCTCTAACGTATGAACTCCTTAAATATTTCTACAAATATCAACATCATATATAAATCTTTATGCGCAGTGTAATATTTCGATTTATGCTATGTACAATTAAAAAAAAAAAAGGCACATCGATGATAAGTAATAAAGATTAATTAGATACAGCAAGGAACTGTTGATTCGGGTCAGTTCGAATTTGAATTTGAAAATCAAAACAGTACCAAACCCAAATATAGAAGACAAATGAGAACGAAATTTGCGGTGTTTAGATATGATTTGCTAAGTAAAAGGACTTCAAGAGTCCAAAATTGATTTTGAGAATTTTCTTAGATTTGCCTATAATGTTTCAGGTAAATTCTAAGTCAATGCGGTCAGTTTTCTTGGCAATTTCTCAAGTATGAGAATATGTCTCATCAGGGTGCTTTCATTATCCTGCCAAAGACTTGAAAAGTCAAGCAAGTATGAAGCGTATGCAACGGGGGAGATGACAATCCCTAAAATTCGTTAAAGAACTCATTGCCCTCAAGGAAACCTTAAGAGGTTTTATAATAGAAAATTAGCAAGAAAAAATTCTAAACCTATCATACTTGTACAAATTCAATTATAAAATCTTCGATTGTGCTAATTAAAACTCAAATCTTTTGAAAATTTACCAATTTTCTGATCAAATTTGACCGAAACTCACTATAGTATATAATTTTTATAATTTTTCGGAAAAGGCCAAGTCAAGGCAGCCGGTTTCCTTGGCAATTTCTAATGTGCGACAATATGTCTTGTCTGGAGTTATGGCCCACCAAGTTTGGGTGCATCATTGATAGAGAGTATAAATGAGACAGGATTCTTATTCCGCCAAGACTTGAAAAGTCAAGCAAGTACTAAGCGTATGCAATGGGAGATTACAACTAGAAGTGATTGGTTCCCTGATGGTTTGAACGTGCCCCGAAATCAAGAACTGGACCAAAAGGATCGATTCCTTGTTTCTAAAATCATAAACCGGACCGGTGCCCTTGAAACCGAACTGACCAATTTGGTTCAGCTCCCTAGTGGATTATGGAATCGGTGGCATGTTCAGATTATTTATTTATTTATTTGTCATTAATGATCAAGACGAATTTAAGATGTTCTTGATAACCAAGACGTTTCTACAATCAATGAATTACGTGTAACAATATAGGTTTCACATAATTTTTTTCCAATTGTGGCAAAATTTGGTTTAAATGAGCAACTACTGTTATGTTTTGATTTGTTCTTGTCATCTTACTCACATCCTCAAACCGAATTACATTTTCCAGTTCAGAGTAAAACCACAGATATGATCCGAGATGATCACTGCTAAGTAAAAGGACTTTGAGAGTCTGAAATTGATTTTCAGAAATTTCTAATGGTCAACCGAAAGTTTCAGGTAAATTAAATGCCAAGTCAATGGGGTCGGTTTCCTCGATAATTTCTTATGTAGCACAATAAGTCGCATCAGAATTTGTTATCGCCCGCCAACTTTGACTACGTCATTGATAGATGCAGGGTGCTTTCATTACATTGCCAAGACTTGAGAAGTCAAGCAAATCAGTGGTAAGCGTATGCAGTGGGGAGAGAACACAGCCCCAAAACAGGAGAATGAGAAAGAAGAAAAATCAACTAGAGCATAATGGTTTGTGCTGGGGATTTTGTGCATGAAATGTGTTTCAAGGTCGATGGATTTTATACTCTGAAAATTTGTATTTTCCTATTTCTAGACTGTATCTATGCATTCTAAAAAGGAGTAAGTGGTAGCTTCAAAATAATCAATCAACTAGCTTCAAAGAGGTAAAATATCAACTTTTTTAATTGTTGTGTTACAAAATTAAGACGTTGTAATAAGATTCCGTTATATACTTTTAAATTAAGAAAAGATACGTCACATGCAAATATTTTTTTTCCTTTTTATCGGCTAGAATTTCCAGCTAATATGGATTGTGAAAGTAAAATTGTACAAATAGTCCTAAATCTATTGTTCTTTTGTCAATTTAGTCCTAAATTTTTCAATTTTGCCAATTAAATCCTAAACATTTTCACATTTTGCCAATTCAGTCATAAATCTTTTCACTTCTTGCCAATTGAGTTTATTTGGCCAATTTTGATCGGAAATTGCTAACATGAACGGCCGACGCTAATGTGGCATTTTTTAAATAATATTTTAATAATATTTTATTTTTATGGCTTTTTTTTTTTTACTTTTTTTTTTTTTTTTTCAGATCTAGTCGACAAGAGTTGCTGGCCAACCCTCGCTAGCCACAGGCGAGGGTCGGCCAGCCACAAGCAAGGGTGGGCCGACCCTCGCTAGCTTTGGGCAAGGGCGTCGTGCCCCTCGCCAACTCTTGAGGGCACGCAAGCCCTCACACAGAAATGGCAAGGCTTGCGATGCCTTGCCAAATTTGGCTAAGCAAGGACTTAATGACCCTCCTCAACCCTAGGTAAGGGGGCGACCTCACCGGCAAAGGTGAGGGGGTGCCAAGCGAAGGCCTTGAAGGCCTTGAGTGACTGAATTGGCAAAAGTGTAATAAGTTGAAGGCTTTTTAGACAATTTTCCCGATTGTGGTTGATACTCATTTGTGAAAATTATCATCATCAAGAATTTTATTTTTCCTTTTCCTTTTTCTAATCAAGTGACTGTAGTTATTAGCTTATTTTAAGCTGTGGAGTTAACATCAGCAAATCCTGGAGACTTTTGCTAGACGATTCCACTACAAATCCTCGTGTGACAAAGTCTTTGTGCGGTGCCGTGCGCGTTTAAATTTTCCAAATGCACAATTTATTTGACATATATTTCTTCAATCTTCCGTCGCTGCTCGTCCAGAAAAATAGGCCATTGTGGGCCAAAGACTGCTGCACAATTGTCACCGAAGAGCTACTCTTACTTTCCAAATAATCCGTGGGAAACAAAAAGTCTTGGTCTTCTCCTTTCCCAATTGATTTTTATACTTTGGTACATTGGCGATGTTACTTCTATGCATGGCAAATTTTGTCTTTTGGGTCGTTGATTAGTGCAAAAATTGAAAGTTGATAGCGAAAGGAGAAGACCTCTCTATTTCACGAAGAAAGAGACTTCTTGTTTAACTCCATATTTGAACAATTCAAAAACTTAATATTGCACCCTAACTCTCAGTCATCAGGCAGCAATCATCGAGAAGACAAGCTGTACTCTGAGCCGGAGACTGGGGAACTCTTGTCACAAAATGAGCTGCTCTTACTTTTCAAATTATCTCCGAAAGATTAAATTTAGGAATCTAGAGTTTAAGAAATTGTCTCTCCCTCCATGGGAATAAGAAAAAGTCAGGTCTTCTCTTTCCCTATCGATTTTAGATACATTGTATATGGGGGACGTTGCTTCTGTGCATGGCGATTTTTTCTTTTGGAGCGTTCATATTAATGCAAAAACTAAAAGTTGATAGGGAAAGGACAAGACCAGACGCTTTGTATGTTTGAGCATTTCCAAAACATAATATTGGACCGTAACTGTTAGTCATTACACGGCAATGACCGATGGAAGAGCCAACTTGTTGACAAATTTCATCAATTAATAACCTTTGAAATTTCTCTTTATAATAATAATAAAATAAAATAAAATAAAAATTGGGCAAAATGGGTCGAGAGACAGGCCCTACTAAACCGACCCGAACCTTCCGGTCTGGATTGGGCTAAAACCAGGCTGGCTTCAAAGCCCACTACGATTCTACCCTTTTCTAAGCCAATTGAAAAATAAAATAAAATCCCAAGCAAGCCCACTCTTCCACTAAAGCTACACCAAGCCCAAGCTCAGCTAAATACCAAAACAAGCCCATATTTGCCAAGCTTCAATTTGAGTCCAAAACCCACTAATTCCGTCGCTAGAGTTCAACCCGAAATTTCTATTCCCCTTCCTCATTCATTCTGTCCAACACGCTCCTCTCCACTGTTTCCCTTTCTCACGTTAAGGCCAACCAACCAATGGACGAGGAGTTTGAGAAACCTTAGACTAAGCTTACGACTAGGAAGCTAGGTCACGAACAAAACACTTCACAGTGGGTATAAAAATATTCTTCGCCCAACTTTCATCATCAGCTACCATATCCAAGCATGATCGCCGTCCAGCACCCATCCGAGATTTTACAAAATATGGTCACAACATGATTGAGCCAAACAATGGCATTTTAAGGAACCCAACAGACAAGCTGCTATGGACTCATTCAGGACAAAGAAGAGGGTAGGCAAAAACGTTGAGGGTACCCACGAATCGTACAAAACTTCAACATATCAGTTCGTCGAACGAACACTATATAAAACAGAACATGCTATGCTTGGACTTACTGTTGCGTCAGCCAGAATAAGAGAGAGATGCTCACGACATCGGTTTACACATTTCAGCAAACAGCCGGCGAGCGCAGATTGAGTGGAAAATATTGACCGCTTTTAGAACCCGAACTCAAGTTTGGACTCAAAAGAAATCGTCACGAGACAACCGAAATCAACAACAACACCCAGCTCAAACCCAGCATGCGTACGGGCTTAAGGAAACCAAGTCTCGGCTTTGCTTCGATCAAAACAGCGAGGAATAACAGGTATTCACGAAAACGACCGTCGAATCGCGGAGTTCCCTACCCGACTCGGAGACGGCGGCAAGCGGGCCAGCTCGTGACAAATCGGGCTATGGTCCGCCGCCTTGGTATCTTTGAGCCGGGATCCTCGGGCACTATAGGTTCGAACCAAGTAAAGAAACTCACCAGCGACGCGGAGATTTGGGAGCGGAAGATCGTGTGCTCGCGGGCGTCAGCTAGAGGTCGTCGGAGAGGGTTCGGGCGTGGTCGATCTGCTGGAGAACTCCTTCCGCTCTCCCTCAAGCTCTCTGTTGGTCCCCTTCTCAGTGCCTTCTGTTCCCCTCCTCCCTTCCACTCCTGCGGTTCTTCTTTTTGTTCTCTCTCGATTCCTGCGGTGCCGTCCCCTCCCCGCTCTGCTCTGCCGTCGCTTTTTGCTTTTTATCTTCTGCTGCTGTGCTGCTTTTTTCTTTTCGTAGGTCTCCCGCGTGCGAGGATGGCCAGGAAGGAGACAAAGCAGGCGCGGGCCGGGCTGAAGGGAAAAAGGCTGGGCCCAACGCAGGGAGAAAGAGAGGCGGGCGGCGGGCCGGGCCAAGGCCGGATCCGGCCCGACCCGACCCCTAAGCGTTTCTCTCTCTTTTGTTGTTGTTGTTGTTGTTGTTGTTGTTTTTGTTTGTTTTTTTCTTTTTTTGTTTAAAAATAGGTGTCAACAAGATAGATTATGTTTTTTATTTTAATTGTGGAAATAAAACAAATTTTAAAAAATTGGTCCAACCAGGGTGGTCGATTCCACACCACAGACGCCGACATCCACGTCAACAATTTTCGACCTAAATTAGTTAGATGAACCGAATTGGCGCAAGAAATGTAAAAAGGCTTATAACTAAATTGGTCAAATTAAAAGGTTTACAATCGAATTTGTGCCAATATAATAGGTTTATAACTTTTTTTGGTATTTTTCCTGAATTACAACACATTTATCATACACCCTAATTTACTTGATTTAACACTCCATTCGTTTCGCGAAAAATATTTTTCGAGAAAATATTTTCTTCATTTTCCGAGGTTCAGTTCACTTAGATAAATGAAGCAAGGGGAGTTGTCCACAGAAGACTTGTCTTAGTGAGCTTTATATTGTGGAATATTTTGCTTCGGAAGACTTTGTTGATTGGCTCGACAACCAATTTTCAATCATAAGAATATTGCGGAGAATAGAAAGGTGAAGCTTGTGTCCAAGATTTATAAAATACATGCTTCGATTTGGTGGGAAAATCTAACGTCTCATGGAACTCCCGAAGGAAAGCGGTGAATCGTAACATTGGATAAAATGAAGGTGCTGAAAAAGAAGCATTTTCCAGAAACTTATCGGCAAGATGCCTTCGATAAATTCCACAATACAAAGCAAGAGGAGTTGTCCGGAGAAGAATACACCCCCAAATTCTAGCATCTCATGCTGCGATGCGATGTGGTGGAGGCAGAGGAGCAAACTATAGCTCCGTCTTTTGGCGGTCTTCATTTGAAAATTGCCGATGTTGTCCGATTACAACCTCACGATTACAACCTCATCGGACTTTTAATTAGGTCTTCAAATTATCGATCAAGGTGCAAAAGCAACTCAAGGAGAAAAGAGAGTTTGAGTCAGAAGCCATCAACCAAAGAGGGATCCTCTAATCTTGGGAGTTCGACTTTAAAACCTTTGTCAGGATCGAAGGAGCCGTTGAACAAAGGAGGAGCATCTAAAACCAATTAGCCAGACGAAGCTAACAATAAATCAAGACTGTTGGAAATGTCATGGACTTGGTCGCATCGCCTCGAGTGTCCTAATAGAAAGATCATTTCTCTTTTACACGATGAACAACAGGCAGAGTCGAAACACAACCCTTTGCTCCAAGAAGATTGAAGGAGCTGCGAAGAAATCGTTTACAGAGATCAAGGAGAAGCTCTCGTCATTCAAAGGAGCTTGCATGCTGCTCATCTTGAGGATGATGATTGGCTTTGCAACAACATACTCCATACGAGACTATACTTCTCATTTTAAAGTACGTGATGCCATTATCGATAGTGGATGTTGTGAGAAGGTTGCGTGGACCACCATGGGAGACAAGTTGCATCTCAAGGCAGAGGATCATCCACATCTTTACAAGCGTTCTTGGCTCAAGAAAGGGAGTGAGATAAAAGTAAATAACCGGTTCTCGATTTCAGTCTCTATTGGCAAAAGATATAAAGATGAGATTATGTGTGATGTATAACACCTGTCCCTTTGACAAAGACCGCGTCAAGATTACAGTGGGCCCTCGCAAGACGGAGAGAGTTTCCGAGCCTACTCATGGGAAAGGAACAAATCTTCTTTCCAAGTCTAACTTTTCCTAAGCATCGGAGGATGCTTGTGAGGCTTACGCTCTTGTTATAGTGGAAGAAAATGAAGCAAAAGAGGAGATCCCAACCATTTTGCAGCGGTTGTTTGAGGATTTCTGTGAAGTCATGCCAATGAAAGTCCATCCAACCTTCCTCCTATGAGAGAGATTCAACATTATATCGATTTTGTGCTCGGTGCTTCTGTTCGATCGATTGAGCTCTGAGAAGCATGAAGAACTTCAAAGGCAAGTTGATAAACTCTTAGCCAAGGGAGCAATACAAGAAAGCTCGAGTCCTTTTGCTGTCCCGGCACTCCTAGTTCCAAAGAAAAATGGCTCTTGGCAAATGTGCATTAATCAGCGATCAACATAACCATCAAGTTTTTTCCTTTTCCTTGTCTTGGTATTGCTTGATCAACTTCACGGAGCTTGTGTGTTTTATCAAGATCAATTTTGGAAGCAGCTATCGTCAAATCCAGATGAAAGTAGGAGATGAAAGGATGACAGCTTTCAAAACTAAGAATGGTCTTCTTAAATGCATGGTGATGCCCTTGGACGTTTCTAATGCTTCTAGTACTTTTATGCGCCTTATGATCCTGTTTTTAAACCTTTCATTGGCTAGTTTGTCCTGTATACTTTTGATGACATCGTGATCTATAGCATAGCAAGGCACAAGTAGAGCTTTTGGAACATCAAATTCTTCGAGTGCTACGGGAACAACCTTGTATGCCAACCTGAAGAAGTGTCACTTCTGCACAAGTAGCCTGGTTTTCTTAGGCTATATTGTCTCCAAGGACGGTGTTAGAGTAGATCTTAGCAAGATGGAGGCAATAGAAAGCTGGCCAATTCCTAACACGCTGAATGAGATAAAAGCTCAAGAATATTTCTGGCCTTTCTTATTTTTCAAATATCGTCCGAATGTTATGTTACACAAATATAAAGGCCAGTTACTCTACTTGGACGTAGCATCTGAATTTTGAGCACATAGAACAAGCAACTAAACAGATAAAAATGAAAAGAAAGAAAGACAAGGAAACACAAAAAAGGAAAAAACGAATAATAGTACAAGGGCCAACATAGCCATGAAGTCTCATCTTCCACTTTCAATTTCGAAGGGCACTTGGTTACTTATGCTATCATCATTTCCTGATGCATTGCTTTTGAGGATGCCGTCACATTTGCTTGATCTCTCACCAAGCAAATGCTCAGCTTCTTCAAGATCACAGCTCTGATTCACCCATGGATGCCTGTCCATCACCCTCATCAGTCCCTCCAATTCCATTGCCACTTCCTTCATGGTCGGCCGATCTTCGCCTTTCACCCTCAGGCATCGGTTCGCCAGCATCGCAACTTCCATAATCTCTTCTGGGTTCCCCTCGTTCAGCACCCTTGGGTCGATGATTTCGAACAGCCTCTCGCCCTTTATTGCAGAAGCAAAATACAAGGACAAGTTCCTCTCATTCTCGGCCCGCTCGAAGGACAAGGCCCTCAGTCCTGTCAGTAACTCAGCAAACACGACCCCGAAGCTATAGACATCGCTCTTCTCAGTCAACTGGCTCGAGTGGAAGTACTCGGGGTCCAAGTACCCGAGCGTGCCTTGAACCAGTGTGGTCAGCTGTGTCCGATCGAGGGGGACTAGCCTGGAGGCTCCGAAATCGGCAACCTTTGCGGTGTAGTTTTCGTCCAACAATATGTTTGTGCTCTTTATGTCTCTGTGCAAAATCCGAGCAGATGCATCGGAGTGCAAGTACGAGAGCGCGCCTGCAGTCTCCCCCGCAATGCGCAGACGAGCCCTCCAGGATAATGTGGACTCGTGGGCGCACTTATGTATGTGGTCGGCAAGGGTGCTATTGTTCACAAACTCATAGACTAATAACGGGACCTCCGTCTCAAAGCAACAACCAATTAGCTTAACCACATTGCGGTGATTAATTTGGGAGAGGATTATCAGCTCGTTAATGAATTCTTCAACCTGACTTCGGTCCAAAATCTTGGCCTTCTTGATGGCGACAACTGTATTGTCTGGTAAGATCCCTCGATATACCATTCCTTGGCCTCCTTGGCCTAGGATTCGGCTTTCATGGTAGTGGTCCGTGGCCTTCTTGAGCTCTTCGTCGGTGAATATTCTCGCCGCTTCAACAGAGGCTTCGTGCTCAGAAAGAAGTCTCTGCAACATAAGGCGGCCCCCATTTTCTAGGAAGAACTTCTCTCTCCGTCTGCTGATTTTTCTTTCTCTCAGCCCCCAATATAACCAGGAAACGCCCAAAAGAACCAGCAGGAAGCTTATGCTCACACCTAGGAAAAGACATTACATTCGGTGTACAAACAAATCAGTCGTCCATCACCCTACATAAGGTTCACACAATTAAGAATTGAAAATTAAAATGAAAAAAAAGAAAAAAGAAATAGAATCGAAATATGCTTAACTCTTTCTTTTTCATTGCTCAAACAATCTTGTGTTAATTTACTTCTCGGTCCTATTTTCTTTTCTCCTCCATCAACTTGAAGCTTTTTCATTAAGACAAACCTTGATAATAGCAAAATAAACCTAAATATATAATTATGCTGAGAGCATCTTATGATAACAGGAACGATTCAATGCTTGATTCTTTTTCAACAACAAAAGAGCAAGTGGTTGATTTTGTTAACATTGAATTGAATAACTTTAGATGACAATACATGTATATAATCTCAATTTAATTCACGGACACAATTAATTCACAGAGAAAGATTTACATCCGAAAAATCTCAATAACTAATAGCAGAAGATGGAACAATGACATAATAACAACATTTAAAGAATGTGAATAAATTACAAGATAAAATAAGCTTTTATATAATGGAAAAGTTTGAGCAATGTGTACGACTTACTGACCTAGCATGATGTCGTTTGAGTGAAACCTCTTTTCATGGATGATAGGAGTACAACCCATGCCATCTTTTCTTCCATCTCCTTGAGATCCCTCTAGACATGAACAATTATACGTTCCCGGCAAGTTTGTACAATCTCCAACACAGGGTTGTGAAATCACGCATTCATTGATATCTGGAGGAACATATTCCAAATAGAAGAAGTAATCCGACACCATTTCAATTGGAAGAAACTTGAAAAAGTAAATAGAATTCCATGATTTGTCAACACTTTCAATCTTTGAGAGGACATCTCGAGTCGATTTGATTTTCCTAAGATCGTGATACCTCACCACACTTTTTAAGTGATAGTTCATTATCTCAAGAGCCTAAGCTTAACCAAGCACTTGATCTTTGTTTAGAATAGAAGATTTAAGAATTATCCAACAAAATTGTGCCATTACTGACTGGAATAACATATCACATAGAAAAAAATTAAAAAATAATTGTCTATAAATACAGAATAATGCTGGATGTATTAATATCGGTACATGAAATTGATTTACAAGCTAATTTGACAGATTCATATTGAGGGTTCGGTATGGTCCATTTGTTTATAAACTCAATTGCAGTCGACCGCTTCAGTTTGTAAAACAATTGTACGGACAAATTTTAAGAGAGAAGAATGTCTAGCTATATTTGGAATGATTGCTGTGAAAATTTACAGATTATTGCTAAGTGCTTCATAGGTCGTAGTAAATTTCAAGCAATGAAAATTCGTGCATCCGAAAGGAAAAAAAATCATGATTGTATTTAACGGCCTAGATTGTTATGATTTTTAAGATTATAAATGTTACGTGATTACTAGGAGAATCGTTCGAAGCATGTACCATTCATCAAGTCAAAATTTGGTCCTCTGACTTGAAGTTTCTAAGAATTTCTTTCTCTGGGTTATTTATGCAAATGGATCCATTTAACATGGCCGCCCTTATGGAAATAATGATCCACGATTCTAAACAGGAGCACTCGTTCGGATGTGAGGTGGGTCTAATGAAAAGACTGGAACAGGTACCTTGACAACCATTTTGGAGATAGGGATTCCCTTGAAAACCCTCGAAGCAGTGGCACTGGTAGCCCTTTCCATTCTCAGCATCTGTACAATTGGAGTTCTCTTGGCACATGTAGGTCGTTGTATTCTTCTTTGCATCATCGCATGTTTGATCTGGAATTAACCAATCGACAACTATAGGGACCATATCAAATGGCGACTTGTACAGTTTGTCCGTAGAGAAGTTAAAGAAGCCGTCTTCGGCAATGAAAGCGTATCCGCATGGATTGAAATCCCAGACGCTGGCATGATTGTTGAAGCTACTGACAGAGATGTTGTATCGGTAGGCGTCTCGAGGTATGCTAGTCTCGCAGCAACCAATGCCTGAGCACGACCCATTAATCACGTCCAAGATGCTGTCGCATGTGGACAAGCACCCTGTCATATACGTGCTTCCGCTGAAGGTCGCGTACGTGTCGCATCCCACGCCGATAAATTTGTTCTTGGCAGAAGATATGGGGAAATCGGGAAGAAAGAGCGAAGGAATATTGTTGTCCAAGGATTCGCCAGACATATTATAACAATCTCTGGCTACAAACACTTTTACAGTAATCTCGTGATTCTCAAAAGATATATTGAGTATTTGGATATTAGAATCTTTACCGTACATATAAGGAGTGGGAGTATCAGTCGAGTTGTCGCAAAAGATGAAAAAAGAGTCTGATTCTTTGAAGTAGCAGTCGTTGCCGGCGTTGTTCATCCCAAATGGGTACGCGAAGGTGAGGTTGCCACATCTGTTCGCGCATCCGGGCTTTGTTGTTTGGACTACATCCGCCGTAACAACTGAGAATAGAGCCACCAATGAGCACAACAACAGCACAACTCTCAAGGGAAGTCTATGGAGCAGCATGGATCCACCCATATTCTTCCTGAAAGTGATTGTTTGCAACAAGATGATGAGCTTCATAGCCTGATGGCAACCTTTATAAGCGATGATGGAGCTTCTAGAAAGCTAACTAGTATATGCATTATTCATAGTCCCCACTATATTGATAGTCTTCGCGGTGATTACATCATTAGTAATCAATCATACAGTTTTGTCCACCATCCAATCCTAGCATATTCTTTGTCAGTTGTGGAGTCGTGCATGTTGTCAGCTGTTTGATCCAAAACTTGTAATCATCGACCGTAAGATCCCGCTGCCAAGTAACTCCATGAAAAATTAAAGTAGAAATTTCTATCACTATTGCTCTTAATTTATACTCTCCAAAGAAAAGCAACTTTCTTTGCTCTTTTAGCTTGCATTCAGTCCCATTCCTTGTCCAAAGCATCAGATGCAACTGACATTTACTCTCTACGGCTCTTCACTAAGAAAGCCTTGACAAGCCTGTCGTGATTCACGTTGTGGCGTCGCAATCATTCGTAGGAATTTCCAAACTGACTCGCAAATAATAAAAGTCGTGAATAGATAGATATTTTTTTCTTTTCAATCTCAGAATTAGTTTCGATGGGTGGTGCTCATAAACTATTGCATGCACATCTCTAACGTATGAACTTCTTAAATATTTCTACAAATATCAACATCATATATAAATCTTTATGCGCAGTAAAATATTTCGATTTATGCTATGTACAATTAAAAAAAAAAAAAGGTTCATCGATGATAAGTAATAAAGATTAATTGATACAGCAAGAAACTGTCGATTCGGGTTAGTTCGAATTTGAATTTGAAAATCAAAACAATACCAAACAACCCAAATATAGAAGACAAATGAGAACGAAATTTGCGGTGTTTAGATATGATTTGCTAAGTAAAAGGACTTCAAGAGTCCAAAATTGATTTTGAGAATTTTCTTAGATTTGCCTATAATGTTTCAGGTAAATTCTAAGTCAATGCGGTCAGTTTTCTTGGCAATTTCTCAAGTATGAGAATATGTCTCATCAGGGTGCTTTCATTATCCTGCCAAAGACTTGAAAAGTCAAGCAAGTATGAAGCGTATGCAACGGGGGAGATGACAATCCCTAAAATTCGTTAAAGAACTCATTGCCCTCAAGGAAACCTTAAGAGGTTTTATAATAGAAAATTAGCAAGAAAAAATTCTAAACCTATCATACTTGTACAAATTCAATTATAAAATCTTCGATTGTGCTAATTAAAACTCAAATCTTTTGAAAATTTACCAATTTTCTGATCAAATTTGACCGAAACTCACTATAGTATATAATTTTTATAATTTTTCGGAAAAGGCCAAGTCAAGGCAGCCGGTTTCCTTGGCAATTTCTAATGTGCGACAATATGTCAAGTCTGGAGTTATGGCGGTGCATCATTGATAGAGAGTATAAATGAGATAGGATGCTTATTCCACCAAGACTTGAAAAGTCAAGCAAGTACGAAGCGTATGCAATGGGAGATCACAACTAGAAGTGATTGGTTCCCAGATGGTTCGAGGGTGCCCCGAAATCAAGAACTGGACCAAAAGGATCGATTCCTTGTTTCTAAAATCATGAACCAAACCAGTGCCCTTGAAACCGAACTGACCAATTTGGTTTAGTTCCCTGGTGGATTATTGAATCGGTGGCATGTTCAGATTTTTATTTATTTATTTGTTATTAATGTTCAAGACAATTTAAGATGTTCTTGAAAACCAAGGCGTTTCTACAATCAGTGAATTACGTGTAACAATATAGGTTTCACATAATTTTTTTTCCAATTGTGGCAATATTTGGTTTAAATGAGCAACTACTGTTATGTTTTTGATTTGTTCTTGTCATCTTACTCACATCCTCAAACCAAATTACATTTTCCAGTTCAGAGTAAAGCCATGGATATGATCGAGATCTGATCACTGCTAAGTAAAAGAACTTTGAGAGTCTAAAATTGATTTTCAGAAATTTCTAATGGTTGGCCGAAAGTTTCAGGTAAATGTCAAGTCAATGGGGTCGGTTTCCTCGATTATTTCTTATGTAGCACAATAGGTCGAATCAAAATTTGTTATCGCCCGCCAACTTCGACTACGTCATTGATAGATGCAGGGTGCTTTCATTACATTGCCAAGACTTGAGAAGTCAAGCAAATCAGTGGTAGCGTATGCGGTGGGGGAGAGATCACAACCCCAAAACAGGAGAATGAGAAAGAAGAAAAATCAACTAGAGCAGAATGGTTTTTGCTGGGGATTTTGTGCATGAAATGTGTTTCAAGGTCGATGGATTTTATACTCTGAAAATTTGTATTTTCCTATTTCTAGACTGTATCTATGCATTCTAAAAAGGAGTAAGTGGTAGCTTCAAAATAATTAATCAACTAGCTTCAAAGAGGTAAAATATCAACTTTTTTAATTGTTGTGTTACAAAATAAAGATGTTGTAATAAGATTCCGTTATATACTTTTAAATTAAGAAAAGATACGTCACATGCAAATATTTTTTTCCTTTTTCTTGGCTAGAATTTCCAACTAATATGGATTGTGAAAGGAAAATTGTCCAAATAGTCCTAAATTTATTGCACTTTTGTCAATTTAGTCCTAAACTTTTCAATTTTGCCAATTGAATTCTAAACATTTTCACATTTTGCCAATTCGGTTATAAATCTCTTTACTTTTTACCAATTGAGTTTATTTAGTCAATTTTGGTCGGAAATTGCTAACATGAACAGCCGACACGATGTGGCACTTTTTAAATAATATTTCAATAATATTTTATTTTTATGGTTTTTTTTTTTTTTTTTTTTTTTTTTTTTCAGGATCTAGTCGACAAGAGTTGCTGGCCAACCCTCGCTAGCCACAGGCGAGGGTCGCCAACCCTTGCCAGCCACAAGCAAGGGTAGGCTCACTAGCTTTGGGCAAGGGCGTTGCGCCCCTTGCCAACTCTAGGCAAGGCTCACGACGCCCTCACCGGCAAAGGTGAGGGCACGCAAGCCCTCACATAGAAATGGCAAGGCCCGATGCCTTGCCAAATTTGGCCAAGTGAGGACTTAGCGACCCTCCCCAGCCCCAGGCACGGGGGCGACCTCACTCAAGGCCTTCGCTTGGCACCCCCTCACCTTTGCCAACGAGGGCATTGTGACCCTCGCCCAAAGCTCTCGAGGGGCACAACGCCCTCGCCCAAAACTAGTGAGGGTCGGCTGGCCCTCACCTATGGCTAGCCAGGGTCGCTGGCCCTCGCTTGCGGCCGACGCCGGCCAAGTCTGAACTCCCAAAAAAAAAATCATAAAAAATTCAAAAATATTAAATTATTATTTAAAAAGTGCCACATCAGCGCTGGCCATCCACATTAGTAATTTCGGGCCAAAATTAGCGGATAGACTAAATTGACAAGAAGTGAAAATATTTATAATCTGAATTGGCAAAATTAAAATATTTATGACCGAATTGGCAAAAGTGTAATAAGTTGAAGGCTTTTTAGACAATTTTCCCAATTGTGGTTGATACGCATTTGTGATTAATTATCATCATCAAGAATTTTATTTTTCCTTTTCCTTTTTCTAATCAAGTGACTGTAGTTATTAGCTTATTTTAAGCTGTGGAGTTAACGTCAGCAAGTCCTGGAGACTTTCGCGAGACGATTCCACTACAATCCTCGAGTGACAAAGTCTTTGTGCGGTGTGGTGCGCGTTTAAATTTTCCAAATGCTCGATTTATTTGACATATATTTCTTCAATCTTCCATCGCTGCTCGTCCAGAAAAACAGGCCATTGTGGGCCAAAGACCGGTGCACAATTGTCACAGAAGAGCTACTCTTACAACACCACCCCCCCCCCCCCCGGTAAGCCAAGCTGCCGTTGCCGACGCTCGGGTCTTGCACAGCCATTTAACGACCACGCCAGGCCTTGATCTTTCCCTGCAGGTTTTTCCGGCGCTCCAATTCAGTGCATCCGCGAAGCCTCGCTTGTTCCTGCCGTCCTTGCAACTCAAGCCCACTGTTGCTGCCATCTGTGACTCATCGAGTCCATCTTGGGGATAAGGTAGTCAAGGTTTGACTAATTTCATGCAATAGTTTTATTTTAATATGTAATTTTAAATCCATCATAAAAGTCGCCTATTATGAGAATGTTAATATACTAACATGATAGTATTTAGAACTAATTCCATAATACGTCATTATGAACTCATCATGCATATCATATAGCTGTGTCATTGTTGCATGCCGTTTAGTTATTTAATTTGTGTACGGAAAGTCGATCTCTGTCATACAGAATGTTAGGGTTCGTTTCTTACGTCTTGCATGTTAATTAAATAAAAAATATTTTAAAAAATAGTATAGATGGAATGTTAGTTAGTCCTAGTCCATCCATAACCATGCATTTTGCTTGCATATTTTCCCTATCATAGTTTACAGAAATTTTGTGAAGATGGATAGCAATTTGCTTTGCTTGCTTAGCTTATCTAGATTCTTTAAAAATTCTCTGTAATCCTATTACTGATTATTAGGCGTTACATTCCCCGCTTGCATACCTGGATAACCAACCCTCACATGTTAGTGGTAGGGTAACAAATAAATGACAACTACATTAAGGTACCAAAAAAGTGTTAGATTAATTTAGTGTAATCAAGTGTTCCAATCCATTAAATCTTTAGTTCATAGAAGTAAAATGCACTCCTACATTTTACTTGTGTCTAGTTAACACATAACCAATTAATGGCTACTCCAAAAGGTAAGATTAATTACACATCAGATTGAGTGCTAAGTTGTAATTGATAGACTTTGGGAAAGTACGTGCTAAGCACCTTACCCTCGTGGTTAAGTTACGAGAAGATCGCGACAAAATAATATCGGCATGCTAGAATTTTGTTTTTGTAATTATTTGAGATAACGACTTGCCAAATTTGAGATAACTATAAAAGTTTAGTGCTTTATATTGGCAAGTTTGAAAATTGAAGTCAGAATTTGATCCCGTGCGGTTTATGCAGGATTTAGCTATGCTTATTATATGAAGCTTTCACGGTTAATGAGGAAAGAATATTGGTAAAAACACTAAAGCTAGAAAATCTTTAGGAGGAATAAAGGAAGAACAAGAGGAAAAGAAGGCTAGCCATATTTATTCCTTCCCCAGCCTGAATGTGGAGCAAAAGAATTTTACCACATCCTGCTTTCAAAATCCGTTGATCACGGGCTTTCACTCATTTTATGTGGGATTAGAAAGTGAGGATATCTACTTGAATTGGTAAAATAGCCATCTCTATGTGTGCTCTCCCAAATGAGTGTTGGGGAAAATAGGAGTTTAGAGGTAATGTTGAGTTGAGGGCCAGTGGTCCTCCATCGGCATGAGGTCTCCCAAATTCTTTCATCTCGCGAATTTTTTTTATTTTTTATTTTCTGGAAATAAAGACTCGGGATATACCATTGGGCCTATTCCGAATTTGGACCCGGCTTGGATCTCGCAGGTCCAGGTCACAGAAAACATGAAAGGCCTTATAAACGAAATGGGCTTATTTGCTCAAGTCCAATTTAAAATCCAAATTTATCAAATCTATTCGAGCCCAAGCCCATCAAGCCTATTCAAGCCCAAAGCTGATTAAGCCTAATTAAATCCAAAACTTACTAATCCGACTATGAACTAAACAAGGCCAACTTAAACCCATTTTGTCATTGTCTCTTACAACCTTTTTCTTCTCCTCTCATCAATTTGAGTTGTTGTCGCTCGTTTTCGGCTGAGTCCATTACACCTATTTTATTATCTCTCTCTCTATACTTTTTTTTTCTATACCCATCCCTACACAATTCTACTCCTTGATTTGAACAGTAGTAGCTACCTAGCAGGGGCCTAGGGGATGATGGTGACGAGAGGTGGTGGAAGCCGGCTTAAGCATTTCAGAGATTGGAACTTTGTAACACCCTTTCTGTACTCCTCTGTCAACCAAATAAATTGCACATCCCACCAAACGAACTTCGTTAAATATTTGAACCGGAAAAAAAAAAATCATTTACATAAACCCCGAATGCAATTCTCTGCAAACAATCCGAAATTCATTTCCTCTTATCACCAGACCGAAGCAAGCTTTGATCGTTAGCCAGCTTTTTTGTTGTTACTCCTGCTGATCTTCTCGTACCGTTCCAGCAAGGTGCTATTGTCTCCCGATTCCCATCCCCGACTAGTGGTCTCGTCAATCGACTGCGGATTTCATATGGGCCCGATCTGAAGAAATCGTCAGGCAAGCACTCGAAGATGCAGGCCAAACCGGAAGACGTCGGTGCTTGGAAAAGATGATCTCGAGGTCGATTAGTTGAGTTAGAGACTTAAGAGTTGAGGACGCTGGTGAGTCGGCGTCGAGGAGCTTGTGGAAGGATGGAGATTTGGTCTAAATCTGGCGAAATCTAAGGCGGAGACCTGAGAGAGTGAGAGAGTGATGAATTAACCGATTGTGTTAACATCGCGATGCTTGCCATTACTGTCAAGGATCACGACATGGGCATTGTCATTTCGATCGGTAGAGACTGCCATAACTCGTTCGGGTGCGATGAGTCTTCAAGTGACTGTCCGTGGCTCAGATTAGCTGAATTCCCCATATGTAGCACCTAGAACAAGTTCACTGTAGTCGCTTGCAATTGCTGTGATCATCGGTTAGCTATTCGCCAAGAGCAAGTTCACCGCGGCAGTCTCGGCAAATAGCCAACGTCTCACAATCGACTGCGGTGAACATGTCCGCAGTGCCAGACATGGGGAATTCGACTAGTGCTACGGATAATCGCTTGAAGACTGATCGTATTCGGAAGAGTTCTCAATCTATTGAAATTGATAATGCGGTGCAGAGCACAGCTCTTTACGAAAGTTCGTAACGATTGCACAAACAGCTAAAATGGAGCCCTTATAAATTTATAGCACTTTAATGGGTTGAGATTTTTTGGTTTTCATTGTCCACATTAATACATATTGGTTGTGGTGATACGATTGAATTTGCTTATTGCTTATCATATTGCGAAACTTTGACAGATGCCAGCTATAAATGTCCATATCTAGATATTCATTGATTCTATGCATTGTCCTTCTGGAGTGGTAGTTGATAGTCTGTCGCGATGAGTACTATTTATGTTCAATTAAGTTTTACCCCAGAAGAGGTAAATACAGCTCAGAGCTTACTACATCAAATATACCCAACAAAAAATCCAGCTAGCCCTCTTTAGCTCCTCAGTCTTCCAATCGCAAAGCGTTAATATGGAATGCCGGGTCAAATACGCCCGTATCAAGCACCAGTGAAGGAATCTTTGATGAGTTCTCAGTATTTGATAATTCTCTCCGATGGAAACGATTCTATATCTTGCCATGTTTATGCTCTGCTATTTAAGGCGTTTGCTTTGGCCTGTGGTCCTGCGAGGTGCAGCGACGAAAGTACGTAGCAAGTGCAAAGAAGTTGTGCTTTCAGAATCCCATTCTGGCTTTTCATTATTCCTATTGAAAAGCCAAATAAGCGTGTTTATCTGGGGCGGTGCAAGAGACGAAAGTTCAAATAAGCGTGTTTATGCTACGTTTCTTAACGTGTCTGCTGTGGCCTGTAGTCAGGCATGGTGCTTTCTTGAATTGCCAAGTCTTTTTGACTAAGAATTGCTAAGTTAAGAGAATTGCTAAGTTAAGATAATTTTTTGGGGCAGCATAATAATCTTCTGTTGCTAGACACTTCGGCTATTAGAGAGACAGATTGACTTAAAAATAAAAAATCGATATGTAATTACTTAGCAAAAGCATTCATATTGAAAAGAGTTTTAACACTCTAAGTGGTGCATCTATCATGCAAATGCGTGAGTCGTTATATGTTATGTAGGAACCAAAAATGATTTGGAACCAAAAAGATTTTGGAGGGAGAAAGTGTAAACACACAAAGAAAGAATATATTATTTAATATGCCTTGCAGAGGCTTAACAGAGTACACACAAGCTTTGCTAAGCTTAAAACTCTCTCATTCTTTTTATATGCTATTGAAGCTATCTCACTCTCTCTCTCTAAATAAACTAACGTAACCCTATATTTATATGCATCTTCACCGCCTGAACTCCACCGCTTTAACTTTTCTTCTTGGTTAAGAGTCAACAATTGTGGGCTACTTTTCCTTCACGTCCAAGTTGCCAGCCGCAAGTTTCTCTTTCCTTCGTGCTCTCTCGAAGACTCCGGTAACTACTATAGTATTATTTTATTATGTGCCTCTTCATTCCTTCAGCTTGTGGCTTCTTCAAGAATTTTCTTCTTCGGCGGTTTACGTGTTGCGCTGCAGCACACTTCTCTTTGGCGGTTTATTTCCAGACTTCATGCATAATGGACTTTCATTATTGTATTAGGTGTTGACTCCAACATGTTAGAAGCCTTAAGGGAAACTGGAAATTGGAATTCAAATGTTGCTGCACATATTTTATTACTTTCGCCTTTCACAGTTATCATGAATTTACTCCGGCCGTGCTCCTTAAATGCGAGTACCGTGGTTCAAGCCCGAACCAGGACTCCAAGCTTCGACCGACTGGTTAAATTTCTCAGGCATAGCCATCTTGTCGAGATCCTTTCTTGTAGTTCCCTTCTCTTTCAAGGACTCGAGGACATCGACAATGGCGCGTGCTCAACCATAGAGTGCCGTGAGCGGGGTGCACGATCAATTGAAAGCCCATCTCTTTCAGCACCTCGGCAGTGCGCAATGGCGTGACTCCACCTTCAATCATATTGCATTCTCTGTAGCCTTTCGTACACCGTCCTATCTCCTTGAGCTCATCGTCATCCCTTGGTGCCTCCCCAAAGCATGCATTAGCTCCTGCCTGCAAGTCTTACTACAATAAATAACACGAGTTAGGAAACCAAAAAAATGTTTTCAATTATTCGTTTTAAATGAAATTCTATCAATGCTTTAGGAAGCACTATCCTTCATCATGTAGTCTTGAAAGAACCAATAAACATCGTCTGAACAGCTCGACCATCCAGCGAATGCTAAAAATGTATATCTTCCCTAGGACGGTTTCAAAAGCTTAATCACTGAACTCCTTATGTTGCAGAGAGCAGTATTGCAGATAATGGGTGTAATGGGTGTCAAGAGCGCAAGGGTTAGAGGAGAGGCAAATGGAACATGAAAGAAGACGAGGAAGAAATAAAGAAGTCCAAGCAGTAGGGAAATTTTGGGAGAATATTGTATTTCTTCAACTTGAAAGTATTAAATGTCCATTGTTCTGTATATATAATACAAAGTACATAAAATGAAAGGAAACAACATATTTCAAGAAATCATTTCTAATCTCAAATTGATTCATTCTAAACCACGATTGATTTTATGTATCGATCTCAATCTGAATAGATTTCCTTGATTTCGAGCATATCTTCCAACACTTCCTCTCACATTAGTGGCTTGTAAATGTCCAAGACACTTAGCTTGCTTAATAGAATATGCGTGCTATTTGGAATAGAGGTTTGGTGAAGACATTTGCAAACTGTTCTGCAATTCCGATTCCTTTTGTTTCAATCATCCTTTCTTGGACTTTATCTCGAATGAAATGACAATCCACTTTAATGTGTTTTGTTCTTTCATGTATTATAGGATTCGGCGCAACTTTAAGTGCTACATCATTATCACAGAACAGTTTGGTTGGTCCTTTTACTTGTACACTGAGGCCTTGAAGTAGGCCTCATATCCATACTATCTCACAAGTGTTTTTTGCTATGCACCTTACAAGCGAAGCTCGCGCGGTCTTTCATTGCCTCGTTGCAAATCTCCTTCCAAACGGCCCAATCGAGCACCGAGGGGACAACCGTCCTGTTCCTCATGCCATTAAGATCCGCCCTACTGAAATTGAAGGACTTTTTCTTCGACTATGAATGCATAACTGCAAGGATTGAAGCTCCACACATTGCTGTGGTTGTTCAAGCTGCCCACACTGGCATTGTGGTCGAGGAGCATCTTGGCTATCGAGGTCTGGCAACACCCGATCCAATCGCACGCCCGTCGGTCACATTGTCAATCCTGGCGCACACCGAGAGGCAGCCGCTTGAGAAGCCCTGGCCATTGGATCCTGCAATCACGGCAACCATGTCGCAGCCAATGGCTGTGACCTTGTTCTTGGTGTTAGAGAAAGGGAAAGCAGAGAGGACGGAGTAAGCAAAAGTGCGTGGCTATTGCCGTACGCTAGAATCTTTGTAGCAGTCCTCGCGAGTGGAGGTGTTGACCCGGAGATATGTCGAGGACTTCGGTGTCGGAATTCCATAAGTAGGGTTTGGGGGTGGAGGTGGTTTTATCGGGGACCCTGCAGCCGATTGCGAAGTACTTGTTCAAGGAGCAACCATCCCCGATGCCACAGGGGTAAGGGACGGAGACGTTTCCGCAAGATTCTTGGCAGTTGGAAGATGCGGCTTGAGACGACGACCGCGATGCCAACGTTAGTAATTACTGTCCAACCATTAACATCATCCTCACTATCGCCCAAGGATTCCACTTTGAAGCCATGGCCCTCTCTCTCTCTCTCTCTTTCTTTCTGTGTAAATTTGGTAGATCGTGGAAATGGATCGTGCGTGTTCTTATAACGAAGGAATGCGTTTGCTCGTTGACAGAGCACACAGCAGTGAAGTTTCTCGTATTCCTGTTTGAGGGAGGAATGACTTGGCGTTTGAAAATATCGCCACTAACTACACCTTGTCCCGGAAGTTTGGGATTTGTCCCATTTTACGTCCTACTATTCAATTCTTCTTGTATTTTCGCCCTCAAATATTAACGGATACTTCCAATTCTACCCCAAAATATCACCACAAGTAAAAAAAATGATTAGAAGTTCCCATTCGGCCTTGTGTTACTCGCTTATTCCCATTTAATTAAGTCTAGTACGATACAAGAATTCCTTTACATTTGCAGTGTAATAGCTAGCGCATTGTATAACATTGGTGATGTTCAAACATTTCAATAAATTGCACGTTGCATCGAAGATGTGAGAGGGCAAACAAGGAAAAGATAAAAGACCCAAAAAGAATAACTAGGTAAAGATAGAAGATGCTGCACAAAATGAGGATATACCTAATTTCTCCCAACTTAATTAGGCCTAAGAAAAGAAGGGAAATGCCAATTTACACCCTCGAAAACATTGCAATCTTGTTTTGCTCCTTTCACCCAATGTCATTTCACTCTTCGAAATTTGTCCACTTTTCTCATATAGTTTAAAATTAAAATTTGTTAACATCAACTTCTAATGATAGCAAATAAGAGAAGTTTTGACTGTGATGTGGATATATATATTTTTTTAAATTTATTTTTGGGTTCTATTGGCTTAGCAAGTAAAAGTGGTCTGGAATTTATTTGTTTAGACTATGGTGAATTTGGGAAAAGCAAACTTATTTCCATCGATTGAGGGACCGAATTGTCACAAATTTAGGTACAAGAGGAGGGTATGACTTTCCCCTAAAACATGAGTGGCAAATTGACGATTTTCCTTTGAAAGAGAAAGCGCGGATTGACTTGGACTTTACCCTTTCTCATTTTTGGCGTTCTCTGAAAACGTCTACTAAGGCGGGCAAATTGCCCGATTCAATTGGTCAAAGAATCAGTCAAAAAGTCAGAACACGCACACTCTCTCTTTGTCTGGCGCTAAAGAGAAGCCGGGGAACGGTCCGGTACGTTTAGGCCGCACCATGCACGAGCCCATTTCAAACAGGGCCATGCCTCATTTTGGGCTTGGATGGGGTCAGGCCCATGGGCCCTAATGAGGTGACCATGCTCAACAACTTTTTTTGATTGGTCAGGCCACATGGCCCAACCTTTAAGAAATTTGGGATTTTTTTGAAGAAGTTTTTCTTATCCCTGTATAGCAAGTTTCTTTATCCCATCACTATTCTCGCGAGTACATAGATTCCCTACCATTTTATCCCACCCCCACGCTAATATCGATTTTTAAGATTTCCATGAGCATGATTCATCATTGTAAGAAGATACAAATGATGTATAGAGTGAAAGAATAGAAGAATGTGCCATGGGAAATCAAAAGTTGATAACACTTTGTCGGAATTGCATAAACATTTAGAGCTTATGGCGTGTCGGATTTGGGATAGCTATCAAAATTAGTATTTAGTTTGACATGTTTGAGAATTCAGGGAATTGAGTCAACTTTATTGCATGCGGAATTCAATTGTGTTTTAGAATATAAAGTTTTCCCGGTTATTTGAGGAAAGAAAACAGGAAATAACACTTAAACTATAATATCTTTAAGGTTTGCTATGATGCAAGAAGGTGGCTGACCAACTTACAATTCCACGCTATACTCATGCGATTAATAGCACTGAAGAAGACGCAAACTACAAGTCCTTCGGTGCAGATATTATTGTTCATAATGTGACCTCTGGTGGTGGAAAATGTATTTACATTTACCAAAAACCCAAGGTCACCAAGTCAAAAGATGATCTTAGAGTAGAGACATTGACATGAGTGAAGTTAATCTATTTTTAGATTTTAAGAAAGCTCAATTGTGGTGTAATTAGTAACACGTGATGCGCTTACTGCATCAAATAATCTCATTAATCTTTTGCATAGAAACTTTTTTTATTATCAGATTGCATGGAAACTTCAGTGATTAGAATATACCAAGTAAAATGTGAAAAGCTAATTTCTCCTAAACCACAATGAAATTAAGTCATGTATTCTCGAAATAAGCTAGGATAGTATGTCGTTTGAGTTAGGAACTCCAAGTAAAATGAAGAAACTTACCAACCAAAATCTTCATTAAATGTGATGGATTAGCAATGCATCCTTGTTTATCGTCACTGCCATTCTTGCCACCATCATGACAACACATTGGGCATGATTGTGTGTAACCTCCTGCAGCATTATGGCAAATCCCTTAACTGGCTTCTTCTCTAAATCCACATATTCATCAATATCAACACAAACTAAACCCTCACATCAAATGTATCTAGTTTTCTCAGGCCATATGAATATAACGGACAAATTCAAGATGTTGATGTATTAATGGATCGGGACCTTCTAAACATACCCGAATCCTGTTATAGCGTCAGTGCAATTGGTGTTCTTGGTGCACATATAGCTCTTGCCATTCTTTTTGGCGTCCTCGCATGCTTTATCCCCTATCACCCAGTTCAGAGCTAGAGCCCCAAACTCTTTAAATTTAAGCTGCGAAAGATCACCAACCCAGAAATTATGGGCATGACTGGAAAAGCTCTCAACGGAGATGTCATAGTCGAAGGAATTCCTAGGGATGCTCGTCTCGCAGCAACCTATACCGGAACCCGACCTATTTGCTGACGTTCGAAATGCTGCTGCACGAAGACACACACTCGAAAGAGACTTCCCTCGGCGGTCTACGAAGGAGGTTGATATGTTTACAATCGACAGCGGTGAACTTCTTCTTGGTGCTGGATATTGGGAATTCAGCTAGGGTGAGTTCCGCATAATTCCTCGATGGCCCATCGAGAAGAACAAGCCATTCTTGTCACAAAATGAGCTGCTCTTACTTTTCAAATAATCTCGAGAGATTAATCTAAGATTCTAGACTTTAAGGAAATGTCTCTCATTCCGTGGGAAAGAAAAAGTCTAGTCTTCTCCTTTCCCAATCGATTTTTCATAGCGTGCATGGCAGTTTTTTTTTGTTTTTGTTTGGGGGCCTTCTTTTTTTTTTTTGGTCAGAAATGATAGTTTCTTTCATTCATAACATACGAGACTTACAAGAAGATGATAGATAATATTCCAAACATAAAATTTCCGAAAGAACTGGTGGAGGAAAGGACTTCCAATTTTGAGGAAGAGATTTTGTTCTGTGCGCCTTCGCAAGCCAATCTGCAGCTTTATTGGCTTCCCACGGGCAATGAACCAACTTCATCAAATTGGAATGGGATAATATGCCTTTGCATTGTTCAATAATGGACTTCACATTCCAAAGAGATTCGGCCCGGCCCATTATACTTTGCTCTGTAGTTAAACAATCGGTCTCACACTCCACTTTTCCTTTTTGAACTTGTCCTGTTGCTTCTTCACCCACGTGCGGTTCCTTTCTAAACTGCAGAAACTCAAGCCCGTGCAAGATCGCTAGGGTTTCGACTTGAACAAGGGAAGAAGCTCGGACTTCTCGCACGAAGCCGTTGATTACTTGGCCAGCTTGATCCCGCAGGATTCCGGCGACTGATCCGACATGTTCTCCTTGTACCCAAGATCCATCGACGTTTAGTTTCAGCGACCCTCTCTCCGGCGGTCTCCATCTGCACGGTGAGTTCAGATTTCTAGTTTTCTTGGCCTCATTTTTGTTCTGCCATCTACTGAAGTTTTGGAGATGTGCTTGCGCTAGATCAACTATGGTGTTCAGATTTGGTGGTTTGGCTCTGAAAATGGCGTGGTTTCGGGTTTTCCATACGAACCAGAGCACTGCCGCTATCAACTCCTTCTTGGGTGAGTCCCTGTTGCCTTCGAAGCTTTCCATCAACCATTTATCAAATCGGGAGATGACGTTGGGTGTGCAGTTGAGATTGATATGTGGATCTGTCCATATGTTCTTTGTCCATTTGCAAAGAAGGAATAAGTGCTCAGTGGTCTCCTGATGGGTATTGCAGAGCGAGCAAACTGGGTCAGGTAACACCTTTCGTTTGTATAGGTTCTCTCTAGTTGGTATTGCATTTTGACAGATGCTCCAAATAAAGATACGCATCTTCGGGGGATAGATAAATTCCAGAGTTTTGTCCATAATGTTAAGGAGGCTGGAAAGAGGTTGATGCTACTGTGTAGTTGTTTTACATTGTTTGTGCACACACTTTATTGTAGCCGCTCTTTACAGTACATTCCGGTCTGTTGCCTTTCCATACAAGTGTATCTTCCTTCTGGTTTGGATTTATAGGGATAGAGAGAATTTCATTAGCTAGTCGGTCTTCAAAAAGGTTCTGAACCTATGTTTCTTTCCACCCCCTACTTTCTTCGCCTATAAGTTCAGCCACAAGTATAGGGTCGTCTTTATTTGCCAGACCTCCTATCACTCCAGATGCCAGCCATTTATCTTCTCGTATTCTAATTTGCTTGCCATCACCTACTCTCCATTCCACCTTCTGTTCAATAACTTCTCTCCCCACCAGAATGCTTTGCCAACCCCAAGATGGGCCCTGCCCTTTTCCTGCCTTCCACATATCTCCATTTGGAAAGTAAACCTCTTTCAGAATTCTACTCCATAAAGCTGAGGGGCATTGAGATAACATCCAAGCCTGCTTTCCCAGCATTGCTTTGTTGAAATTTGTGAGATCTTTGAATCCGAGCCCCCCTTCATCCTTTCTCCTTTTCAATATTTCCCACTTCTTCCAGTGTAGCCCACTCCTTGTTTCATTTTGTCTCCACCAGAAGGATGCGATTCTTCTTTCAATTTCTTTACATATCGAGATAGGTATTTTAAATATTGACATTGCATATTGAGGAAGAGTTTGTACAACACTTTTTATCAGCGTTTCTTTACCGACTTTGGACAGTATTTTCTCTTTCCATCCCTCCAGCTTCATGTTTACTCTAGCTAGGATCTAGGCGAACATCTCTTTTTTTGACTGGCCCCAATCCGTTGGAATGCCGAGATATTTCCCTGTCTTATCTATGATCGGGACTCTGAGTTCTTGTGCCAAATTCCTCTTCAGATTCGGAGGGCAGCCCCTGCTAAAACATACTCCTGATTTGTTTAGATTTATTGCTTGGCCCGTTGCAAAGCAATATTGGTTTAAGACAGCTGCTAGATTTTGACATTCTGAAATAGTCCCGTCCAAGAAAAAGATAGCATCATCGGTAAATAGTAGATGCGATAGAGTAGGGCAATGTGTATTCAAGGTTATTCCTTTAAAACTCCCATCTGCCATAGCCTTGTGCATTAACCATGATAGGACATTCGATACTAGAATAAAAAGATAAGGTGAGAGAGGATCACCTTGCCTTAATCCTCTTGATGGTGTGAAATAGTTCATAGGCTCCCAATTTATCTTCACACTAAAAGTTACTATTGAAACACACTGCATAATCAGCCCTACCCACCTTGTACTAAATCCCATTTTCAGCAAGCATTCACTCAAAAAGTCTCATTTCACTCTATCATACGCTTTTTGCATATCTAGTTTCAGAATGGCCTGAAACTTTTTTTTTTCTCTCTTCTTGATTCTGAGCTGATGTATTACTTCCTGAACTATTAATATATTATCTTGAATTTGCTGGCCTTGTACAAAGGCACTTTGTTCAAGAGTAATTATTTTTGGAAGCCATCTGTTCAGTCTATTTGCCAACACTTTTGCTATGATTTTGTAGCTGAAATTACATAGACTGATAGGTTTGAATTGGTTTATGTTTTTTGGATTTTTGACTTTCGGTATTAGGGATATATGCATTTGATTTAGGGTGGGGTTGAGAATACCTGTCTCAAAGAAGAGTTGTACTAGCTGAAAAACTTCATGCTTTAATTCCTCCCAATAATGTTGATAAAATTGCCCGTTTAAACTGTCAGGACCTGGAGCTTTGAGTGAACCCAGTTGGAAGACCGCTTCTTCTACTTCTTCAATTTTCACATTGTCCATTAGATGTGCGTTAATTGCATCATTGACTGGACTGGGACACTGATCTAGGACTGGCTGGAAATTCCTCGGACCCACAATTTCGTAAAGTGTTTGATAAAAGTCCCTAATATGTTGCTTAAGTACATTCGGCTCCCTGCACCAAGTGTCTTCATTTATCTTTAGCATTGTGATTCTATTTCTTTGCCTTCTTTGCACTATTGTGGCATGGAAATACTTTGTGTTTTTGTCTCCCCACTTAAGCCAATTGATGCGCACCCGAAGCCCCCAATATTTTTCCTCCTGTCTCCATAGTTTTTCAATTTGATCCACAATATGCCGATATTCCTCCTTGCTGTAACTTTCTAGAGGTCTATTTGTTAACTCTGTTAATGTCCTCTTCAACTCTTTTATGCAAATGGCAACATTAGGAAACTTGTTTTTGCTCCAGGTTGCTAGTGCTTTAGAGACATCTTGAACTTTGTCTGAGAAACTGTTTTCATTTGAGATATTTTCATGCCATGTTCGCTTTATAACCTCCCTACATTCTGCTTCTTCCAGCCAGTATGCTTCAAACCTGAATTGTTTTTTTCTTTTTCTTACTTTCAGGGTGCAGCACGAGAAGAAGCGGGCTGTGATCAGAGCCAACAGTTGGTAGAGCCTGAACTTCAGCATTTGGAAAAGTCACCCGCCAATCCATGGTACATAGAACTTGATCTAATCTTTTTTTAACCAAATCCTCCCCTGCTCTGTTGTTTGCCCAAGTAAAGGCACAACCTTTGCTGTCTATATCCATTAGGGAACAATCATTTAAGAGCTCACGAAAAGCTGCTATTCGGTAGTGGTCAGCTTCCCTTTTTCCTTCCTTCTCCCAAGCATATAAGATTTCGTTAAAATCCCCCATACAAATCCATGGAAGAAAGTTTTGTGACTGCATCTCCTTTAATTTATGCCATAGGAGTATTCTCTCCCCGTAATTTGTAGGAGCATGGAGGAAAGTTACTCGCATATGACAGCCACTAGTTAGATCATGGCATTCGACATCAATGAAAGCTTTGGTGCTGGAAATCACTTTTAACTCCACCTCGTCACTCCACATGAGTACTAATCCTCCTGCAATGCCTTCCGGATTCTCTAGAAATTTATTTGGGAACTTAAGGCGTTTTATGACACCCTCAACCATCGACTCCTTGTTCTTAGTCTCCATTAAGAAAACCATGGTAGGCCTTTCGAGAGCAACTAAAGTCCTCAGCTCTTGGAACGTCAGGGGGTTGCCTAGCCCCTGATAGTTCCAGCTAATGATTTTCATGACGTCTTCGGTGGCTTATTAGGGCTAGCCACCAAAGCCTAGTCTTTTCCTTCCTTTACTATCTGAACAGGGGTTTCCAATAGCTCCATTTCATCAATGAGCAGAATGGCATTTTCTGCTGATCTTTTCTGTTTTTTAGTTTTCTGGGTCTTCAAGCCTTTCTTGCTGTTGCTTTCCTCAGTCTGAATATTCGCTTTAGGAAAATCAATGCACATAATCTGTTTCCCTTTGTCTTTTTTGCTTGGTTCCATAGCTGCACCTTCTATTGCATACTAAGAAGAGTAACATTCTGCCCTTTTCTTGTTGCGAGTTGTAGTAGCTTGTATCTTCGATTCATTTCTAACCTCTTTTTCCATACCATTTTCTGTTGCAGGTGTTTTAGGAACTACTTCTTCAACATCTGAATTTGTTTCTAATTTGCCATATAAGGCTTCCCAATGAGGGCTATGATCACATACTTCCGCCTTTAGCCAAGGTCCGTACTTTCCTACTTTATTTTCTGCCCATTTAGTTTGATCATAGGGAATTTCCTCACAATTTGTAGCATAGTGACCAATTCTCCCACACGAGTAGCAATAATGTGGAAGTCGTTCATACTTAGATTCCACCCATAGCTTCTTATTCCCTATGTCCAATAGAGCCCCCGATTTTAAGGGTAAACTCAAATCCATATCTACTCTCACCTTTCCAGCTTTGTTTGGACCATTTCCTCTAGCCTCCATTTGTATTTCTAGAACTCATCCCACTCTTTCAGCCAACTCAGCAACCACTTCCTCTCTATACCACCCTGGAGTTATTCCTCCCATTTGAACCCAGAAGGCGCAGCGAGAAAAATCATAACAGTGCTCTAGAATCTCTGGTTCACATTGTTTTAGAACTAAAAGGTTACTTGCAAAATACCATGGACCTGTTTTTATGATCCTCTCTTTATCCTCTTTAGATTGAAAAACGAAAGAGAACAGTCCGGGCTCTTTTTGTAGGCAAACAACTGAATCTATTTTCCATGCCTTCTTCATTGTGTTAGAAAAGGCTTGGAAATTGACATTAGATTTAGAGAACAGCTTACCAAATAGAGTGAGATTACATTCCTGCCTTTTAATAGGAGGAATTTCTGTCGAAACCTCAACAACATCACTTTTTGACCAGAGATAACCTAAGCTTTTGCACAATGCTGCTAATCGTAAATCATTCTCATTCTCACCTTCCATTTCTCTGTTTTGCAGGGTGTCTCGTTGTGGGTCACTGTCTTTGCTTGTTTAGAGTTGAAGCTGGGTCGCTACTCTTTGCTTCCTCAGAACAAATCCTAGATTCCGCGAAGGGGCAATGGTTGGAGTAGTCGAGTTTGCTGAATCTTCTTTGGGCTTAGATTGAAGGGGGCTCTGTGAAGATGGTATGGGAAGACTGGAAATGGTTATTCGATCAACTTTGGGGAGAAGCTTGAAAGATACGGTGCAATGGAGAGGGGAGAAAGTCATGCAATGATGATTCGTATGTGGATTTGTGGTTTTTGTTGTAAAGCGGGAAAGGGAGGGGGGATTAGGGTTTAGGGGTCAACTTACCGGATGCACGGGATGCACTCAAAAACCATCTCGGGGGTGGCGAAGGGAATCATGGTGGTTTTAAGGTTCTATTTGTGCTATCAGCCATTAAAGGAAGAGGGGAAGCTCTGCCCTAAGGAGAGAGAGGAGCTCTTTCGAAAGAAGAGAGAGACATCATGTTCTTGTGACCGACAGATTTCGCTAAAAACAGCATTAATGCAAAAATTGAAAGTTGATTGGGAAAGGACAAGACCTTACCCTTTGCTTTTTACGGAAAAGAGACTTCTTGTTAAACTCTATGTTTGAACAATTCCAAAACAAAATATTGCTCCTTAACTATTAGTTGTGAAACAACAACGATGGGCGAAAAGAGCCAACTAGTTAACAAATTTTGTAAGTTGAATGATAATAGCGCCTAATTTCTTAGAAATTTATCTCCACAACATTTTTAGAGTGTATTTGTTTGAGTGAAAAAATTTCCACAATTAAGTTTTCTCGAGTTTCAAGTATTTGATTTGCTGAAAATGATCAATCAATAGAAAATTATTTATTGTCAAAGAAAATATGTATGCTTAAAGTTAGGAAATTGAATTCCCTAACTTGAAAAGAGGAATATATTTTTCCTATAAAAATGATTTTTCGAAGAGTATTTTCCTTCATTACGAAGTTTTCTCTGATACAAACACACTCTTAGATTTCTTTTGATAGAAGGTTTGCAAATCTCGACTACCTACGTAATTGGATGACACCTTGAGAAATGATGCATGTCCCACCCTATTGACTTGTAATTAGGACTTTGACTCTCACCACCACAAGCAACTACAAACTTTTAATTAGGGCCCTTGATTTTTGATATCTTAAAATAAAACAGAACTTTATTTATTAACTTTTCTAATAAACTTGAAACAAATTTTATACTTTGTAGATGATTTTGGAAAATTATATTGGATCCTATATTTAGTTTGTGTGCTTCGAACATTTTAAAAATTCGCATTTAATAAAAGTCAAATTGTGAGAATGGAAAGGTTGAAAAAAAGTGAGAAAGCAAATAGTAAATATCATTCAAAATATTGTGCACAATTCCACTTAGATGTCCGAAAATACTTTGATAAAGAGTTGTCATTTTCTACTAGGGTTAAGGAACCAAATTCCTTAAATTTAGCTTACTTGCTCAAAACGGCTTTAAACTCAGTGAGACACAAGGCTTTCAACTATTAACTAAAATAGCAAGATGGTGGGACGTTGCACAGGTTTATGAATCGTCACATCAATTTAAGTTCTCTACTGGAGTTTACACGGAGTTTCACTTAAATGGATCCACCCTATCGTGTAGATATGTCCAATTGAAAGAAGATATGCTTGTAAATCGTAATTACGTATATTCATTGGATTTTATTTTCCTCCATCACTAATTAAAGGAAACGTTTTTTTATTGATTGGTTATAAATATGGATATTATACTTCTTACACTTAATTAGAAAGAAGTATAGATGATAGTAAACACATACAGATTGGTGGAAAATATGACCCCCACTGATGTGATGGCCGAGTAACATTAAGGATGATTGATGAAAGACCCATACGCGACATTCGTTTCGGTTGGGAGCAACTAATAAGACAAGAGGCAAGACCATGGAATAGTCCAAGATTAATATTCATCCAAGTTGGACAAACTATATCCTCGAGCAAATGGTCGAAGGAATTAGACCATTTTTTACATCCTGTCACTGAGTTAGATCCCAAAGTCTTTCTAAGGCTAAAATACACGCATAACAACCATTTGATGAACAAGAAACAACCCAAATGCTCCTACCCTCAACGTGAACGAATCAAATGATCTACTGCAGTCCATGGAGACCTAGTGCAATCATAACATCTATCACAACACACCCAGATATGTATCTGTAACTTGAATATTCTCATCTCCCACTACTAACAAGAGGCATGACATGGTCTTTCGTACTATCCTTGTACCCAGTGTTCATGGTCCCACTAATATCCTTGTACATGTAGGTTTTCTCTCTCGGCAAATGAATTGTCTCTTCTTGATTCACATCTACACCTCAGACACCGGGATAGTTAGCCATTACTCTGAGTCCCTCCAATTCAATCACTACTTCCTTCATGCTCAACCTCCCCTTGAATTTTATTCTCCAGCATCTCTTTGTAAGATTGGCAACTTTCCTAGCCTTCTCATCGATTCCTTAGTTAGCAATAAATTCTTCAACAATCTGAATCAATTTACCATTTTCCAATGGTGAAAGAAAGTACATTGCAAGCTCCTCCTTCTTCTGGTTGGTCGAAGAGAGTGCCTTCATCATTGTCAAGAGCTCAACTAGCACAATCCAGAAGCTATAAAGATCACTCTTTTTTATCAATTGGCTTGTTTGCAATTATTCAGGGTCTAAGTATCCCATGTTCCCTGAACCATAGTGGACAATTGCATTTGATTATGTAGGAATAATCTTGAAGCTTTGAAGTCATAGACTTTCGAGGTGTAGTTAGCATCCAAAAGGATGTTTGCCGACTTTACATCTCATGGACAGTGGGAATGGAAGCTACAAAGTGCAAGCATGAGAGGACTTCGATAGTTTCTGAAGCGATTCTCAATCAGGTTTTTCAAAAAAGCTTTGATGATTTGTTTGGGTTGGGGATGTGATTGACGAGAGTTTCATTGCTGACGAACTTGTATACTAATAAAGGCACCTCCATTTCCAAACAACATCCATAAAGTTTGTCCACATTATAATTTAATAATTTGAGAAAGCATAATGACTTTATTGATGAACTGTTCAATTTTGGGTCCACGAGCTTGGACTTTTTTATTGCAACTACTGTATTATCAGGCAATGTCCCTTTGTAAATGGTATTGTATCCTCCTCGGCTGACTTTTGGTGGCCTACTCTAGCTCTTCAGTGTTGGTTAGTTTCGTAGCTTTTGTGGTTCTGTCACATTCATGTAATTGTTGTGGCAAAAGCAAGCCCCCTTTTGCCTCAACTATTGTTTTTTGAGCCAAATGAGCTTCATTTTTGATGGTTTTATTTATGATGGGCTTAAGGCCCGTCTGCCCATGTTGGGCCTAAAAGCCTGGCCCACAAGATTAGGGCCCATGGATGGAGGGATATGTTGAAGGGTTGTAACTTTTGGGGGAACATTACGTTGAAGAGTTACGTCTCTTGGAGGAGACGTATTTAAGGGAGAAAAGAAAAAGGAGCAACGTACCTTTTCAACGTACGTTAGTCTCTCCCTCTCCAAGAAGCGTAAGTCGCTCTCTCTCTCCCTCCAGACAACGTAAAAAATAGAGAAGAAAAGGACGCTCTGTTTTTCTCCCCCTAATAGCAACAGCATGCCCCATTGGTAAACAAGGATCAGATTCTTCCTCGATCTTCAGCATTGGTGTTTAATCTGTGGACAATAAGGTACGCTCGATTATGTAGTGTAACTTTTGATCGGTGATACATGTTTTTCCTAGGCTCGTCTTCCGCATTTGTTTTAGGGGTTCGATTTAGTGTCGAATCCGGTTTTAGGGAATAAGATACTCCGAACACTCGAAAGGGCATGTGTTCATAGGCGAGTAGGAAAGTGGGAGTATAACTGAATTTGAATCACGGGATGTCACATTCTTAGAGAATGAATTTCCTAAGAAGGGCGAAATAGGTGAAGATTACTCCCTATTTGAAACTTTGGATAAAGATAATGAACTTAATGGAGTTCGTCCAAGTGGGAGTAACATGAGAAGTGATGAATTTAATTCAACTCACTCTCAATTACAACCACATGATGAGATGATATCGTCATTATCTAATCCGAGTGGGAGCATGATGAGAAATGATGTGCAAGGTGCACAATCTCCCATACGACGAACAAGTCGCAAAAGTATTCCCCGTTGACGTTTTGACATTGAAGGGGAAACTTTTATGGTTGCTCCACAAGATGAATATCAGCCAAGAAATTTTAATGAGGCTCTAAATTGCCCTAGTAAGGAAAAATGGATGCATGCAATGGAAGAGGAAATGGAGTCAATGAAGTCGAACCAAGTTTGGGAACTGGTTGATCTTCCGAAGGGACGCAAAGCCATTGGGAACAAGTGGGTTCTCAAAATTAAGCGTAAAGCTGATGGCTTGATAGAAAGGCATAAAGCTCGCCTTGTGGCGAAGGGGTATAATCAACAGGAAGGAATTGATTATGAAGAAACATTTTCTCCGTAGTGAGATTTACCTCAATTCGCATTATTCTGGCAATAGTGGCAAGTATGGATCTTGAGTTACATCAAATGGATGTAAAGACTGCTTTCCTCAATGGAGAATTAGAGGAAGAAATATATATGGAACAACCTGCTGGTTTCATTATGGAAGGCCAAGAAGAAAAGGTATGTTGACTTTTGAGATCGATATATGGCCTTAAGCAGTCGTCAAGACAATGGTATATACGTTTTCATAATGCCATAATGGCATATGATTTTACGATGATTGATGAGGATCATTGTGTATGTATCAAAAGATCCAAAGATCAATTTGCGATCATATCATTATATGTTGATGATATACTAGTTGCCGGAAGCAATATGGAGTTTGTTAACACTGTTAAGAGTTGGTTATCTTCCAACTTTGAGATGAAAGATATGGATGAGGCTGCATACATCCTTGGAGTTAAGATTTCAAGAGATCATTATCTCTTTCGCAAGAAACATATATAAATAAGGTTCTTGAACGATTTCGTATGCAAGATTGTAAACCCATTGATACTCCTATTGCAAAAGGTGACGGGTTGAGCCATAGACTGTGTCCAAGGACTCCACAAGAGAAGGAACAAATGAAACATGTTCCTTATGCTAGTGCTGTTGAGAGCTTGATGTACGCTACGATGTGTACAAGACCTGACATATGCTTTGCAGTTAGAATGGTGAGTAGATACCAATCCAATTCAGGTCAAGCACATTGGAAAGCCGTTAAAAGAATACTGAGGTATCTAAAGAGAACTGCTGATTACAAGCTGAATTACCAAGGAAAGGATCTGCGACTTGAAGGCTATTCAGATGTTGATTGGGGAGGAGATTTAGATGAAAGGAAATCTACCTCTGGATTTGCTTTCTTACTGAACAGTGGCGCCATATCATGGAGCAGTAAGAAGCAAACGTGTATAGCCTTGTCCACGATGGAAGCTGAGTTCGTGACATTATCGCGGTACAAGAAGGAGTTTGGCTTAAGAGATTTTTGGATCATTTAGGTATTATTGAGAAAGCTGCAAATCCATTATTGGTTAACCGTGATAGCCAAGCGGCTATAGCGTACACCAAAGATCCAAAATATCATGGCAAGACCAAACATATAGATACCAAGTATAACTTTGTCAAAGATATGGTTGCACGAAAGGATGTGAACTTACGGTACATATCTACGCATAGAATGGTAGCAGATCCTATGACAAAGTCAATACCTAGAGATGTGTTTTGTGGTCATGTAAAATCTCTAGGATTGCGTAGAGTCTGATGTATTGGATATTGTAATTTCCCTGAGTTGTTCGCATTTATGAACTTGTGTTTTTTCATTAATTAATGCCTATGAATCTTTGTTTGATCTTTATGCATCTTAATGCTCAGTGCATTACATTGAGTTGAGAAAGTATGTCGGACAGATATAAGATTAGCCCACTCACACGGGTAATCGCCTCTATTTACTATGTGATAAATAGAGATGAGACGGTTTTTAAAGCTTATTATCTAGGTGATAATCGAGAGCTCAAGCTTAAAATATATATGTCGCCTTAACTAAGTGTTAAGATGAGGACATGGTATGTACTATGTCCGAAAGTAAAATACCCCACATATTTTACTTTATGTCTAAGATGCGGATGTGAGTTGATGAATTTTGTGAATGAGTAGATACGTGAACTCAAGTTAGACATTGGGTATGTCGAACTATCATCTGTACGGTATTGAAGGTGTAGACATACGTTCCATGGGAAAGGAGTTATCTTTAATACGTATTTCATACTACGTATGCATGAGACGACCAATAAGAGTGGCAAAAGTTTGATCTCAACTTTTTATGCCGTGTGAGACTCTTGAGGAAAAGAGTTCCTCAATTTTAGTGCCCTCATGACTTTTACTTATTCTCAAGATTTCTATTTAGTGTTTGCTATCTTAGGATGTTGCCAATGGTCATGAGTTGATTCGATCTAATGGGACATTTCTAGAAAAGCAAGCTGAACTGAAGTTGAGAGTTTTGAAGGAAAGAGGAAGATCGAATTTGGAGAATCACATTATAGTTTTGTGTTCACTGGTCGACCAATTATGATTGTCTTTGGGATAATCATAATTGTGAATACAATATATCACTGTTTAAAAGGAGATCAAGAGAGAGATATAAATGTGATCGATCGATCTAGGGTACTGCATACTAAATCTACTCAAAGTGTGATGCCCATTATGAGCTGCTATATATTCCTAACAGATGTATGGCAACGAGCTCTCAAAGTATGCTGGTCGCACGGATTATTCACCAGTATGAATGTTGCAGAAAGGTAAAGAAGATCATGTTCAGCCCACCATGTGCAAGTGGGAGATGATGGTTTTATTTATGATGGGCTTAAGGCCCGTCTGCCCATGTTGGGCCTAAAAGCCTGGCCCACAAGATTAGGGCCCATGGATGGAGGGATATGTTGAAGGGTTGTAACTTTTGGGGGAACATTACATTGAAGAGTTACGTCTCTTGGAGGAGACGTATTTAATGGAGAAAAGAAAAATGAGCAACGTACATTTTCAATGTACGTTAGTCTCTCCCTCTCCAAGAAGCGTAAGTCGCTCTCTCTCTCCCTCCGGACAACGTAAAAAACAGAGAAGAAAAGGACGCTCTGTTTTTCTCCCCCTAATAGCAACAGCACGCCCCATTGGTAAACCATGATCAGATTCTTCCTCGATCTTCAGCATTGATGTTTAATCTGTGGACAATAAGGTACGCTCGATTATGTAGTGTAACTTTTGATCGGTGATATATGTTTTTCCTGGGCTCGTCTTCCGCATTCGTTTTAGGGGTTCGATTTAGTGTCGAATCCGGTTTTAGAGAATCAGATATTCCCAACAATTTTCTTGTGTCCGAAGCATAGACAGTCTATGCTGGAAAACAACACTATTGTGCACACAGCAATGCCCGTATACAACACTGGTCTTTTCATAATAATTAACAACATGATTAACTGTACAGTAAATCATTGCACCATGTAAAAGCGGCTACGCATTCCAATTTTCAGCATAATTATATCGCGTGGTTTCCTTGAAAAACTTAGTAGTGACAGTTTGAGTCTGAATTAGGACAATGGATTTGGTTAAGGTAATCAACCAAGAAAGGAAGAAAAGCGCAGTTGGCCCAGTCTACAAAATTTGATATGAAAGAAGTTATAAGACTATAAACTCAAACCAACTACAAGAATACTCATCTTTTCCCATGGTACGACAATGCAATTGCTTTTGCTTATAGTTTTTTTAGGTCTTACGCAACCAAATCAACGTCATTTGAAGCATGCACATATAGAGACTTTTTTGTTGAACTATGCACTCAAATAATTTGAAACAGTTGGTCTTCTTTCAACGCCAAAAGAAAGTACATGGCCAAGCTCCTCTCTTCTTCAGGGCGATTGAAGGGAGAGCGCCTTCTTCCCTAGCGACAGCTCAACTAGCACAACCCCTATAAGGATCAATTTTTTCCATCAACGGGCTAGTATGCAGGCATTCAAGGTCTAAATATCCCACTGTTCCCAGAACCATACTAGATAATACGGCTTGGTCAAGTAGGACTAATCATGAAGCTCCGAAATCGAAGACTTATGCGGTCTAGTTAGCATCTTAAAGAGAATATTCATTGACTTGACGTCTCATTGTTCACAAACTCATACATTAATAGAGGCACTTCTATTTTCAAACAACGCCCCATTAACTAAACTAGCAAGATGGTGGTACGTTGCACAGGTCAACAAATCTTCCCATCAATTAAGTTTTCCTCTGGAGTTCACACGGATATGTCCTCCGACTGAAAGAAGATATGAATCACAAAATTGCAATATCTAGTGAATGATAATCTAAGCCCATGCAACGTTTCGAGCATGCAAAACAATACGAGTCAATACGAACACGAAAGCACAAAGTAAAAATGTAAATCCTCTCTTACTGATAGGTTTTTGCCCATTTGTCGGAAATCTTCACTTTTGCCATCTGTCGTGTGCGGCTGCTATCGAAATCTCCGTGATAAGGTCTCGTTTTAGCCTGAGATTGAATGTGTTCAGACTCGGAGTCGATGTTGATCGCTTTCGCAGCCGTAGTTGACTTCAAGCCGAGGCTTGTGCGAATGGTTTTGTGCACGAGTGTTCTTTCCACAGCGTATGCATTTATGCTTGTAGAACATAATTGGGTACATTCTCCGTCCTTAGAGTCGTCAACGAGAATATATATATATAGAGAGAGAGAGAGAGAGATTCAAACATTTGCACGACGTGTGTTTCGCGAAACCTTTGCCTTCTGCAAATTAATGATGTGCACATTCAATCAGAACTAGAAGAAAAGCCTTACCTTGCTTCACATTGCAGTAATAATGGAAACCCAACGGTTACATAGAGTCCTTTTAATGAACCTATCAGCTAATTCAACCCTTGGATCCTGAGCGATTGTACTTGCTCTAAAGTGGTATTAACTATAATACCTGCATATAGGCTACCATAATTACGAGGAATTAGGATTATGTAAACACAAATTCTCAGTTTTTAGATATGGCAAATGGCTGCATTCGATACTTTTGTTGTGCCCAAATTTTTTTCTAGATGTAAAGACCCGCCTTAGTTTAGAGCATACTGAGCCTATAAAATACATTTATCGCTTGGACTTTATTTTCCTCCATCACTAATTGAAGGAGATGTTTTTTTTTTGGTTAGTTAACAAAATGGATATTATACTTCATTTCCTAGAAATAAGTAATAGATGATGTTTATATTTGTAATTTAGTAATCAAAAGACGGACTGGAGGAAAATATGACCCTACCCACTGATTTTAAGGACGAGTAACATATGCATAAGTCACTGGATGAAAGACCCAAATGTGAAATTCATTTCGGTTGGTAGTGCATGGAATTGAACATGTGTCATGTGTATAATCGACACCCAAAAAAATTCGCACTATAACTAGCAAGGCAAGAGGCAAGACCACGGAATAGCCCAAGAAAAATATTCATTTAAGTCGGACAAACAGTACCCTCGAGCCAAGTTAGAGACAAGATAGCTCTCAAATCTCAAGAGCATCCCCAACAAAGGATTGAAGGAATTATACCATCTTCTATATCCTGTCACTGAGTTAGATCCAAAAGCTTTTTAAAGCTAAAATACACGCATAGCAACCATTTGATGAACAAGAGACAACCCAAATGCTGACTACCTTTCAACGTGAAAAAACCAAATTATTTAGTCCAACCCATGGAGACCTAGTGCAACCATAACATCTATCACAACACACACATATATATCGGTAACTTAAATATTCTCATCTCCCTCTACTGACCATTGGCATGAGATGTTCTTCCATGGTACCTGGGTACCCACTGTTCATGGTCCCACTTATATCCTTGTGCACGTCGGTCTTCTTTCCCAGCAGAGGAACCATCTCTTCCTGATTCACATCTGTATTACCGTCACCAGTAGGGTTAGCCATTGCTCTAATTCTCTCCAATTCAATTGCTACATCTTTCATGGTTGGTCTCTCCTCTCCTTTTATTGTCAGGCATCTCTTTGCAAGATTGGCAACTTTCCTCACCTGCTCATTGATTCCTTCGTTTGTAATAATACCCTCAACAATCTGAAACAATCTGTCATTTTCCAATGATGAAAGAAAGTACATTGCCAAGCTCCTCTCTTCTTCCGATCGTTCAAATGAGAGTGCCTTCTTCCCTGTCAATAGCTCGACTAGCACGACCCCGAAGCTGTAAACATCACTCTTTTCAGTCAATTGGCTTGTTTGCAAGTATTCAGGGTCTAAGTATCCCCATGTTCCCTGAACCATGGTGAACAAATGTGTTTGATCAAGTGGGACTAATCTTGAAGCTCCGAAATCAGAGACTTTTGCAGTGTAATTAGCATCCAAAAGGATGTTTGCCGACTTGACATCTCGATGGACAATGAGAATGGAAGCTGCGGAGTGCGAGTACAAGAGGACTCCGGCAGTTTCCAAAGCAATTCTCAACCGAGTCTCCCAAGACAGCTTTGATGATTTGTTTGGGTTGTGGATGTGATCAAATAGAGTTCCATTGTTGACAAACTCATACACCAATAAAGGCACCTCTGTTTCCAAACAACATTCCAAAAGCTTGACCACGTTACGATGATTAATTTGAGAAAGCACAATGACTTCATTGATGAACTGTTCAATTTGATTCCGGTCTACAAGCTTGGACTTCTTAATTGCAACTACCATACCATTTGGCAATGACCCTTCATAAACAGTACCATATCCTCCTCGGCCGACTATTCTACTCTCATTATAATTATTGGTGGCCTTCTGTAGCTCTTCAGCGCTGAAGATTTTCACGGCTTTTGTGGTTCTATCTGGCTCATTTAATTGTTGCTGTAAAAGCAAGCCCCCATTTTGTCTGAAGTACTGTTCTTTGAGCCTAATGAGCTTCATTTTCTTGTGTCCCAAATATAGAAAGCCTAAACTAAATAGCAGCGCTATAACGGCCCCAGCAACACCTGTATACAACATCGTTTTTTCAGAACAATTAATCATATGATTGATTGCACAGTAAATCATTGTACCGTGCAAAAGCAACCACACTTTGAAACTTTCTGCAGAATTATATCATGAGGTTTCCTCGAAAAGCTTAGTAGTTTTAGGACAATTTGAGTCTGAATTGGGACAATGGATTTGGTTAAGCTAATCTACCAAAGAAAAGAAGCACAAGTTCCACGGCCTATAAAGAATGTCATCAATTAACAGGTTTAATTCCATATGATAGAAGTAATGAACTGAAACTAACCACAAGAATCCGTATTTTCTTTTCCCGTGGTACTACAATGTATTTGCTTACAGTTTTTTAGGTCTTAGGCAACTAAATCCACATCATTTAAATCATGCCCGTATAGAGACTTTTGCTTTGAACTATGCATGAGTCTAAATAACTCAATACAAGTCCTATTTATACCCCTTTTCATTACGTGGAGCTGGCACGGACTAGTAGGCTAGAAGAAATTTTTTAAAATGGATTAGTATAACTTCCTCTTTAACTCGTGTCATCTCCTTGGATAGATGTTGTCAAATCACTAGTAATCTATCTGAATAATATCGTGGTAAATATGGCTTGTGCAAAAAATAAGAATGTTGTATAGGTCTTGTATCTCACATAAAAGAAAGACGAAACAACCCATTGAACCATTTCCATCGGTTCTTAGATGCTTATCAAAACATGAGAGAGAAAAGAACAAGTTTGACTTTTAGGAGGAAAAGAAAGAAAAAAAGCACACGAAAATCCACAATTCAGTCAATCACTTACAGAAAGTGGCAATTTACACTGAACATGTACTAGGGGAACGCAATGAGGTGGGGTGGGACAGGCCCGCCCTGCCTCCACCTTAAAATTAAGAAAGATGTTCCATACCCGCCTTGTGCCTCATGTGGAACAAGTTTCTTTATACCATCACCGTTCTCATGATGATACCAAGTTTAAAAAAATTCAATAAGCACAACTCACGATTCTAAGAAGATAGAAATGACCTAAAGAGAAAACAAATTAAAGAATGTGTCACAGATTGTAAAAAGATAATAGCGGCGGGTCAAAATGGCGTAAGTATTAGGAACTAGTGGAGTATCAAGTTTGGGCTTACTATCAAAATTAGTGCTTTATTTTGGCATGCTTGGAAGTTCGGGCCAAAATTGGGTCAATCCCCGTGCGAAATTAAGCTGTGTTTATCTTATAGAGTTTTCAAGGTTAAATGAGGAAAGAATATAGGAAATAACACTTCAACTAGAAAATCTTAAGAGGAATAAAGAAAGGGCAAAAGTCAAAGAAGGCCAGCCACATCCATTCCCCGCCCTGGCCTGGATGTGGAGCATAAAATTATTACGCGTGACTCGGAAGTAAGGATATCCTCTCGGATTGATAGGATAGCCATCCCTAAGCGTACGTCCCCATCAGTTTTCAACACAAAAAAAAAAAAAAAAAAAAAAAAAAAGTCCTCGCCAACGCGCCACCAACTGCTGTTCTGACCATCGCCATTTCCCCCCTTTCTTTCCTAAGGTCATGATGTCAAATTGGGGGATGCTCACCTCTCACATGACGAAAAATCTCTGGTTGGCTGAGACAGGTGACCTCCACTCGATTGAATATCAAAGGGCGAACCCTCAGTCCTCGCGTGTTTTCGCACGCGGTATTGATATTACTCGCGATATTATCTCGATGCTTGGAAAATGTATTCATACTTATCCAAAACACAAGGTGGCCTAGTCAAAAGATACTCTACGAGTACAGCCATTGACATGAGTGAGACTTATCTATTTTTGAAATTTAAAAAAGCTTCAAATGCGATGTGCTTAATGCATTTAATGTCATTTATCTTCCGCAGAGAAACTCCAGTGAGGAAGATATAGAAAGTTTCATTTTGAATTTTCCCAAGCAAGGGAAATAGTGGAAGAAAAATTGGGCGAAATCAGGAATAATTAATTTTCTCATAAACCAAAGGAAATTAAATTATATATTCTCTAAATCAGCTAGAATATTATGTTTGTTTTTTGTCAGGCACTCCTAGTCAAAAGAAAGAACTTACCAACCAAAATCTCCATCAAATGTGATGAATTAGGATTAGCAATGCATCCTTGTCCATCTCCACCGCCCTTCTTGCCATCACCATGATAACCTCTTGGGCATGAACATGTGTAACTCCCCTCAATATTATGGCACTCTCTTACACACTGGTTCAACATTGGATCCTCACATTCATCAATATCTACATAAATTAATCACGCACACACGCATCAAATGTATGTAATATTCTCAAATCATATCAATATGAAGTGCATGATAACAAAAGAGAATTTTATCAATGTACCTTGACAACCATTCACAAGGTAAGGATTACCTCGGTAACCTCCTTTACAAGTGCACTTGTATCCAGATCCATTTTCGGCATCGGTGCAAATGGTGTTGTTGGTGCACATGTAACTAGTACTGTTCTTCTTGGCATCCTCACATGTTTGTTTCCCTATTGCCCAGTCGAGAACTAGAGTGGATTGGTTAAATTTAAGCTGCTCAAGATCGCTAACCGCGAAGTTGTAGAAGTCACTTTTGGCGACGAAGGCATAGCTGCAAGGATTGAAATCCAGGACGTATTTATGCTCGTAAGTGCTCCTGATGGAGATCCGGTAGCCGAAAGAGCCCCTAGGGATGCTCGTCTCGCAGCAACCGATACCGGAACACGACCCGTTGCTGACATCCGAAAGGTTGCTGCACGAAGACATACACCCGAAAGAGAACTTCCCCTTAAGGTCCCAGAATGAGGCCGATGTGTCGCAACCGATGGCAATGAACTTGTTCTTGGTGTTGGATATGGGGAAATCAACTATCTTGAGCCCCGAATATTTGCTCGAAGTCCCATTGTGCCCGGAAGAGTTATAGCATTCTCGAAAGGATGGAACATTTACTTGCATCTCATGGTCTTCGATAGAAATGTCTAATATTTCGATGTGACTAGTTCTATTATTCATGTAAGGTACATGAGGGTTAGTAGAATCGTCACAATCGATGGTAAAAGATGGGTGATTGATGCGGCAATCGGAATTGCTATCCCTAGTTCCAAAGGGATATCGAATTGAGAGACTTCCACAAGCACGTCGGCATCTGGGCTTCGTCATTGAATTAGTAGCTTCTGTTATGCGATTGTGGTATGACCCCAATAAAGCCCCAAGCACGACAACCTTCAAAAGGAGCTTGTGGATGGCCATAGTTCTTCCTTCAACTCTCTTCAAATATGTTGTTTTCTTGATGAATTAACTCAATGGGTTCGGGGGATTATAAGGAGAAGTAAGATGGGTTTCTTCTTTTTTCGTTTTTTTCTTTGGTCAAGTCAGTGTAGTTATTGGTTGATCAAAAGAAGTACGACAGTAAGTTAAAGCTGTGGAGTCAGTGTCAGCTGGTCCCAGGCCCAGCCACATGCGGGAGACAATTTCACGATGATTCCTCGGGTGACGAATCTAGTGCAGTGCACGTGACATTTGCCAAATGCACGATTTATCTGAGAGTCCATCACTAATTTAGACAAATGCTCTACAATCGTTTTTTTCCTACTCATTAGAAAAACACAAGCTACTCTGAGCCAGAGACTGGAGTACTCTTTGTCACAAAATGATATGCTCTATCACGTCCTAAAAACCTTTTAAAGCAATTGATTTTTTCAATTTGAACGGGTAAAGAAATCTGTAATAATATTTTTCCCCAGGAAGGCATATCTAGAATTTCTTTTAATTATTATCTGTATAGAATATTCAAATATTCATTATTTGGAACTGGGGGAGGAGCCCCTTCACTGTGGAGGTTAGCCTCGCATTTAAGCGGTCAGCGTTTCACACTCCAGGTTGCTGGCCCTTACCCCGTAGAGGGGTTGTGGACCGGGTCCAGCAGTGGGGAGGGAATCTTTATCGAGGCCCCTACCTGCCTCTATCCTGTCTTTCCAGAATGTCATAGCCTTTTAAGGTCCATCACTAATATAGACAAATGCTCTACAATCGTTTTTTTGCTACTCATTAGAAAAACACAAGCTACTCTGAGCTAGAGACTGTAGTACTCTTTGTCACAAAATGATATGCTCTATCACGTCCTAAAAACCTTTTAAAGCAATTGATTTTTTCAATTTGAACGGGTAAAGAAATCTGCAATAATATTTTTCCCTAGGAAGGCATATCTAGAATTTCTTTTAATTATTATCTGTATAGAATATTCAAATATTCATTATAGTGAATAATTTGTTTCTCAACTTTGTAAAGTTTAATTTGGTTGCATCATTGTTAGTGATTAATCTTTTTTCCTTACTTAATTTACCATGTATAATATGTTATGTAGACATTCATGCGATAATAGTGGAATATTAACGGCCCCAAACTTTAACATCTCTATGCATTTAATCATAACAATCATTAGTAATTATGCATTTTAGTCATATTTATTGAAAAAATATAGAAACTGTGTAATGGAATGAAAATAATTTTTCCTCTACAATTTTTTTGTAAATAGGGTCTTTATATCTGCTAAAATTTTATTCTATATTTATATTCTTTTATGTTTAAGAACATCATATATTATGCCTAATTAACCTCTAATATTATTTATTCAACAAATATGAGCTACGATGTTAAGTTGCACTTTATATATAAAATAGATACACGTACTTCTGAAAATTAGCATTTTTAGTAAAAGGCGTGATTTTTAATATTTAAATAATTTAACACTCCCTTTTATGAGTAGGTTGGATTTCATATAAGAATGAATCCTTAAATTATATAGTAGAGAAGATAAATAGAGACCTAAAAGGATATGGACTCAACATGTCGTGTTCTTATATCATTGAGGATTTTGTAAAATTGGAGCCAACTATTCAAAAAGTTTAATTTATTTGATGAAATAATGGTTGTTACTATTTAAAAACTTTAGTATATATTACCATATCCCTCAGACAACACGAGGCATAAACACAATGACAACTAGAAAATAAAAAAACAAAGAAGTGTCGTACATGTCAAAAAATCATTTTTTTTCTATCCCAAAAAGGAGTTCTCAGGTAAGGGATTCCTTTGACAGTTGAAATGATCATCAAAATAGACAAACGCATTTCAATTATTTTTCTCTATCCGTCCGATTTGTAGCAGAATTGCACCCAAAAGCAAAGGACTTTTTCCATTAAATCTTTTTTTTTTGGTCGGACATTAAATCTTATTTGATAGTGCCAATTTCACTTAGTGACTCCATATCAATTCCTATTTTTCGTTGTTTACTCTTTATGTCAGCCAAACGATTTAGATCATCCCTCCTAGCAGACGGAGTCTTCTTCTTTATCAAAGACAGTAAGGCTAGAACTAGATTGAAATTATCTTGACTGTGGATGTGTTAAGGAGTGGTGAGTTGTATATCATGTCATAATGACGAAACTAACCATATTCTCTATTCAAATTTCCCACAAAAAATGTTTGCAAATCATATTATAAGCTAAGGTAGGACACTTCACATGAATCAATTTATTGTATATGTTTAGAATTTCACAGACTACATGAACTAAAACTTGAAAATAACAAAAGTTTGTGAGAGATCGCGTTGAATGGAAGCTTGAAATTACAATTTAAGACCACAGAATAATTTTTCTTTTTAAAAAAAAAAAAACATAGGTTCATAATGCAAATTCATGCTTTTACCTCAGTCAACATCGTCGGTGAAATTCTCATAAAAGCATCTTTAGTAAAAGGACATGCTATAGGTTCTACCTTTGAGAGGCACACCAAAATTGACGCCCTTTCCATGGAATTTTAAACGAGATTGTTTGGACTTTGACAGACATAGAGACAGCTTTTATAAAGTCCTTTGTCGATATATTCCTACTTTCATTCTCCGATAAGAGTTGTGGGGTATAGTTCTATGATGACAGTACCATTTTTGCCATATTATATTCGGCGAAGAAAACTTTAAGTATTTTGCTATGTCTACCAAGAAAGTGGAGAAACAAAATTAATTAAACTATCTTCTTTATCAAGAATCCTACTTTTACTTTTGTCTTCGTTTCATTTCGAGTTAAGTTAGTGATGGTTTTATTTATGTAGATGGGCCTAAGTTGGCCCGTCCGCCCATGTTGGGCCTAAGAGCCCGGCCCGCAAGATAATGGTCCATGGAGGAACGGTTGCGATGTGAAAGGTTGCGTTGTTTAGATATGAGGGGTTGTGTCTTTTGGGGGAACGTTACACGTTGAAGAGTTACGTCTGTTGGAGAAGACGTAAGAGAGAAAAGAAAAAAAGGGAATGCACCACTTCAACGTACGTACGTGAAGACCCATTTTTCCTAAGACGTTTTCACTCTCTCTCTCTCCCTCCAAGAAGAAAACAAAAAAGAACAGTATGTCTGTTTTTCTCTCCCTAATAGCAACAGCACGCCCCATTGGTAAACTAGGATCAGATTCTTCCTCGAATTCAACGTTGGTGTTTAATCTGTGGATAATAAGGTACGCTCGATTTCGTGGTGTGTCTTTGATCGGTGATACATGTTTGTTTTTGGGCTCGTCTTCCGCATTCGTTTTAGGGGTTTGATTGAGTGTCGAACCGGTTTTAGGGAATCAGTAAATCCAACATTGGTATCAGAGCTCTAGTTCATGTTTCCCGACCCCATTTTTATGTTATTGAATTGTCTTTTTTATTGAAAATTCGAGAAAAGCGCTGCCGGTCGATCAGGGACGGAAAAATCCTGACACCTGATTCTGTTCGTCCTGTTTTGTGATTTTCTGCAAGTCAAAATTCATTTTTGATAGCGTAGGGTCGAAGGGCTCGTTGATACGAGAAAATCGAGTGGCGGATCGCCGCCGAGGGCCGCCGGACGCGCCTCCACGCGCGGCCGGAACGAACGGGGGTCATTGGCGCGTGCAACGCACGCACTGATTCGGTCCCTCGCAGGCGCGTGCCGTTTCGGCCGAAGGTGCGTGCGACGCACGCGCGGGAAGCTGGCGCGTGCCGTGCACGCGCCAGCTGACGTCTACGTGACGTCAGCCTGCACACGCGGGCGGCATGTGCCGGTCGGTTTGTCCGACTCGACCCGACCGCCCGACCCGGTCCGATCCGACCCGTTGACCTCGACCCGTCTAACCGTTGATCATTGACTGACCGTTGACCGTTGACTTTGACCGTTGACCCCAAAAAAAAAAAAAAGGGAAAGGGAGGAGGAAAAGAATGTGTTTCTTTTGCCCAGTAATTCTATGTGAATAATATGTAATCCCTTATTTATTCTGCATTTGTTGCAGGAACAATGCCCCCCCTTAAGTTGTGCACACCTATTCGCCCAATTACCGATGATCAAAAGGAAAGGCTTTCTAGTTTGATAGCTGAGCTGACTGATTATCGATGGGAGAGTGGTGACTTAATTGATCATGTGCTTGAAGTCAACGGGAAAATTCAAAAGGTCATATGGAATGGTCGTCCCATGCCACAGTCTGAGATGGTGCGATTTTTCATGAACACTCTTCTATAAGAATGGCAAGGAGTGTTGAATCGCTTATGGGAAGTCAACATAGATGCTTCATATAGGAAAATTGTGATGGCTTTTATAGATGATTATTATTGGATTGTTACAAGGGAAAAGATCAAGAAATTGAACAAAAAAGGATCTTTCCCAGTTCATATATTGACTTGGTGTTAGATGTTTTTGACTGGTCTTTATTTAGTATGCTTGATGGACATATTATGAAAATGTTTTCTACCTAGTTGTTGTTGGTGTAGCAGCTGATATGTTATTTGTATTATGTGAAAGCATTATTATTATATCATTGTTTGATATCAAATATTATTTGCTTCGTTAATTGTTAGTTGTTGTGGGTAGTTCATAGAAATTTTTGTAATTTCAAAGAATTTATTTTGCATAAAATATTATATTAATAATAATTCCAAGTTAAGATTTTGGATGATGATTGGAAACATAGTGACCTTTTGATTCTAAAACCTCACTTGAAATTGTTCATTAATATGATGGTTTTGTACAAAATGGATGCATAAATGATAGGCATTAATAATTCGTGCATATATGTCTGATATGTTCAAATCAATGGCTTTAGCCACAAAGAGCATAATCGCTGAGCTAAACAAAGGTGAGAAGCTCAATGGCGATAACTATGAAATATGGCACATGAAAATCCAATATGTGCTAGAAGAGCAAGAGGCACTAGAAGCTCTTAACCTGACCATGGTAGAACCTGAAGAAGGAAACACTACGTAGCATAAGAGAGATAAGGATGCTTTTGCTGCATGGAAAAGAAAGAACTCTCTTGCTCGCATTACGTTGCTGAGTAGCATGGAAAATGACGTCATGCGAGAGTTTAGGCGTTTTGAGAATGCCAAGGAAATGTGGGAAGCGTTGGCAGCAAGATTTGGTCATACTTCGGTGACCAGACTGAGGCAGCTAACTATTAGGTTTGACTCTTATAAGAAGCCTCATGGTCAGACCATGAAGCAACACCTTAGAAAGATGTCAAACATGATTAATGAGTTGAAAGATGCTGGCCATGTCCTGACTGATGAGCAGCAAGTGCAAGCAGTGATTCGTTTCTTGCCTCAGAGTTGGGAGCATATGAAGGTGCACCTGACCCATAATGAGAATATCAAAACCTTTGAGGATACAGTACGTCATCTTGAACTGGAAGAGGACCGCCTCTTGGCGGCTAAGCCAGAAGCTAAATTTATCATGCTGGTTCTAGCTCACATGGAGCTTCGAGCTCCAAGCGCAAACATCCTAACTGGTTCGATAAGAGAAAAGGCAAGGGAGCAAGTTCTTTAGGGAAGAAACCGAAGCTTGACCAACATGAAAGAGGAAAGCGTCCTCGAATGAAGAAGTTGACAAGGGTGAAGTGTTACAATTGTGACAAGAAGGGTTACTATGCTCGCGATTGTCACGAGCCAAAGAAGGTATACACCCCTTGTACTTTTAAGAACTTTGTTTATGTGTCAAGTTCTGTATTTTTAACTGAGTCTAATCCTTTGTGGACTGTAGATTCAGGAGCGACAGACCACGTAGCGAAGGATAGAGAATCCTTCGTGGAATTTCGACGAGTACCAATTGGAACTAAGTGGATCTATGTAGGAAACAACTCCAGAGCAGAAGTAAAAGGAATTGGCATCTGTCAATTGAACATGCGTGGTGGACGCACTCTGTTCCTACATGATGTGTTGTATGCTCCGGAGATTTGTCGGAATTTAGTGTCTGTTTTAGTATTGGTTAAACTTGGTTTTAATATGAACTTCCATAATAGTGGTGTGGATTTGTATTTGGATACAAATTACTATGGTTGTGGTTATTTTCTAGATGGTTTTATTGTATTAAATGTTGATTATAGTAATGCCAATGTTTGTTTTTCCCTTTTCACGTCTCCTAATTCATATGATAATAATGTGAGTGTGTGGCATGCTAGACTTGGTCATATTGGCCAACAACGTATGAATAGACTAGCCAATTAGGCAATATTGAAAAAGTTGATTTGCCCATATGTGAGCATTGCTTAGCAGGGAAAACGACAATAAAACCATTTGGAAAAGGTAAAAGAGCAAAATTTCCTTTGCAATTAATCCATTCTGACGTCTGTGATCCGATGAATGTGAGAGGAAGGCATGGGGCTCTTTATTTCATCACATTTATAGATGATTATACTCGATTCGGATATGTCTATTTGATTTCTCATAAATCTGAAGCATTGGTTTGTTTCAAAAGGTTTATGAACTTGGTAGAAAATCAATTAGACAAGAAAATAAAAGTATTGCGATCTGATCGAGGTCAAAAATATTTATCTGATCAATTCAGAAAATTATGTGATGAAAAAGGAATAAAAAGACAGTTGTCTATTCCATATACTCCTCAACAAAATGGTGTTGCGGAGAGAAGGAACAGAACCCTATTGGAAATGGTTAGGTCCATGATGGCGCATGCTAACTTACCTATCACTTTTTGGAGTGATGCGTTGTTAACTGCTCCCTATATACTTAACCGAGTGCCTTCCAAATCAGTTACTTCCACTCCATATGAGTTATGGACATGTAGAAAATCGGACTTAAGTTTTCTTAAACCATGGGGTTATGCTGCCTATACTCATGAGCCCTCTCACAAGTTTGGAAAATTGGGTCCTAGAGGAAAGAAGAGTATTTACATAAGATACTCTGAACACTCGAAATGGTATGTGTTCATAGGTGAGCAGGAAAGTGGAAGTATAACTGAATTCGAATCACGGGATGTCACATTCTTAGAGAATGAATTTCCTAAGAAGGGCGAAATAGGTGAGGATTACTCCCTATTTGAAACCTTGGATAAAGATAATGAACTTAGTGGAGTTGGTCCAAGTGGGAGTAACATGAGAAGTGATGAATTTAATTCAACTCACTCTCAATTACAACCACATGATGAGATGATATCGTCATTATCTAATCCAAGTGGGAGCATGAGGGGGAATGATGTGCAAAGTGTACAATCTCCCATACAGCGAACAAGTCGCAAAAGTATTCCCCGTCGACGTTTTGACATTGAAGGGGAGACTTTTATGGTTGCTCCACAAGATGAAGATGAGCCAAGAAATGTTAAGGAGGCTCTAAATTGCCCTAGTAAAGAAAAATGGATGCATGCAATGGAAGAGGAAATGGAGTCAATGAAGTCGAACCAAGTTTGGGAACTGGTTGATCTTCCGAAGGGACGCAAAGCCATTGGGAACAAGTGGGTTCTCAAAATAAAGCGTAAAGCTGATGGCTCGATAGAAAGGCATAAAGCTCGCCTTGTGGCGAATGGGTATAATCAACAAGAATGAATTGATTATGAAGAAACATTTTCTCCTATAGTGAGATTTACCTCAATTCGCATTATTCTGGCAATAGTGGCAAGTATGGATCTTGAGTTACATCAAATCGATGTAAAGACTGTTTTCCTCATTGGAGAATTAGAGGAAGAAATATATATGGAACAACCTGCTGGTTTCATTATGGAAGGCCAAGAAGGAAAGGTATGTCGACTTTTGAGATCGATATATGGCCTGAAGCAATCATCAAGACAATGGTATATACGTTTTCATAATGCCATAATGGCATATGATTTTACAATGATAGATGAGGATCATTGTGTATATATCAAAAGATCCAAAGATCAATTTGTGATCATATCATTATATGTTGATGATATACTAATTGCTGGAAGCAATATGGAGTTTGTTGACAATGTCAAGAGGTGGTTATCTTCCAACTTTGAGATGAAAGATATGGGTGAGGCTGCATACATCCTTGGAGTTAAGATTTCAAGAGATCGTTTGAAAAGATCATTATCTCTTTTGCAAGAAACATATATAAATAAGGTTCTTAAACGATTTCGTATGCAAGATTATAAACCCATAGATGCTCCTATTGCAAAAGGTGAAGGATTGAGCCATAGACTGTGTCCAAGGACTCCACAAGAGAAGGAACAAATAAAACATGTTCCTTATGCTAGTGCTGTTGGGAGCTTGATGTACGCTATGATGTGTACAAGACCTAACATATGCTTTGCAGTTGGAATGGTGAGTAGATACCAATCCAATCCAGGTCAAGCACATTGGAAAGCCGTTAAAAGAATACTGAGGTATCTGAGGGGAACTGCTGATTACAAGCTGAATTACTAAGGAAATGATCTGCGACTTGAAGGCTATTTAGATGTTGATTGGGGAGGAGATTTAGATGAAAGTAAATCTACCTCTAGTTTTGCTTTCTTACTTAACAATGGCGCCATATCTTGGAGCAGTAAGAAACAAACGTGTATAGCCTTGTCCACGATGGAAGCTGAGTTTGTGGCATTATCAGCAGTAATACAAGAAGGTGTTTGGCTTAAGAGATTTTTGGATCATTTACGTGTTATTGGGTATGCTGCAAATCTATTATTGGTTAACTGTGATAGCCAAGCAGCTATAGCGTACACCAAAGATCCAAAATATCATGCCAAGACCAAACATATAGATACCAAGTATAATTTTGTCAAGGATATGGTTGCACGAAAAGATGTGAACTTACAATTCATATCTACGCATAGAATGGTAGCAGATAGATAAAGCCAATACCTAGAGATGTGTTTTGTGGTCATGTAAGATCTCTAGGACTGCGTAGAGGTTGATGTACTGAATATTGTAATTTCCCTGAAGTGTTCACATTTAATGAATTTGTGTTTTTTCATCATTAATGCCTATGAATCTTTGTTTGACGTTTATGCATCTTAATGCTCAGTGCATTATATTAAGTGGAGAAAGTATGTCGGACAGATAAAAGATTAGCCCACTCACACGGGTAATCACCTCTATTTACTGTGTGATAAATAGAGATGAGACGTTTTTTTTTTTTTTTAAGCTTATTATCTAGGTGATAAATGAGAGCTCAAGCTTAAAATACATATGTCACCTTAACTGAGTGTTAAGATGAGGACATGATATTGACTATATCCGAAAGTAAAATAACCTACATATTTTACTTTATCTGTCTATGATACCAGATGTGAGTTTTGATGAATTCTGTGTATGAGTAGATATGTGAACTCAAGTTAGACATTGGATATGTCCGAACTATCATCTGTACGGTATTAAAGGTGTAGACATATGCTCCATGGGAAGGGAGTTAAATACCGTAATACGTATTTCATACTGCGTATGCATGATACGACCAATAAGAGTGGCAAAAGTTTGATCTCAACTTTTATGCCATGTGAGACTCTTAAGGAAAAGAGTTCCTCAATTTAGTGCCCTCATGACTCTTACTTATTTTCAAGATTTCTATTAAGTGTTTGCTATCTTAGGATGTTGCCAATGATCATGAATTGATTCGATCTAATGGGACATTTATAGAAAAGCAAGTTGAACTGAAATTGAGAGTTTTGAAGGAAATAGGAAGATCGAATTTGGAAAATCACATTCTAGTTTTTGTGTTCATTGGTCGACCAATTATGATTGTTTTTGGGATAATCATAATTGTGAATACAATATATCATTGTTTAAAAAGGGATCAAGAGAGATATAAATGTGATCAATCGATCTAGGGTACTGCATACTAAATCTACTCAAAGTGTGATGTCCATTATGAGCTGCTATATATTCTTAACAGATGTATGACAACGAGCTCTCAAAGTATGCTGGTCGCACGGATTATTCATCGGTATGAATGTTGCAGAGAGGTAAAGAGGATCATGTTCAGCCCACCATGTGCGAGTGGGAGATGGTGGTTTTATTTATGTAGATGGGCCTAAGTTGGCCCGTCCGCCCATGTTGGGCCTAAGAGCCGGCCCGCAAGATAATGGCCCATGGAGGAACGACTGCGATGTGAAAGGTTGCGTTGTTTAGATATGAGGGTTTGTGTCTTTTGGGGGAACGTTACACGTTGAAGAGTTACGTCTGTTGGAGAAGACGTAAGAGAGAAAAGAAAAAAAGGGAATGCACCACTTCAACGTACGTACGTGAAGACCCATTTTTCCTAAGACGTTTTCACTCTCTCTCTCTCCCTCCAAGAAGAAAACAAAAAAGAACAGTACGTCTGTTTTTCTCCCCCTAATAGCAACAGCACGTCCCATTGGTAAACTAGGATCAGATTCTTCCTCAAATTCAACGTTGATGTTTAATCTGTGGATAATAAGGTACGCTCGATTCTGTGGTGTGTCTTTGATCGGTGATACATGTTTGTTTTTGGGCTCGTCTTCCGCATTCGTTTTAGGGGTTCGATTGAGTGTCGAACCGGTTTTAGAGAATCAGTAAATCCAACAGTTAGCTTCATTATATACAACCAAATTGAAACCTTAATGCAAGTCTCTTTTCAAGTTTCAAATCAGCTTGAAAATTCTTAGAATCGATTGTAACATCACAACGTGAATTGCGTGCCCAATAAAAGTGAACCTCGGATTCGGGATCGGTCAAATCATTAAAGCTCGCAGGCCTTCTAACTAGGGAGACATCAGTTGGCCCCGCAAGTCGCTACTTGGCTTTCCAGGTCAAGGTCAACGTCGTGTTGCATGGCATTCGGAACATGGGGATATGAGTAGGCTGTGCAAATCGTTACTTCGCTTTTTAGGTCTAGGTCATCGTCAATTGCATATGATGCTTTGGACAAGGAATAGCACTGAATATATCTTTGTTTTAAGCTAAAGAAACAAATAAAAAGTTGCTTTTCTTTGGAGAGTCAAAATCAGAGCAATAGTGATCGATTTCTCACTTTTAACTTTTCCTGCTGTTATTTCGTTTAAATCAGGAATCCATATAATCCTACAATTGGATATGTATGTGCCGTTTGTCTCATTTCTTGCACATTTCATTATAACCACCTAGTAAAGTCAATTTAGTAAGTGAACATCATATTCAAGGGTATCTTGTGGCTACTGACAACATCCATTCTATAAAGTGACCATCAAATTTAACCTAAATTGGTTCTTTCTTTTCACTTCAAATAAAATCACTCCACATTATAGTTAATGCTTTCAATACTATTATATATATATATATATATATATATATATATATATATATATATATATATATGTTAACATAGATTAGATTTGATTTGATGTATGACAAATTCATCTTTTGGAATACGTCAAAAGATAATAGGGATGATCTATTTCTTGCTATATGCAAGAAATTCATATTCCAAAACATGAAGTTGTCATCTATCAAAGTTTCATGCTATATGCTATGTTCGATTTCTCAAGTAATATATAACTTTAAATTCAAGAAAAGCAATAAATAATGTGGATAACAACAGGAGTTAATGGGAGATAACAGGGATGATCGATTGCAAGTCTAGTCCGATCCCACTCAGGAACCAAGAATTAGATCTAGAGGACCGGTTTCCAAAGAACCGCACCACCTAGTCCCAAAGCAATCCAATCTAGTCCACGACTAGTCCAACGAAACCGATGGAGAGAGGATTTTTTTTTTTTTTCTGCACAAAGTGCATATGCTCTCCAAAATTCCTCATCCAACTAAATGAAACAACTTCTTATATATGGGAAGAGAAAAACTAGAGAGAGAGTGGATTCTGTTATGGTGTCATCTTTGCATGCGTTGATTCCCTTTAATTTGCTTAGCTAATGCGCTCTTTTTTTCTTTACGATTGCAGACGGGAGAGAGAGAGAGAGAGAACCAGCTTTCTTTTTCAATGGCATGGGCTTTCCTTTTGTTGTGGGCTTTTACTCTCTCTAGGCTCACTTTATTTCCCTTCCAAGTACCCTATTATTCTTGTTGGAGACTTTCAATATTGGTCCGATTCCCACTTTGAAATCGAGAATCGGACTATCCATAGCCGGTTCCAATTTCATGGAACCGGGAACCAAACCAATGCCCTTGGGAATCACTTAAAATTGACCGGTCCAATTTAGTCTGGGCGGTTCCAATTGCACATCCTCAGAGGATAAAGTACCAAGAAGAAGAAGATTTAAGATGAACATGCCATCACAATACATTGGCCCTTCCCTCGGCTGTCAAAATAGGACCGACTTTTAGTACGCAAGTCTCATCAAGATGGTCACCTTGAGACTCGAAAGTCTCAATATTAGTTTAGCTTTTTGATGCACGACGTCATCTTGACTTGTAAATGTAGAGAATACTTGCTTCACCAAAAATCAGGGTATTACTTTAGCAAAGATTTATTCCTATCCTTCAAATAACAATATGCCTAAAGAATGACGATGTTTCCAAGACCATGATAGAAGAAAATATGAAGGTTTTCCGGAAGTTCACCGTCATTTTATTAAAGCTCTTCATCGCCTTTTATAACTGAAGGCAACGGCATTACATGAATTGCATAAGGCCTTAAATGGCCAACACATATGACCAATATTCAAAAATACATCTTGGGAATAGATTGCCTTATACAAAATGTGTCACGCCCCGAACTCCGGGCACGCGCACATCCCTCGGCGGTCGATTAAAAATGCGACGTCCCAGGACGCATCGCCAACCCATCCTTTTTATCTTTCGATTAAGCACATGCGAACGCGAATTAAATAAATACCCGGCCAACAAACAAACATAGGGATAGTAAAAACATGCTAGTGATTTTTTTCACAAACTACGCTTTATAAACATACCAAGTTAACCCTACGAGTTCATATTTACAAGTCTATCTAAAAAAGATGTCACGCCTCGATCCTTGAGAGCATGCCTATCCCTCGGTGGTCGACTAACTTGCGACGTCTCAGGATGCGTTGCCGACCCAATCATTTTTAATACACATGCGGGAGCGTATAAATAAATCCTCAGACAACACAAAAATGGGATAGAAAAGCAGAGCCACGATTTTGAAAACCACAACACACTTATATACACAGCAGACTAAGTCATTTACAAGATTAGTCTATATTCACAAGTCTACCAAAAACAAAAGGGCTACAAGTCATCTAAGTGTTCAAATCCTCAACCGAAGGCTCCAGGGTCTTTGACTCCGAGGAGCTCGGGTCTACCACTGAACCACCAGGAGGGTCAGCCATACCCTTGCCAAAAGCGATCTCTAGCACCGACACATGCACCTCAGATTCCTGCAGGGGACCCTCTCTGGGTCCATCTCGCCCGTATCGATACCATGATCTGAATTGATTGGGTACCCTCCAGGATAGACCCGTATCAACCCAGACAATGGATCTCACGAGTTTTTAGACCCAGGCTCCTTGGCTCCCAGGGAGGGGAATCTGAGAGATCTATTCGATGACCTTCTTCGGCTGACCCAAGCGCTCAGGAGGAACAACCATCTAAGGACCTAAAAAGGGTGAGCCCACGACGGGGTGAGATGATGTCTCAGCAAGTTCACCCCCTAAACTCCGACCAGGAAGGAAATACGCTCAGAGGCAGCTATCCACACACAAGTCAGAAGACTTACCTTGCCTCAATTCCCTCCTGCACGTCAACACAGTTTATAAATTTCAATCAAACAATCATTCAATACCAACGATCGCTCAATCCAACAATCAGTCGATCCAATCAATATTATCTATCAACTCAATACTATCTATCCGATACAGTCGACACAAACCATGCTCACACAAGCTGAAAAGGATAGATAGTAGCTTGCACAAGCTTATATACGGATCGTTGCTCTCATAAGCTGATAAACAATCATTGCTCACACAAGCTGATAAAGTATACTACTCTCACAAGCTGACATATCAAGCACTTATAGGCTGATATAGTATATTGCTCTCACAAGCTGACATCACAATGCTCACACAAGCTGAACTACGATAAATCAATCCCGGCCAAGGATCCTATACTTTACACACCAATTTCTCAATTAAATCACAAACTTGGCCCAATTTCATCGTGTTAAAATATACCCGATAAAAATAATCGTGTGTGGGTACACGGTCAGCCTGATCCAAGAACACAATAACTTTCTTTTAAAAAATCCCACTACTTATATAATGTCTGAAAATATTTTTGGCGTTAAAAACCGACGCCCCAGTATTTTCTAATTAAATACATAAATTACTAAATTTTGGGATAAATGCCCAAAATTACAATTCACACTCAATTTGCACAAATAAGTATTCAATTAAATAAACCAAGCATACCATTACAATCAGACGAAATTCTGCTCACCGGCAATCCCGGTCTAATTTCTAGAAAATAATAAATAATTAAATAATTATCAAAATTAATTAAATAAATACAATTAAATGCCAAAAATACAAACTTAGGCCGGAAACGCCTAATTAAATACCAAAATGGGCCTGGAAAATTTCCGAACCAATCCAGATAAATAATACAACCTATCTAGTTGCTAATTAAACCAACCTAACCACCTAACATGCAATAACGAGTACTTAAATCGCTAATCCATTCTAACTAACCACATAATCCCTAATTAACTTAATCTAAACACCCCTTAATCATAATTAACTTCCTAAGAAGAGTTTAGTGAGTAAACTCACCGGTTTTGTGATCTGGTGAGTCAACGGCGACGGCAACGTGGAGACGGGCAACAAACTCCGAAACAGCGGCACCTTACGAGGCCCGAAAGCGGTCCAAAGTGGGCCTTGATGTCACTCCCCGATCCTCAGGTACACACATATCCCTTACCTTGGTCGATTAATAGCGATGTCCCAAGACGCATCGCTGACCCATTCATTTCATATGCACATGCGGAAGCATATAAATTATCCCCAGACAATAAAACATTGGGATAGAACAGTAGGACTAAATTTCAAACCTTTAAAATGTTCACTCTTATATACATTGCAAACCAGTGCACATATATATGCAAGGTTAACTATTAAGTCAAATTCAACTTAAGCCAGTTTAAAAAAACAAGGTCTACAAACAGGAGTGGAGTTCTACAAACTACGGGTCCCTGTCCTCCTCTCCATCATCCTCCACACTTCAACTAGAGCCTTCAGCAGACTGCACTGGACTTTCGAGATCTTCAAAATCCAAGTCTACTGCATCCAAGGACCTGAAATGGTTATTCAATAACCAATGAGACAACGTCTCAGCAAGTTCTACCCCCTAAGACCCGATTAGTAAACCAATACACCTTAGGGCTGCCTACGCACAACACGAGTCAGAGGACTTACCTTGGCCTCAGTCCCAACCTGCAAATCAGTACACTTCAAAGGCACCCAACAATCTCAACAGATCGAAGCATCGATCAAATCGACCTAGTCGATTACATGCCAATTAGACCATCGCAAGGTCATTTCAATCAATACCATAAATTCCCCATGATGGAATATCTAGTCGTCGAGCCAACGTGCTTTCTCTAGGATGAAATACCAAGTCTCCGAGCCCACGTGCCTTCCTTAAGACGACATACTTACTCATTGAACCCAATTACAATTTCCAAGGTGGAATATCTAGTCATCGAGCCACGTGCATTCTCCAGGATGACATACCAAGTCTCCGAGCCACGTGCATTCTCTAAGGTAACCTCTTCGCAAAGATGACATACTTATACATTAGGCCCACGTGTATTCTCTTAGGCACTAGTTCGCCAAGATGATGCATCAAATCACCGAGCTCACGTGTCCCTTTCACGATGCCGTACTCAACACTGGACCCACGTGCATTCTCTAAGGCGCTAGTTTGCCAAAGTGATGCATCAAATCACCGAGCCCACGTGTCCTTTTAATGATGTTACACTCAAATCGTTGGGCCCACATGCATTCTCTAAAGTACTAGTTCACCAAAGTGACACATCAGATCACCGAGCCACGTGTCCTTTTTAGATGCTAATACTTAATCACCGAGCCAACATACCCTTCTCCAGGTGATTTACTTTCTACCATGATTCCACTATGAAACAATGCCTTTCTCTATAGTTCACCGATCTACTATCGATACTAACAACCGATACCCGATTATTTCTCAATCAAATAATCAAAATTCAACTCAATAGGAATAAATCTTAAAAATTCATAGTTAAATCAATTACATACAAATTGAAGCTCAATTAAATAAACAGACTGCACCACGACAATCAGCATGAAATTCCGGTCATCGGCCATCCCGGTTGAATTTCCGGAAAATAGATAATTAATTAAATTAATTTCGAAAATTAATAAATAAATACTAAAAATCCAATTTAGGCCCGTAATGCCTAATTGAAGCCCGATAAGAGTCGGGAAAAATCCCGAGATGCATTCAATAAATACTATAAGCGATTCTCTAGTTAAGTACGCTAACCACCTATATAATATGCAACGCAATTAACTAATAATCACTAATCTACTCTAATCTAACCACCTAATTACACTTAATTAAATCTAATCAACCCTTAAGCATCACTAGAAAACTAAGAAGGGATTAGTGAGTAAAACTCACTTGATTAACAAGCCGATCGAACCAAAATGATGGGATCGTTGCGAGGATCGACTTTCCCCAAGGCGGGCCAAGCATCCGGGGTCGGGAAGCTAGCCAAAACGGGCCAAACCTCCTCTGCGATACCCATTTCTGCTTGCTACTGGTTGAGGCCGAAGGAGGGGAATCGGTGGCTGGTCGAGCGAAGAAGAAGTAGCGGTTGCAGCAGCTGGTCCAGGCGGTGAAGATGGTGGCTCCAGCGGCCTTGGCTGGCTTCAACGGTGGCTAGCGACCAAGGATAGAGGCCGACGATGATGCTGGAGGGTCTTGGACGTGCGAGCAATGCGCGAGCTGGCCAGGCGCATGGGCGGAGGAGAAGCAGCAAGAATAGACGACTAAGGAGCGACAGCGGTCCAAGCGGGGTCGGGGGATGACTGGATGGAGACAGAGGGAGCTCAGCGAGGCTAGGACTCGTCTCAAGCAGCTCGGAATAGAGAGCTGGGACCATGAAATAGCAGGAACACACGGCGATGGGCTCGATTGCGCGCGAGCAGCTCCGGTGGCTTGCGGGCGTTCCAGTGTGATCCTCGGCGGCGTGCGGCTTTGGACAGGGCTTCTCTGGTTTGCTGCTGGGTTTCGAAGAAGAAGAAGATGGAGAAGAAGCCCGACGAAAGAGAGAGGGGGGAAAGAAAGCGATTTCTCTCTCTCTCTCTCTCTCTCTCTCTCTCTCTCTCTCTCTCTCTCTCTCTCTCTCGTCTTCAAGCATGGCCCACCACCAGCTGTCCTCCACTCACAAATTCTTGACAAATATACCCTTTCTAGAAGCTTTTAGGTAGTCCAAAATGTGGGGTATATGTGGCATACGAATTTGTTACTTTTCCCTTTTCAATCTTATCAATTTCATTCAATTCTCAACCATACCAATCCAATTGAAGCCCAAATATGTGGCACCCCCGAAACGGCCCCCGATCCGTTAGGGTCGCCATAGTTCGCTTACCTTTCACTTGTCCTGATAATAGATCACACTGATACCATAGAATTATAATGGGTCCATAAGTCTTGGGGGTTATATCATTTCAGTCGGTCCGAGCGTAGTTCATATAGCGGAAGCATATTCAAAATCTCCCTATCCCATACTCAAACAAGATAATGCAATGCACACCAACTAAACATTTTATATAAGTTAGAGCCAAACACTTTTATTTATATAATTTGATAGACATCATGAGTCGGTACATCAAAAGGCCAAGGCTTTTCTATGCTCGGCTATATCCAAAAGTACCCGACTCCACAGTAGTCATGTACATCGGTCCATCATCCAGTGTCGGCAGTCCAAAAAGCTTCATCAGCTACCCATCGCACTTAGTCACACCCAGCCCAGTCTGTCAGCTGGCGGCGGCAGCATCCCCAGCATGATCCCATCACGACGGACATGCACAGACAAAAACTCCTGAGTGACAGGGTCGGCGGGTGAACCAACGTCGTACAAGACCAGAACCCGCACACGAACAAAAACTAACCCCCATATCTCGGGGTGATGATGCTCCGTACACTCGCACTCGCACATCAGTCGGTATACCATAGAACGTACCGGGGGTGACTGGCGACAGAGGCATATCTCCTAATCTGAAATGTTAGTCCCCAAAAGGGGTGAGTACAACCACTCAGCAGTAAAAGATCCATCAAACTACACAATGCAACAAGCAAGACAACCAAGATTTCATGTGAAATGCACATATCATCTATGCAATCCTACATATATATCCATAGAGTCTATTCCATGCTCTGATAACCACATTTTTAATGTCAAGTAATGCCAACTCACAATTTGTAGACAATTCATGTACCATGCCATATGCACACACTTGCACATGATTTATTTCCCATTGTAATATTCGAAAAATCTCATTTTCCTGGGGACCAGTGTTTGCATCCCTTCGGGCTCTCGCACCCAACCTAGCATCGCGAGGCTTCTAGCACACACCTCCGGGCATCTCGCACCCCCACCTGGCATCATGAGACCTCTGGCACACATCTCCGGGCATCCGACACACCTCCGGGCATCTCGAAACTCCCGAGGACATCCGGCTTACACCTCCGGGCATCCGGCACACACCTCCGGGCATCCCGACACTCCCGGGGCATCGTCGACTTAGCCGTCCGATGGTATCATCAACATCATAATATATACATATATGTCTCACTTTGAAAATAACATTGATGCAATAATGTCCCAAGTTTCAATGAGTTTATAAAGCCTTATCAATTTTTTTGATGTCATATGGTATGCTAAATGTCACCACATCCATTGTACAAATAACGATTCAAGACATCACAACTCATAGAGAAAATCAATTGGTCTTGAAATAAAACAGTTTTTGAACAAAATAGAATGCACTCCACTAATTGCAATTCTGGAAAATCAGTAAACGATCTTGATAAATTCTAAGAATTTAATAGGTTATAAACAAGATCTAGGGAAAAAGTTTTATGAAGAACACCAAGTCAAGAAAACTTCGTATAAATCGCAATGGTCCGTGCATCACAGCCATAAAACTTCAAACATCACTATTGCACAGTTTTAATAACAAATCCGGTATAACCCCTAAATGAACTCAGAAAATTATGAAATTTTTGATATATTATAGATAAAACCTAGAGGTAAAAGTTTTGTGAAGAACTCGAAGTCGGATTCATTATAGATCAAGAGCTATAATCACTATAACTCTCCCTAACCCTCTGTAACAGTTTCCAGGTTTAACACTTTCAAAGAAAATTCGTTTCACCGACCAATACTTGTCCGTTTCTTCTCAAATTTTAGTATGTTACTCCTCAAGATGTCATATACAACTTTCATCAAGGACACAAAGTCAAATTTCAACTAGATAATTGCATAAAATTCACGGAGTCGCAAAAGGTCAAGCTCTTTTTCCATGAAACAGTTTGCTAGTCCTAGGGAACTACTACTATTCTTTCGAATTCCAGCATCCAGCATCAAAATTCAAGCATCTCCAAATCCATTACCCTTCACTAGACAACCACAGTACAGCATAATACAGATCAATGGACTTCCACTTGCCTTAAGTCCGACGCAACCACAGCAAGCAAAACGGCAACTTGAGGACTTCGGGCGCGGCTCAATTGACGGCGAAGCTAGGCGGCGTCGACAGCGGCAACAGGCGTACGCACGGCGGGGCTGGTCTCCTTCTTCCCCTCGCCGATGCAGCCTCACAACTCTCTTTCTCTCGGACTTTCTCTCTCTTTTTCTCGGTCACTCTCCCTTTTCTCTCGATCACTCTCTCCCTCGGTTGCTTCCTCGTTCATTCCGCCCCTTTCTTTTTCTTTTATTTTCTTAATTAGCTAGTAATCATGAGGTTTTGCATGGGAAACCTCCGGTGAAGCAAGGGGCGGCGACACCTCATGCAATCCCTCTTGCCAATTGTCGATTTTCTTGCATGGAGGTGGCCTCATTCGGCCAGGCCTTGGTCGACCGAATGAAGAGGAAATGTGGGTTGTCTTGGGTGCTTTGAGCCTTAAGTATTCAGCCCACATTTGTTCCTAATATTCCACCTTAATCCCCACTTATGTATACATAATTACAAATACTCGCATGGCCATATAATATCACAACATTAATCAAGGGTAATTCGATTTATAGGGTACACGGCCAAGTATAGAAAATTTCTCATCAATTTATCTTTTAGTACAACCTTGGTCACACATGAGCATATGATATATTTCCAACAAAACAATAGTCCATTCAATGCTCGGTCCTTGCTTAATTGTAATCCATTGATCTAATGACTATAATATACTCCGATGGCGCTTCCATCACCTATTCATGGGCCGTAGTGTATCTAGGAATCGTTATGAAATTTTAGGATGCCACAAAATAAATCCATCAAGGTATCCTTGTCCATTTCATGACTTTTCCCGTCATATAATCCAACTTGCATCCCAAAGATGCGATCAAAAGCGGTCCTCTGACTTTCCCGATAAAAAACGACTTTACTTTGCTTTTCTTCCAAAAATCCTGGTTTGTAAAAAAATCTTCGGAAAGCGAGTCGACGTTCCTAAAATGACCTCTGACATGAAAGAGCTTCCAATTTCTGAAATCGAACTCGAATCGGCGGTTAATTTCACTCCGACACGTTTTTAGCGTAACCTAGACTACCAAGTAGTTTTTAGAACTTTTTAGTGCAAATGACCTGTGGTCGATTTTCTTCGAGCCATAATAAACCCACTCGACACAATGGCGACTCTCGATTGCCGTGAAAATGTCGAGGATTCAAATACGGACACAGGGTACCAAAATGATAGTAAAATCAAACAAGTACCGGTCGACGAGAATTTTCCAATTTAGTGGAGTTACCCACGATCCGCCACACATCTCAGTCGAACCGACCTATCTCTGATCTCAAATCAGTTTTATACTGTGTTGTAATGGCCTCTAAAGATGAGCACGGTCGAGAAGTCGATTCTTGGTTGAATTCTCAAGTCTATTTGCCTTAAAATCTCTTAATGACTCCCCTAGATGGTCTAGTTATCTTGTGAGTGGCCAACTCCGAGAAAAACATTATAATCGCGTCGATGAAAAGCCCAACTTATCCGATCGAAATCAGGACCTGAAAATCAGGATGTCACACTCGAAGCCCACAGTTCTTTGCTAGCTTCGCCTTCTGGTTAGGGGACTGAGGGACTGAGCTGGGTGACGGCTTGGGCTGGAACGACAAGGAGGGCTGGCAGACGGCTGTAGCGGTGCACAACGGAGGCGGACGGCGACAGATTGGCAACGACGGGGCTCCGGCTGAGCTCGACGTGCCCTGAGGAGGCTCAGGGGATGGACTGGGCTCGCGGGACAGCGAGCTGGAGACGGACGGCCAGACAACATGCGACGGGCAAGCGACGGTGAGCGACAGACTCCGGCGGCTTTGGGTAGGCGTGCGACGGGCAGGGGCGGCAGCTGGCTTGTTTTCTCTGCAACTTAGGAGCTCCAAAGTGACTGGAAATGGAGAAAGAAAGCTGAGCTGAGGAAGAAAGGAGACATTAGCCACTTGGAGGGTCCCTCTTGCTTTTATCCTATCTCTTTGTCCCTTGAAGAGGTCCCACGAACATGAGCTAGCTTCGTCAGCCATTTTGCAGACCAACAAGCTTCCCTAGGAAGCCATTGAAGTGGTCCAAAGGTGGTGGTGGCCATGGCATACGAATTTGGACACCAAATCCCCTAAATTGGATTCAATTCCCCTTCAATTGAACTTAAATCGGTCCCTATAAATTCCACAAGGTGACTTTGACCAAATTGACATTTTTCCTTGCCAATAGAACCAACTTGCATCTCAAAAACGCGATAAAAAACAGTCCCCTGAATTTTTTTGTCAAAAACACCATTACTTTGAATTTTCGCCGAAAATCTCGATTTGTAGAAAAATCTTCGGAGGATGATTCAACGTTCCTAAAATGACCCGTGACATGACAAAACTTTCAATTTCTGAAGTCGGGTTCAAATTCGCGGTTAATTTCAATCTGGCGCGATTTTAGCGTGACCTAACCTACCGAGTAGTTTTTAGGAATTTTTAGTGCAATTAACCCGTGGTTGATTATTTTCGAGCCACAACGTGCATCTTCGACATATTGATGACTCTCGGTTGTCGTGAAAATCTCAAGATTTCAAATACGGACACAAGGTGTCAAAACGACAGAAAAATCAGTCGAGTGCCGATCGACAAGAATTTTGCAATTAGGTGGAATCACCCATGCACTAATCGCATACCTTTGTCCAATTGACCTATCTCCAGTCTCTAATCGATTTTTAACTATGCTGTAATGATCTCTGTAGACTAGCATGGTCGAGCGGTCGATTCCTGATTGAATTCTCAAGTCTAATGCATTAAAATCCCTTAGCGGCTTCACCTGCTAAGCTAGTTATCTCGGAGTGATCAGCTCAGAGAATAAAACTATAGGCACGTTGATGAAAAGCCCAACTTATTCAATTGAAACCGGAACTCAAAATTCAAGATGTCACAAAAGAACTCCTAGGCAACCTACACACCGGATCCCTTCGACTTGAGCTCTGGATCCCCCACGACACCATCTGGGATGTCGATGTCCATGGGGTGACCTACCTCCCCATCCTCCGTTCCAACGGGCGGTTCGTCGAAACCTTGCAGGGGACCCTCCCGAGCACCATTGCACTCATTAATGAACCACGCCTTAAAGTGATGAGGCACCAAATGAAGCAGGTCCTCATCGACCCAAATTGTAGTCATAACTAACTCGCGAGTCCAGGTGGTCCCGGGGATAGGGAAGAAGGTGGACTCTGATTCCATGTCCCATGGAACCCCAAAACGGACTAGATGTATCTCTATACTAATGACCTGAAAAAGGTTAACCATGACAGGGTCAGATAAATCTCAGGGAGTCAAAACCCTAAACCCTAATTAGGATGCAAATTTGCCTCGAAAGCAGTCCTAAACATGCACCAAACAAAACTCACTTCGCCTTGGCATGTCCTTGCATATTAGCGCGTCACATATGCCATTTTAAATACAACAAGCGTAATTAATAACTGGAACACATAGTTCTCACTCTTCAAACACTCACATGGGTCCTGATTATAAGATAAAACCGTTATGACACACCCCATACCATGCCACACAATTTTGCCCCATAATCAAGCGCAATAGCACAACTAGTCAGGCGTGTTTCGATTATTACGACCCATCGGCCACGGACAACTCAAAAGTCAGCGGTCATCTGGCGTAACCGGGCATCGTCCTACCCCGTCGGGCATGGCAACGTCTAGCAGTCCCCGCCTAGACGGCTTTCCATAAAGGGATGCGCGATTGGCCTGATTTATGCCAATTAGGACCGATTATGGTTTGGTGGTTGTTTTTGATGTTGTGCTTGCTGATTAAGGTGTATTTAGTGATGTGGTGGACTTGTGGCATGCTGAGAACTTATGTGTGAGATCATTAGGTGGATTGCTCTTTATTGATTGTTTATTGTTACTGCAAAATATGATCTTTTGGACTATTAAATAGAAAATAAATTAGGTGTCAGGTCCGGACACCAAAACTTATTTACCCAATGAAACAATGAGGTTTTAAACTAGGTGCGTGCAAAGTTTGACGGATTAATTTTGAGACAAAAGAGGATGGTTGGAAAAGAAATTAGAAAAGAAATACAGTGTCGGGTTTGGACGCCAAGTTTTATGTGCTCAATATAACGATGAGGTTTTATACGAGATACGTGCAAAGTTTGGCAGGTTAATTTGAAATACAAGACCCCGTACGAATTTATTTCGGAAGGTTTGAAAAAAAAAAAAAAAGAGTTACTAAGTTTATTTTTAAAAAGGGGATTTTTGTGTTTTGGCTATATGATGGAAGGTAAATGATTGACCTGATTGATGATGTGCCTACATGGTTAGGTTAATTAAGTGGTTCAGTTTAGTTAGTCGCAATTTATTTGTTTAATTGCAATTTATTTAATTAATTATGATTAGCGTAAATTGTGATAGAATAGCTGTTTTGCAGAATTTTACGTTGATCATCGTGGTTACATTTATTTGTGAAATTGATTGTTTATTTGTGCGATTGGGTGCTTGATTGTTGTTGTGGATTATTATTGCAAAAACTGGATTTATGGTATTTAAATAGAAAAATACCGGGTGTCGGTTTTTGACGCAAAAAAGGTTTTATGTACTATATAAAATCGTGGAATTTTTAAAAGAGAAAATATCACGCTTTATGGTTCGATTTGACTATGTGACCACACACAATTATTTTACCGAGTGTTTTTAATATGAAGAAAATTGGCCAAGCACATTATTTGAAATTGAGGCATTTGAGTGCAAAGCACAATATCCTTGGCTGAGATTGGATATGCGTGTGATCACTTTCAGAACCTGTCACGATGTGTTTACGCCGGACGATGCTCCTTCGGGAATGCCCCATATCAACAGATGCCGGTCGTAGTGGAGGCTAGGCCGATGCTCCTTCGGGAATGCCATCTAAATGTAGACGTTGCCGTGCCCGACGAAGCGGAACGACGCCCACTTATGCCGGATGATTGCCGACTATTGAGTTGGACATGGCCGATGGGTCATAAGAACTGGGACACATGTAAATGATTGAGATAGCCGCGCCTGATTATGAGACAAAATTGTGTGGCACGGAATGGAATGTGTCATAATGATTTTGCCTTCTAATAGGGACCCCTGTGAATATTTGATGATTGATGTGCAGTGTTTCAATTGTTAAATATGTATATGAGCTGTACTAATATGCAAGGAGGTGCTAAGGCAAGGTAAGTTTTATATGATATGTGTTTAGGCTGCCTCTAGGTGAATTATCTTCATAATCGGGGTTTAAGGTGTAGACTCACTGAAACATCATCTCACCCGTCGTGGTTTAAATTTTTCAAGTCCTTAGTATGAAGATACCAGATGGTGTCGTGGAGGGTCCCGAGCCAGAGTTGAAGGGATCCGGAGTATAAGTTGTTCGGTAGTTCTTTTTGGGATAGACCTTTGGTGTACAGACCTGTAGGACTGACCTGGTTTGTATTTAAAGTGGGTTTTGTGAAAAAGTATTAGCATGTCTTTCTACTATCCTGGTGTTTGTTGGTTGTCAAGGCATATGTTTAATGCATAAAAAGGAAAAGGATTAGTGACGTGTCCTGGGAACGTCGCAAAATTTTTAAGTTGACCACCAAGGGATGTGCGAGCGCTCGGGGTTCGGGGCGTGACACATTCTAAAAAGGAATAATGGGTAGCTTCAAAATAATTAATCAACTAGCTTCAAAGAGGTAAAATATAACTTTTTTAATTGTCATGTTAAAAATTAAGATTTCGAAATAAGATTCTGTTATATGCTTTTAAATCAAGAAAAGATACCTCGCGTGTAGAAATTTTTTCCTTTTCTTGGGCTAGAATTTTCAACTAGTATGGATTGTGGAGAGAAAATTGTCCAAATAGTTCTAAACCTATTGCACTTTAGTCAATTTAGTCATAGACTTTTCAATTTTGCTAATTTAGTCATAAACTTTTTCACATCTTATTAATTTAGTCATAAACATTTTTATTTCTTGCCAATTGAGTCCATCTGGCCAATTTTGGCTGGAAATTACTAACGTGAACAGCTGACGCCGACGTGACACTTTTTAAATAATATTTTAATAATTTTTTTCTATGTTTTTTTTTTTTTGGGTCTAGATGGCAAGGTTTGCCAGCAATCCTCACCGGCCACAGGTGAGGGCCGGCCTACTCTGTGCGAGGCTCGCGACACCCTCGCCCAAAAACGGGAAGGCCCACAACACCCTCACCAAATTTGGCTAGGCGAGGGCTTGGCGACCATCGCTTGCCCAAGTGAGGGTGGCAACCTCACTCGGGGTCTTCACCAAGCAGATCTAGCGAGGGCTCACTTGCCCTCCCTTTCGTCGACAAGGGCATTGCGACCATTGCCCAGAGCTCATGAGGGGCCCAATGCCCTCTTCCAAAGCTGGCAAGGGTTGGCCAACCCTCACTTGTGGCTGGTGAGGGTCACTAGCCCTCACCTGTGAACGCAAAAAAAAAAAAAAAAAAAAGAAGCAAAACAAGTAAAAAAATGAAAAAACCATAAACAAATTCAAAATATTAGTAAAATATTATTTAAAAAGTGCCACGTCAGCGCCGACTGTTCATGTTAGCAATTTCCAGTGAAAATTGGCTGGATAAATTGAATTGACTAGAAGTGAAAATGTTTATGACTGAATTGACAAAAGTGCAATAGGTTTAGGACTTTTTGGACAAGTTTCACGATTGTGGTTGATGCGCATTTGTGGAGAATTATCATCGTCAAGAACATTATTTTTTTTCTTTTCCTTTTTATGGTCAAGTGACTGTAGTTATTAGCTTATTTAAAGCTGTGGAGTTAACATCAGTAGGTCTTGCAGACTTGCATGAGACGATTTCATTACAAATTCTCGTGTGACGAAGTCTTTGTGCGGTGCGGTGCGCGTTTAAATTTTCCAAATGTACCATTTATTTGACATATATCTCTTCAATCTTTCGTTGCTGCTCATCCAGAAAAACAGACCATTGTGGGCTAGAGAGTAGTGCACAATTGTCACAGAAAGAGCTGCTCTTACTTTCCAAATAATCCGTGGGAAACAAAAAGTCTTGGTTTTCTCCTTTCCCAATCGATTTTTTATACTTTGGTACATTGGGGGTGTTACTTTTGCGCATGGCAGTTTTTTCTTTTGGGACATTGATTAATGCAAAAATTGAAAGTTGATAGCGAAAGGAGAAGACCTTACCTCACTCTTTCACGAAGAAAGAGACTTCTTGTTTAACTCTATATTTGAACAATTCCAAAAATTAATATTGCACCTTAACTCTCAGTCATCGGGTAGCAATTATCGATGAAAAAGGCACACTAGTTCACAAATTTCATCAGCTAACTTACATTAAGGTATAATTATCATTAGCAACATCTCTCTACAAATCCTTAGATTTCTTTGGAGAGACTAAATGAAAATTCCAACCACCGACGTAATTGGACGACACATTGATAGATAATGTGCATCCCAACTCAATAACTTATTAATTAGGGCTTTGACACTCTCCATCATAAGCATCTACAAACTTTTCAAATGGGCTCTTTGCCAACTAATGGCAGAAGAACAGCCCAAGTGCCATAACTTGGCACGGAGGGATACTTAAATGCCATAACTTCGGAAAGGTACACTTAAGTGCCAGTTTCGGAGTAAAGTGGAACACTTAAGTGCCACTCCGGCCAAATTCCGGCCAAATGGCTGACGTGACAATTTTTCGGCGAGTTGGGTGCAAAACGGCGTTGTTTTGCACGCTGACGTGGCGAGAAAATACAAAAACGACGTTGTTTTGTGTCGATGTGTAAATAATTAATATAAAAATTAATTAAATTAAATTTAAACTTAATTTTATTTAAAATATTCTAAAAAATAAAAAACTTAAATAAAAAAACTTCAAATTTCAAAAACTTCAAATTTCAAAAACTTAAAATTTAATAAATTTAAAATTTAAAAAACTTAAAATTTAAAAAAAATTAAAAAATTTAAAATCTTAAAATTTGAAAAACTTAAAATTAAAAAACTTAAAATTTAAGAAACTTAAAATTTAAAAAAAATTCAAATTTAAAAAACTTAAAATTTTAACTTTTTTTTTTTATTTTAAGTTTTTTAAATTTTAAGTTTCTTAAATTTTACTTAAAATTTTAACTTTTTTTATTTTAAGTTTTTTAAATTTTAAGTTTCTTAAATTTTAAGTTTTTTTTTAATTTTAAGTTTTTTTATTTTTTAAGTTTTTTTTTAATTTTAAGTTTTTTTAATTTAAGTTATTTATTTATTTTTTATTTTTTAGAATATTTTAAATAAAATTAAGTTTAAATTTAATTTAATTAATTTTTATATTAATTATTTACACATCGACATAAAACGACGTCGTTTTTGCATTTTTCTCGCAAAGATGCAAAACGATGCCGTTTTGCACCCAACTCGTCGGAAAATTGCCACGTTAGCCATTTGGCCAGATTTTGGCCGGAGTGGCACTTAAGTGTTCTACTTTACTCCGAAACTGGCACTTAAGTGTACCTTTCCGAAGTTATGGCACTTAAGTGTCCCTCCATGCCAAGTTACGGCACTCTAGGTGTCCCAAACTCGCCAACTAATAATACAGTCCCGTTGTCAAATTTCCAATAGGAATTTGGGCAAAGGAAATGAATCAACACTGATAAATCGACGCAAGATGCCTACATGGGCCAGTCGAATCACATCGATAATCTAAATCTATCAGTAAGAAAATGGACATTATCTAGAGTTTTTTTTTTTTGTCAGTCCTACTCTATTCCTATTCTAACGCTCACACTCAGACTTTTGCCCTGCCTCCTTGTAGGGCGTGGAAGTCGAAACCCACTCCTGAAACTAATGCGTCCCCACCCTAATCCCCCTGAGAATGTGGGGATTCAAACCCCCCACCTCCCCCTTCCAAATTGGAAGGGTGGCCACTAGGGTAAACCCCAGTGATTCTGGAGTGTTTCCTTGGGTAATAGTAAAATCGTATCAATTGGTAACAGAGCCTAAATCTGACTAGTCGTTATTGTCTTGAACTGAATGTCAATCCACCTGTAGCCCATGTACATGACCACCGTAATGTCAAAACAGCTTATTTGAGAAGTCGAGTGCAACATCTCCAACAAGAATTGGAGCAATCTCGATTGTCAAGGCCTGATGATCCCCACCGTGACCAAGAAGAGGAGATTAACACCTTCCATGATGTTCATTTTTTATGCAGCTTGTGAAGTGGCTCTTTGCATCACTGGTGTTGAAATCGTGATTCTAATGATTTCGATGATAAAGTAGACATTTCAAACTTCCAAGGCACTATGCGTTAGAAGACTTCATTGATTGGCTCGACAAATTGAGCAAGTTTTTGATTATGAGAATATGGTGGAGAATCGAAAGGTGAAGCTTGTGGCCATCAAGCTTAGAAAACATGCTTTGATTTGGTGGGAAAATCATAAGTGTCAAAGAACTCACAAAGGAAAGCAGTGTATTGAAACATTAGATAAAACGAAGGAGCTCAAGTGGAAGCATATCTCAGAAATAAAAAATTGTCTAAAAAGTCCTAAATCTATTATATAACGACCTATTTAACTCTAAACCTTTCAATTGTGCCAATTTAATTTTAAATCTTCTAACAACTTGCCGATTTAGTTTTAAACTTTTCCGTTGTGTCGATTTAGTTCTAAACATTTTGATCATTTGTTAATCTTAAAAGTGCTAGTATGAACACCTAGATGGGGTAAATAGGTGTAAAAACAGATTTTACAAAATGCAATGAAAAACTTTACTTTTAACCTGAGTCTGGTTGACTACATACTATGCAAAGGGAATCAGACTTTAACAGATAAATAGAACTACGAACAAAATAAAGGAGTTCAGGGAAGATAATAAGAACACAAGAATTATAGTGGTTCGGTTTAGACCAAGCCTACGTCCACTCTCCCGCACTGACAGCCCACCGGCTGGATTTCACTATGAATCAAAAGAGATGTTACAGTCTCACGTCCTTGATTCCACAGTGTAGAGACTCTGCTACAGTTCCTCAAGCCCTCACAAGTATCTAATCTCTCTTTTGAGTACAAATTTACGCTCAACAATTGAATCTGCAAAGAACAAGGAGCTTCAGACTTCGGAATTTATCTAACTCGCACACTCTTGAATAACTAGAGCGTCTTCCTTATATACTCCTCCATGCCTTCATAACCGTTGGCACCTTCCAAAGGAGTTCCTCCAATCTACCCGTTGGACATAATCAATTAGGGAGATCTCGAGTTACCTAAGGAATGTGATGATAGCCCACCAATCATGCTCGCCCATATAATCAGGATCTACGTTTCCATAAGTAGAACCTTCCAAGTATACTTCACAAATCAACGGATCTAGATTACTCAAATTAATTGCAATATGAATAAAAGATCTCAAGATGCTATCTCCAGCCATGGGGACTTCTTTAGCCGCACGAATCAAATCCTTAAAGATATACTCGTCTCTGGATAAGTCTTCTTCGTCGGTCCAGAAACTGTCAATGAGGGCAGACTTTAAATCTTGAGTCTGGCGAGTCTGGAAATCTTCAGACTAGACTAAAGGAAACGTTTTGTCAGCTTCGAAACAAATAAGGAAGTTTTCTCCAACAATCTCCCCATTTTTGATGATAACAAAACTTTCTTGCAGATTTGAATACTTTTGACCTGCAAGACAATACTCAAGCAAACAAAGATATCTCATAAAAGATAAGTGAATTAGGATAAAGATAGTATCGATTCTGCATCCACAGGAAACGAGTTAGTCCTGTAAAAACAACTCTCTTAACCAAAATTACCAACAATGCTTAAGATACTACAAAGATCAAAACACAGTCCAAACCAGTCCAAATAGTCACAACCAAACAAAGATAAAGTCAAAATCAAGTCAAAAGTCAAAATCAAAGATAAATCTGCACCAACTTCTCCCCCTTTTTGTCAACAGCAAAAAGGTAGAGACTAAAAAGAAAATTGGATAAGATTAAGATTGTTTTGGAACGCGAACGAGCTGGAAATCTCCCATAGACTTGACAGTCTTCTCCAGCTTTCTCAGATCCTCCTTCAGTTGCGCTAACTCCTCACCCTTTGCAGTTGCTTGAACTTGAAGATTAAGGGCTTGAACTTGGTCGTGCAAAGAAACTGAAGTGGCTTGATTAGCATTCTGCATGTTCTGAAATTCACATCCCAAAGCATAAATCTGACCTCTGATCTCCATAAGAACATTAAGCAATCTTTTAAGGTCTGCTGAGTTGTCAATTTGAGTGCTTGCTTCAGTATGATCAGTTTGTGGAGTGTTGGCAAATGATGGAACTTCAGCATGAACATCCAGACTTGGAGATGAAACCTCATTACCATCTTCAGGAAATTGAGAGGCATATACATCTTCTGGATTGGTAGGATAACGACTGACATCATCACTGGTAAAAGCAAGTGAAGAAATATCTCTTTTTTCAGCAGCTCCCCCTGTTTCAGTGCCTTTAGGTGGAGAGAAGTACTCTTCATGCTCTGTCTCTTCTTCAATGTCACGATGACCTTGTCCTTCATCCTCTGCTGGAGAATCACCATGGCTTTCTCCTTATGTTTGTTCTCCTCTTTGCTCTTCTTCTGCAGTTCTTCCTTCTTCTTCTTCTTTCCTCATCGATTCCCTTTCTTCACTCCTCTGCTCTGTTTCCTCTCTATCTTGGTTCTCTCTATCCTCTGTTTCTGGAACAAGACGCTGTAAGTTCTTTAAGGCAAGAGCAGAAATGATGATATCATCCTCATCTTCTTCATCCTGCAAGATGAGTGCTCTCCTCTTCTTAGATGAAGCTGTCATGGGCTCCTTGCCTTTCCGTTTTACAGCCACAGGGTCTTGACAAGTCTTAACAAGGGTCTTCTCCTTAAATCTCTCTAAAACCTTGTTTAGCTCCTTCAGACACATCTTTGAAACCATATTCAGTCCCACCACCATTGGATCACAGGTTCGAACACACAGAATTTTGGGAGGCTGAATATTAAGATGTCTAAATAGCCGAGTAACAAGAGTTAAATAGGGAAGTTGGCCCTTGTCCTTTACCATAGACCTATACATGTGAAACATGGTGGTGTGCGGCAGAGAGAACTTGTGACCAACATTGATGGCATACATCAGCTTTGCTTCAATATTGGAGACGTCAGTCTTTGATGTGGATTTGGGTCTGAGACAATTAATCACAATCTTATGGAGCAAGACATTTGAGGCACTCATCCTCAAGTACAAAATCCGACCTTCTACAATTCTATCTCGAACAAGCTCCATAGTGGCATGACCAATAGACACAATAATTGATTGAAACATCCCTCTCTCCACTCCAATCACATCAGCCAGAGTGTCCATATCAACCACATAATCCTGGTCTCTAACACTGAAAGAAAATCTATTCGCATCTAAAAAGCTTAGATTGGAATAGAAATACGCGGTAAGTTCTGGATGAGCTACAGCTGTCTCAGAGCAAAATCGTTCAAGTTGAAGTAAAGTAAATTTCTCCTGTAACTTTACGTTCAGAGAATCAAGAAAATCAAAATCCACAGTCCTTGGGTTCATCACCCCTTGCTTCAGCAACTTAGAGTAAACTCGCTTATGTTCCTCAGAACGAAACAGATCTACTCTTCTTCCTTGAATGTTCGTAGCAACACCCATTCTAGACTTAAAAAGAGTGAACATCTTTTCATCATCATCTTTTCCTTCTGGTTGACTAAATCCTCCAAAACGTGGATCACTTGGGAAGTTCGCAAAAGCCCTTTCTGTCAAACCAGCAGGAGCAATTCCCAAACGTTCCATCGTTCTTAAAAAATAGGACTCATTTCGGTACCCCTTTTCTCAAAAATTCATCAATAAAGGTCATTGCAGAACCTCCTTCCTTCAAGGCAGAGTAGAGTTTGAAAGTATATGCACGCTTAAGAGTCCTTACTGGTTCTACATCTTCAAGAATTTCTTCCTCTGCTTGTTGTTGCTGAGACTCCTGTGGTCTAGCCTGAGAATGGCACGATTGAGAATGTTGTGGACTCTGCTACTGCCTTGGAGATTCTTCCTCCTCGGTCAGGTCAAAAAGCGTAGGACCCTCACGTATATGCTATGGTCCCCTGCTTGCAATCCTTGAAGACTTTCTTTGGGAAGACATTATCACAGTCTTTGAGAGATTTTTCGAACTTGATTCGCGAGAAAGATGAAAACTTTATGGATTAAACTAGAGAAAAGGTAAGAAAGTGAAGTTCTGTGCTCTAGGGTTTGTGAGTAAAAACGAAGAAGAAAGACTGTATATAAGGCAATCGAAACAAGGTATACGGATCGTCATAAAGGAAAAATAAAAAATGCATTTTGAAAATGAATAACTGCATTTTTGAAAATGGATAACTATTTTTTTCAAAAATAATAACTTCCTTTTAGAAAAAGAATAATTGCTACGACTTCAAAAATTTTGGAAAGATAATAGCAATCAATCGGCGGTTAATAAGTAATCATACCTTTTCGAGTTTCTATCCAAAAGATAAATTGCTAGAACCAGAATAACTTACAGTCATAATTCTTGCTTTTCAGAGTCTGAACATCTTTAGACTTTTATCCCTGAGCCTGAACTTCTTCAGACTTTAAGAGATAAGATATTAAGTCTGGAGCGAATAGACTCAAATAGACTTTTTTCTAGTGGCTTTGTAAATATGTCCGCTAGCTGATTCTTTGAGTTAATGAATTGGATCATTACCTCTCCATTTTGAACATGATCTCTAATAAAATGGTGTCGAATCTCTATATGCTTTGCTCTTAAGTGAAAAATTTGATTCTTTGTGAGATTAATCGCGCTGGAGTTGTCACATTTGATCTTAGTGCATGAGTCTTCGATTCCAAAGTCTCTTAGTTGTTGTTTTATCCATAAGATTTTAGAATGGCAACTTCCAAGAACCACATACTCTGCTTTTGCTGTTGAAAGAGCTACAGTACTTTGCTTCCTTGAAAACCAAGATACTGTCCTGTCACCAAGCAATTGACAAGTACCCGAGGTGCTCTTTCTATCAACTCTGCATCCTGCTAGATCTACGTCTGAATATCCAAGGAGAGTAAAGTCTCCTTCTTTGGGATACCATAGACCTAACTTAGAGGTTATTGCAACGTATTTGATGATGCGTTTCGCAGCACTTAGATGAGATTCTTTGGGATCTGATTGAAATCTGGCACAAATGCAAACACTAAACAAAATGTCAAGTCTAGAGGTAGTAAGATAAAGAAGTGAACCAATGATACTCCTGTATAGCTTCTGGTCAACTTTCTTTCCTCCTTCATCTTTGTCCAGCTTTGAAGAACTTGACATTGGTATATCAATCTTTTTGCAATTCTCCAAACCGAACTTTTTAACAAGTTGTTTAGCATATTTTTCTAGGTGAATGAAAATTTCTTCCTTCAATTGTTTCACTTGTAGTCCGAGAAAGAATGATAGTTCACTCATCATGCTCATCTCGAATTCATCCGCATAGACTTAGAGAATTTCTTCCACAAGTTTTCGTTAGGAGATCCAAATATAATATCATCAACATAGATTTGAACAAGTAGAAAGTTTTTACCTTCTCTTTTAATAAATAGAGTAGTGTCCACTTTATCTTTGACAAAACCATTTTGGATTAAAAACTTACTTAACCTGTCGTACCAAGCTCGAGGTGCTTGCTTTAAACCATATAGAGCCTTTTTTAGTATGAATACAGAGTCTAGTTTCCTTGGGTCTTCAAAACCAGGAGGTTGTTCCACATAGACTTCCTCTTGGGTAAATCCATTCAAGAATGCACTTTTGACGCCCATTTGGAATAACGTGAAATTCTTATAACAAGCAAAAGCAAGTAATAATCTAATTGCTTCTAACCTTGCTACTAGTGCGTAAGTCTCATCATAGTCTATCCCTTCTTCTTGCATATATCCTTTGGCCACGAGTCTTGCTTTGTTCCTTAAAACTTTTCCTTTTTCGTCCATCTTGTTCCTGAAAACCCATTTACTTCCAATAACATATTTACCTTTTGGTTTAGGAGTTAATTCCCAAACATCGTTAACACTGAACTGCCTGAGCTTTTCTTGCATAGTTTCAATCCAGCTTTCATCAGTTAAAGCTTCTTCTATGCTTTTGGGTTCTATTTCATAAATAAGAGCCACAGCGCTAGACTCTTCATGCCTTTTGGATCTTGTACGAATCCCTTCATCAATGTCACCAATGATGAGTTCTTTGGGATGACTAGACTTGTGCTTCCAGTTGCTAGTTGGTCTGACAGACTGCTGAACTTTTTCTTCAGTTAATTCTTCAACATTCGTTCATTGTTGTCCTTCTAAAGTCTGAGCTGCTTTAGGGGAAGTAAGCTTTGTAGAGTCTGGAGCAGGTTCAGATTCTTCAGGTTGAGTCTGCATCGATTGATTTTGTATAGGGTCTTGAAATTTGACATTCATCGACTCTTCCACAGACTGAGTCTTCTTGTCGTATACTCTGTAAGCTTTACTGGAGGTTGAATATCCAAGGAAGATTTCTTCGTCTGATTTTTCTTCAAACTTACCGATTCGATCATTTACATTTTTCAAGACAAAACATTTGCAACCAAACACATGAAAATAAGAAACAATTGGCTTCTTTCCTTTGAACAACTCATAAGGAGTTTTCTCTAGAATAGGTCTTAAGAAAACTCTATTAATAATATAACATGCTGTAGAAACTACTTCAGCCCAAAAACGAGAAGAAATATTGCTTTCAATTAAAAGAGTTCTAGCCATTTCTTGCAACGATCTATTCTTCCTTTCCACAACTCAATTATGTTCGAGAGTGTATGGAGAGGAGAACATATGCTGAAAACCAGATTCATCACAAAATTTAGCAAAGTCTTGATTTTCAAACTCACCTCCATGGTCTGTCCGTATGCTTGAAATAACATACCCTTTCTAATTTTGTACTTTCTTGGCAAACTTTGAAAAATAAGACAAGGTTTCAAACTTACTTGCCAGAAAGTAGACCAAAGTAAATCGTGATTAATCATCCACTATTACTAGGCAATATCTCTTTCCACCAATGCTTTGAATTCTAGTTAGTCCAAAGAGATCCATATGCAGGAGCTGCAGCACACGATTAATGGAAACTTGATTTATTGGTTTGAAAGAACTTCTAACCTGTTTTCCCAACACACATGGTGTGCATAAGTCAGATTTTTGGTATTTCAGGTTGGGTAGTCCACGAACAAGCTTCTTTGAAGAGATCTTGGCAATTTGCTTCATGTTGATATGGCCAAGCTTTCGATGCCAGAGATTTACTTCATCTTGAATTGAAATTAGACATTGAGATATTTCTGGTTTGATATCCAAAAGATAAATATTCCCATGTCTTCGCCTAGTAAAAGATTGAGAGAAATCTTTATTGGTTCCCGAACATATTCCTTCCTGAAAATTGATTTTGAATCCTGTGTCGCACAATTGGCTTATGCTGAGTAGATTGTAATTTAGTCCTTCTACCAAGGAGACATTGTTGATCGTAAGGCTTCCAATCTTTACTGTTCCGCATCCAACAATTCTTCCTTTGCTATTTCCACCAAAAGACACTTTTCCTCCATTTGTTTGGATGAGCTTTATAAAACAACTTGAATCTCCTGTCATATGTCTTGAGCATCCACTATCCAAGTACCATTTGACATTTTTCTTGATAGTGACCTGCAATTAAAAAAGAAACTCAAGCTTTCTTTGGTACCCACACTTTATTAGATCTAGTGGAGTTAATGCAATATACGGTATTTGCCCAATCCTTCTTAACGGGTCTCCAAACCATAGGACAATCTTTCTCAAAGTGTTCTGAGCTGTCACACTTAGAACATCTAAGAGCACTTCGGCCAACAAGTTTTACAAAGATTTTTTACAAATGATTTCTATAAAAGACTTTTGTAGGTCTTTGTTTGATTCTTTCCTTTACTTTTGGAAAATCAAGCTTGATTTGTTGAAGTAAGGTCTTTGTATTGAAATAATATTTTTCAATTTCTCAGATCCTATAGAAAACCTTTTTGAAATATTTGAAATGTCATTTTTTAAACAATTATTTTCTTTTGAAAGAAAGTCTGCATTTTCTTTTAAAACAGCAAAACTTTTGTCTAAATTTTCAAACTTTTCTTTCCAAGAGTTTTCCTATTGCTTCAAAGTGTAGAATTCTCCTTTTTTAGCTCGAAAATCCTCTTAAGAGAAGTTTTGAGACTAAGACAAAGTTCATTAATATATTTTGAGACTTTAGTAGGAATTTTTAAATTACTTACCTCGATTTCACCATCTAAGTCTGAGTCTGTATCTATCTCAAAGTCTGAGTCTGATTCTGATTTTGCCATTAAACAAATATTAGCATAATCATCATCACTCTCTTCGCATTCAGTATTACTCCAAGTTTCTGCTTTGAATGCCTTTCTGTATTTCTCAGCTTTTCCTTTTGTTTTCTTTAGCAAGGGACAGTTGGGTCTGATGTGCCCCTTTTTCTTGCATTCAAAGCAAATCACATCTTTATTGGATTCATCGTCCTCAGCTGATTTGTTTTGAAACTTTTGAGAGTTTTGTTTCTTCCAATTGAATCTTCTTCCCTTTTTGTTCAGTTTCCTGAACCTTCTTATCATGAGAGCAAGCTCTTCATCGTCCATATCATCTTCAGAGTCTGTAACATCAGAATCGTCGTTAGATTTTAAGACAATAGACTTCTTACCTTTGGGATCTTCTTCTTCATTGATTTGCTCCACTTCATAGGACTGAAGTGTGCCAACCAATTCGTCAATAGAGAGCAGCATAATCCTTTGTGTTTCCCTTATTGAAGTCTTTACGTGATTCCAATCTTTGGAGAGTCCACACAACAATTTGTTAACCTTCATGGGTCCTGAGATTGATTGACCCTAATACTCAAGACCATTTACGATTTTTGCAAAACGGCTAAACATGTCAGTAATAGATTCTCCCAGCTTCATCTTGAAAGCTTCATATTGATTGAGCAGAATATTAATCCTAGTTTCTTTCACTCGATCAATTCCTTCATAGGTAATATGCAGCCTATCCCAGACTTCTTTAGCTGTTTCACAAGAAGATATTATGTTATATTCAGTAGGAGATAATGCGCAATATAAGGAGTAAATTACTTTTGCATCAAGAGCTTGTCTCTTGGTTAACTCTTCTTGAGTCATCTCGCTAGCCTCTGCAGCTTCTTTCCCTCTTTCTGAGACTGTTGTAGCTTTAGGAATGATTCCTTTGTCTACCACATCCCATTCCAGAGGATCTTTCGACCTTAGGAATGCTTTCATCTTGTTTTTCCATATACTGTATTCCTTTCCATCGAAATAAGGTGGTTTGGTATTGCTTTGCCCTTCAACCAAACCTGGAGCCAACATATTAGCCATGGATCTTTAACTCAGAAGTAGAAACACTTCAATTTAAATGAGTACACAGGCTCTGATACCAATTGAAAGTGCTAGTATGAACACCTAGAGGGGGTGAATAGGTGTAAAAATAGATTTTACAAAATGCAATGAAAAACTTTACTTTTAACCTAAGTCTGGTTGACTACAGACTATGCAGAGGGAATTAGACTTTAACAGATAAATAGAACTACGAACAAAATAAAGGAGTTCAGGGAAGATAATAAGAACACAAGAATTATAGTGGTTCGGTTTAGACCAAGCCTACGTCCACTCTCCCACACTGACAGCCCACTGGCTGGATTTCACTATGAATCAAAAGAAATGTTACAGTCTCACGTCCTTGATTCCACAGTGTAGAGACTCTGCTACACTTCCTCAAGCCCTGACAAGTATCTAATCTCTCTTTGGAGTACAAATTTACGCTCAACAATTGAATCTGCAAAGAATAAGAAGTTTCAGACTTTGGAATTTTTCTAACTCGCACACTCTTAAATAACTAGAGCGTCTTCCTTATATACTCCTCCATGCCTTCATAACCGTTGACACCTTCCAAAGGAGTTCCTCCAATCTACCCGTTGGACATAATCAATTAGGGAGATCTCGAGTTACTTAAGGAATGTAATGATAGCCCACCAATCCTGCTCGCCCATACAATTAGGATCTGGGTTTCCATAAATAGAACCTTCCAAGTATACTTCGCAAATCAACGGATCTAAATTACTCGAATTAATTGCAATACGAATAAAAGATCTCAAGATGCTATCTCCAGCCGTGAGGACTTCTTTAGCCGCACGAATCAAATCCTTAAAGATATACTCGTATCTGGATAAGTCTTCTTCGTCGGTCTGAAAACTGTCAATAAGGGCAGATTTTAAATCTTGAGTCTGGCGAGTCTGGAAGTATTTAGACTAGACTAAAGGAAACGTTTTGTCAGCTTCGAAACAAATAAAGAAGTTTTCTCCAACAAATTTAATTCTAAATATTTTGACAACTTGCCCATTCAATCAGTCCTACTAATTTTGGTTGAAAATCACTAACGTGGATGCTGGCAGACTACTGGCCATCCTACATGGTGTGGCTGATTATTGGCTTGTGGCCGATAATCGGCCATGGCTAACAACTGGCCACAATCGAGGGCCAGTGAGGGTGCCACAACCCATGGTGGATCTATAGAAGGCTCACTTATGGCTAGGAGAAGGCCACCCTCATTAGATCGGATAAGGGCTCGACCTTTGCCCAACCCCAGGCCAAAGGAAAAGAAAAGGATAAAGAAACAAAAGGTAAAAAAATGGAAATTTTTCATTAAAAAATGCAAAAATTATCAACGTCAGTGTCAGCCATGCCACCTAGAGCCACCTAGAGTGGTCAACCATTGCCGAGTGTCCATGTCACCAGTTTATGGCAAAAATTTTCCGGAATGACTAAATTGGCAAATGGTTAAAAATTATAATTGAATTTGCAGGTTTAAAACTAAATTGGCAAGTTTTCAAAAAGTTTAGGATTAAATTGATACAATTAAAATGTTTAGATCAAAATTGGATATCATACTACAGATTTAGGATTTTTTGAATAATTATCCTTCCCAGGAATGAGAGGGTCAGTAGAGCCATCACAAACAACTCTAAAAGAGGTATGATTGATGCAGCATTTGTGATCACTATTATTCGATCCAGAGGGGTATGGAATTTCAAGGTTTCCGCAAAAACTTCGGCATCCAGGCTTGGTCACTGAATCATCAGCTTCTGCCATGTGATTGTGGTGTGGACCCAATACGATGATCCCAAGCACCACAGCTTTCAAAAGAATGCTTATGGATGACCATGGCTCTTCTTTCAACTCTCTTCATATATTTTTGTTGTTTCAGCGAATTAATTTGATGGATTCGCGGGTATATAAGGAGAAGTAAGATAGGGTTTTTCCCTTTTCGCTTTTTGGGGAGTAATTGTAGTTTTTGCCTGAGTTCAAGTTGTGGAGTTAACATCAAGTGGTCATAGCCACTTGCATGAGACGATTCAACGATAATTCCTCGTGTGACTAAGTCTTGAGCAATGAAGTGTACGTCTCTCTACGAAAGTTCGTAACATAAATCTGACGTACTTTTCTTGGATCTTTCTTTGCTACTCATCGAGAAGACAGGCTATACTCAGAGCCGGAGACTGGGGAACTCTTGTCACAAAATGAGCTGCTCTTACTTTTCAAATTATCTCCGAAAGATTAATCTAGGATTCTAGAGTCTAAGAAAATGTCTCTCCCTTCGTGGGAATAAGAAAACGTCAGGTCTTCTTTTATCTATCGATTTTTTATACAATGTAAATTGGGGATGTTGCTTCTGTGCATGGCAAATTTTTTCTTTTGGAGCATTCATATTAATGCAAAAACTAAAAGTTGATAAGGAAAGGACAAGACCATAGGCTTTCCATGTTTGAGTATTTCCAAAACATAATATTGGATCGTAACTACTAGTCGTTACACGGCAATGACCGATGAAAAAGAGCCAATTTTTTGACAAATTTCATCAGTTAATAACCTTTGAAATTTCTCTTTATAATATTCTTAGATTTTTTTTCATCGACTGTTTGAAAATGTGAATTGCTGACTAAATTGGCTGGAGTACTCTTGTCACAAAATGAGCTGTTCTTATTTTTCAAATAATTTTTGAAAGATTAATCTATGATTCTAGAGTTTAAGAAAATGTCTCTCCCTCCGTGGGAATAAGAAAAAGTCTGGTCTTCTCCTTTCCCTATCAATTTTTGATACAATCGCAATGTCTAAATCTGCAAAGTAGAAAACATAATCCACAACCCAAATTACATCTTCCAATTCAGGATATAGCCACAGATATGGTCCAAGATCTTATCGTTGTTAAGTAAAAAGGACTTTGGGAGTCCGAAATTGATTTTCAGAAATTTAGTGAGGGTCATCTGTAAAGTTTCAGGTAAATGCTAAGTCGACTTGGTCGGTCTCCTTGACGGTTTCTTATGCACGACAACATCTCATCAGGATTTGTTATTACCTGCCAACTTTGACTGCATCATTAATGCAGGTTGCTTTCATTACAGTGCCAAGACTTGAGAAGTCAAGCAAAAACAGTAGTGAGGGTATGCAGAGGGGGAAAGATCACAACCCCAAATCAGGAGAACGAGAAAGAAGAAAAATCAATAAGAGCAGACTGGTTTTGTGACGATCCGAGCGGCGGTGCGCGGGGAGGAGGGATGGCGGTGCATCCACGCCTCGGTCCCCGGACGTGCGCAAGGAAGGGATCCCTCTCCCTCTTGTCCCACATCGCTTAGGGGGGGAGTCCTGGAAGCCTTTATAAGGCTTGGGTCCCTTATTATGTGTAACGCGTTTTAAAGCCGTGAGGACTCAGTGTCCAAAGCGGACAATATTACACAGTGGGGACCAGGTCGTTACAAATGATATTAGAGCCGACTCCCGCAGCGTGTGGGGCCACAGCGAGGACGCTGTTTTGTTAAGGGGGGAGAGTGTGACGATCCGAGCGGCGGTGCGCAGGGAGGAGGGATGGCGGTGTGTCCGCGCCTTGGTCCCCGGGCGTGCGCAAGGAAGGGATCCCTCTCCCTCTTGTCCCACATCGCTTAAGGGGGGGAGTGCTGGAAGCCTTTATAAGGCTTGGGTCCCTTAATATGTGTAACGCGTTTTAAAGCCGTGAGGACTCAGTGTCCAAAGCGGACAATATTACACAGTGGGGCCCGGGTCGTTACAGGTTTGAGTTGGTGATTGAACGCATTGCAATGTGTTTTTGGGTGGATGGGTTTTATACCTTGAACAATTGTATTTTCCTGTTTTTAGATTGTATATACACATTCTGAAAATAATAATAATAATAATAATGGGTAGCTTCAAAATGAATAATCAACTAGCTTCAAAGAGGTAAAATATCAATTTTTTACAAAATTTATTTGATGGAAACATGGTTATTAATATTTAAAAACTTTAGTATATATTGCCATATCCCTCAACCACACGAGGATCGGTCACTATTGCTCTTGATTTTGACTCTCTAAAGGCAACTTTTTACTTGTTTTTTCAACTTAAAACAAAGATATATTCAGTGCTATTCCTTGTCCAAAGCATCAAATGCAATTGACGATGACCTAGACATAAAAAGCGAAGCAACGACTTGCATAGCCGACTCATATCTCTATGTTCCGTATGCCATGCGACACGACGTTGACCTTGACATGAGAAGCCAACCAGCGACTTGCGAGGCCAATTGATGTCTCCCCAATTTGAAGGCCTGTGAGCTTTAATGATTTGGCCAATCCCGAATTTGAGGTTCGCTTTTATTAGGCCCGCAATTCGCGCTGTGATGTTACAATCGATTGTAAGAATTTTCAAGCTGATTTGAAACTTGAAAAGAGACTTGCACTAAGGATTCAATTTGGTCGTGTGTAACGGGGCTAACTTAACTTGAAATGAAACAATGACAAAAGGAAAAGTAGGATTCTTGATAAAGAAGATGGTTTGATTGATTTTGGCTTCTCAACTTTCTTGGTAGATATAACAAAAGAGTTAAAGTTTTCTTCGCCGAATATAATATGGCAAAAACGGTACTGTTAAAGTTTTCTTTGCCGAATATAATATGGCAAAAATGGTAGCGTCATCGTAGAACTTTACCCTACAACTCTTACCGGAGAATCAAAATAGGAATCTATCGACAAAGGGACTGTATAAAAGTTGTCTCTATGTCTATCAAATTCCAAGCAGTCTCGTTTAAAATTCCATGGAAAGGGCGTCAATTTTGGTGTGCCTCTCGAAGGCAGACTCTATAGCATGCCCTTTTAATAAAGACGCTTTTATGAGAATTTCACCGACAATGTTGACTGAGGTAAGAAAAAGAATTTGCATGATGAACCTATGTTTTTTATTTTATTTTAATTATTTTGTGATCTTAAATTGTAATTTCAAGCTTCCATTCAACCTGATCCCTCACAAACTTATGTTATTTTTAAGTATTAGTTCATGTGGTCTGTGAAATTCTAAAAATATACAAGAAATTGATCCATGTGAAGTGTCCTACCTTAGGCTATAATATGATTTGCAAACATTTTTGTGGGAAATTTGAATAGAGAATAGGGTTAGTTTCGTCATTATGACATGATATACAACTCCCCACTCCTTAACTCATGCACAGTCAAGATAATTTCAATCCATTTCTAGCCTTGCTGTCTTTGATAAAGAAGACTTCTTCGTCTGCTAGGGGGATGATCTAAACTTGTGGCTGACAAAAAGAGAAAACAGCGAAAAATAGGTATTGATATGGAGTTACTGGGTGAAATTGGCACTATCAAATAAGATTTAATGGAAAAAGGCCTTTGCTTTTGGGTATAATTCTGCTACAAATTGGACGGTTAGAGAAATATAATTGAAATGCATTTGCCTATTTTGATGATCATTTCAACTGTCAAAAGAATCCCTTACCTAAGAACTCCTTTTTGGGTTAGAAAAAAATGATATTTTGACATGTACGACACTTCTACTTTTAACTTTTCCTGCTGTTATTTTGTTAAAATCAGGAATCCAGTATGGTAACATATATAATCCTACAATTAAATATGTGGTGTTTGTCTCATTTCTTGCACATTTCATAATAATTACCTGATAAAGTCAATTTAGTAAGTGACCATCAAATTCAAGGATACCATGTGGCTACGACAACATCCACTCTATAAAGTGACCATCGAATTTCACCTAGATTGGTTCTTTCTTTTCATTTTAGATAAAATCACTCTACATTATAGTTAATGCTTCAATCCTATTATATATATAAAATTTGATTTGACGTATGACAAATTCATCTTTTGGAATACAACAAAGTTTCATGCTATATGCTATGTTCGATTTCTCAAAATAATAAATAACTTTAATTCAAGAAAAGCAAGAAATAACGTGGATAACAACAAAGTTTCATGCTTATGCTATCATCATCTCCCGATGCATTGCTTTTGAGGGTGCCATCACATTTGCTTGATCTCTCACCAAGCAAATGCCCAGCTTCTTCAAGGTCACAGCTCTGATTCACCCATGGATGCCTGTCCATCACCCTCATCAGTCCCTCCAATTCCATTGCCACTTCCTTGATGGTCGGCCGATCTTCGCCTTTCACCCTCAGGCATCGGTTCGCCAGCACCGTGACTTCCTTAATCTCCTCAAGGTTTCCCTCCGATATTCACATATGACCTCCTCTCTCGAGGTGTGTCGCCCATATGAGTATGGGTCGCAACACTCCGCTGTCACTCAGGGTACTAATTTGAGAGAACTCGCGACTTTGTAAAGGAAACTCACAAGAGGTTCGTCCAGGGAATGAGATGATGACATCCCTATGGTGGAGAACCATGAGGGAACTTTCCTGATCAAGTACCCTAAACCCAACCTTTTCCCTTTCCTTTCCTCACAAGAGGGATTGATGGGCGGCAAGATCAGGTCGCGACAGGGTAAATGTGTTACATTGATCCAAATTTAGGGTTTTTGTTGTCATAATTTTTTTTTATAGTAAATATGCCACAATGGGCATAACTTGGGGTTTTTTTTTATGGTTTTCATCCATAATTTTAAATATTTGCTTCTTCTTTTTTTAGTTTTCCCAATTTTTATCAGACGTGAAATTCTTAGAAAAATTCGAAATATATCAATTTAATACAAGATTTTGTGTATTTTTTCATAATATTTTCAAAATTTGACAATTACTTTAACTTTATTAGAAAAGATAATAAGTGAAAGTTTTGTGCTATTTAAAGAAATCGAAACCCAAGTACACTAAATAAAAAAGCTTGGAGATGCTTGTGGTGGTGAGAGTGGGCATCCCAATTAATAAGTTAATGAGTTAACACACTACAATTACCAATGCGTCATCTGATAACAAAGGCAATTTGAGATTTTCGAATGATCTATAAAGAAATTTGAGGATATTGTGGAAATAAATTTCTAAGGTTATCATTAATTCTTGTCATTCAATTGATGAAATTCGTTAAAAAAAACAAAGAGATTGTCGATTAATGATTGAGATAATGGTTTAATATTATATTTTGGAATTGTTGTATTTTAGAGTTTGCCAAGGAGTCTCTTTCCTTATAAACGAAGGGTCAGGTCTTCTCCTTTCCCTATCAACTTTTAAGTTTTGCCCCAATATCCCAATAAAAAATCAATTGGGAAAGGAGAAGACTAGACTTTTGTCCTCCCACGGAGGGAGTGACACCGCCCTTAAAACTCTAACATTCTAAAAATACTTTAAGAGAATATTTGAAAAGTAAGAACAACTCTCTTTTGACAAGAGCACTTCAGTCTCTAGCTCGTATTGGCTTGTTCTTCTCGATGAGTAGCGCCAAAAGATTCAAAAAATAAATATGTCGAATAAATCACGCATTTGGAAGATGTAACCGTGCACCGCCACCACACAAGACTTTGTCACACGCGGAATTGTTATTGTGAATCGTCTCGTGCATCATTGAGACTCTTCATCAATGATGCAGTCAATGTTGGCGGGCAATGACAAATCCTGATGAGACATTGTCTCACTCAAGAGATTGTCGGGGAAACCAACCCATTGACTTGGCATTTACCTGAAACTTTACAGTCGACTTCCAGAATTTCCTGAAATCAATTTTAGACTCCCAAAGTCATTTTACTTAGCAATCATTAGACCTCGGACCATATATGTGGTTTTACTCTGAATTGGAAGATGTAATTCGGTTTGAATTTGGACACCGTGGATTTAGTTCTTCAGCTATATATAGGTTGGTTAGTTTTTGTTCTTTTCAGATTTCAAATCGAAACTTGAACCAACTTGAATCAACAGTTTTTTGCTAGGGTAGGTCGACCGGTTCGAGCCAAGTTAATTTGTCTATGGACAGTCATGTTTGTTATATCTAATTGACGTTCTGCCACACTTCCTATATGACGCAATATTAAAAGATATTACATTCATTACTTCTATCTATTCTATAACTAATCTATTGAAAAGAAACATTATCTCTTTATGTGTGTCATAATTGTTAGAGTACAAGGTAAGCTCCCCAATCGAGATCACAATACTACTATTCAATTTTCCATCGGATAATTTGAATAAAAATGTACATTATTGCTTAAATAGACATCTTGCATGCGATGAGGTAATTTCTTTGTATATATAGAAATGCGACATATATGCAACTAAACAAAGTTCTAAGTCAGCAACTTTGAAAGCCATGCATCGCGCCTGATTACCCGCGCCAATAAGTAAAATTGCTAGAACCTACAAAGAAGAGTTGACAGGGAAATTAACGAGAAGAGCATACATTTTCTTTCCACTAAAGGAGAGGCTTTGACATAGTCCCCGTTTATTAAGGAGAACTTGATTATGATATTATGTTAAAATATTTTGTGAAAATTGAAGCCAACATCAATATTTAGAATAATGTAATAAATAGTCTTAGACCCATGCGCACCAACATCTTACTAGTTTGAGAGCTGGGCAATTCATCGAGTATGAAGCTATTTCCAGCAAGTAAGCCATAATAAGGAATTTGGCGCCTTTAACACTAATAGAAAAAGACACATGTAAATCAAAGTCTCTTGGGAGATGTAAGTAAAGTTCTGCACGATGTTTTGAATGATTTTAGCAAAAAAGCTCGAAAAACCCTAATTCATGCTCAATGTAACACATTTACTTTACTTTTATTTGTGATACTAAAAAAACCAAATTATATTTACTATGACATAATTACCCTAAACTTTTCTTGTAACATAAACAAACCCCAAACTTGTACCTGCATGAGATATTTACTCTATGTCAAAATTTTGTTAGATAAATTTCCAACTAAAATAATGTCGTTTTTATTTTACCTAAGCCTCATGGACGCCATGTCAACATCGTTTGCCTTCTATCGTTCATGTAGGTAGATTTTTTATTGTGCTTATTGATGAAACATTGATGGAGAGTAAATGTGTTACATAGATATAAATTTGGGATTTTTTATATCACAAAAGAAAAATTATAGTAAATGTGTCACAAAGAGGGCATAATTTGAAATTTTTTTGATGGCTTTCGTCCATAATTTTAAATATTTTTCTTTTTGAGTTTTTTTTTTTAAAATTTTGCAATTTTTATTAGACGTGAAATTCTTAGAAAATTTGAAATATATCAATGTAATACATGATGGTATGTATTTTTTCATAATATTCTCAAAATTTGACAGTTACTTTAAGTTTATTAGAAAAGATAATAAGTGAAGTTTTGTTCTATTTTAAGAAATCAAAACCCACGTGCGCTAAATAGAAAACTTGCATATGCTTGTGGTGGGGAGAGTGGGAGTCCCAATTAATAAGTCAATGAGTTAAGACACAACAATTACCAATGCGTCGTTCCACTACAAAGGCAGTTAGGGATTTTCGAAAGGTCTATAAAGAAATTTAAGGATATTGTGAAGAAAAATGTCTAAGGTTATCATTAGTTCTTGTTCTTCAACAAATGAAATTCATTGAAAAATAAAGAGACTGTTGTTTAACGATCGAGAGTTACGGTGCAATATTATGTTTTGGTATTGTTGTATTTTAGAGTTTACCAAGGAGTCTCTTTCTTGTTAAAAAAAAAAATGAACTTTTAAGTTTTGCCCCAGTATTCCAACCATCAAAAATCGATTCGGAAAGGAGAAGACCAGACTTTTGTTTTCCCACGGAGGGAGAGACACTGCCTTAAACTCTAGAATCCAGAGAATCTTTTCAGAGACTATTTGAGAAGTCAAAGCAGCTCTTTTTGGACAAGAGTACTCCAGTCTCTGGCTCCCAATGGCTTGTTCTTCTCGATGAGTAGCCACAAAAGATTCAAGAAAAATATGTTGAATAAATCACGTGTTTGGAAAATGTAACCGTGCACCGCACTCCACAAGACTTCGTCACACGCGGAATTATCATTGAAATATCTCATGCAAGTGTCTAGGACCAGCTGATGTTAACTCCGCAGCTTGAACTAAGCCAATAACTACAGTTACTTGACCCAAAAGCAAAACGAAAAGGAAAATCCATCTTACTTCTCCTTATATACCCCTGAACCCATCGGATCAATTCATCGAGAAAAAAAAAAAAAAAACATGGAGAGAGTCGAAGGAAGAACCATGGTCATCCATGAGTTTCTTTTAAAAGTTTTGGTGTTTGGGATCATCATATTGGGTCCATACCACAGTCACGCAGCAGAAGCTGATTATCCAATCACGAAGCCTGGATGCCAAAGTTCCTGCGGAAACCTCTCGATTCCATATCCCTTTGGATCGAGCGACAGCAGTTCTGATTGCCACTTCAATTTATCATCCTTTATTGTCTATTGTGACCACCTTACCGACCCTCCTACACCTTACATTTGGGACAGAAGCACTAACTTGCAAATAAGTGACATTTCTGTCATGGATCACGAGATGCGGATATCACTTTGGGTCGGTTGGGCCTGTTACAACTCTTCCGGATATGATAGGTCTTCGAGCTTTGATCCGTGGCTCACCCTAGCTAAATTCCCCATATCCAGCACCAAGAACAAGTTCACCGCGGTCGGTTGCGACACGTTGGCCTACTTCCACGACGGCCGTGAGAAGTTCACTCTTGGGTGTGTGTCTTTGTGCAGCAACATTACGAAAGTGACTAGCGGGTCATGTTCCGGTATTGGATGTTGCGAGACGAGCATCCCTGCAGACTCCTTTAACTACCAAATCTCCTTTCAGAGCTTTTACAAGCATGCCTACGTCCTGGATTTCAGTCCTTGTAGCTATGCCTTCGTTGCCGAAATTGGATCCTACAACTTCTCAGTTGACGACCTTAAGCAGCTTAAATCTAACAAGTCCACTCTAGTTCTCGACTGGGCAATAGGGAATCAAACTTGCGAAGACGCCAGGAAGAACCCCGCAAGCTACATGTGCACCAACAACACCAAATGCACCAACGCGGAAAACGGCTCCGGGTACAAGTGCACCTGTTCAGAAGGTTACCGAGGCAATCCTTACCTAGAGAATGGTTGTCATGGTACGTTTATAACATCAACATTATTTGACTTGTCCTTCATATTATTATGATCCAATGAGATTCAATACATTTGATGTGTGTGTGTGTTACTTATGTAGATATTGATGAATGCGCGGATCCAGTGAAGTACCCATGTGAGGGAAAGTGCAATAATATTGAGGGGAATTATACATGTTTTTGCCCAAAGGGTTATCATGGTTATGGCAAGAAGGGCAGTGAAAATGGACAAGGATGCATTGCGAATCCATCGTACTTGATGAATATTTTGGTTGGTAAGTTCTTTGATCTTACTTGGAGTGCCTCCCGCTTGAAACATACTATCCTAGCTGATTTCGAGAATAAATAACTAAATTTCATTGTGATTTATGAAAAAAATTAACTATTCACGTCTTCACCCGATTTTTCTTCCATTATTTCCCTCACTTAAAAAAAAATTAAGATGGAACTTTTCTATATCAATTTCACTGAAGTTTCTATGCAGAAGACAAATGAGATTATCTAACGCATTACGTAAATCACACGTTATTAATTACATCACAATTGAGCTTTCTTAAAATTCAAAAGTATATTAATTTCACTCGTGTCAATGTCTGTACTCTAGCATTTTTTATTTTCATTTTTTGACTTGGTGACTTGGGTTTTGGCTCTATTGAGATCACCTTGCGAATATTAATATCTCTGCTGCACGACTTGTAAACGCATCATCTTCGGTGCTATTAATCCTATATTATAGCGTGGACACGCAAGGTCGGCCGATTGGATTTGTCAAAATGATGACTCGGATAATATCACAAGTCACGAAATTGCCATTTGTGTAGATAGGTATAGAAGACTTGGAACATGTCAATGATTTGGTCAGCGGCCTTCTTGCATCATAAATCTTAATTATATTGTCGAGAATGGTAAAACAAAGCTCGAACTAGACAGAGAACTATGTGTCATCAGTGATCACCAAAAAATGATCTTAACATAATACACTTACCTTTTAGGAATAATCACACACTAAATCATAATCTCAAATTCTCTCTTATCTCTCCCTCTCTGCCCACAAGCTCCATCAATTACCACCTCTGTTGCTCGTAGCCATCACCTCTGGCGAAGTCGGAACTGGGCGCGGCCGAGACAACCAGCACTACCACCACAAGTCTCCCTCTGTGGGCGTAAGGGCGCCCCCATGTGGGGGGCATTTGTGTGAAAAATACACAGTTATCTCCAAATCTAGGATGCCGTTAGCTTTAAATATTTACACAATTCTCGCACACAGTTATTAGCTTATTACTACCTGTGACACATTCTTTAATTCCTTTCCTCTTTATGCCGTTTCTATCTTCTTACAGTCACGAATTGTGCTTATTGAATTTGTGAAACTTACTACTATTGAGGGGCCGGATACAAGGGCAAGGAAATCAGACAAAAAAAAAACTTTTCTCCACTTGAGGCATGCGGTGGGTACGCAACATCTTTACTAAATTTAAGCTAGGGCCGGAGGATGTAAATCTCACCCTCACCTCGCCCCATCTCTTTGCCATCCCCAACTATTTGCTTAAACTGCCTCCTTTGCCGAGCCTCCTTTCCCAAATGCAGTTAAATGGCAAAATGAAGAAAATGATTGATTAGATTCTGGACTTACATGCTCTTTTAATCTAATTAGGGTGGACAGTGTTCTCATTTTAAGAGGTAAAATAAGTGTAAACATACCCACGAATTTAAATAATCCTAATCCTTTCTTAATTCCTAAAAGTCAAACTTCTTCCTTTCTCTCTAATGTTTTGATTAGCTTCTAAGGACTGATAGTAATGATTGAATGATTGTTTCGTCTTTCTCGAATGTGTGGTACACAACCTAGGTAACTTTTTCATTTTTTGCACAAGCCATTTAGATAGAAAGTCAATTACTAGCAATATGACAAAATTTGTCCGAGGTGATGACACGAGTCAAAGAGGAAGTTACACACAACCTCTGTACCATATACTAAGCCATTTGAGAAGATGTCTTCAAAGTTACTAGTCCTTGCCATTTTCATGTCATCAAAAGGGATATAGCTAGAAATTGAGGTAGGACTTGTATTGGGTTATTTAAACTCATGCATAGTTCGACCGAAAAGTATCTATATATGCATGCTTTGAGACATGGATTTGGTTGCATAAGACCTAGAAAATTGTAAGCAAATATACTGTAGTACCCTGGGCAAAGAAAATAAGCATTCTTGTGGTTAGTTCGAGTTTATACTTTATATCTTTTTTCTTGTCGATTAAACCCGTTAATTGACGACAATTTTAATATGCATTGGCCCTCGTGCTATTCTTTTTTCCGTAGATTAGCTTAACCAAATCCGCTGTTCTAATTCAGACTCAAATTGTCCCAAAACTACTAAGTTTCTAAGGAAACCTCGCCGTATAATTCTAGAGAAAGTTTCAAAGCGTGGCTGCTTTTACAAGTTACAATGACTCAATGTGCTGTTAATTGTGTGATTAATCAGTCTAAAAAAAGTGGTGTTATACACAGGCGTTGCTGCGGGCATAATAGTGCTGCTATTTGGTATAGGCTTTCTGTATTTCGGATACAAGAAAAGGAAGTTCATTAGGCTCAAAGAACAATACTTCAAGCAAAATGGTGGCTTGCTTTTGCAGCAACAATTACATGAACATGACAGAACCACAAAAAATGCAAAAATCTTCAGCGCTGAAGAGCTAGAGAAAGCTACCAACAATTATGATGAGAGTAGAATAGTTGGCCGAGGAGGATATGGTACTGTTTACAAAGGGTTGTTGCCAAAGAATGTGGTAGTTGCAATTAAGAAGTCCAAGCTTGTGGATCAAAGCCAAATCGAACAGTTCATCAATGAAGTCATCGTGCTTTCGCATTAATCACCGTAATGTGGTCAAGCTTTTGGGATGTTGTTTGGAAACAGAGGTGCCTTTACCGGTGTACGACTTCATCAACAATGGAACCCTCTTTGACCACATCCACAATCCAAACAAATCATCAAAGCTGTCTTGGGAGATTCGATTGAGAATTGCTTCAGAAACCGCTGGAGTCCTCTCGTACTTGCACTCCGCAGCTTCCACTCCCATTATTCATCGAGATGTCAAATCGGCAAACATCCTTTTGGATGATAGTTACACCACGAAAGTCTCCGACTTTGGAGCTTCAAGATTAGTCCCACTTGATCAAATGCAATTGTCGACTATGGTTCAGGGAACATTGGGATACTTAGACCCTGAATACTTGCTGACAAGCCAATTGACAGAGAAGAGTGATGTTTACAGTTTTGGGGTAGTGCTAGTTGAGTTATTGACGGGGAAGAAGGCACTTTCTTTTGACCAATCCGAAGAAGAGAGGAGCTTGGCAATGTACTTTCTTTCGTCATTGAAGAAGGGCAAATTGTTTCACATTGTTGAGGAAATTATTGCAAATGGAGAAAATAATGAGCAGGTGACAGAAGTTGCCAATCTTGCAAAGAGATGCTTGAGAATAAAAAGCGAGGAGAGACCAACCATGAAGGAAGTAGCAATGGAACTGGACGGACTTAGAGCAATGGCTAACCATCCATGGGTCAATGGTATCGATGTGAATCTAGAAGAGGCAGTTTGTTTATTGGGAGAGAAGACCAATGTGTACATGAATAGTATTGCCAGCACAAGCACTGAGTACACGGATAGCATGAAAAGCCATGTCATGCCACCAGGTAGTAGTGGGAGATGACCATAATAAGGTTATCTATATATGTTTGGGTATGTTGTGAGGGATGTTATGGTTGCAATAGGTCTCCATTGACTGCGCTAGTGATTGGGTTCTTTCATGTTGAAACTAGTTCGCCGAATGGTTTCCATGCATGGAAGAAAACTCTTGAAAAGTCTAGCCTTATAATAAAGTCAGTGTAATGATTCAGTAAGTGTTTCTGTGAATACAGGATAAGTTAGCTTTAGAAAGCTTTGGATTCAACTCGGTGAAAGGATGTAATATAGTTTCCTCCTTCTACCTTTTCTTGGTGGTTGCTTGTGAGATTTGGGAGCTCTATTGTCTTTGAGTGTACCGAAGTTAATATGATATGGAAGTGCAGATTTCTGTTTGCTCGACGATGTAGTTTGTCCACCTTGGATGAATCGTTTTTTCCCGGGCAATTCCATGGTCTTACCTGACATTTATACAATGAAACGTTCGTCCATCGATTATTCATATGAGAAATGTTCAATTCCATACACCATCATCCGAATTGAATTTCACGTTTGAATTTTGCTCGTGTATTACTCGTGTATTACTCGTCCATACATCGAATGGGGGTACGGTCATATTTGCCTAAATGAGATGCAATTATGAACATCATTCATATCCATCTGTAGTCAAGTTTTTACAAAGTTAATGTCCATATTAATAATCAACCAATCAAACACATTTCCTTCGATTAGTGAGGAGGAAAATAAAGTCCAATAGAAGTTCGTATTTCACAGGTGCTGGACTCACTTAACTAAGGCGCATCTTTTCACAGGAAAAAATGAAACCGAGAATTTGTGCTGAGATCCTCTTAATTCTTTGTAATTAAGGTGGCGTAGCATATATGTGGATATAATAGTTATTATCGTGCTAGAGCAAGTGCAACTGATTGGATTGATCAACTGGCTACTCTACTCACCAGGCCTGGCCCGGCGTCCCTCACGATGCCGGTGAGTCGTGACCTTTGCTGGCCATCGGCAAGGCCTCGCAGTGGCCGGTGGAGGGAAAAGGGGAAAAAGAAAGAAAGAAAAGAGAAGAAAAGAAAAAGAGGAAAAAAAAAAAAAATATTAAAAAATATTAAATTATTATTAAAAATTGTCACCGTTGGATGTGCCACGTAAGAAGGTTGGTGTCCATGTCGATGATTTTGGGCCAAAATTAGTCGAATGGACTTAATTGGAAAAATTGAAAGGTTTAAGATTGAATTTTAAAAAGTGCAATAAGTTGAAAACTTTTTAAACAATTTTTCCTTGATACTTGTGCTTAGAAAGATGTTTGATATCTTTCAATCGAAATTACCAACATATGCTATATCGACATACTAAATTACAGAATCTTGACGGAAGAGGGAACTGGAAATCTGCCACGAAGATGAGTTTAGTAGACGTGTTTTTTGGATTTGGTTTGGTTACACTTGTCGTAATTGTGGGCGGAGGTTAGATTGTACGCTCATTTGTGGCATAGCCTTGAGAATTTGCCTGTTATAGTTGATTCCCCTGATGTTGGGTTGCTGAGATCCGCGCCACTTGATTTGCATTTAGCCCGGAATGCTGATCGCGAAAAGCATGTTTCGAGGATTCTTTGTTTTTTTTTTTTTGGTCAGAAGCTAAAGCATTTCATTAAGTAATCAAAGATGAGAGGCCCGGTAAAGGGGCATAATTACACAAAAGGTCCCATAAAGTTTGTGGAGGTGATAAAACCCAATTCATAAATAAGTAGTTGATCTTGTGGGCTTTAGCTACCCAATCTGCAGCACGATTGGCCTCTCTAGAGCAATGAGCTATCTGAACATGTGAAAAGGCCTGCATCTTTTCCTTGCATTTGCTGACAATAGGTTGAACTTCCCAACTTAACTGCTGTGAACTAGTCATTGCTTTAACAAGTTGCGAACTGTCTAACTCAAAGAGAAGTACTTCGTGTCTTTTAGGGTAGAAAAAATTGAGGGCTTCCCAAAGTGCTAGGGTTTCTGCCATCAAGGGGGAGGAGGCTCTGATTGCTTTAGCCTCTCTGCCCACCATCCTCCCCTCCGAATCACGGCATATGCAGGCAATAGAATTCTCCAACGAACCAGGTAAGAATATTCCATCTATGTTTATCTTCAAGGCTCCTTCTAGCGGTGGAATCCATGTATGAGAGGGTTTTGTTGCTCGAGTTGCAGATCCGTCGACTTCGAGGGTTTTCCTATGAGCAGCTTCTCGGGTTTCAGATCTTCTTACTCTACCCCCTGCACCAGCGCATCCTTCCATTTCCGACACTCTATGGCTTTGTCTCGGCTCATCTCTCAGTCTAGGGCGCCGCTCTCCATTCTTCTCACTTGCTTTCCTTCGAAATCGACCATCCTTTTCGGCTTCCTCTGGTCGGGTTCGTGTTCTGGTCGTCGTTCGGCCCACTGGTCATTGATCTGTCTACTTCGCTCTCGGCTTCACCAATAATTCGATAGTTATCGTTGCTGAGTTGAGAGGGGTCGATTTCTCGAGATTCAGATCTGCCAACTTCGTGGGTCCTCCAGCATGCAGCTTCTCGAGTTTCAGATCTGTGAAGGGATCGCTTGTTCTCTTCGACTTCCTCCTGTCGGGTTCGGGTTCGTAGCTCGCCGTTCTGCCTCCTGGTCCTTGATTCCCCTGCTTCGCACCCGGCTTCACTAGTAAGTCGAGGGTTAGAGGTGCTGGGCTGTTGACACCTAAATTTTTGGGGTTGATTTTTGCTAAAAAATAGAAAATCACATGGCATATAGTTTAGGAAAATTTTATTTTTGCGCAAAAAAGGAATTTTTTGGATAGAATATGTGAAAAATAAAAAGGGGAGGATTGCGCGAGATGGGTATATTTCAACAATATATTTAGGGGTATCATGCGCAAACAAAAAAGGAAAAAATGTATACCGCAAAGATACATTTTTTAGACCTATATAATATCGCGTGCAATTTGTTTGAGGGGGGCCACACATATTACATTCGGCCACACTAGGAGTTTCTCTTCGTCGAACAAGAAAAGGGAGGAAAAAGTTGGGACGTGCGAGGTTGGTTCATCAAAAAAATCGTGAGAGGGGGGATTCCGAATTTCAGAGAGACACGTGAGAGAGAGCAGACACAAGGAATCTCAACTAGCTCTTGGCCGAGATGCTCCTTCCACGCAGACGCCCCTTCCACGGCCAGACCTGTGGTCGTGCTTCTGTCTCCATCACCGCTACATCGTGCTGCTGCCCTGGTAAGGTGTCGACGACGGCCAAGCTACTCTCTGCACACGTGCCACCTGAGAAGTCAACTGAGTCCGAGCTGTTGCACCGCACTGCTGCTCTGATCGTCATCCCGAGCCTTGTCCGTGACGAGTTATTGCTTGATGACCCTTGCCGAGCTTCCATCCACGCCAGCCTCGAGTAAGACGCTGCTGCTTTCAGTCCGTGTCGCTCCTTCCAGTGCCAACGTGGGCGACGTTGCTGCTGTCACTTATCTAGGGCATCCTTACTACTTGTGCTGATCCGAGAAGACCCGTATTGTGACGACTGAGTTGCCCGTGACCTTGCACCAGAAAAATTGTAGCTGCTCCATCCTCCCGTCGACGGCGTTGCTAGTCTCGCGTCACACCGAAAGCCTCTTGGCGCTCTTCACATTAAATTTTTTGTGCCTCTGCAGGTTAAGAGGAGAACTTCAAACGGTGGTCAAAAAAACCTCTAGTGGACTTTATATTAAAATATAGTAAGCCAATCCGAAGAGGGGACGTCCGGCAAACAAGAAAGTCCACTTGAAGACTTTCGGTTGTGTCCGACAAAATCGACGCAGCCCTCACTGAACCAAGAGCTGTCCCAATTTTGGCCATGACAATGGCAGGATTCTATTTGGTGCTCTTCAATTTTCCTTATGCATGCGTTTTGACTATTCCTCCTCAGGCTTAGCAATTTTCAAGAGTACTTGGTAATTCACCGAGGGAGAACACGATACAGGCGAATATCGTGGAAATTCTGATCGCACTTTTGCGTGAAGCCACCACGAGCAGCCGCTGCTATGAGACGATCTTCCTCACTGTGATTCCTGTGACCCATCATCCATCCGAATTTGGAAACGTCACCCGCGTGACATCGTGAATTAGGTAAGACTCTCGATTAATCTGATTTTCATACATGATGCCGCCTAATTCGTAATATCGCAATCTTATTTTGAATATTTGTTTTTTTTTGGTAAAAGGTAAGTATTATAGATAGTCTAGAGAACCAGGAAGCCATACAAAGTACAGCAGAGAAGAGCCGGCACCATAACATGCACTCAAAAGGTCATAGAAGTACCAGTCGAGTGAAAGGGTGCCAACCCGAGCTGCAGAGAAAGATACAAGAAACAGGAAAACAAGCAGCTAGAAGAAGGCTAACGAACAGCGTAGCCGGGGGCAGAAAGCAAGACAGGAACAAACGAAAAGGGAGGGCAGAAATACAACCCAGCAAAACTAGGCTATAACCAAACCGAAGCAGCAGCCGAGTGGACTGGATCCAGCAACATCAGCAATCAAAGATAGAAGGGTGGATACCCCAGCTAAGTTGAAGACGTTTGTTGCGGGGGATATCCGGGACCTTTGAGAAAGTAAGGGCCTTGTCTTTAACAGCTTTGATTAGATGGGCTTTCATGGCTGGTAGGGAAAGCTGTTGGTTGCGGAAGATGATATTGTTTCTTTCCTTCCAAACTAGATAGCATAAGGCACCAAAGGCAAACCGAGCCATTGATTGGTGGAATCCTGGATCAGATAAGTGCTTAATAGCCCACAAAAGGTTCTCTTTCCAAGCCTGGTTTCTCCAGGGTAGATTAAACTTTGCCGCCCAAAAGGCCGCAAGGCCGCGAGTAATGGAGCAGCCAAAGAAGAGGTGATCGATTGAATCCGGTCTTAGCGAACAAAATGCACAAGACACATCCGAGATTCTTCCATGGGAGAGTAACCTCACCTGAGTTGGTAGACGATTGCGAGTAATCAACCATAGGTGAGTTTGATATCGAGGAGGGAGAGAGGGGCTCCAAATAAACCTGTACTAGTGATTCAAGGGCTTCCTCGACCTCAGGAGATTCCAAGCAGAAGCTGAAGAGTAGATACCAGAGGGGTGGCCCAACCAAACTAGTCGGTCATTTTCCCCATTAAGGTTCGGAAGGGGCTCCTCCCAGGTTGCAATAACACTCGCAAGTGAGGACGGGGAGGTCAGGGCTTCCAAACCAGCTCTGATTGTTGCAAGTCGTGGAATACCGGAGCAATAGATATCACGATTAGAGAAGATCTTATAGAGAGGGCCACGAGGATGCCAAGAGTCGAACCAAAAGGAGGCTGAAGAGCCATCGCCAATAATCCACCTAAACTGAAGCTAGATCAAGTCACGAAGACCAAGTAATTTCTTCCAAGCCCACGAACAAAACGTTGGCTTAGGTACAATCCAAAAATTCTTACGCTTTAAGAAGTTTGAATGGATCCATTTACACCATAGGGACTCTTTATCAGTAAAGAGGATCCATAGGTGCTTGATCATGGCCGCCAAGTTACTTACTCGAATGGATCGAATTCCCAGCCCACCTTCCTCCTTAGGTAGGCAAGCATCATCCCAAGCCACCTTAGCCGCACCCGAACCCAGGGTAGGTCCCTTCCAAAGGAATTGTCGAAAGATTTGCTCAATTTGCTTAATAACCGAAGAAGGCAATATAAAGACACTCGACCAATACACTTGGATAGAATGGAGGACCGATTTTATCAATTGCAACCTGCCTGCCATGCACAAGAATCTGTTGGTCCAAGATTGGACTCTCGAGGTGATAGCGTTCACCAACGCAGCACAATCTACTTTCTCGAGTCTAGTAGAAATAATAGGCACACCAAGGTACTTAAAAGGAAGAGATCCTAATTGGAAGCCTGATGCACTTACCAGGGCATCCGTAAGAGAAGCGGATCCTCCCGAGATAAATATATCACTCTTGCAATGATTAGGTAAAAGGCCTGACCAGTCGGCAAAGAGATGGATCCCATCCATTAAGAGTCGCACCGAGGTCAAGCTGGCCTTCGAGAATAATAGGACATCATCCGCAAAGAAGAGATGGGAGAGCTTAGTGGCTTTGCATCTCCAAAAGTAATCAAAGCCTGACTTATTGGATTGGCGATTAAGGATACCAGTGAATACTTCTATAACGAGAGTGAAGATGTAAGGAGACATCGGGTCACCATGACGAATTCCCCTTCCACTTGAGAAAAAACCATGAAGCTCGCCATTTAGGGAAATGGAGAACATGGGCGACCGGATACAAGTCATGATACGGTCAATAAATACACCAGGGAAGCCGAAAGCTAAAGGGTTAGTTCGATGAAATTCCAATCCACCGAGTCAAAGGCTTTACAAAAATCAACCTTAACGATGCATTTAGGCCGGTATGGTTCATGATGGAAATCACAAAACAATTCCTGAGCTAGCAAGATATTGTCGCTAATCCTTCTGCCTTTAACAAAAGCGTTTTTGGGGAGGGCTGATGATGGAAGGAAGAACCGAAGCTAACCTGTTAGCAAGAATCTTGGTGATGCATTTATATATAGTGTTGCAACAGGCTATGGGGCGAAAGTCATTGACTGTCGAGGCATTCGGGATCTTGGGAACCAAGGTGATGATAGTGGTATTAACCTGTCGAAGGAGGTGGTCCGAAAAGAAGAAATCCCGAACCGCCAAGATCACCGAAGGACCAACTATGTCCCATGACCGCTTAAAGAAATCTGCGTTAAATCCATCCGGGCCAGGGGCTTTACCATTTGCAAGGGAGAACATGGTTTCCCGAATCTCCTCATCTGTAACAGGCCGAGAGAGGCTAAGAAAATCAACATCATTGATAGTAGAATTCAAATGAGCACGAATATCCTCGACGAAGGCTTACGGCCCGGGGGAAGCCGCGAAGGTTACGAAAATGGGAGATAAAGAGCTGCTGAACTTGAAGGGTCGATGTAACTGGAGATCTCCATCAACAATTGATAATATTCTATTCCGAAGATGGCTCCGCTTAACCGAGTGATGGAAATACTTCGTGTTTCGGTCGCCTTCTTTAAGCCAGCGCACTCTAGACTTTTGTCTAAAGAAAGACTCTTCTTGGATGCGAAGATCCGAGAAAGCCTGCAAGCATTCCTTTTCTGTATCAGCTAATGACTGGTTGAGCGGGTCTAATTGAATAGCATTTTGGGCAGTCAACAACAGACTTCTAGCTTCTTCCGTACGAGTTGAGATATCCGAGTAGGCTGTCCTGTTTAGGCCTTTAAGTCTATATTTTAGAGCACGCAATTTGCAGCAGAGCATATACATGGGCGAGCCAACGAAGGAAGAATCCCATACCTGTGATACCAGCTCAAAGAAGGTCGGATGGGCCATCCAAAAGTTGAAAAACTTAAAAGGCTTACGATTGTTTGGAGTAGGAAGGATCCTAACAACCATTGGGGAATGGTCCGACACACCCGGCGCCAAGAAGGAGGCCTCAAAATAAGAGAATGAGGAGTTCCAAGCCGAGTTAACAACAACCCTGTCAAGCTTCCTTTGTTTACGATTAGGTCCAGAGGAGGCTGCCTAAGTAAAGCGATTACCAACAAACCTGAGATCATCCAAGCCAGCTTGGATGAGACAATTGCCAAAATCTTCAAAGGCTGGAATCCAGTAGTTTGATCTATCCGCCCTATCAGAGGCATACCGGATAGCATTGAAGTCTCCCGCAACGATCCAAGGCTCATTCGGGTACAAAAGGCTGTAGTGATTCAACTCAGCCCACAACGGTCTTCTCAAAACGAATGAGTGTTCCGCATAAACCACCGATAGATAGAAGGAAGTGCCATTAGTAATAAACGTCAAGCGTCCATGAATGGCCTGAGAGGAGCAGTCGGACATAACAAAAAGGGCAAAGGTAGGGTTCCAACCCACCCAAACTCTACCTCTAGCCGAATGCACATAATTGAAGCACCAATTCCAACCAGGAAGCAAGGCAGCGGAGACAGCATGAAAAACACTAGGCGAGATCTTTGTCTCCAAGATACCAATACAGCAAATGTTATTGGTTCTCACAAAATTCCTAATTTCGGCTTGTTTAAGGGGGTGCCGAGACCCCTAATATTCCAAACACCAAAAAACATGGGACCCAAAAGGAGAGGAAGTTACCTTTTCTTGCCACCTCGCTTTTTCGCCGAGGGTGGCATCGGATTATGACTCAAAGGGAAACTCGCTCCAGCTGACGCAAGTCAAAGATTTCCTTTCTGTCTCACAAGGGCTACAAGGGTCGGTTCAGGGGGAAGTTGGAGAGGGTCAGGTTCCGCAGGGATGGATGAAGCAACCACATCGGGGGAATCCGATTCACTTCCACCAGAACTGATCTCATCTGGGACTTCATCATTCGAGGAGGAAGCGGGATCCACTCCAGCATTGCTTGGTGCTCCAATAATACCGGCTTGGGAGGTATCATCATTCCTTATCTTTAGAGGAGCAATTACCTTAGGAACAGGCTCGACCAGAACCGCATCTTGGGGTTGCTTGCCACGAGAGGGAGGGACAATATTACGAACCAGCGAGTTCTCACGAATGGCAGGATTTTTAAAGCTTCGTTTACCCCGGACTTCACGCCATTCATCAGCAGGCAGAGGAACAGGCCTTATAGCGGGTGTAGTGCTAGCTTTAGGAGAGACCGGGACAGCAGGATCAGCACATCGATGGCCAAAACAAACACAAGATGGGCAAAGGGAAGGAACCCATTCATAATAGACCGTCACAGAGCGGGGCTCATCATTTAAAGTGAATTCAATCACTTCAGGGAGAGTGCTCGAAGCATCAATCTCCACACATATACGGGCAAAAGCCACAACGGTCATTTCTTCAGTTCGACTATCCACATAGAGAGGCTTACCTAGAGCACTAGTAAGAGCACTAATACCTGAGGCTGACCAAAGAGAGACCGGAACATTCCTGAGTCGGATCCAAATAAGGACTGAACTGTGGCTGGCCTTCTTGAGTTCCATTGATGGATACCATTGCTGGAAGACCAAGGGAATCCTGGAAACCATAATCGGTCCTCCTTCAAGAACCTTCCGCCTAAAAGCACGATCCGGAATATGGAGGAAGTAATAACCAAGATCAGCATGTATTACTTCAACTAGATGGTGACCCCAAGCAAAGCTGAGAGCATTCTTTGCCATATCAAGGGGGAGTCTCTTCCCAATATAATGGCCAACAAGGCATTCCTCCCATTTTGGGTGAGCAGCTTGCATAATCTCCTCAGAGATTTGCACAACAATTTTATTATCAATAACAGCCAGTGGAATATAGGATAAGCTGTATCCTTTAGTACTCGACCAAGTAACCGCCGCCCAAGAACGGGTTGGGGGGGAGGCGGCTGAGGAGCTTCTGTAGAAGGGCCCTGTTGAGAGACAAAAGCCTTACCAGAAGTAGAAGTCGATCCTTGATGAACAGCAGGGCGATGGGCTTGAGGATGACGATAAGAAGGCACGGGAGTGCCACTGGTGGCTATACCTTTATTCTTTCCATTCGGAGCAATGGAGGTGGAGGGGGTCGCACCACCAGGTTGAGAGAAAGGAAGCCCACCAAGCTGAAATCGAGCTTTCCTTGCTCTGCTTCGACCTCTGCTTCATGATCGGCCTTTCTGGCCACGAGCATCCCTCAACGCAGAAAGTTGATGGCCATGAAGGATGCGAGAAGAAGGGGAAGGAGCGGAGGCTTCCTTCGCAGCCTCAAGAAGAGGCTTACCCAGGATTCCATTCGGGATCGAAGAGGACAACACCATTACAGCAGGCGCAAACCAGAACCCGAAAACCTAATCACACAGCTCACGAAATCCGAAAGAGGAGGCCATACCGGGCGAAATCCTTCGGTGGAGATGTAGATCGGGTCTGGGCGGGGATTGCCTCAAAAAACGAGCACCAACGGATGGCTGAGTTGGCCGGAGCCAACAACAGCCACTTCCGGTGAACAGTAGTGCGCGAAACCAGCAAGAGAGCAAAGAGATGAACAGTACTTTTCCCTTCACTTTTATTTTGAATATTTGTTTGTTATTGCCATATCCAAAAGATCTCTTGATCCCTCATGAATTACGAAATTTTCCTAATTTCACAACGTGCATATGATTGATAGTCCAATTTCACGCTCGAAATACGACTCGCAATCGCACGGAAAAATCGCCAATCCGATCTCACGCTCGAGATACGATTCGCGATTTTATTTGAAATTGGCCAATCTGATCTCAGGCGCGAGATATGATTCGTCAATTTGGGTATCAATATTGCTTGATTTGCTGTGGTGTTACTTAAATTAGTTTTCTTAAAAAAATAAAAAAAAATGTAGTTTTAGGGTTTGCATTCTCGGAATAGGAATTTTATTTCGAATTTTCAAAAATCAAAAATTCAAAAAAATCAATTAATTTAGTTTGCTAGTTCTTTTTTAATTTGGACTGCATGTTTAATTATTTGGCAATTATTAATTTCGAAATTAAAAAAAATGAAAAACAACAAAAAAAAAATCATCATGCATATGTCATATAGAATTAGGGCATATTTTGTACGTCATTGCGTATTAGGGTAAAATTGCATTTAGTTTAATTTTAGATAATATTTTTCTTAATTTATTATAAGTTTAGGTATTTTCTTAAATAGATTGCATTTTAGGATTATTTAGGTTAAGATGATATTTTAGTTTAAATTAGGATTTGGTTCAACCTAATTCCTAATACAAATTGAATAGAATCTTAATCTAACTAGATAATTTTCACATTTTATCTAATTCCGAATTTCATGGAAAAATATAAAAATGTCTTAGAATAAATTAGTTTTATTTTCCAGGATAAATTGCATTCTTTTAAGGAAAAGAAAGAAAAAGAAAAATGTCATGTGCACGTCATTAGGATTAGATTCATGAAATGCATGTCATTGTTGCTAGTCCATTCAATTAGAAATTGCATGTCATTAGAATTAGGTCATTTAGTTTATATTGCATTGCTTATTGCATGATTTTCATTAAATAAGTGAAAACAAAAAAAAACAAAAAAAAGAAATTGCGTGTTAATTAGAAATCATATCTAGGACTGTTACTGTGAATTATGATCTAACAACGCAGATGCCTTCGTTGCTTTGAGGTAAGTTTTTGCAATTTATTCATTGTTTATCTTGGTGTTAAATTGGTGGTTTGCGCACTCGCATGATCGCCTTACATGTTAGGGAAATAGATTTAAAATCAATTTAAGCTGCCTGCAAAAGCATTTTTTGAAAATAAAATAATGGTATCGAAAGGGCATTAGAGAAAATCTAGTGTAACCAAGTCCCCGTACCCATAATCTCTGGTTCGTAGGAGTAAAGTAAAACTCCCGTTACTTACTTGGGTTTCTAATCGATCCACCAAAAAAATAGATTAATGGCGACCCCTAGATAAAATCTATCTGCATATTAAGAATCTAAACATAAGACGCGAATTGGTATGGGCTTGGGAAAGCCCGAGTTAAGTCTAGGCTTAACAATCCATCAGCCAAATCCTAGATAGTTCACACCCGAAAAATTGGTTGCGACAGCTTGGCGTCTGGGCCAAGGGTGCTCGTCTCGCCGTCGTGCTCTACTGCCTTCCACTCCTGTTCCCAACGCCACTCTACTACCTGTGCTCAGCTCACCACACAACCTTAGTCTCATGTTTCCTCTCCACTCATCTACCCTGTTTCGCAAACCATCATCTGCTCTATGTTCCTGCATACGAGTCATAGGTTGTTGTTCCTCACCCGATTCTCTGTTCCCCTGTCTCAGCTCTACATTAGTCTCGCTAATTTCTGTGCCGGTTTCTCTATTTTTAGGTTCGGCTTCTCCATTATCTCTGGATCCACCCTTCCTTGGATTCCACCTGTGATAGCTTTTGAGGACCGCTTGTGCTGAATCGATGATAGCCGACGCCTCTGGTTTTCTACCCCGAAAGATTGCCTGATTTCGGGCCTTCCACATATTCCACAACGTTACAGCCACCATGTGCAGGTTTGGAGGGTTCGTTGTCTTCTTTTTGAGTTGACAAAACCATTCTTCTATCCTTGTCAAGCCCTGACATGAAATTTTAATGTTCAGCTCAGTGTCCCAAATTTGTCTTGTCCACGGACACAGCAAGAACAGATGTTCAACCGTTTCCCTCTCAAAATTGCATAATGGGCATATGGGGTCAGGTAATATTTTCCTTCCAAACAGGTTATCTTTTGTTGGGAGAGCATTGTTGCATAAATTCCACATAAAATTTTTTATCTTGGGTGGGGTGTGCAAATTCCAGATGTCTTTCCATAGTGAGGGGGGAGATTGAAAAGAAGTTGTAGCCTGATTCTCCTGAACTTGTGCTTTGTCCTCCTTAATGTAGTTATACGCACTTTTCATTGTATATTTGCCTGCCTGCGTGCCAGTCCATACAAGTTGATCCGTTTCTGTTTGGGGCTTAATAGGGATAGTCATAATTTCTTCAGCTAATTGTTCATCAAAGTGTGCTGCTATTTTAGTTTCATCCCATCTCCCTTGCTCTTTGTCTATAATTTTTTAGACTAAAGAAGGTTCATTAACATGCACTGGACCCTCAATAATACCTCTGTGCAGCCATTTGTCCTCCATGATTTTAATCTTAGATCCATCTCCTACTTTCCACATGATTTTGGGTGCTATAGAATCTCTCCCTAGGACCAAGCTTCTCCATCCTCATGAAGGTCGAATGCCATTTACTGCATGCCAAAAATCCGTGTATGGATAATATAACCCCTTGAATAATCTGCCCCAAAGAGAAGATGGTTGTTGTACCAGTTACCATGCCTGCTTCCCTGACATCGCTCTATTAAAAGAGAGAAGATCTCTAAAACCCATACCACCTCTATTTTTCCTGATTTTCAATATATCTCATCTCTTCCAATGAATGCCTTCTTCTTTTTTCATTAGTCTTCCACCAAAATGAAGCAATTTTCTATTCAATAGCCTTGCAAATAGATACTGGGATTTTAAATACTGACATAGCGTATTGAGGTAGTGCTTGAATCACTGTTTTCAGCAGGACTTCTTTTCTAGCTTTAGAGAGCAGCTTCTCCTTCCAGCTTTCTAATTTTGAACTAATTCTCCCGAGGACCCATGCAAACATTTGTTTTTTCGACTCTCCCCAGTCCGAGGGAATACCTAGATATTTGACAATTTTATCAATAATAGGAACCCTCAATTCCCTTGCCATATTATCTTTCAATGTTTGAGGGCAGCCCTTGCTGAAAAATATGCCCGATTTGTGCAAATTAATCTCTTGTTCAGCAACTAGACAATATTGATTCAGAATCATAGCCAGGTTCTGACATTCTAGAATGGTACCATTCATGAAAAAGATCGAATCATTGGCAAATAATAAGTGAGAAAGTGTAGGGCAATTTCTAGTTAGCTTGATTCATGTAATGCTGCCATTATCTACAGCTTGCTTCATCAAGGAGGATAAAACATTTGCCACAATAATAAAAAGATAAGGAGATAAGGGATCCCCTTGCCTGAGTCCTCTTGAAGGTTGAAAGTACTGTAGGGGTTCGCCATTAAATTTGACACTAAATGTGACCTCAGTAACACATTGCATCACCAATTTCACCCATTTCTCATCAAAACTAGTTTTTAGAAGGCACGCCTCCAAAAAGTCCCATTCCACTCGATCGTATGCCTTCTTCATATCTAATTTCAGAACTGCTTGAAACTTCTTTTTTCTGCTCCTGATTCTGATTTGATACAATACTTCTTGGACAATGAAAATAATATCTTGGATTTGCCTCCCACCCACAAAGGCACTCTGTTCTGGTGCTATAATTTCTGTTATGAGGGGTTTGAGTCGATTAGCTAGCACTTTGGAGATAATCTTATAGCCAAAATTGCATAAACTAATTGGATGATACCGGTCCAATCTCTCAGGGTGCGGGACCTTTGGAATAAGGGAGATGTTTGTTTTATTCAGGGCTGGTGATAGAGATGTAGTGGCCATAAATTCCTCCACCTCCTTGAATATGTCCTATTTAATGTTTTCCCAGTGATGATGATAGAATAGACCATTGAGACCATCTAAGGCGGGGGCTTTAGTAGCTCCTAGCTGAAATGCAGCTTCTGTAACTTCATCTATAGTAACTTCAGCAAGTAATTGTCTATTCATGTCATTTGTTACTCTTGCAGGTAGTTGGTCTATCACTGGCTCAAAATTTCGCGGTCCATTGGACTGATATAACTCCTTGAAGAATTGCACAGTATGTTCTCTCAACTGATTCTGCTCAACCAGCCATGTATTTTCTGTGTTTTGTAACATAGAAATTCTGTTTCTCTGTCTTCTTTGTAGAGTTGTCACATGAAAGTATTTGGTGTTCTGGTCTCCCCATTTCAGCCAATTAATTCTAGATCTTAGCCCCTAGTACATTTCCTCTTGCCTTCCAAGCTCGTCAATTTCACTTTGTAACTTTTTAAAGAGTGCCTTGTTAAAGACATCAGAAATATTATTTGTAAGGCCCTCTTGTTCCTGCTTTAATAGACTGATTCTCTTCTTGCCATTCACAAATTTCTGTTTACTCCACTTGGATAGTGCATTTTGAACAGCCTGAAGTTTACCAACTAATTTGGTCTGGTGCTGATTTGTAGATTCCCATGACTCTAACACCACTTCCCTACATTCGGCACTTTCAAGCCAAAAAGCCTCAAATCTGAATATTCGTTTCCTTCTAGTTTGAGTCAATTGAAGAGACAGGATAATAGGACTATGGTCTGAGCCTACTGCTGGAAGAGCAAAAGCTTCAGCTTTAGGGTACATCAGCCGCCATTCAATGGTACTCACTACTCTATCAAGTCGTTATTTCACATATTTTTCCCCTTCCCTGTTATTGGACCAAGTAAAAGCACATCCCTTACTATCTATGTCCATTAGAGAGCATGCATCCAAGCAATCCCGAAACGCAGTCATTCTGAAATTTTTGGCCATCCTCTTCCCCACTTTTTTCCAATAAAAACGTACTTCATTGAAGTCTCCCAAGCACACCCAAGGTAGAGTATTAGTATAGCTTATCTGTCACAAGCTGTCCCAAAGTTGTAACCTCTTTGAGTATGTATATGGCGCACGAACAAAGGTAATTCTCATTTTTTTTACCCATGACCCCCTCTTCACATTTTAGATTGACAAAGCTTTCAGTCATTGAGTCAATTTCCACTGTAATCCGATCATCCCACATAAGAGCCAAACCGCCAGCCGTACCCACTGGATCAATTACTAAACAATTCTGAAATTGAAGTCTTCTCCTTACTCTCTGCACAACTTCAGTCTTATTTTTTGTTTCCATTAGAAAAACCAATGAGGGCCTGAATTGAGCCGTAACGGCTCTCAATTCTCAAACTATCAAAGGTGTGCCCAACCCTTGACAGTTCCAACTTAATATATTCATGGTTCATTTGATGGCTTATTAGGGCTAGCCACCACAGCCCATGCTACCACTTCTTCAGTCATCAGAATGGGAGTATCCAGAAGTTGCGTCTCATCCAGCACTTTTTGAGCCAAAGTAGTTGTAATCTGTGCGCTGCCTTTTCTTTGTTTCTTGAAAGAGTGGGTCTTGTGTTGGGATAGGTTTTTCTTTCTGTTACTTTCAGAGGTAGTTGCTGGCTGGAAATTTGTATTATGTAAATACTCCGAACCGGTAAGCATAAGTATTCTTTTCCCTGAGTTGTGCATAGGCACCTCATTTGTGATGCTATGGTTAGGTCCTCCCTGCTGAAAATTCTGTTTGATAGTGGGAGTAATAGGCTGACCAACTTCCATAACTTCAGTTTGTCTTTGTTGTTCAGGGGTTTCAGGAACAACCTCTTCTTCATTTTCTGCTAATGACACTTCATGGTAGAACACCTTCCAGAATGGGCTATGCTCAGAAGTTTCTGCTTTCATCTAGCTTCCAAAGCATCCTCCCAGCTTAGTTGTGAATTTTTCCTCATCATAAGGTATGTCTTGATAATAATTAGCATAATGCCCAATTTTTCCACAAGAGTAACAGAAAAAGGGCAATCGTTCATATTTAAAGTCCAGCCAAACTTTCTTATCCCCATGACTCATCAATTGTCCCACTCTCAATTCAGCTTCAACATCCATCTCCACTCTTGCTTTCCCAATTTTCTGAAAAGCAGGGCCTCTAGCATCTGTTTTTACCTCCAGCACTTTCCCCATTGAACTTGCTATTTTCTTTATCATGCGCTCAGAATTCCATTCCAAAGGAAGGCCAAAGATTCTAACCCAAAAGGCACAAATTTTAAATTCATAACAATGTGGAGGGGTATCCGGCTCCCAAGTTCTCAACAGCAGTAAATGGTTAGAGAAAGACCAAAGACCTCCCTCAAGTATTCAGTTTTTGTCCCCTTCATTACTAAAGAGAAAGCTGATTTTCCCATTCTCTAATGGTTTAACTTCCACATTCTCATTTTTCCAGGCCTTTTTCATCGCTATTGTAAGTGCTTGAAAATTAACATTAGGGTTCTTGTATAGTTGCCCCACAAGGGAGAAACGGCATTCTTGTATTTTTTTTCTTCCGAAATTTCCTCATCCAGGATAGTCATATCATTCTCATACATCAGCTTACCCAATTTATTGCAAAGATGGGCGAGACGACCCACTGCTTCTTCCTCCCCTGCCATGGTCGCTAGGATCAGCTTCTAGGGTTTGCTGACTGAAGACCTTGTTCAAATCTTCCGATTAGAGAGAAATACACCTGGATTGCGAGATGAAGAGCTTGCTGAAGTGGAAGGCGAAGATCCCTCGAGAAGGACACCACTCACGCACGCTGGTGCTATACTAGGTCTTTGGGAAATGAATGAAACAGTGGAGAAAAGTTGTGGATTGAACTAGGTCAAATGACTGACGAGCTGCTTTTTATGGGAATGAGGGCTAGATTATGGTGGGGGATTAGGGTTTGAAGAGGTGAGGATGGGGGCTGCCATAGCTACACAGTCGGTAGAGGAGAGCTCCAAACGGGAGAGTGGAAATTGAAGTGACCTTCCAGGATTCTTTGTTTATGTAGATGTAGATGTTAAGAACTTGTTGAAGAGGACAAGCTACGAGTGTAGACTGCACATTCATTTCTAAGTTGCAAATGCATGAAGTGGTGAATAATAAGAAAGAGATCAACAATATCTGGTGAGTACTGCTGCGCTGTTAAAGGTGAAGGGTAAGCCACGAGTTCCAGGTTGTGTGCATACTTTGGGATTGAGAGATGTTGCTGAATTTTAAAATTTTCAATTTACTACTATCTGAACGGTTCTCATTGAATCTTTTTTTTGTCGGTATTTGGCTTTTAATTATGACTGTTTCACCCATAAAAAGAGATTATCATTATTTTGGATACTGGAGGTGGAAGTGCTTTGAATGTTCGGAGGACTGCGAAAGACTTGATAGCAGCAGGAGCTGCCGCTTTTTTCTAGGGGTACTAGTTTCAGCCGAGAGAGGTATAATGCTGCTCCTTCTACGAAGCTCTCAGCCTTTTCTTTTAATTACTCACTACATGAGCGCTGAAGTTCTATTATGAACTACCTAGTCCCAAATTGTAAATCAGTCAAGTTTGAGCCTATGTTTCAGTTTCAGTCTTTCAGATATGTTGAATTTTAATCAGTCGGACATTCTGTGAAAGAAGTTATTAGAAGTATACACCTTGTTAGCAAATTCTGGGTCAACTGTCATTCTTTGAGTTAGTTGTTCCTGAATTCTGTCTGACAACTGTGCATCTACTGATTTCAAATTACTTCCTCTTCAGGATCAAGCATGGCCAAAGAAGTGTGGCTGATAAGTATCATTATCATTGTCATTTCAGGGCATATGCGTGGTAAGCAGGTATACAAGCCTGCCCTTGGTGAATTTGAGCTGTGACTTTCTCTTTCAAAACTCAGGAGCATCGAAACACATAAAACTGCGATTCCTCTCAAACTGCCTCATTTATTGGTCATACCAGGTGATGAGCATGCTGATAAAATAGCATCTGCAGGGGATGCTATTGGGAATTCTGACTTCTTCCTCATGGCTAGGACCAATGCACATGCAACATCAGCCAAAAACTGCTCTGTCTGATGCTATTGTAAGGGTTAATCTTTACATGGAGGTACTAGTAGACTGATCCTCTGCTTCTTGTCATGATCTACTGTGGAGTGAGGCTTCTGTTCGTTGTGAAGCAGAAATTCTGGTCTAAGAGGGCATCGCAGGGTCATCCCGTGCTGAGACACAGGTTTACAGTGAAAATGCGGACCTCTTTCCTGACATTATTACAGTATCCAAGTGATGACTAGATGTTCAACCCAAAGTTAATAACAAGAAATAGATATTTTGGCATCTTAGTATTGGTAGATCTCCACTGTTTTAATTCTATACCTTCATTTCTCCAGAAACTCATGCAACTTCTGCCATAATTCAAGTGTAGATTATATCATATGACTTCTTAGTTTGTGTTCCATTTGCCTCTCCTTTAACCGTTGCACTCTTGACGCTCATTATCACCCATTATCTCTCGTACTGCTCTCTGCATCATAAGGAATTCAGCAATTACGCTTACTGACGAAACCATCCCAGGTGAGTTATACATTTTTAGACTGGTCGTGAATGTGGCTTGTGAAGTCAAAATTAGAGCCTTTTCGGTTGGAACTGAGGTGATTGAGCTTAATTGTTTACTTCAGGCAGGGATACAATTGCTCTTCACGAATCCGCTCGTGAAGGCATTTGCTGTCTAATGCTCTGTCTGAAGAAGGAAAAAGGAAAGTAAATATCAACAACATATCCTGACCTTTCAAATGTTTACATGATGATTTCTGTCAAAATTTCATTTTACTATGTGAATCCGCTCGTCGTTTCTTAGCATGCGCTGGATGGTCGAGTTGTTCGGACAATGTTTATTGGTGTTTCAAGACACTACAAAATGGAGCATAGTGTTTCCTCCGAAAGCATTGATAGAATTTCGTTTGAAATGAATAATTGAAATCATTTTTTTTTTGGGTTTCTTAACTCCTGTTGTTTATTGTAATAAAAGTCGCCGGCAGGAGCTGCTGGATGCTTTGTGGAGGCACCAAGGGATGACGATGAGCTCAAGGAGATAGGACAGGACGGTGTACGAGAGGCTACAGGGTATGCAATATGATTGAAGGTGGAGTCACACCATTGACCGCTGCCGAGGAGCTGAAAGAGATGGGCTTTCATTTGATCGTGCGCCCCGTGCACGGTGCTCTATGCTTGAGCGCGCACCATCGTCGATGTCCTCAAGTCCTTGAAAGAGAAGGGAACTACAAGAGAGGATCTCGACAAGATGCCTATGTCTGAGGAATTTAACCAGTTGGTCGGAGCTTGGAGTCCTGGTTCAAGCTCGAACCAGGTGCTCTGAATTTAAGGAGCGCTGTCGGAGTAAATTCACAGTAACTGCGAAAGCCGAAAGTAATCGAATTAGTGCGGCAACATTTGAATTCCAATTTCCAGTTTCCCCTAAGAATTCTAAGACATAACGACCCACGCATTTGCATCAGAGATGCACTGCTTAGAGTGTGTTAGAACTCTTTTCAATATGAATGCTTTTGCTAAGTATTACATATCAATTTTTTTTTTTTTTTAAGTAGGTCTGTCTCTCTAATGGCTGACGATTCCAGCAACAGAAGATTATTATGCTGCCCTAAAAAATTATCTGAACTTGGCAATTCTTCAGTCAAAGAAACTTGGCAATTCAAGAAAGCACCATGCCTGACTACGGGCCACAGCAGACGCGTTAAGAAGCATATCATAAACACGCTAATCTGAACTTTCGTCTCTTGCACCGCCCGAGATAAACACACTTATTATTATGCTGCCCTAAAAAATTATCTGAACTTGGCAATTCTTCAGTCAAAGAAACTTGGCAATTCAAGAAAGCACCATGCCTGACTACGGGCCACAGTAGACGGGTTAAGAAGCATAGCATAAACACGCTTATCTGAACTTTCGTCTCTTGCACCGCCCGAGTTAAACACGGTTATTTGGCTTTTCAAAAGGAAGAGTGAAAAGCGAGAATGGGATTAGGAAAGCACAGCCTCATTGCAATTGCTACGAACTTTCGTCTCTACACCAGGCATGACCACAGGCCGAAGCAAATACCTTAAATAGCATAGCATAAACATGGCAAGGTATACCACCGGCCGTGGTGGCTCCGTTGGGTAGGCTCCCGTGAACCTTTGCGAGGAAGGTGAGGAGTTCGAAACCCCCGAGGAGGCTTGGGGGAGTTACTTGGCGACTTAAGTATGCTGCCGGGGGTGGTGGGTTATCCCGCTCACGTAGCACCTGGGGTTTACGCTTTGGCTACCGGCTGAGGCGGTTCCTCCAGCACCAAAAAAAAAAACTTGGCAAGGTACAGAATCGTTTCCATCAGAGAGAGTTATAGGGCGCGCATGACAAAATTTCTATTTCAGAAATTGATTTCTCGCCAGAAATTAATTTCTCAATTTCTATTCCCCGAACAAATTTCTGAGCAAAGAAACCCATTTGATAACGACTCAAAATTTCTATTTCTGGAACAAAAATCCATTTGATAATAGAATAAAATTTATATTTCTAGGAATAGAAATTGATTAGATAACAACATAGTAAATCCTTAAATACAAAATAATAATCGAAATAATACTAAAACAACATAGGAAATCCTCAAATACAAAATAATAGTCGAAATAATACTAATACATTACAAAAGTTGAAAATACAATTTCATGGAATTTCCTATTACATGTGCTTACGTTTCCTATTACGTAATATTTTCTTTCGAAAAATAAACAACGTGGCAAAAAAAAATCAATTGAAATTCAATTGTAGTGAATATGTCGTTATGTTTTTGCCGAAATTGATTTCACATTAATCAAATAAGTCGAATGATAGCCATGATTATAATAGTCTAATCTCCTAAACAAAAAATCCTAACTTCAAGTCTAATTCCAATTTCTTTCCAAATTTTATTAAAAAAATCCTCACCATGTTCAAAAATTGTCACCAGTTTTTTTCAAAATTATCAATACTAGGATTATTTAAAAATTTATTATCAAAATCTGTATTTTCATCAACACTCTTACAAGAACAACAGATTCCTTATTAGATCTCTTTTTACCCGCGTCTTGATAAGTGAGGACACTATATAAAAGAAAAATCGGATGAAGATTTGACCCCTTTTTATCGCCTCAATATGAAGTTTATGATTAAAAAAATAGTAAGCCAGATAGAGCCGTTGTCTGGCGTACTACAAAAGAGTAGGTGAAGAAAGACTCGTTAGATATGAATATGGCAAGTTGACTATTACCATGCGTGAAATCTCTTGCGTGCAACAAATGAAGCCTTATTCATTCAATTCCCACCATTTGGCCCAATGGTTAAGATTTTCAATCAATATTGAATGAAATGATTATATTAAAAAATTACTAAAATATTTTGGACTAAATTAACTAAATTGAAAAGTTGAGAAAAAAAAAATTCTATTTCTATTTCAGAAACCGAGAAGTTAAAAATTTCGACTTTCGATTTCTTCGATTTTTTTATTTCTGAAATAGAAATCTATTTCAGAAATAGAGAAATCAAATGCGTTACCAAACATATTTCTGTTCCAAACCTATTTCGAGGAATAGAGAAACAGAGAAATCGAGAAACGGAAATTTTATCATGTGCACCCCAAGTATTAAGAACTCATCAAAGATTCATTCACTGGTGCTCGATACGGGTGTATTTGACTCGGCGTTCCATATTAACGCTTCGCGATTGGAAGACTGAGGAGCTAAAGAGGGCAAGCTGGATTTTTTGTTGGGTATATTTGATGTAGTAGGCTTTGAGCTGTATTTACTTTTTCTGGGGTAAACTACTTAGAACTCAATTCAAAACTTTACTACTCATCGCCACAGACTATCGACTACCACTCCAGAAGGACAATGCATAGAATCAATAAATATCTAGATATGAACATTTATGGCTGGCATCCATCAAAGTTTCGTAATGTCATAAGCGGTAAGCAAATTCAATCGAATCTCAACAACTAGATATGTATTAATGTGGGGTAAGGAACAATCAAAAGAAAAAAAAATCTCAACCCACCAAAGTGCTATAAATTTATAGGGGCTCCATTTTAGCTGTTCGTGCAATCTTTACAAGCTTTCGTAAAGACCCATGCTCTACGCCGCATTATTGATTTCGATCAGTCGAGAACTCTTTCAGGTGGGATCAGTCTTCAAGCGATTATCCGCAAAACTGGCTGAATTCCCCATGTCTGGCACAAAGAACATGTTCACCGCAGTCGATTGCAACACTTTGGCTATATGCCGAGACTGCCGCGGTGAACTTGTTCTCGGCAAATAGCCAACGGTTGGTCGCAGCAATCGCAACTGGCTACAGCGAACTTGTTCTTCAAGCTAAATATGGGGAATTCAGCTAATCTGAGCCACGGCCAGTCAGCTTGAAGACACTCATCACACCTGGAAGAGTCATGGCAGTCTCTACCGATCGAAACGATAATCCCCACGTCGTGACCCTTGACAAAAATGTCAAGCATCTCGATGTTATCACAATCGGTTATTTCGTCACTGTCTCACTCTCTCACGTCTCCGCCTTAGATTTCGCCAGATTTAGACCAAATCTCCATCCTTCCACAAGCTCTTCGACGCCGACTCGCCACCGTCCTCAACTCTTGAGTCTCTAGCTCAGACTCGTCCTTGAAATCCCGGAAATCAACCTCGAGATCATCTTTTCCACGCACCGACGGCTTCCGGTTTGGCCTGCCTCTTCGAGTGCTTGCCCGACGATTTCTTCAGATCGAGCCCATATGAAATCCGCAGTCGATTCGCGAGACCTCTGGTCGGGGATGGAAATCAGGAGACAATAGCACCTCGCTGAAACGGTACGAGAAGACCAGCAGGAGTAACAACAAAAAAGCTGGCTGACGATCAAAGCTTGCTTCGGTCTGGTGATCGGAGGAAATGAATTTCGGATAGTTTCCGGAGTATTGCATTCGGGGTTTATGTAAATGAACTTTTTTTATTTTTTTTGTTCGAATATTTAATGAAGTTCGTTTGGTGGGATGCGTAATTTATTTGGTTGACAGAGGAGTAGAGAAAGGTTGTTACAAAATTCTAATCTCTGAAATGCTTAAGCTGGCTTCCACTACCTCTCGTCACCATCATCCCCTAGGCCCCTAGCTACTACTGTTCAAATCAAGGAGGAGTAGAATTGTGTAGTGATGGGTACAGAAAATAGAATTAGAGAGAGAGAGAGAGAGAGAGAGAGAGAGAGAGAGATAATAAAATAGGTGTAATGGACTCTGCCGAAAAAGAGCAACAACTCAAATTGATTAGAGGAGAAGAAAAGGGGTGCAAGGGACAATGACAAAATGGGTTTAAGTTGGGCTTGTTTAGTTCATAGTCGGATTAGTAAGTTTTGGATTTAATAAGGCTTAATAAGCTTTGGGCTTGAGGCTTCCATGAGCTTGGGCTTGAATAGGCTTGATGAGCTTAGATTTTAAAATGGACTTGAGCAAATAAGCTCATTTCATTTATAAGGCCCTTCATGTTTTCTATGACCTGGACCTTCGAGGTCCAAGCTGGGTCTGAATTCGGACTAAGCCCAAGGGCCTAGCCCGAGTCTTTATTTTCGGAAGATAATAAAAAGTCGGGAGATGGAAGAATTTGAAAGAACTCATGCGATTGAGGGCCTTTGGCTCTCAACTCAACATTACCTCTAAACTCCTCTTTTCCCCAACACTCATTCGGGAGTGTTGTGACAAGACGCACACATAGAGATGGCTATTCTACCAATGTAAGTAGCTATCCTTACTTTCTAGTCCCAAATAAATTGAGTGACAGCCCGTGATCAAAGGATTTTGGGGCAGGGCTGTGGTAAAATTCTTTTGCGCCACACTCAGGCTGGGAGAGAATTAGATATGGCTAGCCTTCTTTTCCTCTTGTTCTTTCTTTATTCCTCCTAAAAATTTTCTAGCTTTAATGTTTTTACCAATATTCTTTCCTCATTTAATCGTGAAAACTTCATATAATAAACATAGCTTAATTCTGCACAAACCGTAAGGATGGATCAAATTCTGACTTGAATTTTCAAAGTTGCCCAATATAAAGCACTAGACTTTATAGTTATCTCAAATCTAGTAAGCCGTTAACTCAAATATTTACAAAATTCTAGCACATTGATATTATTTTGTCACGACCTTCTTGTAGTTGAACCACAAGGGTAAGGCGCTTAGCACATGCTTTTGCACGTTGATATTAATTTTGCACAAACCGTAAAGATGGACCAATTTTTTGACTCGAATTTCAAAGTTGCCCAATATAAAGCACTAGGCTTTATAGTTATCTCAAATCTGGCAAGCCATTAGCTCAAATATTTACAAAATTTTGGCACGTTGATATTATTTTGTCATGACCTTCTCGCAACTGAACCACAAGAGTAAGGCTTTTAGCACATACTTTCTCAAAGTCTATCAATCGCAACTTAGCACTCAATTTGACATGTAATTAATCTTACCTTTTGGATGCCATTAATCGATTATATGTTAATTAGACACAAGTAAAATATAGAAATGTATTTTACTTTTGCGAACTAGAGATTTAATGGATTCAAACACTTAATTACACTAAATTAATCTAAGACTTTTTGGTACTTTTGTTCATTATTTTGAAAATGTTTTACATGCAGTCGTCGTCTATTTGTTATCCTTTCACTAACATGTGAGGGTTGACAATGTAGGTACGCAAGCAGGGAATGTAACGCTCAATAATCAATAATACAATTACAGAGAATTTTTAAAGAACGGATAGGCTTCGCAAGCAAAGCAAATTGCTATCCATCATCACAAAAATTCTGTAAACTATGATAGAGAAAATATGCAAGCAAAATGCATGGTTATGGACGGACTAGGACTAACTAACATTCATCTATACTAATCTTTTTTATTTTATTTAATTAATTAACATGCAAGACTTAAGAAATGAACCCTAACATTCGGTATGATAGATCGATTTTACATGCACTAATTTAATAACTAAATGGCAAGCAAGAATGATACAGCTGTATGATATGCATGATGAGTTTTTAATGACATACTATGGAATTAGTTCTAAATACTATCATGTTAGTATATTAAAATTCTCATAATAGGCGACTTTTATGATGCATTTAAAATCATACATTAAAATAAGACTATTGCATGAAATTAGTCAAACCTTGACTACCTTATCCCCAAGATAGACTTGATGAGTCACGAATGGCAGCAACAGTGGGCTTGGGTTGCAATGGGGGCAAGACAAGCGAGGCCTCGCGGATGGACTGAATTGGAGCGCCGGAAAAACCTGCAGGGAATGATCAAGGCCTGGCGTGGTCGTTAAATGGCTGTGCAAGACCCAAGCATCGGCAACGCCGGCGTGGCTCACGGTGGGGGCTGAGATTTAGCTCAACAAAGGCTCGTATACAGGCACGGATGTGGATTGTCGCCGGGAACTTGTAGGCACGGCTATGGACGATGACTTCAAGCAGTGGATACCTGGACAGTGGAGATCTCTGACAACGGCAGGTTGCTTGCTGGGCGTCGAAATGAAGCACGATGGCGGGAAGACTGATGTTGCTGGAATCAACCGTGGAAGGTGATGCAGGACGCTCGGCTTGATGGAGATTCGGTGGCGAGGCTGGTGGAGCAAATCTCTATTTCCTTTCCCATTACCGCAATCATTCACCCGGCTTGCTCCTCTTATTTGTCTTTCTTTATTTCTCTCACTTGCTGCACTTGAAAACATTCCACAATTCTCTCCTCTTGGCTGGCCGAGAATTTGTGGATTGATTGGTCCTCTTGATTTGCTTCCTTGTCACCCATGCCATGCGCACAATCTACTTGCCTCTTTCATAGTCGAGCATATTTTGAAGATATTTGCTAATTCGGGTGCCGGCTGAAAGTATTTCCCTGGCTTCTCAAATTCAAGCACGATGAAGCTAGATTAAATGAAATTTATTGGATGCGGACATGCTCTATGATGTCCAAATGCCTAAAATGCAATGCAAAAAGTTAAAATTTCTTGTTTAGGGGTCGATTTTGATCCCAAAATTTTTTATGCAATAAATGACCAAACGTGTAGCCAAACTTTAGATGTCAACAATCTCTTTATTACCTATAACAATTCTTCTACCCTTTCCTCTTTATGTTTTTTCTATCTTCTTACAATCATTAATTAGGCTTATTGAATTTTAAGACTTGCTATTATTAAGCGGTGGGATCAAATGATAGTTAAATCCGCATACTTGCAATTGCAAGGACGATGAAGGGATAAAAAAAACTTGCTCCACATGAGGCATGAGGTGACTGATTAAAATGTGGATTTGCATGTATATATAGGGTGCATTTATTTTACAAAAAACATAATATTTTTGCAAAATCTTCTGGAAAATTATTTTTCTAAAAAATGGTTTGTTTTCCTTTATTTTGTGATATGTGATCGAAAAAGTTTTTTAGTGTTTGGATCTTATTCAAAAAATGATCTCAATATCATGATTTTATCTTAGGGGGAAAATTCAATTTTTTAAATTTTTTTTTTTTTTTTCTTTTCTTTTTCCTTCTTCCTCCCTCCACCGGTCTCCGAGCCTCAGCGAGGGCTAACTTGGCCTGCCTCGCGCAAGGTTCGGCCTTGGGAACTTGAATATATGAAGAGAAAAAAATAGAGAAGAAAACAAGCGAGAATTTTTATGTGGAAAGCCCGTCCCAAAATTATGAAAAGGGAAAAATCACGGTGTTGCACTAGGTAGTAGAAGTATGATCTAGGGTTACAAGTTTTAGCATTATCTTTTACCCTATTTATAGTAGGAGTCTAGGGTATACATAATTAATATGGAAATTACATGTATTCTATTAGCAACAATAAAATCCCTATTGTCTGCTTTAACATTACAGGATGGGTGACCTATTGGGAATTGCCTGCCTAAAATAATTTGTTTTTGCACTTGAATATTATTTTCCTCTATTAGATTCCATAACTCTATCAATCTCCCACTTGGAGGCTAATCTTTAAAAAAAAAAAGAGCAATATTTTTTTATAGTTTTTATCTTTGTAGCCCAAATTGTCCTAGTGCGGCGGCATCTCTCATCACTTATCATGGAGGCCAACTAAGGTAATACACAGCCTCAGTTTCTTAGTGGTAACAACCTTTGTTGACATATCTGTTGGATTTTCTGCACCAACAATCTTTTTCAATGACAAAGTCCCATCATCTATCAACTGACGAATTTGATATACTTTAACTCAATGTGTTTTTTCCTTGAATGAAATACTAGATTCTTTGCAAGACAAACAGCACTTTAAATGTCGCTGAAAATAACACTGTTATCCTGCTCCTTGCTTATCTCCTTCAAAAAAAATTTCAACCAAATCATCTCCTAACCAACTTCAAATATAGCAACATCCTCTATCTCGGCGGTTGAATTATATAGAAGCCCGAGAAGGTTTCTAGCACCTTCCATTTTTCAAATATCGTCCGAATGTTATGTTACACAAATATAGAGGGCAGTTACTCTATTTGGACGTAGCATCTGAACTTTGAGTACATAGAACAAGCAACTAAATAGACAAAAAAAGAAAGAAAAAAGAAAAATAGTACAAGGGCCAATATTGCCATGAAGTCTCATCTTCCGCTTTCAATTTCGAAGGGCACTTGGTTGCTTATGCTATCATCATTTCCTGATGCATTGCTTTTGAGGATGCCATCACATTCGCTTGATCTCGCACCAAGCAAATGCTCAGATTCTTCAAGGTCACAGCTCTGATTCACCCATGGATGCCTGTCCATCACCCTCATCAGTCCCTCCAGTTCCATTGCCGCTTCCTTCATGGTCGGCCGATCTTCCCCTTTCACCCTCAGGCAGCGGCTCGCCAGCATCGCGACTTCCTTAATCTCGTCAGGGTTCCCCTCATTCAGCACCCTCAAGTCAATGATTTCGAACAGCCTCTCGCCCTTTATTGCAGAAGTAAAATACAAGGACAAGTTCCTCTCATTCTCTGCCCGATCGAAGGACAAGGCCCTCAGTCCAGTCAGCAGCTCAGCCAACACGACCCCGAAGTTATAGACATCACTCTTCTCAGTCAACTGGCTCGAGTGGAAGTACTCTGGGTCCAAGTACCCGAGGGTGCCTTGAACCAGCGTGGTCAGCTGCGTCCGGTCGAGGGGGACTAGCCTGGAGGCTCCGAAATCGGCAACCTTTGCAGTGAAATTTTCATCCAACAGTATGTTCGTGCTCTTTATGTCTCTGTGCAAAATCTGAGCAGATGCATCGGAGTGCAAGTACGAGAGCGCACCTGCAGTCTCCCCCGCAATGCGCAGACGAGCCCTCCAGGATAATGTGGACTCATGGCCACACTTGTGTATGTGGTTGGCAAGGGTGCCATTGTTCACAAACTCATAGACTAATAAGGGGACCTCTGTCTCGAAGCAACAACCGATTAGCTTAACCACATTGCGGTGATTAACTTGGGAGAGGATGATTAGCTCGTTGATGAATTCTTCGACCTGACTGCGGTCCAAAATCTTGGCCTTCTTGATGGCGACAACCGTGTTGTCTGGTAAGATCCCTCGATATACTGTTCCTTGGCCTCCTTGGCCTAGGATTCGGCTGTCATTGTAGTGGTCCGTGGCCTTCTTGAGCTCTTCGTCGGTAAATATTCTCGCCGATTCAACGGAGCCTTCGTGCTCAGAAAGAAGTCTCTGCAACATAAGGCGGCCCCCATTTTCTAGGAAGAACTTCTCTCTCTGTCTGCTGATTTTTCTTTCTCTCAGCCCCCAATATAACCAGGAAATGACCAAAAGAACCAGCAGGAGGCTTATGCTCACACCTAGGAAAAGACGTCACATTCGGCGTACAAACAAATCAGTCGTCCATCACCCTATATAAGGTTCACACACCCAAGAAAAGGGGGAAAAAAAGAATCGAAATATGCCCAATTCTTTCTTTTTCATTGCTCAAACAATCTTGTGTTAATTTGGGGGAAAAAAAAGGATCAAAATATGCTTAACTCTTTCTTTTTCATTGCTCAAACAATCTTGTGTTAATTTACTTCCCTGTCCTATTTTCTTTTCTCCTCCATCAACTTGAAGCGTTTGAATTAAGACGAACCTTGATAATAGCAAAATAAACCTAAATATATAATTATGCTGAGAGTATCTTTTGATAACAGGAATGATATAATGCATCAAGTGGATAAAACGTGCTTGATTCTTTTTCAACAACAAAAGAACAAGTGGTTGATTTTTTTAATATCGAATTGAATAAATTGAGATGACAATACATGTATATAATATCAATTTAATTCATGGATACAACTAATTCAAAGAGAAAGATTTACATTAAAAAAATCTCGATAACTAATAGCAGAAGATGGAACAATGACATAATAACAACATTTAAAGAATGTGAATGAATTACAAGATAAAAGAAGCTTTTATATGATGAAAAGGTTTGAGCAATGTATAAGACTTACTGACCTAGCACGATGTCGTTTGAGTGAAACCTCTTTTCATGGATGATAGGAGTACAACCCTTGCCATCTTTTCTTCCATCTCCTTGGGAACCCTCTGGACATGAACAATTATACGTTCCCGGCAAGTTCGTACATATTCCAACGCAAGGTTGTGAAATCACACATTCATTGACATCTGGAGGAACATATTCCAAATAGAAGAAACAATCCGACACCATTTCAATTGGAAGAAACTTGAAAAAGTAAATAGAATTCCACGATTTGTCAACACTTTCACTTTTGAGAGGACATATTGAGTCGATTTGCTTTTCCTAAGATCATGATACCTCACCACACTTTTTAAGTGATCAGTCATTATCTCAAGAGCCTAAGCTTAACCAAGCACTTGATCTTTGTTTAGAATAGAAGATTTAAGATTTATCCAACAAAATTGTGCCATTACTAATTGGAATAACATATCACATAGAAAAAAATTCAAAAATAATTGTCTATAAATACAGAATAATGCTGGATGTATTAATATCGGTGCATGAAATTTATTTACAAGCTAATTTGACTGATTCATATTGAGGGTTCGGTATGGACCATTTGTTTATAAACTCAATTGCAGTCAACCGCTTCAGTTTGTAAAACAATTGTACAGACTAAACTTAAGAGAGAAGAATGTCTAGCTATATCTGGAATGATTGCTGTGAAAATTTACAGATTATTGCCAAGCGCTTCCTAGGTCATATTAAATTTCAAGCAGTGAAAATTCGTGCATCCGAAAGGAAAAAAAATATGATTGTGTTTAACGGCCTAGATTGTTATGATTTTTAAGATTATAAATGTTACGTGATTACTAGGAGAATCGTTTGAAACATGTAGCATTCATCAAGTCAAAATTTGGTCCCCTGACTTGAAGTTTCTAAGAATTTCTTTCTCTGGGTTTTTATGCAATTGGATCCATTTAACATGGTCGCCCTTATGGAAACAATGATCCACGATTCTATACAGGAGCACTCGTTCGGATGTGAGGTGGGTCTAATGAAAAGACCAGAGAAGGTACCTTGACAACCATTTTGTAGATACGGGTTCCCTTGAAAACCCTCCAAGCAGCGGCACTGGTACCCGTTTCCATTCTCAGCATCTGTACAATTGGAGTTCTCTTGGCACATGTAGGTCGTTGTATTCTTCTTTGCATCATCGCATGTTTGATCTGGAATTAACCAATCGACAACTATAGGGACCATATCAAATGGCAGCTCGTACAGATTGTCCGTGGAGAAGCTAAAGAAGCCGTCTTCGGCAACGAAAGCGTATCCGCATGGATTGAATTCCCAGATGCCGACATGATTGTTATAGCTAGTGACAGAGATGTTGTATCGGTAGGCGTCTCGAGGTATGCTAGTCTCGCAGCAACCAATGCCTGAGCACGACCCATTAATCACGTCCGAGATGTTGCCGCATGAGGACAAGCACCCCGTCACATACGTGCTTCCGCTGAAGGTCGCGTACGTGTCGCATCCCACGGCGATAAATTTGTTCTTGGCAGAAGATATGGGGAATATGGCAAGAGTGAGCCGAGGATGATTCTTGAATGAATTTCCGCTGGACGAATTATAACAATCTTTGGCCACAAACATCGTTACACTAATCTCGTGATTCTCAATAGATATGCTCTGTATTTGGAAATTAGAACTTTTACCAGACATATAAGGAGTGGGAGGATCGGTCGAGTAATCACAAAAGATGAGGAAAGAATCTGATTCTTCTTCGAAGTAGCAGTCGTTTCCGGTGTTGTTCATCCCGAATGGGTACGAGAAGGTGAGGTTACCACATCTGTTCGTGCATCCGGGCTTTGTTGTTTGGACTGCATCTGCCGTAACTACTGAGAATAGACCCACCAATGAGCACAACAACAGCACTACAGTCAAGGGAAGTCTATGGAGCAGCATGGATCCACCCATATTCTTCCTGAAATGAAGTGATTGTTTGCAACAAGATGATGAGCTTCGTAGCTAGATGACAACCTTTATAAGCGATGATGGAGCTTCTAGAAAGCTACGTAGTATATGCATAATTCATAGTCCCCACTATATTGATAGTCTTCGCGGTGATTACATCATTAGTAATCAATCATACGGTTTTTTCCACCATCCAATCCTAGCATATTCTTTGTCAGTTGTGGGGTCGTGCGTGTTGTCAGCTGTTCGATCCAAAACTTGTAATCATCGACCGTAAGATCCCGCTGCCAAGTAACTCCATGAAAAATTAAAGTAGAAATTTCTATCACTATTGCTCTTAATTTATACTCTCCAAAGAAAAGCAACTTTCTTTGCTCTTTTAGCTTGCATTCAGTCCCATTCCTTGTCCAAAGCATCAGATGCAACTGACATTTACTCTCTACGGCTCTTCACTAAGAAGCCTTGACAAGCCTGTCGTGATTCACGTTGTGGCGTCGCAATCATTCGTAGGAATTTCCAAACTGACTCGCAAATAATAAAAGTCGTTAATAGATAGATATTTTTTTCTTTTCAATCTCAGAATTAGTTTCAATGCGTGGTGCTCAATCTCATAATTAGTTTCGATGGGTGGTGCTCATAAACTATTGCATGCACATCTCTAACGTATGAACTCCTTAAATATTTCTACAAATATCAACATCATATATAAATCTTTATGCGCAGTGTAATATTTCGATTTATGCTATGTACAATTAAAAAAAAAAAGGCACATCGATGATAAGTAATAAAGATTAATTAGATACAGCAAGGAACTGTTGATTCGGGTCAGTTCGAATTTGAATTTGAAAATCAAAACAGTACCAAACCCAAATATAGAAGACAAATGAGAACGAAATTTGCGGTGTTTAGATATGATTTGCTAATTAAAAGGACTTCAAGAGTCCAAAATTGATTTTGAGAATTTTCTTAGATTTGCCTACAACGTTTTAGGTAAATTCTAAGTCAATGCGGTCAGTTTTCTTAGCAATTTTTCAAGTATGAGAATATGTCTCATCAGGGTGCTTTCATTATCCTGCCAAAGACTTGAAAAGTCAAGTAAGTATGAAGCGTATGCAACGGGAGATGACAATCCCTAAAATTCGTTAAAGAACTCATTGCCCTCAAGGAAACCTTAAGAGGTTTTATAATAGAAAATTAGCAAGAAAAAATTCTAAACCTATTATACTTGTACAAATTTAATCATAAAATCTTCGATTGTGCTAATTAAAACTTAAACCTTTTGAAAATTTACCAATTTTCTGATCAAATTTGACTGAAAATCACTATAGTATATAATTTTTATAATTTTTCGGAAAAGGCCAAGTCAAGGCAGCCGGTTTCCTTGGCAATTTCTAATGTGCGACAATATGTCTTGTCTGGAGTTATGGCCCACCAAGTTTGGGTGCATCATTGATAGAGAGTATAAATGAGACAGGATGCTTATTCCGCCAAGACTTGAAAAGTCAAGCAAGTACTAAGCGTATGCAATGGGAGATTACAACTAGAAGTGATTGGTTCCCTGATGGTTTGAACGTGCCCCGAAATCAAGAACTGGACCAAAAGGATCGATTCCTTGTTTCTAAAATCATAAACCGGACCGGTGCCCTTGAAACCGAACTGACCAATTTGGTTCAGCTCCCTAGTGGATTATGGAATCGGTGGCATTTTCAGATTATTTATTTATTTATTTGTCATTAATGATCAAGACGAATTTAAGATGTTCTTGATAACCAAGACGTTTCTACAATCAATGAATTACGTGTAACAATATAGGTTTCACATAATTTTTTTTCCAATTGTGGCAAAATTTGGTTTAAATGAGCAACTACTGTTATGTTTTGATTTGTTCTTGTCATCTTACTCACATCCTCAAACCGAATTACATTTTCCAGTTCAGAGTAAAACCACAGATATGATCCGAGATTTGATCACTGCTAAGTAAAAGGACTTTGAGAGTCTGAAATTGATTTTCAGAAATTTCTAATGGTCAACCGAAAGTTTCAAGTAAATTAAATGCCAAGTCAATGGGGTCGGTTTCCTCGATAATTTCTTATGTAGCACAATAAGTCGCATCAGAATTTGTTATCGCCCGCCAACTTTGACTACGTCATTGATAGATGCAGGGTGCTTTCATTACATTGCCAAGACTTGAGAAGTCAAGCAAATCAGTGGTAAGCGTATGCAGTGGGGGAGAGAACACAGCCCCAAAACAGGAGAATGAGAAAGAAGAAAAATCAACTAGAGCATAATGGTTTGTGCTGGGGATTTTGTGCATGAAATGTGTTTCAAGGTCGATGGATTTTATACTCTGAAAATTTGTATTTTCCTATTTCTAGACTGTATCTATGCATTCTAAAAAGGAGTAAGTGGTAGCTTCAAAATAATCAATCAACTAGCTTCAAAGAGGTACAATATCAACTTTTTTAATTGTTGTGTTACAAAATTAAGACGTTGTAATAAGATTCCGTTATATACTTTTAAATTAAGAAAAGATACGTCACATGCAAATATTTTTTTCCTTTTTATCGGCTAGAATTTCCAACTAATATGGATTGTGAAAGTAAAATTGTACAAATAGTCCTAAATCTATTGCACTTTTGTCAATTTAGTCCTAAATTTTTCAATTTTGCCAATTAAATCCTAAACATTTTCACATTTTGCCAATTCAGTCATAAATCTTTTCACTTCTTGCCAATTGAGTTTATTCGGCCAATTTTGATCGGAAATTGCTAACATGAACGGCCGATGCTAATGTGGCATTTTTTAAATAATATTTTAATAATATTTTATTTTTATGGTTTTTTTTTTTTTTTTTTTTTTTTTTTTTTCAGATCTAGTCGACAAGAGTTGTTGGCCAACCCTCGCTAGCCACAGGCGAGGGTCGGCCAGCCACAAGCAAGGGTGGGCTGACCCTCGCTAGCTTTGGGCAAGGGCGTCGTGCCCCTCACCAACTCTTGAGGGCACGCAAGCCCTCACACAGAAATGGCAAGGCCTGCGATGCCTTGCCAAATTTGGCCAAGCAAGGACTTAATGACCCCCCTCAGCCCTAGGTAAGGGGGCGACCTCACCGGCAAAGGTGAGGGGGTGCCAAGCGAAGGCCTTGAAGGCCTTGAGTGACTAAATTGGCAAAAGTGTAATAAGTTGAAGGCTTTTTAGACAATTTTCCCGATTGTGGTTGATACGCATTTGTGAAAAATTATCATCATCAAGAATTTTATTTTTCCTTTTCCTTTTTCTAATCAGGTGACTGTAGTTATTAGCTTATTTTAAGTTGTGGAGTTAACATCAGCAAGTCCTGGAGACTTTTGCTAGACGATTCCACTATAAATCCTCGTGTGACAAAGTCTTTGTGCGGTGCCATGCGCGTTTAAATTTTCCAAATGCACAATTTATTTTACATATATTTCTTCAATCTTCCGTTGCTGCTCGTCCAGAAAAATAGGCCATTGTGGGCCAAAGACTGCTGCACAATTGTCACCGAAGAGCTACTCTTACTTTCCAAATAATCCGTGGGAAACAAAAAGTCTTGGTCTTCTCCTTTCCCAATTGATTTTTATACTTTGGTACATTGGCGATGTTACTTCTGCGCATGGCAAATTTTGTCTTTTGGGGCGTTGATTAGTGCAAAAATTGAAAGTTGATAGCGAAAGGAGAAGACCTCTCTATTTCACGAAGAAAGAGACTTCTTGTTTAACTCCATATTTGAACAATTCAAAAACTTAATATTGCACCCTAACTCTCAGTCATCAGGCAGCAATCATCGAGAAGACAAGCTGTACTCTGAGCCGGAGACTGGGGAACTCTTGTCACTGAATGAGCTGCTCTTACTTTTCAAATTATCTCCGAAAGATTAATTTTAGGAATCTAGAGTCTAAGAAATTGTCTCTCCCTCCATGGGAATAAGAAAAAGTCAGGTCTTCTCTTTCCCTATCGATTTTAGATACATTGTATATGGGGGACGTTGCTTCTGTGCATGGCAATTTTTTCTTTTGGAGCGTTCATATTAATGCAAAAACTAAAAGTTGATAGGGAAAGGACAAGACCAGACGCTTTGTATGTTTGAGCATTTCCAAAACATAATATTGGACCGTAACTGTTAGTCATTACACGGCAATGACCGATGGAAGAGCCAACTTGTTGACAAATTTCATCAATTAATAACCTTTGAAATTTCTCTTTATAATAATAATAAAATAAAATAAAATAAAAATTGGGCAAAATGGGTCGAGAGACAGGCCCTACTAAACCGACCCGAACCTTCCGGTCTGGATTGGGCTAAAACCAGGCTGGCTTCAAAGCCCACTACGATTCTACCCTTTTCTAAGCCAATTGAAAAATAAAATAAAATCCCAAGCAAGCCCACTCTTCCACTAAAGCTACACCAAGCCCAAGCTCAGCTAAATACCAAAACAAGCCCATATTTGCCAAGCTTCAATTTGAGTCCAAAACCCACTAATTCCGTCGCTAGAGTTCAACCCGAAATTTCTATTCCCCTTCCTCATTCATTCTGTCCAACACGCTCCTCTCCACTGTTTCCCTTTCTCACGTTAAGGCCAACCAACCAATGGACGAGGAGTTTGAGAAACCTTAGACTAAGCTTACGACTAGGAAGCTAGGTCACGAACAAAACACTTCACAGTGGGTATAAAAATATTCTTCGCCCAACTTTCATCATCAGCTACCATATCCAAGCATGATCGCCGTCCAGCACCCATCCGAGATTTTACAAAATATGGTCACAACATGATTGAGCCAAACAATGGCATTTTAAGGAACCCAACAGACAAGCTGCTATGGACTCATTCAGGACAAAGAAGAGGGTAGGCAAAAACGTTGAGGGTACCCACGAATCGTACAAAACTTCAACATATCAGTTCGTCGAACGAACACTATATAAAACAGAACATGCTATGCTTGGACTTACTGTTGCGTCAGCCAGAATAAGAGAGAGATGCTCACGACATCGGTTTACACATTTCAGCAAACAGCCGGCGAGCGCAGATTGAGTGGAAAATATTGACCGCTTTTAGAACCCGAACTCAAGTTTGGACTCAAAAGAAATCGTCACGAGACAACCGAAATCAACAACAACACCCAGCTCAAACCCAGCATGCGTACGGGCTTAAGGAAACCAAGTCTCGGTTTTGCTTCGATCAAAACAGCGAGGAATAACAGGGATTCACGAAAACGACCGTCGAATCGCGGAGTTCCCTACCCGACTCGGAGACGGCGGCAAGCGGGCCAGCTCGTGACAAATCGGGCTATGGTCTGCCGCCTTGGTATCTTTGAGCCGGGATCCTCGGGCACTATAGGTTCGAACCAAGTAAAGAAACTCACCAGCGACGCGGAGATTTGGGAGCGGAAGATCGTGTGCTCGCGGGCGTCAGCTAGAGGTCGTCGGAGAGGGTTCGGGCGTGGTCGATCTGCTGGAGAACTCCTTCCGCTCTCCCTCAAGCTCTCTGTTGGTCCCCTTCTCAGTGCCTTCTGTTCCCCTCCTCCCTTCCACTCCTGCGGTTCTTCTTTTTGTTCTCTCTCGATTCCTGCGGTGCCGTCCCCTCCCCGCTCTGCTCTGCCGTCGCTTTTTGCTTTTTATCTTCTGCTGCTGTGCTGCTTTTTTCTTTTCGTAGGTCTCCCGCGTGCGAGGATGGCCAGGAAGGAGACAAAGCAGGCGCGGGCCGGGCTGAAGGGAAAAAGGCTGGGCCCAACGCAGGGAGAAAGAGAGGCGGGCGGCGGGCCGGGCCAAGGCCGGATCCGGCCCGACCCCACTCCCTAAGCGTTTTTTTTTTCTTTTTTTGTTGTTGTTGTTTTGTTGCTTTTTTTTTTTTTGTTTAAAAATAGGTGTCAACAAGATAGATTATGTTTTTTATTTTAATTGTGGAAATAAAACAAATTTTAAAAAATTGGTCCAACCAGGGTGGTCGATTCCACACCTGGACAGCCGACATCCACGTCAACAATTTTCGACCTAAATTAGTTAGATGAACTGAATTGGCGCAAATGTAAAAAGGCTTATAACTAAATTGGTCAAATTAAAAGGTTTACAATCGAATTTGTGCCAATATAATAGGTTTATAACTTTTTTTGGTATTTTTCCTGAATTACAACACATTTATCATACACCCTAATTTACTTGATTTAACACTCCATTCGTTTCGCGAAAAATATTTTTCGAGAAAATATTTTCTTCATTTTCCGAGGTTCAGTTCACTTAGATAAATGAAGCAAGGGGAGTTGTCCACAGAAGACTTGTCTTAGTGAGCTTTATATTGTGGAATATTTTGCTTCGGAAGACTTTGTTGATTGGCTCGACAACCAATTTTCAATCATAAGAATATTGCGGAGAATAGAAAGGTGAAGCTTGTGTCCAAGATTTATAAAATACATGCTTCGATTTGGTGGGAAAATCTAACGTCTCATGGAACTCCCGAAGGAAAGCGGTGAATCGTAACATTGGATAAAATGAAGGTGCTGAAAAAGAAGCATTTTCCAGAAACTTATCGGCAAGATGCCTTCGATAAATTCCACAATACAAAGCAAGAGGAGTTGTCCGGAGAAGAATACACCCCCAAATTCTAGCATCTCATGCTGCGATGCGATGTGGTGGAGGCAGAGGAGCAAACTATAGCTCCGTATTTTGGCGGTCTTCATTTGAAAATTGCGGATGTCGTCCGATTACAACCTCACGATTACAACCTCATCGGACTTTCAATTAGGTCTTCAAATTATCGATCAAGGTGCAAAAGCAACTCAAGGAGAAAAGAGAGTTTGAGTCAGAAGCCATCAACCAAAGAGGGATCCTCTAATCTTGGGAGTTCGACTTTAAAACCTTTGTCGCGATCGAAGGAAGCCGTTGAACAAAGGAGGAGCATCTAAAACCAATTAGCCAAACGAAGCTAACAATAAACCAAGACTATTGGAAATGTCATGGATTTGGTCGCATCGCCTCGAGTGTCCTAATAGAAAGATCATTTCTCTTTTACACGATGAGCAACGGGGGGAGTCGCAACACAACCCTTTGCTCCAAGAAGATTGAACGAGCTCCGAAGAATCGTTTACAGAGATCAAGGAGAAGCTCTCGTCATTCAAAGGAGCTTGCATGCTGCTCATCTTGAGGATGATGATTGGCTTTGCAACGACATACTCCATACAAGACTGTACTTCTCATTTTAAAGTACGTGATGCCATTATCGATAGTGGATGTTGTGAGAACGTTGCATGGACCACCATGGGAGACAAGTTGCATCTCAAGGCAGAGGATCATCCACATCTTTAAAAGCGTTCTTGGCTCAAGAAAGGGAGTGAGATAAAAGTAAATAACAGGTGCTTGATTTCATTCTCTATTGGCAAAAGATATAAAGATGAGATTATGTGTGATGTATAACACCTGTGCCTTTGTCAAAGACCGCGTCAAGATTACACTGGGCCCTCGCAAGACGGAGAGTTTCCAAGCCTACTCATGTGAAAGGAACTAATCTTCTTTCCAAGTCCAACTTTTCCTAAGCATCGGAGGATGCTTGTGAGACTTACGCTCTTGTTATAGTTGAAGAAAATGAAGCAAAAGAGGAGATCCCAACCATTTTGCAGCGGTTGCTTGAGGATTTCTGTGAAGTCATGCCAATGAAATTCCATCCAACCTTCCTCCTATGAGAGAGATTCAACATTATATCGATTTTGTGCTCGATGCTTCTGTTCGATCGATTGAGCTCTGAGAAGCATGAAGAACTTCAAAGGCAAGTTGATAAACTCTTAGCCAAGGGAGCAATACAAGAAAGTTCGAGTCCTTTTGCTGTCCCGGCACTCCTAGTTCCAAAGAAAAATGGCTCTTGGCAAATGTGCATTAATCGGTGAACAACATAACCATCAAGTTTTTTCCTTTTCCTTGCCTTGGTATTGCTTGATCAACTTCACGGAGCTTGTGTGTTTTATCAAGATCAATCTTGGAAGCAGCTATCGTCAAATCCGGATGAAAGTAGGAAATGAAAGGATGACAGCTTTCAAAACTAAGAATGGTCTTCTTAAATGCATGGTGATGCCCTTGGAGGTTTCTAATGCTTCTAGTACTTTTATGCGTCTTATGATCCTGTTTTTAAACCTCTCATTGGCTAGTTTGTCCTGTATACTTTTGATGACATCGTGATCTATAGCATAGCGAGGCAAAAGTGGAGCTTTTGGAACATCAAATTCTTCGAGTGCTACGGGAACAACCTTGTATGCCAACCTGAAGAAGTGTCACTTCTGCACAAGTAGCCTGGTTTTCTTAGGCTATAGTGTCTCCAAGGACGGTGTTAGAGTAGATCTTAGCAAGATGGAGGCAATAGAAAGCTGGCCAATTCCTAACACGCTGAATGAGATAAAAGCTCAAGAATGTTTTTGGCCTTTCTTATTTTTCAAATATCGTCCGAATGTTATGTTACACAAATATAAAGGCCAGTTACTCTACTTGGACGTAGCATCTGAATTTTGAGCACATAGAACAAGCAACTAAACAGATAAAAAAGAAAAGAAAGAAAGACAAGGAAACACAAAAAAGGAAAAAACGAATAATAGTACAAGGGCCAACATAGCCATGAAGTCTCATCTTCCACTTTCAATTTCAAAGGGCACTTGGTTACTTATGCTATCATCATTTCCTGATGCATTGCTTTTGAGGATGCCATCACATTTGCTTGATCTCTCACCAAGCAAATGGCTCAGCTTCTTCAAGATCACAGCTCTGATTCACCAATGGATGCCTGCCCATCACCCTCATCAGTCCCTCCAATTCCATTGCCACTTCCTTCATGGTCGGCCGATCTTCACCTTTCACCCTCAGGCATCGGTTTGCCAGCATCGCAACTTCCGTAATCTCGTCTGGGTTCCCCTCGTTCAGCACCCTCAGGTCAATGATTTCGAACAGCCTCTCGCCCTTTATTGCAGAAGCAAAATACAAGGACAAGTTCCTCTCATTCTCAGCCTGCTCGAAGGACAAGGCCCTCAGTCCAGTCAGTAACTCAGCCAACACAACCCCGAAGCTATAGACATCGCTCTTCTCAGTCAACTGGCTCGAGTGGAAGTACTCGGGGTCCAAGTACCCAAGCGTGCCTTGAACCAGCGTGGTCAGCTGTGTCTGATCGAGGGGGACTAGCCTAGAGGCTCCGAAATCGGCGACCTTTGCGGTGTAGTTTTCGTCCAACAATATGTTTGTGCTCTTTATGTCTCTGTGCAAAATCCGAGCAGATGCATCGGAGTGCAAGTACGAGAGCGCGCCTGCAGTCTCCCCTGCAATGCGCAGACGAGCCCTCCAGGATAATGTGGACTCGTGGCCGTACTTATGTATGTGGTCGGCAAGGGTGCTATTGTTCACAAACTCATAGACTAATAACGGGACCTCCGTCTCGAAGCAACAACCGATTAGCTTAACCACATTGCGGTGATTAATTTGGGAAAGGATGATCAGCTCGTTGATGAATTCTTCAACCTTACTTCGGTCCAAAATCTTGGCCTTCTTGATGGCGACAACTGTATTGTCTGGTAAGATCCCTCGATATACTGTTCCCTAGCCTCCTTGGCCTAGGATTCGGCTTTCATGGTAGTGGTCCGTGGCCTTCTTGAGCTCTTCGTCGGTGAATATTCTCGCCGATTCAACGGAGCCTTCGTGCTCAGAAAGAAGTCTCTGCAACATAAGGCGGCCCCCATTTTCTAGGAAGAACTTCTCTCTCTGTCCGCTGATTTTTCTTTCTCTCAGCCCCCAAGATAACCAGGAAACGACCAAAAGAACCAGCAGGAAGCTTATGCTCACACCTAGGAAAAGACGTCACATTCGGCGTACAAACAAATCAGTCGTCCATCACCCTATCTAAGGTTCACACGCCCAAGAAAAGGGGGAAAAAAGAATCGAAATATGCCTAACTCTTTCTTTTTCATTGTTCAAACAATCTTTTGTTAATTTGGGGAAAAAAAAAGAATCGAAATATGCTTAACTCTTTCTTTTTCATTGCTCAAACAATCTTGTGTTAATTTACTTCTCTGTCCTATTTTCTTTTCTCCTCCATCAACTTGAAGCTTTTGTATTAAGACGAACCTTGATAATAGCAACGTAAACCTAAATATATAATTATGCTGAGAGTATCTTTTGATAACAGGAATGATATAATGCATCAAGTGGATAAAACATGCTTGATTCTTTTTCAACAACAAAAGAACAAGTGGTTGATTTTGTTAATATCGAATTGAATAAATTGAGATGACAATACATGTATATAATATCAATTTAATTCATGGACACAACTAATTCAAAGAGAAAGATTTACATTAAAAAAATCTAGATAACTAACAGCAGAAGATGGAATAATGACATAATAACAACATTTAAAAAATGCGAATGAATTACAAGATAAAATAAGCTTTTATATGATGAAAAGGTTTGAGTATGTGTACGACTTACTGACCTAGCACGACGTCGATTGAGCGAAACCTCTTTTCATGGATGATAGGAGTACAACCTTGCCATCTATTCTTCCATCTCCTTGGGATCCCTCTGGACATGAACAATTATACGTTCCTAGCAAGTTTTTTTTTTTTTTTTTTTTTTTTTTGGTGTTGGAGGAACCGGCTTGCAGCCGACAGCTGCGCCGTAAACCCCCAGGTGACACTTAAGCAGGAGGACCCATCACCCCTGAGTCACACTTAATACACCTAGCGCCTCCCCTGGGTTTTGAACCCTTCACCTCTGGGCTGAGGATCAGTAGGGCCTTATCCAGCGGAGCCACCACGGCCGGTGGTCGTTCCTGGCAAGTTCGTACATATTCCAACGCAGGGTTGTGAAATCACGCATTCATTGATATCTGTAGGAATATATTCCAATTAGAAGAAGCAATCCGACTCCATTTCAATTGGAAGAAACTTGAAAAAGTAAATAGAATTCTATGATTTGGCAACACTTTCAATTTTGACAGGACATGTCAAGTCAATTTGCATTTCTTGAGACACGATACCTCACCGCACTTTTTAAGGGATGGGTCATTATGTCAAGAGCTTAACCTTAACCAAGCACTTAATTTTTGTTTAGAATAGAAGATTTAAGAATTATCGAACAAAATTGTGCCATTACCAACTAGAATAACACATCACATAGAAAATAATTCAAAAATAACTGTCTATAAATACAGAAAATGCTGGATGTATTAACATCAGTACATGAAATTGATTTACAAGCTAATTTGACCGACTCATATTGAGGGTTCAGTATGGATCATTTGTTTATAGACTCAATTGCCGTTGACCACTTTAGTTTGTAAAACAATCGTATGGACTAAATTTAGGAGAGAAGAATGTCTAGAATATGAGGAAGGATTACTGTGAATATCTACAGATTATTGCTAAGGGCTTCATAGGTCATATTAATTTCAAGCAATTCGTGCTACCGAAAGAAAAAGAATGATCATGTTTTACGGCCTAGATTGTTATGATTTTTTAGATTATAAATTTTACCTGATTATTACAAGAATCATTTAAAAGATGTACCATCATGAAGTCAAAATGTGGGCCTCTGACTTAAAAGTTTCGAACAATTTCTTTCTCTCGGTTTTTTATGCGATTGGATCCATGAAACATGCTCGCCCGTATTGAAATAATGATCCACGATTCTATACATGAACACTTGTTCGGATGGTCTAATGAAAAGACCAGACAAGGTACCTTGACAACCATTTTGTAGATAGGGGTTCCCTTGAAAACCCTCCAAGCAGCGGCACTGGTACCCGTTTCCATTCTCAGCATCTGTACAATTGGAGTTCTCTTGGCACATGTAGGTCGTTGAATTCTTCTTTGCATCATCGCATGTTTGATCTGGAATTAACCAATCGACAACTATAGGGACCATATCAAATGGCGGCTCGGGCAGATTGTCCTTAGAGAAGCTAAAGAAGCCGTCTTGGGCAACGAAAGCGTATCCGCATGGATTGAATTCCCAGATGCCGACATGATTGTTATAGCTAGTGACAGAGATGTTGTATCGGTAGGCGTCTCGAGGTATGCTAGTCTCGCAGCAACCAATGCCTGAGCACGACCCATTAATCACGTCCGAGATGTTGCCGCATGAGGACAAGCACCCCGTCACATACGTGCTTCCGCTGAAGATTGCGTACGTGTCGCATCCCACGGCGATAAATTTGTTCTTGGCAGAAGATATGGGGAAATCGGGAAGAATGAGCGAAGGATTATTGTTGTACAAGGATTCGCCAGACAAATTATAACAATCTCTGGCTACAAACCATTTTATAGTAATCTCGTGATTCTCAAAAGATATATTGAGTATCTGGAAATTAGAATCTTTACCGTACATATAAGGAGTGGGAGTATCAGTCGAGTTGTCGCAAAAGATGAAAAAAGAGTCTGATTCTTTGAAGTAGCAGTCGTTGCCGGCGTTGTTCATCCCAAATGGGTACGCGAAGGTGAGGTTGCCACATCTGTTCGCGCATCCGGGCTTTGTTGTTTGGACTACATCCGCCGTAACAACTGAGAATAGAGCCACCAATGAGCACAACAACAGCACAACTCTCAAGGGAAGTCTATGGAGCAGCATGGATCCACCCATATTCTTCCTGAAATGAAATGATTGTTTGCAACAAGATGATGAGCTTCATAGCCTGATGACAACCTTTATAAGCGATGATGGAGCTTCTAGAAAGCTAAGTAGTATATGCATTATTCATAGTCCCCACTATATTGATAGTCTTCGCGGTGATTACATCATTAGTAATCAATCATACGGTTTTGTCCACCATCCAATCCTAGCATATTCTTTGTCAATTGTGGGGTCGTGCGTGTTGTCAGCTGTTCGATCCAAAACTTGTAATCATCGACCGTAAGATCCCGCTGCCAAATAACTCCATGAAAAATTAAAGTAGAAATTTCTATCACTATTGCTCTTAATTTATACTCTAAAAAAATAAGCAACTTTCTTGCTCTTTTTGCTTGCATTCAGTCCCATTCCTTGTCCAAAGCATCAGATGCAACTGACATTTACTCTCTATGGCTCTTCACTAAGAAGCCTTGACAAGCCTGTCGTGATTCATGTTGTGGCGTCGCAATCATTCGTAGGAATTTCCAAACTGACTTGCAAATAATAAAAGTCGTGAATAGATAGATATTTTTTTCTTTTCAATCTCAGAATTAGTTTCGATGGGTGGTGCTCATAAACTATTGCACGCACATCTCTAACGTATGAACTCCTTAAATATTTGTACAAATATCAACATCATATTTAAATCTTTATGCACAGTGTAATATTTCGATTTATGCCATGTGCAATTAAAAAAAATAGGTACATCGATGATAAGTAATAAAGATTAATTAGATACAGCAAGAAACTGATGATTCGGGTCAGTTCGAATTTGAATTTGAAAATCAAAACAGCACCAAACAACCCAAATATAGAAGACGAATGAGAACGAAATTTGCGGTGTTTAGATATAATTTGCTAAGTAAAAGGACTTCAAGAGTCCGAAATTGATTTTGAGAATTTTCTTAGATTTGCCTATAACGTTTCAGGTAAATTCTAAGTCAATGCGGTCAGTTTTCTTGGCAATTTCTCAAGTATGAGAATATGTCTCATCAGAGTGCTTTCATTATCCTGCCAAGACTTGAAAAGTCAAGCAAGTATGAAGCGTATGCAGTGGGAGATGACAACCCTAAAATTCGTTAAAGAACTCATTGCCCTCAAGGAAACCTTAAGAGGTTTTATAATAGAAAATTAGCAAGAAAAAATTCTAAACCTATTATACTTGTACAAATTCAATCATAAAATCTTCAATTATGCTAATTAAAACTTAAACTTTTAAAATTTACCAATTTAATTTTACTGATCAAATTTGATCGGAAATTGCTATAGTATATAACTTTTATAATTTTTCGGAAAAGGCCAAGTCAAGGTGGCCAGTTTCCTTGGCAATTTCTAATGTGCGACATTGATAGAGAGTATAAATGAGATAGGATGCTTATTCTGCCAAGACTTTGGAAAGTCAAGCAAGTACTAAGCGTATGCAATGGGAGATAACAACCAGAAGTGATCGGTTCCCAGATGGTTCGGTCCTGCCCTGAAATCGAGCACTGGACCAAAGGGATCGATTCCTTGTTTCTAAAATCAAGAATTGGACCAGTGCCCTTGAAACTGGACTGACCGATTTGGTTCAGTTCCTTGGTGGATCATGGAACCGGTGGCATGTTCAGATTTTTTTTTATTTATTTGTCATTAATGTTCAAGACAAATTGAAGATGTTCTTCATAACCAAGTTGTTTCTACAATCAATGAATTACGTGTAACAATATAGGTTTCACATAATTTTTTTTCCAATTTGTGGCAAAATTTGGTTAGAATGAGCAACTACCGTTATGTTTTGATTTGTTCTTGTCATCTTACTCACATGCGTGAATGAAATGAGAGTCGTGCGACTCGTGCTTATCTGCGTGCATGAGTGAAGTCTGAAATGTGAGATAGAATAGGGTTTTTTTAACAAATTATAAGGAAATTAAAAAAAAGTAAAAAAAATTGGTTTGACCCGGGTGGGCGGTTCCATACCTGGAACTGAGAACCGGACTGAAATTCATTGGTTTCAATTTTGTAGAATTGAGACCCAGATCGATGCCCACATGAATCACCCAAAACTAGCCGATTTGGTCTCATCCAAGTGGTTCCTTTTGCTTACCCCTAATCACAACTGTAAAATAGAAGAATGTCAAAGAAGAAAAATCATTAAGAGCAAACTGCTTTGAGCTGGCGATTGGTGGAGGGGTTTATATTCCTAGGTGTGAAATTTCCGTTGCATACTGGAAAAGAAAAACGCATATTTTCAGAGCGATTAATCAACTAGTTACAAAGAGGTAAAAACTAAACATTTGCCATTGTCATGCTACGAAAAGTAAGATTTTTAGATAAGATTTCATTATATACTTTTACATTAAGACAAGATACATCGAACGTAGGTTTCTTTTTTACCTTGGTTGTTGGCCTAGGATTTCGAATTAAAAATGTGGACTGTGGTGATACGTATCTGTTGAGAATTATCATTCCAAGAATTTACTTTTCCTTCCATCTGTTATCCGTGTTGTAAATCTTTTGTTGCATTTCCATAATTTTGAGGAAAACACCATCTTGCTACCATCGTGGTAACCAAAAAAAAAGCGCAATTATTATTGTCAAAAGTCATTTCGAAGAAACTAGGCTAATCGAATAAGGAGCAAAATAGTGTCTCATATATGGACCTCAGTGTAAATGTGACTTACAACGGAAAAATTACCAAAAAGGTTCTAAATATATTGTATTAATATCAATTCAGTCCTAAACCTTTTAATTAGATCAATTTAATCTTAAATATTTTCACATTGATATTAATTTAATCCATCTGGCTAATTTAAGTCGGAAATTGCCAACGTGAACGCCAGCCGTCCTACATAGCACGACCGGCGTTGACGTGAACATGTTTAATAATATTTTAAATATTTTTTTGAATTTTTTGAATTTTTAAAATCTTTTTCTTTTAATTTTTTTTTTCCATCTCCTTCTTCTTTGCTTTTTCTTTTTGCCGATGGCCATTGCTAGCCATTGTCCTAGCTTGGGTCGCCTTTGCCAGCCGCAAGTGATGGTTGGCCTCATAGGGCCACCTTTGAGCGAGGGCGAGCGCCAACTATCCAGGCGAGGCCCCCTTGCCAGATCTAGCGACCGACCATCACACAGGAGAGGGCAAGGCTGGCCGGGCCTCGCCATCACCCACGTGGGGCTTGCCAAGCCTCACTCTCGCCCAAGCAAGCCTCGGCGAGGCTAACCCTTACTTAGGCGAGGTGCGGCAAGGCCACCCTGGCCTAGGTGATGGTCGGCCTCGTCAGATTTGGTGAAGGGGCCTTGCCTAGCCACACCTAGACGGCCAATAGTCCCCCATGCCCACGCCCTTGCCCAAAGAAATTACCATCGGATAGTTGCATATATGTTGCATTGCTATATATACAAAGAAATTACCACTATGCAAGGCGCCTATTTAAGCAATAACATACGTTCTTCATTCAAATTATCCTATGGGAAATTGAATAGCAGTATTGTGTTGCTAATTGGAGAGCTTACCTTGTACTCTAACGATTATACCACACATAAATAGATAATGTTTCCTTTCAATAGATTAGTTCTAGAATATATAGAATTAATGAGTGTAATATCTTTTAACACGTTGTCATAAGGGTTTTGTGGCAAAACCTCAATTAGATATAATAAACGTGACCGTCCATCGATAAATTAACCTGGCTCGAACAGGTCGACCTACCCTAGCAAGAAACTATTGATTCAGGTTGGTTTGGGTTTCGATTTGAAATCTAAAAAGAACAAAAACTAACCAATCTATGTATAGCAAAAGAACAAAATCCGCAATGTCCAAATTTGCACAATAGAAAACATAACCCTCAAACCAAATTACATTTTCTAGTTCAGAGTAAAACCATAGATATGTTCCGAGATCTGATCATTGCTAAGTAAAAGGACTTTGGGAGTCTGAAATTGATTTTCAGAAATTTCTGGGGGTTGACCGAAAGTTTCAGGTAAATGGCAAGTCAAGGGGTCGGTTTCCTCGACAATTTCTTAAGTAGCCCAATAGGTCGCATCAGAACTTGCTATTGCCTGCCAACTTTGACTGTGTCATTGATAGATGCAGGGTGCTTTAATTACATTGTCAAGACTTGAGAAGTCAAGCAAATCAGCGATAAGCGTATGCAGTGGGGGAGAGATCACAACTCCAAAACAGGAGAATGAGAAATAAGAAAAATCAACAAGAGCAGAGTGGTTTGAGCTGGGACTGTATGCATGAAATGTGTTTCAAGGTGGATGGATTTTATACTCTGGAAATTTGTCTTTTCTCATTTCTAGACTGTATATATGCATTTTGAAAAGGAATAATGGTTAGCTTCAAAATAATTAATCAACTAGCTTCAAAGAGGTAAAATATCAACTTTTTTAATTGTTGTGTTACAAAATTAAGGTTTCGAACCACCGCCTGCGGTGGCCCAGTTGGATAAGGCTCCCATGATCCTTTGCGAGGAGGAGAGGAGTTCGAATCCCATTGGCCGCACGAGATCTTAAGTGTGACGTCGGGGTGGTGGGTCCTCCGCTAGCGTCACCCCAGATTTATCTCGCCGGCTGCCGGCTGTACGGGGGTTCCCGGGTCATCAAAAAAAAAAAAAAAAATTAAGGTTTCGAAATAAGATTCCGGTATATACTTTTAAATTAAGAAAAGATACATCGCATGCGGATATTTTGTATTTTCTTTTTCTGGGCTAGAATTTCCAACTAATATGGATAGTGGTTGATGCGCATTTGTGGAGAATTATCATCGTCGAGAATTTTAATTTTCCTTTTCCTTTTTCTGGTCAAGTGACTGTAGTTATTAGCTTATTTTAAGCTGTGGAGTTAACATCAGCAGGTCCTGGAGACTTGCATGAGATGATTCCACTGCAAATCCTCATGTGACGAAGCCTTTGTGCGGTGCGCGTTTAAATTTTCCAATGCACTATTTATTTGACATATATTTCTTCAATCTTTCCTCCCCGCTCATCCAGAAAAACAGGCCATTGTGGGTCAGAGACGGGTGCACAATTGTCAGAGAAGAGCTGCTCTTACTTTCCAGGTAATCCGCGGGAAACAAACAGTCTTGGTCTTCTCCTTTCCCAGTCGATTTTTTATACTTTGGTACATTGGGGATGTTACTTCTGCGCATGGCAAAATTTTCTTTTGGGGCGTTGATTAATGCAAAAATTGAAAGTTGATGGCGAAAGGAGAAGACCTAACCTCTCTCTTTCACGAAGAAAGAGACTTCTTGTATAACTCTATATTTGAACAATTCCAAAACTTAATATCACAACTTAACTCTTGGTCGTTGGGTGGCAATGATAGATGAAAAAGGCCAACTAGTTCACAAATTTCATCAGTTAACTTACAATAAGGTATAATTATCTTTAGCCATGACTCTCCACAAATCCTCAGATTTCTTTGGAGAGACTAATTGAAAATCCCAACGGCCAACATAATCGGATGTCGCCTTGATAGATGCTATGCATCCCAATTGAATAACTTATTAATTAGGGCTTCGACACTCTCCATCATAAGCATCTACAAACTTTTCAAATGGGCTCTTTGCCAACTAATAATACAAGTCCCCTTGTCAAATTTACAAGAGAAATCTGGCCGCAGGAAATGAATCAACATTGACAAATTGACACACGATGCCTACATGGGTAGGTCAAATCACATTGATAATCTAAATCTATCAGGAAGAAAATCGATATTATTTGGAGTGTTTCCTTTGGCAATAGTAAAATTGCATCAGTTGCTAATAGAGCCTAAATCTAGCTCGTCGTTATTGTCTTGTGCTGAATGTCAATGTGCCCGTCGTAGCCTGTGTACATGACCACCGTAATGTCAAAACAGCCGATTTGAGAAGGCAAGTGCAACATCTCTAACAAGAATTGGAGCAATCTCGATTGTTAAGGCCTGGCGATCCCCACCGTGACCAAGAAGAGGAGATTAACACCTTCCATGGTGTTCATTTTTGACGCAGCTCGTGAAGTGGCTCCTTTGCATAACTGGTATTGGAATCATAATTCTAATGATTTCGATGTTAAAGTAGACATTGCAAACTTCCGAGGCACTATGCATCAGAAGACTTCGTTAATTGGCTCGACACGACCGAGCAAGTTTTTGATTACGAGAATATGGTGGAGAATCGAAAGGTGAAGCTTATGGCCATCAAGCTCAGAAAAGCATGCTTTGATTTGGTGAGAAAATCTGAAGTGTCAAAGAACTCGTGAATGAAAGCTGTGCATCGAAACATTAGATAAAATGGAGGAGCTCAAGAGGAAGCATATCTCAAAAACGGAAGATATTGAGATCATTTTCCAAATAAGATCCAAAAACTAGAAAACTTTTTCAATCATATATTACAAAACAAAGGAAAACTAATCATTTTCTAGAAAAATGATATTCCAGAAAATATTTTTTAGAAACAATACGTTTTCCGTGAAATAAGCACACCCTAAATATACATGTAATCCACATTTCAATCAGTCACCTCATGCCTCATGCGGAGCAAGTTTTTTATCCCATCACCATCCCTTGCAATTGCAAGTATGCGATTTTAACTATTATTTTATCCCACCGCATAATAATATCAAGTCTTAAAATTAAATAAGCCTAATTAATGATTGTAAGAAGATAGAAATAACGTAAAGAGGAAAGGAGTAAAAGAATTGTCATAGGTAATAAAGAGATTATTGACATCTAAATTTGGATTACACGTTTAGTCATTTATTGCATAAAAAATTTTATGGATCAAAATCGACCCCTAAACAAGAAATTTTAATTTTTTGCATTGCATTTTAGGCATTTAGACATTATAGGGCATGTCCGCATCCAATAAATTTCATCTAATCTTAGCTTCATCGTGCTTGAATTTGAGAAGCCAGGGAAATACTTTCAGTCGGTACTCGAACTAGCAAATATCTTCGAGATATGCTCAATTATGAAAGAGGCAAGTAGATTGTGCGCATGGCATGGGTGACGAGGAAGCAAATCAAGAAGACCAATCAATCCAGCAAATTCTCGGCCAGCCAAGAGAAGAGAATTGTGGAATGTTTTCAAAGTGCAGCAATTGAGAGAAATTAAGAAATAAAAATAAGAGGAGCAAGCCGGATGAATGATTGCGGTAATGGGAAAGGAAATAGAGATTTCCTCCATCAGCCTTACCATCGAATCTCCATCAAGCCGAGCGTCCTGCATCACCTTCCACGGTTGATTCCAGCAACATCAGTCTTCCCCCCATCGTGCTTCAGATTGACGCCTAGCGAGCAACCTGCCGCTGTATGAGATCTCCACTGTCCAGGCGTCCACTGCCTGAAGTCATCGTCCATAGCAACGCCTACGAGCTCCGGGCCTGTATACCAGCCTTCGTTGAGCCAAATCTCAGCCGCCACCGTGAGCCACACCAGCGTTGCCCATGCTCGGGTCTTGCACAGCCCTTGAAATGAACACGCCAGGCCTTGATCTTTCCGTGCAGGTTTTTTCGGCGCTCCAATTCAGTCCATCCGCGAAGCCTCGCTTGCTCTTGCCGTCATTGCAACTCAAGCCCACTGTTGCTGCTGCCATCTGTGACTCATCAAGCCTACCTTGGGGATAAGATAGTCAAGGTTTGACTCATTTCATGCAATAGTTTTATTTTACAATATAATTTTAAATGCATCATAAAAGTCGCCTATTATGATAATTTTAATATACTAACATGATAGTATTTAGAACTAATTCCATAATATGTCATTAAGAACTCATCATGCATATCATATAGCTGTATCATTCTTGCATGCCATTTAGTTATTTAATTAGTGCATGTAAAATCGATCTCTGTCATACAGAATGTTAGGGTTCGTTTCTTAAGAATTGCATGTTAATTAAATAAAAAATAAAAAATTTGTTAGTACAGATGGCATGTTAGTTAGTCCTAGTCCATCTATAACCATGCATTTTGCTTGCATATTTTCTCTATCATAGTTTACAGAAAATTTGTGATGAGGGATAGCAAATTGTTTACAGAAAATTTGTGATGAGGGATAGCAAATTGTTTACAGAAAATTTGTGATGAGGGATAGCAAATTGCTTTGCTTGCTTAGCATATCCAAATTCTTTAAAAATTATCTTTAATCCAATTATTGATTATTGGGCATTACATTCCCTGCTTGTGCACTTGTATAATCAATCCTCACATGTCAGTGGCATAGGGTAACAAATAGATGACAACCGCATGCAAAACATTTTCAAAATAATGAATAAAGGTACCAAAAGAACGTTAAATTAATCTAGTAAAATCAAGTCTCCGAATTTGTTAAATCTCGTGTTCGCAAAAGAAAAATGCAGTCCTACATTTTACTTTTGTCTAATTAACACATAATTGATCAATGGCAACTCCAAAAGGTAAGATTAATTATATGTCAAATTGAGTGCTAAGTTGCAATTAATAGATTTTGGGAAAGTCTGTGCTAGTGCCTTACCCTCGTGGTCTAGCTGTGGGAAGGTCGCGCACAATAATATTTTGAGCTAATAGCTTGCCAAATTTGAGATGACTATAAAAGTTTAGTGCTTTATATTGGGCAAGTTTGAAAATTCAAGTTAGAATTTGAGCCATCCTTACGGTTTGTGTGGAATTAAGCTATGTTTATTATATAAAGTTTTCAAGGTTAAATGAGGAAAGAATATTGGTAAAAACACTAAAGGTAGAGAATCTTTAGGAGGAATAAAGAAAGAACCAGAGGAAAATAAGGCTAGCCATATCTATTGCTCCCCCAACTGGAATGTGGGGCAAAAGAATTTTACCATATCTCACCCGAAAATCCATTGATCACGGGCTTTCACTCATTTTATTTAGGACTAGAAAGTACTTGGATTGGTAAAATAGTCATCCCTATGTGTGCATCTTGTTACAGTCCTCCCAAACGAGTGTTGGGGAAACAAGGGGTTTAGAGGTAACGTTAAGTCGAGGGCCAATGGTCCTCAATCATCATGAGTCCTCTCAAATTCTTCCATCTCCCGAATTTTTTATTATTTTCCGGAAATAAAGACTCGGGCTAGGTCCTTGGGCTTAGTCCCTAATTTGGACCCAGCGTGGACCTCGCAGGCCCAGGTCACAGAAAACATGAAAGGCCTTAAAACGAAATGCGCGTATTTGCTCAAGTCCAATTCAAATTCATCAAACCTATTCAAGCCCAAGCTCATTAAGCCTATTCAAGCCCAAAGCTTATTAAGCCTAATTAAATCCAAAACTTACTAATCCGACTATGAACTAAACAAGCCCAACTTAAACCCATTTGTCATTCTCTGTTATACCCCTTTAATTCTCCTTTATCATCAACGATGTTCTTCCTATCGGCTGAGTTAATTACACCTATTTTCTTTTATTGCATATAATATATATATATATATATATATATATATATATATCTCTTTTTTGTTTTTTTACTTCTATTTTCTATACCCATCCATACACAATTCTACTCCTCCTTGATTTAAAAAGTAGTAGCAGGCTAGCAGTGGCCCAGGGGGTGATGACGACGAGAGGTAGTGGAAGCCAGCTTAAGCATTTCAGAGATTGGAACCTTGTAACACCCTTTCTCTAGTCCTCTGTCAACCAAATAAATTACACATTCCACCAAACGAACTTCATTAAATGTTTGAACAAAAAAAGAAAAAGTTGTTCATTTACATAAACCCCGAATGCAATTCTCTGCAAACAATCCGAAATTCATTTCCTCTGATCACCGGACCGAAGCAAGCTCTAATGGTCAGCCAGCTTTTTTGTTGTTACCCCTGCTGATCTTCTCGTACCGTTTCAGCGAGGTGCTATTGTCTCCCGATTTCCATCCCCGAACAGAGGTCCTGCGAATCCACTGCGGATTTCAAATGGGCCCGATCTGAAGAAATCGTCGGGCAAGCACTCGAAGAGGCAGGCCAAACCGGAAGCCGTCGGTGATGAGCTCGAGGTTGATTTCCGGGATTTCAAGGACGAGTCTGAGTTAGAGACTCAAGAGTTGAGGACGGTGGCGAGTCGGCGTCGAAGAACTTGTGGAAAGATGGAGATTTGGTCTGGACCGGCGAAATTTAAGGCGGAGATGGTGAGAGAGTGAGAGAGACAATGATGGATTAGCCGATTGTGATAACATCGAGATGCTTGACATTTCTGTCAAGGATAGCGACGTGGGCGTTATCGTTTCAGTCGGTCGAGACTGCTATAACTCTTCCGGGTGCGATGAGTCTTCAAGCGACTATCCGTAGCTCAGATTAGCTGAATTCCCCGTATTTAGCACGAAGAACAAGTTCGCTGCAGCCGGTTGTGATTGCCGTGACCAACCATCGTCTATTTGCCAGGAACAAGTTCACCGGCAGTCTCGGCAAATAGCCGACGTGGCGACATGTCGCAATTGACTGCGGTGAACACGTTCTTGGTGCCGGCCATGGGGAATTCAGCTAGTGCCGCGGACAATCGCTTGAAGATTGATCGTACCCAGAAGAGTTCTCGACCGATCAAAATTGATAATGCGGTGCAGAGTACAGCTCTTTACGAAAGTTCATAACGATTGCACAAACAGCTAAAATGGAGCCCCTATAAATTTATAGCACTTTGGTGGGTTGAGATTTTTTGCTTTTCATTGTCCATATTAATACATATCTGGTTGTGGAGATTCGATTGAATTTGCTTACCGCTTATGATATTATAAAACTTTGATGGATGCCAGTCACAATTGTCCATATCTAGATATTTATTGATTCTATGCATTGTCCTTCTGAAGTGGTAATTGATAGTCTGACGCGATGAGTAGTATTTATGTTCAATTAAGTTTTGAATTGAGTTCTAAGTAGTTTACCCTAGAAGAAGTAAATACAGTTCAATGCTTACTATATAAAATATATCCAACAAAAAATCCCTCATGGCATCTTTAGCTCCTCAGTCTTCCAATCGCAAAGCGTTTATTTGGAACACCGAGTCAAAGACGCGCGTATCGACCACCAGTAAAGGAATCTTTGATAAATTCTTAGTACTTGATAACTCTCTCTGATGGAAACAGTTCTATATCTTGCCATGTTTATGCTCTGCTATTTAAGGTGTGTGCTTTGGCCTGTGTTGGGATTATCGGATTCCCAAAAACCGGATTCGACACTAAATCGAACCCCTAAAACGAATGCGGAAGACAAGCCCGGGAAAATCACGTATCACCGATCCTAAAGCACACCACGGATTCGAGCGTACCTTGTTAGCCACAGATTAAACACCGATGCCGATAAGAGGAAGAGAAAAACGATCCTGTTCAATCCGATGACGTCGATTAGCCTTGAAGGGAAGACGGCGTCGCCTTAAGCTTTTGGTTTTCTTTTGGAGGGAGAGAGGAGAGACGAACGTACGTTGAAAATGCCAAAAGGTGTCTTCGTCTGTCTCTTTCCTCCCTTATATACGTTCCCTCAAAAATAGAAACGTACCCCTTCATTGTATCCCTCCATCCATGGGCCCTAATCCTATGGGCCGGGCTTTCAGGCCCAACATGGGCGGACGGGCCTTAAGCCCATCATATAAAACCATCATCTCCCACTCGCACATGGTGGACCGAACAGGATTCTCTTTACCTCTCTTCAACATTCATACCGGTGAATAATCCGTGCGACCAGCATACTTTGAGAGCTCGTTGCTATACATCTGTTAGGAATACATAACAGCTCATAATGGGCATCACACTTTGAGTAGATTTTGTATGTAGTACCCTAGATCGATCGATCACATTTATATCTCTTTTGATCTCTTTTAAACAATGATATATATATTGTATTCACAATTATAATTATCCCAAAGACAGTCATAATTGGTCGACCAGTGAATACAAAACTACAATGTGATTCTCCAAAATCGATCTTCCTCTTTCCTTCAAACTCTCAATTTCAGTTCAGCTTGCTTTTCTAGAAATGTCCCATTAGATCGAATCAATTCATGACCATTGGTAACATCCTAAGATAGCAAACACTAAATAGAAATCTTGAGAATAAGTAAAAGTCATGAGGGCACTAAAATTGAGGAACTCTTTTCCTCAAGAGTCTCACACGGCATAAAAGTTGAGATCAAACTTTTGCCACTCTTATTGGTCGTCTCATGCATACGTAGTATGAAATACGTATTACGGTATTAACTCCTTTCCCATGGAGCGTATGTCTACACTTTCAATACCGTACAGATGATAGTTCAGACATACCCAATGTCTAACTTGAGTTCACGTATCTACTCATTCACAAAATTCATCAGAACTCACATCTGGCATCATAGACAGATAAAGTAAAATATGTGGGTTATTTTACTTTCGGACATAGTAAGTATTATGTCCTCATCTTAACACTTAGTTAAGGCGACATACGTATTTTAAGCTTGAGCTCTCGATTATCACCTAGATAATAAGCTTAAAACAGTCTCATCTCTATTTATCACACAATAAATAGAGGCGATTACCTGTGTGAGTGGGCTAATCTTTTATCTGTCCGACATACTTTCTCAACTTAAAGTAATGCACTGAGCATTAAGATGCATAAAGATCAAATAAAGATTCATAGGCATTAATAATGAAAAAACACAAGTTCATAAATGTGAACAACTCGGGGAAATTACAATATTCAAGACATCGACTCTACGCAATCCTAGAGATTTTATATGACCACAAAACACATCTCTGGGTATTGGCTTTGTCATAGGATCTGCTACCATTCTATGCGTAGATATGTACTGTAAGTTCACATCCTTTCGTGCAACCATATCTTTGACAAAGTTATACTTGGTATCTATATGTTTGGTCTTACCATGATATTTTGGATCTTTGGTGTACGCTATAGCTGCTTGGCTATCACAGTTAACCAATAATGGATTTGCAGCTTTCTCTATAACACCTAAATGATCCAAAAATCTCTTAAGCCAAACTCCTTCTTGTACCGCTGCTGATAAAGCCACGAACTCAGCTTCCATCGTGGACAAGGCTATATACGTTTGCTTCTTACTGCTCCATGATATGGCGCCATTGTTCAGTAAGAAAGCAAATCCAGAGGTAGATTTCCTTTCATCTAAATCTCCTCCCCAATCAGCATCTGAATAGCCTTCAAGTCACAGATCCTTTCCTTGGTAATTCAGCTTGTAATCAGCAGTTCCCTTCAGATACCTCAGTATTCTCTTAACGGCTTTCCAATGTGCTTGACCTGGATTGGATTGGTATCTACTCACCATTCCAATTGCAAAACATATGTCAAGTCTTGTACACATCATAGCGTACATTAAGCTCCCAACAGCACTAGCATAAGGAACATGTTTCATTTGTTCCTTCTCTTGTGGAGTTCTTGGACACAGTCTATGGCTCAACCCTTCACCTTTTGCAATAGGAGTATCTATGGGTTTACAATCTTGCATACGAAATCGTTCAAGAACCTTATTTATATATGTTTCTTGCGAAAGAGACAACGATCTCTTCGAACGATCTCTTGAAATCTTAACTCCAAGAATGTATGCAGCCTCACCCATATCCTTCATCTCAAAGTTGGAAGACAACCAACTCTTGACAGTGTTAACAAACTCCATATTACTTCCAGCAGTTAGTATATCATCAACATATAATGATATGATCACAAATTGATCCTTGGATCTTTTGATATATACACAATGATCCTCATCTATCATTGTAAAGTCATATGCCATTATGGCATTATGAAAAACGTATATACCATTGTCTCGATGACTGCTTAAGGCCGTATATCGATCTCAAAAGTCGACATACCTTTTCTTTTTGGCCTTTCACTATGAAACCAGCAGGTTGTTCCATATATATTTCTTCCTCTAATTCTCTATTGAGGAAAGCAGTCTTTACATCCATTTGATGTAACTCAAGATCCATACTAGCCACTATTGCCAAAATGATGCGAATCGAGGTAAATCTCACTACAGGAGAAAATGTATCTTCATAATCAATTCCTTCCTGTTGATTATACCCCTTCGCCACAAGGCGAGCCTTATGCCTTTCTATCAAGCCATCAGCCTTTCGCTTTATTTTGAGAACCCACTTGTTCCCAATAGCTTTGCGTCCTTTTGGAAGATCAACCAGTTCCCAAACTTGGTTTGATTTCATTGACTCCATTTCCTCTTCCATTGCATGAATCCATTTCTCCTTACTAGGGCAATTCAGAGCCTCATTAATATTTATTGGCTCATCCTCATCTTGCGGAGCAACCATAAAAGTTTCCCTTTCAATGTCAAAACGTCGACGGGGAATACTTTGGCGACTTGTTCGCCGTATGGGAGATTGTACACTTAGCACATCATTACCCATTATGCTCCCACTAGGATTAGATAATGATGACGTCGTCTCATCATGTGGTTGCAATTGAGAATGAGTTGAATTCAATTCATCACTTCTTGTATTACTTCCACTTGGACGAACTCCACTAATATCATTATCTTGATCCAATATTACAAATAGGGAGTAATCTTCCCCTATTTCGCCCTTCTTAGGAAATTCATCCACTAAGAATGTGACATCCTGTGATTCAAATTCAGTTATACTCCCACTTTCCTGCTCACCTATGAACACATACCCTTTCGAGTGTTCGGAGTATCTCATTAAAATACTCTTCTTTCCTTTGGGACCCAATTTCCCAAACTTGTGAGAGGACTTATGAATATAGGCAGCATAACCCCATGGCTTAAGAAAACTTAAGTCCGGTTTTCTACCTGTTCATAACTCATATGGAGTGGAGGTAACTGATTTGGAAGGCACCCGGTTAAGTATATAGGCAGCGATTAACAACGCATCACTCCAAAAAGTGATAGGTAAGTTAGCATGCGCCATCATGGACCTAACCATTTCCAAAGTAGGGTTCTGTTTCTTCTCTCCGCAACACCATTTTGTTGAGGAGTATATGGAATAGACAACTGTCTTTCTATTCCTTTTTCATCACATAATTTTCTGAACTCATCAGATAAATATTCTCAACCTCGATCGGATCTCAATGCTTTTATTTTCTTGTCTAATTGATTTTCTACCGGGTTCATAAACCTTTTGAAACAGCTTAATGCTTCAGATTTATGAGAAATCAAATAGACATATCCGAATCGAGTATAATCATCTATAAAAGTGATGAAATAAACAGTCCCTTGCCTTCCTCTCACATTCATTGGACCACAGACATCAGAATGGATTAAATGCAGAGGAAATTCAGCTCTTTTACCTTTTCCAAATGGTTTCCTTGTCGTTTTCCCTACTAGGCAATGCTCACATATAGGCAAATCGACTTTTTCAATGTTGCCCAACAAGCCCTCTTTGGCTAGTCTATTCATACGTTGTTGGCCAATATGACCAAGTCTAGCATGCCACACATTCACATCATTATCATATGAATTAGGAGACGTGAGAAGGGAATAACAAACATTTGCATTAACATAGTCAATATCTAATACAATGAAGCCATCTAGAAAATAACCACAACCATAGTAATTTGTATCCAAATAGAAATCCACACATCTATTATAGAAATTCATATTAAAACCTAACTTGACCAACACTAAAACAGACACTAAATTCCGACGAATCTCCGGAGCATACAATACATCATGTAGGAACAAAGTGCGTCCACCACGCATGTTCAGTTGGCAGGTGCAAATTCCTTTTACTTCAACTCTGGAGTTGTTTCCCACATAGATCCACTTAGTTCCAGTTGGTACTCGTCGGAATTCCACGAAGGATCCTCTATCCTTCGCTACATGGTCTGTCGCTCCTGAATCTACAGTCCACAAAGGATTAGACTCAGTTAAAAATACAGAACTTGACACATAAGCAAAGTTCTTAAAAGTACAATGGGTGTATACCTTCTTTGGCTCACGACAGTCGCGAGCATAGTGACCCTTCTTGTCACAATTGTAACACTTCACCCTTGTAAGCTTCTTCATTCGAGGACGTTTTCCTCTTTCATGTTGGTTAAGCTTGGGTTTCTTCCCTGAAGGACCTGCTTCCTTGCCTTTCCCTTTATCAAACCAGTTAGAACGTTTGCGCTTGGAGCTCGAAGCTCCATGTGAGCTAGAACCAGCATAATAGATTTCAGCTTCCGGCTTAGCCGCCAAGAGGCGGTCCTCTTCCAGCTCAAGATGACGCACTACATCCTCAAAGGTTTTGATATTCTCATTATGAGTCAGGTGCACCTTCATATGCTCCCAACTCTGAGGCAAGGAACGAATCACTGCTTGCACTTGTTGTTCATCAGTCAGAATATGGCCAGCATCTTTCAGCACATTAATCATGTTTGACATCTTTCTAAGATGTTGCTTCATGGTCTGACCATGAGGCTTCTTATAAGAGTCAAACCTAATAGTGAGCTGCCTCAGTCTGGTCACCGAAGTATGACCAAATCTTGCTGCCAATGCTTCCCACATTTCCTTGGCATTCTCAAAACACCTAAACTCTCGCATGACGTCATTTTCCATGCTACTCAACAACGTAATGTGAGCAAGAGAGTTCTTTCTTTTCCAAGCAACAAATGCTTCCTTATCTCTCTTGTGCTGTGCAGTGTTTCCTTCTTCAGGTTCTACCATGGTCAGGTTAAGAGCTTCTAGTGCCTCTTGCTCTTCCAGCACATATTGGATTTTCATGTGCCATATTTCATAGTTATCGCCATTGAGCTTCTCACCTTTGTTCAGCTCAACAACTATGCTCTTTGTGGCTGAAGCCATTGATCTGAACATATCAGACATACATGCACGAATTATTAATGCCTATCATTTATGCATCCATTTTGCACAGACCCATAATATTAATGAACAATTTCAAGTAAGGTTTCAGAATCAAAAGGTCATTATGTTTCCAATCATGTTCCAAAAAATCCTAACTTAAAACTATCATTAATATAATTGTCTTATGCAAAATAAATTCTATGAAGCTACAAAAACTTCTATGAACTACCCACAGCAATCAACAATAACAGAAAGCAAATAATATTTGACATACAATATAATAATTATGCTTTCACATAACACAACCAACATATCAGCTACTTCACCAACAACAACTAGGTAGAAAACATTACATAAGATGTCCACTAAGCACACTTAAACAAAGACCAGCCAACACATCTAACACCAAGTCAATACACGAACTGGGAAAGATCCTCTTTTGTTCAATTTCTTGATATTTTCCCTTGTAACAATCCAGTAATAATCATCTATAAAATTCATCACAATTTTCCTATATGAAGCGGCTTTGTTGACATCCCATATGCGATTCAACACTCCTTGCCATTCAGGTGAAAGAGTGTTCATGAAAAATCGCACCATCTCAGACTGTGGCATGGGTCGACCATTCCATATGACCTTTTGAATTTTCCCGTTGACTTCAAGAACGTGATCAATTAAGTCGCCACTCTCCCATCGATAATCATTCAGCTCAGCTATCAAGCTAGAAAGCCTTTCCTTTTGATTATCGGTAATTGGGCGAATAGGTGTGCGCAACCTAAGGGGAGGCATTGTTCCTACAACAAATGCAGAATAAATCAGGGATTACATATAATTCACATAGAATTACTTGGCCAAAGAAACACATTCTTTTGCTCCTCCCTTTTCTCTCCTTTTTTTTTTTTTTTTGTCAACGGTCAAAGTCAACGGTCAACGGTCAACTGTCGTCAACGGTCAACGGTCGAGGTCAGCCGGGTCGGGCCGCCGGGTCGCCGGGTCGGGCCGGGCCGGGCCACCGGGTCGAACGAACCGACCGGCACGTGCCGCGTGCGTGCGCGGGCTGACGTCACGCAGACGTCAGCCGGCGCGTGCGCGGCACGCGCCAGGCTTTCGCGCATGTCGGGTCGGGTCGCCGGCCGGCCAACGGTCGTCGGCGATGACGTCATCGATGACGTCATCCCAGCGGTTACCGACCGTTGGGTGACGTCACGGTGACGTCAGCACGCGTCGGTTCGCCGACCGGCGCGTGCCGGTTCGCCGACCGGCGGTGCGCACGTGCCGGTTCGCCGACCGGCGCGTGTGGCACACGTGCTGGCCAAGCCAGCGCTTCAGGCGCGTGGCGCCCACGCGCAGCGGCTTCTGGCCGCGCGTGTGGGCGCGTCCGGCGCCTCCTGGCGGCACACGACATGTCGACGGACTCGTCTCGACGAGCTCTTTCACCCTACGCCTTCAGAAATTGATTTCGACTTACAGAAACTCGAAAAAGTGGATGAACAGTGCTCGGGTGTCGGGATTTTCACCCCGATCCGTGTCGGCCGATTATTTTCACGAAAAATCAATCAAAAAACATGAAAAGGGTCGGGAAAACATGAACTAGGGCTCTGATACCAATGTTGGGATTATCGGATTCCTAAAAACCGGATTCGACACTAAATCGAACCCCTAAAACGAATGCGGAAGACAAGCCTGGGAAAATCACATATCACCGATCCTAAAGCACACCACGGATTCGAGCGTACCTTGTTAGCCACAGATTAAACACCGACGCCGATAAGAGGAAGAGAAAAACGATCCTGTTCAATCCGATGACGTCGATTAGCCTTGAAGGGAAGACGGCGTCGCCTTAAGCTTTTGGTTTTCTTTTGGAGGGAGAGAGGAGAGACGAACGTACGTTGAAAATGCCAAAAGGTGTCTTCGTCTCTCTTTTTCCTCCCTTATATACGTTCCCTCAAAAATAGAAACGTAACCCTTCATTGTATCCCTCCATCCATGGGCCCTAATCCTGTGGGCCGGGCTTTCAGGCCCAACATGGGCGGACGGGCCTTAAGCCCATCATATAAAACCATCAGCCTGCATTCATGAACGGTGCAGAGACGAAAGTTCGTAGCAATTGCAAAGAGGCTGTGCTTTCCAAATCCCATTCTGGCTTTTCATTATTCCTTTTGAAATGCCAAGTAAGCGTGTTTATCTCGGGCGGTGCAAGAGACGAAAGTTCAGATAAGCGCGTTCATGTTATTCTTCTTAACGTCTTTGCTGGGGCCTGTGGTCAGGCATGGTACTTTCTTGAATTGCCAAGTTTTTTTTACTGAAGAATTGCCAAGTTAAGATAATTTTTAGGGCAGCATAATAATCTTCTGTTGCTAGAAACTTCGGCCATTAGAGAGACAGACTTACAAAAAGAACTGATATGTAATTAGCAATAACATTCATATTGAAGAGTTTTAACACACTCTATAAGAAGCAATAGATCTATCATGCAAATCCGTGGGTTAGAAGCCTAGGTATTGGCTACTGCTCCAGTAATTAGTAGAATCACTGTGTCCATCTGACCAAGGGAAACTGGAAATTGGAATTCAAATGTTGCCGCACATTTTTGATTACTTTCGGCTTTCGTAATTATCGTGAATTTACTCCAACACCGCTCCTTGAATTCAAGTACCATGCTTCGATCTTGAACCAGGACTCCAGGCTCCTTGTAGTTCCCTTATCTTTCAAGGACTCGAGGACATTGATAATGGCGCACGCTCCAGCATAGAGCGCCGTTCACAGGCGCATGATCAAATGAAAGCCCATCTCTTCAGCTTCTTGGCGGCGTGCAATGGTTTGACTCCACCTTCAATCATATTGCATACTCTGTAGCCTTTCGTACACCGTCCTATCTCCTTGAGCTCGTCGTCATCCCTTGGTGCCTCCACAAAGCATGCATCAGCTCCTGCCTGCAAGTTTTATTACAATAATTAACGCGAGTTATGAAACCAAAAAATCGTTTTCAATTATTCGTTTCAAACGAAATTCTATCAATGCTCTAGGAGGAAACACTATGCTCCATCTTGAAGAGTCTTGAAAGAACCAATAAACATTGTCCGAACAACTCGACTATCCAGCGAATGCTAAGAAACTACGAGCGGATTCACATAGTAAAATGAAAAATTGACAGAAATCATCATGCAAATATTTGAACGGTTAGGATATGTTGCTGATATTTACTTTCCTTTTCCTTCCTCAGACAGAGCATTAGACAGCAAATGTCTTCACGATTCTAGCCATTGGGTGAAACGACTAAAAGATCTTTGACATGTGATTTTCGTGAAGAGCAATTGTATCCCTGCCTGTAGTAAACGACTGAGCTCAATCACCTCAGTTCCAACAGAAAAAGCTCTAATTTTGACTTCACAAGCCACATTTACGACCAGTCTAATAATGTATGACTTCCCCAGGATGGTTTCATCAATAAGCTTAATCGTTGATTTCCTTATGTTGCGAAGAGCAGTACTGGACATAATGGTCATAATGGGAGGGGTAATAATGGGTGTCAAGAGCGCAAGGTTAAAGGAGAGGCAAGTGGAGCACAAACTAAGAAGTCATGTGATATAATCTACGCTTGAGTTATGGCAGAAGCCGCATGAGTTTCTGGATAAATGTAGTTATAAAATGAAAAAGTGGAGATCTCCCAATACGTAAGATGCCAAACTTTCTATTTCCCTAATTAGCTTTGGGTTGAACATCTAGTCATCACTTGAATACTGTAATAATTTCAAGAAAGAGGTCGCATGTGCACTGTAAACCGGTGTCTCAGCACAGGATGACCCTGTGACTCCTTCTTAGATTGGTATTTCTGCTTCACAACAAACAGCAGCCACTTCACGGTAGACCATGACAAGAAGCAGAGGATCAGTCAACTAGTACCTCCATGAAGATTAACCCTTACAATGGCATCAGACAGGGCAGTTTTTGGCTGATGTTGCATGTGCATCAGTCCTAGCCATGAGGAAGAAGTCAGAATTCCCACTAGCATCCCTCGCAGATGCTATTTTATCAGCATGCTTCTCAGCTGTTATGACTTATAAATGAGGCAGTCTCAGAGAAATCGCATTTTTATGTGTTTCTATGTTCCTGAGTTTTGAAAGAGAAAATTGCAGCTCAAATTCATCAAGGGAAGACTTTTGTACCTGCTTTCTGCGCATATGCCCTGAAATGACAATGATAAGGATACTTATCAGCATGCTAAACATAAAGAAGGAAGAAAGGGCATGTGCCTGAGCTCCACAAGAAAGATATAATCTTACCACACTTCTTTGGCCATGCTTAATCCTGAAGAGGAAGTAATTTGAAATCAGTAGATGCAAAGTTGTCAGACAGAATTCAGGAACAACTAACTCAAAAAATGACAATTGACCCACATTTTGCTAAAAAGGTATATGTGTAATAACTTCTTGCACAGAATGTTTGATTGAATAAAATTCAACATATCTGAAACTGAAAGATAGGTTCAAACTTGGCTACTTTACAATTTGGGACTTGGTAGTTCATACTAGAACTTTAGCACTCATGTAGTGAGTAATTAAAAGGTAAGGCTGAGAGCTTTGTAGGAGGAGCAGCATTATATCTCTCTCAGCTGATACCAGTGCCTGTAGAAAACACCAGCAGCTCCTGCTGCTATTAAGTCTTGCAGAGTCCTCTGAACAATCAGAGCATTTCCACCTCCTGTATCTACAACAACGATAATCTTCTTTTATGGGTAAAACATTCAATAAAGAACAGCCAAATACCAACAACATCTCTCATTCCCAAAGTATGAACACAAAACAGAACTCGTAGCTTTCCCCTCACCTGCAACAGCGCAGCAGTACTCACCAGATCTTGATCTCTTTCTTCTCATTCACCACTTCATGCTTTTGCAACTTAGAAATGAATGTGGGGTCTACACTTTCCAAAGTTCCAAGCTAATGATCGAACCCAGATATGACAATGAGCATAGTGTCATGCAAAATTACAAATTGGGGGCAAATGGTGGTTCGTATAAATGTTCCCGTGTTTTTAGAGGATTCAGGAGTCGATTTCCTGCTGAAATCAACCACAGAACTATGTCCGGTGATCCTGCTATATTTCTTGAACATGGAAAAGATGCCAAACCATAGGAAATGTCATTACACAGGTCGAGAGGTGTCACTGCAAATTATTTCCTTTTTCTTGCCGACATCTACTCCCCTCTCATTCACAGCTGGACTCATCATCCGCTGGCCAGCAGACAGACATCAAGTAAAGCACTTTGGCAGTTATTTGTCTTATGTTATTTCTTGAGATGTCCATGCTTCTTTAATGCTCAAGAACCATCTGGTCAAATACCGAATTGAAATTTTATTGTGAAAGTATTCTACTTCGCAGGTCAATTATCCGATTCCTCTTCGCTCCCGGTTCATTTTTTTCGACCATCCTTTCACTCAGGCAGATTGCTTGGTTAGCGTGTGCTTAGGCTTTCTCACTGCATCGGCTTGCTCGAGAAGGAAAATGTCTGGAGAGAAAATGCAAATCATGCTCTTGAGCTGTCTCTCTTCCTTTATGTTTTTACTGCATTTGTCTTGGTAGTTTGTCCTCTTCAACAGGTTCTTAACATCTACATCTACATAAACAAAGTATCCTGGAAACATGCATTTCGCGATCAGCATTCCATGCTAAATGCAAATCAAGTGGCGCGGATCTCATTAACCCAACATCTGGGGAACCAACAAATTCTCTGAGTTCTGCCACAAATGAGCGTACAATTTCACCTGTGTCTGCAATTATGACAAGTGTAACCAAACCAAATCCAAGAGGCACGTCTACTAAACTCATCTTCGTAGCTTCACCAACAGAGTTCCACTTCCCTCTTCTGTCAAGATTCTGTAATCTGGTATGTCAATATGGCATATGTTGGTATGTCAATCAAAATTAGGTTGGTAATTTTGGATGAAAGTTAGTGATTCAAAGGTCTTTCTAAGCACAGGAATCAAGGGAAAATTGTTCAGAAAGTATTAAATCTGTTACACTTTTTCCAATTCAATCCTAAGACTTTCAGTTTTGTTAATTGAATCTATCCGGCCAATTTTGGCTAAAAATTGCTAATATAGACACGGACCGTCTTACGTAGCATGACCGAGGCTGAAAATTAATAATTATAATTTAATATTTTTTCAATTTTATTAATATTTTTTCCTCTTTTTCTTTTCTTGTTTTTTCCTTCTTTTTCTTTTTCCTCTTTCTTTTTCCTTTTTCCCCTCCACCGGCCACCCCTTGCCATGGCCAGCAGAGGTGGATGGCCTCAGGCGAGGGATGGCTGGGTCAGGCCTGGTGAGTAGAGTAGCCAATTCAAGATGACCAGCCAGTTGATACCCAATCAGTTGCATTTGCTCTAATGTGATGATAGCTATTATATCCACATATATGCCACACCATCTTAATTACAAGTAATTAGGAAGATCTCAGCACTAATTCTCGGTTTCTTTTTTCTGGTGAAAAGATCCGCCTTAGGTAATTGAGTCCTGCACCGGTGAAATACGAACTTCTATTGGACTTTATTTTCCTTCCTCACTAATCGGAAGGAAATGTGTTTGATTGGTTGATTATTAATATGGACATTAACTACGAAAATTTGACAACAAATGGACATGAATGATGTTCATAATTGTAATTCAATAAGTTAAATATGACCGTACCCCCATTGAATGTATGGACGAGTGACACATGAGCAAAAGTCAAACGTGAAATTTAATTCAGTTGATGGTGTATGGAATTGAACATATCTCATACGTATAATCGATACACGAAAGTTTCATTGTATTAATGTAAGGGAAGACAATGGAATTGTCCGGGAAAAACCGATTCATCCTAGGTGGACAAACTACATCGACAAGCAAACAGAAATCTGCACTTCCATATCATTTTGGTACATTCAAAGACAATAATAGAGCTCCCAAATCTCAAGAGCACCGTCGAGAAACGTGGAAACTATATTTAGATCCCGTCACCGAGTTGGATCCAAAGCTTTCTTACGCCAAATTATCCTGCATTGACTTTATTGTAAGGCTAGAATTTTCAAGAGTTCTCTTCCACGCATGGAAATCGTTTGATGAACTAGTTTCAACATGAAAGAACCGAATGACTAGTGCAGTCAATGGAGACCTATTGCAACCATAACATCCGTCACAACATACTTAAACTTATATAGATAACCTTATTATTGTCATCTCCCACTACTAACCAGTGGCATGACATGGTTTTTAATGCTATCCGTGCACCCAGTGCTCGTGCTCGCAACACTATCCATGTACACATCAGTCTTCTCTCCCAATAAATGAATCGTCTCTTCTGGGTTCACATCGATACCATTGACCCATGGATGGTTGGCCATTGCTCTAAGTCCCTCCAGTTCCATTGCTACTTCCTTCATGGTCGGCCTCTCCTCGCCTTTTATTTCCAAGCATCTCTTGGCAAGATTGGCAACTTCCCTAACCTGTTCATTGTTTCCTTCATATGCAATAACTTCCTCAACAATTTGAAGCAATTTGTCATTTTTCAATGATGAAAGAAAATACGTTGCCAAGCTCCGCTCTTCTTCTGGTCGGTCAAAAGAAAGTGCCTTCTTCCCTGTCAATAACTCAGCTAGCACAACCCCAAAACTATAAACATCACTTTTTTCTGTCAATTGGCTGGTGTGAAAGTATTCGGGGTCTAAGTATCCCAATGTCCCCTGAACCATAGTCGATAATTGTGTTTGATCAAGGGGGACTAATCTTGAAGCTCCAAAGTCAGAGACTTTCGCGGTGTAACTAGCATCCAAAAGGATGTTTGCCAACTTGACATCTCGATGAATAATAGGAGTGGAAGCTGCGGAGTGCAAGTACGAGAGGACTCCGGCAGTTTCCGAAGCAATTCTCAACCGAATCTCCCAAGACAGCTTTGATGATTTGTTTGGATTGTGGATGTGGTCGAAGAGGGTTCCATTGTTGATGAACTCATACACCAATAAAGGCACCTCTGTTTCCAAACAACATCCCAAAAGCTTGACCACATTACGGTGATTAATTTGAGAAAGCACAATGACTTCATTGATGAACTGTTCGATTTGGCCCTGATCCACAACTTTGGACTTCTTAATCGCAACTACCATGTTATTTGGCAACAACCCTTTGTAAACGGTACCGTATCCTCCTTGGCCAACTATTTTGCTCTCATCATAATTGTCGGTAGCCTTTTCTAGCTCTTCAGCGCCGAAGATTTTTGCATCTTTTGTGGTTCTGTCATGTTCATGTAATTGTTGCTGTAAAAGCAAGCCACCATTTTGCTTGAAATATTGTTCTTTGAGCCTAATGAGCTCCCTTTTCTTGTATCCGAAATATAGAAGGCCTATACTTAATAGCAGCACTATTATGCCCACAGCAACACCTGCACATAACACCGATTTTTTTAGACTGATTAATCACATAATTTACAGCACAGCGAGTCATTGTACTTTGTAAAAGCAGCCACGCTTTGAAACTTTCTCTAGAATTATACCACGAAGTTTCCTTAAACACTTAGTAGTTTTGGGACAGTTTGAGTCTGAATTAGAACAATGAATTTGATTAAGCTAATCTACGGAAAAAAGAATAGCACAAGGACCAATGCATACTAAAAATGTCATTAATTAACAGGTTTAATTCGACAAGGATGAAGATATAAAGTATAAACTCGAACTAACCACAAAAATGCTTATTTTCTTTTCCCAGGGTACTACAGTATACCTGCTTAAAATTTTCTAGGTCATATGCAACCAAATCCATGTCTTAAAGCATGCATATGTAGAGACTCTTGGGTCGAAATATGCATCAGTTTAAATTACTCAATACAAGTCCTACCTCTATATCTAGCTATATCCCTTTTGATGACAAGAAAATGGCAAGGACTAGTAACTTTGAAGAAATCTTCTCAAATGGATTAGTATATGGTACAGAGGCTGTGTATAACTTCCTTTTTGACTCATGTCATCACCTCGGATAAATTGTTACATTGCTGGTAATTGACTTTCTATCTAAATTATATCATGATAAATATGGCTTGTGCAAAAAATGAAAAAGTTACATGGGTTGTGTACCACGCATATGAGAAAGACGAAACATCATTCAATCATTACTATCAGTCCTTAGATGCTAATCAAAACATTAGAGAGAAAGGAACAAGTTTGACTTTGAGGAATTAAGACAAGGATTAGGATTCTTTAATTTTGTGGGTATGTTTACACTTATTTTACCTCTTAAAATGAGAATACAGTCCACCCTGATTAGATTAAAAGAGCATGTAAGTTCACAATCTAATCAATCATCTTCTTCATTTTGCCACTTACTGCATATGGGAGGAAGACTCGGGAAAGAGTACAGTTTAAGCAAATACTTGGGGATGGCAAAGAGGTAGGGCGAGGTGAGGGTGAGATGTACATCCCCCACCCCCACCTCAAAATTTAGTAAAGATGTTGCGTACCCACCGCATGCCTCAAAAAGCAAAGTTTTTTTTTTTTCTTTCAAGATTTCCTCACCATTGTATCCAGCCCCACAATAATAGCAAGTTCAATAAACTCAATGAGCACAATTCATGGTTGTAAGAAGATAGAAACGGCATAAAGAGGAAAGAAATAAAAGAATGTGCCGCAGGTATTAATAAGCTAATAAATGTGCCGCAGGTAGTAATAAGCTAATAACTGTGTGCGAGAATTGTGTAAATATTTAAAGCTTACGGCATGCTAGATTTGGAGATAACTGTCAAAGTTAGTGCTTTATTTTGGCACGTTTGAGAATTTGGCTAAGAATTTGGTCAATCCCTACAGTTTGTTGGGAGTTAAGCTGTGTTTTCTATGTAAAGTTTTGACAGTTAAATGAGGAAAGTATATCGTAAATAACACTTAGGATTTATGATTTAGGATTTAAGGTTTAGGATTTCAACTATAAAATCTTTAGGAGGAAAGGAAGGCTAGTCATATCCATTTCTACTGGGCTGGATGGGGAGCAGGAACACTTCAACACTAGCACCGAAATCCATTGATCCAATTTCATAAAATGGCTAACCTTAGTTTTCTCTAAGTGTACATCTTCACCAGTTTTCGCCGACACAAGTTCTTACCAAAGGTAAGTGCATTATTTTAAGATCATGTTTTGGTGATCAATGATGACACATAGTTCTCTATCTAGTTCGAGCTTTGTTTTACCATTCTCAACAATATAATTAATATTTATGATGCAGGAAGGCCGCTGACCAAATCATTGACACGTTCCAGGTCTTCTATACTTATCTATAGAAATGGCGATTTTGTGACTTGTTAGATTATCCTAGTCATCATTTTGACAGATCCAATCCCCCGGTCTTGCGTGTCAACGCTATAATTATACAATTAATCGCACAGAAGATGATGCGTTTCCAAGTCGTGCAGCAGAGATGTTAATATTCGCAAGGTGATCTCAATCGATGGAAAATGTACTCGCATATAGCCAAAACCCAAGGTCACCAAGTCAAAAAATGAAAATAAAAAAAGCTAGAGTACAGACATTGGCATGAGTGAAATTAATATACTTCTAAATTTTAAGAAAGCTCAGTTGTGATGTAATTAGTAATGCGTGATGTAGGTAATGCGTTAGATAATCTCATTTGTCTTCTGCATAGAAACTTCAGTGAAATTGATATAGAAAAGTTTCATTTTGAATTTTTCCAAGTGAGGATATAGTGGAAGAAAAATCGAGTGAAGACGTCAATAGTTAATTTTTCTCATAAATCACAAAGAAATTTAATTATTTATTCTCGAAATCAGCTAGGATAGTATGTTTCAAGCGGGAGGCAATCCAAGTAAGATCAAAGAACTTACCAACCGAAATCTTCATCAAATATGATGGATTAGCAATGCATCCTTGTCCATCTTCACCGCCCTTCTTGCCATAACCATGATAACCCTTTGGACATAAACATGTATAATTTCCCTCAATATTATTGCACCTTCCCTCACATGGGTACTTCTCTGGATCCGCACATTCATCAATATCTACATAAGTAACACACATCAAATGTATCTAATCTCATTGGATCATAATAATATGAAGGACAAGTTAAATAATGTTGATGTCATCAACATACCATGACAACCATTCGCTAGGTAAGGATTGCCTTGGTAACCTTCTAAACAGGTGCACTTGTACCCGGAGCTGTCTTTGGCGTCAGTGCATTTGGTGTTGTCGGTGCACATGTAGCTTGCGGGGTTCTTCCTGGCGTCTTCGCAAGTTTGATTCCCTATTGCCCAGTCGAGAACTAGAGTGGACTTGTTAGATTTAAGCTGCTTAAGGTCGCCAACTGAGAAGTCGTAGGATCCAATTTCGGCGACGAAGGCATAGCTACAAGGATTGAAATCCAGGACGTTGGTATGATTGTAATAGCTGTGAAAGGAGATTTGGTAGTTTAAGGAGTCTGTAGGGATGCTCGTCTCGCAACATCCAATACCGGAACATGACCCGCTACTCACGTTCGTAATGTTGCTGCACAAAGACACACACCCAAAAGTGAATTTCCCACCGCCGTCTTGGAAGTAGGCCAACGTGTCGCAACCGACCACGGTGAACTTGTTCTTGGTGCTGGATATGGGGAATTTAGCTAGGGTGAGCCATGGATAAAAGCTCAAAGACCCATCGCGTCCGAAAGAGTTAAAACAGTCTTGACCGACCCTATGTGATATTCGCATCTCATGATCCTCAACGGAAATGCCGCTTATTTGCAAGTCAGAACTTTTGTTCCGCATGTAAGGTGTAGGTGGGTCAGTGGAGTAGTCACAATAGACAATAAAGGATGAGAAATTGAAGTGGCAGTCGGAGGGGCTGTCGCTCAATCCAAAGGGGTATGGAATCAAGAGGTTTCCGCAGGAACTTTGGCATCCAGGCTTCGTGATTGAATAATCAGTTTCTGCTGCGTGACAGTGGTATGGACCCAATACGATGATCCCAAGCACCAAAACTAATAGAAACTCATGGATGGCCATGGTTCATCCTTCGACTCTCTCCATATATATATTGTTTTTCTCGATGAATTAATCCGATGGGTCCATGGGTATATAAGGAGAAGTAAGATGGATTTTTTCTTTTTCGTTTTTCTTTTGGGTCAAGTTAACTGTAGTTATCGGCTTAGTTCAAGCTGCGGAGTTAACATCAGCTGGTCCTAGACACTTGGATGAGACATTTCAACGATAATCCCGCGTGTGACGAAGTCTTGTGCAGTGCGGTGCACGGTTACATTTTCCAAATGCGTGATTCATTCGACATATTTTTCTTGAATCTTTTGTCGCTACTCATTGAGAAGAACAAGCCATTGGGAGCCAGAGAGTGGAATATTCTTGTCCAAAAAGAGCTGCTCTGACTTTTCAAATATTCTCTGAAAGGATTCTTTGGATTATGGAGTTTAACGCAATCCCTCTCCCTCCGTGGGAAAACGAAAGTCTGGTCTTCTCCTTTTCGAATCGATTTTTGATGGTTGGAATACTGGGGCAAAACTTAAAAGTCTTGTTTTTTACACGGAAAGAGCTCCTTGGTAAACTTTAAAATACAACAATTCCAACTCATAATATTACACCGTAACTCTCGATCATTAAATGATAGTCTCTTCATTTTTTAATGAATATCATTTGTTGAATGACAAGAACTAATGATAGCCTTAGAAATTTTTTTCGTAAATTTCTTTATAGACCTTTCGGAAATTTCTAAATGCCTTTGTTGTGGGATGAGGCATTGGTAATTGTTGTGTCTTTAACTCATTGAATTAATTAACTGGGCCTCCCACTCTCCCCGCCACAAGCATCTGCAAGCTTTTTATTTAGTACACGTGGGTTTTGATTTCTTAAAATAGAACAAAACTTCACTTATTATCTTTTCTAATAAACTTAAAGTAATTGTCAAATTTTGAGAATATTATGAAAAAATACATACCTTCCTGTATTAAATTGATATATTTTGAATTTTCTAAGAATTTCGCATCTAATAAAAATTGACAAAACTTAAAAAAATCAAAAAGAAAATATTTAAAATTATGGACGAAAGCCATAAAAAAAAAAAAAAAAACCTCCAAATTATGTTTATTGTGTAGGGGTGTGCATGGTCCGGGCGAGCGGTTCCCAACCTAGAACCAGGAACTGCCCGCTAAGGACCAGTTCTGAAAAATTGGAACCGGGATCCACCCGTTTATTGCATGGATCCACCTGGGAACTAGACCGCCGGTCCGGTCCGGTTCCCGGGTGGATCCATGGAACCAGTCTCAACCAATCCGTCCGAATCAACACAACCACATCGCCGAGGCGCGATGCCAAGGCAGATCGTTCGATTCTGCCCCTCTAAACCAAACCAAGGAACGGAATTCCACACAAGCAAAGCCACGGCCGATCGATTTCGACCGCAGATTTCACAGCTGCGAAGAGGGAGAGGAAACCCCTCTCCCCCCACAATGCCGAGAAACTGGGTGTCCGCACCGAGGCTTACCTGATCGGCGGAGCCCCCGACGAGATGAGGCCTGGAAGGCGGTCGCTAAAACCCTAGAGAGTCTCTGAGGACCGAGAGGAGGGGGGGCCCAACGGCGGCGGCGGCATATTCCCAACGGAGATCGGATGAAGCTGGAGGATCCCTTGGAGACCAACGGCGGCTCGCCAGGAGAGATCCGAGAGGTGATCAGAGGATCGGAGGAAGGAGGGCGGAGAAATTCAGATCTTCGCTTGACGTCCACTAGAGAGAGAAAGAAGGGACGAAGTTGAGGAAGGATGAATATTGAAAAGTGCTGTAGGAGGAGGAGGAGGAGAAGGAAGACTGCAAGATCCAAGCCCGCCTGCATTTTCTTTTATTTTCCCCCGCAGAGATCGCTGCAGCTCCGTCGACGGAATTGGAATGGCGATCAAGGGAGGAGAGAGAGAGAGAGAGGGAGGGAACCGGAGAGGGCCGAGAGGCAACAGCTGCGCTATCAAGGGTTTTTTTGGGGTAAAGAGCTGCTATCGCGGGTTTGTTAATTAGTAATTTTAATTTTTTTTAATATTAAAAATTAATCGGTCCGGTCCGGGTGAGTGGGTGAACAGATCCGTCCATGGAACCGGGAACCGGACCGATATCCACCGGTTCCCATAAATTGAAACCGGGAACCGGACCAGTTCCCTCAAGAACCACCGGTTCCGGGCGGTCCGGGTGAATCCTAGTTCTTCTGCACAGCCCTACTATTGTGACACATTTATTATAATTTTTTTTGACATCAAAAACACAAATTTATTTTAATATAACACATTTACCCTCCATCTAGGTTTCGTCAATAAGCACCATAAAAAATCTGCCTACATGAATGACAAAAGGCAAATGGTGTTGATATGATGCTCACGAGACTTAGGTAAAATAAAAACGACATTATTTTGGTTGGAAAATTATCTAACGAAACCTTGACAGAGAGTAAATATCTCATGCAGGTACAAGTTTGGGGTTTGTTTATGTTACAAGAAAAATTTAAGGTAAATATGGCATAGTAAACATAGTTTGCTTTTTTTTTTTTTTTAAATATCACAAATAAAATTAAAGTAAATGTGCTACATGGGGCATAAATTAGGGTTTTTGGAGCTTTGGCCCAAACCGATCGACCTACCCTGGCAAGAAACTATTGATTCAAGTTGGTTCGGGTTTCAATTTGAAAGAAAGAAATCTGCAGTGTCTAAATCTGCACAATAAAAAACATAATCCTCAAACCAAACTACATTTTCCAGTTCAGAGTAAAACCACAGGTATGGTCGAGATCTAATCATTGCTAAGTAAAACGACTTTGGGAGTCTGAAATTGGTTTTCAGAAATTTCTGAGTGGTCGATCGAAAGTTTAAGGTAAATGCCAAGTCAATGGGGTTGGTTTCCTCGGCAATTTCTTATGTAAGACAATAGGTCGCATCAGAATTTGTCATTGCCCACCAATGCTGACTGCGTCGTAGGTAGATGCAGGGTACTTTCATTACATTGCCAAGACTTAAGAAGTCAAGCAAATCAGCGGTAAGCGTATGCAGTGGGGGAGAGATCACAACCTCAAAACAGGAGAATGAGAAAGAAGAAAAATCAACAAGAGTAGAGTGGTTTGAGCTGGGGATTGTATGCATGAAATGTGTTTCAAGGTGAATGGATTTTTTTTTTTTTGATGCCCAGGATCCGCCGGGCCCGCCGGGCAACCCACGGCCCGTATAGTGTACGCTCTTCATTCAAATTATCTGATGGGAAATTGAATGGCGGTGTTGTGTTGCCAATTGGAGAGCTTACCTTGTACTCTAACAATTATACCACACATAAATAGATAATGTTTCCTTTTGATCAATTAGTTCTAGAATATATAGAATTAATGAGTGTAATATCTTTAAATACACTGTCATAAGGGTTTTGTGGTAGAACGTCAGTTAGACATAACAAACGCGATTGTCCATCGACCAATTAACTTGGCTTAAACCGATCGACCTACCCTGGCAAGAAACTATTGATTCAAGTTGGTTCGGGTTTCGATTTGAAATCTCAAAAGAAGAAAAACTAACCAACCTATATATAGCAGAAGAAAGAAATCTGCAGTGTCCAAATATGCACAATAGAAAACATAATCCTCAAACCAAATTACATTTTCCAGTTCAGAGTAAAACCACAGATATGGTCGAGATCTGATCATTGCTAAGTGAAACGACTTTGGGAGTCTGAAATTGATTTTCAGAAATTTCTAAGGGTGGATCGAAAGTTTAAGGTAAATGCCAAGTCAATGGGGTTGGTTTCCTCGGCAATTTCTTATGTAAGACAATAGGTCGAATCAGAATTTGTCATTGCCCACCAATGCTGACTGCGTCATAGATAGATGCATGGTACTTTCATTACATTGCCAAGACTTAAGAAGTCAAGCAAATCAACGGTAAGCGTATGCAGTGGGGGAGAGATCACAACCTCAAAACAGGAGAATGAGAAAGAAGAAAAATCAACAAGAGCGGAGTGGTTTGAGCTGGGAATTGTATGCATGAAATGTGTTTCAAGGTGAATGGATTTTTTTTTTTTTGATGCCCAGGATCCGCCGGGCCCGTCGGGTAGCCCACAGCTCGCAGAGTGTGCGGTGCACCCTAGACCAAGCATCAATACCTGGGAGGAAGTTAGCACAAGACCCCACCACCATGACTCCCCACTTAAGACGTGTTGATAACGCAGAGATTCGAACTCATTCCTGTTAGAGAAAACTCTTGAACTGTTTTAAAGCTGACAAAACCTTTCCAAAAGTCTAGTCTGAAGACTTGTAGACTCAAGTGTTATAATCTGAAGAATTCAAGACTCATCTGTCAAAGTCTAAAGACCGATTAGACTTTATTCTCAAAGTCTGACCTCACTGACAGATTCCAGACTGACGAAGAAAAGACTTATCCAGATGCGAGTTTATCTTCAAGGATTTGGTTTGTACAGTTGAAGAAGATCTTACGGCTGAAGATAGCATCTAGTGATCAATTATTCTTATTGGAATTAATTCGGATATTTAGATCTGTTGAAAGGCGAAGTATACTTGGAAGGTTCTACTTATGGAAACCTAGATCCTGATTGTATGGGCGAGCAGGATTGGTGGGCTATCATCACATTCCTTAAATGACTCGAGATCTCTTTGATTGATTCTGTCCAACGGGTAGATTGAAATAACTCATTTGGAAAGTGCCAACGGTTATAGAGGCATAAAGGAGTATATAAGGAAGACGCTCAAGTTATTCGAGAGTGTGCGTGAAAGAAAAATTCCAAAGTCTGAAGCTCTTAGTTCTTTGCTATTTCAATCGTTGAGCTTATCTTGTACTAAAAAGAGAGATCAAATAATTATGAGACCTTGAGGAAGTGTAGTAGAGTTTCTACACTGTGGGGTCAAGGATGTGAGACTATAAAATCTCTTTTGATTCATAGTGAAATCCAGCCAATGGGCTGTCAGTGCGGGAGAGTAGACGTAGGCTTGATCTAAGCCGAACCACTATAAACCTTATGTTTCAATTCTCTTTTCCTAAACTCCTTACTTTAATTCGTAGCTTTATATAATTGCTTATAGTCGTTTACCTATTCAGTCTTTTATCCTCTAAAGACGAGTTAATTTGTTAAGTCTCGCAAAAATTTCTTTCAATACTTATTCACCTCCCTCTAGGTGTTCTTACTAGCCCTATCAGTTCCCTCAGGTGGTAAGGTAGTAGAGCTCAACCAATTGCGCTGCCCACCGGTGGGTCAAGGTGAATGGATTTTATACTCTGAAAATTTGAATTTTCCTATTTCTAGACTGTATATATGCATTCTAAAAAGGAATAATGAGTAGCTTCAAAATAATTAATCAACTAGCTTCAAAGAGGTAAACTATTAACTTTTTTAATTGTTGTGTTACAAAATTAAGATTTCGAAATAAGATTCCATTACATACTTTTAAATTAAGAAAAGATACGTCACATACAGATATTTTTTTCCTTTTTCTGGGCTAGAATTTCCAACTAATATGGATTGTGGAGGGAAAATTGTCCAAATAGTCCTAAACCTATTGCATTTTTGTTAATTTAATCCTAAACTTTTCAATTTTGCCAATTCAGTTATAAACATTTTTACTTTTTGCTGATTTAGTCCTAAATATTTTCACTTCTTGCCAATTGAGTCCATTCGGCCAGAAATTATTGATGTGTATGGCCGGCGCTGACGTGGCACTTTTTAAATAATATTTTATTTTTATGGTTTTTTTTTGGGGGGCGGGTTTTGGATCTAGACGGCAAGGGTTGCTAGCCAACCCTCACCAGCCATAAGCGAGGGCTGGCCACCCCTCACCAGCTCTAGGCGAGGCTTGTGATGCCCTCGATAGCGAAGGCGAGGGCACGCAAGCCCTTGCCCAAAAACGATGAGGGCGCACAACACCCTCGCTAGATTTGGCCAAGCGAGGGCTTGGCGACCCTCGCTGGCCTGAGGTGAGGGTGGCAACCTCACTCGGGGCCTTCACCTGGCCAGATCTAGTGAGGGCTTGTGTGCCCTCACCTTTGCTAGCAAGGGCATCGTGACCATCGCCCAGAGCTCGCAAGGGGCGCAATGCCCTCACCCAAAGCTGGCCTCACTTGTGGCTGGTGAGGTTGGCCCTTGCCTGTGAACCCCCAAAAGAAAAACCAAAAAAGTAGAAAAATGAAAAAACCATAAAAAAAATTCAAAATATTAGTAAAATAATTTTTTTAAAAGTGTCATGTTAACGCCAGTTATCCACGTTAGCAATTTCCAGTCAAAATTGGCCGGATAAATTGAATTGACTAAAAGTGAAAATGTTTAGGACTGAATTGGCAAAAATGTAATAGATTTAAGACTTTTTGGACAATTTTTCTGGTTGTACTTGATACACATTTGTGGAGAATTATCACCGTCAACAATTTTATTTTTCCTTTTCCTTTTTCTGGTCAATTGACTGTAGTTATTAGCTTATTTTAAGCTGTAGAGTTAACATCAGCAGGTCCTGGAGACTTGCATGAGACGATTCCACCACAAATTCTCGTGTGACGAAGTCTTTGTGCGGTGCGGTGCGGTGCGCGTTTGAATTTTCCAAATGTACGATTTATTTGACATATATTTATTCAATCTTTCGTCGCTGCTCATCCAGAAAAACAGGCCATTGTGGGCCAAGGACTGGTGCACAAATGTCACAGAAGAGCTGCTCTTACTTTCCAAATAATCCGTGGGAAACAAAAAGTCTTGGTCTTCTCCTTTCCCAATCGATTCTTTATACTTTGGTACATTGGGGGTGTTACTTCTGCGCATGGCAAATTTTTATTTTGGGGCGTTGATTAATGCAAAAATTGAAAGTTGATAGTGAAAGGAGGAGCTAACCTCTCTCTTTCACGAAGAAAGAGACTTCTCGTTCAACTCTATATTTGAACAATTCCAGAACTTAATATTGCACCTTAATTCTTAGTCGTTGGGCAGCAATTATCGATGAAAAAGGCACACTAGTTCATAAATTTCATTAGTTAACTTAAAGTAAGGTATAATTATCTTTAGCAATGTCTCTCTACAAATCCTTAGATTTCTTTGGAGAGACTAATTGAAAATCCCGGCCACCGACGTAATTGGACGACGCATTGATAGATGATGTGCATCCCAACTCAATAACTTATTAATTAGGGCTTTGACACTCTATATCATAAGCATCTACAAACTTTTCAAATGGGCTCTTTGCCAACTAATAGTACAAGTCCCCTTGTCAAATTTCCAATAGAAAATTGGCCGAAGGAAATGAATCAACACTGACAAATTGACACAAGATGCCTACATGGGCAGGTCGAATCACATCGATAATCTAAATCTATCAGTAAGAAAATGGATATTATCTGGAGTGTTTCCTTGGGCAATAGTAAAAGTGTATCAGTTGGCAACAGAGCCTAAATCTGACTGGTCGTTATTGTCTTGAATTGAATGTCAGTGCACTCGTAGCCCGTGTACATGACCACTGTAATGTCAAAACAACTGATTTGAGAAGGCAAAGTGCAACATCTCCAACAAGAATTGGAGCAATCTCGATTGTTAAGGCCTGACGATCCCCACCGTGACCAAGAAGGGGAGATTAACACCTTCCATGATGTTCAGTTTTCACGCAGCTTGTGAAGTGGCTCCTTTGCATCACTGGTGTTAAAATCATGATTCTAATGATTTCAATGCTAAAGTAGACATTTCAAACTTCCAAGGCACTATGCATCGGAAAACTTCGTTGATTGGCTCGACAAACCGAGCAACTTTTTGATTATGAAAATATGGTGGAGAATCGGGTGAAGCTTGTGGGCATCAAGCTTGGAAAGCATGCTTTGATTTGGTGGGAAAATCTAAAGTGTCAAAGAACTCATGAAGGAAAGCAGTGTATCGAAACATTGGATAAAACGAAGGAGCTCAAGAGGAAGCATATCTCATAAACGAAAAATTGTCCAAAAAGTCCTAAATCTATTGTACGACGGCCTATTTAACTCTAAACCTTTCAATTGTGCCATTTTAATCTTAAATCTTTTAACAACTTGCCGATTTATTTTTAAACCTTTCAGTTGTGTCGATTTAATTCTAAACCTTTTAATGATTTGTTAATTTAATTCTAAATATTTTGAAGACTTGCCCATTTAGTCATTCTGACCAATTTTGGTTGAAAATCGCTAATGTGGATGCTGACCGACCACCGACCATCCTACATGGAGTGGCTGATTATTGGCTTGTGGCCGACAATCAGCCATGGCTGACAACTGACCACAAGCGAGGGTTAGCGAGGGTGTCACGGCCCACACTGGACCTAGAGAAGGCTCGCTCGTGGCTGGGAGAAAGCCACCCTCATTAGATCGGATAAGGGCTCGACCTTTGCCCAACCACAGGCTTAAGGGAAAGAAAAGGATAACGAAACAAAAGGTAAGAAAATGTAATGTTTTTTATTAAAAAATGTAAAAATTATCTACGTCAACATTAGTCATGCCACCTAACCATGCCATCTAGGATGGTCACCTACTGCTGAGTGTCCATGTCACCAATTTATGGCAAAAAAATTTCAAAATGAAAAAATTGACAAATTGTTAAAAGGTTTAGAACTAAATTTGTAGGTTTAAATCTAAATTGGCAAGTTTTCAAAAAGTTTAGGATTAAATTGATACAATTAAAAGGTTCAGACCAAAATTGGCTATTGCACTACAGATTTAGTATTTTTTGGATAATTATCCTTCCTTTAAACTGATCAATAAGATGCTTTCCATTTTTTTCTTTATTCATGTAAGGTATAGGAGAGTCAATAGAGCCATCACAAACAATTCTAAATGAGGTATGATTGATGCAGCATTTGGGACCACTATCATTCAATCCAAAGGGGTATGGAATTTCAAGGTTTCCGCAGAAACTTCGGCATCCAGGCTTGGTCACTGAATCATCAGCTTCTGCTATGTGATTGTGGTGTGGACCCATTATGATGATCCCAAGCACCACAACTTTCAAAAGAATGCTCATGGATGAGCATGGCTCTTCCTTCAACTCTCTTCATATATTTTTGTTGTTTCAGCTAATTAATTTGATGGATTCGCGGGTATATAAGGAGAAGCAAGATAGGGTTTTTCCTTTTTCGCTTTTTTGGGAGTAATTGTAGTTATTGCCTAAGTTCAAGTTGTGGAGCTAACATCAAGTGGTCATAGCCGCTTGCATGAGACGATTCAACGATAATTCCTCGTGTGACAGTCTTGAGCAATGCAGTGTACGTCTCTCTACGAAAGTTCATAACATAAATCTGACATACTTTTCCTGGATCTTTCTTTGCTACTCATCAAGAAGACAAGCTATACTCTGAGCCGGAGACTAGGTAACTCTTGTCACAAAATGAGCTACTCTTACTTTTCAAATTATCTTCGAAAGATTAATCTAAAATTCTAGAGTCTAAGAAAATGTCTCTCCCTCTGTGGGAATAAGAAAACGTCAGTTCTTCTCTTTCCCTATCGATTTTTGATACAATGTATATTGGGGATGTTGCTTCTGTGCATGGCAATTTTTTCTTTTGGAGCATTCATATTAATGCAAAAACTAAAAGTTGATAGCGAAAGGACAAGACCATACGCTTTCCATGTTTGAGCATTTCCAAAACATAATATTGGACCGTAACTGCTGGTCGTTACACGGCAATGACCAATGAAAAAGAGCCAATCTGTTGACAAATTTCATCAGTTAATAACCTTTGAAATTTCTCCTTATAATATTCTTAGATTTCTTTTCATCAACTGTTTGAAAATGTGAACTGCTGACTAAATTTGCTGGAGTGCTCTTGTCACAAAATGAGCTATTCTTTTTTTTTTTTTTTCAAATAATTTTTGAAAGATTAATCATAGATCTAGAGTTTAAGAAAATGTCTCTCCCTCCGTGGGAATAAGAAAAAGTCTGGTCTTCTCATTTCTCTATCGATTTTTGATACAATCGCGGTGTCTAAATCTACAAAATAGTTCGACCAAAAAAAAAAATTTACAAAATAGAAAACATAATCCTCAAACCAAATTATATCTTCCAGTTCAATTTAAAGCCACAGATATGGTCCGAGATTGAAGTAAAAAGGACTTTGGGAGTCTGAAATTTATTTTCAGAAATTTAGTGAGGGTCATCTGTAAAGTTTCAGGTAAATTGCTAAGTCAACTTGGTCGGTCTCCTCGACAGTTTCTTATGTACAACAATGTCTCATCAGGATTTTTTATTACCCGCCAACTTTGACTGCATCATTGATAGAGAACATCAATGATGCAGGCTACTTCCATTACAGTGCCAAGACTCTGCGAAGTCAAGCAAAAACAGTAGTGAGCGTATGCAGAGGGGGAAAGATCACAACCCCAAAACAGGAGAACGAGAAAGAAGAAAAATCAACAAGAGCAGACTGGTTTGAGTTGGTGATTGGACGCATGCAATGTGTTTCTGGGTGGATGGGTTTTATACTCTGAAAAATAGTATTTTCCTGTTTTTAAACTGTATATACGCATTTTTAAAAAAAAAAAAATAATGGGTAGCTTCAAAATAAATAATCGACTAGCTTCAAAGAGGTAAAATATCAATTTTTTACAAAATTTATTTGATGAAAACATGGTTATTAATATTTAAAAACTTTAGTATATATTGCCATATCCCTCAACCACTTGAGGCATAAACACAATGACAACTAGAAAATAAATAAAAAGAGAAGTGTCGTACATGTCAAAAAATCATTTTTTCTAACCCAAAAAGGAGTTCTTAGGTAAGGGATTCTTTTGACAGTTGAAATTATGATCAAAATAGACAAATGAATTTTAATTATTTTTCTCTAACCGTCCGATTTGTAGCAGAATTGTACCCAAAAGCAAAGGCCTTTTTCCATTAAATCTTATTTGATAGTGCCAATTTCACCCAGTGACTCCATATCAATACCTATTTTTTGCTGTTTTCTCTTTTTGTCAGCCAAACGATTTAGATCATCCCTCCTAGTAAACGAAGAAGTCTTTTTTATCAAAGACAGCAAGGCTAGAAATGGATTCAAATTATCTTGACTGTGGATGAGTTAAGGAGTGGTGAGTTGTATATCATGTCATAATGACAAAACTAACCATATTCTGTATTCAAATTTCCCACAACAAATGTTTGCAAATCATATTATAGGCTAAGGTAGGACACTTCACATTGATCAATTTCTGGTATTTATTAGAATTTCACAGACCACATGAACTAATACTTAAAAATAACATAAGTTTGTGAGGGATCACGTTGAATGGAAGCTTGAAATTACAATTTAAGATCACAGAATAATTAAAAAAAAAACATAGGTTCATCATGCAAATTCATGTTTTTACCTCAGTCAACATCGTTGGTGAAATTCTCACAAAAGCGTCTTTATTAAAAGGACATGCTATAGGGTCTGCCTTCGAGAGGCACACCAAAATTGACGCCCTTTCCATGGAATTTTAAACGAGACTATTTGGAATTTGACAGACATAGAGACAACTTTTATAAAGTCCCTTTGTCGATAGATTCCTACTTTAATTCTCCAGTACGAGTTGTAGGGTAAAGTTCTATGATGACGGTACCATTTTTGCCATATTATATTCGGTGAAGAAAACTTTAACTCTTTTGCCATATTTACCAAGAAAGTTGAGAAACCAAAATTAATCAAACTATCTTCTTTATCAAGAATCCTACTTTTCTTTTTGTCTTTGTTTCATTTCGAGTTAAGTTAGCTCCGTCAACCAAATTGAATCCTTAGTGCAAGTCTCTTTTCCAGTTTCAAATCAGCTTGAAAATTATTACAATCGATTGTGACATCATAGTGTGAATTGTGGGCCTAATAAAAGCGAACCTCAAATTCGGGATCGGCCGAATCATTAAAGCTCACAGGCCTTCAAATTGGGGAGACATCAGTTGGCCTCGCAAGTCGCTGGTTGGCTTCTCATGTCAAGGTCAACGTTGTGTCGCATGGCATACGGAACATAGAGATATGAGTCGGCTATGCAAGTCGTTTCGCTTTTTAGGTCTAGGTCATCGTCAATTGCATCTGATGCTTTGGACAAGGAATAGCACTGAATATATCTTTGTTTTAAGCTGAAGAAACGAATAAAAAGTTGCTTTTCTTTAGAGAGTCAAAATCAAGAGCAATAGTGACCAATTTTTCACTTTTCACTTTTCCTGCTGTTATTTTGTTAAAATCAGGAATCCAGTATGGTAACATATATAATCCTACAATTGGATATGTGTTGTTTGTCTTATTTCTTGCACATTTCATAATAACCACCTAGTAAAGTCAATTTAGTAAGTGACCATCAAATTCAAGGATACCATGTGGCTACTGACAACATCCACTCTATAAAGTGACCATCGAATTTCACCTGGATTGATTCTTTCTTTTCACTTCAGATAAAATCACTCTACATTATAGTTAATGCGTCAATACTATTATATATATATATATATATATATATATATATATATGTGTGTGTGTGTGTGTGTGTGTGTGTGTGTGTGTGTTAACATAGATTAAAGTTGATTTGATGTATGACAAATTCATCTTTTGGAATACATCAAAGTTTCATGCTATATGCTATGTTCGATTTCTCAAAATAATATATAACTTTAAATTCAAGGAAAGCAAGAAATAACATGGATAACAATATGAGTTAATTGGAAATAATAGGGATGATTAGTTTCAGGTCCGGTCTGATCCCACTTAGGAACTAGGAACTAGAACTGGAGGACCGGTTTCTAGTTTTTGGAATCGAGAACCGGACCACCTAGTCTTGAAATCGATTCAGTTCGGTTCTCGAGTGGTCTAGTGAAACCGATGGAGAGAGAGGATTTCTTTTTCTTTTTTTGGGCGCAAAGTGTATATGCTCCCCAAAATTCCTCATCCATATGAACGAAACAAACGCTTATATATGGGGAGAGAAAAACTTAGAGAGAGAGTGGATTCTGTTATGGCACAATCTATGCGTGCGTTGATTCCCTTTTTTCTTGGTCAGAAGCTTTGATTCTCTTTAATTTGCTTCACTAACGCGCTTTTTGTTCTCTTTACGATTGCAGATGTGAGGGAGAGAGAGAGAGAGAGAGCTTTCTTATTTAGTGGCATGGGCTTTCCTTTTGTTGTGGGCTTTTACTCTCTCTAGGCTCACCTTATTTCTCTTCCAAGTAGGCTATTGTTCTTGTTGGGCTCATTTGGGCTTTGAGCTAAATGTGGACTTTCAATGTTGATCCTGTTCCCACTCTAAAATTGGGAATCTAACTACCATCACTGGTTCCAATTTTATGGAATTAGGAACCGGACCAATCTAGTTTGGGCGGTTCCCGTTGCACATCTCCAAGGGATAAAGTACCAAAAAGAAGAAGATTTAAGATCAATATGCCATCATGATACATTGCCCTTCCCTCAGCCATCGACATAGCATTGACTTTCAGTAAGCAAATCTCATTAAGATGGTCACCTTCCTTGAGACTCAAAAGTCCCAATATTAGTTTAGCTATTTATCCACGAGATCACCGAGCTTTCTTATTTAGTGGCATGGGCTTTCCTTTTGTTGTGGGCTTTTACTCTCTCTAGGATCACCTTATTTCTCTTCCAAGTAGGCTATTATTCTTGTTGGGCTCATTTGGGCTTTGAGCTAAATGGGGACTTTCAATGTTGATCCTGTTCCACTCTAAAATTGGGAATTTGACTACCATCACTGTTTCCAATTTTATGGAACTAGGAACCGGACCAATCTAGTTTGGACGGTTCCCGTTGCACATCTCCAAGGGATAAAGTACCAAAAAGAAGAAGATTTAAGATCAATATGCTATCATAATACATTGCCCTTCCCTCAGCCATCAACATAGGATTGACTTTTAGTACGCAAATCTCATTAAGATGGTCACCTTCCTTGAGACTCAAAAGGCTCAATATTAGTTTAGCTTTTTATCCACGAGATCACCTTGACTTGTAAATGTAGAGAATTCTTGCTTCACCAAAAATAAGGGTATCACATTAGCAAAGATTTATTCCTATCTTCAAATAACAATATGCCTAAAGAACGACGATGTTACCAAGAGCACGATAGAAGAAAATATGAAGGTTTTTTGGAAGTTCACTACCATTTTATCAAAGCTATTCATTGCCTTTTATAACTGAAGGCAACGGCAGTACATGAATTGCATAAGGCCTTAAATGTCACGCCCCGAACCTCGAGTGCGTGCCCATCCCAGGATGCGTCGCCGACTCTTTCATTTTAATGCACATGCGGAAGTGAAACAAAACCCCTGACAACAACCAACATGAGATAGAAAAGCAGAAAGCATATTCACAACTAAAACACTTTTATAAACACCCCAGTTTATATACAAGACTAGTCTAAAGACAAAAGTCTACAAAAGACCGGCTCTCAAAACAAAGCTGTCCTAAGACTAGCTAGTCGGACACATTCACCGATTCTTCGGTCTCCACAAGCTCCGGGGGCTCCGGGTTCACGATAGCACCATTAGGAGGGTCAGCTACGTTCTTGCCCAGAGTGGCATTGAGCGCAACAACAGGGATATCAAATCCCCGGATGGGACCTACCCTATACCCATTGAGTCCCTGGTGGTACCACGCCCTGAATCGATGAGGTACCCTCTCAAGTAGGCCCTCATCAGCTCAAATGGTGGTCACCACTAGCTCATAGACCCAATGACTACCGGGGACTGGGACGTCCATACCTTACTCAGTAATAGCCCGCGGCTGTCCAAAACGTTCCGGAGGAACCGCCATCTAAGGACTTGAAAAGTTAAGCCTATGATGGGGTGAAACAATGTCCCAGCAAGTTCACCCTCTAAACCCCAACTAGGAAGGAAATATGCCTATAGGCGGTCTATGCACACAAGTCAGAAGACTTGCCTTGCCTCAATTCCCTCCTGCATGTCAGTACAGTTCATAAACTTAACCAATCAATTCAATCCAGTCGATTCGATACAATTGATACCATCTATCGATTCAATCGATACCATCTATCAATCAATACCATCTATCGATTTAATCGATACCATCTATCAATCAATACCATCTATCAATTCAATCGATACGATTACTGCTCACACAAGCTGAAATATAGATGGTAGCTCGTACAATCTGATATATAGATGGTAGCTCGCACAAGCTTGATATATAAATGGTAGCTCGCACAAACTGATATATAAATGGTAGCTCACACAAGTTGATATATATTATAGCTGTGACATCCCAGATTTTCAGTCCTGTTTTCTACTGAATAAATCGGGCATTTCATTGACGTGCCTATAGGGCTATTCTCAGAGCTGGTCACTCTCGAGATAACTAGACTATCTGGGGAAGCCATTAAGGAATTTTAATGCAATAGACTTGAGAATTCGACCATGAATCGGCTTCTCGACCGTGTCCATCTTTAGAGGTTATTACGGCACAGATATAAATCGATTCGAGATCAGAGATAGGTCGGGTTGGTTGAGACGTGTGGCTAATCGTGGGTGACACCACTAAATTGAAAAATTCTCGTCGACTGGCACTAGACTGATTTTCTATCGTTTTGGTACCCTGTGTGCGTATTTGAACCCTCGAGATTTTCACGACAACCGAGAATCGCCAATGTGTCGAGTGGGTTCATTATGGCTCAAAGAAAATCGACCACGGGCTTTTGCACTAAAAATTTCTTAAAGTTACCCGGTAGCCTAGGTCACGCTACAAACGCGTCGAATGGAAATTAACCATGAATTTAAGTCCGATTTCAGAAATTGAAGATTCTGTCATGTCACAATAAATTCTAGGAACGTTGACTCGGTCTCAGAAGATTTTTCAGAGATTCCGAGATTTTTACAGAAAATCGTTTCAGACGTTGCGGAAATTAACGGAAAATCAGATTGGCCGAATTGAGGAGAGTTTTGACTTTCAAGCTGAACTATTTGGCATTAGGGGATTGCAGAATTGGTATGGTCAATTTCTTCGATGAAGTTGGACTTTAAATGGGGAATTTTGGTGTGGAATTGAAGCCTAAATCAATGAAATTCGGATGCTAAATTAGGAGCTGGAATTTTGGCTTCAATTTGGACAATTTGTGGAAAATTACTTGTTGGAAAGTAAATGGGAGACACAAAGGATATTTATGAGGACTTGAGAGGGGACAAGAAATTAATTGGGTGGATAACATCGCTGACTTTTTCTCCCTAGTCCTTGGCTTCCTTCGCACGTTCCCTTCTCCTCTTCTCTTCGAGCATCCCTTGTTCCTCGACTCCACCTACTTCTGTCTTCATTTCTTCTTTTTCGGCCCTGCAACTCCGCTTCTCTCTCGCTGCCGTTTACTTCTCCGCCAGTCTCTGCCTTTCTCCACCGACAGTCCATTTTCAGCTTCCATCTGTAAGCGTCTCATCCCCCCCTGCCGAATCAAACTCCACCGAAGACCACAGCCCCACCGATCCACTCTACCGTCCACCGAAGAAATCTCCACGCGGCATTGAAGCTGCTTCCTCGTCCACGCGTGGGTCAACAACCCACCAAAGCCTCCCCGGATGTTGACTCCTCCAGCTGCCTCAACGAAGACCAACCTGCTTCCCTCTGCTTGTTCGTGAATCCAGCGAAGATCGAAGACCACCATCTTCGATTTTGCTCCACCGAAGCAGCCCCGTGTTCGCACCTCATCCCCAGCATCTTCGGCCCAAATCTGCAGCAACTCACGAAGCCAACATCCACGCAAGCTTCAGCCCATGATCAGCCCATTGAAGACCAGACCCATTAATTGAGTCTTCAGCCCCTCTTGAAGCCCATTTCGTGGCCCAGCTCGCAAGAGACAGCCCAAGCTCCAGCCCGTGAAGCCCATCTCCATCAGCTCAGCCTATCTTCATGCAAGCTAGCCCGTGAAACTCGGCCCAGTTCGGTCTAACCTGCAGCAAGCCCATTTGCAGCCTAAGCCCGCGAAGCAAGTCAGCCCAAGCTCAGGCCCAAGTTTAGTTCAAGCCCAGAAATTTCTGCGGGCTTGCGAGGCTTTTGAGCCCGGCCCGAGTGTCCGCCGACGCCGCCGAAAGTTTGGATTTCGACCGCCGTCGTGGTGTTCCGGTCTTCGCTTTCCACAAATGAGTTTTACTCACTAATGCTTTCTTAGTTTGCTAATGATACTTAGGGGTTGGTTAGATTTAATTAAGTGCACTTAGGTGGTTAGATTAGTTTAGAACAATTAAATTAGTGAATTAATGATGCATGTTAGGTGGTTAGACTTAGTCATTAGCAAGTAGAGAGCTTCTAATAATTATTGAATGCATCTTGGGATTTTTCCCAATCCGTCTTGGCTTCCAATAAGGCATTACGGGCCTAAATTGGATTTTTAATATTTATTTATTTATTTTTCGAAATTAATTATTTAATTAATTATTTTTCCGAAAATTCAACCGGGATGGCCGGTGACCGAAATTTTATGCTGATGATTGTGGTGCAGTCCGTTTATTTAATTGGCCTTAATTTTGTGCTAAATTGATTTATGAGTGATTTTAGGATTTATTCCTAAATTGAATAATTTTTTGTTATTAATTGAAAAATAACCGGGCATCGGTTGACAGTGCCAAAAATATTTTGGTGGCTATAGAAAATAGTGGGATTTATAGAAAGGAAATTACTATATTTTGGCTAAGGCCGACCGTGTGCCCACGAACGTGTACTTTTATCGGAAATGATAAAAAATGGTAAATTGATTGTGTTTTCAGAATAAAAATATTATACCGGCTCAGTGACTCTGTATGTCATTTTGGAGAATGGACGGTATACAATGTCGGCCCGGTGACTATATGTCATTTTGGAGAATGGACGACATGCCATAACGGCTCGATGACTCAACATGTCATTTTGGAGAATGGACGTTATGATAAATATACTCGATATACCATGTCGGCTCGGTGACTCTATAGGTCATTTTGGAGAATGGACGACATGCCATAACGGCTCGGTGACTCAATATATCATTTTGGTGAATGGACGTTATGATGAATATACTCGGTAGCTTGGTATGTCATTAAGGAAAATGAATCTTAATATACTGGCTCAGTAACCCGATAGGTTATTTTGGAGAAGGGACAGTATTGCTTGAAATGACCAAGAATGGTCGGTTTGATATGTAATCGACTAGGTCGATTGATCGAGATATCGATCCGTGATAATATGATTGGGTGCCTATTTGAACTGTGCTAATATGCATGGCAGAATCTGAGGTTGAGGTAAGTCCTCCGACTCGTATTGTGCATAGGCAGCCCTAAGGTGTATTGGTTTACTAATCGGTCTTAGGGGGTAGAACTTGCTAAGACGTTGTCTCATTGGTTATTGAATAACCATTTCAGGTCCCTAGATGCAGCAGACTTGGATTTTGAAGATCTCGAAAGTCCGATGCAGTCTGCTGACGACTCCAGTTGGAGTGTGGAGGATGATGAAGAGGAAAATGGGGACCCGTAGTTTGTAGAACCCCACTCCTACTTGTCGACCTTGTTTTTAAACTAGCTTAAGTTGAATTTGACTTAATAGTTCACCTTGTATATATATGTGCACTGGTTTGCAATGTATATAAGAGTGAATGTTTTTAAAGGTTTGAAATTCAATCCTACTGTTCTATCCCAATGTTTTATTGTCTGGGATTTTATATCAGCTTCCGCATGCATATATTGAAAAGAATGGGTCGGCGATGCGTCCTAGGACGTCGCTATTAATCGACTAGGTAAGGGATGGGTACGTGCTCGAGGATCGGGGTGTGACATCCCCTTTTTATGGTATCAGAGCGAAGTTCAATATTAGAGTGATAAGTAGCGATGGTTCATGGGATAGTAGTAGGAAAGACTTTTAAATTCATGCTGGTGCATGTCGGTGTTAGCTGAGTGCTAGAATTGCTTGTTGTTTTGATAGCTCTGTTTCTAATTCGGTGTTGAATTGGAAGCAGGTGTTGGTAAATTTAAAACAACACCATGAGCGATCAAGAGCCAAGGACTCCTGCTAAGAGGACCAGTAGGGCCGTGACTCGAGTTGGTACCCGAGGAGGTCGTGGTCGAGCGCCAGCACAGGGTAGCGCGAGTGGAGTGATTCCACCTATTGTAGATGCTGGGGTAGCAGCCCCGGGTGAGCAAAGAACTGTCGGAATCAACCAGGCTCTAGATGCTATGCGGGAGATGATGGGAAAACAGGCCCGAGATCAAGCTGCCGCCTTTACTGCTGTTGTTGAAGCCGCCGCCACTACCACTGCCAATGTAGCTATTGTTGCCGCAGCTATCGCCGTACCTGCTGCTGCACCTGTCATTGTACCTATCGCAGCACACGCTGAAGGTCCGCCCGGAATAGTGGTCGCGGAAAGACCAATTCATAAGCTGGTAGAACAATTCCTTAGGTTGAATCCACCTCAGTTCACCGAGACCAGAGACCTTGAAGATGCTGCTTCATGGATATAGAAATTGGAGAAAGCCTTTGCACTGCTAATGTGCAATGAGACTGAAAAGGTAGTACTTGCAACTTACCAACTGGAAAAAGTTGCAAATACTTTGTGGAAGACGACTCGAGGAGCCATATTCCCAGAAGGCATTGTTCCGGAGTGGAACGCCTTTCTAGAGGCCTTTAATGTCAAATATTTCTCAGAAACTGCCAGAGAGGTGAAGATGGTAGAATTTCAACGTCTTCGCCAGGATTCCCTAATCGTCGATCAGTACGAGGCGAAGTTCGCTGAACTTTCGCAGTATGCTCCTGAGTTAATTGCAAATTCAACAAACCGAGTAAGAAGGTTCAGAGAAGGATTCAGGCCGAACTTAAGGAGTACATTGATTTCTCTGAACCTGAGAACTTATAATGACCTTTATGAGAGAGCCCAGATGATCGAGAGAGATCAGAACGAGAGAACTACCTCATCTGGATCGAGGTTCAGCTCCCATAGGGACAGCATCCGCCAAGGATAGAGGCCGATGCCTGGAAATAGATTCCAAGTTCCACCTAATAGGAATGGCGGAATTGGAAAGTCAAGATCGAACCTGAATGGTCTGTGTTTTCTATGTGGAAGACGGCATGGTGCAAATCAGTGCCATCAAAGGACGGGCGCTTGTTATGAATGTGGTCAGTAGGGCCACCTAGCTAGAGACTGTCCTAGAAAGCTAAGAGGACAATCGCAACTACCACCACCGCCGCAGATGGGACAGATAAGAGGGTATGCCCCTCAGAACGTGCCACAAGGAGGACAGCTAAGACCTCCAGTTCAGGGCATTGTGTATGCAATTACATAGGGTCAGGCCGAAGCTGTACCTGGCGTGATCATAGATATGGTTAAGTTGAATGGACCTCCAGCTAGAGATGAATCGAGTATGCACTGAGAAAGAAGGGCAGTGTTCCCAGAACAATGTTATCAGAGTGGCGCAGCAGAATTTTGGTTAAGTTTATAGAACTTCAGTTGTTGTAATGAAGTCATAGAAAGGAGAGTCACTAGTTATAGTTATACTCGAATACTTTGCCTATGTGTAACTTTGATACCGTATATAAAAGGGTTTGGCTCGAGGAGCTTTTGTTATAGTGAAGTGTTGTTGCAATGTGATACAGTTTAATCTGTCGACAGAGGAAAAGTTCGAATTTATCAGAAGTCGAGAAGAACCCTCGATTTCCCTGATCTCGTTGCAAGAAGCAACCCGTTTGTTAGATGGAGGTTACCCAAGGTTACGTGGCAATTGTCATAGATAAGACATATTATAGAACTAAAGGTTGAGGACACCTCAGTAGTCCAAGAATTTATAGATGAGTTGTCATAGGAATTATCAGACCTGTCGTTAGAAAAAGAGATAGAACTTGTGATGGAGTTAGCATTCGGGACAGAGCCACTCTCTAAGGCTTCTTATCAGATGTCGTTATTTGAATTGATAGAACCAAAGATCCAGTTTAGGATCAGGACATTTTAGTTGACGAACCCAAATGTTCGAGAAATCCTGTAAGAGGATATCGGTAAAAGAAAGATTGACTTTCAGATTTCGGAAAAAGGGAATGCCGAAGTGTTGTGGGTGACGATAGGTTTCAAACAATATGGAACTTGAGGAGGAGACCATGTCAGGAATTCGCTGTAATAGTTGCAGTATTTGACCATACAGTGCGAGGTAGGTCAGAATCAACGTCAGCTCGATCAGTTGTAGTAAGTGAAAGTTTAGTAATGCAAGCCGAGAGGACATTTACAATCCCTCGAGAGTCCCGAGTGGGAACGAAAGTATATCACGATGGAATGTTGTGATAGGTTTACTAAGGAGTTAGAGGAATAATGACTCCAGTTGGGGTAATGGTGGACAGACTGATGAAGTCGGCCCACTTTATCGCCATATGGAAGGATCTTGATTGGAATGGGCATGCGGAAGTGTATGTGTGTCAGACAGTACGTCTGCGTGAAGTACTAGTGACAAACTTATATCAGATCTGGAACCGAGGTTCCCAATTTCAGCAGAACAGTCAGATAGTTCCTTTTGAGGCAGAACAGAGCAGAGTGTGTAGAACTTCAGTTTGTTGAGATGAGATCAGAGAAAGAAAGATCACAGGCCCAGAGTCAATTTCAGCAGTCAGTGATTGCAGTTGTTGTGATCAGAATCAGATTATAGACTGCTCAGAGCTGCCAGAAAAGTTGTATCGTTGAGCATTGAAGGCCCTCAGAATTTCAAATTGGTGATTACATCTCTCTGAAAGTGTCACCAATGAGGGATACCTTGCGCTTCAGCAAGGAGGGGAAAAAAAAACCAAAACTGAGGTACGTAGTTTCCTCAGAGATTCTGAAAAGAATCGGGATCCTAACGTATTGTCTTGCGTTGTCGCCGAGGTAAGCACAAGTGCATGACATCTTTCACGTGTCGAGGTTGAGGACGTATGAGCCTGACCCGACCCACGTGCTAAATCTTGAAGAATTAGACGTGGACGATAGAGTGTCGTACGTGGAAAGCCCGGTTCAGATCGTGAATCAGAAAGATAGGATTCGGTGAACCAAGATAGTCCCTTTAGTCAAAGTGGTCTGACAACACCACGGGACTGAAGAAGCAACCGGGGAAAGTGAGACTAAATGAGACGACGATACCCCCACCTTTCGTCAGGATTGGTAAAGGTTTAAATTTTGAAGATGAAATTTTTATAAGAGGGGAAAAGTTGTGACATCCAAGATTTTTTTTTTTTTTTTGGTAATGTGACATCCCAAATTTTCAGTCTTGTTTTCTACTGAATAAATCGGGCATTTCATTGACACGCCTATAAGGCTGTTCTCAGAGCTGATCACTCTTGAGATAACTAGACTATCTAGAGAAGCCATTAAGGAATTTTAATGCAATAGACTTGAGAATTCGACCATGAATCGGCTTCTCGACCGTGTCCATCTTTAGAGGTCATTACGGCACAGATATAAATTGATTCGAGATTAGAGATAGGTCGGGTCGATTGAGACATGTGGCTAATCGTGGGTGACACCACTAAATTGGAAAATTCTCGTCGACTGGCACTAGACTGATTTTCTATCGTTTTGGTACCCTGTGTGCGTATTTGAACCCTCGAGATTTTCACGACAATCGAGAGTCGCCAATGTGTCGAGTGGGTTTATTGTGGCTTGAAGAAAATCGACCACGGGTCATTTGCACTAAAAATTTCTAAAAGTTACACGGTAGCCTAGGTCACGCTAAAAATGCGTCGAATGGAAATTAACCGTGAATTTAAGTCCGATTTCGGAAATTGAAGATTCTGTCATGTCACAATAAATTCTAGGAACGTCAACTCAGTCTCAGAAAAGTTTTTAGAGATTCCGAGATTTTTACGGAAAATCGTTTCAGACGTCGCGGAAATTAACGGAAATTCGGATTGGCTGAATTGATGAGAGTTTTGACTTTCAAGCTGAACTATTTAGCATTAGGGGATTACAAAATTGGTATGGGCAATTTCTTCGACGAAGTTGGACTTTAAATGGGGAATTTTGGTGTGGAATTGAAGCCTAAATCAATGAAATTCGGATGCTAAATTAGGAGCTGGAATTTTGGCTTCAATTTGGACAATTTGTGGAAAATTACTTGTTGGAAAGTAAATGGGAGACACAAAGGATATTTATGAGGACTTGAGAGGGGACAAGAAATTAATTGGGTGGATAACATCGCTGACTTTTTCTCCCTAGTCCTTGGCTTCCTTCGCACGTTCCCTTCTCCTCTTCTCTTCGAGCATCCCTTGTTCCTCGACTCCACCTACTTCTGTCTTCATTTCTTCTTTTTCGGCCCTGCAACTCCGCTTCTCTCTTGCTGCCGTTTACTTCTCCGCCAGTCTCTGCCTTTCTCCACCGACAGTCCATTTTCAGCTTCCATCTGTAAGCGTCTCATCCCCCCCTGCCGAATCAAACTCCACCGAAGACCACAGCCCCACCGATCCACTCTACCGTCCACCGAAGAAATCCCCATGCGGCGTTGAAGCTGCTTCCTCGTCCACGCGTGGGTCAACAACCCACCAAAGCCTCCTCGGATGTTGACTCCTCCAGCTGCCTCAACGAAGACCGACCTGCTTCCCTCTGCTTGTTCGTGAATCCAGCGAAGACCGAAGACCACCATCTTCGATTTTGCTCCACCGAAGCAGCTCTGTGTCCGTGCCTCATCCCCAGCATCTTCGGCCCAAATCTACAGCAACTCACGAAGCCAACATCCACGCAAGCTTCAGCCCATTGAAGACCAGACCCATAAATTGATTCTTCAGCCCCTCTTGAAGCCCATTTCGTGGCCCAGCTCGCAAGGGACAGCCCAAGCTCCAACCCGTGAAGCCCATCTCCATTAGCTCAGCCCATCTTCGTGCAAGCCAGCCTGTGAAACTCAGCCCAGTTCGGCCCAACCTACAGCAAGCCCATTTGCAGCCCAAGCCCGCGAAGCAAGTCAGCCCAAGCTCAGGCCCAAGTTTAGTTCAAGCCCAGAAATTTCTGCGGGCTTGCGAGGCTTTTGAGCTCGGCCCGAGTGTCCGCCGACGCCGCCGAAAGTTTGGATTTCGGCCACCGTTGCGTCGCCGTAGCGGTGTTCCAGTCTTTGCTTTGCACAAGTGAGTTTTACTCACTAATGCTTTCTTAGTTTGTTAATGATGCTTAGGGGTTGGTTAGATTTAATTAAGTGCACTTAGGTAGTTAGATTAGTTTAGAACAATTAAATTAGTGACTTAATGATGCATGTTAGGTGGTTAGACTTAGTCATTAGCAAGTAGAGAGCTTCTAATAATTATTGAATGCATATCGGGATTTTTTCCGATCCGTCTTGGCTTCCAATCAGGCATTACGAGCCTAAATTGGATTTTTAATATTTATTTATATAATTTTCGAAATTAATTATTTTTCCAGAAATTCAACCAGGATGGCGGTGACCGGAATTTTATGCTGATGATTGTGGTGCAGTCCGTTTATTTAATTGAGTTTTATTTTGTGCTAAATTGATTTATGAGTGATTTTAGGAATTATTCCTAAATTGAATAATTTTTTGTTATTAATTGAAAAATAACCGGGCATCGGTTGACAGTGCCAAAAATATTTTGGTGGCTACAGAAAATGGTGGGATATATAGAAAGGAAATTACTATATTTTGGCTAAGGCCGACTGTGTGCCCACGCACGTTTACTTTTATCGAAAATGATAAAAAATGGTAAATTGATTGTGTTTTCAAAATAAAAATATTATACCGGCTCGGTGACTCTGTATGTCATTTTGGAGTCCATATACAATGTCGGCTCGGTGACTATATGTCATTTTGGAGAATGGACGATATGCCATAACGGTTCGATGACTCAATATGTCATTTTGGAGAATGGACGTTATGATGAATATACTCGATATACCATGTCGGCTCGGTGACTCTATAGGTCATTTTGGAGAATGGACGACATGCCATAACGGCTCGGTGACTCAATATGTCATTTTGGAGAATAGACATTATGATGAATATACTCGGTAGCTTTGTATGTCATTAAGGAAAATGAATCTTAATATACTGGCTCGGTAACCCGATAGGTTATTTTGGAGAAGGGACAGTATTGCTTGAAATGACCAAGAATGGTCGGCTTGACATGTAATCGACTAGGTCGATTGATCGAGATATCGATCCGTGATAATATGATTGGGTGCCTATTTGAACTGTGCTAATATGCATGGTAGAATCTGAGGCTGAGGTAAGTCCTCTGACTCGTGTTGTGCATAGGCAGCCCTAAGGTGTATTGGTTTACTAATCGGGTCTTAAGGGGTAGAACTTGCTGAGACGTTGTCTCATTGGTTATTGAATAATTATTTCAGGTCCCTAGATGCAGCAGACTTGGATTTTGAAGATCTCGAAAGTCTGATGCAGTCTGCTGACGACTCCAGTTGGAGTGTGGAGGATGATGAAGAGGAAAATGGGGACCCGTAGTTTGTAGAACCCCACTCCTGCTTGTAGACCTTGTTTTTAAATTGGTTTAAATTGAATTTGACTTAATAGTTCACCTTGTATATATATGTGCACTGGTTTGCAATGTATATAAGAGTGAATGTTTTTAAAGGTTTGAAATTCAGTCCTACTGTTCTATCCCAATGTTTTATTGTCTGGGGATTTTATATCAGCTTCCGCATGCGTATATTAAAAAGAATGGGTCGGCGATGCGTCCTGGGACGTCACTATTAATCGACCAGGTAAGGGATGGGTGTGTGCTCGAGGATCAGGGCGTGACAATAGCTCACCCAAGTTGATATAGTATACTACTCTCACAGGCTGATATATCAATGCACACATAGGCTGATATAGTATGCTGCTCTCATAAGCTAACATACAATAATGCTCGCACAAGCTGACAATTTAATGCTCACATAAGCTGACACACAATAAATCAATCCCGGCTAAGGACCTTGTGCTTTGCACGAACTTGGCCTAATATCATCTTGTTGAAAATACCCGATAAAAATAGTCGTGTGTGGGTATACGATCGGTCTGAGCCAAAATGATATATCTTTCTTTTAAAAAATCTCACTATTTAATATAGTGCTTAAAAACATTTTTGGCGTTCAAAACTGACGTCTCGGTATTTTTTGAATAAATACTGAAATTACACTATTTTGGGATAAATACCCAAAATTACAATCACCACTCAATTTGCATAAAATAGCATTCAATTGCATAAACTAAACACACCATTGCAATCGGCACGAAATTCCGATTACCGGCTATTCCGGTATAATTTCCAGAAAATAATAAATAATTAAGTAAATACCAAAATTAATTAAATAAATGCAATTAATTACCAAAAATGCAAACTTAGGCCGGAAATGCTTAATTAACCGCTCGAACGGGCCAGGAAATTTCCGAACCTATCTAGATAATTAGTACAACTACTTTAGTCCCTAATCTATTCGTTCTAACCACCTAACATGTACAAACAGATAATTAAATCGTTAATCCATTCTAACTAACCACATAATCCCTAATTAGCCTAAACAAATCAACCCTTAAGCATCATTAACTCCATAAGCAGAGTTTAGCAAGTAAACTCACTAGTTTAGCGTTCCAGTGAGTCCACGATGACGGCGACATGGAGACAAGCAACAAACAACCCTACAGCGACACCAAGCGAGGTCCGAACGGGCCCGGAAAAGCCTCCCGAAGTCTCAGCTAAACTGAGATCTTTGGTTGCTGCTCTTGGGCTAAGAAAGGCTGGACCGGAGCTAGAATGGCCAAGGCGGGACGGCAGACAGCAGTAGCGGTCTAGGTGGGGCTACGGCGGGACCTCCGGCGGCTTGGACAACGATGGTGGCCCAGTCGACGGCCTGGACGACGGACGCACGGCACGGGATGGCCAAGAACGCGCAGCTGGGCGCAGGACGAGCGGGACGCTGAGCTGGGCTCGTGCGCGCTGCAGGCGGACGGGCGTGCAATGGGCTTGGGCGGCTCAGCTGGCTTCCTCCGATTCTTCTGCTGGTCTTGAGCTCTCCAACAAGCACAACAATGGATAAAAGAGGCCAAGGGAAGAAGAATGAGCTAGCTGAAGATGGAGGGGGACCACTTGCCTCAAAAGTCTTCCCTTCTATCCTCTTTCACTCATTGTTTTCCCCCACCATCTTGGCTGTCATCCATGGCCAATTTGGTGCACAAAATTCCCCCTAGAAGCATCCCCAAGTGGTCCAAAAGTGTGCTGCACCCATGGCCTACGAATTTTGGGCAATTCCCACCAGAGAATTCACTAAACAGTTAAGAATATATTTTTGGCATAAGAAGTCCCCATGCTTCCAAGCCTCCAATGCACCGAGCGTCGTGACATCGTGCTCATCTGGACTAATTACCGGGCACACCTCCAATAAATATTTTGTCAGATTTAGCATGGTCAGATAGAAGAACATCTTCTGCTGCCACTGTTTAAAGCCCACTCCGGTGAATTTCTCTGGTTTCTCATTAGCTGTAACTAGAGGTGTTGCCATTACAGTAGGCAAAGTTCGTTGAACTATCCCTCCAGAAATGGAGCCAAAAGCCATTTGGCCTGTACTGTTTTGAAAAAACAGTCTCAGGCATACTAGTCGTATGACTTATACCCGCACCACTAAAATTGGTGTTGGCCCAAGGGCCCATATCATTGGCTGCCACAAATTCAGACCCTAAGGGTTGAACATCTCCCATAGCAATGGTCGAATCGACCATAGGAACGTCTCCTGAAACATTATGGACATTGAAGGGTACTTGATTGTTTTCAACCATCTCAATAATCTGACAAGAACAACAAACAGTGAGTGATTTAATCGCCTTAAGATTGCTAGAAATTAATCCAAAGAAAACAAATTGTTTGTTGTAATCAAAATATCAATGTAATGGAGGTGAGGTACGGATATCCGAATCTCCTTAAGGCGATTAGTTCCTGCCAATAGTGCTCCGCAGATTTATGAACTATGCCTCCCAAGATACAACACCTCGAACCTGTTTGGATTAGCACTATGCAAACAAGACTTAGTCGAACCATTCAATTGAACCAACACACCCAAAAAAATCAGAAGAGTAGAAAAGTATATCAAAGCTCTTTTGCAATCGAGTCGGAAAAACAAAAACCGCAATGAAGCTCTATGCTCCTATCTATTTATAGAGCTTTTAAGTTCATGTACAGAAGAAATACATGAATTAAATAGACTCATGTATCCACAAAATTCATGAATCAAGAGATACGTGAATCCAAGAGATTCATGAATCTAGAAACGCGTGAATTCAAGAGATTCATGAACTCAATAAATACATGAACTAAAAAATACATGAATCTAGAAAATTCATGAATTCAACATATACGTGAACAGAAAATTTTAGGAAATTCATTAAATCAATAGATACGTGAACAGAAAAGACGTATCTTAATTTATTGGCTTTCGTTGATCCATTAACCATAATTATAACACAATGCACATGCAACATCAGCCAAAAACTGCTCTGTCTGATGCCATTGTAAGGGTTAATCTTTACATGGAGGTACTAGTAGACTGATCCTCTGCTTCTTGTCATGATCTACTGTGGAGTGAGGCTTCTGTTCATTGTGAAGCAGAAATTTTGGTCTAAGAGGGCATCGCAGGGTCATCCCGTGCTGAGACACATGTTTACAGCGAAAATGTGGACCTCTTTCCTGACATTATTACAGTATTCAAGTGATGACTAGATGTTCAACCCAAAGTTAATAACAAAAAATATATATTTTGGCATCTTAGTATTGGTAGATCTCCACTTCTTTAATCATATACCTTCATTTCTCCAGAAACTCATGCAACTTCTGCCATAATTCAAGTGTAGATTATATCATATGACTTCTTAGTTTGTGTTCCATTTGCCTCTCCTTTAACCCTTGCACTCTTGACGCTGATTATCACCCATTATCACCCCTCCCATTATCACCCATTATCTCCAATACTGCTCTCTGCATCATAAGGAATTCAGCAATTACACTTACTGACGAAACCATCCCAGGTAAGTTATACATTTTTAGACTGGTTGTGAATGTGGCTTGTGAAGTCAAAATTAGAGCCTTTTCGGTTGGAACTGAGGTGATTGAGCTCAATTGTTTACTTCAGGCAGGGATACAATTGCTCTTTACAAATCCGCTCGTGAAGGCATTTGCTGTCTAATGCTCTGTCTAAAGAAGGAAAAAGGAAGTAAATATCAGCAACATATCCCGACCGTTAAAATGTTTGCATGATGATTTCTGTCAAAATTTCATTTTACTATGTGAATCCGCTCGTTGTTTCTTAGCATGCGCTGGATGGTCGAGCTATTCGGACAATGTTTATTGGTGTTTCAAGACTCTACAAAATGGAGCATAGTGTTTCCTCTAAAAGCATTGATAGAATTTCGTTTGAAATGAATAATCGAAATCAATTTTTTCAGGTTTCTTAACTCCTGTTGTTTATTGTAATTAAAGTTGCCGGCAGGAGCTGATGGATGCTTTGTGGAGGCACGAAGGGATGACGATGAGCTCAAGGAGATAGGTCAGGACGGTGTACGAGAGGCTACAGGGTATGAAATATGATTGAAGGTGGAGTCACACCATGGACCGCTGCCGAGGAGCTGAAAGAGATAAGCTTTCATCTGATTGTGCGCCCTGTGCACGGTGCTCTATGCTTGAGCGTGCACCATTGTCGATGTCCTCAAGTCCTTGAAAGAGAAGGGAACTACAAGAGAGGATCTCGACAAGATGCCTATGTCTGAGGAATTTAACCAGTTAGTCAGAGCTTGGAGTCCTGGTTCAAGCTCGAACCGCGGTGCTCTGAATTTAAGGAGCGCTGTTAGAGTAAATTCACAGTAACTACGAAAGCCGAAAGTAATCGAATATGTACGGCAACATTGGAATTCCAATTTCCAGTTTGCCCCAAGGCTTCTAACACATAACGCCCCCACCCATTTGCATGAGAGATGCACCGCTTAGAGTGTGTTAGAACTCTTTTGGCAGAAGAACAGCCCAAGTGCCATAACTTGGCACGGGGGAACACTTAAGTGCCATTACTTCGAAAAGGTACACTTAAGTGCCACTTTCTTTGAAAAGTGGGACACTTAAGTGCCACCTCCGGCGACCCTTGCCGGAAATCCTACGTGGCAATATTTTATTATTTTTTATTGCCTACGTGGCTCGCCGGAGAGCTGAGTCGGCTCTAACCCACCAGAAACGACGTCGTCTGCGTAATAAAAGCCCCAAATCTTCCAAAAATGACGTCGTCTCCCCAAATGCCCCAAATCTAAAACCCTAAATCGGCCAAAATCCCTATTGAAGTGCTCGAATCCAAGTCTCGAACCCTAATTTTCATTTGCCCAAAATTCCTTCGTCGAATCTTGGAAATGGAGAGTAGGACTCGCAGTAGCGCCTCAATTTCCTCTCACCGAAGTGAAGGAGAAGGCCAGCGTTTCTGTTTTTATGGGTTACCGAGTCTAAGAAGAACATCGTGGACTCGAATCAATCCTGGGAGAAGATTTTATGGATGCGCCCAATATAAAGAAGCGACGAAGTGCAAATACTTCAAATGGGTCGATGCGAAGTTCTCTGACCGAGCCACAGAGGTGATATTGGATCTACTCTATAAAAGACAGTAATCTCCATCTGTGTTCGTGGATGACTTGGACGATGTTGACTCAATGCAAGCTCAAGCGTCTTCAGTTAAACTTTTCAAGAATGAAGTCTCAATGCACGCTCAAGCATCTTCAACTAAACCTTTCAAGAATGAAGTTTCAATGATGAAAATTGAACGAAAGTGTTACCAAGCGTTTATTATGGTGTTGTTTTGTTGTCTATTGTACTTTATGATGAAATGTAAAGCACTTGAAAATGAGAAAAAGTTTCTCCGACTGCCATAGTTAAAAATAGTGTTGTTCTAGATTAAATGTAGGATTTTTTCTTTTGGAAAGATGCAAAGAAGTTTGTGTTGTTCCACAAAATCATTGTGGCTTTGTTGTTGTTTATGCTGTCATATGGAGTTGCCATAAGTTAAATTATCATCATCTTCTCTGTTTTGATGCAGACCAACATATACACAAGACAAGCATGAGTGATTACCCAAGTGCCATAAGTTGTATTTAGTAATCACTTAAGTGCTAGTCTCGATGAAAAAAGGATCATTTAAGTGTCAAGTTATTATTAAAGTGATCAGTTAAGTGTCACTTGTAATTAAAAGTGAACAGTTAAGTGCCAAGTTTTTTAGAACATGACCAGTTAAGTGCCAATTTTTTTGTGGGTTTTCTCTAAAAATTGCGCCAGCCACCACCACCGGCTGTGCCACCAACCATCACCACTAGCCACACTACACACTAGGCGCTCCAGCCACCACCATGCTGGTGGTGTTGCTGCACAAGGTACTAGTGCAAGCCTCAGCTTGCACTAGCTTGCACCAGTACACATGGTGTAAGATGTGCAAATTGCACACTTGCACCAGGTGTATGTGCAGCATAAGCCTATAACCCCCACCACAAACCCATATAATCACCGGGCATCACCACCAGCCACACCAGCACCCCAGCCACCACATTAGCACCCCAACAACAAACTCACTACCACCAAACATCACCATCCACCACCACCAGCCACACCAGCACTCCAGCTACCACCACAGAACACCAATAGCAGCAGCAGCAAGTAAAAGCAGAATTCATGACAAACAGCAAAAATTGACAAGCAGCGCAAGATCATTTCATTGATATTGAAATTAAGTCTCACAACATCAATGACAAACTAAAGAAAAAAAAAAGATAATCATCCATAGCAAATGTTATTATAACGTTAATGTTTACATAACTGTTTTGACTCCTAAGTTCCAAAAATCCTATCACGTCCCATCTCATCAATCAATATGCACGACACCCCCTGTTCGTGCTCCTTTCGATGGGCTTTTCACTTGATTCATAATTCTTGCACTCTTTCTAACTAAACATGCAACTTCGTCTTCAACCTTCTCAGTATCCACTGACTCAGATGGAGCTGCAAATGTCCTAGGCCGAATTGATTCAAAAGGAGCTGCAACTGGGTTCTTTCTCTTCTTTCTTGTTAGCGCAGTTGATGTTTTCTTTTTTGTTGGTGCAGCCGTTGATTCTTGAGTTGGGCCTGAGATAAGAATCTCTGAACTTCTCTCAGGCTACAAAAAACAATAAATTATCAGCAAAAGTCTACAGCATAAATTAAATTAAATGCAGCCAATAAAACTTACATTCAGAATAACTGTTCCAGTAAGCTCATCTGTATAAAGGCCATAGCCATATTGTCTTAACCTCTTCCCAAGTGCCCCTCTTGTTTGAATAGGAGCGTCACTTCAGGAACTTGTGATTTGTTGGCTCTTTTTGTTGCTTTCTTGGGCCCTTCAGCTACAGCCGGGGCTTCTTCGACCAATTCTTCAGCTGGGCGTCTTCTAGATGGCCTTTGTGTAGCTGCCCCTTCACCTGGCCTTCTTCTAGTCGTCCTTCTGTGTAGCCTTTCAACTTCAGTGACACCTCCTTCTGTTGGGCCTTCTAGTGGTACTGGTGGTGGTACTTGTGGTGCCCCTTGTAGTGATTCTTCTGGTGGCCCCTGTGGTGACCCTTGAGGTGGCTCTTGTGATGGCCCTTCAGTTGGCAGTTAAGTTCCAACTTGCTTTCTTCGAACCTGAGAAAGAGGCAAAAGACACCATAAATATAACATCGAGACATATAATAATGTAAAGAAAATGAAAAACTGAATACAAATGGTTGAATTTACCACTGGGTATTTCTTTCACTGCTAAAGAACAGTCAACTGAACTGGCCGTGATGCTGCTTGGGCCAATCCTTTAGCTGGCCGTCTTCTACCTTGCCTTCTTCGAACAGGCTGTTCAGTTTCATGACTTACTGGGGTTCTTCTTGTAACCTAACAAACACATTACATACAAGGCCAAATAGGATATTATGTACATTTTTATGATAAACGACAAAGCAACATAAACATAAAATAAATTTGATGACTTACCGGGGTTCTAGTTGTCGACTAAAGAACAGTAGACTCACTTGGCCTTGCTGTTTGCATTTCTCCAACTGTCTCTTCACTAAGCCCTTCACCTTGCCTCAACGGTTATTGTTGCTTCCTCAATTGACAACCTTTAATATTGTGGCCTGCTAGGCGACACTAAGAGCACGTTATCTTTGCACCCTGCCTGCTCATTCTTTGCTTACCCAAGACCTCTCCCTCCGCCATTCTTCGTCTTCATTTTGGCCTTCCAATTTTCTTCTTCAGTGGCAAAGGTTGAGGTGCTTCATGATCCATGGGCTCCCAAAACTTGCTACTTCTAATTGGCTGCATCATGAACTGATAGGAAGCAAGGTATTTTGATTTATGGTACCAATCATCGATGTAATCATCTGTATTGTCGCCCTTCAACTGGATGGCACATATGGCATGTGCACATGGAATTCCACTTACTTGCCATGCTCTACATGAACACTTCCTACTTCCAAGATTGACAACATACTTATCAGTACCCTTCATTATCTCATATCCGTCATCTCCATTCCAAATGGGATGACAATGCCTACTTGCAGCCAAGTTCTCATCCAATTTCTTGACAATCCTAGGACCATATTGTCTTGTCCACTTTGCAGCCTCATCTCTTTGTTTCTGCAGCCGAGTCATAACCGCAACTCGTATATCTTCAAGCATTGAGATGACTGGTTTGCATCTGGCATCTATTATCTTTGAATTAAATACTTCACAAATGTTGTTGTCGACGTTATCGCACTTGAACTCCTCACTGAAGAATGCCCTGCACCAATGCTTCAGTTCTAGTTGAAATAGGGTAGCACAACCTTCATTTTTCAACTGAAGCAGTCCTTCTTTGGCTATCCTAAAGTCAGCCATGTTTGCACTCTTTGCTAATTGCCAAAATTGCAACTGCAGCTTATCCCTTTTGTAGGTCTTTGCCCAATTTCCGTATATGTGCCGCGCACACATTCGATGTTCAGCATGGGGCAACAACTCGACTACTGCCGGAACCAATCCCTACAATAGTTCAAAGTAAGAAATACTAGAGCAAATTACATGTTCATATTACAAAGCAAACTATTGACTAAATTTTTCAAAAAGCAAGCATCACCTTTGTTGGTCGCTCATGAATGCCCACCCTTCCCCATTTGTTATCTCCAAGTCAGCCATCAGATTTTTCAAGAACTAGGACCAATTGTCCTTGTTCTCAATCTTTACAATAGCCCAAGCTAGTGGGAACATTTGGTTATTCGCATCTCTTACAATCGCCGCCAACAATTCTCCCTTGCACAAGCCCTTCAAGAAATAGCCATCCAATCTTATAATCCGTCTACAACCAACTAAAAATCCCCGTCTACATGCATCAAAGCACACATAGAACTTATCGAACTTGGTCCCATGATCAGGAAAAGGTCTCTCAACCACCTCTACATACACTCTACTTGTAGGGTTTTGCAGCCTACACTCCCAAGCATACTCCCACACCTGCCCATATTCCTTAGCATACTGACCAATAAGTATCTTTATCACATTTTGCTTTGCTCTTTTGCACTGAGTCCTAGATACATTGATGCCTACACGCTCCTTCACCAGCATCCTAAAGTTAGTAATTTTCATCTCGGGCATCAGCTTGATCAGATCGAAGAAGTGCTTGGACAACCATGCACTTGTTAGCCTTTTGTTTTGAAAATTAATGGAACAAGCGTGTTCCTCTTGATAGGCTCTAATCTGGAAAGACTCACTCTTCTTAACAAATGCGCCGTAAATCTTCCATGGACAATTTTGCTGCGAACACCTAACTCTTACAAATTTCTTAGTGTTTCTAATGAAATCAATATTTCTTTGTGCAGCAATGGAGTTCTTCAGTACAGCTTCCCTAAATTGTATCGCATCATGGAATTTCATACCTACTGACAAAGTAGGAGAGGCAACAGATGGATCATAGGAAGGAAACTTACTTTTCCTTCTACGCACAGCTCGTTGATCTTCTTCAAGTTCGTCCTGGGAAGTAGCGGTGTCGATGCTTTCTTCATAATCTGTCTCCTGGCCAGCAACACCAACATCTGCAAGGCCTTCGTCTCTATTTGGAACTTCATCAGCTACTTGCAAAGTTACAAATCTATCTGACAAAAAGTCCCTTTGTTTTTTCCTTGACTGTGTAAGCTCCTCATCGTCGTCGTCACTTAAGATTAATAAATTTTCAGCAGCCAACCCTTCATCGTCATCGTCATCGTCACCATCACTAGATTCAGCTACTTCCCAATCTAATTCAGGGATGGTGACATCACCTATGTCACCATCGCTCTGGTGAATAGCATCTGCGCCCCTCTCCTCCCCATCCTGTCCATCATGCCCTACTTCATCCCTAACCTCAGTACTAGCTTGAATACCATCTCCTCCTTCTCCTACTTGGATGCTAACTCTGTCATCATCTTCGTCCTCACTATCACTATTGTTTTCAACAAATACTTTCGCCTCTTCGCCATGAAGATAATGATATAGGACATCCCTAAAACCATTATCATCTTCCAAAACTCTCAAACTATCTCTCAAGCCTTTCCCAGGAACACAGTACAGCAACTTTTGTATTCTACAAGGCAAAAATGTCACTATATCCCTAACAAATCTAATATAAGATGCCTTCTTTATATCTACAAAGATAGTACCCTCATTCCCCCCCTCATACTCCCACTCATCCTCCCCAATCACAAAATCCCCACCGTAGTAAACGATGACAGCAACATAGTCCTTATCATGAGCCATTTCTGCAACAAAAGAGGAAAAACAATTAACTTTTGGGACCATATTCACAAAGGACAACAGACAATTGCAAGTGGAGGTCCCTACACTCTTTATTAAAGAAAAGAAGAAAGAGGGAAGATGCATAGGTCGTCTAACAGCTGCAGCTTGAAAAGAGGCCTCAGGACAAATAGAGATGAGACCCGACAACTACTTTGATTATGTCGTCGCATTCCTTTAAAATATGGAGAGATCCCTCAAATAAGCACGGGTCCTCATGACACTAATTTCAACAATGCAATTTATTAAAAAAATACCCAAAAGTCCCCATCCCCACGACAACAAGATATTCGATTCGAACATGTCCAAGGTCCAATACTCCAAACCCTAACAATCACCAATCACCATCGCACATTTCACATCCAACCACTACAAATTACTTTCGCACATCACAATTCAACATCAGAGCCCTAAATCACACATCACAGTGGATGGGGCGATCCTCAACTGTCAATTCGAACCCCCCAATAGGATTCTAGCACCACATCTGAGCCATAAATCTCACATCAATACCATCCAAGCCTAAGTTGGGAAAGCCGACCCCCAAATTTCAAGTCCGAGCCCTAATAAACGAGTCGGAGCCCTAATTTCACCACAGGGGAGAGGAAGAAGAGAAAAAACCTGAGCAAATCGACGACAGCGAGTGACGACGGCGAGCGACGATGGCGAGTGACGACGGCGAGCGATGACCTGCGAACGGTGACCTGCGAACGGCGAGCTGTGAACGGCGATGGAGAGGACGTCAGATCTAGTGTGAACCGATGGACGAACGGTTAAAATCCAAATAAGCTAAACAACGTCGTTTAGCACTAAGGAAAAACGACGTCATTTAGTTTGGCCAAAGGCACAGTGGATGGGGCGACGTCGTTTTCCTCCTCCACGTGTGCTTTTTTCTTTTTACTAAATTGCCACGTCGGTTAAGCATGTCGCCGGAAAATGCCACGTCTGCATTTTGGCCGGTTTTTGGCCGGATTGGCACTTAAGTGTTCCATTTTACTCCGATATTGACACTTAAGTGTACCTTTTCAAAGTTATGGCACTTAAGTGTCCCTCTGTGCCAAGTTATGGCACTCCAGGTGTCCCAAACTCGAACTCTTTTCAATATGAATGCTTTTGCTAAGTAATTACATATCAAATTTTTTTTTTTTTAAGTAAGTCTGTCTCTCTAATGGCCGACGATTCCAGCAACAGAAGATTATTATGCTCCCATAAAAAATTATCTGAACTTGGCAATTCTTCAGTCAAAGAAACTTGGCAATTCAAGAAAGCACCATGCCTGACTACGGGCCACAGCAGACGCGTTAAGAAGCATAGCATAAACACGCTAATCTGAACTTTCGTCTCTTGCACCGCCCGAGATAAACACACTTATTATTATGCTGCCCTAAAAAATTATCTGAACTTGGCAATTCTTCAGTCAAAGAAACTTGGCAATTCAAGAAAGCACCATGCGACTACGGGCCACGATGAGACGGGTTAAGAAGCATAGCATAAACACGCTTATCTGAACTTTCGTCTCTTGCACCGCCCGAGTTAAACACGCTTATTTGGCTTTTCAAAAGGAAGAGTGAAAAGCCAGAATGGGATTAGGAAAGCACAGCCTCTTTGCAATTGCTACGAACTTTCGTATCTGCACCAGGCATGACCACAGGCCGAAGCAAATACCTTAAATAGCAGAGCATAAACATGGCAAGGTACAGAATCGTTTCCATCGGAGAGAGTTATCAAGTACTAAGAACTCAAAAGAGATTCCTTCACTGGTGCTCGATACGGGTGTATTTGACTCCGCGTTCCATATTAACGGTTCGCGATTGGAAGACTGAGGAGCTAAAGAGGGCAAGCTGGATTTTTTGTTGGGTATATTTGATGTAGTAGGCTTTGAGCTGTATTTACTTTTTCTGGGGTAAACTACTTAGAACTCTCATCGCCACAGACTATCGACTACCACTCCAGAAGGACAATGCATAGAATCAATAAATATCTAGATATGGACATTTATGGTGGGCATCCATCAAAGTTTCGTAATGTCATAAGCGGTAAGCAAATTCAATCAAATCTCAACAACTAGATATGTATTAATGTGGGGTAAGGAACAATCAAAAGAAAAAAATCTCAACCCACCAAAGTGCTATAAATTTATAGGGGCTCCATTTTAGCTGTTCGTGCAATCGTTACAAACTTTCGTAAAGACCCGTGCTCTACGCCGCATTATTGATTTCGATCGGTCGAGAACTCTTTCGGGTGAGATCAGTCTTCAAGCGATTATCGGCAGAACTAGCTGAATTCCCCATGTCTGGCACAAAGAACATGTTCACCGCAGTCGATTGCAACACTTTGGCTATATGCCAAGACTGCCGCGGTGAACTTGTTCTCGACAAATAGCCAACGGTTGGTCGCAGCAATCGCAACCAGCTACAGCGAACTTGTTCTTCATGCTAAATATGGGGAATTCAGCTAATCTGAGCCACGGCCAGTCAGCTTGAAGACACTCATCACACCTGGAAGAGTCATGGCAGTCTCTACCGATCGAAACGATAATCCCCACGTCGTGACCCTTGACAAAAATGTCAAGCATCTCAATGTTATCACAATCGGTTATTTCGTCACTGTCTCACTCTCTCACGTCTCCGCCTTAGATTTCGCCAGATTTAGACCAAATCTCCATCCTTCCACAAGCTCTTCGACGCCGACTCGCCACCGTCCTCAACTCTTGAGTCTCTAGCTCGGACTCGCCCTTGAAATCCCGGAAATCAACCTTGAGATCATCTTTTCCACGCACCGACGGCTTCCGGTTTGGCCTGCCTCTTCGAATGCTTGCCCAACGATTTCTTCAGATCGGGCCCATATGAAATCCGCAGTCGATTCGCGAGACCTCTGGTCGGGGATGGAAATCAGGAGACAATAGCACCTCGCTGAAACGGTACGAGAAGACCAGCAGGAGTAACAACAAAAAAGCTGGCTGACGATCAGAGCTTGCTTCGGTCTGGTGATCGGAGGAAGTGAATTTCGGATTGTTTGCGGAGAATTGCATTCGGGGTTTATGTAAATGAACTTTTTTTATTTTTTTGTTCGAATATTTAATGAAGTTCGTTTGGTGGGATGCGTAATTTATTTGGTTGACAGTGGAGTAAAGAAAGGTTGTTACAAAATTCCAATCTCTGAAATGCTTAAGCTGGCTTCCACTACCTCTCGTCACCATCATCCCCTAGGCCCCTAGCTACTACTGTTCAAATCAAGGAGGAGAAGAATTGTGTAGTGATGGGTACAGAAAATAGAATTAGAGAGTGAGATAATAAAATAGGTGTAATGGACTCAACCGAAAAAGAGCAACAACTCAAATTGATTAGAGGAGAAGAAAAGGGGCGCGCAAGGGACAATGACAAAATGGGTTTAAGTTGGGCTTGTTTAGTTCATAGTCGGATTAGTAAGTTTTGGATTTAATAAGGCTTAATAAGCTTTGGGCTTGAGGCTTCATGAGTTTGGGCTTGAATAGGCTTGATGAGCTTGGATTTTAAATTGGACTTGAGCAAATAAGCTCATTTCATTTATGAGGCCTTTCATGTTTTCTGTGACCTGGACCTGCGAGGTCCAAGCTGGGTCCAAATTCGGACTAAGCCCAAGGGCCTAGCCCGGGTCTTTATTTCCAGAAAATAATAAAAAAGTCAGGAGATTGAAGAATTTGAAAGAACTCATGCGATTGAGGACCTTTGGCCCTCAACTCAACATTACCTCTAAACTCCTCTTTTCCCCAACACTCATTCGAGAGTGCTGTGACAAGACGCACACATAGAGATGGCTATTCTACCAATGTAAGTAGCTATCCATACTTTCTAGTCCCAAATAAATTGAGTGACAGCCCGTGATCAAAGGATTTTGGGGCAGGGCTGTGGTAAAATTCTTTTGCACCACACTCAGGCTGGGAGAGGAATAGATATGGCTAGCCTTCTTTTCCTCTTGTTCTTTCTTTATTCCTCCTAAAATTTTCTAGCTTTATTGTTTTTACCAACATTCTTTCCTCATTTAATCGTGAAAACTTCATATAATAAACATAGCTTAATTATGCACAAACCGTAAGGATGGGTCAAATTCTAACTTGAATTTTCAAAGTTGCCCATATAAAGCACTAGACTTTTTAGTTATCTCAAATCTGGCAAGCCGTTAACTCAAATAATTACAAAATTCTAGCACATTGATATTATTTTGTCACGACCTTCTCGTAGCTGAACCACGAGGCTAAGGCGCTTAGCACATACTTTCGCACGTTGATATTAATTTTGCACAAACCGTAAGGATGGACCAATTTTTTGACTCGAATTTTCAAAGTTGCCCAATATAAAGCACTAGACTTTATAGTCATCTCAAATCTGGCAAGCCGTTAGCTCAAATATTTACAAAATTCTGGCACGTTGATATTATTTTGTCATGACCTTCTCGTAGCTAAACCACGAGAGTAAGGCTTTTAGCACATACTTTCTCAAAGTCTATCAATCGCAACTTAGCACTCAATTCGACGTGTAATTAATCTTACCTTTGGATGCCATTAATCGATTATATGTTAATTAGACACAAGTAAAATATAGAAGTGTATTTTACTTTTGGGAACTAGAGATTTAATGGATTCAAACACTTGATTACACTAAATCAATCTAACACTTTTTGGTACTTTTGTTCATTATTTTGAAAATGTTTTACATGCAGTCATCGTCTATTTGTTATCATTTCACTAACATGTGAGGGTTGATCATGTAAGTACGCAAGCAGGGAATGTAACACTCAATAATCAGTAATACGATTATAGAGAATTTTTAAAGAATCCAGATAGGCTTGGCAAGCAAAGCAAATTGCTATACATCATCACAAAAATTCTGTAAACTATGATAGAGAAAATATGCAAGCAAAATGCATGGTTATGGACGGACTACGACTAACTAACATCATCTATACTAATCTTTTTTATTTTATTTATTTAATTAACATGCAAGACTTAAGAAACGAACCCTAACATTCTATATGACAGATCGATTTTACATGCACTAATTTAATAACTAAATGGCAAGCAAGAATGATACAGCTGTATGATATGCATGATGAGTTTTTAATGACATACTATGGAATTAGTTCTAAATACTATCATGTTAGTATATTAAAATTCTCATAATAGGCGACTTTTATGATGCATTTAAAATCATATATTAAAATAAAACTATTGCATGAAATTAGTCAAACCTTGACTACCTTATCCCCAAGATAGACTTGATGAGTCACGAATGGCAGCAACAGTGGGCTTGGGTTGCAATGGGGGCAAGACAAGCGAGGCCTCGCGAATGGACTGAATTGGAGCGCCGGAAAAACCTACAGGGAATGATCAAGGCTTGGCATGGTCGTTAAGGCCCTGTTTGTTTGTGTTCTTTTCTTTTGTTCATGAACACAATTCCTATTTTTTTGTTCCGGAGAACAAAAAAAGAACAAACACGCGTTTGTTTGTGTTTTTGTTCTAAATCTATTTTTTTGTTCCCGGGAACAAATTAGGAACAGAAACAAGAAACAAGAAACAAAAAAAATTTGTTTCTTGTTTGTGGAACACTTCTGAGAAACAATTTTTCTATTTCCTATTTTTTTTCTTTCTTTTCTTCTTCTTTTTTCTTTGGCCGGTCGCCGGCCTCGGCCATGGCTGGCGACCGGCCGTCGAGGGCAGCGACCTCGCCGGAGGGTCGCCGGCCCCCGGCGAGGCCAAGTGTCGCTGGCCCCTGGCAAGGCCGACCTCTCGCCGGGGGCCGGTGAGCCTCGCCGTGGCTGGGCAAGGTCGCCGGCCCTCGTCGGCCAGTCGCCAGCCATGGCCGAGGCTGGCGACCGGCCAAAAGGAAGAAAAAAGAAAAAAGAAAAAAGAAAAAAGAAAATAAAAATATTAAAAAATTAAAAGAAACAAAAAAATTATACAAGTTTATCAAACGTGTTCCTGTTCTTTTTCTATTCTAGGAACAAGTTTACCAAACACCTCATTCTGTTCAAAAATTGTTCCCCGGAACAGAAATAGTTTTTTTCTATTTCTGTTCCCTGGAACAATTTTTGAACAGAAACGTTACCAAACGCATCATAAATGGCTGTGCAAGACCCAAGCATCAGCAACGCCGGCGTGGCTCACGGTGGGGGCTGAGATTCAGCTCAACAAAGGCTCGTACACAGGCACGGATATGGATTGTCGCCGGGAACTTGTAGGCACGGCTATGGACAATGACTTCAAGCAGTGGATACCTGGACAGTGGAGATCTCAGACAGCGGCAGGTTGCTTGCTGGGCGTCGGAATGAAGCATGATGGCGGGAAGACTGATGTTGCTGGAATCAACCGTGGAAGGTGATGCAGGACGCTCGGCTTGATGGAGACTCGATGGCGAGGCTGATGGAGCAAATCTCTATTTCCTTTCCCATTACCGCAATCATTCACCCGGCTTGCTCCTCTTATTTTTCTTTCTTTATTTCTCTCACTCGCTGCACTTGAAAACATTCCACAATTCTCTCCTCTTGGCTGACCGTGAATTTGTGGATTGATTGGTCCTCTTGATTTGCTTCCTTGTCACAATCTACTTGCCTCTTTCATAGTCGAGCATATTTTGAAGATATTTGCTAATTCGGGTGCTGGCTGAAAGTATTTCCCTGGCTTCTCAAATTCAAGCACGATGAAGCTAGATTAAATGAAATTTATTGGATGCGGACATGCTCTATGATGTCCAAATGCCTAAAATGCAATGCAAAAAATTAAAATTTCTTGTTTAGGGGTCGATTTTGATCCCAAAATTTTTTATGCAATAAATGACCAAACGTGTAGCCAAACTTTAGATGTCAACAATCTCTTTATTACCTATAACAATTCTTCTACCCCTTTCCTCTTTATGTTTTTTCTATCTTCTTACAATCATTAATTAGGCTTATTGAATTTTAAGACTTGCTATTATTATGCGGTGGGATCAAATGATAGTTAAATCCACATACTTGCAATTGCAAGGACGGTGATGGGATAAAAAAAACTTGCTCCACATGAGGCATGAGGTGATTGATTAAAATGTGGATTTGTATGTATATTTAGGGTGCATTTATATTATAAAAAACATAATATTTTTGCAAAATCTTCCGGAAAATCATTTTTCTAAAAAATGGTTTGTTTTCCTTTATTTTGTGATATGTGATTGAAAAAGTTTTTTAGTGTTTGGATCTTATTCAGAAAATGATCTCAATCTCATGATTTTATCTTAGGGGGAAAATTCGATTTTTTAAATTTTTTTCTTTTTTTCTTTTCTTTTTCCTTCTCCTCCCTCCACCGGTCTCCGAGCCTCGGCGAGGGCTGACTTGGCCTGCCTAGGGCAAGGTTCAACCTTGGGAACTTGAATATATGAAGAGAAAAAAATAGAGAAGAAAACAAACGAGAATTTTTACGTGGAAAACCCGTCCCAAAATCAGGAAAAAGGGAAAAATCACGGTGGTGCACTAGGTAGTGGAAGTATGATCTAGGGTTACAAGTTTTAGCATTATCTTTTACCCTATATATAGTAGGAGTCTAGGGTATACATAATTAATATGGAAATTACATGTATGCTATTAGCAACAATAAAATCCCTATTGTTTGCTTTAACATTATAGGATGGGTGACCTATTGGGAATTGCCTGCCTAAAATAAATTGTTTCTGCACTTGAATATTATTTTCCTCTATTAGACTCCATAACTCTATCAATCTCCCACTTGAAGGCTAATCTTAAAAAAAGAAAAGAAAAAAAAAGAGCAATATTTTTTTTTAACTTTATCTTTGTAGCCCAAATTGTCTTAGTGCGGCAACCTCCCTCATCACTTACCATGGAGGCCAACTAAGGCAATACACAGCCTCAGTTTCTTAGTGGTAACAACCTTTGTTGACATAACTGCTGGATTTTCTGCACCAACAATCTTTTTCAATGACAAAGTCCCATCATCTATCAACTGACGAATTTGATATACTTTTAACTCAATGTGTTTTGTCCTTAAATGAAATACTAGATTCTTTGCAAGACAAACGGCACTTTGAATACCGCTGAAAATAACACTGTTATCCCACTCCTTGCTTATCTCCTTCAAAAAAAATTTCAACCAAATCATCTCCTAACCAACTTCAGATATAGCAACATCCTCTGTCTTAGTGGTTGAATTATCTAGAAGCCTGAGAATGTTTTTGGCACCTTCCATTTTTCAAATATCATCCGAATGTTATGTTACACAAATATAGAGGGCAGTTACTCTATTTGGACGTAGCATCTGAACTTTGAGCACATAGAACAAGCAACTAAACAGACAGAAAAAGAAAGAAAAAAGAAAAGTAGTACAAGGGCCAATATTGCCATGAAGTCTCATCTTCTGCTTTCAATTTCGAAGGGCACTTGGTTGCTTATGCTATCATCATTTCCTGATGCATTGCTTTTGAGGATGCCATCACATTCGCTTGATCTCTCACCAAGCAAATTCTTAGATTCTTCAAGGTCACAGCTCTGATTCACCCATGGATGCCTGTCCATCACCCTCATCAGTCCCTCCAGTTCCATTGCCGCTTCCTTCATGGTCGGCTGATCTTCCCCTTTCACCCTCAGGCAGCGGCTCGCCAGCATCGCGACTTCCTTAATCTCGTCAGGGTTCCCCTCATTCAGCACCCTCAAGTCAATGATTTCGAACAGCCTCTCGCCCTTTATTGCAGAAGTAAAATACAAGGACAAGTTCCTCTCATTCTCTGCCCGCTCGAAGGACAAGGCCCGCAGTCCACTCAGCAGCTCAGCCAACACGACCCCGAAGCTATAGACATCACTCTTCTCAGTCAACTGGCTCGAGTGGAAGAATTCTGGGTCCAAGTACCCGAGGGTGCCTTGAACCAGCGTGGTCAGCTGCGTCCGGTCAAGGGGGACTAGCCTGGAGGCTCCGAAATCGGCAACCTTTGCAGTGAAATTTTCATCCAACAATATGTTCGTGCTCTTTATGTCTCTGTGCAAAATCTGAGCAGATGCATCGGAGTGCAAGTACGAGAGCGCACCTGCAGTCTCCCCCGCTATGCGCAGACGAGCCCTCCAGGACAATGTGGACCCATGGCCACACTTGTGTATGTGGTCGGCAAGGGTGCCATTGTTCACAAACTCATAGACTAATAAAGGGACCACTGTCTCGAAGCAACAACCGATTAGCTTAACCACATTGCGGTGATTAACTTGGGAGAGGATGATCAGCTCGTTGATGAATTCTTCGACCTGACTGCGGTCCAAAATCTTGGCCTTCTTGATGGCGACAACCGTATTGTCTGGTAAGATCCCTCGATATACTGTTCCTTGGCCTCCTTGGCCTAGGATTCGGCTTTCATTGTAGTGGTCCGTGGCCTTCTTGAGCTCTTCGTCGGTGAATATTCTCGCCGATTCAACGGAGCCTTCGTGCTCAGAAAGAAGTCTCTGCAACATAAGGCGGCCCCCATTTTCTAGGAAGAACTTCTCTCTCTGTCTGCTTATTTTTCTTTCTCTCAGCCCCCAATATAACCAGGAAATGACCAAAAGAACCAGCAGGAAGCTTATGCTCACACCTAGGAAAAGACGTCACATTCGGCGTACAAACAAATCAGTCGTCCATCACCCTATATAAGGTTCACACACCCAAGAAAAGGGGGAAAAAAGAATCGAAATATGCCCAACTCTTTCTTTTTCATTGCTCAAACAATCTTGTGTTAATTTGGGGAAAAAAAAAGAATCGAAATATGCTTAACTCTTTCTTTTTCATTGCTCAAACAATCTTGTGTTAATTTACTTTCCTGTCCTATTTTCTTTTCTCCTCCATCAACTTGAAGCTTTTGTATTAAGACGAACCTTGATAATAGCAAAATAAACCTAAATATATAATTATATTGAGAGTATCTTTTGATAACAGGAATGATATAATGCATCAAGTGGATAAAACGTGCTTGATTCTTTTTCAACAACAAAAGAACAAGTGGTTGATTTTGTTAATATCGAATTGAATAAATTGAGATGACAATACATGTATATAATATCAATTTAATTCATGGACACAACTAATTCAAAGAGAAAGATTTACATCTGAAAAATCTCGATAACTAACAGCAGAAGATGGAACAATGACATAATAACAACATTTAAAGAATGTGAATGAATTACAAGATAAAAGAAGCTTTTATATGATGAAAAGGTTTGAGCAATGTGTACGACTTACTGACCTAGCACGATGTCGTTTGAGCGAAACCTCTTTTCATGGATGATAGGAGTACAACCCTTGCCATCTTTTCTTCCATCTCCTTGGGAACCCTCTGGACATGAACAATTATACGTTCCCGGCAAGTTCGTACATATTCCAACGCAAGGTTGTGAAATCACGCATTCATTGACATCTGGAGGAACATATTCCAAATAGAAGAAACAATCCGACACCATTTCAATTGGAAGAAACTTGAAAAAGTAAATAGAATTCCACGATTTGTCAACACTTTCAATTTTGAGAGGACAAATTGAGTCGATTTGCTTTTCCTATGATCTTGATACCTCACCACACTTTTTAAGTGATCAGTCATTATCTCAAGAGCCTAAGCTTAACCAAGCACTTGATCTTTGTTTAGAATAGAAGATTTAAGATTTATCCAACAAAATTGTGCCATCACTAACTGGAATAACATATCACATAGAAAAAAATTCAAAAATAATTGTCTATAAATACAGAATAATGCTGGATGTATTAATATCGGTGCATGAAATTGATTTACAAGCTAGATTGACCGATTTATATTGAGGGTTCGGTATGGACCATTTGTTTATAAACTCAATTGCAGTCGACCGCTTCAGTTTGTAAAACAATTGTACGGACTAAACTTAAGAGAGAAGAATGTCTAGCTATATCTGGAATGATTGCTGTGAAAATTTACAGATTATTGCCAAGCGCTTCCTAGGTCATATTAAATTTCAAGCAGTGAAAATTCGTGCATCCGAAAGGAAAAAAAAATATGATTGTGTTTAACGGCCTAGATTGTTATGATTTTTAAGATTATAAATGTTACGTGATTACTAGGAGAATCGTTTGAAACATGTAGCATTCATCAAGTCAAAATTTGGTCCCCTGACTTGAAGTTTCTAAGAATTTCTTTCTCTGGGTTTTTTATGCAATTGGATCCATTTAACATGGTCGCCCTTATGGAAACAATGATCCACGATTCTATACAGGAGCACTTGTTCGGATGTGAGGTGGGTCTAATGAAAAGACTGGAAAAGGTACCTTGACAACCATTTTGGAGATAGGGGTTCCCTTGAAAACCCTCCGAGCAGCGGCACTGGTACCCGTTTCCATTCTCAGCATCTGTACAATTGGAGTTCTCTTGGCACATGTAGGTCGTCGTATTCTTCTTTGCACCATCGCATGTTTGATTTGGAATTAACCAATCGACAACTATGGGGACCTTATCAAATGGCGGCTCTTTCAGATTGTCCGTAGAGAGGCTAAAGGAGCCGTCTTCGGCAACGAAAGCGTATCCGCACGGATTGAATTCCCAGATGCCAGAATGATTGTTGTAGCTAGTGACAGAGATGTCGTATCGGTAGGCGTCTCGAGGTATGCTAGTCTCGCAGCAACCAATGCCCGAGCACGACCCATTAATCACGTCCGAGATGCTGTTGCATGAGGATAAGCACCCCGTCACATACGTGCTTCCGCTGAAGGTCGCGTACGTGTCGCATCCCACGGCGATAAATTTGTTATTGGCAGAAGATATGGGGAATATGGCAAGAGTGAGCGAAAGATCATTGTTCAATGAAATTCTGCCGGACGAATTATAACAATCTTTGGCCACAAACACCGTTACACTAATCTCGTGATTCTCAATAGATATGCTCTGTATTTGGAAATTAGAACTTTTGCCAGTCATATAAGGAGTGGGAGGATCGGTCGAGTAATCACAAAAGATGAGGAAAGAATCTGATTCTTCTTCGAAGTAGCAGTCGTTTCCGGTGTTGTTCATCCCGAATGGGTACGAGAAGGTGAGGTTGCCACATCTGTTCGCGCATCCGGGCTTTGTTGTTTGGACTGCATCTGCCGTAACTACTGAGAATAGACCCACCAATGAGCACAACAACAGCACTACAGTCAAGGGAAGTCTATGGAGCAGCATGGATCCACCCATATTCTTCCTGAAATGAGATGATGTTTTGCAACAAGATGATGAGCTTCATAGCCTGATGACAACCTTTATAAGCGATGATGGAGCTTCTAGAAAGCTAAGTAGTATGTGCATTATTCATAGTCCCCACTACGTTGATTGTCTTCGCGGTGATTATATCATAAGTAATCAATCATACGGTTTTGTCCACCATCAAATCCTAGCATATTCTTTGTCGGTTGTGGGGTCGTGCGTGTCGTCAGCTGTTCGATCCAAAACTTGTGATCATCGACCGTAAGATGATGAGATTCATAGCCTGTCGTGATTCACGTTGGGGCTTCGCAATTATTCGTAAGAATTTCCAAACTCATTTACAAATAATAAATATCGTGAATAGATAGTTTTTTTTTTTCCTTTTCAATCTCAGAATTAGTTTCGATGGGTGGTGCTCATAAACTATTGCATGCACATCTCTAATGTATGAACGCTTAAATATTCGTACAAATATCAACATCGTATTTAAACCTTTATGCACAGAGTAATATTTTGATTTACACTATGTACAATCAAAAAATAAATTAGGTACATCGATGGTAAGTACTAAAGATTAAATAGATAGAGCAAGAAACTGTCGATTCAGGTCAGTTCTAATTCGGATTTAAAAACCAAAACAGCACCAAACAACCCAAATATAGAAGACGAATGAGAACGAAATTTGCAGTGTTTAGATATGATCATTGCTAAGTAAAAGGACTTCGAGAGTCCGAAATTTATTTTGAGAATTTTCTCCTGTAAAGTTTTAGGTTAATGCCAAGTCAATGCAGTCAGTTTCTTGGCAACTTCTCAGGTACGACAATATGTCTCATCAGGGTGCTTTCATTACCCTACCAAGACTTGAAAAGTCAATACGTACTTGTGGAGAATTGTCATTCCAAGGAATTTATTTTTCCTTCCATCCGGTGTCCGTGTTGTAAATCTTTTGTTGCGTTTCCACAATTTTGAGGAAAACACCATCTTGCTACCGTCGTAGTAACAAAGAAAAACGCAATCATTATTACCAAAAGTCATTTTGAAGAAAGCAGGCTAATCGAATCGGGAGCAAAATAGTCACATATGGGACCTTAGTGTAAATGTGACTTACAACACGGGTATCATACACCTTAATTTACTTTATTTAATGCTCCATTTGTTTCACTAAAAACATTTTTCGAGAAAATATTTTCTTCAGTTTCCGACATTCGGTTCACTTAGATAAATGAAGCAAGAGGAATTGTCCACAGAAGACTTGTCTTAGTGAGCTTCATATTGTGGAATATTTTGCTTTGGAAGACTTCGTTGATTGGCTTGACAAAATCAAGCGAATTTTTAATCGTAAGAATATTGCGGAGAATTGAAAGGTCAAGCTTGTGTCGAAGATGCGTGATATCTCGAAATTTAGCCCCTTTCGAAATTTATGAAATGATTCATCAATGTACTAATGGTTAATTTACTCTGAACTGATCTTTTACAAATTAACTAATTTATAAAGCGAGGCCGTAAAGGGTGAAACTGCAAAAGATCAAAGAATTCAATTAGAAATTGACCGCTCGACCATAAAAATCAACAATAGTCAAATTTATATTGTGATAAGTTAATTAATGAACGGATATAAATCGATTCGACAGAAGTACGTAGTCGGTTCACCATGGAATATTTTGATTTACGCTATGTACAATTAAAAGAAAAAATTAGGTACATTGATGGTAAGTACTAAAGATTAATTAGATAAAGCAAGAAACTATTGATCTAGGGTACTTCAGATTTGGATTTGAAGATCAAAACAGCACCAAACAACCCAAATATAGAAGACGAATGAGAACGAAATTTGCAGTGTTTAGATATGATCGTTGCTAAGTAAAAGGACTTCGAGAGTCCGAAATTGACTTTGAGAATTTTCTGAGATTCGCCTGTAAAGTTTTAGGGAAATGCCAAGTCAATGCGGTCAGTTTCTTGGCAATTTCTCAGGTACGACAATATGTCTCATCAGGGTGCTTTCATTACCCTACCAAGACTTGAAAAGTCAAGCAAGTATGAAGCGCGTGCAGTGGGAAATCACAACCCTAAAATTCATCAAAGAACTCATTGCCCTCAAGGAAACCTTAAGAGGTTTTATAATAGAAAATTAGCAAGACAAAGTTCTAAACATTTTACACTTATATAAATTCAATCGTAAAAGTTTCAATTGTGGTAATTAAACCTCAAACCTTTTGAAAATTTACCAATTTAATCTTCCTGATCAAATTTGATCGGAAATCACTACCTTGTATAATTTTTATAAATTTCAAGAAAAGGCTAAGTCAAGGCGGTCGGTTTCCTTGGCAATTTCTCATGTACGACGATACATAGTTTTTGCCCACCAATTTTGGGTGCATCATTGATAGAGTATAAATGAGACAAGGTGCTTATTCCGCCAAGACTTGAAAAGTCAAGCAAGTGCTAAGCGTATGCAATGGGAGACCACAACTAGCAGTGATCGGCTCCCGGGTGGTTTGGTTCCCGCCCCCAAATGGAGAACCAAATCAAAAGGATCGATTCCTCATTTCTGAAACCAGAAACTGGATCGACCAATCTGGTTTAGCTCTCAGGTGGGTCATGGAGCCAGTGGCATGTTCAGATTTTTTTATTATTATTTGTCATTAATGTTCAAGATGAAATTGAAGATGTTCTTGTTAACCAAGACGTTTCTACAATTGATGATTTACGTGTAATATTGTATTGTAGGTTTCAGATAATTTTCTCCAATTTGTGGTAAAATTTTGTTAGAATAAGCAACTACTATTGTGTTTTGATTTGTTCTTATCATCTTACTCACGTGTGAGTGAAATGGGAGTCGTGCGACTCATTCGTGTCTGCGTGCGTGAGTGAAGTCTCAAATGTGAGATAGATTAGGGTATTAATACAAATGATAAGGAAATAAAAAATTTTAAAAAAAAATTATCCAACCCCGATGGACGGTTCCACACTTAGAATTGGGAACCGGACCAAATTCATTGGTTCCAATTTTATGGAACTAAGAACTGGACTAGTGCCCTTGGGAACTACCCAAAATTGGCCGATCCAGTCCTGTCCAAGCGATTCTTTTTGCTCACTCCTAATCACAACTCTAAAGTAGAAGAATGCCAAAGAAGAAAAATCATTAAGAGTAGACTGCTTTAAGCTAGCGAAGGGTGATGGGGTTTATACTCCTAGGTGTGAAATTTCTATTGCATTCTGGAAGAGAATAACACATATCTCAGAGTGATTAATCAATTAGTTTCAAAGAGGTAAAAAAATAAACATTTTCCATTGTCGTGCTACGAAAAATAAGATTTGTATATGAGATTTCATTATATACTTTTACATTAAGACAAGATATGTCGAACATAGGTTTGTTTTTTTATTTTTTTATCTTGGTTGTTGGCCTAGGATGTCTAATTAAAAATATGGATTGTGGTCGATACATATTTGTGGAGAATTGTCATTCCAAGGAATTTATTTTTCCTTCCATCGAGTATCCGTGTTGTAAATCTTTTGTTGCGTTTCCTCAATTTTGAGGAAAACACCATCTTGCTACCGTCGTGGTAACAAAGAAAAACGCAATCATTATTACCAAAAGTCATTTTGAAGAAACCAGGCTAATCGAATTGGGAGCAAAGTAGTGTCACATCTTGGACCTTAGCGTAAATGTGACTTACAACACGGGTACCATACACCTTAATTTACTTTATTTAACGCTCGATTCATTTCGCTAAAAACATTTTTTGAGAAAATATTTTCTTCTTTTTTCGGCATTCGGTTCACTTAGATAAATGAAGCAAGAGGAGTTGTCCACAGAAGACTTGTCTTAGTGAGCTTCATATTGTGGAATATTTTGCTTTGGAAGACTTCGTTGATTGGCTCGACAAAATCAAGCGGATTTTTAATCATAAGAATAGAATTGAAAGGTCAAGCTTGTGTCCAAGATGTGTGATATCTCGAAATTTGGTCCATTTCCAAATATATGAAATGGTTCATCAATGCACTGATGGTTAATTTACTCTAAAGCGATCTTTCACGAGTTAACTAATTTATTAAGCGAGACCATAAATGATTAAAATGCGAAAGACTAGAGAATTCAATCATGAATTGACCGCTCGACCATAAAGATCGACAATGGTCTATTCTACACTGTTATAAGTCAATGAACGAATTGATATAAATCGATTCGACAGAAGTACTTAGTCAGTTCGCTATGGAATATTTTGATTTACGCTATGTACAATTAAAAGAAAAAATTAGGTACGTTGATGGTAAGTACTAAAGATTAATTAGATAAAGCAAGAAACTATTGATCCGGGGCAGTTCAGATTTGGATTTGAAGATCAAAACAGCACCAAACAACCCAAATATAGAAGACGAATGAGAACGAAATTTGCAGTGTTTAGATATGATCGTTGCTAAGTAAAAGGACTTTGAGAGTCCGAAATTGATTTTGAGAATTTTCTCAGATTCGCCTATTAAGTTTTAGGTAAATGCCAAGTCAATGCGGTCAGTTTCTTGGCAATTTCTCAGGTACGACAATATGTCTCATCAGGGTGCTTTCATTACGCTGCCAAGACTTGAAAAGTCAAGCAAGTATGAAGCGTATGCAGTGGGAGATCACAACCCTAAAATTCGTTAAAGAATTCATTACCCTCAAGGAAACCTTAAGAGGTTTTATAATAGAAAATTAGCAAGACAAAGTTCTAAACCTATTACACTTATACAAATTCAGTCGCAAAACTTTCAATTCTGCTAATTAAAACTCAAACATTTTTGAAAGTTTACCAATTTATTTTTTCTGATCAAATTTGACCGGAAATTGCTACCATATATAATTTTTATAATTTTCGGGAAAAGGCTAAGTCAAGGCGGTCGGATTCCTTGGCAATTTCTCATGTACAACGATATCGAGTTTTTGCCCACCAATTTTGGGTGCATCATTGATAGAGAGTATAAATGAGACAGGGTGCTTATTCCACCAAGACTTGAAAAGTCATCCGCCAAGACTTGAAAAGTGAAGCAAGTGCTAAGCGTATGCAATGGGAGATCACAACTAGCGGTGATCGGTTCCCACCCCCAAATTGAGAACCAGATCAAAAGGATCGATTCCTCATTTATGAAATCAAGAACTGGATCGACCAATATGATTTAGCTCTCGGGTGGGTCATGGAACCAGTGGCATGTTCAGTTTTTTTATTATTATTTGTCATTAATGTTCAAGATGAAATTGAAGATGTTCTCGTTAACCAAGACGTTTCTACAATTAATGATTTACACGTAACATTGTAGGTTTCACATAATTTTTTCCAATTTGTGGCAAAATTTTGTTAGAATAAGCAACTGTTGTTGTGTTTTGATTTGTTCTTATCATCTTACTCTCATGTGTGAGTGAAATGGGAGTTGTGCGACTCATGCGTGTGTGCGTGCGTGAGTGAAGTCTCAAATGTGAGATAGATTATGATATTTTTACAAATTATAAGGAAATAAAAAAAATTTTAAAAAAAAAATATTCGGCCCCGATGGACAGTTCCACACTTGGAACTGGGAACCGGACCAAATTCGTTAGTTCCAATTTTATAGAATTAAGAATCAAAATAGTGCCCTTGGGAACTACCCAAAACTGGCCAATACGGTCCTGTCCAAGCGGTTCCTCTTACTTACACCTAATCACAACTCTAAAGTAGAAGAATGCCAAAGAAGAAAAATCATTAAGAGTAGACTGCTTTGAGCTAGCGATTGGTGATGGGGTTTATACTCCTAGGTGTGAAATTTTTATTGCATTCTGGAAGAGAATAACACGTATCTTCAGAGTGATTAATCAACTAGTATCAAAGTGGTAAAAAAAATAAACATTTTCCATTGTCGTGCTACGAAAAATAAGATTTGTAGATGAGATTTCATTATATACTTTTAAATTAAGACAAGATAGGTTGAACATAGGTTTGTTTTTTTATTTTTTACCTTGGTTGTTGGCCTAGGATTTCTAATTAAAAATATGGATTGTGGTCAGTACGTATTTGTGGAGAATTATCATTGCAAGATATTAATTTTTCCTTCCAACGGGTATCCGTGTTGTAAATCTTTTGTTGCGTTTCCACAATTTTGAGGAAAACATCATCTTGCTACCGTCGTGATAACAAAGAAAAACGCAATCATTATTACCAAAAGTCATTTCGAAGAAACCAAGCTAATCGAATTAGGAGCAACATAGTGTCTCATGTTGGACCTTAGTGTAAATGTGACTTACAACACGTGTATCATACACCTTAATTTACTTTATTTAACGCTCCATTTGTTTCGCTAAAAACATTTTTTAAGAAGATATTTTCTTCATATTTCGGCACTCGGTTCACTTAGATAAATGAAGCAAGAGGAGTCATCCACAGAAGACTTGTCTTAGTGAGCTTCATATTGTGGAATATTTTGCTTTGGAAGACTTCGTTGATTGACTCAACAAAATCAAGCAAATTTTCAATCATAAGAATATTGCGGAGAATTGAAATGTGAAGCTTGTGTTCAATATGTGTGATATCCCGAAATATGGCTCCTTTCGAAATATATAAAATGGTTATATCATCAATGCACTGATGTTTAATTTACCCTCAAATGATCTTTCACGAGTTAACTAATCTATTGGGCGAGGCCGTAAAGGGTTAAAACGTGAAAGACTAGAAAATTCAATCAAAGATCAATCGCTCGACCATAAATATCAACAAAGATCAATTCTACGCTATTATAAGTTGTAGTATTTTATTAATACGTCCATGATGGGGTGCGATGAGAACGCACCGTTTCGTCTTAATATGCTACGATGGAAAGACACCCTTTGAAAGGGTGTGATGGAGTCAATGAATCGGGCTTTTCATCGACGCGCCTATAATGCTATTCTCTTAGCTGAAATATCAAAAAGAAAGAAGGCGTTCCATTGCTCCTTTAAAGAACAATTGGCATTTACGCTGTGGAAATCAAGTGCTTTCCTCGTGATTGCATTCAGACCAACGTGAAATATTTTTGTTCGTGATTCATTCGCAATTCAACGTTCATTCCGGGGTTAATTGTAGTTTGCGCATCGAATAAAGGTAAGTCGTCTTCCGCTGACTTTCATCCAACATTGGTATCAGAGCCCGGTCGTGATTTCTGCCTTGTTTTCATCGAATTTTCTCATTTACCACTTGATATCGGGATCAAGAGAATGAAATCTATTATGTTTGGATGTTTATTGCTCGGAATTGTAATCTCAATCTAGATACCACTCCGACTACAACCATGTAGTACGAGTTGCCCATCTCAACCTCGAAATTTCTTTCTTAATGTCAAAGGTCCCCACCCTGGTCTGCAACCACGTGACATGGGTCGGTCCTTTGATGAAACCGGAGTCATGGGTAACCCGACCTAGCCGCGACCTTGTTGGTTCAATCCGGTGATCCTATGGCTCTATTTTGAGCTGTATAGAGTAAAAATCGAATCACATCTCATGTGTATGTCTATGTAATTTAAAAAAAGAAAAAAAAAAAGTCAAAAGTCGTCCTCCACTGTAAGTATCATTCTTCTTTTTATTCGCCTTTTTTTAATTGAATTTTCATCTTAAAATTCGCAGAAATTGATCGAATGCCCTCAGTGTTATAGGCTTATGATTAAAAAAAAAAATGGCAATCACTCTTGATAAGTGAACATTGAATGCAAATTCTAAATACTTTGATTTGGCCCTGTTGAACACATGGTTTTGTTTAAATTTCTAGTTATTGGCTCAAAATCGCATTTTGAAAAAAAAAAAAACTTTCAAGTTGCAATTATACATTGGGACACAAAATTGAAATTGCATTTTTAATCAAATTCTCTCCATTTTGTGTATAGATTTCTCAAAACGAAAGTCACTTCATTTTTGCAGGAGTGAAATCACAAATCAATCTTTCAAAAATCAATGCCACTTTTGCATGAAACTTTTGAAATAGAGTGGACGTTCGATTGATGGCCGCAGATCGATTTTTTTTTTTAAAAGATGTCTTCTCTTATGATAAAATCTTGGCAAAATACAAAAAATCTCATAGTAAGGACTATAGGGCATGTACCGTCGCCTCGATTTTGTTGTAAGAAGCGACCTCATTGAAAAATCATTTTCTCATTCACATACAGACATTATCATTTTTTTCGCGGGTCATGCGTGATGCTCCTTAACGTTCTTGTGTTTGACCACATAAAGAAATGAATTCTAGAGCTAGGACAAGAGTTGATTTTTACTCTTATCTATACAAGAGTTTCTTGTATTTTATCATTATTCTTATTCTTGTTAAGAATCATGTTTTCCATTTTGGGTTTTAATTGTGAATCCAATTGTGCTTTTGTAAATCATGCAACTCACTCTTTTTAATGATGGAATTCAGTTTCATGAAAATCATCATTTAAAAAAAAAAAAAATCAGAAGTGTTTCAAGTGAACATTTACGTTTACCTTCCAAAATGAATTTCAAGAAAGCTTTGCTTAAGACCCTCTCTTCACGGAATCGCTTTCTCTGGTAGGATGAGGAGTTTATCTCAGATCGACATATGCCCCTTCTAAAAGATAAAAGTGTAGGCTCATGGAACTCAAGGAGTAAGCATGCATCGAGGTATCGTCGGCGCCAATCTTCCAATAGAGGCGGAACGAAGCTGAATTCCGTTCTAGGAAGTTTCTTTATTTGGAAATTGGGCATCGCCATCACCAAATTGTTTTTTTTTTTTTTTTTTTTATGAGTTTTATCAAGAGCTGCATCATATGTTACTAATAGGCTAGCACTAGGGCTCTTGCACATTTTGGCAATTAAAGCATCTGAACATTTGACTACAAGAACTTTCTGCAATCAACATTAGAGATTCGTGACGCAAATGCCTTAGATACCAAAATAGCCCATCGATCTCGTTCACTCTATATGATGAGACAAATGAAGGAGGTTGCTAAGTGTCCAAAAGGCGAATTCGAAGGAAGAGTAAACTGTATCGATTCCAATTATCAATTTCCGATATCGTTTCTGACATGATTTTCTTTTCCATTGCCAAGGATACATCGTGGGCGCCAAGTTATATACCGTTCCAACAAAAGCGAAGGAGTATTCTTATAACGGCAATATCTCTCTCCAATAAGACATGACAATACATCCAATTTATCACAAAATGGAGTATTTCGTTCCTAAATGAATTGTGTTGAGTACGGGAATAACATATCACATTTCTTCTTCCTTGCAGATGATGAATGGGGGAAAAGGTGCACACTGACTGTAGAAGTATCGCCTTCTAACAAGAAAGCATGCTAAGACTTGACCATCCATTTGGCGTAAAAGGATGTATGTAATTCCTAAATGATTTCCAATCGAGTGTGGAAATAACATGTCTAATCTTTTCTTTGCAGGCAATAAATGGGGCAAAGCATCTAAAGAACAATGTCCCCAAGTGTGGAAACAGGGAGCACCCACTCTCCTTTCAAAGAAGACTTCAAACACTTAAAGGCAAATGCAAGTGAAGGGTAATGTTGAGTTACCAAATATCCACGAGGGTGAATCCAAGAAATGTTAGCACTCAAAGGATAAAAGCAAGTGAAGGGTAATAATGTATCGTTTCCAACATTTCAATCCCTAAAGATTTTTGCACTAACGTATTCTTTTACATTCTTTACAGGGTTGCCGAGCCACCATGGCGTAGGTAAGTAATCTTTTTCTGAAGAAAAGGAAAACTTCCATTACAAAAAGAACATTTGGCACTTTCCTAGAAACAAGCACAAAAATGAATAATTGAGGAAAAAAAAACTTTCTACAAACTTTTTGAACATTTTTATCTCAAAATTATTTTCTCATTTTGTGGGTTATTCACTTTGAATCAAATTTCCCTATGGAGATTGATCTACTCAGATGATCTCGATAAAGTGAAATGGAGACATTAACCATGCCAAACAAGAAGTGCTTAGGATGAAGAAAGACAAGCTCATTTCCAAACATATCTTTCAAACAATTTTGAGAGTTGAGTTAAAAGTAACATTTTCTTAGGACGAATGATTCATTCGCATTGAGCACAAAGATCAAAATGATAAAGGCGTTTACTTCATCAATCCCCAAGCATTGCAATAATCTCTTGCTACCCATTTGGGCCGAATAAAGATGATCCTTCAAAGTACCGCTGTCGAGAACGACCCTACATTAAGGCAGCATAGGAGGTTTCGGTTGAGATGTAGAGCGAAAGATTGAGAAAGATTTTATTACTTCCACTTGCATCAATCTTCTGGTGATAGCTTCAGAGGAATTCTCATCAGAGCTTAACTCGTCCCAAGGTGAAGAAGAGCATTTCCTTCTCTACCCAAACACTAATACCCGTTGTTTTAACCAATTTGGGCTTGATTGTTCATTTATGAACCCCGAGCGGTGATCATCTCCCTTCACTGGGGCAAGGCCTAAGGATTGACCACATATAATTGACATTTACGAGGAAATGTGAAAAGCATCTCGAAAGTCATAAGAGCTCCAAGGGTTCAAAGAGCAAAAAGTTCAACAAAATTAGGGGGCATGAAAAAGTAGTGTGCCTGATAAAAGTAAGGCCAATGCTCGTCAAGAAAAAGAACCAAAAGGCTGCATCTTATGTGAAAGAAAAATTATCAAAGTCCAAGTGCCTACGAAAAAAAAAATCATTACAAGTGCAAAAGAAATTAAAGAAATGAGCAAAGCTCCCATGCATAAATGATTAGTTAAAGGACTTTCGAGATGTGCTATGTTTCAAAAGCCAAATGTTTTCGAAAGATCGAGTGACCTGGTCACGATGCCATGATGATCATCGACTCTTAAAAACCCCCTGGAAAATTTTAAGCCTTTCGAGCCTTTCCCGAGCCAACATTACAACCCTCTTCTGAAGTCTCTTCTTATTGGGATGTTTTGAGTAAAAATGAGAATACCACAAAGAAGCTATTGCTTGAAGGAGTGGAAGTAATTTTATCTTGTCTTATCTTGCAAGTTCTCGACTTGTAAACCCAATGAAGATAGCAACAAATGTTCCTTTATTGGCCTCAAAGCAATAATCCCTTTGTGTAAGCCCATGACCAAATCTATACTGCGGTCCATTCAAAAGACCTTTCTAATCGATCAGATTGTGTTCATCGTGAATGTTTCTAAAAGCCTTTGACATGGGTTATGTGAGATACCCTCAGCAATCAGTTACTTCCCACGCGAATGAATGGGATCAAGCAGCCATTTTATCGAGAATGTGTGAGAAACCCTTTCTGACTAAGAAGTTATAGTTTAGCATGCTTAATGAGCCTTTTTCACGAGTCGTAGCCATTCTGATAAGAACTTAACTCCTAGAGAATTTGATGATTAATGATACATCCCGAAGCAAGATGACAGTTTTGCGCCACAAGATGCTGATTGACATCGAATATTTTTTTTTAAAAAGGCAGTTGGACTTAGCTTGATTAGCTTGTTCAATTAATGCATAATTATTTCCAATACGTCTTTTGATGACGTCCCTAATGACATTTGCTCAAGTTGAGTTTGATAAAATTCCTTAGTGAAGCCATGCAATTTTCAAGGGGTTAGCAGGTGCTTCCCTAAAAACCAAAGGTTCATGGTCAACCTCAAACCATGTCATATACAAAGATTCGTGGGTCTATCCTTAAACAAAAGGTTTGTGGGTCTATCCTTAAACCACACAGTCCATGGGTCTATCATTAAACCACACGGTTCGTGAGTCTATCCTTAAACCACAAGGTTCATGGATCATTCTTAAACAACAAGGTTCGTGGGTCTATCCTTAAACCACAAGGTTCGTGGGTCTATCCTTAAACCACAAGATTCGTGGGTCATCCTTAAACCACAAGGTTCGTGGGTATATCCTTAAACCACACGGTTCGTGGGTCTATCCTTAAACCACAAGGTTCGTGGGTCTATCCTTAAACCACAAGGTTCGTGGGTCATCCTTAAACCACAAGGTTCGTGGGTTATCCTTAAATTAGAAGGTTCCTAGGTCTATCCTTAAACCACACGGTTCGTGGGTCTATCCTTAAACCACAAGGTTTGTGGGTCTATCCTTAAACCACACGGTTTGTGGGTCATCCTTAAACCACATGGTTCGTGAGTCTATCCTTAAACCACGCTTTTAAAATGTTATGAGTCTATCTTTAAACAGTGATTTTCAAAAGATTCATGGTCAACCTTAAACCATGTCATCTACAAAGGTTCATTGGTTTTCCTCAAATCATGCATTTTCCACCCAGTCGAAATCCGTTATTACACGATGAGACTTCATCTCTCTTTCTTTTTATGACACGGCGAGCTTCTGTAGCTTGGAATCTCTCCTTCTTCTTATGACACGACGAGCTTCTGTAGCCCGGAGTCTCTCTTTCTTCTAATGACACGGCGAGCTTCTGTAGCCCGAAGTCTTTTCTTCTTCTCATGACACGGCGATCTTCTGTAGCTCGAAGTCTCTCTTTCCTCCTATGACACGGCGAGCTTCTGTAGCTCGTAGTCTCTCGTTCTTCCTATGACACGGCGAGCTTCTGTAACCCAGAGTCTCTCCTTCTTCTTATGACACGGCGAGTTTCTGTAGCCCGGAATCTTTTCTTTTTCTCATGACACGGTGAGCTTCTGTAACCCGAAGTCTCTCTTTCTTCTGATGACACGTCGAGCTTCTGTAGCCCGGAGTCTCTCTTTCTTCTAATGACACGGCGAGCTTCTGTAGCCCGGAGTCTCTCCTTCTTCTTATGACACGACAAGCTTCTATAGCCCGATGTCTCTCTTTCTTCTTATGACACGGTAAGCTTCTGTAACCCGGAGTCTCTCTTTCTTCTTATGACACGGCGAGCTTCTGTAGCCCAAGTCTCTCTTTCTTCCTATGACACGGCGAGCTTCTGTAACCCGGAGTCTTTTCCTTCTTCCTATAACATGGCGAGCTTTTGTAGCCCGGAATCTCTCTTTCTTCCTATGACACGGTGAGCTTCTGTAGCCTGGAGTCTTCCCTCTTCCTATGAGACAGCGAGCTTCTGTAGCTTGGAGTCTTTTCTTCTTCTTCTCATGACACGATGAGCTTCTGTAACCCGGAGTCTCTCTTTCTTCCTATGACACGGTGAGCTTTTGTAACCCGAGTCTTTCTTTCTTCCTATGACATGGCGAGCTTCTGTAGCCCATAATCTTTTCTTCTTCTCATGACACAGCAAGCTTCTGTAGCCCAAAGTCTCTCTTTTCTCCTATGACACGACGAGCTTCGGTAGCCCGGAGTCTTTCTCTTCCTCTTATTAACAAGACGCGCTTTCATAGTTATGAGTCCTTTCTATCGACCCGATACGTGCCTATGCATCCAGAGCTCTCTACTGCCGAAAATAATTTAGGTGTCTTCTATCTTTGAATGCAACCTCTTCGAGATTGCATTCAAAGAGGGGCAGCTGTTGACACCTAATTTGTGTTTTCAAGTACATAAAAAAAATTAAAAATTTTAAAAATTAACTTTAAAAAAACAAAAACAAAACAAAACAAAACAAAAAAGAGAAAAAGCACTAAGGGGCCGGGTTGGGCCAAATCCGACCTCGACCCAACCCGCCAACCCTCTCTCTCTCTCTCTCTCTCTCTCTCTCTCTCTCTCTCTCTCTCTCTCGCGGGGGCCCGGCTTAGCTATTTTCCTCCCTCCCAGCGTCCTTCGCACGCAACCTGCAAGAAAAGCAAAAAGCGAGGCATAGCATCGAGAGAGAGGGAGGAGAAGGAGGAAAACCAGAGGAGCAGAGAGAGGAGAAAAGGAAAGAGAAAACCGGAGAGAGGGAGAGCAACCAGGGGGAAATGAGGCATCGTCGACGCTGCCCGACACCGTCCCTGCGCCAAGCCGTACCATCCCAGTCATCCCTCGACGCCGTCGCCGTCGCCGCACCGGATCTCCGCCGAGTCGCTGTCGCCCACCACCATCTGCTTCAATGTAGTCCCAACGCTAAGCCAACCGAGAGAGGAGGGAGATCGGAGGAGGTCCAGAGACCCAGATCCGAGGTCGAGGGGTCGGACAAGGGCCACATCTAGGAATCGATCGAGCTTCGCCGTAGCCCTAGGCCGGCCGCCGCTACCATTCGACCAACCGCATCAAGCCGTGCAGCTATTCCCCCCTGACGCCGTCGCTGCACCAGATCTCCATCGTCGCCGTCGCAGCGTCAGTCGCTGGGCCTGAAGCCTCCACTGCCAATGACGCCGTCTACTCGCAACGCCGCCGCCCACTTTTGGATCCGCGACATCCCCGATGCCATCCCTGACGACCTGCAGAGATCCCCGCTGCACCAAGCCAGCCCCGCCACAGAACCAGCCTCGAGCCACCACGGGATTCTAACGTCATTGCTGCTCCAAACCGCCGCCACCGTGCCGTCACCCGCCACGTCCCCACCGTCACTGAGTCACCGCCCGTGCCGTCACCCACTGCGTCCCAACCGTCGCTGAGTCAACGTCGTCGCCGTCAAGCCCGTGGTCGCCACCGCCGCAGTCAAGCCCGTCATCACCATCGCCGCCTATCCACCCAGCGCCGTGAAGGAGCAGGGGAGAGGAGAGGCAGAACCAGGTCAGGCGAGGCCTCCAAACCGGGTAAGGTTTGGTCTTCAAAGCGGGTCGGGCGTGGGTTGCAAACCGGGTAGGGTTTTGAACATTTCGGGCCGGGTTTGGGCTGTTCTTGCTTGTGGGCTTTTGGGCTTTTGGGCTTGTGGGCTTCCTTTTTTAGAAAAGAATTAGACCAGACTGGGCCTACACATTAGGCTCAGCCCGGCTAGGTTTCCGCCAGTCTGGGTTGCGTGACCCAGTCCGATCCGAGTTTGGGCCGTCTGGCCCGATCTGGTCCAGGCTCGGGCCCTTTTCAACGAACCAGGTCGAACCCAACCCGGGGATCTAACCCGGATCGGTTTAAATATATTATAATATTATAATATTAAAAAAGTATTTTTAAAAAATTTAAAAATTTAAAAATTTCGAAATTTAAAAATTGTAGGGTTTGGTTGGAAATTGTCATGTTTTGCTAATTAGGCCTTTATTTGCTTGCATATTAATTATATCGTATGTTTAATTTGCATATTTAATTATGTTTAATTACACTCGCTCAATTTTATTGCAATGAGTATCTTGGTAGTTGTGATTATTATTTTAATGATTGTACAGCTGCATGATCATCTCACATGTTAGTAGATAGGTATAAAATCAATCCAAACTGCCTGACAAAAATCATTTATTTTAAAATGAACAAGATTAGGTACCGAAATGGCACTAATTGGTTAATTAGTGTAATCAAGTTGCCGACCCTAGATTCTCTAGTTGCGTAGGAAGTGAGGTATACTCACATACCTCACTTGGTTTTTAGCCGACCCCAATAGGCTAGTGGCGACTCGTTTTTGCGAAATTCTTTAGAATACCCCAATGTCACGCGAGGTATGGGCTTGGGAGAGCCCGCGCCTAATCATGGATCTTAGGTCCGTCCTTTAGGCAATACTCCTAAACCTATTCCCTCCCCCGAGGAGTAGGTCGCGACATCTTGCATTGCCGTTGAGACTTGCTCAAGTACATGACGTCTTCCACGTGTCGATGTTGAGGAAGTATGAACCTGACCCGACCCACGTGCTGAATTTTGAAAAATTAGATGTGGTTGGAAGAGTATCGTACATGGAGAGACCGGTTCGGATAGTGGATCGAAAGAAGCAAGTGCTGCACAACAAGACGACCCCCTTGGTTAAAGTGGTCTGGCAACACCACAGAATAGAAGGAACCACATGGGAAAGCGAAGAATCGATGAGACGTCAATACCCCCACATTTTTGAAGAAGAATTGTAATGGTTTAAATTTCGAGGACGAAATTTTTATAAGAGGGAAAGAGTTGTGACATCCTGAATTTCGACCTCGTCTCGATAATATGAAATGGGCATTTCGTCAACGCGCCTATGGTCTTTTTTCTCTGAGTTGGTCACTCATGAGTTAACTAATCTATTAGGTGAAGCCATTAAGGGATATAAACGCGATAGACTTGGGAATTCGATCAGAAATCGATCGCTCGACCATAATAATTGGCAAGAGTCAATACAACATCGTTATAATCGATTAATGACCAGATATAGGTCGATTCGACGGAAACACGCAATTGAATTGCGGGTGATTCCACATGATTGCAAAATTCGCGTCGAACGGCACTAACCCGATTTTCAGTTGATTTTGTACTCGGTACACATACTTGAAACCTTGCGATTTTTATGACAACTGTGAGTCACCTACGAGTCGGAGATGCACAAACGTAGATCAAAAATTATCGACCACGGGTCAAACGCGCTAAAATCCCTAAAAGCTACCCAATAGGTCAGGTTGTACTAAAATCGCATCCGGTCGATTTTGACCACGAAATTGAATTTGGTTTCGGGAATCGAACATTCGAGTGTATCACGATTTATTTTTAGGAAATCGTCTCATCTTTCGAAGAAATTCCGTCAAGCTCGGAAATTTACGGAAAAAAGGAAATAGAGGAAATTCGTATGGGCTGCTACCATGGGAATTTTGGCCAACCAAATGAATTGTTTTGTGAAGAATTGGAAGGAAATCAGCCATTTGAGGGTCCCTAGACTTCTTGGCTTAAGACTTTAGGGGCAAAAACACTCAAGTGCATAGATATTTCCCTTGGCTTGCAATTGGCCAAAGCCTTGACCTTCATGGCTTCTTCTTCCCTCTCTCCTCTCTTCTTCTTTGTGCGTGCGCCTCCCCCTACCTCAGCCGAACCATCTCCTTCTTCTTCTTCTTCCTCAATTCTTCTTCTTCATTCTTCATTGTTGCTGCTAAACCATCACTAGAACGCCAAGCCACATGCCTCTCGCGCCAGGACTCCAACAGCCGCCCAGTCCCCGTCCGTTGGTCCAGCTCACCGTCCCTTGGCCATTCGCCTCATCGAGCGACTGCCAGACCGCCTCAGCTCACCCTGAGCTTAGTCGCTAGCCCCGCCAACTGCCTCATCCCGATCAGCCGCTCGGCCAGCTGCCTACCCTGCTCGTCCAGCTACCGTCCCTGTGCCCGCCAGCCGTCGCTGCCACTAGCCAACCAAGCCCAGCCGCGCCCTCAGCTAGCTTCCTCCAAAATCGAGCAGAACCGAACCAAGCAGCCAAACCGTGAGCCTTGTAGGGTTTTTCAGCCCCGGTCGGTCCTCCGTTGGTGACCCGGTAGTTGCGGGATCTCACCATCGTCACGCCGCCGTCGCCGTGAACCTGTTGCCGTTGAATTCCAGTGAGTTAGCTCCCTAATCCCGGATTAAGAAGTTAATTGCACTTAGTAGATTAGTTTAGTATTAATTAGGATTAGTGTTAATCTAGTTAGAGTAACTAGTTAGTTAGGTTGGTTAGTTACCTAGACTAGTTTGGTTAGTTTAGTTTGGTTAGCCTACCTTAGGTTTGGTTAGTTAACTTAGATTAGTTAGTTAACCATTGTTAGTTAACTATGGTTAGGATAAATAACTATGGTTATTTTAATTAAGTCGTATTTATTTAATTAATCGTTATTTATTTGATTATTTATAATTAGTGTAAATTATGACGGGATAGCCATTTATCAGAATTTTCTGCTGATCATCGTGAATGAATTTATATGTGAAATTAATTGCTTATATGTGAAATTGAGTGCTTGATGGTGATTGGCAATTATTATTGCAAAATTTGATTTTATGGGTATTTAATTAGAAAAATACCGGGTGTCGATTTTTGACGCCAAAATATTTTATGTACTATATAAAATCGTGGAATTTTAAGTTGGGAGAGTACTGTCTTTAATGGTTCAATTTAAATATGTGACCACGCACAATTATTTTACTATGAATTTTTAATACGAAAAAAATTGGCCAAGTCGATTATTTGAAATTAAGGTATTTGAGTGCAAAGCACGGTATTCTTGGCCAAGTATAGATGTGCATGTGATCGCTATCGAAACCCGTCACCCAACGGGAGTTGGGGAGGCGATGCCTGATTAAGTTCGAATGCCTTATGTCAATGGATGCTGGTCGTAGTGGAGGCTAGGCCGATGCTCCTGTGTGGAATGCCGTCTAGGTGTAGATGTTACCGTGCCTGACGGAGCGAAACGACGCCCGGTTATGCCGGATGACCGCCGACTGTTGAATTGGCCGTGACTGATGGGTCGTAATAACTGAGACACACCTGAGTGGTTGAGATAGCTGTGCCTAATTGTGGGGCAAAATTGTGTGGCACGGAATGAGACGTGTCATAATAGTTTTACCTTATAATTGGGACCCCTGTGATTGTTTGAGAATGAAATGATGTGTTCTAGTTATTAAATACGCTTGCTGTATTCATATGATATATGTGACGCACTAATGTGCAGGGACGTGCCGAGGCGAGGTAAGTTGTGTGTGACGCTTGTTTAGGCTGCCTCTAAGTGAATTTGCGTCCTAATCGGGGTTTAGGGTTTTGACTCACTGAGATTTATCTCACCCCGTCGTGGTTAAATATTTTCAGGTTCTTAGTATGAAGATACGTCACGTCTGTTTTGGGTGGCCATGGGAGATGGAGTCCGAGGCTACCTTCTTCCCTATTCTCGGGACCACCTGAAACTGTGAGCTAGTGGTGACCATGGTTTGGGTCAATGAGGGCCTCCTTCACTTAGTACCTCATTGCTTCAAAGTGTGGTTCATTAACGAGCCTAACGAGGTTCGGGAGGGTCTTTTCAAAGGTTTTGACGGGCCTACCGTCGAAACCAAGGATGGAGAGGTAGCTCACCCCATGAACATCGATATACCGGATAGTGTTGTAGGGAACCCGGAGCTCAAGGCAGAAGGATCTGGAGCGTAGGTGGCCTAGTAGTTCCTTTTTGAAACAAACTTCTATGTATAGACTTGTAGGACTAACTTGATATGTATATAAAGAGTGTTTTGTGAAAAAGCGTTAGCTGGTTTTTACTATCTCCGTGTTTGTTGGTTGTCCGAGTATCTGTTTAATTAGCTTCCCATGTGCTTAATTGAAACATAAAAAGAAAGAGGTCGGCGACACGTCCTGGGAACGTCGCATTTTAATCGACCATCGAGGGATGTGCGCATGCCCAGGGTTCAAGGCGTGACACCTCCTATATCCCTCCTAGTCCAAGCTGACCATTGGACATACCTTCAAGAGGATCATCCAGCCAATCCACCCGTTGGTCCTGGATTTGGTTGAGAAGATCTAATGGCATGAGGATTACCGAGATTGAAGCTTCCCGTAAGATTTGCTGCCCATACAACAAGTCGGGTTTCCAAAAGTCAAGTGTCTATGTTTGTAAAGAATAGCTCGCCTTCGAAGTTTAAGAAAAGTTTAGAAACATGAAGATTTTTATGAAAACCTTCATTTTAAAGCTCCTCCAAAAAATAGCAAGTAATCCAGTCAAATTTTCCACTAGCCGTTGCACGAGGGATTTATTCCTACCTAGCCGGTTGATTAAATGTCCAAATAAGAAAGTATCATCCACGACTCTGATTCTAATTGCAATCATCAGACTTTCCTTCCTGAAAAATACTTTTAATCAAAATCCAAAGTTGGTAAGTTTTGTCAATCGTCGAAACCACTAAGGAAATGTTTTCTCAACAATCTCCCCATTTTTTATGATGACAAAACTTTGTTCAAGCAGAACTTTTAAGAAAAATTGCGATAGATGAAAAATAAATTGCTTCTTAAATAAAGCCAATTTGAACAATGAAGCACGAAAATACTATGTTAATGCGCCAAAATAAAAGATAAGGGTCAAGAGAATTTTAACCAATCCCCTTAGCTTTTACAATGCTCATAGTCCTTAGAAACCTGTGTTCTGCTGGATCACCAGTTTCTCCCCCTTTTTGTCAACAATAAAAAAGATACAATTCCAAACATAATATTATCCGCAAACCATAGTACCAATGTCAAACAGAGTCATAGTACCAATGTCAAACATCCAACAATAGTCCACAACCAGATTAGACCATAGTAAAAACAAACCAAACTGTGAAGAAATAACGAAAATAGAGAGTTATTTGGAAGAGGATGGTTGGTTGGACGCGGGGTCTGGAATGGGTGCTAGAGAAGGAGCTGGAGATGGCATTCTATATTCTGGAGGCAATTGAACAAGAACATAATATTGCATATTCTCGAGAGTTAGCTCCATGGAAGTCATTCTGTTGTCCAGAGTTTCAACCTGAGTATGGAGGAAGACAGATAATTTCTTCAGCGCTATTTCCATCTGATCCTTGTGTTCCATCATCCATAGTAGAGTTCATAGAAAAAGCTTGTTTTCAATGTTGTTTATAACTAGTATCTTCGAAGGATTTGTCTTTAGCCCAAGTTTCAGTACCATATCAATGTCATCTTGCCTCTATTTAGTAGCTTCAAACTCCCCCCTCAACATCTGCAATTCCTTTTCCTTTATCCTGCACAATTGGGTCAAGAGATATAAAAGGAGCAATAAGTGGCTTACCAGGTATGCTTTCAGTTGTAATAGGGATCGAATAAGTAAAGCAGCAAGTATATCAGCAACATCATCTTTTGAAATCAGAGGAGTGTCTTGATGGATTTCTTGAGGATCTAGTAGATCAAAAATAGTCTATTTAGTCACCATATTAGGAACTTCTTGACTTCCTTGAACTTTTTCATCACCAATAGTGGCTTCTGGATCAACAGATATTTCTTTGTCAGTATTAGCAAGGATCTCCAAGGGAATGTTTTCAAAAAGAGGTTCCTTAAGATCTTCAACACTATGAAGCTCCCCCTGTTTCTCATGAATGTATGCTGCAACTTTAGAAGAATCATCCCCAACATCATCAATACGCAAGGCAGACTCCTGTTCTCCAACAATGAATTATTGTAGGGCTGGTTCCTCATGCTCAGTAAAAGTCTGCTCCAATACAAGTTCTTGATGTATAGCAACATCATCAGCAGTCTCTAGATCAATAGTGAGATCAACGTCCACCATGCTGGTTTGAATAATAGTTGGCATAGATTGGTCTATAGAATCCTTCTGCTGCTGTTCTTTAGTGATGATATTCTCTATCTGATCTGTAGCTACATCTATTATTGTCCCTTCTTCAGCTTCAACCTCCTCTTCATCATCATTAGTGTCATGCTGATATGCATCAATAGTGTCGTCCAAGTCAACTATTTCTTCTTCAAATTCAACCTGCATTTCCTCAGTAAGCCTTTGCAAGAAGACTCGAAATTGTTGTCTTGATTCAACAATCCTTCTTCACTTTGTGGGGCGATTAGTTGGTTCTGGTACAATTTCTTCTGTATCAATTTGCAGAATCCTTCCTCTTATGTTTTTTCATCCTTCAAAGGAAAACTTGAAACTCATCTTCCGCATCATTTGTTCATCTATCTTCAGTGAAGGTAATTGATGTTTCCTTAACTTCTTTGGAATCTCGATTCCCAGTTCACTGAAGATCTTTGTTATTACAGAACCATAGGGCAATTGCCCCTTGTTATTCAGTACAGTTCTATGCATATGCAGTATCACAAGATGAGCAATAGAGAAGGATTTACCATTTAAGATAGCCCACATCTACTTTACTTCATACCAAGAAACATCAATTATAGAAGATCCTTTTGGTCTTAGGCAATTAATAATAATCTTGTGAAGCACAATCGGTCTTAAGGGAAACAATTGATGAGACATGAGAACAGTCATCTCTGGTCAAATAAGGAATACCAGATAGTTGTTGATATGCAACATCAGGATCAATGTCAATCAACTCAAACTCTGAGAACCTAACACCCAGCAATTTAGCAAGATTCCAAGCTTGAAGTAGATATGATTTGTCGAATACTTTGAACTAATAGTGTCCACTGAGTAAAAAGAGAGTGCTGAATAGAAACAAGCAGTAAGAGCAGGGTATGTAGGATATTCAGTCATACACAATGCTGTGAGGAGTCAATCATCAAAGAATCGCTTAACATGAATACCAGTGGATTCGAAAAAGTTGAAATCGACCGTCCTCTGTTTGACAACTCCTCTGTTCATCAGGGATCTGAAATATTGCTTATGCTCTTCAAATTTAATTAACTTATCAGCCCGATCAGCATCTACTTCATACTCAGTAATTCTTCTACGGAAACTAGCATAAAGCTTTTCATCATTATCCTCTCTTATGCCATCGTCATCAGTTCTTTTCTTAGTAGTAGAAGTCTCTGCCACCTTCTCCTTTCTTGTTCTAGTTCACATAGCACTCAAATCACCAGCACTAATGGGATGAATGCTTTGAATAGGATTAACGAACATAAGTTCAAATGCCTCTTCACTTGCAAACCCATACTTAGTCAGCAACCGGGAAATTACTTCCTCACTATCTCCTAAAGCCTTGAGAGTCGCAACAGTTGATCTTAATTGAGAAAGATCTGAGGAGGCTTCCGTACCTTCAACACTAGCGAAGGAGTCGGACAAATCGAAAAAATCAAGGCTTCCTCTGACTCTCGAATGTAATCTCGCAATCTGGTTTGATCTCCTTGAACCAGAGGATCTAGCCTTCGTCTTTGAAGCGGATTTTGGAGCCATCATTTCGAAATAGAGGAAAGTTTCGATCTTTTGCAGAGATGAAGAAGAATAGACGAAGGTTTTTCACAAAGACACACTCGGAAGAATGAAGGAAGAGAAAGAAAAGTAACTTCCTTTTATGAGAGATGAAACGACGCATTTGAAAGGAAAAATCGAAATTTTTGGAAAAGAAAAACTGTAAAACGGTTTTTGAAAATCACACAATTTCCAAAATATTATTTACTTTGCAATTAAATATGACAATTCAAAATTTCCAAATAAATCACATAATTTCCAACTTTACCTGATATGATTCCTAAAATATTCTTACCACCAAGAATTTGAAATTCCCAAAAGTTGATGTGCTCAACAGCCTTTGACGTACCATGTCCTTAATTACTTGAAATAAATGGGTTAATAATACCAAGTTTATTGCAATTAAAATCAAACGCTTTCTTGTCAAGAGGTTTTATAAAGATATTAGCCAACTGATTTTGTGAATCAACAAATTGAATGTTCACTTTACCACTATTGACATGATCGCATATAAAATGATGCTTGATTTCAATGTGCTTGGCTCTGGAATGTAGAATCGGATTCTTCGTCAAGTTAATGGCACTGATATTGTTGCATTTGATGGTTGTATTTGAGTCATCTACTCCGTAATCCTTCAGTTGTTGTTTCATCCAGAGGATTTGTGTGCAACAACTTCCCAAAGTGACATAGTCAGCTTTAGCAGTTGATAAGGCAACCGTTAATTACTTTTTGAAGAACCAGGAAACAAGCATCTTACCTAATAAGTGACAAGTTCCAGAAGTGTTCTTCCTGTCAATCTTACATCCTACAAAATCAGTATCAAAATATCCAGATAACTCAAACTTTGGTCCCTTAGGATACTAGAGTCTTAGAGAATGATGAGAATTAATATATTTTATTATCCTTTTAACTACAGAGAGGTGAGACTCTCTAGGGTCCGATTGAAATCTGGCACATATGCATACATTAAAAAGGATATCAGGCCTTGAGGCTATGAGATATAGCAGAAAGCCAATCATGCTCTTGTATAACTTCTGATCAACTTTCTTGCCATTCTCGTCTTTATCGAGCTTAGAAGAGGAAGACATAGGAGTCTTTACATTCTTCGAACATTCCATGTGCAATTTCTTCACCGGTTCCTCGGCATATTTTTCTTGAAAAATGAACATCCCTTCTTGCGTTTGCTTGATTTACAACCCAAGGAAGAAATTTAGTTCCCCCATCATGCTCACCTGAAACTTGTCCTGCATCAACTTGGAAAAACTCTTGCAAAGATTTTCATTAGGTGATCCAAATATGATATCATCAACATAAATCGGAACTAATGAAATTTCCTTACCTTCTTTTAGAATAAATAAAGTAGTATCAACATTACCTTTCTTAAAACCATTTTATATAAGGAAAGTTGTTAACCTTTCATACTAAGCACAAGGGGCTTGCTTCAGACCGTATAAGGCCTTCTTCAATTTGTATAAATGATCAGGCTTTCTAGGTTCTTCAAAACCTGGTGGTTGTTCTACTAACATTTTCTCTTTACTGTATCCATTCAAGAAGGCACTCTTCACATCCATCTGAAAAGTCTAAAACCATGGAAACATGCGTAAGCAAGTAAGAGTCTGATCGCTTCTAACCTTACTACTAGCACATAAGTTTCATCGTAGTCGATTCCCTCTTCCTGTGAGTAGCCTTTAGCAATCAATCTTGCCTTATTTCTTGTAACTTTTCCTTGATTATTGAGCTTGTTTCTGTACACCCATTTGTTCCTATTATGGGATGATCCTTTCGTCTAGGAACTACTTCCTATACTTCATTTATGCGAAATTGTTGAAGTTCCTCCTGCATTACTTGGATCTAGTTTTCATTTGATAACGCTTCTTCAATACTTTTAGGTTCAATCTCTGAGATGAGCGCTAAAGTGTTGACTGCTTCTTTAAGAGTTGATCTAGTACTTATCTTGTCATCGATGTTTCTAATAATCAGATCTTTCAGATGACTTGACTTGTGTTTCCAGTTTCTGTTGAACCTATCATCAAAGGTTGTAGGTTTCTCATTGACTTGCTCGTCAATCTTTTCTGGTTTCTGAGGCTGTTCATCTGATTTTGATTGCATATTGCCTTGTTGCGCTTGAATTCCATCAAAAAACTGCTTTGCTTGATCATAATCGTCATGAGTTTGAGAGTTCGCATCAAATCTCACATTAATAGACTCCTCCACTGTGCAAGATCTTTTGTTGTAGACTCTGAAAGCCTTTCTCGTAGTTGAGTATCCCAAAAATATACCTTCATCTGATCTTTCATCAAACTTACTAGGCCGATCATTAGCATTTCTCAAGATAAAACATCTACAACCAAAAATTTTGAAGTATGAAATGATTGGTTTTTGGCCTTTGAAAAGCTCATAGGGAGTCTTTTCTAAAGAGGTCTAAGAAAAACTCGAATTATGATATAACAGGTTGTTAAGACAGCTTCTACCCAAAAAGGAGATGTAATTTTACTTTCTATAAGAAGGGTTTTTGCCATATCTTGCAAAGACCTGTTTTTCCTCTCTACAGCACCATTCTGCTCAAGTGTGTAAGGAGTCGAAAACCGATGCTCAAAACCATTTTCTTCACAGAATTTTTAAAAGCTCTGATTTTTAGACTCTCCCCTATGATCAGTTTTAATGCAAGAAATGAAATATCCTTTTTCGTTTTGAATATTTTTGGAAAATTTTGAAAAACGGGAAAATGCTTCATGCTTGTGTGCAAGAGAGAAAACCCAAGTATACCTTGTGTAGTCATCAACTATTACTAAGTAGTACCTTTTACCTCCCAGACTTTGCATTCTTGTGGGTTCGAAGATATCCATATGAAGAAGCTGCAAAGCTCTGTTAGTACTAACAAAGTTAATGGGATTAAAAGAGCTTCTTACATGTTTTTCTAAAGCACAAATTGAGCAGACTTCAAATCTTTCAAATTTACGGTCTGGTAATCCTCGTACCAATTTCTTTGAAAAAAAAACTTCACTATTTGTTTAGTGCTTATATGTCCAAGCTTCCTGTGCCAAAGATCTTATTCATCCTTTATAGAGACCAGACACTAAACGTCATCAATAGTTATATCTAGCAAATAGATATTTCTATGTCTTCTTCCAGTAATAGACTACTTCAAATCTTTACTTGTGCCTGAGCATTTGTTTTCTTGAAAGCATATTTTGTATCTGGCATCACATAACTGGCTAATGCTGATAAGATTATAGTTCAGTCTTTTGACAAGAGATACATCTATTATCGTCAGATTTCCAATTTCAACAGTTCATTTGCCAATGATTTTCCCTTTATTGTTTCCTCCAAAGGAAACACTTCCTCCAGTAATTCTTGTGAGCCCAATAAACTTACTCAGATCACCGGTTATATGTCTTGAGCAACCGCTATCAAGATACCACTTGTTTTTCCTTTTCTTTGGTACTTACAAGAACTAAGACAAGTTCAAGTCTTCTTTGGTGCTCATTTTTGTTTGGGTCCTCTTTGGTTAGAAGGATCAACCATGCTTAGAAAGTTCCTCCGAATTGGCTTCCAACCTTTAGAACAGTCATTTTCGTAATGATCATGACATCCGCAAATTGAACATTTAAGGAAGTTTTTACCAACAGGCTTTACAAAACTGTCACGACCCCAACTCCATCTCCAAGGTCACGAGCGAGAGGGGTTATTTTCGCGACATCACAGGCTTGTCGCCGTCCTAATTCTTTTTATCTTGTTATCATAAACATGCGGAAACGTGAACAAATAACTCCTCGAACAAACAACAGCTTGAAGACTGGGACACACATCACACAAAACACATTGATTTATAATATAACAGTACTTTTACAAGTCCTTTCTCTACGGCCCTCTTTTCTTTTTACATCACAATACAAGCTTTCCACATAGGCCAAGGGAAATCCTATCACCTCTAACGTGACTGCAGTTTCCAAAACTGACGTGAGATTTCCATGCCTACAAGACTGAAAGGTAAAGGAGTGAGTTTTGGGAAACTTAGTAAGTAAAATTCCTAGTTCTCTACTAGGAAAGTGTCTCGTCATCAAAGCCTAGCAAGTACAACACTCGCAAATAGTGTCGATAGCAAATCACTTGCAAATCATATGTCATGCTTTATCTAAACACATGGCATCCGTGCCAAAACTACCATCGGCTTATCAATTAACATATCAACATATCATGCTTATGCATAATCGGCATTCATGCAAATTCATTTATCGTTGTCCTGGCTCAACCAGGCCCTCCCGACTCGACCAGGGCTTCCAACTTCTTGCTGGGCTTCTTGATTCGACCAAGACATCTCAGCTCAACCGAGGCTTCTCGGGGCCAGCTTCCCGAGACTTCCGGGTTCAAGACCCAGGCATCCTAGCTCAACCAAGGTATCTCGAATCAACCAAGGCTTCCCATTCAACGAACGAGGCATCGCCGCCAATGTTGTATGGTGACGAGCGCTTTTTCCTCTTTAAATGCATACATAAATGCATCATACAAGCCGGTTCTTATCTCTTCTCTTAGACGACGCATGCATGGCCCGAAGGCGTGCTCATTCATTCATGTGTGTCATGAATTTCTTTTACTTGACTAGAAAATATGTCGGGAACGACTTTTGATCTGTAACTTAAATCAATCACTTAGTGCCACTCCCCACACTAGACAAGGCTCGGAAACAGTACGCCTCAATACCGATCCAAGACCTCAAGGTTTGGGTACACCTCGCTTTAGTGACGAATTCAAGCTTGAGGGACCTCGGCTCCAACCCGATGTAAATGCACATGTATTGAGAATGACCCTTGGCTTATGGTTTGATTCAACGCCAAGTGCAAAGTCCCCGCGTCCATTTGAACTATGGAAATCGGCATGCCTTGGTGTCTTACCAAGATCTCATGAATTTGGGCGATCCCTGTACCGATCAAGGCATAAAATCGACACACCTCAATGTCAATTTAAGACCTTGTGGTCTTGGGCGATCCCCACTCCAAGCAAGACTTGGACCCGGCATCCTATTTATGCCAAAACTAAAGCTTTATGGCTTGGGCAACTTTGTCTTGCGATGAACTCAATCCGAACGAACCTCGGCCTCATTCTGGGCATGAACAACTCAAGCATAAACATGAGCAAACCGTACAAAAGATCCAACATCCTACCCACGGCTTAATGGGTGAGCACCTAACTAGCCTCGACAATAGAGATTACTACCCTAAAGGAGAAATAGGATCTTACTTACCTGGATGAACCCCGAACTAGGACGTAAGCTACAAAGATTGGGCGGCTTGGCTTGGAGGCCGAAAGATAGAGAGATGGCATGAGGAGGGGGCGTTCAAGGAGATGGCGGGAGGAGAAAATGGGAGCAAAGTGAGGAAAATGGAGTGAGCTCCTCCTATTTATAGCCCTTGGGGCCATCATTACCAAACCAAGTGATCCTCTCCAATGTTTCCAAATGTCCCACCTAAAATCCTTAGGTGGCAAGGCTATGGGTCCAATAATTGTGGCCTAAGTCATAAGTTGGAAGGCTAAAAGGCCTTACTTGGCAAATCTAGTTCCTAGGCGTCATCAATGACGGCCCGCTTTTCACTCTCCCATTGGTCCATCAAGACCGCGCATTCAATGGGCATTTAATGAAGCCTAATGATGATAGTGCCAACTTGAGGGTTCTAGAATATTCGGCCATAATGAGAGCTCGTGTAGCACGTTCCAATTGGTCCACATATACATCACCTTTTTTCTAGAATATCTGAAGATATTTTGCCGCCATTGTGACTTTTGACTTTTTCAAGGGACAACTCACCCCTTCATTTAATGAGGGAATTCTAGAACTTTCCCTATTTTGTCCTTTTCTCCATTAGGAAGGCCGTCTAGAAAATTCTATCATTCTAGTTTGTTCCGGGGCAGGAGAATGGATCATTAGATACACCTCAAAAAATCGAATCACATACACCCGAGGTTCGGCCGCCACACCCCATACTCGCCCAACCGTCCCTTGGAGGGCCGGTCGGCTCAAGGGAGGTTAGCGTTTGTCGGCACCTTAGCCAGCCCTTCAGTCAGCACCACTGGGTCCATCTAGGTCCAAGACTAGCCCTCGGGTTAGTCCTTGGCCTAATGTCAAGCCTATTGCGACCAATTTCTTTATATGGTCCTTGGTCCTTTAGTCGGTTCAAGGTCTATTCTGAGGTTATCCATGGCCTAGCACTAAGACAAGGCATCCATGGACCTTAGAATTAATGACGGGATAGCCAGGTCTATCTCGAAACTCATTTCAATCGGTACCCGATCCATCCGTGTGGTTCATGGCAGGTGCATGACCGATCCACAATCGGACATCACCAATTCAAGAATCCTTTCCGATCACTAAGAATTAAATAGGGAATGATGCATTTTTTATCAGGAGATGATTGCATTTGATCGAGTCGAATCAGTTGTGAATCGATGCATAACCGAGCAGAATCACTCGCGGCCGGGCGCTATGATTGGTCGTGACCATCCGCCGATCCAAAATCATCCCATGACCAATTCTCGTGATCCAAAAGTCATTTTATGGGCTGGTGATCTGATCCCACCAGTATGGTTAGTAGGTCATTCACGGCCGACACCTAGGCCAGTTCATGGCTGGTCGGTCAGTCGAACCATGACCGATCCTTGATTTCTTACCGATCAAACTGATCGATCCCATGGCCAACGACCCATGGTCGATCCTTTTAGGACCTTATGGGTCGATCCTTGCAGGGTCGGAATCGAGGATGTTACATAAACTGTTTTCTAAAATGATTTTCGTAAACAACTTTTGGTGGTTTTTTATTCTTCCTCTCTTTGTGAATCGGAAAAAGATTTTCAAAATCCTTTTTGTTTTTACATCCAAGTCCTGATTTATTATAATACAGGATTTGAATGGACAAAATATACTCCAAATTTTTTGAACCAATCAAAAACCTTTTTGCAATATCTGAAATTTCCTTTTTCAAATAATCATTTTCTTTTAAAACAGAATCAAGATTTTCTTTTGATTGGAGAAGATCCTTCTCAAGATTCTCAATCTTTTCTTTTTGGAAAGAATCCTGTTGTCTCAATCTTGAGTTTTCCTTCTTCAATTCTGAGAATTTTCTAAGCGCGGCCTTGTAATCAACAAGTAATTCTTCAATATAATTAGATACTTCAACCAAAATGTCAAAACTACATACCTCAAATTCATCTTCCGAATCAAATTTTTCCATGAGACAGATATTAGCACATTCTTCATCACTTTCTTCGCACTCAGTGTCATTCCAAGTCTCGGCCTTCAATGCTTTCTTTGTTTTCTCATATTTTTTCTTCTGTTTCCTCAGAAGTGGGCAATTTGGCTTAATATGACCTCGCTTCTTGCATTCAAAGTAGATAACATCTTTACTTTCCTCCTTGTCATTGAAGCTTCTCCTTTGCTCAAAAGTTCTGAAGGTTTTCTTTCCTTTAAACTTCCTTCCTTTTCTGGCCACCATGAGAGCAATCTCTTCGTCATCCTCATCATCTTCCTCTAAATCTGATTCATCAAAATAAAGATTTGATTTTGAAGCTAGAGTTTTCTTACCTCCGGTGTCTTCTTCGTTTAGACATTCTTCTTCATAGGATTGGAGTGTTCCCATAAGCTCATCCACAGAGAGAGATGATATTCTTTGAGTCTCTCGGATGGATGTTTTGATGTTGTTCCACTCTTTTGATAGCCCTCAAAGAATCTTGTTTACCTTCATTGGATCTGACACTAGTTGCCCTTGATACGCCAATCCATTGACAATATCAGTGAATCTACTAACATGTCAGTTATGGATTCTTCTGGTTTCATTTTGAAGGCTTCATATTGTTGGAGAAGAATGTTGATTTTCGTCTCCTTCACCTTATTAGTTCCTTCATATGTCGCCTACAACCTATCCCAAATTTATTTTGCAAATTCACGGGAAGAAATTCAATTATATTCAAATGAAGATAATGCACAATACAATGAATAAACAGCTTTTGCATCAAGTGCTTCTCTTTTGGTAAGGTCCACATCAGATAGAGCTGAGGTTTCTAGTTTTTGCCTTCTTCTTTAGTCAAAGAAGTTTCAAGTCTTATGCCTCTTAGAACAACGTCCCACTCCAGGGGATCCTTGGATCTGATGAATGCTTTCATCTTGTTCTTCCAAATATTATAATATTTCCCATCGAAGTAAGGAGGTCTTGTCTCACTCTGTCCTTCCATAAGACCCGGTGCAATATTGCTAACCATAGATAGATCATTAACTTAGAAGTAGTAAAGCACTTCAATTAAGAGCAACCATGCTCTGATACCAATTGTTATGGCTAAAATATCACCTAGAGGGAAGCGAATAGGTGATTTTGCGGAAATGAAATAATTTAAATCAATATTGTAGCAAAACAACTTCTGATGAAGTGATCAGATCTTACCAGTGCAAAATTCTATTACAAAAAATTAAAAGAATAAAGGACAGAGAATTGCACACTCAAGATTATAATGGTTCGGCTTTTGCCGGCTAATGTCCACTCCCCCATGTTACAACCAATCAGCTAGAATCCACTGACAAGAACCAATCAGAGGTTACAAGATTTGAGCACCGAACACTCTGGCTTGTGTGTAAAACTCCTTATACCTTCTCAACCTCTAAAAGGTTACACAAATTTGTTCATTGAATCAAATGCGAAATGATCATAAACGCCCTTCAAACTTTAGAATTAAAAGCTTCAATACTCGTGAAAAGCGAATTTTTATCCTTCTGCTTTGAGATCTCCTCTTATATCCCTCCTAGTCCAAGCTGACTGTTGGACATACCTTCAAAAGGATCATCCAGCCAATCCACCCGTTGGTCCTAGATTTGGTTGAGAAGATCTTATGGCGTGAGGATCGCTAAGGTTGAAGCTTCCCGTAAGATTCGCTGCCCATACAACAAGTCGGGTTTCCAAAAGTCAAGTGTCTATGTTTATAAAGAATAGCTCACCCTCAAAGTTTGAGGAAAGTTTAGAAACCTGAAGATTTTTATGAAAACCTTCATTTTAAAGCTCCTTCAAAAAATAGCAAGTAATCCAGTCAATTTTCCACTAGCCATTGCATGAGAGATTTATTCCTTCCTAGCCAGTTGATTAAATGTTCGAATAAGAAAGTATCATCCACGACTCTGATTCCAATCATCAGACTTTCCTTCCTGAAAAATACTTTTAATCAAAATCCAAAGTCGGTAAGTTTTGTCAATCATCGAAACCACTAAGGAATATTTTCTCAACAATTACCAACTAGAATAACACATCACATAGAAAATAATTCAAAAATAACCATCTATAAATACAGAAAAATGCTGGATGTATTAACATTGGTACATGAAATTGATTTACAAGCTAATTTGACCAACTCATATTGAGGGTTCAGTATGGATCATTTGTTTATAGACTCAATTGCTGTCGACGACTTTAGTTTGTAAAACAATCGTACAGACTAAATTTAGGAGAGAAGAATGTCTAGCTATATGAAGAAGGATTACTGTGAAAATTTACAGATTATTGCTAAGGGCTTCGTAGGTCATATTAAATTTCAAGCAACGAAAATTCACTCTGAAAGAAAAAGAATGATTATGTTTTATGGCCTAGATTGTTATGATTTTTGAGATTATAAATTTTACGTGATTATTACAAGAATCATTTAAAAGATGTACCATTCGTGAAGTCAAAATTTGGTCCTCTGACTTAAAAGTTTCGAACAATTTCTTTCTCTCGGTTTTTTTTATGTGATTGGATCCATTTAACATGCTCGTCCGTATTGAAATAATGATCCACAATTCTACACATGAACACTTGTTTGGATGGTCTAATGAAAATACCAGAAAAGGTACCTTGACAACCATTTTGTAGATAGGGGTTCCCTTGAAAACCCTCCAAGCAACAGCACTGGTACCCGTTTCCATTCTCAACATCTGTACAATTGGAGTTCTCTTGGCACATGTAGGTCGTTGTATTCTTCTTTGCATCATCACATGTTTGATCTGGAATTAACCAATCGACAACTATAGGGGCCATATCAAATGGCGGCTTGAACAGATCGCCGGTAGAGAAGCTAAAGAAGCCGTCTTCGGCAACAAAAGCATACCCGCACGGATTGACTCCCCAAATGCCGTTATGATTGTTGTTGCTAGTGACAGGGATGTTATATTGGTAGCCTTCTCAAGGGATGCTAGTGACACGGCCAACGGACGAAGCATGTCCAAGATCGTCCGTGATTCGGCTGTGTCACGCACAAGGGCTTGCCGCGGACAAGCGCTGATTGGTCCCAGTCCCGACCAATCCCGCATCCATCCTTAATCAATCCCTAATCGATCACTAATCAATCCTTGCACGATCCGTGAACCGTGCCTGATCCGACCATGTACGATACGGGGGATGATCCATGCACGACCAGCGACCAACTCCTGATCAATGTTCGGCCAGCCCCTACACAAACCTGGAGTGATTCACCTGCTCCCTGTCAGGTGCCCATGCTTGCCCATGCTAACCCTGATCTTGCTTCTGACTTGCGCCTGTGGCTGTTTCCCAATGCCTGCAACCATTGAATGGCCTGCTGTGTAGACTTGTAATGATGGCCATCGTTTAAACTCAACCGTTGGATCGGAGGGACGATCAACGGCCGAGTTACGACCTGAACTTGTATAAATAGGGGTCTCTCCCCCTCATTTGAGCTCAACTCATTCATAGTGAATATATTCGCCCTTTGCACAGCTGACCCTTGTGTTTGTGTGCATGAGCTGAATGGCTGACTTGGGATCACGAATCCTAAGGCCGCATGATGTTTGATTGATCGTGTTCAACCGACCGTGACAAATGGTATCAGAGCAATTGTTCCAAGCGCAATGGCTAATCCTTGTGCTGATGTCCCGGTCATTCCAAGCGATGACCAAGAAGATCGGGGGCGTCCAGCCGAGAAGGCCACCCGATCGAAGAAGAAACGTGCTGTCTCATGCTCGAGGGACCGGAAAGGGGATCTAGAGAACCGAGTGACAGTCCTAGAGGAGACTGTCATGGACGTCCAGGCATTGTTGGACGACCTAAACCAGACCATCGACAGAGCGGAAGCCGGTAGGGAGGAGTTCTTGGCCAAAGTGCAAGAACTCAAGGCCGGCATGGGTGAGCTCCATGTCGAGGTGCTGGGATCCCTCACGCACGAGCTATAGCAGTGAGACGAGACCTGAGAGGCCGCGATGGTGGCCATGCGCGAGGAGATGGTCAAGATAAAAAGCAAGCTCGCCGAGCTTGAAGCTGCACGCGTGAACGGGCTGATCACCGTGCAACCCTGTGCCGATGCACCCAAGCCGAAAGAGTTCAAGGGCTCACGGGTGGCAAAGGACGTGGACAACTTCCTATGGTACATGGAATGATACTTCCAAACCATGGGAATGACCAATGACATGATTCAAGTAAACACGACAACCATATATTTAGCTGATGATCCGCTACTATGGTGGCAACGTTGATCGGATGGTAGGAATGGCGACCCTATCACAACATGGGCTTGGTTCGTCGTGGAGTTTCGGCAAACCTACTATCCCGTTTATGCGGAGGAGGAAGCTTGTGGGGAACTCAAACGCCTAGAACAAAAGGGTGGAGTCCACGACTATGTGAAACGATTCTCGGAGCTGCTACTCCAAATCCCATTCATGATCGAGATGGATCATTCCATCAGTTCATGAGTGGACTCATGCCATGGGTCAAGCAAGAGCTCAAATGATGCCAAGCAACGGATCTCTCAACAGCTACTTCCATGGCCGAATCCCTTGTGGAATACAAGTCAGTATCCTCGGCCAAGCTCGACTCTCGGCCGAGAATTGGTGGGGGAGATCGGAGCCGGTACCATCGTCCGAACGAAGGCAAACCGCCATCAGTCCCTCCTAGGACTCAACCCGAATCAAGCAACGGAGGATTCCATCACAAGGTACACACAAACAAGTGCTTCTTTTGTGACGGTCCCCATATGGCCCGTGATTGCTCGAAAAGGGAAAAGTTGGTAGCCTTGTGCAAGGAGGATAAACCACGAGAGGAGGTGCGGTTGGGATCGTTATGGATCCTTGGGTCGATCAAGGTCAAGAAGGCCAAGGAATCTAAAGGAATGATGTTCATGGATGTAAAGATCGGTGGTGTCACGATGGGTGCGCTCGTGGACACTGGGGCATCCGATCTCTTCATATCCGAAGAGGCCGTGAAGAAGCTGAATCTTCCGGTCAAGATGAGTGACGCCGGTTGGCTCAAAACAGTGAACTCCAAGGAAGTCCTGACTAGCGGCATGGTTAGGGACGTGGAGCTGCACCTTGGTCCATGAACCAACTGGGAAGACATCGAGGTAATCCCCCTTGACGACTATGATTTTGTACTTGGGTTAGGATTCCTCGACCAGATCAATGCGAGCATTATGCCCTTCGCGGATTGCATATGTATCCTCGATAAACATTGCCAATGCATGGTCCCAATCAACCGCGAGTCGAGGCACAATAGGAAGATGCTGTCGGCCATGTAGCTGACAAATGGATTACGGAAGGGCGAGGTGACCTTCTTGGCAGTGTTGAAGGAGGAGGGCGCGGAAGAAAATGAGGTACCAAGAGAGGTGGCCCGAGTCCTCGACACCTTCCAAGATGTGATTTCGCTTGAGCTGCCCAAGAAGCTACCTCCTCGGAGAGAAGTGGACCACCGGATCGAGCTCATGCCCGATGCTCGACCGCCGGCCATGGCACCCTATCGCATGGCCCAACCCGAGTTGGAAGAACTGAGGAAACAGCTCAAAAAGCTGCTCGATGCAGGGTACGTTCAGCCATCCAAGGCCCCGTTTGTGATATTCAGATTTTGCCGAACCTCGAATACGTGGTGGTCCATAGTGAATCGACGAATGTGTCATCGGATTACGTGTTAGCTCCTTGTCTAAAAAAAAAAAATTCTCGCTTAATACGGCTGACTACGAAAGAAACGTTGGCCCAAACTACCCCGCCAACCAAGTTGAAGAATTGAACCACGAGCGCCCCGCCATAGCCATTCCTCTTTCGGATGGCTACGTAAACGACCACCTCTTCAGCATGTCCAATTTCTTCCGGTTGGCCATGTAGCTGCGCCATGCATTCTCATGCATGTGTTTACTAGGAGGTCAATGAGGAAGGGATGGTCGACCACCAAGCCGCCTCTCCTCCCTGCAGAATTGAAAGCTGTTGACCCCAAATTCCACATGCAGCAAACGAAGATACCAGCGCTGAGTCACTTCTCCCGGTGACTGCCACGAAGACCCATTTAGTTGACCCATGCAGTCAACTAAATGAGAGACGCCTATGCATGCAGAAGGATAAGTGGCAGCTGAAATTCTCCAAGGATGGCCACGTTTGCTCGAGCTGTCCTCGCCCCTTCGCTGCCACCAAGGAGAGCAATTGTTGACCGGATTTGTCAACCTGCGGGGAGAACGAAACGAGCTACAGAAGCAAGGGACGGAACTAACGAAGAAAGAAGCAGCGAGCGAGAGAGAGAGAGAGAGAGGACGCGATTTCCTCTTCGCCACCGTCGGCCCCTCGCCCTCCGAGCACGCACGCCACCAGCCATGTCTCCGCCTGCCGTTGCGTTGTCTAGTCGCCAGCCGTGCTCGTAGCCGCAGCTCATGGTTCGCTCGCCGCCGACGTCACCGGACTTGAGGCAAGTCAATATCTACTAACCTAGATTATGTGACGTTATCGTAGCTCGGTGAGACGTACTCCGTCAAAAATTTACAAATTGGCATTTGATTCGTGATAATTGCATGAATCGATGATTTCGGATATCGTCGACCTAACCACGAACCTTGGGTATTGAAATTTTGTGCTATATATGACCAAATTCGGGTTAGGGGACCCGTGTGTGTGGTTTGACGTGGGTGTTTCTAAAGTTTTAAGATTTATCTTATATAAACGGTTTCAAAACTTTTCGGGTTATATTTTGAGATTTTGAACCACGGACCTACTGGCTTTGATGTTGCCGAATGTGTTTGAAGCTTTATATCTATATATACGAGTTGTTCATGTGAGATTTCAAGTTTATGAAATGTGAGGTTATTTAAGTTCATGCATGTGTATTCCGAAAATCTTCGGGGTTGAACCGTGAAATTGGATCTTGATGGATTCGGTATAAAACTCTCGATTTTATATATTGTTTCCAATGATGTGAGCTTGACGTATTTCAAAGATTTGTTTATACTAAAGTTCGTCTTATGATTCGCGAATTTTGGAAGCAATGTATTTCTCATGCATTACCCACATGAAAGATTTTGTCATTAAATTGATTAGACTACTACACCATGGTTGAAACGTTATTGATGCCGTCGGACCCCTAGGACAACGATGCCATGGGAGTCGGGTTGCCTAGAGGATCGTGATGGTGATGCCTCTCAATGCCTAGGAACTGGGAGGTGCCTCGGGAGTCAGGATGCCCAAGAGTGTGACGTAAAACATACCTGATGCCCGAGGACATCATTGACATGGTGAGCCCCGGAGGTTCCTCGTGATGCCAGGTGAGGTGCGGGATGCCTGGAGATGTAACGTAACATGCCCTAGATGCCCAGTGACTCAAATATGGAACCGGAGGTCCTCGTAATGCCAGGTAGGATGCGAGAGCTTGGAAGGGATGCAAACACTTATCCTTCCGGAAGATGGTGGTAGTGAATTTAGATTTATTGAGTTCTAAATTCTCATTGGTTTTGGATATGTCGTTTTATTATGATAATCTTCTGATCTGATGCATATCTTTTACTCCTATTGTGTGTGCTGTTTTGGATTGTGTGAAATCGGGTAGCGACAGACATACGTAATATAGTTTAGTAGAACTTTGACTGCTGAGTAGTCGTACTCACCCCTCATGGGGCTAACATGTTACAGAGTGATAGAGATGTCGTTGTTGCCCGCGTCCTCTGGTACATTTTATGGTATCCCCATCGACCTGCGACGGGAGCAAACAGAGCACCCTAACCCCGACCTACCAAGACTCACCTTCATCAGGATTCGGGTGATTCTCACTATAGACACCGGACTCACCTCGGGTCCAGTGCACATAAAGTTCGTGGTCCTGTACGTTCGAAGGAACGGGTGCACCATGGGGCCACTACCACCGCCGCCGGAGGATGACAATGGTGGCTCGAGCGGGGTGGAGTAGCGGAGGACATGGGAGGATGGCAGATATTTTGGATACCAGCACTTGAAGACGGACAATGTTGTGAATAGTCAGCGAAATAGTCGGTCCAATTTTGGTATAGTCAAATATAGGAAATTTTGGCATATGTGTAATGACGAACGCCGTCTAAACAAAATATATGTAAATAAAAGTGTCTGGTTGATATATATCATGTGCATCATTTAAAGAGTTGAAAATGAGTTGATGGATTCGCTTCCGCAATGATATAGCACAGAGACCAGGATATGTAAGTAGGCGGATTCTAAGGGTTGAGGACCGTCGCGGCCCGGGGTCATCACGCCGTTTGGTGCCTCGGTCTTGTTCCAAAAGAAACATGACGGATCCCTCCGCATGTGCATCGACTACCGAGCGTTGAACAAGCTCACCATCAAGAACAAGTACCTGATTCCCCTTATTGCCGACTTGTTCGATCAACTCGGGGAAGCCCAATGATTCTCCAAGCTTGACCTTCGATTGGGATACTATCAAGTTAGGATTGCCGAAGGGTATGAGCCGAAAACAGCATGTGTGACCCGCTATGGAGCATACAAGTTCCTCGTCATGCCTTTTGGCTTGTCCAATGCGCTGGCTACATTTTGCACTCTCATGAACAAGGTACTACATCCGTTCCTTGATCAGTTCATTGTGGTTTTACCTTGATGATATCGTCATATATAGCAGGACGCTCGAGGAACATGTCAAGCATTTGAGTCGAGTTTTCCGGATCCTTTGGGAAAATGATTTATATGTGAAACGTGAGAAGTGTGCCTTCACACAAAGAGAAGTCTCTTTCCTTGGGCACATCGTCGGGGGCGGATGAGTGCGGATGGACGCGGCCAAGATCCGTGCCATTGTTGAATGGGAGCCGCCAACCAAGGTGACGGAGTTGTGATCCTTCCTTGGGCTCACAAACTACTATTGGCGCTTCATCCGGGGATATTCGAGCCTCACCGTACCACTCACGAACATGCTGAAGAAGGAAAGACCGTGGGAGTGGACGGATCGGTGTCAAGAGGCATTCAGTCAGTTAAAGCGGGCGGGCCATGACCAAAGAGTCGGTGCTTATGCTGCCTGACCACACCAAACTATATGAGGTAGAGACCGATGCTTCTGATTTTGCTATCGATGGTGTCTTGATGCAGGAAGGGCATCTGGTTGCCTTCAAGTCTCGAAAATTGAACGATACCGAGCGACGATACACGGTCCAAGAGAAGGAAATGACCGCGGTAGTGCATTGCCTTCGTACGTGGAGGCACTATCTCTTGAGATCGCAGTTCGTGGTGAGGACCGACAATGTGGCCACGAGCTATTTCCAAACTTAGAAGAAGGTCAGCCCGAAACAAGCTTGGTGGAAAGACTTCCTGGCTGAGTTTGATTATGTGCTAGAATACAAGCCTAGAAAGTCCAATTTCGTGGCCGACACCTTAAGCAGGAAGCTGGAATTGGTCAATGTGATGAGCCGGCCTGACTGTCCGTGGATAGATCGTATCAAGGAGGGGTTAAAGCAAGACCAAACAGCCCAAGCCCTCTTTCGATACCCCCAAAAGGGCAAGACAAGGTTGTTTTGGTGCGAGGATGATCTCCTCTACACCGAGGGACAGCAACTATACATGTCATTCTACGGAAAACTCCGGAAGGAGGTGATGCATGAGTGCCACGACTCCAAATGGGCGAGTCATTCAGGAATCCACCGCACCATGGCGCTCATCGAGGATCAATATTATTGGCCACACATAAAGGAAAACATCGAAGCTTATGTGCGGACATGTCTTGTGTGCCAACAAGACAAGATAGAACAACGATCTCTGGCGGGGCTCCTTGAGCCGTTGCCTATCCCGGAACGTCCATGGGGAGAGTGTCTCCATGGACTTCATCGTGAATTTACCGAAGTCCGAAGGGTGTCAGACCGTCATGGTCGTGGTGGATCGATTTTCCAAGTATGCGACATTCATGCTAGCCACGAAAGATTGCCCAGCCGAGGAAGCAGCCAAGCTATTACTCAAGCACGTCATCAAGTATTGGGGTGTTCCACGCACGATCGTGAGTGATCGAGACCCTCAATTCACCGGCCGATTTTGGACCGAGCTCTTCAAGTTGCTGGAGACGAACCTCAACTTTTCCACTAGCATGCATCCCCAAACCGACGGACAGACAAAGCGGGTGAATGCATTGCTGGAAATCTACCTCCGGCACTACGTGAGCAACACGCAAGTGAATTGGGCGCGGCTAATCGACGTGGCCCAATTTTCATACAACTTGCAGCAGAGCGAGTCCACAAAAGCCCATTCGAGATCGTGACCGAACAATAGCTGCGATCACCTCGGGGTACCAAGGAAGCAGCCCCTCCGTGTACAAGCTCGCCAAGGAATGGGATGAACATGCGAACTTGGCAAGGGCGTGCCTGAATAGAGCCACGAAGCACACGAATAAGTGGGCCGACAAGAAGCAACAGCACGTGGAGTTTCAAGTCGGGCACTTGGTGTTGGCCAAATTGCACCTCGTCCTTTAATATCGTGACGTGCACAAAGGGCTGATCCGCCGCTATGAGGGCCCCTTCCGAGTGTTGCAGCAGATCGGGAAGGTGGCATACAAGCTAGACTTGCCGTCCAAGCTCAAGGTGCACCCCATGTTCCACATGAGCATGCTGAAGCCTTTCCATGCGAACGAGGACGACTCGGATCGAGGTGAGTCACAACGGGTGCCCGTTGGAGCGAAAACCTGATATAACCAGTACGTTGAATGTATCATGGCGGACCGGACCATACGGAAGAGGTATTGTGCGCTAAGGAAAGAATACCTCGTTGAATGGAAGGGCCTTCCCAAGAGTGAAGCGACTTGGGAACCCTCCAAGGACCTGTGGCAGTTCAAGAAGCACATTGAAGCCTTCCATGCCACAGACGCGACGAGGGCGTCGCCCGATTAGGTGGGGGAGAATGACACAACCGACGAACGAAACATGTCCAAGACCGTCTGTGATTCGTCCATGTCACGCACAAGGGCTTGCCACGAACAAGCCTTGATCGGTCCTAGTCCCGACCGATCCTACATCCATCCTTGATCGATCCCTAATCGATCACTGATCAGTCCTTGCACGATCCATGAACCGTGCCTGATCCGACCATGCGCGATACGAGGGATGATCCGTGCACGACCAGTGACCAACTCCTGATCAATGCTCGGCCAGCCCCTGCACAAACCTGGAGTGGTTCACCTGGTCCATGTCAGGCGCCCATGCTTGCCCATGCTGACCCTGATCTTGCTTGTGACTTGCGTCTATGGCTGTTTCCCAATGCCTATAGCCATTGAATGGCCTGCTGTGTAGACTTGTAATGATGGCCATCGTTTAAACTCAACCGTTGGATCAGAGGGATGATCAACGGCCGAGATACGACCCGAACTTGTATAAATAGGGGTCTCTCCCCCTCATTTGAGCTCAGCTCATTCATAGTGAATATATACGCCCTTTGCACAGCCGACCCTTGTGTTTGTGTACGAGAGCTGAAAGGCTGACTTGGGATCACGAATCCTAAGGCCGCATGATGTTTGATCGATCGTGGTCGACCGACCTTCGACCGACTGACAAGTCTCCCAGCAACCGATGCCTGAGCACGACCCATTGATCACGTCCGAGATGCTGTCGCATGAGGACAAGCATCCCGTCGCATACTTGCTTCCTTGTCAACCTCTAAAAGTCGCATACATGTCGCATCCCACAGCGATAAATTTGTTCTTGGTAGGAGATATGGGGAATTTGGCAAGAGTGATCGAAGGATCATTCTTGTGTGACCTGCTGCCGGACGAATCATAACAATCTTCGGCCACAAATGCCGTTACACTAATCTCATGATTCTCAATAGATAATATTAAGTATTTGGAAATTAAAACTTTTACCAGACATATAAGGAGTGGGAGGATCGGTCGAGTTATCGCAAAAGATGAGGAAAGAATCTGATTCTTCTTCGAAATAGCAGTCCTTGCCAGTGTTGTTCATCCCAAATGGGTACGAGAAGGTGAGGTTGCCACATCTGTTCGCGCATCCAGGCTTTGTTGTTTGGACTACATCCGCTGTAACTATTGACGATAGAGCCACCAATGAGCACAACAACAGCTCAACTCTCAAGGGAAGTCTATGGAGCAACTTCGGTTCGCACATATTCTTCCTGAAATGAGATGATGTTTTGCAACGAGATGATGATGAGCTTCATAGCTTGATGACAACCTTTATAAGTGATTATGGAGCTTTGAAAAAGCCATATAGTATATACATTATTCATAGTCTCGACTTTATTAATCATGCCGCAATTACATCATTAGTAATTAATCATAAGGTTTTCAATGAGTATAGAAACAAGTTCCAAACGAACCACAGATCCCCTACCGCGAGCTTGTGAACAGGAAAATTGCGGACGGCCTTGTCCTCCAGCAGATCCAAGCATTTTCTTTGTCACCCGTGGGGTCATGCGTGTTGTCAGCCGTTCTCAGCCGTTCGATCCAAAACTTGTGATCATTGACCGTAGGACTTGAGCACGGCAGATTTGCAGTGCTTTGGCCCACGGCAGAGTGCACTCGGCCCGACCTTTTAAAAAAATACGTTCACTAAATCAATTCCGGTACTTCAACATTCTATCATTCTGGTTCTTTAGGACCAGCCAATAGAGAAACTCGCCGGGCAGTGCCGTGGTGACGGAAGGTGATGTTACATTTGGTGACGCAAGGAGGGCCTACAATTGGGCGAGACGCGGACCCCTGGAGTGCAATAACTTGGCAGAAATGGACACTTAAATGCCATAACTTACGAAAGGTACACTTAAGTGCCAAAATCGGAGTAAAATAGATTACTTGAGTGCCAATCCGGTCAAAACGCTGACGTGTCAATTTTCCGGTGAAGCAAGTGCAAAACGGCGTCGATTTGATCGATGTGGTAAAAATTAATATAAAAATTAATTAAATTTAATTTTAAATTAAATTTATTTAAAACATTTATAAAAATATATAAATATTAAAAAATTAAATTAAATTAAATTTATATAAATAAAAAAAAAAAAGGGATGCGGGCGAGGGAGGGCGCCGCCGCCCGCCGCCTCCCGGCCGCCGCCGCCGGCAAGGGCCGATGACGGAGGGGGGAGGGTCGGCCAGGGTTGCCAAGCCCTAACCAGGGGCCGGCAACCCCGGCCAACCGGCGACGAGGGCCCGCGAGCCCTCTCCTCGATATGGGGCGAGGGTCGCGGCCCTCACCCAGATCCGGCGAGGGGGGAAGGAGGAGAAGGGGAGATAGCCGACAGCTGAGGAGGAGGAAGGAGGAGGAGGAAAAAAAAAAAGGGAGGTGGGAGGAGGAGGAGGGAGGCAGCCAGCAACGAGGGCTGGGGCTGCCGAGCCCTAGTCGAGGGCCGGCGGCCCCAGCCGACTGGCAGTGAGGGCCTGTGTGCCCTCGCCCTAGATCTGGGCAAGGGTCGTCAGCCCTCGCCTGGCCGACGACCCTTGCCGAATCTGGGCGAGGGCCGCGACCCTCACCCAGATCTGGGGCGAGGGCACACAGGCCCTCGCCGCCGGTCGGCTGGGGCCGCCGGCCCTCGACCAAGGCTCGACGGCCCCGACCGACCCTCCCCCACCTTCCGGCGACAGCGGGGAGGCGGCGGCGGCGAGGGCTCAGCCCTCAGCCGTCGGCTGCCTTCCTCCTTCTTCTCTTTTTTTTTAATTATTTTAAATAAATATAAATTATATTATTATTTTGTTTTAAATTTAATTTAATTAATTTTTATATTATATTAAAATTCAAATTATGCCAAAACAACGTCATTTTGGGTGAATTAGAGTTGAGTCAGCTCTCCGGCGAGCCACCTCAGAGAGAAATATTAATATTTAATTGCCACATATAATTTCCGGCCGGCTTCGCCGGAGGTGGCACTCAGGTGTCCCACTTTTCTTAAAATGTAGCACTTAAGTGTACCTTTCGTAAGTTATGGCACTTAAGTGTCCCTTTGTGCCAAGTTATGACACTTGAAAAGATCTTTTGCCGATTGGCAATTCTTCAGTCAAAGAAACTTGGCAATTCAAGAAAGCACCATGCCTGACTACGGGCCACAGTAGACGGGTTAAGAAGCATAGCATAAACACGCTTATCTGAACTTTCTTCTCTTGCACCGCCCGAGTTAAACACGCTTATTTGGCTTTTCAAAAGGAAGAGTGAAAAGCCATAATGGGATTAGGAAAGCACAGCCTCTTTGCAATTGCTACGAACTTTCGTCTCTGCACCAGGCATGACCACAGGCCGAAGCAAATACCTTAAATAGCAGAGCATAAACATGGCAAGGTACAGAATCGTTTCCATCAAAGATTCCTTCACTGGTGCTCGATACGGGTGTATTTGACTCGGCGTTCCATATTAACGCTTCGCGATTGGAAGACTGAGGAGCTAAAGAGGGCAAGCTGGATTTTTTGTTGGGTATATTGGATGTAGTAGGCTTTGAGCTGTATTTACTTTTTCTGGGGTAAACTACTTAGAACTCTCATCGCCACAAACTATCGACTACCACTCCAGAAGGACAATGCATAGAATCAATAAATATCTAGATATGGACATTTATGGTGGGCATCCATCAAAGTTTCGTAATGTCATAAGCGGTAAGCAAATTCAATCAAATCTCAACAACTAGATATGTATTAATGTGGGGTAAGGAACAATCAAAAGAAAAAAATCTCAACCCACCAAAGTGCTATAAATTTATAGGGGCTCCATTTTAGCTGTTCGTGCAATCGTTACAAACTTTCATAAAGGCCCGTGCTCTACGCTGCGTTATTGATTTCGATCGGTCGAGAACTCTTTCGGGTGAGATCAGTCTTCAAGCGATTATCCGCAGAACTAGCTGAATTCCCCATGTCTGGCACAAAGAACATGTTCACCGCAGTCGATTGCAACACTTTGGCTATATGCCGAGACTGCCGTAGTGAACTTGTTCTCGGCAAATAGCCAACGGTTGGTCGCACCAATCGCAACTGGCTACAGCGAACTTGTTCTTCATGCTAAATACGGGGAATTCAGCTAATCTGAGCCACGGCCAATCAGCTTGAAGACTCATCACACCTGGAAGAGTCATGGCAGTCTCTACCGATCGAAACGATAATGCCCACGTCGTGACCCTTGACAAAAATGTCAAGCATCTCGATGTTATCACAATCGGTTATTTCGTCACTGTCTCACTCTCTCACGTCTCCGCCTTAGATTTCGCCAGATTTAGACCGAATCTCCATCCTTCCACAAGCTCTTCGATGCCGACTCGCCACCGTCCTCAACTGTCTCTAGCTCAGACTCGTCCTTGAAATCCCGGAAATCAACCTCGAGATCATCTTTTCCACGCACCGACGGCTTCCGATTTGGCCTGCCTCTTCGAGTGCTTGGCCGACGATTTCTTCAGATCGGGCGCATATGAAATCCGCGGTCGACTCGCGAGACCTCTGGTCGGGGATGGAAATCAGGAGACAATAGCACCTCGCTGAAACGGTACGAGAAGACCAGCAGAAGTAACAACAAAAAAGCTGGCTGACGATCAGAGCTTGCTTCGGTCTGGTGATCGGAGGAAATGAATTTCGGATAGTTTGCGGAGAATTGCATTCGGGGTTTTATGTAAATGAACTTTTTTTATTTTTTTGTTCGAATATTTAATGAAGTTCGTTTGGTGGGATGCGTAATTTATTTGGTTGACAGAGGAGTAGAGAAAGGTTGTTACAAAATTCCAATCTCTGAAATGCTTAAGCTGGCTTCCACTACCTCTCGTCACCATCATCCCCTAGGCCCCTAGCTACTACTGTTTAAATCAAGGAGGAGTAGAATTGTGTAGTGATGGGTACAGAAAATAGAATTAGAGAGAGAGAGAGAGAGAGATAATAAAATAGGTGTAATGGACTCAGCCGAAAAAGAGCAACAACTCAAATTGATTAGAGGAGAAGAAAAGGGGTGCAAGGGACAATGACAAAATGGGTTTAAGTTGGGCTTGTAGTAAGTTTTGGATTTAATAAGGCTTAATAAGCTTTGGGCTTGAGGCTTCATGAGCTTGGGCTTGAATAGGCTTGATGAGCTTAGATTTTAAAATGGACTTGAGCAAATAAGCTCATTTCATTTATAAGGCCTTTCATGTTTTCTGTGACCTGGACCTTCGAGGTCCAAGCTGGGTCTGAATTCGGACTAAGCCCAAGGGCCTAGCCCGAGTCTTTATTTTCGGAAAATAATAAAAAGTCGGGAGATGGAAGAATTTGAAAGAACTCATGCGATTGAGGGCCTTTGGCCCTCAACTCAACATTACCTCTAAACTCCTCTTTTCCCCAACACTCATTCGGGAGTGTTGTGACAAGACGCACACATAGAGATTGCTATTCTACCAATGTAAGTAGCTATCCTTACTTTCTAGTCCCAAATAAATTGAGTGAAAGCCCATGGTCAAAGGATTTTGGGGCAGGGCCGTGGTAAAATTCTTTTGCGCCACACTCAGGCTGGGAGAGAATTAGATATGGCTAGCCTTCTTTTCCTCTTGTTCTTTCTTTATTCCTCCTAAAAAATTTCTAGCTTTATTGTTTTTACCAATATTCTTTCCTCATTTAATCGTGAAAACTTCATATAATAAACATAGCTTAATTCTGCACAAACCATAAGGATGGATCAAATTCTGACTTGAATTTTCAAAGTTGCCCAATATAAAGCACTAGACTTTATAGTTATCTCAAATCTAGCAAGCCGTTAACTCAAATATTTACAAAATTCTAGCACATTGATATTATTTTGTCACGACCTACTTGTAGCTGAACCACAAGGGTAAGGCGCTTAGCACATACTTTTGCACGTTGATATTAATTTTGCACAAACCGTAAAGATGGACCAATTTTTTTACTTAGATTTCAAAGTTGCCCAATATAAAGCACTAGACTTTATAGTTATCTCAAATCTGGCAAGCCATTAGCTCAAATATTTACAAAATTCTGGCACGTTGATATTATTTTGTCATGACCTTCTCGCAACTAAACCACAAGAGTAAGGCTTTTAGCACATACTTTCTCAAAGTCTATCAATCGCAACTTAGCACTCAATTCGACATGTAATTAATCTTACCTTTTGGATGCCATTAATCGATTATATGTTAATTAGACACAAGTAAAATATAGAAATGTATTTTACTTTTGCGAACTAGAGATTTAATGGATTCAAACACTTAATTACACTAAATTAATCTAACACTTTTTGGTACTTTTGTTCATTATTTTGAAAATGTTTTACATGTAGTCGTCGTCTATTTGTTATCCTTTCACTAACATGTGAGGGTTGATTATGTAGGTACGCAAGCAGGGAATGTAACGCTCAATAATCAATAATACGATTACAGAGAATTTTTAAAGAATCCGGATAGGCTTCGCAAGCAAAGCAAATTGCTATCCATCATCACAAAAATTCTGTAAACTATGATAGAGAAAATATGCAAGCAAAATGCATGGTTATGGACGGACTAGGACTAACTAACATTCATCTATACTAATCTTTTTTATTTTATTTATTTAATTAACATGCAAGACTTAAGAAACGAACCCTAACATTCGGTATGATAGATCGATTTTACATGCACTAATTTAATAACTAAATGGCAAGCAAGAATGATACAGCTGTATGATATGCATGATGAGTTTTTAATGACATACTATGGAATTAGTTCTAAATACTATCATGTTAGTATATTAAAATTCTCATAATAGGCGACTTTTATGATGCATTTAAAATCATACATTAAAATAAGACTATTGCATGAAATTAGTCAAACCTTGACTACCTTATCCCCAAGATAGACTTAATGAGTCACGAATGGCAGCAACAGTGGGCTTGGGTTGCAATGGGGGCAAGACAAGCGAGGCCTCGCGGATGGACTGAATTGGAGCGCCGGAAAAACCTGCAGGGAATGATCAAGGCCTGGCGTGGTCGTTAAATGGCTGTGCAAGACCCAAGCATCGGCAACGCCGGCGTGGCTCACGGTGGGGGCTGAGATTCAGCTCAACAAAGGCTCGTACACAGGCACGGATATGGATTGTCGCCGGGAACTTGTAGGCGCGGCTATGGACGATGACTTCAAGCAGTGGATACCTGGACAGTGGAGATCTCTGACAGCGGCAGGTTGCTTGCTGGGCGTCGAAATGAAGCATGATGGCGGGAAGACTGATGTTGCTGGAATCAACCGTGGAAGGTGATGCAGGACGCTCGGCTTGATGGAGATTCGATGGCGAGGCTGATGGAGCAAATCTCTATTTCCTTTCCCATTACCGCAATCATTCACCCGGCTTGCCCCTCTTATTTTTCTTTCTTTATTTCTCTCACTTGCTACACTTGAAAACATTCCACAATTCTCTCCTCTTGGCTGGCCGTGAATTTGTGGATTGATTGGTCCTCTTGATTTGCTTCCTTGTCACTCATGCCATGCGCACAATCTACTTGCCTCTTTCATAGTCGAGCATATTTTGAAGATATTTGCTAATTCGGGTGCCGGCTGAAAGTATTTCCCTGGCTTCTCAAATTCAAGCACGATGAAGCTAGATTAAATGAAATTTATTGGATGCGGACATGCTCTATGATGTCCAAATGCCTAAAATGCAATGCAAAAATTTAAAATTTCTTGTTTAAGGGTCGATTTTGATCCCAAAATTTTTTTATGCAATAAATGACCAAACGTTTAGTCCAACTTTAGATGTCAACAATCTCTATATTACCTATAACAATTCTTCTACCCCTTTCCTCTTTATGTTTTTTCTATCTTCTTACAATCATTAATTAGGTTTATTGAATTTTAAGACTTGCTATTATTTTGCGGTGGGATCAAATGACAGTTAAATCCGCATACTTGCAATTGCAAGGACGGTGATGGGATAAAAAAAAACTTGCTCCACGTGAGGCATGAGGTGACTGATTAAAATGTGGATTTGCATGTTTATTTAGGGTGCATTTATTGTACAAAAAACATAATATTTTTGCAAAAACTTCCGGAAAATCATATTTCTAAAAAATGGTTTGTTTTCCTTTATTTTGTAATATGTGATAGAAATTTTTTTTTAGTGTTTGGATCTCATTCAGAAAATGATCTCAATCTCATGATTTTATCTTAGGGGGAAATTTCGATTTTTTAAAATTTTTTTCTTTTTTCCTTTTCTTTTTCCTTCTTTCTCCCTCCACCAGTCTTCGAGCCTCGGTGAGGGCTGACTTGGCCTGCCTCAGGCAAGGTTCAGGCCTTGGGAACTTGAATATATGAAGAGAAAAAAATTGAGAAGAAAACAAGCGAGAATTTTTATATGGAAAACCCGTCCCAAAATTAGGAAAAAGGAAAAATCACGGTGCTGCACTTGGTAGTGGAAGTATGATCTAGGGTTACAAGTTTTAGCATTATCTTTTACCCTATATATAGTAGGAGTCTAGGGTATACATAATTAATATGGAAATTACATGTATGCTATTAGCAACAATAAAATCCATATTGTCTGCTTTAACATTACAGGATGGGTGATCTATTGGGAATTCCCTGCCTAAAATAAATTGTTTCTGCACTTGAATATTATTTTCCTCTATTAGACTCCATAACTCTATCAATCTCCCACTTGGAGGCTAATCTTAAAAAAAAAAAAAAAAAAAAAAAGCAATATTTTTTTATAGTCTTTATTTTTGTTGCCGAAATTGTCTTAGTGCGGCACCCTTCCTCATCACTTACCATGGAGGCTCAACTAAGGCAATACACAGCCTCAGTTTCTCAATGGTAACAACCTTTGTTGACATATCTGCTGGATTTTCTGCACCAAGAATCTTTTTCAATGACAAAGTCTCATCATCTATCAACTGACGAATTTAATATACTTTAACTCAATGTGTTTTGTCCTCGAATGAAATACTAAATTCTTTGTAAGACAAACAACACTTTGAATGTCATTGAAAATAACAGTTATCCTGCTCCTTGCTTATCTCCTTCAAAAAAAAATTTCAACCAAATCATCTCCTTACCAACTTCAAATATAGCAACATCCTCTGTCGCAGTGGTTGAATTATATAGAAGCCTGAGAATGTTTCTGGCACCTTCCATTTTTCAAATATCGTCCGAATGTTATGTTACACAAATATAGAGGGCAGTTACTCTATTTGGACGTAGCATCTGAACTTTGAGCACATAGAACAAGCAACTGAACAGAGCACATAGAACAAGCAACTAAACAGACAAAAAAAGAAAGAAAAAAGAAAAATAGTACAAGGGTCAATATTGCCATGAAGTCTCATCTTCCGCTTTCAATTTCGAAGGGCACTTGGTTGCTTATGCTATCATCATTTCCTGATGCATTGCTTTTGAGGATGCCATCACATTCGCTTGATCTCTCACCAAGCAAATGCTCAGATTCTTCAAGGTCACAGCTCTGATTCACCCATGGATGCCTGTCCATCACCCTCATCAGTCCCTCCAGTTCCATTGCCGCTTCCTTCATGGTCGGCCGATCTTCCCCTTTCACCCTCAGGCAGCGGCTCGCCAGCATTGCGACTTCCTTAATCTCTTCAGGGTTCCCCTCATTCAGCACCCTCAAGTCAATGATTTCGAACAGCCTCTCGCCCTTTATTGTAGAAGCAAAATACAAGGACAAGTTCCTCTCATTCTCTGTCCGCTCGAAGGACAAGGCCCTCAGTCCAGTCAGCAACTCAGCCAACACGACCCCGAAGCTATAGACATCACTCTTCTCAGTCAACTGACTCGAGTGGAAGTACTCGGGGTCCAAGTACCCGAGAGTGCCTTGAACCAGTGTGGTCAGCTGCGTCCGGTCGAGGGGGACTAGCCTGGAGGCTCCGAAATCAGCAACCTTTGCAGTATAGTTTTCGTCCAACAATATGTTTGTGCTCTTTATGTCTCTGTGCAAAATCTGAGCAGATGCATCGGAGTGCAAGTACGAGAGCGCACCTGCAGTCTCCCCCGCAATGCGCAAACGAGCCCTCCAGGATAATGTGGACTCATGGCCACACTTGTGTATGTGGTCGGCAAGGGTGCCATTATTCACGAACTCATAGACTAATAAGGGGACCTCTGTCTCGAAGCAACAACCAATTAGCTTAACCACATTGCAGTGATTAATTTGGGAGAGGATGATCAGCTCGTTGATGAATTCTTCGACCTGACTTCGGTCCAAAATCTTGGCCTTCTTGATGGCGACAACCGTATTGTCTGGTAAGATCCCTCGATATACTGTTCCTTGGCCTCCTTGGCCTAGGATTCGGCTTTCATTGTAGTGGTCCGTGGCCTTCTTGAGCTCTTCGTCGGTGAATATTCTCGCCGATTCAACGGAGCCTTCGTGCTCAGAAAGAAGTCTCTGCAACATAAGGCGGCCCCCATTTTCTAGGAAGAACTTCTCTCTCTGTCTGCTGATCTTTCTTTCTCTCAGCCCCCAATATAACCAGGAAACGACCAAAAGAACCAGCAGGAAGCTTATGCTCACACCTAGGAAAAGACGTTACATTCGGCGTACAAACAAATCAGTCGTCCATCACCCTACATAAGGTTCACACACCCAAGAAAAGGGGAAAAAAAAAAGAATCGAAATATGCTTAACTCTTTCTTTTTCATTGCTCAAACAATCTTGTGTTAATTTACTTCTCTGTCCTATTTTCTTTTCTCCTCCATCAACATGAAGCTTTTGTATTAAGACGAACCTTGATAATAGCAAAATAAACCTAAATATATAATTATGCTGAGAGTATCTTTTGATAACGGGAATGATATAATGCATCAAGTTAATAAAACGTGCTTGATTCTTTTTCAACAACGAAAGAACAAGTGGTTGATTTTGTTAATATCGAATTGAATAACTTGAGATGACAATACATGTATATAATATCAATTTAATTCATGGACACAACTAATTCAAAGAGAAAGATTTACAATTGAAAAATCTCGATAACTAACAGCAGAAGATGGAACGATGACATAATAACAACATTTAAAGAATGTGAATGAATTACAAGATAAAAGAAGCTTTTTATATGATGAAAAGGATTGGGCAATGTGTACGACTTACTGACCTAGCACGACGTCAATTGAGCGAAACTTCTTTTCATGGATGATAGGAGTACAACCCTTGCCATCTTTTCTTCCATCTCCTTGGGATCCCTCTGGACATGAACAATTATACGTTCCTAGCAAGTTCGTACATATTCCAACGCAGGGTTGTGAAATTCATTGATATCTGTAGGAATATATTCCAATTAGAAGGAGCAATTCGACTCCATTTCAATTGGAAGAAACTTGAAAAAGTAAATAGAATTCCATGATTTGGCAACACTTTCAATTTTGAGAGGACATGTCGAGTCAATTTGCTTTTCTTGAGATCACGATAACTCACCACACTTTTTAAATGATGGGTCGTCATCTCAAGAGCCTAAGCTTAACCAAGCAATTGATCTTTGTTTCGAATAGAAGATTCAAGAATTATCCAACAAAATTGTGCCATTACCAACTAGCATAACACATCACATAGAAAAAAAATTCAAAAGTAACTGTCTATAAATACAGAAAAATGCTGGATGTATTAACATCGGTACATGAAATTGATTACAAGTTAATTTGACCGACTCATATTGAGGGTTCAGTATGGATCATTTGTTTATAGACTCAATTGCTGTTGACCACTTCAGTTTGTAAAACAATCGTACGGACTAAATTTAGGAGAGAAGAATGTCTAGCTATACGAGGAAAGATTACTGTGAAAATCTACGGATTATTGCTAAGGCCTTCATAGTCATATTAAATTTCAAGCAACGAAAATTCGTGCTACCGAAAGAAAAAGAATGAACATGTTTTACGGCCTAGATTGTTACAATTTTTTAGATTATAAATTTTACGTGATTATTACGAGAAACATTTAAGAGATGTACCATTCATGAAGTCAAACTTTGGGCCTCTGACTTAAAAGTTTCGAACAATTTCTTTCTCTCGGTTTTTTATGCGATTGGATCCATTTAACATGCTCGCCCGTATTGAAATAATGATCCACGATTCTATAGATGAACACTTGATCGGATGGTCTAATGAAAAGACCAGAGAAGGTACCTTGACAACCATTTTGTAGATAGGGGTTCCCTTGAAAACCCTCCAAGCAGTGGCACTGGTACCCGATTCCATTCTCAGCATCTGTACAATTGGAGTTCTCTTGGCACATGTAGGTCGTTGTATTCTTCTTTGCATCATCGCATGTTTGATCTGGAATTAACCAATCGACAACTATAGGGACCATATCAAATGGCGGCTCGTGCAGATTGTCCGTGGAGAAGCTAAAGAAGCCGTCTTCGGCAACGAAAGCGTATCCGCATGGATTGAATTCCCAGATGCCGGCATGATTGTTGAAGCTTCTGACAGAGATGTTGTATTGGTAGGCGTCTCGAGGTATGCTAGTCTCGCAGCAACCAATGCCTGAGCACGACCCATTAATCACGTCCAAGAAGCTCTCGCATGAGGACAAGCACCCCGTCACATACGTGCTTCCTTGTCGGCCGCTGAAGGTTGCGTACGTGTCGCATCCCACGGCGATAAATTTGTTCTTGGCAGAAGATATGGGGAAATCGGGAATAATGAGCGAAGGATTATTGTTGTACAAGGATCCGCCAGACGAATTATAACAATCTTTGGCTACAAACATTTTTACACTAATCTCGTGATTCTCAAAAGATATATTGAGTATTTGGAGATTAGAATCTTTACTGTACATATAAGGAGTGGGAGTATCAGTCGAGTTGTCGCAAAAGATGAGGAAAGAGTTTGATTCTTTGAAGTAGCAGTCGTTGCCGGCGTTGTTCATCCCAAATGGGTACGAGAAGGTGAGGTTGCCACATCTGTTCACGCATCCAGGCTTTGTTGTTTGGACTACATCCGCTGTAACTATTGACGATAGAGCCACCAATGAGCACAACAACAGCACAACTCTCAAGGGAAGTCTATGGAGCAACTTCGGTTCGCCCATATTCTTCCTGAAATGAGATGATGTTTTGCAACAAGATGATGATGAGCTTCATAGCTTGATGACAACCTTTATAAGTGATGATGGAGCTTTGAAAAAGCCACATAGCATATACATTATTCACAGTCTCAACTATATTAATCATGCAGCGATCACATCATTAGTAATTAACTATAAGGTTTTCAATGAGTATATAAACAAGTTGCATACGAACCACAGATCCCCCTACCGCGAGCTCGTGCAAAGGAAAATTGCGGACGGCCTTGTCCTCCAGCAGATCCAAGCATCTTCTTTGTCAGCCGTGGGGTCACGCGCGTTGTCAGCCGTTCTCAGCCGTTCGATCCAAAACTTGTGATCATTGACCGTAGGACTTGAGCACGGCAAATTTGCAGCGCTTTAGCCCACGGCAGAGTGGACTCGGCCCGACCTTTTAAAAAAATACGTTCACTAAATCAATTCCGGTACCTCAACATTCTATCATCTTTGTTCTTTAGGACCAGCTAATAGAGAAACTCGCCGGCAGTGCCGTGGTGACGGAAGGTGATGTTACATTTGGTGACGCAGGAGGGCCTACGATTGGGCAGTATAAACAAGAACTGAATGGGTCAAAAGTCGAAGTAGAACGAGTAAAGAAAAGGACATGACATACCGCAGACCAGAGCAGAAGCTGATCGAGTGGGACTCGTGTAAACAAAAATTGATTGGATCAAAAGTCTAAGTAGAACGAGTAAAGAGAAGGACAGGACCTAGCGTAGACCAGAGAAGGAGCTGATCAAGTCGGACTTGGAACGAGTTGGTAAGTCAACGGGGGATGGCACAAGCAGAATAATAACTGAAGTTGGGCTGACATCTCGACTGAAAGGGACACTACTAATTCCCGGTGGCTTCATCCACAAGTTCTCATCGTTAGATTTATACAAACGCTAGTTAGCTTGCCCCTTACTTTGGCCGGGTTCACTCTAAAAGATCCTTCAAAAAATTGTTTAATTATAATAGGTATCAATTATCTATTATTAGATATTCATCACAAATTAATATTGTTATAACATTTAGGGACCCATGATAGAGAAGTAATTACTAATAACCGGAGCTGATAATATGTTCGCGCATGTGCTTGCCACTTGATATCTCATGAACTACCGATCTATAATGGTATGATGTTTGACATAGTTTTGCCATTTAATCCATAACTAAAATAAATAAAAAGAAGGTATACGAAAAACTAATCTCTTGTTGAGTTAATACCTAAAAAAAAAGGATAAATTCCAGACAGTATTTCAAAAAGCATATCAGCATTTTATCATTCATTAAATTAGAACTTTAACAAAAAAAAAAAAAAGATTTATCAGAGAAAGCGTTTTATAGATTACTCTTCACTGACATGGATATTTATGAATGTGGTCCTTAAGTCAAAAGAGCTTAGTTTCCTTGGACGCTGCGTATTTTTATCAACGTGACACAAAGCAAACTTCATCCGCAAAACAGAACATGGCACAAAGTGAAGGAATGCAGGAGGAGCCTGCTACCACAAGCACAAGCACCGCTACAAGACCTCAATTGAGAACAATTCACCAGACAAAAAGGTAAGCACCATTTCACTTTTAAATACCTATGACATGAGTCAGTGGGGCAAAAAGGAGAGCCACCCAACACCAGAAAAATGTTGGATTTGCACAGACTGGAAGGATCCAAAGTAAACAACTCTTTAAGTTTCATTCCAATCGACCACCTCACAACAACAAAAATGGCACCACTGCAACATGACTTGCCCTCACTAATCAAAGAGAGTAACAAAGAAAGCACGCATAACATGGACACTGTTATATATTATTGAGACTTTGGTCCATGATATTGTAAGTACCATGCCTAAAGTAGAACTTCCACGCTACAAGAATTCTGTATTAAGGGGGTGAGCAACAAAGCAGTGTCTCCACCAAGATCAGAAAAGTAAATTCACAGGTTGATGTCTCAAGGGGATGGGGGGCCAAAAGAAAAAAAAAGCTTACTCTTCTTGATGTTGAAGAAAAAAATGCAGCTGGACAGTTATTCTGTTACAACATATCTCAGAGAGAAATCAGCTTTTTGATGCTATCATGGTACAACTAAATGCACAACAGGGTACGAGCTCCGGAAACTACAACAGCTGTCCCTAGAACAAAAACAACAAAAGGGTTAGCAATTTCCTCATCACCTTCATATTCCGTTGTCAAATATTGCACAGCTTTCACAATGATATGCCACCCAATGTTGTGCAACCAGAAGTCAGCAAGACCCCACAAAAACTCCTCGGAAAATCACTGATCATCCTAAAAGCACATTTTCAGAAAATTGGTTGGTAGAGTTACAAAAATGATGACTAAATGATACTGTTCCTCCCAAGAAAAAATCAGCCATATCAAGTTCTCATCAATTCATCTCTACACCAGCCAATTTCTCCTCGTCATTGAGAGTATTGGCCGCAATTAAAAGCATGTCCATTCCACCTCTACCTTTGTCCGTATCCTCTTCACCATTCTCATTTGGCTTTTTGTCCGGCGTCCGGCATTCCCCATTCTCTACAACTTTCCTCCTCTGTTTATTTTCAAAATTCTCATACGCCTTCTTCGCCCTGCGTATTGCTTGAATCCCAGCATCACATTTTCTACAAAACCATTTTCCCCTTGGAATTGAGGTGCGTGGTGGTTTCATGCAGTAGATATGATAAGCTTGATCACAACCATCACACAAAACAATTTTGTCATCATCTCGATCCGTGAGGCAGCCTCTACACAAACAAGAAGGACAGTACCAACGAGAACTGTAGGACTTCAATTGCTTGGTTGTCAAGCATCTCCTATGATAATACTTATTGGGACAAAAAGGATGCTCGCACATCCTGAACTTATCCCCGTTTTCAATCTCATTCCCGCACATTTTGCATGTACTCGAGATTTTGGTCTCTTCAAATGGGTTAATCCCCAAATCTGAGCTGCAATTTGCATCTTCCAACGTAGTAAGAGCTTCTTCATCAGCAAACCCATTGGCGGCACTCCTGGAAGCATTCAATCTCTCGCAGACAACACAGTTCTCATGGGGAGAAGTGATTCTGCTTTCCGTGCAACTAGCACAGTACCAACTTCTAGGTGGAATCTCTTTCACTGCAGGCTCAATGCAAGAGACATGGTAAATTTCCTCACATGAATCACAAACTAAACATTCCATTCCATCAGCCTTCAGTTCACAATGCCGACAGGTGCTTCCATTATATGCACCACATTCCTCTGTTTGCTCCAATTTAGCATCAACAAGAGCATCCCTCCCAGAGACCTATTCAAAATAAACGACTTGTCAAGTCATAAACAGAATTGACAAAATCATCATATCAAGAACTCAGGTCTGAGAGGATTCGATATGATCCTGATAATAGTTTCTGCTAAAGCTCTAGATTTACTCATCTCATAGCGCAAATACCATAAAACATAGGGTGAACTATAGCTTCTGCTAAAGCTCTAGATTTACTAATCTCATAGTGCAAATACCATAAAACATAGGGTGAACAAACTATTAGGTGTATCAATGAGTTTCTAATTCACAAAATACATAAGTTAAACTCCTCAACAGAGGCATCAGAGATTACAAAAGGAATACAATAGCAATGAAAGTACAAAATAAAAAGCAAACAGTGGCAGAAAATAGTCAGATAGCAGCATCACTACCACCCTTACCCACAAACACTAATGTTTTGTGCAAAATAACAAAGCAAAGTTGAAAAAAGTTAAAAAAGGATGTATTCACTGGTCCGGATCAAAGAGTGAAAAAATTTCAATGGCCCCCAGTTACACAGAATTACAACATGCATGAAAGACTCCCATATAACGAATCCGTGGCCTTCAATTATACAGAATTACAACATGCACAAAAGACTCCCATATAATGAATCCACATAAATGCCATTTCCAAGCAAACATGGAAATTGTGGGAGTGATTCATTGTGCTTTAAACATCTTCTGTCAGTCTGTTTGTGCACAGTAAATACAGAATGGAAGAATCTAATCTACAAAGACAATTATTTGCAAATCTTAATCGATTATATTTATGCACCTGCACCAGCATAAGGCACCAAAAAAATTTACTCGGCATTTTAGGAAAAGTTACCATGAATTTTCCTCCATCAGAATAGCTTTTGTCAGCATTTGCCCCCTGGGAGAAACAGACACAACTTCAGATTTACCTTTAAAGAGAAAATGACAGCAAAGACTGTTGAAATGCATATCTCCAAATACTTCAAAAATCTCACATATTTGCAATACTCCTTAGATATGTCAGTGAGACTCTTTGCCAAAGAAGCTAATCCGGTGCCGATCTCTTCAACCTTCTTCCAAACCTGTATTGTTTTACAAGGTTTAATATATGCCATGCAGCTTATACAAGAAGGTAACCTTTTGCATATAAATTTGATAATAGGAAGATTAGAAGTCCACTACTATAAATCAAAAACTGCAACAGATATTTGAAGAACTGGCAGAGATCCCACATCCAAATCAAGATGCGCAAAAACAAACATCACAAGTCACAGACTAAAAAGAATCTAGGGAAGAAATAAACCACCAAGGACATAGAATGTCATTGCATCCAATGGAGAACCTTACAAGAGCATGCAGTAGTAACTGCACCTAGGATCCACCTACTCTTCACAAGTATTCAATTCTGGAACCAGCTTAGATACCTTCATTGCAGCAAACACATTAATTGAATTACCCTAATAATTTAATTAAATCACATATTTAGAGCTATTTCCAAGTACAACTTTCAGTAGATAATCAAATTTTCCAAGTATAGCACATCGGTATATCTATCCAATATTGTTAGCATGTCGGTGGTAATGGCATGAAAGAAATTTCACAAGCCACTGACAGGAAAGGAACAGAAAAGTAGCCAGGATTAAAATGAAGGATAAAACTGAAAACCCTTCCCAAAGCATACATTCAACAAAACCTTTTGGAGTTCAAACACCCTTTCAGGCAAAAGATTTACAGAATGAAACTAGGAAAAAAGAGCATGAGTTCCATTAAAATCAACAGCAATTTATTCTATTTACACTGTTTCTAACATAGAGCAGATCCTCATCAATCTGACTCCACAGACTAAACAGCGAAATGAATGGGACTATAACATGACGTTAAAGTTCGACTCCCAGCAGACTCTTCTACATAGCTCCAGCATGGTAGCACATTCTCAACTAGGAGCTTTCCCATCCTTAGATCATCACAACTGACTACAATTCCCTTCCATTCTCCTATACATTCCAGCAACGTCATTAAAGCTAGAACACCAAGGCATTTCCTTCGAATGACTTCTCAAAGACTCGATTTAAACCTAATCCTACATAAGTAAAGAAAATACTATAACAATCTGAAGTCATAGGCCAGCCAAAAATGAAACTATTTATATTTCATAACCAGATCCCCTCTGAAAGTTTTACCAAAAAAAGTTGCATTTTTAAACAAAATCATCAATTGTTTTGCACTGGACATTCATCTATACCCAACACGGAACCTTCATTTTGTATTACAGAACTGCAACTTAAGTTTACAAGAATATTAAAAGATTGAAAATATGCTTTGAATTTTTTGAAGAGACTTGGAAAAATGCAATCCATTGGGTTCAATGCAAGATACCCTACAATTCTGCAGTACAGAAGGTCTGATAAAGAATACATTTATGTTGACCTATATAAATTAACCCTTTTAAGTTCAAGACTTGATCTGGTACTTGAGACAGAGATTTAAGAATGTAGAAACCATAAATAAAAGCTTGGCAATTTACTCAAATCTAGATATAACTCACTTAGGACATCAGAGAAAAGAAGATAGTAGTAAAACATTGGAAGGAAGATTGCAAAGAAGGGTTTCATCATGAGAAAAACATCAATAATGAATGTCCCAGCAATCACATGTTGGCACCACAGTTACAAAGGCCCCAGAGAATTGGAGAAGCGATTCCTTAGAAGACAACTGATCTTCGTAAGGCACATCCAGATTTTACTGTTATTCTGCCAGGTGAAAAAACATTGGCTATTCTATCTAGCAAGAAGGGAAGGAGGAAGAGAAATATTTCTATCCAACAAAATCTTAAGCAAAAAGAGAGCTTTCCCAAGACCAAGAATCAAATGGAATTTAAGCTAAAGAAAAAATGGTCAAATGTTTATGTAGTTTTAGAAAACAAAAGGAGTGTATGTACATGATAATGACAAGTAGCTGTCTAAGCTTCTCAGCTGTTGCCCAGCAGAAGGAATCCATCCTAGATCTGCTTTAATCACTGCTCACAGAAGAGGAAGACAACCAAAAGAACTGCAAATTCCTCTCCAAATTTGACATTTCAAACAACTACATGCACAGTAGTTGCGAAAGTCAATGTGACAGCATACAAAGTGGAACTTCTTTCCGTTATATAAAATAACCGAAAGATATAACAGAAGGGGTGCAATTATAAACAATTGAAGGATTTCTCATTGTATAGCATGAGACCACAAATCAATTTGCCAACATATATATTGAACAGTCTCACATGAACTCGTCAACACATCCATGTCAAGATACTTTACTACAATCAGCAATACGTCAGTTCTACCAATGATATGATACCTGTAATATGTCCGAAGAGAAAAGTAGTTGGGACTGTTCATAAGCTCCCTCCTTCATCCGTGAGTTAATAAGGCGAAAATCCAACACTCTGTCAATCTTGGTTTCTGGAAAGTTTTCACAAAGAAGCTTGCATAATTGGCTGAATTTTCCTGAAACTATTATGTTGTAAAATGCACGTTGACTCAATTCGGTGATCATCTCATGGTTAGATCCATTCATAGAGGCCTTAGATGTAAGGTCAGCACCATTGGCAGCAATTCCATTCTGCACCCCTGCAGCTTGGGTAGAGGTGCCCAGCCTATGCTGATCTTTCAACTGAGTATCCTGCTTAGAAACCAAAAAGCAGCCACCTGTTAAAATGAGCTAAGCAATGTAGAATTAGGTGTAAAGTGACAATGCATAAGTAGTAGTTTTGATGGCACCAAAACCTTGGCTTTCGTATTATCAATTTCTCTAGCATGACGTGCCAGGGCATTTTGGATGCACTGTCCTATACCACCTTGATCACTCAATGACTGGAATATGTGCTCCAACACAATGCTACTGCACTGGCTCTGTGAGTGCTCGTTGCAACCATTTTCAACAGCATGATGGACCACAGAAGGAACATGAAGCTGTTCAGACACATGAAAATCTGAAGCTCCAACTATTGGTTCCCTTGAAATCTGCAATAAACCAAATAAGCATCCGAGAGAAGACTATAAGCACCATGAATCAGACTCTAACCAGGCAAAGTCACCGTTTTTTCAACGACATTCAAACCAAATGAGCTGCGTGAATTATTTCCTTATACTTCTGGGACGTATCTTAACATTATGCAAAAAGCAAAAACACCACCACTTGCTAAAGACAGCTGTCCCACAAGCACAATAAAAGTCAATCCAGGAAACCCTGCAAGTCTACAGACTAAGCCATGGGTGCGGGAAACTTATTTTTAGTGGTGAATCTGTGACATCTACATGCTTACCTAATCTGAGAAGCTTTGGCAAAAGTTATCCTGGTGATAGTTATCTATCTTTTTCTATTGGTTGAAAGCCACAACTAATTAATAAAATTGCTTTACTCAGTAGTATAGGTTGTAGAGACACAGATAAAGTTTATATGCAGAAACATTCACACGACATCCATCTCAACCAATGCTTCAAATCACCTAATGAGAAGACCATCACAAAGATCAAAATTTGAAGTACTACTGAAAAGTAAATGTCTGCACTAGAAGCCATAGAATTATCAAAGGGCAAGTTAATTCAAATAAAAGGAAAGCAGGGAGTACAACTAAGAGCTGCAACCCTGAGTCAAAAAGGCATTGAAGACTCGTAAATCATAAATTGAGTCTCCATTGAAATTTCAGGAACAAAGAGACAGGAACTTTTATTTTTCCTCTTTGATCATTAAAATAAAAACAATTCATCAACAAGAAGAAATTAAATTTCTGTCAGCCTATCTTACGCTACCTACGTAACTTCTAACTGTCCATTAGTGGATTCTTCACCAGCATAAGTGCCTTCTCAAAAAAGTAGAAGGCCGGATTTTCATGCTTAGAAAATTCTTTTACTAAAAAGAAGAAATACCAATGAACTCTGAGGTCATATAGCAAAGTTTCAAAGTGGTCCCTATCATACAGCCAAAAAAACTTAAATGGACGGTACCAAACCTCTGAAATGGCTTTCACCAGCAAAACAAAACTTACTTCCCAAAGCCAAAGTGGTCAATAATCATCTGAGAATCTCCAGTTGCTGTAGGAATAAGATTTTTAAGACTAAGAAACCCCCCCTTCCTCGTCAATATGAAATTCCTCTCTACAATGGTACCTTAAACCATACTAAGATCTTCAAAACTAAAACACTAACTAGTAGCACCATTAGCATATACAGCTTCAAGGAATTCTCCTCAAATTCATTCCATCACTTTCAGGACTAAGATAGCTCAACCAATCCCAATGAGTACCCAAAACCCACTTATATTACCTGATAGATAAACCATTTGGAGAATAATGACATGCAATGATCATTCATTAGAATAACAAATTTTCAGATATAGATTTCATCTACAATGTACAGACTGAATCACATCATTTTCACTTGATAAGAAGAAAGAAATTTAAGTATAGGTGCAGGCAAAATTAAGTCGAAACATTCCATGTGCAGCACACAGACCATAAATCTGAGATGAGAAAATATTAAACCTGCAACAAATAGAAAATGGTACAGGACAAACCTGGTTTGGCGAAATAGTTGAAGCTCCTGCAGTAGCTCTCTCATTCTCTCCACTTTTACTTTCCAGTTTCACTTGCTTTCGCCTCTTGTAAGTCCGAACACACTCACTACCACCAGAACTCCCTTCGGCAACATCACTATCATGGCCATTGGCAAAACCATTACTCATTTTCCCACTCCTCAAGCAAGAACTCTCGGCATCACGACTGTTGACCAAGGCGGGTTTATCTCCCTCTACGCCATTGGCCTCATCCCCCATCGGAAACCTGAATCCAGAATTCCAAACCTTAAGCTCCATATTAGGGTCCATATTAGGGCTCAAGAGAAAACCTCAAAACTCCAAATTTCTAAAGCAAAAGTCAAAACAGTCAGGCGTTTTCTGTCGAAAAAAATCCCAATTTCATCAATACCAAGAAAATTCAGCCGGTCAATTCACCATGTCACACTCTTCCCAGCGCCAAAAAATAAGACTTCAAGCAGAGAACAAAAATTCACATTCTCCACGCCATACCAAGTTCTCCGCAACCATGGCTTCTCATTCAATTCCAAGGAAGACCCAATTCACGAAACGCGCTGAATTGACATATAAACTCGATAACTTCGCAAACAGCGACGCAGGAAGCAATGCATGTGTGGACAAGAAAACCATACAATCCACCAAATTGTCTCGGCAAAACACAACCACTCCGGCCACAAACGAAGCGAACAGAGCAGTTGACGAGCGCAGCAACTTCGAAAAAAAGGAGAGAACTTTCCTCACCTTTGGCGGTCCTCGAGCGGAAGGTTGAATCTTTCGGAGGAGGAGAAGGAGGAGAAGGAAGTTCCGTAACTGGTACTCGCCTTTTTCAGTTCTGGGTCTCTCTCTCCTCCTGCAACTTCAACTGGTTTTTCCCCTCTCTCTCCGGTTTTTTTATCCCTGCTAGCCGAGATATTATTTTCCGGAAAATGGAAAAGAATATTTGGAAAATGGGTGCCGCTTTTGTTATCTTTTCCCATTTTCAGGATTTCGGCTATAAGGGGAAGAAAAAGCGTTGGATCTTTGCTGTACTCTATTCCCATCCAGATGCAGATTTTCTTCTTTTTTCTTTGCAAAAATTGATAGTACTTTTAATACCATTCCTCCATTCGGTAGTTCAGTTATTATGTTGTTCTTCTTATTGTATTGTGCCTGGATTTGGGTGTGAAATTGGTTTGAACTTCCCGGTTAAACACCATGCCCACGTGGCACCTCCGGCCACCAATGGGGAAGCGGTCAGATGCCGCTGGCTTTGACTTGCAAGGAGGGACAGATCCCATGTCAAATTGATAGATTCGGTTCAATAATTTGGGGCCTCTGGGAAGCCTTACATAGGGTTTTTATTCTTCTCTTTTGTGTTGTAATATTATTTTTCAGCCTGAACCATGTGATAACTTCTATTCATAAGTTAAAATACTTATTTTTTTGTATCAGTTAACGAAATACCGATTAGTCTAGTGGAAGCGAGTATACTGTGTATTTGAATTGATATGACACTATGATTAGAAGCTTTCTATTTTCTTGAATTGCGCCGTCGTAACTGATTAATCTTTGAAGACGATCTATGAAGTAGTTTAAACTCGTTCCTTCCTATTCCGAAGTTTTCCAACTACGGAACTTTTTTTTTCCGTTAATGTGTTGCAATTTTCAGTAATGCGTTATGAAACTTTAATGATCAATAATTATATCTGTCGAGAATGGACATATCAAATCGTCGTCATTTAATTTTTGGTAGATCAACGTCGTTAAGTTGTTTTATATACTTATTTATTAATTTCCCTATTTTTCTTTCAAAAAAAGTGAAATTGGATAGGCAATGCCAACTATCAATCTAATGGAATTACTAACTGCAAGTTTTCGATCACCAAATCGAATCATCTGCGACTCATTACATACAAGAACTTATAATGAAAATGCAAAGCAAATATGAAGATCAAAATTGAATAGTTCCTTTTTCTTTAATTTTAATTTCAATTTATTTTTCTATTTTTCTTTACATTATTTTTCTTTTTAATAAAATTTAAATGATTTTTTCTTTTGCTTAGGTTTACTTAAGCGATTCTCAATTGTGATGATTAACCACGTCCATCACCAGGTCATGAATTTGACTAAGATATGCGACATGTCTATTACTCGTTATTTTTTTTTTTCCGATTATCACCTAACTTTGTTATGATTATACCTTTTAATCATGCATAAAAACACAATTGTACTCCTTATCCAATCCTAAACTTCTTCCACACTAAGTCTATGAATAAAGCTAAGATGGGTTTTTAATCTACAAAAGATCAATACAAACTACCTTGCAATAGAAACTTTGATCATGGATATAAAATTTTAGTCACCACCAATCATGTCGCTTATCATTAATTTTAGCCACTTAATCCATGAAAATTTTATTGTTCTTTTTTACAATTTGTGTACTTCGATCAAAATTTGAATTCTAAAGCAAAATGTTAATGTGGCATCCTAATTAAGTGTGCCGTAATTTGGCTTCCAAAAAATTTGTTAGTTGCCTGCATCGCAAGTAGCTTATTAGAAAATCAATTGGGTCCGATCAAAATGCATCAGTTGTAAAATATTAAATAGTATAATAAGATATTGAAATAAAGTTGAGTACTAAACTTAAGTGGATGCCAAAGGATTTATCTTATATTTCTCGAAGTAAATCATTTCCACTCAATAATAATTAGTTTTTTTTGGTCAAAAATAATAATTAGTTGGGAAATAATGTTTTCACGACCAAAGAGTATTCTTCCACAACCTTTTATGATTATTAATAATATTCATGCAAATCAATTGTGGCTGAATTTTAAGGGCAAATTAATCAAATCAAAATAGAGATTTCGAAAAAAGTCGTGAGAGAATCCTTTTAGTTATGGAATCATTATTTCCCTAATTATAATCATAAGTTTTCTTTTTTTCTTTTCACATTTTGGACGTTTTTACTGGCATAGGATATGCGTAGGCAGCATGACGTGAGTACGAGAAAAGAGAAGCAGAGGAGGCTTCGCGATTGAGGAAATGCAGCGACTGTGCGCGAGGCAGGAGCACATCGAGGAGACCGAGTCGGAGACCAATTCGGAGACGGAGCCCACCATGTGCTGCCTATCTTGCGAGGAGCACTACGCCAGGCGCGACGCCGGCACTTGCAAGGAGTGCTACGAGGAGGCGAGCGAGACCGAGGAAGAGCTCAAGCGAGAGATCAAGGATTTGAAGGCCAAGGTCGAGTTCTTGAGTTTCTGGTCTCCGACCGACCACCACCACCACCACTCCAGTGGCCGCTCCCATGGGTCTGGGTTCACCGATATCGTCTTGGTCGCCGCCGAGGACGGTCCCGACGGAGGCCCGTCAGTGCCGGTGCCCGCTCACAGGGCCTTTCTGGTGAGCATCTTCTTTTGCTGAGTTCAAATTGCCGGGTTTTCTTTGATTTGGATTTTGGGTTTTTCTTTGTTTTTTTCTCTGATCTCCGATTAAATTTGGGAATTTTTGGAAGGGATGAGAGGGTTTAGTCCGCAGTGGTTAAGATTGGATTAGTGTGTACTTAATTTGCAGGTGGGTTCAAATGTTCTACTGTGGTGATAAATTGTGTCTTGATTGTAAATAATTGATCAATTATGTCATGGAGAAATTTTGCAATAATTCTTCTCAGAGGGGTAGATTAGATACGGGAACTCTTCCTTTATGGGTTTTATTTCAGTCATTGGAATGAAGGTGCGGAGACCCACTATGCTGAACCTTTGTTCGGTAGTCTTGATTTGTGGAAAGTAGAGGCCCTTGACTGTGAAATGATGCTGAATGAATTGAGAAATGGAAGGGAAGATACTCTTTCGGGAGAGCTTATATTGGATATAGATGGTGTAAAAACGGGGTCGTTATGAACATCAGTTGTCTGGGTCGAGCTATTAAGGTTTCTCAGATTTTGCATTTTTGTCGAGGCGGAGAGAAGTTATAAGAGAGTGAAAGAGTAATGCTTATAGAGGATTTCATTAGAAGTTCTATCTTCGTTTGTTACTGAGAAATTTGTGCAGATAGACCTCCAGAGAATTTGCAGTTGGACTTTTAAGATGAATTTGATGTGTTTATGAGAATTCGGTTAACTCGACATTGACATGGGTGTGCTAGCACAGTGGTACCTGTGGCTTACTAGTTGATAGCGATCACTGTTTGCCCTTGCCACTTGAAGTCCGTGATAGGGTGGTAGTTTCAGTCTGGAAACAAAGACTGCCTCCAAAAGTGATATTACCTGAGGATAATTAGTTAGGGCTTGATTGATCAAATGCTTCTGATGCCTCGGAGGAGGCCTATATGACACCTTTAACTAGCTCGCCATCTCGAACTTTCATGCTGTCATTACTTATGTTATTTATAGCTGATTAAAGTCCTCTAGCTATCTCCTGCTCGTGAGACTGAGTCAATTACCTAATCATCAACAGCCAGCCTTCATAATTTCTTGTGCATGAGGATATCAAGTAGAAGGCAGCCACTCTAGACATGACAACCATGTAATGTAACAAACTTCCTGTAGTAAATGACTACGCTTTGCCACAAAACACTCTTCAGAGATGCCTGGATTGAGTGGGGGATCAAATAAATGATTCGAATAATGACAATCCTAATTTTCGTATACTGGAGAAAAGTTGACCAAACGAGTTCTCTTAGATCGCTTCCTTCCTCCTCAGACAATTCCTGACTAAGTCGCCATGAGTTTATTAAACATATGCATTCAACAAATCGTATCTGTGATCTGACCTTGAAAAAGCATGTTGGGCCGCTTTATTCTTTTGTTTTTGGCCTCAATGATTGCTTGGATTGGTCTTGGTCTTCTCTCTTCTCGAGCCTCAGCTTAACCTTCTTATGTTTACTCTGGTTTTCAAGATGTAATGCAAAGTTTATGCAGATTAAATAGTTGTTGAGCATATATAATCAGAAATGTCAAATTAATAGAATTTCTGTCACTCTTTATTTAGAGACTTGCTGTAAAATTCTGCCACTGTACATGCTTCTGACTGGGTTATATATGGTGATAATGGGGTTGCATTTACTTTTGGAACTGCATGCTGGTAAGGATGCACCTACATAACACATTTCTACTAATAGATTATTTCTTTTACTTCCTAGTCTGTTGTTAAACTCTCTTAGGTTAATCTTGAAGTTTTTCAATTAGCTAACATCTAATCAGGCATTAGAACTACCATATTTGTTTGGTTGGACCAGATATATAAGTCAGAGAGGTTCTCAATTTTCTTATACAGATCATGATTGATTCCTTTTATTTGCTTGGAATGAGGCTTAGTTGAGTTGAGTGGAATAATTGGTAATTGAGTCGCTGGATACTTCAGTGATTATGGATTTCTTTGACAATATTTGATTTAATCATTTCTTGACCAACCAGATATGCATTTTGCCTGCTGCAATGTAATTTCATTGGAGTTATTAACTTGAAATTTACATAAACTTGAGTTTTGAAGTTTTTTCGCTTGGCATAGGGGACTTATGATCACAACATAGTTTTCATAGGTTTTGCAATTGATAACGTAAGCAAGGACATTGCTAAGAAGCTTTGCTCACAAGCTCCATAAAATTCATATCAGATGTTTCTTCGATTTAGAAAACTCTTTACTGATATTGATCAGATGCACAAAAATCTTCTATGAAACCGTTGAGATTTCTCACACTGCAAAAATTGTGTTTTTGACTCCTCTTCGATTTTGTGTTTGCAATCAGGCTAACCGGTCCCCAGTGTTTGAAGCTATGCTCGAGAATGAGATATGAGATGGAGGAAAGCCGAAGTGGCACGATTAATATAAGTGACGTGTCCTATGATGCCCTCTGAGCATTTGTCAACTATCTTTATTCTGCCGGAGCATGGCTCGATGAGCAAATGGCTTGTGAGCTTCTAGTATTGGCCGAAAAGTACCAGGTGAAGCACCTCAAAGCTTATTGTGAGAAGTTCTTAGTATCCAAATTGAACTGGGACAACTCGATCGTAAACTATGCCTTTGCGCACCAGCACAACGCGAAACTTCTCCTTGAGGCCGCCTTTGTTCTTTTTTTTTTTTTTTTTTTGGTAAGTAAGGCCGCCTTGTCGTTAATCTTGGACAATATGGATAAACTCAGAAAACGTCAAGAATATTCAGAATTCATTGAAAAGCACCCCACCCTTGTGGTGGAGATATATGAAGCCTGTCTTGCAAAGCAGGAAAACACTGCAGCACCTAAGGATACTTCCGCAAAGTCATAGTCTTGTCCTGTACAGGGTAACTGTCGACGAGAAAAACCAGTTGGGAGAATGACTTTTCAATTTTATGGAATTTTGAGTTTGAAGGAACAGGGGTGGGATAATTTTTTGCATGGTTTTGTTAATAGATCTGATTGCCTTTGTGTTAATCAGGGATACAAACCTCCGGCATCTTTCCTGATTGAAGTGCTTTCAGCTTTGACAGTTTACTTTTATTGATTCAAACTGCTCATTCGATGTCATTACAAATTATCTATGCTAAAATTGGTGATCATATCCATTTGTACTATGAACTAGGGAAATTTGAGCCTTGTCTAGGAAATTATGGACGAACCAAATGCTTGCAAATAACAGAGACTACATTTCACTTAAGGGTTTTATTTACATTAGCGTCATCAAAATTTGTTCTTATTTTCATCTGTTGTATATTCCTTTTTTGAACTTTTTTTCAACTATATCACTGAACTTTGACTTGGCTTTCAATTAGTTCATTGGAGCTTGGATATTCCGGTCAACAACCAACCCAGAACTTTCTTTAGTTATTGAACTCTGATGCAAGTAACGTCCAGGAGACATTCAACGAAAGTGAAGACAGAGGATACATCTCATTAGTTTAAGACTTGCAATTGACATTATTTGGGCAATTGACTGTTTTGAGGTTTCTTAGAAAATTAACGCCCTCCTTCATACGTCTCTCGAAATTTTTTGAACGTTCGCAGCAAAGTACATGATGTTTGATGAGATGGATTTAACTTGCTCCAGTCATCACTATCGCCTAAGATTTGACTTTTCCATTTGAATCACGATTTGGCAATTTGCACGTCTTAATGCTTTTTTCGACCCGAGTATGATGTGCAAGTCTCAATAATCCACTCATGCATGTTTGGTACGTGCTTTTAATGAATCTGTATGTGAAGATCATCTATCACATATTCAAAAGTATTTTATACATCGGATACATCACATGTCATTTTGTCAAGTTAAACCTTGCTTAAAATCTTGAAAATATGGTGAAGCGACAATACGTAATGAGTAACGATAATGGCACCAAAACATTGACATTTTTATAATCAATCTCTAGAGAACGAACTGCTAGGGCATTTTGAGTGCACCGTTGATTCCCTACAGATCTGCAATAAGCCAAATAAGCATATGAGAGAAGAGTAAGCACCATGTTACCATGGGAGAGCTAAGTATCACATAATTACAGCATTGAGTTCTGCCCACATATCAGACTAACCAGGCAAGGTCACAGATCTTTCGACCACACATATTACCAAATGAGTTGCATGGATTATTTCCTCAAACGTCTGAGCGGATGAGACCAGGAGACAAAAATTCGTAATGACAACATTAGGCAACCCTTTTTGCCCTCCAAACTAATTCCCCGCCGTTCCAGACACCGTACAAAGAGGAATTTGGAAGTGTCAAGCGTAGAGCAACAAACATCACCACTTGCTCAAGATAACTGTCCCAGCTTAAGCATAATACAAACCAATACAGGACACCGCGCATTCCTAAAGACTGAACCATGGGCATGGGGAACTTGTTCACTTAGCTGTGAATCAGTGTCAGGTAGATGCTTACCTAATCTGAGAACCTTTGTAAAGTTATTCAAGCTATCTTTTTTATCGATTAACTAATTTCAACTCAATAGTATAGGTTGTAAAGACATATATCAAGTTTATATGCAGAAACATTTAGATTACATCCAGATCACAAAATGATAAATATCATCACACAGATCAGGATCCAAAGGATTGACAGAAAACAAATGTCAGAACTAGAAGTGCGGAATTATCAAAGGGCGAAGACAAGAGTAAAAATAAGAAGTTGCAAGCATAAGTCAGAAAGGCAATGGGCATGTGTTGTCTCAATCGAAGATACGAAAATGAAGAGATTTTTACTAGTTCTCTTTGGTCTATGAAATAAAAGAGCACTTGCATCAACAACAAGATCTTCATACATAACTTCTAAATGTCCATTAAAGGACTTCATCAGCATATTTGCCAAGAAAATAGGAGGCAGGATTTTCAAGCTTAGACACTTCTTCTACTAACAAAAGAACCAAGAGAAACGAGACCAATGAACTCCAAGCTCAAACAGCAGAGTTCCAAAGTTTGGTCCCTATCGTGCATCAGTCAAAGTAAATGCGCACCGGAAATGGCTGGCATCGATCCAAGCCAAAGTCATCAAGAATATCCTTTTCAAGAGTAAAAAGGATTATTAAAACCAGCCGCTGATTCTGGTTACAAATTTCCTTTCTCCAACCGAAACTATTACTTCGCAGAAGTATCAAGTACTGCATTGTTTTCCCGCCGTACAAGACATGCTTCTAGTAACTCCAACCCAAGGCGTGGGTCCCCTTCAACGAGTAGCGAGTATTCTTGACGTTTTCTGAGCTTATCCAAGTTGTCTGAGATTAAGGACGTGGCGGCCTCAAGTAGATGCTTGGCATTGTGCTGGTGCGCAAAGGCATAGTATTTGATCGAGTTGTCCCAGTTTAATTTGGATACCAAAAACTTCTCGCAGTAAGCTTTAAGCTGCTCCACCTGGTACTTTTCGGCTGATACCAGAAGCTCGCAAGCCATTTGCTCATCGACGCATGCTTCGGCATGAAGAAAGTTGACAAATGCACGGAGGGCATCATACGACATGTAATGGTGCCGCTTTGGCTTTCTTCCATCTCATTCTCGAGCATTGCTTTAAATACGGGGGACCGACTAACCTGTTAGTAAGTAGAAAATTGAAGAGCACTAAGTACAATTCTTGTGATGTGAAAACTCAATAGTTTGCATCTTATCTATAAGAGTCAGAGTTTGCTAAATTGAAGATGTTATATTATGAGCATGCAAGAAAAGCTTTTGAACATGTCCTTGCTATTGTTATCAAATACCTAAATTATGAAAAACTATGTTGTGCTCATATATGCTCCATGCCAAGCGAAAAACCATACTCAAGCTTTAGTGATGTTTGAGTTGATAATTCCAATGAAATGCACATAGCAGCAGGCAAAATGCATATCCGCTGGCACAAGCATCATTTAAATCTAATCTTGTGAAAGAGTCATAATGAATGAAGTATCAACTCAATTACTAAATATGTCACTTCAAATAAAGATTAAAATTCCACTCAACTAAACTGAACCTCATTCCAAGCAAATAAAAGGAAACAATTACCTGCAAAAAAAGGAAAATGAGAATCTCTGAGTTAGAAATCCAGTCCAAGCAAACAAATATGAACTTCTAATGCCCGAATAGAAGAAAGCCAATATAAAAAACTTCAAAATCAACCTAAGAGAGTTTAACAACTGAATAGAAAGTATAAGACAATCTGTTAGTGGAAATGTCTTATATAGGTGCATATTTAGCAGCATGCAGTTTTAAATGAAAATGCAACCCCCATTTTCACCGTATATATCCAGCCACAAACATGTACAGTTGCAGAATTTTAGAACGAGTCTCTACATAAAGCATTGCAGAAATTCATATTGAGTTGATAGTGCTGATTATACACACTCAACAACTATTTACTCCACTAGCTTTGGCATTGCATCTTACATAAGAAAGTTAAGTTTAGGCTGAAGAAGAGAGAAGACTCCAAGCAATTATTGAGGACAGAAACAAAAGAAGGAAGAGCTCCAACATCCTTTTTTGAGGCAGGATCGCCAAAAAGAATGATCACCGAATGCATATGTTTAGAACTCTCGGTGATTTAGTCAAGGCCTGTCTGAGTAGAAAAGAAGCGATTTAACATAACTTGTTTGGTAGCGACCCGCTTATTAAAATTTGAAGTGGACAAAATGGCATAAATCTAATATGAATAATTGCAGTTTCTTTTTAATTGGTTAGCTTTGCTCCAGTACACAACGATTAATATAGGAATTATGTGAATCCTTCATGCGACCCCAGACTCTATCCAAGCATATCTGAGGAGTATCTTGCGGCAAGCGTGGTCATTTATGAAAGGAATTTTGTTGCTTTACATGGTTGCTAATTCTAGAGTGGCTGCATTCTAATTGATATCCTCATGCACAAGAAATTATGAAGGCTGGCCTAACTGATGCAACCTGACGAGCAGGAGATAGCTAGAGGATCTCATTCGGCTAATAATAATATAAGTACCGTTCTTCAAGAATATGATAGCATGAAAGTTAAAGATGGCGATCTAGTTAAAGGGATCATGTAGGTTTTCAGTGGGGCAACGTAGGCATTGAATCACGCAAGCCCTAACTCATTATCCTCAAGTAAAATCACTTTTGGCAGCACTCTCTGCTTTCAGGCTGAAACTACCACCCTGTCATGAACTTCCAAGTGGTAAGTGCAAAGAGGGATCGCTGTCCACTAGCAAGACATAGGTACCATGGTGTTAGCATATCCCATGTCCAAATGTCGTGTTACCAAATTCTCATGAACACATAAGGAAAAAAACATATTAAAAGTCCAAAAACAAATTCAACGTAGGTTTCCCTTACTTAAATCTATCGGCACAAACTACCAATGGAGTGGCCTTTTCTCAATAACAATTGTTGGTAGGAATGCCCACGATGGCCAAAGGTAGATAAAACTTCTAAAGAAATCTGAGAAAGCTTGATAACTGACCCAGACAACTGAATTCGATAACAGTCTGACCATCCCCGTTTTCAGACCATCATCTATCCACCACAAGCCCTCCAGAGTATCTTGTCTTCCCTCCCGGCAATTTGTCACAGTCAAGCACGTTAACTTTGCAGAAATTAAGACTATCGAACAAAGACTCAGCATACAATGGTTTGCCGACTGAGAGAACTCATAAAGACCGTGTTCCCACATCCTATCTTCCCCACTTTCACCAAGAATTATTCTAATACTTCTTCGTAAGGTAATTGACCACTTATTGACCAATGAGCACACAATTTGTCACCATCCTATGAGACACGCCTGCTATTGGAACTTGAAAAAAGGAACAAAGAACAGAATACACGATCCCTCCCAAAGAATTAACTACAAACCGCTGTGCCCTATATCCTCTCCCCGCCTCTGAAACTCCCCAAATACAAATGGAGATCGGAGAAAAAACAAAGGAAGACCCAAAATTCAAATCAAAGCGAAACCAGCAACGAAGATCAAACCGATGCTCACCAGAATGTCCCTGTGAACCGGCACCGGCATGGAAGGGCCTCCATTGGGACCGTCCTCGGCTGCGATCATCAAGACCATGTCGGTGAACCCCGGATCATGGGAGGAACCACTTTGGGGGGGCTGGTGGCCGGTCGGAGGCAGGGTACTCATCTTTCGCCTGAGATCTTCCATTTCTCGTTTGAGCTCTTCCACTTTTCGATTGAGCTCTTCCAAGTCCGAGGGCGTGTTTTTTTTTTTTGGTGAAGGCGTCCGAGGGCATGTTCTGTTCGGCCTTCTCGAGTAAGTTCCTCCCGGCGTTCTTCCACTTTTCGCTTGATACCTTCCAGCATGATCTCTTCAACTTTTCGCTGGATATGCAAGGTAAAGGTATCGAGTCGATCTCCTTCTCCTCGCATGATCAATGCATCTGCGGGGGGAGAGCCATCTCTCGGCCTTCCTTCTTTTTCTCTTGTCTCGCGCAGGAACGGCGAGGGATTGCGTGCGGAGGGTAATGTTAGGTCTGTTCCGGGTGAACCCATTGAGTGTTTCTGGGAAAATTTTTGTAAACCCCGTTAGGAAAAAGCCGTCATTCAGAAGGCCGAAAGCCCATGGCAAATAAGAGAATGTGTTGGGCTTTTCGGCATTCTCGACTTGTTGGTAAGACAATTAATTAAAAAAATTTGATCTTTTTGCCAATTTTATTGACATTCAACGATTGACCACCTACCCTCTTCTTTTCCACACCAAAAATTAGATCTCCAAGCCGCTCGTCTCTCGAGTCTGCACTTGGAAACGAGGTCTCGATCTTCTCTTCGAAGATCCGATGGAGCAACTGAACGAGCAGGACAATTGGGATGGGTGCATCGGCCCCTGGAGCGAGACGATAAGCTGCCAGGGCTGCCTTAAGACGCATGGCACGAAGGAGGCCTGGTATTATTGGGTTTGCTACGAGGCGATGCCGCAAATGATAGAAGAGCTGCAAAACAAGAGTTCTTTCTTGGCTGTGACCGACTGATCTGATTTCCCTGCCGATGTCCATTTCATCGTATGGCCCTGAGGGGACTCCGCCGACCTGGATCCCAGCCAACAGAGAAATCCTGGTCAGCATCGCATTAGCATTTTGCTCTGATTTGAATTTTGGATTTTTCTTTGATTTTGCTCCATCTGATTTGAGAAACAGACGATCAGGTTCAGATCACAGCAATTAAGGTTCGTATTGCATTTGTGGTCGGATTCGAATTTTTCTCTCTCGCTTCCTAGTTCTTACCACTAGTTTTGGATTTGGATCTTCCAAATCGTTCCCGATCCGGATCCATTTTTTTTCTGATCCTTCGACAAAAATTCATTCTCTTCATAAAAGAGAGGAGGTAGAACCAATGAAGATTTCTTTTTCGATTCATCCCTGGAGTCTCATTCAAGAATTGTTTTTGATCCAATACGTAAGAATCCATAGAATGATACAAACGAGTTCTGTTACAAGTTTAGGTGGATTGAATAGTTGTCTGCAACTCTTTATTCTTCCACTATTCTGCCACTTTTCCTGAAAGAGTTTCCTCTTGCTTTCCATTTAAAATCAGGGAAGCCGGTCTCCAATTTTCAAAGTAATGTTGGCGCATCAGAAGCAGAGTGGCATGATTCGGATACATGACTTCTCGCCCAAGGCCGTCAAAGCCTTTGTCGACTACTTTTACTTAGGTGAAGAGGAATCCCTTGATTACCAACTGGCTTCGGAGGTGTTGAAGTTAGCTGAGGAGTATCAGGTCATGTATGTGAAGAATCATTGTGAGGCGATTGCGCACATGCATAACGCGAAGCTTTTTGAGGCCGCTGGGTCGTTAATCACAAACAACTGGGGTGAAATAATTGATCTTATAAAACACTTGTTGAAGATAATCCAGCCGTTGCAGTGAACGAGCAGGACAATATCAGCCCCGAGTCGATGCGCTGCTGGGCTGCCTTAAGACGCATGGCACGAACGAGGACTGGTATTGTTGCCTTTGCTACAAGGTGATCCAGATGAAAGAGCTGCAAAACAAGATTTCCTTCTTGGCTGTGACCGACCGATCTGATTTCCCTGCCGATGTCCACTTCATCGTCTGGGATGGCCCGAGGGGACTCTGCCGACCTGGATCCAAGCCAACAGAAAATTCCTGGTCAGCATCGCATTAGCATTTTGCTCTGATTTGAATTTTGGATTTTTTTTTTGATTTTGCTCGATCTGATTTGAGAAACAGGTTTAGTTCACAGCAATTAAGGTTTGTATTGCATTTGTGGTCGGATTCGACTTTTTCTCTCTCACTCCAAGTTGTTTTGGTAGATAAGGATGGTCTGACAGGATCGTGGCTGTGGCTTCCTAGTTCTTACCACTATTTTTGGATTTGGATTTTTCCAAATCTTTCCCGATCCGGACCCATTTTTTTCTGATCCTATTCATTCTTTTCATAAAAAAGAGGAGGTAGAACCAATGAAGAATTCTTTTTCGATTCATCCCTGGAGTTGAATACCTCATTCAAGAATTGTTTTTGATCCAATGCGTAAGAATCCATAGAAAAGGCAAATCCCTTATGAACGAGTTCTGTTAAAAGTTTAGGCGGATTGAATACTTGTCGGAGTAGACTGCGACTGCTGCAACTCTTTATTCTGCCTCTGTAGTTTCCTGAATTTCCTCTTCTGCTTTCCATTTGAAATTAGGGTAGCCGTTCCACTTATTTGAAAGCAATATTGGGGTGCCGGAGTGGCAAGATTCATATAAAGGACTCCTCGCCCAAGGCCGTCAAAGCCTTTGTCGACTACTTTTATTTAGCCAAAGTATCCCTTGAAGTATCCCTTGATTACCAACTGGCTTCGGAGGTGTTGAAGTTAGCTGAGAAGTATCAGGTCATGTATGTGAAGAATCATTGTGAGAAGTTCATGGTCTCCAAGCTAAGTTGGGAAAACTCGATATCGAGTTATGCGATTGCGCACATGCATAACGCGAAGCTCCTCCTTGAGGTCGTTAATCACAAACAACTTGGATAAAATAATAGAAGATCAAGGCTATAAAACACTTGCTGAAAGATAATCCAGCCGTTGCATTGAAGATGTTGGAAGCATGTTTTCTTGCAAAGATGGAAAGGAATGCAGCAGCCAGTACTTCTCCATGATATAGGCTGACTGAAACTTCTCATCTTGTTGTTGTTGCAATTGTTTTTGATTTCATACTATTTTGATCGAGACAACCAAAGAGAACTAGTAAAAATTTGCCCGTCTCTTCATTATTGTGTTTTTGATTGAGATCCCATTGGCTTTTTGACTTGGAATTTCACCTTTTCATTTGTGCCGCTGCTTTCCTTCCATTTAAATTAGACACTTGTTTTCTAGTACTACTTGGATCCTGATCTGATCTGTGTGATGGTATTATCATCCTGTGATATGAAGCATTGGTTGAGATGGATGTTGTCTAAATGTTGCTGCATACGTCTCTACAACCTATGCCATTGAGTAACATGAAGTTTGTTCTGGCCTTATTAATCAATAGGAAAAGATTACTTAGAAAAACTTTTACTGAAGGTTCTCAGATTAGGTAAGCATCTGCATGTCAGTCACAGCTAAATGAACAAGTTCCCATGCTCGTGGCTCAGTCTGTAGGAGTGCAGGGTGTTATGTGCTGGTTTTTATCATGCTTAGCTCGGACACCTTCATTGCTTTATGCTTACCATTAAGGCACTTCTAAATTCCTCTTTGCACAGTCCCTGGAAGGACAAGGAATGAGTCCGGAGGGTAAAAGGTGTTGCCTGATGCTGTCATTTCGAATTTTGCTTCTGGACATACTTCTCTGCTGGTCTCATCTGTGCGCAGAAGTGTGACAAAATAGTTCATGCAACTCGTCTGGGATTAAAGTGTGGTTGGGAAGATCTATGACTTTGGCTAGTTAGAGTTTGATTTATGGAAAGAACTTAAGGCTGTAATTACATCATATTTACTCTGCCATGGTAACATGGTGCTTATAGTCTCCTCTCAGATGCTTATTAGCTATATTGCAGATGTTAAGAGAACCTGTAGTTGGAGATTCAGATTTGCATGTCTCTGAGCGGCTTCACGTTCCTTCTGTGGTTTATCTTGCTCTTGAAAATGGTTGCAATGAGCACTCAGCATCGTGGCAGAGCACATCTTGCGGTCATTGAGTGATGAAGGTGTTATAGGAAAGTTTAGGTTTTTGTGCCATCAAATCTAGTCTACTGTCGCATCACACCTAATCATTATGCTGCTGAGCAAAATGATTTCCCACGGACGTAACTTGCCTGTTTAAGTTATATACTAGAGGTTTATTCTCACATTTCCTGTGTGTACTGGATACAACTGTAATTTAAGACGTTAGAGATTTCAGTTGAGTTTCAATTGAGGCATTGTTTCTGTAGCATTAGAATATGACTCATAACTTGCTAAAGTTGCTAAAGTCGTTGCGGAAGTATACTGCAGAATTAGAAATGCTTGATCCAGAAAACCATGATAAAATGGACGACCATTTGTCCTCTCCTTCGTTATTATAGGCGGGCAAGCAAGCTCAGCTATGCTGCTTTATAAACTCGTCATATCCTTTTTGAGTGCCACTAACGGTCACATTCTACCTCAAGACCAAGGATAATCAAGTTTTGCAACTTCCTGCGGCGCTTGATAGATATGACGATATAATTGTTGTTTGAAATGAGCATGTCCATCTAATTTACATGCTAGAAATTGTGTGAGCATTTGTTTCTTCAAGAGTTCCACGTCAACATCGCCAAAATAAACCTTCTCAGTATTGTGTTTTGAATAACTAACTTGTTTAACCAAGCCTGCCGATTTCCAGTTCTCAAATCAGCAAAGCCGGTGCAAAAGCGACTATTCATGTCTGTTAGGAATAGGAAACATTGTCAGAGTAGATGTGTATACTAATACTGTAACATGCTGTAACCTTGGGTTTACTATTTTGTAACAAGTGAATACATGAACACGTGTGGTCCACATGATACACACGGTTTTTCTCTCCCATCTCTAATTCTCACGAAGTCCATATATATTCATTTTCTCCAATAGACACGGTGTCAACCAATTCCTCTTTTTCCCCCATCTTCCAGGTGACATCTCCTTATGGAAACAATCTTCACCGCAATGACAATGTGACCCCGGTCGGTTCGCGTTTACAACCTCCGAGACCGGGAGCCACTTGGCATGTTTCTGGATTGGTGGAAAACATCAAAGGAGGTGCTGGGTGGACATTGGCCTGGAATTGGAATCGCAGCTTAGGATTGGGAGTCAGTCGCAAAAAATGAAAATGTTCAGGTCAAATATGTAAAATATTGCACTTATCTCTGTGTTTCGGAGATTAGTTTACTCCTCTATTTCCTCATGTAACATGTTCACCCTCTAACCTGTAGGGCATGGAACTCGAGTTGCTGAAACTTGAAGGTGCTGCGCAAGCCATACATGAAAATCTGATTTATTTGAATGAAATAAAGTTGAGTGAAAAATATTGAGGGAAAAACGTACTGCGTATTCCTTTCACCGATTAATGATGTACAATATAGATCTTATTTATAATACATAGGAGCAAAACTAACCAAGGAAGAAAAATATACGGAATAAAGGAAAATGATTTCCTAATACACTATTATAATTTTCTATCAATAGACTAATCGGCATCAATTAGAACCAACATCAAGATCAATTAGTTGGGCAACGGTATCTTCAACAAAACATGTAATTTGCTTTCTTCTACAAGATATTAATGAGATAAATGAGCGATTGCCCTCTTGCTTGGTTGCAATTCTATTGGGAGAATTACTAAAAAAGTTCTAAACTTATTGCAACTATACCGATTCAGTCCTAAATTTATTCTTTTTGGCCAATTGAGTCCTAAGCCTTTTACCATATACCCCGAATTTCTCACAATACGGTTTGAGGTGCATCACTCTGTACCTTTGAGCAAACAAGAAAATCTTCCAAGCCATCGCTCATCGAGGCATGCTTCCGCAGTGTAAAAATATTTGACAAATGCTTGGAGAACATCGTACAACAAGACACTTATGTTCATGATGCCATTTTGGCTTTCTTGCATCTCATTGTCGAGCATCGCTTTAAACACTTGGGACCGGCTACCCTGCAAATAGAAAGTCAAAGAGGACTCAGAAACGCAATTTTTGCTGTGTGAGATATCTTAATACTTTGAAAAGAGATGTTTATAAATCATATCTATATGAGTCAGAGTCCGAATCGAACAAAGTGTTGATATGAATATTATGAGCATGTGAGCAAATTATTAAGATTAATAAATTGCAAAAGTCATGAAAATTAAGCTCTCCTCATAAGTCCCAATGCCGAGCGAAAGACCTTCATAACTCAAGCTTATGGAATGATCGAGTCGATAAATCCAATGAAATATACATAGCAGCAGCCAAAATGCATATCCAGAGGCTCAGGTACCGCTTAAATCAAATACTGTGGAAGAGAGTCGTAATGAATGAAGTATCCAGCAACTCAACTCCTAAATATGGCAATTCAGATAGAGATTAATATTACAATAAACTCAACATAGCCTCATTCCAAGCCAATCAAAGGAATCAACCATGATCTGCATAATAATATTGAGAATCTCTCCGCTTTAGAAATCCAATCGAAACAAACAACCATGTACTTTTATTGCCTGAATATATGAACGCTAATACAAAAACTTCAAGATCAACCAGTTTAACATCAGACTAGGAAGTAAAAGATATACTCTCGGTGGAAATGTATTATGTAGGTGCATCTTTAGCATGCAGTTCCAAATGTAAGTGCAACCCTCACTATCACCATATAAATCCAGCCAGAAGCATGTACAGTGGCAGAATTTTATGTGCTCCAACACAATGCTACTGCACTCGCTCTGTGAGTGCTCGTTGCAACCATTTTCAACAGCATGATGGACCACAGAAGGAACATGAAGCTGCTCAGACACATGAAAATCTGAAGCTCCAACTATTGGTTCCCTTGAAGTCTGCAATAAACCAAATAAGCACCATAATCAGACTCTAACCAGGCAAAGTCACCGTTTTTCCAACAACATTCAAACCAAATGAGTTGGATGAATTATTTCCTTATACTTCTGGGAAGTATCTTAATGTTATGCAAAAAGCAAAAACACCACCACTTGCTAAAGACAGCTGTCCCACAAGCACAATAATAATCAATCCAGGAAACCCTGCAAGTCTACAGACTAAGCCATGGGTGCGGGAAACTTATTTTTAGCGGTGAATCTGTGACATCTACATGCTTCTTTAATCTGAGAAGCTTTGGGAAAAGTTATTCAGGTGATAGTTATCTATCTTTTTCTATTGGTTGAAAGCCACAACTAATTAGCAAAATTGCTTTACTCAATAGTATAGGTTGTGGAGACACAGATAACGTTTAACATTCACACAACATCCATCTCAACCAATGCTTCAAATCACCTAATGAGAAGTCCATCACGAAGATCAAAATTTGAAGTACTACTGAAAAGTAAACGTCTGCACTAGAAGCCATAGAATCATCAAAGGGCAAAGGAAAGCAGGGAGTACAACTAAGAGCTGCAACCCTGAGTCAAAAAGGCATTGAAGACTCGTAAATCATAAATTGAGTCTCCATTGAAATTTCAGGAACAAAGAGACGGGAACTTTTATTTTTCCTCTTTGATCATTAAAATAAAAACAATTCATCAACAAGAAGAAAATAAATTTCTGTCAGCCTATGTTACGCTACCTACGTAACTTCTAACTGTCCATTATGGATTCTTCACCAGCATAAGTGCCTTCTCAAAAAAGTAGAAGGCCGGATTTTCATCCTTAGAAAATTCTTTTACTAAAAAGAAGAAATACCAATGAACTCTGAGGTCATATAGCAAAGTTTCAAAGTGGTCCCTATCATACAGCCAAAAAAAACTCGAACGGACGGTACCAAACCTCTGAAATGGCTTTCACCAGTAAAACAAAACTTACTTCCCAAAGCCAAAGTGGTCAATAATCATCTGAGAATCTCCAGTTGCTGTAGGAATAAGATTTTTAAGACTAAGAAACCCCCCCTTCCTTGTCAATATGAAATTCCTCTCTAAAACTGTACCTTAAACCATACTAAGATCTTCAAAACTAAAACACTAACTAGTAGCAGCATTACAATATGCAGCTTCAAGGAATTCTCCTCAAATTCATTCCATCACTTTCAGGACTAAGATAGCTCAACCAATCCCAATGAGTACCCAAAACCCACGTATATTACCTGATAGATAAACCATTTGGAGAATAATGACATGCAATGATCATTCATTAGAATAACAGATTTTCAGATATAGATTTCATCTACAATGTACAGACTGAATTACATCATTTTCACTTGATGAGAAGAAGGAAATTTAAGTATAGGTGCAGGCAAAATTAAGTCGAAACATTCCATGTGCAGCACACAGACCATAAATCTGAGATGAGAAAATATTAAACCCGCAACAAATAGAAAAAGGTACAGGACAAACCTGGTTTGCCGAAACAGTTGAAGCTCCTGCGGTAGCTCTCTCATTCTCTCCACTTTTACTTTCCAGTTTCACTTGCTTTCGCCTCTTGTAAGTCCGAACACACTCACTACCACCAGAACTCCCTTCGGCAACATCACTATCATGGCCATTGGCAAAACCATTACTCATTTTCCCACTCCTCAAGCAAGAACTCTCGGCATCGCGGCTGTTGACCAAGGCGGGTTTATCTCCCTCTACGCCATTGGCCTCATCCCCCATCGGAAACCTGAATCCAGAATTCCAAACCCTAAGCTCCATATTAGGGCTCAAGAGAAAACCTCAAAACTCCAAATTTCTAAAGCAAAAGTCAAAACAGTCAGGCGTTTTCTGTCGAAAAAAATCTCAATTTCATCAATACCAAGAAAATTCAGCCCGTCAATTCACCATGTTACACTGTTGCCAGCGCCAAAAAATAAGACTTCAAGCAGAGAACAAAAATTCACATTCTCCACGCCTTACCAAGTTCTCCGCACCATGGCTTCTCATTCAATTCTAAGGAAGACCCGATTCACGAAAAGCGCTGAATTGAGATATAAACTAGAAAACTTCGCAAACAGCGATGCAGGAAGCAATGCATGTATGGACAAGAAAACCATACAATCCACCAAATTGTCTCGGCAAAACACAACCACTCCAACCACAAACGAAGCGAACAGAGCATTTGACGAGCGCAGCAACTTTGAAAAAAAGGAGAGAACTTTCCTCACCTCTGGCGGTCCTCGAGCGGAAGGTTGAATCTTTCGGAGGAGGAGGAGAAGGAGGAGGAAGTTCCGTAACTGGTACTCGCCTTTTTCAGTTCTAGGTCTCTCTCTCCTCCTGCAACTTCAACTGGTTTTTCCCCTCTCTCTCTCTCTCTCCGGTTTTTTTATCCCTGCTAGCCGAGATATTATTTTCCCGAAAATGAAAAATAATATTTGGAAAATGGGTGCCGCTTTTGTTATCTTTTCCCATTTTCAGGATTCCGGCGATAAGAGGAGGAAAAAGGGTTGGATCTTTGCTGTACTCTATTCCCATCCGAATGCAGATTTTCTTCTTTTTCCTCTGCAAAAATCAATAAATACTTTTAATACCATTTCTCCTTTTGGTAGTTCAGTTATTATGTTGTCCATCTTATACCCAGGGAGGACGAAGTCAATTTTCTGCAGGTATACCTTCCCACAATGGGCGAACAACTCTCATTCAAGCCTTTCAGGGACAACCTTTTAGCAGAAAACCACTCAGCCCTTTAGTTCAGAGCCTAGAGACACTCTGAGATATCAGGATGGAAACGTTTCTAACCTACCCGAGCTGCATTTCTCGGAGGATCCTACCAGGCTGGAGAAGAATAGGAGTTTAAAAAGGCATAGAGAGGTTTTTCACAAAGCACACACTTTACTTCAGGGACTATGCCCAACACATTACACCCTCCTTGCTTTATATAGACAATAAGAGGTCACAAACGTACAAGGACCATGCACATGGGTCCTGGAACAAACAAAGGCACCGGAAACTTCCGGGAGGGAATTATTCACACACTATGAACAGTGACTGTACTGTGAACAGTACTTTCCTTAGTCTAGTGCTACAGTAAAAGTGAACAGTAACTTGCTGCAGTGAAATTGTACTGACTCAACGGTCTCGTCCGTCACGAGCATTGTAGTCATAATCGGAGTCATCCGAGTTGTGTACTGTCGCTAGGCAATGTTCATCATACTTTTGTTCAAGGGCTTCAAGGTCTTCTGGTGATAGAATCTGGTTGAGCTGACGAGATGTGGATGCGGAGGCTTCCTCATATGCCTAGTGAGATGCTTCTTCTTCAGCCCAGTTTGTGTCATCTCTTGTAGTGTCGACAGGAATGCTTGGCTGAGGCCAATTGGACGGCTGTGCATAAAAGGACGCGTCCATGCTTTGAGATAAAGTCGAAGGTCCTGGATCATAGGGATCTTGGGAAAGAGAACCTCCCCAACGTGCATAGGGGTCTTGAGTAGATTGGACAATGTCGTCTGTACCTGTCATTTCATGATCTTGGGATGACGCAGCCTGTCTGCATTGCCTGAGTGCTTCCTTAGCTTCTGGTGCTAGGTCATAATAATCCCATGCAGTGGGTATATTATAATTCCATGCATCTTTAGGAATGGTCTTGTTTTCTTGGTACAAAATTCTCTGGAGTTCTCGGTACTGGTGTTCACAACATCCAACCGGTCCTAGATAAGATTTATGAATTCGAGCTTCTCTGTTGTCCAAGTGAGGTTTATATGATGTGGTTCCTATATCCTGTGGGGCATTGATAATGTTGCCATTATTTCTGAGAAAATGCCATGGATGTCGGAAAAACAAGATAGTGTGAACTTCAGGATTTGGTGTCATGGTTCTTAGTTCTTTCTCCAAAAGATATTTCCAGTGAGTGGGAGGATAAAACCAGTTGAGAAAGCCTAAGAGATTTTTGTCACTTTCTTTTTCAATGTTTCTTCCGAGTAAGAATATCCTGGTGAGGTTGTAAATGAATCTTTTGGTTGGAATTTCAATAGCTATTAAGTACTTATTGGTTAAGTACCATAATAACGTCTTGAGCTGATCAGGGAAATCATCTTCCTTCCAGATAAGAGGATGTATGAACGGGTAATCTGAATTTAATCCAAAAGGATAAAGAATCGAACCTCCATTAAATCTAAATAGATCTGTGTGGCACTGCCACATGAGGTTTTCCAGGTTTTCATTGAGGCTGTCATTCTGAATTTGTTCTACAATCTCCTGGGGATATTTTCAACTTGGCAAATCTTTGATCTTCTCAATCTTGTATTTTACTCTATGATTGAGTATATGGAAAGCAGGCCTCTTGATATACATGTTGATTTCGGCTGGTGCTTTTGGTCTTGACAAGAAGTCAGCAAGCACATTCTTCTTTTCAGGAATATGTTTGGTTTCAAAAGAATATTTCGAGAACCATTCAACCCATCGAAGCAGTTGAGAATTTGGAATCTGCTTATGTTTAAACTTGGTCATCTGAGGGAAAGATGCCATGTCTAATTCTACCAGGAAGTGGTGGCCGATGAGATGGAGATGGAATTCAAACTTTTTTATTCCATTTTTCACTGCCAAGATTTCTTTAAAAGTGGAATGGTAATGCATTTCAGCTTGAGAAAACTTTCCACTCTTATAAGCACAGAGGTGTCTCTTACCATCAATTTCTTCAAGCAGGATGGCTGCCCAGTATTCATCACTGGCGTCAGTTTGAATGATTCTCTTTCCTGTTGATGGTATTTGTAATGGTGGGAGATTCTGCATAATCTCCTTAAGTTCAACTACTGCTTTAGTTTGAGCTTTTCCCCAAGGTGGGGGATTCTTCTTCAGCAAGGATTGCAAAGGAATCAGAAGTTTTGCAATATTTTGGACAAAATCCCTGAGATAATTGATTATCCCAAGAAATTGCTGAACTTACTTTGTCGTGAAGTTATCTTCAGGAAACTTCAATAATTCTTGAGCAATATGTTGCCCTAGGCAGTATGTACCTTTGTTCAGGTGCATACCAAGAAATTCAATCTCTGTCTGAGCAATATTCATCTTTCTTTGAGAAAGCATGATGACATGCTTTTTCACGATTTCTGCGAACTACTCGAGAAGTTGGTAATGAGACTGCTCATCAGGGCTGTAGAGCAGGATATCGCCAATGTATACTGCTGCACTTGACAGGATTGGTTGGAAAATTCTACACATGGCCTTTTGGAAAAGGGATGGTGCTACTTTTAAGCCAAAAGGAAGAACTTTCCATTGGAAGTGTTGGTTTGGGATACAGAACCCTGTTTTGGGTCTGTCTTCAGGACGAATGCCCAATTGCCAAAATCCGGCTTTGAGGTCGAATTTGGAATAGATGCGGGCCTTGGATAGTCCAGTAAAAAGGGAATTTCTAGATGGTAAAGGGAATTTATCATCTTGAAGGAAAAATGTTAAGGGGTTGATAATTGATTACCAGTCTCATTTTTCCTCTGTTCTGCTCAGCACGTTTGTTGACATAAAAGGCTTCACAAGCCCATTGAGAATTGGAGATTTGAATAAGGCCTTGTTGCAATAGTTCTGAGCATTGCCTTTGAGCTAAAGCCAAGTGTTCTGCCTTCATTCCCATATGACTCGCATTTGTTGGATTGATGTCTTCATTCTTTTTGAATGGAAGGCGGACAAAGAAACTCTGGATTTTCCCATAGAGGATGAGAACATTTCTGGGCGAATTCAGAATGGGATTCTAAGCAAGATTCCAATAATTTTTGCATGATTGGATCTAATAAACTCATTTGAATGGAAAAAAGCCTCTGGATATTAACGAATTCAGAGAATTGGTCTTTATACTTGAGACATTTTCCAGGAATGATGCGAAGCTGTGAGATTTGAGTCATAATGTCTCAACCAATGATTAAATCTTTGTTGGGAAGACTGGATCCAAAGATTTTTGTGGTTAAGGAACACTGGGAGAAGAACTGGACAGTTACGGGGGTGGTTCTGACATTCGTGGAGAAAGTATCTCCTGAGGCAGAATTGAAATATCGGATATAAAGAGTCCAGTATTCTTCAGGAAGAACTTTGGTGTCCAGAATTGAACAACTTGCTCCGGTATCAATGAGAGCAATAGCAATGATTGGTTTGACAAACTTTGAGGTGATGATTTTTACAGGGAAATTGGGACAATGAGTCTGGCTTGAAAATATGTTAAGACTTGGTTCTAGAGATGTGGGTGATATGTGAAAAATATCTTCAAACTCCAAATCTGATCCAGTTTCACTAGAAGTGGGATAACATGGAATGACACAAAGAGTTTGTTCAGATGGTTCTTCATCAGCAGAGAATAGTGATTCAATATCATCATTTTCAAGAGAAATACCTGTTTCATTCTCAATTTGATGTATCAAATGATGCTGACCTTTTCTTTCTTGGGGACAGTTTTTGGCAAAATGTCCTTTCTGATTGCAGATGAAGCAGCGATTTGATTTTTTGTGGCCTGTGCGATCCTTCCTTTTGCGTAGGTATCGTCATTTCTTCTTTCTTCGAAAGTTCTTATGGCCATGTTTGGATTTCTTTAACCATAACTTCTTGAGGTGCTTCTTTTTCCGGGAAGCTTTTCCACAAGTACCATCGCAGTCTTTCTTGGAACATTTGATTTTTAACTTCCGGCGAGAGCAGGCTGTCTCGAGTTCTTTGTCGTCTGTGATGTAGGTGTGAACCATCTGGCGCTTCAAGCACAATTCTTCAAGGCATAGATGGATTTCTTGCTGTATTTCTCCCAAAGGAATATCATGTATTCTCCTCTGTCTTCCAAAAAAGGATCTTTCAACCATCTGGGATAGTTCTTTGGGGATGGAAGTCAGGAAAACGTGCTTCAGATTTGGATCAGCTCCAATCTGATAAAAAAGCTTAAGCATTTCACGATAATACTTATCAAGATATTTCTTCTGGAGGGAGCAACATTTTCTTTCGAAAAATTCTCTTCTTTTCATTTCTATGAGATCAGTGGGCTTTCCCACAAAGAAATAATATAAGAGAGAGATGGCATGGCTAAAATCAGGTGACATTAGAAAATGAATCTGGTCTTGTTCCGACACTGATTTCCACCAAAGTTTGAGGCAACCTGTGAACCTCGTGACAAAGTTGTAAATGACATCATTCATATCATGATTGGTGATGGACTGAGTATTCAACCAAGTAAGAAATTCTTCGAGTCTTTCTGGCCATTTGTGATAGGGGATATCATCGATGGTGAAGAACTATTTTGATGTCATGGTCACATTGTGTCCAGGATTGTTTGTCTGGACAATCTCTGGCTCAGAATAGTTTGATTCCATATCCTGATCTGGAGGATCAGCCATGAATATTGATGAAGTTACTGGCGCAATAGGGAGGGAATCAACAGCAGGAATTGAGAAGGATGAAGAGGAGGAAAGGGATACTGAATCTGATTCAGTATCAGAGATGTTAGAAAAAGTTTGTTCAGTTGGAAATAGAATCTGATCATTTGGAATGGCAGGATCAGGCTGTTGGATAACAGGGTCAGGTTGTTGTTCCTGAGTACCCAAGTCCTTTAGAAAAGATTCTAATGGATTAGATAACATCATCTGATCTGGCATTTCTTTTATAACGATCGAACTTGATTATGTAGGCATTTTTTCTTTTCCTCTGTCCTTCTGTAGTTGATTCAAGTCTTTGAGGCGATTTCTCACTTATGTCATATCTGGTTCTTTTCTGAAAGAATCTTTTGGGATGGCAGCAAAGATAGACGTCTGGGGTGGAGGAGGCAAATACCCATTTCTGACAGTAGTTGCAAAAGGATCAAAAGGTCTGAACCTTCCTTCTTCAAGGAGTTGGATTTGCCTCTTGAGCTTTTCTATCTCCGGCTTTGGGCTCTCAAGATGATGATACCCTAAATGTTGTCCTGATTCCAAGGCATGTAGGCTTTTTTGGAATTCAGAAACCATTTTCTTGGTGGTCTCATCATACTTTCGAAGATCTTGTTGCACATTCCCAATCTTGGAATCAATTGGTTTGAAGGCATTGTTTTGTGCTAACAGAGTCTCCGATTGCCAATTCAAAACCGCTTCAGCAGCAGGAGTTCTTCTCTGTTTCCCATGTTCATCCACATCAGTGGGGGCAGGTATCTTAGGAACATGACTGTATCTGCCTTGTGGATCAATGAATTCTTCTGGAGCAGAAAATGAGAGTTTGGAACTTTCACGGACAAGAGGAGGAAAGTTTGTATCATGAAACATAGCAATGGAAGAAGTGGATGGTGTTTCTGCTGGAACCTCAAGTGGGTAGGAGTGTTTCTTGGCCCACTTTAAGATTGGCTTATAAAACGGGGAGAGAGTTGGTTTTTTTCTGAGGAGGAGATGGTGGAGGTGATTTTGGTGGATCTGGAAAATCTTGGGGTGTAGTACTGAATTCTGGCGGTGGGGGTGGTGCATAAGAAACCATGAACTGGTATTTATCACATTCACCAAGAGTGTCAACGGAGGGATCTCTGTTTAAGTATCTTTGGTACACCTTATCCTTCGGCCTTTTTTGTCGAGGTGGAGGTTTTGCAAAAGGATCTACCTCGTCAGGGGAATTCGTACAATAGGAACATTGGCAAAAAGGATCCCAAAAACAATGACCATAGTTGTCTTTGTAGTAATGGATAGGATGTCCACTGTTGAAATGTTGAACAAGTTTTTTTGCATCTGGCTCGGAAATTGATTCAGGAACGCATGGTTCAATCATAAAGAGGGTTTGGAAGATAAAAGGACTTTCTTCCTTTTCCTTGCCAAACTTGATGGAAACAATTCCAGCTTTTTTCCGGACGAACTCAGAGTCCGTAGACTGGAAAGGCTTGTTATGCTGGTGCAGCTTTTCGTAATTGGTGATCCAAGTCTCTAGAAGGAGCTTGGCCAACGTATCCTTCGGGATCTGTCTAGGAACATGGATGCAGGACACCTGATCATTCTGCATGGAGATAAACAAAGCATCTTCGTTACCATTGTTGAAGTTTAGATCAAGAGCATGGTTTTGCACTCGATAAACCATCTGGTAATGTAGTGTTGCGGCTACAGAGTTAGCAGTTTGAGGGGCTCCAATGAGCTGGACTTGGACTTTTAAGAAAGAGAGTAGCTGGGGGTTTGAAAGAGCAATGTTGAAGTTTGGATACAGAGTCACAAAGACTGTTCCAGCATTCAAAGTGGTTTGAACAGTACCGATGCAAGCATGCTGGTATTGTAAAAACCTAGTATCCAACAACGCAATTCTTGCCACAACTAGCAAACCTTTACGACCATGAAAGGTGAGAGCAAGACGAACAGCGCCATAATGAACATGAGCATATCCCTGTTGAGCCCATTGTCTGAGAAATTCTTGAGGGATCTGAAGAGTAACAAAATACTCCTTTTCAGTAGCAGGAATGGGGTGCTGGTCGAATTTGGAGGACTGGACGTACTCCTTTACTTGCTTTGGGGTTTGATGAATAAGCTGGCAGATAGAGCGGATAGGCGAGAAAGATGAGTGTGGTTTGGCAAAGGCAGAGTAAGGGTTCATGAGGGGAAGTTGGGTTTCAGAGATCTTGGTTTCATTACTAAGAGAGACTTCATAGAGATAATCTATCTTAGAAGCATTGGAAACACGAAATTCTGAAGGGGTTGAAGATGAAGGAGATGGAGTAAGAGAAACGGGTGCTTGGATCTTGGGCGTGAAATTGGTTTGAACTTCCCGGTTAAACACCATGCCCACGTGGCGCCTCCGGCCACCAATGGGGAAGCGGTCAGAGGCCTTTGGCTTTGACTTGCAAGGAGGGACAGATCCCATGTCAAATTGATAGATTCGGTTCAATAATTTGTGGCCTTTGGGAAGCCTTACGTAGGGTTTTTGTGTTGTAATGTTATTTACATGATAATTTCTATTCATAAGTTAAAATACTTATTTTTTGGTATCAGTTAACGAGATACCGATTAGCCTGGTGGAAGCGAGTGTACAGTGCATTTGAACTGATACGACGCTATGATTAGAAGCTTTCTATTTGTTGAATTGCGCCGTCGTAACCGTTTAATCTTTGAAGACGATCTACGAAGTAGTTTAAACTTGTTCCTTCCAATTCCGATGTTTTCCAACTACGGCAATTTTTTTTTTTCCGTTAATGCATTGCAATTTTCAGTAATGCGTTATCAAACTTTAATGATCAATAACTATATCTGCCGAGAAGGGACAGATCGAATCGTCGTCATTTAATTTTGGGTAGATCAACGCCGTCAAGTTGTTTTATATACTTATTTATTAATTTCCCTAGTTTTCTTTCAAAAAAAGTGAAATTAGATAGGCAATGCCAATGATCAATTTAATGAAATTACTAAATACAAGTTTTTGGTCACCAAATCGAATCGTGCCACGACTCATTACATACAAGAACTTATAAGGAAGATGAAAATGCAAAGCAAATGTGAAGATCAAAATTGAATAGTTCCCTTTTCTTAAATTTTAATTTCAATTAATTTTTCTATTTTTCTTTACATTATATATTTTTTTATAAAATTTCAATGATTTTTTCTATTACTTAGGTTTACTTAAGCGATTTGTGATAATTAACCACGCCCGTCACCAGGTCATGAATTCGACTAAGATATGCGACATGTCTATTACTCGTTATTTTATTTTTTCCGATTATCACCTAACTTTGCTATGATCAGACCTTTTAATCATGCATAGAAACACAATTGTACACCTTATCCAATCCTAAACTTCTTCCACACTAAGTCTATGAATAAAGCTAAGATGGGTTTCTAATCTACAAAAGATCAATACAAACTACCTTGCTATAGAAACTTTGATCATGGATATAAAATTTTAGCATGCCAATCATGTCACTTATCATTAATTTTTGCCACTTAATCCATGAAACTTTTATTTTTATTTTTTTCAATTTGTGTACTTCGATCAAAATCTGAATTCTCAAGCAAAATGTTAATGTGGCATCCTAGTTAAGTGTGCCGTAATTTGGCTTCCAAAAAGTTTGTCACTTGCGTGCATCGCAAGTAGCTTATTAAAAAATCAATCGGGTATGATCAAAATGCGTCAATTGTAAAATATTAAATAGTATAATAAGATATTGAAATAAAGTTCAGTTACCCAACTGAAATATTTACTAAACTTAAGTGGATGCCAAAGGATTTATCTTATATTTCTTTAAGTAAATCATTTCCACTTGATAATAATTAGTTTTTTTGGTAAAAAAATAATAATTAGTTGGCAAATAACGTTTTCACGACCAAAGAGCATTCTTCCACAACCTTTTATAATTATTAATAATATTCATGCAAATCAATTGTGGCTGAATTTTAAGGGCAAATTAATCAAATCAAAATAGAGATTTCGAAAAAAAGTCGTGAGAGAATCCTTTTGGTTATAAAATCATTATCTCCCTAATTATAATCATAAGTTTTCTTTTTTCTTTTCACATTTTGCTCGTTTTTACTGGCATAGGAGATGCGTACGCAGAATGACGTGAGTACGAGAAAAGAGAAGCGGAGGAGGCTTCGCGATTGAGGAAATGCAGCGACTGTGCGCGAGGCAGGAGGAGCGCATGGAGGAGACCGAGTCGGAGACCAATTCGGAGACGGAGCCCACCATGTGCTGCCTATCTTGCGAGGAGCACTACGCCAGGCGCGACGCCGGCACTTGCAAGGAGTGCTACGAGGAGGCGAGCGAGACCGAGGAAGAGCTCAAGCGAGAGATCATGGATTTGAAGGCCAAGATCAAGTTCTTGAGTTTATGGTCTCCGACCGACCACGACCACCACCACCACTCCAGTGGCCGCTCCCATGGGTGTGGGTTCACCGATATCGTCTTGGTCGCCGCCGAGGACGGTCCCGACGGAGGCCCGTCAGTGCCGGTGCCCGCTCACAGGGCCGTTCTGGTGAGCGTCTTCTTTTGCTAAGTTCAAATTGCCGGGTTTTCTTTGATTTGGATTTTGGGTTTTTCTTTTCTTTTTTTTTCTCTGATCTCCGATTAAATTTGGGAATTTTGGAAGGGATGAGAGGGTTTAGCCCGCAGTGGTTAAGATTGGATTAGTGTGTACTTAATTTGCAGGTGGGTTCAAATGTTCTACTGTGGTGATAAATTGTGTCTTGATTGTAAATAATTGATCAATTATGTCATGGAGAAATTTTGCAATAATTCTTCTCAAAGGGGTGGATTAGATACGGGAACTCTTCCTTTATGGGTTTTATTTCAGTCATTGGAATGAAGGTGCGGAGACCCACTATGCTGAACCTTTGTTCGGTAGTCTTGATTTATGGAAAGTAGAGGCCCTTGACTGTGAAATGATGCTGAATGAATCGAGAAATGGAAGGGAAGATACTCTTTTGGGAGAGCTTATATTGGATATAGATGGTGTAAAAACGGGGTCGTTATGAAAATCAGTTGTCTGGGTCGAGCTATTAAGGTTTCTCAGATTTTTCATTTTAGTCAAGGCGGAGAGAAGTTATAAGAGAGTGAGAGAGTAATGCTTATAGAGGATTTCATTAGAAGTTCTATCTTTGTTTGTTACTGAGAAATTTGTGCAGATAGACCTCCAGAGAATTTGCAGTTGGACTTTTAAGATGAATTTGATGTGTTTATGAGAATTCGGTAACTCGACATTGACATGGGTGTGCTAGCACAGTGGTACCTGTGGCTTACTAGTTGATAGCGATCACTGTTTGCCCTTGCCACTTGAAGTCCGTGATAGGGTGGTAGTTTCAGTCTGGAAACAAAGACTGCCCCCAAAAGTGATATTACCTGAGGATAATGAGTTAGGGCTTGATTGATCAAATGCTTCTGATGCCTCGGAGGAGGCCTATACGACACCTTTAACTAGCTCACCATCTCGAACTTTATGCTGTCATTACTTGTGTTATTTATAGCTGATTAAAGTCCTCTAGCTATCTCCTGCTCGTGAGACTGAGTCAATTATCTAATCATCAAAAGCCAGCCTTCATATTTTCTTGTGCATGAGGATATCAAGTAGAAGGCAGCCACTCTAGACATGACAGCCATGTAATGTAACAAACTTCCTGTAGTAAATGACTACGCTTTGCCACAAAATACTCTTCAGAGATGCCTGGATTGAGTGGGGGATCAAATAAATGATTCGAATAATGACAATCCTAATTTTCGTATACTGGAGAAAAGTTGACCAAACGAGTTCTCTTAGATCGCTTCCTTCCTCCTCAGACAATTCCTGACTAAGTCGCCATGAGTTTATTAAACATATGCATTCAACAAATCGTATCTGTGATCTGACCTTGAAAAAGCATGTTGGGCCGCTTTATTCTTTTGTTTTTGGCCTCAATGATTGCTTGGATTGGTCTTGGTCTTCTCTCTTCTCGAGCCTCAGGTTAACCTTCTTATGTTTACTCTGGTTTTCAAGATGTAATGCCAAAGTTTATGCAGATTAATTAAATAGTTGTTGAGCATATATAATCAGAAATGTCAAATTAGTAGAATTTCTGTCACTCTTTATTTAGAGACTTGCTGTAAAATTCTGCCACTGTACATGCTTCTGACTGGGTTATATATGGTGATAATGGGGTTGCATTTACTTTTGGAACTGCATGCTGGTAAGGATGCACCTACATAACACATTTCTATTAATAGATTATTTCTTTTACTTCCTAGTCTGTTATTAAACTCTCTTAGGTTAATCTTGAAGTTTTTCAATTAGCTAACATCTAATCAGGCATTAGAACTACCATATTTGTTTGGTTGGACCAGATATATAAGTCAGAGAGGTTCTCAATTTTCTTATACAGATCATGATTGATTCCTTTTATTTGCTTGGAATGAGGCTCAGTTCAGTTGAGTGGAATAATTGGTAATTGAGTCGCTGGATACTTCAGTGATTATGGATTTCTTTGACAATATTTGATTTAATCATTTCTTGACCAACCAGATATGCATTTTGCCTGCTGCAATGATATTTCATTGGAGTTATCAACTTGAAATTTACATAAACTTGAGTTTTGAAGTTTTTTCGCTTGGCATAGGGGACTTATGATCACAACATAGTTTTCATAGGTTTTGCAATTGATAACGTAAGCAAGGACATTGCTAAGAAGCTTTGCTCACAAGCTCCATAAAATTCATATCAGATGTTTCTTCGATTTAGAAAACTCTTTACCGATATTGGTTAGATGCACAAAAATCTCCTATGAAACTATTGAGATTTCTCACCCTGCAAAAATTGTGTTTTTGACTCCTCTTCGATTTTGTGTTTACAATCAGGCTAACCGGTCCCCAGTGTTTGAAGCTATGCTCGAGAATGAGATGGAGGAAAGCCGAAGTGGCACGATTAAGATAAGTGACGTGTCCTATGATGCCCTCCGAGCATTTGTCAACTATCTTTATTCTGCTGAAGCAGGGCTCGATGAGCAAATGGCTTGTGAGCTTCTAGTATTGGCCGAAAAGTACCAGGTGAAGCACCTCAAAGCTTATTGTGAGAAGTTCTTAGTATCCAAATTGAACTGGGACAACTCGATCGTAAACTATGCCTTTGCGCACCAGCACAACGCGAAACTTCTCCTTGAGGCCGCCTTGTCGTTAATCTTGGACAATATGGATAAACTCAGAAAACGTCAAGAATATTCAGAATTCATTGAAAAGCACCCCACCCTTGTGGTGGAGATATTGGAAGCCTGTCTTGCAAAGCAGGAAAACACTGCAGCACCTAAGGATACTTCCGCAAAGTCATAGTCTTGTCCTGTACAGGGTAACTGTCGACGAGAAAAACCAGTTGAGAGAATGACTTTTCAATTTTATGGAATTTTGAGTTTGAAGGAACAGGGGTGGGATAATTTTCTGCATGGTTTTGTTAATAGATCTGATTGCCTTTGTGTTAATCAGGGATAGAACCTCGGGCATCGGCTCATTGGTATTGTTTTCCTGATTGAAGTGCTTTCAGCTTTGACAGTTAACTTTTATTGATTCAAAGTGCTCATTCGATGTCATTACAAATTATCTATGCGAAAATTGGTGATCATATCCATTTGTACTATGAACTAGGGAAATTTGAGCCTTGTCTAGGATATTATGGACGAACCAAATGCTTGCAAATAACAGAGACTACATTTCACTTCAGGGTTTTATTTACATTAGCGTCATCAAAATTTGTTCTTATTTTCATCTGTTGTATATTCCTTTTTTAAACTTTTTTTCAATTATATCACTGAAGTTTGACTTGGCTTTCAATTAGTTCATTGGAGCTTGGATATTCCGGTGAACAACCAACCCGAAACTTTCTTTAGTTATTGAACTTTGATGCAAGTAACGTCCAGGAGACATTCAACGAAAGTGAAGACAGAGGATACATCTCATTAGTTTAAGACTTGCAATTGACATTATTTGGGCAATTGACTGTTTTGAGGTTTCTTAGAAAATTAACGCCCTCCTTCATACGTCTCTCGAAATTTTTTGAACGTTCGCAGCAAAGGACATGATGTTTGATGAGATGGATTTGACTTGCTCCAGGTCATCACCATCGCTTAAGATTTGAATTTCCCATTTGAATCACGATTTGGCAATTTGCCCGTCTTTATGCTTTTTTCAATCCGAGCATGATGTGCAAATCTCAATAATCCACTCATGCATGCTTGGCACGTGCTTTTAACGAATTTGTATGTGAAGATCATCTATCACGTATCAAAAAGTATTTTATACATCGGATACATCACATATCGTTTTGTCAAGTTAAACCTTGTTTAAAATCTTGAAAACATGGTGAAGCGACGATACATAATGAGTAACGATAATGGCACCAAAACATTGACATTTTTATAATCAATCTCTCGAGAACGAACTGCTAGGGCATTTTGGGTGCATCGTTGATTCCCTACAAATCTGCAATAAGCCAAATAAGCATATGAGAGGAGTAAGCACCATGTTACCATGGGAGAGCTAAGTATCACTGCCCACATATCAGACCAACCAGGCAAGGTCACAGATCTTTCGACCACACATATTACCAAATGAGTTGCAGGGATTATTTCCTTAAACGTCTGAGCAGATGAGACCAGGAGACAAAAATACGTAATGACAACATTAGGCAACCCTTTTTGCCCTCCAAACTAATTCCCCGCCGTTCCAGACAACGTACAAAGAAGAATTTGGAAGTGTCTAGCGTAGAGCAACAAACATCACCACTTGCTCAAGATAACTGTCCCAGCTACCAATACAGGACACCGTGCATTCCTAAAGACTGAGCCATGGGCATGGGGAACTTGTTCACTTAACTGTGGATCAGTGACGGGTAGATGCTTACCTAATCTGAGAACTTTGTAAAGTTATTCAAGCTATCTTTTTTATTGATTAATAAGGACAGAACTAACTTCAACTCAATGATATAGGTTGTAAAGACATATATCAAGTTTATACGCATAAACATTTAGATAACATCCAGATAAAAAAATGATAAATGACATCACATAGATCAGGATCCAAGGGATTGACAAAAAACAAATGTCAGAACTAGAAGTGCGGAATTACCAAAGGGTAAGTTACTTTAAATGAAAGGAAAACAAGAGTAAAAATAAGAAGTGAGTACATAGCCCCTGGACTGAGTCGATGCCCTACCACGGCCTTAAGAAGCATGGCACGAACGAGGCCTGGTATTGTTGGGTTTGCCACGAGGCGAGCCAGCAAATGATGAAAGAGCTGCGGGACAAGATTTCCTTCTTGGCTGTGATTGACCAAGTTCATCTCCCTGCCGATGTCCACTTGATTGTCGAGGATGGTTTCGAGGGGACTCTGCCGACGCGGATCCCAGTCCACAGACTCATTTTGGTTAGTATCTCATTAGCATTTTGCTCTGATTTAAAATTTTGGATTTTTCTTTGATTTTGCTCGATCTGATTTGAGAAACCGACGATCAGGTTCAGTTCACAGCAATTAAGGTTTGTATTGCATTTGTGGTTGGATTCGAATTTTCTTTCGCGCTCCAGGTTCTTTTGGTAGATAAGGATGGTTTGAAAGGGATCGTGCTATGAAATCCCGTTGTCCAATTCTAAATACAGCGGTACCTGTGGCTTAGTAGTTCTTCCTCACACAAACGAGTTCTATTACAAGTTTAGGCAGATTGAATAGTTGTCGAGTACATTGGTATTATCAATTTCTGCGATTGTTTATTGTAGTTTCCTGAATTTTCTCTTCCGCTCTCTATTTAAAATCAGGGTAGCCGGTCCCCAGTTTTGAGAGCAAAGATGGAGCATCCAATGGAAGAGAACTGGAGTGGCAAGATTCTACCACTGTACATTCTGGTTTATCTTGCTCTTGAAAGTGGTCGCAATGAGCACTCAGAGCCATTGCGGTAGCATCGTGGTAGAGCACATCTTGCAGTCATTGAGTGATGAAGGTGTTATAGGAAAGTTTAGGTTTTTGTGCCGTCAAATCTAGTCTTTACATACTGTCGCATCGCACCTAATCATTGTGCTGCTGAGCAAAATGATTTCCCACGGATGTAACTTACCTGTTTTAGATTTGTAAAGCATGTACAGTGGCAGAATCTCGCCACTCCGGCCAATATTGCTCTCAAAATTGGGACTGGCTACCCTGATTTTAAATAGAGAGTGGAAAAGAAAATTCAGGAAACTACAGTGGCAGCACCATAATAAATAATCGCAGAAATTGATAATGTCAATGTACTCGAAAACTATTCAATCCGCCTAAACTTGTAACAGAACTCATTTGTATGAGGAAGAACTACTAAGCCACAGTACCACTGCATTTAGAATCGGACAACGGGATTTCATAGCACGATCCCTTTCAGACCATCCTTATCTACCAAAACAACTTGGAGCGAAAGAAAATTCGAATCCAACCACAAATACAATACAAACCTTAATTACTGTGAACTGAACCTGATCGTCGGTTTCTCAAATTAGATCGAGAAAAACAAAAGAAAAATCCAAAATTTTAAATCATAGCAAAATGCTAATGCGATGCTGACCAGAATGAGTCTGTGGGGTGGGCTAGGATCCGTGTCGACGGAGTCCCCTTGGAACCATCCTCAATGATCAAGTGGACATCGGCAGGGAGATGAACTTGGTTAGTCACAGCCAAGAAGGAAATCTTGTCCCACAGCTCTTTCATCGTTTGCTGGCTCGCCTCGTGGCAAACTCAACAATACCAAGCCGCGTTCGTGCCATGCTTCTTAAGGCAATCCCGACAGGGCATCGACTCGATCCAGGGGCCGATGTACTCACTTCTTATTTTTACTCTTGTTTTCCTTTCATTTAAAGTAACTTACCCTTTGGTAATTCCGCACTTCTAGTTCTGACATTTGTTTTCTGTCAATCCTTTGGATCCTGATTTATGTGATGTTATTTATCATTTTTTGATCTGGATGTTATCTAAATGTTTCTGCATATAAACTTGATATATGTCTTTACAACCTATACCATTGAGTTGAAGTTAGTTCTGTCCTTGTTAATCAATAGAAAAGATAGCTTGAATAACTTTACAAAGGTTCTCAGGTAAGCATCTACCCGTCAGTGATTCACAACTAAGTGAATAGGTTCCCCATGCCCATGGCTTAGTCTATAGGAATGCACGGTGTCCTGTATTGGTTTTATCTTGCTTGGGACAGTTATCTTGAGCAAGTGGTGATGTTTGTTGCTTTACGCTTGACACTAGGGGTGAGCGCGGTCTCGGTACCGAACTGGAGGGTCTGGTTTGGTTCCGGTTCTAAAGAGACCAATTCTGATTCCGGTTCTCGGTTCCCTTTTTCTGGGAATCGGAACCGGAACTGGAACCGGTTAGGGTTCCAAAAAAAGCCCTAAATCAATTATCCTCAGTTCACTTCACAGTTCTCTGAGTCCTCTCTTGTTCTTTGCCTCTGCCCCGTCGCCAACGCTACTCGCCCTCGATGCCACCATCAGACGTTGCTCGCCCTCAACGTCATCGCCGGATGTCGCTAACCCTTGATGCCGCTGTCGGATGCCGCTTGTCCCACCGTTGGACCCCAGCCGCCCCCGACACTGCTCGCTCGACTGCCCCCGATGCTGCTCGCTCGGCCGCCCCCGATGCCGCTCTCTGCTCGCCCAATCGCCCCTGATGCCACTCACCCAGTCGTCCTTGAAGCCGCTCGCCTAGTCACCCCTGATGCCGCTCGTCGAGCCTCCGTCGAAGCTACTCGCCCAGCCCCTAACACTGCTCGTCCAGTGTCGCGACCTACCCCTCGGGGGGAGGAAATAGGTTTAGGGGTATTGCCTAAAGGATTAACCCAAGGTCCATGATTAGGCACGGGCTTTCCAAAGTCCATACCTCGCGTGACATTAAGGTATTTTCAAAGATTTTTGCAAGAAAGAGTCGCTACTAGCCTATTAGGATCAGCTAGAAACCAAGTGAGATATGAGAGTCTACCTCACTCCCTACGCAACCAAAGAATCTAGGGTCGGGGACTTAATTACACTAATTGACTAATTAGTGTCATTTCGGTACTTAATATTGTTCATTTTAAAAGAAAATATTTTTTTGTTTTGGATTGATTTTATACCTATCCACTAACATGCGAGATGATCATGCGGATGCGCAATCATTAAAATAATAATTATAGCTAGCAAGATCCTAATTGCCACAAAAGTAAACACGTGCAATTAAATATAACAAAATATGCAAGTTAAACATGCGATATAATCAATGTGCGAGAAAATAAAGGTCTAATTACACTAAGGAGGCAAAACATAGAAATTCCTAACCAAACCCTGCATTTTTTGGATTTTCGAAAAAAATTTGATTAATTTTTTTAAATTTTTTAAATTTTTAATTAATTAAAAAAGCTCGAATTTTCAATATTTTCTGAAATTTTTTAATCTTTTAATGTTCTCTGAAATGCTGTTGAATTTTCGGAATTTTTTTTGAATTTTTATTGTTTTTCGAAATTTTTGATTTTTGATTTTTTTTTGAAAATTTTTGAATTTTTAATATCTTTTAAATATTAAAAATTATTTTATACGGAAAAAAAGGTTCGGATCGGGTAAACCCAATCCGGACTATTTTCCCAACCCAAACCCGGATCCAACACTGTTGGATAAAAAAAAGGGGAATTTTTTTTTCATTTTTAAATGTTTATTTATTTTATTTATTTTTTTTGTCTTTTCCTCACTGCGTCCTTTCCCTGCACCATCTGCTCAACGGTCCTTCCCGAAGCCAACTTTTGCCATTTTATAATTTTCTATTTTTTTTGTTTTGCTTTTTCCTTTTTATTCTTTATCCTTTTTTTTTATTCCTCCTTCCCGAAGTCATTTTTGCCTTCTTTTCTCTATTATTTTTCTTTTCTTTTCTTTTCTAGTTTTTCTTTTTCCTTGTTCTTTTTTTATTTTCCCTTTGGCGTTCTCCTTCTTCCCCGACGCTTGTTCCTCATTTTGCGCATCCTCACCGAACTAAAAAAAACACTGCGGCGAACCCTCACTGGTGTTTGGAGGGTCGCCAAGCTACCATTTGGCGCCGGTCATTTGTTCCGACCGACGATGACCACTGTTGGACACCCATTCCGGTGACCACAAACCCATTTTTCGGCGCGAAGAAACGTCATCGACTCGAATACGCATGAATATTTCTCACGAATACTACGAAAAAAACCACAAATACGAGCAAATCAAGCAGGACTCAGCGGGCATGGGGGCAAAAACGAGTTGATCTTGCGTTAAAACATACACTGCTCTTCGGTTTTTTATTAAGGCATTTCATCGAACACCTAAGACGCACTAACTAGAGAGGTAAGCATAGACTCGATCGGGGCTCGGGTTCAGGCCAAGATCATCACGCGATACACAAGCACTATTCTGGATCGACTTGGGACAAATTTATCAGCATTTAACTTGAGTTTAAACAAAAATGACAAGTCTCGGCCATAACACCAAACACAAACAAATATTTGCATAAAGCACTACAATAAGCACGCATATGCTGTGTGAGGAATGAACACGAGCACAACGGAATTTCGGGCGAGGATCGAGATTGAAGCTCGTGCGAACTGGTCGACCACGAGCTCCAGCCCGACACCCCACCAAAAACAGGGCAGACGTACTCGGGAATGACCTACCTGGTTCGAAGGGGAACGCTGCGGTGGACGACGGCTCTCGGGCGGACGACTGGCGACGGCGAAGCTGTCCTTCAGTCTCACTCCCTCCCTTTGCCTCGCCCTCTACTCTCTCGAGCTCTCTCGGGTGCTCTCTGTTCTCTCTCGACCCAAAAAAAACAGCCGACCCCTTCTCTTCTCTTTGCTCTCTTCCTTTTAAGCTCGGCCAACGACAGGCGCGCATGGCTTCTGCCACCGCCAGTCTGTCGCGGCCGCTTGATCTCCGATCCTGGGATCACGCCGTCCTCTGCCTTCACGATCCTCTGACCTCGCGATCCTCGCCCCTGGTTTGTACGTTTGAGGAGCGTGGTTGGCTGAGGGGAGGAAGAAGACTCAGGCATGGGCTGGGCTTAAATAAAAGGAGATGGGCCGGCCCAAGTGCAAAAGAGAGAAAAGGAAAAGAGATAGATCGGCGAGCCCACGGACGAAGAAAAGCCCTCTACTCGGCCTCATTCGATTTTCTTCTCCTTTTTTTTTTTTTCTCTTTCTTTTCTTTTTTTTAATGAGCAAACTTTTTGAAAAAATAAAATAAAAAATATCATTAGTGATGCAAATATTCCTAATGCTAACACGTGATGCAATTTAGTAAATTTTTTTTTTTTTTTTAAATTTCGATTTTTTATTTTATTTTAATTGTTTTTGTAAATTTTTTTTTTGATAAATTTTAAAACTAGTGACGCAAATGCTCCTAATGTTTATATGTGATGAAATTTTAATGAAAAATTTTGTTAAGGGGTTAAAAATTAATCCCTAATTTTCCAATGCAATTAATAAACACTTAAACAAATCGCTAAAATTTAGGTGTCAACATCCAGTCGCCCTCGACGCCGCTCGCCGCTCGCCTAGCCGCCCCCAATGCTGCTAGCCTAGTCGCCGCCGACATTGCTAGCGCAAGGTTTTTGGAACTTAGCAGTCAATATCATATGCTTTTCCTCTCCTTATATATTTATGATTTCTTCAAAAACCAGGTGTTTCGTCTATTTGTTTGAAGAGAATGTTGAGGGTAAATGCTCTGTAACTCCATGAGCGTGTTTGTCAAGTTATAGTATATCAATAAGGAAAGATGTGAGGAAATAGGCAGTGGCTAGACAGACGCTTGATATTTGTTGCTTGTGGGTATCTACATTTGCATCTATGATTATTGAATGAGGGTGATTTTTTAGGCCTTCTTGACTGCCTTTTCTTACCCCCTTTAGCAGTTTCATTTGATTGTTCTCTTACTCGAGCTTAGATGTGCTTTTAGCTGTCAAATTTGTTCTGTTTTGTTATTTTTGAAGCCAGGTAAAGGAACATAGGATGAAGAAAGTGAGAGAAAAGGATCTCAATCCTTATATTTCTCCAGAGAATGCACTATTGGCAGAAAGAAGTTACCTGAGTGATCAAGAGAATATTAATTTTGATAATGGCTATCATGCGGAAATGGACAGAGAAAATAGCTCAGCATGAGTTGCCTTCGCATGAACTTCCAGGGGTATGTACCAGTGTAGATTTAGTGCCTTTCCCAACCTTATTCTTTAAGTGACAGGATAATAATATATGTTGATGCAAAACTAGATGGCTAATAATAGTGATGATGCCCTTGCACAATGTCAAAAGATTTATGCACATGCTCATGATTTCAACGTAAACTCAGTTTCGAATGACAGGTAATGATGGTTATTTTGTTCAGTTAGTTGAATAACTATTTTAGGTTATATTAGAACTTGCTGCATAATATTTAGTTGCACTAGTATAGCATGGCTTTCCAACTGGCTATTTCTTAAAGGATTTAAGAATGAAAAAATATCCTCTGTGCCTAATGATAGGTGGCTTGTGCTTTTTCAACACATGACAAGTCCCTAAGCGGTTGCATCTCTAGTCATTTCACACTAGTTTATTACTAGGGCATTCTATAGGGGAAGGTGAAGGTTGGGTTGCTCAAAATTTCCTTAAAACTTGCTTTTCTTGTTGGAAATGTGGAAGGCAAGCAATAAAAATGACACTTAATAGTTTCTTGTTTTATAATCTCTCTGCAGTGATGGTGAGACCTTTGTTTCTGCTGATGACCTCAGAATTAATTTGTGGAACATGGAGATCAGTGGTCAATGTTTCAATATAATTGACATAAAACCAACGAATATGGAGGATTTGACTGGTAATTTCAGTGCTTTGCTCGCCAACAATTCCTTACTTCTGCCAGTAGCTAACTGAATGCTTGACTTAGCAATCACCCTTAATGGACTGTGATGCTGCCCCACTTTCTTTTTTTTTGTTATTTTGTAAGTGCTTCCATCTCTTCTGCAGAGGTCATAACTTCAGCTCAGTTCCATCCGGTTCACTGTAATCTGCTTGCTTACAGCAGTTCAAGAGGTTTTATCCGTTTAGTTGATATGCGGCAATTAGCCTTATGCGATCATAGTGCAAGGATGTGAGTGTCGGCCAACTATGTTGTTTGATTTTTAAGGTCCATTGTGCATTTATATCGTAAGTTTTCTTGTCATCTGCACGTGTTCTTGTTCCGATACCTGGCATCAAAACCTTAGATATACAGCTTACAGGATGGAGAACAGCGTGGTTCTAAATCATTTTTCACAGAGATCATTGCATCAATCTCCAACATAGAATTTGATGGCCAATACCTTATGAGTCGTGATTACTTAAACTTAAAGGTAAGCTAATTTTCATGGTTTATTTTGTTCAAGAATTGGCAACATCCCTGAACAACTAAAAAAAGAAGATAAGAAAAAAGAATCAATGCAAGCACACACACAAGGAGATGGGACGCTACAGGGTTGGTTTCTGTTCCTCTATTCAATGATAAGAGAGAAATAAAATAATCAAGTCTGTCTTAGTCAATTATATCTTTGTCCTTTTGGGGTTTAAATAATTCATTATCTCAGTAAATGTTTTGGGATTTAGATAATTCATTATCTCAGTAAATGGCGCTTCTCTTAAATATCTTTCTCCCCTTAGTCGAAGTGTTGCTGACAATAAAAGGTCTCTATAGATTATTGAATGATTCTATCTTATCCATCATTGTTATTTGATCTCTTTGAAGCAGAACAAAGTGCTTTTTATATGGTTTTCTCGCTTTATTATTGCAAGCAGTGCACATTGCAGAAGCAAAATGTCCATTGAGGGAATGCTAAAAAGTAGGGTTAGAGTTGAGAAAATAATACTTTCTTGGCTTCTAAACTTGATCACCAAGAACTCTAAACTTATACATTTGTGACTAATATACCATTCATTAAATTAGATTAATACTACAAAAAATCACAAAAATTATATAACTATGACAAACAAAAAGTAAAATCTCAAATTGGTATACTAGTCAATTGTCACGTGTTATTTAACTTAGTAATTTGACAGTAAAATTAATGAAAACTAATAAATGATAAATTTGTCACAAGTGTACCAGTTTGGGGTAAATTCGTTATAAATATACCAGTTTGGAGTTTTTAGTGGTCAAAAAATTAGTTTGGAGTAAATTTATCATAAGTGTACCAGTTTGGGGTTTTTTAAGGTATTAACCCTAAAAATAATTCAAAAAATAAAATATTATTAAAACCTTATCCATGTCAACGTCAACCGGCCGAGCAATGGCTTGGAAGCTTTTGGCGTTTGCTGAAAAATACAAAGTGATGCACCTCAAAGCATGTTGTGAGAAGTTCAGGGTATACATTGGAAAGTACTAGGTGATGCCAGCAATGGTGAGGCAACCTCGCCCTTGCGCAGCTTACCACTAGCCTGCCGCCTCAGTTGGACGATTGGTTCTCGCCCGGAGGCAACCGCCCAGAGGAAGGAGGAAAGAGGGGGGGAAAAGCGAGAGAAAAAAAGAAGATAAAGAATTAATAGAAATTTGGAAAAATAAAATATTATTAAAACATTGACTACGTCAACGTCGGCTGGCCAAATTTGATCGAATAGACTAAATTGACACAATTATAAAAGGCTTAGAACTCAATTGGCCAAAAAATAAATAAATTTATGGCTGAATCGATATAGTTACAATAAGGTTATAACTTTTTTAGTAATTCTCCTAATAGAATTGCAACCAAGCAAGAGGGCAATCGCTCATTTATCTCATTTATATCTTGTAGAAGAAAGTAAATTACATGTTTTGTTGAAGATGTCGTTGCCCAACTAATTGATCTGGATGTTGATTCTAATTGATGCCGATTAGTCTATTGATAGAAAATTACAATATTGTGTATTGGGAAATCATTTTCCTTTATTCCATATATTTTTCTTCCTTAATTAGTTTTGCTCCTATGTATTATAAATAAGATCTATATTGTACATCATTAATCGGTGAAAGGAATACATAGTAAATTTTTCCCTCAATATTTTTCACTCAACTTTATTTCATTCAAATAAATCAGATTTTCATGTATGGCTTGCGCCGCACCTTCAAGTTTCGGCAACTCCAGTTCCATGCCCTACAGGTTAGAGGGTGAACATGTTACATGAGAAAATGGAGGATTAAACTAATCTCCGAAACACAGAGATAAGTGCAATATTTTACATATTTGACCTGAACTTTTTCATTTTTGCGACTGACTCCCAATCCTAAGCTGCGATTCCAATTTGACAGTCCAGGCCAATGTCAACCCAGCACCTTCTTGATGTTTTCCACCAATCCAGAAACATGCCAAGTGGTTCCCGGTCTCGGAGGTTGTAATTTCACTACCTAAATTTGTTATGGCTATACCGTTTATTCACATAGAAAACGCACAATTATAAGCCTTTTTCAACTCTAAACTTCTTCTACTGTAATGTCTAAGAATAAAGCTCAAAATACGTTCTTAATCTAAACAAGATCAATCAATAAAGCTATCTTGCTTGGCAAACTTCAATCATAGATACAAAATTTTAGTCACTGCCAATCATGTCACTTAACATTAATTTTAGCTACTTGATCTATGAAACTTTTATTTGTTTTCCTTTTTACAATTTGTGTACTTTGATCAGAATGTGGCTTCTCATGCAAAATGTTAACGTGGTGTCCTCATTATATGTACCGTAACGTGACGCCCAAAGAATTTGCCACTTGTCTGCATTGTAAATAGTTTGTTAAAAAATCAATTGGGTTTGACCAAAATGCATCGACTGTAAAAATATTAAATAGTATAATTAGATATTGAAATAAATTTCAATTACCTAATTGAAATATTCATCAAACTTAAGTGGATGCCAAAGGATTTATCATATGTTGCTTTAAGTAAATCATTTGCATTTAATAATAAGTAGTTCTTCTGGTCGAAAATAATAATTAGTTGGGAAATAATTTTTTTCACGACCTTTTATTATTAATAATAATATCTATGAAAATTAAAATGTGGTTGAATTTTAAGGGCAAATTAATCAAATTAAAAAAGAGATTTCGAAAAAAGCTGTGGGAGAATCCTTAGATCCCTAATTATAATAATGTTTTCTTTTTTATTTTATTTTTTTCATTTCGCACGTTTTTACTTCCATTAGACGTGGAGCGTGCGCAGCAAATGACGTGAGTACGAGAAAAAAAGAAGGAAATGCAGCGACTGTGCGCGAGGCGGGAGGACCTGGAGGAGACCGAGTCCACCATGCGCTGCATATCTTGCAAGGAGGAGTACGCCAGGCGCGACGCCGGCACTTGCAAGGAGTGCTACGAAGAGGCGAGCGAGACCGAGGAAGAGCTCAAGCGAGAGATCGAGGAATTGAAGGCCAAGGTCGCCTTCTTGACGATCTCCTCTCCGACCGACCACCACCGCCACTACTTCGGTGGTCGCTCTCGTGGCTCTGGGTTCACCGATATCGTCTTGGTCGCAGCTGATGATGGTCCCGACGGAGGCCCGTCCATGCCGGTGCTGGCACACAGGGCCATTCTGGTGAGCATCGTCTTTTGCTAGGTTACTGATTTGGTTGCTGGGTTTTCTTTGATGTGATTTTTGGGTTTTTCTTTGTTTTTCTCTGATCTCCGATTAAATTTAGGAATTTTGGAAGGGATGAGAGGGTTGAGTCCACAGTAGCTAATCTTTGATTAGTTTGTAGTTAATTTGCAGGTGGGTTCAAATGTTCTGCTCCTTGCTCCAAGTTCTGATCACGGGTATGTCTGATAGGAGTGTTAAATTGTGTCTGGATGGTAAATAAGTGGTCAATTACGTTATGGAGAAAATTTGCAGTATTTCTTCATGAAGGTTAGATTAGATACGGGAACACTTCCTTTTTGAGTATCTTTCAATCATTGGACGATGAAGATGTGGAGAACCACTGTATGCTGAACCTTTGAGGCTCTTGACTGTAAAATGATGCCTGAACGAAGTGAGAGATGGAAGCGAGGATACTCTTTTGGGAGAAGTTATATTAGATATAAATGCTCTAAAAACGGGGTTGGTCATAGCGTTATGAAATTCAGTTGTCTGGGTTGAGCTATTAAGGTTTCTCAGATTTTTCATTTTAGTTGAGGCAGAGAGAAGTTATGAGAGAGTGAAAGAGTAATGCTCATAAAGGATTTCATTAGAAGTTCTATCTTCATTTGTTACTGAGAAATTTGTGCAGATAGATTTAAGGATGGGAGACCTATGGAGAATTTGCAGTTCGACTTTTAAGATAACTTTTATGTGTTTATAGGAATTCGGTAACTCGACATTGACATGGGTGTGCTAACACAATGGTACCTGTGGCTTCCTAGTTGATAGTGATCACTGTTTGCCCTTGCTGCCTGAAGTCCGTGATAGGGTGGTAGTTTCGGTCTGGAAACAAAGACTGCCCCCAAAAGTGATATTACCTGAGGATAATGAGGTAGGGCTTGATTGATCAAATGCTTCTGATGCCTCAGAGGAGGCCTATACGACACCTTTAACTAGCTCGCTATCTTGAACTTTCATGCTGTCAGTAATTGTGTTATTTATGGCTGAGTAAAGTCCTCTTAGCTATCTCCTGCTCGTGAGACTGAGTCAATTATCTAATCACCAAAAGCCAGCCTTCATAATTTCTTGTGCGTGAGGATATCGAGTAGAAGGCAGCCACTCTAGACATGGCAACCATGTAATGTAACAAACTTCCTGTAGTAAATGACTACACTTTGCCACAAAATACTCTTCAGAGATGCCTGGATAGAGTGGGGGATCAAATAAATGATTCGAATAATTACAATCCTAATCTTCGTATACTGGAGAAGAGCTAACCAAACGACTTCTCTTAGATCGCTTCCTTCCTCCTCAGATAATTCCTGACTAAATCGCCATGAATTTGTTAAACATAGGCATTCAACAAATCTTATCGGTGATATGGCCTTGAAAAAGCATGTTGGGCCGCTTTCTTCTTTTGTTTTTGTCCTCAATGATTGCTTGGATTGGTCTTGGTCTTCTCTCTTCTTGAGCCTCAACTTAACCTTCTTATGTTTACTCTAGTTTTCAAGATGTAATGCCAAAGTTTAGGTCGATTAAATAGTTGTTCAGCATATATAATCAGAAATGTCAAATTAATAGAATTTCTGCAACTCTTTATCTAGAGACTTGCTGTAAAATTCTGCCACTGTACATGCTTCTGACTGGATTATTTATGGTGATAATGGGGGTTCCATTTACTTTTGGAACTGCATGCTGGTAAGGATGCACCTACATAAGACATTTCCACTAATAGATAATTTATTTTTCTTCCTAGTCTGTTAATTGAACTCTCTCTTAGGTTAATCTTGAATTTTTTGAATTAGCTTTCATCTAATCAGGCATTAGAACTACCATATTTGTTTGGTTGGACCAGATATATAAGTCAGAAAGGTTCTCGATTATTTTATGCAGATAATGATTGATTCCTTTTATTTGCTTGGAACAAGGCTTAGTTGAGTTGAGTGGAATAATTGGTAATTGAGTCGCTGAATACTTCAGTGATTATGACTTTCTTTGACTGTATTTGATTTAATCATTCCTGACCAACCAGATATGCATTTTGCCTGCTGCAATGTAATCTCATTGGAGTTATCAACTTGAAATTTACATAGACTTGAGGTTTGAAGTTTTTTTGCTTGGCATAGGGGACTTATGAGCACGAAATAGTTTTCATAAGTTTGCTATTGATAACGTTAGCAAGGAGGATAAGAAACTTTGTTCACAGGCCTTGTAAAATTCATATCAGGTTCTTCGATTTAGGAAACTCTTGATATTGATCAGATGCACAAACATCTCCTATCAAACTATTGAGATTTCTCACACTGCAGAAATTGCGTTTTTGACTCCTCTTCTATTTTGTATTTACAGGCTAACCGGTCCCCAGTTTTTCAAGCAATGCTTAAGAATGAGATGGAAGAAAGCCGAAGCGGCACAATTAAGATAAGTGACGTGTCCTATGATGCCCTCCGAGCATTTGTCAACTATCTTTATTCTGTTGAAGCATTGCTTGATGAGCAAATGGCTTGTGAGCTTCTAGTATTGGCTGAAAAGTACCAGGTGAAGCATCTCAAAGCTTATCGTGAGAAGTTCTTGGTATCCAAATTGAACTGGGACGACTCAATCGTAAACTATGCCTTTGCGCACCAGCACAATGCGAAACTTCTCCTTGAGGCCGCCTTGTCATTAATTTTGGACAATATGGATAAACTCAGAAAACGTCATGAATATTTGGAATGCGTGGAAAAGCACCCTTCCCTTCTGGTGGAGATATATGAAGCATATCTTGCAAAGCAGGAAAACACTGCAGCACTAAAGGATACTACTGCAAAGTCGTAGTCTTGTCTTGTAAGAGTAACTGTTGACGAGAAAAATCAGTTGGTAAAATGACTTTTCAATTCTATGGAATTTTGAGATTGAAGGAACAGGAGTGGGATGACTTTTCTTCATGGTTTTGTTAATAGATCTGATTGCCTTTGTGTTAATCAGGATACAACCTTTGCCATCGTCTCATTGGTATCATTTTATCGATTGAAGTTTGTTTTGTCTTCGACAGTGAACTTTTATTGATTCAAAGTGCTCATTCGATGTCATTACAAATTATCTATGCTAAAATTGCTCATCATATCCATTTGTACTATGATTTAGGAAAATTTGAGCCTTGTCTAGGAAATTTTGGATGAACCAAATGCTTGCCAATAACAGAGACGACATTTCAGTTCAGGGTTTTATATATTAGCGTCATCAAAATTTGTTCTTATTTTCATCTTGTGTATATTCCTTTTTTCAACTTTTTTTTTTTCGATTATATCAGTAAACTTTGGCTTGGCTTTCAATTAGTTCATTGGACCTTGGATATTCCGGCCGCCAACAACCCCAAAGCTTTCTGTCGTTGAATTTTGACGCAAGTAACGTCCAGGAGACATTCAACGAAAGTGAAGACAGAGGATACATCTCATTAGTCTAAGACCTGCAATTGACATTATTTGGGCAATTGACTGTTTGGAGGTTTGTTGGAAAATCAATGCCCTCTTTCATAAGTTTTTTGAAATTTCTTGAACGTGTGGTGCAAAGGACATGATGTTTGATGAGATGAATTTGACTTGCTCCAGGTCATCAACGTCGCTTAGAATTGAATATTCCATTTGAATCACGATTTGGCAATTTGCCAATCTTTTTTTATTTTTTTCAACCCAAGGATAATGTGTAAGTCAATAATCCACTCATGCATGCTTGGTACGTGCTTTTAATCAATCTATAGGTGATAATCATCTATCATGTATCATAAAGTATTTTATACATAAAATACATTACATATCATTAAGTGAAAGTTAAGTTTGTTTAAAATCTTGAAAACAGGGTGCCACCAGTCAAAATGAGATAAACCACGCAAGACTAGTTTTTTAAGCATCGAGTTCTTTTCGTATATCAGACTAACCAGGCAAGGTCACGGATATTTCAACCACATATTACCAAATCAGTTGCATGGATTGTTTCCTCACACGTCTGAGCAAATGAGACGGGGAGACAAGGATGTCCAGAAGTAAAATTCGTAAGGACCATGAGGCGACACCTTTTTGCCCTCCGGACTAATTCCCCCTCATTCCAGACACCGTGCGAAGAGGAATTTGGAAGTGTCTTAATGGTAAGCGTAAGCAACAAACACCACCACTTGCTCAAGACAACCGTCCCAGCTAAAGCATGATAAAAACCAATTCAGGACACCGTGCATTCCTAAAGACTGAGCCATGGGCATGGGGGAACTTGTTCACTTAGCTGTGAATCAGTGATGCGTATGCTTGCATAACGTGAGAACCTTTGTAAAGTTATTCAAGTTATCTTTTCTATTGATTAAGGCCAGAATTAACTCCAATTCAATGGTATAGGTTGTAGAGACATATATCAAATTTATATGCAAAAACATTTAGATAACATCCATCTCAACCAATGCTTCAAATCACAAAATGATAAATAACATCAAACAAATCAAGATCCAAAGGATTACTAGAAATCAAATGTATGCAGTAGAAGTTGCGGAATTATCAAAGGGTAAGTTACTTTAGATGAAAGGAAAACAAGAGTAAAAATAAGAAGTTGCAATCATTAGTAGGAAAGGCAATGGGAAGTCATATGTTGTCTCAATCGAAGATACAAGAATGAAGAGATTTTTACTAATTCTCTTTAATCTACGAAATAAAAAACACTTTATCAATAATAAAATAATAAATTTTTGTCAGTCTATATCATGCTTCCTACATAACTTCTAAATTTCCATTAGAGGATTTCTTCATCCGCATATTTGCCTTTTCAAAGAAGTAGGAGGCAGGATTTTCACGCTTAGACACTTCTTTTACTAAAAAAAAAAAAAAAGACAGACAAATGATCTCCGAGGTCAGGCGGCAAAGTTTCAAAGTTTGGTCCTATCATACATTAACCAAAGTAACTCAAATGATTGGTACCGAACCTAAAGAATGGTTTCCACTAGTAAAGCCAAAAATGCTCCCCAAAGCCAAAGTCATCATAATCATCTAAGAATCTCGAAAAGAAAAAGCATTATTAAAACTAACAAAGTCCGCTTTCTTGTGGATATGAAATTCCTTTCTCCAAACAAGACTATTACTTCGCGGAAGTATGTTCAGGTGTTGCATTGTTTTCCCGCCTTGCAAGGCATGCTCCTAATAACTCCAACCTAAGGCGTGGGTCCTTTTCAATGAGTATTGAGTATTCTTGATGTTTTTTGAGCGTATCCAAGTTGTCTGAGATTACGGATGTGGTGGCCTCAAGTAGAAGCTTTGCGTTGTGCTAATGTGCAAAGACGTTTTATCTGATTGAGTCATTTCATCCCACTTTAATTTGGATACCAAGAACTTCCCACAAGCTTTGAGGTGCTCCACCCAGTACTTTTCAGCCGATACCAGAAGCTCACAAGCCATTTGCTCATTGACGCATGCTTTGGCATAAAGAAAGATGACAAATACTCAGAGGGCATCATACGACATGTCACTTATCTTAATGGTGCTGCTTCGGCTTTCTTCCATCTCATTCTCGAGCATTGCTTTAAATATCGGGGACCGACTAGCCTGATGATAAGTAGAAAATTGAAGAGCACTTAGAAAGTACAATCCTTGCAATGTGAAAACTCAATGGTTTGATAGGAGATGTTTATGCATCTTATATATAAGAGTCAGAGTTTGCTAACTGATGATGTTATATTATGAGTATGCGAGAAAAGCTTTTGAACATGTCCTTGCTATCGTTATCAATTAACAAAATTATGAAAAACTATGTTGTGCTCATAAGTGCCCTACGCCAAGCGAAAAACCATACTCAAGCTTTTGTGATGTTTGAGTTGATAACTCCAATGAAATGCACACGGCAGGAGGCAAAATGCCTATCCGCTGGCACAAGCATCGCTTAAATCAAATCTTGTGAAAGAGTCATAATGAATGAAGTATCCAGCGGCTCAATTACTAAATATGTCACTTCAAATAGAGATTAAAATTCCACTCAACTCAACTGAGCCTTATTCCAGGCAAATAAAAGGAAACAATTACCTGCAAAAAAAGAAATACGAGAATCTCTGATTTAGAAATCCAGTGCAAGCAAACAAATATGAACTTCTAATACCTGAATAGATGAAAGCTAATATAAAAAACTTCAAGATCAACCTAAGAAAGAGTTTAACAACTGAATAGAAAGTATAAGACATAATCTGTTAGTAGAAATGTCTCAATAGGTGCATATTTAGCAGCATGCTGTTTTAAATGAAAATGCAACCCCCATTTTTGCCATATATATCCGGCCACAAGCATGTACAGTTGCAGAATTTTACAGTGAGTCTCTAGATAAAGCATTGCAGTAATTCATATTGAGTTGATAAAGCTGATTATACACGCTCAACAACTATTTACTCCACTAGATTTGGCATTGCATCTTACATAAGAAAGTTAAGTTTAGGCTGAAAAAGAGAGAAGACCAAGACCACTCCAAGCAATTATTGAGGACAAAAACGAAAGAGGGAAAGGGTCCAACGTCATTTTTTGAGGCCAGATCACCAAAAAGATTGATCACTGAATGCATATGTTTAGAACTCTTGGTGATTTAGTCAAGGCTTGTCTGAGAAGGAAAGAAGCGATTTAACACAACTTGTTCGGTAGTGACATGCTTGACAAAAAGGCATAAATCTAATATGAATAATTGCAGTTTCTTTTTAATTGGTTAGCTTTGCTCCAGTACACAACAATTAGGATAGTAATTATGTTACGCGACCCCAGACTCTATCCAAGCATCTCTGAGGAGTATCTCGTGGCAAGTGTAGTCATTAACGAAAGGAAGTTTGTTGCATTACATGGTTGCCAATTCTAGAGTGACTGCGTTTTGATTGATATCCTCATGCACAAGAAAATATGAAGGCTGGCTCAACTGATGCAACCCAACGAGCAGGAGATAGTTAAAGGATCTCACTCGGCTATTAATAATAACTACTGTTCTTCAAGAATACGACAGCATGAAAGTTCAAGATGGCGAGCTAGTTAAAGGGATCGTGTAGGTTTCCTGTGGGGCAACGTAAGCATTGAATCACGCAAGCCCTCACTCGTTATCGTCAAGTACACTCTTTGCTTCCGGACTGAAACTACCACGCTGTCACGGACTTCCAAGTGCTAAGTGCAAAGAGGGATCGCCGTCCATTACTAAGACATAGGTACCACTGTGTTCCCATGTCCAAATGTCGTGTTACCAAGTTCACATGAACACATAAGTGAAAAAAAACACATCTTAAAAGTCCAAATACAAATTCAACGTAGGTTTCCCTTTCTTAAATCTATCAGCACAAACTACCAATGCAGTGGCCTTTTCTCAATAACAATTGTTCGTAGGAATGCCCACCACGGCCAAAGGTAGATAAAACTCCTAAAGAAATCTGAGAGAGCTTAATGACTGACCCAGACAACTGAATTTGATAACATTCTGACCATCCCCGTTTTCCGACCATCATATATCCACCACAAGCCCTCTAGAGTATCTTGTCTTCCCTCCCGGCAATTTTTCACAGTCAAGCACGTTAACTTTGCAGAAATTAAGACTATCGAACAAAGATTCAGCATACAATGATTTGCCGATTGAGATAACTCATAAAGACCGTGTTCCCACATCCTATCTTCCCCACTTTCACCAAGAACTATCCTAAAACTTCTTCGTGCGGTAATTGACCACTGATTTACCATTGAGCACACAATTTGTCACCATCCTATGAGACACGCCCGCTATTGGAACTTGAAGCAATGAACAAGGAAAAGAGTACACGATCCCTCCCAAAGAATTAACTGCAAACTAATCTATTCTTAACCGATGTGCCCTAAATCCTCTCCCCTCTTCTGAAAATCCCAAAGACAAATGCAGATCGGAGAAAAAACAAAGGAAGACCCAACCGATGCTCACCAGATGCTCACCAGAATGTCCCTGTGAGCTGGCACCAACATAGACGGGCCTCCATTGAGACCGTCCTCGGCGGCGATCATCAAGACGACATTGGTGAACCTGGCATCATGGGAGCAACCATTTAGGTGGGGGTGGTGGCCAGTCGGAGACTGGAAACTCATGACGGCCACCAACTTCTCCATCTGACGCTTGAGACCTTTCATGTCTCAGTTGAGCTCTTCTAGGAGCATGGTCTATATGGACTCCTTGGAGGAGGCCTTGCTCTAGCTGGCATCAAGCATAATGCACTTGTCACGAGCCGATCGTTTGGGATTGAGACCGTGTGGCGACCTAAGCTCTCTTGGATCGTTTGGGATCACGCCTAAACCAAGCCTTTCTTAGATCGATCGCTCAGAGGGAGTTTCTAGAGAGAAGCTCTGAACCAGAGAATGGAACTTTGATTTTAAAATGGTTGGATGATTACCATGAGGAGAGGGCACTCCTTCTTATACTTGAGGCCTTGGATTACAATTACTGATCGTCTTTTGATCTGGTAGATGAGATCATGCCTTCTAACCTACTACCAACATTTATGCCGAGAGAGTTCTAGATCCTTGGCACAATTACCGTCTCGCCTGTCCTTAAGAATGTTCTAGAAGCTCTTGTGAAAATCTTGGGTGGAGATTTCCTCGATCATGCACGGTCCCTTGGTCACGAGAACCTCGTGACTATGACATTTGGCCCCACTCATTCGAGCGGTGCCCTTGGCGCCCTCGGCTTGGAGAGTGGTCTTCTTCGCATGACCTCGAGCTCTTCTGTTCCTTTTTCGCTTGGTTCTTGGCCTTTAGATTTTTGTTGAGGTGTCAGATCATGGTGATGGTCTTGTTTATCATACCTTTGATCATTGGGATCATTATCGAACATTGCAGGTCGAGGATCATGATAATCTTGGTCCTCATGTCAATCATGGATCTCACACTATGGAAGAATTGCATACCCAACATAATATTGTAGTCATCGAGGGGTATTACCTTGAATGAGGGCTTGTCTTTCCATCCTCCAATTTGGATGTCCACGTCAAGAGTTGAGCCCATCAGAGTTGACTGTCTTGAATGATTTTCTAGTTGGCTCCACGCGAAGTCCCAAGGTCTTGGCTACCTCGGTGGACATGAACATGTTCGAAACACCCGTGTCAATCAAGGCATTTAGAGCTCAGCCACATATCTCGATTTCCATGAAAATAAATTCCCTCTTTTTGGGCAGCGATCGAGGTTGGACGACATTAAGAACCTTCATGGCTCCAAGCCGAATTTGCCTCTTCTCTTCTTTGGGCTTCTTCTCCTCTTCTTCTATGGTGAGGAGAGCGTTGATCTTGCTCTTCTTTGGAAACTTTTGGATCCAATGCAGACCTTTGCAAATGAAGCATGGGGATGGCGGTGATTGATCGAACTTACTCATGATGAAGTCCGCTTAGGTCGACCCTTTTGGAAGGACGCCTTGGACATTCCCCTCTCCCCATGACTTAACTCGGCCACCTTGGTCTTTTGGCCCATGGGGAGTGTCTCCACCTTCATCCTCGGAGTGTCGATCCGCTCTCCAATTCCCTTGCTTTATATCTTGTTGATTTGGCTTTGTTGAGGTCAACAAGAGACTCGGGCACGGTTAGTGCCTTCGAGAGACTCTTCATGTCCAGGCGCTTGAGCTCGAGTTGTGCCCACGGCTTGAGTCCATCTATGAACGCTCATAGAACCTCCTCCTCTCCTAGGTTGTGGATTTAGAGTTTGAGCTCAGTGAAATTCTTCACATACTCTCAGATCATCCCTCTTTGTTCTAGGCAATGGAGCTTGCTATGGGCTTCTTGTTGAGCAAACTCACGGAAGAAGTAGTCCTAAAACTTCTTCATAAAGTCATCACATGTATTCACGGGACTAGCATTGCGCTTGGTCTCGTCGCACCTATTACGCCACTAAAGCATTGCAGTATCGGTTAGGAATATCTATTACGCCACCAAAGCATTGCAGTATCGGTTAGGAATATCGAAGTGGTTCTTACTTTGGTTGTCCTGTCTTGGATGTTGAAGGTGCCCAAGTAGTGCTCCATGCTCCATACAAAGTTGTTTACCTCTTTGACGGATCGGTTGCCTTTGAATTCTTGGGGCTTTGGCACCTTTAGCTTGGGCACTACTTGCGTGGGCATTGTCCCATTCGTGATGCTCATCTTCCATAAGGCGAGCTCAGTCTTAAGCTCTTGAATATCCATCTTTATGGTTTCGGCTTCATCTCTTTTGGGATTATCTTCCTCGAGCACTTAGACTCTATCCCTTAGAAGATCAATTGACACTTTAAGGGCTTCATCCCCGTCGTGCAACAAGGCCGTGGCTTGGTTGATGCCAATTGTGAAGTCTTCAAGGAGCGTGACCTCAACTTCCATGAAGTGGTCTCTAACTTCGTCAAGCGGTCTCTAACTTTGTCAAGCCTTTGAACTCGGCCATGACGCTCCTCACTTTCATGAGCTTCTCATCGAGCGCGGCCACGCAACACCATCCATCGAGGCTTCACTTCTCTTGGTACGGCGGCGGGTCTCCTTGACTTGGACGGCCTCTCCATTCATGATAGTTTCTTCATTCAACATTCTCTCGAACAGTTGGTGCTCCTCAATCTCTTTGAACGAATCTCCCGGTTGATCGTTTGGGATCGAGACCGTACGACGACCTAAGCCAAGCCTTTCTTGGATCGACCGTACGGCGGACGAGATCCTATCCTGCCTTCTAAGCTACTACCTACCGGTATTTATGCCGAGAGAGTTCTAGATTTTTTACGCAATTACCGTCTCGCCCATCCCTGAAAATGTTCCAGAAGTTCTTGTGAAAATCTTGGGCGATCTTAGGAGGTCTTCTTTGATTATGCACAATTCCATGATTGTGGGAACCTCGTGACCGTGACACACTCTTTCTTGCGGATGTGCAAGCCATTGAGCCGGTCTCCTCCTCTTCGCAATGATCAATGCATCTACAGAGGAGCTATTTCGCCTGAAGGGTCCTCCTCTCGGCCTTCTTCTTTTTCTTTTGTCTTGCACTAGAATGGCGTGGGATTGTGTGAAGAGGGGCTCGATAAGGAGAAAATATTAGGTACACTCCCTGTCAATTTTTTGCGAGTTCATTTGATGTGCCACATGTGGGCGCAGTTGTCGGATCCTTCCCTTTCCTTCGCTACCCTCTGTTTTATTTTCTCTTTCCTTCATTACCCTCTGTCTTCTTTCTTGGTTTTCTCCTTTTTCACCAATCCTTCCTTTTTCTTTTCGTTTTTTTTCCTCTGGCTCCTGGGTAGTACTCGGCCATGGCTGGCACCGGCCATAGGCCAAGGTCGCCCTGGCCGAATCCAGCGAGGGGTTGACTCTCGTGGCTGGGACGAAGGTCGCCCATGCCAGACGCCCTTGTTAGATCCGGAAGCTGTGGAGAAAGGTGACGACATCAGAGTTCTAGAGGACTCAAGGATGTAGAGTTGAGGGAAAGGGGGTGCTCGGGGTCACGGGTGATGACGGCGGGGACTGGGCTTGTTCTAAGACCCGAGGGCCACGGACGACTTCAATGGTGGAGCCGTCGCTAGTGGGGAGGCGCAAATGTCGGACTCAGATGAGGGAGAGGCAAGTCAACGATGTTATCGGCACCCCATGCAGGTGAGGGAGAGGGCCGGAGTAGGAGTGGTGTAACGGAGGAGGGAGCATGGTCCATGGGCTGCAAGAAGGAAACAGAGAAAACGAAGAGAAGAGAGGGTCAAAAGGAGAGGAGAACGTAATAAGTGGGCCCTTTATAGACACATGTTGCATAATGAATGCACTAAATGATAAGGCATCACCAATGTACCTAATATCTTCTTTCCCTATTGAATCAACAAAAGATGAGTTGGTTAGGAAGCGAAGCAAATAAAATCTAAAAAGTTGGAAATCTTTTGCAGCGCACGGTCAAGTAAAAAGGCGCAAAAACGACCAAAGATATAATTAATAATTATGAAAAGTAACCACTCACAACTCTGAAATCTCTATTTGAATTTGACTAATTTTATCCTTGTACGATAACTCATCCCCAATTAATTTCCGCGAAGATTCTTAACAACTGTGAGGAAAAAAATTATCTTCAACCAAATTGAGTATCTTATCAAGAAAAGTACAATCTCACTTTTGTTTTCCTTGCTTCTTTTATATTTATTTTTCAAGTATCTTCTTCTCTGGATGTGTATGTTTCACGGAAAATTTAATGATATAAGAAAATAATTTTCGGTAAAACATTTTTCAGAAGTACAGTTAATTTTCCTTTGTTTGTCAATATGTGATCGAAAATATATTTTGGTGTTTGGATAATATTAAAAAATTATTTCAATCTCATGACTTTATTTTAGATTAAAAAAAGTTCAAATATTTTAATTTTTAAAATTTTTGAATTTTGAATTATTTTATTTTTCTCTCTTTTCCTTTTCCTTTTCTTTTTTTCTTTTCTTTTCTTTTCTTTTTCTTCCTTCCTCCGCCACTACCGGCGATGACCACAGGCAAACTCTGCCTTGTAGAAATTGGGCGAGCTATGAGTTCGTTGGCCTCAACGGAGCCCGAGCCCGCCAAGATTGGCCAAGCCTTGGGCTCACCTGCTTGAGTCTTAACCACTCGCCAAGTTGCCGGTAGTAATCGAGTCACCCAGCTAGCAGAGGAAGAAGGGGGAAGAAGGAGAAAGGAAAAGAATGAAAAGAGAAAATAAAATAAATAATAATAATAAATTCAAAAAAATTTAAAATAATTAAAATTTGATTTTTTCAAATAAATTATTTATAAGATTAAAATTTTTATTAATCAAGGACTCTACGATTAGGAAAATATTTTAAAAGATATTTTCTGATTCTTTCAAAGGGAAAATCGTTTTTCTGAATTTAAGTTTTGATGGAGGAAAATATTTTCCCATTTACTCATTATCACGAGGGAACCAAATGCTAGAAAATGAGAAAAACGTTTTCCCAAAGAATAATTAAAACAAACGCATGTTGCAAATGGCGTGACAGTGAGATCTACATTGAGATTGCTGTGGAACCTGCCTGTCGCAAGTGGATATTCAAGAATGCTGAAGACGCTAATACGCTGCTTTCTGTTAAGCCAGAATCTGCTGTTGAAAGTTGGATACGATACAATGGCTTGCTAGAAAGTTAAAGGGCTTCGTCATTTATGAAAGTAGATGTGATAAGAGAAACAATTCTTTGCGGTGTCCCACCCTCAATTTATAAAAAAAGTCAAGCAAGTATCTGAGGATAAACGCGAGGCATTCTAATGAAGGAGCTTGAGGAGATACTCTCAAGAGAAGGCTTGTCAACGAATCCTACTGCTAAGGGCGAAACATATGGTCCTTCGCTCAAAATTCTTGCAACTGGATTTATTAAGTAGATTTGATTAATAGGTAACCCTAAAATGGAGGCATTAACAGTTACCGTAATTAAGTTTGGGGGATCTACATACGAAAATGAAAGATTTCACCGCTTTGTCCCTCTCTCCTTTTTTTTTCTTTCTATTTACTGCTAATTTTGAGAAATCAAGAGTTGAGATCCATGTATCTTTCTAGATAATTCACGGTGCCATAAACTATAATCTCTTCGGTACCACACCTTTTTGATTGTTTCGATTTTTGCTATCATTAATAGAGTACATCAGCTACGTGGAGTCCATGTTCAATAGCATGGTCAACAGATGATTGAGAAGTGACAGCTTTTACATGTACTTAGCTGGATTTTCAAGTGTACTAGTCATTTTTCTGTATGTTCAGGGATCAAGGAAGTGAAGAATATAAAGGAAAGAGCAAAAGAACTTGAAGGCATCAACACGAGCAATATAGTATCAAGGTCACGTAGGAGGACGTCTTGTAGATATGCAGCTCATCCAAAATCAGACTTACCAGCGGAAGGTAATAGCGAAGAAGCAGGAGATTCTGATGCAGAGGATGGTCGCAACGATGATGAGGAAGATGAAGATGAGGATGATGATGGCAATGATGAGAGCCAAAGCGAGCAACTCAGTGAGGTTAAGTTTTCCCCATGATTCTTCTTTTTGGTATGTTCTTTATTTGGAGGTGCTGGATGTCAGTCCAGTAGAGTTACAAGAATATTTTTTGCTTCATCCATTCCATGGCACCATTTCTCTCGTTCGCATTTGTGCACTTTAGCGAACTCTACTGGGCTTACATCTTCATATGATGGGCAACCCGCAGAGGAAGAAGAGGGAAAAAGACAAAAGAAAAGAAAGAGAAAAAAAGATATTAAAAATATGATAAATATTTAAAAATTCTAAAAAATATTTTACAAATTAATAAATTTTGAGCACATTAATGCCAGTCATGTCACGTAGATGGTCGGTGTCCATGTAAGCGAATTTCGATTAAAATTGACCAGATGGACTTAATTAATAAATTGTGAAAATATTTAGGATTCAATTGAGAAAATTGAAAGGTTTATGAATGAATTGGTAAAAGTATAATAGGTTTATGAATTTTTAAATATTTTTTCATTTTGTTATATGTGTGTATATATATATTCATTTTGTATCTTCTTGAAATTCATGCTCTCCAAATTAGGGGTGTGTAAAGGAACTGGGAACTGCCCAAATTGCCTAGAACCGACTGCTCCCATGGGACCGGTCTGGTTCCAGGTTCCAATTTAGTGGAATTGGTGAGTATCAGTTTGGTTTTCGGTTCTAGGCATGGAGCCGCCCAACAATCCATCTAATATATATATTTTAAAAAAATTCCATCTCTAAAGTTAATTATTTTGGTAGTTTTCTAACCAAATATGTATGTACATATATGTATATTTGCAATTATTGGATATTATTAAATAATTTTTTCTCTCGGGTGTGTAATATGATTAAACCCCTACTTTTTGTTTTCACATTTTAATAATCCATTTACTTGCCTTTTTAACCAAAACAAAATAAACAAATGAAGAGAAATTAAAGGGTTGATTGGAAATGTCCATAACTATTGTGGCCCTTTATCGCCATGATACGAAATTAAGAGTCAATGGCTTGTTTTAATAGCATAAATGGAAATTAGGTGCCCCATGATATTATTATTATTATTTTTTTTTGGTACCCAGGGAACCTCCGTGTGTCGTTTCGCGGCGGAGTAAACCCTGGTGGAGCAATAGAGTCACCACCACCCTTGTTGCTCCGGGTAAGTCGTGGGTTCCTTTCTCGCAAGGCAGATGATGCCGTGATTCGAACTTAGGACCTCTCCCGAAAGGAACTGCGCTCAACCACTACGCCGCCACCACGGGTGGTGCCTCATGATATTAATTGATGAATGCAATTTTAAAGAAATTGGGGATCAGTTCCTTGGACCTGCTTGAGAATCGGACTGGTTCAGTTCTCAAGCGGGTCCATGTAACCAATAGGCAGTTCTTGGTTCCAATCTTTCGGAAACGGTCCTTAATGGGCAATTCATGGTTCTAAGGTGGGAATCGCCCACCTGAAGCATGCTCACCCCTACTCTCAAGCTTTTGCGAAGTGAATTAGTTCTCTCGTAATCCCTCACCACTCACTCAGTCTTCGTCTCTCTGCCTCATTCACTCAGCGATGGAGCGACTGAGCGCACAGCGCAACATCGGCTCCTGGACTGAGTTCATGCCCTGCCGGTCCTGCCATAAGAAGCATGGCACGAGCAAGCCCTGACATTGAGGTGATTGCTATGAGGAGAACGAACGAAGGATGAAAGAGCTGTAGACCAAGAATTCCCTCTTGACTGTGACCGACCTCCACCAGTTCTCCGATGTCCACTTAATCGTCAAGATGGTTCTGAGGGGACTCCATCGACGCCGATCCCAAGCCACAAAATCATCCTGGCGAGCATTGCATTGCCATTTTGCTATGATTTGAAATTTGGATTTTTCTTTGATTTTGCTCGATCTCTAGGCTTTAATTTACCTACTAAAACATCGCCGGCCCCTACCAAGATCCCAGCATCACAATTCCATTTTTGTCTACATTGCGGAGTAAATGACTTCTAGATGTAATATTTCATTAGTGATCCTTTCGGGTCCTTCACTTATCACGTGAGTCTAAATTTCATATTACCGTATATGAAGAGAAGTATATATATATCCTCATATACCAAATGCTCGCATTTGAGAAACAAACGATCAGGTTCAAGTCACAGCAAATTAAGTCCAGCTTGTATTTATGGTTGGGTTCGAATTTTCTATTTCTTGCTCCAAATTGTTTTAGGAGAGCTTATTGTAGATATGGATGGTTTGAAAGGGATCGTGCTATGAAATCCAGTTGTCTGAGTCTAGATACAGCGGTATGTCACGGTCACGAGGTTTCTGCGACCAAGGGACCATGCATGATTGAAGAAGATCTCTCAAGATCGCCCAAGGTTTCCCCCAGAGCTTCTAGAACACTCCTAGGGACGGGCAAGACGGTAATTTTGCCGAGGATCTAGAACTCTCTTAGCTTAAATGCTGGTAGATGATCGACCAAAAAAAAATAAAAATGCTCGTAGATGGTAGGTTAGAAGGCACGACCTTGTTCGTCGGATTGAAGGACGATCAATGTTTGTAAACTGAGGACCACTGGTATAAGAAAGGGTGACCTCCCTCTTATTGCAATTATCCATCCATTTCATAATCAAAGTTCAAAGCTTCTCTTTCTAGAAACTTTCTTTCTATACGATCCGGGTTAGCGAGTCTGTGAGCAATCAATCCAAGAAAGACTTGGCCAAGAAAGACTTGGATTAGACTGGATAAGCCACCCTAACAATCCCAAAGCCAACGATCCCAAATGATCTAAGAGAGTTTAGGTCGTCGCACGATCTCGATCCCAAACGATCAACCTGTCATAAGTACCTGTGGCTCACTAGTTCTTCCTCAAACAAAGCAAGTTCTTTTACAAATTTAGGTAGATTGAATAGTTGATGTATATAATCGGTATAATCAATGTCTGCGACTCTCTATTTAGAGACTTAGAGTAATATTCTGCCACTGTATTTCTGAGTTTCCTCTTCCACTTTCTATTTAGGCTCTGTTTATTGATTTCTCTATTTCTCTGTTCCCTCGAACAGATTTGGAACAGAAATTCGTTTGGTAACGCAAATTGATTTATCTATTTCTGAAACAGATTTCTATTCCAGAAATTGTTTTGGAGGAGAAATCAGAAGCTAAGAAGGCGCATGATAAAATTTTTGTTTCTCGATTTCTCTGTTTCTCTGTTCCCCGGAACAGGTTTGGAACAGAGAAACAGAGAAATCCGTTTGGTAACGCAATTTGATTTCTCTATTTCTGAAACAGATTTCTACTTCAGAAATAGAGAAATCGAAGAAATCAGAAGCTGAAATTTTTAGCTTCTCTGTTTCTGAAATAGAAATAGAATTTTTTTTTCTTCATTTGGGCATTCCTTCTTCATTCACGGCTTATCTCTTTTCTATTTGCGTTGCTTCTCTTTTCTCCTCTAACGCCTCAATGAAACCCTAGCGACTCCGAAGAGCCTGCCCATTCGCCGTCGCCTCCTCCATCCACGTCCTCCGTCGCCTCCTCCGTCCGCCTCCTCCATCCGCCTCCTCCGTCCGCGTCTCCGAAGAACCTGTCCATCCTCGCCGTCGCCTTCCTTCCTCTCCGATTCGAGGTCTTCTCTCTCTCTCTCTCTCTCTCTGCGCGATTTGTTTGTTCTGTTTTGGGTTTCGCTGTTAGTCTTCTCTCTCTCTCTCTGTGCGCGATTTGTTTGTTCTGTTTTGGGTTTCACCGAGCTCGATCGATGCACATTGTTTGTTCTGTTTTCGTTGGAGATCATGGGCGGACAACCCATGCCGTCCTGGGTCCGAATTCTTCCTCGTCCTGGGTCCGAATTCTTCCTCGTCCCAGGCGGAATTAGATGAAAAAATTAGATTCTTAATTGCGTTCGGACGAAGTAGGCAATTGCGATGTGCTGTGAATTCTGGTTTTTTGGCTTCGTCGATGGATGGCGTGTGAGAGCTTGATGGAGAAGGCGGAGTCGGAATTCTTGCTATTGGCGTGTTCTGCATCAAGACTCACAAGTAGCATGTCCTTATCTAATGAGTTTTTTGGTCCGAATTCTTCTTTTAGTTGTTTTATCTTCCTGCGGGTGAGAGCTTGATGGAGAAGGCGGAGTCGGAATTCTGAGTGATGGGTTCTGTGTTGGGTGAGAGCTTGATTCCCAATAATAATGATGGAGAAGGTGGAGTCAGAGTAGAAGCTGTACACGCGCATGAGGCTCTGGGAATTCCTGGATCAGTATGTGGTTGAGCCCACTGACGGGTCCCGGGATTTCTTCATGAGGAAAGAGGGTGCCCTTCCTTTGCTGCCTTCGTTGTTAAGAAGGCGCGGGGGTGCGAGGGGAAGGAGACGGAGAGGGAGGGGACGTGGGTGGTGGGGATGACGACGTAGGTGGCGGCGGCGGTTGAGTAGCTGCTCTCTATTGATTCCATGAAATTGTATTTTCAACTTTTGTAATTCGACTATTATTTTGTATTTGAGGATTTGCTATGTTGTTTTAGTATTATTTCGACTATTATTTTGTATTTGAGGATTTTTATGTTGTTATCTAATCAATTTCTATTCCTAAAAATAGAAATTTTATTCGTTATCAAACGGATTTTTGTTTGAAATGGAAATTTTGTGTTGTTATCAAACGGGTTTTCTTTCTTCGAAACATGACGGGGAATAGAAATTGAGAAATCGATTTCTGGGCAGAAATCAATTTCTCAAACAGAAATTTTGTCATGCGCGCCCTAAAAATTGTAGCTTCTCTATTTCTGAAGTAGAAATAGAAATTATTTCTTCTCTATTTGGGCATCCTTTCGTTCACGGGCTTTTCTTCTATCTGGGCATTCTCTCTTTCTCCTCTCAACGCTTCCAACCAAAAACCCTAGCTGTCCATCCTCGCCGTCGACTCCGTCGCCGTCCTCTTGCCATCCTCAAAGCTTCAACCAAAAACCTTAGCGCCGGCGACTCCGAATCCATCCTCGCCGTCGACGCCGTCGCAGGTTTTTGCTCCAGTCGTGCCGTCGACTCCGAAGCTGTCCATCCTCGCCGTCGACTCCGTCGCCGTCGTCTTGCCGTCCTCAAAGCTTCAACCAAAAACCCTAGCGCCGTCGACTCCGAATCCATCCTCGCCGTCGACGCCATCGCAGGTTTTTGCTCCGGTCGTGCCGTCGGACCCGCCTCCTCCGTCCGCGTCCCTGTTTCCGCTCTCGATTCCGCAACTCCTGTCGCCGTCGCCGTCCTCTTGCCGGTCAGATCGTCGCTCATCTCACCGTCGCACTTTTTCATCACTTCAAGTTACAATCTCTCTTTATTTCCGCGATACCGATATAATATGCAGTACAAGACAAAAGAACGAAGAGATCTTGTGGGCTCTGTCATGGTGCTAATTATCATTCTACCTTTGAATCTGCTGATTTGAGAAGGCAGGGTGCTAACTTCTAGCTTGTTTTTAATTAAGTATTATGCTTGCTCTTGATTTATTTAAGAGTTTCTATTTTGTCTATGTCCAAAGCTTCGAATTACAATGCCAGTGATAAATTTTTAATCGGTGTCCATTGAAACAGTAAGTTGAAAAGCTATATGTTCCGTGCATATATGGCTAGGCGATTGATGTGTCATCGAATTGAGATTTGATCCTGGGTTTCTCTGTCTTTCATGGTTTCAGAGATCGGAGCTACTGCTGGAGGGGGTTGTGTGTGCGACCAGTGTTTTGCCATTCAAAAGCTCACTTCTTCAACAAAAAGACTTTTCTTGGATTCTTTCACTGCTTGACCTTCTCTGGAACTTCCCCCGCAATTCCTCATGAGGTTCGATCAATCCTTCCCTTCTCGCCTCTCTTTTCATGTTTCGGCTTTCGTCTGCATCTTCTCTTTTCCCCTGATTAAGTTTCTGCTTACACTAGAACTTTGTTTGATGGCGTTTGATGCGTGATGTGGAACGGTCGTGTGTGAGTCAAGGGTTGATTGGATATGCAGATTGTGGATCTGTTTCGGAGTCGAGGACTGTCATGCTTGGTCTTGGAAATGGTGTTTTGGAAGCAATGGTTGGTGTTTAGCTTTGTGATTGCTTTAGCAATCTGTGAGAGAACCTATCTTCTTGCTTGCTTGTTGTGATTGTGGATGAATTGGCATCTGTTGTTGAGAGATATCTGTGCTGCAGAGAGTGTGGCTCAAGGGGTCGGGTTCTTTTTAGGCGTTGTACCTTCATAACTCCATCGGGTGACTTTGATGGGGTTACGGAACGAGAGCTGTTTACTGCTTTTCATCGGATATCTGTCATGCTTTGTCTACAAATCTTGTCATGCGATCTGCTCATCGAGATCTTATATTGCTTTCCATGCATAAGGATGTTTGTGCATTCTTTCATGTCACTGGAAAAACTTTCACTTAATGCTCTTATTTTTTGCACTTTTTCAACTAAAAGACTGAACTATACTCAACCTTTTCCTTGCGTTTCCTGATTCTTTTCTCAGTCTTACAGTGGTATTCAAGCTCTCCTCTAGTCTGTTATGTAAGACTAACATTCTGCTGGAAGTAACCCCTGTGCTTTAGATATGCTTTAGTAATGCTAGAACGATCAATCTGTCATTAAGGCAATTTCCTTACAAAAAGAGGTTGCGCTTATCTGCGAGTTCATTTGAGTTTAACCTTTCCTTTGCAGAAGCTGTCATGCCTTTCTACTGCTGGTTTAGATGTATGTGCAGTCTAGATAATTGGGACTGGCCAAGGAAGGGCACAGCATTTTTTTGAAATTCCATGCCTGATTCTTTGGTTTCTTGGCCAAGATGCCTTCTATTTCATGGTCAAAATTTAGCTAAGATGGTGACTTGATTATCAGCAGTCAGGAGACTGAATGGAACCAAAGAGCCCGGTTTTGGTGTTGCCTTCGCATAATTGTTGGTGAAGCCATTCTATATCAAGGGGGCATATTGCTAGATGATGTCTTCAGTAGCTCTAGGTCCTTGGTGGAAATGATCACATGTTTTGACATGTATGGTAACTTGCGGCTTTGAGGCAAGAACTGGAGCATTATGTTTTCATACGCCAGTTTTTTCAAGGGGACAATCACCTCGTGGCACACTTCAACACACTGTATCGACAGCTTTAGATGGAGACTTTGGCAGTAGCTGAAAATCAAGCTGCGCATGACTCTGAACTCCTGGGCTATTCAATTGTATCAATGCATGTTTTTGACTTAGTCCACTTATTTATAGCAAAAATTGTATGTGGGATTCACCTCCAGCTTTCATAATTTACAATATTCAAAGCCCGGTTTGTTATCTTCTTCTTTTGCACTTCCATTTGATGCAGCCATTTGCAGAGCGCCCCCTTCGAATTAAAAGGCTTGGGAGAGTTCTTTGCTCGGATTGTGGAATGTTTGGGTAAGGTTGATGGTTGTGTAAGGTGCTGATTCGAGTGCCTTTACTTATAAGTTGTACAATATGGAAAAGACTATGGAGAACAGGGCATGTCCCCTGTCTAGCCAAAACAACATTGCTTATCATTTAAAGTCCCCACCAGAAACTCACAGAGGACGACAAACGGTTGAAAAGGACCAGCCTTGTCCTGCATATAGTTAATCTCACATTCCACGAGATGAGAATGAACCTCGTGTCATCAAAGGATCAGTTTTCACGCCAGACTGAGGGTCCTCCACTCCCCATAAGGTTCATATGAAATATGGTAAAGGTGCCTGGACTTTGTTCGTAGGTGATTCAACAAACTATCCCTTTTAGTTAGAACATCCAATTGTGATCTTACAACCTATGCAACGGCTTCTGTTAGCAATCTCAATCGAACGTCCGATTGATGTCATGTCAATGTAGATTCACCGTCGTAAGCATGTGCTGATCTTACCGATCTTATCGATCTTTTCAATTATAAAGGAAAATGAAGATAACCAGTCTCTTTTCCAACTAGTCATTGACCATTGCACTGTCAAAATACAAACATGGCCAGAAAATGTAAACGGGAATACCCAAAAGAAAAAAGTAAAATAAAATAAAGAAAGAAAAAGGAATGGGGGGAAGGCGTAAAGCAAAACTTGGATCTTCGAGAGCCTAGACTAGTGAGAAATGGCGCTCTTATCTTTTATAGTTTGCATATTAGCATTTGAAAATACCAAATCTTTTATAGTTTGCATATTAGCATTTTTTATACTAATTACTAGCTTTTATTTACATAAATTGCTAATGTTTTGAAGTTCCTAACTACTCTATCGAATTACCAATCTAAATTAAAGTGATTTACCAACTTTTATCAAATTAAATTACCATCACAAGCACCAAGAAGAGTGAGGTAAAAGATGGGCACAACACGATTCATAGAAATAGAAATTTTATTCTATTATCAAACGGATTTCTGTTTCAGAAATAGAAATTTTGAGTCGTTATCAAACGGGTTTCTTTGCTCAAAAACTTGTCCGGGGAATAGAAATTGAGAAATCAATTTCTGGCCAGAAATCAATTTCTGTTTCAGAAATTTTGTCATGCGCAGCCTTAAAATCAAGCTAGCCAGTCCCAGTTTTCAAAGCGATGTTGGAGCATCCAATGGAAGAGAACCGGAGTGGCACGATTATTATAAAGGGACATGTCGCATGAGACCATCAAAGCCTTTGTCAACTACCTTTACTCAGCTGAAATATCCCTTGACCAACTGGCTTCGAAATTGTTGGTGTTAGTTGAGAGGTACCGGGGTCATGTAGCTAAAGAATCATTGTGAGGACTTCATGGCGTCCTAACTTGGGAGAACTCGATATTGAGTTATGCGTTTGCACACATGCACAAGTTGAAGCTTCTCCTTGAGACTGTTGCGTCGTCAATCACAAACAACTTGGGTAAATTGAGAAAACATCCAGACTATCGAGGACTTGCTGACAATAACCCGGCCTTGCATTGGACATATTGGAAGCATGTCTTCTTGCAAAGGAAGGCGGCATTGGACATGTTGGAAGCATGCCTTCTTGCAAAGGAAGGCTTGCAAGAGCTACAACCTCCGGCATCGTCTCATTGGTATCATTTTCCCGTTTTCAGCTTTGGCAGTGAACTTTTGTTGATTTAAAGTGCTCATTTGATATCATTACTTATCGATGCTAAAAGTGGTCATCATATCCATATGTACTATGATATATGGAAATCTGAGCCTTGTTTAAGAAATTTTGTTCGAACTAAATACTTGCCAATAACAGAGACTACATTTTACTTTAGGGTTTTGTTTACATTATTAGCATCATCAAAATCTTTTTGTTATTTTCATCTAGTGTATGTTTCTTTTTTGCTTTTTTTCATTCATATCACTAAACTTTGACTTGGCTTCCAATTAGTTCATTGGACCTTGGATATTCCAGCCGGCAACCGACCCAAAACTCTCTCTGGTCATTGAACTTCAATGCGAGTAATGTCCAGGAGACATTCAACGAAAGCGAAGACAGAGGATACATCTCATTAATCTAAGACCTACAATTGACATTATTTGGGCAATTAACTGTTTGGAGGTTTGTTAAAGCCCTCTTTCACAAGTCTTTTGACATTTCTTGAACGTTCGGTGCAAAGGACATGATGTTTGATGAGATGGATTCGACTTGCTCCAGGTCATCAACGTCGCTTAGAATGGAATTATTCCATTTGAATCACGATTTGTCAATTTGCCCATCTTTCTGTTTATTTCAACCCGAGGATGATGTGCAAGTCTCAATAATCCCCTCATGCATGCTTTTTACAAGCTCTTAATTAATCTATAGGTGAATATCATCTATCACGTGTCATAAAGTATTTTATACATCAAATATATCACATATTATTTAGTGAAAATTAAACTTGTTTAAAATTTTGAAAATAGGGTGCCGCCAGTCAAAATGAAACAAGCCACGTAAGACTAGGTTTTACAGCATCGAGTTCCTTCCGTATATCAGACTAACCAGGCAAGATCGCGGATCTTTCGACCATGCATATTACCAAATGAGTTGCATGGATTATTTCCTCACACATTTGAGCGGATGAGACCAGGAGACAAGGATGTCCATAAGTAAAATTCGTAATGACAACACTAGGCAACACCTTTCTGCCCTCCGGACTAATTTCTCGTTCCAGATACTGTGCGAAGAGGAATTTGCAAGTGTCTTAATGGTAAGCGTAAAGCAACAAACACCACCACTTGCTCAAGACAACTGTCCCAGCTAAAGCATGATAAAAAACCAACACAAGACACTATGCATTCCTAAAGACTGAGCCATGGTCATGGGGGAACTTGTTCACTTAGCTGTGAATCAGTGACGCGTAGATGCTTATATAATCTGATAACCTTTGATAAAGTTATTCAAGTTATCTTTTCTATTGATTAACAAGGCCAGAACTAACATCAGTATACGTTGTAGAGACATATATCAAGTTTATATATAGGAACATTTAGATAATATCCATCTTAAGCATACTTAAAATCATAAAATGATAAATAACATCACAGAGATCAAGATCCAAAGTATTACTAGAAAACAAATGTCTGCACTAGAAGTCATGGAATTTTCAAAGGGTAAGTAAATGAAAGGAAAGCAAGAGTAAAAATAAGAAGTTGCAACCTAACTGGATAGGCAATGGGAAGAGTCATTAGTTGCCTCAGTAAAAAATACAAGAATGAAGAGAATTTCTTCTGGTTCTCTCTGATCTATGAAATGAAAAAAACTTGCATCAACAATTAGTTGCGAATTTCTTCTAGTTCTGTCAGCCTTCCTACATAACTTCTAATTGTCGAACCCCGTCATCAGCATATTTGCCTTCTCAAAAAGTAGGTGGCAGGATTTTCAGGCTTAGACACTTCTTTTACTAACAAAAGAACCACAAGAAAAGAGACAAACGAACTCCGAGCTCAGGCGACAAAGTTTCAAAGTTTGGTCCCTATCATACATCAACCAAAGAAACTAAAATAGTTTGTGTCGAACCTAAAGAATGAAAGGGATTATTAAAACTAACAAAGCCTCCTTTTTTTGTGGATACGAAATTCCTTTTTCCAAAGGAGACTATTACTTGGTAGAAGTATCTTCAGGTGCTGCATTGTTTTCCTGCCTTGCAAGACATGCTTCTAGTAACTCCAACCCAAGGCATGGCTCCTTTTCAACGAGTATCGAGTATACTTGATGTTTTCTAAGCTTATCCAAATTGTCTGAGATTAAAGACGTGGCGGCCTCAAGTAGAAGTTTTGCATCATGCTGGTGCGCAAAGGCATAGTATCTGATCGAGTTGTCCCGGTTTAATTTGGATACCAAGAACTCACAATAAGCTTTGAGGTGCTCCACCTAGTACTTTTTGCCACCTAGTACTTTTTGGCTGATGCCAGAAGTTCACAAGACCATTTGCTCATTGAGGCTTGCTTCAGCATAAAGAAAGGTGACAAATGCTCAGAGGACATCATACGACATGTCACTTATCTTAATGGTGCCACCTTGGCTTTCTTTCATCTCATTCTCGAGAATTGCTTTAAATACTGGGGACCGACTAGCCTGATAGTAAATAGAAATTTGAAGAGCACTTAGAAAGTACAATTCTTGCAATGTGAAAACTCAATAGTATTATGGGAGATATTTATGCATCTGTTCTATAAGAGTCGGAGTTTGCTAAATTGAAAAAACTCCTTATATAAATATTATATAATGAATGTGCAAAGCTTTTAACACGACTTTGCTAAAGTTATCGATTACAAAAATTATGAAAACTATGTTATGCTCATAAGTGCCCTATGCCACGGGAAAGACCATAACTCAAGCTTTTGTGATGTTTGAGTCGATAACGCCAATGAAACGCACATAACAGCAGGCAAAATGCATAACCACTGGCACAAGCATCGCTTAAATCAAATCTTGTGAAAGCGTCATAATGAATGAAGTATCCAGCAACTCAATTACTAAGTACGTCACTTCATATAGGGGTTAATATTCCACCCTACTCAACTAACCCTCATTCCAAGCAAATAAAAGGAGACAATTACCTGCAAAAGAAAAATTTGTGAATCACTCTCATTTAGAAATCCGGTCCAAGCAAAGAAATATGTACTTCTAATGCCTGAATAGATGAAAGCTAATATAAAAACTTTAAGATCAACCAAAGAGAGAGTTTAACAATTGACTAGGAAGTAAACGACATAATCCGTTAGTGGAAATGTCTTATGTAGGTGCATCTTTAGCAGAATGCAGTTCCAAATGTAAATGCAACCCCCATTTTCACCATATATATACCCGGCCACGAGCATGTACAATGGCAGAATTTTACAGCAAGTCGAGCCTCGCCAAGGTCACCGGCAGTGAGAGGATGAAGAAGAAGAAAAGAAAAAGAAGAAACGAGGAAAAAAAGGAAGAATAAAAGGTTTGATTCTAGATGTGTTTCTAGAAACAAAGAAAGATTTTTTTTTTTTACTTCAAATCCATTTCCGGAATAAAATCATTACTTACGAATTTCTATTCTTTTTTTATTCCCCAATGGAACAAAATAATGAAATCGGTCATGTTTGGCATATTACTAGACAGATCCTAATCCACTAAAAAAAAAATTAACTACAATGCTTATCCACGGACACTCTCGCCTCTTCTAGAAATTCTCAAATTCAAATGGAGATCAGAAGAAAAATTCCAAATTTAAACGGAGATCAGAGCAAGAACAAAGAAAGACCCAAAACTTAAATGAAGATCAGAAAAGACACAAAATTTAAATCGAAGCAAAGCCAGCCACGAACCGAGCAAAAACGGATGGCTGGTGTTCTTTACTTTGTACGTATGCCGCTGGTAGATGTGGAGAGATGACATTTGCACACGTAGCTATCGGACCAATATGTTAGGGGGAGATTAATTGCGTTAAGATTCCGTGAAGGAGTTTAACGCGTTCCTTCACACTCTAATGTTTTGAAATCTCATCATTCTTTTTTGTGGCAATTTACAGCCCCGTGATACCAAACTTTAGTGATCCAATTTGCTCACAAATAACTTTTAATTCAGTACAAATTGAGTCATCATTATTGAATTTGTGTACATTGACACCCTCAAATTGTCTCATAAATTGACTTATTACATTTCCTATTTTTAGAATTTTATTCACATAGGCGATGTCAAATTTCCAAAGTAATGAAATAACTAAAGATAGTTCATAGAAATGTTTTTATCGGAATACCGAATCATGTCAGGAGGACCCTAGTTACATACACTAACTTATAAGGAAATGAAAATGTAATGTAAATTAGATGAAAATTAAATAGTTCATTTCTCTTTAATTTTCATTTCTGTAAATTTTTTATTTATCTGCTTCTTTACATTCTTTTTGCATATTAAAATATTAAACGGTTTCATCATTTAAATTTGCTATATAAGTCCTCCTCAATTGCGATAATTGCCACGTCAGCCACTACGCCATTGATTTTAGTGTCATATACGATATGTCTATTACTCACTACTTGCCCTCCGATTATTTCCCTACTCTTTTATGTTTATTGCTTGTATTCATGTGTAAAAATGCAACTTTGCTCGGGAGACTTAAGAAAAGAGGACGATCTATATGCTAGACGAATCTTGTGATTGTGAATACGTTATTTGACAATTTGAACTTCAATCTTTAAACATATGCATTCGAGGGTCAATCTTTTTGGTGATTGGGCCTTCAAAAAGCATGTTGGACGGCTTTCTTCTTTCGTTATGGTCTCAATAATTGCTTGGATTGGTCTTTGTCTCGTTTGTTCTAGAGCCTAAACTTCACCGTTTTATGTTTACTCCAGTTTTCATGATGTAATGCTAGGCAGATCAAATCGTTGTTGAGCATATAAAGTTTGCATTATCAAAATCAATATGAATTTCTGCATATCTTTATTTAGAGACTCGTGGTAAAATTCTGCCACTGTACATGCTTCTGGCTGGATTTATATGGTGATAACAGGAGTTGAAATTACTTTTGGAACTGCATGTTCGTACAGATGCACCTCGATAGGACACTCCCACTAAAAGATTACATCTTGGTCCGATGTCAAACTCTCTCCGAGGTTGTTTTTGGGGTTTTTGAATTAGCTTTCATCTATTCAGGCATTATAAGTACATATTTGTTTGGTTGGACTAGATTTCTAAATGAGAGAGATCCTCAATTTTTAGTGCATTTGATTCCTTTGATTTGCTCAGAATGAAGCTTAGTTGAGTTGAGTGGAATATGAATCTCTATCTAAAGTGACTTGTTTAGAGTCTAAAGTGACTGATTCTGTCTTTTTTAAAAGAATATTGAAATGCCATGAATCAAGGCTCTTTTTCTGATTCAAAAACACACTCACCATCATGATTTTCTCGATCACTTTCTTGAGATGAGAATGCAAAGTCATTTAATAACCAGAAATATAGGAAATGCGGGGCATATTTTAACTTGCAAGGCAAGTAGGCATGCTCTAGCCTTTTTTCTATGGTCAGCTGGGAATAACTTGATGACCCCCCAACCAACTTGCATACCTTAGAAAAGTACCAAAAAATTCCTAAACCTATTGCATTGGTATTAATTGAGTCTTAAACTTTTCAATTAGACTAATCCAATCCTAAACCTTTTAATATTGGTACCAATTCAGTCTATCTGGCTAATTTTGGCCGGCTGGCACTGACATAGACATTGGCTAATGGCCGGATGCTGATGTGACAATTTTTATGAATTTTTTTATTTTTTCGATTTTTTAAATTGATTTTTTTATTTCTTTTATTTTTCCTTTTCCTTTTTTTTTCCCCTCCTTCCTCCTTGGATTTTCCTTGTGGTGGCTAGCAAGCCTCGTCGGCCACTAGGCGAGGGTCGCGACCCTCGCTCGACCTAGCCCGAGGCCGCGGGCGAGGCGGCTTTACCTTAATCTAGTGAGGCTAGCCTCGCTTGGGCCTTGCCGCCAGCGAAGGCAGCCATCACCCGCACACGGGCCTAGCCTAGCGATGGTTGCCTTCGCTCGCGGCAAGGCCAGGGCGAGGCTGGCCTCGCCTAGATCTAGGCAAAGCCGCCTCGCCCGCAGCCCTGGGTGAGGTCAAGCAAAGGCCATGACCCTCGCCGACGGCTGGCGAGCCTTCGGCTTGGAAGCCCTCGCCTCCACCCAGGCGATGGCTGCCATGGCCTTGCTAGCCACCGACGAGACCACCTTTGCTTGCGACGAGGCAAGGCCAGGGGGAGGCTGGCCTCGCCTAGATTGGGGTGAAGCTGCCTCGCTGGCTGCCCTGGGAGAGGCCGGGCAAGGGCCGCAACCCTTGCCTAGTGGCTGGCGAGCCTCACCGGAGGCTTGCCGGCCACCGTCGGAATAGTCCAAGGAGAAAGAAGGGAGAAAAGAAAAGGAAAAAGAGGAAAAAAATTCAAAAATATATTAAAAAATTGCCATGTTAGTGTCCGACCACCGATCAACATCCACGTCAGCGTCAGCCAGCCAAAATTGGCTGGATGGACTGAATTGGTACCAATGTAAAAAAGTTTAAGACTGAATTGGTTCAGTTGAAAAGTTTAGGACTAAATTGGTTCAATTGAAAAGTTTATGATTGAATTAGTACCAATGCAATAAGTTTATGACTTTTTTAGTACTTTTCCCATGTACCAGGGAACATGATGTTTGACAAGATCACTTTAATTTGCTTTTCTCTGAGTTATAACCATCGTATAAAATTGGCTGTTCCATTTGAAATGCAATTTGGCAATTGGCCTATCTTTGTAATTTGTCAACATGTGGGTGACATGCTACTCTTGAGAGTTCGCACATGCATGATTAGCTCGTGTTTTGAGTGGATTGATAGGTTAAGATCATCTATCACATATTCAAAAGTATGTCGTCCATAGTACACATCTCCTATCATTAATCAAAATCTAACTTGTTTAAACATTTGAAAACATGGTGCCCACATTTTCTATTTCATCGCCAGAATGAGACGCAACTTATTCCCCTTTTTTCCTTCAAATGTCTACAGAATTTGGCTCTCTAGACTCCATTTAAGATGTTGATTAAGTTAATCATATTCCGAAAGTCCATCTGCGAAATCCTCAACCATGATAATCTTGTTTTTTAAACATGCTAAAGGCCATTGCTTGAGAATTCTCGAAATTAGGGCGAGTTAAGATGTACTAATACTGATTTACAAAATTGAAATATAAAAGCACCCGATAGACTTTCATCGCATAATATCCGGTGCATGTATGAATGAGTCTACCCAGAATTTTTCTCCTTTCTTCGTGAAAAGATCATAAGTAAATTGGAAAGCGAAGGCTAATAGGGATACAACTGAAAATAATTGGAATGCAATACACCTTAGATGAGAAAAAGAATAAAGTCTGGTAACCCCAAATATAAGTAAAATCTTGAACTGAATTATAATCTCTCTTAATCTGCAAGAATTTGGTTTGTCCAAAATTTCCTGTACAAGGCTCGCATTTCACCAAAGTCATAGTATTGATGAATGCGATGACCAAATATAGCATAGATAGACTTTTTTAAGGAAAAAAAAGCATTTGGAAACTTGTAAAAATTACTTGTTGATACTTAAATTTTGACGACTCATTTAATTATTTATTAATTGTATAGAAAATTAAGGATTAAATTTTAAACCCTAGTAAAAATCATTTCCATTAAATGATAGGAGCATTAGGTGTTAGGAGCAGCATTTGCATTGATAGAAATAGAATTTATTAAAATTTTTTAAAAATTTAAATATTTTAGTTTTTAATTATTATTAATTTTTTTTTTAAAAAAAAGCCAAAAAAAGAGAAAAGCGAAACCGAGCTGAAGGCAGCGAGCCCGACCTCTCTTTTTTCCCTCCTTTTCTTTTTCTCTAGGTGGGCCGGTTTAGCCCATTTCCCTTGCTCTTCCAAGCCCAGCCCTCTCCTCCTCCCATCTTTTCCTCACGCGTTCAGCTACAGTGAAGCGGGTACAAGCAAAAGAGAGGACATAGGCAAAGGAGACAGCTGAGCGTCATACTAGAGTTGGTGGTCGCGGGCAGACCAATGGCAACAGCTGGCATGGCAATAGGTCACGCGTGTCGGTGCTTAAAGGTGAGAGAGGAGCGAGTGAAAGAGCGGGGGGTTTTTTCGGTTCGGGGCTCGAGAGAGAGAGAGAGAGAGAGTCCGAGCGAAGGAGCCACTAAGGGAGAATGAGAGAGCTTCAGCCGATGCCTCAACTGCGCACGAGCTCCTCCTGAAGTCCTCAAGCTAAACCCGATATGCCCTCGTGCGCCCAGTTTTTGCCCTATTTTGTGCGTGTCGGGCTGGAGCTGTCGCGCAAACTTCGGCCCTGTCCTTTCCTCTGTTGGTTGTTGTGTGTTTTATTGCTTGTTGGCAAGAGTCTCCGTTTTGGTTCGAGTCCTAGTTGAGTCGGAACCTACATGATTCACAAGCGCCTATCACCTGTTCGACGAAACGCGTCAATTGTTAGCTGAGTTCACTCCTATGTGGAGGAAGCCCAATGAGTTGTAAGCTCAAAAAGGGCTTGAGCCCATATGATAAGTCATATGGAGAAATAGAGTTTCTCACTATTTTTAAAAGTAGTAATCGCAAAAAGACGTAATAACAAGAGAAAAAAAGAAAGCAGAAAATTTGGGGGTTGGGACAAAGTCTGATTTACATCAAGCTGGCATCGGAGGTCAATTCGTGGTCCGATTGAGCTAAAATTTTGTCAGCATGTTCGTGGCGTAATCTTCTTGAATCTGAATGGTTTGATTTTTGTTTGAAGTTCCCTACATCATGTTTTTCATGGATTGATCAAAACTTGTGTTTTTTGTGAGACTTATCCTTGATCTCTTGTGAAATTCTTGTGTATTGCCAAGAATTATGTTATTGAAATCTTTGCTGCTATGTACCTTTAGAATTTACTGGAGAAGAACATTGCTCACCTAAATTTGTTGATAGTGAAGTTTTTTAGGTGGACTCCAGTCCCGTGGTTTTTGATCTCCTCACATCAAGGAGGTTTTCCACGTAAAAAATCGTCTTGTGTTCGCGTGCTTGGTATTTATTTTACTTTACTATATCCATTCCTATTAGGTTTACACAAGATGTGAGATTATTTTATTCCGTTGCGTTAATTCGATATTGTTCGAATTGTTACCGTTCTCCCATCAGAGTGGTATCAGAGCTTCTGATTATTGCTTGATTTTTCTGCCTTGTGTTAAATAATGGAAACGGATATAAGTAGAATTGTTACATTGAATGGTTCGAATTATCATATTTGGAAAGGGAAGATGGAAGACCTTTTATATATGAAAGATTTTTATTTGCCCGTATTTGTCAATGAGAAACCGGAGAATAAAATTGATGCTGAATGGTCCATATTTCATCGTCAAGTGTGTAGTTATATTAGGCGGTGGGTGGATGATAATGTTTTGAACCATATTATTAAAGAAACACATGCACACAGTTTATGGGATAAGCTCGAACAGTTATATGCTCAAAAGACTGGGAATTATAAGTTATTTTTGATAAAACAGATGATGGCTCTAAGATATCAAGATGGTACTCGTTTGACTGATCATTTAAATTCTTTTCAAGGAATTATAAATTAGTTGGCTGCGATGGGAATCAAGTTTGATAATGAGAGACAAGCACTACGGTTGCTTGGTACTTTGCTAGACTCATGGGAGACGTTCCGAACATCTTTATCTAATTCTACCCCGGATGGTACGATTACCATGGATTTGGTCAAAACTAATATTTTGAATGAAGAGATGAGAAGGAAGACACAAGGATCGTCTTCTTCACATTCTGATACCTTGGTTGTTGAGAAAATGGGAAAAAGTGAGTCTCGAGGTTCGAGAAATAGAGATAAAAGTCGAGATAAAAGCAGAGGTAAGTATAATATTTGTTAATATTGAGTGTCATTATTGTCATTAGAAGGGACATATTTAGAGGTTTTGTCGCAAGTTAAAAAAGGGAGAAACAAAAGGAGAAAGGTAAAGAGAAGAAAAGTGATAATGACAATGATGACAATTGTGTTGCTGCACTTAAAGAAGACTTTTTCATTATTTTTTATGGTGATGTGGTGAATTTTGTATCTCATGAGACCAATTGGGTAATTGATAGTGGTGCATCTATTCATGCCACGTCTCATAGGGATTTCTTTACATCATATAGGTCAGGTGACTTTGGATTTGTGAAGATGAGAAACAATGGGTTAGCTCAAGTTGTAGGCATTGGTAATATGTGCCTAAAAACCAATAATGGCATAAGGTTAGTATTGAATAATGTTAAACATATACCCGATATCCGCTTGAATTTGATTTCTATAGGTAAGTTGGATGATGAGGGGTATTGCGGCACCTTCAGTAATGGTCAATGGAAGCTCACCAAAGGTTCTCTTGTTGTGGTTAGAGGTGAAAAATAATTTTCGTTGTACATTATGCAGGCAAAGTTGTCAACAGAAAAAATTAATACAGTATAGCGAAGACGCAGCTAAGTTATGGCATAAAAGGCTCAATCACATTAGTGAGAAGGGTTTGTCAATATTGGCCAAGAAGAAGCTCTTTTTAGGATTGAAAAGTTCGGTGCTAAAGAAGTGTGCTCACTCTTTAGCAGGAAAACAAAATAGAGTTGCATTTAAAAGCTCCCCTCCTTCAAGAAAGTCAGGTATATTGGATTTAGTGCATTCTGATGTTTGTGGTCCTATGAAAACAAAATCACTTGGTGGCTCTCTTTATTTTGTTACCTTCATAGATGATTTTTCAAGGAAAATTTGGATTCATACCTTGAGAACTAAAGATCAAATATTAGATGCTTTTAAGCAATTTCAGGCTTCAGTTGAGAGACAGACTCGAAAGAAATTGAAATGCATCAGAACTCATAACGGGGGAGAGTATATTGGATATTTTGATGAATATTGTGACATCTCAAATTTTCAACCCTATTTTCTACTGAATAAATTAGGCTTTTCATTGACGCGTCTATAGGGTTGTTCTCAGAGCTGATTACTCTCGAGATAACTAGACCATCTGGGAAAGCTATTAAGGATTTTAAGGCAAATAGACTTGAGAATTTGACCATGAATCAGCTGCTCGACCGTATTCATCTGCTGAGATCATTACGGCACAGACGTAAATTGATTAGAGATCAGAGATAGGTCGGTTCGACAGAGATGTATGGCTAATCGTGGGTGACACCACTAAATTGGAAAATTCTCGTCGACCGGCACTAGATTGATTTCTCTATCATTTTGGTACCCTGTGTCCGTATTTGAATTCTTGAGATTTCTACGACAATCGAGAGTTGCCAATGTGTCGAGTGGGTTCATTGTGACTAAAAAAAAAATCGACCACGGGTCATTTGCACTAAAAAGTTCTGAAAACTACCCAGTAGTCTAGGTCACGCTAAAAACGCGCCGAATGGAAATTAACCGCCAATTCAAGTTTGATTTCAGAAATTGAGGATTCTGTCATGTCATAATAAATTCTAGGAACGTCGACTCAGTCTCAGAAGATTTTTCTGACAACCAAGACTTTTTGGAAAAAAGTTGGCTCAAGACCGTTTTTGTTCAATTAAAGCAGGGGATTATTTTTTATTTCAAATTTGAGATGCAAGATGGATATATGGGTGAGGAAAAATGCTAAGATGATCAATGAGATGTCAATTGAATTTTTAAAGGCCAAGTGAGATTGAATTGAGTGAAGAATGGTGTCCAATTGAGAGAGATTTGTGCCAAATTCGTAACTCCCCCCATGGCCTAGCAAAATGGACCATTGGAAGGGTTGTAAGGGATGTATTGGTGGATTAATTTCAGCCATGGGTTGTTGGCTTCATGGACAAGCAAAGAAGGGAGACAGCTTGGTGGAAAAGTTGGCCAAAGGACCCACTAAGGCCAAGCTTGCTCCACACTCCTATCTCTCTCTCTCTTGCCTTTCTTCCTCACCAAGGCAGCCTACCAGCCCATTCTCTTCTCATTGCTGCCGTTCGTACTCCAGAAAACGCAGAGAAGAAGCCGGAGCAGCCCCTCAAGCCGTCGCACGCCTCCACCCGCGCCACCGCCGGTTTCTGCTCCAGCTGACCTCTCGCTAAAAATCCGAGTAAAAAGTAAACTTCTCGGATGAACCAGCAAACGAGCCACCTATCACCGTGACGAGGACATTCAAATCATTCCAACGAGCCCAACCTCTCCCCGAACGGAGCCGCCGGCCGCCCTGTACAGCTGTCACAAGCCACCGGTCGCCGGTCCGTCGGTCCGCCTGGCAGCCTGCATGGTTTCGCCTGTTTCACGTTTTCTTCGGGTTTTCTCCCATTCCGACCCTTCCTCCACCCATACCAACCTCCAGCAGGTCTCGCTCAACCCCCGGGTGCCACCGGTTGCCGGCCAATCCTTGGCCGAAGCTCCGGCCAAGCCCGTTCAACTCTGTTTCTCCTCCAGTGACCAGTTTTTCCAAGTTGCAGAGGGAGTACGAATTTGTGGCTGCTGTTTCAGCCTTGGGACCACCTTGGATTGCTGTGGTTGAGGTTCCCGAGCCTCCTTGCCACCGTCCATCAGCCGTACGCCGCCCCTAAGCCGCTGAACCTTTACCACTCGCCGTTTCCGCGCCAAATCGCCGCCGGTTCCAGCTGCTCTGCTCAATATCAGAAACCAAGGACAGTAAGGGTTTTTAGTCTTCGAGGCCCGTTTTAGGTGTCTTCCCGACCTCGCTTAGTGTCGCCGCTTCGAGGTTTATTGACCGCCTTGATGTCGCCTTCGCCGTGGACTCACCGGAGCGCTAAACCGGTGAGTTTTGCTCACTAATCCATTATTAGTCGGTTAATGATGCTTAGGGATTGATTATATTTAATTAAGTGCAATTAGGTGGATAGATTAGATTAGAGTAATTAAATTAGAGACTTATTAATGCATGTTAGGCAAATGGTTAGTGTAATTAGCAAGTAGAGACGTACTAGTATTTATTTAATGAATCTCGCGATTTTTTCCCGATCCGTTTTGGTTTCCAATCAGGCATTACGGGCCTAAATTGGATTTATTGCATTTATTTAATAATTTCCGTAATTATTTAATTAATTATATATTTTCCGGAAATTAGGCAGGGATAGCTGACAATCGGAATTTTATGCCGATTACCGTGGTGCAATCTGTTTATTTATTCAAGCCTTAATTTGTGAGAAATTGATTTATTGGTGATTTTAGGATTTATTCCTAAATTAAATAATCTTGGTTATTAATTGGAAAATAACCAGGCGTCGATTGACAGTGCTAAAAATATATTGGTGGACTATATAAAATGGTGGGATTTATGGAAAGGAAATTATTGTATTTGGGCTAAGGCTGACCGTGTACCCATACACGATATTTTTATCAGGAATGATAAAAGTGGTGATTTGATTAAATGATTAATTTTCAGCATACTATGAAATTATGGCTGGCAGCTTCTGGTGAGCATAAATAGTATACTATATGAGTATAATTGTGGCAGCTTCTGGTGAGCTATAGTATACTATATTGATAATTGCGGTAGCTTCTGGTGAGCATAAATAGTATACTATATGAGTATAATTGCGGCAGCTTCTGGTGAGCATATATAATATACTATATCAGAAATTGAGGCAGCTTCTGGCGAGCATAAATATATAATATACTATATCAGAAATTGAGGCAGCTTCTGGTGAGCTATACTACCTATTATCGGCTTATAATAAGCAGTCCTAGGTTTGATTGGACTTATACGTAGTATTGATTGAGACGGCCAGGGAATGGTCATCGTTGACATGTAATCGACTTGGTCGATTGATCGATGATTCGATCTGATTGATGTGATGTGATATGATGTGATCCTGTATATTTGATATATATACTGACTTGTAGGAAGGAACTGAGGCCAAGGTAAATCCTCTGATCTGTGTTGTGCTTAGGCAACCTAAGGTGTATTGCTTCCTAATAAGGTCTTAGGGGGTAGAACTTGCTGAGACGTAGTCTCATCTCGGTTGTGGGACAACATTTCAGGACCCTGATGAGGAGCTTGAGGAGAAAGAACCTGAAGAGGAGTACATGGAGGAGAACACCGATGATGATCCCGAGTACGACCCGGATGAGGACTGAGATCCCATCCTCTTTTGTGAACCCTGTTTATAGGTGGTTGACTGTGAAACTAGACATTTGTTAATAGTATGGTACAATACTATGAGGTGCGGTTGTATAAGAGTTGGTTGTGAATTTTAATATGAAAAAAAAATATGGCCCTACTTTTCTATCATATTGCTTTATTGTCTGGGGATTTATAATTGCTTCCGCATGTGCATATTAAAATGAAAAGGGTCGGCGATACGTCCTGGGATATCGTTTTTAAAATCGACCAAGGTAAGGGATGTGTGCGTGCCTGAGGATCAATGCATGAAAAATATTGCAGATAATAAGGTATTCAACATCAAAAGACAACTCCCAAGATGCCTCAGTTAAATGGCTTAGCTGAGAGAATGAACATAACACTGATTGAAAGGGTATGATGCTTACTTTCACAGTCAAAGCTACCTGGATCCTTTTTGGGTGAGGCTTTAAGTACAGTTGTGCATGTATTAAATCTTACTCCATGCATTCCTTTAGAATTTGATATTCCTAATAGAGTTTGGACAGGCAAAGATATTTCTTATGATTATTTGCGTGTCTTTGGGTGCAAAGCATTTGTATATATTCCCAAAGATGAGAGGTCTAAACTTGATGTGAAAACACGATAGTGCATATTTATTGGTTATGAACAGGATATGCTTGGCTACAAATTTTATGATCCGGTTGAAAAGAAAATTGTAAGAAGCAGAGACGTTGTGTTTATGGAAGATCAAACAATAGAGGATATTGAGAAACCAAAGATGATTTCAGCACCACAGGTTAGTGATAATTTTGTTGATTTGGATCCAGTTCCTCTTACAAATATTCCTACATAGGTTGATGAAGAGTAGCAGGAAGTCAATGTTCCAAATAATGACATGTTCCTGAACATGTTGAAACAGATAATACTATTCCTAAACCAAAGGTTCAATTAGATGTTCCACTGGATGTTCCAGTCTGGAGATCCGTTAGAGACCGACGACCTTCCACTAGGTATTCTGAAGATGAGTATGTATTATTGACTGATGAAGGTGAACCGGAGTGCTATGTAGAAGAAATAGAAGATGAGTACAAGAGCAATTGGTTTGATGCTTGCGAGATGAGATGCAGTCACTTTATGATAATCATACTTTTGAGTTGGTGAAGTTATCTAAACGTAAAAGAGCTTTGAAGAACAAATGGGTATATAGGTTGAAGCAAGATGAACATACTTCACAACCATAGTACAAAGCTAGATTGGTTGTTAAGGGATTCGGTTAGAGAAAGGGTATTGTTTTGGATGATATATTTTCTTCGGTAGTGAAAATGTCTTCTATCCGTGTAGTACTAGGCTTAGTAGCTACCCTAGATTTGGAAATTAAGCAAATGGATGTCAAAACAGCCTTCCTACATGGTGACTTGGAGGAAGAGATATATATGAAACAACTTGAGGGTTTTAAAATGAAAGGGAAAGAGAATTCTGTGTGCAAATTGAAGAAAAGTCTCTATGGCCTAAAACAAGCACTGAGGCAGTGGTACAAAAAGTTTGCGTCAGTTATAATAGAACAGGACTATAAGAAGACTTCATTGGATAACTGCGTGTTTGTCCAAAAATTTTCTGATGATGACTTTATTATTCTCTTGCTTTATGTTGATGATATGTTGATTGTTGGCAGAAATGCTTCAAGAATTGAGTTATTGAAGAAATAGTTGAGCAAGTCTTTTGCCATGAAAGACTTGGGCTTGGCGAAGTAGATTTTTGGCATTAGAATTACCCGAGATAGAGATGCTAAGAAGTTGTTTTTGTCGTAAGAGAAATATATCGAGAAGATCCTTCAAAAATTTTACATGTATAAGGCTAAAGTGGTTAGTACTCCTCTTACTGCCCATTTTAAGTTAAATATGAAGCAAAGTCCTACGACTGATAAAAAGAAGAAAGATATGGAAAGTATTTCATATGCCTCAGTTGTAGGAAGCTTAATGTATGCGATGGTATGTACATGCTTAGACTTGGTGCACGCAGTTGGCGTTGTTAGTCGTTATTTGTCAAATCCAGGCAGAAAGCACTGGAATGCAGTGAAGTGGATTATGAGGTATCTTTGCGAAACTTCAAATTTGAAACTCAGTTTCGGGATCGGAAAACTTGAGTTAGTTGGATACACAGATTCCGACTTGGCAGAAGATATTGATACTCGTAAATCTACTTTTGGTTATTTGATTTCTTTTGCAGGTGGAGCTGTGTCATGGAAGTCAAGATTGCAGAAGTGTGTTACACTTTCTACAATCGAAGCTGAATTTATTGTAGCGACTGAAGCTAGTAAAGAGATGCTATGGATGAAGAAGTTCTTAGAAGAACTTGGGTTTAAGCAAAAGAGGTATGTGCTATTTTATAATAATCAAAGCGCAATTCATCTTTTTATTCTAGATCGAAACATATTGATGTTAGATATCATTGGATAATGGATGTTCTAGATGAAAAGTTGTTGGAACTTGAGAAAATTCATACGGATCATAATAGCTCTGATATAATGACGAAGACTCTACCAAAAGAAAAGCTTGAACATTGCTAATTGATAGTAGGGATGGTGAATCCCTCCACATTGTCGTGAGGAGGAGATTTGTTAGCTGGGTTCACTCTTATGTGGAGGAGGCCTAATGAGTTGCAAGCCCAAAAAGGGCTTGAGCCCATATGATAAGTCATATGAAGAAATAGGGTTTCTCACTATCTTTAAAAGTGGTAGCTGCAAAATGACGTAATAATAAGAGAAAAAGAGAAATTAGAAAATCTAGGGGTTGGGGCAAAGTCTAATTTACATCAAGCTAGCATTGGAGATCGATTCGTGGTCTGATTGAGCTGAAAATTTGTCAGCATGTTTGTGGCGCAATCTTCTCGAATCTGAACGGTTTGATTTTCGTTTGAAGTTCCCTACATCAAGTTTTTCATGGATTGATCAAAACCTGCGTTTTTGGTCAGATTTATTCTTGATCTCTTGTGAAATTCATGTGTATTGCCAAGAATTATGTTCTTGAGGTCTTTGCTGCTATGTACCTCTAGTATTTGCTAGAGAATAACATTGTTCACCTAAATTTGTTGATAGTGAAGTATTTCGGGTTGACTCCGGTCCCATGGTTTTTGATCCTCACATCGAGGAGGTTTTCCACGTAAAAAATCGTCTTGTGTTCGCTTACTTGGTATTTATTTTACTCTACTATATCGATTCCTATTAGGTTTACACAAGAGGGGAAATTATTTTATTCCGTTGCGTTAATTCGATATTGTTCGAGTTGTTACCGTTCTCCCATCATCAATCAGATCTGTTTTTGTGCTTTCCCTTTTTGGCCAAAACCGAGTGTCCATGTTGCATTCATTTTGTTGAGGCGTCGTTTTTGTGATTAGCATTCCTAGCGTTGCTCGTTTAGTTGCTTTGCCACTTTTCCGCCGTTTCTTTCATCGTTTGCACGTTTGGCCGAGAGGGGTCCTCAGCCGGCGGCGAGGAGATTGGCTGGCGAGCGGCGGTGCTGGTGTCAGTGACAACACGTTTGGAAGATGGTGTTGCTCTGGGTGTTGCTGGTTCGGAGAAGGCCATCGCGCAGGAGAACGCTGCTTCGGTGAAGGAGGCATCATGGGTGAGGAGAAGATGGATTAGAAAAAAGTAAAGAAAGAGGAAATGGGATTAGGCTTGAGGTGTGGGCTGTTTTGTTTTAGTGGATGTGGGCTTAAAGTTAGCTTTGATGGGTATGGGTTTAGATTGGAAATTTTCAGGTTAAAGTCGGATTGGGCTTAGTACGTAAGCCCCTTCCTTTCTAGGCTTCTCATGTTTTGAGTTCTTCTCATATTAAAAATTTCGAAAATTCAAAAGAAAAATTGGAAAAAGCTTAGAAATTAAATTTGAGCTAGTCTTATTAGATTCTTTAGTGTTACTTTAGCTATTAAAAAGAAGAAATCTGAAATCCTTTCATAAAAAATGTATCCAAATTTGAACAAGCATCTAGGGCTTTACAATAAGAGTTTTTCTTTTCTTTTCTTTTTAGAGACGATGCTAGGATGCTACTTGTGCGTTTCGATTTGATTATATTGATTCCACAATTTTATATATATATATAGTTCTTAAAATGATTATGATGAATCTTACAATTTTCGAAAGGTTGCCCTGACAATTACTTTAAGTTAATTAGAAGAAATAATAAGTGAAAGTTTTGTGCTATTTAAAGAAATCGAAACCCAAGTGCACTAAATAAAAAGCTTGCAGATGCTTGTGGTGATGAGAATGGGCGTCCCAATTAATAAGTTAATGAGTTAATACACACAATAATTACCAATGCGTCATTCGATAACAAAGGCAGTTTGAGATTTTGAAAGCATCTATAAAGAAATTTAAGGATATTGTGGAGAGAAATTTTTTAAGGTTATCATTAGTTCTTGTTGTTCAACTGATGAAATTTGTCAAAAAACGAAGTGATTGTCATTTAATGGTCGAGAGTTACGTACCAATATTATGTTTTAGAACTGTTGTATTTTAGAGTTTACCAAGAAGTCTTTTTCTTTAACGGTCAGGTCTTCTCCTTTCCCTATCAACTTTTAAGTTTTGTCCAAATATTCCAACTATCAAAAGTCATTTGGAAAGGAGATGACTAGACTTTTGTTTTCCCACGGAGGGAGAGACATTGCCTTAAACTCTAGGTCAAAAGATTTATGACTAAAATGACACTGTTAAAAAGTTTATAACTAAAGTAACATAAATACAATAGGTTTAGGAGTTTTATAACATTTTTAATCGTTACATCTATTATGCTCATAGTTAGATTAGATTAGTTTCCTCAAAATGACTTTTGGTAACCGTGATTGCGTTTCTTTAGCAAGATAGGATGTTCCTCGAAATTATGAAAATTTAACAAAATATGTACAACACAGTTACTAGATTGAAGGAAAAATAAAATTCTTTGGGATGATAATTCTCCGCAATACATATCAACCACAATCCATATTAATTAGAAATTCTAGCCAAGGAAAAGGAAAAAAAGTCCACTTGTGATGTATCTTGTCTTAATTTAAAAGTATATAAATGAATCTTATTTAGAAATCTGAATTTTCCAGCACACAACTGAAAAATTTTATATCTAACCTATGTGAAACTAATCGATTTCTTATTTTGAAGCTACACGTTATTCTTTCTCAAATTGCATATATATAGTCCAACAACATATACATACAATTTTTCGAGTACAAATCCTTGAAACACATTTCATGCATACAATCACCAGCTCAAATTAGTCTACTCTTGTAGATTTTCTTCTTTTCTCATTCTCCTGTTTTGGGGTTGTGATCTCTCGCCCACTGCATACGCTTACTCTTGTTTTGCTTGACTTCTCAAGTCTTGGCCGTGATGAAAGCGGCCTGCATCATTGATCCTCTCTCTATCAATGATGCAGTCAAAATTGGCAGGCTATAACAAATCTTGATGAGACATATTGTCGTGCATGAGAAACTCTCGAGGAAACCGACCAAGTTGACTTAGCATTTGCCTGAAACTCTACGAATGACCCTCAATAAATTTCCGAAAGTCAATTTGGGACTCCCAAAGTCCTTTTTACTTAGCAACGATCAGATCTCGGACCATATCTGTGGCTTTTGGAAGATGTAAGTTGGTTTGGGGATTATGTTTTCTATTTTGCAGATTTAGACACCGCAGATTTCGTTCTTCTTCTATATATAGGTTGGTTAGTTCTTGTTCTTTGAGATTTCAAATCAAAACCCGAAATGATATGAATCAACAATTTCTTACTGGGGTGAGTCGATCGGCTTGGGCCAAGTTAATTTTTCGAAGGACTATCACATTTGTTATATCTAATTGAAGTTCTGCCACACTACCCTTATGATAGTGTAATAAAAGATATTACATTCATTAATTCTATCTATTTTGGAGTTTATTTATAAAAAGAAAAAGAAAAAGAAACGTCTATATATTTATGTGCGCTATAATTGTTAGAGTACAAGATAAGCTCTCAAATAGGCAACACAATGCTGCTATTAAATTTCCCATCGAATACTTTTTTTTTATAATATAGAAAATCCAAATTATGCTTTATGTGACATATTTACCCTAAAATTTTTCTTTTTACATTAAAAACCCCAAACTTATATCTGCATGATAGATTAACCCACCATCAAGATTTCTTCAAATAATTTTTCAATTAAAACGACGTCATTTTCATTTTACTTAAGCCATGTGGCGCTTTGTCAACAATTTTTGCCTTCCGTTGTTCGTGTAGGTAATTTCTTATCAGTACTCATTGACGAAATCCTGACGGAGGGTAAATGTATTACACATATACAAGTTTCACATTTTTGGTAACATTTTTTTTAATAGTAAATATGTCACTATAGGCATAATTTAGGATTTTTGATTAATTTTTTCCCATGATTTTAACTATTTGCTTTTCATTTTTCAAAAATATTTGCCAAAATTTTACCTAGCTAAATTCTTAAGAATCTTTTTTGAAACATATCAATTTAATAAAATGATGTATGTAAATTTTCATAATTTTTTCAAAATTGGACAATTGCTTTAAGTTTATTTAGAAAGAAAATAAGTGAAGTTTTGTTCTACTACAAATTTAGGGTTTTTGATGTCATAATTTTTTTAAATAGTAAATGTGTCGCAATGGGCATAATTTGGGGTTTTTTTTTTTTTTTGGCTTTCATCAGTAATTTTAAATATGTTTTTTTTTAGTTTTTCCAATTTTTATTAGACGAGAAATTTTTAGAAAAATTCGAGATATATCAACTTAATACAGGATTATATGTATTTTTTCATAATATTTTCAAATTTTGACAATTACTTTAAGTTTATTAGAAAAAATAGTAAGTGAAAGTTTTGTGCTATTTAAAGAAATCGAAACCCAAGTGCACTAAATAAAAAGCTTGCGGATGCTTGTGGCGATGAGAATGGGCGTCCCAATTAATAAGTTAATGAGTTAACAGACACAATAATTACCAATGCGTCATTCGGTAACAAAGGCAGTTTGAGATTTTGAAAGCATCTATAAAGAAATTTAAGGATATTGTGGAGAGAAATTTTTTAAGGTTATCATTAGTTCTTGTTGTTCATCTGATGAAATTTGTTAAAAAACGAAGAGATTGTCATTTAACGGTCGAGAGTTACGTACCAATATTATGTTTTGGAATTGTTGTATTTTAGAGTTTACCAAGAAGTCTTTTTCTTCGTTAAAGATGAAGGGTCAGGTCTTCTCCTTTCCCTATCGACTTTTAAGTTTTGTCCAAATATTCCAACTATCAAAAGTCATTTGGAAAGGAGATGACTAGACTTTTGTTTTCCCACGGAGGGAGAGACGTTGCCTTAAACTCTAGGTCAAAAGATTTATGACTAAAATGACACTGTTAAAAAGTTTATAACTAAAGTAACATATACACAATAGGTTTAAGAGTTTTATAACATTTTTAATCGTTACATCTATTATGCTCATAGTCATTTGGTAACCGTGATTGCGTTTCTTTAGCAAGATAGGATGTTCCTCGAAATTATGAAAATTTAACAAAATATGTACAACACAGTTACTAGATTGAAGGAAAAATAAAATTCTTTGGGATGATAATTCTCCGCAATACATATCAACCACAATCCATATTAATTAGACATTCTAGCCCAAAAAAAGGAAAAAAGTCCACTTGTGATGTATCTTGTCTTAATTTAAAAGTATATAAATGAATCTTATTTAGAAATCTGAATTTTCCAGCACACAACTGAAAAATTTTATATCTAACCTATTTGAAACTAATCGATTTCTTATTTTGAAGCTACACGTTATTCTTTCTCAAATTGCATACAAATCCTTGAAACACATTTCATGCATACAATCACCAGCTCAAATTAGTCTACTCTTGTAGATTTTCTTCTTTTCTCATTCTCCTGTTTTGGGGTTGTGATCTCTCGCCCACTGCATACGCTTACTCTTGTTTTGCTTGACTTCTCAAGTCTTGGCCGTGATGAAAGCGGCCTGCATCATTGATCCTCTCTCTATCAATGATGCAGTCAAAATTGGCGGGCTATAACAAATCTTGATGAGACATATTGTCGTGCATGAGAAACTCTCGAGGAAACCGACCAAGTTGACTTAGCATTTGCTTGAAACTCTACGAATGACCCTCAATAAATTTCCGAAAGTCAATTTGGGACTCCCAAAGTCCTTTTTACTTAGCAACGATCAGATCTCGGACCATATCTGTGGCTTTTGGAAGATGTAAGTTGGTTTGGGGATTATGTTTTCTATTTTGCAGATTTAGACACCGCAGATTTCGTTCTTCTTCTATATATAGGTTGGTTAGTTCTTGTTCTTTGAGATTTCAAATCAAAACCCGAACTGATATGAATCAACAATTTCTTACTGGGGTGAGTCGATCGGCTTGGGCCAAGTTAATTTTTCGAAGGACTATCACATTTGTTATATCTAATTGAAGTTCTGCCACACTACCCTTATGATAGTGTAATAAAAGATATTACATTCATTAATTCTATCTATTTTGGAGTTTATTTATAAAAAGAAAAAGAAAAGGAAACGACTATATATTTATGTGCGCTACAATTGTTAGAGTACAAGATAAGCTCTCAAATAGGCAACACAATGCTGCTATCAAATTTCCCATCGAATACTTTTTTTTTTTTTATAATATAGAAAATCCAAATTATGCTTTATGTGACATATTTACCCTAAAATGTTTCTTTTTACATTAAAAACCCCAAACTTATATCTGCATGATAGATTAACCCACCATCAAGATTTCTTCAAATAATTTTTCAATTAAAACGACGTCATTTTCATTTTACTTAAGCCATGTGGCGCTTTGTCAACAATTTTTGCCTTCCGTTGTTCGTGTAGGTAATTTCTTATCAGTACTCATTGACGAAATCCTGACGGAGGATAAATGTATTACACATATACAAGTTTCACATTTTTGGTAACATTTTTTTAATAGTAAATATGTCACAATAGGCATAATTTAGGATTTTTGATGAATTTTTTCCCATGATTTTAACTATTTGCTTTTCATTTTTCAAAAATATTTGCCAAAATTTTACCTAGCTAAATTCTTAAGAATCTTTTTTGAAACATATCAATTTAATAAATGATGTATGTAAATTTTCATAATTTTTTCAAAATTGGACAATTGCTTTAAGTTTATTTAGAAAGAAAATAAGTGAAGTTTTGTTCTACTACAAATTTAGGGTTTTTGATGTCATAATTTTTTTAAATAGTAAATGTGTCGCAATGGGCATAATTTGGGGTTTTTTTTTTTTTTTTTTTTTGGCTTTCATCGTAATTTTAAATATGTTTTTTTTTAGTTTTTCCAATTTTTATTAGAGGAGAAATTTTTAGAAAAATTCGAGATATATCAACTTAATACAGGATTATATGTATTTTTTCATAATATTTTCAAATTTTGACAATTACTTTAAGTTTATTAGAAAAAATAGTAAGTGAAAGTTTTGTGCTATTTAAAGAAATCGAAACCCAAGTGCACTAAATAAAAAGCTTGCGGATGCTTGTGGCGATGAGAATGGGCGTCCCAATTAATAAGTTAATGAGTTAACAGACACAATAATTACCAATGCGTCATTCGGTAACAAAGGCAGTTTGAGATTTTGAAAGCATCTATAAAGAAATTTAAGGATATTGTGGAGAGAAATTTTTAAGGTTATCATTAGTTCTTGTTGTTCATCTGATGAAATTTGTTAAAAAACGAAGAGATTGTCATTTAACGGTCGAGAGTTACGTACCAATATTATGTTTTGGAATTGTTGTATTTTAGAGTTTACCAAGAAGTCTTTTTCTTCGTTAAAGATGAAGGGTCAGGTCTTCTCCTTTCCCTATCGACTTTTAAGTTTTGTCCAAATATTCCAACTATCAAAAGTCATTTGGAAAGGAGATGACTAGACTTTTGTTTTCCCACGGAGGGAGAGACGTTGCCTTAAACTCTAGGTCAAAAGATTTATGACTAAAATGACACTGTTAAAAAGTTTATAACTAAAGTAACATATACACAATAGGTTTAAGAGTTTTATAACATTTTTAATCGTTACATCTATTATGCTCATAGTCATTTGGTAACCGTGATTGCCTTTCTTTAGCAAGATAGGATGTTCCTCGAAATTATGAAAATTTAACAAAATATGTACAACACAGTTACTAGATTGAAGGAAAAATAAAATTCTTTGGGATGATAATTCTCCGCAATACATATCAACCACAATCCATATTAATTAGACATTCTAGCCCAAAAAAAGGAAAAAAAGTCCACTTGTGATGTATCTTGTCTTAATTTAAAAGTATATAAATGAATCATATTTAGAAATCTGAATTTTCCAGCACACAACTGAAAAATTTTATATCTAACCTATTTGAAACTAATCGATTTCTTATTTTGAAGCTACACGTTATTCTTTCTCAAATTGCATACAAATCCTTGAAACACATTTCATGCATACAATCACCAGCTCAAATTAGTCTACTCTTGTAGATTTTCTTCTTTTCTCATTCTCCTGTTTTGGGGTTGTGATCTCTCGCCCACTGCATACGCTTACTCTTGTTTTGCTTGACTTCTCAAGTCTTGGCCGTGATGAAAGCGGCCTGCATCATTGATCCTCTCTCTATCAATGATGCAGTCAAAATTGGCGGGCTATAACAAATCTTGATGAGACATATTGTCGTGCATGAGAAACTCTCGAGGAAACCGACCAAGTTGACTTAGCATTTGCTTGAAACTCTACGAATGACCCTCAATAAATTTCCGAAAGTCAATTTGGGACTCCCAAAGTCCTTTTTACTTAGCAACGATCAGATCTCGGACCATATCTGTGGCTTTTGGAAGATGTAAGTTGGTTTGGGGATTATGTTTTCTATTTTGCAGATTTAGACACCGCAGATTTCGTTCTTCTTCTATATATAGGTTGGTTAGTTCTTGTTCTTTGAGATTTCAAATCAAAACCCGAACTGATATGAATCAACAATTTCTTTGGGGTGAGTCGATCGGCTTGGGCCAAGTTAATTTTTCGAAGGACTATCACATTTGTTATATCTAATTGAAGTTCTACGCCACACTACCCTTATGATAGTGTAATAAAAGATATTACATTCATTAATTCTATCTATTTTGGAGTTTATTTATAAAAAGAAAAAGAAAAGGAAACGACTATATATTTATGTGCGCTACAATTGTTAGAGTACAAGATAAGCTCTCAAATAGGCAACACAATGCTGCTATCAAATTTCCCATCGAATACTTTTTTTTTTATAATATAGAAAATCCAAATTATGCTTTATGTGACATATTTACCCTAAAATGTTTCTTTTTACATTAAAAACCCCAAACTTATATCTGCATGATAGATTAACCCACCATCAAGATTTCTTCAAATAATTTTTCAATTAAAACGACGTCATTTTCATTTTACTTAAGCCATGTGGCGCTTTGTCAACAATTTTTGCCTTCCGTTGTTCGTGTAGGTAATTTCTTATCAGTACTCATTGACGAAATCCTGACGGAGGGTAAATGTATTACACATATACAAGTTTCACTTTTTTGGTAATATTTTTTTTTTAATAGTAAATATGTCACTATAGGCATAATTTAGGATTTTTGATGAATTTTTTCCCATGATTTTAACTATTTGCTTTTCATTTTTCAAAAATATTTGCCAAAATTTTACCTAGCTAAATTCTTAAGAATCTTTTTTGAAACATATCAATTTAATAAATGATGTATGTAAATTTTCATAATTTTTTCAAAATTGGACAATTGCTTTAAGTTTATTTAGAAAGAAAATAAGTGAAGTTTTGTTCTACTACAAATTTAGGGTTTTTGATGTCATAATTTTTTTTAATTGTAAATGTGTCGCAATGGCCATAATTTGGGTTTATTTTTTTTTTTTTTGGCTTTCATCCATAATTTTAAATATGTTTTTTTTTTTAGTTTTTCCAATTTTTATTAGACGAGAAATTTTTAGAAAAATTCGAGATATATCAACTTAATACAGGATTGTATGTATTTTTTCATAATATTTTCAAATTTTGACAATGTCTTTAAGTTTATTAGAAAAAATAATAAGTGAAAGATTTGTGCTATTTAAAGAAATCGAAACCCAAGTGCACTAAATAAAAAGCTTGCAGATGCTTGTGGTGATGAGAATGGGCGTCCCAATTAATAAGTTAATGAGTTAAGACACACAATAATTACCAATGCGTCAGTCGATAACAAAGGCAGTTTGAGATTTTGAAAGCATCTATAAAGAAATTTAAGGATATTGTAAGGAGAAATTTTTTTAAGGTTATCATTTGTTCTTGTTGTTCAACTGATCGAAATTTGTTAAAAAACAAAGATATTGTCTTTTAACGATCGAGAGTTACGTACTAATATTATATTTTGGAATTGTTGTATTTTAGAGTTTACCAAGAAGTCTTTTTCTTCATTAAAGACGAAGGGTCAGGTCTTCTCCTTTACCTATCGACTTTTAAGTTTTGTCCCAATTTTCTAACTATCAAAAATCGTTTGGAAAGGAGAAGACTAGACTTTTGTTTTCTCACGGAGGGAGAGAAGTCTTTTTCTTTGTTAAAGATGAAGGGTCAGGTCTTCTCCTTTCCCTATCGACTTTTAAGTTTTGCCCCAATATTCCAACTATAAAAAATCTATTGAGAAAGGAGAAGACTAGACTTTTGTTTTCACACGGAGAGAGTGACATTGCCCTTCAAACTCTAAATTCCTAAAAACACTTTAAGAGAATATTTGAAAAAGTAAGAGCAGCCCTCTTTTGACGAGAGCACTTCAGTCTCCGGCTCGCATGGGCTTGTTTTTTTCAATGAGTAACGCCAAAAGATTCAGAAAATAAATATGTCGAATAAATCATTTGGAAGATGTAACCGTGCACCGCCACCGCAAAGACTTGGTCACGCGGAATTGTTATTGTGAATCGTCTCATGCATCATTGAGACTCGATGCAGTCAATGTTGGCGGGCAATGACAAATCCTGATTAGCCATTGTCGTACTCAAGAGATTGTCGGGGAAACTGACCCATTGACTTGACATTTACCTGAAAATTTACAGTTGACTTACATAATTTTCTGAAAATCAATTTTAGACTCCCAAAGTCCTTTTACTAAGCAAGGATTAGATCTAGGACCATATACATGGTTTTACTCTGAATTGGAAGATGTAATTTGGTTTGAGGATTATGTTTTCTATTGTGCAAATTTGGACACCGCGGATTTTGTTGTTTTGCTACATATAGGTTGGTTTGTTTTTATTCTTTTCAGATTTCAAATCGAAACCCGAACCAACCTGGATCAACGGTTTTTTGCTAGGGTAGGTCAATTGGTTTGGGCCAGGTTAATTTGTCAATGGACAGTCATGTTTGTTATATCTAATTGACTTTTTGCCACGCTGTTTTAAAAGATATTACATTCACTAATTCTATATATTCTATAACTAATCTATTGAAAAGAAACATTATCTCTTTATGTGTGTTGTAATTGTTAGAGTACAAGGTAAGCTCCCCAATTGGGAACACAATATTGCTATTCAATTTTCCATCAGATAACTTGAATAAAAATATACATTATTGCTTAAATAGACGTCTTGCATGTGATGTGGTAATTTCTTTGTATATGTAGCAATGCAACATATATGCAACTAAACAAAGTTCTAAATCAACAAACTTTGAAAGCCATGCAACGCGCCTGATTAGCCGCGCCAATAAGTAAAATTGCTAGAATATACAAAGAAGAGTTGGCAGGGAAATTAACGAGAAGAGCAGACCTTTTCTTTCCACTAAAGGAGAGGCTTTGACAGAGTCCCCGTTTAATAAGGAGAACTTAATTATTATATTATGTTAAAATATTTTGTGAAAATTCAAGCCAACATCAATATTTAGAATAATATAATAATTATAGTCTTAGACCCATGCGCACCAACATCTTACTAGTTCAGCCAATAGTTGGGAGCTGGGCAATTCATCGAGTATGAAGCTTTTTCCAGCAAGTAAGCCATTTTAAGGAATTTGGCGTCTAGTAGAAAATGACACATGTAAATCAAAGTCTCTTGGGACATGTAAGTAAAGTTCTGCACAATGTTTTGAATAATTTTAGCAAAAAAGCCTTGAAAAGCCATAATTTATGACCAATATAACACATTTACTTTAATTTTGTTTGGGACATTAAAAAAAAATGAAACTATGTTTACTGTAACATATTTACTCTAAACTTTTAACATAAACAAACCCCAAACTTGTACCTTTATGGTACATTTACTCTCTGTCAAGATTCCATTAGATGATTTTCCAATCAAAATAACATCGTTTTTATTTTGCCTAAGCCTTGTGGGCACCATTATCAGTACCGTTTGCCTTTCCTCATTAATATAGGCAGATTTTTGATGGAGCTCATCAAAGAAACCTTAACGGAGGGTAAATGTGTTATGTAGGTACAAATCTGTGGTTATTCATGTCACAAAAAAAGTATAGTAAATGTGTCACAGTAGGCATAATTTGGAGTTTTGTTCATGACTTTCATCCATAATTTTAAATGCTTTCCTTTTGAGTTTTTTTAACTTATGCTAATTTCTATTAGACACGAAATTCTTAGAAAATTCGAAATATATCAATTTAACACCTGATGGTATGCATTTTTTTCATAATATTCTTAAAATTTGACAATTACTTTAAGTTTATTAGAAAAGATAGTAAGTGAAGTTTTGTTCTATCTTAAATCAAAACCCCCGTGCACTAAATAAAAAGCTTCCAAATGCCTGTGGTTGTGAGAGTGGGAGTCCCAACTAATAAGTCAATGAGTTAAGACACAACAATTACCAATGCGTCATCCCACAACAAAGGCAGTTAAATCATAAAATTTTTAAAAAGTGCGATCGAGTTCTAAAACTTGTCCAATTGTTCAATCGAGTTCTTTTGTTAATACCGTCAATTTTTTTAACAAAAAATACTGACGTGGCATTTTTAAATTTAGTTTATTTTTCCTCTGTGGCATTTTTATTACTTTTTTCTTCTTATTTCAATAACAGTAAAAAAAAACTTTAAAAAGCTAAAATAATTTTAAAAACAAAATTGGAATAAAAGAAAGGAAAAAAGGTTAGGGATCGTGATTGGGCACGTCTCCGCCACCCATCGTCGAAGGGGGGATAGCCCTAGGGGAGCCTCACTAGGGACGGTGAGGGCTAGCCCCCCTCTGCAGCCTAGGGCGTGAGGTCGTTGGCCCCTCCAACGATGGCAGCGATGGCAGTGCCATGTGAAAATGCACATATCCCATATTTTTAATGATTTTTACTATTTGTTTCCTCAGCCTTTTATATTTTACAAGACTTTTATTAAACACGAAATTCTTAAAATGTCCTCAAATATATAAAATTAATATAGGAATGAAAAAGTTGGCAGATGCTTGTGATGGAGTCTAAGCCCTAGTTAATAAGTTAATGAGTTGGGACGCACATCACACGTCCATGCATCATCCAATTTAGTCGGCAGTTTGGATTTTCAAACAGTCAATGAAAAGAAATCCAAGAATATTATACAGAGAAATTTCTAAGATTGTTAGCTGATGAAATTTGTCAACAAATTGGCTTTTTTCATTAGTCATTGCACGACTAGCAGTTATGGTCCAATATTATGTTTTGGAAATGCTCAAACATAAAAAGCGTATGGTCTTGTCCTTTCCCTTTCAACTATTAGTTTTGGATTAATATGAACCCCCCAAAAGAAAAAAAAAAAATTGCCATGCACAAAAGCAACATCCCCAATATACATTGTATCAAAAATCGGTAGGGAAAGGAGAAGACCAGACTTTTTCTTGTTCCCACAGTGGGAGAGACATTTTCTGGGAAAGTTACCCAAAAAATCTTAAACCTATTGTATTGATACCAATTAGTTCTACACCTTTCAATTATATCAGTTGAGTCTTAAATATTTTCACATTGATACCAATTCAGTTAATTCGGCAATTTATACTGTAAATTGATGATGTGGATGCCGGCGACCCTATGTGGCATCGTCGGCGCGACATGGACATTTTAAAATGATTTTTTTTACTAAATTCTCGATTTTTATTATTTTTTAATTTTTTTCTTTTTTAATTATTTTTCCTTTTTTCTTTCCTTTTTTTTTTTTTAAACTTTCTTTGGACTATGGCCGATATTGGCCATTGCCGGTGACCGGCCACAGGTCGGGGCTAGTTAGGGCATTGTGGCCCTCACCGGATCTGGCGAAGGTGAGACCCTTGCGGCTTGGGCGAGAGCGGCAAGGGTAGGAAAGGAAAAAAGGAAAATTAAGAAAAATGAATTTTTTTAGAGATAATAAAAAGATCAAAAAATTAATAAAAAATTATTTAAAAATATCCATATCAGTGCCGGTGATGCCACGTAGGATCACTGGCGCCCATGTTACCGGTTTCCGGCATAAATTGGCTGAATGGACTAAGTTGGTACCAATGTAAAAATGTTTAGGATTAAGTTGGTTCAATTAAAAGGTTTAGGATTGAATTGATACTAATGCAATAGATTTAAGATTTTTTTGGTACTTTTCTCGATATTTTCTTAGACTCTAGAATCATAGATTAATCTTTCAAAGATTATTTAGAAAAGTAAGAGCAGGTCATTTTTTGACAAGAGTACTCCAGTCTCTGGCTCAGAATATAGCCTGTCTTCTCGATGAGTAGCGAAGAAAGATCCAGGAAAAGTATGTCAAATTTACGTTACGAAGTTTCGTCAAGAGACGTGCACCGCATTGCTAAAGACTTCGTCACAGGAGGAATTATCGTGGAAATTTTTCATGCAAGTGGCTATGACCACTTGATGTTAACTCCACGACTTGTACTTAGACAATAACTACAATTACTTGACCGATAAAACAGCGAGAAAAGGAGAAAAAACCCATCTTACTTCTCCTTATATACCCCAAATCCATCAAATTAATTCATCGAAACAACAAAAATTTATGAGGAGAGTTGAAGGAAGAACCATGGTCATTCATAAGCTTCTCTTGAAAGTTGTGGTGCTTGGGATCATCATATTGGGTCCATGCCACAATCACATAGCAGAAGCTGATGATTCAATGACCAAGCCCGGATGTCGAAGTTTTTGTGGAAGCCTCGAAATTCCATACCCCTTCGGATCGAGCGACAGTGATCCCAAATGCCGCAATGATCATCCCTCATTTAGAGTCGTTTGCGATGACTCTAACGGCCCTCCGGTACCTTACATGAATGAAAAAAGTAGCGGCTTCCAAATACTCAACATTTCTGTCCAGGATCACGAGCTACGCGTTAACGTTACGACCGGTCGAGACTGCTATAACTCTTCCGGGGAAGATGGGTCTTCAAGCATATATCCAGTTCTCACATTAGCAAAGTTCCCCATATCCAGCACCAAGAACAAGTTCACCGCAGTCGGTTGCGACACGTCGGCTGAATTCCTCGACGGCAATGGGAACTTCTCTTTCGGTTGTATGTCTTCGTGCGGTGACATTTCGGACGTCAGCAGTGGGTCGTGCTCCGGTATCGGTTGCTGTCAAACGAGCATCCCTAAGAACGTCTTGGGCTACGAAATCTCTATTGAAAGCTATTCTAATCATTCCGATGTCCTAAAATTCAATCCTTGCAGCTATGCCTTTGTCGCCGAAAATGACTTCTACAACTTCTCGGCTGATGATCTTTCGGGGCTTAAATTTAATGAGTCTGCTTTAGTTCTCGACTGGGCGATAGGGAATCAAACATGCGAGGAGGCCCAAAAGAACATCGCAAGCTACATGTGCACCGCCAAGAACACCAATTGCACCAATGCTGAAAACGGATTTGGTTACAAGTGCAATTGTTTAGAAGGTTACCAAGGCAATCCTTACCTCGAGAATGGTTGTCGTGGTACGTTGATAACATTGACATTCTTTAACTTGTCATTTGTATTTATATCATCGGAGTATTTGATAATTTAATGTGGGTGTGTTTAACTTATGTAGATATTGATGAATGTGCGGATCCAGAGAAGTACCCATGTGAGGGAAAGTGCGATAATACTGATGGGAGCTATACATGTTCATGCCCAAAGGGTTATCATGATAATAGCAAAATGGACGGTGAAAATGGACAACGATGCATTGCTAATTCATCACATTTGATGAAGATTTTGTTTGGTAAGTTCTTTAATTTTATTCTGACTTCGTGACTCCAAAAAAAATACTATTATCCTAGCTGATTTCGAGAATATATAATTTAATTTGTCTGTGGTGAAGGCGAAAATTAACCATTCACATTTTTGCCCGATTTTTCTTCCACCGTTGCCCTTGCTTGAAAAAAAAATCCAAAATGAAACTTTCTATGTCCTTCTCACTGAAGTTCTTTATTTAGAAGATAAATGAGATAATCTAATGCATGAAGTATATCACGTGTTACTAACTACATAACGATTGAACTCTCTTAAAATTCAAAAGTAGATTAATTTCACTCTTGTCAATATTTGAACTCTTCGAGCATCTTTTGACTTGGTGACCTTGGGCTCTGGGTAATTGAAAATACATCTTTTATTTATTAAGAACAAGTGGTGAATGTTGATATTGGTACAGCATGACTTGTAGTTGCATGATCTCCATTGCTGCTTATAGCGCGGAGTTGCAAGGTCGTGGGATTGAATTAGTCAAAATGCTAATCTGGAAAACCACACAAGTCACAAAATTGCGGTTTTCTATATATATAGAAGACTTGACGCATCTCAAAGATTTCGTCAGTAGGCTTTCTGTATCATATCGTATTTTAATAATCAGCAATGCTAACATAATGGTACTATTATTAAAATGACGGTGTAGTCTGATCCAATACCCGAATTTCAAGAAAAATCGGCCATCGAATCTTTACAGTCTATTCGACAGCTTTCTATAAAGAAATTAAGACAATTCCCTGAGAAGGAAGTGAAAATTAAAACTTTTCTATGTTCTTCCTGACTACATCTCTTGAATCTCAATCTTCATCCCATCTTTCCTCTACGAACAATCTTGCAGATAATCATTTTTTTTATTTTTTATTTTTGTGCTCAATTTTGCATTTTGTTCACAACCTCATAAAATAAAAATTTCACATTCTACAACATTTTACCCTTGGTAAATGCTGAAATTTCTGTACCTCATAAAATGAAATAAAAATGTAATTTATATCATCCACTTGATTAGAATTGTACATCAATAAAAAATTGACGTTTTATAAAGTTTCGCCCTCATGACGTGATGTTGTAAATCTTTTGTATACTATCGTAATTGTAATTTCTGAAAATTCACATTTTTTAAATATTTTTATACTATGTTGCACTCACCTAGGATAAATGTCATCAATGCTGGTCCAATATTTCAAAATCTAAAACATAATGCATTTAATTACATTCTTTGTACTTAATTACGATCAAATGTGATAAGTCTTTATAGAATGTTGTAAAATAAAGGAAAATATGTCTTATGTTGGTGTGCTGGTGTTAAAAAAAAAAGGAATAGAAAGCCATGAAAAAAGGAAGATGAAAAATAGGAATGTGCTCTCGAACTGGCTAAATCTTTTCTCAAGCTGGCTACACAATGGACATGACTCACCCTCTTTTCCTCTTGCTCTTTCTTTATTCCCCTACAAATTTTCTAGCTTTAGTGTTCTTACCAATATTCTTTTCGCATTTAACCGGGAAAGATTTATATAATAAACACAGCTTAATTCCGCACAAACTGTAGGGATTGATCAAATTCTGACTCGAACTTTCAAGCTTGCCAATATAAAGCCCTCTTTTCCTCTTGTTCTTTCTTTATTCCCCCTACAAATTTTCTAGCTTTAGTGTTCTTACGAATATTCTTTACGCATTTAACCAGGAAAACTTTATATAATAAACACAGCTTAATTCCGTACACACTGTAGGAATTGATCAAATTCTGACTCAGACTTTCAAACTTGCCAATATAAAGCACTAAGTTTGACAGTTATTTTAAATCTGGCACTCCGTTAGCTTGAAATATGTACAAAATTTTAGCACGTTGATGTTATCTCTTTGTTACCTATGGCACTTCTTCTACTTCTTTACTCTCTGTCGTTTCTATCTTCTTACAATAATAGTTAACTCCAAATATTTGCAATTGCATGGGCGATGATTGGGATAAAAAAACTTGCTCCACATGAGGCATGAGGTGACTGATTGAAATGTGGATTTGCTTGTATTTTTAATGTCATTAGAGAGTCCCAATCCTTCTTCTTCTTCTTTTTTTTCAAGGTTCCTAAAAGTCAAACCTGTTCCTTTCTCTATTTAGTTTTGATTAGCATGTAAGAACTGATTGAATTAGTTCAATGGCTATTTCGTTTTTCTTTTATGTGTGACACAACTTACACAACTCTTTTAATTTCTTCACAAGCTATATTTATCACGATATCATTTAGATAGCTGGTTGATTACTAATGACTTAACAACATCCATGAAAGGTGACGATACAAATAAAAGAGGAAGATATAAGCAACTTTCGCACCGAATACTAATTTGTTTTAAAAAATTTCCTCAAGGGTCCTTGCCATTTTCATGTCATCAGAAGGGATCAAGCTGAATACAAAGAGGGACTTGTATTGAGTTATTTAAAATCATGCATGGTTCGACGAAAAGGTCTCTATAAACGTATGCTTTACATGGCGTGAATTTGGTTGCGTAAGACCTAAGAAGCTGTAAGCAAGTATACTGTGGGACCATAGGAAAAGATGAGTATCCTTGTAGTTAGTTTGAGTTTATACTCTTATGACTTCTTTCATGTCGAATTAAACCTGTTAAACTGATGACATTTCTTGTAGACCGGGACGATTGCGATTTTCTTCCTCTTTTTGTAGATTAGCTTAACCAAATCCATTGTCCTATTTCAGCTCAAATTGTCGCAAAAATGTGAAGTTTTTCGAGGAAACCTCACGATATAATTTACATAAAGTTAGAATGCGTGGCCGTTTCTACATGGTGCAATGATTTGTTGTGCAGATATTCATGTGGTTAATTATTTTGTAAAATCGGCGTTGTATACAGGTGTCGCCGTGGGAATAATAGTGCTGCTTTTCAGCATAGGCTTTATGTATTTTGCATACAATCAAAGGAAGCTCATCAGGCTTAGAGAACAATACTTCAAGCAAAATGGTGGTTTGCTTTTGCAACAACAATTATATGAACATGATAGAACCACAAAAGCTGTGAAAATCTTCAGTGCAAAAGAGTTAGAGAAGTCCACTGACAATTATGACGAGACTAGAATAGTCGGGCAAGGTGGTTATGGTACTGTTTACAAAGGGTCGTTACCAGATAATATGGTAGTCGCCATTAAGAAGTCCAAGCTCATGGACCCTAGCCAAATTGAGCAGTTCATCAATGAAGTTGTTGTGCTTTCTCAAATTAATAATCGCAATGTGGTCAAGCTTTTGGGATGTTGTTTGGAAACCGAGGTGCCTTTATTGGTGTATGAGTTTGTCAATAATGGAACTCTCTTCGACCACATCCACAATACAAACAAGTCATCGAAGCTGACTTGGGAGACCCGGTTGAGAATCGCTTCCGAAACTGCTGGAGTCCTCTCATACTTGCACTCCACGGCTTCCACTCCCATTATCCATCGAGATGTCAAGTCAGCAAACATCCTTTTGGACGAACATTACACCGCGAAAGTCTCCGACTTTGGAGCTTCAAGATTAGTCCCACTTGATCAAACACAATTGTCTACTATGGTTCAGGGAACATTGGGATACTTAGACCCTGAATACTTTCGCACAAGCCAATTGACAGAAAAGAGTGATGTTTATAGCTTCGGGGTTGTGCTAGTTGAGCTATTGACAGGAAAGAAGGCGCTTTCTTTTGATCGACCAGAAGAAGAGCGGAGCTTGGTAGTGTACTTTCTTTCATCATTGAAAAATGACAAATTGTTTCAAATTGTTGAGGAGGTTATTGCAAATGAAGGAAACAATGAGCAGGTGAGGGAAGTTGCCATTCTTGCCAAGAGATGCTTAAAATTAAAAGGTGAGGAGAGGCCAACCATGAAGGAAGTAGCAATGGAATTGGAGGCACTTAGAGCAATGGCTAAGCATCCATGGGCCAATGGTATCAATGTGAATCCAGAAGAGACGGTTCATTTGCTAGGAGAGAAGCCCAATGTGTACATGAATAGTATTGCGATCACAAACATTGAGTACATAGATAGCATGAAAAACCATGTCCGGCCACTAGTTGGTAGTGGGAGATGACAATAATAGGTTATCAATATTTGTCTGGGTATGTTGTGTTGGATGTTGTGGGTGCACTAGGTCTCCATTGAGTGCACTGGTTCATTTGGTTCTTTCACGTTCAAACTTCATAGGTAGGAGCGTTTGGGTTGCTTCTTGTTCATTAATAAGCGTGTAATTTATCTTTAATAAGTGTCTTTCTCCATGCAGCATAATTTAGCTTTAGAAAGCTTTTGGATTCAAATCAATGTCATAATGTGAAAATGGTTTACTCCTACTGTTTGTTGGTGGAGCTTATCAGATTAGGGAGCTATATTGTCTTTGGATGTACCGAAGTTAAAATGATATGGAAGTGCAGATTTCTGTTTGCTTGAGAATGTAGTACGTCCAACTTGGATGAATCTTTTTTTTTTCCTGGGAAATTCCATGATCTTGCCTTATTAGTAATACAATGAATCTTTCACGTGTCGATTAGACACGTGATAAATGTTCAATTCCGTACACCACCAACCAAAATGAATTTCACGTTTGACTTTTGCTCGTGTGTTACTCATTTATATAATCAATGGAGTATAGTCATGTTTGCCTTATTGAATTACAGTGACGAACGTCATCTTGTAGCCAAGTTTTTATGTAGTTAATGTCCATATTAATAATCAACAAATCGAAAACATTACCATCAACTAGTGAGGGAGAAAAATAAAGTCCAATAGAAAAGCACGTATTTCACAGGTGGAGGGTTCACTTACCTAAGGCTAAGCGGAGGTCTTTTCACCAGAAAAATAAAGGGGAATGCTTTCTCTTGGGCACAAGACAACAAAAGTCAATCGGTAAAAAGCTAATCAATTTAGGATATGCATAAACTAGCATCGAATGCGGCCATTTGCCATATATAAGACCGAGAATTAGTGTTGACATCCGCCTAATTCTTTATGATTATGGGGGCGTAGCATAAATGTGGATATCATAGTGTTATATCACATTAGAGCAAGTGCAACTGATTGGGTTGATCAACTAGTTGGTCATCTTGGATATATTGGTCAGTTATTCTTCTTACAATTGATTAATCGGAAATCCAAGGGATTATTCTCTTTGCAATTGATCCTTCTTTTATGTATATTGTCTTTCCTAAAGGTCAAATCAATTATATGTTAATTTGACCAGTATAGCAACAACCGTCACAATAATTTACCAACGTTTTATCTTACTTCGGTTTGAGAAATACCAACATTTCTTCACACTTCTAGGATGATCGACTGTTTTAATAACATATCAACATTTATACTTGTGCTTACAAAGACCTTAGAATTTACTAATTTTCATTTGAAATTACCAACCTTAATTTGATTTACCAACATATGTCATATTGACACACCAAATTGCATTAAAGATGTCGATAACTAGAAGAATAGAAATTGGTAGATTATGAAAGTAGTTGATAATTTTGGAAGTAGAAAGAAATGTTCATACTTCTCAAAACGAAGCAAAATATAAAAAGTCGGTATATGACTGTAATTAGTTGGCACTTAATTGGATGAATGTCGGTACTTTTAATCAAATTGAGGTTGGTGATTTCGAATAAAAGTCAATAACTTCAAAAGCGTTGGTAACCGCACTAATTGACACGTGATTGTGTAAGCAAGTTTCTAGTCACTTTTTTGTACCAGCAATATTTGACATTTGCTAGCCGCATTCAAATTTTCACTATATACCATCATGGAACAGAGTTACATATTTATGGCTATGAACGCTTGCAATCTTCTAAGCCTGTACTCGTTAAATGATAAATGAACTCTCTGCCAATGCTTCTATTTGAATATATGGTGCTATCTGTCATGTGGGCAAGGAAAAGAAGTAAAAGTGGGAATCTTTATAAGTACGCTACTTTGATTAATATTAAATCTTCGAATCCATTGTGGTAGAAAGCAAGTTAAAGTTTTCACTATCGGATATAAGAAAGTAAAGATAGTATTGTATATTATCGACAAGAGACTTTAGAGAAGCTATCTATGTATACTGATGACCATTATCAACCAATTTTGGCATTAAATTCCACAAAAAAAAAGTGCTAAATCATAATGTTTTTCTTTCAAAGGTGGATCATGTAGCATGTTTATCATCACTGAAAAAGCTTTCAAAAGATTCCATCGATGATGTTGGCTGACGCGACGGCATATAATTATCATGATGAGCCTATTCGTGACCTTAACCAGCTTTTTAATTAGTGGAGGTGGTAAAATAATGTTATTCTCAAAGTTTGGCTTATGCAGACCAAAAATTCTGAGTAGTACAAATCTTGGCAGCTTTCGATGCTGTGCCTTTCCTTGTTGAACTTAAGCGGCTCCATCGGTTGTCGTTTCATAACTATACAATTGGTGTCGAGTTTCTCTGTCTGCAGCCTCACTACTAGTTTTCTTACCGGAAGATGCTCCAATCATCATCTCATCACTTTGCAGAGAAATTAAAGCGGTTTCATCCTCTTCCCTACTGGCAATATCTGTTCTCCACATGGCTAAAATGCAAAGCCCTAAATTGTAAAGTTCACGCTACCATTATCTTTATAAAAAACGGAAACAGCTCCCTGGACGACCAGCAAGCTAGATAGGTTGTCCATGTCCTGTGCCAAAATTGCCTAGGTCCTATGGATGCAGTTTTCAACAAATTAGTGGACCATACAGAGAAGTCCAATGCATCCTCTGCGAATGCAATAGATCTGTTCCAAAATTCCTGTGGCCCAGTGCATATGAAGAAGGAATGCTGAGGTACTATTTCCAAGCACCATAAGGCCACTAGAGATGCAATCCACTAGGCTCTACAAGAACACGAGCATAATCAACCAGGGTCTGTCACGCCCTGATCCTCGAGTACGCACCCATCCCTTACCTTGGTCGATTAATAGCGACGTCCCAGGACGCATCATCGACCCATTCATTTTAATATACACATGCGGAAGCATATGAAATCCCCAAACAATAAAATAATGGGATAGGAAAGTAGGATTCCAAATTCGAACTTTGAAAACAACCACACTTATATACATTGTCAATTATGGTGCAAATATATACAAGTCGAATTATTAAGTCAGGTTTTAAACCACAATTTCCTAAAACAGAGTCTGCAAAATGGAATCGACTCCCATCAAAAGAGAATTGTCCTATGACTAACTAGTCCAATAGGATCGTCAATTCTTCAGGCTTCCCCTTCTACACTTCGGGCCTCCAGTCCTTCACCAATGCCATATAAGGATCTGAAAATAGTTATTCAATAACCAGTGAGACAACGTCTTAGCAAGTTCTATCCCCTAAGACTCGATTAGTAGGCCAATACACTTTAGAGGCTGCCTAAGCACAACACGAGTCAGAGAACTTACCTTGGCCTCAGTTCCATCCTGCAATTCAACATTATTTACAGATGTCTTATATCACATCAATTAATCAATTCATAGCATCAGATCAAATCATTTTTCAATCGACCTAGTTGATTACATGTCATCACGACCATTTCGCGGTCATTTTAATCAATGCTATACGATTTCCCAATGATATATCTAATCATCGAGTCCACGTGCATTCTCCGAGGTGATATATATCTAATCACCGAGCCCACGTGCATTCTCCAAGATGACGTGTCACGCCCTGATCCTCGGGCACGCGCCCATCCCTCACCTTGGTCAATTAAAAATTTGCGATAATCCCAGGATGTATCACCGACCCTTTCATTTTCATATGCACATGCAGAAGCAATTAAAAATCCCCAGACAATAAAACATTAGGATAGCATAGTATGACTAAATTTCAAACTCTTAGAAACCTTCACTCTTATATACAAGGTGAACTATTAAATTTAATTCACATTAAGCCAGTTTAAAAACAAGGTCTACTAGCAGAAGTGGGGTTCTACAAGCTACGGGTCCCGTCCTCCTCTTCATCATCCTCCACACTCCAACTGGAGCCTTCAGCAGACCACACAGGACTTTCGAGATCTTCAAAATCCAAGTCTACTGCATTTAAGGACTTGAAATGGTTATTCAATAACCAATGAGACAACGTCTCAGCAAGTTCTACCCCTTAAGACCCGATTAGTAAATCAATACACCTTAGGGCTGCCTATGCACAACACGAGTTAGAGGACTTACCTTGGCCTCAAATTCCACCTGCATATTAGCACAGATCAAATAAACACCCAAGCAATCACATCACAGATCGAAGCATCGATCAAATCGACCTAGTCGATTAAGCGTCAATTGAACCATTCACCAATCATTTACATTCAATCAATCAACTCACAACATCAGATCCAAGCAATGATCAATCAACCTAGTCAATTACATATCCACAAGCCCACTTCCGGTCATTTCTACTATTCCAACTCAACTCCCAAATATGAATCACGGTTCTTAGGACACAACTTATTTATAGGTGGTAATCACAACCCCACCAAGTAACTTTCTTAGATTTAGTGGCTTTACGGTCCCACCCAACCCTTTCAAGATTCAATGGCTTTATGGTCCCACCCGACCCTTTCAAGATCCAGTGGCTTTATGGTCCCACCCGACCCTTTCAACTGCGGCCAACGATATTGCACCTCGTAATTAAATTCCTCAATTTCATAATATCTTGGCTTAATTTGTTGGTATCAAAGATACTCGATAAAATATCGTGTGTGGGTACACGATCGGCCTTAGCCAAAATAGAATAGTTTCCTTTCTATAAATCCCACCATTTTCTGTAGTCTACCAAAACATTTTTGGCATTGTCAACCAATGCCCGGTTATTTTTCAATTAATAACCAAAGATTATTCAATTTAGGAATAAATCCTAAAATCACTCATAAATCAATTTAGCACAAAATAAAGCTCAATTAAATAAACGGACTGCATCACTAAAATCAACACAAAATTCCAGTCACCGCCATCCCGATTGAATTTCCGGAAAAATAAATAAATAAATAAATAATTTCGAAAATTAAATAAATAAATATTAAAAATCCAATTTAGGCCCGTGATGCCTAATTGGAACCCGAAACGGGTTGGGAAAACCCCGAGATGTATTCAATAAATAACCGAACCTTTCTACTTGCTAAAGACTAGGTCTAACCACTTAACATGCATCATTAAGTCGCTAATTTAATTGTTCTAAACTAATCCAACCACCTAATTGCACTTAATTAAATCTAATCAACCCTTAGGCATAATTAGCAAACTAAGAAAGCATTAGTGAGTAAAAATCACTTGGCAAAGCGAAGATCGGAACACTGTGTCGGCGACGCGACGGCGGCCAAAATCCTAACTTTCGACGACGTCAGTGGATACTCGGGCCGGGCCTCGTGGGCTTGAGCTCGGAACTGGGCTTGCAATACTTGCTGGGCTTGACTGAAGATGGGCCGCGGGCTGAGTCCACTGTTTCGGTGGGCTTGACTTTTGATCAACTGGCCTTCGCGGGCTATTGCAGCTGAATTGGGCTTGAAGAACTCAATCAATGGGCTGTTCTCTTGGACTGAAATAAGCAAAATTTGCTGGGCTTCAAATGCAATTGATGATGGGCTGGCTGTTGTATTGGGCTGAATTCAAGTGGGCTGCTGCTGGTGTAATTTCAACTGGACTGGGCTGGGCTTCGGCTTCAAATGGGTTGAGCAAAGAAGCATCAAGGGCGACGCTGGACTTCGAGCGAGGAGAGGTTGCTCAGTTGAAGGAAAGAGAAGGCACGGCTGCTTCGGTCTTCCATGAAGCAAAAGTGAAGCAGCTACTGGCGAGGTTGGCTCCGTTGGCGAGCTGCTGATGATGGGCCAGACTGTGGGCCGAATTGCTGCAGGATTCGGGACTTCGCTGGCAGCAGCTGGCTTCGGACGTGGAGATGGAGACACGCTGCTTCGTGGGATGATGCGGCTTCGACAAGAGGAGTCAACGATTGAAGATGGCAGGATGAGGGACACGCGGCAGCTTGAGGCTTCGGTGGACGCGTGGATGAACGGGGTCAACGAAAGCTTCTGCTGGTTCGTTCGTTGACCAGGCGAAGGAGGAGGTGGACGCGTGTAGAGGAGGCAGCGGCCGAATGGTTGTTTCGGTGGTTGATGGTGAAGATGCGTGGTCGCTGGACTACGATGGAGAAACGTGGACGAAGCTGGCCGTTGGTCTTCGGTCGGATGGAGCTGGCAGAGAGATGATGGTCAACAACCGACAAAAGGGGCAGTTTCGGTTGACTGGGTTGAGCAAAGCCACGAGGAAATGAAGTGGGGCGGCAGCAGCGAGAGAGAGAATGAGTGGAGAAGATGGGTAGCAAGAGAGAGAGAGAAAACTGGAGAAGCTGCGGGCATCAAAAGGGAAAAGAACGCTGGCTTTGTGGTATCGCATCCGCACGAAGAAGAAGGGCGGCGGCAAGCTCGGCGTGGGGAGGAAGCCACGGATGGGGCTGAAAGTCAATGTAATTATCCTAAATTCATCATGAAATGGTCCCACATGTGCACAAGATTATCCCCTTGTCCCCCATAATTAAATCTTGCAAATTAATCCACAAGAAAAATCCAATTTGATGACTAATGTTGCACCCCCACCTAGCTCCGAATTTCTTAAAAGTGAGCTTCAATTTCTAACACAAATTTCCCCAATCGATGTCCAATTTCGCCAAGGAAAAAGCCCACATCAATTCCACAAGTCCCCATCACCAAATAGCTCGGTTTGGAATCCAAAAATCCATTCAATTTGGCCCATCCGATTTTTTGTTCGTTTTTCGAATCGTTTGAAGTGATTTTCCGCAAAAATCCCGAACTTGATGGAATTTCTTCGAAAGACAAGACGACGTCCTATAAATGAATCGTGACATGCTTGAACGTCCGATTTCCGAAACCGAATTCAATTTCATGGTTAAAATCAACCGAACATGATTTTAATCCGATCCAACCTACCGGGTAGCTTTTAGGGATTTACCGCGGTTATATCCCTTAACGGCTTCACCCAATAGATTGGTTAACTCATGAGTGATCAGCTCAGAGAAAAAGGACCATCGGCGCGTCGATGAGATGCCCATTTCATATATTCGGAACGGTCGAAAATTCAGGATGTCACATGACGTACCTAGTCATCGAGCCCACGTGCATTCTCCAAGGTGATACATCTAGTCATCGAGCCCACGTACATTCTCCAAGATGATATTCTTAGTCACTGAGTCCACGTGCATTCTCCGAGGCGACATATTGAGTCATCCAGCCAATATAATTTAATGTCTTTCTCCGAGACAACATCCTTAGTAATCGAGCCAACATACTATAATGCCTTTCTCCGAGATGACATCCTCAGTCATCAAGCCAGCGTGATAAATTGCATAATTAATTTCTCATTTAATTACCGAAATTATACATCTTTGAAATAAAATACCCTTCCACACAATTTCACTCAATTTGCATAATCAGGTATTCAATTAAATAAATAGAGATCACCACTGCGATCAGCACGAAATTCCGATCATCGACTAACCCAGTCTAATTTCCGAAAAATAAATAAATAATTAATTAATTACAAAAATATTAAATAAATAGCAATAAATCCAATTTAGGCCCGTAATGCCTAATTGGATGCCGGAACGGACCCGGAAAATTCCCGAGACTTGTTCAATAAATAATAGAGACTATTCCTAGCTAATAGCACTAACCATTTATCTAACATGCATTAGCAGATAATTAAATTAACTAATTTACTCTAATCTATCCACCTAATTGCACTTAACTAAATCTAATCAACCCCTAAGCATCATTAGCAAACTAAGTAAGGATTAGTGAGTAAAACTCACTTATTTAACAAACAAATCGGACCAAACCAACGGGAACGTTGCGGGGTTGCTTTTCTCTAAAGCGGGCCTAGGTTTCGAGGCCTGGAACACCTCCAAAACATGCCACAAAGGTGGTTGGAAACCCACTAATTTCCAGATCCGTTCTTGCTGAAATAGAAGGGAAACAGGTTCGGTTTAGACGGGAAAGGACCGAGGAAGAATGCATGGGCTAAACCGGGCCTTGGCAGAGGCTTACCAGCGGAGGAACGACGAAGCACGAGCTCCAGTCAAGCTCCACGAGCTGCTGGACAGAGGCTGGGATGGCGTGAGGTGGTGGTCCAGGCGGTCCGGTGGCTTGCTGCTGGTCTTCCTTGGCTGCTAGTCGAAAAACAGGATGGAGGGAGAGAGAGATGGCTTGGACGGCAATGAGGGAGAGAGGGACAGAAGAGATGAGGTTGGAGGGGGCCTACCATGGCCAATTCTTCAAATCTCTTGTCCCCTTGACCCATTCCAGCCACATGCTGGTTCCTTGTCCCTTAATCCGCCAACAATGCTCGCTTCTAGAAGTCCGAGACGGTCCAAGTGTTGCGGGTGGTGGGGGCACACGAATTTCCAATAAATCTCTCTCAATTGGGCACTTATTCTTGCTCAATTCACTCCCATTTGGCCTCTACTTCAATTATCAAATTGATAATTTTCCTCACCTATGGATCCATCTTGCATTCCAATTTTGTGACCAAAAATAATTCCCGGCCTTTTTTGAACAAAAACGGTCACATGCTGACTTTTTTCCAAAAAATCTCGGGTTATAGAAAAATCTTCTGAGACTAAGTCGACGTTCCTAGAATTTATTGTGACATAACAAAATCAGAAATTCGAACTTGAATTCGCAGTTAATTTCCATTCGACGAGTTTTTAGCGTGACCTAGGCTTCCGAGTAGTTTTCAGAGATTTTTAGTGCAAATAACCCGTGGTCGATTTTCTTCGAGCCACAATGAACCCACTCAACACATTGGTGACTCTCGGTTGTCGTGAAAATCTCGAGGATTCAAATACGGACACAGGGTACCAAAACGACAGAAGAATCAGTCTAGGGTCGGTCAACGAGAATTTTCCAATTTAGTGGTGTCACCCACGATTAGCCACACATCTCAGTTGAACAGACCTATCTCTGATCTTAAATCAATTTTTAACTGTGCCGTAATGGCCTCTAAATATAAGTACGGTCGAGAAGCCGATTCCTGGTCGAATTCTCAAGTCTATTTGCCTTAAAATTCCTTAATGGCTTTCCTGGATAAACTAGTTATCTTGAGAGTGATCAACTCTGAGAACAGCCCTATAGGCGCGTCCATGAAATGCCCGATTTATTCAGTAGAAAACAGAACTGAAAATCTGGGATGTCACAGGGTCAATTTATTTCTCTCAAGGAAAACCCTTGAGACTTTGGATAGACGTATATTTTATATAGATAGCACGTATCATATATACAGTGACTCATTCGAGAACCCTCACATAATTGTGCACCATGAACCTACCAATAAGTGGAGGAATTTTGCCAGATTGTCAATGGGCGAGCTTTATGCTTTGAAATTATATGCAAAAATCTTTCTAGTTTATTGTGCTAATGTCACTTTAAAACTGTCCATCTTGTATAACGTAATCTATTCTCAAGATGCATTTTTGAAAATTGGTCATATGTGTTGGCCAATTTAGGCCTTATGCAATTCATGTAATGCCGTTGCCTTCAGTTATAAAAGGCGATGAAGAGCTTTAATAAAATGGTGGTGAACTTCCGGAAAACCTTCATATTTTCTTCTATCATGCTCTTGGAAACATGGTCATCCCTTAGGCATGTTGTTATTTGAAGGATGGTAATAAATATTTGCTAATGACACCCAGATTTTTGGTGAAGCATGTTTTCTCTACATTTGCAAGTTAAGGTGATCTCGTGGATCAAAAAGCTAAACTATAATATTGAGACTTTCGAGTCTCAAGGTGACCATCTTAATGAGATTTGCATACTAAAATCAGTCCTATTTTGATGGCCAAGGGAAGGGCCAATGTATTGTGATGGCATATTGATCTTAAATTTTCTTCTTCTTGGTACTTTATCCCCTAGGGATATGCAACAGGAATTGCCCGAACTAGATTGGACTAGCCAGTTTTAAGTGGCTCTCAACGGCGTTGGTCCTCTTCTAAAATTGGAACTGGTGATGGGCAATCCGATTCCCGATTTCAGGGTGGGAAATGGACCGATATTGAATGTCCCCATTTAGCTCAATGCCCAAATGAGCCCAACAAGAATAGTAACCTACTTGTAAGAGAAATTAAGTGAGCCTAGAGAGAGTAAAAGCCCACAACAAAAGGAAAGCCCATACCATTGAAAAGCTCTCTCTCTCTCTCTCTCTCTCTCTCTCCCCCCCCTCTCATGTCTGCAATCGTAAAGATAAAAAAGAGTGCGTTAACGAAGCACAAGGAGACGGTGCCATAACATAATCCACTCTCTCTCTAGTTTTTCTCTCCCCATATATAAGCGTTTGTTTCGTTCAATTGGATGAAGAATTTTGGAGAGCATATACACTTTGCACAAAAAAGGAAAAAATCCTCCCTCTCCATCGGTTTTGCTAGACCACCTGGAAATTGGATTGGATCAAGTTCGGGGCTAGGTGGTCTAGTTCTTGATTTCAAAAACTAGGAAACAATCCTCTAGGTCTGATGCCTGGTTCCTGAGTGGGATCGGACCAGACTTTGAATCGATCATCCCTATTAGCTCCCATTAACTCTAGTTATTATCCATGTTATTTCTTGCTTTTCTTGAATTTAATGTTATATATTATTTTGAGAAACTGAACATAGCATATAGCATGAAATTTTGATGTATTTCAAAAGATGAATTTGTCATACGTCAAATCAAATTTAATCTATGTTAACATATATATAATAGTATTGAGGCATTAACTATAATGTGGAGTGATTTTATCTGAAGTGAAAAGAGAAAACCAATCTTGGTGAAATTCGATGATCACTTTATAGAGTAGATGTTATCAGTCACCACAAGATATCCTTGAATTTGATAGTCACTTACTAAATTGACTTTACTAGGTGGTTATTATGAAATGTGCAAGAAATGAGACAAACACCACATATCCAATTGTAGGATTATATATGTTACCATACTGGATTCCTGATTTTAACAAAATAACAGCAGGAAAAGTTAAAAGTGAAAAATCGATCACTATTTCTCTTGATTTTGACTCTCTAAAGAAAAGCAACTCTTTATTTGTTTCTTCAGCTTAAAACAAAGATATATTCAGTGCTGTTCCTTGTCCAAAGCATCAGATGCAATTGACGATGACCTAGACCTAAAAAACGAAGCAACGACTTACACAGCTGATTCATATCTCTATGTTCTGAATGCCATGCGACATGACATTGACCTCGACCTGAAAAGCCAAGCAGCGACTTGCGGGGCCGACCGATGTCTCCCCAATTTGAAGGCCAGTGAACTTTAATGATTTGGCCGGTCCCAAATCCGAGGTTCGCTTTTATTAGGCATGCAATTCACGTTGTGATGTTACAATCGATCGTAAGAATTTTCAAGCTGATTTGAAACTTGAAAAGAGACTTGCACTTAAGAACTCAATTTGGTCGTGTGTAACGAAGCTAACTGAACTTAAAGTGAAACAAAGACTACAGTAAAAGTAGGATTCTTGATAAAGAAGATAGTTTAATTAATTTTGGTTTCTCAACTTTCTTGGTAGATGTAGCAAAGTAGTTAAAGTTTTCTTCGCCGAATATAATATGGCAAAAATGGTATTGTCATCATTATACCCTACAACTCTTATCGGAGAATTAAAGTAGGAATATATCGACAAAGTGACTTTATAAAGCTGTCTCTATGTCTGTCCAATTTCAAATAGTCTCATTTAAAATTCCATGGAAAGGGCGTCAATTTTGGTGTGCCTCTCGAATGTAGACCCCATAGCATGTCCTTTTACTAAAGACGCTTTTATGAGAATTTCACTGACGATGTTGACTGATATAAAAACATGAATTTGCACGATGAAACTATGTTTTTTTATTTTAATTATTCTATGTTCTTAAATTGTAATTTCAAGCTTCCATTCAACACGATCCCTCACAAACTTTATGTTATTTTCAAGTTTTAGTTCACATGGTCTGTGAAATTCTAAACATATACAAGAAATTGATTCGTGTGAAGTGTCCTACTTAGCCTATAATATGATTTGCAAACATTTTTTGTGGGAAATTCAAATAGAGAATATGGTTAGTTTCGTCATTATTACATGATATACAACTCACCACTCCTTAACTCATCCACAGTCAAGATAATTTCAATCCATTTCTAGCCTTACCGTCTTTGATAAAGAAGACTTCTTCGTCTACTAGGAGGGATGATCTAAATCGTTTGGCTGACAAAAAGAGAAAACAACGAAAAATAGGAATTGATATGGAGTCATTGGGTGAGATTGGCTCTATCAAATAAGATTTAGTGGAAAAAGTCCTTTGCCTTTGGGTAAAATTCTGCTACAAATCGGACCGATAGAGAAAAATAATTGAAATGCGTTTGGCCATTTTGATGATCATTTCAACTGTCAAAGGAATCCCTTACCTGAGAACTCATTTTTAGGTTAGAAAAAATTATTTTTCGACATGTACGACACTCTTTTATTTATTTATTTTCTAGTTGTCATTGTGTTTATGCCTCGTGTTGTCTAAGGGATAAGGTAATATAGACTAAAGTTTTTAAATATTAATAACAATGTTTTCATCAAACAAATTTTGTAAAAATTTGATATTTTACCTCTTTGAAGCTAGTTGATTAATTATTTTGAAGTTACCTGTTATTTTCTTTTTCCAAAATGCGTATATACAGTCTAAAAACTGGAAAATACAATTTTTCAGAGTATAAAACCCATCCACCTTCAAACACATTTCATGCATACAATCATCAGTTCAAACCAGTATGCTCTTGTTGATTTTTGTTCTTTCTCGTTCTCCTGTTTTGGGGTTGTGATCTGTCCCCCACTGCATACGCTTACTACTGTTTTTGCTTGACTTCTCAAGTCTTGGCACTGTAATGAAAGCAGTTTGCATAATTGATCTTTATCAATGATGTAGTCAAAGTTGGCGAGCAATAACAAATCCTGATGAGACATTGTCGTACATGAGAAACTGTCGAGGAGACCGACTAGGTTGACTTAGCATTTATCTGAAACTTTATAGATGACCCTCGTTAAATTTCTGAAAATCAATTTCGGACTCCCGAAGTTCTTTTTACTTAGCAACGGTCAGATCTCGGACCATATCTATGGCTTTATCCTAAATTGGAAGATGTAATTTGGTTTGAGGATTATGTTTTCTTTTTTTGCGGATTTAGACACTGTGATTGCGTCAAAAATCGACAGGGAAAGGAGAAGACCAGAATTTTTCTTATTCCCACGGAGGGAGAGACAATTTCTTAAGCTCTAGAATCGTAGATTAATCTTTTGAAAATTATTTGAATTATAAGAACGGCTCATTTTGTGACAGGAGTACTCCAATCCCCGCTTTAGAAAAGCTTGTCTTCTCGATGAGTAATGAAGAAAGATTGGAGAAAAGTAATAAAAATTTACATTACAAACTTTTCGAAAAAAGACGTGTGATATCCTGGATTTTCACTTCTACTTTCAATTAAATTAATTGGGCCTTTCATCGATGCGCTTATTGTTAGAGAAAACTCCTTAACTGTTTTGAAGCTAACAAAACCTTTCCAAAGGTCTAGTCTGAAGACTTGCAGACTCAAGTGCTATAGTCTGAAGATCTCAAGACTCTTTTGTCAAAGTCTGAAGACCGATTAGACTTTATTCTCAAAGTCTGACCTTACTGACAGTTTCTAGACCAACGAAGAGAAGACTTATTCAGATGCGAGTTTATCTTAAAGGATTTGGTTCGTACGATTTGAAGAAGATCTTACTGCTGGAGATAGCACATTGTGATCAATTATTCTTATTGGAATCAATTCAGATAATCAAGATCTATTGAAAGGCGAAGTATACTTGGAAGGTTCTACTTATGGAAACCTAGATCCTGATTGTATGAGCGAGCAAGATAAGTGGGCTATCATCACATTCCTTAAACGACTCGAGATCTCCTTGATTGATTCTGTCCAACGGGTAGATTGGAAGAACTCTTTTGGAAAGTGCCAACGGTTATAAAGGCATGAAGGAGTATATAAGGAAGACGCTCAAGTTGTTCGAGTGTGTGCGTGAAAGAAAAATTCCAAAGTTTGAAGCTCTTAGTTCTTTGCTGTTTCAATCATTAAGCATGTCTTGTGCTCAAAAGAGAGATCAAACACTTGTGAGACCTTGAGGAAGTGTAGTAGAGTTTCTACACTGTAAGGTCAAGGACGTGAGATTGTAAAAATCTCTTTTGATTCATAGTGAAATCCAGCCAGTAGGCTGTTAGTGCAGGAGAGTGGATGTAGGCTTGATCAAAGCCGAACCACTATAAACTTTGTGTTTCTATTCTCTTTCCCTGAGCTGCTTATCTTAATTCGTAGCGTTATATAATTCCTTATAGTCATTTACATCTTCAATCTATTATTCTCTATAATCAAGTTAATTTGTTAAGTCTTGCGAAAATTTCTTTTAACACCTATTCACCCCCCTTTAGATGTTTTTACTAGCCCTTTCAATTGGTATTAGAGCTTGTGTGCTTGTTTTGTTAAAGTGTTTTTACTTCTGAGCTAAAGATCTATGGCTAGTATTTTTGCTCCGGGTTTGGTTGAAGGCCAAAGCAACACCAGGCCTCCTTACTTTGATGAAAAGAAATACAATGTTTGGAAAAACAAGATAAAGGTATTCCTAAGATCGAAAGATCCCTTGGAATGAGATGTGGTAGAACGGGGAATCATTCCCAAAGCTGCATCAGTCTCAGAAAGAGGAAAAAAAGTTGTAGATGTTGGCGAAATGGCACAAGAAGAAATAACCAAGAGACAAGCTCTTGATACTAAAGCAATCTACTCTTTATACTGTACTTTTTCTCCTACTGAATATAACAGAATTTCATCTTGTGAAACAGTAAAAGAAGTCTGGGATAGGTTGCACGTTACCTATGAAGGAACTAATTGAGTTAAAGAAACAAAGATCAATATCTTACTCAGACAGTATGAAGCCTTCAAGATGAAACCAGGAGAATCAATTACTGACATGTTTAGTCGTTTTACAGAAATTGTAAACGGTCTATCATATCAGGAATAGCCAATCTCAGGACCAATGAAGGTCAATAAATTGCTGCATGGATTATTCAAAGATTGGAATCACGTGAAGACTTCGATAAGAGAAACCCAATTGATCATGCCTCTTATAGTTGATGAGCTTGTGGGCACACTTCAGTCATACGAAGTGGAGCAACTCAATGAGGAAGAAGATCCCAAAGGTAAGAAGTCAATTGCTTTAAAATCTAACGATGATTCTGATGATACAGATTCTGAAGATGACATGGATAATGAAGAGCTAACACTCATGATAAGGAAATTTAGGAAACTGAACAGGAAGGGAAGAAGATTTAACTGGAAGAAGCAAGGCTCTCAAAAATTTCAGAACAAATCAAATGAGGATGATGAGATCAACAAAGATGTGGTTTGTTTTGAATGTAAGAAAAAAGGGCACATTAGACCCAACTGCCCTCTGTTGAAGAAAAAGAAAGCAAAAACTGAAAAGTTCAAGAAAGCTCTCAAAACAAAGACATGGAGTGATACAAAATATGAGAAATGTGATGAAGAGTATGCCAACATATGTCTAATGGCAAACTCAGAATCAGACTCAGATTTTGGAACATATTCAGATTCAGACTCAGACAGTGAAATCGAGGTTAGCAATTTAAATATTCCTGTTAAAGTCTTGAAGTACATAGATGAACTCTGTCTTAGTCTCAAAACCTCTCTTAAAAGGATCTCTGAACTGAAAAGGGAAAATTCCAAACTGAAGCAACAGGAAATCTCTTGGAAAGAAAAGTTTGAAAATCTAAATAAAAGTTTTGTTAATTTAAAAGAAAATGCAGACTCTATTTCAAATGAAAATATATTCTTGAAAAAGGATATCTCAAATATCACAAAAATATTTTCAATAGGATCTAAGAAGTTGGAAAAGATTCTTTCAATTCAAAAACCATATTTCAACAAATCCGGTTTGGGTATGACACCAGAAACTATCCATTTAATTAATTTTCCAAAAGTAAAGGAGAGAATCAAACAAAGACCTACAAAAACGTTTTATAGAAATCATTTCCAAAGAGTTTTTGTAAAACCTGTTGGCCGAAGTGCTCTCAAATGTTCAAAGTGTAATAGCTCAGAATATTTTGAGAAAGAATGTCATATGGTTTGGAGACCTGTTAAGAAAGAATTAGTAAATACTGTATATTGCACTAACTCTCCTAGACCCAAGAAAATATGGGTACCAAAAAAAGTTTGAGTTCTTTTTATAATTGCATGTCACTATCAAGAAAAAGATAAAGTGGTATTTGGATAGTGGCTGCTCGAGACACATGACAGGAGATCCAAGTTGTTTTATAAAACTTGTGCAAATAAAAAGAGGAAAAGTTTCATTTGATGGAAATAGCAAAGGAAGAATTGTTGGATGTGGAACTGTAAAAATTAACTCACAATCAACAATGTCTCATTGGTTGAAGGTTTAAATTACAATCTACTCAGCATCAGTCAATTATGCGACACTGGATTCAAAATCAATTTCCAAAAAGGAATCTGTTCGGGAACTAGTAAAGATTTTTCTCAATCTTCCACTGGATGAAGACTGTGAATATTTATCTTCTGGATATAAAATCAGAAAGTTCTCAGTGTCTAATATCCATTCAAGATGAAGCGAACCTTTGGCATCGAAAGCTTGGCCATGTTAATATGAAGCAAATTGCCAAGATCTCTTCTAAGAAACTTGTTCTTGGACTCCCCAGTCTGTCATATCAAAAGTCTGATCCATGCACACCATGTGTTTTGGAAAAACATGTTAGAAGTTCTTTTAAGCCTATAAATCAAGTTTCTACTAATCGTGTTCTGCAGCTTTTGCATATGGATCTCTTTGGACCAACTAGAACTCAAAGCATCGGTGGAAAGAGATACTGCCTAGTAATCGTGGATGATTATTCTCGATTTATGTGGGTTCACTTTCTAGCAAGTAAGTCTGAAACTTTTTCTCACTTTTCAAAGTTTGCTAAGAAAGTTCAGAATGAGAAAGGATATGCTATTTCAAGCATACGAACAAAGCATGGAGGTGAGTTCGAAAATCAAGACTTTGCCAAATTTTGTGATGAATCTGGATTTCGGCATGTTTTCTCCTCTCCATACACTCCAAAACAAAATGGAGTTGTGGAAAGAAAAAATAGATCTTTGTAGGAAATGGCAAGAACTCTTTTAATTGAAAGTAATATTTCTTCTCGTTTTTGGGCTGAAGCAATTTCTACAGCTTGCTATATTATTAACCGAGTATTTTTAAAACCTATTCTAGAGAAAACTCCCTATGAAGTATTTAAAGGGAAAAAGCCAAATGTCTCTTATTTTCATGTGTTTGGTTGTAAATGTTTTGTTTTGAAAAATGCAAATGATCGAACTGGTAAGTTTGAGGAGAAATCAGACGAAGGAATCTTTCTTGGATATTCAACCACAAGCAAAGCCTACAGGATATTCAACAAGAAGACTCAATCTGTGGAAGAATTAATGAACATCAAATTCCAAGACTCTATGCAAAATCAACTGAATCAGACTCAACTTAAAGAATCTAAACCTGCTCTAGATTTCATAAAGTCTACCTCCCCTGAAGTGGTTCAGACTTCAGAAGAACAACAACGAACAGAAATTGAAGACTCAATTGAAGTAGAAGATCAGCAGACTGTCAAACCAACTAGTAACTAGAAGCATAAGTCTACTCATCGCAAGGAACTCATCATCGGTAACATTGATGAAGGGATTCGCACCAGATCCAAAAGGCGAGAAGAGTCTAGTGCTCTGGCACTTATTTCTGAAATAAAACCCAAAAGCATAGAAGAAGCCTTAACTAACAAAAGCTAGATTGAAGCTATGCAATAAGAACTCAGACAGTTCAGCATTAACGATGTTTGGGAACTAATTCCTAAACCAAAAGGTAAATTTATTATTAGAGCTAAATGGGTTTTCAGGAACAAGATGGACGAGAAAGGAAAAGTGATCAGGAACAAAGCAAGACTCGTGGCCAAAGGATATATGCAAGAAGAATGGATAGACTATGATGAGACTTACGCACTAGTAGCAAGGTTAGAAGCAATTAGATTATTACTCGCTTTTGCTTGCTTTAAAAATTTCAGGTTATTCCAAATGGACGTAAAAAACGCATTTCTAAATGGGTTTATCCAAGAAGAAGTTTATGTGAAACAACCACCTGGATTTGAAGATCCAAAAAGACCAGACTCAGTTTTTAGACTGAAAAAGGCTCTATATGGATTGAAGCAAGCACCTCGAGCATGTACGATAGGTTAAGTAAGTTTCTAATTTAAAATGGTTTTGTTAAAGGAAAAGTGGATACTACCTTATTTATTAAAAGAGAATGTAAAAATTTTCTACTTGTTCAAATCTATGTTGATGATATCATATTTGGTCTAACGAAAATCTGTGCAAGAAGTTTTCTAAGTCTATACAGGATGAATTTGAGATGAGCATGATAGGTGAATTATCGTTCTTTCTCGTATTACAAGTGAAGCAATTGAAGGAAGGAATTTTCATTCACCAAGAAAAATATGCAAAAGACCTCATCAAGATGTTCGGATTAGAGAATTGCAAAAAGACTGAAATACCAATGTCAAGTTCTTCGAAGCTAGACAAAAACTAAGGAGGAAAGAAAGTTGACCAGAAGCTCTACAAGAGTATTATTGGTTCACTTCTTTATCTTACTGCTTCTAGACCTGACATTCTATTTAGTGTTTGCAGTTGTGCCAGATTTCAATCAGATTCCAAAGAATCTCATCTAAGTGCTACAAAACGCATCATCAAAGACGTTACAACTACTTCAAAACTAGGTCTGTGGTATCCCAAAGAAGGAGACTTTACTCTTCTTGGATATTCAGACGTAGATTTAACAGGTTGCAGAGTTTTCAAGAAAGCAGAGTACGGTAGCTCTTTCAACAGCAGAAACAGAGTATGTGGCTCTTGGAAGTTGTTGTTCTCAAATCTTATGGATAAAGCAACAGTTAAGAGACTTTGGAATCAAAGACTCATGCACCGAGATCAAATGTGACAACACCAGCATAATCAATCTTACAAAGAATCCAATTCTTCATTCAAGAGCAAAACACATAGAGATTCGATATCATTTCATTAGAGATCATGTTCAGAATGGAGAAGTTATGATATAGTTCATTGACTCAAAGAATTAGTTGGCAGATATATTTACAAAGCCACTGGAGAAAAGTCTATTTGAGTCTATTCGCACCAGACTGAACATCACATCTTTTATCGAGTAAAGTCCGGAAGTGCTCAAAACTCAGAGGTAAAGTCTGAAGTTGTTCAAACTCAGAATAACTAAGAATTACGACTGTAAGTTATTTCGATTCCAGCATTTTAAAATTTTTTGATAAAAATTTGAAAAGGTACGGTTACTTTTTTAATCGCTAATTGATTGTTATATTTTTAGAAATGATCTTTTCCGAGTTTTTAAATTTATGGCAGTTTTTCATTTTCAAAAAATGCAGTTATTCATTTTCAAAAATGCAGTTTTATTTATTCCTTTATGACGATCCATATACCTCGTTTCGTTTGCTTTATATACTGTTGTTTTTCTTCTTCGTTTTCACTCACAAACCCTAGATCACAAAACTTCACTTTCTTACTTTTTCTCTCTAGTTTAATCCATAAAGTTCTCATCTTTTTCGCGAATCGAGTTCGAGAAATCTCTCAAAGACTGTGACAATGTCTTCCCAAAGAAAGTCCTATAGGATCGCAAGCAGGGGACCACAGCATATGCGTGAGGGTCCTACGCACTCTGATCTGATCGAGGAAGAAGACTCTCCAAGGTAGCAGCAAAGTCATCAACAACATTCTCAACCACGCCATTCTTCTCAGCCTAGAACACAAGTGCCTCTACAACAACAAGCAGAGGAAGAAATTATTGAGAATGTGGAACCTGTAAGGACTCTTAAGCCCGAATTTCTTTTCAAACTCTACACCGCTTTGAAGTAATGTGGTTCTGCAATGACCTTTATTGATGAGTTTTTGAGCGAAAAATGGTACAGAAATGAAACTCATTTTTTAAAGATGATGGAGAGTATGGGCATTGCTACTGCTGGTTTGGCAGAAAGGGCTTTTGTGAATTTCCCAAGTGATCCACGGTTTGGATCATTTAATCAACCTAAAGGAAAAGATGACGATGAGAGGATGTTCACACATTTTAAGCCTAGGATGGGTGTCACTGCAAACATTCGTGGTGAAAGAATGAATCTTTTTCGTTCTAAGGAGCACAAGAGAGCTTATTCTAAATTGCTTAAGCGAGGGGTGATGAACCCTAGGAGTGTAGATTTTTTATTTTCTCGATTCGTTGAACGTGAAATTGAGGGAGGAGTTTACATTACTTCAACTCGAACGCTTTTGCTCATCCGGAATTTACAGCTTATTTCTATTCCAATCTATCATTTTTAGATGCAAATAGATTTTCCTTTAGTGTTAGAGACCAGGATTTTGTGGTCGATGTGGACGCTCTGGTTGATGTGATTGGGGTGGAAAGAGGGCATTTCCAACCAATTAGTGTGTCTATTGCTCATGCTACCTTAGAGCTTGTTCGAGATAGGATTGTTGAAGGCCGAATTTCTTACTCCAAGATGAATATCTCCAATATCTTGCTCCACAAGATTGTCATTAACTGTCTCAGACCCAAATCCACCTCAAAGACTGATGTCTCAAATTCTGAAGTGAAGCTGATGTACGCCATTAACATTGGTTATAAGTTCTCTTTTCCTCACACTATCCTTATGCACATGTATAGGACAGTGGTAAAGGACAAGGGGCAACTCCCTTATTCTGCTCTTGTCACTTGTTTGTTCAGACACTTTAACATTCAGCCTCCCAAAATTCTGTGTGTTCGAACCATTGATCCAATGGTAGTGGGACTGAAGATGGTTTCCAAGATGCGTCTGAATGAGCTAAACAAGGCTTTCGAGAGCATTAAGGTGAAGACCCTTGTCAAGGCAAGATAAGACTCTGTAGTAGGAAAAAGGAAAGGCAAAGAGCCCATAACAGCACCATCTAAGAAGAGGAGAGCACTCATCTTGCAGGATGAAGAAGATGAGGATGACATCATTATCTCCGCTTTTGCCTTGAAGAATTTACAGAGTTTTGTTAGCTTTCCAGAGACAGAGGATCGAGAGAACCGAGATTGAGAAGAGACAGAGCAGAGAGATGAAGAGAGAGAAGCGATGAGGAAAGAAGAAGAGGAAGGAAGAATAGAAGAAGAAAAGAGAAGAAGAGAACAAGCAGAAGAAGAGGGTCATGGTGATTCTCATGCAGAGGAAGAAGGACAACATCATCGTGATACTGAAGAAGAGCAAGAGCAGAAAGAGTACTTTTGTGACATCCCAAATTTCTGATTCTGCTTTCAATTAAATGAGACGGGCTTTTCATCGACGCGTTTATAATTCAATTCTCCGAGCTGATCACTCATGAGATAACTAGTCTATCAGGTGAAGCCGTTAAGGAAATTAAATGCAATAGGCTTGAGAATCTGACCACGAATCGGTTGCTCAACCGTATTAATCTGCAAGAATCATTACGACACTGTCAGAATCGAATAGAGATCAGTAATAGGTCGATTCGACTGAGATATGTGATTAGAGCGTGGGTGATTCCACCTGATTTCAATATCCTCGTCGACCGGCACTAAACCGATTCTTTTGTCGTTTTGGGTACCCTGTATCTGTAATTGAAACCTCGAGATTTTCACGACAACCGAGAGTCGCCAATGTGTCGAAGATTGTGTCGTGGCTTGAAAATAATCAACCACGGGTCAATTGCAATGAAAATTCCTAAAAGCTACCCGGTAGATTAGGATGCGCTCAAATCGCGCTAGATTGAAATTAACCGTGATTTTAAACCTGAATTTAGAAATTGAAAGTTCTGTCATGTCACAGTTCATTTGAGAATCATCGACTCATCTTCGGAAGATTTTTCATGCAATTAGAGTTTTTCAGCGAATTAATCAAAGAATGGCTAATTTGGCTCGAGAATTTAGTAGGCCCGCCTTTGGTCGTGCTTTTGGGACTTAAGTTAGTTCTATGGACAAGTGAAGATGTGAATTAAAGTGTGGTGACATTGGATTAATTTTATGGACTTCAAGTTGGTTCGATTAGAAGAGAATTGAATAGAATTGATACAAGATTTCATGCCACGGCGGAAAATGAAATTGCAACCATTGGATTAAGGTTGTGTGAGATTGGAGATAGTGGAATGTGACATCACCAAGTGATGTCATGGTGGGGCTAGAGTGCATAGGATCATGACAAGTGGAGGGTGAGGGTTTGTTCTTCAAAAGGTGAGGTGTCCCATCCAACCAATCTCCATCATCTTCTTCCTTGGGCTCTTGGATTTCGAATTTGGAGGAGGGAGAGAGAACCGACCGGTTGCAGCTAGCCCGACGCCGCCCTTCGTTTGTGTCCCTCGCCGCCCGTCCGGTCACCGAACCACCGCCCCTTCGTCGTCGCAAGCTCGCACGCCAGCACCGGAGCTGACCCTGCTGCTCCGTGCGTTCCAGCGCCTCCTCTGCCGTTGTCCAGCTTCGCCCGCAGCCCTTGGTCGCTGTGGTGGTCGCCTGAGCCGTCGCCACCGTCGTCCAGCTCCTAAAGCGGCCTGCCAAGCCCGCTAGTCGCCATTCGACCGTCGCGCGCCTAGCCGTGAACTGCGCTAGTCGAACGTCGCCCCTGTTCGACATTCCCTGCTGTGTCACCATCCCCGAGCCTCCTCCTGCCATCTTCGAAGCTGCACTGCCGCCATCCGAGCCACTGGAGCTCCGCCGTCGCCTCTCTTCCTTCACCGCTTCCAGCCAACCGGACCGCCGAGCAGCCCTTCCCCAGCAAGCTCAGCAGCCATTTCCAACAAGTCTTGGAAGCTTCGAGGCCCGTTTTTGGTGTCTTCTCGGCCTCCGTTGGTGTCGCCGCTTCAAGGATTGTCGACCGCCTTGGTGTCGTGGTCGCCGTGAACTCATCGACGCGCAAAACTGGTGAGTTTATCCTCTAATCCTCGCTTAGCGAGTTAATTATGCCTAATGAGTGTTTAGGTTAGTCTAATTAGGTTTAGGTGGTTAGATTAGATTATTTAAATGTTAATTAGATTAGATGTATCATTAGTTTAGTGGATGTTTAATTAGGGCTAATTGTATGTTTAAATTAGTGTAATCTAATTTAAAGCCCTAATTGATTATTTTAATTAATTAATTATTTCGAATGTTATAATATTATTTTATTAAATTATATTAATATAATATATTATTTAATTATTTAATTTTTCGGAATTAATTTTAATTATTTAATAATTTCGAAGATTTTGCGGGATGGCCGGTCGTTAGAATTTCACGCCGATCACAAAGAAGGCGGTCAATTTGTGCTAATTGTATGTGTAATTGTAGAATTGAGTGGAAATGATGATTATGATTAATAATTCCAAAAGTGTGGAATTGAGTGAAATTGGAGAAGTTTGGTATTTAACTTGAAAATACCCGGTGTCGGCTATTGGCACCGTAATTGGTTGGTAGGACCTGTTTGAACCTATTGATTGATTGGATTGGGAAATGATTTGGTTTATTATTGAATATACCGATTTGGCGAGCAAATATGTATTTATTATCAGCTTGTGAGAGCAATGATCGTTTATCAGCTTGTGTGAGCTACCATCTATTTCAGCTTGTGAGAGCATTGCATCCATTTCAGCTTGTGTGAGCCGTGATTATATTAATGGATGAGTAGATGGCATGATTTAATTGATGGTTAGATTTGATAGATGTTTGAGTTGTACTAACGTGCAGGAAGGGACTGAGGCGAGGTAAGTCCTCTGTCTGTTTTGTGTTGCTAGAGCGCCCTGGGGCATATTGTTTTTCTAATCGAGTCTTAGAGGGTAGGACTCGCTGAGACATTGTCTCACCCCAATGTGGGATTTTATTACAGGTCCCTAGATGGCGGAGCGTCACGTTCGATATAGGGTCCCACAGACGATGGATTTTGAGTTTACCTTTATCCCTATTCCCGGGACTACCCTGACGCGGGAGTTGGTTGAGTCCGTGGTTTGGGTCGATGAGGGACTACCTGAGTTGGTTCCTCATCGATACAAGGCATGGTTCATTGGCTTCCGTCAAGGGGGTCGGGAGGGTCCATTGCTAGGTTTTGACGGACCTCCTGTCGAGACTGGGGAGTGGGAGGCTGCACACCCTATGGACCTGGACACCCCTGATGGTGTTGTGATAGATCCGGAGCCCCCGGTGGCCATGAAGGTGGACCCATCTTCTCTGGAGACTGTGGAGTCAGATGTGGGATCGGCGAGCGAGTCCAACTAGTAGTCTTAGGACCGTTTCTCTTTTGGTAGACCGACCTTTTGTGCGGGCTGACCCTTTTTGATGCACATAAACTTCGACCCATTTTGGTGTATGTAAACTCTGACGTGATTATCGATGAAAGTATGTTTGGTTTTCAATGAGTTGGTTTCTTGCCTTCCTATCTCGTGAGTTTTTGTCAAGGGGTTTTATTATACGTTCCGCATGCGCAATAATAATTGATTGGGGTCGGCGACATGTCCTGGGAAGTCGCATTTTCCATCTACCGTAGTGGGATGTGCACGTGCTCGGGGTTCGTGGCGTCACATCCCCGTTTAAGTGGTATCAGAGCCTGGTCTGTGTATGGAGTGATAAGGAGCGAGGGAGTCTTGGGATAGTTGGTAGGAAATGCTTTTATTATGCTAATGCATGTGGTTGATGGCTGTTTGTTAACTTGTTGGTGAGGGCACTCAGATTCTAATGTGCTGTTGAAATTTGCAAACAGGTATCTATACTGAGCCTGTAGCATGAGTGATCGAGAGCCGAGGGCTGCTAGGAAGAGAGCAGCAGGCCCTGTGTTTCGGGGTGGGCCGCTGTTGAGGGCCAGTGCCCGAGGTGCCTTAGGTAGAGCGCAGGCTGAGGCCAGCGCGAGTGGAGTCACACCACCTCTTGTTGGGGCTGAGGTAGCAACCCCTGGTGATCCGAGGATCGACGGGATCCTGCAAATACTTGAGGCCATGGGAAATCGGATGGATCAGCAGGCTCAGAATCAAGCTGCTGCTATTACTGCTGTTGTTGCTGCTGCTGTCGCCGTTGCACCTGCTGTTGCACCCGCCGCCGCACCAGTTGTCGCGCCTGTTGTTGCACCTGCTGAAGTTCCGCCTGGGAACGTGGCCGCTGGGAGGCCTTTACATAAGTTGGTAGAGTAATTCCTAAAGTTGAATCCACCGAAGTTCACTGGGACAGGAGACCCCGAAGATGCAGCTCTTTGAACCAAGGGCTTAGAGAAGGCTTTTACACTGCTAATGTGCACTGAAGTGGAGAAGGTAGTCCTTGTAGGTTACCAGCTAGAAGGTAATGCTGACACTTGGTGGCAAGCCACTAGAGACACAGTATTCCTTGAAGGCGTAGTTCTAGAGTGGAACGCCTTTCTCGTGGTTTTCAACGACAAGTACTTTTCTGAGTCTGCCAGAGAAGTGAAGATGGCAGAATTCCAGCGTCTTCGCCAAGGTACTATGACCGTAGATCAGTATGAAGCGAAGTTCACGGAACTATCGCGATATGCCCCCGAATTGGTTGAAAATCCGGTGAACCGAGTTAGGAGGTTCAGAGATGGACTCAGACCGAAGCTGAGGAGCTCACTGATATTGATTAACTTGAGGGACTACAATGACATGTACAAGCGGGTCCAGATGATTGAGAGAGACTAGAATGAGAGAGCCGCCACATCTGGGTCACGGTTTGGGTCGAACAGAGAAGGTAATCGGTTTGGGAAGAAACCGACGTACGGAGGAAGGTATCATGTTCTGCCCAATAGGAAAGGTGGAATTGGGAAGTCAACACCAAATCAGAATGGCGTGTGTCGCTTCTATGGAAGGCGACATGGTACAGCCCAATGCCATCTTAGGACAGGTGCCTGTTTTGAATGTGGCCAGCAGGGTCAGATGGCTAGAGATTATCCCAGAAAGCAGAGAGGACTGCAGCAGTTACTGCCGCCACCGCTGTTATAGTTGGGTCAGAATAGGGGATTCGCGCCGCAGACCGCACCACAGGGTGGACCGATTAGACCTCCAGCTCAGGGAAGGACATATGCCATCACGAGAGGACAGGCTGAAGATGCGCCTAATGTGATTACAGGTACAGTTTTGTTGAACGACCATGCTGCTTATGCTTTGTTTGACCCTGGCGCCACTCATTCTTTTATAGCTGAGCAGTTTATTAAGCTGATAGGACTAAGTCCTGAATTGTTGGAGTCCGTGATTAGCATATCTACACCGTTAAAGGATAAGGTGTTAGTTGCCTTGGGTTGTTCTGGTTGCAAGTTAGTGATTGGTGAGCGAGTGGGGAAAATAGATTTGATAGTCCCGCTTTGGAGTTTATGGGGGATTTCCAGCTTGTTCGCATCTCCAAGCAACCCTGATTTTATCCAATTTTTTTATGTTCTCCACTTTTTGCTGTTGACAAAAAGGGGGAAAAAGTTTGTGCAGATTTGGCTTGGCTTCATTTTGATTTTTTGATGACTTTTGCCTTATTTGACTTTGGTTTGATTTTAGTTTGCTTTCGGACTGATGAACTTTAGATATTTGACTATTATTTGGATTTGGACTGTTCTTACAGCAACTAAGATTGTGATTTTGATTATGGATGGATAACTATTTATCTTGCAGGATTAACATGGTTTCTGTGGTTGCAAAATCAATACTATCCAGGCCTCCATTATCTTATTATAAAACATCACAATCTATTTAAGTGTTGCAGGTTAAAATTTTGCAAATCTGCAAGAAAGTTTTGTCACCATCAAAAAGGGGGAGATTGTTAGAGAAAACTCCTTAACTATTTTAAAGCTGACAAAACCTTTCCAAAGGTCTAGTCTGAAGACTTGCAGACTCAAGTGTTATAGTCTGAAGATCTCAAGATTCTTTTGTCAAAGTCTGAAGACCGATTAGACTTTATTCTCAAAGTCTGACCTCACTGACAGTTTCTAGACCAACAAAGAGAAGACTTATTCAGATGCGAGTTTATCTTAAATAATTCGGTTCGTACGGTTTGAAGAAGATCTTAGGGCTGGAGATAACACCTTGTGATCAATTATTCTTATTGGAATCAATTCGGATAATCAAGATTTGTTGAAAGGCGAAGTATACTTGGAAGGTTCTACTTATGGAAACCTAGATCCTGATTTATGGGCGAGCAGGATTGGTGGGCTATCATCACATTCCTTAAACGACTCGAGATCTCTTTGATTGATTCTGTCCAACGGGTAGATTGGAAGAACTCCTTTGGAAAGTGCCAACGGTTATAGAGGCATGAAGGAGTGTATAAGGAAGACGCTCAAGTTGTTCGAGTGTATGCATGAAAGAAAAATTCCAAAATTTGAAGCTCTTAGTTCTTTGCTGTTTCAATCATTAAACCTGTCTTGTACGCAAAAGAGAGATCAAACACTTGTGAGACCTTGAGGAAGTGTAGTAGAGTTTCTACACTGTAGGGTCAAGGACGTGAGACTGTAAAAATCTCTTTTGATTCATAGTGAAATCCAGCCAGTAGGCTGTTAGTGCGGAAGAATGGACGTAGGCTTGATCAAAGCCGAACCACTATAAACTTTGTGTTTCTATTCTCTTTCCCTAAACTCCTTATCTTAATTCGTAGCGTTATATAATTGCTTATAGTCGCTTACATCTTCAATCTATTATTCTCTATAATCAAGTTAATTTGTTAAGTCTTGCGAAAATTTCTTTTAACACATATTCACGCCCCTCTAGGTGTTCTTACTAGCCCTTTTCACCTATAATGCTGTTCTAAGAGCTGATCACTCCTGAGATAACTAGACTATCTGGCGAAGTCACTAAGGAATTTTAATGCAATAGACTTGGGAATTCGACCATGAATCGATTATTCGACCGTGCTCATTTGCTGAGGTCATTACGGCATATTTATAAGTCGATTAGAAATCAGAGATAGATCGGTTCGACTGAGATATGTGGTTAAACATGGGTGATCCCACTAAATTACAAAATTCTCGTTGACCGGTATTAGACTAATTTTTCTTTCGTTTTGATACTCTATATCTGTATTTGAATTTTTTAGATTTTCACGACAACTGAGAGTCGCCAAAATGTCGAAGAGGTTCATTGTGGCTTAAAAAAATCGACCACGGGTCATTTTCACTAAAAATTTCTGAAAGCTACCCAGTAGCCTAGATCACGCTAAAATCGCGCCAGATTGAAATTAACCGCAAATTTGAATCTGATTTAAGTTATGTCATGTCACAAATCATTTTAGGAACGTCGACTCAGTCTTCGAAGGTTTCTCTGTAAACCAAGATTTTTAGTGAAAAAGTCGAGGTAGAGCCGTTTTCGACCGGGAAAATCAGAGGACTATTTTGATCACAAAATTGGGATACAAGTGGATTCTATTGGCGAGGAAAAATGCCAATTTGATCGAGGACTCGACGGTTGGAATTTATAGAAGTCGAATTGGGTTAATTCAAGGAGAATTGAAGTTCAATTTAAGCCAATTCCAATGTAAATTCGTGTGCCCCCATGGACCCAACAATTGGACCACTTCAAGGGCTTCTAGAAGGGGCATTATGGTCTGAAAATTGGCTGAGAGGCCAGCTGGTGTGGTGGGCCAAAGCAAGGGGGGACAAAGAGATGAGGATGAGGCAATTAGTGGCCCCATCCAGCCAGCCAGTTCCCTCCTTCCTCTCCCTCATCCGTCAACACCCCCTCTCTCCTCCTTCTTCTTCACGCTTCAGCTCAGCAAATTGCAGAGAACCGACCGAGCTCACCCCCTCCACTGTCGCACGTCCGCCGAAGCCCGGAGCCACCGCCTGCGCCACCCGAGCTTGCACGTCCGCCAGCTACTGTTCGCCCGCATCCGTGCCCAGCTCGTTGTCATTCCATGCTATCCGAGCCCGTTCAGCCGCCTCCGACCTCCGTGAGGCTCCACCACAACCCGCCTGGCCCCGCTACATCGTCGCCATCCATCCTCGCCGCTTCCAACCGACCGACCAGCCCTTTCTCGACCCCGACCAGCATCGGACAGAGACCAAGCAGAGTGGATTTCCAGCCATTGTGTGGGTCGTTTCCGGGCCTTTCCTGACCTCGAAAGGCAGTCCCGCTTTGGAGTTTCTTGTCCCTTACTGCGTCCCCGTCGTTTCGATCCGAGCGGATCGCTTAACTAGTGAGTTTAACTCATTAATCCTTGCTCAGTAAGTTAATGACGTTTAAGGATTGATTAGTTTAGACTAAGTATGGATTAGGTATATAGTTAGATTATATTAGCAATTTAATTAATTGTTATTGCACGTTAGGTGGTTAGAGTAGTGTAATTAAAGTCTAGACAAGCTCTAGTATTTATCTAGAGTGGTTCAGAAAATTTTCGGGCCTGTCTCGGCTTTTAATTAGGCTTTTTCGGCCTAAGTTGCTATTTTTGGTATTTAATAATTATTTTTCGTAATTATTTTTTTAATTATTTATTTTTTGAAAATTAGACCGGGATAATTGGTGACCAGAATTTCGTGTTGATTACAGTGGCGTGATCTATTTATTTAATTGACTATTATTTTGTGCAAATTGAGTGTGATTGGTGATTGTGGGTAATTATCTCAAAACTTGATAATATTGGTAATTAATTAGAAAATTACCGAGCGTCGATCTACAGCGCCAAAAATTTATTTTGGGACTGCTGAAACTAGTGGGATGTTCAAGTGTGAAAATATTGTATTTTGGTTAAAACCGACCGTGTACCCACACACGAGTATCTTTATCGGGTATGATAAAAATGATAAATTGAATAGATGGTCAAGGTGATATACTATATCAACCTACGGGCTCTAATATGCCAACTTAGATAGAGAGCAGTATACCGGTATACTATATCAACCCGAGGGCCTTGATATGTCAGCTTAGATATGAAACAGTATACCTTATCAACTTAGAGTGAACAATGTTATTTATCAGCTTAAAGTGAGCAGCGTCAGTATACTATATTAGCCCAAGGGCCTTGATATGTCAGTTTAGATAGAGAGCAGTTTACTATTTATCAGCTTAGTGCGAGTTATACTATCTATTTATCAGCTTAGAGTGAGCAGTCCTATTATGATCGGACTTCTTAGATAGTATTGGTTTGGCCGACCGAGAGAAGGTCACGATGACATGTAATCGACTGAATCGATTGATCGATAGTTTGATCTGATTGATTGAATTGTTTGGGTGAAATGATTAGATGATTATTCAAACTGTATTGACTTGCAGGAAGAGACTAAGGCCAAGGTAAATCCTCCGACTTGTGTTCGTGATTAGGTAGCCCTTGGGGCGTATTTTCTTCCTAGTCGGGTCTTAGGGGGTTGAACTCGCTGAGACGTTGTCTTACCCCGTTGTGGGATAACATTTCAAGTCTCTAAATGGCAACTCCTCCTGAGTCTTTTGGTCAGCCGAGGAAAGTTACAGAACAGACATCTTACATTCCGTTGCATGGGAGCCCTAGGGGCTGGACCTATGAGCTGGTAAGGTCCATAGTCTGGGTTGACGCGGGTCTACCCAAAAAGGTACCCCACCAATACTGATCATGGTACTACTAAGTTCAGGATGGCTAGAGAGGGTCCCATCCTGGAATCTGAGATACCTCTGTATGTGCTGGAGGTTGCTTTTGGAAAGGGCATGGTAGATCCTCGAGGGGGTTCAGTGGTGGACGTAGACCCAGACTTGTCAAATCCAGTGTCCCTATTGTATTCTGCTGAAGGCTCCAGTCGGAGTGTGGATGAAGATGGAGAGGAGGACAAGGATCCGTAGTTTTGTGAAACCCCCCTATTTTGTAGAACTTATATATATATATATATATATATATATATATATATCAGTTTGTATTGTATATAATTGATTGTGATATGTATATATAAGTGTGATGTTGGTTTTTCAAAATTATGGCCCTACTTTCCTATCCCATCTTGTTGTTGTTTAGGGATTATTTATTTGCTTCCGCATGCGTATTAAAATGAATGGGTCGGTGATACGTCCTGAGACGTCGCTTTTAATCGACCGCAGAGAGATGGGCACGCACTCGGAGGATCGGGGCGTGACAAGACGTGCATTGCACAGCGCAATACTTACACACACGAGGAATTGTCGTATCGCGCAAATGGGTATGGCCACCTGATGTTGACTCCTCAACTTAAACTTGAGACTTTAACTACTATTACTTGACCAAAAGAAAAACGAAAAAAAGACAAACAACCCATCTTACTTCTCCTTATATATCCCTGAACCCATCAAATTAATTCATCGAAGCAACAAAAATTTTTGAAGAGAGTTAAAGGAAGAACCATGGTCATCCATAAGCTTCTCTTGAAAGTTGTGGTGCTTGGGATCATCATATTGGGTCCATACCACAATAACATAGCAGAAGCCGATGATTCAATGACCAAGCCTGGATGTCGAAGTTTCTGTGGAAACCTCGAAATTCCATACCCTTTCGGATCGAACGACAATGATCCCAAATGCTGCATCAATTGCCCATCATTTACTATCTATTGTGATAACTCTACCAACCCTCTCATACCTTACATGAATAAAAGAAGTTCTAACATTGAAACACTCAACATTTCCATCAAGGATCATGTATTGGCCGTCGAAGTTGCATCCTAGGATCGACTTAGCTAGAAATTCGAACATATTGAAGGAGAAGACAAAGATTTGCGTACTTCTTTTGGAATCTATTATTCTTTATGCGGAATAGTGACAATCCGACACTTAGGTTCTTTTCCTCTATCGCCCTCGGATCCTGGCTCGATGAGACCGCCCCTCACGCCTTTCCTTATGTGAGGTGATAATGTGTGCATGGACATACGAGAGTTAGAGGAGGGACCTTAGCATCGTTTATAGAGTTTTCAACCAGGATCTCTCATCATAGGCCGGGCCAACTTAGCTCACACAAGCCAGGTCCATACTCAACTATTAAAAAATCTTATGTTTTACATTATTAGATCAACCCCGTAAAACTGTAAATTACAATCTTAATTAATATAGTCCACATCAGGAAAATTCTTACATTCTCCCATTTAGACTATATTAATTGAGATTGTACTATATGTGTGCACCTTTATATTGGTCTAGAGATCATTCTTAATAGCCAATTCTATCCCATAAATTCTCAAACATGAAATCATGGTGGTAACTGCATATACACACATAGACGCTTCCATAGTCATGAGTACTTTCAACTGTACTAATATAAATTCAATATGGTTGTATGGCAAATGGATAACATTTTGTAAAGAATAATATCTGATATATCATTCTCTTTGTTAGTCACTATTTTTTTACCTTAAGTATCACAAAAAACTAGATGTGCCACTTAAGAATATCTTTATGGTTCTAATGAACTCACATATGTCTTAACTTTATGGTTAACATCTCTTTATGTGTAATCAAGACATATGCTCAAGACTGATTACCGAATGCCCCTAATCTTCACTCAAGGTTTACACAATACCTCGAGATTTCTATTACATATAATCAACTTAATATGGTGACAACACAGTCATGAACACTGTATTGAATATGTAACATAAATATAAGCTTTTATTAAAACAAAACCAAAACAATTTTCACTAAACAGCAGCATTTAACGATACTCTTTAGCCCATGTTTATGACAGGTCGCTCAAGTACACAAGGACAAAGGTCATGAGTTAGTGGATCTACAACCATATCATCTATCAAAATATGCTATACTATAACGGCACCATTTTGTGCCATTTCTTTATGGTAAAAAACTTGATCGTCATATGTTCAGGTCCATTGAGACCTCTATTATTGTTGATAAACAACATTGAAGAGTTATTGTCTCAATACAACCGTATGAGTCCATTCATAAAATCAAATATGGTCAACTCTCTAATGAGGTTCTAAGACCAAATATCCGGAATAATAGCTGAAAAGCATGCTACAAACTCCATTTATATGATAGAGGATGACATAAATTTATGTTTTTCGTTTTTCCATAATACTAGACCTCCTGCTAATATAAAGATATCTTCTGTTGTCGAGTTCTTGTCATCTTAACAACTAACAAAGTTTGCATTTGAATAGCCCACTAACTCCAGATCCTAAACAAGTTTGTCAAGATATAGTTTTCTTGTGCTTTTAAGTGCCTCAAAAACTTTTTGGCAGCAATCCAATGATTATATCCTAGACTTGACTGACATCTATGTAGAAGTCTTGTCAGAAAAGCAATATTTGGCCTAGTACAAATTTAAGCATACATGATATTTCTAAGTGCACTATCATAAGGTATATCATTCACTTGGATTTTCTCAAATTTTGAATGAGGACAATGTGAGAGACTCAATCTATTAGCCTTGACGACAGGAGCAACTCCTAGCTTGCAATGCTACATCTTGAATATTTCCAAAATATGATTAACATATGCCATTTGTGATAAACCTAACATATGGTGAGAACGATCCTTATGGATCTCAATGCCAAGGACAAAAGATGCCCCACCAAGTTCTTTTATGTCAAAATCCTTTGATAACATTTGTTTTGTCTTATGCAGTAATCCAATGTCACTGCTCGCAAGGAATATGTCTTTTATATAGATTATGAGAAAAATAAATTTCCTCCCACTAACTTTGTAGTATATACAGTGATATATTTTGTTCTCAACAAAACCAAACAAAGTGATAACACTATGAAACTTTAAGTACCATTGTCTAGAAGCCTATTTGAGGCCAAAAATAAAACATCCTTCAATTTACATACAAACTTACCTAAATCATCCACTACAAAGCCTTCAGGCTATTCCATATAGACCTTTTTTTATCAAGGCATCCATTGAGAAACGCAGTTTTAATATCCATCTAATGTAACTCCATACCAAAAATGAGCTACTAATCCCATGTTCACTCTGAAAGAATCTTTAGAGAAGACTAGGAAAAAAAGTCAATTCATAGTTTATTCCTTCTCTCTGAGTGAGACTTTTGACTACTAGTCTGAGTTCAAATTTCTCAATATTATCTTTAGGGTCTCCTTTAGTCTTGTAGACTCATTTGCAATGGATGGGCTTTTAACATTAAGGTAATTCAACAAACTCTCAAACACCATTATCTTTCATAGATTACATATTGTCTTTCATCGCATATAACCACAAATTTCATTGAAGACAAAAAATAGCATTTATATAAGTTACTAGATTGACCATGCAGCAGGTATTGTAGTCATACTTTCATAGATAGACTATATAGTTTAGTGGTATAACTGATCGTCTCTCCTTAACAAATCTCCTGAATGGATCTACAATCACTTCATCTTGTACCTAAGAGACTTGATAAACTTCATTAGGAATTATATCAATGACAGTATCCCAAATCTTAACAGGTTTGTGGTATAGTAGACTCTACAATTGTCTATATAGACAAAGACAAAGACATAATGGTCTTCGCCGTACTATTATCTTTAATAGTATGAGAGTAGCTATCATCTATAGTTGCGTCGAATTGCAGAAACTTCATTGTCTGTGATTCCATAATTTTGTACCTCCATTGAAATCATAAAACCGATATTCCTTCAATGACCTAGGTAAAACACGAGATAACGCCAAGTGATTCTACAATCCAACTTACATAATGTTGGATTATATAAACTCATTTCTACAAAACATTCCAAACTTTAAGATGATTTGAGTTAGGTTTATGTTCAATCCATAACTCAAAAGGAGTCAATGGAATAGCTTTGATGGGAACACGATTTGATGCATATAGGGCTATTTTTAATGCTTCGCCCCACAGAAAACTAGATTAATTAGTCTTATTAATCATACTCAATATCACGTCCATTATGGTGCGCAATTATGCCTTTCGGCCACACCAATTTATTCAAAAATTTTGGGCATGGTAAGCTTAGTTACCATTCTAGAATATTTCAAGTATTTGACAAATGGCCCTTTAAACTATCCAACATTGTCATACTTGTCAAAGTCAAAATACTCACTACCGCAATCATATTTGACAACCTTTAAGACCTTCCACAACTGTTTCTCAACTTCAGTCTGAAAGCTCTTGAATTTGTCAAGAGACTTAGACTTTTCTTTTAATCAAGTACAAAAAGAAACATTCATCAATGATTGTGTTGAAAAAAAAAATTCTACACAATGTTTCCATATGAGGTTTACTAATATCAATGTGAATAACCTCCTACAGGTCAGAACTTTGGATTGTAATTTTCTTCTTGATCTTAATCATCTTACTTCTACAATAGTGTACCCAAGTCTTTAGGTAACTTTTAAAAGTAGACAAAATGTCAATTTTATTAGTCTTTCTACTCTTTCTCTAAACATATGATCAAGACATTAATGTATAAGACTATCCCTTAAGCAGAAATCTTTTGGAAATAACCTTTTCAACTGTATAAATGACGTATATATCGCTAGGAGATTAACACAATTGGTACAATCCATTTGACATAGTGCAACACCCAACTTTATTTGAATTGAAAAATATAGAAATAACATTGTTATTTACTTCAAAAGAGTAGTTGCACACTTCTAGTCATGATATAGAAACTAAGTTCTATCGAAAGGAAGGTACATAAAAATGTTTCTCAATATCAAATGAAAACTAGAATCTAGAATCTAGAATTAAAATAACATCTCCCACGAACTCGACGTTGACTTTAATATTATTTCTTATGATGAGTTATGGTTTATCCTAATTTAGCTTCCTTCGATTTATGAATCCCCTTATGGTAAACAACATAATTCGTTGTGCCACTATGTAGCCACTAAGGACCGAATGAGGCTTTCAATAGGAACTCAATTCATAAACGAATAAAGAATTATTAACTACAAGCACACGCTTGGACAATCAAGTTTTATATTTATTACAATGTTTCTTTTTGTGTCCTCTTTTCCTACAAAAGTAATAAAGGATACAATTTCTCTTAAAAAGTGCTATCCCGAGACTAGATTATTAGAATGACCGGTAGTTTCATGAGTTCCTTTATGAGTACAATTTTTGGACTTCAAATCTATCATCTTTAGGATGTAATCCTTAACCTCATCAGAATAATCATACCTTATATTGAAGAATCCTTACATTTATCATAATTTCAGCATTAGACAAGACACGATTTTAAGCTATCAAGGGTTCCATCATCCTTTTAGTAGTGCAGTCAAATAATAAACCATTTTTAAGTGTTCCAAAATAGAACACTTCACGGATACGAATAAATTTGATTGCTCTTTTCCCAAACAACAAAATGTGCTATCTTATTCCATATTGCTAGCAGTGAGATTGTCAACTTATTCTTAATAAGAGTAATATAAACATCTACCAGCTTTATCTCAAATAGAAAATCTTCTTTCCACTACTTAAAATTTGACCCAGTAAAAATTTCAATCACAATGGAGTTATCATTTACAGAGAAGGTAATTTAGTAACAACCAATGTATGCAATGGGCATCATATGAGTATTGTGACATCTTGAATTTCAGGTTCTGTTTTCAATTGAATAAATCGGGCTTTTCATCGACGTGCCTATAATTCTATTCTCTGAGCTAATCACTCATGAGATAATTAGTCTATCTGGTGAAGCCGTTAAGGGATTATAACGCAATAAATTTGAGAATTCAACCAGAAATCGACTGCTCAACCGTGCTAGTTTGCAAGGGTCATTACAACATAGTTACAAATCGATTAGAGATCAGAGATAGGTCGATTTGACTGAGATATGAGATCAAAGTGTGGGTGATTCCACCTGATTACAAAATTTTCGTCGATCGGCACTAGACCGATTTTTCTGTCGTTCTGGTACCCTGTGTCTGCATTTGAAACCTCGAGATTTTCACGACAACTGAGAGTCGCCAATGTGTCGAAGATGTACATTGTGGCTCGAAAATAATCGACCACGGGTCAATTGCACTAAAAATTCCTAAAAGCTACCCGGTAAGTTAGGTCACGCTAAAATCGCGCCAGATTGAAATTAACTGCGAATTTGAATCCAATTTCAAAAATCGAATGTTCTGTCATATCACAAGTCATTTTAGGAACATCGACTCATCCTCCGAAGACTTTTCTGCAAACCAAGGTTTTTGGCAAAAATTTAAAATAGGGCCGTTTTTGTCCGGAAAATTTAGGGGACCGTTTTTTATCGAGTTTTTGGAATGAAAATTGGTTCTATTGGTGGGAAAAAATGTGAATTGAAGTGTGGAAATCTTGGTTGAATTTATGGGGACCGAATTGAATTCAATTGAATGAGAATTGGTTCAAGTTGGGGGAAATTTGTCCCAAAATTCGTATGCCATGGCCTTCATCACTTTTGGACCACTTCATTAGCTTGTTTGGGAAGTTTGTGGACTGTTATTTGGCTAAGGATAGGGCAGACATGGTGGGGGGCCATGTAATGATCAAATAGAGGATATTTTGGCCAAGGGGTTCCCTCCATTTGGGCAGCTAGCTTCATCTTCTTCTTCAGAGCTTGCTTTCTCCATTTTCAGTCATTTTGAAGCTCCAAAGTTGCAGAGGAAGCCGAGCCAAGCCCCCCTGCCGAACCTCCTGCCTGACACCGTCGCACCTCAACGCACCGCCCGCGAGCCCCGCGTGAACCCGTGCTAGCCCGCCGTCCATCCCGCCTACTCCATTGCCGTGCCGCTCCTCTCGAGCCTCCTCAGGCCGCGTCAAAGCCCCCTAGCCGCCATCTAGGTCGCCGAAGCAGCCACCGTCACCCCTGCTTGCCACTACAGCCACCAGTCCACCGCCTTGCCCGTTCCAGCTCAAGCCGAGGCCACGCCACCTCTTTCGGCCCAAGAACAGAATCGAGAAGCCCTCAGCCTAGCCGTGACTATTAGGCCCGTTTTAGGACACTTTCGAGCCTCGTCGGGTGTCGCCGCTTTAGAGTTTGTCGCCCATCTCCGCGTTGCTGTCGTCGTGGACTCACCGGATCACAAAACCGATGAATTTACTCACTAAACTCTGCTTAGAGAGTTAATTATGCTTAAGGGTTGATTATTTTAGGCTAAGTATGGTTTAGGTGGTTAGTTAGAATGGATTAGCAATTTGATTAGTCGATTTTGTATGTTAGGTGGTTAGAACGGCTTGATTAGCAATTAGATAGATTGTACTATTTATCTAGATAGGTTTGGAAATTTTCCAGACCCGTTTCGGTATTTAATTAGGCTTTTCCGGTCTAAATTTCTATTTATGGTATTTAATTGCATTTATTTAATTATTTTTAGTATCTATTGAATTATTTATTATTTTCCGGAAATTATACCGGGATAGTCGATGACCGGAATTTCATGCTGATCGCAATGGTATACTTGGTTTATTTAATTGAATACTAGATTGTGCAAATTGAGTGGTAATTGTAATTTTGGGTATTTATCCCAAAATTGAGTAATTTTTGTATTTTAATCAGAAAATACCGGGCGTCAGTTTACAACGCCAAAAATGTGTTTATGGACTATTATACTTAGTGGGATTTTTTAAAAGAAAGATATTGCAATTTTGGCTCAGGCCAACCGTGTACCCATACACAATTATTTTTATCGGGTATTTTTAACACGGTGAATTGTTAGCTTGTGAGAGCATATATTATCAGCTTGTGCGAGCATATTTATCAGCAACTTGTGAGAGCCCCTTTGCACGTCAGCTTGTGAGAGCAGTATACTATATCGACCTATGAGCTCGATATGTCAGCTTGTGAGAGCAGTATACATTATCAGCTTGTGTGAGTTATGATTGTTTTATCAGCTTGTGGAAGCACGATCTATATATACATATATATCAACTTGTGTGAGCTATGATCATTTTATCAGCTTGTGGGAGAACGATCTATATATATATATCAGCTTAGGCGAGCTACTATCTATCTATATCAGCTTGTGAGAGCTATGACCATATATTACAGCTTGTGATCTATGTCAGCTTATGCGAGCAATGGTCATATCAAATTGATAAATAGTACTAATGGTATTGATTTGAGTGGACCGTTTGATCGATGGATGATTGGAATTGAATTGAATTGATGAGTTGAGTATATGAATTGTACTGACTTGTAGGAAGGAACTAAGGCGAGGTAAGTCCTCTATCTTGTGTGTGCATATACGGCCTTTAGGCGTATTTCCTTCGTAGTCGGGGTTTAGGGGGTGGACTTAGTGAGACATTGTCTCACCCCGTTGTGGGCTCAACATTTTCAGGTCCTTAGATGGCGAATCCTTCTGAGCATTTTGGCCAACCCAAGAAGATCACCGAACAAGTCTCTTTGATTCCTCTTCCTGGGGGCCAAGAAGCCTGGGTCTATGAACTTGTGAGATCCATTGTCTAGGTCGATGTGGGTCTACCTCGGAGGGTACCCCATCAATTTAGATCATGGTATCGTCGCGGGTGAGATGGACCCAGAGAAGGTCCCCTACAGGAGTCTAAGGTCCCTATGTCGATGTTAGAGATCGCTTTTGGTGAGGGCACAGCTGACCCTCCCGGTGGTGTAGTGGTGGACCCGAGTCCCCAGGAGACTCCGGAGCCTTCGGCTGAGGGTTCGAACGCTTAGAGGACTCGTGACCTTTTTGTTTTTGGTAGACTTTGTCTATAGACTAGTATTGTATATAAACTGGTCAGCTGTGTATAAAGGTTTGGTATAGTTGTGAAATTGTGGCCCTGCTTTTTCTATCCCATCTTTATGCTGTCTGGGGATTTATTTATTCGCTTCCACATGTGCATTAAAATGAAAGGGTCGGCGACGCGTCCTGAAACGTCGCAATTTAATCAACCACCAAGGGATGGACACGCGCTCGAGGATCGAGGCGTGACAAATACTGTGTAACTTGAGAACTGTATAAGTACACATCCTGAGAGCTACATACATCATCATACAAATACCTTTAGGTAGAATACATAACATGCAATTAGTGGCCATAAGAATATATTCTAACATTTTGCGAATTCACCACCTTTAGGTGTATGAACCACTAGAGTCAGTCACTTCTTAACTATATGCTGTACATGTATCATTCCATAAACTAATACATAATCACCTCATTTGGGAGTATGACTACGCATTAGAACATGAGACATCCCATTACAATATGAGATCGATATTTTTCAAATCCAATTGAGTGTGCCTCTTTGGCGATCACAATCCAATTGAATTATTGAAATTCTCTCATATCAGAGATATAAACTTTATGTTTCACATTTACCTTATACATGTGATTTTAGACTTGATGATGACAGATGTAATTTGTCACTAAAATCATATATTATATCAATTATATTATTTCATTCATTGATACATGTTGAACATTATACATGTAATTAATGAATCAATGCTCTACACAATTTTTATGTGACGATGTACATGTGAGCTCGCAATTGTATCTCCAAAACCATAGAGAAATACTTGAAAATACGCAAAAATTACCCTAAAAATCCACATATTTAGGATTTCACATGTATTTTCACATCCTTAGAAGCATCAGATATGTAAAATAAATACATCACGATATAGAAAATTCTCATACGAGCACGCCGGTGCTAACCACGCGACGAATGAAAGTCTTATGCACCTCACACACCGCTTGAGTACGCGGCGAGTGAGTTGCATGCACTAGCATGCTTGAACCGGTCTGAAAGCCAGCTCGACCACACCCAATCAGTCTGATCGATCAATGATTCAATCGGTCAACAGTTCGACCGACCAGGGGTCCGATCGGTTAATGGTCAAGCCAGGTCAGGTCAACTCAGTCAAACTAGTCGAGTTAATCGAGTCAAATCGAGTCGGGTCATCTGGTGGCAAATGACGTCATCTACTGTCGAATGACATCATCCATGATGTCATCACCATCAAGGTGGTGGGGAAGTCGGTGGGGTGACATCACTAATGACATCATTTCCACTAAGGCAATTCATGTGCCACATGCGTGAGGCGGCGTCCGGCCTTTTTTGGAGGCGCACCACCCATCAAAATCTTCATTTCAATGAGAGGAATCCAAATACATTATCAAAATTCACTTTTACCGAACAAAAAATCACGAAAACGAGCAAAACGGTCCAAAGCTAAGCCAAATCTGAAATGCTCCCCGGCAGCGCATTTGGCCTCCGCCTGAGGTGTGCCACCCATTGAAACACTCAGTTCAACAAGACGAATCTAAATATGTGTTCAAAATCAAATTTCAATGAATAAAATTTTTGAAAATGAGCCAAATGCAACAATTCAAGTTCTAGACTATGAAGGCTCTGATTTCAAATATTGGCCATCAAAGCGGCATCTCAAGATTGATATAGCTAGAAACTCAAACATATTGAAGAAAAAGATAGAGATTTGCGTACCCTTCAAACAATTAATTGCCCAAATAATGTCAATTACAAGTCTTAGAATAATGAGATGTTCCTCTGTCTTCACTTTTGTTGAGTGTCTCCTGGATGTTACTTGCATCAAAGTTCAATGACCAAAGAAAGTTTTTGGGCGGTTGTCGGCCGGAATATCCAAGGTCCAATGAACTAATTGAAAGCCAAGCCAAAGTTTAGGGATATAATCGGAAAAAAAAAAGAGTTGAAAAAGGTATATACACAAGATGAAAATAAGAACAAATTTTGATGATGCTATTTTAAAGAAAACCCTAAAGTGAAATGTAGTTTACTTTATTAGCAAGCATTTGGTTCGGCCAAAAATTTCCTACACTAGGCTCAAATTTCCCTAGATCATAGTACAAATGGATATGATGACCAATTTTAGTATAGATAATTTGTAATGACATCGAATGAGTAGTTTGAATCAATAAAAGTTCATTGTCAAAGACCAAAAGACTTCAATCGGTAAAATGATACCAATGAGACGATGCCGGAGGTTGTATCCTGATTAACACAGGCAATAAGATCTATGAACAAAACCATGCAAAAAAGTTATCCCACTCTCATTCCTTCAAACTCAAAATTCCATATAATTGAAAAGTCATTTTGTCACGCCCCGATCCTCGAGCGTGCGCCCATCCCTCCTTGGTCGATATAATAGCAACGTCCTAGGACGCATCGCCGACCCATTCTATTTAAATGCACATGCGGAAGCAATTAATAAATCTCCAGACAACAATAAGATGGGATAGAAAAGTATAACCAATTTTTCTCAAAAGATTTTTTTATAAACACACAAGTTTATACACAGAAGCCTACAAAAAGGAATCATCTTTCAACAAAAGAGAAATGTCCTAGGACTAACTAGTCGGACATGCTCGCCGATTCTCCAAGCTTCACCTTCTAAGTTTCGGCCTCGGATCCTCCACCAATGTCAATTAGGGACCTGAAAATGGTTATACAATAACCAGTGAGACAATGTCTCAGCAAATTCAACCCTCTAAGACCCGATTAGGAAGCAAATACGCCCTAAGGGCTACCTAAGCACAACCACGAGTCAGAGGACTTACCTTGGCCTTAGTTCCTTCCTGTAGGTCAATACACTTTATAATTCATCAAATCAATTCACCACATCAAATCATTCAATCAGATCGAATCATCGATCAATCGACTCAGTCAATTACATGTCAACGATGACTGTTCCCCGGCCATTTCAATCAATACTACCTATAAGTCCGATCATATCCAGGACTGCTTAATATAAGTCGATAATAGGTAGTATAGCTCACCAGAAGCTGCCTCAAATACTGAGATAATATACTATATATATATGCTCGCCAGAAGCTGCCTCAATTTCTGATATAGTTTATTATATATGCTCACTAGAAGCTGCCGCAATTATACTCATGTAGTATACTATTTCTGCTTACCAGAAGCTGCCGCAATTATACTCATATAGTATACTATTTATGCTCACCAGAAGCTGCCGCAATTATGCTCATATAATATACTATTTATGCTCACCAGAAACTGCCGTAATTATTGGTCTAATCATCTGACCATTTCTCCATTTTTATCATACCCGATAAAAATAGCCGTGTGTAGGTACAGGGTCGGCCTTAGCCAAAATACCATAATTTCACTTCCACAATTCTCACCATTTTATAAAGTCCACCAAAACATTTTTGGCATTGTCAACCGATGCCTGGTTTTTTTCCGATTAATTATCAAAATTAACTAATTTATGAAAATAAGCCTAGAATCACAATTAAATCAATTCAGCACAATTTAACGCTCAAATAAATAAACAAATCACATCATCACAATCACCATAAAATAAATAATTAATTAAATAATTACGGAAAATATTAAATAAATGCAATAAATCCAATTTAGGCCCGTAATGCCTAATTGGAAGCCGAAACGGACTCGGAAAAATTCCAAGGTTCGTTCAATAAATAATAAAGCGCGTTTACTCGCTAAGTGCACTAACCATTTCCCTAACATGCATTAATAAGGCATTAATTTAATTGTTCTACTCTAATCTATCAATCTAATCATACTTAATTAAATCTAATCAACTTCTAAGCATAATTAACCTACTAAGCAGGGATTATTGAGTTCAACTCACTGGTGAAATGCGAAGACCGGATCATCGCGACGACGGCGCGATGGCGGCCGAAATCTGAATTTTCGGTGGCGTCGACGGACTTGGACCGGGCCAAAAAGTCTTGCAAGCCCACATAAATTTCTAGGCTTGGCTGCGGGCTGGGCCTGCTTCGTGGGCCCAAGATGGGCTAAACTTCTAAATTCTTGGGCTACTGAAAATAGAACCTGCTGGGCTTCTTGGGCTGCAGGACTTCAAATTGGCTGCTGCTTGGAGAGGCGTGGACTGAGCGGGGCTTGGGCCGAACTTCACATGGGCTGGAGAAAAGAAATGGAGCTTCAGAGGATGGGCTGGCGTCGGTGGAGACACGCGGCAAGGAGTCAGCAAACTTGCTGAGGTTGACCGTTCGTGCGGTAGAGAAAGGGAAAAAGGAAGACATGGGCGTGGGCAGGTGTTTTCATGGGATGCTAGGCGAGTGACAGAGAGAACACTGGGTGGAGCAGCTTTTGCCGTGAGCTGTTTCGATCGGTGGTGCTGGACAACACACAAAACTGGAAGAAAAAGAAGGGCATCTGGCGCTCAATGGAGGTTTGTGAGTCAACGAAGGGGAAGGGGGGTTGCTTCTGTTGACCGAGAAGACACGGCTTGGTGGAGAAGCAACAAGGTGGCAGAGTAGACAACAGCTGGTGGAGGAGAAATGAAAGGGAATGGGCTAATGCGTGGCTGCAGGCGGCGATGGAGGAAAGTGTGCAGCTTCGGCAGACCAAGAAGAAGCAGATGGATTCGAGGTAGCTAGGAGGAGTGTTGGGAAAACGGGATTCCCAAAAACAGGGATTCGACACTCAATCGAACCCTAAGAGAAACAATGAAGCGGAAGCAAGCCCAATAAAACATGAATCACCGATCCTAAGGCACATCACATAATCGAACGTATCTTGTTTCCACAGACTAAACACCGATGTTGCGATTCAAGGAGGAAACCGGACATTGTTCTTCAGAGGATAATCCTGTTCAGTTCTTCGGGAGAAAGCGGTGTTACGTGAAACTGAGAGAACGTCATCTCTTTTCAAAAAATGTGTAACTTCATCATATAACCGCCCCTATTCATTTTCCCTTTTTTTATTCTTTTATCTATAATAACTTCCTCCATGGGCCCTCAACTCACGGGCCGGGCCTTTGGGCCCAACATGGGCGGACGGGCCAACTTAGGCCCATCAAAAGGAAAAAATCCATCATCTCCCACTCACACATGGTGGGCCAAAACCAACATGGGCGGACAGGCCCTACTTAGGCCCATCAAAGAAAAAATCCATCATCTCCCACTTGACATGGTGGGCCGAAGAAAATCCTCTTTTCCTCACTGCAACATTCATACTGGTGAATAATCCGTGCGACCAGCATACTTTGAGAGCTCGTTGCCATACATCTGTTAGAAATATATAGCAGCTCATAATGGGCATCACATCCTGAGTAGATTTAGTATGCAGTACCTTAGATCGATCGATCACATTTATATCTCTCTTCTGATCTCTTTTTAAATAATGATATATTGTATTCACAATTATGATTATCCCATAAAACAATCAAAATTGGTCGACCGGTGAATACAAAATTAGAATGTGATTCTCCAAATTCGATCTTCCTCTTTCCTTGAAACTTTCAATTTCAGTTCAACTTGCTTTTCTAGAAATGTCCCATTAGATCGAATCAATTCATGATCATTGGCAACATTCTAAGATAGCAAACTATGGCACCCCTCGAGTTTAAAGAAGGACCGAGGTCCATAGGCATTTTTTTTTTTAAACGGTCCCAGCGCAACTTATTAGCGGAAGCATAAACAAGTCTCACCATTTCTCCCTCTAATAACCATAACGCAATGCACACCAACTACGCACCATAAGAAAAGATAAAGCCAAGCCACTTTTATTTATACTTTCATGATGGATTTCTCGGGTCGGTACAACCAAAAAGAAAAGCCAAGACTTTTAGCTAAACTTGGCCACAGCTCAAAAGAGATATCTCGACCCCTTATATCGATCACGTATAATCCTCCATCTACAAGTGTCGGCTATCCCAAAAAACATCAGCTCCCACTCCTCACGCGAGCCATCACACCCATCCTAGTGCATCGGGCAATGGCGGCGGCAACATCCCCCGTATCACTCCGTCACGGCGGACGTGGATAGACAAGAACTCCTGGGTGACCGGACCCCCAGCCAGGCCCACATCATACATCACCAGCACGCGAACCCGTATGAACGTCAAACCAGGGATGATGGTACTATCAAGCTCCATACAATCGACCTCCACGTCAGATGGAAGGCCGTAAAAGGTACCCCGGGTGACCGGAGGGAGGGGCATCTTTCTAATCTGAAATGTTGGTCCCCAAACGGGGTGAGTACAACCACTCAGCAGTAAAGATCCATCACACTACTCAATGCGTCAAACAGAACAATCAAGAATAGAACACATATCATTCATGCATTCAAGCATACCTTACCTTATAGTCGTGCATATATCACCATGCCATATGTGCATATACCACCATGCACTTATCATCAAGCATTCATGCATATATCCATGCCATATGTGCATATACCACCATGCACTCATCATCAAGCATTCATGCATATATCCATGTGCACGATACAATCTCAATTTTTTATCCTTCCAGGGACCAGTGTTTTCATCCCACAATTTATCACTCGTATCCAACTTGGCATCACGAGGAACCTCCGGCACACACCTCCGGGCATCCGGCACACACACTCCGGGCATCTCGTATCCCAACTAGCATCACGAGGTATCCCCCCGGCACACACCTCCGAGGCTTCCGGCACCCCCACACTCCAGGCATCTTGAAACTCCCGAGGACATCCGGCACACACACTCCGGGCATCCGGCACCCCCACACTTCGGGCATCCCAACACTCCCGGGGCATTGTCGGCTCACACCTCCGACAGTCTCATTATTTTCCCAAGTTATATCCACACATGTATCTCAATTTCAACATGGCATTTAATGCAATAATATCAAGGGTCTCAACCAACTTTTCATGCCATATAACATGCCATATGTCATCACATATGCAGCAAGATCAATCACTCAAGGTATTTCATCTCATGGATAAATTCATTTATTTTTCAAAGCACATCAATATCTCGGGTAAATCAGAATGCCTTTCTCTAATTAAAACTCCAGAAAAATTAGTAAATGACATTAATAAATTCTGAAAACCTGACACATTATAGACGAGACCTAAAGGCAGATATCTCATGAATAACTCCATACCAAAAGAATTTCACACAAAACAGTAAGGTCCATGCATCACAGTTTTCGAACTTCAATATTTCAGCTTGCACAGTTTCGGGAGTAATTTAAATTAAATGAACTCCAAAAATTCTGAAATTTTGACATGTTATAGAAAATTCCTAGAGGTAAATCTCATGAAGAAATCGAAACCCAAATCATTCTAGGTTAATAGATATAGACGATTATTCCCCCCTGTTCTCGGTGTTATCTTTTCCCAGATTATCATCTTTCAAAAGAAACTCATTTCACCGATCTAAATATGTTCATTTCTTCTAAATTTTTAGTATGTTATTCCTCAGAATATTACCTACAACTTTCGTTAAGGACACACGAACAAATTTTAACTGTATGATTTTATAAAAATCACGAAATCATACTGGGTCGAGGTAACGTTTTTTCCAGATCCAGTTTCTTCAAAGAACAACGATTTCACCGACCTATCTTTGTTCATTTCCTCTAAAATTTTGATATGTTCTACCTCAAGAAGTACACTACAACTTTCATTAAGAGATCAAAGTGAGATTTTCACAAGAAAGTTACTTTACAGACCACGAAATCTCTAAAGGTCAGCACAACGAATTCCAGATCTAACTTCTCCAAAGAAAAATCGTTTCACTAACCAATACTTATTCGTTTTGCCTCAAATTTTAGTATGTTGTTCTTCAAGTTGTTCACTACAACTTTCATGAAGAAGTCGAAACAATACTCCAACTAAAAAGTCACATGCAGCACACAAACTCATGGATGGTCGGACTGGTCTTTCCAGAAACAGCATGCATGACCAACAAATCTCTCTTCAAAGCTCCGAAATCTCATCCCATCTATCACAACCAAGACTTACCATCTACTATACACACAACACAGCAATGCAAGGGGTAGGTTTAGGACTTCACTTGCCTTAAATCTAAGCACAAACAGCAACAAGAACGGCGGCAAAGCGGCGAACGGACGGTCTTCTTCTTCTTCCTCTCGCACGCCCGCTTCCTCTCTTTCTCTCTTCCTCTCTCTCAGTTCCCTTTCTCTCTCGGACGACACACACACACACTCTCTCTCTCTCTCTCTCTCTCTCTCTCTCTCTCTCTCTCTCTCTCTCTCTCTCTCTCTCTCTCTCTCTCTCTCTCTCTCTCTCAGTCGATTCCCCTTCATCATCCGCCTCCCTCTCTTTTCTTTTCTTCCCCCATAATCATTTGCAATCATTTGATTGCATGAAGCCGCCCAAGGAAGCCAATGGGGGCAGCCACACTTGGCTCCTCCTCCATGCCACTTGGCAGCTCACATGCAAAGTTGATGGGCTTCAATGTTGGGCCGGTCTTGGGCCTTCGTGGGCCGGTCGACCAAGGGGTTGGCGTGGGCTTGTTGGACGGTCTTTGGGCCTAAAAATCAGCCCATCCTCTCCTATTCCTATTCCATTTAACCCTCATTTAAATTAACACCTAATTTCAACTTATAAACTCACAAAACTTTGTAATTTAAATCAATAAAATTCTACTTATAAAGTGCACTACCAAGAATAAGATTTCTATATCCAATTGCACCTTAATAAAATCCTTGGTTCACTTGTAGAAAATCTCTATCCAAACAATCATCCATTACAATGCTCGGCCTTAAATTAATTGAAATTCATTAATTCAATGGCTAATACAAAATCAAATGGCACTTCCATTACCTAATCATGGTTCATGGTACTCCAGAGGTTGTCATGAGATTTTAGGATGCCACACAAACACTGAATAGAAATCTTGAAGATAGCAAACACTGAATAGAAATCTTGAGAATAAGTAAGAGTCATGAGGGCACTAAATTGAGGAACTCTTTTCCTCAAGAATCTCACACGGCACAAAAGTTGAGATCAAAACTTTTGCCACTCTTATTGGTCGTCTCATGCATACGTAGTATGAAATACGTATTACGATAGTTAACTCCTTTCCCATGGTGCGTATGTCTACACCTTTAATACCGTACAGATGATAGTTCAGACATACTTAATGTCTAACTTGAGTTCACGTATCTACTCATTCACAGAATTCATTAGAACTCACATCTGGCATCATAGACAAATAAAGTAAAATATGTGGGTTATTTTACTTTCGGACATAGTAAATATTATGTCCTCATCTTAACACTCAGTTAAGGCGACATATGTATTTTAAGCTTGAGCTCTCAATTATCACCTAGATAATAAGCTTAAAAAACCTTCTCATCTCTATTTATCACATAGTAAATAGAGGCAATTACCCGTGTGAGTGGGCCAATATTTCATATGTCCGACATACTTTCTCAACTTTATATATAATGCACTAAGCATTAAGATGCATAAACGTCAAACAAATATTCATAGGCATTAATGATGAAAAAACACAATATCATCAAACGTGAACACTTAGGGGAAATTACAATATTCAGTACATCAACTTCTACGCAGTCCTAGAGATTTCACATGTCCACAAAACACATCTCTAGGTATTGGTTTCGTCATAGGATCTGCGACCATTCTATGCGTAGATATGTACTGTAAGTTCACTTCTTTTCGTGCAATCATATCTTTGACAAAATTATACTTGGTATTCATATGTTTAGTCTTGCCATGATATTTTGGATCTTTGGTGTACGCTATTGCTGCTTGGCTATCACAGTTACCCAACAATGAGTCTGCAGCATACCCAATAACACCTAAATGATCCAAAAATCTATTAAGCCAAACACCTTCTTATATTGCCGCTGATAATGCCACGAACTCAGCTTCCATCGTGGACAAGGCTATACATGTTTGTTTCTTACTGCTCCAACATATGGCGTCATTATTCAGTAAGAAAACAAACCCAGAGGTAGATTTCATTTCATCTAAATCTCCTCCCCAATCAGCATCTGAATAGCCTTCGAGTCGCAGATCCTTTCCTTGGTAACTCAGCGTATAATCAGCAGTTCCCTTCAAATACCCCAGTATTCTCTTAACGGCTTTCCAATGTGCTTGACCTGGATTGGATTGGTATCTACTCATCATTCCAACTGCAAAACATATGTCGGGTCTTGTACACATCATGGCGTACATCAAGCTCCCAACAGCACTAACATAAGGAACATGTTGCATTTGTTCCTTCTCTTGTGGAGTCTTTAGAGACAATCTATGGCTCAATCCTTCGCCTTTTGCAATAGGAGTATCTATAGGTTTACAATCTTGCATACGAAATCGTTCAAGAACCCTATTTATGTATGTTTCTTGCGAAAGAGACAATGATCTCTTCAAACGATTTCTTGAAATCTTAACTCCAAGAATGTATGCGGCTTCACCCATGTCTTTCATCTTAAAGTTGGAAGATAGCCAACTCTTGACAATATTAACAAACTCCTTATTGCTTCCGGCAATCAGTATATCATCAACATATAATGATATGGTCACAAATTGATCTTTGGATCTTTTGATATATACACAATGATCCTCATCAATCATTGAAAAATCATATGGCATTATGAAAACGTATATACCATTGTTTCGACGACTGCTTAAAGCCATATATCGATCTCAAAAGTTGACATACATTTTCTTCTTAGCCTTTTATAATGAAACCAACAGGTTGTTACATATAAATTTCTTCATCTAATTCTCCATTGAGAAAAGCAGTCTTTAAATCCATTTGATGTAACTCAAGATCCATACTTGCAACTATTGCCAGAATAATGCAAATCGAGGTAAATCTCATAACAGGAGAAAATGTTTCCTCATAATCAATTCCTTCATGTTGATTATACCCCTTCGCCACAAGGCGAGCCTTATGCCTTTTTATCGAGCCATCAGCTTTATGCTTTATTTTGAGAACCCATTTGTTCCCAATAGCTTTGCGTCCTTTTGGAAGATCAACCAGTTCCCAAACATGGTTTAACTTCATTGACTTCATTTCCTCTTTCATTGCATGTATCCATTTTTCCTTATTAGGGCAACTTAGAGCCTCATTTACATTCCTTGGCTCATCTTCATCTTGCGGAGCAACCATAAAAGTTTCCCCTTCAATGTCAAAACGTCGACGGGGAATACTTTTGCGACTTGTTCGCCGTGTGGGAGATGGTACACTTTGCACATCATTCCCCATTATGCTCCCACTCGGATGAGATAATGATAATATCGTCTCATCATGTGGTTGTAATTGAGAGTGAGTTGAATTAAATTCATCACTTCTCATGTTACTCCCACTAAGACGAGCTCCACTAAGTTCATTATCTTGATCCAAGGTTTCAAATAGGGAGTAGTCCTCACCTATTTCGCCCTTCTTAGGAAATTCATTCTCTAAGAATGTGACATCCCGTGATTCGAATTCAGTTATATTTCCACTTTCCTGCTCACCTATGAACACATACCATTTCGAGTGTTTAGAGTATCTTATGAAAATACTCTTCTTTCGTCTAGGACCTAATTTCCCAAATTTGTGAGAGGGCTCATGAGTATAGGCAGCATAACCCCATGGCTTAAGAAAACTCAAGTCTAGTTTTCTACATGTCCATAACTCATATGGAGTGGAAGTAACTGATTTGGAAGGCACACGGTTAAGTATATAGGCAGCAGTTAACAAAGCATCACTCAAAAAAGTGATAAATAAGTTAGCATGCGCCATCATGGACCTAACCATTTCCATTAGGGTTCTGTTTCTTCTTTCCGCAACACCATTTTGTTGAGGAGTATATGGAATAGACAACTGTCTTTCTATTCCTTTTTCATCACATAATTTTCTAAAATCATCAGATAAATATTATCGACCTCGATCCGATTTCAATACTTTTATTTTCTTGTCTAATTGATTTTCTACCAAGTTCATAAACCTTTTGAAAAACTCAATGCTTCAGATTTATGAGAAATCAAATAGACATATCCGAATCGAGTATAATCATCTATAATGTGATGAAATAAACAGCCTCATGCCTTCCTTTCACATTCATTGGACCACAGACATCAGAATGGATTAAATGCAAAGGAAATTCAGCTATTTTACCTTTTCCAAATGGTTTTCTTGTTGTTTTCCCTACCAAGCAATACTCACATATGGGCAAATCGACTTTTTCAATGTTGCCCAACAAGCCCTCTTTAGCTAGCCTATTCATACGCTGTTGGCCAATATGACCAAGTCTAGCATGCCACACATTCACATTATTATCATATGAATTTGAAGACGTGAAAAGGGAATAACAAACATTGACATTTCCATAGTCAACATTTAATACAATAAAATCATCCAGAAAATAACCACAACCATAGTAGTTTGTATCCAAATACAAATCCACACCACCATTATGGAAGTTCATATTAAAGCCAAGTTTAACCAACACTAAAACAGACACTAAATTTCAACGAATCTTCGGAGCATATAATACATCATGTAGGAACAAAGTGCGTCCACCATGCATGTTCAATTGACAGGTGTCAATTCCTTTAACTTCAGCTCTAGAGTTATTTCCCACATAGATCCACTTAGTTCCAATCGGAACTCGTCGAAATTCTACGAAGGATTCTCTATCCTTCGCTACATGGTCTGTTGCTCCCGAATCTACAGTCCACAAAGGATTAGATTCAGTTAAGAGTACAGAACTTGACACATATGCAAAGTTTTCAAAAGTACAAGGGGTGTTTACCTTCTTCGGCTCACGATAGTCGCGAGCATAGTGACCCTTCTGATCACAGTTGTAACTCTTCACCCTTGAAATACTCTTCGCACGAGGACGTTTTCCTCTCTTCACACGAGGACGTTTTTCTCTCGTATATTGGTTAATTATTGGCTTCTTGCAAGAAGGACTTGATCCCTTGCATTTCCACATATTGAACGAATCAATGCGCTTGCACTTAGAGCTCGAAGCCCCTTCTGAGCTGAAAGCAACGCAGCAAATATCTGTATCCTGCTCAAATGCCTTGAAACAGTCCTCTGCTAGCTCAAGGTGGCGCACAGCATTCTCAAGATCTTCCATAACATGGTCAAGAGCTTTTAGTGCTTCTTGCTTTTCAAGCACATATTGAATCTTCTTATTCAATATTTCACAATTCTCGCCGTTCAATTTGTCTTCTTTCTTCAAATCGGCAATTATGTTCTTAGTTGCCGAAGCCATCGATCTGAACATATCAGACACATATGCACGAATTATTAATGCCTATCATTTATGCATCCATTTTGCACAGACCCGTCATATTAATGGATAATTTCAAGCAAGGTTTCAGAATCAAAAGGTCACCGAGTTTCTAATCATCCTCCAAAAATCCTAACTTGAAATTATCATTAATATAATCTTTTACGCAAAATAAGTTCAGCAAAGTCACTAAAACTTTCTTGAACTTCCCACAACGAATTGTAAATTAACATACTAATTTACAACAATAAATAACATTGAACTTTCAATAATTAATCATGTCCATTACACTAAGTAATATATTCGGAGGAAAAAAATTCAACATAAAAAAAGAGATATTTACACCTAAAACATCTCAAACTAATCTAAGAAATAAGTAGGGAAAGTCTCTTCTAATCTGTCAGTAAAATTCTCTGAGAATTTTGAAGGCACATTGGCTAACCACGGAAAAACTTTTGGAGAGCTCTCATGCCACCTCCAAGGTGCATTCACTTTGCGCCATGTGACACTCAATCCAAGGGTTGAAGTTTTGGTTAACTCGATTCTATAGTACTCTCTTACAAAAGCTATTGCTAGCCTGTTATAATCCCGGACCACGTTGACCTCCCATAGCCGATCTAACACTGCTTGCCATTCAGGTGGAAGAGTGTTTATTAAGGCCGATACCTTCTCAAAATCCGACATAAGATAACCACTCCAGATGATTTCTTGTATCATCTGATTGACCCTGACCACGTGTGATACTACATCACCATCATTCCACCGATAATTAGCTAATTCTGTTATTAACCCTTTAATTCTTGCCTTTTCTTCGTCCGTTCTCGGAAATGCAGGCATGCAAGCATAACGCATCATAGTTCCTGCAACAAATGCAGAACAAAAATGGATTACTTGTAATCCACAATGAATAAATTGGAAAATACATAGTTTTCCTTCTTTCTTTTTTTTAATCAACGGTCAAAGTCAACGGTCAACGGAGGTCAACGGTGGTCAACGGCCAACGGATGACCGGGTCGAGTCAACAGGTCTGGTCAACAGGTCCGCCGGGTTGAACGGGTCGGGTCGGGTCGAACCGATCGAACCGGTGAGGACGATCGGGCCGGTTGGGCCGGTTGAGCCGGTCGGACAAACCGACCGGCACGTGCCCTGCGCGTGCGTGGGCAACCGCCGGCCGACGTCACAAAGCCGAACACTTCCGTCGCGCGTGGCGGCGCGTCCAGCGGCATCCAACAGCGAGCCACCACTCGAAATTCTCGTATTGATGAGCACTTCAACGCTAAGCAATCAGAAACGCACTACGATCTACGGAAAAACCAAAAAACTTGGGGGAACAGTATGGTGTCGGGATTTTTTCCGTCCTTTATTCAAACAACAATGGTGTTTCACGAATTTCAACCACAAAAATAATTCAATAACATAAAAAGGGGATCGGGAAATATGAACTTGGGCTCTGATACCAATGTTGGGAAAATGGGATTCCCAAAAATAGGGATTCGACACTCAATCGAATCCTAAGAGAAACAACGAAGCGGAAGCAAGCCCAGTAAAACATGAATCACCGATCCGAAGGCACATCACACAATCGAACGTACCTTGTTTCCACAGACTAAACACCGATGTTGCGATTCAAGGAGGAAACCGGACACTGTTCTTCAGAGGATAATCCTGTTCAGTTCTTCGGGAGAAAGCGGTGTTACGTGAAACTGAGAGAACGTCATCTCTTTTCAAAAAATACGTAACTTCATCAGATAACCGCCCCTATTCATTTTCCCTTTTTTATTCTTTTATCTATAATAACTTCCTCCATGGGCCCTCAACTCACGGGCCGGGCCTTTGGGCCCAACATGGGCGGACGGGCCAACTTAGGCCCATCAAAAGGAAAAAATCCATCAAGGAGCCACAGCAGGACTGTCTCGGATGAAGGGGAACCGAAACCAGGGAAAAATGAAAGCAACAAGTAGAAGACCAAAGGTGGTTTTGGGGCAGCTGGCGTGTGATCGAGTAAAGAGAGAAAAAAAGGGAGTGTCGGCCATGAGGGAAGAGGATAAGAGTGCAGTGATTCGTTGACCAGGGGGGAGCGTGTGGAATTTAAAGAGAAAGAGAGAGGGTGAGATAAAGAGAGAGGGAAAAGATAGGAATGAGTGAAAAGTTAATAAAAGAAAGGCAAGAGGAGACCAAAATTCACAGGGGACGGTCGGCTGAGGGAGGGGCCTTTCACGTGTGGCCTTCGACGAAGAGAGAGAGAAATAGAGAAAAAAGGGGGGGAAGGACGTGCGACAAATGAGACCAAGGAAGGGGGAAATTAATAAAATTTTCTATATTAATCTATTCTTGGTCCCGCAACTTCTATTCAATCCCATTTTGGTTCTCAAAAATTCCCAAGCTAGAGTACTTGATCCTCACTTGCTTTTTTGCATCATAATTCCCCAAATAACTCACACCGGAGGCCAAAAATCCCTTCCACTTGGCCAATCCGAATTTCTGTTCATTTTTCGAATCGCCCGATTCGATTTCCCGTAAAAATCCTGAACTTGCATGAAATTCCTCAAAAGGTGGGTCGACGTCCCTAGAATGACTAATGACACGACAGAACTTTCAATTTCTGAAAGGGAAAATGTCACAAATGGTCCATATACTCTTACAATGTGCAATTTCGTCCCTAAATTTTCGATCGACTCAATTTAGTTCTTAAAGTATTCATAAATGTCCGATCTAGTCCTTCGTTACTGTTTTTCTTTTTTTTTTGCCTCTTCTCTCTTCCCTCCGCTGACTCCAGCGGAGGGAAGCCGGCGTCTGGCGAGGGTCACCCTCGCCGGCATTGGGTGAGGGCCATCCTCACCGGACGCAGGCGAGGGCGGCCCTCACCAGTGTCGGGCGAGGGCCATCCTCGCAGGACGCAGGCGAGGGCAGCCCGCACCGGCGTCAAGCGAGGGGCTCCCTCGCAGATCTGGCGAGGGAGCCCCTCGCCCGACAGATCTCCCTCGCCCGACGCCGATGAGGGACTCCCTCAAAGATCTGGCAAGGGAGCCCCTCGCCGGCGTCGGGCGAGGGAGCACCCCAGCGTCGGGCGAGGGACGTCCTTACCGAACGCAGGCGAGGGTGGCCCGACGCCGAGGTGCTCCCTCGCCTGGCGCCAGCGAGGGCCGCCCTCGCCAGATCTGCGAGGGAGCCCCTTACCCAACGCCGGCGAGGGCCGCCCTCGCCTGCGTCCAGCGAGGACGGCCCTCGCCTGACGCCGACTTCCCTCCACCGGCCGGTGGAGGGAAGAGAGAAGAAGCAAAAAAATAATTAAAAATAATTAAAAAAGAAAAAAGAAAAAACAGTAACGAAGGACTAGATCGGACATTTATGAATAGTTCAAAGACCAAATTGAGCCGATCGAAAGTTTAGGGACTAGATCGGACATTTATCAATAGTTCAAGGATCAAATTGAGCCGATTAAAAGTTCATAGACGAAATTGCACATTAAGTAAAAGTATAGGGACCATTTGTGACATTTTCCCTTTCTGAAATCGAATTCAAATTCGCAGTTAATTTCAATCAGACGCGGTTTTAGCGTGACCTAGTCTACCGAATAGCTTTTAACAATTTTTATTGCAATTGACCCGTGGTCGATTTTCTTCGAGCCACACGTACCTCTTCGACACATTGGCGACTCTCGGTGATTATGAAAATCTCGAGGTTTCAAATACGGACACAGGGCGCCAAAACTACAGAGAAATTAGTTTAGTGCCGATCGACAAGAATTTTGCAAATTAGTGGAATCACCCACATTTAGCCACATATCTCAGTCAAACCGACCTATCTATGATCTCTGATCAATTTTTAACTATGTCGTAGTGACCCTTGCAGACTAGTACGGTCAAGCAGTCGATTCCTAGTCGAATTCTCAAGTCTATTGCATTTAAAATCCCTTAACGGCTTCACCTGTTAGGCTAGTTATCTCGTGAGTGGCCATCTCAGAGAAAAACACTATAGTCGCGTCGATGAAAAGCCCAACTTATCCAATCGAAATCACAACCTGAAATTCCGGATGTTACACATTCTACCAACTAATTTTTCTCGTCAACAGTTATCCTATACAAGAGAAGACTACTACTTTGCAGTAGTATCCTTTGGTGCTACAATGGTTTCTTGTTTTGCAAGACATGCTTCATATATCTCCACCAAAAGGGCAGGGTGCTTTTTACAAATTCTGGAAAAGTTATGCACCATCAAATTAGGGTCGAATTATTTTTTTGTGAAGTTTGGTTCTTAATTTTAACTTCAAAATCACGCACATGCTTTCTAGAGAGTCAAGAACCGTGTTAATAATTATCCAAAAGAAAAAGAACAATGTTAATAAGATTTAAACTAAGAAAAATATCTTAACTTTTCTCCTTGAGTACTCTTTAGACCTATTATCCAAATTAGTGTATCAATCAAATTTTCTCCAAGTGGATCATATTTTTAAAAGTTCGAATGATAAACTTTCTGTAGATGTAAAAATTGTGTTGATTAAACGTTGCAAGGAAAAATTATACGCAATATAAATTTGGGTATGATTTTTTTCAAGGTTTGGTTCATACTTTTAACAAAAAAAGATTATTGTGAATCCATTATGACACTTTTAGCGTCGGTCCAATTTATGTTGGCATACTCTTGGATTGCAATTCGCAATTTGTGCCTATTTCGTTGAAGTCAAGTGCTTTGAAGATGATTTAGAAATGCAAATTCAAACGGAGATCATAAGAAAAGCAAAGAAAAACTGAAAGTTCAAATTTAAGAAAAATCAACAAGGGGAGGGTTGAGGTCTGTCACGATCAAGAGGGGATTCTTGACCTCCAAGTCCTCCACCTCTCGCTCAAGCTACGTGGCCTTGCTGAACTTGTTGTAGCACTCCTGACAAAACCAGTCGAACTTGTCGTAGCACTCCTGACAAAACTAGGCGTCTTGGGCAAAGTGTCTCTCGATGCATACACTTGGTGTCCTCCGAAGGTATTGCGTCTAGTCCAATTGCGACAGCGATAGCATTTTGTTAACATGTGTAAATGAAGAAAGGGCTGCTTGCAAACTTAAAATCCATTAACACCCCACATGAAATATTTCACAATTTATCAGAATAGGCATGTATAATAAATCAACTTCCTCAATCACGTATAGTTGAATGAACTTACTAAACTGCATGTATATTAGTCGATGTGGAAGGATTTTAAAATTAAGATGAGTCACACAAGTGGTTCTACTAAATCCAAACTCAAAGGGCAACTACCGTGTAATATGAATCATAGTCATACAAGAGCTCAACACTGTAAGCCTGTAAGCTTATCTACCAAATCAGCAGTTACATAAAGGGAATTTGGCAATGAAATAAGAATGAAGACAAAACCAACTTACGATATAGATAAACCACATCAAAGAAAATATTACCTTACTATTTGAGAAAAGTTGAAGCTCAGCTCTAATAACATGAGAGTTTTGGTGAGATCACTGCCAATTGTTCGAAAAGTTTAAGTTATTAAATGAATACGTGGTTTATTATTTAAATATTATAATAATAACAAAGCTGCACCAAAAGAACAAATAGAAAAAGAAAAATCGAGCCCAGCACAGTAGCATGCATTGAACAATATCCTATGAAAGGGAGTTTAAAATGCTAAAATATAAAATGAAGCGGCACAAAAAGAACAAGTAGCAAAAAAAAAAAAAAAAAGGAAGAAGAAGAAGAAGCTAAAGTGTTCAATTGGATCATATTTTAAAAAGTTCGAATGATAAGCTTTTCGTAGATACAAAAATTGCTTCTCAATATATGTTTCATGTCTTTGCACATCAACAAAAATAATGGTGTCCAAGTTAAACTGGAAGGAAAGTATGGAAGAAACAAGGTACAATGGTTGTACTGTAAAAGTAAGCTTGGATAAGCAGATGGCATGGAAGCTTCTAGTTTTAGTGGAAAAGTACCAGGTGATGCCACTTAAAGCCTTTTGTGAAAGGGTAATGGTGTCCAAGTTAAACCGGGACACAACTCGCTCTTGAACCATGCCTTTGTGCATGAGCATAATGCGAAGGTTCTCCTTAAGGTTGACTTGTCAATAATTGTGGACAACATGGATAAATAAAAAAACGCATCCTAAATATTCAGAAATAGTTAAAGCACAACTTGCAATGAAGATATATGAAGCATGTTTTGAGAAGCTAGGAATGCCTGTAGCACTCGGGATACTTCTAACTAACAGTCGGATGAATGAGTTATAGATTTTCCATTAATGAGATGTTAGAGTTTGAAGGATGATGCTTTGGATAACTATTGACAAATTTGATTACCCCTTCGTTAATCTGGGCGATACAATCCCTATTTCCTTTTTTCTTGATTAGGGGATACAATCTCCTTCTTCGGCACATTGTTATATTGTCTCGTTTGAAGATTTTTTAACTTCAATGGTGTTTTCAACCCATTGGGTGCAGCCACTTAAAACCTTCGCATTTTGCTATGCGCAAAGGCATAGTTCGAGAAAGATGTCCCAGTTTAATTTGGACACCATGAACTTTTTACGAAAAGCTTTAAGTGGCATCACCTAGTACTTTTTAGCCAAAGCCGGAAGCTTCCATGCCATCTACTCATCCAAGCAATAGGAGATTCTCGGTTGATTATGACTGACTTTGGCTTTGAGGATTATTTTTTGATTTACTAGTGAAAGCACTCTTTAGGTTCGGTGCCATCCATTTGAGTTAATATGGTTAATGTAAACTTCAAAACTCTGCCATTTAAGCTTGGAATTCATTTGTCCCTTTTTTTTTTCTTTTTTTTTTTTTTTTTTTTTTGTTCTTTTGTTCGTAAAAGAAGTTTTTAAGCTTGAAAATCCTGCCTTCTACTTCTTTGAGAAGGCAATATGCTAGTGAGGAAATCCTCCAATGGACATTTAGAAGCTATGTAGGAAGCATAATATAAGCCGACAGAAACTTATTAGCTTGTTGTTGATGCAAGTGTTTTTTATTTCATAGATCAAAAGAACTAGTAAGAATTCTCCTTATTCTTGTATTTTTTATTGAGGCAACTTATGACTCTTTTCCTTGCCTTTCCGACTTAGGGTTGCAACTGCTTATTTTTGCTCCTACTTTCCTTTCATTTAAAGTAACTTACGCTTGCGACTTCTAGTGCAAACATTTGTTTTCGACTTGTAGTGTAGACATTTGTTTTCTAATAAAACTTTGGATCTTAATCTTTGTGATGTTATTTATCACTTTTTGAACTTAAGCATTGATTCAGCCGCAATAATTGCTCAACTAAATTGTAGAGAGAACCTTGTGATGTTATTTACCATTTTGTGAACTTAAGCATTTATTTGGCCTCAATAATTGCTCCACCGAATTGTAGAGAGAACCTTCTAGAGAGTGAGGCACTAAGAAAGAATACTTTCTATTATTCAAATATTTGGATGGATACAAATGAGGGGAGAGCTCCCTTATTTATTTAAGAAATTTCCTAATTAAAACCATTGATTGACTGTAGATGTAATGGTAGAAATCACATCTCCTTATTCACCGACTACTGACATTTATGCCAAGAATGCTCTAGAACTCGCCACATTTATCATATCACCCATCTTTGAGAATGTCTTGAAACACTAGGAAACTTGGTTTGGTCTTCTTGGATTGCACACAACTATTCGTGCATAAGAAACCTCAAAACCGTGACACTTAGCTGGGACACCTATGGTACTTTATGCTTACCATTAAAACACTTCCAAATTCCTCTTTGCACAGTGCCGAGAAGGATAGGGAATAAATTTGGAGGGTAAAGAGATGTTGCCTAATGTTGTCACTTTGAATTTAGATAACATCCATCTCAACAAATGCTTCATATCACAAAACGAAAATAACATCACACAAATCAAGATCCAAAGCAGGGGTGTGCAACCGGACTAGATATTCTTGGGAACCGGACCGGCCCACCCGGAAAATAGGGTTGGGAACCGGTTCCCGTTGAAACCGGTCCAAGAACTGGTTCCCAAAATTTGGAACCGATTTGAACTTGTCTGGGAACCGGTTCCGGAAACAAGTTCCAATTGATTACCCACCCGAGAATCGATTCCCGGACCGGTTTTAGAACCGATTTTGTAAGCAGAAGTTCAAAACCCCTATTTTTCCCCTAATTTCTATTCTTACTCCCGCAGTCACACGGCATTTTTCCTATTGGCTCTCTCAGCACTCCTCCTTCATCGTTCCTCTTCCTCACTCGCTTCCCTCCCTCACTAGCTCCTTCTCGCACCGTCCAACGGACAAATAGCATATGTCGCCGACAAATTCTTGTGTACCACGTGAATTGTCTTGTCTAATTTCTTTTTTTAATGAGGAGTTATGCTTGTAACAGAGATTTGTTAACCATTTTAGATTAATGAACAACTTCATGTAGTAGTTGTGCAAATGAGACTAATATTAAAGCCATGTTTGTTGTTAATGTTTATGCAATGTTATGATTTTTGCTTTGCCTTATGAATTTATTTTTGATAATTAGCCTTATGGATTCTTAATTTTTCGTTTAGTCAAAAAGTTCATATACTTATTGATTATAAGTGCTTAATATTTCAATACAAATTTGGAGGATAACGTTATTTTCTCACATATTAATGTAAAATTCGAAGCTATATAGGATATCGGACGATTGTAAAACAGGTTCTAATGGAAACAAAATTGACCCTGGAATCGAACGGGAAAAACATGGTGGATCGGGTACAGGGTCTAATACAAACAGGGGCCAGTACAAGGTCCAAAAAAAGAGAACCGGTTAAAATAGGGTCGGGTATAGGGTCCAGGTCTAAACCCTGGACCCGATCACCACTAATCCAAAGTATTACTAGAAAATAAATGTTTGTACTAAAATTAGCGGGTAAGTTACTTTAAATGAAACGAAAGCAAGAGTGAAAATAAGAAGTTGCAACCTTAAGTCGGAAAGGCAATTGGAAAATATAAGATTTCTCAATCGAAAATACAAGAATGAAGAGAATTTTTACTAGTTCTCTTTGATCTAAGAAATAAAAAACTTGTGCGTCAACATAAGATAATCATTTTGATATATCATTAGAAGATTTATTCACTAGCATAATTGCCTTCTTGAAGAAGTAGAAGACAGGATTTTTCAGGATTAAGAACTTGTTTTACTAACAAAAGAACCAAGAGAAAAGAGACAGATGAACTTTGAGCTCGGACGGCAAATTTTCATAGTTTGATCCCTATCAAAGTAACCCAAATAAATGGTACTGAACCTAAAGAATGGCTTTCACTAGTAAATCAAAAGATACTCCCCCAAAGTTTGACACCTAAATTTTAGCTATCTATTTAAGGTTTAGTTGTATAGAAAATTAGATATTGATATTAATCCTTAAACAAAAATAATTTCGATTAAATTGCATAGCATATAGATTTTAGAAGCATTTACATTAATAGTGATAGCGTTAATTAAAATTTGTTTAATTAAAAATTAATAAAAAAGAAAAAATCAATAAAAAGGATTATAAGATTAGTTGTTAAAAAAAAAAAAAAGAGTGAAAAAGAGGCGTAGTCGGGCCGGGTGGACCCGCCCCTATTTCTTTCTTTTCTTTTCTTTTCTCGGATGGACCCGGCCCATCCCTTTTTACCTCGGCCTTTTTCCCCGCTCGGGCCGGCCCATCTCCTTTACCCTCCAGCCCGTCCCGCGCGCTGGTCTTCTTCTTCCTCCTCTCGCCGTTCACGCCTCTGCAAAAGAAAAGCAAAATACAAGCCAAAGGAGGCAGAGGATCGCGAGGAGGGGCAGGTAGCGGCGTGATCCACGGGGGTCGGGGTCAGGCCCCCAGGCAAGCTGGCAATGGAAGAGGCCATGGGCGCTTGCCCGGTTGCCCTTAAAGGCGAGGGGGGCTCGCTCGTTTGAAAAAAAAAATGAAGGAGAGAAGCTTGAGTGGAGCCAAGGGGAGAAAGAGAAAAGGTGGGAGAGAACTGGCCGTGAAATAGGGGGTTTTAGAGGAGAGCGCTCCGGTTCCTCTACGAGGATCGCCGGCAAATGTCTTCCCCCTGTTGTCCGTTCATACGCCCGCTCATCACCAAAAAAACGTCGTGGAAGCCAGGCTCAAGTCGCTGAAAAAGGACGAGTCCAGTCCAAGCCTTCACGGAGATAGTCGATTACATCTCGCTTCAAAAGCCAGGTAAACTTCGGGCTCAAGTGTTCTGTTCTGCGATGCTTTACTGAGTTTGGGGGTGCTGGGCTTAATCGATGAAATAATGAATAAAACCTTGCGGAGCCAAGTATGAATTGCGGTGATTCATACTGGTTTAGAGTGTTATCTACCATATTTAGATGAAAAATTGCATTAAAGCGGAATTCGAAACTCATATCAAAGTGCACATCACTTGTTCGATGATTTGCTCATGAGAAGCGTTGAGCGAATTTTTGCATAATCGGGTCATCGGGCGGTGTTTAGACTTAGGGTTGATTCATGTCCACTTCGTTGATTGTTGAACTGAATCTGAATCCATGTTTTTTTCCCTTTCGTTTATGTCGTGCTCTTCAATGGACACAAGTTTGGAGTCGCTATTCCCAACTTTGGTCACCGGCGATGCCCGTGACTAATTTTTAAAATTGAGGATGATTTATATAGTAGATTTAAATAATGAAACTGTTTAATTTTTTAAAATTGAAAAGATGTAATGAAAAACGGATGAATTGAAAAGTTAACTGAAATGAGAATTAAAAGGAAAGGGACTATTTAAATTTGCTCTTCTTATCTTCATCGCATTTTCATTTCCTTATCAGTTCGTACGTAACTGGAGTCCTCCTAACGTGATTCGGTATTGTCATCAAAACTTTTCTAAGACCTGCATACAGTTATCTCATTAAGTTGGATATTTGATATTGCCTTTGTTGTGAAGAAGATTCTTATTTCGCTTAGAGCCTTCAAATATCAAGTACTTTCAATCGCAATCGCAATCCAAGGAATTTTCCTGTAAAATGGTTATGCGATGGATCAGCAGCAATAAGGCTTACCGAAAATTGTTTTACGAGGATTGCACTAGATAACTAAAGTTTTTTTTTTTTTTTTTAACTAAAGTTAATAAGGCAATGAAACTAAAATGATTAAAACTGTTTTTTTTTTTAATAATAATTTCCTGTGCAGATGTAAGATGGAAGAAAGCCGAAAAGGCATTATTAATATCAGCGACACATCACTTGATGTCCTCCAACTGTTTGTGAAATATCTATGCACTGCAAAAGTATGCTTGGATGCACAAATGGCATGGAATTTGGTTGAAAAGTATCAAGTGATGACACTTAAAAGCCTTTCGTGAAGAGTTCACGGTGTCCAAATAAAACTAGGACAACTCGCTCTCGAACTATGTCTAGGTTCTCCTTGAGGTTGCCATGTTGATAATCGTGGACAACATGGATAAATACCGAACACTTCCTAAATATTTAGAAATTGATAAAGTGCAATTTGTGGTGGAGTTACATGAAGCATGTTTTGACAAGTTGGGAATAGCTACAACACCCAAGTACTTCTAACCAACAGTCGGATGAATGAATTTTAGATTTTTTGTTAATGAGATTGGGGTTGTATCGCCCAGATTAACAAAAGGGTAATCAAGTCTATTAATAGTTATTCAACCCATTATCCTTCAAACTCGAAAATCTCAAGAACAGAAAATCTAAAACTCATTCATCCCACTATTGGTTAGAAGTACTCGAGTGCTGCCGCCATTCCCAGCTTGTCATAACATAATTCATACGACTCCACCGCAAGTTGTGCTTTAACGATTTTTGAATTTTAAGCATGTGTTTAGTATTTATTTATATTATCTATGATTATCGACATGGCAGCCTTAAGGAGAATCTTTGCATTTTGGAGATGTGGAAAGGCATAATTCGAAAGCGAGTTGTCCCAATTTAATTTGGACATCATGAACTTTTCACAAAAGGTTTTAAATGGCATCACCTAATACTTTTCGGCCAAAGCCAAAAGTTTCCATGCCATCTGCTCATCCAAGCATACTTCTGCAGTGTATAGATATTTGACAAACGCTTGGAGGACAAAAGTATGCTTGGATGAGCAGATGGCGTGGAAGCTTCTGGCTCTGACTGAAAAATATTTTGTAATGCCACTTAAAGCCTTCTATGAAGAGTTCACGGTGTCCAAATAAAACTGGGATAACTCGCTCTCGAACTATGCCTTTGCGCATCAGCAAAATGTGAAGGTTCTCCTTGAGGCTGCCTTATCGATAATCATGGACAACATGGACAAATACTGAACACATCATAAATGTTCAGAAATCATTAAAGCGCAACTTGCGATGGAGTTATATGAAGCATGTTTTGACAAGCTGTGAATGGTTGCAGCACCGAATGAATTTTAGATTTTCTATTCATGAGATTGGGTTGTATCACCAAATTAACAAAAGGCAATCAGTTTATCAACAGTTATCCAATCCATCAACCTTCAAACTAAAAATCTCATGAACAGAAAATCTAAAGCTTATTTATCCGACTATTGGTTAAAAGTACCCAGGCTTTGTAGCCATTCCCAGCTTGTCAAAACATGCTTCATAGAACTCCACCGCAAGTTGCGCTTTTAACGATTTCTGAACATTTTTTAGGATGTGTTTCGTATTTATCAATGTTGTCCATGATTATCGACAGGGCAGCCCCAAGGAGAACCTTCGCATTTTGTTGATGTGTAAAGGTATAGTTCGAGAGCAAGTTGTCCTAATTTAATTTGGACATCATGAACCTTACAAAGAAGGCTTTAAGTGGCATCACTTGATACTTTTCAGCCAAAGCCAGTGGCTTCGATGCCATATGCTCATCCAAGCATACATATGTAATGTATAGATATATCACAAATGCGTGGAGAACATCAAGTGACGTGTCGTTGATTGCCCTTTTGGTTTTAGTTGAAGCCGGAAAGGCAATGCTTGAGAGTGAGATGGAAGAAAGCCGAAAGGGCATTATCAACATTAGCGACACGTCGCTTGGTGTCCTCCAAGTGTTTATGAAATATCTACACACTGCAGCAGTATGCTTGGATGAGCAGATGGCATGGAAGCTTCTGGCTTTGGCCAAAAAGCATCAGCAAAATGAGAAGGTTCTTCTTGAGGCTGCCATGTCGATAATCATGGACAACATTGATAAATACATAACACATCCTAAATGTTCAAAAATCATTAAAAGCGCAACTTGTGGTGGAGTTATATGAAGCATGTTTTGACAAGCTGGGAATGGTTGCAAAGCTCAAGTACTTTTAACTAATAGTCGGATAAATAAGCTTTAGATTTTCTATTCATGAGATTTTTTTGTTTGGAGGATGATTGGTCAGATAACTGTTAATAGATTTGATTGCCCTTTTGTTAATCAGCACAATACATCCTCTATTTCCTTTTTTCTTAATCAAGGGATACAGTCTCCTTCTTTGGCACATTGTTATGTTGTCTGTATCCCTTCTTTGGCACATTGTAACATTTTCTTGTTTGAAGTGTTTTCAACTTCAACAATGAACATTTACTGTAGTATGTCATTACAGCAGCTTGATCTTACAAAATGATTACAAAATGGATCTGGATAGATATAAACATAGTGTCGCAACCTACCCTTTGCAAGGGAGGGAAATAGGTTAAAGGTACTCGCTTATAAAGCGTAACTCTTTCTAAGTCCATACCTCGCATGACATTAGAAATCATAATCTACGTGTTCAAAAGGAGCCGCCACTAGCCATTGTTGAGGGCTAGGTAGCACGAACACAGCAACACGGACACGTGACACGACACGACACGCGACACGTCATTTCTCAAAAAATAGAGAATTTCGACACGTTTCGACATGTTAAATATTAAATAAATATTTTTATTTTTAATTAATTTGATTCAAAGTTATAAATAAATAAATAATTTCAAAAAAAGAACCTAAAATGAATTTATACACATCATTCAATATTTTGTACTTTATTATTTGAAATTACTTTTTTATTTTAAACCCCCAAAAAAAAATCGAAAATAAAAAATATCCGAAAGTTCCCCCAAAAAAACTCCTCCCGTATCTTTCCCCCACCCCCAAATCTTCCCCCAATTCTTTTTGCCTTTTATTTCCCTGATAGGCGATCGGCCGGTCACTTCCCCCTCCTTTTAGTTCCCTTCTCAAAAGAGTCAAAACCCTAGCGTGCCCTCTTCTTCTCCTCCTCCTTGCTGCACAACCCTCCTTCCTTCCTCTCCTCTTCTTCTCCTCCTCCGATTGAAGGGAGTTTTGACGTCCGCAAGGACGCGGACAGAGACCCACACACAACACAAGCACTCAGAGGCTTTCTTTCACTACTTTCTCTGGCCGGGCCGCGGGTTTGGGGATGAGGCAGGAAGAAGGAGCGCCACACCACCGCCACCACCGCCACCACAGTGACCAAGAAGGAGAAGCACCGCCGCCTGGAAGATGAGTTGAAGAAGTGGAAGTGGGAAGAAGTGGTGGGGATATACTTTTGCCTCGAGGGACTTTTGCTTGAGGAGGACTGGGTCTACTCGCCGTCGTAGGCTCGCCGTTGCTCGCGGCCTCATCTCTGTTCCCTCGCCCTCACCTCCACTGTCTTCCGGACACGCGAGTCCAAACGTGTCGAGCAAAAGTTGACCGCGTGTCGAAAAATCCGACACGCGTCGTGTCGGACACCACACGCGTCATGTCGGACACGACACGGAAGCACGGACATCATAGGTTGATAGTTGGTTAGAAACCTTAATCAAGAATAGGACTATCGTCTTGATGCATGCGCAACTAGAGATTTTAGGATTGAGAACTTGATTAGCCTAGTTAATTAACTAGAGCCCTTTCAGTACCTAAACTTGATAATAATTTACCATTATATCTCATCCCCAATTAATTTCCATCTGGAATCATCACATAGTCCGATCTTCTTTGATTAAAAGCCGAAAAACGATATTCGATAAAAACCACCGGCCGTTGCAGCGTGGATGGTAGATCCCTTGTGCTTCACCGAGGAGGCCAAGGTTCGAAGCCCCTGCAAAGCAGGGAGGCTGAAGCGCTGTGTGGTGAATGAAGCGTGGCGTCGGGGTGGTGGTTTACCCGTGGCGTCGGGGTGGTGGTTTACCCGCTAGCGACACCTGGGGGTTTACGCGGCGGCTATCGGCCAAAGCGGTTCCTCCAGCACCAAAAAAAAAAAAAACGATATTCGATAAAAAGATTTCTTGTCCGGAGCCAATTCCAGCGAAAAAATATCAAACTAATAAGTCTTTAATTCAAAGCACAATTACTAGTATAAAACGTGGAATAACGATGATGGAGAGATGCATTACAAATGCCAACAATTTTCCACAGAAAATTTAAAAAGAGTAGATAATAGAATAAATCAGAAAAATTAAGAAAAGTTCCAATTTGAGAAATTTAACAAAAGCTCGCCACATGTAATTTGAGGTTTTCTGGGTTCTTTCCGCAAGACGAGTCTACTAATGTATGGTGGAGTGCAAGAAAGCACACTAATGGAACCAAAAAAAAAAAAAACAAAAACAAAAAGAAATTTATGTTAAGAAGCAAGGACAAAAAAGTGAGATTGTACTTTTGTTGGTAGCATACTCAATTTGGCATAAGGTAATTTTTGTCTTTACAAGTTGTTAAAAATTGGTGAATCTTAATAAATTCTTAAAAGGTTTCTTTTAAACTCTGAGATGTAAAAATATGAGGTATCCCCTGGAGAGAGGCAAGAAAAATATTTCTCCAATTAGGGATTTCATAATGATTCCAAACAGAAAATATCTCATGGTGAAGGAGTCAACTATGCTATTCTAGTGTTGTCTATGGGAAGTACCATAGATGATAATAAGCTAGAATGTAGACAAACTTTTCCGGAATTTAATTAATAACAAAGAGCAAAAACACCCAAAACAGAGATATTGTGCCAAAATTTAAGAGATGGCAAAGCGCCCAGGGAAGTGATTACATATTGAAATCTAATCGACGACACCAATTGGAAACTATAGCTATAACTATGCCAAGGAAATAAAGTGTGATACAAAGAAATAATGAAATTTGCTCGATTTTTTTATTTGGGGGGACGGCTAGGGGTATTTATATTTTATAGTGACTCAAGAAACAACTGTCTTCCGACGATTCTTGATGGTTACAATCCCTTCGATCATGGATCTTCACGTTCCCTATTCTTCAACTTCTGCTTGCCTTTAAATTGACACTTTTAATCACACGTCTTTCACGTGACCATTGTGCTCTAACTAAAAGCATGTGCTTTTCTGAGTCACCAACTGGGTTATTTTCAGTGTAAACATATACCCTAAAGGATTTTGACTTCTTTTAAAATATCACCTCTATTGCGCACATTCTTATTCTATAGGCGGCTCTAAAGATATACGTACATTCTTCTGACCTTTCGTACTCTGTGCATATTGCATAGTCGACCAGCCTGCAATATTCTATAACATTTAGACACATCAACTTGATTACTTCTAAATCTACTAATCGTCATCATTATGGGTCATATCGTTTCAAATCACTACTTTCCATGTGATCATTTACCTCGAGAGATATACATAAGAAAAATCCAATCTTTACGTTCTGGTCTTAAACCCTAACCCTTCGTAAGACTTCAAACCCTTGATCTTCTTTGCCGCTACTCTCTATCGTCATGGCTCCCAAACCTACTGAGTATTCCCTTGCGGATTATATTGCTTGATTCGATGATTCACAGGGAGACAAGTACTCTAATAATTGCTGCTTTCGCCTTTTATACTTAATCGAAGAATGACCTGAATGGCTTGTCCATGGCCCCTGTTTTAAGATCATCGAATCCTTACTTCTCTCAAACCCTGTTTCCCCCCGGAAAGGGGAGCTACCCCCTATCGAGAGATCTTTCGTTGTTGATATATTGACTACCCAGCCCTCACGATTCAGAGGTTTCCCGTCTTTTGAAGTTGATTTGTACGAGTGGTATCTGCGGATGAAATCCAATATTCGAATACTTGTTTGGAAAAGAACCGGAATCCAGATGGCCTCAGCTTTACCTTCATGGCTGGTCATAAAGCCACTGAAACTACAGAAGCTCCTTCAAGTCCTGAAGATCAAGTTGTCTTCATCGACCAACCCTCTTCTGAAGACGACACTGGAGCAGATGCCAAATCGAGTTGCAATCCCCCATACCCTCTTTTTCAGGCGCATCATTTACTCTTGTTCCAACTCCTTTGGCAGGACGTGGTTATTACTCTTAACATGCTGCTCACTACTCTCTTTAAATGACCTTTTCCCAGCGGTGAACGGAACTGACAAATGTACGTCCTGCTTCAATAATCAAACCTTGCTAGAGGAAACCAACGCCGCTTCAAAACAACCTAGTTCATTGAAACTTCCTCTTTTACTTCTTCCAGAACCAGAACACGGTATGCATTTGCAATCTCTTTGCCATACTTAATCCTGTATTGTAGGCCAAACTAATTGACAGCATATTTACTCTCATCAGGCAACGTAGAGCTCTCTTTATTAAACTGATCGTCACCTGCAAGTCAAGTCATAAGTTTGGAAATCTTCTCCGATTCTGACGTCTAATGACACCACTCTTGCTGCTGTCACTGCTCCTGATGTTCTTCTAGCCTCGGCTTCCACTGGAGGTTCATCTCCCCCTCCAGCAATGCCGCTGCCATCTTCTCCTTTGACTGAACAGTCAAATCAAAGCCGAAGCAGGAAACCCTTCCAACATTTTGGCCGGGGCCAAAGCTTATTTTGGAAAAAGTTACAAAGCTTTTAACTCAGCCGATGGTGGACTCCAAGGACCCAACTTCCGAAGGTTCCTCTTCTTAGGATGTCATTTTGATGAGATGGTGAAGGACAAACTGTTAAGAATTTCTTAGAACTCTCGAGTGGTGGCCTTCCAATGATTGTATATCATTCATCAGCTGTTCCGAGACTCGAATCTCTACTCAGTGAGGTATGCAGCAGTGGCGTCTCTTCTACCATACCTTTGGAGCATAGGGTGTAAGAATTTTCCTGATGTGGGCTACATTAATTGAGATTGTAATTGACCGTTTTTACGGAGTTGATCTAATAAAGTAGGATATAAAGTTTCTTAACAGTCGAATATGGGTCTGGCTTGTGTGGGCCAAGTTGGGCCCGGCCCGTGATGAGAGGGCCCGTCCAAAACTCTATAAATAGCGCTAAGGTCCCTCCTCTAGCCCTGACTTCTTCCAAAATTCTCTCTCAACTCACATAAGGAAAACAGAGAGTGGCGGTCTCATCGAGCCAGGAACCGAGGGTGATAGAGGAGAAGATCTTCAGCATTGAAGCTTGGATTGCTATTAATTTGTTCCAAGAACAATGAACTCAAAATCAGGTACACAAATCCTCGTCCTCAACCTTCTGATGTTCGAGTTTTCTAGCTATGTTGATCTTGGGAAGCCATTCAGTCGGCTTACATTTGGTATCAGAGCCTACATAAACTAGAACTCGAACATATTTATTTGTTGAAATCAGCTGCCTGTACCCAATTCAGACTTGGCTCAAGCTCGAACCTTTTTGCTTGATTTTCATGAATTTTGGTCTGATGAAAGTGATTTTTTATTGCATATTTGGCTTCTCCTCTTCAATACGAGCATTTTGGTGGGTAGAACGCCTCAAGACGATACCAGAAACGACCGCACGCGCCTCCACGCGCCGAGACGGAGCTCGGAGGCGGCGCCACGCGCCGCCGAACCTCCTCGCGCGCGCATGCGCGCCGACGCGTGGACCGACACGGGTCGCCGCGCGCGCGGACCGCCTCAGCGATTTCGCCTCCGCCGACACGTGTCGGTGATGACGTCATGATGACGTCACATAAGCCGCCTTACGTGTGGCCGCCACGTGGCATGTGACGTCATCGATGACGTCAGACCCGACCCGGGTTGATCGGGTTGACCCGACCCAGGTCAACCATTGACCGGTTCGACTTGTTGACCGATCGGACCAGTTGACCGTTGACCATTGACCGGTTCGACTGTTGACCGATCGGACCGGTAAACCGGTTTTCGGACCGGTTCGGTACGCCAGCGCGTGTCGCTCACGCGCCGCACACTCCAGTGGCGCGTGAGGGCGTGTGCGACGTCCGTTCGGCGCGTGGTTGATGTCGTCATGCTCGTATGTTAATTTCCTATCTTGTGATGTGCTTATTTGCATTTTTTGATGCCTTTAAGGATGTGAAAATGCATGTGAAACCCTAAGGTACGTGATTTTTGGGTAATTTTGGCGTAGTTTCATGTATTTCTCTATATGGTTTTGGAAATACAATTGCATGCTTATGATTATATCATCACTTGAGGAATCTGTGTAGTGTTGATTTATTAATAGTGAGTATTAGTGGATGGAGCAATACAATTAGTATGACTTGTGGTTTTAGTGACAAACATTTTTGTCATCAAGTCTAAAATCACACATAAAAGGTGAATGTGAGTCATAAAGATATATCCCTTATATGAGAGAGTTTCGATAATTCAGTTGGGTTGTGACTGCCAAAGTGGCACACTTGATTGGATTTGAGAGACATCATTCTCATATTGTAATGGGATGTCTCCTGATCTGATGCATGATTATACTCCCAAAAGAGGTGATTGTGTGTTAGTTTATGGAGGGATACATGTACAGCATATGGTTGAAAATTGACTAACCCTAGTGGTTCATACACCCAAAGGTGGTGAATTCGCGAAATGTTAGAATATATTTTCATGGACCGCTGTCATGTGAAGAGTATACAATTGCATGTCATGTATTCTGCCCAAAGGTGTTTATATGATGATGTGTGTAGCTCTTGAGATGTGTGTTTAGCACTCACATGATGCTAATTATATGTATTGCTTGTATAAACAGTCACCTTCTCTGTAAATGGCAATTCCATTGCGATTGAGGTTCTTACTGGATCAAACTTCAAGAAATGGAAAGAGGATTTTCTATTTGGGATGGAATTGGCAGATGTTCATATTGCTCTTACTGAGGATAGGCCGGCAGACCTTACTGATGCTAGTACAGAAGTCCAGAAAGTACGTTTTGCTGCCTGGGAAAAGAGTAATAGAATTTGCTTGTTCATTATGAAACGGTCAATTCAGGAACATTTGATGAATGGCTTGCCAACTGACTGTACTGTTAAGGAAATGATGGAAGCTTTGGAGGCTAGATATCATGTTTCTTCCAATGCTAAGATAGGTACACTTATGCAGTCACTTTTCAATATGAGGTATGATGGTTCGACTGGAGTTAGAGATTAAGTGCTTAGGATGGTAGATCTTCAGACAAAACTCCGAATTCTTCAGGTTGATATCCCTGAAGCCTGCATTGTGCATCAAGCATTAAATACTCTTCCTCCTGACTTTGGAATTATCAAGACAAACTATAGTTCGCAAAATGAAGCTTGGTCAATCAATGATCTTATAGTTAGAGTGGTGGCAGAGGAAGAGAAACTGAAGAAAGAAAGAGGGCACCTTGCTATGTATGCCTCTAGTTCTGCCAGTAGAAAGGGTAAATGGATTGCACATCGTAGAGGAAATCCTAAAGCTATAGGGACTTCTAATATAGCTCCTAAGAGGGGAAATCCTGAAGCTGCTGGCCCCTCCACCACTATGGCTCCTAGAAAGGCACCTTTTAAAAGGGAGGGTGTCCTTTGCTACTTTTGTAGGAAAAGGGGACACATAAAAAAATACTGCGATAGCTATAAAGCTTGGTTGTCTAAAAATGAGCATAAAGGTAATGATTCTTTGGCACTTGTCTGTGAATCCAACCTATCTGAAGCCCCATCCAGTTCTTGGTGGCTAGATAGTGGTGCGACTAATCATGTTGCATTTACCATACAGGGATTCACAAACATAAGGACGCCAAATCAGGATGAATCAAAGCTCACTGTGGGAAATAACGACAAGATCGACGTTGAGTTCGTGGGAGATGTCATTTTGATTTTGGATACTGGTTTTAATATGATATTAAGAAACACTTTCTATGTACCTTCCTTTAGACGGAACTTAGTTTCCGTATCATGTTTGGACATGTGTGGTTACTCTTTTGAAATAAAGAACAATACAGTATCTATGTTCTTTGGTTCAAATAAGGTTGGATGCTGCAACATGTTCAATGGATTGTACAGATTGTGTTTATCTCCCAATGATATATACGTCGCTAATACAGTTGAAAGTGTCGTTCCCAAAAGACCTCTACCTAAGGAACAGTCTTATGCGTTATGGCATAAACGACTAGGTCATATATCCAAAGAAAGAGTAGAAAGGCTGATAAAGACAAACATCCTGCCTACTCTTAAAGGTGACCTAGAGACTTGCATAGACTGTTGTAGAGGAAAGATGACTAAGATTAAGAAGAAAACCGCAGTTCGAAGTTTTGACTTACTAGAAGTTATTCACACCGATATCAGTGGACCCTATACTGCAATTTTATGTAGAAATTTTTATTTCATCACGTTTATCGATGATTATTCTCGGTATGGTTACCTATTCCTGATTAAGGAAAAGTCTGAATCTCTTGAAAAATTCAAGACTTTTCGGACTGAAGTTGAGAAACAGTTAGGAAAGGTAATAAAGGTGGTAAGATCTGATCGAGGTGGAAAATATTATGGTAGACATGGCAATGTTGGGCAAATTAAATGGCCATTTGCTAAATATTTAGAGGATTCTGGGATAGTAGCTCAATTCACTATGCCTGGAAGTCCTGAACAGAATGGTGTGGTTGAAAGGCGCAATCGTACTCTCATGGATATGGTAAGATGTATGATGAGTAGGACTAATTTGCCTGATTTTTTATGGGGTGAAGCTTTAAAAACAGCCCTTTTATATATTGAATCGTGTTCCTACCAAAGCTATTGCATCGACTCCTTTTGAGTTATGGATTGGACGCAAACCAAGTTTGAATCATTTCAAGGTCTGGGGATGTCCTGCAGAAGTAAGATTGTATAATCCAACATTAGGAAAGTTGGGAGCCAAAATCATTCGATGTTATTTTGTATCTTACTCAGAATATTCGAAGGGATATCGGTTTTATAATCCAAGTGGAGAAACAAGGATTGTGGAATCACAAACGACCAAGTTTCTGGAATTCGATATAGCTGAAGAGCATGATTGCTCACAAATTAGTGAACATGACAACATGATGAGACCTGCTATGTCTTTCTGCTTACCAAATCAGACGATTATGGAACCTACAGTGCCACAAACTGAACCTGTTATCCCTGAGGATCCTATTGATGAAACGGCCACAGATGAAGTCCTTCAAGTTCCTCAAACTCAAAATGAGGTTACAGTGGCTCCATTAAGGAGGTCTACTAGGGAAAGACGTTCAGCTATACCACCGGACTATATAGTCTATTTAGGAGAACATGATTACGATATAGGCTGCATTATAGATCCAGTGACTTATATAGACGCCGTTTCATGTCCTCAATCAAATTTGTGGTTGGATGCAATGAGAGATGAGATGCAATCTATGAAATATAATGGTGTTTGGGAGCTTGTTGAATTACCGGAAGGTTGTAAGCCCATAGGTTGCAAGTGGGTTTATAAGACTAAAAGAGATTCAAAAGGAAAGATTAAGAAATTTAAAGCCAGACTTGTGGCCAAGGGCTTCACTCAAAGAGAAGGAATAGACTATGAAGCGACATTTTCTCCAGTTTCTTCTAAAGACTCCTTTAGAGTGATCATGGCGTTAGTAGCTCATTTTGACATGGAATTACATCAGATGGACGTTAAAACTGCCTTTTTAAATGGAGACCTCGATGAGGAAGTTTATATGATGCAACCTGAAGGTTTTGCAGCAAATGATCCAGGCAAGTTTGTATGTAAACTGAAGAAGGCTATTTATGGTCTCAAACAAGCTTCCAAACAATGGTACTTGAAGTTTCACAATGTTGTTACTTCTTTTGGTTTTATTGAGAACAAAGTAGATCAGTGCATATACTGCAAGATCAGTGGGAGGAAATTTATTTTTCTAATACTTTATGTGGATGATATTCTACTTGCAAGTAGCGATATTGGGTTGCTGTGTAAAATAAAACAAATGTTGTCAAGGAATTTTGACATGAAAGACCTGGGTGAGGCATCCTTCGTTCTTGGTATTGAAATTCATAGGGATCGTTCTCGTCGTATGTTAGGTTTATCTCAAAAGGCATATATTGATCGTGTTTTGGAGAGATTCAACATGCAGGATTGCAAACCAGGAATTGTTCCTGTAGTTAAGGGTGACAAGCTGAGTCTCTCACAATGTCCTCAATCAGATTTTGAAAAAAACCAAATGAAGGATGCGCCTTATGCTAATGCACTTGGAAGTATCATGTATGCTCAAGTTTGCACCAGACCAGACATCGCCTTTGTAACAGGGCTTTTAGGTAAATATCAGTCAAATCTAGGACACGATCACTGGGTTGCTACCAAAAAGGTCTTGAGATACTTGAAAAGAACAAGAGACTATATGCTGATTTATAGATATGTCCATGATTTGCGATTGTTGGCATATTCAGATGCAGATTTTGCTAATTGTGAGGATGATAGGAAGTCGACAACAGGATATATATTCATGTTAGCAGGAGGTGCAGTATCGTGGAAAAGTGAGAAACAGAAATCTTTATCTTCTTCTACCATGCAAGCAGAGTTTATAGCATGTTTTTCAGCTGCTACTCAAGCAATTTGGCTTCGGAACCTCATTAAGGAATTGATCGTATTTGATTTTGTGGATAGACCCATACAGTTATATTGTGATAACAATTCTGCTGTGTTATTTGTCAATAACAACAGAAGTCTCAAAGGGTCTAAGCATATGGAGGTCAAGTTTTTGACCATAAAGGAAATGGTATAGAATGGTGACATTATAGTAGAGCATGTTCCCACAGACGATATGTTGGCAAATCCACTGACTAAAGGCCTACGTCCTTGTATATTTGAGCGACATGTCATGAACATGGACTTAGGAGAATCGATGGATACTGTCGTTTAGTGGGAGCTATTTTAGATTTGCTCTAATAAAGTTTATGTCTGCACTTTGTTACTTTATGTAACATTTAGATATATGTCAACTCCTTTTGTATAAACTGTTATTGAGTTGCGTACATATTTCTAAGGAAAATCTCAAGATACTGTGTAAATCTTGAGTAAAGGCTAGGGGCATTCAGTTATTAGCCTTGTACATATGTCTCAATTACACATAAAGAAAGGTTAACTATAAAGATAAGACATATGTGGGTTCATTAGAACCATAAAGATATTCTCTAGTGCCACATCCGGTTTTCTGTGACACTTAAGGTAAGAGAATAGTGACCAACAAATGGAAGAACACATAAGGTAAAACTCTTTATGAGAAAACTCTTTATGAGGTGTTATCGATTTGCCACACAACCATATTGAATCCATGTCAGTAAAGTTGATAACACTTGTGACCATGGAAGGCTCTGTGTATGTATATGCAGTTACCGCCATGATCCGGTGTTGGAGATTTTATGGGACTGGATTGACTGTTGAGAATTATCTCTAGATCAACATAAAGGTGCGCACATACAGTACGGTCTCAATTAATATAGCCCAAGTGGGAGAATGTAAGAATTTTCCTGATGTGGGCTACATTAATTGAGATTGTAATTGACCATTTGTATGGAGTTGATCTAATAAAGTAGGATATAAAGTTTCTTAACAGTCGAATATGGGCCTGGCTTGTGTGGGCCAAGTTGGGCCCGGCCCGTGATGAGAGGGCCCGTCCAAAACTCTATAAATAGCGCTAAGGTCCCTCCTCTAGCCCTGACTTCTTCCAAAATTCTCTCTCAACTCACATAAGGAAAACAGAGAGTGGCGGTCTCATCGAGCCAAGAACCGAGGGTGATAGAGGAGAAGATCTTCAGCATTGAAGCTTGGATTGCTGTTAATTTGTTCCAAGAACAATGAACTCAAAATCAGGTACACAAATCCTCGTCCTCAACCTTCTGATGTTCGAGTTTTCTAGCTATGTTGATCTTGGGAAGCCGTTCAATCGGCTTACATAGGGCAGCAGTTCTGATGAAGTGGAGGTTTACCGACGCAACCACAAGACAATTCTCACATTGACCGTTTCGGGAGGAGATCGTCCACGCCCTGATCATGCCATCGAAGAGGCCACCCAGCATTTGAAAGTCAATAAGACTGCTTCGCAAGTCATAGCAGATGACTTGGCCAATCTAAACGCGGAGGAGGAAATGGATCTCGAAAAAAGATTTAGCTAAAGTGCGTGGCCAACAAAAACTCAAGCACGCTCAATGAGCCCTAGCAGAAGAAATTTCAAACCGAGGCACGAGCGACACCTCTCTCGAAAAGTTGAAAAAGAGAGAGAGGACCGTTTGGCGGGGCTGAAGGTTGAAAAGAGACGCCAAGAACCGATACCTTGGTGAAACATCATTCCACCATCCATGTTTCCTTCCATTATGCACGTCTTGGTGTGAAACGTCGAGTCAGTTCATTGGAGCCAGCCTATTTTGTGTCAGGCCTTCGGGGTCGTCCCAGATATTTCCTTCTTCTCTATCTCTTCCTACAGACACCGTTTCCTTTCTTCTACCATGGCAAGAACGACCAAGAATATAATAATAATTATGGAAAGTAATCTCTCACAACATCTCTGAAATCTCTATTTGGATTTGGTTAGTTTACCCTTAGAACTCATTTCCAATTAATTTCTGTAAGGAATCTTAACAACTGTGAAGATGAAAAATTATCTTATGCCAGATTGAGCATGTTATCAAGAAAAGTACAATCTCACTTTAGTTTCCTTGCTTCTACCCCCATAAATAAATGAATATATATATAATTAATTTTCAATTCCAAGTATCTTCTCTTAACATAATTTTATTTTATTTTTGTTCAATTCGTGCGCTTTTTTGCACTCAACCATTGGATAGTAGGCTCGTGTCGCGGAAAGAACGTAGATAACCTCTATTTTTGTGGCTTGCTTTTGTTTTTTGTTTTTTTTTGGTAAAAGTGGCTTGCTTTTGTTAATTTTCTCAAATTGGAACCTTTCTTAGTTATTCTGATATATTCTATTATCTACTCCTTTTTAACTCTATGCGAAAAATTAGTTATAATTGAAATGCATCTCTCCGTCATTGTTGTTCCTCGTTTTCAGCTGGTTGTTCCACACGCAATAGAATGAAAATACTGATTTGCTGGGTTTTTATATCTTGGGTGATCTAGGACTGAATTAGAATAGTCTTGGATGATCTAAGACAGGGCATCACGGCCGCTTAAGGATGAGACACACTCGAACCCAAATTCATCTTAGGTCAATCGATGCCAGATTTCGACCAAAAAAAAAAAAAATTCGATGCTGGATTGAAAGAACGAATTGAACCACCTCGCAATTTCTCGGTCGTCACTCTCCAGAAAAATCCTACAAACTGAGAATCCCCTTTCTTCTCATCACCATCATCGTGAAAAAGTACAAGGTCTGGAGAAGACAGTGGAGAACCAAGATGACTGAGAGAACTCGTCCAAGTCGAAGAAGAGTAAAGATGGAGCTTCGGAGAAGAGAGAAAAGAGCTATATAGGAAGCGCGATGAACAATAAAAAGAGAAAAAAATTAAGAAAAATTTTCAAATCGACATTGTTTTGAGTGGAGTTGTATACGTCGAATCATTGATTGTGCCACTTAGACATCCGACACTGACTAAATCTCCACATTAGAATTTTTAAGGCTAAATGTAATACATAGAAAAATCGTCAAAAGATTTAGAATTACATTGGTCAAATTAAAAGTTTAAAACTAAATTTAGTAATCGTACAATATGTTTAAGATTGATTGAGTGATTATCTATATGTATCTCTCTTTTTCTTTTTCTTTTTCTTTTTTTCCTTGTTTATACCTAGGGAAAGTTAACGTCCCAGCTCCAAAGCAAAACATTTATGGTTGGCACCAAAAGTGTGCATCTGAGCTTGTTAATTGTGTGTGAGCAATTGAATCAATTGGCTACGCCCGTGGAGTTCTATCCAAACCATACATAGGGAACGTTTGAAATTGATGTCCCCATTAATTTACTAAAATACCCTTAAAGCTCCATAATCATTATAATAATAAAATCTAAATTGGTCATCTTGTGCAAATTCTCTTCATCCTCAGTCACGCACGTAGGGCATGGGCAACAACTTGTTTAATACCCCGTATCTTGGCATTATCTCATTTTGAGAAAAATCTCTTGAAAATTAACTTCTCCCGCTCGAATTGAACATTTACCTCCAACTTCCACTTTAGAATTAAATCATCTCCTACCGAGGAAATGTCTAAAATGTGTAGAAAGTGAAATCAATTCATGTCCTTAATCATGTGATTAAAATGTGTAAGTAAAGATGAGGCATGCGTGTGCGTTGAGGACTAGTATTGTTAAATGAAAATATGGGGATAAGTACACTAATGGTGCCATAAGTTGTGTACGGCGCTCACTTTGGTGCCAAAAGTTTCTGCCGGATCACTTAAGTGCCAAATCTGAGAAAAAACGATCACTTTGGTGTCACCGGCGAGAAATTCCAGCCAAAATGATTACGTGGCTTTATATTAAAAAAAAAAATTCGATAAACCCTTTAAACGACGTCGTTTTCTGTCCTATTTAAGAAAACGACGTCGTTTTGCCATCCTATGTGGATGGCTTAGGAAAAACGACGCCGTATAGCTCATTTGTGATTGAAATTAGGGTTTTTTTTTGTTCATCCTCGCCGACCTAGCTTGCTCGGCCACCGTCGCTTGGCCACCGTGCTCGGCCACCGTCGCTCAGACACCGTGCTCCACCACCGTGCTCGGCCACCATCACTCAGCCAAGAAGTGATGGGAAAATAGGAGGCAAGGGCGGAGGAGGAGGTGGAAGAAGTGGGGTTGAAGGTGTAGAGAGAGAGAGAGAAGACGAGGAGTGCGAAACAAGGAGGGCGCAGATGGAGATGGTGGATTGAGCTCTGTTCAGAGAGTGGCTGGTGCTGGTGTTGTTCTTTGGGGAAGAAGACACCGCCGCCATGGCTTCTCTCTCTCTCTGCTGGTGTTGTTCTTCGGGGAAGAAGACGACACCACCATGGCTTCTCTCTCTCTCTCTCTGCTAGTGTTGTTCTTCGGGGAAGAAGACGATGCTGCCATGGCTTCTCTCTCTCTGCTGGTGTTGTTCTTCGGGGAAGAAGACAATGCCGCCATGGCCTCTCTCTCTCTCTCTCAATCTGAGGATTTAAGGTTTCGACTTGGGGTTTAAGACGCCAAATGACGTCGTTTGGTGGTTTACACGCTGACTGGACTCTCCGGCGAGCCACATCAGTATAAGAAATTAATAAAAAAAAGGCCGCGTCGGATTTCTGGCCGATCAGATCGGCGTTGGCACCAAAGTGAGCGTTTTTCAAATTTTTTGGCACTTAAGTGATCTGACGGAAACTTTTGGCACCAAAGTAAGCGCCGTACACAACTTTTGGCACCATTAATGTACTTATCCCTGAAAATATGTGTGGGACTCAGCCCCACATCAGGCATATGTGTAATTACCATTGCATGTTTCAAGGTAGAATTAGCATTGACGGTAGGAACATAGGGTGCGTTTGGTTTGGCATTTGAAAAGCTCATTGGGAAATTGCAAAGTAGTTTAGCCTAAAGGGTTTTGGAGGAAATATAAAGACTGTTTGGTAAATTTTGCCTTGAAAAGCAACTTTGAGAGAAATGCTGTTTGGTAAAAAAACACATTTGCAAAGCCCCTTTGGTGATTAATCTAAATATTTTAATTTTTATTTGTTTAAAATTAAAAAAATAATGTTTGCGACTTTTTTTAATTTATATTTGACAACAATTTTAAAGATGTTGTGTAAATAATTTTATTAAAATTAAAATTTCTTTTTTTGCTAAAAAACATCAAATGGAAAAAATTTACGTGCTCTCTTTCTCAATTACAAAAATAATACTTTCATTACAATAAAAACATGATAACATATACTTTGAAGAAAGAAGCGCATTATCCTTAAAAATTACAAATATTCTTAATTATTTCCTAAATTCATAGTTATTTGATCACGTAAACGTGTCATATCAGATGCTACATCATCATTTGAAGCATTACCCTCCTCATTTACATCATCAGAATCCGTTGTATATAAATTGGGATCCAAATCCACTCTAGCAAAATGTGCATCATTCAGGGCATTTCTTTGTATATAATTATGCAAAGTCATTGTTGCTATCACAATTTTCACTTGCTTTGTATATGGATAACTTGGCATACTTTTTGGTTGTGTTATGCAAATTCAAATGCACTGCTCAGCGATGATAATAGTTCATCTCGTCCATCAAGTTTAATAAGCCAACTTTCTTAAAGCGTGTTCTTTCTTTGGTGTTAACCAACCTAACGTGGATTGCTTTCCTCCATTTGCTCATGTTGCTGTTACATTGTGAGATTCCAGATGTTGTAATAGCTACGTAATGATATAACCTTGTCACAGAAGTCGGATTCTTAAATGGTGGGTCACCCCACTGTAATTTAGAAAGCTAAATTCGATATCAGTTTTTCATGCCTCAAGACAAAAGACAAGATGATGACTACTACGGGGGCCGGGTCAATTACTAGCGGCAGCTCAGTCATTGTGACTTGAAAGATAGAACAACCCTACAATTCTCTATATCCAGGCCAAATCACCCAAGCCAAGCTCCCTCTGCAAGTGAGAAAAGCAGAGAGTACTGCCAATGCGCACTAACTACCACAGGCAAGGCTACTCTGATCATGAGATCCGGGAAGACCCTCCTCATGCTCTTCACTTTTACAAGTTCAACCATATATGCAATAATGAAGGACAAAATACTTTTATTTACATCAACGTTGCAGAACCCAACAGCCTCCAAAGAAAGCTTTCACATCTTACAATGAAGGAGAAACCGTATGGACCGTGAGAAACGCTGGACCCACTCGGCGATTTACAGTACCCGTAGGAGCTCCTCCGCCGACCGCAATCCAAGACCACCGACTCCCCCCTTCCTCACCGGGAACACCGGGCTTCGGAAGTGAGGGGGAGAGAGGAGAGACGAACCTGCAGAGGACGAGCAAAGGAAAAGCACAGTCGAGCAAAGAGTATAGTCAAGCGAAGAGTGCATTCGAGTGAGAAGCAGTCGTCACGAGGGAGAGAGCGATGGAAGGGTGGGAAGAGAACGAGATCTAGGGTTTTTTTTGTTTTCAAAATGAGCAAAAGTGGTTTTTCAATAAAGTTTTGAGGGAAAAATAGGCAACTTACTATTTTCATTAAATGAGCCCTTCAACATTCCGAAAATGCTGAAAGCTCAAGGCTGGTCTCCACCTACCTTGAGCTTTCAGCATTCCCAAGGGTCAACTTTCACTTGAAAGCCCCTTGAAGAATGGTTGCCAAACACCTCAATTTGGGGTGAAAGGGCTTTGGAGCTTGAAGGGGCTTTCTAAATGCCCATCCAAAAGAGATGGCCAAAATACTAGTTAGAAAGGAGAACTGTCCAAATAATTCTAAACCTATTACATTTTTACCAATTCAGTCATAAACCTTTTAATTTTCAATTTAGTCGTAAATATGTTAACAATTTGCCAATTGAATCCTAAACATTTTGACAATTTGTCATTTGAGTCAATCCGATCATTTTTTGTCGGAAATCACTAACGTTGATGCCGATTGTCCTACGTGATATTGCCAGGTTTTGATATGGATAACTTTTTTAAAAAAATTTCTGAATTATTTATTTATTATTATTTTGTTTTTCCATTTTCTTTTACAACTCTTGCCCACGGCTGCAATGGTCTAGCGACGGCGGCAAGCAAGTGTCATGGCCCTCACCTACTCACTGGTCATGGTAAAAAAAAATAGAAAAACCAAAGAAAATAGAAGAAAAGGAAAAAAATGAAAAAGAAGAAAAAAAGAATAAATAATTAAATAATTAAAAAATTATTAAGATATTATTCAAATTTGTCTATGTCAATGTTGGTAGTCATGCGTACGATGCATTTAAGATCCATGTTAGCGATTTTCGTTCAAAATTAATTATATCAATTAACAAAACGTAAAAAGGCTTAAAATTTAATTGACAAAATTTAAAAATTTAGAACTTAATTGGCAAAAATACAACAAATTTATGATTTTTTGAATAATTTTCTCCTAACTAAAAAATTAGCACGCTGAAGCAGGAAGGGAGAGTAACGGTAGAAGCTAAACAAAAGTGTGGAGTCATAAAAGTACATAGAATCAGTGTGATGTATAAAAGGAAATCCCACCCAAGACATGTCACGTTTTTGTAGATATCATCGAGAAATTGTAATCGACATCATGCTCTTGAATTCCTCAAAATCGAGTTTCCCGTCGTTGTTAGTATCATACGCACGAATCATGCTGTTACAGTCTCTCCCGCTTCTCTCGTCCCATAACTCTAGTTTTGAGAGGACGCTCTGGAGCTCGTCGCAGGAAATGAAGCCGTCGTCGTTCAAATCGAACACTTTGAACGCCTCGGCAAGGTCGGTCTCTTGATTGACATCTCCTTCACTGCTCTCTCGGGATTCCACTCCACCGCTCCTCATGGTTTCTTCCGACGATATGGAGTCGTAAAAGAACAAAAACTCGTCAAAGTCGAGGCTCGGTTTCCCTATACATAATTCCAGCTCGCCCAGGCTATGATGGATACCGATTTTCTCGAGCAGCCAATTGAGTTCCTCGAGGCTCACCTGGCCATCGCCGTTCTTGTCGAGGTTCTCGAAAATCCGATGTAAATCTCCAGTTCCGAGGGGAGACATAGTTATACAATGAATCGAAGATTGGTATGTATGTGCAGATTGGGGGAACTAATGAAGAAGTATGAGGAAATGCTAACCGCGCCGTGAGACGACAATTCGAATTCAAAGACTCCACCGGTCTATTTATACACGCATCGAGCTTCCGTGGTACGGTTGTGTGCGTACGTGCACAGCAGGAACTTGGAAGAAGATTGTGGTTTTTAGGGTTTCGTGGAAGTTAGCGAGAAGCTTCGCCGAAGAAGCGACCTTAAAAGGCTGAATTGATATTTTCTTGTTTTGGAATTTTATTGACTTTTAGATGGAGAAGATAATAGCAACGCTTACACGCTTTTTATCCACACGTATTATTTTTGTTCTCTCATTTCATGAATTATGCCATTGATATTCCGAGATGATTCTTGGAAAGAAGAGTGGTCCGTGGTAAGCTACGCTTTTGAGGCTGAGAAAACGTGCCGACTCAACTTTGGCATGCTCCTTCTCGTTTTTTTTTTAATTGGTATGACGGATCTCACTAACTTCTTTGTTGGGTTCGTTCACTAATTGGAATATTAATTAGCACTTTAATTAGGACAAAGTCGGAATCAAATTATGTAGTGATCGATGGATGTTCTTGGGACTTGTTATGTACGAATATTGTAGGTGGGGTTTAGGGGGGAATCTCTGTGCATTCTTTGTTTTGTACGTATGCCGTCATATTGGAGATGTGGAGAGACGAGATTTGCACACGTAACTATCGGACCAATGTGTTAGGGAGAGATTAAATGCATTAAGTTTCCGTGAAGGAGTTTAACACGTTCCTTCACATTCTAATGTTTTGAAATCTCATCATTTTTCTTTGTGGCAATTTACAACCCCATGATACCAAACTTTAGCGATCCGATTTGCTCACAAATATCTTTAATTCAGTACAAATCGAGTCATCATTATTTAGTTTGTGTAAATTGCCACCCTCAAATTGTCTCATACATTGAGTTATTAAATTTCCTATTTTTAGAATTTTATTCACATGGGCGATGTCATATTTCCAACGTAATGAAATAACTAAATGCAGGTCATAGAAATGTTTTTTTATCAGAATACCGAATCATGTCAGGAGGACCCCAGTTACATACACCAACTTATAAGGAAAGGAAAATGTAATGTAAATTAGATAAAAATTAAATAGTTCATGTCTCTTTAATTTTCATTTCGATTAACTTTTGTATTTATCTGCTTCTTTTACATTCTTTTTGCATTTTGAAATGTTAAACGGTTTCATCATTTAAATTTACTATATAAATCCTCCTCCATTGTGATAATTAGCCACGTTAGCCACTGCGCCATTAATTTTAGTGCCATATATGATATGTCTATTACTCATTACTTGCCCTCCGATTATTTCCTTACTCTTTTATGTTTATTTGCTTATATTCATGTGTAAAAATGAAACTTTACTCGGGAGACGTAAGAAAAGACGACGAGCTATATGCTGGATAAATCTTGTGATTGTGAGTACGTTTTTTGACATCTTGAACTTCAATCTTTAAACATATGCATTCGACAGTCAATCTTTTCGGTGATTGGCCTTAAAAAAGCATGTTGGACCGCTTTCTTCTTTTGCTATGGTCTCAATAATTGCTTGGATTGGTCTTGGTCTTGTCTGTTCTGGAGCCTACTCCAATTTTTCAAGATGTAATGCTAGGCAGATCAAATGATTGTTGAGCATATAAAGTTTGCATTATCAAATCAATATGAGTTTCTGCATATATTTATTTAGAGACTTGTGGTAAAATTCTACCACTGTACATGCTTCTAGCTGGATTTATATGGTGATAACAGGAGTTGAAATTACTTTTGGAACTGCATGTTCGTACAGATGCACCTCGATAGGTTATTCTCACTAAAAGATTACCTCCTGGTCCGATGTCAAGCTCTCTCTGAGGTTGATCTTGGGGTTTTTGAATTAGCTTTCATCTATTCAGGCATAATAAGTACATATTTGTTTGGTTGGACTAGATTTCTAAATGAGAGAGATTCTCAATTTTTAGTGCATTTGATTCCTTTGATTTGCTCCGAATGAGGCTAAGTTGAGTTGATTGGAATATGAATCTCTATCTGAAGTGACTTGTTCAGAATCTGAAGTGGCTGATTCTATCTTCTTTAAAAGAATACTGAAATGCCATGAATCAAGGCTCTCATTCTGATTCAAAAGCACACTCACCACCATGATTTTCTCGATCCCTTTCTCGATATGAGAATGCAAAGTCATTTAATAACCAGAAATATAGGAACTACAGGGCATATTTTAACCTGCAAGGCAAGTAGGCATGCTCCAGCGTTTTTTCTATGATCAGCTAGGAATAACTTGTGGCTGATTCCATCTTCTTTAATGACCCCGCAGCCAACTTGTGTTCCCCTGTACCAATACATTCGAAAGCTAAATATAAACTAAAGCTGTTCACAGAAATTCACAGGCACGCGAACAGCACAGCCTCTTCTAGAGAATACACCCTGATTTGCCACGCTCCATCTTTAAAGAAGACAGAACCAGCTCGCGAGGCAGTAAACTGCGATGCTGCACATCAATGCCATGCACGTGAGCCCGCATCTAGCCAAGCGCAAGCGCACAGACGAGTTTTCAGGGCTAATATTTCCTCACATTTCAGTCCCAAAACAGAGGAGGATATGCACAAGAATCGTACCCTTATTCTCCCATTCTTCTTCTTGAGCTCTGCTTCGTCAATTGAGCTTGAACCGGCCAAACTTACTTGGCCAAATTCCATTTCACGAGCTCAGATTACAGCTAGCACCAAACCGAGAATGAAAGCAACAGAGTGATTTTAGGAAGCGTCAACATCTGCACAGGAAATTATTATTCAAAAAAAAAAAACCGTTTTAATCATTTTAGTTTCATTGCCTTATTAACTTTAGTTATCTAGTGTAATCCTCGTAAAACAATTTTCAGTAAGCCTTATTGCTGCCGAGTATCCATCGCATAACCATTTCACAGGAAAACTCCTTGGATTGCGATTGCTATTGAAAGTACTTGATATTTGAAGGCTCTAAGTGAAATAAGAATCTTCTTCACAACAAAGGCAATATCAAATATCCAACTTAATGAGATAACTGTATGCAAGTCTTAGAAAAGTTTTGATGACAATACCGAATCATGTTGGGAGGACTCCTACATACGAACTGATAAGGAAATGAAAATGCGATGCAGATAAGAAGAGCAAATCTAAATAGTCCCTTTCTCTTTAATTCTCATTTCAGTTAACTTTTCACTTCATCCGTTTTTCATTACATTTTTTCAATTTTAAAAAATTAAACAGTTTCATTATTTAAATTTACTATATAAATCATCCTCAACTTTAAAAAATAGTCACGGACATCGCCGGTGACGAAAGTTGAGAATAACAACTCCAAACTCATGGGCCCATGGATAACCGGCACCAAGAATCCCAAGAGCACGACATAAACGAAAGGGAAAAACACGGATTCAGATTCAGTTCAACAATCAATTAAATGGACATGAATCAACCCTAAGTCTAAACACCGCCGGATGAGCCGATTATGCAAAAATTCATTCAACGCTTCTCATGAGCAAATCATCGAACAAGTGGTGTGCACTTTGATATGAGTTCCGAACTCGGGTTTAATGCAATTTTTCATCTAAACATGGTAGATAACACTCTAAACCAGTATGAATCACTGCAAATCGGGCTTAGTTCCGCAAGCTTTTATCCATTACCTCTTCGATTAAGCTCAGCACCCTCAAACTCAGTAAAGCATCGCAGAACAGAACACTTGAGACCGAAGGGTACCCGGCTTTTGAAGCGAGACGTAATCGACTATCTCCGTGAAGGCTTGAGCTGGACTCGTCCTTTCTCAGCGACTTGAGCCTGGCTTCTGCGACGTTTTTTGGTGATGAGCGAGCGTATGAACGGACAACAGGGGGAAGAGATTTGCCGGCGATCCTCGTAGAGGAACCGGAGCGCTCTCCTCTAAAACCCCCTCTTTCTCACGGCCATTTCTCTCCCACCTTTTATCCTTCATTTTTTTTTTTTTTTGTTCCAAACGAGCGAGCCCCCCTCGCCTTTAAGGGCAACCGGGCAAGCGCGCATGGCCTCTTCCATTGCCAGCTTTCCTGGCGGCCTGACCCCAACCCCCGTGGATCACGCCGCTACCTGCCCCTCCTCGCGATCCTCTGCCTCCTCTGGCTTGTGCTTTGCTTTTCTTTTGCAGAAGCGTGAACAGCGTGAAGAGGAAGAAGAAGACCAGCGCACAGGCCGGACTGGAGCGTAAAGCCGATGGGCTGGCCCGCGAGAGGAAAAAGGAAGAGGAAAAAGGGAGTGGGCCGGGTCCACCCGAGAAAAGAAAAGAAAAGAAAAGAAAAGAAATAGGGGGCGGGTCCACCCGGCCCGACTCCACCTCTTCTTCTTCTTCTTCATTCTTTTTAACAACTAATCTTTTAATTCTTTTAATTTTTTTCTTACTAATCTTTTAATTTTTTTCATTGATTTTTTCTTCTTTTTTATAAATTTTTAATTTAACAAATTTTAATTAATGCTATCACTCTTAATGCAAAGGCTTCTAAAATCTATATGTTATACAATTTAATTTAATTTATTTTCTTTTTAGTGGTTAAAATCAATCCCTAATTTTGGTGCAACCAAATCTTAAATAAATAGCCAAAATCTAGAAGTCAACATATCGCTACTTTGGGGAGCATCTTCTAATTTACTACAACCATTTATTTGGGTTACATTTGATTAATGTATGATAGGGACCAAACTTTAAAAATTTGCCATCTAAGCTCAGAGTTCATTTGTTTCTTTTCTTTTGGTTCTTTGTTAGTAAAATAAGTTCTTAATCCTGAAAATCCTACATTCTATTTCTTGAAGAAGGCAATTATGCTAGTGAATAAATCCTCTAATAGACATTTAGGAGTCATGTAGGAAGCATGATATATCAAAATTATTATCTTATTGTTAATGCATGTATTTTTTATTTCAAAGATCAAAGAGAACTAGTAAAAAATCTTCATTCTTGTATTTTTTTTTTTATTAAAACAACTTATAACTCTTTCCACTGTCTTTCCAACTTAGGGTTGCAACTTCTTATTTTTACTCTTGCTTTCCTTTCATTTAAAGTAACTTACCCGCGAATTCTAGTACAGACATTTGTTTTCTAGAACTACTTTGGATCTTGATCATCGTAATGTTATTTTCATTTTTTGATCTGAAGCATTTGTTAGGATGGATGTTATCTAAATTCAAAATGACAACATTAGGCAACACCTTTTTACCCTCCAAATTTATTCCTTCTTCTTCCTAGCATTATGAGGAATTTGGAAATGCTTAAATGGTAAGCATAAAGCAACAAAAGTGTCCTAGCTAAGTGTAGTGGTCTTGAGGTTTCTTATGCACGAGGAGCCGTTTGTAACCTAAGAAGACTGGACCAAGTTTCCTAGGGATTCTGGAACATCTTAGAGATGGGCGATACGGTAAATGTGTCGAATTCTAGAGCATTCTCGATATAAACATGGGCAGTTGGTGAATAGGGTGATGCAATCTCCACCATTAGATCTATAGTGAATCAACAGTTGTAATTAGGGAATTTCTCATATAAATAAGAGAGCTCTCGCCTCATTTGTATCCATCCAAATATTTGAGTAATAGAAAGCATTATCTCTCAATGTGCCTCACTCTCTAGAAGAATACTCTCACCAATCCTGTTCTCAAACCATCCATATCTACAATTAGATTTTCCAACGGTTGGTTAGAAGTATCCTAGGTGTTGTAGTCTACAATTAGATTTTCCAACGATTGGTTAGAAGTATCCTAGGTGTTATGGTCTATAATTAGATTTTCCAACTATTGGTTAGAAGTATCCTAGGTGTTGTAGTCATTCCTAGCTTGTCAAGGCATGGTTCAAAAGCGAGTTGTGTCCTAGACTCCAGTTTAACTTGGACACCATTTACTTTTCACAAAAGGTTTCACTTGGTACTTTTCCACCAAAAGCAGAAGCTTTATAGATTTTTGTTCATGAGATTTTTTAGTTTGAAGGATGATGGGCTGGATAACTGTTGATAGATTTGAGGGATAAGTATTCCAGAAGTCCCAAAACTTGTCACGAAAGTGCAATTTAGTCCTAAAACTTGCAAAAAGTGCATTTAAGTCCTAAAACTTATCAAATTGTTTCAAATGAGTCCTAAAATCGACGCCGTTAGCCTTTTCCGTTCAAAATGCTGACGTGGCATTTTAAATAATTTTTTATTTTCCGCGTGGATTTTTTAATTATTTTTTATTCATTTTTTTAAAAAAATTAGATTTAAAAATTTAAAAATTTAGATTTATTCATTTTATCTTATTTTCACTAAAAACTTAAAAAAAGTTCAAAATTTTATTTTTTTTTAAAAATGAATAAAAAATAATTAAAAAATACACATGGAAATTAAAAAATTATTTAAAATGCCACGTCAGCATTTTTAACAGAAAAATGCTAACGGCGTCGATTTTAGGACTCGTTTGAAACAATTTGATAATTTTTAGGACTTAAATGCACTTTTTGTAAGTTTTAAGACTAGAATGCATTTTCGTGACAAGTTTTAGGATTTCTGAAACACTTATTCCTAGATTTGATTGCTCTTTTGTTAATCTAGGCGATACAACACCTATTTCTTTTACATTGATTAGGTGGATACAATCTCCTCCTTCGGCACATTGTTATGTTGTCTCGTTTGAAGTGTTTTCAACTTCAACAGTGTTTTCAACCTCTAGGTGATGTCATTTAAAACCTTCGCATTTTGTTGATACGCAAAGGCATAGTTCGAGAGAGAGTTGTCCCAATTTAATTTGGACACGGTGAGAAGCTTCAGTCAGCAACAACAACAAAATGAGAAGCTTCAATCAGCCTATATCATGTAGAAGTATTGATTGCTAAGAAAACATGCTTCAAACATCTTGAATGCAATGGCTGGATTATCCTCACCAAGTCTTTGATAATTTGGATGGTTTCTCAATTTAGCCAAGTTGTTTCTGATTAAGGACTCAGCGGCCTCAAGGAGAAGCTTTGCGTTGTGCATGTGCACAATCGCATAACTAAATATCGAGTTCTCCCAATTTAGGTTGGAGGCCATGAACTTCTCACAATCATTCTTCAATTGCATGACCCCATACTTATCAGCTAACTTCAACATCTCCAAAGCCAGTTGGTAATCAAGGGATACTTTAGCTAAGTTAAGGTAGCCGACAAAGGCTTTGACGGCCTCAGGTGAGGAGTCCCTTAGTCCCTTAGATGAATCTCGCCATTCTTTGGATGCTCCAACTTTGCTCTCAAAACTGGGGACCGACTACCCTGATTTTAAATAGAGAGCGGAAGAGAAAATTCAGGAAACTAGTGGCAGAATAAACAATTGCAGAAATTGATAATGCCAATGTACTTGACAACTATTTAATCCGTCTAAACTTGTAACAGTACTCGTTTGTGTGAGGAAGAACTACTAAGCCATAGGTACCTCTATATTTAGAATCGGACAATGGGATTTCATAGCACGATCCCTTTCAGACCATCCTTATCTACCAAAACAACTTGGAGCGCGAAAGAAAATTCGAATCCAACCACAAATGCAATACGAACCTTAATTGCTGTGAACTAAACCTGATCGTTGGTTTCTCAAATCAGATCGAGCAAAATCAAAGAAAAATCCAAAATTTTAAATCAAAGCAAAATGCTAATGCGATGCTGACCGGAATAAGTCTGTGGGCTGGGATCCGCGTCGACAGAGTCCCCTCGGAACCATCCTCGACGATCAAGTGGACATCGGTGGGGAGATGAACTTAGTCAGTCGAAGAGTGCTCAGAAATGTAGTTCTCGCAGTGCAAGAAATCTTAATAGTTTGATAAGAGATGTTTCCAATGCCAGATCGTTGAATGTATAGCTTATGGCAATTCAATATTTTGGGGCTTTACCATACTAGGCGCAAATTGCAAATCGGAATCTAGGCATTTGTCAACATAAATTGGACCGGCGCTAGAATTGTCACAGTGGATTGACAATAATTTTTTTTGTAGTTAAAATTAAGACCCAAATCTTAAAAAATCATACCCAAATTTCGATTAAATTTTTCCTTACAACATTTAATCAACATGATTTTTGCATCCACGGAAAGCCTATCATTCGAACTTTTCAAAATATGATCCAATTGGACACTTTAGACCTCTTTTTTTTTTTTATTCTTTTTGTGTCACTTTCTTTTATCTTTTAGCATTTCAAGCTCCATTTTATAGGATGTTGTTCACTACATGTTGGGCTCGATTTTTTTTTTTCTGTTTGTCCTTTTCTACTTATTGTTAGAATATTTAAATAATAAATCACGTACTCATCTAATAGCTTAAATTTTTAGAACAATTAGTAATAATCTCACAAAAACTCTCATGGTATTATAGCCGAGCTTAAACTTTTCTCGAATAGCTAGTAATATTTTGTTTAATGTGGTTTATCTATATCTAAAGTTACTTTTGTCTTCTTTCTTATTTCGTTGCCAAATGTAACCGGTGGCAAGATGCTAATTTGGTAGATAGGCTCTGGTAAGTTTTTGTATGACTATGATTCACATTACACGACAACTGCCCTTTGAGTTTGGTTTTAGTTTGAACCACTAATGCAACTCATCCTAATTAAAAAAACCTTCCACATACTCATCTTAATTTAAAAAACCTTCCACATCCACGTAATATACATGCAGTTTAGGAAGTTCATTCAACTATACGTTATTGAGGAAGTTGGTTTACTATAGTACGTATTCTCATAAATTGTGAAATATTTAATGGGGGTGTCAATGGATTTTAAGATTGCAAGTAGTCCCTTATTCATTTACCCATTTTAACAAGATGTTATCGCTATTGCAACTGGACTAGACACAATTGCTCCGAAAGACACCAAGTGCATGCATGGTGGGACACCTCACGCAAGCCGCTTGGTTTTATTAGGAGTGCTATAACAAGTTCAGCAAGTCCGTGTAAGGGCTCAAGCAAGAGGTGGAAGACTTGGAGGTCAACAATCGTTTCTGATTTTGCTCTAATTTGAACTTTCGGTTTTTCTTTGCTTTTGTTGTGATCTCCATTTGGGTATGACTTGACTTCATCGAAATAGGCACAAATTGCAAACCACAATCTAGGAATATGCCAAAATAAATTAGACGCTAGAAGTGTCACAATGGATCACAATAACATTTTTTTTTTGTTAAAATTAAGAACCAAACCTTAAAAAAAGTCATACCCAAATTTAGATTGTTTTGTATAATTTTTCCTTGCAACATTCGATCAACGCGATTTTTGCATCTACAAAAAGCTTATCATTCGAACTTTTAAAAATATGATCCAAATGGAGAAAATTTAATTTCTCACACTACGAGAATTTCTGAGTTCTCTTCAACTTTGAATTTACAGGCTAGCCGGTCTGAAGTTTTAAAGTGATGCTCGAGAGTGAGATGCAAGAAAGCAAGGTGTGGTCAACATCAGCGACACGTCGCTTGATGTCCTTCAAGCATTCGTGAAATATCTATACAGCATAGAGGTGTGCTTGGATGAGCAGAATGCTTGGGAGCTTCTAGCTTTGGCTGACAAATACCAGGTGATGCCACTAAAAGGCCATTGTGAAAATTTCGTGATGTCAAAATTAAATTGGGAGAACTCAATTGGGAGCTATGCCTTTGCACATCAACACAATGCAAAGGTTCTCCTTCAGGCGGCCTTGTCAATAATTGTAGAGAACATGAATGACTATCGAAGACATCCTAAATATTTAGAAATCATTGAAGGGCAACCGAAATTTGCAGTGGAGATATATGAAGCTTACTTTGATAAGATGGGGATGCCTGCAGCTACCAAGGATACTTCTGACCAAGCATGTTCTAAGAACCGAAATGCCTGCAGTGCCTAAGGATACTTCTGACCATGAATGAGTTTTAGATTTGTTTCTTTTTCCTTAATCAGGAGATACAATCACCTTTTCGGCACATTTATGTTGTCTCAGTGAAGTGCTTTCAACTTCAACAGCGAACTTTTATTGTAGTGTAAGTACCTACATGATGTCATTACAGCTGCTTGATCTTACAAAATGGATCTGGACGGATACAACCATGGTTTTTACAGGTTGCAAATGCTTGTGTTTTTTTCTCTTTCTGAAAAACAAACTATCTATGCTATATTTTTGGTCATTCCATTCATTTGAACTATGATTTAGGTGAAATTTGAGCCTTACACAGGAAATTTGGACAAACCAAATTCTTGTGGATAAGAGAGATTATAATTCAGTTCAGGGTTTTACTTATAAGCGGGATTATCAAACTTTGTTCTTTTTCTCACCCAAGATACATTGCACTCCAATTTTCTTCAATTGTATCCCTAAATTTAGACTTCACTTTCAATTGGTTCACCCGACCTCGGATATTCCAGCCAATGAGCCCCAAAAATTTATTTGGTCATTGGACTTTCATTCAAATAACATGCAAAACAACCTCCGAAAATGTGAAGACACGGAGTCATTTCATTCGTTTAGAATATGTCCATTAAAATTCTTTGCGCAATTAAGGGTGCACATGACAACGTTTTTATTCCAGAGAACTATTTCTTTTTAGAAATAGTTCTTTTTTATTTCTACTCTGGAAATAATTTCTGAGTAAAATAAGGTGTTTGGTAACTATACAAAATTTCTATTCTTGAAATAGAAAAATAATAGAAATGCGTTTGGTAAAAATTTATAAATTTTTGTATTTATATGTTTTTTCTTTTTACTCACGGACCGCCGATGCCGCACAACTGCCGCCCGTCGCCGCACGACCACCGCACCATCGTCGCACGACCGTTGCACGACTATCGCATGACCGCCACACAATCGCCACATGACCGGCGCACGCGGACCACCGACGCCGCACGACTGCCGCCGGCCGCCGCATGACTGCCGCACAACTATTGCACGACTATTGCACAACCGCCACATGATCGCCACATGACCGTCGCACGACGCAATTGGTGGCAACGGTCGACGGTCGTGCTGCAGCAGGCGGCGGTCGTGTGGTGGTTGGTGACGGTAGGCTGCCGGCAAACGATAGTAGTTGTCACCCGGTGGGATGTGGGCGGCGGCTAGTGGGCTATGGGCGGCGGTGACCATTGCCAGCAATCACCGGTAGTCGGCTACCAACGGTGGCCATGGGCAACCGGAGGTGGCCGACGATTGGCAAGCGGCCAGCAGTGGCCGCAACAACAAAGAAAAACAAAAGAAAAATAGAGAAAAAAAAAAAAAAAAGAACTCATTTCTATAAATTGTTCTCGGAAGCAAGAAGCTACTTTTTTTTTTCTTATTTCTATTCTAAATCTATTCCCAGCAATTTTTCTATTCTGGGAAATAGAAAAATAAGTTGGCGTTACCAAACAGATTTTTTTTTTTTTTGTTCCGAGGAACAAAAGAACAGAAATCGAAAGAAATAAAAACGTTACCATGCGGGCCTTAACTGCTTGGAGTTTCCCAGAAAATTAACTCCCTCTTTCATGGATCTTTTAAAAAATTTTGACTATGTGGTGTGAAGGACCTGTTGTTTGACTAAATAATTTTACTTGCTCCCGGTCATCCCCGTCGTATAGAATTTGGCAATCCATCTTAGTAATTTTCAACGGGAAGGTGACATGCAAATTTCATAGAATCCGCGCACGCATGCTTAGTTCACGTTTTTAATCGAGCATTATGTTAAGATCATCTGTCGCATATCACAAAGGAAACATCGGCCGTTTTCATGTGCTAAAATGTTTGACTTTCAATAATTAATGTGGTTATAGCAATCCGGTTTTTTTTTTCATAATGGAAAAAAAAGTAATTAATGGTAATTAAAATCTTGGTAAAATCTACCGATAACTTTTTATGTGCATTCTCTAAACTTAAAATTGTCAGCATTTAAAATTCGATGATTAAATTATCAGTGCTTGTTTTTCAGTTTTATTAAGCAAGACCTAAGTGAAGTAGAAATTCTTATAGGATATTTAAAGAAGTTAATAATTCAATTCATGGGTCCTACTTGTGCGACATTAGTTAGGTTTGGTTTGATGACCCAATTAAGGCTGAAAATTCCCAAGTTCAGCACTTCAATGAGATTAGATTTGTTCGATTATGATAATTAACATCAATTGAAAAGAGTCAATTAACTCAAAAACCACTTGCTGGGATAAGCAAGCAAGGGGTTACTTATGGCTTGTTTGATAAAATTGAATGACGAGATATTAAAATATAAGTACAAAATATTGAAAAAGTTTTACTTTCTTATCAATAGTGCACTGGAAGTTCTAAATTTTATATACGCAATGCAATAAGTGCTAAACCTTTTAATCGGTTTAATTAAGTCATAAACATATTTTCAAAAAGTATAATCAAGTCCTTTTGATAAAGAATACTTAAAATGGCATAATTATAACTTAAAAGTTGCCTATGTGGCACCCTTAAATTGCCCTTCTAAACATGAATTTTGGGATTTAATGACAATATTTAGGATTCAACTGAACCACTAAAATTGTTAGAATTCAATTGAACCTTTTAGTAAAAATTTAGGACTTGATTGAATCAATCGAAAGGATAAGAGCCCGCTTGCATTTGGTACATAAGATTTAAGACTTGTGATGCAATCTTCTCTATAGAGTTTGAATAATATGAAAAATGTTGGGCTTAAGACAAAGATTTGTTAATTTCGTCAATCCACAAATGAAAACACGATACCTCATTATCATCATCGCACAAACGTAGTAGGCATTCTTTCCCACATGGAGATAGCTACTAGATTTAGGCTTATACCTAACGTGATGGGGTGAATTAATCGAAGCCTATAAACTATGTGAAAGCTTTCAATCTTTAGTGAGATTTAATGTATATCCAATGGTTCCTTCGCACGCAATTAACATCGCCTATTAGCTTAACTATACTCAATACATTCTCCAAGTATCGGCCATGGTCAAAAACTATTGTTTGAGGATGTTGTAATCACAGATTAGCTGAAATCTTAACAATGTTAACATCCCCAGCACAAATTGGCTGAGAGCGACGTGTGTGTGAATCTCGACTTGCCACATCTCCAATACGCACGGCGTACATACAAAGCAAAGAATACTCCAGAGATTTCCCATAATTCCCCTACAACATTTGTACATTATTAAGTCTCAAGACTATCCATCCCTCGCTGTATGATTTGATTCCGACTTCGTCCTAATTTACGTATTCATTGATATTTCATTTAATGAACGAACCCAAGAGACAAGTCAGGGAGACAAATAAGACCAATCGAAACAACCAGAAGGAGCATGACAATGGATATTGGTTTGGGTAACATTTCTCGGCGTCGAAAGTGTGGCTACAAAAGACGAGTCTTCTTTTCAAGAATTATCTGGGAAGATAAATGACACAATTAAGACAAGTCATTGAGATGGTTGTGGTCCGTCACAACTCAATCCAGGATCTCAACGATGAGTTCTTGACCTTCAAGTCCCCGATCTCTCACTTGAGCTCTTACGCAGCCTTACTGAACTTCTCGTGTCATTTATCATAAATCGATCATATATTGATCACTTACTTTTAGAAGAGACTAATCAAATTGAAAACTTAAGATAAATGAGTCTTAAATAGGTTGGATTTAAAACCCATTTCCAACCCAAGCCTCACAATCTTTTTCTTCACTCTCTAACTTTATAAAAATCAAAATTATAATTATTTTTTATATTTCTTTTTTATCTTTTTTTTTTTTTTTTTTCCATTCTTCTTCCTTCTTCCTTGCTAGTGGCTGCCACGATGATGGCTAGCGACCTTCCAAGCAAGACTCAAGCCTCGTCAATCTAATGAGACTCGAGCTCACCGGTGTCGGGCGAGCCCGGCAAGTTCGAGGCTCACCCGTGGCTAGGCGCCAGCCAAAGAAGAAGAAAAATAAAATTATATTTTTAAAAATAAAAATAATTAAAATTTTGATTTTTTTAAAAATATCAAATAATTAAAATTTTGATTTTTAAAAAATTCATAAAATTATCTATTAAATTTGTATTGCGTAAAAGTATTTTAGCAATACCATTTAAAAAAATCATAAAAAATAAGTTTTCTTAGGTTTAGTTAAATTGGTCAGATTAGGTACGAGTCAAAAAATTTGCACTACGATAAATGAGTTATAAACAGGTTAAATGGGTCGACTTGGGTCAGATCATTTATGACCCAATCCAAACCCATCCTGACCCGACCTCCTCTTTGACAGATTTACCTACACTGCACAAACTCACTCCATGACTCGGTCTCCCCTCGAGGGAAGTGCCTAGCGCTCATCACGGCATTTTTGCTGAGTGATCTAAGGTCGGTGACGGGTCAGTGGGGCCTCGAGAGAGCTACTTCGCTTGCAGAATCTCTCGAGTTCTTTTTCTTGGACTGAGAACATTGGTAGAGCGCGGTCTCTCCATGTCTTCATGCAAATGCAGACATGCAAAATGAATACAATACAATGAGATAATCAGCGAAATGATATTTTTATAACTAAATCTTTATTTTTAATTGAATAAGTTTATCTTTGAAACTTATTCATAATTAATTTCATAAAGATTCTTAACAATTACAAAGACAAAAGTACCCCCTACCAAATTAAATATTCTTTAAAAGAAGGCCAGAACTAACTTCATACTCAATGGTATAGATTGTAGTGATAGATTGTAGAGATGTATCAAGTTTATATGCATAAACATTCAAGATAACATCCATCTCAACCAATGCTTCAGATAACAAAATGATAATATCATCACCCAGATCAAGATCCAAAGTATTACTAGAAAGCAAATGTCTGCACTAGAAGTTACGGAATTAAGTTAGCTTTAATGAAAGGAAAGCGGGAGTACAAATAAGAAGTTGCCACCCCAAGTCAGAAAAGCAATGGGAGGCATCATAAGTTGTCTCAATCAAAAATACAAGAATGAAGAGAATTTTTACTGGTTCTGTTTGATCTATGAAATGAAAAACACTTGCATCAACGAGATAATAAGTTTCCATCAGCCTATATCATGCTTCCCTACATAACTTCTACATGTCCATTAGAGGATTTCTTCGCTATATCACAATTGCCTCCTCAACGAAGTAGAAGGCAGGATTTTCAGGCTTAAAACACTTCTTTTAATAACAAAAGAACCTCAAGATAATTGACAAATAAACTCTGAGCTCAGATGGCAAAATTTCAAAGTTTGGTCCCTATCATACATCAACCAACGAAAGTCACATGCATGGTACCGAACATAAAGAATGGCTTTCACTAATAAATCAAAAAATGCTCCACTGATTTCTGCCGCTTCCGTTATTGCTGCTGGGTTAGCTGTTCGGCTTGCTTCTATTGGACCTGGAGTTGGTCAAGGTACTGCTGCGGGCCAAGCTGTAGAAGGTATTGCAAGACGGTCCGAGGCGGAGGGAAAAATATGAGGTACTTTATTGCATCTGAGAATGTCCTATTCCTGTAGGAAAAAGATTATTAAAACTAAAAAAGCCCCCTTCTCGAGGATAGTGGATACGAAATACCTTTCTCCAGACAAGACTATTGTTTTGCAGAAGTATCCTTAGGCGCTGCATTTTTTTTCTGCTCTGCAAGAATTGCTTCATATAACTCCACCACGAGACGTGGATCCTTTTCAACGAGTTCTAAGTATTCTTGATGATTTCTGAGTCCATCCAAGTTGTCCATGATTAAGGACAAGGCAGCCCCAAGGAGACGGTTCGCATTATGCTGGTGCGCAAAGGCATAGCATATGAGAGAGTTGTCCCAATTTAATTTGGATACCAGGAACTTCTCACAGTAAGCTTTGAGGCGCTCCACCTGGTACTTTTCAGCCAATACCAGAAGCTCACACACCATTTGCTCATCAAGGCATGCTTCGACATAGAGATAGCCAACAAATAATAGGAGGGCATCGTATGACACATCACTTATCTTGATGGTGCCATTTCGGCTTTCTTCCGTCTCATTCTCGAGCATTGCTTTAAATACTGCAGACTGGCCAGCCTGATAGTAAAAAGAAAATTTAAGAGCACTTAGAAATGCAATTCTTACAGGGTGAAACTAAGTAGATTGATAGGAGATGTTTATGCATCTTATCAATGTGTGTCGGAGTGTGCTAAATTGAAGAAACTCCTGAAATGAATATTATGAGCATGCAAGCAAAGCTTTTGAACATGTCCTTGCTATCATTATTATCTACGAAAATTACGTAAACTATGTTGGGCTCATGAGCCCTGTATGCCAAGCGAAAGACCATAACTCAAGCTTTTGTGATTTTTCAGTTGAGAACTCCATTGAAATGCACCGAGCAGCAGGCAAAATGCATATCTGGTGGCTCAAGCATCAGTTAAATCAAATCTTGTGAAAGAGTCATAATCAATGAATTATCCAGCAGCTCAGTTACTAAACATGTCACTTCATATTGGGATCAACATTCCACTCAACTCAACAAAGCCACATTCCAGGCAAATTTAAGGAACAACTGCAAAATAAAATTGAGAATCTCTCTGATCTAGAAAGCCAGTCCAAGAAAACAAATATGTACTTCTAATGCCTGAATAGATGAATAAAAACTTCAAGATCAACCTAAGAGAGAGTTTATCATCAGACTAGGAAGTAAAAGACAATCTGTTGGTGAAAATGTCCGATGTACGTGCATCTTTAGCAGAATGCTGTTCCAAATATAAATGCAACCCCCATTTTCACCATATATATCTGGCCACAAGCATGTACAGTGGCAGATTTTTACAGCAAGTCTCTAGATAAAGAGTCGCAGAAATTCATATTGAGTTGATAATGCTGATTATACACGCTCAACAACTATTTACTCTGCCAACTTTGGCATTACATCTTGAAAAGTCAAGTAAACACAAAAAAGTTAAGTTTATGTGAAGAAGAGAGAAGACCAAGACCAGTCCAAGCAATTCTTGAGGCCAGAAAAGAGAGAAGGAAGAAGTCCAACATCCTTTTTGAGGCTGGATCACTAAAAATATTTATCATTGAATGCATATGTTTAGAACTCTTGATCATTTAGTCGAGACTTGTTCGTGGAGGAAAGAAGTGATCTAACAGAACTAGTTTGGTAGTGACCCACTATATAAAATTGAAAGTGGACAAAAGGCATAAATCTAAGATGAATAATTGCAGTTTCATTTAAATTGGTTAGCTTCGCTCCAATACACAACAATGAGAATAGTAATTATGTAAATCTTTTATGTGACCCCCATCCAAGCATCTCTGAAGAGTAGCTTGCAGCAAGCGTAGTCATTTCCGAAACGAAGTTCGTTACATTACATTGTTGCCAATTCTAGAGTGGCTGCTTCTAATTGATATCCTCATGCACGAGAAATATGAAGGCTGGCTTAACTGACGGGCAGGAGATGGCTAGAGGATTTCATTCAGCTATTAATAACATAAGTAACGTTCTTCAAGAATATGACAGGATGAAAGTTCAAAATGGCGAGCTTGTTAAAGGGGTTGTCTAGACCTCCTCTGGCGTATCAGAAGCACTTAATCATGCGAGCCCTAACTCAATATTCTCAAGTAATATCACTTTTGGGGCACTCTTTGCTTTCAGACTGAAGCTACCACCCTGTCATGGACTTCCAAGTGGCGAGGGCAGAGAGTGACTGCTGTCGACTAGTAAGCCAAGGTACCACTGTGTGAGCAACATCCCATGTAACCAAATTCTCATGGACACATAAAGTCCTCTTAAAAATCCAATAGCAAATACACCACAGGTTCCCCTTAAATCTATCAGTACAAACAACCATTACTCGTTTGCAAGAATGCCCGCGAGAGCCAAATGAAGACAAAACTTCTAAAGAAATCCTCTATGAGCATTGCTCTTTCCCTCTCTTATAACTCCTCTCTGCCTCAACTAAAATGAAAGATCTGAGAAACCTTAATAGCTCGACCCGGACAACTGAATTCATAACACTCTTCCTTCGCATTATTTCACAGTCAAGCCCGTACTTTGCAGAAATTAAGGCTGCGCATGGTAACCTTCCCCAGCCCAAGAATTTCTATTCTTTTGTTCCCCGGAACAAAAAAAGAATAGAAACCCGTTTGATAACGGCAAGTTAGTTTTTTGTTCCCGGGAACAAAAAGTTAGCCCGAGAATGGTTTTGGAATAGAAATGAGAAGTAAAAAAAAGTTGCTTCTTGTTCCTAGGAATAAGTTTCAGAAATAAGTGAATTTTTTTTTTCTTTTATTCATCTCTTGTTGCCGCCGCCGACCACCACCCCTGCCGCCGCCGGTCGCCATCGCCGGTCGCCATCGCCGCCGCCGCCGGTCGCCGCCGCCGCCGCCGTCGTCCGCTGCCACCGCCGCTACTGCACCTCCGCCGGCCGCCGCTGCAGCACCTCCGCCGGCCGCCACCGCCGCCACCGCCGGCCGCGGGAGGTGGCAGCCGATGGGCCGGGCGGCGGCGGCGGCCGGCGGAGGTGGCAGCGGACGGCGACGGCGATCCAGCGGCAAGAGTAAAAAATGAATAAATACAAAAGAGAAATTGTTGCGTTACCAAACGCATTTCTATTCTTTTTCTATGCCAAGAGTAGAAATTTTATATAGTTACCAAACGGGTTCTTTTACTCATAAATTGTTCCCCGGAATAGAAATAGAAAAGAACTATTTCTGAAAAAAAAACTCTTCCCCAGCCAAGAAGTGTTGTCATTGCGCAGCCTAAAACTATCGAACAAAGATCCAGGATACCTCCGTTGGCTAATCACTAAGACGACTCATAAAGACAGCGTCCCCGCACCCTATCTTCCCCACTTTTACCAGGAATTATTCTAAAATTTCTTTGTGACGTAATTGAACCATTGATCACCTATGAGACACGCCGGCTATTGGAACTCAGACAAAGAAACAGAGCATTGGAACCCACCCAAAAATCAACTGCAAACTAATGGCGCTTTTTTCCAAAGTTCCAAAATTCAAACGGAAATCAGAGAAAGGCAGAAGAAAAAACCAAATTTAAATGGAGATAAGAGAAAAAACAAAGAAAAACCCAAAATTCAGATCAAAGCAAAATCAGCAATTCATGCTCACCAGAATAGCCCTATGCGCCGGCACCGGCGTAGACGGGTCTCCTGTGGGACCGTCCTTAGCGGCGACCAAGACTACGTCGGTGAACCCTGGGCCACGGGAGCGGCCGCTGAGGTGGTGGTGGTGGCGGCCGGTCGGAGACCAAAAACTCAAGAAGGCGACTTCGGCCTTCAAATTCTTGATCTCTCGCTTGAGCTCTTCCTTAGTCTGTTTGGCCTTCTCGTGGCACTCCTCGCACGTGCTGCTGGAATCGAGAGTGACGCACTCATCCTCGCAGCACTCCTTGCAGGGTCGCCGCATTTGCTGAGGGAGAGAGCTCATTCGCTTGCGAAGCCACTCGACTTCTGCGACAGAAAAAGGTTCTGTTAAAGACGAGTTGGGAACTGAACGAAATAAAATCTAAGGTCGGATATCATTTGCAGCCCGCGGTCCCTCCGGGTGGAAAAAGAGGAAGAATATAATTTATAATAATGGGAAGTAAATCCTCGCAACAACACTGAAATCTTTATTATGATTTGATTAATTTGCCCTATTAAAGGATACATAGACAAGTAAATCCCTTATGAATAACAACCCTTAAAGGGATTATCGTTCAAAGGAAAGTAAATTACTCAAGAATTTCACATTTCATTTATGTAGTAATTTCGAATTGAATAAAGAATTCTAAACTTGATCTCTAGACATTAAGCTCAGGTTCGTCCGTTTTATTTATTTCCAAGTTCAAATTGACGTGATATCTCTGGTGATCAGCTCTTATCTTGTGCAATTAATAGCTTATATTGTTTGATTGATTTCCTTGTTTGAAATGTACAATAAGATAACATTGTATAAAAGATAGATTTATTTTCCAGATTAGACTTTATGTTAGGATAATATCTATCTAATCAGGATAAGTTTCTCAATTAGAATAGGATTTAATCTAAATTATTTTAAGATGAATTTTTACTTTGGATTGTTAATTTTCATTATTTATCATCCCCAATCAGTTTCCGTGAAGATTTTTGACAATTATGAAGCCCTCTTCCAAATTGGGTATGTTATTAAGGAAAGTACAATCTCACTTCTGTTTCCTTTACTTCTTCTCAATTCCAAGTATCTTCTTCCTTTTTTCTTTTTTTCTTGTTCTATTCGTGCTTTTTTGCACCCAACCATGCGTTGGTATGAGGCAAGCATGAAGTGATTACAGCAAAAGTTTAAAGCAACCTATATTATTAATAATACAATAAAATGAAAAGGCAACCAATAAAATACATATTGGTCATAAATATACTGTTTAGTTAAAAATATTGTAAAACGGAAGAGCATCGCTTATTGAAGTGAAGTGCGCACACGTTGTCGTGACAACAACTTGGTCTTGCTCAATGAATGCTTGACGGATTCAACAATAGCTTTTTACGGGTTCCAACATGCTTACCTTTTTGTTGCGATGGGTCGCCTAATTATGATTTAGGTGAAATCTCAGCAATGTCCAGAAAATTTTAGACAAACCAAATGTTTGCGGTTAAGAAAGACTATATTTCAAGTTGTTACATTTGGGGTCGTCAAACTTTGTTCTTATTTTTGGTTAGGCTATATTGCAATTTAATTCTTTTCAATCATATCGTTAAATTTTGACCTCAATCTCAATTAGTTTATTCGATTTTTCATATTCCGACCAAACACCCAACCTAGAAAACTTCGTCCTGTCATTGAGCTTTGATGTGAGTAACATTTAGAAAATATTCAAAAAAGTCGAGAGAGATGATGCATTTCACTCATTTAGGACATGTCAATTTTTTTTTTTTTTTGGTCAATAGGACATGCCAGTTAAAATTCTTTGGACAATTAACTGTTTGGTGATCTTTCAGAAAATTAACGCCCCTTTCACCTTTTGTGATTCCTTGAACAGTTAGTCAAAGAATATGGCGTTCGAGTAGAGTGAAAGGACGACTCACCAAATCCTTCCTCTCCTCCCCACGTTGGAACACATCCTTTTCATGTTCATGTTTGTTGCACCAGGTAAAAGGTCAATAGGTCATGTTGATCTGCCTTGGGTGATCTAGGGAACTCACGGGACTAAGCCCGATGACAATTTCACATGTTTCTCCCGGTAAATATTTGTCTGTGATTCCGAATGACTAATATGAACGTGCGAAGACATCAATATTGCCGTAAGAAAAACTAATGGTGAGGCATGTGTCACGGCCCGAAAGAAAACATGTCCAAGAGGTTTCCATGGCACGGGCGTGACACGATGATGACCCTCGGCCTATGTCCTCGAGACTTGGAGTATTCTCCTAGAGGCGAGCGATACCGTATTTGTACGCATACGTTACAAATGCGAGTAGCTGGTAGTTGGTTATAAATGCTGGTAGTTGGTAGATGGGGAGGTGCAATCTCCACCGTTAGATCTAAGAGAGATCTACGGATACGGTTTGCCTTATACTTGTATATAAAGGGCTCTCCTCCCTCATTGTAATTCATTCACAAGATATATGAAAACCAGAGCTTCTCTCTCATCAAAGAGTTTCTCTCTCTAAAAGTTCCTTGTGAGTCGAGTGTTGAAAGGCTGCTTAGGGGTAAAACCTTAAGGCCGCACGGGTCAGCCTACGTGTGATCGAGAGTGAATCGATTGGCCCGTGACAAGTGGTATCAGAGCTGATTGTGATCCAAGCGCGAGTGCAATGGCTGATCCACGATCTGATGAGGCGTAGGCTATGGGTGATGACTGCGTTGATCGTGGGCGGAATGCCGAGAGGGCTGCTGCCAAGGGGAAGAAGAATCGTGGTGTGTCAAAGGATCCAATGGGGGATCTTGTGCAACGCGTGACGAAGCTGGAGCTGTTCGTCAGCGATGTCCAAGGATCGGTCGATGACCTGACCCAGACCGTGGACGGAGTCGACGCCGGAAGAGAGGAGCTGGTTGCCGAGGTGCAAGAGCTCAAGACCGGCATGGGAGAACTCCGCCACGAGTTGCTGGGGACCTTACAGGAGGAACTCACACAACGGTATGAACCCTTGGAGGCCATGATGGCGGCCATGCGCGCGGAGATAGCGGAGCTTACGGGTAAACTCGCTGAAGCACAAGCTGCACGCGTGAACGGTGTGATCACGGTGCAAGGTCCACGAGTGGACACGCCGAAGCCAAAGGAATTCCGGGGCTCGCGGGTGGCCAAGGACGTGGACAACTTTCTATGGTACATGGAGCGATACTTCCAGGCCATGGGAATCAACGATGACCAAACACGGGTAAACACTGCATCGATGTATTTAGCTGATAGTGCATTGTTGTGGTGGCGTCGTCAGTCGGATGATAGGTGTGGGAACCCTATCACGACCCGGGGTGGTTTTGTCGAGGAGTTCCGACGGAACTATTTTCCCGCTTATGCGGAGGAGGAAGCTCGTGACGAGCTGAAGCGTCTCGAGCAGAAGGGTGGTGTGCGCGACTACATCAAGCGGTTCTCGGAGTTGCTACTCCAAATCCCGTCGATGAATGAAGTTGAAGGGTACCACCAATTCATGAGTGGTCTCAAGCCATGAACCAAGCAAGAGTTGAAGCGATTCAACGTGGGAGATCTCACGACGGCCATGACCGTAGCTGAGTCACTCGTGGAGTATAAGGCGTCGCCTTCCACATCTCGTCCGGACACTCGCCCGAGAGATAGAGCCACTGGTGGGGGAGATTGGGGTAGATTCAACAATCGCCCAGCTGGAGCTAGACCACCGGGCGGCCCTCATCCTCACCGGGCTAATGCGGGGCCAAACGGAGGTAGACAAAGGAAGGTACGCACATATAGCTGCTTCTTTTGCGATGGTCCACACATGGCGCGGGATTACCCGAACAAGGCCAAGTTGGCCGCTCTTTGCAAAGAAGACGAACCAAGGGAGGAAGCACGGTTGGGATCGTTGCGACTCCTTAGCACAATCAAGTCGAAGAAGGCGAAGGAGCCTAAAGGCTTGATGTTCGCGGACGTGAAGATCGAAGTGACCACGATGAGTGCGCTCGTGGACACGGGAGCATCCGACATCTTCATCTCGGAAGAAGCCGCGAAGAAACTTAACCTACAGGTTGAGAAGGGAGCCGGTTGGCTCAAAACGGTGAACTCAAAGGAAGTCCCTGCGATCGGTGTTGCGAGGAACGTGGAGCTACAACTCGAGTCATGGAGAGGCAAAGAAACTCTAGAGGTAATTCCACTTAACGACTATGATATAGTCATTGGAATCAAATTCCTAGATAGAATCCATGCAGTTGTAGTTCCTTTTGCCGAATGCATATGCGTGTTGGACAAGAGTAGTCGATGCGTGATTCCGGTCCATCGTGAGTCGGACCGTGATCGAAAGATGATCTCAGCTATACGACTCACCAAAGGAGCGAGGAAGGGTGAAGTGACCTTCCTGACGGCCTTGAAGATCAAGGATGACAAGGGTGAAGGGAAGGAAGTCCCGACAGAAGCAACCCAAGTCCTCGACTCGTTCAAGGATGTTATGCCTTCGGAGCTGCCGAAGGAGCTGCCACCCAAGAGGGAGGTGGATCATCGGATCGAGCTAGTGCCTGACGCTCGACCGCCTGCCATGGCGCCTTACCGTATGGCGCCGCCCGAATTGGAAGAGTTGAGGAGGCAACTCAAGGAGCTGCTCGATGCGGTTTACATCCGGCCGTCCAAAGCCCCGTTCGGTGCGCCGGTTTTGTTCCAAAAGAAGCACAATGGATCACTCCGGATGTGCATCGACTACCGGGCGCTGAACAAACTGACTGTGAAGAACAAGTACCCGATCCCGCTCATTGCGGATCTCTTCGATCAACTTGGTGGAGCTCAGTGGTTTACCGAGCTGGATCTCCGATCGGGATACTATCAAGTTCGGATCGCCGAAGGGGACGAGCCGAAGACAGCCTGTGTGACGCGGTATGGATCCTACGAGTTCTTGGTTATGCCGTTCGGGTTGACCAACGCTCCGACTACCTTTTGCACAATGATGAACAAGGTACTCCACCCTTTCCTCGATAGGTTTGTAGTGGTTTACCTAGACGATATTGTGGTATATAGTCGGACGCTCGAGGAGCATACCGAGCATCTAAGACAGGTCTTCCAAGTCTTGCGTGAGAACAAGCTTTATGTTAAGCACGAGAAGTGTGCTTTCACCCAAGAGGAAGTTCCGTTCTTGGGGCACATCGTCGGGGGCGGACAGGTGCGGATGGACAAGGCGAAGATTCAATCGATCGTCGAATGGGAACCGCCGACGAAGGTACCTGCGCTGAGGTCATTCTTGGGCCTCACCAACTACTACCGACGGTTTGTGCGGAGTTACTCGAGCATCACCGTGCCACTCACGGACCTACTGAAGAAAGAGAAAGCGTGGGAGTGGACGGATCGGTGCCAAAGAGCCTTCGACCAATTGAAGCGAGCCATGACCGAGGAGCCGGTGTTGGCGTTGCCGACCACACCAAGCCCTACGAGGTAGAGACTGACGCATCGAATTATGCCATCGGTGGTGTGCTTATACAAGATGGACATCCGGTGGCGTTCGAGTCACGGAAGCTGAACGATACCGAGCGACGGTATACCGTTCAAGAAAAGGAGATGACCGCGGTGGTTCATTGTCTCCGAACATGGAGACACTATCTCCTGGGATCCAAGTTCGTCGTGAAGACGGACAACGTGGCCACGAGCTATTTTCAGACCTAAAAGAAGCTGAGTCCGAAGCAAGCTCAATGGCAGGATTTTCTAGCAGAGTTCGACTACGCGTTGGAGTACAAGCCGGGGAAGGCCAACTCCGTGGTAGACGCGTTGAGTCGAAAGACGGAGCTGATGAGCCACACGATGAGTCGACCGAGCTGTCCTTGGGTCGACCGCATCAAGGAGGGATTGACGCATGATCCAAGAGCTCAAGCCCTCATCGGGTATGCCAAGTAAGGTAAGACTCGACAATTCTTGTGTGAGGACGAGCTCCTTTACACCAAGGGAAGGCGGTTGTACGTACCTTTCTATGGGAAGTTGAGGAAGGAGATCTTGCGCGAGTGCCACGACTCGAAGTGGGTGGGTCATCCTGGGATCCACCGCACGTTGGCCCTCGTTGAAGATCGGTATTACTGGCCCCAAATGCGGGACGACATGGAAGCGTATGTGAAGACTTGTCTGGTATGCCAACAAGACAAGCTGGAGCAACGGTCGTCGCCGGGGTTGTTGGAACCACTTCCCATCCCAACTCGTCCATGGGAAAGCATTTCCATGGACTTCATCGTCAACCTCCCGAAGTCCGAAGGGTGTCGGACCCTAATGGTGGTGGTTGACAGATTCTCAAAGTACGCAACCTTTGTGCCTGCAACAAAGGATTGCCCGGCCGAGGAAGCGGCCAAGCTGTTCATGAAACATGTGGTGAAGTATTGGGGAGTGCCACAAACGATCGTGAGCGATCGGGATCCCCGCTTCACGGGACGTTTCTAGTCCGAGTTGTTCAAGCTGCTGGGGTCGGAGCTAAACATGTCAACGAGTTTGCATCCCCAAACCGACGGTCAGACGGAGCGGGTCAATGCTCTCTTGGAGATCTACCTCCGACACTATGTGAGCACGACGCAAGCGAATTGGGCAAAGTTGATCGACGTCGCCTAATTCTCCTACAACTTGCAACGAAGCGAGTCTACCGGCCAGAGTCCGTTCGAGGTTGCAACGGGGCAGCAACCGAACACCCCGAGCACAATTGCTTCGGGTTACCGGGGGAGTAGTCCGCCTGTGTACAAGTTCGCAAAGAATATGCAAGAAGAGGCGGACTTGGCAGGGGCGTGTCTACACAAAGCCTCCAAACGCATGAAGAAATGGGCGGATAAGAAGCGACGGCACGTGGAGTTCCAAGTTGGAGACCAAGTGTTGGCCAAACTACATGTGGTCCTTCGATACAAGGACGTGCACAAGGAGTTGATCCATCGCTATGAAGGGCCATTTCGCGTGCTACAACGGGTTGGGAAGGTCGCATACAAGCTGGAGCTACCATCAAAGCTAAATGTGCATCAGGTTTTCCATGTAAGTATGCTTAAACCTTTCCAAGTTGATGAGGAAGACCCGGATCGAGGAGCGTCACAATGGGCGCCGCTCGGAGCAAAGACCTCGTATGATCGAGAAGTCGAGAGCATCTTGGCGGACCGAGTCATACGAAAGAGGTATTGCGCGGCCAAGCGTGAGTATTTGATCCGATGGAAGGGTCTTCCGGAGAGTGAAGCCAGTTGGGAGCCCGAGGAGAGTCTTTGGCAGTTCAAGAAAGAGATCGAAGCCTTTCACGCCGAAGACGCGACGAGGGCGTCGCCAGATTAGGTGGGGGAGAATGTCACGGCCCGAAAGAAAACATGTCCAAGAGGTTTCCATGGCACGGGCGTGACACGATGATGACCCTCGGCCTATGTCCTCGAGACTTGGAGTATTCTCCTAGGGGCGAGCGATACCGTATTTGTACGCATACGTTATAAATGCGAGTAGCTGGTAGTTGGTTATAAATGCTGGTAGTTGGTAGATGGGGAGGTGCAATCTCCACCGTTAGATCTAAGGGAGATCTACGGATACGGTTTGCCTTATACTTGTATATAAAGGGCTCTCCTCCCTCATTGTAATTCATTCACAAGATATATGAAAACCAGAGCTTCTCTCTCATCAAAGAGTTTCTCTCTCTAAAAGTTCCTTGTGAGTCGAGTGTTGAAAGGCTGCTTAGGGGTAAAACCTTAAGGCCGCACGGGTCAGCCTACGTGTGATCGAGAGTGAATCGATCGGCCCGTGACACATGTATATCCCTCTACATCATCTGAAAACTTGACTAGCAAAGCTAGTTATGTTCAGTAATATTTCATTTTTGTTCATCTAGCTCTCTTAACTTGAGATAGTTACAAGATGCGGGACTGGGGTGGAGACGATTTCATTTCAGGAGTGGGTTTTGACTCCCACGCCCTGCAAGGAGGCAAGGCAAAAGTCTGAGAGTGTGTGTAGAGTAGGATTAGAGTAAGACCGACTAAAAAAAAAATCAATTAGGAACAATACTACATAACAGCAATCTCAGTAGCCGTAAAGTTGACATTATCCACAGGATTAGAACATATAAACTTTCGACCAGAAACAACTTTTGAGAGACGTAGAAAATCCAGAATAAAAGGACAACCCTGAAGTGAATCGTTGCGGCTAATGACACTTCACACTTATTATGTAGTTGTGCACTGTTCTTAGTTAAAATGTTCGCACAACATATTGCGAAGTGAGCCTGTACAAGAATTTACATTTGATAAAAAAAAATTCAGCATTTGAAAGAAAGAAAGCAGAACATTCATATTACACAACCACCAATTCTTATCTGGGGATGAGGCAGCTGCTCGGGAATATGTTGAGCTTACAATTGCAAAATCAGGAAGAAAATAAAACCGACCGTCATGTGTGATAAACAATTTTGCAGATTCTGATGCACTAACGTTTTCTGCAGGGAGTGTTGATAATATTATCATCCTATCCGCGTAATTTGCGGTGTATTCCAAATCAAGCCAATCCTTTAGAAGAAAGCAAATTACCCGTTTTCTAAATAAATCAGATTGTCATGTATGGCTTGCGCAGCCCCTTCAAGTTTCGGCAACCCCAGTTCAAGCCCTACAGGTTATAGGGTGAATATATCTTGAAAGAAAACAGAGGATTTATCCAATCCAATCCCCGAAACATAGAGATAAGTGCAATATTTCACATATCTGACCTGAATCTTTCCTTTTTTGCAACTGACTACCAGATCTCAGCTGCGATTCCAATTTTCCAATCAAGGCCAACTGTCAAAGCAGCACCTTCTTGATGTTTTCCACCGATGCAGAAATTTGCCAAGTAGCTCCCGGCCTCGGAAGTTGTGAATGAAAGCTGACCGTGGGTCACATTTTTAATGCGGGGAAGATTATTCCCATAAGGAGATGTCACCTGGAAGATGGGAGAAAGAGAAGAATTAGTTGACATTAGCTCCAGAAAAACCGTGTCTATTGGAGAGAATGAAAATATATGGACTTTGTATAATTAGAGATTGGAGTGGAGAGAAAAACCGTGTGTACCATATAGATCACACATGTATTTATACTATATTCACATCTTACAGAATAGGAAAACCAAGATTCAACATATTATGGTATTAGTATACACATCTACTATGACAATGTTTCCCATTCCTAACAGACTTAAATAGTCGCTTTTGCACCAGCTTCGCTTATTCGAGAACTGGAAATCAGCAAACTTGGTCAAACAAGTTAGCTATTCAAAACACAATATTGAATTTGTTAGAGACATTTCGGCCAATTTCATGGTTCAACCTGGGAATTGGATTACACCGATCCAATTCCTAATTGTTTCCACGGAACTAATGGGCGATTTTCAGTTCCAATTTTTCGGAATCGATCCGTTGTGATCGGGAGCAGCTCCCAACCACTCCTAATGAGCATTCGAGTAAAGCTTTTGAAACATGTCCTTGCTATCCTTATCAATAAATTTCCATAAGGCTAATTGTTAATTAATCATTAAAAAAATAGAGAGATGTATTTCACTAGAGTAAAATGAAAATAAAACAAATTTAGAACTCACATTATTACTAAAACGTTTATTCATTGTTTTAAGCACGGTTATTTTGAGCATCGAACAAATCGTACTTAATATGTCTATTCTTACCAATGAAGAACGCACGGTTAAAAATAAATATAAGACCACTAAAATGATTCTTTTCTTTTTTTCAATTTAAATGGAAAAACGGAAAAACTAAGTATATGTTACTGACAAAACACGTCGCTTATAATTTAAAGAACAGGTCATTTTAATTAAGTAATGAATATCAAGTAACAAAGATATTCGATTGATTCTACAAATAAACCGAGTAAAAAATATAGATGGTCGTAGTGGTTAATAGTTGATTGGACTAAATTGCCCTTAAAACTCACGGACATCATTCATGAAAGATTCTTGAAATTTATAAAGAAAAAATATCCTATACCAAATCGAGCCAATGGTCAAAAGAAGTATAAACTTAATTTTTTTTCTACCAATTTTTATCGTACATATTTTGCTTATTTAATCTTGTTGTAATATAAGAGTAATAATATTTTTTTCATCTAGATATTATTGTCAGAAGTTATTAAGGAAAAAAAGAAACCCATATTCTTCAATATCGATTTAATTTAAGCACAAATTATTCAAATTAAAGGACAAACTATGAACCAATACGATAATTGTAAAAGCCCGAATTCTTGTCGACATTTTAAAATATCCAAGCGCGACTGAGAGCGAGGAGTGGCCCGGTCGCTTGGCCACGCCTGAGCCCCGCTCGCCGACGGCCGGCCGTTCCCGACCTCGCTACCCCCCGTGCTCGAACGTCCGGTGAGTTTCGTTTCTCTGGTTCGAGCCTTCCTTTCTTTCTTTTTCTTCCCGAGGATCTCGCCTCGGAAACATGCGGTCGGCCATTGCTCTCCCGTCGCTGTCTTCCGAGGCCTAGTAGGGAGCCCCTCGCGATTTTGCGCCCGTCCTGTGAAGTTTCTGTTGCCTTTGCCCTGTTTTGGCTCGAACCGCGAAACCGAGGCTTGACGTTTTCTAGTTTATCGGTGCATCTGTTTTCAAACAGCCGTTATCCGTCGTCTTTGAACTTTGTTTATCGGTCCTCTCAAGTTCGGACGTGAGTTCGAGTTCTAGAGATGGTCATTGTCTTCTTCTCGATCTGCGGCCACCACTTGTTTGATAATAGGTCCAAGTCAGCCCGTGCGCATGCGTTGCCGATTTCCATTCGTTCTTAAGTGCATTAGGCAGATTGCGCATCATCACAAGCTCCTTGTCACTTGTTGAGCATTAAATTCATCGCTGAACTAAGTGCCTGCGTAAGAGTTTCTTTACGTTTTATTACTCTACGTTTTGCGCATGAGAATTCGGTTGAAGTCTACGGCCGAAATGTCAATTCTTCGGTCATTTGCGTTGGCTTGCTTTCCCGATCTCTGCTCTATTCAGTCTCTTATGTTGCGATTGTGAACGTGGGATGCGTATCAGAAGATAATGGTGATTAATGGTGACCCGAAGAGGGTAAGGTGGTTGATGATGTCTCATTGGCGTCCCGTGGCCGGCGACGGCGTGGGTCTGGTGGCGTACGTAGGCTATCGAGGGTGATGTTTGAGTCATTCTCATTTGGAAGTCTGAGAGCATTGATGGTGGAGCCACGCTTGTTTTTGCGTTAATGCTTAGCTTTAGGAATGAACTTGCAGCAGGAGGGAAACGTCAGTGACAGGTTGGGGGTTTGGGAAGAAGAAGACCTCCGAAGATGGAGAGCGCTATCCTTCTGTTGTTCGAGATTGTTCTCTCTGTTTGTTCTTGTTGGGAATTACTGATTCTCTAGAACAGATTCGACACCAAATCGAACTCCTAAAACGAATGCGGAAGACGAGCCCAAGAACAAACATGTATCACCGATTAAAGATACACCACGGAATCGAGCGTACCTTATTATCCACAGATTAAACACCAACGTTGAAGTGAGGAAGAATCATGATCCCGTTCTACCGAGGAGCGTGCTGTTGCTATTAGGGGGAGAAAAAACAGAACGTACTTTTCTTTTCTATTTTACGTTATCTAAGGGAGAAAGCGTCTTACGCTTCTTGGAGAGAGAAAGATTGAATCAACGTACGTACACCAAAAGGTACGTTCCCTTTTTCTTTTTCTCTCTTACGTCTTCTCCAACAGACGTAACTCTTCAACGTAAAACGTTCCCCCAAAAAGACACGACCCCTCGTATCTAAACAACACAACCTTTCACATTGCAACTGTTCCTCTATGGGCCATTATCTTGCGGGCCGGGCTTTTAGGCCCAACATGGGCGGACGGGCCCATTTAGGCCCATCAACATATAAATAAAATCATCATCTCCCACTCGTACATGGTGGGCTAAACATGATCCTCTTTACCTCTATGCAACATTCATACCGGTGAATAATCCGTGCGACCAGCATACTTTAAGAGCTTGTTGCCATACATCTATTAGGAATATATAGCAGCTCATAATGGGTATTACACTCTAAGTAGATTTAGTATGCAGTACCCTAGATTGAGCGATCACATTTATATCTCTCTTGATCTCTTTTTAAACAATGATATATTGTATTCACAATTATGATTATCCCAAAAACAATCATAATTGGTCGACCAGTGAATACAAAACTTAGAATGTGATTCTCCATATTCGATCTTCCTCTTTCCTTCAAACTCTCAATTTCAGCTCAGCTTACTTTTCTAGAAATGTCCCATTAGATCGAATCAATTTCATGATCATTGGCAACATCCTAAGATAATAAACACTAAATAGAAATCTTGAGAATAAGTAAGAATCATGAGGGCACTTAATTGAGGAACTATTTTCCTCAAGAGTCTCACACGGCATAAAAATTGAGATCAAACTTTTGCCACTTTTATTGGTCGTCTCATGCATACGTAATATGAAATACGTATTACGGTATTAACTCATTTCCCATGGAACGTATATCTACACTTTCAATATCGTACAGATGATAGTTCAGACATACTCAATATTTAACTTGAGTTCACGTATCTATTCTTACACAGAATTCATCAAAACTCACATCTGGCATCATAGACAGATAAAGTAAAATATGTGGGTTGTTTTACTTTCGGACATAGTCAATATCATGTCCTCATCTTAACACTCAGTTAAGGTGACATATATATTTTAAGCTTGAGCTCTCGATTATCACCTAGATAATAAGCTTAAAAACCGTCTCATCTCTATTTATCACATAGTAAATAGAGGCGATTACCCGTGTGAGTGGGCTAATCTTTTATCTATCCGACATACTTTCTCAAATTTATATAATGCACTGAGCATACTTACTTGAACAAAGGAGATGAATCACTCGTAAATATCTCCTCCTAGCTTATATCTCCTCTTAGCTTATGAGGATGCATCAATGCCTAAGCTATTCGATTAAGGGCCACATGAATTCTTTTAATTGAAGTACGGACACCTGGAGTGCCAAAACTTGGCACGGAGGGATACTTAAGTGCCAAAAGTTAGGAAAGTGACACTTAAGTGTCAAAATCGGAGCAAAATGGATCACTTAAGTGCCAATCCGGCAAAAATCCAACCAAAATGCTAACATGGCGATTTTCCGGTGAGGTAAGTGCAAAACGACGTTGTTTTGCCCGCTGATGTGGCTAAAAAATGCAAAAACGACTTCGTTTTGCCTCGACGTGGTAAAAATTTAATATAAAAATTAATTAAATTAAATTTAAAACTAAATTTATTTAAAACATTTAAAAATACAAATTCAAATATTTAAAAAATAAATAATAATAATAATTTAAAAAAAAAAAAAAAAGAGGGGAGGGAGACGGCTGAGCCCTCGCCGCCGCCGCCGGGAAGGGCCGGCAACGGCGGGGAGGCGGTGAGGGCTCGTGGGCCCTCGCCACCGATTGGCCGGGAGCCGGCGACCCCGGCCGACCCTCCCCCCTCCGTCGCTAGTTCTTCCCGGCGGCGGCAGGGAGGCGGCGAGGGCCCGCGAGCCCTCGCCGCCAGTCAGCCGAGGGCCGGCGACCCCGGCCGACCCTCCCCCCACTGTCACCGGCCCTTCCCGGTGACAGCGAGGAGGCGACGGCGGCAAGGGCTCAACCCTCAACCGCTGCCTCCTCTCCCCATTTTTTTTTTTTTTTTTTTTTTTTTAATTTATGTTATTTTATTAAAATAATAATCATAATTTATTTTTATAATTTAATTAAATTAATTTTTATGTTAACATTTGAATCCGCTCAAAAACGACGTCGTTTTTGGCTTTGTTTGTTGAGTCAACATTCCAACGAGCCACGTAGACGAAAAAAATAATAAAAAATTTCCACGTAAGATTTCCGGTGGGATTCACCGAAGATTGCACTTAAGTATCCTACTTTTTTTGAAAAGTGTCACTTTCCTAACTTTTGACACTTAAGTGTCCTTCCATGCCAAGTTTTGGCACTTGGGTTGTACTTCTTTTTCTTTTAATTGGAATAACAAGCCTATCTACTCGTAAACCTCATGATTTCACCCTATGAGCATTATATTCACTAAGTTTGGTTAACCCATCTCCTCTTTCATTCTTTGTATTGCCCGTGTATAAATTGGAGAGAGAGATTCCCTCGACTTCCCTTTCAACTTTAGCTTTCAATTTCAAGAGTAAAAGTAAGAAGTCCCATGTTCGTATTTCATTGAAGTCTAGAGATCATTTTTGGGTTTGAACGAGGTAAACTCATTAATTTCCTCATGGGTTTGTCATTTTCAAGACAAAATCATTGATTTCGGTTTTGTTTTACTTTGAAGGAAATTAATGTTTTGATTTTATGCAAGCCATTTTCAAGGTGAGTGAAGACTCTAGGCACTAAGCTAGGTTGTTCCAAAGAGTACTTGACTTGGTTGCTTGATGGATGTTTACTTTAAGTGAGTTTTATGAATAGTGTGAATAAGTTTGATGATAGCATGCTTGGTTCATCACTTGTGTGCATTTTGGTAATGGTATATTGAGTTTTTAATTGATGATTTTAATTATTTTACTATGAAGCATGAGTTAATTCTTGGTGATTTGTGGTGTTTTTTGTTGAAATGAATGATGATGATGATGATGATGATGATGATGATGATGATGATGATGATGATGATGATGATGACATCATCATCATCATCATCATCATCATCAATAAAATTTCTTTGTTTTCTCATACTTTCTATTCTACGGATATCTTTGTCCTTCATTTTTTTAGCTTTATTTTTAACAAATGCATATCCATTATATGTGGAAAGCATGCTAATATTAAATATGTCGTTTGATGATGATTATGTGAAATGATGCAACGCACAAATTGATATTGTGGAATATGTTCAATTAGGAATGGTAAGTGAAATGATGCGGTGCATTAAATGTTGATGTTCATCATTTTTATGTGCATTAATGCCACATGATAACATTGAATATTGAAAACTCAAAGTGCCATCATCCATGTGAGGATCGTGATGTTGCCTCATGTGTCTGGATGCGTCAGGGAGTGTTTCGGGATGCATCAGAAGTCGATATGCCCCGCGTTTAACATTATATATGAGTATGGTGAGATGCCCTATGGGTATGTTGTAGGATATCTCGAAGTTGAAATGCTCCGTGTGTCGAAATGTCCCCTAAATGTTGGGGAGATTGAGTAAATAAGATTATACATACTCATAAATATACAAATATGCACACTGATAAGGCATCAAATGATATTGATGTATCAAGAAGTTATATACCATGCATGTGCATTGAGTAGATAATACCATGCTTTGTGTGAGACACTTGCTAGGAAGGTAAGATTTGTGCTCATACATTGGTCATGTTGTTCTAAATGCCTATAATTGTTATGTCAGGGTGAGTGCAAAGGTGAACTCCTACTTTAGACCTGGAGATTTCATTTCTAAGTTTTGGCTCACCCTTTATTTTTTCAATGTATAGGATGATCCCTATGAACATGACAGTGGAAGAGACGAGGTGATACCTAAAACCATCGATCCCTGAGTTAAATGGTGGCTTGCTTGTAGGATATTATGGGAGTAGTGACATTAGTAGGCCTGACCTTTTCTAAGGTTTTTTATACTTTGTGTGATGTTTGAGATACTGTTATGGATTGTAAATATGAAGTTAACATAATGAGATATATAAGTAATATTTTAAGTTGTGAAATGATCTTCTTGTATATTGTATGGAGATATATTTATTATGCTTCCGCTTGCGATCAATCAAAGGAAAAATTTAATTAATATTGACACGTGTCACACAGGACATTCTTGAGGCGCCATAAGGCAAGGCTAGCTCAATTGGCCATGGCCGATGGCTGACCACTGCCTAAAGGAAAAAGAAAGGAAGGGGGGAGAGAGAGAGGGAATGACACGTGTCACGCATGACATTCTTGAGGCGCCATAAGGCAAGGCCAGCTCATTTGGCCATGGCCGATGGCCGACCACTGCCTAAAGGTATAGAGCGAGGTAAACCTGTACTATGATGAGGAAGATTTCCTATGCGAGGAGTGGGAAAATGAGTAATGGCTTTGTCAATGGCCATAATAGCGATGTGACAAGGGAGTCCAGGCGGTAGCGAGTGTGTTCGGAAAGTAAATGTGAGGAGTGAGTATAGATTTGTCCTATACTCGCGTCTCTTTCGACACGTCAAGGTTGTTGCAAGTTTGATTGTTTCTTATCTCAAATTTATGGTATGTTCTGGACATGGAATATCTCAACTTAATTTGTCAATAGTTGCACTTGAACTGCTTTCTTCTTAGCAAGTAAAAATGATGCACATACGTGATGGTATCAAAACTTGTTTGATGGAGGGTGTTGGAACCTAGATTGTACTTTATAGAAAAAATCTATATTTGAATACCCATTGCATTTGCCAATTTGATTATACCTGTCAAAGTGGGTCTTAAATTCATATTACGGATCATATATGGGTCACTTCAATTTGAAGAGCGTACTTAAATGGGTTTAAAAATTTAAAACATAAAATAAATGGGTCTAAATAAGTTGAGTTTAGAACCCATTCCCAAACCAAGACATAGACACTCTCTTCCTCTCCCTCTTTAGCCTTATAAAAATATTGAAACTATAATTATTTTTCTTTTTTGCTTTTTTGTTTTCTTTCTTTGTTTTTTTCTTTCTTCTACCTTGTTCCATCTTCCTTGGCTAGTGGCTAGCAACGAGACAGCCTACAACCAGCCAGGGGAAAGATGAGCTCACTGAAAATTGGTGAAGCTTGAGGTCGCCGATTGGCCGAACCAACAACCAGCTAAAGATGAAGGAAAAAGAAATAGAAAAATTAAAAATTCAATTTATAAAAAGGAGAAAAAATATTAATAGGATTACACGAAAAAAAATCAAATTAAATTTTCCATAGCAAGCGGTAGAAAATATTTTTCAATTTATTTTTTGATTTCAAGCAAACACTTGAAAATATTGTTATTTTCTTGAAAAAATTTCCAAGAAACCAACAAAGCCTCAATTTTTTTTAAAAAGTATAAAAATTGTCCACTAAATTTGTATTGCACGAAAGTATTTTAGCAATACAATTTTTAAAAAAAATCATAAGAGACAATATTTCCTAGATTTGGTTAAATCGGTCGAATCATATATAGGTCAAGAAATTTGCATTATGATAAATGGGTCAATTTAGGTCGAATCATTTATGACCTAACTTACCCGTTTAACATGTCTAATTTTGATGAATGATCATTGCATGGAATTGTTCTCCAATGGGTCATCTATTAGGTAATATAAGTGGGTTATGGAAGCTCGTCCTGAGTTCTGCATAGAGATGGAATGATTTTGGGAGAAATTACCATAAAAGTCATAAAACTATTGTAATTATACAAATTCAGTCATAATTTTTTTAATTTAGCCAATTTTAGTCTTAAATATTTTGATAATTTGTCAATTCAGTTCATCCGACTAATTTCACTGAAATTCTCTGACGTAGATGCTGGTAATTCTAAGTGGTGCCACCTACGTTGGGTGAGGTCAAGCCTCATAGACCATGGGCTAGGACGAGAGATTCATGAGATTCCAGGTGAGGCTAAGTTCTTCTTTGTTGAAATTGGAGCAATTGGTGCTCAGATTGTTGCCGATTTTGGGTTGGGGGAGTACTCTTCACAACAAGAGGGTCGTTGCATGCCGAGTCGAAGTTGTGCCGAGGAGAGGGCTGCTCTAGGGTTTCGTATCAATTCGTATGGTGCGAGTGGACTCAAATTTGCCCTTTTTCGCATTTAACTCATTGTTTTGGTACCTAAGTTACTTTTTCACATTGGTGTTTGTTTGGCAATGGTTGGGCATCGACAAGCCTCCCCCGCCTAGCCTTGGCAAGACCAACCTTGCCTAGTGACGGTGAGGTCGTCAACCATAATGTAAAAACAGAAAAAATAAATAAATAATAAATAATAAACAATTAAAAAAATTAAAAAATATATATAAAAATTATCCATGTTAATAATTTTCAATCAAAATTAAGTTGATAAAGTGCACTAAGGGCGAGTTTGGTTCAATTTTACAAATGAGCTTTGGGTGTAACGCAAATGTTGAAAGCCAAAACCCATTGGGAAAATGGAAATTGTTTTTGGTAAAAGCTCTTTGCAAAGGAAATTTGATTCAAATAGTGATTAGCAAAAAAAAAAAATCAATGGGCTTTAGGTATATTTTTTTTATCGACTTGGTTTATTAAAAGATGACCCAAACCTTTCGTCGGAGCTAGCAAAAGGCTACAGTTGCCAATGAGCCAAATTTGGTGCCATCAGCCGTCAACTGGGGTTTGCCGACCTCGGGCAAGAGTCACCGAAGGTCGCAAGGTCCAAGCAGCGATCACCCAAGTTCGTGCAACCTCTAGCAAAGGTTGCCTGGGTCACGCGACCCTCGCCATCCCTTCACCAATCACTCGCGTGAAGAAGATGAATAGTTACAAAGAGAGGCAAAATTCGGAAACTAAAGAATTAGTGAGGATGGTTGTAGAATGAAAAAAATATTTTCTCCTAGTTTTAGTGTTCCATAAATGTTACTTCGCCAGAGTGGGAGTAGCATTAGGCAGTCGGAGTAGCATTAGGCTTCTAGCATTTCCAAATGCTAACATTTTGTCAAAAGCTGTTTCAACATAATTGCCAAACACTCTAGTATTTTTCAAGGGACTTTGAAGGTTGAAAACCCATTGGGATAGCTGAACCAAATATACTTTAAATTGGCCAAATTAAAAGATTAAAGACTAAGTTGATACAATTCTAATAGGTTTAGAATTTTTTTGGTAATTTTTCCAGTGATTTTGAGGAGAAATTCTTCAAGCTAAATATGCTAATGGTGATGGTTAGTGTTTTAGGTTTGAAGATCTTGATGTGATTTAAGTTACTACTGCACCCGGAGAAAAGATTTCGGTATCAACAAGGAAAGGGGGTTTCTTAGTTTTGATAATCTCTCATATGATTATTGACCGCTTTGACTCTGGAGATTTTTTTTAATTTACTAGTGGAAGCCATTCTTTAGGTTCAGTACCATCCATTTTAGTGAAAGAAGTTTCTAAAGCCGAAAATCCTACCTTCTACTTCTTGGGAGAATTACCAAAAAAAAAAAATAAATAAACTTATTGCAATTATGAAAATTCAATCTTAATTTTTTTGTCAATTTAAAAACATTTTGCATTTGTAACAATCCTGTCCTTTCGGTTAGTTTTGGTTAGCCGGCGCTAACGTGGACGTTGATTGGCTGGCCAATACCGATGTAAATAATTTTTTTAAACGAATTTTTTTGAATATTTTTTTAAATGTCAATGCCAACTAATCAAAATTGGCCGGACAGATTGAATTTACATAAAAATAAAATAAAATAAAAAACTTATAATTGAATTGATACAATTACAATAGATTTAGAACTTTTTGATAATTTTTCCTCTACTTTTTTGAGAAGGCAATCATGCTAGCAAAGAAATCCTCTAATGGACAGTCAGAAGTTATGTAGGGCTTTTTTTTTATATCACCCTTCGAAGATCACACGACCCTCTAGTATCCGGTGGCACCGTCGGGCCTAGGGAGGCTAGCCCAGGACCCCAACACCAGGAACCCCCGCTTACAATACTTTAACAATAAAATGATTCGAACCCTCAACCTTTGCGATGAGGAAGAGAACTCACACCAACTGCGCTACCCATGATTTGATTATTATCCCATTGTTGTTATTTCATGGATCAAAGAGAATTTACTTGGATTAGTTCTGGACCATAGACCGGTGGTTTGGATTCCATTTCTCAGCGTCAAAAGCGTGGCTACTAAGGATGAGTCTTCTTTCCAAGAATCCCCTCGGAAGATAAATAACGTGACAAATCAAATTAGAGATTGATAATAGTATATATTAAAAGCAACGTGCGAAGACCCAGGATAAAAAACCAAAAACATATTTATCTTCTCCATCTAAAGTCAAAAACATTCCAGATCAAGAAAATGTCAATTCAGCTTTCCTAAAGTAGTTCTTCGATTAAGCTTCTTCCCAACTTCTATGAAACCCTAAAGACCGCTAGCTTCTTGAAAGTCATGCTACGCACGTATGTAAAGATCCGTACAACGCAAGTTCGATGGACATAAATGGACGGAAACTCCACCTCGGAGTCGTTGAAAATCCAATTGTCCTCCTCCCACGGGCGCCATCAACATTTGCACACATTTCTTCATTAATCTCCCCATTCTACTCGTGCATATCATTGTAAATCATGTCTCGCCCCTGACCGGGAGATTTACGTAGGATTTTCGAGAACCTCGACAAGAATGGCAATGGCCAGTGAGCCTCGAGAAGCTCAATTGGCTGTTCGAGAAAAATGGTGTCCATCACCGTGTGGGCGAGCTCGAATCATCAATGGGAAAACTGAACCTCGACATTGACGAATTCTAGTACGTTTACGACTATATCGTCGGAAGGAACCACAAGGAGCGGTTGATTAGAATTGCCGCAGGGCAATGAAAGAGACTGCAATCAAGAGACTGACCTTGACCTCGAGGAGGCGTTCAAAGAGTTCGATTGAATGACTATGGTTTCATATCCTGCGAGGATCTCCGGAGCGTCCTCTCGAGACTAGGGTTATGGGACGAGAGAAGTGGGAGAGACTACAATAGCATCATTTGCGCATACCATACTAATAGCGATGGGAGGCTCGATTTTAAGGAATTTAAGCATGATGTCGATTACAATTTCTTATTTACGAGAACAAGATACGTCTTGAGTTGGATTTGCTTTCATACATCTTATTGGTTCTATATACATTTATAGCTCAATTATTTTATGTAGCTTTTACCGTTACTCATCTCTTGCTAATGTAGCTCTCTCTCTCGTGCTATTCTTCTGGCTAGTATTTTGGCCATCTCTATATTCCTATTGTCAATTCTGTTTCCAGTTTGAAATATGCGAGGCTACTATTACATGAACCGGATACGGGTGAGTCCAACGCAAAATTTTCATTCAACAATGTTAGTCCTCGCGCACACACGTCCCTAATTTTACATTCTACACTTTTAAACATTTCCAGGCGGTATTCAAGAGATGAACACAGCTAAATTTGGAAAGAGGAAGTGAGATGAAATTTTCACTTTTGTCTTAGATAGACATGCCTATCGTACATGCATCACGTTTGTGCTTGAGAATGAAGAGAATCAGATTATACTGCAGTGTTTTCAGGGAGTGATTTTAAAAAAAGTGGCTAACCAATAGGGTGAGCATGGTTTTAAAATAGAACTAGGAACTAGTTCCCATCGATCCGATTGTAGGGTATGCAAGATAGATTTCATGTTATAAAAATTGGGGAATCGGTGTCGACAAGTAGGTTCCAAGTAATAAGTCTTTGTATTTTTCTTATTTTATATCTCCACACAATCATGTGGTATTCTATGACATTCAATGATATGTGTGTAATTTGGAAATACTAGTCTGAGTTTCTATAACCAACGATATCCATAATTGAGTTTTTACTTTGTTGATGTTTCATATTTTTTGTTTATCTACATATAAGTTATGGTTAGTGGATTGTAGCAACATATAGTGGTCATTAAAAATGATAATTCACTACAATCGTTCAATTAAAAATATAGATAAAACTTGTGACAGGTTAGATTCCAAGTTCTATAATATGCATGATAAGTTCCAAGGTCCCTTTGGAACTTGGATTAATCTAGAAACCACTAACTTCTACTGACTAGAGCCAATTAAACTACCCACTCAAATGAATAGAATGACTAATTTATATCTTTGTATTCAAAAAGGGTGTTTTAATGAACCTTTTTTTTTTTTGGTTGGGTCATAAGGGTGTTTTAATGAACTTGATGGATGCCAAATCCAAAATTCTCTTTATATAGTGTACATAAAGCTCCGTGTGAGTATCAATTGACTCAATTGCTCACAAACAACAAATGAGCTCAAATGTATACCTTTGGTCCCAGCAATAATTGTTTGCTTTATAGCCGGGGCCTTAATTAATCCTAGGGGGACAAAAGAGACAAAATATGTTTCGTGCCGGTGCCACCTACTTGTGTAATGAAATGGCGACAGAATGTTGGAAGTGTCGTAAGTTTTATGGTCATCAACCTTCAATTGAATTTCAGCTCAATCTGGCTCCAAGCAAGAATAATTGACGAGCTGCCATACGCGCAAACAATCATTTACTTATCCATCTTTTCACCAAGAAAGGACAAAAATTCTAGGTAGGCCATTCAACATACATGAACTGGATATCATGTGATGAAAGTCCATCGGGTAGTTTTACATATAAATTTTGTAAATCAGTGTTAGTACATCTTTACTTAGCTCAGCCTAGTCTTTGAGAACTCTCAAGCAATGCCCTTTAGCATCTTTGTAAAGTAAGCTTATCGTGGTTGAGGGTTTGCAAATGGACTTTTGGAATATGATTAACTTAATTACCATCTTAAATGGTGTCTAGAGAGCCAAATCATAGAGACATTTAGGGGAAAAAAAAGGGGGAACAAGTCGCATCTCATTAAATAGAAAATGAGGGCACCATGTTTTCAAATATTTAAACAGACTTTGATTAATGATTGGAAGATGTGTATGGTAAATGAGATATTTTTTTATACGTGACGGATTATCTTAAGCCATTGATCCATTGAAAACACAAACCAAGTGTGCATGTGCGGACCCTCTATTTGCATGTCAACTCACGTTGACAAATTTCAAAGATAGGCCAAATGCCTAATCATATTTCAAATGGAAAAGCCAATTTTAGAAGACGATTATGAGACGGTTATGACCCGGACAAGAGCAAATTAAAGTGATCTCGTCAAACATCATGTTCTGTGCACAATTGTTCAAGAAATTATAAAAGATGAAACGGGCGTGGGCGTTAAGTATTATAAGACCCTCAAACAGTAGAATTGTAATATCCATCTACAACCTTTTCAAGTCTTCTGCATGTTAGTCACATCAAAGTTCAATGACCAAATATAATAAATTATTGGGTTGGTTAGTGGAAATCAAATAAACTGATTAGTCCAAATTTAGTGATATGTTTGAAAAAATCAAATTGCAATACACCCTACATGAAAATAAGAAAAGAGTTTGATAACCCCAAATGTAAAAACCCTAAACTGCCTATAGTCTCTCTAATCCACAAGCATTTGGTTTGTCTAAAAATTCCTGAACAGTGCTCAAATTTCACCTAAATCATAATATAGATGAATATCATGACCAATTTCAGCATAGATAGTACATTCTTATAAAAGATAAAGCATATTAGAACCTATAAAAGCCACTATTACATCCGTCAAGCATTTATTAAGACCAAGCGGCTGTCGTGACATTGCATGCGCACTTTGCTTCACTAAAAGCTCACTTTGAATCTGACAACACTTCAAATTGCATCCCTGAATAAGAAAAAAGGCAATGAGATCTATCAACAAATCAGGCAAAAAAGTTATCTGAAACTCAAAATACCAGCAGTTAGGAACAAAAAAGTATAAACTCACCCACCAATTTTATTTGTCGTTCCAATTAAACAGCTTTCCAAAATATGCTTCGTATATATCCATCACAAGGCCTGCGTCCTTTTCACCGAGTTCTGAATATTTAGGGTGTTCTTTTAGTTTATGCATGTTGACCATGATTAAGGACAAGGCAGCCTCAAGGAGATGCTTTGCATTGTGCTGGTGCGCAAAGGAATAGTTTATGATCGAGTTATCCCAATTTAATTTGGATATCAAGATCATCTCACAATAAGCTTTGAGGTGCTCCACTTGGTACTTTTCAGCCAATACTAAAAGCTCATAAGCCATTTGCTCATCAAGCAATGCTTCAACAGAAAGACAGTGGACAAATGCTCGGAGGGCATCATACGATGCATCATTTATATTAATGGTGCCGCTTCGGCTTTCTTCCATCTCATTCTCGAGCATTGCTTTAAATACTGGGGACTGGCTAGCCTGATTGTAAATAGAAAATCAAAGAGGACTCAGCAACGCAATTTTGCAGTGGGAAAACTCCATAGTTTGATAGGAAATGTTTATGCATCACATCAGTTTGCTCAATTAAAGTAACTCTGGATATGAATTTTGTAAGCATTCAAGCAAAGCTTCTGAAACATGTCCTTGCTATCATTATCAAACAACAATATGAAAACTATGTGTGCTCATAAGTCCCCTACACCAAGGGAAAGACCATAACTCCAGCTTGTGTAATGTTTTGAGCTTCTACTCCAATGAAATGTACATGGCAGCAGGCAAAATGCATATCCGGTGGCTCAAGCATCGCTTAAACCAAATCTTGTGAAAGAGTCATGATGAATGAAGTATACAAAAACTCAATTATTAAACATATTAATTCAAATAGAGATTAAGAGCGCATTTGGTAATCATTCTGCTCCTGAGAATAATTTTTTATCATAAATAAATTTTTCTGATTACGTTCCCGGAACAATTTCTGAATTTTTGAAGATGCTTTGTAACTATTTAAAACTTCTATTTTCAATATAGAAATGTGTATGGTAGAATTTTTAAATTTTTCGTTTCTTTTAATTTTTTAATACTTTTATTATAATTTTTTCTTTTTTTCTTTTTTCCTTTTTTTCCCTTTCCTCTCTTCTTCTTCCTCCTTCGCCCAAATCTATTGAGGCCGAGCTCACCAGCCACAGGCAAAGCTTGGCCTCATCAGGCCACCACAACGCTAACCTATCAGTGGCTCGACAAGGCCGAGCCTCACCAGTCGCAGTGGCCCAACAAGCTAGACCTCGCAGATTTGGGCGAGGTCAACCTCACCTAGCCAAGGTGAGGCTGAGCCTCACCCAACCACAATGAGGCTCTCGGCCTCGCCGGAGGCGAGTGATGCTCAGACAAGGTTGCCGACCCTCATCTAGCCGATCGCTGGCCATGGCCAAGGCTGACGACCAGCCAAAAGGAAGAAGAAAAAGAAGAGGAGGAAAGAGAAGAAAAGAGAAAAGGAAAAGGAAAAAAAAAAACTCGTGACTTAATTCTAGGAATTACTCTCGGGAACAAAAAACAACTTATTTTTATCTTTTAATTCTGTTCTAAATCTATTCCCGGGAACAAAAATTTTACCAAACGGATTTCTGTTCTTTTTTTGTTCCGGATAAAAAAAAAAAAAAATAGAATCACTTGTTCCGGTTGTTCTGGAGATGGTTACCAAATAGGGCCTAACATTCCACTCAACTCAACAAAGCCATGTTCCAAGCAAATAAAAGGAACACCTGCTAAATAAAACTGAGAATCTCTCTGATTTAGAAATCCAGTCCAAGCAAACAATCCGTACTTCTAATGCCTGAATAGATGAAAGCTAATAAAAAAGCTTCAAAATCAACCTAAGAGAGAGTTCAAAATCAGACTAGGAAGTAAAAGACATAATTTGTCAGTGGAAATGTCTTATATAGGTGCATCTTTAGTAGCATGGAGTACCAAAAGTAAATGCAACCCCCATTATCACCATATATATCCGACAACAAACATATAAAGTTGTAGAACTTTACAGCAAGTCTTTAGATAAAGAGTCGCAGAAGTTCACATGAGTTGATAATGCTGATTATATACGCTCAACAACTATTTAATCCACCTAAGCTTCAGCATTACATATTGTAAACTCAAGTAAACATAAGTTTAGGCTCAAGAAGAGAGAAGACAAAGACCACTCCAAGCAAATATTGAGGCCAGAAGCAAAAGAAGAAAGCGGTCTAACATCGTTTGTTTAAGGCTGGATCACCAAATGATTGATCATCAAATGCTTATGTTTAGAACTCATGGTGATTTAATCAGGACTTGTCTGGGGCGGAAACAAGCGATCTAACAGAACTTGTTTGGTAGCGGCCTGCTTGATAAAACTATAGTGGACAAAAAGGCATAAATCTGAGATGAATAATTGTTGTTTCTTTTTTACTTGGTTAGCTTTTCTCCGGTACACAACAATTAGGATGGTCATAGTGTGAATCATTTACGTAACCCCACACTCTATCCAAGCATATCTGAAGAGAATTCTTGCAGCAAGCACAGTCATTTATGATAGGAAGTTTGTTATATTACAGGGTTGCCAATTCTAAAGCGGCTGCCTTCTACTTGATATCCTCATGCACAAGAAAATATGAAGGCTTTTAGTATGTTACCAACTCAATCTCACAAGCAGGAGATACCAACAGGACTTCATTCAGCTATAAATAATACTTGTATGACAGCATGAAAGTTCAAGATGGAGAGCTAGTTAAAGGTGTCGTATAGGCCTCCTCTGAGGCATTGGAAGCATTAAATTAAGCAAGCCCTAACTCATTATCATCAAGTCATATTACTTTGGGGGCACTCTTTGCTTTCAGACTGAAACTACTGCTTTGTCACAGACTTCAAGTGGCAAGGGAAAGAGTTATCGCTGTCAACTAGAAAGCCACGGCGCCACTGTGTCAGCACACCATGTCAATGTCAAGTTACCAAATTCTCATGAACACATAAAACTCATCTTAAAAGTCAAATTGCCAATTCTCCATAGGTCTCCGTTTCTTAGTATTTGCACAAGCTACCATTACAGTTGCCTTTTCTCAATAACAGTTGTGTGTAGGCATGCCCAAAAGGGCCAAAGGAAGATAAAACTTCTAAAGAAATCCTCTATGAGCACTGCTCTTTCCCCCTCTTATAACTCCTACTGCCTCAACTATAATGAAAGATGTGAGAAACCTTAATAGCTCGAACCAGACAATTAAATTTTATAACACTCTGACCAACCCCATTTTCAGACCATTCATGTCCACTATAAGCTCTCCCAAAAGAGTATCTTTGCTTCCATTTCTCACATCACTCAGGCATCAATTTGCATACAAGTGCCTCAAATTTACATAAATAGAGACTACCGAACAAAAGTTCAGTAAACAGAGGTCTCCGCACCTGCATTGTCCAATGACTGAAAGAAAACTCATAAATGATGTGTTCCCGTATCTAATCGACCCCTTTTCTAACCTAACTGACCACCTATTTACCATCAAGACACAATTTATCACCAACCTCTGAGACACGCCGACTATTAGAACTGGGAGCACGGAACAGAACATTTGAATCCACCGACAAATTAACTACAAACAAATTGAAGCTTAATATCTCTTTTGAAATTCCCAAATTCAAACCAAAGAAAAACTAGCAACCAAATCAACAAACCGGGAAAAAAGCAATGCTCACCAGAATGGTCTTGTGAGCTGGCACTGGCATTGACAGGCCTCCGTTGGGACCATCCACAGCGGTGACCAAGATGACATCAGTGAACTCAGGGCCATGGGAGTGACCATTGAGGTGGTGGTGGTGGTCAGTCGGCGAGCATGATCTCAAGAAGGCGACCTCAGCCTTCAAATCCTGGATCTCTCGCTTGAGCTCTTCCACGGTCTCGCTCGCCTCCTCGTAGCACTCCTTGCACATGCTGGTGTCACCCATGACATGCTCCTCTAATATGCACCGCATGGACTTGGTCTCCTCCTGGTGCTCCTACCTTGCTCTCAGTCACTGCATTTGTCAAGTGAGAGAGCTAATACGTCAGTGAAACCTCTTCACTTCTATTTCTCGTACTCGGGATTGGATGCATGTAAAAACGTGTAAATAATCATAACTTGGGAAATAATATTTACCTAGCTAAAAAGGATTCTCTATATTTTATTTGATTAATTTAGCTTTAAAACTCATCCACGAGGCAAGCACATAGTGATTAAAACATGTGGGTTATGGCAATCGATTTAATTTATAATATAATAGATAAAGGTTGTAAGAATATATCGTTTACTTATGTTTTAATAAGTATAATTATTAGTTAATCATTGAAAAAATAAGATATATATCTCACTAGAGAAAATTGAAGATAAACAAATTTAGAACTCATCTTATTACTAAAACATTTATTGATAGATTTAATCATGGCTTATTTGACTATTGAACAAGTCATACTTAAATAAACTTATTCATATTGATGAAGAAAGCAAAGGTTAAAAATAACTATAAGACCGTTAGAATGACTCTCTCTTTTTCTTTTTCTTTTTTCAATAAGGAATAATCTTAAGCATATTGGGTGGAGGATGAGGAATGCTATGATTTTGTGAGAGTGCGCGGCATGATGCAGCACATATTCAAAAGGGAATGACTGAAAAATTGCGAAAAATCACAGGGGAGCTAAAGAAATGGAGTAAGAAGTTTTCAAATGCTGCCCAACAAATAGATGCACTTAAGAATCACCTTATGGAGCCCACACACAGTAGAATAGAACCCAAAAACAGAGAAGAATTCCAAGCCATCACTGAAAAAATTTCAAAATTATGAAGACAAGAAGATATGTACCGGAGCATTAGATCGAGGATAAACAGGCTGAAATGGGGAGGACTTTCATGTGACAACCATTCAAAGAAGGCAGAGAAATAAGATCACAATGTTAATGCGGGAAAATGCCACGTGGTGCTGTGAGCCTACTGTTTTCAAACAGAATGCAGTGAATTTCTATCGGACTTTATACACAACCACGAGACATGGGAATTTCCAACCAGTGTTGGATCAATCTTTCAAGACACCACAAATGAAGCACTGCCTGCCCCAGTTACATTGGAAGAGGTAAAACAAGCTGTCTCCAAAATTGCGCCTACGAAGGCTCCAGATCCAGGCGGACTAAATGGCCAACTTTTCCAGCATCACCGGGCCGAATTTCAGCAAGACATTTCAAATGGTCAGAAACTTTTTCGAGACAGGTAACCTAGACCTGGCCTTAAATATGACTCACATCTCCCTCATTCCAAAAGTTCCAAACCCTGAGAATATGAGTCAATTTAGACCGATTAGCCTTTGTAATGTCCACTACAAAATTATTGCTAAGGTCATAGCTAACCGTCTCAAACCCTGGCTTCCCAAATTGATTGCAACTGAACAGAGTGCCTTTTTTAGTGGATGTCAGATCCAAGGCAACATTCTAATTGTTCAGGAGGTATTGCATCAGCTAAGGGTAAGGAAAAGGAACAAGAGATTTCAGGCTGCTTTCAAACTCAACATGCAAAAGCCTACGCCAGAGGTTAAACAACCTCTTTAAGGAAACTACTGTTAGAGAATTACTAGCCATTCCAATCACCTCGAACCCACGAAAGGATTAACTGATTTGGCTTGGTCATAAAACAGGCCAATACTCGGTCGAGAATGCCTATCACAGATCCCTCCCTACAAACAAACCAGGCACACACCATAAACCAAGCATCCGGCTCATACCAGCCACCAAAAACCCTTCCTTTAAGGTGCAAACATACCCAAAAATCAGAACTTTCATGTGGAGCTTATGTCAGAAGGCACTCCCTACCCGTGAAAATCTATTCAAGGCCTTACCCCACCCACTATGCCCGCTGTAACTTCAAGAATCGAAGAATGGCTACTGGAAGTAATGGAGCGAAAAGACAACCGACCGACCTGGGAGATTATGGCTCGTGTCTTGTGGGAGATATGGAAATCACGGAACGCACCCGTCTCCGGTGAAACCCAACGGAAAATTCGAAGAGGAGAGAGAAGGAAATCGAACCTGCCCGTTGCCGCTTTTAAGCTGAATGTCGGTGGGCCAGTCGTCGAGGGTGAGCCGGGAGGCGCAATTGCCGGTGTACTTCGGGATTCAAGAGGGATCGTTGTCGATGGGTTTTGCGAAATTGGTGATTTCTGCCACGGCCGAAGAAGCCGAAGCCCAGCTCTTCGCGAAGGACTCTCTCCCTCTCTCCTGGCGCTCCCTGATCTGTGCGCGCGAACAGGCAGCGGCGAAGCCCCCTGATCTGCACGCTGAACGATCACGGTGATAGCCTATCGGTTGTTGGGCTTGTTTAAGGGCATTCATTCCAGCCCGTGGCGTGTCCAGACTGTTGTAGAAGATTGCGTGAGAAAGTTTGGCCCAATTCAAAAGTGAACCCGCCGTCCGAGAGAACCAAACCAAGTGACCTCTTTTGATGTTATAATATTGAACATCTTTGTTGTAACTATGGCACTTCAGGACCTTAAAAGGCTCCCCTAAGCCCATGCGGGTAAACCACCGGGTATGGAGTTCTATCCTAGGGGACTCCCAAAAACCCTAAGGAACAAGGCAGGCCGCCGCCAATGAAGGGACCCTCCCTGGGATAGGGAAGGTCAGCCGAGGCGAGACCCGTCCCAAGATGGTCCTAAGCAGGACCTTAAACTGCTCCCCGTTTCAATGGAATCCCCTTCGGGTGAAAAGGGGTATTTCCCTATCTTTTACGACTAAAAAAATAGAAATATGGATAGACATTATTCACAAATCACATTGCTTATGATTTAAAGAATGGGTCATTTTAAGTAATAAATATCAAGCAACAAAGATATTTGATTGATTTTACAAATAAATTGAGTAAAAAAAGATAGATGTTCGTATTGGTAAGTAGCTTGTATTTTGTTTTGAATTATTTATGTTTAAATTAAATTGGAAGTGAAATTATATGGGATTCTTTAATATTATATATATAACTCAGTGATTTTTAGGAACAAATATTACCTTTAGTTTACAGCAAGATTAGATAAACAGAAGATGTGCAATGAAGTATGCTAGGAACAAATAAATAAAAAAGTAAGTTTAGGCTTCTTTCACTATTTATTTTATTTGGTCAAGAATCTTTCATGAAGAAGGTGCACGAGTCTTAAGGGCAATTTAGACCCTGTATAAATTTTCAAGAATCTTTTTGGCTGTGAATATGTACTTTCCCTATTAACTACTATTAAATGCAAAAGATTTTCTTATAGCAGGATAAGGTAAATCATTGGACAGCTAAAGTTTACGATTAGGTGACCGAATTGTAACTTTAATATCTCGTCATACTATTCAATATTTTGCATCCATGCACCTCAGTTGGAACCTTGATCAGTTTTATGAGCAATCTACTCATTTCATATACAAGTGGCAAATTTTTTGAACACAGCGTTATGTGACGCTTCACTGGAATACCACATTAATATTTTGCCTAAGAATTTAGAATCTAATTAAAGTACACTACTTGCAAAAAAGAAAAAAGAAAGTTTCCAAATAAAAAGTGGCTGAAATTAATTTTGAGTGACCTAATTGGAAAATCACTAAAAGTTTGATTCAACTATAAGAGTTTGCCTATTTATTGGTCTTTTATAGATTAAAAACTTATTTTTGCAGAAGTTTAAGGGGTTGTAAAATATGTGCACAATATATATCTAGCACATAGCTCGGCACCTCTCCTACATCTCCTGTGTAAATTTGCATTTTTACGCGAGTATAAGATATAGTCATAACAAAGTCAAGTGATAATCGAAGGGCCAATAATGATTGATAGACATATCACATTCAACGATCAAATTACGACATAGTGGTCGACGTGACTAATTATTAAATTAAGTTAAGTTTGTTCTGGCCTCATTAATCAATAGAAAAGGATAACTTAAATAATTTTTACCAAAGGTTCTCAAATTACATCAGCATCTACCCGTCACAGATTCACAACTAATTGAACAAGTTCCACATGTCCATAGCTCAGGCTGTAGGAGCGCAGGGTGTCCTGTGTTGGTTTTTATTAGGCTTAGCTGGGACCCCTTTTTTGCTTTATGCTTACCTTTAAGACACTTCCAAATTCCTTTTTGCACAGTTTCTAGAAGGACAGGGAATTAGTCCAGAGGGTAAAAAGGTGTTGCGTGATGTTGTCATTTCGAATTTTGCTTCTGGACATACTTTTCTCCTGGTCTCATCTGCACAGAAGTGTGAGGAAATAGTTCATGTGACTCGGTAAATAAATGCGGTCAAACGATATGTGGCTTTGCCTGGTTAGAGCCTAATACATGGAAAGAACTTAAGGCTGTAATTATGTGATACTCTCCCAGGGTAACATAGTGCTTATAGTCTCCTCTCATATGCTTATTTGCTTTATTGCAGATGTTGAGAGAACCGATAGTTGGAGCTTCAGATTTTCATGTGTCCGAGCGGCTTCATGTTCTCCTGTGATTCATTACGCTCTTGAAAAAGGTCGCAATGAGCACTCACCGAGCCATTGCAGTAGCATCGTGTAGAGGAGCACGACTTCCAGTCATTGAGTGATGAAGGCGTTATGTTATAGGACGGTACATCCAAAATACCCCGGCACTTCATCCCAGAGATATTGATGATACGAAAGTTAGGGTTTTTGTGCCGTCAAATCTAGTCATTATGTATTGTCGCTTTACACCTAAATCCTACGATGCTTATACCATGTTTTCAAATGTGTGAACTGTGTTTCCAGATGTGTAAACAAGTTCAACTGCGATTAATTATATTTGATTTGTCCGATGCATAAACGAGTGAAATGCATCATATCTCTTGACTTTTTTGAATGTTTCCTAAATGTTACTCACATCAAATTCCAATGACAGGACGAAGTTTCCTAGGTTGGGTGTTTGGCCAAAATATCTAAGACCCAAATAGCCATAAAGCAAACAATTATTACTGGCACCAAATGTATGCATTTGAGCTCATTTGTTGTATGTGAGCAATTGAATCAATTGACTCTCGCGTAGAGCTTTATACTAGACATAGGGAACTTTTGGATTTGGCGTCCACCATGAAGTTCATTAGAACACCCTTAAAATTCCATGATCCTTATAATACTAAAATCCAAATCGGTCATTCTATGCATTTGAGGGGGGTTAGTCACTTTTTCTAAAATCACTCCCTGAAAAAAATACAGTATAATCTGATTCTCTTCATTCTCAGGCACAAACATAATGCCTGTACAACAGGCCTGTCTACCTAAGACAAAGGTCACTTTCATCTCACTTTCTCTTTCCAAATTTACACCATGTTGATCTATTGAATATCACTCGGAAATGTATAAAAGTGTAAACTTTAAAGCTAGGCACGTGTGTACGCGAGGACTAATATTGTTGAATGGAAAAATATGTGCTGGACTCACCCGCATCCGGTGCATGTAATATTAGCCTTGAAAATCTCAATTGTATTGAAAACCAACACTCTCTGGGAACCTTTGTGTTATGTTCAACATTCCCAAACATGTTTGACCTACAACGAGTGTCGAAAAATCCGACGTGTGGTCAACTCTCTCTGACATGTGAGTCCAAAATTCCGACACACGATTTTAATACGCGTGGGGTCAATTTTAAAAACTTTCAATACTTAAGGGGTCAAATGTAAATATACAAAAAAAAAAAAAGAGGTAGGGCTAATGGTTGGGCGCCGCTACCACTACTGCCATTGAAGGGTTCCGACAAGGTGGCAGAGGTGGGGGAGGGGAGGGGGGGGCGGCCCTCGCCGGCCAGGCAAGGGCTGGTAAGGCTCGCCTAGATCTAGGTGATGCCTCGACTGAGGCCCAAGTGAGGCTCGCCCAAATCTGGGCCACCGCGCCCTCTCTTGAGCCTAGCAAGGGTCGCCAGCCCTTGCGTGGGGCCAGCGAGGCCTCACTTGGTGCTGGAGAGGCTCGCCAACCATAGGCAAGGGCCGGCGTCACCCAGATTTGGGAGAGTCTCGCCCAAGCCTCACCTGGGCCAGCGAGGGTCGCCCCCCATCCACCACCAAGGGCCTATGAGGTCGCCAGCACCCTCCAACGGCGGCTGGGCACGTCGCTAGCGGGGGCAACAGCGGCATGCCTAGCTAGACGTGTGCCTCTCTTCTTCTTCTTCTTCTTTTTCAGTTTTGTTTTTTAGAAATTTTTTAGCTTTTTAAAAAAAAAATTACTATGAAAAAGGTAATAAAAAACACCACATAGGATAAATAAATAAATTTAAAAATACCACTTTCAGCATTTTCCTTTAAATAATATTTTTTTCTCCTAGGTTTTATGTATTATTATAATGGAATGTAGTTGAATTGGTCAAATTAAAATAATGATTGATAGTAACAAATATTGAATTATTATGTTTAGTATAAATTACTTCTATAAATTACTTCTAGGCTCTTTTTATTATTTATTTATATATGTATCTATATATAAAAATATATTTAATGTATAACGTATCGAATTTTCTATTTTTGAAAAATGACGTGTTGATGAGTCGTGTCACGTATTCGTGTCTGTGCTACATGTAGGAATATAGAGACGGCCAAAACACTGGCGAGAAGAATAGCACAAGAGAGAGCTAAATTAGCAAGAGAGAGAGTTGGTAGAAGCAAATAAAAGAATGGAGCTATAAATGTATATAGAACCAGTAAGACGTATGAAAGCAAATCTGAGTCAAGACTTATCATGTTCTTGAAGATATAATCAAGAAATTGTAATCAACATCATGCTCTTGAATTCCTCAAAATCTAGCCTCCCATCGCTATTAGTATCATACGCGCGAATCATGCTATTGCAGTCTCTCCCGCTTCTCTCGTCCCACAACCCTAGTCTTGAGAGGACGCTCTGGAGCTCCTCGGAAGAAATGAAGCCGTCATCGTTCAAATCGAACACTTTGAACGCCTCTGCGAGGTCGGTCTCTTCATCGCCGTCTCCTTCATTGCCCTCCAGCGATTCTAATCTGCCGCTTCTCGTGGTTCCTTCCGACGATATGGAGTCGTAAAAGTACAAGAACTCATCAAAGTCGAGGCTCGGTTTCCCTATGGACAATTCGAGCTCATCCATGCTGTAATGGACACCGATTTTCTCGAGCAACCAATTGAGCTCCTCGAGGCTTACCTGGCCATCGCCGTTCTTGTCGAGGTTCTCGAAAATCCGACGCAAGTCTCTGGTTCCGAGACGAGACATAATATGCAATGGTGGATTTGTACGTGCAGATTGGGGAAACTAATGAAGAAATATGTGTAAATGCTAAAGGCGCCGGTGGGAGGAGGACAATTTGAATCCGGGGCCTTCTTGGTGGAGCTTCCCTCTATTTATATAATGCAGGGCGTACGTAGCATGACTTCGAAGAAGCTCGTGGTTTTTAGGGTTTCATGGAAGTTGGGAAGAAGCTTCGTCGAAGAAGGACGTTACGAAAGCTGACTTGATTTTTTCTTGTTCTGGAACGCTCTTGACTTTAGATAGAGGATATAATAGTAACGTTGATATGTTTTTGGGTATTTTTCTTTCTTGGGTCTTCGCACGCTATCATTAATATATACTATTTTTAGTCTCTAATTTGATTAATCACGTCACGCCATTTATCTTCCGAGATGATTCTTGGAAGGAAGGCTCGTCCTTCGTTGCCGCGCTTTTGACTCTGAAAAACGTGATCCAAGTCACGGGTCGAAAGGTCTAGAACTAGTCCCAGTAAATTCCGCCGTGCTCCTTCCTGGTGTTTTGATTGGTTTCTGTGGGTCTCGCTCGCGTCTTTGCCGGGTTCGTTCTTTCAATAGATTGGAACTTTGGTTGGCACGTTCGTTCGGACGAAGCAGGAATCAAATTATGCAGGGAGGGATGGATGGTCTTTGGGAATTGCTATGTACAGATCTGGTCGGGAAATTTTGGGAATCTCTATGTATTCTTAGTTTTGTACGCATGCCACGCTTATTTGAGACGCAGGAAGATGAGACTTGCACGCGCCGCTCCGGGCCGATTTGTGCGGTGGAGATTAATCGAGTTGACATTTCAGCCAATTTGTGATCGTGACATCCATAAACAACAATCTTTGACCGCAGCGAATGCGTTGAGGATAAGTACGTGAAGGAACGGTCAGCTTCCCACAGAATCTTCCATGTAGCCTAAATCTAATCTCTCTCTCTCTCTCTCTCTCTCTATGTGCGTGAAAGAATATCTACCACATTTTGTGTAATGATTATAGTAATTTTTCATGTTTTCGGAGGTGTCTCCCCGTTACCCTTAAAGGGTTGTGGACGGGGGAGACCAATGATACTGGAATATTTTTCGAGGTCCGGATCCCAGCCTCTATCCAATCTTTCTTGGATGCCAAAACCTTTTAAAGTCTTGCTTAGGACCAATCTCTCTCTCTCTCTCTCTCTATGTGCGTGAAAGAATATCTACCACATTTTGTGTAATGATTATAGTAATTTTTCATGTTTTCGTTGGCGGGCTGATGAAATTAACGAATGTTTGTCTTAAACCCAACAATTTTCATAGTATTCAAACTCTATGGAGAAAATTGTACCGCAAGTCTTAAATCTTATATACAAAAAATAAGCAGGTCCTAACAATTTCGACCGATTCAATTAAGTTCTATACTTTTATTAAAAAATACAATCAAATTTTAAAACTTTCAATATTTCAATCGAATCCTAAACATTGGTTGGAAAATGAAATTAAGGCTCAAAATCTATGTTCAATGTGCAATTTAAGGTCATCATTTACGCAACTTCTAAGTTACACCTAGTCCAATTGAAGTATGCTTCATCTAAAGGACTTGATTTACACCTTTAAAAAAAAGGGTTGAGCACTTATTTGAGTCACCGAAAAAGTTTAAAATCCAATTGTAATGTGCATATAAAGTTAAGAACTTCCTATGCACTTGTGATATAGAATGTAAAACATTTTAATATTTGGTACTTACATTTTTTAGCACTTGTTTTTATGTTTTATCAAACGAGCCCTAGGCAATTCCTTCCCTGCTTATCCTATCAAGTGATTATTGAGTTGGATTAATTTTTCAAGTCAATATTTTATATTAATCAAAAAAGCTCATTCTCATCAAATGGATGAACTTCGAAATTTTCAACCTTGATTGGCTTGTCAAACAAGCCCTGATGATGTACCTTAAGTAGGACCAAGGAATTGAATTATTGACTTCTTTAAATATCCAATAAGGACTTGTCACATTACTTAAAGCGTGTTTAATAAAATTGAAAATAAGCGCCAAAAATTTAAGTACGAAGTTTAATTGCTGACAATTTTAAGTTTCAAGAATAGAAATAATAGGTTATGGCCAAAAAAAAAAAAAAACAGAAATAACAGGTTGTTTGATATTGATTATTGGTAGGTTTTATCATTATAATTGGCAAGATTTTAGTTACTATCAATACTTTTTTAACTTAATAAAAAATGGCTTGTTTGATAATCACGTTAAGAGTAGAAAACTAAGCTTTTTAGCACTTGATGTGTGCATTTGAAAACCTCTAATTGCACATAACTTAATTGAGTTTTTAAGTCATAAGTCACTAAATATGGTTATTGAAGGCCTTAATTAAATGTCAAAATTTTGGATAAAAGCACCAAAAATTTCAAATTATACACACTATGACACATTTACCTTAACACTGGACTGAGCCCAACCTTTTACACTCGGCCTATTACCAAAGAATCAAAAAATGGTGTTAAGGTTCCCATGCCCAAGTACACAGTATTTGCTCCAAGTGTCGATGTCCAATCATAAAAAAAAAAGGTTCCATTTAACTTATTGCCTACCAAAGCCAATCTTTATAACAGACATATCAGTTCAGAACCCACATAAATATTATGTTCACAGGAAGTCCCTAAATCGATCGAGCATCTTTTTCTCCTATGCCCCTGGACTAACTCAGTCTGGTTTCATCCTAAGATTGATATCATTATTCTACAAACAGATGCACAACGCATTGCAAATTGGATTGCAGAAAGATTTCAAAAAAAACAACTATTACTTGGTATGGATGTTGTCGCTGCACTCCTCTGGCAAATATGGAAGGCGCGAAATAGGTTTATCTTTAGTCGTTAGAAGCCCGATCCTTCTTTTGTGGTCGAAGCTGCCTTCGCTCAGTCTCGATCAGCCCGGATAAATCAGCATACCTCCTCTACCGCGACAAACTCAGGAGTCAATCTTTCATATCCATGCTCTCTATGGCGACCCCTTGATCCAGGAGTGCTGAAAATCAATATTGATGGGGCTTTTCAGATTGCAGATACCATAGGAGCTATAGCTTACATTTGAAGAAATCATACGGGTAAAATGGTGGACGGATATACCTATCAGGTTACTGCTACCTCGGCTTTGCAGGTTGAACTTTTCGCACTCATCTCATCGCTGCGCCATCTTTTGCGACTCGGCAAATCTAGTGATCCACTGATTGTCGAATCGGACTGTCTTATAATGGTCGAAGCAGTTGCAAATCCTCAGAAGACGCCATGGGAGGTTCGGTCGATGTTTGCTGAAGCGGCTGCTCTCCTCCCCTGTTTCTCTCGACTCCAAATTAGGTTTATTCATCGTATGGCCAACTCTGTCGCGGATTGGGCTGCCAGGGCCCAGTTGCGCGAGTCTTTACCTTCTTCTTGGCCTGCCTTTCCCCCTCCTATTTTATTAGATTTACTTATTTCGGATGTTAGGGAAGCGGGTTGTAACGTTTCTATAAATTGAATGAAGGTTTCCGTTCAAAAAAAAAAAAAATGGTAGATTCAACGGTTCTACTTTAGTTAAGCCTAAATACCTTGGATAAGTCTGATATTTTTCTTCGAGGAAGTGACATGATTGGCCAGGTAAGGACAGAGCCTCACTCCGTCACTACTTGATGACACAAAACCAAACCCACAATGCATGCAAAATCACTACTCCGAGAACGATTTTTTTTTTTATTTTTTATCTCCAATGAGTGCACGCGCTACATTTCAAATACGCCATTAAAGATAGCGTGAATTATTTTTGTAAGACAGGATAATAAGGAAAGGAATATGTGTTAAGATTTGTTGTATAGGGGAAGTAGAAACTTATCATTCTTAATCATCTTCCAGTTAAACAGTAATTTGTCCAACATTAGCAAAAGGCAAAATGTTCGTGCTGCACTAATAGCACTTCCTTTTTTTCCCCTTTGGGGCCGTATTCATTGAAATAGGGGGCAAAGGAAAGAGACCACCTTTTAACATGCCTTGCAACATAAAATTGCTAATTTCGGCCTAACAACATTTTTTTTATACACGTCATGGACATGAAAGGTTTTTTATGTTGAGAAACGTTTCATCATTTGTTAAGACGGATTTTTGAACAATGCAGATGTAAATAACACGTTCAAAGTACTTAAATATCTTTGTTATGGCGACCTTTGATACTTTGGCCTCAATAGAGAAAAAGCTTACTCTTTATAAAGTTTGGCCCAAGAATTATAGAGAAAGAAGTTAAAAACAAGAGTGAAGAAATTCAAGACTATCTTCTTCTTTTTCCATCTAAAGATTTTCCAACTCTTAGGAGGTATGTAATAACTGCTCATATACTACCAACTTCCAGCACTCGCCCTCGTTCTCCATGGCCGTCGGAATGTGGCCTCACCTGGCCGTCGGAGTCTCGCCATCAACGGCCTCGCCAGCCACCAGCACCACCGTGGAGCAAAGAATTAGTTTCACTTTGCTAGGATTTTGTCATTCCATCTATTATAGGCATAGCCCAAGCTTCTCTGGGCTTGTGATGTGGTCGTCTGCGAGAATTTTATCTTCTATTTTGTAATAGTTCTGTTCATTAGGAATACAATCTAAATCCATCATATGTCTCTATTGCTTCATGTACCCGTACCTCACATTCTTTATTTGCTTAGTAAAAATTGAGCCTTGGTCCAACTATTCCAGAGAATTAACTAAAAGCAAAAAAAAAATTAATGGAAAGTGGACTTGCTACCGAAAATTGAGGATTTAAATAATAGATTTTGAAAAGTGGAGGTCCCAAGTGCAGTAGCACATAACTAGATAATTCAATTCTTTTCCCTTTTTGACCACAAACTTGCTTAAGAAAAATTTCAAACGGTATGCTTAATGCGGTCTCAATTCTATCTTATATTTTTTTTCCTTTCCCAAAAAATACCTAATTTAGCTCGGATCTCAATTCCGGCTCAATTCTTTTTATCTCACAAAAAAGAAATACCATCTTTTAACTTAGATTTCAGCTCTGATTAGTGATTCCAACATTTTTTTTTTCCTTTTAAGAAAAACATCAATTTCAATTTCCACACCGACGCTGATCACGAAGGCGAAACGGCGAGCAAGGCCGTCGTTTTGGCTACTGTACTTTCCTTATCCTCGTTGACTCTCCCACTCTCTCTCTCTCTCTCTCTCTCTCCGAGATTTGCTGAGTCACCGTCTCTGCGGCGGTCGTCGGAGAACCTCGTCCGTCGCGGCCCTCGCCAGCCCTCGCGTCACGCCGGCGGGACATCGCCCGAAGAAGCTCTTCGGTTCCGTACGGGGGGGACACCCTTTTGCGTTCGCCCGTTCTTCTTCTTCTTCTTGCATGCCGGCGAGGCGCCTCTTGTGCCGAGCAGAGGAATCGTACGGTGGGATCAGGTGAGGAGAACCCTTCGGTGAGTCTTCCCCGTTTTTCGTTTTTATCCTTCGAAAACCCACTAAGAAAAGCGCTCCTGCATATATCCTGATGGGCCGTTCTCTGTTTTTCTTTCGCTTGAATTTCTTATCAAATCCGGTTTGTCTGATCCTCTTTTCGTAGCGACTCGCGAGTCGGAACGTGTGTCTTTAGTTGATGCTCTGCGTAAGTTTTGATTTTGGACTGAAGGGGAATGATTAGATGGGAGAGATTTCTCGTGCCGCATTGTTGAAATCTCTGTGATGCTGTAGTTTTAGTGTTTTTGGTTTAACAGAGTTTTGTTCCTTTCTTCTTTTTTTGGCCCAGCGCATCCCTAATTATCTAGAATCTGGTCTTGTTTTGGTCTGAATGTGGCAAATAAGCACGTCCATGTGCATTCTTATGTAGCTCTCTTTCCTTTATTGGTGTTTTGGAAACAGGGCTTGTTATTGGGATTTACGGGGGGCAGTGCCTCCATGAAGGAGATTCTTCATGTATTGGTGATGTGAAAAATTTTGGAGCTGTAGTTTGATAGTTAAAATGGGAGTGACGTGCATGGAGGTCGATACTGATAGAGAAAAGCAACTGGAAAGGCCATTAAAGAGAAGGTGCTTGCATGACCCTATTGAAACGCGTACTTCTTTGCAGAATGGTGCTCTTGAGAGTGCTCCACAAAGAACTGATGGGGTTGACTCCTCTGAAGACGACGAATATTTGAATTTCTTGGAAATTTATCAGGACAGTTATGGTTCCGTGCCTTCCAAAGCTTATAGATATGGCAGCAGCAGTGGTAGTGATGAATTAGTGGATCCGCAGTATAAGATTTTCTTTGACAGTCTAAGAGTAACCCGGAAGTCATATGAGCTTGAGGTGCAAGTGGACGTAGGTACCAGTATACTCCTCAAGTACGACATTGAAGACCAGCCACATGAAGGATTAAACTTAGAATATTTGAAGAGTCGAACATTGAAAAATACTGTGGAAACGGTGAGAAGCTTGAGGAATGCTGTGGGAAGAGAAAAGGACAAAGTTGTTGCTGTGAGGAGAAAAGAAAATGATAAGGAAAAAAGAATTCCGAGAAATGTTTCTGGAAGGGAGGAGAGCCTGCAAACTATCAAAGCTGCTGCAACAAGCAAAGGAAATTGCAACTTGGATAAAAGAAATATAGAAGCACAACCTGCAGATCTTGGTTGTAATCAGGCAATTAAACGGTTCCCAGGGGGGGTATTGTGTCCAAAGGTTCAACAAGCACCCAAGCATGAGGAGGAGACTTGCAATGAAAGCTACCCAGCTCTTCTGAATAGTGCAAAAGATGATGGTAACATTCCTGAATTTATATCTGATAATGGTAAACAAACCACCAACGCTGCTACAACGAACAAAGGAAATTGCAACTTCGATAAAAGAAAGATGGAAGCCCGACCCGCAAATCTTGGTTCTAATCAGGCCAGTAGACAGTCCCCTAGGGTGTTGCGTCCAGAGTTTCAAAAAGCACCCGAGCATGAGGAGGACACATGCAATGAAAGCTATCTAGCCCTTCTGAATGGTGCAAAAAATGTCAGTTACATTCTTGAATCTAAATCTGATAATGGTAAACAAAATACCAAAGCTGCTGCAGCAAGCAAAAGAAATTGCAGCTTGGATAAAAGAACTATAGATGCTCAACCCACCAATCTTGGTTCTACTCGGGCCACTAGATGGTCCCCTAAGGTATTGCGTCCAGAGGTTCAACAAGCACCCGAGCATGAGGAGGAGACATGGGATGAAAGCTACCTAGCCCTTCTGCATTGTGCAAAAGAGGATGGTAGCATTATTGAATTTACATCTGCAAATGGTAAACAAACCACCAACGCTGCTACAATGAACAAAGGAAATTGCAACTTCGATAAAAGAAAGATGGAAGCCCAACCCGCAAATCTTGGTTCTAATCAGGCCATTAGACAGTCCCCTAGGGTATTGCGTCCAGAGTTTCAAAAAGCACCCGAGCATGAGGACACATGCAATGAAAGCTATCTAGCCCTTCTGAATGGTGCAAAAAATGTCAGTTACATTCTTGAATCTAAATCTGATAATGGTAAACAAAATACCAAAGCTGCTGCAGCAAGCAAAAGAAATTGCAGCTTGGATAAAAGAACTATAGATGCTCAACCCGCCAATCTTGGTCCTACTCGGGCCACTAGATGGTCCCCTAAGGTATTGCGTCCAGAGGTTCAACAAGCACCTGAGCATGAGGAGGAGACATGGGATGAAAGCTACCTAGCCCTTCTGCATTGTGCAAAAGAGGATGGTAGCATTATTGAATTTACATCTGCAAATGGCAAACAAATTAGATATGAGGAAGATGATGAGGAAGATGATGAGGAAAGTTCGTGCGAAGTGGAAATGCTTGCTGGGGAAGATATTTCTAAATGTGAAGAATTTGTGACTAGGAAATTATCCAAAGATCCGGTATGTACTAGCTCTTTCCCTGCTATTATGTGATTAGTTTCATATGGCTTCTAAATCTCAATTTTGATATTTGCTGAATTTTTCTGCTCCCCACCCAAAAAAAAAGATAACCGTTGACAGCAAGCACTTTGCTGATGATCCCGGGAGCAGCAGTGGTACTGTATTTAGGAAGAAACTCATGGGTGTACTCAAAATGCCCTATGATGTGAAGGAGCATGAAGACCTTTCCCGAAGAGTAAGACATAAAAGGCAAAAGACAGTCGAAAAAAGTCTGCGTCAAGGACGGGATTTCACTTCTTCATTGCGGCAGCACTGCAAATCATATCTTGAGCTGCACAAGGGTAAGCTCATATATGCTACTCTCTTCCCTCACTAGTCTCTTTTTTTATCACGATACTGTTATTCAATACTAGTTCTTTTTCCTATGACCAAATGCTTCTTTAGTTAAGAATTTGACAGAGATGCACAAATCCATGCACTGCCTTTTGACAGGTATAGAATTAAGTGAATCGTTGGTGTATCAAACCATGTAAAAATTAATGACGGTATCATCAAGATCTAAGACTTCTTATGTGTATCGTATCTCTGCATTATTGCAAAGTACAGAACCATCTAGGGAGAGAGCATCACTCTCTCCATTGAGAAGTTCTCCATGTATTTCCTCCCTCCAAAACTACCACATGCATGAACAGTGTACAGGGAAGTGGTGGCACTAGGCAGCAGAAATATCTTGTAATCAACATCACATGCTACCTGTTTTCTTTTTTGCCTTTTTTGATCACGATTACCTTCTGTTAGCCAAAAGAGCAATTCTTGTGGGTACTACTCCTACCACCATTCATAGTGGAGAATCTTACGAGATATTGCACCACTTTTCCCACATGACTAATTGTTTTGCTCTTTTTATTCTTATGTTGTCGTACAGCTGTAATCTGGTGAATAAGAACGGTCAAGTTGTCTCTCTTTTGCTTTTACAATGGATCTCTTCTGAGATAAAAAATCAGCATGTTTCAGTCTTGATTTTCTTCCCATTATCTCTACCGCCAATTCAATTATACATATTGGCTGGCTGGAATTCTTCATGTCTATTTTTTTTGAGTTTTTTTCTCACATATTATCTAGGGGGGTTTATTTAGGTTTCCTTACAACAAAACTTTAGTAGTTGGTCTTTTGTTTTACTTGAGGTCATTTTCTAAATCATTTGACATATATGAAATTGTCTTCTCCCTTTTTTCTTTTTGTTTTAATTTTGTGAGAGAAGATTAAAGAAGGTTGGATGTTTTCTCTATACGTGTGAGACAGCAAAATGAGAAAACAAGAAGTGAAAAGTCGAATATAATTTGATACTCAGCGGCCTTATATTTATTATCATTTTTGTGCAGATCTTTCTACAGAACTCAAGTTGGTTCGAGGTGATCGTCCTCGGAATTTGAATCTCTTGCGTGGATTTTTCTTTTGGTTGGAGGTGAGTTTCATATGTCGACATGGCCTTTTTGGTCCAATATGTTCCAAATCTAATTCTAATTCACTTTATAGCTTGCTTGCTCATTATATGCGGATGGCATATTGTTATTCTCAGAGAGAGAACATATGTTGATGTAATTCATAGATAGTCATACTGAGAGGGAGTCACACTGCCGCTGGGAATTTTTCAAATGGTCCATGGAGGAGGGAGGGAGGGAGGGAGATGTTGATGTAATTCATAGATAAGTCACACTGTTGCTGGTTTATATGAAATGGTCCACGGAGGCATATATGCCACCTTCAATGCTCATTAGGAGGCCGCCACATTACTCTGTCTACCATATTTGTAAACCAGTCCATTATTCCTTACACGTTGTTTGATTGTGCATGGACCATCTGGGATCAGTTTGTTGTACACATACATATTTGGTCATGTTGCTCAGAGAGATAGTGTTTGTAAACAGAACCCTAGCGCACTGATTCCTTAGTTTTGCAGTCTCTTGTTTGGAATTAGCTGAGATGGTAATTCCTTATCTTAATCCTTCCGGTCTCCTTTCTTAACCTTTCGGTCTCCTTTCTTAACAGAACGTACCGCAGGAAGGAGCATTTAAGCCTTGGTTGGATCCAAGTTGTTTGAAAGTGTTGCCCGCACAGGCAATTAGGAGGGTCTAATGTGAATATTTCTCTGGCCCTGACAAGAAAGCATGCAAAACCTGGAACTGCTGCTGCAATGTTTATTCAGAACGTCGGTGTCCTAATCCTGGTCGAGATTTTGGTTATTCACAGAGTGAATCTGATGTTTGTGCATCATTCCTCCTCTCCAAGGTGGAATTTGGGGACCACATCAAGGAAAATGCTTTTCTGTATTTCAGTCACTTGCAAATGCAAGTGGATCTTTTTGTGATGTAAAAATCATGTTTATCGAAATGTGTAGCTCTCTATGCAATGAGACCAAATTTAGTTTATCTAGCACATTTTAATGCTTTTACCAAGAACTTACGACGTTTCGCATGACGAGCATGGGGCAAGCAATGAGTGCGGCAAGTAAGGAAGAGGTGCAACAACCCTTGAGTAAAAAGTTGTTCTAACCTGCCTCTTTCTGCGTCGACAAGGGAAAGCGGGTTCGAAGCAACACCATTCATGTTTGGCTATTGGTTCAACAATCTCAAGAAACCACGCAAGTCAATACACTTTTGACCGAATTGTGCGGCACACATAAATTGAAGGAGATGCCATCAATAAGTCGGACACGACCAAGCTGTCAGATCGCACGTTTTTACTGTGAAGTCTTTTGTTTGTCCAAAAAATTGTCTTCTCTCAGTCAAAGAAATGGAGAATCGGTCATCATGTCATTCAGGATGTCAAAGTCTTATTCCACGCGCAAGGAAAAGCATGTTCTTCTCATGTTCTTTTCTTGTTCTTCACTGTGTAATTGAAGGTAATTTTTTTATATACAGAAGTAAAGAAAATTGTATAAATCATGTTGATAGAAACTCTTAAGGTATTTCTCCATGTTTATTTAGAATAACTTAACTTTAAATTATTAATCACGAAAATAATTAACCCAATTACTGCATTGAGAACTGCACAATTTCGACGACTGATTACTTGAATGGCCCTAAAATATTTTTCAACAAAACCAATGAATTATTATAGGCTATAGATAGATAAGGACGGGCAATGCACTTTGTCAGAAACATGTAGACATAGTTGCTCCTAAGAGGCTGTTAGGATGCTCAGAGTCAAATGATAGAATACTCATGAGAATCTACAGCATGACGTGCAAATCTACATCTTGACAGTGGCTTATGAATCACAAGGCATTATCAAGCGTAGAACTCTAATCTGAATCAATGTTGATGAGATGACTCTGAGACCACTGAGAGATTATGGTAAGGACTAATGGTAATCCGAGATAAGTATACTATTCCAAAAACACGGCCTTCTCTCAGGCTTCAAAGGGGACCGCCTTTGAGTCGCCTAAGTATCAATAATCTATATTATGAGACACTCATGCCTTAGAAACCTTTTCAATCCACGGGATGCACAGAGTAGCAAGTAGAGTGTACTTGTGGAATTAACACTTCTTGGGCTGAAAAGACAATTCTAACCAGTGGGAACTCACATTGTTTTGCTACAAATAATTTAACTCCACTCTGCTCCTGGAAAGCTGACTGGCTAAGCAGAATTCATTGTAATAGGGAAAACAAAATCACGAGATAAAACTAAAGCGCCAACTTCTATATCACTAGGCACCAAAAATGGGCCACTTGCTACAACAATTTCATTGTTATGTTAACATAATATTATTTTCTTGTATACACACATGTACACTTACCATGTAACCCCAGAAGCAATCAGAAAATTTCTATAGGAAAGGGAAATGGGGCAAAAAGAAGAAAACAAAAGCTTCAAATCCTAGGAGGAGAAAAGACGAGTTAAAGTCATCCTCTGCTTAATCATCAAATCTGCGCTCACTCAAAGATGAAATTCCCAGATCAGCATATAAGTCTCACCACGAGCAAGAAATTGTCTGAAAAATCATTCCCCACCACCATGGATATTACTCAAAGTGAGAAGTCAGGAAGATGAGTAAACTTGCTCAAACACTTGATCCAGGGATTAGGGGTAAGAGAGAGCTGCTCAGTCTGGAGGGAAGGGATTACATTGTCGGCATCTTGTCCATAATGCGTATTGGCTTAATTAGCTCATCCAGATTATCCAATCGTACATCCAAAGGATCAATTTCATCATATATCATGGGGTCATCACTTTCTCTCGCTTCGTCATCACTAACATCAAGACTGATATAATCAGAAAAGACAGAATTGTCATCAACATCTTCCACATGGACCCTTTCAGGAGCTGCTGTTCCTCGCTTAGACAATCTCATCGTCATGGACCCAAAGTAACGACCTAAACTGCTCTTTTCACCTGATCGTTTTCTTTTCTTTCCCTTACTACGTCCTTTCGGGTGGTGAAGCTTGCATTTGGATCCTTGCTGACATCTGCCAGTTGCTTCAAAGGTTGGGCATATGTAGCTGTGCTTGTTCCGACACTGGGAGAGCAGATGGATGCATTTCATTTTCTTCATGCTACCATTTTGAGAATTTACGTTCGGAGAAGGGAAAATTTCTTTATCATCTTTTTTTCTCTCCTTGTCTAACAGAGAGGAGGGAAGAAGATTTTGGCTTGTTTATAAAAGGCGGTGGTTCTTAAGATTAATGCAATACCATTACGCTGTTCATGAACTTAAAGAAGAAAGGGAAAGTAATCACAAGAGACAAAGTCTAATAACCACTGAAGCAACCAACAAGAATCAGAAATCATGAATTGGATCCAAAAAGCTCCAAACTATCAGTTGGTTTGCAAAGCCCAAATTATAAGTCAAATGAACTTATTTAACTTTCTGCCACGAAATCACATCATGTATCCATTAGGCATGAAGCGAACATTCAAGAATGGCATGCAGAAAAAGCTGTTATCTCCGCTAACTTCTGCAGATGGGAATGTTTCTCTCTAGCACAAAGTAGCAAGTCCAACTATCAAGTGAACAATTTTTTTTTGGCTTAAAAGAAGAGTGCAACATAGAAGGAAACAATGCATGCATGGGCATATGCACAGAAAGGTGCATGTGCATGATGCGTGCTGTTGAAAATATGTGAAAATTTCACAATCATAAGGCTGAGGAATAGAAGCTCCCAGAAAGAAAAGCAATACCTCATTCCCGTCAGGACAATAGCCCCTAAGAAAAGCTTCGCATGTAGGGTAATTCTGATTGACATTCACATGCCTATAAGGACAACTTTTGTTTGTGCACAAACCTGCCAGTTGTCATAAAGTGTTTGTTTAATCTATAAGCAAGAATTACTCAACCCGCTAATTTTAAAAATGGAGACAAACGTGGAAATACCTTGCAGAAAATAAGAACAATCTGGCATTCTTTCAGGAATGATCTGCATAAGAAAAGGGTAAATTAGTGACGAATCAAGCATGGGACTCTTAATGTTGGAACACCAACTTTTCAGTAAACAGGAAAATAGTGAACCTCATGAGTCAACTTGCAATCCTTATTTGAACATGACCCATTTATAAATTTTGTGCAGACTGCGATTTTGGAGGGATCATGAATATAGGGACATTTTCCATCATCCTTGTTGCATTTCCCGAATCTGGTGAAAAACTGACAGTATTTTCGCTTTTTAGTCAACCGCAATCTGGCAGTATGCAAACTCCACCGCACTTTCTCACTTGCTAAAAGCCGAGTTCGTTTCTTTGGATCTCGAATTAGCTGATTCCCATTTCCAATCCTTACATACCTGCAAACAATCATAAGCATCTACAAAATACCTCGGGCACTAAAGCAAAGCTAAACCTACTGTAATACGATTCTTCAACTAAAATCATCAACTTAGCAATTATGGCATTGTGCAACCAAAAGAAAGCACAAAAAGAAGGGGTAACATACTCATCATTGCCAATCACTAATCTCCGCGGAACATATGATTTCCTAGTATCATCTTTTGCTTGGGAAACAGAAGAGTAAGCCGATTCATCATCTACAATAAGAAGAGAAATCAATGCATAAATAGATAACAAACTCCCGCTTCAATGATATTACTTCACATTAGACAGAATAAGGCAAATGGAAAACAAAACAAGGCTGCCCCTAATGTGTCGCTCAACTTGGCACCCACCTTTGAACTAATGGAATAAACAAAGAACTAAAAAGGCATGAGATCTTTATCTCTGATGAATGCTCAAGCCAGGTTGCAACCATGACATGAAAGAATAATAAAAGTAAACAGATCCCACAAGAAAGAAACTATAATTCTACACGTTCTGGCTGAAGACTCTGGGCTTCCAACAAGCTACTACTACATCGATTTCATTAGGGATTGATGATCTTTTCACGACAGCACGACAAAGGGATCAATGGCATGAAGAAACATGATCCATCCACTACAATAGAAGTACCTCAATGCTGAAATTTGGAGATAGAAGTAAGATAAAATATCTGCTATCCAGAAGTAGATGATGACACAAGAGATTCACATTTTCTTCTGCATCTTTTCAAACATAAGCTCAAGCCATAATTATCTTTGCTCTGCTTTATCAGACAGGTGAAATACATAGAGCACTGAAGCCTACATAATAATATCATGCTCAGCTTTAAGAAAGTTTGTCCTCTTCTTCCTAAGACATGAATCCAAGAAAATCAGTCTGCTAGGTTCACTATATAACTATGGTTAATTTATCCAATCATTTCCTCAAATCCAGATCTTGTGCTTGGTTTCTTTATCCTACATCACTGCTATGGCTTCCAGACGCAATCCAAAAAACAGTTACATCAGAAAGGCATTTCATATACTGAACTGACATAGATTCTAACATTATTTCAAATGGTTAACACTAGTGGAAGTAATTGGTGAAGTCCTGACTTCTTTTAACTTCCAATACAGATGCTCCTGCAACGTATTTCCTTTCTAATGAAGTCCGGACAGAAGAACGTTACATGGTTTTCCTAATAGAAAGGCAAAACCCACTAAGACATTCAAAAATTAAGGACGCTAAGGTCTCTAAGCACTGCATCATAACCAACTTTGAGTATTGATATTACGGGGAAGAAATCCATAATCTGCTAGCAGCAACTGTTTCCCTCAAGAGGGATGCCATTACCATAGCATTTCTAAATGCAGAAAGCAATTGATAGAATCTGAGGCACCTAAGTATCAACAGAGCAATCTAAACCCAGAAAGTCAAAAGATATACCATATGAGCCAGTCTGTCAAAAGATATCAAAATTCAAGACATTTCAACCAAGCCTCTTTCCAAAAGCATGTTTCCCATAATGGGTATAAAAGTAGATTAATTCCCTGTAAAACGAACTTAGGCTCGGTTTCACTACCAGTGTCTATTTCGTCAAATGAGGTTCTCACTTAAAACTTACCCAAAAGAACAAAGGACTTATGGTCACATTTCCAACTCAGTAAAATGAAACATGTTCAACAGGTACCGAGAACAGATCATTATAGAAATAAAGCAAAAAAAATGGGAACCTGAAATTCTCTGTAGTGTCCTCCTTGAAGCATCCATTTTGTATCGAAAAGAACCAATCCGGAATATGCGCTCTCCCGCTCCTGCAATATCATCTATTCTACATCAGAACATAAATAAGGAAATTTCGGCCAACTAACATCCATAATTGTATCTGGAACCAGGAAATCATCTTTGCATGAGGATTACAAATTGGGCTAATCAATTTCATCTTATAATTTGACTTACGTGATGAACGAAATTTGCTTTTCGTTCTGGAGGACACCGGGAAACTACCATTCTGTTCTTTTTTCTCCCTCTCAGCCGCAACAACAGCTCGTGTTGCATCCTGTGGTAAGAGATGACAGATTTTGTGTTATAACCTCACAATTCTAGAGGAAATTGACCAAACTGCAATATGAAAGGAACATAACTGACCTCATTAGCTTTCTTTGATTGCCTTTCAATGGACTTCGACCACTTTAAACTTGTCCCACCAACACTTAGCACCTTAGATTTTCTAAGTGATAAACCATGAGCTGACCTAACATAGACAGTATCCCTCTTCCTCAACAGCATTAATCTTCTACTGAAAGAACCATTAATGAGTGCAGTTGTAATTATATTTATGACTAAACTGGAGCTAAAGTGGTATGACAAAACATTGAATGCTAGTAAACCTGATTGCAGATGAAGATTTATCAGCCAGACTGCAAGTTGTCTGCATGTATCTACGCCAGTATGTTGCTCTTTTCCAAGGGAACAGCTGAGGAAGGACCTTTTGGTAACATTTTTGATGATGCAATGGATGTCTGTAACTTTTTGACAGCTTTGAACCCCACAGAGTCCACACTACAGAAAATTTTGAAGGTTCAAATGACTCAAATATAGCTGCACCTTATATTTACACCTCCATATAAATGTACACATGTGTTGATTCTAGCTTGAATTGAACACTACATACTCTGCAATAGTAGCTAAAACAGCTAGTGATACCATAAGCACCTTCTAAGGTGATTTTAATAGCTAGGGCCAAGTATTCCTGATAAATATCGGCCAAGCAAAAATAATAACTAGATGAAAATATTTGACAATTATCTGAAATAATACAAGACAATTAATCTAAGTCAAGTTCGAAGAACCACTCCATCAATTAAAATGAAAACAAAAGATTAAGAATCGAGGTAAATGAAAGAGAAAGCCAGAAAAAAAATATTAAAAAAAAAAGATAGTGTTGAAGAAAAGCAAAATGCAACAAAAGGATGCATCCACGGGGAAGCAACCACATCTAAATGCAATTTTAGATCTTCCACATAAATGATAGCCAGAAGACATGTAATGAGGGAAAATGTAGCAACGACTGTGGCACATCATCCAGCACCTCCTTCAAATAATAATGAAGAAATTTTACAAGCATAATGCACAATTAAGATAGTAAAACTGAACGTAAAATAATATAATAATATTGTGCCCTAATAGCCAAATCCATTTAGAACAAAGGAGTTTGTCTATGAATGCTCCAATCTTTCAGCCAATGCATCATTTCAGATAGGTAAATAGTAAAACTGTAGGTAAAATAATATAATAATACTGTGCCCTAATAGCCAAATCCATTTAGAACAAAGGAGTTTGTCTATGAATGCTCCAATCTTTCAGCCAATGCATCATTTCAGATGGGTAAACCGATGCTCTCAAGAGCTTGTTAATAGAATTTAGTAGGAACCATCCCTAAGAGCCTTAATCAGAGAATAAGAATTGCTGAATATCTTAACATTTCCAAAAAGAGAATAAGCCCCACTTACTGAAATAAATCGAGCCTCTAAAATGCCAGCACTTTACCATAGATATGCCTTCGAAGGCAAAAAATTGGGGGTCTAAAGCAGATCAAGAGTGGCGCAATTGGGGAAGCATCAATACTATGAACAAGGCACGCTGAGATAAGAACACACTGAACATACCTTTAGAAGATAGCCCCCTGTTAAGGATTCTTCCACATGAAACTGCCGGAGCCCCTTGATCTTCTGAATTTCGACTGTGTTCAGGCAGGGCAGACATCTGCTTCATTAAATTGCCAATTGAAGTCCTTATAAGCTGATTTTTATTCCGTTTGAAGTAGCCATCAGAGGATAAGACTTGGGTCTTATGAACAATCTGGGTGGGCAGATCACATGATTTTGTTGTTGCGACCAACTGATTTGATTTGCGCTTCACATATGTTATCCTCTTCAAAGCAGATGCCATCAAACTTTCATTGGGCAGTTCTTTCATACCTTCCAACTTATTTGCTGAACAAAGTTGGTCTTCACGAGTTTCGGAAATCTTCGATGCATCCTTGCTGGTGTTTAGCTGATCACTGCTTGATGTACAATCCACAGAATCTAATCTATTACCAAAGTAACAATCAAGTGAAGGTCCAGCTGAGTTTAAAATCGTGCAGCTGTCTGAAGACATGGCAGTGTGATTGGGCAGAATATGAACACTTGGAAATAGGGATGTATTTGGCTTCTCAAGAGGAGCACTCATTCCTCCCGTTTTTAACAGATCTACATTGTGATTAAGATTATTGATTTTTCCAGTTCCTATGCTCCTCTTTAAGTCATCTTCACCTGATGAATTTATTCTGTGTGCAGCTGAGCTTGTGACATGATGGATCTGGGATTGGCAAGTATCTACACCTGGTTTTCTGACCAGACTGTTACCTTTTCGGATATAAAGTTCCCCAGTATCTACTGTAAACTGCCTTTTGACAGCTTGAATGCTAGAAACCGGCTTCTTTCCTGAGAGAGAAACTGACGAATTGCTAGGTCGATGCCATGTATTTGATTTTGTGGCACCATTAGCAGAGATCACCTTTGAAGTCTTGGAACCAAAGGACGAACGAGCTGGGAATGACCTCTGCATAACACGATTTGGTTGATTCCGCATACCATATGGTTCTGGTTTCTTCAGACTGTATTCAGTCTTTTTCAAAGCTTCTGATGACAATATTACATCCTTCTCAGGGCTAATGCAATCAATTTCCATTCCATGATCTGATATCCGATCAACTTTGGTACTATGCGAAGACAGAGTAAGGACAGATATCTCTGAACCTCCACCAACCATGAAGTTCTCTTTTTCTTGAGCATCCTTACCACCTAACCTTCCAGGAGGAATTTCGTCTATAGATAATTTCCGCCTGGGAATCTGCATTATTAAGTAATTAGATATATTTTCTGGAGAACTCATATCAGATATTGGAAGAAGCACAGAATCTACCCCTTCATCATTGGAGTTAGAATTGTAGATTCCATCACCATCAGCAGACGATGGCACGTAAGTTGACACGGATGGTGATTCTTCGAATTCATGAATGTCACTATCAGTTTTCCTAACTGCACTGGATGATCCTGATTCCCGAGTCAATACATGGGTTCCTAAAGATCTGCAGTCAGCCGTCTCACCAGCCCCCATCACTTGTGCTTCTACAGAATGTAAACCCACTTTCTTTCCCTTATTCTTTTCTATATTGAGAACCCCATCAGGATGATCACTTGTGGCCTTAACTGGAAAGTTATCTTTCTGGTTTTCCTCCATTATCAACTGACTGACTGAATATTTGTTTCGGATGCTTGATGCCCTGACACCTAGCAATCCAGAATCAAAAACTGAGCGCCGAAGTTGGAGTGTGTCATCAAAGGACCTATTTGCAGCAGAACTGACAGCATCCGCAGATTTCATCAAAGAAACATCCTTTGCTTTCCAGCTTGGTGATGAATTAGAATCATGCAGAGTATTCATAGGAGGTGTTGCAGCCTCTATGCCAGATTTTTTGAAACTGTCACAAGCAGTTAATTGCATCTCTGAGCAAGATGCATGGCTATCAGCCAGCAGACCCGCATCATTGCTCTGGTACATTCCCAAATTAGAGAAAACAGGATGAGAAGGAGTAGTTCCTCTCTTTTTATAAGTAGATGGATTTTCGTATTCATCAGCATCAATCCCCTTCTTATTTAAATCCTTTGCATCAGAAAGTTCATCAATTGCTTTAATATGTCCATGTGAAACGCCATGCCTACATGAACCAGAGGGTAAGCCAGAGTCCACACATTTAACACAAGAGGCTGTAGCTATTTGGAGTCCAAAATCCTCAACAGGCATATTTTTGCAGGTGTCTAAAGCATCTGAAGGGCTACAGCATGAAATATTTACAGTCTCCCTACAGGTTCCTACTGCGTTTGAACTCAGCATATCTAGTTTAGATATGCTGAGTTTGACCCCATCTTGTCTACTGTCTGTTACATATGTGGTAAGTTCTTTTAAAACTTCAATGGGAGACGCAGCTATTGATAAACTCCCTTTACTATCATTAATCTCGAGTGATGCAGGGAGATCTACTGAAGATGATTGCCTCAAATCATGAAGAATGGTGCTATCCTTAAAGGTCACGTTTTCATCTAAATTAGCAGAAGAAGTGTAACCATTGCAGCCAGTACTGCTTCCTGGAAATTTTGAAGAATAGCCTCCAGTTTTTCGCATATCCGATGCACTAACTTGATTAAGATAAGAGTTACTGTAAGAACCATCAAGAACTCTCAGACCTGAAGCAGCACTTGGATCTTGAGATCTAACTAGGACTTTATCAGAACTTGAGACAGGAATTTCCCTCCCAAAAGGGACAGTATTACCTGTAGAAACCCCATGAATGTTCATGTCCTTTAAAGTTGAGGAATCAGGAATGTCACGGCCTGGCATATAAGATAGTCTGCCCACATCATTCTCTTGCATCAAACTTAACTTCTCTATACCAATCTCAAAAGTACTTTTAAATGGTGGTGCAGGAAGATTCTCAAAGAATCTTGAATTGGTATGCGGGCACCCCAAAGAACTGTCAGAATTGGTATGACATGCCTTTTTATCTTCAACCACAGCAGAATGGATAGGATGAGATGCACCACAATTCTCTCCAACGTCTTGAGGTAGAGGTGTTTCCAAAATATCAGGGTCACTACTACATTCCTGCAATGGAAAACCTTGCATTGTTCCTTTCACATCATTTGACTGGAGCAGATCAGACACTCCATCGGAAGCATCATTTGCTCCTACATTACAGAACATTTGACTTGCAGTACAAGTAGTATCCTCTTTTGAAGGATTTGCACCCTTGTCAAACCCTGTCACACCAGAACTATCTGTTCTTATACGATCATCATTTCCATGCAGATGTTTCGAAGTCATCATCTCTGAATGAGGTTTATTTTTTTTCACTACTCTCACTCTCTTAACTGCTTTCTTCATGACCTTTTTCTTCTTTTCAATTTTTACGATAGGTGACTTATTGGCAAGAATGTTATTGCTTTCTATGCCTCGAATGTTACCAATATCAGATCCAGAAGCTATACCAGTCTCCAAAGAAATTTCCTTGCCATCACTCATGCTCGTACCAACTTTATGTGAATCTATATGCATCTCAGAATGTGTCTTGTTAACTTTTCCATCAGAAACTGCCGTAATTCCAGATTGAAGGGCAAGATGACCATCTTGATCTAAAACTGGAAGGCAGAAAGACTGATACACCTTACCCTTACCAACTGAGCTAGAGGTTCCCTTGGAAAAGGGTTGATTGTTAATCTTACTCCCTGTGTTAGATGCTGCAACAACTCTCTCTTTTGATGGTTTTGAATCCGTCAAAGTACAACTGGCAATCTTGGGAGGTCTGGTCGGATTTACCATGCTCGTGTCAGGTTTGTTGATGAGTGTATTGGTAAAACCCCCATTTGATTCAGCAAAACTCTTCGACCTCTTATTAGTCCTTGGAGTCAATTCTTTGCCAGGAACGGTCAACGAACTTGTAGGTGCAACGACTGCTTTGGCTACCAAAGAATTGGATTTGAAAGAAACATCGAGTTCCACTGATCTTCCTTCTCTCTTTTCTTTCATACCATGATCAGGAAACACAAGCGGCCCTTTGCCTCTCAAGGAACCAGAACCATTCTCGTCACGATGATTAAAATTGCGCAACCTCTCATCGTCCCCGATCCTTCGATCGGGTCTCGGCACTTGAAGCCTCAGAAAAGCACTCTTTTTCTGCACCTGTCTCCTTGGTGTGACATTATATTCATCACTACCTACCCTACTTCTTCTAGTACTACTGCTATATCTTCCCCAATCAGACTCATGAACCTGTGATTCTCTAGAAACAAATGGCAAACTATCCACATCATTAATCTCGTGATCCCTAGTCTCAAAAACTAAGCCATGAAAGCCTAAAGATGGATCCTGCCTATGACTATACCTCCTGTGTTTTTCACTCCACAGTTCACTATCCTCAATCAGGCCATGAATGTTAGAAGAACTTGATACAGAGCTCCTGAAAGAGTCATCATAAACAATAGACCGCGCCCGCGAGAAACCATCTTGCCGACGGGATTCAAACCCACCCACACCGTCGTCCCTAAATCTAGAAATCGCATCCGCATCGCGCTTGACGTGGTAACGAGAGTCCCGACCCAAATCAAGTTGCACGTACGGACGCGGAACGTGATTATCGGCCAGAAGCGCCAATTTCGGGTGGCAGACACCGCCGAGGCGATTGTCGTTGTGGTGACAAACCGGTCGGCGATGGCGATCGTCGTCGATCCGATCGATGCTCTGAAAAGATTGCACCGGCGGGGGAGGTAGGGTTTGAGGAGGAGGATGCGGAGGAGCAGGAAGAGGGTGATAGGACTGCGACGGCGGATGTGGCTGCAGCGGCGGCGGCGGCGGCGGCGGCGGCGTTTGTGGTGGGAGCAGCAGCTGGTGGTTCTTGTGGTGATCGTCGTGCTGGTGGTGGAGGTGGTGGTGGTGGCGGTGGTGCGGGGTATAAACGTTGGGGTCTTCGCGGAAGCCAGGATGGTAAGGAGTAGGAGGAGGAAGATGGGGAGGAGGCGGAGGAAGGTACCTCGGCAGCGGCTCGCGGCGGCGGTGGTGGTGGCGGTGGTGGTCGGCGTAGAGAGGAGCCTCCATGGGTGGCGGACGAGAACTCATCGATGATCCTGCGTGTAATGTTTTGGGGACGATGATGTTTTAGGTCGTTTATCGAGAACTCGATCGACATTAATCGCCCAATCAAAGTCCAATTGCCTTATTATTATAATAAAATAAAATCATATTTTTCTAATATTTTTTTCATTTATTTTGAATAAAAGAAAGCATACATATCCTAACCGTTCGCTCGTGAATGCCTCGTCGTTTAGTCGATCAGACAACACATATGTACTTATGATTATTTTTATCTCGATGATCTTAATATACCGAATTAACACCAAAAATGTCTATCCAGATAGAAAAACAAATAATTATAAAATTATCGCCTTTTCTCATTTTAGTCGTGCTTAATTTCATTCATGAAACCTCTTACATCATTAGTATAAAAATGTTAGAATTGTCTTGTAATTAGTCATAATATTATTACATGGTGTTTGGTAATATACCAAATAAACTAATCTATCACAAAATTCATGATAAAACATCATAAATGATTGAATTCGAACGAAGCCAGGTATCAAAATATAAAAAAATAGGTATAACACGGCTTTCTTATCATGTAAAAATGAAAAGTGTGATATGCATGATTGAAAAGAAGGAGAATAAAGATGTAAATAAAGTTAAAGTTCTTATGGGGAGGCGTCCCAATTACATCAATCATCTTTTTACCTTTATTAGTTACTCAAGCTAAATTTTTTTCTTGAAAATGACCACGTCGAAAGAGAGCATCACCAATTGTATACTTCTAATGTGATATGAAATTACAAGAGGGAAAAAAGTTAACCCATGAAGTCACGCCACCATATGCTACTCAGACTTCTTTTTGAATAAAATGATACTATACTCTCTCATTTTCCAATTGAAAAGGAAAAATCAACCCACGATTCTAAGAAGACAACTCCGACAAAATGCAATTCATACTCCTCATTCCGTCTTAATCAACATTATTGTCATAAAATACACGTTGGAATGGAAACTTTATGTTGTGAATGGTAAGGCAATAATAAACACATTAATTAAAGAGTATAATATAGGAAAGAAATCAAAACTTCATGAAATCGTAATCAAAAGGTAAGATAACCTCTATATTATTCACATTCATCTAATATATACATTTTCTTTTAATAAACAATGAATTGAGAAGAACAAATCATTGCAAATTCCTCGAGAAGCCACATTCACTCCCCTTTCATCTTATTGTTTAGAATGATGGTCGGACCAATCTAAAATTAGCGATTAAATTTCTTATGCAGCGTGAGTATGTACCATGAAATCAATCTAAAAAAATTTTCAAAAAGCGACCGAGGGCTATGGCACCACTACACGCCGCCACCCCACAGGAGAGTCACCGTGCTAGTGGCATGCAACCACCTCACAATGGTTGCGACCCGCGAGCGGTAGCAATCGCTGCTAGATCTAAATTCAGAGATCTACGAGAGAGGGAAGAGGTGGCTCGTGAGACAAGCTCCCGAGGCAACTACGACAATTACGACTATGGCGATCGAATCGAAGATGAACCCACTTTTCAGTCCACGAGGCACCATGTCCTGCCCTGCCGCCAGTAGGCACATCACCATACATAGACTCGAAAACGAGCCTAACCCATCTTTGATCATTGCCGATCTCTGCCCAAATCGATCGACCCATTTCCTGCCGCGAGTTCGTGATTTGACAGAAAGTGGATGTTCAGATGCAAAAGTAGGAAATTGGGTAGCTATGGCTGCGAGCCAGCGACCCAGACTCACGGCATTGCAGCAATAATTCAACCGTGAAAAAGGAGAGGATAAGATTTTCCGGAGCGTCGGTGGGCGGTAGGGTCGTTGAATTTGTCGAAGACAAGGACTCTCACCAAGCAAAAGCAGAGAAAAAACAGAGAGAAGTGGCTGCACTACTGTAGTCTTTTGTGGTTCAAAAGTGGCGCACTCGAGGACTTTGAAAACGACGAGATTTGCACAGAAAGTGAGGACCTCGAAAGTTAGGCCAAGAATTTGACCGGTTCCATGCTGCCAGAATTTGACCATACCCAGTTCATCATCCACCGGACCAAACAATTTGAATTCAGGAAGGGGGCTGTGGTAATACCGGGCGCTCGACGAATCAAGATCGATGGGGACATGACGAGATGGAACGGGTCAAAAACTGATTTTATTGGCCTTTTCCGGCAGATACAGATGGATGTATAGTGAACTTATCTCACTTCACACACAGTCACATACAATACAAAAATGGTAAAAGAACATGGTGTTTTTGGCTAACAGACCGAGGAGCATTTCGTCTCCTCAAGAGAACGAACCATCATTCCCACCTTGATTGAGGTGGGGAATGCGTTATGACTAATTGCCTAATGTAAGGGGTGGGAGGAGGGCTAACCCACAAACTACCTCTCATCCAACACCCAACCTAATGAGTAAAAAAACCCAAAGGAAGAAGAGCTGAAAAACCAATGGGAATATATGATCATGGATCCGAAAGCATATACAAGGAGAGAAGGAAGAAACGCAGATCATGCTCGCGCTCTGCGTGGAGTGATTGATCAGTCAAAGCTTGATGAACGGCTCCATCGGCCTTTCAGATAGTCCTCCAGTGAGACGTTGGATTCGATGATGCTCACGGATGACGAATCGTCCTCCACGTCATGCAGCGCAAGATTCAGGTGGGACTGGATGTTAGGGTAAGCGCAAGCTTCGTCATCCGCCGCATCGGATTGGTCACAGGAGACTTGTAGCTGTGCTGACTTCACTACGTCGACGTCACCATGGAGGAGCTTCACCACCTGTACTTACCCAAAACGAAAACGAAAAACCAGGATCCGTCATAAGGAGAAGCTATAACATGAAGCAAAAAATTCACAATTGCTGCAATAACTTCTGACACATGATATGATGTTCCAATAGTGTCTGTAATGACAACCTTGATTTTCAGCAATAAATATGTACGAGCGTCTTTTCAAGCAGACAAAGACATGTGCAGACATTATTTCTTTACCAATCTCCAATGCTCTCCAGAAAATTTGAAGGTAACACCACCAGACCATAATACCAGAAGCAAATTACAAAGAAGAACAGATAAATGCCATGTGGAAAAATCGAATCAGCTCACATGGCTCATTTGGGGCCTAGCTCGAGGCGCACGTCGGACACAAAGTGTGGCGGCTAAAACCATTCGCTCCAACTGCTGATGATCATAATTTTCACCCAAGGTCGGATCTAATAGTTCGGATATTTTCCCACCATGAAGAATAGGTCTTGCCTGGAGAAACATATGTATCTTCTTTCAGTATCTAACAAGTAAAATATAAGAGCCAAAGTCAATATTTACATAAAGCAAATGACAGAAGACATACCCACATAACCAGGCTCTCTCGACCTTTTGGAAAGTCATTGCTTATGGGCTTTCTACCAGAAAGAAGCTCAAGCAGTACAACGCCAAATGCATAGACATCAACCTTGTCATTGACTTTGCCATACATGAAATATTCAGGAGCCAGATAACTGCAGCAGCTCAAAAACATGACGATGTGAGTTTCTGGCTCAAATAAATGATTATTGCTGGGAGACAATAGCTACAATGCCGAGATTACCGACCCAAAGGTTCCTGCAACATCTGTGCATGTTATATATGTAGAGGAGGTCGATGCCCATTTAGCAAGCCCAAAATCACATAACTGAGAAAATAAGGCAGAACAATCTATCAACATACCATCCAAGACAGGTAAATAAAAATAGCCAAAGAGGATAGACAGTTCCGTGATACATCACCTGTGGTTCAAAATCTTCAGATAACAGTATATTTGATGATTTGACATCCCTATGTATTACTGGTTGAGAACTTCTTTCATGGAGGTACTCCAAGGCCTCAGCTACCCCAAGAGCCACCCTGTATCTTTCCCTCCAACCAAATGCATTTGGATTTTTCTTGATTCCTGCCATATATGAACAAACAGATCGAATAAATAATCTAAACCTGATGAATGACTGTTAAATCATCAAACTTCTGGTGAAATTATATGCAACAGAAGATTGTAGAAGTCATGCACCATAAAGGTTGTCTTCAAGACTTCCTCTTGATAGGAAATCGTAAACCAACAGAAGATGGCTGTCTTCAAAGCAGAAACCAATAAGAGAAACAATGTTCTTGTGATGCAATGTCGTAATAATCTCTATTTCCAGAATAAATTCCTTGAGCACATGTTCAGATCGCTTTAGAATCTTCACGGCAAGCTCCTTTCCATCAGGAAGGCAACCCTTGTAAACTTGACTACTGCCTCCTTTCCCTATCAGATTCTCTGAAACAGAATGGACAGACAACCTCTTACCAAAAGCTTCCTAGTTAAAAAGGACCGATGTAAATCAATGCTTCTTCAAAAGATGAGGTTAAGTAGCAAAACCCACCTGCCAGGAAAAAGGATGTTGCTGCCAGTAATTCCTCGTAAGTAAACAATCTGCATGTCGATGAGTATTTTTCATGAAGACCCTCCAACTCTTTCGGCAAACTTATTGGACTCTCATCAGGAGGATGTGTTCTCTGAGCCTCATCACCTACGAGAACAAGCGCTCCGCTTTCTCCATCTAAACTCGAGGCTTCTCGTTCACCCTTGGTCGAATCCCCTTGTTTCTGCTCTGAAGCAATGGATGGAAATAGAAGATGCCTGCTAGGTAATCGCATTGCCCACTGAACCACTGAGATCTCCCTTCCTGAAGAATGGTCAGGAGTCTGCCTGTCTGCTAAAATTGCATGATGACGCAGTGGCCAACCTGGCTGCAGTGCAGGCATTTCTCTACTCTCTGGAGAAATTGACCCTGATGTTGCTTCATCTGTCTGCAATGGTACGATAGCCAAAGAATTTTCTTCATCGTGGTTACTGGAAGTATCCTCAGAAGCATTGTCGCAAGAATTATTAGCCTGTCGTGTGGTGGAAGCACAAACAGAGCAGTCGTGCTTCGCAATAGCCTCTTTAGCATCAGCAGAGGCTTTAAGCAAAGCCTGCTCCAAGGTTTCTGCCCCACCCACATTATCCGTGGATTTTGGAGATACCGTGAAATCACTATCGTTGAGAACTTTAGAGTTCTTACTCATTGATCGATGAAATACATTAAGCAAGCTGTTTGGCCGAAGATTATCGGATTTTCCTGCAACTAGACATTTGACCATCCATTCAGTCGCCGTAAAATGCTAGTCTCGCTAGTATCGATATTTGACACATATCAGACTTCGAATTACCTTGTGAGACGTGGAAAGCCGCAGGAGAGCCCTCTCTCTGGAAGACAACTTTCCCATTATTGACAGCAAGAACCCAACAGTCTTTGGGCAGTTTTTTGGCACAGTATTTGGCCACGGAGGTCGATGACCGAATCGAGCGGTGATTCTTCCCAGTTCCAACAATGACCCTGGTCGCGACGTAAGATTTCGCCTCGCGAACAAGAATCTTCCGAATCGATGTGCCCCTGCAGATCTTGAGCTTAAGATCAACCTGCAAAATACACAATCGAAATTACACACCAAAAGATAAAACTTTGAAAAGTAAATTTCTACTCAAGCAGGAACACAAACAAAGATGTGCACAACAAGATGACCGAATTAACGATGAAAATTCACAAGCTAAATCCCCTGAAACATTTACAGTTCATTAGGAACCAAAGTAAGTCATAATCAAAGCTTGATTTCATTTTGTTGTCCCAGTGCTCTGTTTCCTCTGCGGACAAATCTCGAGGGCAGTTAAGACAATGAAACAGAAGGAGAGCTCAAAAAACCTGCTTCAAGTTGCAGAAACCTTCGTAGACGGCGAGAACGGAGTCGAACGCTCTGACCAGCGAGAGCAACGACGACTTCCCATCCCGGTTTACAATCTCTGCATTGCAAACGAGAAAAGGCTCATCAATCACACCCAACCTCTAAAAAACAACACCGAGCCTTCTCTCTCTCTCTCTCTCTCTCTCTCTCTCTCTCTCTCACCGTTGTTCCCGAGGACGTGAAGCGCGAGGACGCGGTCGCCGGGCTCGGCGACCTTGACAAGAGCCCACGTCAGCAGCTCCCTGCTCTGCGGATCCAGCTTGACCCCGACCACCACCGTCCGGTCTCCGGGAGCCTCGGCCGGGAGCTCGGCGTCGGCGGCTCCGCTCCGCTGCGTTTTCATCGTTCGCCGGCGGCGCGCGCGAGGTTCAAAGTCCGGGGGCGGCGTGGCGGCGGGCTCGTGGAGGCTGGAGAAGGGGCGAGCTCATTGCTCTGTGAAAAGGGCTTGCGTACCAGAGCCCGTCCGGTATATATGGCTCCACACAGAGGGAGAGAGAGAGAGAAGGGAGTTTGCTCGGTTTGAGCTATCGCTTAACCGCCGGATGGTTTGCTTTCCAAGCTCTCTCTCTACCGCACGCCCACCACCATGCTAGAGAGAGAAAGCGAGCGGGAGAGGGAGAGGGCGAGAGGGAGAGAGGGCGTCTCAGTCGCAGGGTCTTCTGCTGCTTTTCGTACGTTCTGTGGATTGACGAAATATAGAAATTGGAGGAGGTAGCTGTGGCTTTCCATGGAAAAGAAACTACTGCTGCAACTGCTGCTTTGGGACCTTAAAACGGGCACGGACTTTTTTCCATGATTTTGACTTGAAGCTCTGTTTGTAATTACGAAAAAATGAATAATTTAAAAAGACAATTTTTCTAAAGTAAACGGTCGAAATACTTAATTAATAAAAATAATTTCATTATTAATAATAATTTGTGTATAAATTATTTTGTGGGATTTTCTCTACCCCTTCTTAACCCTCAAAAAGCAATGAAAATATTTTTTGTTTACTCATTTTTTTAAGAGATAAATGTTCAACCGAGGCATCCTTTATTTGACAATTTAGGTTTAGTTTGAAATATGAAGAAAAATATAAGCTACCTTTGATTTTAGTTCCAAAATTAATTGTATTGAACTAAGCAGATAATTTTTTTATAGATAAGTCTTATTTAAGGGAAAAGGATTAACTCTAAAAATCACTCTTTTTTAAACTCCAAACTATATCTAATGTCAAATGATAAACTCCAAGATCGTAATTCAAATCACTTCATAAATCGATGTCGTAAGATCATTCGTTAACACTATGCGTAACTTTATTTTCATAAAGTTGACATTTATTTTGTCTTTTTCTATTGAATAACCGTAAATCCACGAAAGCTATGTTTGTTCAAAAGACAATGCTTCCCCTCTTTTTGGTTTTTTTAAGTGTTGCGAAAGCGACCACAATCGTCCTCCTAATCGCTTGTGATGACAATGTGATTTGCTTTGTGATTAACTAAAACGCTTTCGTATAATTTAAGGCCTCGGAAGCATTGTGCAATGGTGCATGATCACGTAGGATTGATAGGCTTAGTCCCAACGGTACGGTGGAACACAACTACAAGTCACCACGCACTTAATCTTGATTAAGTGCGTCTTACCCATCTTTTAATTTGTATTTTAATAACTTTAGCGTTTGATATTATGGTTGCGTGCTTGGGCCCAGGTCTAAGGGACATGATGACTATTTTTTTTGTTATATAAATGAGATGCTCGAGTATTTTAAGTAATATCATCAATTAAGGTGTGATTTACAAAGATAAATGGGAAAGAAGTGGGGAATGTTGTCCCGCATTCATCATCTCCCAAATGTTTTTCTTCTAAAAAATACCGAAAGCATGCCTCGCTTTTGGTCCAATTATCACTTATGTACATCTATTGTTAAGGTATCACCCAATTCATAAAGTCATGGCATATCAAATAAATGTGGGCACTCTAATAAATACAAGCAGAATGAAATGATCTTCCATTATTGATCCAAACATAGGAAAGTATAATCACTGTCCTTAATAGTGACTTGCTTCCACAAACTACTTTTGACAACATCGAAATTTTCACTAAAACAAATTAACCTAATTTCTAATTAATCGAGCATAAACAAAAGAAACTGAAACAAAGAGAGCTTCCTCTTTTTTTCTGCAAATGGAAAATAGAAAGCGATTACCACAGAGATTATCGGATGCTAAAACATTTGATATTGTTTACTTGCGTGATTTATAATGATTCCACATATGTATATCCAATTAAGTATTTTAATAAAATAATGTAGTCGAGTTTCAAGAGTATTTCACATAGTTCGAATTTAGGATTTATACCTAGAATATTTAGGAGGAATTTTCCAAGGTACTTCTAATATTGAGATCACAAGATGCTTTTACCATAAGCCTCTAATCTATTTTTTTATGTTTCTTGATAAGTACAAGTTCCCCTTTTTCCTGGCCAACCCACGTGTAATGGAAATTACACCGCATAAAGCTATGTAGGGTCATGATCATAGCGCCTAAATCTTGACTCTCTATTCTATTTCCTTTTATCTTTCTCGACAACGCATGGACCAGGAATGTGAAACTCATTGTGGTTGTTCATTGGTCAAATCTAGTAAGCACTAGTCGTACGTCATTATCCTATACTTAGGTGGTATTTCAATCGGATCATTCAACTCCAGTTTCAATGGTCCGATATGGCAGACTTTCATTCATTCTTTTCCTTTTCATCTGATGCACATTGACCGTAAGGGCGGCTAATTTTTCAACAGGATTATTGTCCAAAAAAATCGTGAACTTATTGCACAATATTCAATTTAGTCATAACCTCTTCGATTTGGTCAATTCAGTCTTAAATTTTTTTTACGATTTGTCAATGTAATTATTCCAACCACAGTCGATCGGAAATAATTAACATGGATACTGGTCGTCCTACTTGTATACAAGGAGGCAAAAAAGAATATATTAGTTGCAAAGTCCATGGAGCCAAATTTCGTCCAATCCCCATCTACCTTTCAATTCCTAAGATCCATCATGTTAGGTACGGGCTAGATAAGCATCGCATAAACCTTGGTCAACCATTTGATCATAGCATTACGCCAGTATAAAAGAAGTTTCGATTGAATTATAGAATGATTAGTGCGCCAAGGAAGCCAAAGTCATAAAGACTACGTAAGAACACTTGAAAATCCCAGGACATTCCGCCACATATTTCTTTTTAGCTATTTTCTCTGGGAAAATTCTTTATTTGATCGTCAGTCTTTTAAATTTTTTAATCTCCCATTATTAATGTAACGATTAAGAAATAAATGCGCGTGTATGATTGGAGGAGCACGATATAAGTTCTGTCCTCCAAACTATTAGGTGCAAATAATCTTGTGTTTGGCGACCTAGTCAAGTTTATAGTTTTCTTATGTGGCTACCAAAATTCTCATGGATTTAAAACTGGGCAAAAGCCACAAAAAAACCCTAGACTATATCTGTTACGACACATTCATTGATATGATACAAAAAATCCCAAATTTGCACCAATGTGACACATGTATTCTCCGTCAAAGTTCTAAAGGATGCCAAAAAGCAAATAATGTTGACATGACATCTCCCATTTTACGTGAAATAAATAAAAAATCATCCAACAAAACATTGATGGAGGATAAACATGTCGCATAAATACAAGTTTAGAGGTTTTTATGTTACAATAAAAAATTCAAGGTAAATGCATCACAATGTGCTTGGTGTGGGGATTTTTATATCACCAAAAATAATTATGTTAAATGTGACACAATTAGCATAACTTGAGATTTTATGAGAATTTTTTCCTTTTAAATTTACCGACCTATGTAAGCCTTTTCTAGTTGTAAGAATATACGAAATAATTGGCTCTGCGAAGATTGGTATGTTTTTCTCTAGGTCCATTGTCGATGACTTACATGCTGTTATTACACCAAACTTCAAATGAAGGGTGTAGAACCTACGCGCAGAAGTTGCATGGGTCACCATACCTACTGGCACCAACAAGAAAGAAAAGATCTACGAAAATCAAGAAAGTGCAAAAGGCAAAGCTAACTTCAGCACTTTTTGCAAATCGAACAAAGTTAATACTAGTTTAATAAGATTTAAGACTCAATTAAACTTTTTAACGTTTATAATTTGATTATATTTTCGTGATAAATTTTGAAAATTTCAATGTATTTATCCATTTTTTGGGGTCCGTCGTGGATGACTTGCATGGCGTTATTGCACCTAACTTCAACAGGAAGTGCGTAGAACCTACGCGTATAAGTGTCATGGGGTCACCGTACCTACCGTCTCCAACGAGAATGAAAGAAAGGATCTACGAAAATCAAGAAAGCACAGAAAGGCAAAGCTACTCGGATAAAAGACGATGATAACGAAGAGAAGAGAAGAGAAGCGCCACGTTCATTTGGTCGGAAAAGAAGGTAACAGCGACGGCGACACGGCGGCGACGATGGCAGTTTCGCTCGTGACTGGCTTAACTGACCGCCCTGCAACCTGCGATCTCGATCTCGATCTCGATCTCCCTCCTCCTCGTCCCGAGGTGGCTCGCGGAATCATGATCGTCACATGATGTCCGCTCGACGCGTGGCTCATCTTGATACGAGGGCTTTCCTCGGCTTGGGGGCCCAGCTGGCAGCTCCCTCTGATTTCATTGGTCGGCGCACACGTGTGCCCCAAGTCGACGGCCGTGCGGTTTTCTTACACGTCAACCGAGAAAGAAGTCTCCCTCTCCAAGTGGAAGATTCATCATTATCGACATTTATGGTGGCCAGCACATTTGTAAATTTTTACCCAGTCAAAAAGGTAATTGCATTTTTCCGTTGATTAATGTGAAAAGGGGCTTTCCAATTTTCGACTTCAGACGTAAATTTTGGGACTAATTTCCTATCGAAAAGCATTTTTAATAAACATCATAAAACACTTGATTCATCTCCTTATATCGCAATAACTTTTGAATTACACAAATTAAACAATTATTGAAGATAGAAACCATTAATTATCGAGAATGGTTAGATTTAAGGCACGTTTGATAGTGTTTCTGTTCAAAAATTATTCCTTGGAATGAAAGAACGCGCTTTGTGAATCGCACAAAATTTTTATTTCTGAAATAGAAAATGAACAGAAATATGTTTAGTAAACTTGTATAATTTTTTTGTTTCTTTTAATTTTTTAATATTTTTATTTTATTTTTCATTTTTTTCTTCTTTCTTTTTCCTTTTCTCTTTGGTCGATTGCCGGCCACCATGTGGCCCGGCGGCCGGCTAGGCGACGTCCGGTGAGGCTCGGGCCGACGACGCTTCAGCAAGGTCGCCAGTGCCGGCCATGGCCAAGGCCGGTGATCAGCAAAAGGAAGAAGAAGAAGAAGAAGAAGAAGAAAAAGAAAATAAAGAGAAGACAAGAATATGAGAGAAAAATTATTTTTTGGAAGTATACCGGGAATAAAACAAGTTTTTTCTATTTATTGTTTCGCTCCAAATCTATTTCTAACAAAAATGTAAACAAACGCGTTTCTGTTCTTTTTTTATTTCCCATAATAAAAGAACATAAATTTTTGTTCTGAGGAATAAAAACGAAAATAAACAAATGCACCCTTACCTATACCAACGTAATCAAAATGAAGGAATTGCTTTCTACCATCGTTGATTTTGCAAAAATCCTTGAGAAGAACCCATAACAACTCAAAACATAAAATCATAAATAATTATTCTCTTGATCTTCTCACGAAGTATTAAATCACCATGGATAAACTCTTTTCACACTGAGAGTGCTCAATGGGACAAGGCATGTGCTTTGTCCACTAGGAAAATTGGATTTGAAAACCGATACATGCAATTATGTAGTGAATAGAAATGAATCAGATTTTCTTCATATATGACGTGAAATATCAGCGAAAGGAATAGTAGCTACCCATCTCATCACATCGTTGCAGTACCAATAGTTTCCATAAAAGAAGTCCTTGCACCGCATGTGAGAGGTTCCACGCTAATGGGTCATTTGGACCCATCAACATCTTACAAAAATCTGTAGGGTAGACCCCCCAATTCTAGCTAATTCGCAACTATGTTCAATTATGGAGAAACGGTAGAATCATTAAGTCTAATTTTGCTAAGTCTGGCATTGCTCTCTTAAGGGAAAATGACCCAATCAATCTTTAAACTTATTGTACGGATGTCAATTTAGTATTAAATTTTCACTTTTGACAATTTAGTTTTAGATCTTTGCGTGGATTTCTAGTATAGTCAATCTAATCAATTTTCGTTGAAAATTGTTAATTTGACGATCCAATCATTGTTAGCCATCTTAATTAGCGATTTTTGATGAAAATTAGTCAAAAGAATTACATTAGAATATCGTGCAAAAGTCTATGTCTAAATTGATAACACTGAAAATTTTATAATCGAATTGATATTCTTATAATTGATTTATAACTGATATAATTTTCCTGCTCTTTTAATTGTACACTATAATCATTTATTAATGCAATCCCTTCACTAATAATTCACGTGCTCGCATTAGATTTGCTGTCGGTGGATCCAACTATACAGCTCCTTTCACGTGCCGAGGGGCTCGCCACATCCCACTATCGAAACGAGAACATCGCGAGAAACGACGAATAATAATCAATCAACGAGCGAAAGGACTATGCTTCTCTTTCAGCCCGAAAAATAAATACAGACAGCAAAAATTAAAATGGACTGCGATGCTTTTCGTGACAGTCTAGGGACGATAGTGGAGGACTCCATTGTCCTCATTCTAGATTTTAGGGAAAGATGTGCCGATGATTTTGTCGGTTTTCTCGAACTACAATGATTCATACTTCTATTGAGTGAAACAAGTCACATCAGATATTCGGATTTTAACCTTTTCCTTTTCGAATAAGCAAGTTACGATCCTTAATTTCACGTGGCGCAACAATACAATTAACAAATGTCTCACGTCAACTCAAATTCTTATGATCCGTGAACGTAAATAAGTATAGATGCTCGGACGCAAAATAGACAAAAATCTGGACACATGTGGTGTCATGACCTCAAAATAAATAGTACAATTAAATTCATAAGGTCGTTATTTTAATGAACCGATCATTGAATTTTTATTTATTCAATCAATGGGCTTTAATCACCGATATTCCGACGAAAAATATATCACTGCCATGTGTTAATTAATGACGTTGCATTTGATCACATGTGTTGCTAAAAAACTAATTGGATTCTGATTAACTTATCTATTATAAGAAGAAAAAAAGAAAAATATTTAGTATATTGGACAATCAAGAACCACGTTAAATAATTGCCACATTAACTTTTAGTTGAAAATTTGACTAATTCTAATGACAGTTATTGGTGGAAAGAAAATCAAACTTAAGTGATTATATAATTTAGATAAAAATTTCTAGGGACATTATTGAAATTTTGCCAATGTTTTAATGAAAAACGTTATATCGTAGCCATGTGGAAATTAATGACATTGCACTTGACCACAAGTATGTTGTTTGAAAATCTGATTGGACTCCAATTAAAGCATACCTATTGTAAGATAAGGAAAAAAAGAAAAAGAAAAATATTTGATATATTGGACGATCGAGATCCACATTCAATAACTGCCATGTTAGATTTTCGTTGAAAATTTGACTAAATTCCCATGAAAATTCATTACTTGGACAAAAATCAGACTTTAGTGATTACATAATTAGATAAAAAATTTATAGGGAATTATGGATATTATATGATACAAACTGCAATGCATTTTATGCCTTCATATGCGGGGCCAGCAAGGAGGCTTTGGACGGACGGTAGTGGTCCTCCTCCCCATCCCTCCCTCCGCCCAGCAAAAATTCAAAACGACAAAGTACAGAACCTTTCATCCCAAGATCAAAGATCTATGGATAGATCACGGAGAGCACTCAATGTAGGTAGGCCCCATGTGTACGATCGATTAAAATTTTATATAAAACTTGTAAGATTTAATGAATTATATGTACCAAAACCTAATAATCTTCCCATCCCAAACCGAGCCTCCTACTGGCATCGATAACCCAAAAAAAAAAAAAAAAAACTCAATCCAATTGGGGTGATCCGACCCCGACTCCAACTCCGACTCCGACTCCGACCATAAGTGCGTGCTCATAAAACGGTGATGGGTGGTGACCACATGATGGGGCGTCCACCCACCATGTGCTTGAAAAAGCAGAGGAGGACACGGCCACCAATCCCCATCTCCCTCTCATAGACTCGAGATTCAAGCCATCCATCCCTTTCATGGCGTTTTTTTTTTTTGTCGTCAGATGAAGCGATGGGACGTCGGCGTCGTCATGGACAAGTTACCGCCGACGAAAGGAACAGGACAGTGCCGGAAGGAAGGAAGGAGGGAGGGAGGAAGGTGGCTTTCTTTGTCCTCTCCCGGGTTTCGCCGGTGCATTTCTTTTATTCTGCTTTGAAGGGGAATCTTAGAAGTAGATTGATCCGACAACGTGTTCCTGCACAGTTCATCGTGATTTTTTTATATATAATGTTGCAATCTAGACAGATCCAGAAAGATTGTGATTGATGAACTAGATTTTATTCTAATATGATTGGCGAATTCATCAAAGTTGCTTAAAAATGGTAGAAGTGCCCTTTGCTTAGAACAAAGACCGTTTGGAAGAGGTTAATCCTCTTCGGTCATGAGCTTGTTTATGTCTTGAGGGTCAAGGTGCACTACTTGGGATAATTACTAAAAAAGTCATAAACATATTATATTTGTACCAATTCAATTATAATGTTTTCAATTGACTAATTGAGTTATAAACATATTGCATTCGTATCATAGTAGGAAATTGTTGATATGGCAATTTAGTTAGCACCGGCCATCCTATATTGATAAAACGTCGAAAGATTTATAATTAAATTAACACAATTGAAAGGTTAATCACTATATTAGTAGAAGGGTAATACGTTTATGATTAAATTTATCAAATTGAAATATTTATGATTAAATTAACACTAATATAATAGGTTTATGACCTTTTTGATTATTTTCCTTGTTTGTTTAGATAATGTTGTGTCAACGTTTCAAGAGGCTTTTGATGTTATTTATAGAGACTTCTCTTGAATTCATGCCATTCAATAAAAGCAAATTCTTTTACATCTAGGTTTTCAGGAATCACATCTCTTGAATGATATTTCGTACCTATTAGTCACTGCGTATCCAAAATAGGAGATAAGTAAACCTACTATGAGGTGAGCCCTTAGGTATTGTTTTATTTTTGGTAAAAAGCCCTTAAGTATTGTTCAATTGCTATATATCCAAGTTTCAGCAGTGCTTTTTCTAACCGTGCTTGTTCACTGGAGAAGAAATGGATACCAAAATTTGGAATAAAAAGTTACTTTGTTCATACGATCCATTAACACTAGGAGAGGTACTGATGAGATTTTTTTTTTTTTTGTCAAAGTGGTGATGAGATTGAGTGGATAAAAATGAAGAAAAAAATTGGTATAAATGTCAAGCTTCTAATTAGACAACTCCGAAAACTCTGTGGTTCTTGATGTTATGGCCATTTGTATCATACGTGTCAAGATATTTTAAAAATCACATCTCCTTTAAAGTATTTTCAGTAGATATATCGAGTGATGTGACAGATTGTAAATGATTGAGTACTTAAATAAATGACATTTTAATGCTCAATAAAAGTGCCATGTCGAGCACTGATGTTGGTAACCCACTAGGGTATACTCGATGATTATTCCTTTAGATAGGTGTTGGCCTTAATCTACTCATTGGCAAGACCCTCAATATAAATTTTGCTGATTCTTCCGTAGCACAAAGACCCCACGAGGGAACGCCAGAGGGCAACGTTGAATAGCTTTTTGAAAACCAACTTATCACTTTTAATCCACATATAAGTAATCAGATGCTTTAGCTGAGCAGCCGATGTTACCAGCCAGCAAGAGCAATGATGATGATCTATGCTGCTGGTGTCCGAACCCCGGACCGGCGCACCGGGCGTTAAAAACGGTGCTTGCGGGAGACCAAAAACGACACGTTAACCAAAAAGATAAACAGTGCAGTAGCTGCAATGGCAAACCGAAGTCCCTGTTTCCCGCCTAATTTTCTCCCTTTTTCTCTAACTTGACCCAACAAATGAAAAGATTATTAGCGATCCAATGTTTAATTTATCGACAGAAAAGGAAACGTGACTTGTCAGTCGGTAGGGCTTGTTTTCGATCGCAAGGCATTTCCCTATCCGAGTTAGTTTAAGGGTGATTTTAACTTTCTTTTGCTGTGATTAATCATTGCTGCGCTAATCATTCCTTCGAGTTGAACCTGACTTTGACCTCTCTTCCGAAAAAGTCAATTCCTGAATCTAGGTTTCGATGATCTGGTGAAGAGAGCACCCACCACGAACACCGCCATGGACAGATGCATCAATCATCATTCACGAGCCAGAAGCAGCATCATGGAGGTAGGCTCCATGGAAGCTGTTTAAGGCTCGTGATGTCTTAGGTAAGGTAGGAACTGAAAAAAGTATGGACAAAGCTGAGTCTTACCCCAAGGTCTATCGATGGTATCAAAGCATTGAACCTTATTTCAATCTCATCTCGAAGGCTCTTTTGATTTTGGGTCTGCCCTTGAGAGATTACTCTTGTTGTTCTCATGATTCGATCGATTGCACGTTGCCGCTTTTCAAGAGTTATGCCAAGTGCCTTTCCATTTTCATTTTTCTTGATGATAATAATGGACGCACGCACGGTCAATGGATAGGTAATTAGTTGCACGATAATAAAGCATGTCATGAATATTATTTAGAAAATAATGCGTTTACTAATAAATGTACCCCAATTTTAAATCCATGTTCAAACAAGTGAATTCCTTGCGAAATGATGGACCACAAACATAAAGTATATTATGACAATAAATTTTGAACCGACTCTCATTTGTAGTTATGTATTTCAATCGTGGGACATTACTTTCAAATGATATTTCGTGTTACAGTGTAGATAGGTCAAATCTATTCAAAAGTAGAAACATCAATGCATAGAATTATTCAGAATCTTTGTAAGTTTTAGAATGCATTTTCTTGATAAATCTTATGAGACTTGGATGACGTTGGCAAGTGAGAATCTTCAGTGATTCAGGATCCCATCAAGCCCTACTGATATATCCGGCAGATCTGCAAGAGCTAGAAGCTTTCTTAATCCCTTATCTTAAAAGCTAATCGCACGGAATTGCGTGCCCCGTTGGTCATTGCTATGCAGCATCGTTTGCATTTATTACATCAATCAATAACAATATGGTACGTCCAACTCGAAATTTTTTTCTTTCCTTCTCTATTTCAAAATTTTTAGCGATTGATTTCCGCCGCTCAAGTGACCTAAAGAGAGAGAGAATTATTCAACGTGCATAAGAAATAAAACATAAAGAATTTGAGTGGAGAGGATACGACGAGCATATCTTAATTTTTGCCAATTTTGTTATGTTCTTTTTTTTCCCCTATGGAAAAAGCTGGTTGTGAAGGACGAAGGAGCATGCAAGATGTGACCATTAATTGGACAGTTATGGGTCACATTTAAAAGCCACATTAAATTGATGGGCACCAAATTAATGTCGGTGCATCACTTCCCCCTCTCCCATCTGCCCGTGAATTATAGATATTTCTTTTGTACCTAGTTTCGACTGCATTAAAAGTGGCCATTGCGACAATGTCCCTTTTCGCTTTTTTTTTTTTACCTATTTTTCCAATCCAATCATGATTTTATTGTTTGGATATCAATTTAAACTTTTCAATTTTATCGATGTAGCCTTAAATCTTTGCGCGAAACTCTAAAGTAATATTTTTGGCTAATTTTTAGAGGAAATCATCGACAAGCCGTCCTATGTGGCACACTGAGATGAACAACTTATGAACACATCGGCGCTTTTCGATTTCCAAAAAGGACTACACGAGAGTTCGTGCAAAGGTGTATAATTATATTGGCAAAATTGAAATTTTTAAGATTGAATTAATTTCCGTATAATGAAATTAAGGACTGACTAAGTAATTATCTCATATTCTTCCTCTTAATTGTTTACATGAAAAGCCGCAGAATATATTGGAAATATTGGTCATTCATATATTAAAAAGAAAACCATACGGCACAAGCTCCATTGGAGACCAATTTTTTAAACCTCAATTAACGTGGATGCCGCCCCCACCCCACACCCCCCTTCGAATATCACTCAAAATCCACAGGGCCTGCCATTTTATGGATACGGCCCACGATTTTCTCTTTCCTTCTATTGCAGGCCCGAGTCGTCAATGGAAATTAAAGATTTCGGCCCCGAAATCAGAAGACAGAAAAATTTCGTATCGCTTTTACCGCGATATATTAAACATGCTTAAAGATTCGAGTAGTAACTTGTAGCATTACGATTAACAATATTTAATCCACAGATAAAAATCAAAAAAGCTAAAAAGGCCGCCGATGAAAGCCAAGCGTAGCTCAAACGCAGATATCCAATTGGTTGGTGGATCCGGGGTATAACTAAAAGTCTAAAACCAAGCAAGGCCATGGGCTTTTTTGTGCAAGAAGTTTTAGCCATGAGCTGGAAGAATGGTGAATGACCAGGTATCTGATGCCTATGTTAGCAATACATGTCATTTCCGGGCGATACAACGAGATACTTAAAGTTCGAAACTTTCTCAAAATACAGATACGAAAGTGGTTTTCCTCTCTCGCACGTGACGACTTGGTTTGCTTCTTTGCAATGTTAATGGTGCATCCCATGCGTTAAATGCTTCCGGTACTATCTCGAGAAGAAGGGCCTTTGAGCACATTCAAAATAGATTTTGCTCTTTATATTTATGTGATTATCTTAAATTTTTAGATTAGATTTTTTAAGATGGTATCGAAAAGAAGTAATGGCCCTTTCATATATTTGTCCGCTATCGTAGTCGCGAGTTTTTAGATGATCAAATTTGAATCAAAATTATGCATTCCACATAAATTATTTTAGGATTTTTTCTGGAATTATTTCCAATTACTTTTAAGATTTTTCACAACCATCAATCCCATTTTCCATGTCAGTTTGAGTTTTGGCAGTCCTCTGCTCCAGAGCCCCTTTGTCTTCACTCGCCAGTGGGTCGGTGTGCCCTCACCTTCCCCAAAAATTGCCGTACAGGTAGGCGAATTAGTGCCGTGCCAGAAAATTGAGTGAAAACGACCGTTAGTGCGTCAATTTTAAACAAATTGGAATTGTCGTATTCGGTAATTAAGATCGACATTTGATGATGCAATCGCTTATTATTGTCAAAACACAATGATAGTCAAGGGAATTAGGCAATGCATTCACTTGAGGTGAAAAATTATTATAATTTTTTGAGTAATCATTTTTATTAGAAAACAATAGATATTTTCAATTATTATCGATAGATAAAGTGCCACAACATGCCCTTACCAAAAAAATAAAATAAAATCCTTACCAAAAAAAAAAAAAAAGTGCCACAACATGCATACATTTTCAAAGTTTTCAAAAATTGGTAGTGACGGGCTTTTTGTGGAATTATATAAAAGGCCACTCTCATGACACCCATCAATTTATCAAATCAAATATATAATAATTTCAATCCTTTTTTATTAGAGGCGTGTTTAAAAATACGTGATGCTCTTAACAAAATTTCTTTTTTTATTTTTTTTGGTGATTGATAGTTACCAAACTCAGTTTCTGGAATTTGGCTCGAACTTCACATCTTTCAAATTTCATCAATCTTTTGATTTGAGATTGATGGGTCAATCAATCAAGACCCAAAAGGTCAACAAAAGTCCAACGAGGAGCGACCAACTGTTACTAATGAAAAGTTCCCTTTTTAGCGGTTCTTGCACTTTCCTCGGAAAGTTTCTGGCACGTTACTTACGGTTGTTTCGCGATCGTTTCTGGCATTAGATTCTCTCTCTCTCTCTCTCTCTCTCTCTCTTTCCCTCTCCCTTTCTCTCAATCTCGCGCTACCCACAACGCAAATCCCAGGAAAGACCCGACCTTTACAGTCGAAGTTGTCTCTAGAAGTGTCGACGCTTTCTGGGTAAGGTTCCGTCCGACCCCATCTGTCTCGATCGCGCTTGACACTTAGCCGTCCTTCTTCGTTTGGTTCTCTCGTCGTTACTGCGTGCTGTTTCCGTTTCCTTTTGATTCCCTGGTCAATTTGGTCGCTGCGGGCTCTTGTTGTGAACTTGATCGTGCTTGCGCGCGTTGACTTCAGCGGGGTCTTGAGTTGGGGTTGGAGTGTTGGAGCGGGGGCGTGGCGGTTCAGGTTCTGCATGTCATCCGGTCAGTCGAACCTCTTTCGCCGTGTGGTCTAGACCGTTCTTGATCGCCTCATGAAGTTCTTCGTTGGAATTCCTTGTTGTATTGATGGCCAAATTAGAAGTGGCGGGACCCGTTTTGCCCCTTTCTTGAACCGTCAATACTGTTCTAAGCACGACAGGAGTTGGTGTGAGTTCGTTCTGTGTATTTATTAACTGAATCGGGAATACTTCCTTTATTCTAATTTTACTGTCTGCAAAATTTAAACGCTTTCCTGCTGGAAAATGCACCTTTTGGTTTTGGAGCTTTTACGTAAGATGGCGTCTCAGTTCAGCGCTTTTTTGGGGTTTTTGTGGAACCGGACATCGTGTGAGGCCTAACCTGACCATATTGGAGATTGGGTGCTGAAAGGAGGATTGTTGAATGGGTTTCACTGTTGACGTTTGTCTGAACTGCTGTCTCGTTTGTTTACCTTGGGGAGTTAATTGCTGATGGCCACAGACTAAGATATGATAGAGATTCTTCTTTTACTCAAAATGGGTATGTCAATAAATGTTCTTCAATGCTTGTGTATTCATTCGTTGTGGATGCCAAGAAGTTTTTTGAAGCCTCTGGTTTCTCTTTTGATTTTGACTATGTTCCATCACAGTATAGAGTGGACCTTTTAGATTAGCAAAACCTTAGTCTCATCTGAGAGGGGTGATGGTTGTCAAACTTGCAATCTCAAACTAGTGACGTGTGTTAATATTGGTAGAAAAGTTGTACCTTTGAATCATGCTAACTGCTAATTAAACTTCCTCTTTGGCTATGTAATTGTTTCAATTTGACTTGCAGCAGGCCTCCTGATTTTGTGTGAAGCTTGTGCTTCATAATTGAAGTCAATAAAAGGAAAGGCAATTAGAATCATGCAACTGTATCATCACCCATATTCATTGGACAGCCAAAAGGTAAGGCTGGCTTTGGAAGAGAAGGGCATTGATTACACATCCTTCCATATGAATCCGATAACAGGCAAAAATTTGAGGCCTTCCTTCTTCAGAATGAACCCGACTGCAAAACTCCCTGTTTTCCAGAATGGTTCGCATGTCATCTTTGATACTATTGAAATCATTCAGTAAGTCTCATCCTATTCTTACAGCATACTTGTTCTTCTTTTTGATATGGTTATGATGGATGTTTGTTTGATGTGATTTTCAACTGTTTTGGCATGTGATAATGAGAAATATCAGCTTCTCTAGCTAAGTATGCCAAATAAAAGTATTTCTGGATTTCTGAGTAACTGAATGTATCTGTTGACAGGATGGGGTATTGTGCTCTATTATGTACCATATTCTTTGCAGATTTATTCTGTCTGTCTGTCTTCATTCTCTTCTTTTGTGGAAATTTATAATGCTTTAGAAATTTACAGGTATATAGAGAGAATTGCAGTTGTCTCCGTTAATAATGATAGCATCGCCTTCAGCAGTGATGAAGTCATTCAATGGATGCATAAAATACAGGAGTGGAATCCAAAGTTTTTCACATTATCCCATGTCCCTGAGAAGTATCGGCAAGCAGTGTCCAAGTTTTTTAGGAGAGTCTTGATTGCTCGGATGGCCGAGTCACCTGACCTGGCAAAATCCTACCACGGCAAGCTAAAAGAGGCATATCACACCGAAGAGAAGCTGAGAGACCCAGAGGTTGTAAGGCGAAGCAAGGAACATCTAATCAGACTTCTCGATGAAATTGAGGACAGGTTGAGCAGGATGGCTTATATTGCAGGGGAAGAGTTCAGCATGGCAGATGTAATGTTCATTCCCGTGCTAGCTCGTTTGGCACTCTTGAATTTGGAAGACGAGTATATAAACAGCAGGCCAAACATGGCCGAATACTGGAGTTTGGTTCAGCAAAGGCCTTCCTACAAAAAAGTGATAGGAAGATACTTTGGCGGCTGGAGGAAGTACAAGACCCTGGCTAAGACTTGGTGCTTCATACGGCTGAGGAACACGCTGAAGAAGTATTAACTTCTTGACGCTGTAGGAATATCGCAAAACTGTAAAAGGAGGGTGGGGAAAGTTTTAGCTGTGAATAATCTTTAGGTAAAATTTACCTTTTGAATAGCTATGAATAGGTTCTGTAGTGTTTCCTCTCTTAGTGTTGAAAGAGCAGGCGGTTGAATTTTTCATGTACTGGACTGCTTTCTGTTCTGTATTCCCTTTAAGGTTGAAATAATTATGTAGAAAACAAGCATGTTATGAAAATAAAAAATTGTAAAGGTTCGATTATTTTTTATTGCAAGCAGTGAACTTCATTGAGTTTGCAGTCTTAGAGCACAGTTCATCCGTATTCTAGATCTTTAAGATTCCTGATCTTTAGCAAAAGCTGGTGCAAGTTAGTATATCATAAGGCAGAGTAATGCTGCTGTGATTAGATATCAAGAGTTATGAGCAAAAGAGAGTTGATTGAAGCACTCCCTTGGCGAACCGCAACGATCCCATATCTGAGTCCCGGATGAGGGACCAGCCTACACATCTTGTGAATAGCTTGGACCGACAGACAGGCAAGGATTGGAGAGACAGAGCACTTCCTCTGGTGTCTCTATTAAGTGGCTCTACTTCCTGAAAGCTTTTGAGATAGCAGTCCGCATCAGCTGCTCCGGCATAATTTTGGGAAGCAAGAAACTGCAGCGTCTGCATCCGAAAGGTCTTCGTACATGGCCAGTGAACGACACTTCGTTGGAGGGATCTGCCATTCTTTCCCTAACCTGAACGCCTGACCCTTGTTCTGGAATTACTTTCCAGATTACAGTGAATTGCACAAGTGACTGGTGCTCAGGGGACTACACTAGCTAAGCCCTGCAAAATGGATCCCGAGAACACTAGACACAAGGCAGGAACATCTTGTGCATCTTTGCTCGGCTTCCACACTGGAGCAACACTCTGATATATCAGAGAATGCTTCTGAAATCACTCTAATCCCACAATCAACGCATCATATCCCGCCAAAAATTGATAGTTAGGCAGCGACATTGATCCCTGACTTGAGGAAACGGTATCCTTTCTCAACCGCTAGCCTGGTAAACTTCTAAGACAATTGATGAAACATTGTCGGATTGAACCTAAGAATCTGATCTTGCTCCCTCATGGGATGGAATTCGGAAATGTGGTGCGCTCTTGTGTGCGCTTTACCTAACAATTTGTTATTAATTGGAAATAGACCGACTTAATGCCAAATTTCAGTTGCCAAATTCGAGACTTTATTAATACATTCACGCACCATTTTTCTTTGCCTTTCCTTTTCTGGGAATTGTTACCCGTACTGGAAAGAATACGAACAACTTGTTTTACGAATGATTTGATATGCGCTTGTTGGAAAATCTAGTCAACTCATCTATATGTTCTGTTGGGATCCCCTATCTTTAGGTACTAGCGAACAATTGTCGTTTGTGAAGCCGCATCATTAAGTAACTGAGTTTTTTTTTCTAAAAATATTTCTGCGTGTAGCATTGCTTGTTCTTTTTCCAATAAGACGAAGAATTTTCACTCTCTTATATAATTTAACCGATCATTTGGGTATACTAGAGTTTTCCAGTACTTATAGTTGCTTGACGGCAAGAACATATTAATTCAATCCTCTGATGTTTCGTACTAAGTTATTGTCACATATAGGCTCACTTGTCCCCCCAAAAAAAGAAAAAAGATATCTCGTTCATCTATCTCTTGCAATTAACTACATGAAGTATATGGTGGACAAGGTAGACAATGCATCCATATTCATGGGACTGCCAAGCTGAAGCACTAGGACATGTTCAAATACTCAAGCGCACAAACAGCCGGTTCAAGCCAAGGCGCTTCAATTATATCAATGCATACACATATCTTATTCCATATGCGCTATATGTTTCGCATCAACATTTTATAAGATAAGAGACTTCATGCACGGTGACACTACAGCAAGCCCATAGGAATGTCGACCATCGTCTCAAGAGAGGAGTTTTTAGAACCTTCGCTGTAAGTTTGGCTGGATCGGTTGCACATGGTAGGTGGAAGAGCCGAAGTCAGCCTTCATTCTTTGATGGTAACCGTCGTTCCCAGCTCTACCAGTTTCGGCCATCATCATGTCTTTTTGTTGCTGCAAGCCACCAAAAAAAAAAAAGATGAAAAGAAAGTAGATTAAAATGAAGTCCGTTATACATCTAATAAGGGTCTACTTAAATTTGAATCTGCACGATCCATTTTTTAGCTCAATGAATAAGGAAGATGTATCTACGGTCTCTTTGTCTTGACATTAATCGATATGAAAACATTCCTTTGTACTATAATCAACCGGTCCATGATGTATTCAAGAGCAGATCAGGTTTGTAAAGCAAAAACAGTTCCTCCTTATAATTCTCGATGCAATTCATTGTGATGGTGTTGTAAGCGAACGTCATAACAAACTTACTTACATGCAATCTAGAATTCTATAATCTCCCCAATGACATGATCTTCTCGAATTGGTAATTTATACTATCAGTAGTCATGACTTGTGTATCTTATGTAATGTAGTATTTCAATTCAAAATTGTATTATCAGTTGAAGAAGGCATACAAGTATACAAGGCAAAACTAAACCCTACAAGAGTAAGCTATGCAGTGTGTGATAACTTGAATGCTCCCCTCTCACGAATGAATTTGGAGCAAGAACGTTTTATCGAATTAAAGAATGAGAAATAAGATGAATAAAAACCCGCATGGATGCAAAATATATTGAAATATCAAATGGGATGTCGTGAAATTAAAATGTGGCTTTATCAGGTTGATAGTTCTGCATGTATGCATAAGACTATGATAAACCTGTAAACTAGCTATAGGAGAGATATCACTAATGCTGTAGATATGATATGCTCCAAGATATAATTTCATACTTTATACGGGAGAGTATGTGTGGGTTTTACCATTAACTCGCTACTCACCCCCCATTCCGAGTCCCTCTATGGAAGGAGATCAAGATTTTTGGTCCAAGGTTATTCAGTGTTGAACACGCTTTAACATGAAACGCCTTTTGTTCTTGGTCACTTTTGTTAAAACATGAAATTAGCGGGGTAATATTTATTATGACATGGTTATGAATCTAATTTGAAATTATGATATTCTAGTAAAAAAGTATCTCGGTACAAAACCTTTCAAATGAACATTACATAACTGAGACCAATAACAAAATCTGTGCTGCAACAGTATCTTAGAGACAAGGTAACTTTCTCAAGTTCATAATCATAATTTAGCTGTCAATACCATTTTATATGTGTATTTCCATATAAATGTACCTTACCCCATGACTTGCTCTCTCCAAATTTCTTAATTTAAGTAGTTTCCTTAACCTTCTTGTCACATAAATTTCGATTTAGTTTCGACTGAATATAATCCATAGTTTCACTTGAGTGATTATCGATTCTGTTAGAACTATAGTTAGTATTCATGGTTATTACCATGTTTCACATAGAAATTGTGAATATATAAGAAAGAAATATTGTACAAGAATAGATTCTTGGTTACGTGCTAAGGGGGAAAAAACTAGTTTGCTTCCTTATATCTATGAACTGTTATGAGAAAAGAAATCCTTTTCTAGCTAGTTTGTAGGGTAATAAAAAACCGGACCACCTATATTATACTTATATAGGCAGGATCACAAGAAACTCATCACTAGAGTCAAATACTCTTTTGGGGGACCATGAAAATGAGGTTCATATCTAGGCCAAATTGACAGCAATGTTACTTTCACCAAACTCAATCCCATTCAAAACCTAATCTTGATCAAGCTATGAGTTAGGCGTCCTGAATACCATCATATCAAGAACTCTCTTCTGTTCTTGTTCTTTTTTCTCTTGGAATTTGCTTGTGCATCTATATGTGCTTATGCATCAAGTCGATTATAAGTTGATGGAGTTACCGCATAGAAATGGAGCTCATTAGCGTCCTCCTCCAGCTGCTTTTGCTGAACCAGAATTTTAAAAATAAAAATAAACAATAAAACAAAGTCAGCAAAACCACCATCGAATTTTAGCACCAAGCAAAGAGTCAAGTGACAAGTTTAGATTGGAACTAACATTTCTCCTGTGTGTCATCAGAACCTCGTCCTGCAACCCAAATGGAGAATTGATCATAAAAGATGTTAGAAGTGAATTATTTCGATATAATTGGTGAATTTATTTGCGCAATTAAAGTTTTTCTTGAGATACTCGCCTTCTGGTCTCGGACACATGCGAGGCCGTTTTCAAGAGTGTCTTCTAGGATTATCAGCTCTCTGTGGTTCAGTGATGTTATGTCTTCTCCTTTCAGGTGCCTGTTTAATAATATATCTTTATTCATGTTCATATATGATTGAATATTTATCAATGGAGAGGGAGGAAGGGAGGGAGGAACGGAGGGAGGAGAGAGAGAGAGAGAGAGAGAGAGAGAGAGAGAGAGAGAGGTGAACCTGAGCTGAATCTGCAAGTTGTCGTTCTCCTTTTTGATCCTATCTAGTTCATTGCTCAGATTCTGAGAGATTTCATATGATTTTGACAAAACCCTATCTTTATTAGAATTCTTTCAGGAAAATTGAAATAATCAAGAAAAGGAGCCACATCTATGGCCATGCAAGAAGCCGAGCTAGAAACTGATTAATGGGCTTCTGATTTGAGAACGCATGTTTTGCATGGAAAACAGAAGGCACATAATAACCATTTAGTGCCAGATCTGTTACTAAAGCTCCCATCAATCACAATAATAATTCAAAGGAAAAGAAAAGAAGGGGACAACATCCCAATGACAGATCTGCTATAAAGATTCAATATTCTTGCTGCTTCTAATCAAATTCTCTCTGAAAAACAGTGTCATTTCCTTCCTTTTTTGAACCTTTATTGGGAATTTATAAAATTAGCTAGCTTTGCAAAGTAACCAACAGATCAATATTGGGAAGATAACTCAAACCCACCTCTTGCTTAGCATCCCAAAGCCTCTTTCCACACTGTGTGTGATACTGGTCCAATATATCAACCAATCTAAAACCCCCAAAGCAAAAGTTAAAAGGGAAAAATCATAAATCAGGAAGACAATCAAAGTAGATCTTGTTAAAAAAGAAAAAGAAGCCAAAAAAAGGACAACAGCACAAATAATGCATACGAGGTGTTAGAGCTGCAGTATTCATGCATCTTCCCGGAGCTACCAAAGATGATCACAGACACTTGAGCATCACACAGAACAGAAATCTCCTTGGCCTTCTTGATGAGCCCGTTCCTTCTCTTGGAGTAGGTAACTTGCCTGTTGTTTGAGTTCTCTATCCTCTTTATCTCTATCTTCCCTCTCCCCATCTTTTCTTTCCGGGCCTTCTCTTTCTCTCTCGTTCTCTCTCGTATTATCTTCCTTATCTGCTCTTGTTTGCAAATGAAAGCTGAGGAGCAGAATAGCTGAATAGCTGAGACAGAGACAGAGAGAGAGAGGCTGAAAAAAGGAGAGGTACAGAAGTAAAGAGAGAACATTCCATTTAGGGTTAAGGGGAACTGCGACTTTCTTGGCACAGAAGAGAAGGTGAGAGGTTTCATGCTAAAGTCTACTGTTCATTATTAGGGCTTTCTGGTTATTGGTTCTTCTCTTCCATGTCACGCTTGTGTGACCATCGGTCATTTTCAGACATCCTGCACTGACGTGAGCTATTGATATTAAACGCCGGATATTTTCTCGGGTTGGGGTGTTCTCCTGTTCTAACTGCAGCTTCGTCATATTGTCCCTTTTTCAAATGTTAAGTTTGAACTTATCAAAACCACGGACTATCTTTGGGTATCTTTCATACACAACATAGGCTTCCTTACCAGTATTTTCTCCTTATTTAGTTTGTCTTACTGGACACGTGGCACCCGGCTTGATGAATAATGTGTGCACATTTCTGGCCTTTTTGCTTAGGGTTTAAGTGGGTAGAACCAAAAACCAAATGTCAAGTTCAATTGAGCATCAAATCACAACCGATGTAAATATTCTTATTGAATATAAGATAAGAGGAGAGGTTAACAAAGTAAACTTTTCGTTGGCAGCTCCTTAATGAGCTTTTCGTTCGTACCTAGTCTATGCGAAGTTTTTTTTTTTAACATACAAATAGCTTCGTGGGCTTTATAGTACAGGGTACCCTTTGAACCTGTTGAAAGATTGTAAATCTCATTTAATGATGTCACCCACATCTTGGAGCAAAACTTTGTACCTTATATCAAATTGAAGTGCGTACTCCTTAAAGTACACTGCTCTATGGAGGTAGAGGGTCCACAATCGAGTTCTTTATGCAATGGAATAAAGAGAGCTAGTGTTTATGTTGCATACACGTTTCCATGCCATAAGGTGAGAGGCAAATCAAAGGGGTTGTAAGAATATGAATTAAGGTTCACATGCCCGACGATAAGTGAAAGAGGATTGTGTTCATTACAGTAAGCAATTCTCTGTTTTTAACTTCTTGGCCAAAAGAGTAATTCTCTTGTTAAAGGCGTTTTTTCTTTGAATTTTCCATAACACCCCAAACGAATTATGTGAGACAAGTATTTTGTGGTGAAGAATATTACGTTATCAACACGTTAAGTGTCTCTGCTTATCTCATAAATAATATTGCCAACCATTACATCAAAAATCTCCATAGGATATCAATTATTCATAATTAAAAAAAAAAAAAGATATCGGGATTTCCCCTTGTGTAGAAAGGCACGCCTTCTCATTTTTCAGGCTTAATCAAATACAAGAAATTTGCCTATATCTAAAACAAATAAATTGCTAAAATCGGCTTTTATAACTGTTACAATTTTGACAATTATTTTATCATCATCGTCATCTTCTTCTTCTTGTTTGAATCTCTCTCTCTCACCTCAAACCCTAAGTTTGAGTCATGTACCAAACTAAAGTTTAATGCCGTGCATCACTTAGCCACCCTACCTTGCTTCTCCCACCTAATACTTACGCTTCTATGCTGCCTAACTTTCAACTTTTAGGTATGTTTTTATACGGATGTATGTCTGTAAAGGATAACTTTTGGTTTGTTCCCCGCATGTTTGTGTTGATGTTCCTTTTTCTTTCCTTAGGAATTGCATTGTCGCATACTTACATTGCATCAATCTAGTTCGCATTTTTATGCTCGCGAGACAATTCTAGGCTTTTGTTTATTTATTTTTTATAGTTTACTATATATCTGAAAGAGAATCACATTAACCCTTCTGACCAAATTAGCTCTGCTAATAAACCGTTCGACTATCATCGTGACATCCTAAATTTCTCAACCTGTTTCCTACCGAATTAATCGGGCATTTCATTGACGCGCCTATAGGGCTGTTCTCAGAGCTGATCACTCTCGAGATAACTAGGCTGGCTGGGAAAGCTATTAAAGACTTTAAGGCAAATAGACTTAAGAATTCGATCAAGAATCGGCTTCTTGACCATGCTTATCTTTTGAGGCCATTACGGCACAGTTAAAAATTGAATTAAAATTAGAGATAGGTCAGTTCGACTAAGATGTGTGGCCGATCGTGGGTGACTCTACTAAATTGGGAAATTTTCGTCGACTAACACTAATTTGATTTTACTATCGTTTTGGTACCCTGTGTCCGTAATTGAGTCCTCGAGATCTTTACGACAATCAAGAGTCGCCATTGAGTCGAGTGGGTTCATAGTGGTTCGAAGAAAATCGACCACTGGTCAATCGCTCTAAAAAGTTCTGAAAACTACCCGGTAGTTTAGGTCACGCTAAAAATGCGCCGAATGGAAATTAATCGTCAATTCAAGTCCGATTTTAGAAATTGAAGGTTCTGTCATGTTACAATAAATTATAGGAGTATCAACTCAGTCTCAGAAGATTTTTTTGACAACCGAGACTTTTTGGGAAAAAGTCGTTGCGTGGTTATTTTCGTGCGAAACGAGCCGAGGATTAGTTTTGATGGCAAAATTGAGGAGCATGAGGAATTATTGGATGAGGAAAAATAACAATTGAGACATTGGGACATCAATTGATTTTATGAGAGTCAATTGAGAGAGAATCAAGAGGGAATTGATGAACAATTGAAGCCAAGGAAAGCCAAATTCGTAACTGCCCTCTCCTTAGCTCAAAATTGACCAATTGAGAAGTTGTGAGGGGTGTTGGTGTGGCCTAATGTAGGCTAAGTATATTTACTTGGCCTAGGTTGATTTGAGGAGATATTTGTGTGGAAAACTGGCCAAAGGGGACCCATCTCTCTCACTCTTATCCATCTCTCTCTCACCCCACCAACCGGTCACACTGTTTCTCCTCTACCTCTCCATTTTGTGCAACAGCCACAGCAGAGGAAGAAGTTGCTTGCCGTCTAGCCGTCGCACGCCGAGCAGCCACTGTCTTCGCCGTCGCCGGTCGCCCTCCCGCGCGCGCGCGTGCAGCCGCGCCTGGCCGCGCCCCCTCTGCCTTCAGCCGTGCCGTCCAGCTCTCTTGCAGCCTAGTAGACCCATTTGAAGCTTGTTGATGGTTGTTTCTTCGCTGGTAAAGCCCCGTTATGGCTCGGTTTGGCCTATTTCCTTCTTACCGGTCAATTCCCATGCTAAACCGAGTTGTTTACTTCAATTTCTAGCAAGATCAGAACAGAAATAGAGAGGGTTTTGCAGCAACTTCCAACCCCGTTTTGAGGTGGTGTTGGACCTCGAAAGTTGGCCCGCTTTTGGAGTAAAGTGTTCCCTGCGCCGTTCTCATCGGTTTGAGCCGATTTGCGCGTTATTCCGGTGAGTAATCTCACTAATCCTTGCTTAGTAGACTAATTATGCTTAATGATTGATTAGTTTTAATTAAGTAGAATTAGGTGGTTAGATTATAATGGATTAGTGATTATTAGTTAATTGCATTGCATATTAGTTAGGTGGTTAGTGTACTTAGCTAGAGAATTGCCTATACTATTTATTGAATGCATCTCAGGATTTTTTCCCGACCCTTCGCTTGCTTCAATTAGGCATTACAGGCATAAATTGGATTTTTGGTAATTATTTATTAATTTTCGAAATTAATTAATTAATTAATTAATTTTCGAAAATTAGGCAGGGATAGTTGACGACTGAAATTTTGTGCTGATTGTCGTGGTGCAGTCCATTTATTTATTTGAACTCTACATTGTGCTGAATTGAATTAATTGTGCAATTTGAGGAATTATTCCTAAATTGATTGAAATTGAATTGAAATTGAGTGATTGACTGGTAGACAGCCGAGTATAATTATTTAGCGTCAATAATGCTTTGATAGGCTAAAGTAGAGAGAATTTCAAGGGTGAAATGGGAATTTTCTTGGCTAAGACCAGTCAAGTATGACTCATGGATAGGCGTGGTTTGGTGATGAGGAACATCACTGGCGAAAACGGCGCCTTAAAGAATGCACGTAGACTGTCTGTGACCTATGACGGGCGTGGTTCGATGATGAGGAATATCACTGGCGAAAACGGCGCCTTAAAGAACGCACGTAGACTGTCTGTTACTTACATCACTTTGGCGAAAACGATGCCCGAGAACATTAATGGAGCTTTGTGACTAAGTGTACTATTTGAGGTTATACAGTGGGATGTGAATGACCTAGAAGAGGTCTGGCTGACATGTAATCGACTAGGTCGATTGATCAATGATTTGATCTGATGTCATGATTTGATTGACTGTTCGATGTGATATATGAAGCATCTGTATATAACCTTGAATTACAGGTTAGAACTGATGCCAAGGTAAGTCTTTTGACTCGTGCTGTGTTTAGGCAACCATGTGGTGTATTGGTTTCCTAATCGAGTCTTAGTGGGGTAGAACTTGCTGAGATATAGTTTCATCCCGGTTGTGGGACAACATTTCAGGCCCATAGATGAGCTTAAGGAGGAGGAACCAGAAGAGGACGATGATCCAGAAAAAGATGAATAGCTTGAAGAAAACGAGCTTAGAGGAAAGAAGTCAGAATAGGATTAGGATGATCCTAAGTACGACCCGGATGAGGATTGAGATCCCATCCTCTTTTGTGAACCCTATTTATATGTGAATAGAGTGAATCTAGAAAGTCGTGAATCGTTTTGTGAAGTATGTTGAGTTATGCTCTGTGTGAAAGTATGGTTGTGAATTTCAATATGAAAAATATGGCATTGCTTTTCCATCCAACTGTTTTATTGTCTGGGGATTTATAACTGCTTTCGTATGTGCTATTAAAAATGAAAGGGTCGGCGATACATAGTCCTGTGATATTGCATTATAAAATTGACCAAGTAGAAAGATGTGTGCGTGCCCGAAGATTGGCGCGTGACAATCATTAGGGGACTAGATAAGAAAATCTATTGAAGTAAACCCAAGGAAGAGAAGAAATTGGCCAGAGAGAGAGAGAGAGAGAGAGAGGATACAATTGTCCAAGCCAAGTAATAAAGTGATAGGCTAATAATACACTACTAATCAAGTGCAACAGTCTTTCATATTAACGAAATTAAACAGCAACTTAGTTCCATGATCATGCCAAAATGCAATTTTGGCAACATTATTCTCTAAATCCTCTCCTGTAAATTGGGCTGAAGAGGCTGCACGCGAAAGGTGAAAGGCATGTGATGATGAGACTTATAGTCCTGGAGTTGCTGTAGATTCCCCAGCAAGAGCGAAAACAAAAACATTATAAAAAGACAAAATCTTAGGCAGAATCGAAACCTCAAGGTTATAAGGATTTGATTTACATATCAATGATCAATCTACATAGACACGCATCTATACATACATGTGGTAAACAATTGGACAGAGTTCTCATTACACTATATCGAAAGGTCTAAATTAATTCAACATACTAAATTGCATACTAATTCGTTGAAATCCCATCTAGGAAATTATTTGCGTTATGTATGGACATAGCAAGAGTTTATATCGTAAATTGATGGGTAAAAAGATTATGTTGATGCAGTATTTTCTTTGATCTACAGGGGAAAAATTCAGAAATAAAAGTAAAAACCTTTTCGATATAATGTAGTAGGCGCGCTTCTTTTTGGGGGAACAAAATTGATGATTTACGAGGAATTATAGTTGGATGTCAATCACTTCGGCGACTGACCTTTATAACCGGAAGTCCACGAATCTTTTCGAAAAAAGCAGCTAAAAGCATTTCAGACTTTCAATTTTTTTCAAATGACATTTTGCACTCTGAATGAGAGTAATATAAATTCCAAATGCATATACTAGGATGCTATGTTATTATGACTTCATTATATATACTTAGATATGACCGTACATGGTACAATATGCCAACCAATGGTCACTACTATTAAGTTCATAATGTCTTGTTTAAGAGACATATCTCGGTCCTCATTTAGTGTTTAAATGGATTTTTTTTTCTAATTATGGAAATTTTTGAATAAAAGCCTCTAAACAAGGTGTTGGCTTAGATGGAAATGGAGTTCCCTCCTCTCCTTGTGGTCTCGGATTCAAGTATTGTTTAGAGCATTTTACTCGTATAATTCTGAAAACACCAGGCCAATGCGAGTGATTGTACCTTTAAAATTGATTGGAGAGGCAGATCAATTGAGTTGTGCGAAAGTTAACATGAACACCACATTACCACTTAAAAATAGGCCTCTAAATGAAGAGGCTTGCTATTTTGTTTACATGTTCATCCATGAGTAGAAATGACAATCTAACCCGCTCCAACAAAATTCTGCATTGCCGCACAAATGGGGCGAGACGAAAATGGATTTAATCATTACTCATATCCGGCACCAGCCCGGCCCGGCTCTACTTGTACCCTAACCCATTGTGATACTAAGCTCATATTATGTGTATTTCTTTGACTGTTTTTCTTTATTGATTACCACTTGATAATAATCTTTTTTCACATTTTGAAGGATTACAATAACCGTAAGATACTAAACTAAAATTATTTCTTTTCAATTAAGTTACAATAAGTTTGGGGCAATACACATATGGGCGGTGAAACTTGAATGCCCAGAAGGATGGATATGATTTGGGCTGAAATAATAAGGAAGTCGATGAATTACCTGCCCATAGTAATTGAGCTCCTTGTTCTCCTCCTCCAACATCTTGTGCTGGCGGATATGAAGTTCACCCCAAAATGCCAAACAAGAAGAAGTAGAATGCAAAAAAATGTTTAGTGAAAACATCATAAGGATGAACAAGATCCCGACATGAGCTTAATCAAGAGAATGGTCAATTGGTATAACAAAAGTTCATGTTGGATCTATATAATGCACATACATTCCTCCTGTGTGTGTTGATGACCTCCATCTGAAACAAAATAGCTGGGAGAGTTAGAAACACATCTTTTTTAGACCAATTTCTTTAATGGTCCATATATAAAAGATGTGAGACTTGCCTTTTGGTCTCGGACGAAAGCAAGGCCATTCTCAAGGACATCCTCTAGGACAATGAGCTCTTTATGGTTCAAGGAATTTATGTCTTGTCCATTCAGATGCCTGCGAGAGATGCGCACGAGTGAGTGGCTTTGAGAGTGCCTAAAGTCTAAAGAATGGAGGGAAAAGTAAAGAGAAGAGAAAAGACCCACCTGAGCTTGATCTGCAGATTGTCGTTCTCCTTCTTGATTCTGTCGATTTCACTGTTTAGATTCTGAGAGCTCGCCAAAAAGAAACTCTAATCGTTAGTGCATTAGTTTCCAATCAAGAAAAAATATGGCAGAGACAGAGTTGACTCTTGAGTATGTCAAAGGACTTGTACAAGTCGAAAGGAGAGAAAAGCGTTCTGAGAAAGTAGAAGCACGAATATGAACTGACCCCTATTATTATCCAAGCAAGAACCAAAGACAAACATAGAAAACACATCAGAAAAAAAAACTTGGAACACATGAACTATTGAATTTATAGTTATGCTTGCTAAACATTAATAGTGCATGGGAACGAAAGGCTTATTGCAAGATCGGTTCTTGCCTCTAAGGATATCTTCTTGGTCCTCCTTCTGCAGTAGAAAAATAGATATCTATACTCAAGATAGACAGAGAAAGGCGAACATCGCCCCTTAATTTTCTCACGAAACTGTAGATCCATGTTTGCTAGCATTTTTTTACCAAAAAAATGTCATTTGGTACTTTTAAACAGAGCCTTGTTTCTTCAGCATAACAAAAATATATTTCTTGACAAGAAAAAATAGCAGATGGAAGAAAAATGCCTATTTATAGATCTGCCCAAGAGATTCAAGATTCCTTTTTCTTAACACAAATCTGGCAAAGAAGAAACAAACCATACATAGCTTTGGAAAATCATCTCTAGAGGAAAGCAAAAGCACCTCATGCTTAGCATCCCACAACCTCTTCCCACACTGCCTGTGATACTCATCCAATATATCAGTCAACCTGCACAAAAGCAAGAACTCTCATACGTACATACCTCAGTCTAGAGAGAGAGAGAGAGAGAGAGAGTCACATACTTTGTGGAAGGGGTGCAATATTCATGCATCTTCTTAGAGCCACTAAAGATGATCAACGACACCTTAGCATTACACAAGACAGAGATCTCCTTGGCCTTCTTGATGAGCCCATTCCTTCTCTTTGAGTATGTCACCTGCCTGTTGTTCGCATTCTCTATCCTTTTGATCTCTATCTTCCCTCTCCCCATCCTAGGTCCTAGCTTTCCCTCTTTCCTCCTCCTCCTCCTCCTCCTTCTTCTTCTTGTAGAAAGAGAGAGAGAGAGAAAGAGAGAGATGGAGAGAGCGAGAGAGATCTGTCTTTCGTCTATCGCATCTCTCTCTTCTTTAACCAGAGAGATATAGGGGGATTAAAGAAGAGAGAGATGCGGTAAGAGGAAAGAAGATGTCTATTACGAGTTAGGAAGATGAGGAACTTTCTTGGAGAGTACTGTGAAGAGAAGGCGTTTATGGAGTTGTGACAGGGACAAGCCAAGCCGAACTGCTATTTATATCTTCTGATGGGATGATGCTGTTGCTGTTCCATGACCAACAGTCCTTTCCATTTCTCCCTCACTCTTTCACCGTCCTTGTGGGATGATCTTTCCTTCTTTCTTTCTTTTTATTTCCCTAATTTCGGTATCAAATGAATTGTAACCATCGATTAGACAGATTCGAGTCCCACGTAATCAAACGACGAATATACAAACAAAGAATTCATCTAAGAACTCAATGCTCATATTGAAAGATATCTTATCATTCATTATATCGACTTGTTGGTAGTACAATTTCCTGAATTTTTATTGACATATATTTATGTTTATTAAGGGTTCTATTGTTGCACATTGTATTAATGATATAAAAAATATTTTCTTAAAAACAATCGTTTGTATTGTTATGGGAAAAGATTAACATAACTATTTTCATCATTAATGATAATGTTTAGACATAATTGTTGCTAATGATCAAATTATTTGACATTGACTAATTTTTCTCACCGATACAATTGTTATATTTAAGAAAATGTTTAACAAATCATTGATTTGCCACGGTTCAAACTCCTCTTTTTTTTGTCCTTGAAAAGTTTGAAGATGAAAGGCAGAAATTTTAGTGTAAAGAAAAGATGATAAACCGATGATTTTTTTTTTGGCTAAAAAATCTAAAAGATTTTTCATATGGCCCACGTGCCTTTACATGTTTTGAAAAGTTTCCAGTAATCCAAACTAAAAGAAGTTAAATTTTAAATGTGATGAGAAAAGTGAAAAGGCAAGAAAATGTATAATAAAAGTCATTTCAAAGAGGCCACGAAAAGAATTATAAATCTAGCTAAAAAAAGCATGAAAAGAAAAACGAATAGGTAAGATGAACAGCAAAAATAGAAGTCACTCAGGTGCGCACTACTGAAGTCGTATTACGACTTTGAAATGATTGACCATGAAAGGCTCCACCACGTCATGGGCTCAAATAGTGCATGAAGCCCGATTGCGTCGATGGGCAAAACGGGCGTAATCAAGCAATTCTAAAACGGGCCAGCCCAAGTTCTAGTGGGCCTAACCGTGCGTTTATTTCAAGGAAACTTCATAATAAAGAAAATCATTTTTTACAAAAATATTTGCCCCATTTCAAGTTAGGAAATTAAATTTCCTCAATTTAAGCATGTAAATGATTTTTTGTGGACCGATCAACTTCGGCGAATCAAATGTGTGAAAGTCTACAAAACTAATTCGCGAGAAATTCATACACTTAAATAAACACACCCTTCAATATTCTTTTTATGGTAAACCCTCATAAACAACAGTTTTTAAGCTCGATTTCAAACCTATCTATGATCCTTGATCAGCTCGTAGTTAAGAGTGATCGAATCCAGGGTGGGTAGGGTCTAGACCTAGACCTTGTATCGGATCCTATTATAACTAGTTCATCTTTTTTGGATCCTATACTCAATCCTGTTTGTATTGAACTTTGTATCCAACCCACCCTGTTTTTCCGATTCGATTCCAGGGTCAACCCTGTTTCTACTAGAACCTGTTTTGCAATCTCCCAATATCCTATACGACTTCAACTTTTATATTAATACTCGATAAAATAACGTAATCCTCCTAATTTGTATTAAACATCAAGCACTTGTAATAAATAAATACATAAACTTTTTTATTAAACGAAAAATTAAGGATCCACAAGTCTAATTATAATAAATAAAATCATAATGCAAATAATTAGCAACAAACATGGGTCTAATATTAGTCTTATTCCCACAACTACTACATGAAACTACTCATTTATGCAAGCATAACTTCTCCTACAAAAGAGAAATTAGGCAAGCCAATCCATGTGATACATAAGAATTTGGCAACGACGAACACTGTCTGTCCATCGGATGGTGCAAGAGGGAGCCGGTGAGGGAGGGAAGCAAGTGAGGAGGAGGAATGACAAAGGAGGAGTGTCGTGCATGTTTGAGAAAGCCAAGAGAAAAAACATCATGTAATTGCGGGAGTAAAAATAGAAATCAGGGGGAAAAAAAGGGTTTTGGACCTTTACTTACAAAATTGGTTCGGGAATTGGTTCCAAAACCGGTTCAGGAACGGGTTTCCGGTTGGGTAATTACTCGGAACCTGTTCCAGGACCAGTTTGGACCGATTCCGAATTTTGGGAATCGGTTTCAATGGGAATTGATTCCCGACCCTGTTTTCCGGTTGGGCCGGTCAGGGAACTGGGTGTACCCTATCTGGTTGCACACCCCTACTCGTAGCATGTGTTACTTTTGGTTTCATTTGCTTTCTCTTCCTTTCTTCATATAACAATGTCAATTCCACGTTGATTTTTTCTATTTATGATTATAACTCGTCATGTTGATATGGTAAAATTGTACTTGTAATTTGTGCCAAACATGAAAATCATTTGAACTTTTGTCAAAAAACCGCACGACAAAAGAACTAATGATTGACTTACGACATTTGGTCAAAACGCACTAGAAAAGATATCGGGTCGGGTTGGGCCGGGCCCATTTTCGTGTTTTGTTTCATATCACGTTTGTGTCTTTATGCGGATCGGGTGCTGGCCGTGCCATTCCGGTAGGAACACAGAGTCTCTCGACGCTCGTCTCAGGTAATGGCAACGGTTCAACTCCCAGTCAATAAAGATGTTTACACTCCTCATTGAATTGGATCCGTCCGAGCAAATCAAGGAAGGACTCCTTCCTGTCTTCGTTGACCCTTCTTCACCATCTGGGCGTCGAGCATTCGTGTGTTTCGAGGGGGCTCTCTGGCTTTGTGGTGCTTCCCCGTTTCGTCTCCAGCTGATTTGGCTTTCGTGTCCTCCTCCCAGCGTTCGTGGTCTGGCCGTGATTTGCAGTGGCATGCTAATGGTTCACCTTCTGCATACTAAACAGGCTTGCTGACGCCTGGCAGTACGCACAAAACTCTGTTTCTTGATTTCTGGATTTAAGATTGGCGTGGCTTGTCTCCATGCAGCCGCTTATTGAAGTTAGTTGCAGTTGTGGATGCCGCTTCTGTTGGTACTATCTCCCTCCGTGCTAATAGTTCTCTGTTTCTTTTTCCTTCTTCTTCTTCTTCTTCTTTATTTTTTCTTTTGGTGGGGTTGTATACAATCCAATGGCAGGGCCAGGGAGCTCCATGGTACCCTCCTTCCTGCTGTTTACCGTCGTTCTTTCCCTTCAAGAAATGTACAGAACGAAGTTGGCGTCATCGGAGTTGTTCACGATACTCGGAGGGTTCACTAGTTCAATCCCATTCCTTGTACTGCTAATGGCGAGTCCTCATATTCTGTTTCACAGCCTTTATCATAATGTTTTGTTACTTAATGGGAGTATGTGGTTCAGTAATAATGTTGTCATTGTGACGTGTCGTTTCGTTGTAGTCCATCGAGCTGTGATTGTACATAAGGAATCTGGTGGTAGTTAGTAAATCTCTTTATCTGCACTGATATAACGTTATTTGTGCAGTTCATTGGCAACTTCCAGGAATCGTGTGACATGAGAACTGGTTGGGGCGCTGGTAAGTGTTCTGTGGTTTTGTTTCTCATGTCTTGTTTTTCGCTTGCTTTTTACGTCATGAGGTCTGCTAAGGAACTGTCAGATCGGTTTCACAGCAAATTTTCGATCCATTTATTACCTAGCATCTATATCTTGTCCTGTTAATGAACTTTCGATAGCATGTTTGTCTGGACTCATTTGGCAGATCAGACTTTTCTGCCTAGTGGCGGGATGAGGGAATGTGTTGGGATTGATTTTGGGTCATCAGCTTCTGGATATCTTATGATGATGATATATGCGTCAAACACAGTTACAATAGGTTGCCATCAAAGTGATGAGGCTTATCTGGAGTTTAAAACTTGTCATCCTGAATAGCTCTATGCCATGTCTACTCTTATGTTTGGTGAAATGATAGAAAGGGGGGCTCTGTTGCACCCTGGACATGTTTTGGTGATATCCCCACTGACAACAGTTAGACTATTGAATCATAACACCTTTCTCAACCAAAATAATGCTTCTCGAGATGGTCAATGTGGCTCCTGCATTATCTTCTTTGCCTGAACTTTGTTATGACTTCTCTAAAATTGACATCTGCTTTTCCTTACCAAAATGGCATGTGATAATGATGCTCTCTCCTCACTGGTTATTGCCGCATCCAATGCTCACCTGTTACAAATTACACCTATTTTCCGTATGTTGCAAAAGTAAGTAGTTCACTTGGAAGTGGAACAAGTGTATTCATTCGAGTCCATTTTTCTTTCTTTTTACTTGCAGTTATATTGGCCGAAGCAGTAGCTCTCATTGCTGCCAGCACTGTTCACTGACTTCGTATCACCACATGGTGATGCAACTATTACTAAGAAGATTGCACTCATTTAATCAGAAGATCTTAGCATTGGTGTTATTTCTTATTTTCCAAGCATTTTCCAAAAGCATGACTTAACTGCCGTGCTGGATATCAAGTAAGGTGCCTTCTATTGTCTTGTTTATTTTAGGATCTAACTTTTAACAGGGAATGCATGCTAAGGTTCTTCTGGGATCACCATAGCCCTTTGCTAACTGTGATGTTGTTAAACTTGACCTACATAATCAGTAAACAGTTGACATAATTCTAATTGTGTTAGTGCTAGAACATAATATTTGGACTTTTGCAATCGCAGAAAATAAATTAAAAATGAATAATGCTCAGTATACATTGTATTCTACTCTTTCATTTGTAAAATTTAGAAAAAAATAATCCTGCTATAAGAGAGTATACCATATTGTGAATGGGTTGGTATTGTTCTACCCTTATCAAGATCCGGGGTGTTTTGGGTTAAAGTCTTCTTATTTTTTCCTATCCATTTTACCTTTTACTTTTAAATAAGGAAAATCATTGAATGACTCCAAAAGAATGCTTCAAACTAAAATATGCCCCAGACTGAGAACTGACTACTCTACCATTGCATACCACGCATTATTGACAAATGAAGTATCATCATGTCCCCATCATCGTTCCATGACCTCACCATGGGTTCCTCTGTGGTTATATGCTTCAAGGCCTTGGTTTAATATTCAGAGAGTCAATATAGGTAAGTAGTCCTTGTGCTAACGTAACCATGCCCGTGCATTGTACTGCTTAATCTATTGAGTTTTCCAAGTTTTTGTTCTAGCCTGTTGCTGAGGCTTCCCAGGTGTTTCAAGGCAAGTATATTGTATCATTAGTTAGTCAAGCTATTGAGCATGCATAGAACTATGAAAAGTTTGTATTGGACACTAAATAGTAAATATGATTTGGATCACAACTGCATGCAGACTTCTAGTAGAAAGAAAGAAAAGCTAAGTCTGTGTGCTTTACTGCGGCTTCTTATTGTCAGCTGGTCTGCTATATGAAGTCAACAAGACTATGGGGTTGACGCTTTCCAAAAGTGAATCCAAGACAAAGAGGCACTGAATTATTAACTCAACCATATGATCACTCCTGCTCTCTAAGTTTTGTCAGTGTAGTGATTTCCAGTAGTTGCATTAGATATCTATTATTGCAGACATGATTGGCATTAGACAGGAACTATTTCCCATTGTTCTCTTCCTTGAATCTTATTTTGGTAATAAACTGCGGTAGAGAGCACAATCCTTGTCTGTCGCTAGAGTCATGGAGTCCCATTTGAACTTCTTTCTGCATATTCTTGTCTTCATAGGCACCCTTTGTGGTTTTGTAATTTCTGTTCTACAATTTTTTGATTGTTCCTCTGGAGTCTTGAGTATTTGTATGCTACGGCAGAAACTTATAATCTAGAAAGAAATCCTTTAGAGCGCTATAGAACTACTAAACAAAATATATGCAATTGCGCTGAGGTTTTTGTTTCTAATTAGCAGGCATAATAGTTTGATGTGCATCAAATCCAGTTCAGTGGAGGAATAATGGACAATACTTATCTCACCATGGGATTACAGAACGAAAAATCATAGTCAGGGTTGGCTTGTTATTCTGCACACAAAAATTATGCTGAAACCAACTACTCCAGTAGAACAGAGTAATGACCTGTATGATATTTTACTTTCAAAGTAGAGTAATTAGGATTCAAATTTCTTTGGCATTGTTTTGCGTTCGTTGACATTGTGTCTGGAAAAGGATTCCCATTTTGGATCCCAATTTAGTTTGGATCTGTTTTGAATTTTATCTTGGAATTAAGTTCGTGGTGGAAAGAGTGTAAAAACTGTTTGGATAAAACTTAGAACTAATGTTATAGTAATGGTATTGACAAGTTTGGAACCACGAAACTGCGTTATTAGCCGGAGCTTTACCTTAGCAGGAGAAAACAATGATCAATACTCTTCGTTAGGCGAAGCAATAACTGATTGCATAGCTTTTGCTGACATGGATAGTATTAGCAGCTCACACAATATCAACTAAGATTTAACAAATTGTTGTCTCAAATCAGTACAGAACAATTTGACATGGGTTTGCTGCATAAAACCTACAAACATAAGCGCTAGATTTTGCTATGGCACAAGAGACTTCCTCTAAACTCTCAGGAGCCATGACTTGATTGGAGGTCATCAAGGAAAAAAGCAACTGAAGTGAATTGGAATGGCAATGCCATCGCTGCAATTTCTTGTTGTCCTCTACATCTGAATGAGGTTAGTAGCTGCAGAATACAATTCTAAGGATATGAATCATCTTCTGGATTAGCGCCTGATTCAAACATTGAATGGTCCATGGCTCGAGCTCGACTTTCTTCCATCCCGTGCAGATGAAGTGACACTCGAAAAAGATCGGAACGATTCATGACTCAGTGGCAATGGTCTATCTGGCAATCTAGGTATGTCGATGTCACCTTCTAACATTTTCAAAGCCTCAGCAATTGTGGGTCTGAAAGCCACCATTACATGAGCGCATAGAATCCCCACATGAACAAACCTCTCCATGACCCCTCTTGGCCCTTCTTCCCTTATTGACTCGTCGAAAGTTTCTTCCACGTTTCCTGATTTCACTTGCGTCCATACCCAGTCCGTGATCAACAGAGGTCCGGCGTTCAACTCTGACGTGTCGAGCACTTTCCTTCCGCTCATGATCTCGAGAATCACAACTCCGAAGCTGTAAACGTCACCCTTTTCAGTCAATTGCCCATACAGAGCGTACTCCGGCGCGAGATATCCGTATGTCCCGGCAACCCGTGTCGTAAGATGAGATTGCCCTTCTCTGCTTTGCTTGGCTAGCCCGAAATCTGCCACACTAGCATTCATATCCGAATCAAGAAGTATGTTGGTGGCCTTTATGTCTCTGTGATAGATAGCGGGTTTGATTCCATAGTGCAAGTAAGCAAGCCCTTTCGCCACATCTAAGATTATTTTCTTCCTCTGTGGCCAAGTTAGCGCGTTCCTTTTCAAGCCTGCTGAACCAAAGCTGGACAAGTTATCACCCAGGCTTCCATTTGACATGTAGTCATAAACCAGATACCTCCTCTTGCCACGGAAGTTATCGCTCGTTACACAGCAACCTCTGAGAGAGAGAAGATTCCGATGCCTGATCTTGCTTATGATCTCAACCTCGTTAGAGAACTCTTCGTCGCCCTCGGTGTCTATATCAACAATCTGTTTCACCGCGACCAAAGTTCCGTCGGAGAGAGTTCCTTTATACACCAAGCCGTGAGCGCCTTGGCCGATGAAGTTTCCCTGTGAGAACATGTTCGTGGCTCGCTCCAGCTCCGAGAACCGAAACCATTTTGCTCCGCTGTTTGGCAACACACTGCTCTTGAAGCCGTTGACGAACTCATCGTGCGGGGCATTCCGCTTCTTTTCTCGTTCCCGTTTTCTATGGAGGACGATGACTCCGAATGCAAGAAGAACACCCATAAGTGCGCCCAAGAATATTGCAACCAACTTCAACACGTTCCTTTTGCTCCAATGATCGGAATCTTTACTTGCCGTGCTGGATATGGGCAAGCCGAGGATGCAATTAGCCGTCGTCACATCTCCCGGCCCGAGCTCATTCACGATCCCCGCCGCATACAAAACTGTGAAGTAGAAGCAGTCCGTCGAGTTAGGATCTAAACTCAACAACTGTGAAGACACCTGCAGTCCGGCTTGTACGCATTGACTGCACGTCGTTCCGGTCAAGTCCCCCTTGCAAGAAGTATCAAGCGGGCTTATCGGGCCGACCTTGGCAGTCCAGTCTTGGACAGACGCAATCCCGTCGCAGCTCGAGGCGTTGACCACGAACCGGGCGGAGCTGTTGAAGCAGACCGGGACCCAGGATTCCTGGACTGATCGAGCGGCGAGCCTTGTCCCGAACTCGGACAGGCAAGAAGACGAAGCGGTCAGGTTGGGGAGCTGAAACATGGAGGTCTCCCTGAGGTACTGAGCCAGCCCCACGCCGAAGAGGCTGAGCAGGGTTTGGCAGCAGCCGCCCTCCGATCTGGACTGGCAGAGGGAGGCGTTCCACGGGAAGGTCTCGACGTAGCCGAGGTCGATGGGACACGACGAGGACGAGGAGGCGGACGTGACGGGGCCAAGGGCATCGTGGACGGCGAGGAGGAGCAGGAGGAATGAGCAGAAAGAGAGGGTTTTCTCCATGGTCGCTCAGCACATTACTGGCGTGACAAAAATGGAAAGATGTTCTGAATTCGAGATTTGATCTTGAACCGATGGCAAGAAGGATTATCAAAGGTGGCTGGTGGTGGTCAACATGCATGTTTTGCATCCGTGGAGTTTACTATAATATAAAGCCAGTCAAATACAACTTGTGACAAAATTATATCTAGAAAAATTATATTTTGACTACGTGGCTGCCGCGCTGCATGTGTTTAATTTTGACTATACTGGTGATCAACAGTATCGTCAAAATCTTCTTTAATTTTGACCGGATAATTCAAAAAGCGGCGGCCCAACCTCCCATTTCATTAGGAGAGAAAAAAAAAAAAAAATCTTCTTTCGGATTAGAGATCGAAGTTGATGTTGAACCTCCAGATTGAGAGAGCGAATTCGAAGATTGGTTTGACTTTGACCTTTGAATTGTGCTTGTCCAGTTTGGACCATCCGTGTTGTTTGTAACTTTGTATTGATGTTGATTTAATAGTAGCACCATGAACATAAGTCATAGACGCCAATGGACTCTCTCTTCCACGATTGCTTTTGTCATTCACCAACCTCTTTTAGTGCTACCAATATTGTTTGGCCCAAAAAAGGTCCGTTTTTTTTTTTCAAATAAAAAGAAGAAAAAAAGGGTCTGTTGAATATTACGAGAGGTTACGCTTTTTCTTCGTAACATGGTTCGAGGAAATGCCCAAGACCATGCATTTAAGTAGGGATTTCCAAATATGACGCCGCTCACTTTTAATTTTAGTTAAGTGTCCAAAAGGACGATAGCTATAACTTGTAACTCATTGACAGGAGACATAGAGTATTCTCTAATTAGGGGTGGAGACAAATATAACCCTATTACTGAGTTATGAGTTAGGGTTATATTTCAAATCAACATAATATAACTTGTTTTATATTTTGGATTAGAAAGATAATACTCATTCGTAAAGAAATTGTTTGATTGCACACACGTGTAACTTTAGAACAAAAAAAGCCCAAAAAGCTTGATGGGGATATAAAATCCAATTAGACGGAAGAATTTTTCTTGAATGGACTCTGACAATTCAATCTGTCACCTTATTTGGTTTTTCATTATAATGATCTACTCTTATATTTGAAAATAGACTCAATTGGGCCTATAGGCTTAACAAGTAAATTTAACCTCTCTCACAAGAGCTTGTATGCGCTAGTTGAATTCCTTATCAGATCAAATTGATCTGAGTGAAGTTCCAAAGTAGCTTCTGATCTTGATGGAAAGTATTCTAAGGTTTCTAGCAAAGCGAGAACCTCGGTTCACACAGAAGAGGAAGACCAATGGTATTGCGACACATGCACGCTCCGGCACCTTCATTATCCCCATTACAATAAGAACCGTCAATCGTTATCCTCAAAATCCACTATTTGGCACGATCTTCATTTGATCGAAGCTCTAGTCTTCGTTTAGGACCTTTTTATAAGCAATTATGACTTTTCCACCAAAAACAGAAAGTCTTATTTCAGTTTCGGGTAATGGCCACCATAATCATCTAATTTATAAACATAACATGGCTTATTTATTTCGACCTTTAGTAGTTTATCAGTTCCTTTTCTTTTTTTTTTATCTCTAAGACAACTTTTGAAAGCTATGCAATGGCCATAGATTCATAGAACCTCAAACACAAATGGCCTGGCCTTATTTTAGTTGGCATGCTACGTGATAGTCCAATTGTACTGTAATACATACACATTTAATTAATATCATCATTAAATTGTACAATCGCATTGGGTAAGTCTTGAGGGACTAGGGTTGGCGAACCTCACTAGGGCCTCAGCATAGGAAGTCATCTCTCGTGCGGCCGCCGATGAAATTCCTACTCACCTTTTTCTAGAATGTGTAGGTGAAGGATGGAAATCGTTCAAAAGAGCACAAGGACCAAACCTGGAACAAAACCAAAGTTTTTGAAGATTCAAAGTGGACCGTCGACCCAGGCCTAAAAGTCTTGACAATCCTGGGTCTCTTTTCGTGCCGCGATCCACGTGAAACGAAGGATTCTCCCACCTAACCTTAACTCGTTCGAAGGGCCCTATTATTGTTCCGAGTCGAGTTGGCGTTCGCTGTTGTGTTGGTAACTTAGTAGGCTCCATGCTGGATTCACGTTTCCTTCATCCACCCTCCTCGAGAAGCGCGGGGAGAAGCGTTAAAAAAATTCTTAAACCTGACGATTCAATTCTAAATCTTCTAATAGTATCAATTCAGTCATAAACCTTTTGAGTTAGTGTCAATTCAGTTATAAACCTTTTGAGTTAGTGCTAATTTAGTCATAAACCATTTGACTTTATGTTAATTCAATCATTTCGATTAATTTTAGCCAAATTTTAATGACGTGGACACCAGCCGACTTATGTGACACCACTAGCGCCCTCGTTTCTGGCCCAATCGGCTCCCAAATCGATTGCTTTATCCCTTTCCTTTCCTCATGGTTGGATTTGAGAAGAGTAGATTTCTTTGATAGGTTGTAGCGTTGAAGTTAAACAATTGGATTATTGTCTTTGTCTTCACATTTCTTAGTAGCAATCAATGCAAATCGTTCATAACACACACCTATGTATCTCTCTCTTCGTAAATTCACTCTCACCACATAATTCTCCCAGGCAAGCGTCAATGCGATGTCCTCCATGAGTCTCAACTTGTGTAAAAATAATTAAATATAAAATTACGTATTCATTTGACAACTTAATTTTTAAAACAATAGCAGTTATCTTACAAAAACATATACCATGCATGGTCGCTTTTGCCTTAACTCCATGTATCGTGGACTACCCCTTGTTTTCTAACTTGTAGCTAAATCGATGACGGTGGATAGTGAGTTCGCAGAATGCCATCCGCAGCATACTTTCAAATGCTGTTTCATGTCGTGAATGTTCAAAAGAAACTTGTTGACTTTCGAACAGTATCGTTGTCTTTAAGTATGGATTTACCAGAATACTGACTTCCAAACACCACGTGCATCGTCTTCCCGGAAGTAAAATCGGATAGCTCTTGTTTTCAAATGGGGTGATCGTCTTCTGTTGCTGATCTACCCGAGGGCTAATTTGATGGTACTAGCTTTCACACGTGCTATCATAACGCGTTCAAATGGTGCTTTTGCATCCTGGGTCCATCTCCTCAAAAACTAATTTGACAGAACTTGCTTTCGAAAAATTTCCCGACAGCCATCTGAAATTTGTCTCCTCTTACCAACTTGAGTTTAGGAGATATCGAAGAAGTAACAACCCTTTTTTCGTATTAGAGATCGAAGTTCATGTTGAACCTCGAGATGCAGGAGTCAATTCGAAGATTGGTTTGACCTTATAACATAGTAAGTAGGAGAAATTGATCCGTAATTTGGACCCGTTTTGAAATTTCGGGTCATTTTGATTCTTCCGAATGGAGGGTAACCTGAACCGCAAAGTTTGCGCCACACACACACATATATGTATGTATAATGTTTGTATTAATACTTATCATTTTGAGGATAATATAGCAAGTTATAGAAATGTCATTTTAGAATGCAAAATGATCGAGAATGAGCTTAAAATAACTCATCTGTCATTTTGGAACTTATGTATCTTTTTACAAACGGGTTTACTTTCGGTAAATAAACCAATTTATTAACTCATCTGTTCCTCTACTCATCACACTATCTTTCAAAACTTCTATTTTCCCCTTGTGTGACATTCTCTCTTTTCTTTTCCCTTATTTTTGAATGAAATTTAGTTTTAACAATATCGTTTGGCCAAAAGAAGTCCAAAAAAGATTATGATAGACCCCGCTTTACTTTGTCACTACTTCAGGGAATTTACTCCGACCATGCCTATAATTAGGGATTTCGAACATGATTGCGTCCATTTTTAATTTTAATTTAAGTGTACATGTGGGAGATGTCCATAATTTATAATTCATTAATAAGAGGTACAAAATATCCTATAACTAGGGATGGAGGCGAATATAACCATATTAAAATTGATCGATGAAAGTATATATTCAAATAAACATGATATGGGTTATTTATATCACATTTTCAAAAGTAATTATAACTTTTCCCCAAAAAGGAAAGTCTTATTTGAGTTTTTAGGTGGAGTCCATGTATTCTGTCCCGTTTGGTTTAGCTTTCCCAAGGGGCTTTGGGCTCCCAAAGTCCCTTGGGGAAAATATTTTGCGTTTGGCAAATATTTTTGAAAGTTCATTGGCCAAATATTAGTATTGAGAATGTTGAAAATCCAATGCAGATCCGGACTTGCTTTGAGTTTTCAGCATTTTGGAAATGCAAATCCACTGTTCATCCATGTCACTATTCATCTTCTTCCCCATTCATCTTCGTCTTTCCTTGATTTGCCGCCTAAGAGTCAGGCTTTTTCAGCAGCTACCGCTGCCACCATCGCCACCTGAGGGTCGCGCGTCCCCGGTGACCATCGCCTGGGGTGGCGTGACCTGCGACCCAGGTGGCATCGCTTGGTTCGTGCAGGTCGCTGGATTTGGCCTCTGCAACCTTAGGTGGCGTTGCTTGGGTTTGTGCGACCCAAGTGGCATCACCTGAGGTTATGACTCAAGTTGCCAGATCTGGCCGTCTAGAGGCCAGATCTGGCCTTTGCGACCTTAGACGACAGTGTTGCCTGAGGTTGTGACCTCGAGCGATAGATCCGCTTCGTCCATTGTTGGCCGATGGCTGGATTTGATTTTCAAACTAAAAAATAAAACAAAAAATAGCAAAAGTCTTTTATAAATGTAGGTTTTGCCAAACAATATTTATGTTAAAGCTATTTTTCAATACTATTTTAGATTACAATTTATCAAATATATTTGTATTTTTTCAAAGTCATTTTCCCAAACTGAATCGAACGGCCCCCATCCCCCTAACTTGTCCTTGGTGTGCAATTTCAAGCATAGCTTCAATATGTGCGATTTTGCTCGTGTGCGCCCAATTTTACCCCCATAACTAGCCCAATCGATTAGTTCTGTCCCATCAAGACCCAAAAAAAACAAAGTTTGATCCGTCCTTTCTTTCACTAAGACAACATTGGAAAGCTACGTAACGGCGATAGATTTTCCGAAACTTCATATAAGATGGTGTTATGTTGGAATATGACGTGACAATCCAACACGACATTTGTAAGACATCCGCATTTACCAACATAACTATAAAGTTGCACACCTACTTCGGTGCCTAGGGCCGGTGGCTCTTGCACGGCCCATCCTGGTAACCTACCCGCCCCTTCCTCGAACGTAATCCAGATTCAAAGATTCAAACGAAACATCGACCGGGCCTACTCAAGTCCTGCCGCGGTCCATGCGACCTCCTCTCGCCACCTACTACTCCCCTTCCAAATTGCCCGAATTGTACATGACGCGAAGCCGCACCGAACGATTACTTTCCCGGATCGAGCCAAGCGCAAATCCAAGAAAAAAAGTCTTTTCAATTTAAGGCCCCATCGCGCGTTGAGTTCGAGTTGGCGTTCCCTGTCGTCGTCGTTGTTGGTAGCTCGGTAGGCTCCACGTCGGATTCCGGCCCCCCGTTCCCCCCTGCCTACACGTCAATGCTTCCCCGCGAGAAACGCGACCGCTAGAGGAAAAGCGCGAAGCCGACCCACCGACCGCGAATTCATCCATCATCCTCACCGTCTTTCCTCTCCTCCCCCCCCCGAAAAATCGATCGCTCGATCCCCTTTCCTTATCCCGTTCCACTTCCCCCCTTTTCCCGATCCCCGATTCCGACGGTTCTAGCGTGTCTCGATTCCGTGCACCGCCCTTCGTCGTTCGCAGCTGCCGATTCCTTTCCCGTGCGCTTAGTGTAGACCTCGCTTTTTTTTTTTTGTTGGTTGGTTTTTCGAGAGAAATGGACGAGTTCGGCGTCCTGACGGAGCGGTACGGCCTGAAGCCCCAGGGGAAGTCGGCCCCGATGGCCGCCTCGAAGCGTCCCGACGGGATCGGCGCCCCCCGAGGCCGGAGCTCCGGCGCTCCCGCCGCCGCCGGCCGATCCTCCTCCCGCGCCTCCGCGTCTTCCTGGAATTCCGGCTCCGGCGACGGGGCTTTCGCCGATGGCTTCGGTGAGTTCCTTCAATCGAGCAGCGGTAGCAAGGCTCAAGGTTTCGGCAATTTGGACGACTTCGGCGATCTGTTCGGTGGATCTAAGAAGCCCTCGAAATCGCCGGCCGGTGATAGCGGCGGCTTCGATTACGACTCGCTTTTCAATTCGGGCGCGGGGCCTTCGTCTAGCTACGATAATGACGATATATTCGGCGGGATGCCCGGCGTGAAGAGCTCGGCCTCTGTTGTCGGTGGCGGCAGTGGCGTTTTCGGTTCGTTTGCTTCTCCTCCGAGGCAGAGCTCTCCGGTCGACGATTTATTAGGTGGATTCCAAAATGATGACCATGACGATATCTTTGGCGGCATTGGCGCGAAGTCTGGGAAGACCGATAGTAGCGCATCCGTGGCTGGGCATGGTGCTGCGGAATCTGATGATCTGATACCTGGGTTTGGTGGAAGTAGCCCTCCAGCTGATGGGTGTGTATGTGCACATTTGGAAATTTCGATCCTTTTACATACCGAATGACCTTTCTCTTGTTCTTTGGTGCTTTGATTTTGCCAGATTTGCAATTCACCAATTACACTGCATCTTACCCTGCATGACATTGAAAAATCTCTAGTAGGACCTTCTTATATCAGTAGGCTTCATGTAACACGATAGAACGTTTGTGGACAGTTGGTTTGGCATCTCTAAGGATGACATAGTACTTCTTGTTCATGATACACTTTCAGGACTTCTTAGTTGTTCCTAGTTTCTTTTAAGACTTATTTTATAGCTTAATTCTGATTCCTTGCCTTGTTTTGAGTTCAAGAATGCCTGCTTATTGAAAAGTTTTCTTTTTTCGGTGGGAGCTTATTGAGAATTTGACCAAACATATATTTTCACTTTCTCCCAGTATGATTGAGCATCTCTTTCTGCGTTGATTATGTTCTTCTTTTAATTATGCTTATTTTGCTCTCAGTTAGAACTCTTTTCCCGGAATCGCCTAGCTCTATAGTTGTGTACAAGTACTGCAGAGCTGTAGGGGATATCGCATGTTCATTATCACTGTAGAGCTGAATGTGTATATTCCCTTCATTTCTGCTAATTATATCCTACAGAGGAAATTAGACAGAAAATTAGGCATCCCAGTATATGTTAAAACTAACTCTCTATGCAGACATGAATTCTTTAATTTCATTTTTCACCCGATGGTAAATGTGCATGAATCACTCTATGCGCGAAATATCTGTTTTAATCGTCAAGATGCCCAGAAGAGTAATTCTTAGCCGTAAGAAAGTGCAAAGACGACAAATTTATCCATATGACATGGCTTGTTGTCATGCTTTTTAGATCTTAATCTTGTTTGCGGCATTTACTTTCTACTCTGTTTTTGGGTATTGTTGGCATTGTTGGGAGTGCTGTACCTTATGCATTGACTCATATGATAAAGCAGATAATATGCTTTTGATGGACGTACTTTCCCTGTCAGTATACGTTTTGTAGCATTGACTTACAATTGAGATCGGCCAATTATTTTTTAGGATAAAAGAGGGGCCTCTAGTTGTTTCATTTTATTCCCCTTTTCATGTAATGGCCATGCATGTTTAGATAATATTGATGATAATGTCTAGGATCCTAAGGACGCCATGGTGTCATTGCCTTCCTTTTTCGATATTTAAAGGATCCCATTTTCTTAGGTTCTCATTTATTAAAGCGTAGTGGCTTATTAGTCTTCTACTATAGGGCGTCTCTTCTGAGAGCACTTAATCTTGGAAGCGGCTCCGTTTGTCATTTCTGCTATTTTAAGAATTTGAGTATTGTCTCAACAGCAGTTATAGATTGTCTTAAAAATGAAGGGTATCTTGTATAGTGTAATCTACATTCTCATTGATTGACCATTGGATTTATTGCATCCTGTCAGATAGATAATATATCCAAATCTCCTTCATCGGAATCTTAATCCCGTTCTAATGCCGTGTGCTTCTCCTTCCTTAAAAACTTCTGAAAATTCATTAATTCTTCTTTGGTAATTTCTGACCACAAAAATTTAAGTAGTTTTGCAATGCAATAACTATTTTCACTTTCGGCAGTAAGAGAAGGCAGCCCCGAAAAACCAATGTTTATTCAGCTGAGTCAAGCTCTAATTTGTCAGAAGACCCTTTTGTAGTATTAGAATCGACTTCCAAGCCAGTGCATGCCTCCTCGGAAATCTTTTCGGATCCATTAGAAGAAAGCAGTCAGTTTGGTAATTTCCAAGGGTCGAATAAAGTTGGAGATAAAGGTAAGTGATTTCTCTTTATTCTTACAGAAGCTTTTCAATTGTTCTTCTTGACATATCATTAGGATGAGCTTTTAACTCAAGCATTTACTGTGATGTAGTGAAGAGCCCTAGTGTGTCATCACTAGATGAGCTTGAGGACTTTGCTATGGGCCAGACACGGGGAAATACCGACACACAGTCAGATTTCTTTTCTATTGGAAAGGGATCTGGCCAGGCGTGGGGAAATACTGATACGCAGTCAGATTTCCTTTCTGTTGGAAAGGGATCTGGGGCTGGGAAAAAGGCTAGAGGCCCTGATGTGTCTTCAATAGATGAGCTTGAGGACTTTGCGATGGGTAGGGTGCAAAGAAATGCTGATATTCAGTCAGATTTTCTTTTCGGTGGAAAGAGTTCTGTGTCTGGGAAAAATGCTGGTGGATATAAAGAAGGTTCAAGGGATGCATTTGAAAATAAGCACAAGGCTGCAGACGATCTAGAATCTTTCTTTAGTGTGGGTTCGCGGTCAAGCAGTGTACCTAAATCTAGGTCAACAAGTTCGGTAAGAACCAAAAGTTCTCTCTTTATTTTTAATGCAGTTGAATTGTCGTTTTAGTCCCCAATACTTCTCATGTGCAGACAAAAAGCAAAGAAGCTTCCAAAACACCACCAAAGCCGACTTTTGAGGTCCGGTCCAGCATGAAGAAGGCCTCTTCAGCAATGAATTTCATGGATGACTTTTCTTTAATGTTTGGAGGTGTTTAATGCTACAGTTCATTTCCTTCAAAGTAGTGGGAGATTTCTTTGTGAATCTCCCTTTGCTGCCTATTTATTAAAACATAAAGTTTTTATTGTCCTTCCAACAGCTGCATCATTTGCTGGAGAATTTGAGGAAATTGAAGGGGAAAGCGAAGAAAGAAGAAGGGCAAGACTGGGTCGTCATGAGAGAACCCAGGAACGAGTGGTCAGTATTTCTCTTTATCATTGTGGCAACTTTGTCTGGTTAAGCTTAGGATAGTGACTAGCGAGAGATATCCTGCTTTTGTTGTACCCTTGAATGAGTAAATCCCAGTTATAAGTTAAAGGTAGAAATGATAGAAAAGTACTGAGGAATGAAAGATGAGCAAACAAGTTACATTCCCTTTTGGTTTTCAAACTGTGTTGCTTTTGGATTATTGGTGTACCTTGGGATTTCTGGACTTATGATATGTTTAAATCACGATGAGATTATAGAATTCAGTTGTAGCTGAAAGATTGGTACTGATGAACTTTTTTTAAAAAAATAAAAAAATAAACTCAGGCAAAAGCAGTTGCCGAGATGAACCAGCGGGACTCTCAAACTCTGCAGGAGCAAGAAGAGAGGCGTGTGAGTACTTGGACTTACATCAGAATTGATGCTTACTTTTTCCATTCAAATACTCTGTTCAATTGTTCTCTCCATTTTCTAGTCTCTCAAAAATCTTTTCCTGCTCAACAAGTATCTTAGCACATTGTTTTACTTTGATTTAATTAAGCTATTATGTACTTGCACAGAGAATTGCTGAGAATCTTGATATGAAGATAAAGAGCTGGGCTGCAGGGAAAGAAAGCAATCTGCGTGCACTATTATCATCATTACAGCAAGTGGGTCTTCTTGTAGAAATTCATTCTCTTGCTTCTTCCTTTATATTCTCATTGTTGCGATTGACTCGTCTTTTGGGGATGCAACTTTTATTTTGTTTGAAATATGTCATTTCAGCTAGCATATTGGGTTACAAAATTGCTCATCACATTTGATAGCGTGAATCATCAAGTTTTGTTGGGAAATAATAAGTAATTCTGCATTATCTCTCTAATGTCTAAATGGCACATTTCAAGTTATGATTGAGTACTGAAGTATGGGTACCTCTCTGTTGAAGGTCAGTCACGACTTTGGATTACTGGTGTGGTTTTCAGAGAGTGCAACTTCGTTTCACACTTCCATCTTTTGACAAGGCTTGATAATTTCATGTTTTAACATCTTGGAATTTATTTGGTATCATGCTGCCTATATGTGACAAATGCTGAAAATTCTCATTAGCAGCAAGAGATTGGCGAGGGTTTTGTGGAAGCCTGGGGAAGCTCAAGTTTCTTAAAATTAACTGTGAATTAATTTTTTAGTTTAATGTGTTAAAGAGATTACTCCTTTACTGATAAAACATTTCATTTAGGGTAGAGGCTAGCTTTTTATACCAACATTGTCTTGACAGCTGGAGTTTCTTCAGGTGTTGTCGAACAGATTTTAAAATCCACAACAGCCTACTTACAGGGAAAGATGCATGAAAAATCCAGGAGTCTAAAGCATGTTAGTGTATCTAGGACCTTTGGGACTCTAGAAAAAGTTCCTGATTATATTCGCTTGAATAATTGGTTTAAAGGGTCTTGATCACCTTGAATCAAAGTCAGGTTTCGTGAAAAAACTTCTGTTGCGTAATCCCTTAGTTATTTTAGTGACAATGTGCCTGTAACTCTTATCAATTGTAATGTAAGCTTGGGAGGTATATTCATTTTGAGATACATACAAGCTTTCTATTCCATTATGCTGCTTAGAGTAGTCTCCATTTTTATTTTTATTTTTTTCATTTTACGAATCAACCGGAAGTGCTGCGCAAAGATATCATTTTTAGTGATTTACCAATGTTACAAGACTTGCTTACTAACCGATGCAAAAATTTAGGTAATCATCGTCTAGAAAGTCTGAAACTATAAGCAGGAAAGTTAATTGATAGACAGAGTAATGCCTGTAGTTCTGCAACTTCGTGAAAATAAATGTGTGATCTGCACATGGACAAAGTAAGGTGCTTAGTGTTATGGGTTGTATACTCATGCTCAAGTCCAGGTTGATGTTGCATTTTGGTCACTGCTGAGTTTCTGCAGTACATGGACAACTTTTTTCATTGAAATTTCTAATCTTGGGATATTTATGAATTGGTGGAAATGAGATAGGGCTGAATTTGTCTCTCACTCGGGTCATGCATCTGAGGGGAGATTAACTCTGCAGGACATTGGATTGAATGTGGAAGTACTGATTATGAGATGAATATTTGTTTATTTCGTTTGGAAAAGTCCTGTAATACGATTTAGAGTGATTCTGGAGTCATGTATCTTGTGGTTTCTTTTGTATTTGAATCAGCTGTTTTGTGACATATCTAATCTCTGTTCTCCATGGAGTGATGCAGGTGCTTTGGCCTGAATCTGGGTGGGAACCAGTTTCGCTAACCGATTTGATAACTTCTACCTCAGTCAAGCAAGTATACAGAAAGGCTACATTACGTGTCCATCCTGACAAGGTTCAACAGAAGGGGGCCAATCTTCAGCAGAAGTACACTGCTGAAAAGGTGTTTGATATACTTAAGGTACTCTGCTGTTCTAAGCATATTGCCAATGCTGTTTTGGTTGAAGCTCATCTTTGTGATTCTCTTTGTCAGTTGGTACATGTACCTTGTACTTGCTGGATTTCAGGCGAGAAAATGCCTGGAAATGGATCCATGTGTGAATATCATGAATGGTATCTAGTGATTCTTGCTTGAAAGCTCATATAATTACTGAGTTTAATATCTAATGCTAATATTCAGCTACAGAAATAACTCTAGACCTCAACTATGCTTGCTCCCAGTGCAGAATGATTGCCCAGGGAGCCTCGATCAATTTGACTACACAAATTAAATTTTTAATGATATAAATAGCTTAGTGCTATTTCTGTCTAGACACCTGCCTCTCGGGCCTCTCTTGGTCTACCATCTGTCTTCTTCAAACTGTTTGCCATTGCTTACTTTTAGTAAGGCCTATTTTCTAGAAGTGTGCAGTAGCAGGAAGCCCATGCCATGTAGGATTTCTTAATTTGATCTGTATCAGTTGTATTTTAACAAACTCTGTCAACCTTATTTTGTGTGCAGCCAACCAGGCTGATAAAGAAGTCTGCATGATCATAAAGTCTCATATATATTAGCGAAGTGTTTGGTTCAGAGTTTAGATGTGGTTAAACCTGTAGTTTGACTGCAAAATTTGTAATCACACACTGATCAAGGCTTTTTTTTTTTTTTTTTGTGGCCAAAAATAAAAGCCCAATTTGAAATGATAAGTGTATTCTTCGTTTTGATGAAAATCTGAACTTTCTATTAGAATTAATATACCAAGAGATAGGCCTGTATCTTCAAGTACCGTTTTTTCGAAAAGAGTGGGGGTGTCAAGAGGATGTTCTACAATTACAAATTCCTATGTTAGCTTGTTGACATGGCTTCTCCACCTTCTCAAAATCTACAAATTTTGTTTTCACAGGAAGCATGGAAAAAGTTTGAGACTGAAGAACTCCGATAGTTTATTGAGGTTGAAATTGTAAATTGCACGTCAGCATTTTGTGGCATTCACTTTTGCAAGCTGAGCTGCACCTGCCATATCTGCACTGCTTGAACTCAAGATCTTCATGCCGCAGGTTCTGTATGGAAGGTAAAGTAGACGATGGTGTAAATTTGTTCGTTTGTTGACATGGGTCTTGCGAGGTTCCGTCATAGTTGGCTCTCAAATGTAGTTGACCTCATACCATTCCTGTGGATAATTAGCCTTCTACATTCCTTCTCCGTGATATATTTATTTTGGTATATCAGCCGTAGCTCATTTGCTTAAGGCATGTTATGTCAAAACATGTGCTTCCAGAATAATGTTTCGTATTTTGTCTTTGGCATGTGTGACTCGCCGATTTGGTGCCAACTCCTTGTTTCTTGTCTTGACCTTCTTTTGGTTCATTGTATCATTGATTTATACAAGAAAACGCTATTGCCTCAGCCATTTCGGCTGTGGCCACAGCTTTTGAATAGCAGACGAAGATGTGTTCTCGCTTTGTATCCTGTGATTCGATCTGATTTACGAATGAGAAGACCTTTTGGAACAATAACCAGGCCTTGTATTTTAAGAGACACATACATGGCCTTGTATTGTACATCCAGATAAACAGAAGAGTGACTAAACAGTTCCATATCATCTTAATTCTTCCATTTGCAGATGGATGTTGGAATTAAGATGCTGAGGGGACAGTCATTCTATACTTTGAATGACTTGCCTTTGTTTTGGCAAGGGAAACGGAACCCTTGTCTGTGAGTGGACAGCTCATTGCTGTTTCTTTTTATTGTTATTATTATCATTTTGAGATAAGTGTATCAAAAATCTTAAAACTTATAAGTGCAATTGAGTCATAATTTTTTTTTTAAATATGATAAAATTCTAAAATATGTTAAATTGGTGGAATTAAGTCTTTTTGTGAATAGTCTAATTTGGTAACGGAAAATGTTAATGTAAGTTTTATTATTATTTTCGCCCTTCTATATGGCGTAAAGGTTAACTAAAGCACCTAAACGACATCGATGTGATCTAAATTCTAATTTTTTTTTTTTGGCAAATCCTAATTAAATTAGTTTAAAAAAATTCCAAAAGTTTTATCCAAAAAAAGACAAGTTGAAAAAAAAGGCTAAAAGTTTAAAAAATTAAAAAGAAGAGAAAAAAAACTACCGGCGAAAGGAGGGCTTGCCTATGGGCCGTTGCCTCGTCACTAGAAAGGATCCGCGGGGTGTCGGCACTACCTACAATGGTAATTGAGGTTTTGGGGAGGGTTTGCAACCATTGTCAATTAACAAGTGAGGGCTTGCTAGCCCCATCCAGATATGGAAAGCCCCATCCAGATTTGGAAGATTTGGAAGAGGGCCACGGCTCTCTCCGAAATTAGTATCAATGTAATAAATTTACAACGTTTTTTATTTACAACGTTTTTTAGACTTCCAATCATAAGTAACTTGACTCACCTAGACATCTCTTTTTTATTGCATCATTTGTTTTTCCCATTTTTCTTTCCCCTTTTCCTTTGTTCTCCTGGATGGGTAATATGATTGCACGCTAGTTTCCTAGGCCTACGTCACTTTTTAAGCGATATATAAGCCGAAACGATTGAATTAGTCTATTTCAAAAAGTTTTAGAACTCAACTTTCTTATGAACATTTAGGATTAAAGTGCTGGTGTCACACATGAATGCTAAGATATCTAAGGTGTATTTGGTAATATTTCTACTAATGGGAACAGTTTTTTTTTTAGAAATAATTCTTTTCTATTTCTATTCCTATTTCCTAGAACAATTTTTTCGTAAAATAACGCGTTTGATAGATATACAAAATTTATATTCCTAGAATAGAAAAAGATCAGGAATGCATTTGATATTCTCTACAAGTTTTCTTATGACGTAAAATTTCTTTTAATTTTGCAATAATTTTTTTGAGATTTCTTTTTTCTTTTCTTTTTTTTTCTCTTCTTCTTCCTCCTCTAACCGGTCGCTAGGTGGCAGTGGTGAGCGGTGAGGCTCCAGCCATCGATTAGAAGAGGAAGAAGAAGGAAAGGAAAAGGAAAAAGAAAAAGAGAAAGACACTTATTTCTAAAAAATATTCCTGTAAAGAAAAAAGTTACTTTTTTTCTATTTCTTAATTTTGTTTCAAATCTATTTCTTAACTATTTTTCTATCATGGGGAATAGAAAAATTAACTGGTATTACCAAAAAGATTTCTATTCTTTTTCTATTCCGCTGAACAAAAGAATAGAAAAATTGGAACGTTATCATGTAGGCTCTTAGTGAACTTATCCCGTATCTCTCATGCATGAGAAGAGAAGAAATTATGTTTCCCGATATATTGTTATTTCATCTGAGCGTCACTCCTTTTACGCTCGAGCAAAGTGAATGGCAAATTTGTAAGGAGGAAATTAGGTGTGTCCATGCCTGCCTTGATACGTTCTTCGAGCCGTGTTGGCTGGGCCAAAGCGGTTAAACCTATGATTAGGTCTAGTTCGAACGAACGAAAACATTTAGCATCAAGAGAGCACAATGGTCACTAATATTAAATTAACTAATAGTTGAACTTGACGAGGCTCATATGAAACCTGACCGACAAATGTCAATAGCTCCATATACTCAGCGCATATAATAATTTCTCACAAAATTTCCGGGGATGGTGCCGATTTTGCACAATCAAAGGGTCCAACATAAATACATGGAGGTATCATGGCATGCATGAGATGTAAAATGTCCTAGTCCTCCTAGATTGTCGAATTTCTGGCACAACACGATTATATATACTAAGTTCCACGTGATGCCTAATTGAATCTATGGTCTCGTTATAATGACGTGAGTCCTCTCAGTCATTCCATGGGGGTGTCGCATATATAGTCATTCCTTTCTCACCTGGATTAAATGAGCACAAGATGCGTCCAAAACTTTTTTTTCGTAGCCACTTAACTCTAAACTTAATGACAAACCATTGAATTTTAGTCCAACTTTCATCTAATGTGACTTTATCTTAGTTCATCTTTCGGCCAAATTAGATGTGGGATGGATTGCTCGTCAAAACAGATGGAATCGTCGCGATTGAAAGTAGAATTAAATTTAAGCAAGCTAAACAGAATAACTGAAAGTTCAGTGACCCAATTGAAGATAAAGATATTAATTTCATGACCGCAAAACTAATGAATTTATTTCTAATTCATAGAACGTCATGCCTCATGACGTAATTTTTTTTTTTCTGTTGATTAGCATGAAGATTACATAAATAGAAAGTTTTCTTTTTCGTTTTCCTTTTCATGGGTGAATTGATGATCTCAACCCATAAGTTTCATTTGAAGCTCCATTTATTTCGCGAAAAATGAATAATTTGAAAAAATATTTTCCTAAAAATGATTGCTTATAACAATTAGTTAATGGAAAATATTTTCATTATCGATAGCAATTTTTGTGTAAATGTTTCTTGAATGATAAAATAATTTTTTTCATTTATTTTTTATAAGTAATACAAATGATCTTTTATGAAAATACCTTCTAAATTATATATTTTTGCGAAAGAAACGCATCCATTTTTACTCAAATTCCATGAAGACTATTGGGCCTGTGGGCAACAGGCCTGGCTTTCATTTCATGCTTACTTATTATGTTTAGATGGAGGCCATGATCACCGTTGTGACGTTGTCAGCTTTTCCCCCAAATTGCAGAGTCCCGACTATAATGGGCTGTTCAATTTTGCCAATTTCAAGGGCCGACGCAGAACCGCCAACTTTGATTTCCCATTTGATGCAATCTGGTCATTTCCTAATTTAGCTTTTACTAGCTGCACTGCATTTTATAAAATTGAGAAGGAGAAGAAAGAAAGAGAAAAAGAGAGCGTCCATTACCTTCCGATTTGCATAATTAGAAGAGGGAGTGCTTGTACATCCGGCGAATAAGATTATATTCGTAACTGAGCAAGTACACAAGGGGGAATGCTAATATATCTCGCCAATTATCAATAAATGCTTTGACTGCAAAAGAAAGTAATAAAATTCGACCAAAAACCAATCAAAATGAGCATCATTCTCAATGCACAACTTCTTGGTATGCTCTTTATTTATGTTTGATGGAAGTAAATTACAAATCCTTAAAACTAACACTTCCGCGTCCCATCATTCATGCCACGTTAGTGAATATGATAATTAGCAGAAGGAAGACTCGAATACATCAATCTTTATCACTAAAAAAAATAGCGAATACTCCATGTGTATTTTACAAGAAATAGAAAAAAAAGCATACCTAATTCTAATGGGATGAAGTAAAATTTGAAGTGACAGCTTTTTCTCAATTATTTCTTTTTGGCTGGCGTTTAGACAAGGTGGGGGCATAAACTTTTTGGGGGTCCTATGGTTAAGGAAAAAGGGGGGGCCAAGAGAATCGATTTGATCGACGCATACGATGATCTTGTTTTTGGGAGCAGTATCCTCACCGCTTCCCTATCCCCGAGTGAGGCTAGTCAAGGTCATGCGGCGCATCAACCGGACAAGACCTAAAGACTTTGTGCTTTCCCGTTGCTTGTTGGATTACGTACTAAGACGGCCAGTTTGTTACTAGCTAGACGAAACCACAAATTAAATCATCAAGATCATACGGCAAATTAAGTTCTCTCCCCAAATAAAGGCCACGCTTGAGCAGGGCCAAGTGAACCTATACAGGCAGCTCCTTTCCAAAAAGGAAATTACTCATTTACACTTAAGTATCATTAAGTTCTCTCCCCAAGAAAAGGCCACGCTTGAGCAGGGCCAAGTGAACCTATACAGGCAGCTCCTTTCCAAAAAGGAAATTACTCATTCACGCTTATTTTGATATGTGCTTTGAGCCTTTATTGGCTGAAATCTAGTTTGAACGAGCAATGAGATCAAGTATTAAGACAACTCCATGGTCACTTATTTAACCCAACTAATTATCAAACTTGATGGGTCTCATATCAAATCCGATTGACAAATTCCTGTAGCGGTTATGTGCACGTAATGGTTACTCACAAAAATATGGGGATGGTCCCAATTTTGCATGATCAAAAGGGTCCAACTATGGGCAAAAACAAGTATCATAAATGCATCCGATGTAAGCTTTCTTAATCCAATTAGATCGTTGCAATAATCTCTCACGAGAAGTTTAGGATGGTCAGCAATTAAAGGTACACTAATTGGCTAACTTGGCAAGTTCTTTTTTGTACCTTCGCTTGATACAAAACCGTCCATTTGCACATATGTTGAGTGCTCTCTCTATACAGAGAACCGGCCTTCTTGGTAGAAGAGACGAGCAATTAGACCAGGAAACGGGATGAACAAGGAAAAGAAACAGAAGAGAACCACGATAGAGACCCGTAATTGACTTGCATTCCAGGAGCAGTCGAATGAGGATGAATCAACGTGGCCGCCGCACCGCTACTGTTGGTGACGTGGAGGTGTATATTAAATATTGGTCGGCATGTTAACTTTTGACTTCTTTTTCCTTTGATAGAAGCGTGGAGAAAATTTTTTACGTCCAATCCTAGATATTCAGGGGCTATTTTTACTTTATTCGCTTTCGGGGTGGGTGGTTTTCAAGCATTGACTTCCAAGGAGACAATCATTTCTTTATCTTCATTAATTGCCCTCCATTTTTAATTCTTCCGTACAGGTTGGGTTTATATCCAGAAGAATATGTACATGGAGCAATATTGAGAAAGAGAATGGAGTTTATCTTCGCATCCATATTCCATGGCTTTGCGCCATTTTCCATGTAAGATTAATAATAGAATTTATTCGAAGTTCTAATTTCCTTTGTATAACATTTTTTTTTCATTATTCTGGATATATAGATTAGATATTATAAAGTTCAGTGAGAGAATTAAAAAATTACTTTTTTTTGCATTTGATTAATGGAAAGCAAACGACATGGGGTAGGTGTAACTTTCTTTTGTTGTTTCGTATAGGCGGGGATGCTCCTAGGTCTAGCTTGTGTATCCGGCGATATCTCCAAGGAATTTGTCGTTTCATGGAAGACTTCGATAGTAAGTTTCTTCATTAGAAACTTTCCTTTTTTTCAATGAAAGGATATTGGTGAGTTAGGGTCTGCATGTTTTTGTTCCTGGAATCTGTTTATGAACAGATTTTTTGTTTTTTTGTTTGTTAGGGAACAAAAAAAAAAAGAAAACGCGTTTGGTTGCGTTTCGTTCTTTTTTTTGTTTTTTTGTTTCGGAACTCAAAAAGAACAGAAATGAGAAAACAAAAAAAAAATTGTTTCTTGATCCAGAAACAATTTTGAAGAAACGTTTCCTTTTTCTCTCTCTTCTCTTTTCTTCTTCTTTTTTCTTTGGCCGGTCGCCGACCTCGGCCATGGCCGGCGACCGGCCGTCGAGGGCCGGCGACGCCGGCCCCGGCGAGCTTCCGGCGTCGCCGGCGGGCGAGGCCGAGCCTCGCCTTGGCCGGGCGAGCTCGGGCTCGCCCAGATCCGGCGAGGCCGAGCCTCGCCATGGCTAGGGCGAGCTCGAGCTCGCCGGGGGCCGGCGACGCTCGGCCTCGCCGCGCGGCGACGCCGAGCCTCGCCTTGGCCGGGCGAGCTCGGGCTCGCCCGGATCCGGCGAGGCCGAGCCTCGCCATGGCCGGGCGAGCTCGAGCTCGCCAGTCGGCGAGGCCGAGCCTCGCCGAGGGCCGGCGGCGACGCTCGGCCTCGCCGGATCGGGCGAGCCCGAGCTCGCCCGGCCAAGGCGAGGCTCGGCCTCGCCGCGCGGCGACGCCGAGCCTCGCCCAGATCCGGCGAGGCTGCCGGCCCCGTCGGCCGGTCGCCGGAGGCCGGCGACCGGCCGAAAGAAGAAAAAATAAAAAATAAAGGAAAAAATGAAAAATAAAATAAAAATATTAAAAAATTAAAAGAAACAAAAAAAGAACATAAATTTACCAAACGTGTTTCTATTCATTTTTTATTCAAGTTTACCAAACGCATCTTTTTGGTCAAAAATTGTTCCCCGGAACAGAAACACTTTTTTCTATTTCTGTTCCCTGGAACAGTTTTTGAACAGAAACGTTACCAAACGCGTCCTTAGTTGGCCACATTGACGAGTTCAAAGCTCCGAGCCACATTGATGGAGCGAGCATGGTCCGTTTTGTTGACTCCGGGATAGTGAATTGAGAACCCCCCTTTGCTTTTGTGATGCTTTTTAAAATTTAGGGTATTAGAAGAACCACAACGTGTTGTACTAAAAAATTGAGATGTTACTCCATAATGAATGTAATATATTTATGTGAAGATGGAAAACAATCACATAAAATTGCCTTCCAAATTGGTTTCACCTCTAGCGACGAAATGTCACAAGCTTCATCACCACAAGAAAACCCCCAAGCCACCGAGAGATTCAGCGACCAAATATCAAACTTTTGTCCCTACATGAAACTGCTTGCTTCCAAATTTTCTTAAAAGGGTCGCTAGAAGATATGCATTTACGAAAAAGGTGCATTTGTCCTAGTACCACTAATTATCAAATAAGTGCAAGTACTTTCCAAGATATCCACGTTAAAAAAAAAATACTCGTTTAGAGTAGGCCAAGTGATGAAAGACTAAATACAACTTGCACTTAGCTTGCTTCAAGCTACTATCGTACTAGATGTTGGGGGTAGATTCCACCCTGAAAAATAATCACGTGAAAGCTTTATCTCCATGGTGTCTAGGAGATATTCCCCTACTCGACCAAAAGAGCTGGTTGGCATGCTCTATCAAGAACGGGATGAATCACCATAATTGATGTGACGCATCCACTTAGAGCTTGCATTTTCTTAACTGGCATCAGTCTCGTTCGAAAAAATCAGTATAGTTGATGAAACAAATAAAATCCGATTAATAAAGTTGATATTTGAGCTCGGCTCAAATATGCAAGGCTCTAGAAAAGGAAAAATGTTTGTGTAGAGCACACGACCATATACAAACATAGATTTTTATCGAAAACATATAGCCATGTTATTTAACACGATCTTTGTAATGCACAACTATATGTTTTGTCTTTTTATACGGATAGACTTAAGTTAACCCTATATTAGGGAGGCTGTGGAGATTTTCAAGTTTGTGAAACTTGTCTCTTATGCTGCTCGTGCGCTAATCGTTTCTCTGGCAAACGAATTTCCAACAAATTCAGACTTCTCAAACCTAATGCAAACGAACTACTAGATTTGTCCTAGTAGCCGCTCTTTCAATATGGAAGGGGGAGGTGGGGAGTTTGAATCCCTACCTTTTCAGAGAGGTTGGAATGTGGGCGATTTAGTTTTAAGTGTGGGTTTCGATTCCCACGCCTTGTAGGGAGATATAGCAAAAGTTTGAGAGTGAAAGTTAGAGTAGGAATAGAGTATGACCAATAAAAAAAAATCTAATGCAAATGTGGCCACTCTCTCAAACCTAATCAAATGAGTAACATGATCGCATAATGTATCTCCTGGGCACCATCTATCGGTTAGAGATACAGTCCAATGATAGCGCCAATTGAAGTGACGGATGCATCGCATCATGCGAATTGTCGAAATTGTCCAGTTAATTACTTTTTGAATTCGTCAATCAAAGTGGCCCTCTGCGTATTTGATTATGGAAAATTTGCTAGTCGTTAATTGGTGCAATCGTTTGACTAAATCAACTAGAGATAAAGGTTCAAGTTTTCTTTTTTTCCTTTCGTCTCATTGTGGATTCTTTTTAATCATGGGAATCTCTCTGCGTGTTTGAAGGCATCGGCTGAGTTGGAGAAAGAAAAATGGGTTTATCTACTTGGGGCCTCTCTCTCTCTCTCTCTCTCTCTCTCTCTCTCTCATTCTCCTTTAGGACAAGAAAACAAATCAAATGTCCTCAATCTCTTCACGCCATCTTCCTCCCAAGTGCTTATTATTATTATAACTTTCGTTGCACAAACGACATGGAGATAGCCCATGCTTCTCAAACACTCTTTCGGCGCTTCAAAACTTTGTATCCACAAGTAGCCCAACAACAGAGTATATATACATATGTGCCCAAGAGTGAAACAAGTCAAAAGTTCAACTCAAGCTCTAGAATTGACTTTTCAAACTTAGCCCTTATCTCCAACGTGCAGTAGGCTTTTGTTAATTCTTTCATTGACCCATGTTGACCGAGTTCAAGAGATCCAACTCAAAAGTGCTCTCTCTCTCTCTCTTTAATAGGAACACGAGACTCTGCTAACGCAAAAGTAGTTCTTCACAGAGGAGTAGACAAGGGAGCACGTATCATCGTTACGCGCCCCGCAAGACTTTGCGCGACTTGACATGTAGCACCACCCCAGCGATCGAGCCCACTGCAGCGGCGATGCTGATGATGAGGCAAGCTCCATTGAGGATCTGGAGGCATATCCATTTGGTGCTCCACCTGGGGATCCTCATTCGGACGATGCACATCTCGACCGGGAAATAAACCATCAAAGGCCAGAACCCCAGAGCACCGACCAGTCCAATCACGTCGTCGAAGAACGGAAGCAGCATCGAGATCAAAGTGGTTACAATCACGAAAATTGTTCGGCAAATCAGCCGGAAACCAAATAGCGTGTACTTTCCGAAACCCCGGACCCGGATTTTGCTCTCCTGGGTGACTAATCGACTGCCTCCAAACTTTCTGTCGGCGTATTTCTCCACGGAGGCGAAGAGAGGTTGGGCGAACATTTGGTAGGCGCAGGCGAGGCGGATCACAATGGCGAGATTCGCTATTTCAACGAGCCAATAAGCGTTGAAGAACCCGAAACCCGCGAGGAGGTTCTCCGGTGCTGAGTCCCCAAATGCGGCATAGCCCATGCAGCCGCAGAGCATGTACAATAAAGTTATGACCGCCGCACTGACCAACATGGCCTTCTTCATCGTCCTGGCCTCTTGGGGTGGTGATCCAATGGTATCCTGTTTTGAACGCACATCACAATGATCAATTAATTACCACAGCCAATGATTAGAGCAATTAGGGATATTTTTCAAAAGTCTAAGGGTAGTTTCTTTCATACAACTAATATATGGGATCGCATGATTTTACCTGAATTTCGATGAGGTTGGTGAAGCATGAGTAGGCAAAAGCAATGGCACCCAGAGCCTGGAAGCAGTTCCATATCTTCTGGGTCTCAGTGAGAGTGCCAATGCTCGATCCAGTAAGACTTCCTTTGAATTTGTGATTTTCTGAGAGATATTTGAGAAAGACATGATATGAGGGCTAGTGTCAGGCTTGTTTCTACTCAATCCTTTTAGTTTACTTTAATCATCACATAACTTGTTCATATACAAAAGAAGCGATAGCATGAAAACTCGCTAGCTACCTTTAACTTTTTTAATGCTGAGGACAATTCCAATGATCAAGTAAGTCAACGACATGATAAAGTTCACAATGGTGAGCCCCCGCAACTTGTCAAAATTTGGGACTTGGGACAGAACAATCTCGATGGCCCCGAATATTATCATGCGCCGATCGCTAATCATGTTGCAAGCACTTTTGTCACTTTTTGTGTGGGAGCAGACTGATTCGATGAATGTCCTGTTTGCTCAAACATTCAGCAAAACCAAAATTTACATGGAATTCATGTGCCCGAATTAACAACTTTGGCAGTAAATTTTATTTTCAATCTATTTGGTATGTGTAATTCACTACTCACATTATGCTCATGGAAGCTGCAATAGTGTGCACGATGGGAACCCCTAAAAACTGCAGGTACTGAGCCAGTATACATAACTTCTCTTTTTTCCAATCTGCCAATATTAAAAAAACAGAAGACAAATGAAGAATTCAATCAACCAAATCAAATGAAAGGGAACATCTTAATGCGAAAAGATATGGTGGGTAAAACAATATTTTTTATCTTATCTTTTTTTTTTTTGGTAAGGATTTTATCTTTTCTTTTTGTGTGTATTATTACCAAGAATGTTCCCGACAGCACTTTCGTAAGTGATGTTTCGTTCTCCAAGGACGGGGTCGCCGGAGCGGTAACAATCGGCCAAGAGGGAAGACGTGTAGCAAGTGACGAAGGAGAACAGGAACATCACCGCCGGCCCGGCAATCCACCCGAGCTGCGCCGTGGCCCATGCCAGCGACAGCACTCCCGACCCAATCACAGCTGTGATTATGTGAGCTCTGGCCGTCCACACGGTCCCTGGATTGAACCCAAAACAGAAAATCCGTCTCTAGTATCAGCAATAGTTGCAGAACGAGTCACCTCTCTTCTTAAGCACACAGGAAATCAACTCATGTTTCTTTTGAGCTAGTGAGCAGTCAAATTATGTTTTTGGGGGCCTTTCTAGAGGGATCGAACCCAAGTCTACCTATGACCACCGGGCTGACTGTCGACTGGTTTTGGTCGATTACACATAACACCAATAATGCTTATTCCTTCTTATTCTTTTCTTTTTTTCGGTCGGGACACCACCAAGTGCATGCAAATAATTGAATGCCGTCCAGCTAAACATCTTTGGAATCTAGTTGCTTCCTGCGAGACCTTTTGGATTTATTTGAGGAGAGAAACACAGGATGAACACAATGTGTAGTAGCTTCCCTAGCAAAACCTGTCCAAGAGGGCCTTTCGCCTTCATAGTATGTGCAACCGTGCATGAAAGACGCTGTAGGTGAAACCTCACTCTCTACTTTCTCTATGCCGCTAACAAACGAAGGGGGGAAAGGGAAAAAAAAGAGACAAAAAAAGGAAGCGGGCAAAGCTGTCTGAACGAGAGGACTTGGCCGCACGAAATCACCAAGCGAAATAGAAACACAGTTCGAACATAAAGATAGAGATTGCGAGTGCTTGTTTCCTTTGCTTACCAGTTCGTTTGAGACGGCCGTCGTCGTCGAAGCACTTGGAGCCACCGCCTTGCTGAAGCAGATCGAAGGCGACCTCGAAACCAGCTCTGTCCTGACCCATCTTCGTATCGCCGAAGATCAAATGAACCCAGAAAAAGTGTCAGCTCAAGAAACAGGAAGGATATCGGAAGCCGCGAGCAAGAGAGACAATTAGGCGGTGTTCGTTGGGACGGGTTTCGTCCGAGCGTAGTTTATTGCGACAGGAGAAACACCGACCATAAGAGACAGACACGAGCGCACGCACGCTAAGCAAGAGACACCGAGTCCCAAAATATTGTTTTTATTACGATGATTTAGAAGAGATTTATTGGAGACTACTGGGTTCGGTCCCTCCTTGCTTGATGAAATGCGAGAGCGAAGGAGGAGGAGAAGATGAGATGGAGTGAGGAGCGTACGGGGAGGGTTGTTTATATCGCTGAGCTCTGGGGCGGAGACGAACACTGGGGGGACGCGCATGGTTGAAGATGATGTGCCTGCGGAAGACAGGCGCAGAGAGAGAGGGAGGACAGGTTTGTCTGAGGAGGGTTTTTCTTTTTTTTTGGTGGAAGGGCTGGGCTGGTTGTTGAGGTGGGTCCGGGCTGATCTTCCCTTTTCTCTTTTACTTTAACTTGTTTTCCTTCTAGAAATTATTCTTTATTAGTAGCGGCGCGAGATTTAACGTGTTTGAGGATTTTTTATGCGTTAGGTGGGTTTGGGCTTATCTTCCCTTTCTCTTTTACTTTAATCTGTTTTGTTTTGGAAAGTTTTTTTTTTCTTTTTGAGTTAATACCCCGAAAAGCTTCATACCGGTAAGTTTATAATAAATTTATCAAAAATTAATTTTTTAATAATTAAAAACCCTAAATTAATATTCATTTGATAAATTTACTCCAAACTAGTACACTTTTGATAAATTTACCCTATGTTAATTTCTTTTAAATTTTACTGTTAAATTACTCAGTTGGATGACACGTAATAGTTAATTGATGTATTAGTTTGGGATTTTATAGTTAAATTTTTGTGGCATTAATCTAATAATATACCAGTTTGGGGTTTCTAATAGTCAAACAAATTAATTTTAGATAAATCTATCATAAGTGTATCGGTTTAATTTTTTTATGGTTATTTGGAGTAAATTTATCACATGTGTATTAGTTTGGAGTTTTTCATAGTCAACAAATTAGTTTAGAGTAAATTTATCATATATGTACCAGTTTGAAGTTATTCAGAATATTAATTTTTTTATTTTTATTTTTGGTGTCAAATGCATGTGTCATGGGCCGATCGATTGCTCTCGATCACTCGTAGGCTGACCCGTGCGGCCTTAGGATTCTACCTTTAAGCAGCCTTTCAACACTTGACTTACAAGGATCTTAGAGAGAGAAACTTCTAGAGAGAAGCTCTGGATTTGTATTACTTATGAATGAGATAATACAATGAGGGGGAGGAGACCCCTATATATATAAAGACAAGGCAAACCGTATCCGTAAATCTCTCATCGATCTAACGGTGGAGATTACATCTCCACAACTACCAACTATCTGCATTTATTACATACGAATACATTTACATTATCGCCCCTCCCTAGGAGTATTCTAGAAGACTCGAAAAAACTCTAGCAGTCGAGGATACAAGCCGAGGGTCGCTTGATCCATAGTTCTGTCACGGCCGTCCCATAGGAACCTCTTGGATCGTTGTTCTTTCGGGCCGAGACATTCTCCTCCACCTAATCAGGCGACGCCCTCGTCGCGTCTTCGACATGAAAGGCTTCAATCTCCTTCTTGAAATGCCAAAGACTTTCCGCGGGCTCCCAACTTGCTTCACTCTCTAGAAGACCCTTCCATCGGATCAAATACTCTCATTTGGGCGCGCAATATCGCTTCTGTATGACTCGATCCGCCATGATGCTCTCGATTTCTCGATCATACGAGGTTTTTGCCCCAAGTGGCACCCTTTGAGACTCCCCACGATCCAAATCTTCCTTATCAACCTGAAAAGGCTTAAGCATACTCACATGGAAAACCGGATGTACCTTGAGTTTTGGTGGTAACTCCAGCTTGTATGCGACCTTTCCGACCCGTTGTAGCACACGAAATGGCCCTTCGTAGCGACGAATCAACCCATTGAGCATGTCCTTGTATCGAAGAACCACATGCAGCTTGGCCAACACTTGGTCTCCAACTTGGAACTTCCCGTGCCGTCGTTTCTTGTTGACCCACTTCTTCATGTGCTTGGAGACCTTGTGCAGACACACCCTTGCCAAGTTGGCTTGCTCTTGCCAATTCTAGCGAACTTGTATGCGGGCGGACTACTCCCCCGATAACCTGAAGTAATGGCGCTAGGGGTATTCGATTGCTGCCCAGTCGCGATCTCGAACGGGCTCTGGCCGATCGACTTGCTTCGTTGCAAATTGTAAGAGAACTGGGCTACGTCGATCAACTTCGCCCAATTCACTTGCGTTGTACTCACATAGTGTCGGAGGTAAATCTCCAATAGTGTATTGACCCACTCCGTCTGACCGTCGGTTTGGGGATGCAAACTCGTGGACATATTTAGCTCTGACCCCAGTAGCTTGAACAACTCGGACCAGAAATGTCCCGTGAAGCGAGGATCACGATCGCTCACAATCGTTTGTGGCACACCCCAGTACTTGACCACGTGCTTCATGAACAACTTGGCCGCCTCCTTGGCTGGGCAATCTTTTGTCGCAGGCACGAAGGTCACGTACTTGGAAAACCTGTCCACCACGACCATGAGAGTCCGACACCCTTCAGACTTTGGTAGGTTGACGATAAAGTCCATGGAAACACTTTCCCATGGATGAGTTGGAACGGGAATCTGCTCCAGCAGGCCCGGTGATGAACGTTGCTCAAACTTGTCTTGTTGGCACACCAAACAAATCTTCACATAAGCCTCCACATCGTCCCACATTTGAGGCTAGTAGTACCGATCTTTGACGAGGGCCAACATGCGGTGGATCCCTAGATGACCTGCCCACTTCGAGTCGTGGCACTCGCGCAAGATCTCCTTCCTTAGCTTCCCATGGAAAGGCACGTACAGTCGCCTTCCTTTTGTGTAGATGAGTTCGTCCTCACACCAAAACTGTCGGCTCTTGCCTTCCTTTGCATACCCGATGATGGCTTGAGCTCTTGGATCATGCGTCAATCCCTCATTGATGCGGTTGACCCAAGGATAGCTCAGTCGACTCACCGTGCTGCTCATCAGCTCCATCTTCCGACTCAACGTGTCCGCCACGGAGTTGGCCTTCCCCGGCTTGTGCTCCAACGCGTAATCGAACTCCGCAAGGAAATTCTACCATTAAGCTTGCTTCGGACTCAGCTTCTTCTAGGTCTGGAAATAGCTCGTGGCCACGTTGTCCGTTCTCACGACGAACTTTGATCCTAGGAGATAGTGCCTCCACGTTCGAAGGCAGTGGACCACTGCGGTCATCTCCTTCTCTTGAACGGTATACCATCGCTCGGTATTGTTCAACTTTCGAGACTCGTACACCACCGGATGACCATCTTGCATAAGAACACCACCTATGGCATAATCCGATGCGTCAGTCTCTACCTCATAGGGTTTGGTGTGGTCGGGCAATACCAACATCGGCTCCTCCGTCATGGCTTTCTTCAGTCGATCGAATGCTCGTTGGCATCGATCCGTCCACTCCCACGGCTTCTCCTTCTTCAGCAGGTCCGTGAGCGGCATGGTGATGCTCGAGTAGCTTCGGATGAATCGCCGATAGTAGTTAGTGAGGTCGAGGAACAACCTCAACCCCGTCACCTTCGTCGGTGGTTCCCATTCGACGATTGATTGAATCTTTGCCTTGTCCATGCGCACTCGTCCACCCTCGACGATGTGCCCCAAGAATAGAACTTCCTCTTGGGCAAATGCACACTTCTCGCGCTTGACATATAGCTCGGTCTCACACAAGACTTGGAAGACCTGTCTTAAGTGTTCGACATGCTCCTCAAGCGTCCGACTATAGACTACAATACCATCTAGGTAAACCACTACAAATCGATCTAGGAAAGGGTGGAGTACCTTATTCATGAGCTAACAAAATGTAGCCAGAGCGTTGGTCAGGCCGAACGGCACCACGAGGAACTCGTAGGATCCATATTGCGTCACGCAGGCTGTCTTCGGCTTGTCTCCTTCAGCGATCCGAACTTGGTAGTAGCTCGATCAGAGATCCAACTTGGTAAACCACTGAGCTCCACCAAGTTGATCGAAGAGATCTACGATGAGCGGGATCAGGTACTTGTTCTTCACAGTCAGCTTGTTCAGCGCCCGGTAGTCGATGCACATCCGGATTGACCCATCGTGCTTCTTTTGGAACAGGACCGGTGCATCGAATAGAGCTTTGGACAGCCGAATGTACCCCACGTTGAGCAGCTCCTTGAGTTGCCTCCTCAACTCTTCCAATTCGGGGGGTGCCATGCGATAAGGCGCCATGGCAGGTAGTTGAGCGTCAGGCACCAGCTCGATCCGATGATCCACCTCCCTTTTAGGTGGTAGCTTTTTCGGCAACTCCGAAGGCATCACGTCCTTGAATGAGTCAAGGACTTGGGCTACCTTCGTCGGGACTTCCTTCCCTTCGCCCTTGTCGTCCTCGATCTTCAAGGCCACTAGGAAGGTCGCTTCATCCTTCCTTGCTCCCTTGGTGAGTCGCATGGTTGAGATCATCCTCTGATCACGGTCCGACTCACGATGGACTGGAATCACGCATTGACAATGCTTGTCCAACACGCATATACACTTGGCGAATGATAATATAACAGCATGGATCTTATCTAGGAATTTTATCCCAATGACAAAGTCAAGGTCGTCAAGGGGAATTACCTCTAGATTCTCCTTGCTCTTCCATGGCCCGAGTTATAGCTCCACGTCCCTCGCGACACTGATTGTAGGGACTTCCTTGGAGTTTACCGTCTTGAGCCACCTGGCTCCCTTCTCAACTCGAAGGTTAAGTCTCTTCGTGGCTTGCTCTGATATAAAGAGGTCGGAGGCTCTCATGTCCACGAGCGCACTCATTGTGGACTCTCCAATCTTCAAGTCTGTGAATATCAAGCCTTTAGGTTCCTTCGCCTTCTTGGACTTGATGGTGCTAAGGAGGCACAGCGAACCCAACCGCGTTTCCTCCCTAGGCTCATCTTCCTTACAAAGGGCAGCTAGCTTGGCCTTGTTCGGGCAATCCCGCATCATGTGCGGACCATCGCAAAAGAAACATTTATAGGATCGTACCTTCCTTTGTCCTCCTCTGCTCGACTCAGCATGAGCTTTGTGAGGATTAGCCGGTGGTCTACCTCCAGTCGGGCGGTTGTATCTCCCCCGATCTCCCCCAGCAGTGGCTTTGTCCATTGGACGTGCGTTCGATCGGGATGTGGAAGGTGCCTTGTACTCCACGAGCGATTCTGCCACGGTTATGGCCGTCGTGAGATCTCCCACATTGCACCGCTTCAGCTCTTGCTTAGTCCATGGTTTGAGACCACTCATGAACTGGTGATACGCTTCAATCTCATTCATCGAAGGAATTTGGAGTAGCAACTCCGAAAACCGCTTGATGTAGTCGCGCACACCACCCTTTTGCTCGAGACACTTCAACTTGTCACGAGCTTCCTCCTCTGTGTAAGCGGGAAAGTAGTTCCGTCGGAACTCCTCGACGAATCTACCCCAGGTCGTGATAGGATCCTTATACCTATCATCTGATCGACGACGCCATCACAACAATGCTCTATCAGCTAAATACATCAATGCAGTGTTTACCCATGTTTGGTAGTCGTTGATCCCCATGGCTTAGAAGTACCGCTTCATGTACCATAGGAAGTTGTCCACGTCTTTGGTCACCCACGAGCCCCGGATTTCTTTTGGCTTCAACGTGTCCACTCGTGGACCTTGCACGGTGATCACCTCGTTCACGCGTGTAGCTTCCGATTCAGCTAGCTTACCCTTAAGCTCCGCTATCTCCATGTGCATGGCCGCCATCATGGCCTCCAGGGTTCGTACCATTGTGCGAGTTCTTCCCGTAGGGTCCCCAGCAACTTGTGGCGGAGCTCTCCCGAGCTCTCCCATGCTGGTCTTGAGCTCTTGCACCTCAGCAACGAGCTCCTCCCTTCCGGCGTCGACTCCGTCCACGGTCTGGGTCAGGTCATCGACCGATCCTTGGACATCGTTGACGAACAACTCCAGCTTCGTTATGCAATGCGCAAGGTCCCCAGTTGGATCCCTTGAACTCGAACCACCACGGGTCTTCTTCCCCTTGGCAGCACCTTTCTCGGCGTTCCTCCCATGATCAGCACCGTCACCACCCATGGCGAGCGCCTCATCATATCGTAGATCAGCCATTGTGCTTGCGCTTAGAACAAACTCAACTCTGATACCACTTGTCACGGGCCGATCGATTGTTCTCGATCACTCATAGGCTGACCCGTGCGGCCTTAGGATTTTACCCTTAAGCAGCCTTTCAACACTCGACTCACAAGGATCTTAGAGAGAGAAACTTCTAGAGAGAAGCTCTGGATTTGTATTACTTGTGAATGAGATAATACAATGAGGGTGAGGAGATCCCTATTTATACAAATACAAGGCAAACCGTATCCGTAGATCTCTCCTCGATCTAACGGTGAAGATTACATCTCCCCAACTACTAACTACCCGCATTTATTACATACGAATGCATTTACAGTATCGCCCGTCTCCAGGAGTATTCTAGAAGACTCAAGAAAACCCTAGCAGTCGGGGATACAAGCCGAGGGTCGCTTCATCCATAGTCTTGTCACGGCCGTCCCATAGGAACCTCTTGGATCGTCGTTCTTTCAGGCCGTGAAACATGCATGACACACACACACACAGATATATATATGACCAGATTCGACTCGCGCTTTTACTAGTGGGGTGAGATTGAACGTCTTTGAGGATTTTTTATGCGCTCCGTGGAGATTCCGAAGGTTGTGACCAGAATCAGGCAATCAAAGAAGTACTAGAAGCTTTTGGATTCGAGAGTTCGAGAATAAAATAATGTTTACTAGATTTGATTAAAAAATTGCCGAGCTCATCTTAGAAAGAAAAATATATTATTTCAAATGCGCTTTAAATTAGGATACAAGGAACATTTGTGTTAGAATTTAGTAAAATACGATCACTTAGGCAGAAAGAAAAAAATAATTATTGGTCAAAATTACAACCAACGATTTTACCCATCCTACTGAATTATTTAAAGATAAAGAAAAATAAACAAAATCGGCAACTATAGCAACTCATTTCGCAACTAATATATAGAGCCCTTCCACGGATTTCTTCTACAAACGTCAGCTCACTTAAAAGATGTTTTCACAATAGCAATCGTTATTGTGCGTACAAAGTCATGATTTCAAAAATTGATTTCGACCGCTACAACTTAAATCATTAACTATATTAGAAAGATGGACTTCGTTCTCACTGTCCATTAATATAAGTTGCTCATTTTTGCTGGTCAAAATTGAAATAAGAGTCGGGCTGAGTGTTAAGATGATAAGGCTAGAGGCCAAATAATGAAATTAATTAAACGTAAGGTTTAATTACATCTTTAAACCTTACGAAAACATACTCTTACAGTAAAGTCTTCATGAAACGCAATATAGTTCCGTAATAGTTGCGCTAAATCTCGAGATATTTTGGGGGTCATCAGTCTTCGACCGCAAGCCCCCGTTCGGTTCGTTAATGGCCTTGGGTTGAACAATTTATCTTCGATGCCCATCCGAGGAAATTTAGTTTGAGGGCACATGACACAAGGACAAACTAAATTCTGTGACCTATTGGATTCATATTGATTCTTCCGCATGTGCTGGCGATGGTGGTGGCCACCTGGCCAGATGTTACGCATCATTATATGATTGATAACAATTAATGGCAACCATCGGGCATGCTTATCAAACAGCACATTGTGCAACATGTTACTTATGCTTATATTATGTGAATTTGTATGACTAGTTAATCAAAATGCACTTTTATGGTAAACCATATGTAAATTAGTTATTGCAAGACAATGCACATTATTAGAAGGTACTTATTAGTTGTTAAGCACTTGCGGTGGTTAGATGAGAGGAGCACCTCACAAAATAACTCCGTCAACGTCAAACACATCAGTAGATTTTTTAGAAATGTTTTCCTGAAGATTATCTTACCATGAAAAAACACACGGTAACCGACATAATAAGTTTGGCAATAATAATTCAAAATTGGAAATAGATACCATGCGAATAGCTCAAAAAGAAGAAGAAGCAATTCTCCTAAAGAAAACCCAAACTGCTTTGCTGAAAGAGAGAGAAAACTGTTTGCGAGGTATAGTCCAACAGCTTTGAAAAGAGAAACCCTAGATAATATTGGAAAATATATATTATCTGTGCGGAGGAATAAAGTAAAGGGGCAGTTAATGGAGACAAGAAAGTCAAGGGTCCGTTTCATGCATGTAGGGACGGTTTGTTGAAGAAGGGCTGCAGGTATTATTGCACAATCGATGCCAACCCTATTTCTAAAACTTATGGTTGAAGCAACCATTTTCGGCGGAGCCGTGTTCTTTCGCATCACAGTATATTTCTATTATCTTCCGCAACTTTGCGTTGTTAATATCACATTAAACCGTTACGTCTGAAGTGAGCTTGGAACATGAATATAAGGGTTTGATCGGTAGTTGAGTTTTGGTCATGTACAGTCAATGCCGACCCTATTTTTAGTACTTCAGGTAGAAGCAACGACTTTCAACTGGGTCGTATTCTCTCACGTCTTGTATTTTGCAAAGTACTTCTCGAATGCGAACTTCTAGAAATCATCATCCTCACACTTTTTTGTCAAAGAATCAAAGAACAGAAAATAGACGAATGTTCCCGTCCAGGGGACGCGCATTCACTCGGGGCTAGGAAGCTGCGTGGATGTTGCCCCCTCAAAACGGGCGCATTGTATCTGTCGATGGAATCCGGCTTCTTCCATGAAATAATTAATAATCTTTTAATTCACATCAACTTTATTTCGCATACTCACTCCGATTATTATTAACCAAGGGACCCTGACACCTCAGCAAAAGAGCAAACACAGGGAAAACAGCTGTTCCTTTGAAATTTCTCTTCATCCCATCAGATTTCATTGGTTAGAGCACCATGATATATCTATTGTAATAAACGGACTTACCTTTCTGGCTCCAAATTTGTAAGAAAGAAAAATTCATTTACAGTTAGATATGCCTTCTATTCTATTTCTTGTACGATACACATCGAGTCTTTAGAGTTTATTTGTATCCTCAAATCATTTAACCGATTGGATGGATACGACCCAATTAATCTTTATAGTGCTAATCTTTAGGTTTTTTTTTTTTTTTTTTTTTCACTCATGACAAAAATGAATAGAGATAATAACATGAACTTGTACATCGAGGATGATGCTCATGAATTGTACACCAAGATGGCATGTTTACCTTCTCTGTTTCCCATAAATGTTCTCTACTGCTAGTGTGGATTAAGTTTGTAGCATTGAGAATATAGCTTCAATCACAAGGATAAATTTCTAATCGTATGTTGTCATTCTAATTCGATCGAGCTTGGACTTAGATTCTCTTTGGAAATTAACCAACATCATAAGTGCAAAGCTAGGTGAGCGTGAGTAGTATTTAATTGCTTGTCCCTTGACCCACTTGGACCAAGTTTTTTTCGAGTGGTTATTTTAGCAACTTTCTAGTACAAGTTACATTACTCTCCTGAATAGTTAGTGACTCTATAAAAGGAATCCTTCGACAATTGTAGTTTGCTGATAATTTCCTTAATTAATTAAATCAGCATGTGCATTGAATTTCGTTCGTGTTTGAAGCGTTCCCAGGCTGAAGAGTTTCCAAATCGATTCCGCATTAATTTTTTTCCACGGCAGATAAATTGATGAAATAGAGAGCTCAATATAAATAATTGATAAAATAGAATTTTCCCATCCAAGATTTTGCTTGATGTTCATCATATAAAATAGATTTGAAGTATTCCATTTGCTTCACTAATTAGGAAAATTACCAAAAGAGCTAAAATATTGCAATTCTTATAGTAATTGTGTCGTTTCAGCCCTAAGCACTTTTTTTTTTATCAATTGAATCCTAAACCTTGTATATTTATGCTAGACTAAAAATAAAAAAAATGGAAGAAAAAATTTACTAGTTCCTTAACAGATCTTGAAACTAATCTTAAAATAGAATAACATCATAGATATTGGATTGTGGGATATGTGGAGTAAATTATAGATTCTAAAAGTTGAGAAACTTGTTTCGACAAGGTAAATTTCAAATTTCATATGGAAACTGAGTCGAGCGGTTTGGAATCACTCACCCCATCAGAGATCATTTTGAGAATATTGGCTGCTTGTACCAAAGAATGAAGTGGAGGGGGAGTTAACGAAGGCAGAGAAATGATAGTCCCTTTGGACTTATAGGTCTGACCAAGGTGTGGGTGTGGCGCAAAGTCAAGGGCCTGAAAGACATCCTTCCAAGAAGTCGACCGTACCATGTAGCTAAGACCAAGTCAAGGCCACTACCATAAAAGTTTTTATTTAGTAATGTTCACTGATTCTAACGTTTCAACGGATTTGTTTTCTTCCACTTCATAATATATTTATATTATCTCCAGCAACTTCGAAATTTCAGTCTTGGACTTTTGCTAACTACTTCTCGAATGCAAATAAATCTGCTGAATCTCAGTGTGCGTATATATATTATGGCCATGAACCCTTCCTCTTCAAAAGTGGTTTCTCATGCTTCGTATCTATCGGACCATTCACTATATCTCTAGTTACAATCGAGTGGCATCAGTGATTATTTTTAGCATTGCAGTGCCAGCGACAGGTTAGTGTACAGACAGCCCCGACGTAATTCCCCCAGGGAGGTAAACTTTTGGGTATCATCTTTATTTGATAATGGTCCTTGAGTTTTTCAGTCTTGGATTGCATGTTGCAATTCGTGTCCGCTTTTGTCAAGGAGCAGCAGCTAAAGTGGGGGTAGAGGGATAACTGTGCACGTGATGTGGACACGCAGGGGGAAGCTGCCTCGATGCTGCCCGCAAGGCAAAAATGCGTCGTATGTGATCTGTCTATTGAAGCTGAATCTCCTCCCATGCAACAGTTAGTAACCAATCAATCCACATCAACTTTATTTAGGATACGTGGATGGATTATTATGAACCGGGGGAAAAAGCTGTCCTTGAATTTTCACTTCGTCCCATCGGCTTTGGTTGGTTTAGAGTACCACTTTTTTTTTTTTCCTGTAGAGTACCACTTCATCCCCAAAAAAAAAAAAATACTAATCGGACATTTTTATGAATTTTTTATATATCGATTACGATGGATACCAGTACCAAATTTCCAATTGCGTTGTCCTTTCTTGCCCCAAGTTAGGTGCGCCTTTTATTCTATTTCTTACACAATACGCATCGGGCCTTCAAGATTTTTTTGTACCCTCAAGTCTTGATTAACGTGATCGATTCTTTTTGTATCTAATTGCGCTTTTCACTTAACATGTCAGGAATGATGGGACGGGGAACCGATGACTTTCGGTTTTTTTTTTTTTTTTAAACTTTTAACAAAAAAGGATAGAGAGAATAACATCGACGGTGATGCTCCTTTAAATTGATTTTTGGTCAGAAATAATTACTTTCTTTCACAGTCAAATCATTTATTGATAATGGGGGAAAACGTTAGCATTCTCCCCCATTGTTTACTTGCTTGGTCGCCCAATATACAAGCGTTCCCTCTTTCAAATCGGAATGTAAAGGACGTTCTTTCTTCGACCCAAAAAAGAAAAGAAAAGAGAAAAAGAAGATGCTCTTTCTTTTCTTTTCATTTTTTTGTTGGTAAAATCCAGTCCTTGATACATGCCCGTTGGTCACACGCCCAATAGTCTCCAAGGGAAAGAGTTCAGATTAATCTTATTGCCATGTCAATGGAAAAGAAACTCAAACTCACGTCATGAGTATGACAGTCTACGAATTAGAGACAAATTTAGTTAAAATAGATCCGACTCAAAAGGGAATGTCTACTTTCGTGCCCGTGAAATTAAGTGCCTTTTTTTTTCAAATGGGTCTCTAAACTTTCGATTACTTTGATTATCTTGCTTAAATTTGAGTTCACTTTCGATCCCGATCATTCCATGACGGGCAATCCATCCTACAAATCTAATTTAGCCCAAAGATGAACTAAATCTTGATGGTTTGTGATTATGTGAAGAGTTAAGTGGCCATGAAAGAGAGTTTTGGACACATCATCCTCAAAGCCCACAGACGAGCTCAAGCCCACTGATGGTAGTTCAGCGAATTTCAACGGCCACTCGCCTTCCCTCTCGCTTTCTGCCTCCTCTTCTCGCCTTCAGATATTTTCGTGATGATATTTCCGCTGATTCGATGCCAACACCTTGTTTCTTGGCTTGACCTTCTTTTGGCTCATTTTATCAATGATATATACAAGAAATGCTGTTGCCTCAGCCATTTCCGCTGTGGCCACAGCTTTTGAATAGGTGACCAAGCTGCAATCTTGCTTTCTAGTTTTTGTTTCGATCTGATTTACGAATGAGAATACCTTTTTGGGACGATAATCTGGCCTTGCATTTCGAGAGACACACACATGGCCTTGTATTGTACATCCAGATCAACAGTGCGGTGACCAAACAGTTTCATATCATCTTAAATCTTCCAATTGCAGATGGAGGCTGGAATTAAGATGCTGAGGGAATAGTCATTCTATACTTTAAATGACTTACCTTTGTTGTTGTTATTATTATTATTATTATTATTGAGATAAGTGTATCAAAAGTTCTAAAACTTGTTGCAAAAGTGCCATTAAGTTATAAAACTTTCAAAAGGTACAATCAAATTTTAAAATATGTTAAATTGGTGAAATCAAATCTTTTTGTATATACTATTTAATTTGATAAACGAAAAATGTTGATATGATTTTTATTATTATTTTTCGTCTCTTATATGGCGTTAAAGTTAATTAATGTACTAAAATGACATCGTTGTGACGTAAATCTTAAATTTTCACAGCCAAATTTTAATTAAATTAGTTTTTAAAAGTCCAAAAAAAAATTCCAAAAGAAAAGGCAAGTTAAAAAAAGGCTAAAAGTTAAAAATAAACTAATAAAAAAGGAAAAAGCGAAAGGAAAAAGAGAACTAACTGTAGGAGGAAGGCTGGGCCCTCCGCATATGGGCCACTACCCCATTACCAAGATGGTTGACGGGGCGTCGACAATGGCTGGAATGTTAACTAGGGTCTCGAGGAGAATTGGCGAGGGTTGCTGACCACAAGCAAGGGTTCACTGGCTCCCACTAGATTTGGAAGAGGGCCACGACCCTCACCCAAATCTAGGTGAAATTGTTGGCCCTTGCTGAGATCTAGCTGCTGAGATCTAGCTGAGGTCAGTTGATGCTCCCTTGGCCCTTTCTAGTGATGGGACGATGACCCAAAGGCCAAGGATTTCACAGAAGAGTTGAGGATCAAATGTGAGAAACATGGGAAGACATATTACCATTTTTGGCTAAACGGTGCATTTAACTTTTATCTCAATTCTAAAATTAGGTGATACATTATCCATTCATGTTATCTATTTTATTAGGTTTGAGATAGTGAGTATGATTTATCACTGTGATAAGAATATTGAGGCATTTGGATTTGTTAAAAAAAATTGTTTACTAGAGAAAGAATGGGTACATGAGCAACATAAGAGACAAGTTTCATTCGCATAAAAATAGTTGTGCATTACAAGATGTCATTCACTTTAGGTTTGCTTATGAGCATAAAATATAGAACGGCCCAAAGTTCCGGTTAAACTGAAGAGCAGACGCCAGTGAAATGGGTGAAACCACCTAGGCATCTGCTGTCCTTTCTAATTGTTCCACCTCCACCTCCAAGCCCACGGTTGCCTTTGGAGGCCCCATGCAGGATTCACAAGTTGTTCAGTGACTTTTTGCGCGGAAGTATTGTTGAAATCGTGCTTCTCAATTTGAATTCGAGAAGTTTTTATTTTTTATTATTTGTCAAAGAAGAGACTTTTGTTTTATTAAAACCGACCCCAAATGCAATAGTAAGGGGCATCAAAGCACAAGAGCTCCCAAAGAGTAGGAGGGGTTTAGAAACCTAATTTTGCAGAAATGTCCTACATCTGAAGGCTTTTACAACCCAATCTGCTAGCCTATTTGATTCTCAAGAATATGGGCCTCTCATGATTCATAAAAAGGGTCAAGAGGCTTTTACATTATGTTATAAGTAGCTCAATGTCCAAAGAGCATAGAGAAATCTTGTAGATAGCTTAGGGCTATATCATCGATGGGGGTATTTGATGCATTAGTTTCCAATTATGATTTGAAGATGCAAAGGAGTAATTTCATTTCATCGCGATTTGCAATCTTATTTACATGTGTGCACACGTGCGTGAATCTTCCTATGACAAGATTTTGTTTCGAAGTAAAATGATGTAATTGGTTCTAGTTTCCCAAATGTCAACAAATTAGAAATGCAAAACGAGAATGAGAGAGAGACTGGTTTGACTAGTGAGCAATTCCGCCAAGATCTCTTCATTAATTGGGGGAAGAATCCTCTTGAATTGCTCTTCATCTAAAAAGGATATGATCGGATTCCTCACTGAATATCAAGATGTCTTTGCTTGGTGAAATGAGGATATGCCTCGCACCCTGTCATCCAAATAGATAGGATTCGGTATTCCATTGGTAGCAAAGTATCCATAAGAGCCACAAAAGCGAACAAATCCTATGGTAATAGTATATAGCTTCAATGATGGTGATCAATGTCTACGTGTATTATTATTCGATAAAAATTTCACATAATTCTCTTCAAATTGAAAGTCATCGCGATATATGTAACAATCGGAGTTTGAAGCTAGCTAAGTGCAAGTTGTGTTTAGTCTTGAGTCAGTTGGCCTACTTTGGACAAGTATTTCGAGTGGTTATCCTGCAAAATATCAGTACATCTAGCATCTCTTTAATAATTAGTGGTACTAAAATTAATGCACATTATAGAGGCAAGTTCATAATTTTCTCTTTTTATTCATAAATGCCAATTTTCTAGCGACCGGGCAGCAAGCAGTTTCCATCCTTGCTTTGGTGGCTTGGTGGTTTGCTTGCGGGGACAAAGGGTTTGAAATTTCGTCGCTAGAAGTGGGACCAATTTGGATGGCCATTCACGTGATTTTTCCCATCCTTGCAGACCAATTTGAACTCGTCAACGTGATCGTCCAAAAAAAAAAAAACTCGTCGACGTGGGGCCAACTTCAAAGTTCAAACTCACCAATATCCTTAGATTGAAAAATAATTCCGAATGAAGAAACTTGCAAAGGGAGGCTCTCCACAAGATTAAGCAATCGCCATCGATGTCAATTACGATCGATTCTTCTGGAAACGTACAAATGGATATGTGCTGAAACTTGTGGATGGGATGCATGTTCCCAGGGTAGCATGCTCGCTCGGAGAAGATGAAGTAAATGAAACAAACAAAAGAAGAGCATTTTCCACTTAACTAATCTTAATCCTTAACACCTGAGGTTTCTGCTATATTAGGATATTTTCCATCACGAGGAGCTAACTGATGATTGACGATATTAATTCGATCGGTGACCTCTTCCTCGCCTATGGCGTGTCTGGTAGCTGGTTGTCCATGCCATGCTTCTTTTTGGTTTTGGTCTTGTAGTGTGTGTGCCGCGCTTTGCGGCTTTTACATCTCGTCACTCTTCCACTCCTTTTGTTCCTGCATTTGGAGTGTAAGTTTCTGGTGACGAGATCTTTTGTACATTTGGCATTTCCTCAATATATTCTTACCATTTACCAAAAAATAAAAATAAAAAATGTCATAGTTCTAAGCAGGTATGTGTGAGATGTATTACATTAGCATGCCTATCGAATTGTTCCTCTTTGCAGCGCTCTCCCTGGCTAAAGAGTTTCCAAATATATTCCGCATTCACTTTCATTTCCTCTACAGACGAGTCAATAAATTGGAGAGCTCTATATAAAAATAATTGATGGCAATTGAATTATTTTTCTCCATCCAAGAATTTGGCTTGCCGTTCATCATATAATAGGGTTAAAATATTTCATTTGCTTCCCATCGAACTAAAGTCATGCAAAATATACATGAAACAAGTGATCATTATTTTTTTTTTCATTCATGAATGGGAAAGGAGCTTGGCCTCATCATCAAACGTTGACAATGCAGATGTTTGTTTAGGGTACTCTTGTTTTACTTAAAAAAGGCGACGGCTTGTAAATAAGAATTTTGCCGTCATACTTGCCTCTCAAATATACTTGACCTCGTACCATTCTTGTGGATAATTAGCCTTCTGCATTCCTTCTGTGTGATATATTTATTTTGGTATAACAGCCATAGCTCTTTTGCTCCTGGTATGTTATGTCAAAACATGTGCTTACAGAATAGTGTTTTGTATTTTGTCTTTGGCATGTGTGACTTACTGATTTGGCATCAACACCTTATTTCTTGGCTTGACCTTCTTTTGGTTCATTTTATCAATGATTTACACAAGAAGCGCTGTGGCCACAGCCGAAATGCTATTGCCTCAGCCATTTCGACTGTGGCCACAGCTTTTGAATAGTCGATGAAGATGTGATCTTGCTTTCTAGTTTTTGTTTTGATCTGATTTACGAATGAGAACACCTTTTTGGAACCATAACCAGGCCTGTATTTCAAGAGACACATACATGACCTTGTATTGTACATCCAGATTAACAGAACAGTGATCAAACAGTTTAATCCATTTTAGTTCTTCCATTTGCAGATGGAGGTTGGAATTAAGATGCCGAGAGGATAGTCATTCTATACTTTGAATGACCTACCTTTGTTTTGGCAAGGGGCACTGAACCCTTGTCCGCGAGTGGACCGCTCATAGCTGTTTTTTTTTAGTTCTTCCATTTGAAGATGGAGGTTGGAATTAAGATGCCGAGAGGATAGTCATTCTATACTTTGAATGACCTACCTTTGTTTTGGCAAGGGGCACTGAACCCTTGTCTGCAAGTGGACCACTCATAGCTATTTTTATTTATTTATTTATTTTGGGATAAGTGAACTAAAAATCTTAAAACGTGTTGTTAAAGTGATTGAATCATAAAACTTTTAAAAAGTACAATAACATTTTAAAACAAGTTAAATTGGTATAATCAAGCCTTTTCGTGAATATTGTCTAATTTGGTTAATGGAAAACTTTTAAAAAGTACAATAAAATTTTAAAACAATTTTTATTATTATTTTTCGCTCTTCTATATGGTGTTAACGTTAACTAAAGAACCTAAGCAACGTTGTTGCGGTCTAAATCTAATTTTTCCGGGCAAATCTTAATTTATTTATTTTTAAAATAGTCCAAAAGTTTTATCAAAAAAAAGACAAGTTAAAAAAAAAAGCGAAAAGTTAAAAAAAAAGAAAAAAACTACCGGCACTGCCAACAAAAAGGATCCACAGGGTGTCGGCAATGTTTGGAATGGAAATTAGGGTCTTGGGGAGGGTTTGCGATCATTGCCAACCACAGGTGAGGGCCTACTGGCTCAATCTAGATTTGGAAGAGAGCCATGACCTTTTTTTTTTTAAATTGGTTCATTTGAAAAGTTTAAAATCGAATTAATATCAATGTAATAGATTTACAACATTTTTAGTACTTTTTCCGATCATAAGTAACTTGACTCACTTAGACACCCGTTTTTTATTACATCATTTGTTTTTCTCATATTTCTTTTCCTTTTCCTTGGACGGGTAATATGACCGCACGCCAATTCCCCAAGCCTACGTGACTTTTTAGGCAACACCTAATATAAACTGAAACGACTGAATTAATCTATTTCTAGAAGATTTAGAACTTGACTTTCTTATTAACATTTAGGACTAAAGTGTCGGTGTCATCCATAAATGCTAAGACAATCTAGTGGACTTATCCCGTTCTTCTCATGCATGACAATAGAAGAAATTATGTTTATTGATATATTATTATTACATTTGAGCGTCACTCCTTTTCCACTTGAGCAAAGTGAATGGCAAATTTGTACATTTGTAATGAATAGTGATCGATCCTTTAGCAAATCCAGCTTGACATTCTTTGGGCCAGTAATGCAGATTGGTATGGATTACTTGTAAACCAGCTCATCCTAGGCTGAAAAGAGGAGCGTGTATAGGGCTCGGTCATACCTTAGGCCCACCAAAATTTCTCGACCTCCATTACCACCTTATCCCCCAAGCTACGCGTAGACAGCCAAAAGAAGGGTTCCAACCACACTTGATCGATGGGTGGACCAGCCCAGACAATCGATCTACAAATCCTTGCCCGAGCCGGCCCTTGACTTGGACTTCACGAAAGAGACCGGGCTTGAGGGAGCCCAAACTAGCCTATACAAGCAGGCTCCTTCCAAGAGGAAATTATGTGTCCATGCCTACCTTGACATGTGCTTCGAGCCTTGTTGGCTGGGGCAAAGTTGTTAAACTTATGATTAGATCTAGTTCGAACAAACGATAACATCGAGCTTAAAGAGAACTCCATAGTTTTAAACAAACTAATAGTTGAACTTGACGAGGTTCATATGAAACCTGACCGACAAATGTCAACTGCTCCATATACTTAGTGCATATAATAATTTCTCACAAAATTTCCGGGGATGGTCCCTATTTCGCACAATCGAATCATTGCATGCATATGATGTAAACATTCCTAATCCTTCTAGACTGTTGAAATTTTGGGCATAACACGATTAAATATGTCGAGTTCCATGTGATGCCTACTTGAATTTATGGTCTCGTTATATTTGAGTAAATGTAATAATCACGCACTACAAGTTTAGGATGGTCAGCATTAGAAGGCTCCACTAATTGGCTAACTCGCCATTCTCCTTTTTGTTCCTTTGCTTGATACTCTACCGTCCATTTAAGCATACAAGGGTGCTCTCGATCCGGGGATTGGGCATTCTTGGTAGAAGACACGACCGGACGAAAAAGAAAAAAGAAAACATAGTATCGTAGTAAAGGGGCATGTAATGAAAAAAATTAGATGAAACATTATACTACAGTGTAAAAATTACTACAAAGTTTTAGTAAACATTGTGCAAAAATCGCACATCGCTCATAATGAAGTCATTCCCCGGAGTTATTCCGTTGTGGTTTCACTTACAATGAAGTTACTCCTTTCTCACTTGGATTAGATAACCACAAGATGCGTCCAAAACTTTCTTTGGTGGCCACTTAACTTAATCACAAACCATTGAATTGTACTCTAACTTGCATCTAATGTTGACTTTACCTCGGTTCATCTTTCGGCCAAATTAGATTTAGGATGGATTGCCCGTGAAAATAGATGGAATTGTCATGATTGAGACAGTGGAATTAAATTTAAGCAAGCTAAACAGAATAACTGAAAGTTCAGCGACCCAATTGAAGATAAGGATATTAATTTCATGACCACAAAACTAATGAATTTATCTCTAATTTGTAGAACGTCATGCCTCATGATGTGAGTTTCTTTTTCTATCGAGATGGCATGAAGATTACATAAATAGAAAGTTTTCTTTTTCATTTTCCTTTTTCTTTGGGAGGGGGCTGAATTGATGATATCAATCCGAAGTTCCATATGAAGCTCCGTTTATTTTACGAAAAATGATGATTTGAAAATTATTTTCTTAAAAATGATTGCTTGTAACAATTAATTAATAGAAAATATTTCATTATCGATAGCAATTTTTTTGTAAATATTTTCATGGATGATAAAATTAATGTTTATTTATTTATTTTTATAAGCAATACAAATGATCTTTTGTGAAAATACCTTCTAAATTATATATTTTTACGAAAGAAACGCATCCTTAATTTTTACTCAAATTACATGAAGACTATTGGGCCTGTGGCCGACGGGCCTGGCTTTCATTTCATGCTTACTTATTATGTTTAGATGGACGCCATGCTCACCCTTCTCAGCTTTTCCCCCAAATTGCGGAGGCCTGACTCTAATGGGTTGTTCAATTTTGCCCATTTCAAGGGCCGACGCAGAACCGCCGACTTTGATTTCCCATTTGATGCAATCTGGTCATTTCCTAATTTAGCTTTTACTAGCTGCACTGCATTTTATAAAATTGAGAAGGAGAAGAAAGAAAAAGAAAAAGAGAGCGTCCTTTACCTTCGGATTTGCATAATTAGAAAGAGGGAGTGCTTGTACAACCAGCGAATAAGATTATATTCGTAACTAAGAAAGTACACAAGGGGAATGCTAATGTATCTCGCCAATTATCAATATATGCTTTGACTGCAAAAGAAAGTAATAAAATTCAGCCAAAAACCGATCAAAATGAGCATCATTCTCGATACACAACTTCTTGGTATGCTCTTTATTCATGTTTGATGGAAGTAAACTACAAAACCTAAAAACTAATGCTTCCGCATCCCATCATTCATGCCATGTTAGTGAATATGATAATTAGCAGAAGGAAGACTCAAATACATCAATCTTTATCACTAAAAAATACCGAACACTCCATGCGTATTTTACAAGAAATAGAATGAAAAGCGTACCTAACTCTAATGGGATGAAGTAAAATTTGAAGTGACAGCTTTTTCTCAATTATTTCCTTTTGGCTGGCGTTTCGACAAGGTGGGGGCATTAACTTTTTGGGGGTCCCATGGTTAAGGATAAGGGTGGGCCAAGAGATTCGATTTGATCGACGAATCCGATGGTTTTGTTTTTGGGAGCAGCATCCTCGCAGCTTCCCTATCCCCAAGTGAGGCTAGTCAAGGTCTTGCAGCGGATCAACCGGACAAGACCTAAAGACTTTGTGCTTTCCCGTTGCTTGTTGGATTAGGCACTAAGACAGCAAGTTTGTTACTAGCCAGACGAAACACAAATTAAAACCATCAAGATCATACGGCAAATTAAGTTCTCTCCCCTAGAAAAGGCCAAGCTTGAGGGGGGTCAGATGAGCCAATACAGGTGGACTCCTTCCCAAAAAGAAAATTACTCGTTTACACCCATCTTGATTTGTGCTTCGAGCCTTCATTGGCTGAAATCTAGTTCAAACAAGCAATGGGATCAAGCATTAACAGAAGTCCATGGTTACTTATTTAACCGGATTAATTGTCGAACTTGATGAGTCTCGTATCAAATTCGATTGACAAATGCCTGTAGCTGCATGTGTTTTGTGCATGTAATGGTTACTCACAAAAATATGGGGATGGTCCCAATTTTGCAGGATCAAAAGGGTCCAACTATGGACAAAAACAAGTATCACGGCATGTATCCAATGTAAGCTTTCTTAGTCGAATTAGATTGTTGCAATACTCTCTCACGAGAAGTTTAGGACGGTCTGCTAAAAGGTACACTAATTGGCTAACTTGACAAGTTCCTTTTTATACTTTGCTCGACACAAAACCGTCCATCTGCGCATATTTTGAGTGCTCTCTCTATACAGAGAATCGGCCTTTTTGGTGGAAGACACAATCAATTAGATCAGGAAACGAGATGAACAAGGAAAGAAGCATAAGAGCACCACGATAAAGACCTATAATTGACTTGCATTCCAGGAGCAGTCAAATGAGGATGAATCAATGTGTTCGCCGCACCGCTACTGTTGGTGACGTGGAGGTGTAGATAAAATATCGGTCGGCATGTTAACTTTGGACTTCTTTTTCCAACCAGATGCCGTCCGCATACAAACACGACGTCTTTTCACAAAGATAAATATGGACAAAAGTAGCCGACCCGAGGGTTGGAAACAGAGGTGGAATCTGCGGTTTTAAGGAGGAAAAAGTTTCAGATGGAAGAACAGGCTAGCATCTTTCACGTGGTCAATGTGATTAATGAGGAAGTTGCTGGTTCCATAATATTTTCCGCTTTCTTTATGAAGATGTATGAGTCGACACTGTAAGAGTTTTCTTTATATGGGCTACATTAATTAAGATTGTAATTACCGTTTTTACGGCGTTGGTCTAATAAGGTAAGGCATAAGGTTTTCTTAATAGTCGAATATAGGCTTGGCATTGTGTGGGCCGAGTTGGGCTTGGCCCGTGATGAGTGGGCCCGTCCAAAACTCTATAAATAGCGCTAAGGTCCCTCCTCTAGCTCTCACTTCTTCCATGAAGTTTCTCTAACCTCACATAAGGCAAATTGTGAGTGGTGGTCTCATCGAGCCAGGAACCGAGAGTCATAGAGGAGAAGATCTTCAGCATTAAAGCTCGGATTGCTGTTGGATTGTCGTCATTCCGCATAAAGATCGATAGATTTCAAATAAGGTACACAAACCCTTGTATTCTCCTCCTACATGTTTGGTCTTCTAGCTACGCCGATCCTGAGAAGTTGGCTTTGGCTGCCTACAGACACTTGTTATTATTCATACAAGAATTGGCATCCTTTGGACTTAACTCAAAAGTTAAAGCTCTCGGGTCGATTCACGCATCATCCATGCTCTACCTCCCCTTTGATAGAAGCGTGGAGAAAATTTTTTACGTACAATCCCAGAAATTCAAGGGCTATTTTTACTTTATTCGCTTTCGGGGCGGGTGGTTTTCAAGCATTGACTTTGAGGGCTACCCACTTGGGTCAAGACCTGACTACGTTCCAAGAGGGCAATCATTTCTTCATCTTCATTAATTGCCCTCCATTTTTAATTCTTCCGTACAGATTGTTTATATCCAAAAGATTATGTACATGGCGCAATATTGAGAGAGAGAATGGAGTTTATCTTCGCATCCATATTCTTTGGCTTTGCGCCATTTTCGATGTGAGATTAATAATAGAAATTATTCAAAGTTCTTATTTACTATGTATGACATGTTTTTTTTTCATAATTCTGGATACGTAGATTAGATATTTTAAATTTTATCAAGAGACTAAAAAATTTACTTTTTTGCATTTGATTAATGGAAAGCAAACGACATGGGGTAGGTGTAACTTTCTTTTGTTGTTTCGTATAGGTGGGGATGCTCCTAGGTCTAGCTTGTGTATCTGGCCATTTCTCCAAGGTATTTGTCGTTTCACGGGAGCCTTCCGTAGTAAGTTTCTTCATTAGAAACTCTCTTTTTTTCAACGAAAGGATATTGTTGAGTTTAAAGTTGGCCACATTGACGAGTTCAAAGCTCCAAGCCACATTGATGGAGCGAGCATGGCCGGTTTTGTTGACTCCGGGATAGTGAATTGAGAACCCCCATTGTTGGCTTCTGTGATGCTTTTATAACTTAGGGAGATGTTACTCCATAATGAATGCAATATATTTCTGTGAAGATGGAAAAAAAATCACATAAATTGCCTTCCAAATTGGTTCTTGTTCGAGCGACGAAACGTCACATACTTCGTCCCCACAAGCAAACCCCCAAGCCACCGAGAGATTCAGCGACCAAGTATCAAACTTTGTCCCTACATGAAACTGCTTGCTTCCAAATTTTCTCAATGGGTGGCTAGAAGATATGCATTTATTGAAAAAAGAAGAAGGAAATTATGAACTTACCTCTACAAGGTGCATTAGTCTTAGTACCACTATCAAAGAATGCTAAATGTGCTAGTACTTTCCAGAATATCCACATAAAACCAAGTGACGAAAGACTAACTACAACTCGCACTTAGCTTGCTTCAAACCGAACGCAATAGATGTCGCGGAAGACTCCAACCCAAAAAAGAACTATATGAAAGCTTTATCTCCATGGTGTCTAGGAGATATTCCCCTACTCGACCAAAAGATGTGATTGTCATGCTCCATCATGAATAGGATGAATCGCCATAATTGATGTGACGTATCTACTTAGAGTTCGCATTATCTTACATGGCATTAGATTTGTTCGAAAAAATCTGTATGGTTGGTGAAACGAATAAAATCCAATTGATAAAGTTTGAGCTCGACTCAAATATGCAAGGCTCTAGAAAAGGAAAAAACGGTTGTGTGGAGAACATGACCAAATACAAACATAGATTTTTAGCGAAAACATGTAGCCATGTAAATAACACGATCTTTGTAATGCACAACCATATATATATTGTACGGACAGAATTAAGATAACCCTATATTAGGGAGGTTGTGGAGATTTTCAAGTTTGAGGAACTTATCTCTTACGCTGCTCGTGCGCCAATCCTTTCTCTGGGAAACAAATTTCCAACAAATTCAAGTATCTCAAACCAAATGCGAACGTGGCCACTCTCTAAAACCTAATCAAATGAGTAACATGATCGCATAATGTATCTCCTGGTCACCATCTATCGGTTCCAATGATAGCGCCAAATGAAGTGACGGATCGATTAAGTTATGCATCTTCCAGCATCGTATGTCGTGAGTTAATTACTTTTTGAATTCGTCAAACAAAGTGGCCTTATGTGTACTTGCTGATGGAAAATTTGCTAGTCGTTAATTGGCGCTATCGTTTGACTAAATCTACTAGAGGTAAAGGTTTAAGTTTTCTTTTTTTTCTTTTTTTTTTCTTTGGGCTAATTGTGGATACAAGTTCTTTTCAATCATGGGAATCTCTCTGCGTGTTTGGAGGCATCAGCTGAGTTGGAGAAAGAAAAATGGGTTGGGTTGATCTACTCGGGCTCTCTCTCTCTCTCTCTCTCTCTCTCTCTCTCTCTCTCTCTCTCTCTCTCTCCCTCCCTCCCTCCCTCCCTCCCTCTCCCTCTCCCTCTCCCTCTCTCCCTCTCCATTGATAAATATTCAATCATATATGAACATGAATAAAGATATATTATTAAACAGACACCTGAAAGGAGAAGACATAACATCACTGAACCACAGAGAGCTAATAATCCTAGAAGACACTCTTGAAAATGGCCTCGTATGTGTCCGAGACCAGAAGGCCAGTATCTCAAGAATGGCGTTGTCCTGCTGTGTTCTCAACTCTTTGAAGTAAAATTGTTTTGGGGGTATCGATTTAAGGTTTTAGATGATCTTAATTCAATAAAATTTGATGTTGATTGATTGATTATAAACAAACGCACTGTATTCAATAGATAGATACTATGCGTCCATTTTGGGGGCAGCATCGAGGCAACTTCTCAACCGTGAGTGCGTGCATGTCCGCTGGATTCTTTGACAAAAAGCTTACGAGAATTGCGACAGGCAATCTCAGTCTGAAAATTCAGGAACCATAATTTGATGTTGATTGATTGATTATAAACACAAGGGACCCACGCCTGTATTCAGGCAACCTCATAGATAGCATTAAAAAGGGAAGAATGATAAGAAGAAAGATAATGATGTTTCCTTCTTCGAGATTATATTTCAATCTATTTTTTTATTATCCTTTTAATCTTGATGTCTGAAATCAATTTTCATTTTTCAAAGAAAGTTGGCACTGGCTTAGCTGAGCGTACGTACGCACCGCTCAGCCTAACCTTTCCCTGGCACTGCAATGCTAAAATCATCACTGATACCATTTTATTGGATATTTCGATGAATGTGAGCCATGAGAGAACCGCGTTTTGAAGGATCGGCTACTGCAGTGGAAGAGTTCGTTGCCATACATATGTATATGCACGCCGAGACTTGATCCAATTAATTTGCATTCGAGAAGCAGCTAGAAAAATTCAAGATCGGAATTCACGGTTGCCGAAGATAATATAAATATATTGTGACGTGAAAGAGCACGACTCAGCTGAAAATCGTTGCTTCTACCAGAAGTACTAGAAATAGGGTCGGCATCGATTGTCCAAGACCGAAACTCATCGGCCAAGCATACCCGGTTCACCTAACGTCCCAACCTGCGGCCCTTATTCTCCAACGTGCATGATACGGACCCTTGACTTCATGAACTCCCCCTCCACTTTATTCTTCCGTACATATAATGTATATTTTCTAGATTATCTAGAGTTTCTCTCTTCATGGCTGTTGGACTGACCCGAAGTTCTCGCACCTATTTTTCTCAAGCGAATTTTCTCTTTTAGCAAAGCGGTTTGGGTTTCTTTAGGAGAATTGCCTTTTTTGAACTATTCGCATGATACCTATTTCCAATTTTGAAGTGTTGTTGCCAAGCTTATCATGCCGGCTACCATGTGTTTATTCAAGGGAAGACAACCATTAGAAAAACACTTCCAAAAAATCTATTGATCTTTTAAACGTGGGCGGAGTTATTTTGTGAGGTCCTCTATTCTCATCTAAATCATCGCAAGTGCATAACAAGTACTTTCTAATGATGCGCATTATCTTGCAATAACTAATTTACATATGGTTTACCACAAAAGTGCAATTTGATTAACTTGTCATATAAATTCACATAATATAAAATATAAATAACACGTTGCACAATGTGCTGTACGGTAAGCATGGCCGACGATTGCCATTAATTGTCATCAATCATACAATAATGCGTAACATTTGGCCAGGTGGCGGCCACCATCACCAGCACATGCAGAAAGCTATTGTTCAATGGGAGTAGGTGACGGCGAGTCAAGGCAAATGGCTAACGTACACTTTGTCAAACATGTCCACTTGACGTCTTCAGCGAACGAACACACATGCCCGTCCATGAAACAAGTCGAGAGGAATTAATGTCGTGAAGATCAATATGAATCCAGCAGGTTACACATAACCCGATTTCAATATGTCCTTGTGTTATGTGCCCTCAAATTAAATTTCATCGGGTCGGCATCGAACATAAATCTTTGATGCAAGGCCATTAATGATCCAAAGGGAGGCTGGCAGTCAAAGACCGATGACCCCCCAAATATCTTGAGGTTTAACGCAACTTTTTCAAATTTATATTGCGTTCCATGGAGATTTTGCCATAAGCATATGTTTTTGTAAGCATATGTTTTCATAGGATTTAGAGATGCCATTAAACCTTACGTTTAATTAATTTCGTTGGCCTCTAGCCTTATCATCTTCACACTCGGCCGGCAGCCAAAAAGAGCAACTTATGTTCAAATAGATCATTAAAGCGCGTACTGTTTATAGCTTGTCCATAACTATAGTGTGCAGGTTTGATTATGAATTGCGAATGAAAATTTTTGTTTATTGTATTTGCTAAGTCCTTAGCATATTTTTTTCTCGGTCATCTCCCTTTTCTATGATACCGTGCTTACTTTCATTCGCAATTCATAGGGTGACGAATAGGGTGACGAATAGGATGACGAATAAAAGACAAGAGTCTCCATCGTCGACGGGGCGTTGAACAAAATGCCAATCGCCTGCCCAATCGATCCCTTAGGGAACACCACCGCCTCGTTGACCGTCTGACCCCATCGTGGTAGAAAATCAGCGTTGCAGAGTTAGGTTTAGGCTTGGCGTAGAAGATGACAACATCCCGTCTTTCTTCAAGTGCGTCCACTCTAACCAATTAAAGGGAATGGATTAATGGGTTGCCACTTGATGCTACGAAGGATGCGTTCTTGAGATGGACAATGAGAAAGTAGTCTTAAGTTAATCACACATCTTTCTTATATAGTTAATGATTTAAGTTATAGCGGATGGAAATTATCTGTCGAAATCATGACTTGTATGCATAATAGCAAGTTCACTTTCTATTCTGAAAAACATCTTTTCATATTAAGAGTAAGCTGGCATTTGTAAAAGAAATCCATTCTTGTTATGAGAGGAAGTGCTCTATATATTTAGTTATGAAAGAAGTTACTATGGTTGCCAATGTTGTTTATCTTTATTTTTCTTTAAATAATTTAGTAGGATGGGTAAAATTGTTCGTTGTAATTTTGATCAATTTTTTTTTTTGCCAAATTAATCGTATTTTACTAATATGTAACATGAATTTTCCCTATATCCTAATTTAAAGTGCATCTGAAATAATATATTTTTCTTTCTAAGATGAGCTTCGCAATTTTTCAATTGACTCTGATAAACATTTTTTTTATTCTCGAACTCTCGAACACAACCTTCGAAATCTCCACCCAACACATTAAAAATCCTCCAACACGTTCAATCTCACCCCATTACTAAGATTACGAGTCGACTCTGGGCCACTTTCTAAGGGTTTAATATTCACACAGCCTTATTAAATTCCACCTTCGTAGGTGATTCCTTATGTTCCTAAGCGTGACGATGATGTGACTGCAGTTTGTTTTGTCCTTATGAACTTGGACATGTATGTCAAGAGAACGTAGATAACTTAAATAATACTTTCCGTAATTCTTTTTTGGGGGGGCACTAAACTCAGAAAGTCTGGTACTCTCATTTTCTAAGCAAGTTCTTTTTTTTTTTTGACAGAGATTTTCTAAGCAAGTTAAGACAACAGTTTTGGCTGTTTGATATATTTCATTGGCAAGAGCAAATTCTTGTAGCGAATATTGTTGTTTCAAAGGTTTTAGCTGAGATTGCGTCCGAGACTTGTATGATGAGAATGAGGTGAGACAAGACCTACATAAATATTTATTTATGTTGACTAACTACATACTTTTAATTTAGACTATAATTTATATGCAGTTTGACGTAAGACGTGACTTTATTAATCATGATGGGTCTCAAATTTACAAAAATCCTATTACGTTTAATCGATTTCTTTGGGAAAATTGGAATCATAGTCTCTGATCGGTGGAATTTCCCCAAATCCCGTTAAAATAAGAAGCCTTAATTATGAAGAAAAGAAAAAAGAAAAACAACAGAAGGAGACAAATAATGCTAGAGCAAATTAAATACCGAAATATAGGTAATTTTGTGTTGTACCATGTGGAATTGTGTTTAGCTCAAGGTTGGATTTGGGCTTGTCTTGGTAAGTTCATATTGTATTTGAATAGCGTTCTCCTGGCGTTCCACGTCGAGAACTAATCTTCAATTCATATTCGTTCTACACTTTACATCACATTGTAATTTTTTTTTTCTATTTGATGTCCTATCTTGGGACGGGAAAGGAAGTCTAATGGATACTTCACGGTGAAACAACAACATAGTATGTTTGGGGGTTAACATAATCCGCGCAAAGTATATCCACAGTAATTACCAAATCGCACTCACTTAGCTAGTTAAGCTATAAATGTCTGAAACTCGAAAGGAGATCATTCACAAAAGCAGCCAGCGGTCATGTGTGCATTTGACAAGAAAAAAAAAACTTGCAAAATGGAAAATTAATTAAAGTAAAAGAGAGAAGGAAGAGAAGACACAAAACCCACCCCGCCCGCCAGCCCTCCCCCAAAACAAACCGTCTCTCCTCCTTGCCATCTCAAGTTATATAAAAGACCTCGATCTCCGCAGAATCGTCTTTCACACCAAATTCATCATAGAGATATCTCTCAGGACTCTGCGTACGTGTGCGTGTCTCTCGCTTTTATAGTCAGTATTGTTTCCTAGCTTCCAACACCCAACCATCATAACGATATTTCTGAGCAACTCACTAAATTTGGGTTCATTTGGTCTTTGGTGACAGGAAAATGAGCCAGAACAGAGTTTCTTTCGAGGGTTCGCCTGACCTGCCCCGAGACGACGATGGCTGCCACAGGCGGACTGGTGAGCAAGACACAAGCACTTGAAAACTCCTTTTTTTTTTTTTTTTTTTTTTTTTTTTTTTTTTTTGACGTTTTTGCGCGACAAAGCCTTGTTCAAAAATGCTTTACTCAATTCCTTTCTTCTTTTCCCTTCAATTTTTTGACGAATTAACCTATTTCTTGCCTTTTGTGGCGGCACAAGCTACGAATGGGGAAGGCACTTTTGAGTTTTGAAAACTCGACTTTCTTCTTGTGAAGTTTTTACACACATTCTATTCATCTTCTGCGTTTCTCTCCTCAAATAAAATTTCGGGCCCTTTTTTTTGGGATCAGGCCTCGTTCTGGTCATAGCTAAAAACACAGTAAGGAAACCCTACCAACCCGGAGAGGTAAATCTGCAAATTTTCCAAGTCTCCTCTCCAGAAACAGTCCCGGTCCTTCTCCTTCCTTCCTCCACCCGAGTTGACGATTCTTCCAACCCTGTATGAGCATCCTCTCATCGATATTGCCACCGCCTACACACCTCTCCTCCTCCATAGGACCCGTCCCCTCGCTTCTCCAATTCTTGATTCCGAACGCTGCAGTCGCTGTTGCCACCGCTGGTGGAAACGGCGAACCTTGAGTGTCTTCGTGGATTGTGATTGGGTCTTCAAAGAGGATGATGGGAATGGGAGAATGTCGTGGATGATTTCAAGAGGAGGCGATGGAGTTCTTAGAATCGAAGGATGGAAGCGGGGCGAACAAGTGAGCCCTAGCATTCTTCATCTTCTTCAACTACCGTTTGCTGTTTGCTGTTTCTGGTCTTCTTCCAGGGCGCACAAGTGTGCCCTAGCATTATCCTCCTCCTCCTCCTCCTCCTGTTTCTGGTCAATTCGAAATCTCCTTCCGTGTTTCTGGGATAAAAGCTTGGGCATATGTTTTTCGCCATGCTGCATTGAATTCTGCGTTTTGCCTTCTTCTGTTTAATAAAGCTGAATCATATGAAACTGAGTCGTCTGTTGTTTTGGTAGAAAAACGGGGGCAAACCTCGAACCACGTTTTCAGTATGGGTTTCTAGTGGTTCGGGGTCCCGTCGGGTCATAATAGCCGATTTGAGAAGAGAGGTTATTTTTTCTGCAACTGATTCGAGAGTTGGGTTTCCCGTTTTGGATTCAAATCAGGTACCGTGTGGACGGCTAGTGCTCAAATAATCATAGCTGTTATCGGGTCCGGAATTCTGTCTCTGCCATGGGCCACGGCGCAGCTCGGGTGGATGGCCGGGCCAGCAGTGATTTTCATGTTCGCCTTTGTCACTCACCGCACCTCTGCCCTCTTGGCCGCTTGCTATCGCACCGGTGACCCCGTCAAAGGAGAGCGAAACTACAGTTACATGGCAGCTGTCTGTTCCCACCTTGGTAATAGATTATAAAAAAATAACAATATCTCGGTCCACCCACCAAATCTTTTCGGCTAAAGATGCTGCTCCTTCTCATTCCATTGTATAAATTAAATTTTCTCGTTTTCTTTTCTTGTTTCGAATATCGGCAGGTGGGCTAAAGGAGACGTTATGTGGACTGGTTCTGCACCTTAATTTTTTTGGGGTTGCCATTGCGTTCACCATTGCAGCCTCCATAAGCATGACGTGAGTGGTGAATTTGATTATTCTAGGAAGTCAAGTAAAATACCAAAGAAAATGAATAGAATAATCCGATTGCTAAAGTTGTTAATTGGATGCACAATTACTCATGTTAATTTTGGTTTTACTGAATATTTAATCAAACAGGGGGATCGCCAGATCAAATTGCTTTCACAAGAAGGGTGATGAGAGCCCCTGTCACAGGAGTAGTAATCCGTACATGATCGCCTTTGGGGTGATTGAAATCTTTCTTTCCCAAATCCCTAACTTTGACCAGCTGTGGTGGCTCTCCATCGTGTCTGCCGTCATGTCGTTCACTTACTCGACCATCGGACTTGCCCTCGGTGTCGCAAAAGTCGCAGGTTGCTAGCATGTTTTCATGCTATCCTTTCTTTGCGTATGGACATGTTATGTGGTGATTAAGTTAACCAGATAGATTGAGTAGAAGAAGGCCTGACACTAGCCCTCGCATCTTGTCTTTCTCGAATACCTACCAGAAAATGGCAAATTTGGAGGAAGCCTCACTGGAATAAGCATTGGCACTGTCACTCCGACCCAAAAGATTTGGAGGAGCCTCCAGGCTCTTGGTGACATAGCTTTTGCCTATTCATACTCCATCATCCTCATCGAAATTCAGGTAAAGTTATGCGACATCCCCATACCTAGTTGTATTACAAAAAACACCCTTAAAATTTTTGAAAAACTACCCTTGGTTGTCGTAATTAACTGATTAGTATGAGGCGTTGAAAACAGGACACGATTAAATCCCCGCCATCGGAGTCCAAGACGATGAAGAAGGCCTCGTTGGTCAGTTTGACGGCCATGACTCTATTCTACTTGCTCTGTGGCTGCATGGTCTATGGCGCGTATGGGGACATGGCACCCGGGCACCTTCTCGGGGGTTTCGGGTTCTTCAACCCTTATTGGCTCATCGACATAGCAAATGCCGCCATCGTGATCCACCTCATCGGTGCCTACCAAGTCTACTCCCAACCCATCTTCGCCATCATCGAGAAACACGCCATGAGAAGGTTTGCAGACAACCAAATCATCCCCATGGAGATCCCGATCCGGGTCCCTGGTTTCCGAACCTACAATCTATATGTCTCTCGATTGATTTTTCGAACCATTTTCGTGATTATAACCACCGGGATCTCGATGCTGCTTCCATTCTTCAACGAAGTGATCGGACTGCTTGGTGCTCTGGGATTCTGGCCTTTGACGGCTTATTTCCCGATCGAGATGTACATTGCCCAAATGGAGATCCCTAAGTGGAGCTCCAAATGGATATGCCTCCAGATCCTCAATGTAGCTTGCCTCACCATCAGTATTGCTGCTGCTGCGGGCTCGATCGCCGGGGTGGTGGCTCATCTCAAGTCTTACGAGCTTTTTGAGACTGGCTACTAAAATGACCGACCCAACTTTTGATATGGAATCATGGTGTATGTAACGCAAGCCTGAACTTCATACTTGGCTTAAATAAGAGTCGCCTGCTTTCGGTAAAACAAAAGTCCCCCAAAGAGACATCCGCATTGTCAACGTCTGATGACGAGGCAAGCTCCATTCAAAAATAAAAGAACAGAATACTGAAATCACGTATATCATGTATATTTTGCATGACTTTAGTTTGATATAATTAGGGAAGCAAATGAAATATTTCAACCCTATCATCTGATGAATGGCAAGCCAAATTCTTAGATGGGAAAAACAATTCAATTGCCATCAATTATTTTTACACAAAGCTCTTCAAATTATTGATTCATCTGTAGAGGAAAAGAAACTCTTTAGCCAGGTAGAGAGCACTGCAAAAAGGAACCAGATTCGATGAGCTTGCTGATATAAGACAATTCACACATATCTGGCTTCGAACTATGATGCTGATTTTCTGACCAAAAAAAAAAAAAAAAACTATGATGCTGATTTTTCTAATTTGAAAAAAAAAAATTGTGTCGAAGCTCTATCGAATTAATATCATCAATCATCAATTAGCTCCTCGCGATGGAAAACATCCTAATATAGCCAAAAACCTCAGGTGTTGAGGTTTGAGATTACTTAAGTGGAAAGAGCTCATCTTTTGTCTCATTTACTTTATCTTTCCCCAGCGAGCATGCCACCCTGTGAACTTGCATCCCATCCACGAGTTTCAACACATATCCATTTGTACGTTTCCAAAGGAATTGATCGTGATTGACATCGATGACGATTGCTTAATAATGTGGAGAGCCTTCCATTGCAAGTTTCTTCATTAGGAATTACTTTTCAATGAAAAGATATTGGTAAGTTTGAACTTTGAAGTTGGCCACGTTGACGAGGTCAAATTAGTCTGCAAGGATGGGGAAAATCACGCGAATGGCCTTCCAAATGGGAAAAGTGTTAAAAAATTCCTAAGCCTCTTGCATTTTGTGCCAATTTAGTTCTAAACTTTTTTTGTGTGTCAATTTAGTCCTAAACCTTTTTATTTAGTGCTAATTAAGTCATTTTAAGTTAATTTTGGCTGGATTTTGCTAACTGGGCGCCGATCAGCTAACGTGACACCATCGCGCTAACGTGGACAACTTTTATAATATTTTAATATTTTTAAATTTTAAATTTTTTATTCTTTATTCTTTTTTCCTGGTCCTCCTCCTTCCTCCAGTCGGTCGTTGAAACTCGGTGACCCACCAGAGGCGACGGCTGGCAAGGTTGAGGTTGACGTCATCGGCCACTGGCAAGGCTCTACCACCCTAGCGAGGGCTAGCCTTGCTGTCCTCGTGGCAAAGCTACGCTGTCCGTCGCCTTTGGCCGGACGCCGAGTTCCGACAACCGGGCTGGAGGAAAGGGAGGAGAAGGAAAAAAGGAAAAAAGAAAAATAAAATAAAAAACATTAAAATATTATTAAAGGTTATTCATGTTAGTTCTGATCATATCACGTAAGGCCGGTGCCTAGTAAGCAAAATCCAGCCAAAATTAGCTATAAAGGGCTGAATTGGCACTAAGTAAAAATGTCTATGACTAAATTGACACAAAAAAAAAGGTTTAGGACTAAATTGGTACAAATCCAAAAGATTTAGGACTTTTTTTAACACTTTTCCCCCTTCCAAATTGGTCCCACTTCTAGCAACGAAATTTCAAACCCTTTTGTCCCCGCAACCAAACCACCAAGCCACGAGATGCTAGATGTACCGATATTTTCTAAAATAACCACTCGAAACATGTGTCCAAAGGAGGCCAAGTGACCAAAGACTAAATACTACTCGTGCCTCGCTAGCTTCAAACTCCGATCGTTGCAGATCTCGTGGTGACTTCCAATCTGAAGAAAATTCCGTGAAAGCTTTATTGTATTATAATGATACATAGACATCAATCACCGTTATTGAAGCTACATTCTTTTACCATAGGATTTATTCACTTTTGCAGTTCTTATGGATACTCGGCTACCAACGAATTATTCACTTTTGCAGCTCTTATGGATACTCGGCTACCAACGAAATACTGCATCCTATCTATTTCGATGATGGGGTGCCGGGCATATCCTCATTTAATTGGGGGAAGACGTATTGATATTCAGTGAAAAATTTCAATAGATTCTTTTTAGATGAATTAGGTTTATCTTCGAGCCACAATCAACAAATCTCCACCTTAGCAACAAGTTCAACTTCATCTTCACTGGTTGTAGTCTCTCTCAAAAGCTTATGGGCTCCTCACTTGCTGCAGAAGTTGACCTAATCCAAACTGTATTGCAACTTGTGCACATATTCTCAATAGATGTGGTTTTCTTTGGTATACTATCATGTGATATGTCTTATTTTGGATTCAAATGCATTGCATTATGATTGTTGAAGTAGAAAAACAATCTTCTCCTCCTGTGATCCCGATCATTGAGCAAACTTTTAAGCCAAATAACTTCCTTAATTGCCTCAATTGACGCAATAAACACTACCAGTTGTAATTGGGCTAACTACAAGACAAAACCCAAAACAATTCACATGACATGAAAATTTTTAGGCAACGTCATGTCACTATGACAAGACATGGGCATTGATTACCGAGGCTAACGAATGTATCTTATGGTTGATATTAGATATTAGTGTAAGCAAAAAACATAAGAAAACATAGGGGAATGATTTTCCAAATTGGGTCATCTAACGAGAGTTTCGCGCTAAAGCCGATCGAGTCAAATACAAGGTTGACAAGGGATGTGTGATGCGAAGGTGCGAGTGGTCTTCCTCCCTATGTTGGCAAACGGATCCGAAGGTGACCTGAATTAATGACTTAAATCCAACCTTAATGCAACTAACACTTTAGCTATTTTCAATTTGAATCTTAAGAATCTCATTTGGATTTGAAAGGGTGACTCTTGCAAGTGTGTTGAACGTGATCTTAGTATTACTTAATAAAATAGGCAGAACAAGAAAATAAATTGGACAATAAATTTACGTGATTCGATTGTAGTGATCTACGTTCACAGAGAGAGTAACAATGAATTTCACTGTAAATCAAGCGATATAGTGGAACTTACAACCACACTTAAGTTAGTTAAACACTCTGAGTATTTTCCAAGCTCCAATTACATCCAATAACTTACGTAATGTTTACTCAAGTAATTCCTCACAAAGTAATCTCTCAATCTCACGAAAGAATTAAACATATCTTAAACTCACAAGATTTAATTGGTTTGAACACATAATACTTCTTGGATGTAATTCACGAATAACTTTCATTGCACAAATGACATGGAGATAGCCCACGCTTCTCAAGTACTCTTTCGGCGCTTCAAAACTTTGTATCGACAAGTAGCTCAACAACAGAGTATATATTCATATGTGCCCAAGAGTGAAACAAGTCAAAAGTTCAACTCAAACTCTAGAATTGACTTTTCAAATTTAGCCCTTATCTCCAACGTGCAGTAGGCTTCTCTTAGTTCTTTCATTGACCCATGTTGACCGAGTTCAAGAAATCCAACTCAAAGTCTGCGTTAGACTTAGCCTTTTTATATCCAACTTCAAATCGTCAAAGGAAGTTACCGTATTTGCTCTATTTCAGACGGCCATAAATATATTTAAATTTCTAACTTTCCTTTAATCAATCGAACTTTCTTACAATTTATCTTGAGCCGAGTTCTGTTTATGGGTTCACACTCAATACATAACTTTAACACTTTTCATTCCTTATGCTGCTAAGAAGGAGTTCTTCAACAATTGGGGAAATTACCTAAAAAGTCATGAATTTATTGCATTTATATCAATTCAATTTTAAACCTTTTAAGTGTGCCAATTGAGTCATAAAACTATTTGATAATTTGCCAATTGATCAATTTTGGTTGTAAATGATTGACTTTGATGTCAACCATCCTACATAGCATGGTCAACATTGGCGTAGACAATTTTCATAATTTTTTTAAATCGAATTTTATATTTTATTTAATATTATATTATTCTTTTTTTTTTCTTTTCCTCTTTCCTTCTTCCTTCATCAGTCATCAGGTCTCAATGATGGCGAGCGACTAGCCACAAGCTGGTTTTGAGACCATATTGAATAATTTATGACCTAAAACTAGCATAGAATGCCTCATCCATATTGGCTGCAACATATGTGATTTAAACAATCATGTTTACCTACAAGCCCTCGTCGGCCACTGACAACCTTGCTAGCCCTTGGCCCAAAAAAAGAGTAAAAAAAAAAGAAAAGCCAAAAAAATATAAAAAAGATTGCTATTCATGTTAATGATTTAAGACCAAAATTAGATGGATGGACTCAATTGAAAAAATGCGAAAATGTCTAGGACTCAATTGACACAATTGTCTAACAAAAAAAAGAAAATGGCACAATTTAAAGGTGCAGGATTGAATTGGCGTAAGTGCAGTAGGCTTAGGAATTTTTGTTGCAATTATTCTCATAATTGTGTCACGTTTGAGCTAAAATATATATTTGACTCAAGAAGCTCACAAGCGTAATTAAGTAATTGTATTTAAACATGATTATATACCTTATAAATACAAATAAGCATGTAAAAATTATTCCTTTGTCAATTTTTGTGTGCCTTCAGAATTCGAGCTTGAGCTTTGACTGAACTTTTATTGAACAATCAAGTTGAGTTCAAGTTCTCATTGAAAAGTAATTCAAGTTGAGCTCGACTTCGAAAGATTAACTCCAAATCGGAGTAACGAACCTTGAGTATTTCTATTTAAGCCTAACTCGAGTGTTGAAGCTGTGTCGTCTCCGCTCTTCGGGCCTATAAATTGACATGCTTAGTGGAAATTATATTGAACCAGTAAGAGTCGGAAGGCTCAAAATAGTTTCATCTTTAGGGCATGCGTGGGAAAATCTCAAAAACTGTCTTAACTGAAGAGCCTACACCAATGATAATAAAAAATTGGTGTAGCAACGGAAAATGAAAGGTACACTAACCACAAAGCACCTCCACCTCAATATTTTTAACAAGTTATGGCGAAGATTTTGAATGTTCTTTCTTATGATCGGTATTCCTATTTATCATCTGATTGTTTTACTTTTACTTTTAGCATGATTTTGCTGAGAAATTTCATGTGTGGCAGTTTGCAACACCCATATGTAAATATGTCAATATTTGTTCTGAGCATTTTTACCCGTATAATAAGTGTCTTTAATTTTCTACCCTCTGAAAAAAAAAGCACAAAAAAGCAATCGTCTAGGCGCGTTCTTTATAAATTTACATGTGAAGATTTACATATTGTAAAGTTTTAGGTGTTTCGGATTAAACAAAATGTAGAACGTGTGAAACTCATATTGAATAAGTGAAAAATAAAAAGTAAAAAAACAATTAAGTCAGTATCACAAGGCTAAATTTTGTCAGATTCAGTTGGGCCTAAAGATTCATAGGCCCATAGGAATATTAGCTGGGAGTACCGGAAATTGGTGTGCGACGTCAATTCTATTGGTCCAAGTGATGGTGACATCACCGACTCTTTTCACGCAGAAAATAGTATATATATACATACGCAGAAACTCGGTTTCCAAGTGACGATGTCAATTCTATTGGTCCAAGGACAATGCAGCAGCAATATGTATATGTACATACCCGGAAACTCAGTTGCACGCTACCAAGCATCCTATGAACAGCAAAAAGACAGGTGAAGCATTGGTGACGTTGCAACTCCTTGCAACTAGAAGACTAGTGACGTTGGGGCGAATCAGTTGCTAGCCTCAAAAGGCTTGTAGGACTTGAGATGGAGCATGACCCCGGCGATGGAGCCCACAGCAGCGGCGATACTGATGATAAGAGAAGCTACACTGACGATTTGGAGGCATAGCCATTTGGTGCTCCACTTGGGGATCTTCATTTGGGAGATGTACATCTCAACTGGGAATTAAACCGTCAAAGGCCAGAATCCCAGAGCGCCGAGCAATCCCATCACCTCGTTGAAAAACGGAAGCAGCATCGAGATCACGGTGGTTAGGATCACGAAAATGGTTCGCAAAATCAACCGAGACACGTATAGATTGTAGGTTCGAGAACCCGGAACCCGGATCTGGATCTCCTTAGTCATGAATTGGCTGTCTGCAAACCTTCTGGTGGCGTGTTTCTCGATGAAGTCGAAGATGGGTTGGGAGTAGGTTTGGTAGGCGCCAACGAGATGGATCACAATGGCGACATTTGCTATGTCAATGAGCCAATAAGGATTGAAGAACCCAAAACCAGCGAGGAGGTGCCCGGGTGACATGTCACCGAATGCGCCATAGACTATGCAGCCACAGAGCAAGTAGAAGAGAGTCATGACGGCCAAACTGACCAACGTGGCCTTCTTCATCGTCTCGGATTCCGATGGTGGGGATTTAATTGTGTCCTGTTTACAATGCATCATACTAATCAGTTAATTGCAACAACCAAGGGTAGTCTTTCAAAAGTTTAGGGGCGTTTTTTTTAACACAATTAGGTATGGGGGTGTCGCGTAACGTTACCTGGATTTCAATGAGCATGATGGCAAATGAATAGGCAAAAGCTATGTTGCCAAGAGCCTCGAAGCTCCTCCATATCTTCTGGGTTTGAGTGACGGTGCCAATGCTTATTCCAGTGAGACTTCCTCTGAATTTGCCATTTTCTAGTTGAGATTTGAGAAAGAAGACAAGATATGAAGGCTAGTGTTAGGCAATCTTCTACTCAATCTACCTAGTTAAATTTGATCATCACATGCCATGTTCATACACAAAGAATTGATCACGTGGAAAAGTTTTAGCAACCTGCTACTTTTGCAATGCCGAGGGAAACTCCAATAATCGAATAAGTGAACGACATGACAGCGGCCATGATGGAGAGCCACCATAGCCTGTCGAAGTCCTGGATCTGGGATAGAACGATCTCGATGATCCCGAAGATAATCACATACCGATAGATACCTGTGTGGCAAGGATTTTTGTCACCTTCCTTGTGAAAGCAGTTTGATTGGTGAATTGCCCTGTTCAATTAAACATTCGGCAAAAACAAAATTAAAATGAAATCGCACATGCAATTAACGACTTTAGCAATCCGAATTTTCTTTTCATTTTTTTTTTCAGTATTTTGCTTGACTTCCGAATATAATCAAATTCACCACTCACATCATGCTCATTGAGGCTGCAATGGTGAACCCAGTGGCAACCCCAAAACAATTCAGGTACTGAACCAGTCCACATAACGTCTCTTTTCGCGCACCTGCCAATATTCGAAAGAAGAGAAGAAAAATGAGAATATTAATTATACAATGAAATGAAAAGGAGCATCTTTAGGTGAAAAGAATTGGTGGTTGGACCGAGATATTATCATTTTTTTTTTTTATGATCTATTACCAAGATGGGAGTAGACGGCTTCCATGTAACTGTAGTTTCGCTCGCCTTTGACGGGGTCGCCAGTGCGGTAGCACGCAGCCAAGAGGGCAGAGGTGTAGTAAGTGACAAAGGCAAACGTGAAAATCACCGCCGGCATGGCGATCCACCCAAGCTGCGCCGTGGCCCATGGTAGAGACAGAATTCCAGATCCGATAACGGCCGTGATTATGCGAGCACTAGCTGTCAACACGACCCCTGATTTGAAGCCAAAATAGGAAACCCAACTCTGGAATCGGTGAAAATTGCAGAAAAAGTAACCTTTCTTCTCAAGTACACAGGAAATTAACCAAGGTTTCTTTTAAGCGAGTGAAGAGCTAGTTTCTGTTTTGGAGGGCTTTCTAAAGGGATCAAACCCAACTCTACCCATCGCTATTGTGCTGACTGTCGACTGGATTTGGTCAATTATACATCATAACAAGAAAAACTTATTTAATATTTTTTCCATTTTCATTACCGAATGCATGCAAATAATTAAGTTATGACTCAATTTCATTAACTTTTCCAGGAAAAAAAAAATTCATTGGCTTCAGCTTATTAAATGGAAGAAGGCAAAACGCAGAATTCATTGCAGCATGGCAAAGACGAAGAAGAAGGAGAAGAAGAAGAAAAAGAAGAAGAGGAGGAGGAGGAGGATGAGGAGGAGAGGAGCAGAAGAAGAAGAAGGCTAGGGCTCAATTGTGCGCCCTGCTGGAAAGAAGAAGAAGAAGAAAGCCCGACTTGAAATAAGAAGACTTGAAATAAGAAGAAGAAGAGGAATCAGGCTCACTTGTGTGCCCCGCTCGAAATAATAAGGAGAAGAAGAAGACCGCTTGAAATAAGAAGGAGAAGAGCAAGTGGGCTCACTTTTGTGCCCCGCTCAAAATAAGAAGAAGAAGAAGAAGAAGAATGAAGAAGAAGAAGAAGAAGAAGAAGAAGAAGAAGAAGAAGAAGAAGCGGGCTCACTTGTGCACCCCTCTCGAAATAAAGAGGAGGAGCAGAAGAAAAAGAAGAAGAAGGGCTTACTTGTGCGCCCTGCTCGAAATCTGGGGATCACTTGTAAGAAGAAAAAGGAGGAGGAGGAGGAGGAAGAAGAGGAAAAGCATTCTTGTGCCAATTCATATGCAACAAAATTTGAAGAAGAAGAAGAAGAAGAAGATAATGATGATGATGATGATGATGATGATGATGATGAAGATGAAGAAGATGGTGATGAAGATGAAGAAGAAGAAGAAGAAGAAGAAGAAGAAGAAGAAGAAGAAGAAGAAGAAGAAGAAGATGAGGATGATAATGATGAAGATGAAGAAGAAGTAGAAGAAAAAAAGAAGAAGAAGAAGAAGAAGAAGATGATGATGATGATGATGATGATGATGAAGATGAAGAAGCTGAAGAAGATGAAGAAGATGAAGAAGATGAAGTTGAAGAAGAAGAAGAAGAAGAAGATGATGATGAAGAAGAAGCAGCGGGCTCACTTGTGTGCCCCTCTCGAAATAAGGAGGAGGAGAAGAAGAAGAGGAAGAGCTCACTTGTGCGCCCTGCTTGAAATCATTCTTGAACGAGACTTTGTTGCTCGAAAATACCGATTCATATACAACAAAATTTGAAGAAGAAGAAGAAGAAGAAGATGATGATGATGATGATGATGATGATGATAATGAAGAAGATGAAGATGAAGAAGATGACAATGATGATGAAGATGAAGAAGAAAAATAATAAGATGATGATGATGATGAAGAAGATGAAGAAGAAGTAGAAGAAAATGAAGAAGAAGAAGAAGAAGAAGAAGAAGAAGAAGAAGAAGAAGAAGCATCGGGCTCACTTGTGTGCCCCTCTTGAAATAAGGAGGAGGAGGAGCAGAAGAAGAAGAAGGGCTCACTTGTGCGCCCTGCTCGAAATCTAGGGCTCAATTGTAAGAAGAAAAAGGAGGAGAAGGAGGAGGAGGAAGAGGAAAAGCATTCTTGAATGAGGCTTTGTTGCTCGAATATACCAGTTCATATACAACAAAATTTGAAGAAGAAGAAGACGATGATGATGATGATGAAGATGACAATGATGATGAAGATGAGGAATAATAAGAATAAGATGATGATGATGATGAAGAAGATGAAGATGAAGAAGAAGAAGATGATGAAGAAGAAGAGGAAGAAGAAGAAGATGATGATGATGATGAAGATGAAGAAGCTGAAGAAGATGATGAAGAAGTTGAAGTTGAAGAAGAAGAAGAAGAAGAAGAAGAAGAAGCGGCAGGCTCACTTGTGTGCCCCTCTTGAAATAAGGAGGAGGAGGAATAGAAGAAGAAGAAGGGCTCACTTGTGCGCCCTGCTCGAAATCTGGGGCTCAATTGTAAGAAGAAAAAGGAGGAGGAAGGGGAGGAGGAAGAGGAGAAGCATTCATGAATGAGATTTTGTTGCTCGAAAATACCAATTCATATACAACAAAATTTAAAGAAGAAGAAGAAGATGAAGAAGAAGAAGAAGAAGAAGAAGAAGAAGAAGAAGAAGATGATGATGATGATGATGATGATGAAGAATAAGAAGAAGAAGAAGAAGAAGATGATGATGATGATGATGATGATGATGATGATGATGATGATGATGATGATGATGATGAAGATGAAGATGAAGAAGAAGTAGAAGAAGATGATGAAGATGATGAAGAAGAAGATGATGATGAAGATGAAGAAGCTGAAGAAGATGATGAAGAAGATGAAGTTGAAGAAGAAGAAGAAGCAGCAGCAGCGGATAAACATTCTTGAACGAGGCTTTGTTGCTCGAAAATACCAATTCATATACAACTAAATTTGATCATGAAGATAAGAGACATCAAGTGCTTGTGTCTTGCTTACCAGTTCGCCTGCGACAGCCATCATCGTCTCGAGGCAGATCGGGCGAAACCTCGAAGTGGGAACTGATTCCGTTTGGAAGCATTTTCCTGTCGCCAAGATCGAATGAACCCAATTTAGTAGGTAGCTCAGAAGAAAGGGTGTCAGAACAGAAGCTGTGAGTGGGTGCTGTGCCTCGGGACAGTTCTGTCATCGCGTAGTCATGGCGACGCTGGCACTGACCATAAGACAGAGACACATAGACGAATGAGGAAGGGACGGGGAGGGGGAGCTCGTTATATATAGCTGAGCTCTGGCGCAAAAAGGAGGGAGAGAACAAGAGACACAGAGGTTGGTTTTGCTTCCCTTACTTCCTTTTTTCTGTCCCTCTTGCCTTCTTCTCACTGCGTCTGGAATCTGGATGATGAATGCGAGAGCGAAGAAGAAAGGATGGCGTGACGAAGGGACGGGGAGGAGAGGTCGGTTATACACAGCCTGAGCTAGTGCCAAAAGGACGAGGGCAGGAGAGAGAGGGGGGCCGAGGAGAGAGAGAGTGGCGTGCGAGCGCGACTTGCCGACTTAGGAACGACTGCGGATAGGGGCAAGGGAGTGAGAGGGACATAGGGGGCTCCCCTTCTGCTTAGGTGTCGGAATTCCATTTGAAAATGTTCGAGAATGATTTGCGAGTTCAAGTACAGTGAGGCGGCTCTGTGTAGGACCGCCAGTAAACAAACCCAATTCTTTCACTAGGCATCTTGGGTAGTGGATACACACACATCTGAACCAACTTGAAGGCGCTAGAAAGCAAATTTGTCTTGCTGACTTTTGCCTGAAAACGGCTTTAATTTACTAAGGTATTCTCTAACCTTTAGAAAATAATGTTATAAAATATGCAAATCGCAAAGCGCATGCATTTAGTTTCCGTGATTTGGTGGGATAGAGAGCATCAAAGGTTGGACACGCATAAAGCAGACGATGATTTATTATATGTACATGCGACGTCGGATACAAAGCGGGCGTCGTGAAGGGCTTGAGACGACCGCATGGCCTCATTTTTACAAAGTGGGTGTCGAAAAGGAATTCGTTGACCACATTGGTAGGCATATAAGCTCGACAGCATGGCCTCATTTTAAGAGGACAAGTCTCGCACGCATTCTCAGCTATGACATTTGAAACTGTCCAACTTGAAAACAATAATTTAGCGAACAGCCAAAACTTGGTGCCTACACTTGCTTGGAAAATGAGAGTATCAAACTTTCCGAGTTTAGTGCCTCCACAATAATTACGGAAAGTATTAGTTAAGTGATCTACGTTCTCTTTTGATTTTGATCAGGACAATGTTCACATACATCTCCAAGCTCATGAGGACAAGACGAACTGCAGTTACATCTTCGTCATGAAGGAACATAACAAATCGCCCAAGACGGGGGTTGAATTTAGGAAAGCTGTATGAATGTCAAACTCTTAGAAAGTGACCCAGAATCGACTCGTGGTCTTTGTAATGGGATGAGATTGAGAATAGTGCAATCAAATAACCCTTGGATTATAGGATCTTAGGTTTTGATCGGGTAAGAGTTCGAGAATAAATAAAAATGTTTATCAGATTTGATCAAAAAATTGCCTAGTTTATCTTAGAAAGAAAAAATATTTAGGTGCGGGACATGGGTGAGTGAAACGTGTGCATCGACAATTCTGGGTCAATAGGACAATTATAAAACTACTTTCCAATTTTCTTAGCCAGTACATATAGTACACACACATATGTAGTTTACTCATTAAAACATGCGCCAACCCCACTACTATCTACTAATAATAGAAATAACAATTGAAATATCTTTTACATACGTTATTCGAGTTCCACGACAAAGTAGCATGAGATGCTAATTATGGCATCAATGCCTATATTAAGACTTGCTTATGTCTAATGATATCTTGGCTACGGCAAAACCAGAGAGAAGGAGGTGATTGCCATGGCATACTGCGGGATGGGAAACCACTTTAATTGACTTGTCACACATCACGTGTCGTTCCTATATAACGTATTTATTACATGAAAAACATTTGCACGAGAGAGCCTATTTGAGTGACTTGTCGTGCCTTTAGGTTAATATATGGGGGGAAAGTATAAAAGAATTTCTAAACCTATTATATCGATATCAATTCAGTCATAAATTTTTTAATTAAACTAATTTAATTACATAGCTTTTCATTTTGTACCAATTTAGTCTATCTGGTCAATTTAATGTAGAATATGGGGGAAAAGTATTAATGCGTCACGGCACTCATTGGCTCTAGTGAGGGTTGGATCCTCATCGAATCTGGCGAGGTCTCGACCCTCATGGTCGGGATGGGAGTGACCCTTGTTGGGTTCGGCAAGGGTGACCTTCACCTAGGCCATAGGGGTTGAGCCCTTGCCAAATTTGGTGAGGGCCGCGACGCCCTCGCCAACCCTCATCTAGGGCCTGTTATCGGCCATGACCAAGTACTTGCCACAAGCCATAGGAAAGAGGAGGGAAAAAAAAGAAAAGAAAATTTAAAAAGAAAAAAATTAAAATTAAAAATTTGTCTATGTCAACATCAACTATGTCACGTAAGACAACTGATGTCTACATTGGTGATTTTCAGTTTAAATTAGCTGGATGGACAGAATTAATACAGATGTGAACAAGTTTAGGATGGAATTGGTCATATTAAAAGGTTTATGAGTGAATTGATACCAAAACAATATGTTTATAACTTTTTTGATACTTTTCCTCGGTATATGGCTTAAGGACTAGAAAATATAGAGGCCTTTAAAATGAATTTCTTATTCTTTACTTTGATGACACTAGAACTCTACCATACTCTTACAAACATAATGAAGGCGCAGTTATTATTTAGGACTTTGTAGAAGATGCACTTTAAATTAGGATATAGGAAAAATTTGTGTTAGATGTCAATAAAATACCATTACTTTCGCAAAAAGAAAAAATAATTATTGTTCAAAATGACAACAAACAATTTTACCCATCTGGCTGAACAATTTAAAGATAAATATAGAGAGCACTTCCTCTCATAACAAGGACGGACTTCTTCTAGAAACGTTGGCTCCCTCGATACGAAAAGACGTTTTCACAATAGCAATTGAACTTATCATTATGCGTATTTGATTTCGAAAGATCATTTCAACCCTCTACAAATTAAATCATTAGCTATATAAGAAAGATGTCCGATGAATTTGGGACTTCTTTCTCACTGTCCAACTCACGAACGCATCCTTATAACATCAAGTGACTACCCATAGATCTATTCCCTTTGATCCGTTCAAGTGAACGCTCTTGAAACCAATCCTAAACCTAACTCTCCAGCCATAATATTCTACCACGATGAACTTGTGGTGAGACGGTCAACGGGACAAAGGCGATGGGATCGATGGACAAGTCATCGGCATTCCTCTTGATTTCTTTATTCGTCTTCCTTCTCTGACAGCAACCCCTTCCAGCAACTAACCAATATAAGGTAAGCACCGCATCATGGAAAAGGGGAGATAACCCAGAAAAAAATATGCCGAGGACGTAGAAAATACAATGAACACAGACCCTAGAATAGGCAAACTAAAATTTTCATTCGCAGGAAAGCGGGAAATAATATGGAACCAGGAAGTTTCTCATCAATCGCATTGACCACGAGAATAATGCTAGCCTTTCTTCCCTCTGAAACTTCTTCATCCTTAGAACAACAGACCCCACCGCCGAGTCAAACCCCTCATCAGCAGTCATCTATATTTAATCAGCATTTGGTTCGGCTATTCTTTGTCCGTATTTTTCATTTTGAAAAGACCGTCCTGTCTTTGTCAATTGCATTGGTTGAAAGAGAAGTCCAAAATTACATGCCAACCAAAATTCAATCTATACGTCCACATCACCGACACTAGCAGCGTGGTGAGCAAGATTTTCTGGAATTCAAATCAATTGTAGGTCTTTATGGTGGTTCTCTTGGGACTCCTATCGAAACATCCGCCATGGCAGCGGTGATGGTGCTAGTAATGCAGTGCTAGTGTATAGCTAGCCCGACGCGAATGAGTCCATATGATTTATACAAACTTCGTAGTAATTTTACAACATATTGTATAGTGTTTCATCTAATTTTTTCGTTTCATCCCCCTTTGTGACGATCTTGTGTTTCTTTTCCTTTTTCCATCTCGTTTCCTAATCTAACTGTTCGTGTCTTCTACCGAGAAGGTTGATTCCCTGTATAGAGAGAGTACTCAATATGCGCATATGGACGGTTTTGCATCAAGCAAAGGTACAAAACGGAACTTGCCAAGTTAGCCAATTAGTGTACCTTCTATTGCTGACCATCCTAAAATTGTCATGACACAGTATCGCAACAATCTAACTAGGCTACGAAAGCTTACATTGGATGCATGCTTGCGATACTTGCTCATGTAAGGTTTGATTACATCTTTAAAACTTGGGAAAACATACCGATATGGCAAAGTCCTCATGAAGCGCGATATAAATTTGTAAAAGTTGCGTCAAATCTCAAAATATTTGGAGGGCTATCGATCTTTGACCATTAGTCCTTACTCGTTTTGTTAATGGCATTGTGTCAAAGTATTTATATCAAATGCCCATCCGAGGAAATTTAACTCGAGGGGCACATGACACTAGGACAAATTGAGACCGGATTTATGTGTGACCCATCGGATTCATATTGATCTGGAAGACATTAATTCCTCTCGACTTGTTTCATTGAAAAAGTTAAGTGGACTTTCGGGACAAGCTGTACGTCATTAGTCGTTGACTATTTGACTGACCTGCCGTCCCCCTCCATGGCGGTGTGAAGTGAACGCGCACAAATTCACAATGGGATTGGGAAAGGGGTTATTATTACCCAGGGGACCCACGACAACTCAGCAAAAATAAAAAAACAAACGCAGGCAGAGAAGCGGCCCTTCGAAATTTCTCTTCATCCCTTTGGTAGGTTAGAGCACCATGTCATCACCTCCGAAAAAGACAAATCGGATATTTTATGAACTTTTATATATCTATTTCGATACACAGGAGTGCCAAATTTCCAATTGCATCCTTTCTTGCTCTAAAGTGTCAAAAAAAAAATATTTTCAGTTAAGTACGCATTTTGTTCTATGTCTTTCTTGCATACTACACATTGAGCCCTTAGATCATTTAAGCTGATTCGATTGATGCAATCTAATTAATTTACAATTGGCGAATGGCCCTTTTCACGAATGTGGCGTGAATGATTGGACATAAAAGAGCTAATCTTTGGGTTTTTTTTTTTTTTTTATGCTTCCTACAAAAATGAATAGAGAGAATAACATGAACTTGTACATTGGGGATGATGCTCCTTTAGACCGGTTTTTGGCCAGAAAATATTACTTTCTTCCACAGTCAAAGTATTTATTGATAATTGGTGATATACATTAGCATTCCCTCCCGTGTACTAGCTGGGTTAGGAATATTATCTTACTCGCCGGATACCCAAGCACTCCCTCTTTCTAGTTATGCGAATCGGAATGTAAAGGACGCTCTTTCTCTTCTTCTTTTTGGGGGTAAAATCCAGTCCAGCTAGTAAAAGTTAAATTAGGAAATGACCAAATTGCATTAATTGGGGAATCAAAGTTGGTAGTTATGCGTCGGCCCTTGATAAAAACAAAAATGATCGACCCTTTATAGTCGGGCCTTCGCAATTTGGGGGAAAAAGAAATGACAAATGCCTTGTAGAATGACAAAGAAACTTACAATGGAAGGCTCCCATGGAATGACAAAATCTTCTAGAAATTGCGAGATACATGACCTAGACCTGGGAGCATCCCCACCTATATGAAGCAAGAAAAGAAAGTTACGCCTACTCCATGTCGTTTGCTTTCCATTAATCAAATGCAAAAAGGTAATTTTTTTGGTTTTATGCGAAAATTTAAATTATCTGATCTATATATCGAGATTAATGGAAAAAGTTTCATACATTGTAAATTTGAACTTTTAATCAGTTCTTTTATTAATGTTACATAAAAATGGTGTAAAGCCATAGAATATGGATACAAAAATAGACTTCATTGTCTCTCTTAATATTGCTCCACGTCCACAATTTCTCAATCTTCTCTTTGGATTGAGTTATGGTACCTTGTGAACCTTTTAATTATTGAATCGAAAAACAAAAATCATAACCATTCAGGCTTTTCTATTACATTTCAATTTAACAGCAACAGATTATAATAATATGGTGTCTCTTGGGACTACGAAAACGCCCCCTCCCCCCTGCAAAACCAACCCCCCTCCCAACAAAAAAAAAACACACACACACACACACACACCACCCAAAAACCCCCAACCCCCAACAACAGAAAAAAGAAATTGCATCGGGTGGACCAATGCATAGAATAGCAGTGTGCAAGTAACATAAGATATTTGGCTCCTCAGCCCGATTGCTTTTTGGATCTTTTATTGTTAAATTTTTGCCCACTTGCATACATTGGTGTGTTTTCAAATAAAAATAATAGTTGGTGTAGCAATGGAAAATAAAAGATACATCAACTACATTCCATCTCCATCTCAATATTTTTCACCTAATTATTGAGAAGAATCCCAAGGTCCTTTCTTACTATCCTTACTTCTATTTATCATCTTTTCCTCATTTTAATTCGCTGAACACATGCACACTGATTGCACAAGCCTCTCCCTTTATAATTTGTACAGAAATACGTACATACATATACATATAGATATACATATACCTATAGGTATACCATAGGTTTTGGACTCTCCATGTTTTCGTATGACGCACAGTCCCATGAACATTAATTTACTAACTGATTTCATTGGGACAGGGACATGGGTGTCATCTTAGGGCGCGAATGATAACCATTATGTTCAAGAAATCTATTTCTATTCCCTGGAGTTCTTGAGCAAACATACGTGTTTGATAATGATATAAAATTTCTATATCGAGAATAGAAATTCATTTGATAATGACATAAAATTTCTCCTTCTTGGGTGACAGTGGCGGACGGTGATGGTGGATTGCGATTGGCGAACGGCGGCAACAGCGACGGGCGGTGACTAGCAGACGGTGGGTGGGGAGGCGGACAATTAGTAGCAAAGGCAAGTGATGAACAAAGTTTTTATTTCTCATTTCTATTCTAGAAATAGAGAAATAGAAAATTATTACTTCTCATTTATATTCCAAACCTATTTCTGGAGTAAAAATTTATTCCATAAATATAAAAATTGAAATTGCGTAACTAAATAGATTTTTGTTCCAATCCTATTCCCATAAATTGAAAAAAAGTTCTACTCAAAAATAGAATGGTTATCGTACACGTCCTTAATCGCCCAAAGCTTATGGGAGCTTTTAACAATAGAAAGTCATCATTAATGTCAAATGGATATATGTTGACCTCATTATTCTTAACATCTATGGTTCATGCTATGTTTGGATATTTCACCACGAAGAGCTATTGATGATTGAGGATATTAAGGATCCAATAACCCAGTTGGTGTTATTGCTCCACATGTTTGTCGTCATTCTTTTGAATTGAATGGAAGAATGACAAGAAAAATTGTCCAAAATGTTAAAAATATTATATGGCTGCTAATTTGGTCATAATACTTTCAATTATATCAATTTAGTTCTAAACCTTTTGACAACTTGCTAATTTAGTCTTAGATTTTTCAATTGTAATAGTCCAATCCTAAATCTTTCAATGAATTATCAATTTAGTCATAAACCTTTTAACGATTTATCAATTTTGATTGGAAATAGCCAACGTTGCGGTATAGTCAATGCCAGCGCCCTACGTGGCACAATTGGTATTGACGAGGATAATATATTAAATTTTAATTTTTTTTTGAATTTTTATAATTTTCTTGGATTTTTCTTTTTCTTTTTTTTATTTGCTTTTTCCTCTAGTTGGTTGCTGAGCCTTAGCAAGGCTTTCCTCACCCAAATCTAGGTGAAGTGGCCTTGCCCACGGCTACTATGGCCTCGTATTACATTATAAAAATGTGTATGTCTTTGTGGGAGCGCACAATAGAAGTTCAATACTTTCCTCGGGGAAGATTGCCAAGAGGGAGTCCAAGCTCGAGTCCATCAGCATATTTAGTTATACTCACATTCACTCAAAAGTTTAAGCTAATGAATTATGGGTCAATGAAGATATATTAACTACTCAATACCACACAATTTCTCTAATATGGAACTTCCCTAACACAATTTATACATGTATCATAACAGTCACCCCCTCCATTGAGTAATGGCTTTCCTCATGTGCTGTTGATGGTGGTGGTCACGTGGCCAAATGTTACGCATATTATATCATTTATAACAATAATGCCTATGATTGGACATGTTTATTAAAATTCTAGGCTGAGTAAGTGCACCGTGTTGCGGTAATTCTGCCATGAGGAAGCACTTGAAAACATGTAAGAGGTATCCTTACAATATATATAAGAAGCAAAAATTCTTTGCACTATGTAATGTATATATGATTGGCAAGGCAAGGGGAGATACTTGTTGAGTTTTGACTTTCAAATAAGAGATAAGAGTATTTTAGACCATGCACAATTATGTTAGGGATTTTTGAAGTGAAACTCTAAAAGGAATGTATTTAATAACACATCTCCAACCCTAGTCTCTATATTATTTCTTGTTTTGTTTTGTCCTATCTTCTTGTTAGATATTTAGATCTTGTGGCTCACCAAGTGTTTTTGGAGCTTTTTGGATTATACTCTCACGCTTTTTGTTGAAGATAGTGAAACCCTTCTCTCACCCTATGATTTTTTCCATTTTGGGTTTTCCACATAAATCTTGCGTCTCATGTGATTTCGATTTTCATTCATCCTTTGCTACTTGTTCTTAGATTGGTGCATCTTTGATTGGCATTTTTCTACAATAAATTGGTATTAGAGCGAAGGAATTTTGGTCCGATGGCATCTATCAAGTTCGAAATCGCACCATTCGATGGCCTAAACAATTTTGGGCTATGGAGGATCAAGATCAAGGCATTGCTACGTCAAGAAGGTTCGATTAGAGCCTTGGACAGAAATTATCCCAACAATATGACTACGGCTAAGATTGAGGAGATAGAAGAAAAGATGCATAGCACCATCCAATTGTTGTTATCCAATAAGGTGCTTCGCGAAGTCACATATGAAGAAGTGGTTTCGGGATTGTGGAATAAGCTTTAGAGCCTCTACATGAAGAAATCTCTTACGATAAAATTATGTTTGAAGTAGCGTCTTTACACACTAAAGATGCAAGAAGGTACTCTTATCCAAAAACATCTAGATGAATTTAATAAAATCGTTATGGATATGAAAAATCTAGATTTGAAGTTGGGTGATGAACATTAGGTCCTAATTGTGTTATGTTCACTACCAAACTTGTATGAGAATTTTGCGAATTCTATGCTGTATGGAAGGGAATTCATAACTCTTGAGGATGTGAAGACCTCGTTGAATTCTGTGAAGATGTGTATAAAATTGAATGTGAGTAATAGTGGTGATAAAGCTGATGGATTAGTTGTCAGGGGAATGTGGAATTATCGTGATAGACACAAGAATAGTAAAAGGTGTTTGAAATTTAGATCAGGCAGAGATAATAATAAGGTAGAGTGTTACTATTGTCACAAATTCGGACACTACAGAAGTGAGTGTCCAGTACTCAAAGCTAAGGGGAAGAAGTTGATGGATGATTCTGATTCGGCTAGTCTAGTGAAAAATAATGAGTCCGCTAATACAGACAATGTTCTTATTATTTTGACTTCAGATTATCATGTTGATGATAAATGGATTTTGGATTCAATATGTTCATACTACATGTGTCCACATAGAAATTAGTTCCACACATATGAAAAAGTCAGTGGTGGTTTAGTTTTGATGGATAACAATGCAAGGAGTATAGGTATTGGTATGGTACATATTAAATGTCATGACAATATAGTAAGAACTTTGACAAACGTTAGGCACATCCCAGATTTGAAGAAAAACCTTATTATATTGAGCAGTTTAGATTCTATTGGATGCATGTACATAGGTGAAGATGGAGTTTTGAAAATTTCAAAAGGCTTCTTGATTGTGATAAGAGGTAACATAAAGAAAAATCTTTACGTTTTGCAGGAAAGTAACGTTGTGGGTTCTTTAAATATATCATCATCTTTAGATTCTGAAAAATCAATGTTGTGGTATATGTGGTTGGGTCATATGAGCGAAAGATGAATGACTGTCTTGAGTAAACGTGGTTTACTTTGTGGGGATCATACGGTCTCATTTGACTTTTGTGAACATTGTGTTTTTGGAAAGCAGCACAGAGTTAGTTTTAGTACTGGGGTGCACTTGACGAAGGGCATAGTTGAATATATTCAATCCGATTTGTGGGGATTGGCACAGGTAACATCTAAGGGTGGTGCAATTTATCTTCTGACATTTATTTATGATTTTTCTAGGAAAGTTTGGGTTTATTTCTTGAAGTGTAAAAGTGACGTTTTTGATACGTTCAAGAAGTGGAAGATGTTAATAGAAAATCAAACTGGGAAGAAGATAAAGCGTCTCAGAATGGATAATAGTCTTGAGTTTTGCGAAGGTGATTTCAACAAGTACTATGAAGATTCGGGGATTGTTCGACATTGAACAATCAGGTACACACCTTAACAGAATGGGTGGCAGAATGCATGAGTTGGACACTTTTAAAGAGAGCTAGGTGTGTGTTCACTAATGATGGGCTAGGGAAAGATTTTTGGGCTAAAGTTGTGAACACGACATGTTATTTAGTGAATCGTTTTTCTTCAACTGCAATTGAATGTAAGATTCCTAATGAGGTATGGTAAGGTAAACCTTCTGATTATTCTAATTTAAAAATATTTGGATGTCTTGCTTATTATTATGTAAAAGAGGATAAGCTTAAATCTAGGGCCAAGAAGTGTATTTTCCTTGGTTATGCAAACAAGGTTAAAGAATATATGTTATGGTTTTTTGACCCTTAGTCATCAAAGTTTATAATTAGTAAGGATGTTACTTTTGATGAAAATTCTATGCTTGAATAGAGAAAGGATGTTATTGAGTCTACAGGTATTCATAAGAAAAATGTTCAGAAAGAGGTGGAGTTTCATGTAAAGCATCCACAGAAAATAGTTAAAGATGTTCCTATTCAACCAAAAAGTAATAATGAGCAACGAGATTCAAATTCTATCAAAGAAGAAGTAGAAGAAATTGAGCAATCTCAAAGTTTGGCTGCAAGGAGGGCTAAACGACAAATTAAGCCTCCCCAAAGGTATGGTTTCGCTGATTTGATAGCATATACTCTTACAGTTATTGAAGAATTTAGTATTGAAGAACCTTTTAATTCCATGAAGCCACTATTTGTTCTAAATCTAAGAAGTGGCTTGTTGCCATGATGGAGTCTTTTCATAAGAATCAAACTTGGGATCTTGTGAAGTTGCTTGAGGGCAAAAGAGTTGTTGGATGCAAGTGGATCTTCAAAAGAAAAGAGGGAATTCCAGGAGTTGAAGATGAAAGATTTAAGGCACGTTTAGTAACGAAGAGTTTTAATTAGAAGGAGGGGATCAACTTCAATGAATTGTTCTCTGTAGTTGTGAAACATAGTTCCATTTGTGTATTGCTCACATTAATAACCCTTTATGATCTGGAACTTGAACAACTTGATGTCAAGACCGCTTTTTTGCATGGCGAGCTTGAGGAGACAATCTATATGTCTCAACCTGAGGGATTCATCATTGAGAGTAAAAAAGATCACATTTGCAGGTTGAAACGTTCTTTGTATGGTCTCAAGCAATCTTCGCGGCAATTGTACAAAAGGTTTAATAACTTTATGTTAAGTCATGGCTACTCGCGAAGTGTGCATGACAGTTGTGTTTATTATAAGAGATTGCACAATGGTTCTTTTATTTATTTATTATTATGTGTGGATGACATATTTATTGCAGCAAATTACATATTAGAGATACAAAATTTGAAGAGGCAACTTAGTAGGGAATTTGAGATGAAATATCTTAGAGCTGCAAAAAAAAAAAAAAAAAAAAAATTGAGGTATGGAAACTCGTAGAGACAGACGGGTTGGGAAGTCATACCTCTCGTAGAAGAAGTAAATTGAGAAAGTGCTTGAGCGTTTTGGCATGAAGAATGCTAAACCAGCAAGTACTCCTTTGGCGTCCCCTTTTAAGTTTTCGGCTTCTTTGTCGCCTAAAACTAAAGAAGAGGAAGATGGGATGTCTCGACTTCTGTATTCTAGTGTTGTGGGTAGTCTTATGTATGCTATAGTTTGCACTTATTCGGATTTTCATAGATTGTTAGTGTTATGAGTAGGAATATGGCACATTCGGATAAAGCTCATTAGCAAGCCGTGAAATGGACTCTTTGGTACATTCGGGATACCTTAGATGTGGGTTTGGTCTTTAATAGAGGTTGTGATATGGTGCATTTGCTTATTAGCTTCATTAATTCTAACTATGCAGGTGATCTCAACAAAAGGAGATCTTTTGCAGGTTATGTTTTTATGCTTAGTGGTTCTACAGTTAGTTGGAAAACAACTTTATAGGACACAGTTGCATTATTTGCCACCGAAACAGAATACATGGCAGTAGTGAAAGCGGTAAAAGAAGTTCTTTGGTTGAAGTGTTTGGTTACAAAACTTGGTGTGGAGCAAGAAGAAGCCTCCATTATCTTTTATGATAACCAAAGTGCAATCTAGTTGACTAATAACACGATGTCTCACGAGAGGACAAAACATATCAATATACGATATTACTTTATATGTTATGAGGTTGCTAAGGGTACAGTTACGATGAAAAAAGTATCTACGGCGGATAATCCGGCAGATTTGTTGACCAAGCCAGTTCCTTTGATCAAGTTCGAGCATTGCTTGGACTTGATTGGCGTTTTTGCCATTTGAGTTGCTTAAGTGGAATTGGAAGCATTTCATCCCTTATTTCCTAAACTGAGTACGCTTACGTTGGCTTAGGGGTGTGCATCATCAATTCTACCATTTTTGGGGTGGCCTTGTATGGTCACTTTTAGTGGTGAGGGAGAGAGGTCTTGTGGTGTTTGACATAATGCTTTTTTGGAAATTTGAAGTCAAAGCGGAGATTTGTTGAGTTTTGATTTTCAAAATTAAGAGATAAGGATATTTTAAACTATGCACATTTATTTTAGGGATTTTTTAAGGGAGAATATAAAAGGAATACATATCTCCAACCCTTTCCTCTATATTATTTTCTATTTTGTTTTTCCTATCTTTTTGTTGGATATTTAGATCTTGTGGCTTACTAAGTGGTTTTAGAACTTTTTGGATTGTATTTTCGTGCTTTTTGTTGAAGATAGTGAAACCCCTCTCTCTCCCAATGGTTTTTCCTGTTTTGGATTTTTCACATAAATTTTGCGTCTTGTGTGATTTCGATTTTCTTTCGTCCTTTTCTACTTGTTCTTCGATTGATGCATCTTTGATTGGTGTTTTTCTACAACAATACTAATACTAGTAGTGTCTTATCAACATGGACATTTGATCAAGATCATTGTAAGTACATGCTTTTTTGGTTAATCTTTTATGAATAATTGCTTTTGAGTCATTGACAAATATGGATTTTTGTTGTTGCATTCACTTTTATTTTGCTCAAGTAAAAATGAAAAAAAAAAAATGAAGCAAAAAATTGGCAAGTTCCTGAGGGCGCGCATGATAAAATTTTTATTTCTCGATTTCTCTGTTTCTCTGTTCCCCGGAACAGGTTTGGAACAGAAATCCGTTTGGTAACGCAATTTGATTTCTCTATTTCTGAAACAGATTTCTACTTCAGAAATAGAGAAATCGAAGAAATCAGAAGCTGAAATTTGTAACTTCTCTGTTTCTGAAGTAGAAATAGAAATTTTTTTTTTCTCCATTTGCCCAACCTTCTTCATTCACGGGCTTATCTCTTTTCTATTTGGGCGTTGCTTCTCTTTTCTCCTCTCATTGCTTCAACCAAATCCTAGCAACTCCGAAGAACCTGCCCATCCTCGCCGTCGCCTCCTTCGTCCGCCTCCTCCGTCGCCTCCTTCGTTCGCGTCTCCAAAGAACTTGTCCATCCTGGCCGTCGGCCTCCTCCATCGGCATCTCCAAAGAACCTATCCATCCTCGCCGTCGCCTCCTCCGTCCGCCTCCTCCATCCGCGTCTCCGAAGAACCTGTCCATCCTCACCGTCGCCTCCTCCGAAGATCTTGTCCATCCTCGCTGTCGCCTTCCTTCCTCTCCGATTCGAGGTCTTCCCTCTCTCTCTCTCTCTCTCTCTCTCTCTCTCTCTCTCTCTCTCTCTGAGCGATTTGTTTGTTATGTTTTCCTTGGTTGGGGTTTCGTTGTTCTTGGCCATTCTTGCGCCGAGCTCGATTGATGCGTGCTGTGCTTGGATCTCTTCCAGAAATAGATGAAAAAAATTAGATTCTTGATTGTGTTCGGATAAAGTGGACAGTTGTGATGTGCTGTGAATTCTGGTTTGTTGGCTTCGTATGGGTTCTATGTTCTTTTAGTTGTTTTATCTTCCTGCGGGTGAGAGCTTGATTCCCAATAATGATGGAGAAGGCAGAGTCAGAATTCTGAGTGATGGGTTCTGTGTTGGGTGAGAGCTTGATTCCCAATAATGAGCTGTCCAACGGCTTTTGTGGTCTCTGATTGAGCTGTCCAACGGCGAAATTGAGTTGCAATCTCGGTATTGCGTGGTCTCTAATTGATTGCTCAATCTGGTTAGGAGCTTTCGTGGTGCAAGTGTGTGGCTTTTGGAAATTTTTGTGCATTTGTAGGTCGAGCTGAGAATGCGGTGAAATTGAGCTGTCCAATGGCTTTTTTCTGAGCTTTCTTGCGTGCATGTCCATGAACAACCAAGCCCCCAATTCAAAGCAAGCTAACTATTGATGTGCCGACACTAGCTATGATGATTGCCCGATTTTGATGACCTCATCTATGTGAACGAAATTTTCTCTTTCAGTGTTTGGTTGTGATGTTGTGCTTTCGTCTTTAATATGCCTCTTGAAGATACGATTTCCACATATGTAACTGCTTTTCTTGTTATTTGTTATTCTTTAACTTATAATTTCAGCTTACCCAGCAAGAGTAGAATAACATAATCTTTAATTGTTATTTTGTTATTGAATTGGTGCATCATATGATATGGTTCATTGAATATTGATTCAGTTAAGGTTAAATGAGACCCCACAAAGAAGCATTTATAGCAAAGTGGACCAAGCCTTTGACCAATTTGTTTATAAGTTTGTTGGTAGAAGAGGTGAAAAAAGGAAATCACCCCACTTGTACCTTCAACAAAATATGGTGGAATAACATACATACCGAGTTCATTAAACAAACAGAACTCCATTTTAATGTAATTCAGTTGAAGAATAGGGTAAACAAACTAAAGAAGCAGTATAGTAGTTTTAAGAAACTTCTTTCACAATTTGGATTTGGATGGGATAATGTCAACAAAACGGTTCTTGTGGAGGATTCAAGTGTATGGGATTCTCACATCAAGGTATCACTTTACTTGGGTCCATTATTTTTTATTATGGGTGTAAGCTTCAATTATATTGTTGATGTATGTCATTTCTATGAAATTTGCAGGCTAATAGTGAATGGGCTAAATTCAAGAATGATGGGTTTCCTCAGTATCCAGATCTCTGTATTGTGTTTGGTGATACATATGCTACTGGGGAGTATGCAGCAGGAAATGCAGAAGGAAATGCAGAAGAGTATGTGGTGTTGGAGGAGGAAGACAATGGTGTAAGTGGCGATAATGGTGGTGATGCTACGATAGGTGATCCGGAGGAATCTAATGCAAACTATGTTGATGAGGGAGTCTTTACATCTGACGCGACTCCCACCCCAGTTCATGAGAAACACCAGTTGAATAGGACTCCAAATTCCAAGAGGAGAAGAAAGAGTAACAACTATGATATTAGTGCCACTTGCAAAGCCATTCAAGATTTGATCAAATTAAAGACGGCCCAATCAACAAGTGACTCTGTAACCTCAGAGGCCCCACCTCCTGTAGGCCCCTACTCCATAGGAGCTGTGATCACCCTTCTAAATGAAATGTCTGACTTGGAGCAGAATATTTACAATAAGGCTGTGAACCAGGCATGCCTTAATGCCACTTGGAGAGAGGCTTTCATTATCGCTCTACCTAAAAGGAGACGTGGACTTCTTGAATCTCTTTAAATAGTTGTTAAGAAACATGCTATAGATTTATATTTGGCTTAAGACTTATGTATTTGAGACTTTGTTTGTTTATGTTTTGAAGTTGCAATTATGATGACATTATTGCTATTGTTGATTACTATTGGAGTCCTTATCTAATGGGTTTATATTTTTATTTTGTGTGATGATATAGGTAATATGGATGAGGGTGAAAGTAGCATGTCTAATGGTCAAGTAGCATCAGTTGAATCAATTGAGCAGGATTTTGATGATTTTGATCTTGAAATACTGATAGTATGGTTGGCCACTGTTACAGTGGATATGTCCATGCACACAAGAGAACCTATTAGGGACAGCTTATTATCAGGACCGCAATGGATAAGGGAGGTTCTTCATGGGCATTCTGATAGAGTATATGAAGCTTTTAGAATGGAGGGACATGTCTTTCTCAACCTTTGTGATCTAATGAAGGAAAAAGGTTGGTTGAAAGATAGCCGATATATTGGGATAGATGAACAAATTGGGATATTCTTATCTATGATTTGTCACAAGAACTCAAATAGAGATTTATGTGAGAGATTTCAATGTTCGGGACAAACTATAAGCAAATACTTCACTAAAGTATTGCAAGCAGTTCTCAAATTGGCACAAGAGGTTATCATACCACCTTCCTTTGATGTTGTCCCAGAAGAGATTCTTATGGATCATAACCATAAACGTTACTTTAAGGTAGAATTCTCATATATTCCTTTACACCATCAATTTTATTTTGTTGATAATCTTGTATAATACTAGTCTTTGATAAAATGACAGGGATGTATAGGTGCCATTGATGGCACCTATATTCATGCTTCTGTACCTGTGTCGAAGCAAATCCCATTTAGAGGTAGGAAATGAATCACCACTCAGAATGTGATGTGCGTTTGTTCATTTGATATGAAATTTACTTTTGTATATGCTGGTTGGGAAGGTTCTGCGAACGATTGTCGAGTGCTTGCAGCAGCACTGGAGACTCCTCGCTTGGAATTTCCTAGGCCGCCACCAGGTATTTGCTTGTCCTTTAAGGAGTAATTTTCTTTATGATTATATTTATAGTTACAAATTATGACCAATGTATAAATACATTGTTGTAGGCAAATACTATGTCGTGGATTCTGGTTATGCAGCAACTCCGGGATTTTTAACTCCTTTTAGACGTGAACGGTATCATTTAAATGAGTATAGGGGTAGAGCGAGACAACCAACAACTGTAAGAGAATTGTTCAACTATAGGCATTCTTCTCTAAGGAATGTTATTGAAAGATCATTTGCGGCATTGAAGAATCGTTTTTTCATATTGAGGCACATGCCCTCATTTGCAATTCGAAAGCAATCACATATTGTAATTGCATGTTGTGCGATCCATAATTACATCCGTGATCAAGACAAGATGGATAAGAACTTTTCCCTGTATGGAGATCCACAGTACTTGTCTGAACCTACGGAGGATGAGCTTGCAAACGATACATTGACCGAGGAGGAAAACCAAATAAATACGCTTAGGATATCCATTGCCAATAAAATGGCAAGGGATAATAATATGCCGGAAATTCCATGAAATTGTACTTTCACCTTTTGTAATGTATTAGTATTATTTGGACTATTATTTTGTATTTGAATATTTCCTATATTGTTTTAGTATTATTTGGACTATTATTTTGTATTTGAATATTTCCTATGTTGTTTTAGTATTATGGACTATTATTTTGTATTTGAATATTTCCTATATTGTTTTAAATATTTGGACTATTATTTTGTATTTGAATATTTCCTATATTGTTATCTAATCAATTTCTATTCCTAGAAATAGAAATTTTGAGTCGTTATCAAACGGGTTTCTTTGCTCAGAAACTTGTCCGGGGAATAGAAATTGAGAAATCAATTTTTGGAACAGAAATTTTGTCATGCGCGCCCTAAGTAGACCCTTGAATCGATTAATATGGTAAATTCTAAATTCCAAATTTCAAAAATTGAGAAATCGATCCTGATAAGGCAGATTTCAAATTTTAGGTGAAACTTGAATCAATTGTGCAATCGCTTAACCTTACCCTAGATAATCTCAAGGATATATTTTATGTGTACCAAAGAAAGAAGTGCAGGGCAGGCTAACGAAGATTGGGAAATGATATTCCCTTTTGACTAATTTGGTCTAACCAAGGTATGCATACCGTGCAGGAAAATATTAGGTACACAAAGGAGGCCAACTTAGCAAATTACGAATTCATTCATTGGGCGACACATGTCGCGTTGGATCCACCTTATATTAATTTCCCTCTCTTGTCTCTCTCATCTCTTTCTCTCCCTTCCTTTTACCTCACCTTCTTCGTCCATTATCTTCTCTGTTTAGCCCTTATTTTTCCTTTTTCCTTTTGCGTCCGCCATGGCTCGAGCCCGAAGCTCATGGCTGCTTTGGCCATGGAGCTCGACCTTGAACCCAGAGCTTGGGTAGCCTTGGATGCCCGAGTTTCAAGCTCACCCTCAAGTTCGAGGCAACGGCCACTTAAGCTCGAGCTCATGGCCATGGTGGCCCAAGCTTTGAACTCCCGTCCATGATTGCTAGATATTCGAGCTTGAGCCTAAAGATGCTAGCTTGAACTCGAGCTAGCAACAGCCATGGCAGCATGAGCATGAGGTCGTGACCATGGTTGCCATATTTCGAACTTACAACCAAGGCCACTTGAGCTTTGATATATTGCTGTCATGGTGTCAATTGAGCTTAAGCTCGTGGAAGCCATGGCCGTTGGAGCTTCGGGCGTGTGGCTATGGATGCTCTATGGAAAAAAGCAACGGAGAAGATGAGGAAAAAGCGACGAGAGAGAGAGGAAAATTAATGTAAGTGGGCCCGACGGGACATGTGTCCCCCGATAAATAGACTTCTAATTTGGTAAGTTGACATTCCTTGTGTACTCGATACTTTCTTGTACCGTGCAGCTCAAGGCGTGAGGAGGCCACTACCATAAATGTTTTTATTTTAATAATGGTCACTGATCGTGACATCTCGACCGAGTTCTCTTCCACTTCATGATTTATTTGTATTATTTTCGGCGACCTTGAAAATTTCGGTCTTGGGTTTTGTCAACTGCTCCTCGAGTGCAAATCAACTGGTTGTATCTCGGTGTGTGTGCGCGCACGCATGTACGTATGGATATGGACTCTTCCACTTCAGTAGCTAGTCTTCGGAGCGTGGTTTCTTATGGCTCGTATTCATCGGACCATTCACCATATCTTCAGTAGCTAGCGAAAATGTCAGCGTACAGCCAGGCCCGACGTAATTTCACCGGGGGAGGAGGGTAAACTTTTGTTAGAATATTTAAATAATAAATTACGCCTGCATCTAATAGCTTAAGTTTTGAGAACAGTTAGCAGTGGTTTCACAAAATCTCACATGATATCAGAGCTAAAAGGTCTTAAGTTCGAATCTTCCAAACCTCTATTTGCCTCCCTAATTAAATTTTCATGCTTAGTATTAGGTAAAAGACTATACTAAGCGTGAGAGGGAGTGTTAGAATATTTAAATAATAAATCACGCATTCATCTAATAGTTTAAACTTTTAGAACAGTTAGCAGTGATCTCACAAAATCTCACAACTTTTAAGTGTTAATCTTATTTGATAGTGGTCTTTGAATTTACAGTCTTGGATTGCATGTCGCCGTTCTTGTACACTTTTGTCAAGGACCAGCAGCAAAAGTTGGGGTAGAAGGATAGATAATTACGGCTGTGATGCACTCCGACGGGATTGGTAAGCTGCGTCGATGCTGCACCGAAAACAAACGCGTTGTCATCGGTCGATTGAATCTGAATCTCCTTCCGTGGAATAATTGATAATCAAATCGATCCACGTCGATTTCATTTGGGATACGTGGCTGGATTAATATTAAGTATTAACCAGGGGACCCCCGACGACTCAGCGAAAAAGCAAAAACCAGGAAAAAAGAAACCTGCCCCTTGAAATTTCAATTCATCCCATCAGACTTGGTGGGCTAGAGTACCACTTCATCCGGCAAAGACTTTTTTTTTTTTGGGTCCAACCGCAAAGACTAATCGGATATCTTATGAATTTCGATACACGTACCAAATTTCTAATTGCAATGCCCTTTCTTGCTCCAAATTAGTAAAGAAAAAATTACTTATAGTTAGATACGCATTTTATTAAATTTCTTGCACCGTCGAGTGTTCAGAGTTTTTTCTTTTTTTTTCGTACCCTTAAATCATTTAAACTGTTTCAATTAATGCAGCCTGATTGATTTACAGTTAGCTAATTGCCCTTTCGCTAACGTGGCATAAATGATGGACGTGGAAGCGCTAATCTTCGGGTTTTATTTTTATTACTTCCAACAAAAATGAGTAGGGAGAATAACATGAACGTGTACATTAAGGATGATGCTCCATTAGATTGGTTTTTGGCTAGACAAAATTCCTTTCTTTCCACAATTAAAGCATTTAGGTTACGTTTGATCGTCTAAATTTCTTATCAAAATAGAACTGGATAGGATGTGATATTACAAAAGTTACTTTTTCCCCAACAAATTTTATGTATAAAGGTTTGTAACAGCTAAATGTGACTTCTCTGTAATTGGCAACTTGTAATTGGGACAGACGATTTCTTTTTGGCTCTTTTAGTGTTAGAAATTTGTTCACATGCACTTACATATATTTGGTGTCTTTGGAAAGATAATGGAGATTGGTGTGGGCGTAGCAATGGGAAATAAAAATACCCATCAACCGCATAGCATCTTCATCTCAATGTTTCTTACCCTTACCCAATTATCGAGATCATAGCAATTGATGGCGACATCATAGAATATCATTCACATCCTGCCAAAAGAAGCAAAGTACGAAGTCCAACCTCCCGTTGCATCCACCGAAATTCGATATCTCACTACCCATTAACAAACGGAGTATTTTCTCTTCCTTTGTACTTAAAAAGAAAGAGAATTAGTGACGTTGCAAATCTTCATAAAAATCGATTGGGGGAATACTGGCGATGTTGCAACTCCTCATCAGCAACGAGAAGATTGATGTCGTTTGGACTAATTAGTAGCTGATGGTTTTATGATGGGCTTAAGGCTCGTCCGCCCATGTTGGGCCTAAGAACCCGGCCTGCAAAGTTAGGGCCCATGTGTGAAAGGATGCGTTGAGGGGTTGCGTCTTTTGGATGAAATGTTGAAGAATTACGTCTCTTGGAGGAGACGCTTTGAGGGAAAAAGGAATAAAAGGCACGTACCTTTTGGATGAACTGAGTGCAGACACTTTCTCCCTCCTCAGACAGCGTACGTCGTTTTTCTCTCTCCCTAAAAAAAGACAAAAGAAGAAAACAGAAAAGAGACATACGTTCTTTTCTCCCCCTAATAGCAACAGCGTGCTCCTTGGTACAACAGGATCAAATTCTTCCTCGAACTTCAGCATTGGTGTTTAATTTGTGGACAATAAGGTACGCTCGATTATGTAGTGTAACTTTTGATCGGTGATACATGTTCTTCCTGGGGCCGTCTTCCGCATTCGTTTTAGGGGTTCGATTTGATGTTGAATCCGGTTTCAGGGAATCCGACTTTCCCAACATTGGTATCAGAGCCCTAATTCTTGTTTCCCGATCCTTTCCATGTTTTTCCCGACCCCTTTCATGTTTATGGATGATTTTTTTTATTGTTTTTTCGTGAATATAATCGGCCGACACCAATCGGGGCGAAAAATCCCGACACCCGAGCACTGTTCATCCATTTTTCCGAGTTTCTGTGACTCAAAATCGATTTCTGATGGCGTTGGATGGAAGGTCTCGTCGAGACGAGCGCGACGAGTGGCGGAACGCCGCCAAAGGCCGCCGGACGCGCTCCCACGCGCAGCCGGAACGAACCGACGTTGCACGCGCTGATTCGCAGGGGAAGGCGCGTGCGTTGCACGCGCGTGGGCGACCGACGCGCACACGTGCGATGCACGTGTGCGTGTGCGGTCGCTGGTGCGTGCGAGGCACGCGCCAGCTGACGTCATCGTGACGTCAGCTGCACGCGTGCCGCATGTGCCGGGTCGGTTCGTCCGACCTGGCCCGGCCCGGCCCGACCCGGCTGACCTCGACCGTTGACCGTTGACGACAGTTGACCGTTGACCGTTGACGACTGTTGACCGTTGACTTTGACCGTTAACCAAAAAAAAAAAGGAGGAGGAAAGGGAGGAGCAAAAGAATGTGTTTCTTTGGCCAAGTAATTCTATGTGAATTATATGTAATCCCTGATTTATTCTGCATTTGTTGCAGGAACAATGCCTCCCCTTAATTTGCGCACACCTATTTGCCCAATTACCGATGATCAAAAGGAAATGCTTTCTAGCTTGATAGCTGAGCTGAATGATTATCGATGGGAGAGTGGCGACTTAATTGATCACGTTCTTGAAGTCAACGGGAAAATTCAAAAGGTCATATGGAATGGTCGACCCATGCCACAGTCTGAGATGGTGCGATTTTTCATGAACACTCTTCCACCTGAATGGCAAGGAGTGTTGAATCGCATATGGGATGTCAACAAAGCCGCTTCATATAGGAAAATTGTGATGAATTTTATAGATGATTATTACTGGATTGTTACAAGGGAAAAGATCAAGAAATTGAACAAAAGAGGATATTTCCCAGTTCGTGTATTGACTTGGTATTAGATGTGTTGGCTGGTCTTTGTTTAAGTGTGCTTAGTGGACATCTTATGTAATGTTTTCTACCTAGTTGTTGTTGGTAAAGTAGTTGATATGTTGGTTGTATTATGTGAAAGCATAATTATTCTATTGTATGTCAAATATTATTTGCTTTCTGTTATTGTTGATTGCTGTGGGTAGTTCATAGAAGTTTTTGTAGCTTCATAGAATTTATTTTGCATAAGACAATTATATTAATGATAGTTTTAAGTTAGGATTTTTGGAGGATGATTGGAAACATAGTGACTTTTTGATTCTGAAACCTTCCTTGAAATTGTTCATTAATATGATGGGTCTGTGCAAAATGGATGCATAAATGATAGGCATTAATAATTCGTGCATGTATGTCTGATATGTTCAGATCAATGGCTTCAGCCACAAAGAGCATAGTTGCTGAGCTGAACAAAGGTGAGAAGCTCAATGGCGATAACTATGAAATATGGCACATGAAAATCCAATATGTGTTGGAAGAGCAAGAGGCATTAGAAGCTCTTAACCTGACCATGGTTGAACCTGAAGAAGGAAACACTGCACAGCACAAGAGAGATAAGGATGCTTTTGCTGCATGGAAAAGAAAGAACTCTCTTGCTCGCATTACGTTGCTGAGTAGCATGGAAAATGACGTCATGCGAGAGTTTAGGCGTTTTGAGAATGCCAAGGAAATGTGGGAAGCATTGGCAGCAAGATTTGGTCATACTTCGGTGACCAGACTGAGGCATCTCACTATTAGATTTGACTCTTATAAGAAGCCTCATGGTCAGACCATGAAGCAACATCTTAGAAAGATGTCAAACATGATTAATGAGCTGAAAGATGCTGGCCATATTCTGACTGATGAACAACAAGTGCAAGCAGTGATTCATTCCTTGCCTCAGAGTTGGGAGCATATGAAGGTGCACCTAACTCATAATGAGACTATCAAAACCTTTGAGGATGCAGTGCGTCATCTTGAGCTGGAAGAGGACCGCCTCTTGGCGGCTAAGCCGGAAGCGGAAATCTATCATGCTGGTTCTAGCTCACATGGAGCTTCGAGCTCCAAGCGCAAACGTCCTAACTGGTTTGATAAAGGGAAAGGCAAGGAAGCAGATCCTTCAGGGAAGAAACCTAAGCTTAACCAACATGAAAGAGGAAAGCGTCCTCGGATGAAGAAGCTTACAAGGGTAAAGTGTTACAATTGTGACAAGAAGGGTCACTATGCTCGCGACTGTCGTGAGCCAAAGAAGGTATACACCCCTTGTACTTTTAAGAACTTTGCTTATGTGTCGAGTTCTGTATTCTTAGCGAGTCTAATCCTTTGTGGACTGTGGATTCGGGAGCTACGAGACCATGTAGCGAAGGATAGAAGATCCTTCGTGGAATTCCGACAGTATATTTGGAACTAAGTGGATCTATGTGGGAAACAACTTCAGAGCTGAAGTAAAAGGAATTGGCACCTGCCAACTGAACATGCGTGGTGGACGCACTTTGTTCCTACATGATGTATTGTATGCTCCGGAGATTCGTCGGAATTTAGTGTCTGTTTTAGTGTTGGTCAAGTTAGGTTTTAATATGAATTTCTATAATAGAGGTGTGGATTTGTATTTGGATACAAATTACTATGGATGTGGTTATTTTCTGAATGGTTTCATTGTATTAGATATTGACTATGTTAATGCAAATGTTTGTTATTCCCTTCTCACGTCTCCTAATTCATATGATAATGATGTGAATGTGTGGCATGCTAGACTTGGTCATATTGGCCAACAACGTATGAATAGACTAGCCAAAGAGGGCTTGTTGGGCAACATTGAAAAAATCGATTTGCCTATATGTGAGCATTGCCTAGTAGGGAAAACGACAAGAAAACCATTTGGAAAAGGTAAAAGAGCTGAATTTCCTCTGTATTTAATTCATTCTGATGTCTGTGGTCCAATGAATGTGAGAGGAAGGCATGAGACTGTTTATTTCATCACTTTTATAGATGATTATACTCGATTCGGATATGTCTATTTGATTTCTCATAAATCTGAAGCATTAAGTTGTTTCAAAAGGTTTATAAATTTGGTAGAAAATCAATTAGACAAGAAAATAAAAGTATTAAGATCCGATCGAGGTCGAGAATATTTATCTGATGTGTTCAGAAAATTATGTGATGAAAAAGGAATAGAAAGACAGTTGTCTATTCCATATACTCCTCAACAAAATGGTGTTGCGGAAAGAAGAAACAAAACCCTACTAGAAATGGTTAGGTCCATGATTGCGCATGCTAACTTACCCATCACTTTTTGGAGTGATGCGTTGTTAACTGCTGCCTATATACTTAACCGAGTGCCTTCCAAATCAGTTACTTCTACTCCATATGAGTTATGGACAGGTAGAAAACCGGACTTAAGTTTTCTTAAGCCGTGGGGTTGTGCTGCCTATACTCATGAGTTCTCTCACAAGTTTGGGAAATTGGGTCTTAGAGGAAAGAAGAGTATTTTTATAAGATACTCCGAACACTCGAAAGGGTATGTGTTCATAGGTGAGTAGGAAAGTGGGAGTATAACTGAATTTGAATCACGGGATGTCACATTCTTAGAGAATGAATTTCCTAAGAAGGGCGAAATAGGTGAAGATTACTCCCTATTTGAAACCTTGGATCAAGATAATGATATTAGTGGAGTTTGTCCAAGTGGGAGTAACATGAGAAGTGATGAATTAAATTCAACTCATTCTCAATTACAACCACATGATGAGATGACATCATCATTATCTAATCCTAGTGGGAGCATAATGGAGAATGATGTGCACAGTGTACAATCTCCCATACGGCGAACAAGTCGCCAAAGTATTCCCCGTCGACGTTTTGACATTGAAGGGGAAACTTTTATGATTGCCCCACAAGATGAGGATGAGCCAAGAAATATACATGAGGCTCTAAGTTGCCCTAGTAAGGAAAAATGGATGCATGCAATGGAAGAGGAAATGGAGTCAATGAAGTCGAACCGAGTTTGGGAATTGGTTGATCTTCCGAATGGACGCAAAGCCATTGGGAACAAGTGGGTTCTCAAAATAAAGCGTAAAGCTGATGGCTCGATAGAAAGGCATAAGACTCGCCTTGTGGCGAAGGGGTATAATCAGCAGGAAGGAATTGATTATGAAGAAACATTTTCTCCTGTAATGAGATTTACCTCGATTCGCATTATTATGGCAATAGTGGCTAGTATGGATCTTGAGTTACATCAAATGGATGTAAAAACTGTTTTCATCAATGGAGAATTAGAGGAAGAAATATATATGGAACAACCTACTAGTTTCATTATGAAAGGCCAAGAAGAAAAGGTATGTCGACTTTTGAGATCGATATATGGCCTTAAGCAGTCGTCGAGACAATGGTATATACGTTTTCATAATGCCATAATGGCATATGATTTTACGATGATTGATGAGGATCATTGTGTATATATCAAAAGATCCAAAGATCAATTTGTGATCATATCATTATATGTTGATGATCTACTAATAGCCGGAAGTAATAAGGAGTTTGTTCATACTGTCAAGAGTTGGTTATCCTCCAACTTTGAGATGAAAGATATGGGTGAGGCTGCATACATTCTTGGAGTTAAGATTTCAAGAGATCATTCAAAGAGATCATTATCTCTTTCGCAAAAAACATATATAAATAAGGTTCTTGAACGATTTCATATGCAAGATTGTAAACCCATAGATACTCCTATTGCTAAAGGTGAGGGGTTGAGCCATAGACTGTGTCCAAGGACTCCACAAGAGAAGGAACAAATGAAACATGTTCCTTATGCTAGTGCTGTTGGGAGCTTAATGTACGCTATGATGTGTACAAGACTTGACATATGTTTTGCAGTTGGAATGGTGAGTGGATACCAATCCAATCCAGGTCAAGTACATTGGAAAGCCGTTAAGAGAATACTGAGGTATCTGAAGGGAACTGCTGATTACAAGCTGAATTACCAAGGAAATGATCTGCGACTTGAAGGCTATTCAGATGCTGATTGAGGAGGAGATTTAGATGAAAGGAAATCTACCTCTGGATTTGCTTTCTTACTGAACAATGGCACCATATCATGGAGCATTAAGAAGCAAACGTGTATAGCCTTGTCCACGATGGAAGCTGAGTTCGTGGCATTATCAGCAGCGGTACAAGAAGGAGTTTGGCTTAAGAGATTTTTGGATCATTTAGGTGTTATAGAGAAAGCTGCAAATCCATTATTGGTTAACTGTGATAGCCAAGCAGCTATAGCGTACACCAAAGATCCAAAATATCATGGCAAGACCAAACATATAGATACCAAGTATAACTTTGTCAAAGATATGGTTGCACGAAAGGATGTGAACTTACAGTACATATCTACGCATAGAATGGTAGCAGATCCTATGACAAAGCCAATACCCAGAGATGTGTTTTGTGGTAATGTAAAATCTCTAGGATTGCGTAGAGTCTGATGTACTGAATATTGTAATTTCCCTGAGTTGTTCACATTTATGAACTTGTGTTTTTTCATTATTAATGCCTATGAATCTTTGTTTGATCTTTATGCATCTTAATGCTTAGTGCATTATTTTAAGCTGAGAAAGTATATCCGACAGATATAAGATTAGCCCACTCACAAGGGTAATCGCCTCTATTTACTATGTGATAAATAGAGATGAGACGATTTTTAAGCTTATTATCTAGGTGATAATCGAGAGCTCAAGCTAAAAATACGTATGTCACCTTAACTGAGTGTTAAGATGAGGACATAATACTTACTATGTCCGAAAGTAAAATAACCCACATTTTTTACTTTATCTGTCTATGATGCCAGATGTGAGTTCTGATGAATTTTGTGAATGAGTAGATACGTGAACTCAAGTTAGACATTGGGTATGTCTGAACTATCATCTGTACGGTATTGAAGGTGTAGACATAAGCTCCATGGGAAAGGAGTTAATACCGTAATACGTATTTCATACTACGTACGCATGAGACGACCAATAAGAGTGGCAAAAGTTTGATCTCAACTTTTATGCCGTGTGAGACTCTTGAGGAAAAGAGTTCTTCAATTTTTAGTGCCCTCATGACTCTTACTTATTCTCAAGATTTCTATTTAGTGTTTGCTATCTTAGGATGTTACCAATGGTCATGATTTGATTCGATCTAATAGGACATTTCTAGAAAAGCAAGCTGAACTGATATTGAGAGTTTGAAGGAAAGAGGAAGATCGAATTTGAAGAATCACATTATAGTTTTGTGTTCACTAGTCGACCAATTATGACTGTCTTTGAGATAATCATAATTGTGAATACAATAAATATATCATTGTTTAAAAGAGATCAAAAGAGACATAAATGTGATTGATCGATCTAGGGTACTGCATACTAAATCTACTCAGAGTGTGATGCCCATTATGAGCTCCTATATATTCCTAACAGATGTATAGCAACGAGCTCTCAAAGTATGCTGGTCGCACGGATTATTTACTGGTATGAATGTTAAAGAGAGGTAAAGAGAATTCTGTTCAGCCCACCATGTGCGAGTGGGAGATGATGGTTTTATAATGGGCTTAAGGCCCGTCCGCCCATGTTGGGCCTAAGAACCCGGCCCGCAAAGTTAGGGCCCATGTGTGAAAGGATGCGTTGAGGGGTTGCGTCTTTTGGATGAAATGTTGAAGAATTACGTTTCTTGGAGGAGACGCTTTGAGGGAAAAAGGGATAAAAGGCACGTACCTTTTGGATGAACTGAGTGCAGACACTTTCTCCCTCCTCAGACAGCGTACGTCGTTTTTCTCTCTCTCCCTAAAAAAAGACAAAAGAAGAAAACAGAAAAGAGACATACGTTCTTTTCTCCCCCTAATAGCAACAGCGCGCTCCTTGGTACAACAGGATCAAATTCTTCCTTGAACTTCAGCATTGGTGTTTAATCTGCGGACAATAAGGTACGCTCGATTATGTAGTGTAACTTTTGATCGGTGATACATGTTCTTCCTGGGGCCGTCTTCCGCATTCGTTTTAGGGGTTCGATTTGATGTTGAATCCGGTTTCAGGGTATCCGACTTTCCCAACAGTAGCTATTCCCGAAACGCTTGTAGGACTGGAGACGAAGCACGATCCTGGTGATGGAGCCCACGGTGGCGGGGACGCTGATGATGAGGCAAGCTATACTGAGAATTTGGAGGCCTATCCATTTCGTGCCATACTTATGGATTGTCATTTGGTGATATACATCTCAATCGGGAAATAAACCGTCAAAAGCCAGAATCCTAGAGCAACAACCAATCCGATCACTTCGTTGAAGAACGGAAGCAGCATCGAGATCACGGCGGTTGCAATCACAAAAATGGTTCGCCAAATTAGCTGGAAGACGCATAGCGTGTAGGATGATCGGAAACCTGGGATCGCGATCTCAATCTCGATCTCATTGGTGATGAACTGCTTCTCCATGAAGGCGAAGAGGGGTTGGGCGTGGACTTGATAGGCATTGACGAGGTGGATCGTGATGGCGGCATTTGCTAAGTCGATGAGCCAATAAGGGTTGAAGAACCCGAAACCGGCGAGGAGATGCCCAGGTGCCATGTCCCCGAACGCGCCATAACCCATGCTGCCACAGGGCATGTAGAATAAAGCCAGGACCGCCACACTGACGAACGTGGCCTTCCTCATCGTCTTGGCCTCCGGTGGTGGGGATTTAATGGTATCCTGCTTTTAACACATATCACACTGATCAACCCAATAACTAGGGTAGTTTTTGGAAAGTCTAGGGGTGGTTTTTGTAGCACAATTATTAGCGGAAGGCTGTCGCCAAAGTTTACCTGAATTTCGATGAACAAGATTGCAAACGAGTAGGCAAAAACTATGTTACCAAGAGCCTGGAAACTCCTCCATATCTTTTGGGTCTGAGTGACAGTCCCAAGGCTTATCCCAGTGAGACTTCCTTTGACTTCGCCATTTTCTGCTTGAGATTTGAGAAAGACGAGATATGTGAGCGAGTGTCAGGCCTTCTTCTGCTCCGTCTTTCTAGTTTAATTTATTAATCATCACATAACATCTTCATACACAAAGAACTATAGCATGGAAACGTGCTAAACCTGCCACTTTAGCGATGCTGAGGGCCAGTCCAATAGTCGAGTAAGTGAGCGACATGACAGCGGCCACAATGGAGATCTTCGGCCACTTGTCGAAGTTCCGGATTTGGGACAAAACTAAATCAGTGACCCCGAACGCAATTGTGTATGGGTAGCTAAATGACTGACAGGGACTTTTGTTGCCTTTGTCGTGGAAGCAATTTGATCTGTTGATTCCCCTGTTTAATTAAAATTTCAATAAAACAAGAATTAATACGAAATATGACACCCAATAAACACATATTTTATTTTCATTACTTCGAGTAGAATCAAATTCACCACTCACGTAATGCTCATGGAGGCTGCAATGGTGAACCCAATGACAACTCCAAAAAGGTTGAGGCAGTAAACTAGTTCAAATAACTTCACGTTTGCGCCACCTGCCAATATTCGAAAGGATAGGAGGAAAAATTGAGAAAATTCATTTGATCGAGTGAAGTGAAAGGGAGCTTCATTGTGCGAAAAGATTTGGTGGGAGAACCAATTTTTAATTCTTCAATAAATTATCACCAAGAATGTTCTTGATGGCGTCCATGTAAGTGAGGTTGCGCTCGCCGATGATCGAGTCGCTGCTGCGGTAACAATTGGTCAAAAGGATAGAGGCACAGATAATGACGGCGGCAAATAGGAGCAGCGCCGCCGGTCCAGTGAGCCACCCGAGCTGCGCCATGGCCCATACCAAAGGCAGCACTCCTTGCCCGATCACGGCCATGATTATGCGAGCACTGGCCATCCACGCAGTCCCTGCTTTGAACCCAAGAACCATATAAGAAATCCGTTAAAACTTCCTTCTCTCTCAGCTGTCAAGAAGTGACGGAAAAGGAAAACATAGAAGGATTTGGGCAAGCTTTCTAAACGAGGCGTCATTGCGCGACATCGCCTAGCGAAGTATAGAATGAGAGTTTGATCATAAAGATAAAGATTGGAAGAGCTTGTTTCGTGCTCACCAGTTCGTCTGCAACGGCCGTGGTCGTCGAAGCCGTTCAAGCCACCACCTTGCGGAGGCAGATCAGGCGCAACCTCGAAACCAATCATCTCCGTTATCACCAAGATCAAATGAACCCAAAAAACTATGGGCTCAGAAGACAAGGGAGGCCTTCCTTTATAAGGGGGGAGTGCTATTCTTTTATTCTTTTGTTTTGACTTTGCCTTTTGATTAAATCTGTTCAATAGCAGGAACTTTCAGGTTTCTAAAGCATGTTTGTGCATCCGATGATGGTCGCCCTAATAATTAGTCTAAAGCATCTTGGTCGCCTTGAATTTTACAATAAGGTCTTGATTATTAGATTTGATCTAAAATTGCTCGAGTCTTAGTTGGTGAAAATTTGGATTTTGATGTGACGGGATAACGCAATTCGTATTAACTAATTTTTCTCAGTGGATGAACGACGTGGATGGAAAAGTGGATTCCCTTCCCATGGATGAAGCCTTTTCCTCGGTTACCACATCTGGTGCACAGCTCACTTTGTAACTCGAAATTCATGCTGTCGCATTTCGTTCCTTACATTTTTATAACACGAGCGCACTCGTGTGTTTTGTATTTGGGCAACACCCTTCCCTCGAACATGGCGGGCGTCGCCACATCCCTGCTTGAAGGGTCGCCCGGGCTTGGTCGGGCAACCCAGGATTTTGTTTTGCTCTTGGACACTAGCAATTTCTCTGCGTCATCGATTGATTACTGGGTATGTAATCAAAGTACTTGATCGTACAACGGTAAAATAGGAGGAGATGGTTTTGCAAAAGCATTTGAGGATCACATGCTAGAGATACCTAAAGACATAACATTATTATTGACTAAATCGTACACTTAACTATTATCTCGAGCCTAAAATTACGAGGTACACTATCTGTTCGTGTTGTCAAGATGATTAGGTTCAAGACAGTGGCCACGTTTGCATTAGCATGATAAAAGAAAATTTAAGTACTTGAACTTGTTGGAGATTATTTACTAAAGAGAGAGAGGGGCGCAGGAGCAGAAGAGACAAGTTTCATTCACTTGAAAGAATCTCCGCAACCACACCAAAGATAGTGGAGCAATAAAAAAAATTAAGGGTAGAGCACCCATATTAGGAGACCATTTTGCTTTCGAGACCATTGAGAATAATTAATTCAGCTAAACTAGCATAAAATATCGAATCAATGATGGCTGCAAGATATGATTTAGATCATCTTCAGGATAAGACTTGATTGTCTCTGTCTTGCGATGAACAGTAGCATGACGTGACGAGATTTTTTTTTTTTTTTATATTCAACTGAGATGTTATGTTTCTTGTCGTAATATATTAGTATCATATCAATAACCATTTCCAAGTCATGAGAAGTCATCCAATACGAGGTCTAAATTCGGCCAGATGCCGACAAGGGAAATAACCATGTTCAATCATGTTGTCCCCAAGAAAATCAACATTCTAGATTTAGGAAAGCTTATCTCAGGTGCATGATTTGATGATACTTCTTTATATTCGTAGTGGGACCCTCTGATTATGCAAAGTAGGGACCATCCCCAAAAATATTTTTAAGTGTTGTATGCGCTGAGGGCAAGAGATATGCACTAAGCAAAGTATGACTTTACTCCGTCTTGTGTCTAAGAGAAGACGATCATTCACAGTCCCGAGCCAACAAGGCTTGAAGCACGTATTAGAACAAGCATGGATAAGTTATTTTCTTCTTCGACAGAAACCTGCTTCCCCTTATGCTCGTTCGGCCTCGCTCAAGCCTGGTGTTTTTGCAAAACAAATTCTAAATCGTCGCTGCATCTAGCTAGAAACATAAAGGTTGGAAGCAAAATTGCCATATTAGTGCGTGTTCCAACAAGTAACGTGAAAGCACTAGACTTTAGGTCTTGTTTGGTTGATGCGAATCACGTTTCGCATGACCTGAATTAGCTATGCCTAGGATGTGGACATGCATTGATTTGGGGCTTCAGCAGTCATATTTACACTTCATCTATGTTAAGTCGAGCTCAAACTAAACTTTCTTTGAACAATCAAGTAGACTACAAGTTCATCGAAAACTAATTCAAAATTGAGCTCGAGCTTAGGAAAATAACTTTGCTCGATAGATTGAGCCTTGAATACTTCAGGTCGAGCTGAATTCCCAATATTTGAAGCTATATTGACTCTATTCTACTCAAAGCCACTAACTTCTGTGAGAATTAGGGATGAATGATTCCCGGTCCAATCTAGTTCCCAAGTAGTTCAATAGAATCGATTCAGTTCAAAGAAGATAATACCTCGAACTCCATGAGAGGTGAAGGAGACCCAAAGAAAGGGAAAGACCAAAAGAGGAGCGTGAGCATGAGTGTCATTAGGCGAAAGAGGAAAATCGAAAGAGGAGAGGAGGCATGCTTAAGACATTTGGAAAAAAAAAAAAACAATCAGTCTAGGCGATCCGATTCCCTTCTTGGAATCAGAACTGCCTGGACACCAATTCCACTTTTAGGAACTAGGAACCGAATTGGCCCTCCCTAGAATCGGACCAAATTGGCCGGTTCGGTCGATCCATCTTATTCACTTTTAATGAGAATAAGTCGTGTCGTGCCTATACGAGTTAGAGTGCATGATTTTTAGTGGACCTGGGTGAAATTTCAAATTGTTCTTTCTCTCGAATGAGAAATATTAAAAATTCAAGGTCGGAAAGAAACCATATCCCCAAGCGAAGAAGGTTGGAACGTCGAGAAAAGTCAAAAGCTGGTTTACGGGTGACTTTGCAGGAAATTAGCAGAATCAAGCTCCAAAGTTCGGTGAAACCACCCAACCATCTACCCCCATTTCGCACAAATTGCTTCTGATTGAAGTCCGCCGCGAAATCTTACGATGGTAGTTTCAAGTTAGCTAAGCGCGAGCTGTATTTAGTCTTTGGTCACTGCCCCTGCTCTAAACAAGTTTTGTTTCACTGAAAATTTCATAATAAAGAAACAAAAATTCATGAAAATTTCATTTGTTTGGTGGTTAAATAGCAAAGAAAATTCACAACTCAATATTCTTTTGGGCTCTTTCATTTTTAATTCTTGGCCCACTTTCGATAACATCCATTGGGTTGGTTTGTGATGATAATGAAAATTTGTGTATTAATGGAAATTAGAACGATGCGTCGACCACATAGCCTCTTGATCCCAATATATTTTTACCAAATTATTGAGAAGAATCTCAAAGCCCTTTCTTACCATCACTAGTTGTGTTTATCATCATATCCTCACTTACTATAGGGTAAGTGTGAGTAGTATTTAATTTCTTCTCAGCTGGCATACTCGGACCAAGTTTTGCGAGTGGTGGTTCTAGCAATATATGTGTATATATATATATATATATATATTTGGTCAGAAGTTTTAGCAATATTTAAGTGCACCCTTTTCTTTCATAAATATTTAGTGGTCCTAAGAAGGAATTCTTCATCAATTAAACGACGCCAAGTTTGCTGATGATTTGCTTAATCAAGCTCGCCCACCTCCTCCGCTGCTGACCCCACCTCGAGCTGAGCACCATGTTCGCCATCCTCCTCCGCAAGCTCCTCACTTGTGACGACTCCTACATCTACTCCTGCCTCATCTTGCAGACCCAGTCCACCCTCGCCTGCAACCAGCGAAGGTCCGACGACCCTAGCCGGTCACAGTAAAAAGAAGTGAAAGAAGCAAATAAAAAAAGGACAACGAGAATAAAAAATTAATAAAATTAATAAAAAATTGAAAAAAATAAAATTAATGCCGATTATGTCACGTAGAACGACTGGCATCCATGTCAACAATTTGTGGTCAAAGTTAGTTAGTGAACTCAATTGGCAAAATGTGAAATGTTTATGACTCAATTGGCAATATTAAAATATTTAGTACTGAATTGGTAAAATTGTAATAGGTTTAGAATTTTTTAGACAAATTTTCTAATATATTGAAGAGGTTCCAAATTGATTTCGCATGTATTGTTTTGTCCTCGATAGATTAAAGAGCTCCATTTTCTTATTTCCTTAACTAATAATGTACGTGTGATTTATGTTCTTATTTCGGTGGCAACATCAGGAACCAAAAATAACAGACACGATTAAAAGAGAGACACGATTAAAAGAGAGAAGCTAGGTCAGTGACAGTAAAAGGAGAATTGCCCTAAGATAGACCCACATCATTGAGAATTGAGAGATGTTGGATCTTGTCATAGTAAGCTCTCCCTAGCTGACTATAACTATAACAATCTTATTCTTAGATTGTATCCCTCATATATAATTGAAGAAGCAATGGGGAAAACTTTTCTCAGTAGATAATCTCAATTCTTACATATGTATATATCAACAAAGGAAACAATCATTGTAAAAGTAATGATATTTATTATGATTAATGCAAGTTTGAAAAGTGCTTATCTGATCAAACACAAATAATTGAGTTAGAGAGATAAGACATGCATTACATCAGCCACGTTATATTCTTGATCACGAAGGAAGCTCCACTTATATTTTGTCTGAACTCAAAAAGTTAGGGTTTCGACCTAAAACATAAAAGTAAAAAAGAGAAGATGGCATGTTTCTTCTCTAACTCATCATTACCTTTTAAGACTTTCTCCCGCCATATCTATGCTTTTCTCGAAAGAGAACCGAAGCACTCCTCTCTCTCTCTCTCTCTCTCTCTCTCTCTCCATCTCAACGACCGCATTGACTTAATTAAAAATCAGACTGATTAAAAACCTTTAAAGCCCTTTTCAGCGAGCTGTATGAAACAACCAAATCTTCTCCGGGCAATGGGCTTTTACGTTTGACTATTGTTCTTATCCTAGCAGCAACATCAGGGGAGCAAGGACGATAGACAAAATCAAAACAGAGAAGTTACGAAAGTAATATAAGGAGGAAAGTTAGCCTCAGAAAAATCCTCAAACCACTTAACATCAATTTGGAACTTCTTCAGATTAGGTCAAAACAGAAAATCTTGAACTAAAATTGCCCCTGAGGTTGCCCTCTTGCCAATGGAATAAGCATGCAAGTAGCATGTGCAAGCCCAGCGACGAAGATTTGGCTGCTCGGTAAATCTAGACTCTTATTTGAGATTAAGTTGGTCATTTCAAGCCCTTATTTGAAATAATATCCATATTGGGCTCTCTTTTAATAAAGCGGCCCACTTCAAACTCTTATTTAAAATTTTTCCAATTTCTTATTTTGTTTTTCATTCATACATGCATTCGTGCGGGGAGTTTAACTGCTTGCCCCTTTCAGATTTTTGGGAAAGAATTTAAGCCGAACATCGAAAAGGCAGATGCTTGTTTGGGGGACTTTTGTTGATGAAATGGCTGTCCGCGAGCCTTCTCGATGAAGGTGAAGAAGGGTTGGGTGGAGACCTGGTAGACACAGACGAGGTGGATCGCGATGCCGGCATTCGCTATGTCGATGAGTCAATAAGGGTCGAAGAACTCGAAACCCACTCGTGCCTCCTCACAGCTTCAGATACCCTTCTTTTTTCTCGAGCTCATACTTTTCCGGGTTCATTTGATCTTGGGGATACGAAGATGGGTCAGAACAGAGCTGGTTTTGAGGTCTTGCTCCATCTGCCTCAGCAAGGCGGTGGTTCCAAGTGCTTCGACGACGACGTGCGTCCCAAATGAACTGGTAAGAAAGGAAACAAGCATAACTATTACCTGAATGAGAACGAGTCCTCATACGAAAAGCCCCGAAATTTCTGCGTCGGCTCTCTCTCTCTCTTTCTCTCTCTTTTCCTACAGCCCTAATCCAGTTGGACTCTACTCACTCCTGCGAGACTTTTGGATTTATTAAGACGGGAGAAACACAAGATGAAAACAATGTGTTGTAACTTCACGAGTAAAAGCTGTCCAAAAGTCCCTTTCGCCTTCATAATTTGTGCAACCGTACAAGAGAAGACGCTGTTCGGTAAAACCTCACTCTCTAGTTTCTCTCTGCGGTCAACGAACGGAAGGGAGAAAAGGAAAAAAGAAAAAAAGGAACCGGGCGAAGCTTTCTCAACGAGAGACTTTGCTGCACGAAATCACGAAGCAAAATAGAACAGAGTTTGATTGCAAGTGCTTGTTTCCTTGCTTACCAGTTCGTTTGAGACGGCCATCGTCGTCAAAGCACTTGGAGCCACCTCCTTGCTGAGGTAGATCGAGCGAGACCTCAAAACCATTTCTGTTCTGGCCCATCTTTTGTATCACCAACATCAAATGAACGCAGAAACGGATGAGCTCAAGAAAGAAAGAAGGGTATCAGAAGCTGTGAGGAGAGACGAAGGGGTGGGCGTTCCTCAGGACGGTTTTGTCCGTGCGCAGTTTATTGTCACACCAAAAACACTGGCTATAAGAGAGAGACAAAGAGACGCAAATACGCTAACCAAGAGACACGGGGTCCCAAAATGCGAGAGCCAAGGAGGAGGAGATGGGAGTGAGGAAGGGACGGGGAGGAGACGTCATTTATATAGCTGAGTAACTGAGTTCTAGTGCAGAGAGGAGGAGCGAGAGTGGAGAAAATATTAGGTGCATTAAGAGCAACGCTTAGATGCTGGCACCATCGCTAAGTGACAAATTTATCATTTGTTAATTTTCGTTAAATTTTACTATTAAATTGTTGAGTTTGATGGAATGTAGTAATTGGCGTATATACTAATTTGGGATTTTACCCTCAATTTATCATAAGTATATAAATTTTGTGATATTTCATGATATTAATTCAATTTAACTGAGGGTATATTTGTTATAAATGTACCGATTTGGAGTTTTTGACAGTAAATAAATTACTTTGAGATAAATTTATCATAAGTATAAGATTTTGGGATTTTGGGGTTAATTTGTTACAAGTGTACTAGTTTAAAATTTTCTGTGATATTAACCCTCATCTTTCCCTTTGTTTGGTTTTTCACCTTTTGCAATCATTTTTTTTTTCATGTTAGCATGTATAATCTACTTTTGAGCTTATACATACATATATAACTAGCTAAGTAAGTGTACATTAGCAAGTACGGTGGATACACTTTGCAGGATCATATGAATACGCCGACTCATTTATACATGTCGCATTTTTGAAAATAAAAAAATTTATTGCAAAATTCATAAATTTTAAAAAGAATGCAAGATTTTCAATGTCAACACCAATTGAGCCAAATAGAACGGCCAGTGTTCATGTCATTTTTTTTTGGCCAAAATGAGCTGAAATCACTATAATGGCAAATGGTCAAAAGGTTAAGGATCTTATTGATAAAATGAGAAGTTTAGAACTGAACCATCATGAGTATATTAGGTTTAGGATTTTTTGGGTAATTTTTCCCTATGAGTGAAGTTGGAGGAATCAGTTTTGCAAAAGAGTGTGAGCATCAAATGCTAGAAGCACAGGAAGACAAAACACCATAATTGGCTACATAATACACTCAATTGTTATTTCAAGCCTAAAGTTGCTATTCTGGAGGTTATTTTAGTTCCATTTCATATAAACCTTGACAATAGGGCATGCCATTAACTCTGGGTTTGCCTGTGAGATCATTTTGAATAAAGTTATTTAACTAAAACTAGAATAAAATATCTAATCAATACTGGCTGCAAGAAACGCGATTTAAACAATCAAACTTACACTTAAATTTATTTTAACTTAAGCTTTGACTCAACTTTGTGGACCGATCAAGGTGAGTTCAAGTTAATCGAAAACTAACTCAAGTTGAGCTCAAGCTTAAACATAACATTTTTTGACTGAAATATCGAGTTGAACCAAGCTCGAATTATTGGAACTGTGTTAACTACACTCTTCTCGATTATCTACCATCACTGAATTGGGTTATCTACCATCATCTCAAATTAATCCATCTCGAAGCCCTCGGTGGCCCTCACATGGGTTATTATTATTCCATAAGGCTTTTGCATAATCCCATTTCGGATTGGAAGCCGCCCTGTCATCCGTTATGATTGTAGTTGGAAGCTAGCTAAGTGCCAGTTATGTTTAGTCTCTTGTCACTCGGCCTACTTTTTTTTTTTTTTTGGTCGAAACTCGGCCTACTTTGAACAAGTTTTTTTTATGTGGATCCGTAAACTAATAGTACACGTGATTAGGTAAAATCATTGATTTTTTTCATGAAAGTCAAGAACTTTCTATAAAATATACCCACCAAGTAGCCAAAAGGGACACCCCCATTCAAGCTTTGCCAAATAATCCGACCAACTGCCGGTCCACTATATATTATCTTTCAAAAGCAGCTCGATTTTTATGGCCCACGAATGTCTGTAGACAAAAAAAGTGAATTTAAATTTCTCGAAAACTTACGCAACCAAAGCTGGCTAGCTGGCAGAAGAGAAAATGTGAATTTGAATATAACCCAAGGAGGCGAGACAAGACAATGATAAGAATCGACTTAAGTGGAGCGAGATAGAGAAATCACATCTGGAATTCCGGGAGATATACTATATGGTTTATGATAATAAGACCAATTACCTAGTAGCTAGGGAGAATGGGCCCCGCTAGCATTCCTCAGGTCCGTCATTAGCCATGCTTATTAAACTACACAAAATAAATCACCGAGCAATCCCATTGCACGTGACATCCAATTTTCAAAATATACATCGTGCGAACGTATTAATTATGGATATTTACGTGAATATATATGCCAAGATAATCAAAATGTACTTTAATCTGGAGAAGATTGAGCTGTTCGTTATACAATATGACTGCCGTGAAAGCAGAAACCCAATATAATCTTGATAGAGGGAAATTAATGAAGATAAGAAATGATTGTCCCCTTCGAGTATTTTAGGTCGGACCAACTCTTAAAGTCAAGGTCTTCTTGAAAAAGTAGCCGTCCAAAAACTGAATATGGTAAGATTAGTCCTTGAATTTCAATATTCATGAATTTTTAACTTGTTCAATATAGTCCATAAACTTTGATTTAATATTCAATGCAACCCCGAATTTTAATTTTTTTATATAATCCATGGATTACATTAAATATTTACTAAAATTCAAAAATTTAGAAACCACATTACATATTAAACACAAATTTATGTATCATTTGTACTGTTATTTCTTTCTATAAAAAATTTCTTGTACGTTTTTATCCAGGAGCAGGTGGAGAAGAGACAATATATGGATCCGCGAGATTTAAATAAATCCAGATGATGCCAAATTTTATCAGTAATTAAACAAGTCAAAGCTCGAGTCATCTGCTAAATTGTTTTTTTTTTCTTCACATTATTATATTATTATCTTCAGCTTGAGAAAAGGTCCATTACGGTTCCCTTTCGGCGAAATTTCCAAAAAGAAAGAAATTATTCCGTAGATCCGAAGCAATGGCTGTTGGATGCAAATTACGCAATCCCAAGATCTCCATAACTAGAACAAAAACATGCATAATAGATCAGAAAAATTTACGCACCCGTTTTAGGATCTATTGTACTTGAAGCGGAAGCGGAAACACAATATTCCACGCGCAAGTCCTTCTCCTCTATTGCCCTCCGTATCACTGGCTCAATGAGGCAACCCCCCTCACGTTTAGTGTTAGGTAAACACTCCTTAGGTGAGGATACATGTGAGAATTAGGGTTAGAGGAGAGACTTGAGCACTATTTATAGAGTTTTCAACCAGTCCCTCTCATTACGGGCCAGCTCAACTCGGCCCACACTATCAGCCCATATTAGACTAATTAAGAAACCTTCTATCTCACCTTAGACCGCACCCGTAAAAACGATAAATATTAAACGGTAAATTATAATATCAATTAATGTAGTCCACAATTAGGAAAACTCTTACATTCTCCCACTTGGATTATATTAATTGAAATCGTACTGTATGTGCGCACATTGGTCCAAAAATAATTCTTAATAGTCAATCCTATCCCATAAAGTCTTAAACACCGAATCATGGCGGTAACTGCATGTATACACACAGAGCCTTCCATGGTTACGAATGTTCTCAACTTTATTGATATGGATTCAATATGGTAGTGTGTCAAATGGATAACATCTCTCATAGAGAGATCCTATTTGTCAGTCACCATTATCTTACCTTAAGCGTCACAAAAACTTGTGCCACTAGAGAATGTCCATTCTCTTACCTTAAGCGTCACAAAAAACTTGTGCCACTAGAGAATGTCTTATGGTTCCAATGAACCCACATATGTCTTGTTTTTACGGTTAACCTTTCTTTATGTATAACAAGACATATGCACAAGGCTAATAACTGGATGCCCTTAGCCTTCACTCAAGGCTTATACAGTACCTTGAGACTTTATCAATATGTATTCAACATAACAACACATTCAAAAATATTTTGTTGAATGCAAAAGTTGATACATATCAAACCGTTACAAAGTGTAACGAACACATATGTGAACTTTATTAGAGTAAAGCCAAAATAACTCCCACTAAACAACAGCATCTCATAATACTCCTAGGCCCATGCTAATGACATGTCGTTCAGATACACATGGGCGTAGGCCTTTAGTTAGTGGATCTATAATCACATCATCTATGGAAATATGTTATATTATAACGTCACCTTTATGTACCGTTTTTTTTATGGTCAAAAATTTTGACTACCATATATTTAGACCCATTGAGACCTTTGTTGTTAATACTACAAATTTATTGTCTCAATACAACCGTATGGGTCAATCCATAAAATTAAAAACGGTCAACTCTTTAATGAGGTTCCGGAGCCTAAAAGCCCAAGTAACAACCTAAAAGAATGTTATTAGCATTGCTTACATAGTAGAAGATGACATAGAATTTTATTTACTGCACTTCTCGCTAACATAAATATATATTATGTTATTGATCTCTTGTCATCATAACAGATAACAAAATTTACATCTAAATACCCTACTAACTGTAAAAATTAAACATGTCTGTAAATTAGCATATAATCTTTTGTTCTTTTAAATACCTCAAAACCTTCTTGGCAGCAACCCAGTGATTGCATCATGGATTTGATTGATATCTGTCTAAAAGTCTCGTCACAAAGACGATATTTAGTCTAGTGCAAATTCGAGCATACATTATACTTTCAAGTGCACTGACACAAGGTACACCATTTAACTAGATTTTCTCAATATCTAAATGAGGACAATATGATAGATTCAATCCATCACCCTTAACAACAGGAGCAATTCCTGGCTTACAATGATGTATATTGAATATTTCCAATATACAATCAGCAAATGTCCTCCGAGAAAATCTAATATAATATGGCAAAAACAATTCTTACAGACCTCAGTATAAAGGATATAAGATGTCTCAAGGTCACAACTTGTAAGCAAAAAATTATGTACATAAAGTATGAGAAAAAATAAATTTCCTCCCACTGACCTTGCTGTATATTGAATTACTTTGTTCCCAATTGAAGAAAATAACAACACTACAAAAATTTAATAATATTGTCTAGAAACTTGCTTAAGACCATGAATTAAGACTTTTCAGTCTACACACAAGTTTACTTGAATTTGCTGCAAAATCATCAAGTTGCACTATATAGATTTTGTATCTATTTGACATAACTTCATATCAAAATAAATTATTAATACCATGTTCACTCTGAAAAAATCTTTTAAAGAAATAATAGAAAGAAATATTTATTTCTTCACTATAAACTATCCACCCCTCTTTCAGAATGAAAACATTATTATTATTTTTTATGGCATCTAATCACATACTTAATCAAGAACAAGAAACGGCATTTATATAAGTTGCTAAAACAACCATGTAGTAGATATTATAATCATGCTCTCACAAATAGACTATATAGTCGATGGTATAACCGATCATCTTTCCCTAACAAATCTCCTTAATAAAGCTGCAACCACTTCATTCTGCACTTGAGAGGTTTAAGAAATTTCATTATAAACTATATCAAGAATAGTACCTGAAACCTCAACAAGTTTTGTCTATGGTACAGGAGATTCCATAATTATCTGTATAGGTAAAGACAAAAACATAGTAACCTCCATCATACTATTATCTTTAATAGTCTGAAAGTAGCTATCCTCTACAAATACGTCGATCATTAGAAACTTTAGAGTATGTGATTCTATAATTCTTGTATCTTCTTTAGGGTCATAAAATCGACACCCCTTTAACAATCTAGATAAGATACAAAATAATTCCGAGTGGATCTGAATTGCAACGCACTTAAAATTGGATTAGATAATCTCACTTCCATAACACCTCTAAATTTAATATGATTCAAGTAATCTATGTTCAGTCTATAACTCAAAAGAAGTTTATGAAACAACTTTGATAAGAGACACCTTTTGTATTTGAAAAAATTGCTTTCATAATATTAGTCCACAGAAGACCGAATACATTAGTCTTACTTACCATACTCATCACCATGTTCATTATGGTGCTTCATGCCTTTTAGCCAAATCTTCTTGTTAGGATTTTCAAGCATAGTAATTAAATTACCACCCTAGAATTTACCAAGTATTTGAAAAAGACCCTTTAAGCAATTCAATATGGTCATACTTGCCAAAATACTTACCGCTACTATTAGGCCTGACAACCTTCAAGACTAATTTTTAACCAGTTTATTCTTTATCATGGTCATTTTCCTTAAATAGAAAACTTTTGGAAACAACCTTTTAACCATATACAAGATGTATATATCATTAGGATTTAAACACAACCTTTGCAGATGTGTCCTAATTTCGATATCAGACAAGACATAATTACAAGCAACTAAGGCTTCCATCATCTTATAGCAGTGCAGTCCGCAAGCAAACCTCTTTTCAAGTGTTTTAGAATGGAACGCTTCATGGACAGTAAGCAAGTTCAATTGCTCTTTTCTCAAGCAACAAATCATATGTCCACAACTTAAATTTGAAGAATTAAAAACCTCAATAATAGTTGAGTTATAAATTACAGAAAAGGTGACTGAAAAACAAGCAATGTATATAATTAGCATCATGTGAACACCGTGTAACTTGACGTACAAGTACACTTCCAGAGAGTTCCACGCATAATCATATAATCACCTTTAGGCAGAATACATGACATGCAGTTGTACACTCTCCACATGATAGCGATTATGAGAATATATTCCAATTCTTCGTGAATTCATCACCGTTGGGTATATGAATCACTAGAATCAGTCACTCCTCCACCACACCATCATGTATCCCTCCATGAACTAATACACAATCACCTCATTTGGGAGTATGACTACGCATTAGACCAGGAGACATCCCAATAATCATACGAGACCGAAATTTCTCAAACCCAATCAAGCGTGCCACTTTGGTGGTCACTACTCAATTGAATCCTTGAAATTCTCTCATACCAGGGATATAAACTTTACTTCTCACATACACCATACACATGTGATTTTAACTTCAGTGATAGGGGCATCATATCACCAAAATCACATATCATGCTAAATATATTGCTTTATAAAAATAATCATATATCTATATATAAAGAACCTGAAAGTTAGACTTCAATGAGATCACCGATCATAGCAACACAAGAAACTTCTCATAATATAGAAGAAAGCATCTCTTGTGCACCCCGATTACTGATAGCCAAAACAACATAAAAATAATGCCGATTCAAAGGATCCCTCATAAGTTAACATCAATAGTAATATAGAGTATCCAGATTGACAAGCTTAATAGCTGATCAACTATTGCTCATAAGTTTCATAAGGCAAAACATGACTCCAAGGCCAGTAACTGATTTATTAGCCAACTTTAAGTAACAACTCATAAGTTTCATTGCATCAACCAGTGGTCTATTAATTGAGTCAAACCACAGAACCAAATATCTAAATTATAACAGTAGATACTATTGCTTTGCGTAAATGTTGTCATACTTCATAACCATAAAAAATATTCAACTTGATAGACATTAATAAGTGACCATATGAATTTAGGTACAATATGCACTAACTTAACTGACATGCATTACCTACATTCAGCAGATGTGTTAATTAGTACAATCGATTTGGTCACGAATTCTTAAGACGTCCATCATTCAAAGGTTATCAGAAGAAACAAAAATACATCAAGATGCATATAAATAAGTATGCTTGAGCAACAAAAGTTTCATAACTTTTACTGTTTCTCATGATCTCAATACATAGTTTAAATATTATCTCATAATAGTTGTATCTCATTAAGCCAGCTTTAGTTCACAATAAAGTTTAATTTTTATTAATGAATCACACAATTATAATGTTTATGTGATAACATACCAGTAATCCAACACTTGTATTTCCAAAATCACAGAAAATACAAGAAAAATACGCAAAAATACACTAAAAATACACGTATTTAGGGCTTTGTATGTATTTTCACATCCATAAAATAATCAATAATATAAAATAAATACATCACGACGTAGAGGAAGATCATACGAATCCAACGCCGCCACCCACGCGTCGAACAGAGGCTCCACGCGCCCACACACGCCGCCAGAGTGCGCGGTGCGTGGAGCTCACGCGCGGCGCGTGGGGGCGCGTGAGACCTCCCCCGGCGACGTGCCGCCGACCATCTTGCTCGTCTTGTCGAGCCCAATCCGAATTTGTGATTTAATTTTATTTTTATTAAACAAAAAATCTCGAAAATCACAAATTATGGCAAAATTCTATGCGTTCGAGTTCTAGGGTTATGGTTACTCTGATACCACATGTTAGATATGCAAATTGCACAATCTCAAGATCTCCATAACTAGAACAAAAACATGCATAATAGATCAGAAAGATTTACGCACCCGTTTTAGGATCCATTGTACTTGAAGCGGAAGCGGAAACACAATATTCCACGCGCAAGTCCTTCTCCTCTATTGCCCTCCGTATCACTGGCTCAATGAGGCAACCCCCCTCACGTTTAGTGTTAGGTAAACACTCCTTAGGTGAGGATACATGTGAGAATTTGGGTTAGAGGAGAGACTTGAGCACTATTTATAGAGTTTCCAACCAGTCCCTCTCATTACGGGCCAGGCTCAACTCGGCCCACACTAGCCAGCCCATATTAGACTAATTAAGAAACCTTCTATCTCACCTTAGACCAGACCCCATAAAACGATAAACGTTAAACGGTAAATTACAATATCAATTAATGTAGTCCACAATTAGGAAAACTCTTACAATGGCGGGAATCGAAACAGATTGTATCTTCATATATTCTCTCCTCCTATAGATGAATTTATTTTAAGAAAACGTACATGACTATTGACACCTAAAAAAGATCAAGTGATTTTAATCAACATAACGCCAATAAGGATGATTATAGAGTTTGGTTTTAATTATGGTTCGATCATCTACGAGTCACCAATAGTGGAAATACTTGTTGATGATTATGATTATCAATAGCCATGATAATAATATGGAAAAATTACTGAATAAGTCATAAACCAATTATGCAAAATTTAATTTAGTCCTAAACCAATTAAATTTTATCAATTTAGTCATAAATTATTTTACAATTCGCCAAGGTAGTCATTTTTGTCAATTTTGATTGAAAATTGCTGATCGGCAGTCTAGTAAGTATAAGCCATCCTATGTGGCATGATTGGCAATGGCTAACGTTAACATGGATAATTTTTACAAAATTATTTTTAATTTTCTGAATTTTTTTCTTTTTTCCTTTTTCCTTTTCTTTTTCTTATTCATTTATATCCTATATCTCTCCACTGGTTGCTAGAAATGAGGCCCAATGATCAGTGGAGGGAAATAGAGAAGAAAAAAGGGGAAAAAAAAAGAAAAAACTCAAAAATTATAAAAAATTTAAAATTTATTTATATCAGCATCCGTTGTGTAACACAGATTGGCTAGAATCACGTTATTGATTTCTGCCAAAATTGTCCGAAATGATATCATTGATAAATTGTCAATATGTTTAGGATTAAATTGGTCAAATTAAAGGGTTAGAACTAAATTAATATCCATATAATACGTCTAGCATTTTTTTGGTAATTTCCCCCCGGTACAGCCTGTCGACATGCGATAGAGGCTAGTCAACATTTTGCTTAAATAATTTGGTTAAGAGTTGAATATAGAAACTAAAGACAAAGTAAAGTTGTTGATAGAAGAATGAGACACTTATCGATGGTGAGGTCACGTGGCAATCGTGGAGTTATAACCACTTATGGATAAGGATAAGGTTGACATGCGATTATGGAACCTAAAGTTATTGACAAGCGATTATAACAATCATTTTGGATATTAATTGCTTATAAGTGGTTTGTAGCAGGCTATATAAAGTTTTGTTGAATTATTGTAAAGGGATTAAACATAGACTTGTGTATTTTCTCAGTTTCAATTTAACAATTCATCATTTTCAAGTACTTATTATTTTCTTTCGTCAAGATATAGTGTTCTTTGTATTTGTTAGGTGAATCCATTTCCTGTTCGAATTGCCACTTAACTTGATTCAATAAAAACCAAAAACTTAACTTTTGATTAAAGGTATTTCGTTCATTAGGTCAATTCCCAATTAAACAATGATAAAATATTTTCAAAATAATAGCTAGATAGATATAATAACAAAACTAATTTTTTCCGATAATTTGGGAAAGAGTGGTAAAAATGTATGATTAGAATTACAAAAGTGAGCATAGCAGTGAGAAGTCTAGTTTAGTCAATAGTTTGAAGTAACTGTCATGAAAATTACTTTCTTGGAAAGGCAAAAAAAGACAGAAAAATCGAGGGAAGTACATTTCTGTAAATAATTGGAAGATAGGTAAGAGGAAAGCGAAAAGCAATTTGGAATTCCAAGTTCCTCATTAATCAGATTGACCACATGAAAAATGGCAGGCTGTTCTTCCCTCTGAATCTTTATCATCCAGTCAATATGAAGACAAACGACCTCATCGTTTTCCATACTTCAAAGTTAAAACCACAATTTTCTCGTCCCCAATTTGACAGAGCATGGTCCTAAGCTTCGATGACAATAGTGCATGGACAGTATCAAGATTCATGCTTTTGAATGAAGATGTTAATTAGTGTTGTCCACACACAATCACCTAAAGGAAGACATGAATCAATATCTTTCCTTGCGTCTTGAAAAATTCTTCTTTGAATGAAAACATGTGGAATCGAAGATAAGAATTGAACTCAAAATCTCTTGAATATCATAAAAACTGTGTCGTCACTAACATAAAATGCAAGACCTCTCGATTCGACACCAAAATGAGGACACAAACTAAAGCTTTCTGCCTTCAATTAATCGCATGACTAACATATTCAATCAATGACAATGTCCGAGTCACGTGGCAATTGTATTCTCAGGATCAATTTTATGACGAGATGATACTCTCAAAGCTAAGCGAGGAATGACTAGATATCATGACAAGATTGACAGGAAGAACAAGCAAAGCACGCTAACAATGAAATGAAGTACGTGCAAATAATTTATCACGTCATCGGGATAATGGACCATTTGGTGAAGCTGATAGTAGAGGGGAAAAAGAGTCAGCAGCACTCATTTGTACAAATTCCAATCAGTCCAAGAAAAGAAGTTTTCATTCGTCCCTATATTCAGTTATTCTCACACGCTACTATTATTATCTAGAAATTCGTGTGCGAAGTTGTTCTAATGTAACCTTAAAATTCTTGTCTTCCATGGTTTAAAAATGCCCACCTTTTTGTTTTATTGTTCTCCAAGCCAAAAATGTTAAAAAAGACACAAAAACAAAATAATAATTTTCACTCGGGAAACAAAATTTGATATTTTTCAAGTCATGGACCGGCTTGGGCAAGGATTTGTAGGTTTAGTATCTGGCTTGGTGCACCCAATGATCAAGTTTGGTTAGAACTTGGAAGTTGGAACCCTTCATATTCTCGTCGGTGTGTAGTTTTGAGGTTAAGGTTTTTTGAAGTCTAAGACATTTTGGAAGGAACCGAGGTGTGACTGAACCCTATGTGGGCTTTTCTTATTAGCCCAGATAGGATGAACTGATTTACAAGCAATCAACACCAATCTACATTACTGGCCCAAATAAGCTGGATTTGCTAAATGGTCCATCATTTTTCATTAAAATACACAAATTTGCCATTCACTTTGCTCGAGTGTTAAAGGAGTGGCACTCGTTGCAAAAATAATACGATAGGATACATAATTTCTTCTATTGTCACAGGCGAGGAGAATGACGCAAGTCCAGTAAAGATCTTAGCATTTATGTATGACGCCGGTGCTCCAATTCTAAATGTTAATAAGAAAATCAAGTCCTAAAGCTTCTTGAGACGGTACAATTCAGTCGTTTTAGCTTATTCTGGCGGGAATTGATTGTGATCCGTCTTTAGGGTCTCTTCATTATGACAAAAAAAGGCGTAGAGAGAGTAACATGTGCTTTGTACATTGAGGATGATGCCCCTTTTGGTTGGTTTTCGGTCAGAAAGTAAGTACTTTCTATCACAGTCAAAGCATTTAATAACAATTGGCGGGATATGTTAGCATTCCCGTCATGTACTTGCTTGATTATGAAAATAATCTTATTCGCCAGATATACAAGCTTTCCCAGTTTCTAGAAAAATCTAGTCCAGCTAGTGAAGATAATTTTTTTGGTTCGAAAAGTAAAGCTAAATTGGGAAATGACCAAATTGCATTAATTGGGGAATCAAAGTGTGTAGTTACTTGTCAGGCCTTGCTATAGGCAAAAATGATCATTGATTCTTCCCGCTAAAAAAGAAAAAGAAAAATGAAAACCGATTCCTAATATAATCTTCTTGCTATCTCGATAAGAAAGGAATTCACATCAAAAGTCATGACATCCTACGAATTAGAGAAAAATTGAAATAGATCCAATTCAAAAGGGAGTGTATAATATTGCATTTGTGAAGTTATATCGTTATCTTCAAACGGGTTGCTCAACTTTTGATTACTCTGATTATCTTGCTTAAATTTAGATTCACTTTTGATCCCGATCATTTCATCTACTATAATGGATGATCGATCCTACTAATCTGATTTAGCCAAAAGATGAACTAAATCTCAATGGTTTGTAATTTAGTTAGAGTTAAGTGGCCATGAAAGAGAGTTTTGGACACATCGATGGCAATTCCCTGAATTTCAAAACGGGAGCGATTGAAGACTCCAAGCAAAGCTTTAGCCCGGTCCAAGAAACTTATGTGTTTTTGTCTTTCGTATTCAGAATTCATATGTTTTTGTCTCTTTCGTGAAGTTAATTGACTGAAATGGCTTTTGCTGACCGAAAAAAAAAAAGGCCTCTTCCCTTCGCCGTCGCCTTCTGCGTCCTCTTCTCTCGTTTTTTCGATGAATCAATCTCTTGATATTGAGATAAATCGCTGGGGCTGCAGGGAAATAAGGCAATATACACGCACTTTTATCATCATTAAATCAAGCAAGTGGGTCTTCTCGAAGAAATTCATTATTTTGCTTCTTCCTTTTGTTTCTCCTTGTTCGCAATTCGACTCGTTGTATTTGGGGGAAGCAACTTTTACTTTGTTTGAGCTTATTGCATTAGAGAAATGCTCTTCACATTTGACAGCAGGAATCTTCAAGTTGTGTTGGGAAATAAGAAGTAATTCTTGTGGGTTGCATTATGTATTTTATGTCCAAATGGCGCATTTGGAATTTGGTTGAGTAATGAAGAATGGGTACCGCTTTGTTGAAGTTCAGTCAGGACTTTGGATACCGACCAAAAAAATAAAAATAAAAAGTCAGGACTTTGGATTAATAATATGATTTTCAGAGAGTGCACCTTCATTTTGCACCGCCACATTTTAATAAGGCTTGATAATTGCATCTGTGATGACTTTTGAACCTTATTATGATGCCGGCTAAGAAAACAACTTTGATTGTATTTGCCTATCCGTGACTAATGTTTAATACATTTTAGCAACAAGAGATCGACGAGGGTTGAGAGGAAACCAGGCGAGGCTGAAGTTTTCTCAAGGCTAACTTTGAATTGATTTTTCAGTTTTATGGGTTAATGAGATCACTCTTTACTGATAAATCATTTCATTTAAGTAACACTGTCTTAACAGCTGGAGTTTCCTCAGGCGATCTCAAGCAGAGCTCATAATCCTCATCCGCGTGCTTATAGAGAAAGATGCATGAAACTTTGAGGAGTCTGGTGAATATTAACGTATCCAAGACCTTTGGAACTTCAGAAAAATTCAGAATAAAATTTGCTTGAATAATTGGCTTAGAGAGTCTTGGTTAACTTGAATCTAAGTCTGGTTAGATTCCACTATGGATTTGTTGAATTGTTGATCCAATTTCTAGAAACTTCAAGATTAATATTAGCTAGAAAAAACGAAAAATCCTTAAAAAAGAAAATCTAGCTTAGGCAAAGAAAAGTAGAAGCACAAATATAGAAGTCTCTAGAAGAAGAGTGGCTAAACTACAATCTAGAATTTCCTAGATGAAGCCTACATGGACAACATTCTACAGAAATCTAGAATGTTGTACTTAGTCGGTGGAGCTCCCTATAAATAGGAAAGAGGGAGGAGCGTAGTAGACCAACAAATGTAAGCAAGCTCCTCCCCTTCCCTTTGTACTATAATCAATAATAAAAAAGTTTTTTTTTGTTCCCTTGTACTTCTCTTCTAACACTCCCTTGCACACACATTAACACACGCTTTCGCAAAAACACCAACAGAATCTATAGTAAGTGCCGCACAAAGATTTTATTTTTAGTGATTTACCAATGAATACAACACTTGTTTAGTAACAAACGTCAATAAATTGAGGTAGTTATCATCTACAAAGTCTGGATTTATAAGAAGGTAATTTTGCTGATAGGCAGATCCATGCCTGTATTGTTCTGCAAACTTCTTGAAACTAGACATGTGATCTATACATGAACAAAATAAGGTGCTTACTTGTGTAAGTTGTATGCTCGTGCTCAAGCCCAAGTGAGCTTTGCAGCTTTGGTCACTATTGAGTTTCTGGAGTGCAAGGACAACTTTTAAGAATGAAATTTATAGTCTCGCGATATTCATGAATCCATGAAAATGAGAAAGGGTCAAAATTGTCTCTCACTCAAATCATGCATCTGGAAAGAGATCGATTCTGCGGGACATTTGGATGGAATGGGAAAGTTCCGCTTACAAGAATGTTGGTTTCCTTCGTTTGGAGAATTCATGTTAACTCATTTTTAGAATGATTTTAGAGTAGTTGTATAGTCTGTGGTTTATTCTTTTGTATTGAACCAGCTATCTTGTTGCATATCTAATCTGTGTTCCTGATGGAGTGATGCAGGTACTTTGGCCTGAATGGGGGTGGCAACCAATTTCACTACCTACTTTCATAACTTCTACCTCAGTCAAGCAAGTATATCGAAAGGCCACAATGTCAGTAATTAAACCAAATTCATAAATGTTGTCAATTTGGTTGCCTAGTCATCTATGCACAAGTTAAATGTCGATATGTGTTCGGATTTCATGACTAGTGCACAAGTTAAGAAGTCATTATTGTAGTGTTGTTTTCAAGAGTTTGTTTGTATATCTATGTCTTGACTATTCGTGTTTCTAACTCTAATCAATGTTTTGTAAGTTCCTAAGGTGAAATAAAGTGGAACAAAATGGCTGATCCATCTCCTTCTCTTCTTTGAGTTCTATGAGTTGTGAGTGTTTCACCTTCAAATTTATTCCAACCTATATAGCATATTCATCCGGGTAAGGTTCAACAGAAAGGGGCCAATCTAATACACGGCTGAAAAGGTTTTTGATAACAGGTACTCCACCATTTAGGTATAACGTCGGAGTTGTTTGAGTTTAAGCTCATCTTCGTAACTCTCTTTTGCCAATTGGTATATGTACTCAGTAATTGCTGGATTTCAGGCAAGAAAATGCCTGAAAAGGATCCATGTGTCAATATCACGAACGTTATCTAGAGATTCTTGCTTGAAACCTCAAATAATTTACTGAATTTGATATCTAACGCTAATATTCAACTACAGAAAAACTGTAGACCTCAACTATGCTTGCTCCCAGTGAAGAATGATTGCCCAGCAGGCCTCGTTCAATTTCACCACACTGGAATTTTAAAGGACGTAAACAGCTCAGTGCTATTGCTGTCTAGACACCTGCCTCTCGAGGCTCTCTTGGTCCATCCGTAATCTTCTCCATACTTTTTGCCTTAGCCTACAGTCAGTAAGGCCTAATTTCCAGAGGTGCGTGATTACGTTGTTGTAACGGGAAACTCATGCCACGTAGGATGTACTAATTTGATCTGTGATTCTATATCAATTGTACTTAAACGTACTTCAACAAACTCAGTCAACCTAATTTTGCATGCGGCCAACCAGGTCGACCAAGAAGTCTACGTGATCATGAAGGCTCATAAACCGCAGCGAAGTGTTTGATTCAAAGTTTAGAAACCTGTAGTTGGACTGCAAAAATTTTGGTTGCAAACTATCGTGGCTAGATTCTCTTTTTAGGCCAAAAATAGAACCTCCATTTGATATAACAAGTGCATTTTTCCATTTTGATGAAAATTTGAACTTTCGATTAGAAATGATATACCCAGGGACAGGCCTGAACCTTGAGGTTAACCTTTTTCTTTGTAAAGAGTGAGGGTTTCAGGGACTGTTCTACAATTACAAGTTCTTGTGTTAGCTTGTTGACATGGCTTATCCACCTTTTCAAAATCTGCAAATTATCTTTTTAGAGGAAGCATGGATAAAGTTCGAAGTTGAAGAACTCTGATAGTTCACTGAGGTTGATATTGTAATTTGCACGTCAGCAGTTTCTGGCATTCAAATTGCAAGCTGAGCTGTAAGGGAAGGTACAGTAGATGATGGTGTATATTTGTGGTTTGAGGACATGGGTCTTGCGAGGTTTTTTTGTACTTGCTTCTCAAATAGACTGCACTCATGCCATTCTTGTGGATAATTAAACTTCTACATTCCTTCTCCTTGATATATTTATATTGGTATATCAGCCGTGGCTGTTTTGGTTATGGAATGTCATGTCGACTGCGTTAAACAAGTGCTTGGAGAATCGTGATTTGTCTTTGGCTTGTGTGACTTTGCTGATTCGGTGCCAACATTTTGTATCTCGGCTCAACCTTCTTTTAGTTCATGGATCAGTGATTTATACAAGGAATGCTATTACCTCGGCCATTTCAGCTGTGGCTACAGATTTGAATATTGTTATGCATTGAGGTGACGAAGACGTGGTCTTGCTTTCTTTCGTTTTTTCTTTCAGTCTGGATTTGCGAATGACAACGCCTTTTGGAACAATAACCAGGCCCCATATTTGCACATACGTGGCCTTGTAATGTGCATATCCATAGCAACAGAACAGTGACCAAACAGTTTTATATCATCTTAAAAATCTTCCATTTGCGGATGGTGGCTGGAATTAAGATGCTGAGGGGATAGTCATTCTATACTTAGAATGACCTTCCTTTGTTAATGTGGTTTTATGTTGGCAATATGTGCGCACCATCGATGTCAAGTTGGCAATTTGACATGTCAATAGGTGTGTAATCGAATGACTTGATTGCATAACTGCAAAGTCAAAGGAGAGAGTTCTCAATAGAGTTGAGGATCAAATGCTAGAAACATCGGTGGATTTAAAACACCAAAACCATACACTTAACTATTATGTTGAGCCTAAAGTTAGGAGATCCATTATCTGTTCGTCTTAGCCATTTGATGAGGTTTGAGATAGTGGCTTGAAATATTTTTTATGGTTTGTTGTACTTTAATTCTCAACTCATTTTCAGACTATTATTTTATCTCTTTGCAGAGCGTGAGAGTCGAGCCCTACACTTGAAATTAAATGTTTCCTAACACCTAGAAAAGGTAGGGAATCGAACTCCCCACCTTTCTCTTCCCATGTGAGAAGTTGTGGCTTGAGATATTTGAATGTTGGAAACCGACATGCTGTTTGAGAGCAAAAAGCCATCTGTCACCCATCCATTGAAGAAAAAAGAAAAAGAATAAGAAAAAAGCGATTAAAAAGTGCGAGCCTAAATGAGTCAAGTTACCTGTGGCTTATTGGAACTTAAATTGATTCTTTATTTTATTTTATTTCCAAATTTAGTAGCACACTTACATAATTGAGTCGAGGTCGCGCTAAAAATACTTGACTCGAAAAGCTCGCAAGTATATTGAGTAATAGCATTTTATTTATGATTACGTACAGTTCCAAATCCGCAAAAACTGATAAAAATTATCGTTTTGTCAATTTTTAGTGTGCTTTCGGAATTCGAGCTTTGACCGAACTTCATTGAATACTCAAGTCGAGTTCAAGTTCGTCGAAAAGTAATTCAAAGTTGAGCTCAAACTTGAAAAATTAACTCCAATCGAAGTATCAAAGCTTGATTAGTTCGGAGTCGAGTATCCAAGCCGCATTGACTCCCTTTTGCTGAATTTCACTGGGTTCGGTAAGAATCAGTTGCGTCGGGCCTATTGATCGACATGCCCAGCACAAAGTATATCGGACCACACAAGTCGGGAGACCCAAAATAGTTTCAACTTTCGCGTACACGAGGGGAAATCTCAATTTTGATTGCCATTTGAGTCTCATAAGTCACTTTTCCCCGACAAATTTTATGTATAAAGGTTTGTACCACCTAAATATGACTTCTCTGTACTCAGCAACTTCAAATTGGGACAAATGATTTCTTTTTGGCTCTTTTGTTGTTAGAATCATGTCCGCATGCACTTGCATCTATTTGGTGTCTTTGCAATGATGATGAAGATTGGTGTGGGCGTAGCAATGGAAAATAAAACACACACCAACCGCATACCATCTTCGTCTCAATGTTTCTTACCTAATCATCGAGATCATAGAAAATTGATGGTGACATCATAGTAATTGTTTCATATCTTGCCACAAGAAGCAAAGTACGAAGTTCACCCTTCCGTTGCATCCACCGAAATTCGATATCCTACTTTTGATTAACAAACGAAGTAATTTCTCTTCCTTTGTACATAAAAAAGAAACAGAATAGGTGACGTTGCGAATCTTCATATAAATCGATTGGTAAGATATTGGCGATGTTGCAACTCCTCATCAGCAACGAGAAGATTGACGACGTTGGGACCAATTAGTAGCTAGTCCCAAAAGGCTTGTAGGACTGGAGACGGAGCACGATCCCGGTGATGGAGCCCACGGCGGTGGCGACGCTGATGATGAGGCAACCTATACTGAGAATTTGGAGACCTATCCATTTCGTGCTCCACTTATGGATTTTCATTTGGGCGATGTACATCTCAATCGGGAAATAAACCGTCAAAGGCCAGAATCCTAGAGCGCCGACCAATCCGATCACTTCGTTGAAGAATGGAAGCAACATCGAGATCACGGTGGTTGCGATCACGAAAACGGTTCGCCAAATTAGCTGGAAGACGCATAGCGTGTAGGATGATCGGAAACCTGGGATCGGGATCTCGATCTCGATCTCGTTGGTGATGAACTGCTTCTCCATGAAGGCGAAGAGGGGTTGGGCGTGGACTTGATAGGCAATGACGAGGTGGATCGTGATGACGGCATTTGCTAAGTCGATGAGCCAGTAAGGGTTGAAGAACCCGAAACCGGCGAGGAGATGCCCAGGTGCCATGTCCCCGAAGGCGCCATAACCCATGCTGCCACAGAGCATGTAGAATAGAGCCAGGATCGCCACACTGACCAACGTGGCCTTCCTCATCGTCTTGGCCTCCGGTGGTGGGGATTTAATGGTATCCTGCTTTTAACACATGTCGCGCCGATCAAGCCAATAACTAGGGTCGTTTGTCGAAAGTCTAGGGGTGGTTTTTGTAGTCCAATTATTATCGAAAGGCTGTCGCGAAAGTTTACCTGAATTTCGATGAACGATATTGCAAACGAGTAGGCAAAAAGTATGTTACCAAGAGCCTGGAAGCTCCTCCATATCTTTTGGGTCTGAGTGACAGTCCCAAGACTTATCCCAGTGAGACTTCCTTTGAGTTCGCCATTTTCTGCTTGAGATTTAAGAAAGATGAGATATGCGGGCTAGTGTCAGGCCTTCTTCTGCTCGGTCTTTCTAGTTTAATTTATTAATCAAATTTATTAATCATCACATAACACGTTCGTACACAAAGAACTATAGCATGGAAACGTGCTAAACCTGCGACTTTAGCTATGCCAAGGGCTAGTCCAATAGTCGAGTAAGTGAGGGACATGACAGCAGCTGCGATGGAGAGCCCCGGCCGCTTGTCGAAGTTCCGGATTTGGGACAAAACTATCTCAGTGACCCCAAACGCAATTGTGTATGGGTAGCTAATTGACTGATAGGAACTTTTGTCACCTTTGTCGTGGAAGCAATTTGATCTGTTGATCACCCTGTTTGATTAAAAATTCAATAAAACCAAAATTAACACGAAATTTGATATCCAATAAACACGTTTTTTTTTTTTTTTCATTTTCTTCTGTATTTAACTCGACTTCGAGTGGAATCAAATTCACCACTCACGTCATGCTCATGGAGGCTGCAATGGTGAACCCAATGACAACTCCAAAAAGGTTGAGGCAGTAAACTAGTTCACATAACTTCACGTTTGCGCCACCTGCCAATATTGAAAAGAAGAGGAGAAAAAAATGAGAAAATTCAATTAATCGAGTGAAGTGAAAGGGAGCTTCATTGTGCGAAAAGTTTTGGTGGGAGGACCAAGGATTTTTTTTTAATTCTTTAATGAATTATCACCAAGAATGTTTCTGATGGCGTCCATGTAAGTGAGGTTGCGCTCGCCGATGATCGAGTCGCCGGTGCGGTAACAATTGGCCAAGAGGACAGAGGCGCAGATAATGGCAGCTGCGAATATGAGCAGCGCCGCCAGCCCAGTGAGCCACCCGAGCTGCGCCATGGCCCATGCCAGAGGCAGCACTCCTTGCCCGATCACGGCCGTGATTATGCGAGCACTGGCCATCCACATAGTCCCTGCTTTGAACCCAAGATAGAGAACCCTATAAGAAATCTGTTATTAGGTAAAACTTATTTTCCTATCCGCTGTCAAAAAGTTAAAGGAAAAGGAAAACATAGAAGGATTTGGGCCAAGCTTTCTAAACGAGGCATCATTGCGCGACATCGCCTAGCGAAATATAGAATGAGAGTTTGATTATAAATATAAAGCTTGAAAGAGCTTGTTTCGGGCTCACCAGTTCGTCTGCGACGGCCGTCGTCGTCGACGCCGTTCAAGCCACCACCTTGCGGAGGCAGATCAGGCGCAAACTCGAAACTAATCATCTCCGTTATCACCAAGATCAAATCCCCAAAAACTATGGACACAAAGTCAAGGAATGCCTTCCTTTATAAGGAGATAGTGCTATTTTTTTATTCTTTTATTTTGACTTTGCCTTTTGAGTAAATTTTGTTCAATAGCAAGTAACTTCCGTCTAACGTGTGTTATCGTCTGAATAATGATGCGTTTGGTTCAACTTTGCAAATAGGCTTTAAGTATAATGCAAATGCTAACAATCCAAGCTATTTGGGGAAATGCAAATTTTGTTTGGTTAAAACTTCTTTGTAAATGGATTTTGAGTTGAATATGTGTTTGACAAAAAGACTTTTGCAATGAATATATATATATTTTTAAATGACCAAACCCTTGCTGGTCCGGCAAAGGACTATGGGCTACAGGCACGACAGATCTAGCTCATCGGCAACCGTAGCCTTTCGCTGGTCCGGTGAAGGGTTTGGTCCTCTTTTAATTTTTTTAAAAAAAAAAACTAATGAAGGATGAAATTGAAATTTTCTAAAATTGGTGAGGATAGTTTTGAAAAAAAAATGAATTTCAGCATTTGACCAAATCCTGAAAACCTAAAACTAGTCTCTACTAACATTGAATTTTCAGTCTTCCTAATGCTAACTTTGAAGTGAATATTCATTCAAAATAGTTGCCAAACGGTTCAACATTTCCTCTAAGGGGTTTTAGAGGCTGAAAGTCCTTTGGGAATGCTAAACCAAATATACTCTAATTAGTCTAAAGAATCTTGGTCTCCTTGAATTTTACAATAAGGTCTTGTTTTTTAGATTGCTTGAGTCTTAGTTAGTGAAAAGTTGGATTTTGATGTGATGGGATAATTGCAATTCGTATTAACTAATATTTCTCAGTTGATGAACAATGTGGAATAAAAATGAGTTTTGGAAGTTGAAAGCCCCTTAAAAATGTTGAACTAAATGTACCATAATTAGTCTAAAGAATTTTTGTCGCCTTAAATTTTACAATAAGGTCTTGTTTTTAAGATTTGATCTAAAATTGCTTGATTCTTAGTTCGTGAAAAGTTGGATTTTGATGTGACGGGATAACGCAATTCGTATTAACTAATATTTTTCAATGGATTAACGACGTGGAGTAAAAGTGGATTCCCTTCCCATGGATGAAGCCTTTCGGTTACGACATCTGTTGCACGGCTCACTTTGTCCCTCGAAATTCATGCTGTCGTATTTTGTTCCTTACATTTTTATAACACGAGCGCACTCGTGTGTTTGGTATTTGGGTAACCCCCTTCCCTCGAGCATGGCGGGCGTCGCCGCATCCCCGGTTGAAGGGTCGCCCGGGGTCGAGTGGGTGCCCAAGATCTTGTTTTGCTCTTGGACATTAGCAATTTCTCTGCATCATCGATTGACTATTAGAGGCGTGCATGATAAAATTTCTACTTCTCAATTTCTCTGTTTCTTTATTTCTCAAAATATGTTTGGAACAAAAATCCATTTGGTAACGTAATTTGATTTTTCTATTTCTGGATTAGATTTCTATTTCGGAAATAGATTTGAAGAATAAATCAGAAATTAAAATTTTTGACTTTTCAATTTCTGGCTAGAAATCAATTTATGTTCTAGAAATTTTGTCATGCGCACCCTAGATATGTCATCAAAGTAATTGATCGTACAACGGTGAAGTAGGAGGAGATGGTTTCGCAAAAGCATATGTCAGAGATACCAAAAGACATAACATTGTTATTGAAAGTAGTACACTTAAACATTAACCACCGACCCCCGCGCCGGACCTCGGGCGACGGCCGCCAGCTAGTCGGGTGAACCCGGGCGACAGCCGCCCTAGGGTGGGGCTTTCTCCCCCTCATGAAGGGGAGGAGTTCGAATCCCAAAGGCGGCCGTCGACCTTAGAGTCATTCTTCGCGACCCGGGCGGAGTACCGGGATGGTGGTGGGTCGCCGGGTCGCTCGGCAATCCCAGGCTAGATTCGGCCATCCGACCGCCGGATCCGGTGGTTTACGGTTTCTTGGGTTATTAAAAAAAAAAAATATATTTTTCTTTTTTAATATAAATCAATTACAAATATAAATTTTGAGCCACCATCGCCAAAGTTGTTTCACAATGCAAACTTTATCAAACGATATTTGCATTTTGGGCCCCATTCCTCTCTTAAAGGGAGAAGTTCAAATCCCGCAGGCAAAATCCGACTCTTACCCGGATTTCTGTTCTAGAAATTTTATCATGTGGTGGTAGTCATCAAAGTAATTGATCGTCAATGGTGAGGTGAAGTAGGAGGAGATGGTTTCGCAAAAGCATATGTCAGAGGTTACTGAATTATCATAACATTGTTATTGAAAAAAAAAAAACATTATCTCGAGCCTAAGATTATGAGATACAGGATCCGTTCGTGTTGTCAAGATGATTAGGTTCGTGACAGTGGCCACGTTTGCATTAGCATGATAAAAAAAAATTGAGTTACTTGAACTTGTTGGAGATTAATTTGCTGAAGAGAGAGAATAGGCGCATGAGCAGAAGAGACAAGTTTCATTCACTTGAAAGAATCTCCACAACCACACCAAAGATAGTGGAGCATTAGGAGACCATTTTGCTCTCGAGACCATTGAGAATAATTAATTTAGCTAAATCTAGCATAAAATATCGAATCGATGATCGCTGCAAGATATGATCTAGATCATCTTCAAGATAACACTTGATTGTCTCTGTCTCGCAATGAACAGTAGCATGACGTGACGAGATTTCTTTTTTCTTTATATCCAATTGAGATGTTTTCTTTCACGTCGTAATTTATTAGTATCATATTCACCAACCTTTTTCAAGTGACGAGAAGTCATCCAATACGAGGTCTAAATTCGGCCAGATGCTGACAAGAGAACTCACCATATTTAATCAAATTGTGCCTAAAAAATTCAACGTTCTAGATCGACTAGGAAAGCTTATCTCAGGTGCATGATTTGATGATACTTCTTTATATTCATGGTGGGACCCTCTGATTATGCAAAAGTAGGGACCATCCCCAAAAATATTGTGTGTTATATGCGCTAAGGGCAAGAGAAATGCATTAAGCAAAGTATTAAGCAAAGTATTACTTTACCGTCTTGTATCTAAGACAAAACGATCATTCACAGTCCAGAGCCAACAAGGCTTGAAGCACATATTAGAACAAGCATGGATAAGTAATTTCCCCCTTCGACAGAAACCTGCTTACCCTAGGCTCGTTCGGCCTCGCTCAAGCCTGGTGTTTTTGCAAAACAAAATCTAATTCGTCGCTGCATCTAGCTGGAAACATAAAGGTTGGAAGCAAAATTGCCATATTAGTGCATGTTCCAACAAGTAACGTGAAAGCACTAGACTTTAGGTCTTGTTCGGTTGATGCGAGTCTCGTTTCGCATGACCTTAATTAGCAATGCCTAGGATGCGGACACGCATTCATTTGGGGTTTCAGCAGTCATATTTGCACCTCGTCTATGTTAAGTCGAGCTTTGACTAAACTTTCTTTGAACAATCAAGTAGACTACAAGTTCATTGAAAACTAATTCAAAATTGAGCTTGAGCTTAAGAAATTAACTTTGTTGAACAGATCGAGCCTCAAATATTTCGGGTCGAGTTGAATTCCCAATATTTGAAGCCATGTTAACTCTATTCTACTCAATTCCACTAACTTTTGTGAGAATTATGGATGAATGATTCCCGATCCGATTCCCTTCTTGGAATCGGGAACCGGACTGCCCGAACACCGATTCCATTTTTAGGAACTAGGAACCAGACAGACGCTCCCTAGAATTGAACCAGGCTGACCAATTCCATCGATCCATTTTATTCACCCCAGTGAGAATAAGTCATGTCATGCCTATACAAGTTAGAATGCCCAACATAATTTGATTTTTAGTGGACATGAGTGAAATTTCGAATTGTTCTTTCTGTCAAATGAGAAATATTAAAAATTCAAGTTCGAAAAGAAATCATATCCCCATGCGAAGAAGGCTGGAGTGATCGAGAAAAGTCAAAAGCTAGTTTACGAGTTAATTTGCAGGAAAATAGCAGAATCAAGCTCCAAAGTTTGGTGAAACCACCCGACCATCTACCCCCATTTCGCACAATTTTCTTCCGATTGCAGTCCGCCGCAAAATCTTAAGATGGTAATTTCAAGTTAGCTAAGTGCGAGCTACCTTTAGTCTTTGGTCACTTGCCCTACTCTGAACAAGTTTTGTTTCACTGAAAATTTTATAATAAAGAAAGATACTTTTCATTAAAATCATTTTAAATAAAAATGGTCAGTTATCATTTGTTTGATGGTTAAATCGCAAAGGAAATTCTCAATTCATTATTTCTTTTGGGCTCTTTCATTGTTAATTCTTGGCCCACTTTCGATAACATATATTGGGTGGGTCTGTAATAATAATGAAAATTTGTGTATTAATGGAAATTAGAACGATGCATCAACCACGTAGCATCTTCATCTCAATATATTTTTGCCATATTATTGAGAAGAATCTCAAAGCCCTTTCTTACCATCACTGCTTCTGTTTATCATCGTATCCTCATTTACTATAGGGTAAGTGTGAGCAGTATTTAATTTCTTCTCAGCTGGCATATCCGGACCAAGTTTTGCGAGTGGTGGTTCTAGCAATATTTCTTCTTCTTCTTTTTTTGGTCAGAAGTTTTAGCAATATTTAAGTGCACCCTTTTCTTTCATAAATAGTTAGTGGTCCTAAGAAGGAATTCTTGATCAATTAAACAGCGCCAAGTTTGCTGTTGATTTGCTTAGTCAAGCTCGCCCACCTCCTCCACAACAGCCCCCACCCCAAGCCGAGCACCATGTTCGCCATCCTCCTCCGCAAGCTTCTCGCTTGTGACGACTCCTGCATCTACTCCTACCTCATCTCGCAGACCCAGTCCTCCCTCGCCTGCAACCAGCGAGGGCCCGACGAGCCTCGTCGACCACAGTAAACAGAAGTGAAGGAGCAAATTAAAAAAGGGAGAACGAAATTTAAAAAAAAAATTTTAAAAAAAGAATTGAAAAAATAAAATTAATGCCGGCCATGTCACATCAACGATTTCCGATCAAAATTAGTCAATGGATTCAATTGGCAAAATGTGAAATGTGTAGGGCTTAGTTGGCAATATTAAAATGTTTATGAGTGAATTGGTAAATGTGTGATAGGTTTAGAATTTTTTAGACAAATTTCCTAATATATTGAAGAGAGGTTCCAAATTCATTTCGTGTGTATTGTTTCGTCCTCAATAGATTAAAGAGTTCCATGTTCTTTTTATTTCCTTAATTAATAATGTACGTGTGATTTATGTTCTTGTTTCAGTGGCAACATCAGGAAACCAAAAAGAACAGACGATTAAAAGAGAGAAGCTAGGTCAGTGACAATAGAAGGAAAATTGCCCTAAGATGAATTCATATCATTGAGAACTAAGAGATGTTGGATCTTGTCATAGTAAGCTCTCCCTAGTTGACTATAACTATAACAATCTCATTCTTAGATTGTATCCCTCTTACATAATTGAAGAAGCAATGGGGAAAACTATTCTCAGTAGATAATCTCAATTCTTACATATGTATATATGAACAGAGGAAAACAATCATTGTAAAAGCAATGATATTTATTATGAGCTATTGCATAAAGTTTGGAAAGTGCTTATCTAATGAAACACAAAAAGTTAAGTTAGAGAGATAAGACCATGCATTACATCAGCCACGCTATATTCTTGATCACGAAGGAAGCTCCACTTATTTTTTGTCTGAACTTAAAAAGTTCGGGTTTCGACCTAAAACATAAAATTAAAAAAGAGAAGGTAGCATGTTTCTTCTCCAACTCACCATTACCTTTAAAACTTTCTCCCGCCACATCTGTGCTTTTCTCGAAAGAAAACCAAAGCAATCCTCTCTCTCTCTCTTTCCATCTCAACGACGCATTGACTTAATTAAAAAATCAGACTGATTAAAAACCTTTAAAGCCCTTTTCAGCCAGCTGTATGAAACTACTCGATTTTCACACCGCATGCCGAATCTTCTCCGGGCAATGGGCTTCTACGTCTGACTCTCGTTCTTATCCCAGCAGCAATATCAGGGAAGCAAGGACGATAGACACAATCAAAACAGAGAAGTTACGAAAGTAATATTAGGAGGAAAATTAGCCTAAGAAAAATCCTCAAACCACTTAACATCAATTTGGAACTTCTTCAGATTAGGTCAAAACAGAAAATCTTGAACTAAAATTGCCCCTGAGGTTGCCCTCTTGCCAATGGAATAAGCATGCGAGTCGTATGTGCAAGCCCAGTGACGAAGATTTGGCTGCTCGGTAAATCTAGATTCTTATTTGAGATTAAGTTGGTCACTTCAAGTCTTTATTTAAAATAATATCTACATTTGGCTCTCTTTTGATAAATCGGCCCACTTCAAACTCTTATTTAAATTTTTCCAATTTCTTATTTTGTTTTTCATTCATACATGCATTCGTGCGGGGCAGTTTAACTGCTTGCCCCTTTCAGATTTTTGGGAAAGAATTTAAGCCGAACATCGAAAAGGCAGATGCTTGTTTGGGGGACTTTTGTTGATGAAATGGCTGTCCGCGAGCCTTCTCGATGAAGGTGAAGAAGGGTTGGGTGGAGACCTGGTAGACACAGACGAGGTGGATGCGATGGCAGCATTTGCTACGTCGATGAGTCGATAAGGGTCGAAGAACCCGAAACCTGCGAGGAGATGGCTAGGTGCCATGTCCTCGAACGCACCATTAGCCCATGCGGCCACAGGGCACGCATAATAGAGTCATGACCGCTACATTGACCAACATGGCCTACCTTACCATCTTGGCTTCAAATGGTTGCGATTTAGACTCCATTTATTTCACGGAAAATGTTGACATCGTTGCAAAATATTTTCCAATAAGCCATTTACTAAGAAAATATAATTATTTTCTAGTATTTGACTAAAACCTGAAAATGAAGTTAGAAATATTTTCTATTGTTCGGAAAGGAAAATATTTTCCTCCATACACTCTTTTTCAATAATAATAATAATAATAATAATAATAATAATAATAATAATAATAATAATAATACCATAAAGGGGTTAGGATCGAGTACTATATGAGAGAACAAGGAAGTATAGAGAATAACAGATCTATAAGATATGAAATGTAAGTATAAGAAATGTATAAGAACAAGAAAGTAAAGAACTTAAATAAAATCACGAGAATTAAAAATAATGTAAAGACAGAAAGCAATGTATAGAATATAAAGTAAGAGTATGCATAAACAAAAACCAACCATGAAGGTGGTCTGAACTTGTATTACATAAACTGGAAATTAAAATTACATGTATTGAAAGATGCAGAAACTAAAGCATCAAGTCATCCACTAGGGCGGTAATCCGCACTCTAGGGAGTATCGATGTTTGTATTACAAGAAATGGTTAACCAACTATCATGTGAGTTGGTAACCCTGTATGAAACTATGTATTTGTAAACTAACTTACTTTGAAACCAGGGGGTACAAGGTAAGAAAGCTTGAGGCTTGAAGAGATGAGGGTTACAAGATGGAAGGAAGAGGAAGGAGAGAGAAATGAATTCTGGAAAATTTCGAGCCCCCTTCTCTTGTGCCGGAGGAGTGTCTTTATAGGAGGTGCTACAGTGTTGAACAGTGTAAAGTGAACGAGTGCGAGGAACAAGTGTAAAGTGAAGATCGAGTGAAAGTGAATGGTGAACAAGTGTATGTCTATTTTGCTGTAGTGTATAGCCTTTGCGCCGCTGTAATAGTGTCTGCATGTGATGTCTTGATTTTAATCTCTGTCCAAATTGATCCCGTAGCAGTCGTCTTCATTGGTGTTTCCACTGTGATGTGACTGGGAGGATCCGTCTGTATTGTCTTGAGATTTGGAAGATCCACATTGTGATCCTTCCGCTTCAGAGAGCATTGTCCTGAGGATGTTGCAGTATTCCTCTTTGCTTTGGACTGCAGCTAGTGCTGCACTTGCAATGGATTTTTCTTGTAAGAAAGATGTATTTGATGGGACTGTGGTTGTTTGATTTTTCTGGCTATTTAGCCATGTCTGAACCGCAGTCTCAGATCGTTGTTCATGTCGTTTGAATCCATCCCACCATTTTGTCTTGTATTGTCGGATGAGTACGGGTATTGAATTGGTGGATGTATTGTATCCAAATTCCCAAGCTGTTACCCATGAGATTTTGAATATTATGAAAAAATGCATAAGGCATGGGAACCTTGAATCATGTTGATTTGGTATCAAGTTTTTACGAAATGTTTGGTATCCTTGATTGATGATGGGATGTAGTATGGCGTCCAAAGGACCAAAGAAATCCCACCAAGAGTTAAACCAGTTTGGTAGGCTTTGTCTGGGGAAATTGTCTTTGAAGAATACTAGCCAAGTATGTTGGAAATTTGTACTTTGTCTGTAGAATACATTCCACCATGCTTGTTGGTAGTCCCAGTATGTATAAGATGTGGAGTATGGCAGGATTTGGGTAAGTCTAGTTTGGAATTTTTTGGGTGTATGAGGTGATTCTTCCCAGTGTGAGGGGTGTATGACTTTACTGATGGATATAGTGGAGTATAGGATGTTTTCGTATTGTTTTTGTCAGCAAAGTGGGTGAGCCTTGCCGATTCGTCTCCACTAGAATTTGCTCATAATAAGCAAGGGTTTTGTTTGTATTATGTGGTTTAAATAACCAGTTTTTTGGGAAGATGTTTTTTGCAAATTTGATTGGATCTTCATTGTAAAATCCATCCTCTACAGTCAGTATTTTTTGGAAAGATGTTTTGGGGAAAAACTTGGATCTTTGAGAATGAGGGGTTGCCTGTGGCCTAATAACCACCTCATTCGAAATTCTTTTGTATTCCGTTTGTTTTTGTGTAGCAAGCGGAGAAGGATTGTTGCTTACCTCAATAGCCTTGGATGGCTCTTTCTTTGCTGTGTTTTGTAAAGACTGGGCAAGTAAGTGTTTCTTTTGGTATCATGTCGGCTAGCTGATTAAAGGCTAGCATGGGATCGGATGATGTATGTTCTTTTTTCAAGGGTGTTTGGTGTAAGAATGTCTGGTTGTTTTCTGCCATTTCAAGCCATGTCTTGATGGGTGTTAAGCCTGTTGGCTTTGATGGTGTATTGGAGGATTCGGCAGTGGCTTTGCCTTTGCCTTTATCTTTGTCTTTTTTGGTTCTTGGCATATTGGTATCCCCTGTAAAAATTCTCTTGTGAGAAAATCAGGTAATGAATTTGAAGAACCGTTTATAAATTCAATGTCAAAATCAAATACTGAAAGTATGGCCTGCCATCTGGCAAAAATCTGTTTTGATGCAATGTTTAGAACGTCTTTTTGTAAAATGTCTTTGGCTGATTTGCAATCAATTCTCAATAGAAATTTTTGATTCAATAAATCTCCTTGGAATTTTGATATAGATAAAACTATAGCAAGTATTTCTTTTTTGATTGTCGAATAGTTTTGTTGAGTGGAATTCCAATGTTTTGATATAAACTGAACAATTTGTTCTTTGTTATTATTGACTTGTTTGAGAATGCCACCATATCCTAATTCCGAGGCATCGTCTCGACTATTTTGAAGGTAGAAGGATCAGCAAGATGTAAGCAAGGAATATCTTTTACATGAATTTTTATTTGTTTGACAATGTCTGTATGGACTGAAGTCCATGGCGGGGGATCCTTACGTAACCTTTGGTGTAAAGGTTTGCAAAGAATATTAATATTTGGAAAGAAGTCTATAATATAATTGAGGCTACCTAGAAATCTTTGTAATTGTGTCTTGTCTTTAATCTCATCCGGAAATTTGTCAAGAAAAGAGATTGATCTTTCTATGGGAGTTATGGTGCCTAAATGGATGTAATGACCTAGAAATCTAATTCTGGTTTGAAAGAGTGCTATTTTAGTAGGAGAAACTACTAAACCATTTTGTATGATAATTTTTATGAAGGTAGAAAGATGTTTGAAATGTTGTTCTATATTAGAGGAAAATACAAGAACATCATCTATATAAACTATGATGTAATCTGAATAAGGATTGAAGATGTCATTCATGATTCTCTGGAATTCAGAAGGGGCATTTTTGAGACCAAAAGGCATAACATTCCATTCATATTGTCCAAAAGGAACAGTAAAAGCTGTCTTGTATTTATCCTTTTCATTGATTTGTATTTGCCAAAATCCTGACTTCATGTCAAATTTTGAAAATATCTTAGATCTACAGAGTCTATTTAGTAAGTCCTTTTTATTGGGTATTGGATATCTTATCCATCTAAGGGCTGTATTTAGAGGTTTGTAGTTAATAACAAGTCTAGGAACTCCTCTTTCTAGTTCGGCATTTTTATTGACATAGAAAGCGGAACAGCTCCATGGTGATTGGCTTTTTTCTTATGAGTTTTTTACTCAAAAGGTCTTGTATTTCGATGACAAAATTTTAAAACTTCTTGGTTCATTTGTGTAGGGCGAGCTTTTGTAGGTATTTTGTTTTCAGAAAAATCCTGTTCATAAGGCAAGTCAACAATATGCTTCTTTCTTTCCCAAAAGGCATTGGGTAAGGTAGAGCATATGGTTTTTTCTATGTGTTTTTGTAGGGAAGCTACTTTTACTATGATTTTAGGATTTAAGAGATTTTCTTCTATTCTTTTGAATTCTAAATCTTCTTTTAAGAATTCAAGCTGGTTTTCCTTGTCTTTTATAAGGCAATTTATTTCTGAAATGGAATGTTCTTGTAAAATATTAAGGCTTCTCTTCTGAGGTTTTGTTATGAAATTGAAGGTGATTTTTTTATTTAAAGCATGAGTTTCAATACCTTCATTAGTAACAGTAAAAGGTTGGATTAATTGTATAAAAGGTGTTCCAAGGATAACCTGTTGCCTCATGTTTTTAACAAGAAGGAAAGATGTTTTATAAGACATTTGGTCTTTTATTATCAAAGCTTCGGGTAACTTGTATTGTATATTCAGTTTGTCTCCTGAGGCTGATTTTAAGGATTCAGATATTTTATCAAAGTATCTTGTTGGAACAAGGCCTTCCTTGATACGGCTTGAGGTCGGCCCCTGTATCAAAGAGTGCCGTTGTTTCAATAATATACTCATTATTGATTTTTATCTTAATATTTATTATCCATTTTCTAGATGTTATTTCTGTTAATAACATAAGAAAGGCTGGATCAGAGGTATCGGTGGTACTGGTGATTTCATTTTGGTCATCAAGTTTTGTCTTTCCTTTTATGACAAGAGATTTTATAACAGAAATTTCTTGTTTCATTTCTAATTGAGTTTCTTTCAAGGCTTGTATTTCTAATTTCTGTTGTTTAATTTCGCTTTGGAGGTCATTAATGTTTATAGGTCTAGACTGGGGTTTTTTGTTTCTATTCAGAATGTCTTTAAGATTGTAGGAAGTATTGGGCTTAGAAGTAATATTCATAGAGGAGTGTAGTCTATCTAAGTATTCTTTTTTGGCTTCGGGGTCAAGTATTTTATCAGCAGTACTGAGAAGGAATTCTTCTTCTTTTGTTAAGACGTTTACTTCAGGAATGGGTTTTCCTGGAGAAGCATCTTCATAATCGGAATCTGAAGAGGATTCTATCTCATTAATTTGAAGACCTTCTTCCTCAAGCAGTTCATCAGAAGAAGTGTCACCATTTTCTATGAAGATGTTGTTTAACTGATTAAGAGTATTGTCATCTAAAGAAAGTTCATTTAATTTTTTATTAATTCTACAGTATTTTGAAATATGACCTTTTCTACCGCAAGAATAACATTTAATGTCTTTAAAATTTTTTCTATCAGTGTGGGGTCTATTTTGGTTATTCTGATGTCTTTGGTTATTTCTACGGGGTTGAGGTTTATTGCGATGTTTCTTTGATTCTTTTTCTGGAGGACAAGTTCCCTTACATTTTGGTTTTGTTTTTTCATTATAAGAAGGGTCATATTGAGCACAAAAATCTCCTAGACTTCTATTGGTGAGGGACTGTTCTTCCTTGAGTTGTCTTTGTAATTTGATTGTATTACACATTTGTGTTCCTTGTTTATAAACATAAGAGACTATTTCCCCGTATGAAAGGAGATCATAAGGAATTTGACCGCTATAATCTTCCCTAATTTTATCTCTAACTTGGTCGCCTATAATCTGAGGTAAACCGGCTAAGAATTTTTCTTTCCAAAAAGGTTGATTGCAGTCGGGTCTAATAAAAACCCTTTGAAAGAAAAGTTCTTTGTATTCTCTAAATCTCCCTAAGGATTTGCAACGCATATTGGAAAGGAGATCTTGGTTTCTATCTCTAATATGTGAAGGATCTCCTACGAAGTGTTGTGAGATGGAATAGATAAGAGTATTTACCGCATCTTGGATGAGATGTCCTTGATTATCATCCATGCGTTGGCCAAAGTCATCTACCTTATAAGCAGTTAAAATTTGTGTTTTTTGTTCATCTGTCAGGTAGTTATCCCACCAACCTTTTAGTTGTCCAGTAAATCCGGCTACTAAAAGATTAGCAACAGCATGGTCAGAAACATCTTGCTGTGTTTTGTAGGCATTAGCAAGCATCACCATGTTGTTAAGAATGTTCATAATATTGGTTTCAGCGACACCATCAATGTTCCATTCATAAATGGCGTCAGGAGAGTATTTATTCTGTATTTTTTGCGATGATTCTTCTTGGGCAATGTCTGGTGGGGTAGCTCTACTATAATAAAGTTTCTGAGGTTGTCTCCAATTAAGTCTGTTAATATCATTAACTGACTCATTATCTGAATCACTAGAAGGTTTGGTCAAGGTACTGATAGTGGGTTGGTCTGGAGTGTCTTTAATGATAAGATTCTGGAATTTAGGAGTGTCTAAAATAGGAGTGGGCTCTAGTTTTGATTTCCCTAGGAGTTTTTTCTTTTGTTCTATAGCTTTGGCAAACTCCGGGCTAAGATTTTTGGGGAATTCAAAGGCCTTAAAAATGGGTTTTTTGAGCGTGTCTGTTGGTGTGATGAGTTGAGTAGGATTCTGGATGGTGGATTCTATCCTATTTAACTGTTTTCCTATGGTCACCAGATGTTGGTTTGTATAATTGTTTTGTTCTATGACTTTGTGAGTGTAGAGAGAGTCTCCTTTGTCTGGAAGTCTGAAAGGAGTAGCTGTTACCTCATTATCTCCATGTTGTATTTTTATTCTCCTAAGAGGAGGATGATTGGATTCTATGGTTTCACCATTATCAAGTTTCCACTTATAATGATGATCTAAGACAACTATTTCTTTTGGTTCAAGAAATTGTTCTTCTAACCAATCAAAGAAAAATATATGGACTTCATATTCATATATGTAGTCGTAATAATTTTGTTTGATATCTTTTGCTTTGTCAGCAAAGGTTTTGAAGAACCATTCCCTAATTTGTTTGTTGTCTTCAGAATTGAATTCTTTGTTAAGGAATGCTTTATTTGGTTCAAAATGTTTTTCTAAAACATTAAGCTCGGAATCTATCATCTGCGAATAAGTGGGAGAATGATGAGGAGAATCTGTGTTTTCTAGGACTGGTTCAGGCTGGTTTTGTTGGTAAACTGGCCTGGAAATCCCTGATCTATTATCTAAGCCACTAATTTCTGGTTCAGGTGGTGTCTCATGGTTATTCCTACTAGAAGGAGGAGGTAAAGGTGTAGTATCACGTGCGGGAGTGTTTCTATGCGTACTTGGAGGAATGGTGATAATAGGAGGAAGATTGGGATTAAGATTTATAGACCTTGTAAAAGAAGTGTGAAAAGAAGGACTAGATCTTGAATCGAAAGATCTTCTGGGAAACCTAATGGTCACTCTTCCTTCTGGATGTTGAATGACATTAGTAGGATCTGTATTTTGAACAACTTGTTGGGGAATTTGGTTTTCTAGTTCCCATTGTTCTGGTAAAGTAACTTGATTCCAATTGATAGATCTAGGAATTGTTGTATTAGCTCTAGAAATATCCGTTTGGAGGAGAAGTGTTTCTCCTTTTGGACTATGTTTGAAAGCATTTTCTCCAAAGGCGGAGGACATGGCTTTGTAATGGATTCTATAAACAAGGGCTAAGGGAATAGATCCATCTGCTACTTTGTAATTATGAGTTTTGATTTGAAGTGTGAGGGCTCTAAGAATGTTTTTATCTTTGAGGGAAACAGAGAAATTGGGATAACAGTCAAAATGTATTGGTCCTTTGCAGAGACTTGTCTCTACTGTACCGAGGATGGATTCATCATAGTTTAAGAGACGTGAATCTCATAAAACTAAGAGAATGGAAGTGTCAAGACCTTCTTTTGTAAGAGGCTTGACTCCTACTTGAACTAGTCCTATATGAATATAATTGTATTTTTGCCTATGTTTTTTGATGGACTCCTGATTCAAAAGATGTATTTTTTCATAGGAATTAGAAAGAGGAATATCTCTTTCTTCGGTGGCTATGACATAATCTGATTTTTTGAAAAATTTCAATTTTGATTGTTTGTATATTTCCTTAAGCTGTATTTTAGGAATTTCCCAATTTTCTATAGATTTGTTGAAATCTTCTATCCTTACTTCTTCTCTATGTATAATAATAATAATAATATTATTATTATTATTATTATTATTATTATTATTATTATTATTATTATTATTATTATTATTATTATTATATTTTTTTTTCAAATTGATTTTAACTAGTATTTATTTTATTTTTAATCCATTTAAAAAAGAATATTCCAATTTTAATGAAATAAAAAAAAGAAATTCATAATGGAAAATGTTTCATTTCGATTGTTAATTTGCAACATTTTTCTATCTTAATTATGAGATAGAAGAAGCAGAAAATTCTAACCTTTCTATTTTATTTGAAAAAAAAAAAACTAGAAGATAATAATCTCACAAAGCCTTACAAAGGGTTGAAAAGAATGTATATAAATTCATATCTAAGGAAAAAAGTATGATAAGCAATCATAAAGCAATCCCTAAGACTAGAATACTTTTTTTTTTATTTTTTATGTTGAAGTAAAGAAAAACTTATGTAAAGAAAAGAGGACTAAATAAAGGAACAATAACCAATTTCTTTTTCTATCAAGAGTGTTGGTTATTGCTCTTTTCCAATCAAAAACTCGGCTAGACTTATACTAAGACCAAAGTCTTATCCATTTGTAGATGGAACTTTGACAGCAGCTAGGTCTAGAGGGAAGTTATGAGCATTACATTCATGCACAACTTCCATACCAAGGTTAGCACGATTAATAATATCAGCCCAGGTATCAATTTTTAATTTTTTTATATTAAAAATATATTTGTAATTACATTTTAATTTTATGAAAAAATATCACTAAATTATTTTTTATTTTCTTTTTCATTTTCTTTTCTTTGTTTTCCTCTTCATCTTCTTCGGCTGATCACCAACTGTCAAGCCTCAAGCTCAAGGCTCATCGACCTCTAGTGAACTCAGGCTTGCCAATCGGGTGAGCCAAAGGCTCTCGCTCGCCAATTGGATAGTTTTTTTAAAAGACTAGGTGTTTTTTTTTTTTGGTAATACAACTATTATCAGTAAGTGTCACAAAATTTTACTTGAATTTAAAGGAGCATGATGGCAAATGAATAGGCAAAAGCTATGTTACCAAGAACCTGAAACTCCTCCATATCTTTTAGATCTGAGGGACGCTGCCAACACTTATCCTAGTTAGATTTTCTCCGAAAATGCCATTTTCTGGTTGAGATTTGAGAAGACAAAATATGAGGACTAGTGGCAGGCTTTCTTCTACTCAATCTTTCTATTTTAATTTGATCTTCGCATAATATGTTCATACACGAAGAATTGATGGCATGAAAACGTGCTAGTAACATGCAGCTTTTGCAATGCCAAGGGCAAGTTCGATGGTTGAGTAAGTAAACAACATGACAGCAGCCACAGAGAGCCACCGCCCCTTGTCGAAGTCTTGGATTGGGACAGAACGGTCTCAATGACCCCAAACATTTTTCCGTGTACAGGTAGCTATCCGAATGGCATGGACTTTTGTCACCTTCTTGTGGGAACAGTTTGATCCGTTGATTGTCCAGTTCAATTAATACATTTGAAAAACCAAAATTTCTGTTTATTTTTATGGGTATTTTAACTTGACTTGGAGTGTAATCAAATTTGCCATCAACATCATGCTTATGGAGGATGCAATGGTGTACCGAATCGCAACCCTAAAAAGTTTCAGGTACTGAACTAGTGCACATAACTTCACTTTTACCCTGACTGCCAATATTCAAAAGAATAGAAGAAATATGTGAAAATTCAATTAATCAAATGAAATAATAGGGAACATCTTCGTGCAAAAGAATGAGCGAAAATTGCCCTTAATGTTACTGCCTTGCCAACAGAATAAGCATGTGAGTTGCGCCTTCAACCTAACTGGTGAAGATTTGATCGATTGGTGAGCTCCGACCCTTATTTGAAACTAAGTTTGTCACTTTAGATTTTTATTTTATATAAGGTTTACCTTGGCCATCTTTTGTGAAAAAGATCCCATTAAGTTGGCCATTTCTAGAAATTATTTGAGATAATATCCACTTTGGGCTTTCTTTTTAGGAAACGATCCCAATTCAAGCAGTTAATTAAAAGATGTATAGTATAAAAAATTTCGGTAGGTTTGGTCACTTTAAATTTCGGGTTGGTTTGGAATCTTAATCTATCGGTAGTGGGTCATGGCTGGGCGGCCCGTGATCAGCAATAGCTTGTTTTGGGTCTGCATTATTGGGCCCGGCCTTCCAGTCCATACCCAATGGACCCGAAATCATATTGGATGGGCTGGATATGTGAAATTTACTAATAATCGGCCCAATCATCGATACTGCAAATTCAATGTATACCTACCTCCACGTCCCCAACACAAGCAGTGGGGGATCAGCAATTGATTCATCCTCATTCCAACACTTCCCCAATCCCATCTTCTTTTATCATTTTCAGCTGAACCGAAAGCCTTGGTGATCATCCATATGGGACTTCCCTTGTTGAATGAATGATGCAGATGGTCTTATTTGACCGCTTCTCAAGCGCAAGTCGATTGATCTCCGGTCTTTGAAACAGGGTCAATTCATGGCTCGTGTCGGACCATTTGCCGCGTTGACAGTCACAATTGAGTGGCACCGATGATGAAAGGCTAGTGTATAGCCAGCCTGACATTAGTGAGTCGACTATGTTCATGTAAACTTGCAGTAATTTTGCGGTCCACTAGACGAAGTTCCACGCAATATTTTTTTTCCCTTTCATCCCTCCTAGTATGTGTGTGTGTGTGTGTGTTTTGCTTTTTCACCTCGTTTCCTAATCTACTTGATCTTGTCTTCTACCAAGAATGCTAAATTCCGGGACGGTCGTGCGTCAAGCAAAGGAACAAAAAGGAAGTCACCAAGTTGGCCAATTAGTGTACCTTCTAGCTATTGTTTTTTTTTTCCCCCAAAATACCTTCTAGTTCTGATCCTCTTAATGAGTAGCGAGAGATTATTGCATTATCTGACTATAGTGAAACCATAGAATCAATACAGATATCGAATGGAACACACTGTTTTTTGCCGTGTCGCACAAAAAATTCAAGAAAGGTTACATCGAATGCATGCCACGATACTTCTTTCATAGTTGGATCCTTTGATTACGCGAAATAGAGACCATCCCCAGAATTTTGTGAGAAATTATTACGTGCAATAAGGGGATGCAGCTATGGACATTTGTCAACTGGATTTAAAATGAGACTCATCAAGTTCAACTATGAGATGGATGAAATGAGTGAGCATGGGTTATCTTAACGCTTGATCTCATTTCGTCTTCAAAAGGCTTGGCAGCTTGCCCATGTCGATAAGGCTCGAAGCCTCGAAACTCATATCACAGCAGCATGAACAGATAATTTCGTTCTTGGGTGGGATTTTACCTTTATAGGCTCATTTGGGCCCACTCGGGCCCGGTCTTTTATGCGAAATAAAATTTAATATTTTTCGAGACATGGGTCGATTTGCATAAGGATTGAGTGTCACGCCCCGAACCTCGAGCGCGCCAACATCCCGCCATGGTCATTCAAATGCGACGTTCCCAGGTTAAGTCACCGACCCAATCAGTTCTTTAATGCACATGCGGAAGTATATTATAAAACCCCTGATAATAAAATATGGGATAGAAAAGCAGGAAGCAATTTCACAACAATACACTTTCATAAATCCACGAAGTTACAAACGAAGGCCTACAGCCAAAAGTCTACAAAAGATCAGCTCTTAAAAAGGAATTGTCCTATGACCTATAAGTCGGACACGTTCTCCAATCCTCCTGACTTCACCTCTGTAACTCCTCAAGGCCAACCAAAGCGATCTGGCCACTCCGTCCACAAAGGACCTAAAAATGTTGGCCCACAACGGGGTGAGACATTGTCTCAGCAAGTTCAACCCCCTAAACCCCTATTAGAAAGAAAATATGCCCAAGGATGGCCTAGTCACGCCACATAGAAGACTTACATCGCATCAATCCTTCCTGCAGGTTAGCACAATTCATATCACTCAATCATATGTTCATATCACCCTACCACATATAGTAATACAAACTTAAACAACCAGAACGCATTCGCTTTCATATAATCGACAACCACGGAGGTCTTGATTATAAGACTAAATCGTTATGACACGTCCCATTCCATGCCACATAATTCCGTCCCATAATCCGACACATCAATAACACTCAACATGCATTCCAATTGTTATTCACTGCCACACAAGGGCATAGCCTACTCGCAATTAGGCTATATACTGGCATATAGCCAGGCATCATCTCCCCACCTTGGAGCACGGTTTCGTCAGTACCTCGACAGCGTTCCCGAAGGAGCATGGGCCCAAAATCAACTGCGACCCGCAACCACTACGTGGGCATCCCATATATGGGCAAATTAGGCTCAACAGTCCAAGGACGATTTCCACTTAATTATCACATAACCAATCCACACTCGGCCCAAGACACTTTGCATTTCACTCAATGCTTCAATTTAAAATAGTGATCCTGGCCTCTTTTCTTCATATTAAAAATATTCAAGAAATTATTCACATGTGTGGGGGCACGTTAATTTCAAACCAAGAAACCAATATCTTACTTTTTCAAACCCCACTATTTAATATAATTCTTAAAATCAAATTTTGTATCAAAACCCAACACTTGGGATTTTCTGAATAAAATCCATATTTTCACAATCAACACTCAATTTGCAATATCCAATCATCAAATTCAAATACTGAATACACAAGTAGAATCAATGCAAATTTGAGAAAATAAGGTTCCGAAATAATTTTCGGAATTTAATAAATAATTAATTTTATTTTGAAATTAATTAAATTAGAATATTTTAATAATTTCGAATAATAAAATATTATTAAATTATTAAACAATTTCGAAATATTTATTTAATCCAAAAGTAATTCATTTATGTCAAATCACCATTATGCTAATATAAACCTCAATTTAACCTTAACTAAACATACTTTAAATTAAACCAACCTCTTAATCTAATTCACAATTAAATAAACTAAACTAACCACCTAAGCTTACTTAGCTTAAACTAAGAACACCCTACACATAATTAACTCGCTAATCAAAGTTTAGTAAGTTAAACTCACTTGATTAACGAATCGAGCATACCAAAGCGACGGGACGTCGAGGGGAACAACTTTCTTCAAAGCGGGCCAAGCATCCGGGCTCGGGAAGCCGGCCAAAACGGGCCTAACGTCCGCTGCCATACCCATTTTTCCAGCTGCTGGTTGAGGCCAAAGGAGGGGGGAAACGGTGGTTGGTCGGGCGCGAAACCGGCGGAGATGGACAGCGGTAGCTCGGGTGGTGACTAGTGATGGTCCATGGCGGTGCTGGCGATGGCGAGCAGCTGCTGGAGACGTCGGACGACGTCTCGGACTAGCTGACGAAGGCGGAGCAGCGGCTGGGCTAGCCGGTCGCGTAAAAGGAGGAGAGACGGCACCGGCGGCGAGCGACGGCGCTAGGCGGGTACCGGCGACTTCGACTGAGCAGCTTGACGACACAGGTGACGGCGGAGGGTTGAGACGCTGCCTGGAGAACGGACAACGGCGGAGAAGTGAGCTGACAGGCGAAGCAGCGCGCGCGCGGGTGAGCGGAGCGGCGACGGCGAAGCCTCCGGCGGACAAGTGTGCGAGCGAGCGAAGGGGGAGTGCGTGCGGGCTGGCCTGGTCCAACCGGTTGCTCCTCTCTCTCTCCTCCCTATTCAAAAGCCAAGATCAAGGTTGAAGATGATGGAGATGGGGGGAAGTGACATCCCACCTTTTTGGGATTTAATATCCACCCTCCATGTGTCACCATCCTAGCCACTCTTGCCCCACCCCATGACATCACTTGTGATGTCACAATCCACTAACTCCAATCTCTCACAACCTTATTCTAATAGGTTCAATTTCATTTTTCACGATAAAATCTTGTGACAACAACTTCTTCAATTCCACTCGATTCTCTTCCAATGAATCAAATGAAGTCATAAAATCAATCCAATGTCATCACACTTCAATTCACATCTTCGCTTGTCCATAGAACCTACTTAAGTCCCAAAAGCACGACCAAGGGCGGGCCTACTAATTTCTTGAGCCAAATTAGCAATACCTTGATTATTTTGCTGAAAAACTCGGCTTGCACGAAAAATCTTCCAAAGATAAGTCAATATTCCTAAAATGATTTGTGACACACCATGACTTCCAATTTCTGAATTCGATCTCAATTTTACGGTTAATTTCACTTCGACACAATATTGGCGAGTCCTAATCTACTGGGCAGCTTTTAGAAATTTTCATGCATTTGACATGTGGTTGATCAATTCAAGCCACAATGTACATCTTTGACACATTGGCGACTCTCGGTTGTCGAGGTAATCTCAAATTTTCAAATGCTGACATAGGGTACCCAATCAACAGAAAAGTCGGCCCAGTGTTGATCGACAAGAATTGTGTGATCTGGACCTGATCACATGCCTCTGTCGAGTCGACCTATCTTCGGTCTCTAATCGATTTTTAATTGTGTCGTAATGACCCTTGTAGATTAGCTCGGTCGAAAGGTCACTTCCTGGTCAAATTCTCGAGTCTAATGCATTAGAATCTCTTAACGGCTTCACCTGATAAACTAGTTTTCACATGAGTGGCCGACTCAAGGAAAAGAAATATATGCGTGCAAACGAAATGCCCGTCTCAATTTATTAAAAATAGAATTGAAAAATCGGGATACCACATTGAGGGCTTGTTTGGTTCAGCATTTGGAATGCTCATTTGGGCTCTAAGTTTGGCCAAATGCTGTGGTGTTTGGTTCATTTTTTTTAGGACTTTGAGGAGATGCAATTGCATCTCCAAGGGGCTTCAAAGGGGTTTATGGGAATGGAGGGGTGGAGGTTCATTCTCAAAGTAGCATTTTCGGGATGCAACTTCTTTGTTTAATGAAAATTCGTTAGTTGTCCATTTTGTCCTCATTTATTAACCAAAATCCGATTTTGCCCTTTTCGAATAAGAAAACCCTAAGCCTCTTCTTCCTTACCGTTGCCTCACGCAGCGTCACACCTCCTTTGCATTCTCACGCTTCTTTCTCCGTCGTCCCTCACCTTCTCCTTCGCAAGCTGCTTTCCCGTGTCCATCCGAGATCCTCACGCTTTCTGTAGCCTCACACCTCTCTCCATCGTCCCTTCGTCTCCTTCGCGAGCTGCTCTCCGGTGTCCATCGGAGATCCTTGAAGATCGCCTCCCGCCGTTCTGCTCTCGCGCTCACGTCGCGCTCGTAGCAAGACAGTTGGGTAAGCTCGGAAGCTTCGATTCCATCGCTCGTTCGTCCGATTTCACGGTCGCCACTAAAGATTCCACACGAGATTACTCGCGAAGGCCGCGAGCAGTACTCTTTTTACGCTCTCACGACTCTCTCCACCTCACGATTGGTTTGTGTCCGACCCTCACGTTCACTCGCCTCTCCAAGTAAGATTTCCTTGGTTCTATTCAGATGTATGGAAGTCCCTCGCCTTTATCTTACCTTGACTGACTCCCCCTTTCGCGCTTGAAGCAGCGTTCCCTCACGGTTGGCAAGGGTTTGAGTTCTCTACCTTGCGTCACTCCTTCACGCTCGCTGCCCTCGAGCTCTCCTGTCGTGCTCGCGCTCGCGCTCGCTTCTGTCCAGGTTAGATTTTCTCTATTCTTGTTGTAATTTTTGTGGAAATTTGTGTGGGTAATTGAATATCTTATCTGATTTGGCGAGAGATCGTAGCATGTTATTAGGTCGAGGCGAAAGGTGGATTCTGAGGTAGCTTTCGCTGTAATGTTTTCTCGCCGGATGGTTTAGTCTTGGTTAAGTTTCAATATGGGATTTAACCAGTAGGGTATGTAGGCCAGTAGCTCTTGTTATATTGGCGATTATGTAGCATAAGAAGATGGTTATAATAGAAGTAGATGCTATTAATGTGTGTGGGTTTAGGTGTCACCAAAGTTTATAAGTTTGTGAATTCTTATGTATGTTATTTTGGATCATTTCTCAGTTTGGTTTCTTATTACGGAGAAAACTATTTAGTGAAGTTAAAGAATTAGATTTTTGCTCTCAATTAGATGACATTATAGATACCCCTAGTGCTTAGAACATAAGAAATTGTTGTTTTCTGTGATCAATGGCATCTGTGAATCAACAAGCCTCATCAACCACGAAGTTCTGCATCACCAGAAATGAAACTGGACTTTTTGGGCCAGTTGACTGACCTTCAACTCCAAACTTGCTTTGTTCCTAGATCTGCTCATTTGAAAAATCCATTTTTTCAAGCGTTTTACATTTCTTTCTTTCTTTTACCCAATATTTCACATAAGGTGGTCTAGCAAAAGACAAAAACAAACATTTGAAAGGACTGGAAGATCAATTTATTCCATTTTTTTTAATTTGGCTTTAAAAGGAAAACTAAAGATATCAAATTAGGAAAAAAAACGTTCCTTATATTTAGAAAAAGACCAATGAAAATTATATAAATGTTTCTTCAGGCAAGAAAATAACCCTTGCGGCAATTATCCGTATTGCTTTGTAGTCCACTAGCAAAAATTTTCATTTATTTTTCAAACTAAGTATTCTTATGCGGAGGGGGTGAAACTATAAGTCCTTGGGAATTTAGTATTTAGGGGAAGATAGAGTGGATATAATATAATACACCACACCCTCTTTCTGACTGAATCCAGTTCCTGGTTGAACTTGGTTGATTCTATTAATGGCCTTGTCATAATAGCTTCAAGACTTCAATTGTCCTTACATTCCAGAACGCATGTAGTCTCTCCTCCTCCTTCTTTCCACATGATGTTTTTAGACTCTTATTATTTTATTTTATTTTTGACAAAAATGGATCCTTCGTAAGGTTCATTGTCGAGTGGAAAATTATCTCCGAGCTCTTTGCATTTGGCAACACTTTACCGAGGGACTTTGGAGGTCATAGAGGCCTTTGAGGAAACGCAATAGTTCTTGGCAAAGAAGTTTGGAGGGCCATTTGGAAAATGCAATTACATTTCCAAAGGGTGTAGCCTAAGGAGAAGCGTTGAGCTCTCCTAGCATGCTCAGCTCTGAATTAATGAAATTTTTTTAATGTCTAATCTCATCTACTGGGTGGTAAAGACTAATCGTATGGTTCTGGTTTGTGTTCTGGCTCACTTGCAGGGAAAAGCAAAGCTTTATGTTTCTCAAACTTTTTACTTTGGTAAAAATTATTGCTTGATGTTGGGAGTAAACTCCTGCTACATCATAGAGCATTCTGGATTTATTCTCTCATTGATATATGCCCAGAAACTTTAGAACTTTGGTATAATTGGCAGAAAATGTTTTGTTTGGGACAGATGGATTCATTCACCAATTCTTTTACCTACTGCTTTATTTACTTAAGCTTTTTATTTTCTGCATTTGTGCTTGCTGCTTTAGGAACATTTCATCATTAGGAATTTGAGCATATCCTTGATAATGCTTCATTCTCTAGATCAAGCAACACCCAGATTTGGAGGCATCGCCAATTTCTCCTTCCTCTTCTTTTTGTAGTTGCTTTGATTTCTCTAGTGGTATGAAGGAGTCTGAAGGGACAAGTTTTATCAGAAATCCTTAGGGTTTTCCTTCTGGTTAACAGTAAGAGCTTTTTGTTGATATTTACTTACTTTTCATGTTTTCCTCTTTTCTACAAAGGACTGAGGTCTTGGCTCAAGGGGATGTCCTATTGGCTGGAGCATTTTTTTTCCCCATTTTCTTTGTGTTGGAAATGTTGTTGGAAAACATAGAATCCAAACGTCACAAGGCTGAACGATAATTATATCAAATGATTTGTTGTATTCATTTGGAGAGTAGTTTACAGATTGTCATATACACTAATGCACTACATGACATAGGAGATTTAGGTTCTGACTTTTGTGTTCATCCAAGTAACATGCTTTCTGACTTTGCCTGCTGATTCGATTCTTGAGTGAAGAATGTTAATGGTTAAGATGATAGTCAGCCTTTCCATCTTTCATAGGACATAGAAATATCTGCTGATTCTTATCTTTACCTTAGATCCTGGTTCTCATGCAATGTAGCAAATTGAGAACTTCAAGAAATATCTGCTAGAATGGTTGGCTTTTAGACATGTTGTTGGTTTTTTTTCTTGTTTTTTGGGCCGATACCTAATACAATATTACTTTGATTTGTTCTTTACTAGTTTACCTTGATTTGGCTTTAATTCAATTGCTGAATTTTTTCTTTATTATATGTTTCTCAAATCTGTTCATGCTCATATTATTGGAAGATGGCAAGTTCAACAAAGGAAAATGCATATTGGACCGCCGAAGATGTGGAAACATATTGTAAGTTGTGTGTTGAACAAATCGATAAGGATAATCGTCCTGCAACCAACAAGAGAGATGGATAGACTGCCATAATTAATAAGTTCGAGGAGTTGAGGGGCAAAAAGTACAATAAAATTCAAATGAAGAGTAAGTGGGATAATCTTAAGGAAGAATGGAAAAGATGGATGACATTGGTTTATAATGAAACGGGATTATGATGGGATCCAAGGAAGAAAACCATTGGTGCGAGTGATGAATGGTGGGAGAGTAAAATCCAGGTGTTTATCACTTGTTCTTTTACTTTTTGATTAAGTTCTCATTTTCAATTATATACAACTTACTCAAATGCTTTTTATAACAGGCTAATCCTAAGGATAAGGTTTTTAGGACGAAAGGCATACCTCCTGATCTTGAAGTGTTGCTAGATAGAATGTTCAGGGATACGGTTGCTACTGGAGGAATCACTTGGAATCATGCACAAGGTTTATGTGTTGATGAGAGTGTTGATACCACACAACCCGACATTGATGATGTCATAAGATCTACTGATGATAATTTGGAATGTCATGTGGGTGAAAATATTGATGAACCAATTCAAACTCGGGCTTGTAAAAGAGTAGCGCAGACTTCAACGAGGCAAACTCGAGGAAAGAAAGACAATAATTTGAGCCCAGCACAATTGCTTGGAAGCCAAATTAACAGGCTTTGTTCTGCTGTTGAAAGTAGGAGTGCTGATGCTGTTGCCTCTCGAGCACATGATGGATTTGATCCTTACAAGGACCTCATATCTATGTTGGATGCCATACCGGAGATTCTGCAAGATGAAAAGCTGTATTTTTTTGCAATCAAACATTTTAAGCAAAAGATAGACAATAGGTAAGTCTTCATGAGCTTGAATTCCGATGCCCTGAGAGTGAAGTATCTCAAACTTGAGATGGAAGAACTTAATCATGACTAAGATGTTATCATAGCTTCTTATTTGAATTTTTGAATATGCTATTTTATTTTTATATCCGAACTCTATTTAAATTATGTATGGACCTAATTTATATTAATATTTTTAATGTGAGAATTGTTTCTAATTGAGGTTCTCTTTATATGGTTGACTTTTATATATATATGTTGATTGATACTATTGTTTTTCTTAATGGATTGTCTAGATTATTCATTGTTTTTTCTTATTCTAACTCTATATTTTGTTACGTTAGGCAATTATGGATGATTCTCAACAAAAGGAAAATCATGAACAAGAGGAAGATGAATTCCTGGATTTGCTTTCAATTGCTAATGCTTCAATTGCTTATCAAGCAACACACCTTTGCAAACAACCTTCTATGACCTCATCATATACAGGTCATGCATGGATGAGAGAGTTTATAGCAGAAGATACTAATCCAATAAGATGCTATAATATGTTTAGAATGCATAGGGATGTATTTAATAATTTAACACGTGACTTAGTAACACGTTATGGCCTTAAAGGATCTAGGAATACTAATGTTGTAGAAATGGTTGGAATGTTTGTTTATATGTTGGGACATGGTATAGGTAACAGGGTAGCACAAGAGCGCTTCCAACGCTCCGAGGAAACCATAACTAGGCACTTTAGTTTAGTTTTAAATAAAGTATGCAATATGGGAAAAGATTTGATCCAACCAAGTGATTGACAATTTCGGGAAGTTCTAGAGAAGATTAGAAAAGATCGACGATTTTATCCATATTTTAAGGTAAGTTACGATTGTACAATAAAAACGAAAAACTAAATTTAAATCATGTAATATTTGTATTATTTGCTTTAGGATTGCATTGGAGCTATGAATGGTACACATATCCCAGCAATGGTACCAGTGTATGATCAAATTCGCTTTATTGGTTGAAAAGGAAAGAGTACTCAAAATGTGTTGGTCATATGTAATTTTAATATGGATTCATTTACGTTAGTGCCGGTTGGGAGGACAAGCTCATGATACTCGTGTCTTCTATGATGCCATTGGAAGACGTAATGCACAATTTCTCAATCCACCTCCAGGTTGGTTAATTAATGGTTTATGTACATCCACACATATATATATATATATATATATATATATATATATATATATATATTTATGTGGCATATGTTAATTAAATTTATATTATATTTGTGTAGGTAAATATTATTTAGTAGATGTCGGATATCCAAATCTCACGGGTTATTTGGGGCCATATAGAGAAGTTAGATATCATTTGCTAGAATTTCGACAGGGTCCTACACCTACGGGTCATCGAGAAGTGTTTAACCGTGCACATTCCTCACTTCGCTCAAAAATTGAACGAGCCTTTGGCGTATTAAAAATGAAGTGGAAGATTTTAACTACTATACCAAATTATCCTTATAAAAAGCAAGTACAAATTGTCATAGTTACAATGGCTTTGCACAATTTTATAAGAAAAAATGCCGTAACTGATACGGATTTTGAAACAGTAGATTTGGATCCTGAGTATGGATATTCAGTCGACCATGATGTTGTAAATGAGGGGACAAGTGCTTCAAATGATGATGCATTCCCTGACATGGCACGTTTACGTGATGAAATAGCTATGAATTTGATAAATAGTTAAGGACGTTTGTAATATGTAACGATAACTTATTTCTTTTTTTGGGACATATGTTGTAATGTTTATTGTAATGAAATTACTCTATTTTTAATTGAGTTTGATGTGATTTTTATTTTAAATTTTATTAATGTCTCTTATACATTATTTTCAACTTGAAAAAATATATATATATAAAAATTAAGGCCATTGATTTTTGTTTTTGATTTTAAACAAATTAAAGTTGCAAAATTTTAAAATTGGCACATGAAAGGACTTTTCAAATGTATGTGTTTACCAAACAGCATTTTCCCCAAGTTACATCTCAAGGCATATTTTCAATTTTAGTTTACCAAACAGTATTTGCATTTAGCCAAACCCCTTTAGACTAAAAGCCTTTGCATTTTCCCAAGAACATTTCCCCAAAGTCAAACCAAACGGGGCCTGACAAGTCACCCCACCGATCAAGTTTAATTGGAACCCTTCTTATTAGTTTTGGGATTAAGGTTGTAAGTCAAGAGAAAATTAATCGATAAAACATTAATCCACCACTTGTTAATATCATTTATTGTTTCAATTTGACAAATTCAACCACATTCCAATAATCTATAAAACTTGAAGGAAAAAAAAATAATCCATATTCTGGATTCGTATGTTAGAGCGTGACAGAAGAGAAGAGAAAAAAAAAAACAAATTTGAGAGGTGAATTGTGTGTTACGTGAAGTGAGAGTCAAAAGAGAAAAAAAGACTGGATTTTTCTTCTTTTTCTATATATTATTTATATTTTATTTTTACATATTTACATTTTGACAAATTATTTATTGAAAATTTGTAAAACTAACTACGTGAGCATAGAAATCAAGTGTTGGAATTCTGAAATCGCATGTCGGAGAATGTTAGGAGAGTTGACCAAGTGTCGGATTTTTCGACACCTGTTGATTGAGTGTCAGACTCATGTTTGAGTATCCGACATGACACAACACGAGGCTTTTGAAGAATGTTAGTGCTTTCTCGGTTTTCATTATGTAGTAACACTTCCACTTTCATTTGTGTTACTAATTTTAAGGCTCCGGTCGTTTTGAGGAAAATATGGCGTTAAGAAGCCATGTTCTAAGGAAATGATAATATTTTCCAGTGTTCGGTTGAAACCTGAAAATAAATTAGAATATATTTTCTGCTATTCGACAAGGAAAATCTTTTTCTCCATGCACTCCTTTTCGGTATTTTTATTATTATTTTAAGTTGATTTTTTATTTTTTTTTTTTTTTTTTTTTCTTCTTCTTCCTTGGCTAAAATCTGGTGAGGTCGAGCCTCACCGGCCTATGGCGAGGCTCAAGCTCGCCTATGACCAGTCGCAGAGGAAGAAGAGAAAGAAAAAGAAAAACGAAAAATAAAAAAATAGTTAAAAACTCGATTTAAAAAAAAAAGGAAAAAAAAAAGAGGAAAAGGAGTTTAGTGAAAGAAAGTGAGATGAAAGAAATATGGAAAATGTTTTCCTCTATTTAAAAAGTAGAAAACATTTCCCATGTTTTAGATTTTTTTTTTGTTAACGGAAAATGTTTTCCCTAATCAACTCATTTGCCGTGAACCAAATGCCAGAAAATCAAAAAAATATTTTTTTAAAAGTTATTTTTCATGAAAAGAATGAAGCAAACTCTCAAAGACGCAAATTATATATTCATTTATGTGTGAAAATTTATATATTGTAAGGTTTTAGGTGCTTTAGATTAAACAAATGGTACAACACGTTAACCGTGAGATTTTGACATTAGAGGGTCTTGAACTTTTTGATTTGTTTCAATATAATCCTTGAAATATTTTTAGTCAGCATTCATTTTAGTCCCTACTCGAGTCAAAAAGACCAAAACAAGTTCATTTTCTATGTGAGGGAAATTTCAAATTATTTTTTGCGTAAAAAAGGGGGCGAGAAGCACTTTAATTTAATAAAAAATATTAAAAAGTCTACGTCTAAAGGTTTGAAAAGCCATCCCCATTCAAAGAAGGGAGGAGAGTTGAGAAAGTTAAAGCTAGTTTGCAAATCAGTCAAGCTCCAAGATTACTTTTTCAGCATTTCAAACCCTAAGCTCCTACCCACTAGGATCCCGTTTTTCTATCTATAGAGCTCAATTTGCAAGGCAATTCACGTACTTTTTCCCACCTTCGCTAAGATATATCTTGCTTTCATTATGAAGTGACATCTCAATTCTGAGCACGACACAATGGAGTTCCTTTAATACACATGATCTTAAAATCACCATCAAATTTAAGAATCACCACCAAATAAAAACGATGAGCGTCCTAAGTGTGGTGGTTGAATTGCAAAGAGAAGTCTGAATTCAATATCCTTGCACAAGCATCAGAGAGTCGATGAAACTAATCTGCCATCTTGTTCATCACTGTCTCAAAGCTTCGAACTCAGTAGTGTTGCGAGACTTAAACTTGCCGTCATGCTTTTGTAATACCCTCGAATAACTTGCAAAGAAAATAAGAGAAACAAGCTTAGTCTCACACCAAAGAAAGACAAAGAGTCAAACAAGTCTATTAGCTATCTTAAGTTAACAATTCTCTAATTAAAATTAAGTATCTTATGTTATCAAAATAGGTGTATCGATTTGTTATTTTTCGTGACATTAATCCAATTCAAGGGTAAATTCATTATAAATGCACAAATTTAAAGTTTTTTATAGTCAAAAAATTAATTTGAGGTAAATTTGTTAAATATATATCGGGATAGAGTTTTTGGTGATAAAATATATATATTAATTTAGGGTTTTTTTGTAATATTAATCCGAAAATCAAAGAATTTTTTTTTTTGGGTTAAATCGAAGAAACGTCACTGCCTATCGACGAAGACTGTAGTCATGACAATTGCTGGAGCCCCTTAATAGGTCCAATTCAGATGGTCCTCGATCTCGCTCGTGGTATCCAGCCCAGACACGCGACGTCACAAATTGTTTAATTGACTTTACTGACTAAAGGGTCACCCGAGTCTTCTTCCGGCCGCCAAACGATTTTTAGAATCTAATAAAAGCGAACCAGAAAATAACAGTCGGGCCCTACAAATCATTTGTCACGTGCTCCGCGGGCGTGGGAGATGGACGTGTTCACACAAATCCTCTCATGACCCGTACGAGGCAGTATTTTTTTTCCTCACTCCTCTCCAGCGAATGCGTGCGGTACTTACGAGATCAAATTCCAAATCTAGGACCCTCCAGCCCCACCTGCAATCCCTTTATAAGCAGGGCCGCACACCTTTTGGCTTATTGGGTAGTTTTAGCGAGCTCACCTCTTGGCTCCTTTTGTTGTTTTGATATGAACCGTCTTATCTTACAAAACTTTACAAGCAAAGTGTTCATTAAGAGCTATCACTTTAACCTATTTTTTCTCCTTCAAATCCATTATGCAAGTCGAGAAGTTTAGTTGATTTGTTACTTTTGTCCGTCCCAAGCACCTGAATGTGGCCTTTGCGAGGATTGATTTTGTCATATCTGGTTATCCCATCTATATTTATAAATGGGGGATTGATGGGCCTTTGTCATTAAATAAACCAAAAACAAAAGGGAGGAGAAGAAGCAGAAAAGGCAGAGTAGGTGTAGGTGAAACTTCCAAGAGTTAAATTGTCAAGAAATAAAACTTTCCAAGTTGAAATGTGAAGAGTTAAAAGAGATCGAATAGGCAAAGTGAAATAGCATCCAAGAAAGCTAAATGGGCGACATTATATTATAGTGGAAACTTCATGGACATAATCCATGTCGTGTGAAAAAAAAGCACTCCCCGAAAAAACAGAAAGAAAGATGCAGCACTTATCCACTGTACAAATCCAAGTTTCGCTTCTTTTTTTTTATAGGAACACGAGACTCGGCTAACGTAAAAGTTATTCTTCACCAAAAGGTAGATAAAGGAACACCCATTATCCTAAAGGGGCCTTGTATATCCTCATCAGCAACGAGAAGATTGGTGATGTTGGGCCGAATGAGCAGTTAGCCCCCAAAGGCTTTGTAGAACTCGAGATTTTGCACCACCCCAGCGATCGAGCCCGCTGCAGCCGCGATACTGATGATGAGGCAAGCTACACTGAGGATCTGGAGGCATATCCATTTGGTGCTCCACCTGTGGATCTCCATTTGGACGATGTACATCTCGACAGGGAAATAAACCATCAAAGGCCAGAAACCCAGAGCACCGACCAGTCCGATCATGTCGATGAAGAATGGAAACAGCATCGAGATCAAAGTGATTACAATCACGAAAATTGTTCGGCAAATCAGCCGGAAGCCAAATAGTGTGCAGCTTCCGAAACCCAGGACAGGGATTTTGTTCTCCTGGGTGATTAATCGGCTGCCTGCAAACTTTCTCTCGGCATATTTCTCCATGGAGGCGAAGAGAGGTTGGGCGAACATTTGGTAGGCGCTGATGAGGTGGATCACAATGGCGAGATTCGCTATGTCGCCAACAAGCCGATAAGGGCCGAAGAACCCGAAACCCGCGAGGAGATGCCCAGGTGCTCTGTCCCCGAATGCGGCATAGCCCATGCAGCCGCAGAGCATGTATAATAAAGTTATGACCGCCACACTGACCAACATGGCCTTCTTCATCGTCTTGGCCTCTGGGGGTGGGGATCCAATGGTATCCTGTTTTCAACGCACATCACAATGATCAATTAATATCCGCGGCCAATGATTAGAGCAATTAGGGATGTTTTTCAAAAGTCTAGGGGTAGTTCTTTTCATACAACTAATATATGAGATCGCATGATTTTACCTGAATTTCGACGAGGTTGGTGAAGTATGAGTAGGCAAAAGCAATGGCACCCAGAGCTTGGAAGCACCTCAATATCTTCTGGGTCTGAGTGAAAATGCCAAAGCTTGACCCGGTGAGACTTCTTTCGAATTTGTCATTTTCTGAGAGATATTTGAGAAAGACATGATATGAGGGCTAGTGTCAAGCTTGCTTCTACTCAATCTTTCTAGTTTACTTTAATCATCACATAACGTGTTCGTACACAAAAGAATTGATAGCATGAAAACTCGCTAGCTACCTATGACTTTGGCAATGCCGAGGGCAATTCCAATGGTCAAGTAAGTGGACGACATGACAATGGTCACAATGGGGAGCCACCGCAACTTGTCAAAGTTTGGGATTTGGGACAAAATGATCTCAATGGCCCCGAATATAATCATAGACAGATTCCTATTCGTGTTGCAGGGACTTTTGTCACTCTTTATGTGGGAGCAGATTGATTTGCCGAATACCCTGTTCATACAAACATTCAACAAAACCAAAATTTACATGAAATTCACACGCCCAATTAACAACTTTAACAATAAATTTTCTTTTCACTCTATTTGTAAGTTGAATACCTAGTACAATCAAATTCACCACTCACATCATGCTTTTGGAAGCTGCAGTAGTGTACACGATGGGAACCCCAAAATGGTGGAGGTACTGAACCAGTCCACATAACTTCGCTTTATCCCGACCTGCCAATATTAAAAAACAGAAGACAAATAAGAAAATTCAATCGACTAAATCAAATGAAATGGAGCATCTTAATGAGAAAATAGATGTGGGGTAGAACAATAATTTTTTTTTTTTTTTTTTTGTGCATCGTTACCGAGAATGGCCCGGACAGCACGTTTGTAAGTGATGTTTCGCTCTCCACCGACAGTGTCGCCGGTGCGGTAACAATCGGCCAAAAGTGCGGAGGTGTAGAGAGTGATGAAGGAGAACATGAACATCACTGCTGGCCCAACGATCCACCCGAGCTGCGCCGTGGCCCATGCTAGAGACAGCACTCCCGACCCGATCGCAGCTGTGATAACGTGAGCAATGGCCGTCCACACGGTCCCTGGTTTGAACCCAGGACAGAAAATCCAACTCTGGAGCCGTTAAATATTGCAGAAAAAGCAACCTCTCTTCTCAAGTAGGCAGGAAATTGACTTACGTTTCTTTTAAGAGAGTGAAGAGCTCGAAAACGCGGTTCGGGGTTTGCCCCCTTTTTCTACCAAAACAGACGACTCAATTTCATATAGTGCAGCTTATTAAGCAGAAGAAGGCAAAATCATAGAATTCAATGCAGCATGACGAAAAACATATGCCTAAACTTTAAGCCCACGGAAGGAGATTTGGCAAGACTCCGTAGTTTTTGGTTTGCGGAAATGAAGCCGAAAAACTCACTTTGCAAGGTTCGAGGCTTGAAACTCCCGAAGCCAAACTGGGGCCAAGCCAAGTCGAATTGACCAGAAACAACAAAAAGTAGAAGAAGAAGAGGAAGAAGAGCGACCGCAGCGTTCGGAATTTAGAATTGGAGAACGTCAAACGGCGAGGGAACGGGTCCAGTAAAGGAGGAGAGGTGTGTGGGCGGTGGTAATATCGACAAGAGTATGCTACTATAGAGTTGGAAGAACCGTCGACTCAGGTGGAGGAAGAAAGGAGAAGGATTGAGCTGTTCTGGAGAGGAGTGTAAGAGTTTTTCTAATTGTGGACTACATTAATTGATATTGTAATTTACCGTTTAACGTTTATCGTTTTACGGGGTTTGGTCTAAGGTGAGATAGAAGGTTTCTTAATTAGTCTAATATGGGCTGGCTAGTGTGGGCCGAGTTGAGCCTGGCCCGTAATGAGAGGGACTGGTTGGAAACTCTATAAATAGTGCTCAAGTCTCTCCTCTAACTCCAATTCTCACATGTATCCTCACCTAAGGAGTGTTTACCTAACACTAAACGTGAGGGGGTTGCCTCATTGAGCCAGTGATACGGAGGGCAATAGAGGAGAAGGACTTGCGCGTGAAACATTGTATTTCCGCTTCCGCTTCAAGTACAATGGATCCTAAAACAGGTGCGTAAATTTTTCTGATCTATTATACATGTTTTTGTTCTAGTTATGGAGATCTTGGGATTGCGTAATTTGCATCCAACATGTGGTATCAGAGCAACCATAACCCTAGAACTCGAACGCATAGAATTTTGCCCTAATTTGTGATTTTCGAGATTTTTTGTTTAATAAAAATAAAATTAAATCACAAATTCGGATTGGGCTCGACGAGACGAGCAAGATGGTCGGCAGCGCGTCGCCGAGGGAGGTCTCACGTGCCCCCACGCGCGGCTACGCGCCGCGCACTCTGGCGGCGCGTGTGGGCGCGTGGAGATTCTGTTCGACGCGTGGGTGGCGGCGTTGGATTCGTATGATCTTCCTCTACATCGTGATGTATTTATTTTATATTTTTTATTATTTTATGGATGTGAAAATACATACAAAACCCTAAATACGTGTATTTTTAGTGTATTTTTGCGTATTTTTCTTATATTTTCTGTGATTTTGGAAATACAAGTGTTGGGTTACTGGTATGTTATCACATAAACATTATAATGGTGTGATTCATTAATAAAAATTAAATTTTATTGTGAACTAAAGCTGGCTTAATGAGATACAACTATTATGGGATAGTATTTGAACTATGTATTGAGGTCATGAGAAACAGTAAAAGTTATGGAACTTTTGTTGCTCAAGCATAGTTATTTATATGCATCTTGATGTATTTTTATTTCTTCTGATAACCTTTGAATGATGGACGTCTTAAGAACTCGTGACCAAATTGATTATATTAATTATCACATCTGCTGAATGTGGGTAATGTATATCAGTTAAGTTATTGCATATTTTACCTAAATTCATCTGGTCACTTATTAAGGTCTATCAAGTTGAGCATTGGTTTATGGTTAAGAAGCATGATAACATTTACCTAGAGCAATAATATCTATTGTTATAAGATTAGATATTTGATTCTGTGTTTTGACTCAATTTATAGGCCACTAGTTGATGTAGTGATAATTTGTTACTTAAAAATTGGCTAATAAATCAGTTGTTGGCCTTGGAGTTATTTTTTGCCTTTTGAACTCATGAGTGATAATGGATAAGCTGTCAAGCTTGTCGATTTGGTGTACTATGTATTACTAATGATGTTATTTTGTGAGAGATATTCTAGATCAGCGTTTTTTTTTTTTAATGTTGTTTTAGTAATCAATAATCGGGGTACACAAGAGATGCTTACTTCTATGTTATAAGAAGTTTCTTATATTGTTGTGATCGTTGATCTCATTGGAATCTGTCTTTCAGGTTCGCTATATAAATATATATATGTATAAGAAAGATTTTATTAATGAATAAAGCAATATTATTAGCATGATATATGATTTTGGTGATATGCTGCCCCTATCACTAAAGTTAAAATCACATGTATATGGTGTATGTGAGAAGTAAAGTTTATATCCCTGGTATGAGAGAATTTCAAGGATTCAATTGAGTAGTGACCGCCAAAGTGGCACGCTTGATTGGGTTTGAGAAATTTCGGTCTCGTATGATTATTGGGATGTCTCATGATCTAATGTGTAGTCATACTCCCAAAGGAGATGATTGTGTATTAGTTCATGGAGGGATACATGATGGTGTGGTGGAGGAGTGACTGATTCTAGTGATTCTATGCCCAAAGGTGATGAATTCACGAAGAATAACCGCTATCATGTGGGGAGTGTACAACTGCATGTCATGTATTCTGCCCAAAGGTGATTATATGATTATGCGAGTAACTCTCGGGATGTGTACTTGTACGTCAAGTTACACGGTGCTCACATGATACTAATTATATATATTGCTTGTTTTTCAGTCACCTTTTCTGTAATTTATAACTCCACTATTATTGAGGTTTTTACTGCTTCAAATTTAAGTTGTGGACATATGATTTGTTGCTTGAAAAAAGAGCAATTGAATTTGCTTACTGTCCATAAAGCGTTCCATTCTAAATCACTTGAAAAGAGGTTTGCCTGCGGACTGCACTGCTATAAGATGATGAAAGCCTTAGTTGCTTGTAATTATGTCTTGTCTGATATCGAAATTAGGACACATCTGCAAAGGTTGTGTTTAAATCCTAATGACATATACATCTTGTACATGGTTAAAAGGTTGTTTCCAAAAGTTTTCTATTTAAGGAAAATAGCCATGATAAAGAATAAATTGGTTAAAAATTAGTCTTGAAGGTTGTCAGGCCTAATAGTAGCGGTAAGTATTTTGGCAAGTATGACCATACTGAATTACTTAAAGGGTCTTTTGTCAAATACTTGGTAAATTCTAGGGTGGTAATTTAATTATTATGCTTGAAAATCCTAACAAGAAGATTTGGCTAAAAGGCATGAAGCACCATAATGAACATGGTGATGAGTATAGTAAGTAAGACTAATTTATTTGGTCTTCTGTGGACTAATATTATGAAAGCAACTTTTTTCAAATACAAAAGGTGTCTCTTATCAAAGTTGTTTCATAAACTTCTTTTGAGCTATAGACTGGGCATAGACTACTTGAATCATATTAAATTTAGAGGTGTTATGTAAGTGAGATTATCTAATCCAATTTTAAGTGCGCTGCAATTCAGATCCACTCGGAATTATTTTGTATCTTATCTAGATTGTTAAAGGGGTATTGATTTTATGACCCTAAAGAAGATACAAAAATTATAGAATCACATACTCTAAAGTTTCTAAAGATCGACGTATTTGTAGAGGATAGCTGCTTTCAGACTATTAAAGATAATAGTATGATGGAGGTTACTGTGTTTTTGTCTTTACCTATACAGATAATTATTGAATCTCCTGTACTATAGACTAAACTTGTTGAGGTTTAAGGTACTATTCTTGATATAGTTTATAATGAAATTTCTTAAACCTCTCAAGTACAGAATGAAGTAGTTGCAGCTTTATTAAGGAGATTTGTTAGGGAAAGATGATCAGTTATACCATCAGACTATATAGTCTATTTGTGAGAGCATGATTATAATATCTACTACATGGTTGTTTTAGCAACTTATATAAATGTTGTTTCTTGTTCTTAATTAAGTATGTGATTAAATGCCATAAAAAATTATAATAATGTTTTCACTCTGAAAAAGGGGTGGATGGTTTATAGTGAAGAAATAAATATTTCTTTCTAGTATTTTTAAATATTCTTTCAGAGTGAACGTGGCATTAATAATTTATTTTGATATGGAGTTACACCAAAAAGATACAAAATCTATATTGTGAAACTGGATGATTTTGTAGCAGATTCAAGTAAACTTGTGTGTAGACTGAAAAGTCTTAATTCATGGTCTTAAGCAAGTTTCTAGACAATATTATTAAAGTTTCGTAGTGTTGTTATTTTGTTCAATTGGGAACAAAGTAATTCAATATACTGCAAAGTCAGTGGGAGGAAAATTATTTTTTCTCATACTTTATGTACATAATTTTTTTTTTTTTTGCTTACAAGTTGTGACCTTGAGACATCTTATATCCTTTGTACTGAGGTCTGTAAGGATTGTTTTTGCCATATTATATTAGATTTTCTCGGAGGACATTTGCTGATTGTATATTGGAAATATTCAATATACATCATTGCAAGCCAGGAATTGCTCCTGTTGTTAAGGGTGATGGATTGAATCTATCACATTATCCTTATTTAGATATTGAGAAAATCTAGTTAAATGGTGTACCTTGTGTCAGTGCACTTGAAAGTATAATGTATGCTCGAATTTGCACTAGACTAAATATCGTCTTTATGACGAGACTTCTAGGCAAATATCTGTCAAATTCAGAATGTGATCACTGGGTTGCTGCCAAGAAGGTTTTGAGGTACTTAAAAATACAAGAGATTATATGTTAATTTACAGACATGTTTAATTTTTACAGTTAATAGGGTATTTAGATGTAAATTTTGTTATCTGTTATGATGACAAGAGATCAATAACATAATACATATTTATGTTAGTAGGAAGTGCAGTAAATAAAATTCTATGTCATCTTCTACTATGTAAGCAGTGCTAGTAACATTCTTTTAGGTTGTTACTTGGGCTTTTAGGCTCTGGAACCTCATTAAAGAGTTTACTGTTTTTAATTTTATGGATTGACCCATACAGTTGTATTGAGACAATAAATTTGTAGTATTAACAACAAAGGTCTCGATGGGTCTAAATATATGGTGGTCAAAATTTTTTAACCATAAAAAAACAGTACAAAAGGTGACGTTATAATATAACATATTTCCATAGATGATGTGATTATAGATCCACTAACTAAAGGCCTACGCCCATGTGTATCTGAACGACATGTCATTAGCATGAGCCTAGGAGCATCATGAGATGCTGTTATTTAGTGGGAGCTATTTTGGCTTTACTCTAATAAAGTTCACATCTGTGTTCGTTACACTTTATAACGGTTTGATATGTATCAACTTTTGCATTCAATAAAATATTTTTGAATGTGTTGTTATGTTGAATACATATTGATAAAGTCTCAAGGTACTGTATAAACCTTGAGTGAAGGCTAGGGGCATCCAGTTATTAGCATTGTGCATATGTCTTGTTATACATAAAGAAATGTTAACCGTAAGGACAAGACATATGTGGGTTCATTGGAACCATAAAGCAGTCTCTAGTGGTACAAGTTTTTGTGACGCCTAAAGTTAAGAGAATGGTGACTGACAAATGAGATCTCTCTATGAGAGATGTTATCCATTTGCCACACTACCATATTGAATCCATATCAATAAAGTTGAGAACATTCGTGACCATGGAAGGCTCTGTGTGTATACATGCAGTTACCGCCATGATTCGGTGTTTAAGATTTTATGGGATATGATTGACTATTAAGAATTATCTCTGGACCAATGTGCGCACATACAGTACGATTTCAATTAATATAGTCCAAGTGGGAGAATGTAAGAGTTTTTCTAATTGGGAACTACATTAATTGATATTGTAATTTACCGTTTAACGTTTATCGTTTTACGGGGTTTGGTCTAAGGCGAGATAGAATGTTTCTTAATTAGTCTAATATGGGCTGGCTAGTGTGGACCGAGTTGAGCCTGGCTCGTAATGAGAGGGACTGGTTGGAAACTCTATAAATAGTGCTCAAGTTTCTCCTCTAACCCCAATTCTCACATGTATCCTCACCTAAGGAGTGTTTAACACTAAACGTGAGGGGGTTGCCTCATTGAGCCAGTGATACGGAGGGCAATAGAGGAGAAGGACTTGCGCGTGGAATATTGTGTTTCCGCTTCAAGTACAATGGATCCTAAAACAGGTGCGTAAATCTTTCTGATCTATTATGCATGTTTTTGTTCTAGTTATGAAGATCTTGAGATTGCGTAATTTGCATCCAACAAGGAGAAGATGGAAAGTTGGAGATTTACCTCTCCCAGCAGGGTTTCCTGATTTCTTAACTATTACCCGAACGAGGCCTGATCCAAAAAAAAAAGGCCCGAAATTTTATTTGAGGAGAGAAAGGCAGAAGATGAATAGAATGTGTGTAATAACTTCACAACAAGAAAGGCGAGTGTTCAAAACTCAAAAGTGGCCTTCTGCATTCGTAGCTTGTGCCGCCACACGGACAAGAAATACGTTATTCGTCGAAAAAATTGAAGGGAAAAGAAGAAGGGAATTGGGTAAAGCAATTTGAACGAGGCTTTGTTGCCCGAAAACGCCGGTTCTATTGAACAAAGTTTGATCATTTAAAAATAAAAATAAAAAGAGTTTTCAAGTGCTTGTGCCCTGCTTACCAGTTCGCCTGCGACAGCCATCGTCGTATACCTCGAAGCCAAGTCTATTCTGGTTCATTTTGAAGATCAAAGCAACCCAAATTTAGTGAGTAGCTCACAAATATGGTTCTGATGGTTGGGTGTCAGAAGCTGTGAAACAACACTGACTATAAAAAGCGTTAAATACAACACATACGCAGTGTCCCGAGAGATGTCGCTATCTAATGATTTGGTTTGGAGGTCCTTTATGTAAAGCCGAGATCTGGCGAACAGGAGGAGAGACGGGTTGTTTGAGGAGCAGGCCTAGTCGTTGGGAGCGGGTTTGGTGCTGATCTTCCTTTTCTCTTTTATGGCCGTGTCCAATGAATCTCATCTTGATCAATATTAAGTCACGCCTTGCGTCATACTGCAGCTGAGCTACTGTGCAAACTGAAGGTATCTAAGTCAAGCTATAAATATCCTTAGTATTCGCTTTAATGATCTATTTGAATATAAGTTGCTCATTTTTGCTGGTCAAAATTGAAAAAAGAGTCCGAGTGTTAAGATGGTAAGGCTAGAGGCCAATTAACGAAATTAATTAAACATAAGGTTTAATTACATCTTTGAACCTTACGAAAACATACTCTTACGGTAAAGTCTTCATGAAACGCGATATAATTTTGTAATAATTGCGCTAAATCTCGAGATATTTGGGGGGTTCATCGGTCTTTGACCGCCAGCCCCCGTTCGGTTCGTTAATGGCCTTGTGTTGAACAATTTATGTTAGGAAATTTCATTTGAGGGCACATAACACAAGGACAAATTATTGGATTCGTATTGATTCTTCCGCACATGCTGGCGATGGTGGTGGCCACCTGGCCAGATTTTACGCATTATTTTATGATTGATGACAATTAAAGGCAATCGTCGGCCGTGCTTATCAAAAAGCACATTGTGCAACTTGTCACTTATGCTTATATTATGTGAATTTATATAACAAGTTAATCAAAATGCACTTTTATGGTAAACCATATGTAAATTAGTTATTGCAAGACAATGCGCATTATTATAAAGTACTTATTAGTTGTTAAGCACTTGTGATTAGATGAGAGTAGTAGTGCTTATTAGTTGTTAAGCACCTCACAAAATAACTCTGTCAACGTCAAATAGATCAGTAGATTTTTAGAAATGCTTTTCCGAATATTGTCTTCCGTAAATAAACACATGATAACTAACATGACAAGTTTGGCAATCATACTTCAAAATTGGAAGTAGATATCATGCGAATAGCTCAAAAAAAGAAGAAGCAATTCTCCTAAAGAAACCCCAAACTGCTTTGCTGAAAGAGAAAATTAGCTTGAGAAAAATGTTTGCGAGGTATAGTCCAACAGCTTTGAAAAGAGAAACCCTAGATAATATTGGAAATGTATATTATCTGTGCGGAAGAACAAAGCGGAGTGGGGAGATGATGAAGACAAGAAAGTCAAGGGTCCGTTTCATGCATGTTGGGACGGTTTGTTCAATAAGGGCTGCAGGTTTGGACGTTTCTAGAAAAAGTGAACCGGCTATGATTGGACAATCGATGCCGACCCTATTTCTAGTACTTCTGGTCGAAGCAACCATTTTCAGCGGAGTAGTGTTCTTTCACATCACAATATAGTTGTATTATCTTCCGTAACTTTCCGTTATTAATAGGATATTAAAGTGTTACATCTGAAGTGAACTTTGGGACATAAAAACAAGGGTTTGATTGGTAGTTGAGTTTTGGTCATGTACAATCAATGCCGACCCTATTTTTAGTACTTCAGGTAGAAGCAACGACTTTCAACTGAGTCGTATTCTTTCACGTCTTGGACTTTGCAGACTGCTTCTCGAAAGCGAACTGCTAGATATCATCGTTCTGGTACGCTTTTGTCAAAGAATCAAAGAACAGCAAATAGATACATGTACCCGTCCAGGGGACACGCTGTCACTCGGGGCTAGGAAGCTGCGTGGATGCTGCCCCCTCAAAACGGGCGCATTGTATCTGTCGATGGAATCCGGCTTCTTCCATGGAATAATTAATAATCATTTAATCCACATCAACTTTACTTTGGATACTCGCTCCGATTATTATTAACCAAGGGACCCCTGAAACCTCAGCAAAAGAGCAAACACAGGGAAACAGCTGTTCCTTCGAAATTTCTCTTCATCCCATCAGATTTGGTTGGTTAGAGCTCGACTTCATCCCTAGAAAGTCTAATTGGATATTTGATATATCAATTGCAATAGACAGACTTACCAACTTTCCAAATTGCATCGTCCTTTCTGGCTCCAAATTTGTAAAAAAGAAAAATTAATTTACAATTAGATACGCCTTCTATTCTATTTCTTGTACGATACACATCGAGTCTTCAAAGTTTGTTTGTATCATCAAATCATTTAACCGATTCGATTGATACAACCCAATTAATTCACAGTGCTAATCTTTAGGTTTTCTTTTTTCTTTTTTTTCCTTATGACAAAAATGAATAGGGATAATAACATGAACTTGTACATCGAGGATGCTGCTCGTGAATTGTATGCCAAGATGGCATGTTTACCTTCTCTGTTTCCCATAAATGTCCTCCACTTCTAGTGTGGATTAAGTCTGTGGCATCGAGAATATAGCTTCAATCACAAGGATAAATTTCTAATCGTATGTTGTCATTCTAATTTGACCGAGCATGGACTTAGATTCTCTTTGGAAATTAATCAACATCATAAGTGCAAAGTTAGGTGAGCGTGAGTAGTATTTAATTGCTTGTCTCTTGACCCACTTGGACTAAGTTTTTTTCGAATGGTTATTTTAGCAACTTTCTAGTACAAGTTACCATTACTCTCCTGAATAGTTAGTGGCTCTATAAAGGAATACTTCGACAATTATAGTTTGCTGATAATTTCCTTAATTAATTAAATCAGCATGTGCATTGAATGTCGTTCATGTTTGAAGCGTTCCAGGCTGAAGAGTTTCCAAATTAATTCCGCATTAATTTTTTTCCACGGCAGATAAATTAATGAAATAGAGAGCTCAATATAAATAATTGATAAAATAAAATTTTTCCATCCAAGATTTTGCTTGCTGTTCATCATATAAGGCAGGTTCCAAGTATTCATAGGAAAATTACCAAAACAGCTAAAAGTATTGCAATTCTTATAATAATTGTCTCGTTTCAGCCCTAAGCTTTTTTTTTTTTTTTTTGGCAATTGAGACATAAACCGTGTGCATTTGTGCTAAACTAAAAATAAAACGAAAAAATAGAAGAAAAAATTTGGCCAGTTTCTTGACAGATTTTGGAATTGACCCTAAAACCGATTAACATAGTAGGTATTGGGTTGTAGGATATGCAAAGTAAGTTCTAGGTTCTGAAAGTTGAGAATTTTTTTTTTCAACAAGGTAAATTCCAAATTTCATGTGGAAGTTGAGTCGAGAGTTTTGGAATTGCTCACCCCACCGGAGGTAATTTTGAGAATATAGATTATTTGTACCAAAGAATGAAGTGGAGGGGGAGTTGACGAAGGCAGAGAAATGATAGTCCCTTTGGACTAATAGGTCTGACCAAGGTGCGGGTGTGCCGCAAAATTAAGGGTCTGAAAGACATCCTTCCAAGAAGTGGACGTACCATGCGGCTAAGACCAAGTGAAGGCCACTACCATAAATGTTTTTATTTAGTAATGTTGGCTAAATCCAACGTTTCAAAAGATTTGTTTTCTTCCACTTCATAATATATTTATATTATCTCCAACGACTTCGAAATTTCAATCTTGAATTTTTGCTAACTACTTCTCGAATGCAAATCAATCGGCTGAATCTCAGTGTATGTATATGTATTCTAACCATGAACCCTTCCTGTTCAAGTAACTAGTCTTCGAAATGTGATTTCGCACGCTTCGTATATATCAAACCATTCATTATACTTCTAGTTACCATCGAGTGGCATCAGTGATTATTTTTAGCATTGCAGTGCGAGCGACAAGTTAGTGTACAGCCAGTCCCGACGTAATTTCCCCAGGGAGGTAAACTTTTGGGTCTCATTCTTTATTTGATAATGGTCCTTGAGCTTTTCAGTCTTGGATTGCATGTCGCAATTCGTGTACGCTTTTGTCAAGGAGCAGCAGCTAAAGCGGGGTGGAGGGATAACTGTGCACGTGATGTGGACAAGCATGAGGGAAGCTGCCTCGATGCTGCCCGCAAGGCAAAAACGCGCCGGTGTCATCTGTCTATTGAAGCTAAATCTCCTTCCATGCAACGAGAAAATATTGAGTAGGTTTTACTGTCCACGTAGGCGAAATGTAAGACCATAGAGAAATCGACACGTGGCAAATTTTGGGCCCACCTGTCAGCCCCACTCTCTCCCTTAACTCCGTCTCTCTCCCCTTTACTCTCTCTCCTCCCCTCCGTTTCTGCGCACAACTCCCTCGGCTCCCCCTTTTCTCTCTCCACTTCTCTTTTCTTTCTCTTGCGTCTGCCATGGCTCGAGCTCGAGTCTGCTCATGGCCGCTTCAGGTCGAGGAGGGGCGGTGCACCGCCGGACGGAGACCGCATTGAGCTTCGTTGCGGTGAGATGGCTTGAGGCCGAGCTCGAAACTCGAGCGCTAACCAAAGCTCCGAGTTTGAGGTCAAGCGAGTGTTGTCCATGGCTGGCTGCGAGTGTCGTCCATGGTGGACCGGAAAAAACAATACCCAGGAACAGGCGAGGACGACCCACGTGATGAAATCGCGTTAAATAAGGAAACCGAAGCCGACCCGACACGCCTACGCCCATTTACAATACCCATTTGCTCATTTCCTCCTCCCAGTTCCGCGTCCGACCCCGCCTGCTGAAATTCTTCAAGAAAGTTTGGGTTTTTATTTTTCATTTCATCTATCCTTGTCCGCCTGCCCGTTCGGTTGTCGTCCCAGAGACCATTTGGGAGATGGGTCTGATCTTCTCGAGCAAGTCCTTGCGTTCCGCCCCCCCGCACAAGCCGCGACAGCCATGTATGAGTGTCGGCGTGCTTGTGAGCCCCTTGATCATATGCCCTCCGAACTGCGCAAAGTCCCCGCGAGGCATCGGCGTGAAGCCTCCCGCTTCCGCCTGTCCATGGTCCGGACCCTTTCGGCGTCTCCGCCTTTGGATTGCGAAGAAGAACAGTGTGGCGACGACCAGCGAGCTGGCCACAGTGGCCGCCACCGCCTTGACAATCGTCTTGCTTGAGGACGATGACGAGTCCGACGGCGCTTGGAGCGAGTCTACTGCGGAAGGAGGAGGAGAGTTGGTGATGGTGGTGGCGGTTGGAGAAAAGAGAAGTAGAGAGAGAGGAGGGAGAGAGAGCGTCGCAGGCAGAAAAAAAGAGAAGTAGAGAGAGAAGAGGGAGAGAGAGTTGTCGCAGAAACGGAGGGGAGGAGAGAGAGTTAAGGGGAGAGAGACGGAGCGTTAACGGAGAAGTGGAGCCTGACAGGTGGCCCAAATATGCCACGTGTCGACTTCTCTATGGTCTTACATTTCGCCTACGTGGAGTGTAAAACCTATCCAATATTTTCTCGCAACGCAACAGTTAATAACCAATTAATCCACATCAACTTTATTTAGGATGCGTGGCTGGATTATTATGAACCGGGGGAAAAAGCTGTACCTTGAATTTTCACTTCATCCCCTCGGCTTTGGTTGGTTAAGAGTACCACTTCATCCCCCCAAAAAATACTAATTGGACATTTTATGAATTTTTTATATATCGATTTCAATGGATATACGTACTAAATTTCCAATCGCGTTGTCCTTTCTTGCTTCAAATTAGACGCGCCTTTTATTCTATTTCTTACACGATACGCATAAGGTCTTCAAGATTTTTTTGTACCCCCAAGTCTTGATTTACATGATCGATTCTTTTTGTATCTAATTGCCCTTTTCACTTAATAGGGCAGAAATTATGGGACGTGGAACCGCTAATCTTTAAATTTTGTATTTTTTTTTTTACTTTTAACTAAAAAGAACAGAGCGAATAACATTGAGGATGATGCTCCTTTAAATTGGTTTTTGGTCAGAAATAATTACTTTCTTTTACAGTCAAATCATTTATTGATAATTGGGGAAAACGTTAGCATTCTCCCCCATTGTTTACTTGCTTGGTCGCCCAATATACAAGCGTTCCCTCTTTCTAGTTATGCAAATCGGAATGTAAAGGACTTTGTTTCTTCGACCAAAAAAAGAAAAAGAGGATGCTCTTTCTTTTCTTTTCATTTTTTTGTTGATAAAATCCAGTCCTTGATACATGCCTGTTGGTCACACGCCCAATAGTCTCCTAGGTAAAGAGTTAAGATTAATCTTATTGTCATGTCGATGGACAAGAAAAACTCACATCATGAGTCATGACATTGTACTAATTAGAGACAAATTTAGTTAAAATAGATCCGACTCGCAAGGGAGTATCTAGTTTCGTGCTCGTGAAATTAAGTGCCTTTTTTTTTTCAAACGGGCTGCTCAACTTTCGATTACTCTGATCATCTCGCTAAAATTTGAGTTCACTTTCAATTGAGGATCAAATGTGAGAAACACAGGAAGACATAGCACCATTTTTGGCTAAATGGTACATTTAACTTTTATCTTAATTCTAAAATTAGGCGATACATTATCCGTTTGTGTTATTTATTTTATTAGGTTTGAGATAGTGACTATGATTTATTACTATGATAAGAATATTGAGGCGCTTGGATTTGTTAGAAAAATGGTCTACTAAAGAAAGAATGGGCACATTAGCAACATAAGAGACAAGCTTCATTCACTTAAATATAGTTGTACATTACAAGATGTCATTAGGTTTGCTTATGAGCATAAAATATATAATCAAGCTAGAACTGCCCAAAGTGCTGGTTTAACTGAAAAGCAGACGCCAATCAAAATGGGTGAAAACACTCAGGCATCTGCTGTCCTTTCAAATTGTTCCACCTCCACCTCCAAGCCCACGGTTGCCTTTGGAGGCCCCGTTCAGGATTCACAAAGTTGTTCAGTGACTTTTTGCTGGGAAGTATTGTTAAAATAGTGCTTCTCAATTTGAATTTGAGTAGTTTTTATTTTTATTATTTGTCAGAGAAGAGACTTTCGTTTTATTAAAACCGAGCCCAAATGCAATAGTACGGGGCATCAAAGCACAAGAGCTCCAGAGCTCCCAAAGAGTAGGAGGGGGTTAGAAACCTAATTTTGTGGAAGTGCCTTACATCTGAAGGCTTTTACAACCCAATCTGTTAGCCTATTTGATTCTCGAGAACACCGGCCTCTCATGATTCATAAAAAGGGTCGAGAGGCCTTTACATTATGTTATAAGTAGCTTGATGTCCCAAGAGCATAGAGAAATCTTGTAGATAGCTTAGGGCTATATCATCAATGGGGGTATCTGATGCATTAGTGTCCAACTATGATTTGAAGATGCAAAAGAGTAATTTCATTTCATTGCGATTTGCAATCTTATTTATATGTGTGCGCACGTGCGCATATCTTTTTATGACAAGATTTTGTTTCAAAGTAAAATGATGTAATTGGTTTTGGTTTCCCAAAAGGTCAACAAATTAAAAATGCAAAACAGGAATGAGAGAGAGACCAATTTGATTGGTGAGCAATTCTGCCAAGATTTCTTCATTAATTGGGATAAGAATCCTCTTGAATCGCTCTTCATCTAAAAGAAAAAAACGATCGGATTCCTCACTGAATATCAAGATGTTTTTGCCTAGTCAAATGAGAATATGTCTGGGCCCCATCATCTAAATAGATAGGATTCGGTATTCCGTTGGTAGTAGAGTATCCATATGAACCACAAAAGTGAACAAATCCTATGGTAAAAGTATGTAGCTTCAATAATGGTGATCCATGTCTATGTTTCATTATGATTCAGTAATACTTTTACATAATTTTTTTAGTAATCGCGATATCCGTAACAATCGGAGTTTCAAGTTAGCTAAGTGCAAGTTGTGTTTAGTCTTGAGTCACTTGGCCTACTTTGGACAAGCGTTTCGAGTGGTTATTCTGCAAAATAGCAGTACATCTAGCATCTCTTTAATAATTAGTGGTACTAAAACTAATGCACATTATAGAGGTAAGTTCATAATTTTCTCTTCTTATTCAAAAATGCCAATCTTCTAGCGACCGGGCAGCAAGCAGTTTCCATCCTTGCTTTGGTGGCTTGGTGGTTTGCTTGCGGGGACAAAGGGTTTGAAATTTCGTCGCTAGAAGTGGACCAATTTGGAAGGCCATTCACGTGATTTTTCCCATCCTTGCTGACCAATTTGAACTCGTCAACGTGATCGTAAAAAAAAAAAAAAAACTCGTCAACGTGGGGCCAACTTCGAAGTTCAAACTCTCCAATATCCTTTGATTGAAAAATAATTCCCAATGAAGAAACTTGCAAAAGGAAGTCTCTCCACAATATTAAGCAATCGTCATTGATGTCAATTACGATCGATTCTTTTGGAAACGTACAAATGTATATGTGCTGAAACTTGCGGATGTGATGCAAGTTCACAGGTAGCATGCTCGCTCGGAGAAGATAAAGTAAATGAAACAAACAAAAGAAGAACATTTTCCACTAAAGTAATCTTAAACCTTAACACCTGAGGTTTCTGCTATATTAGGATCTTTTCCATCACGAGGAACTAACTGATGATTGACAATATTGATTCGATGAAGCTTCGACACAATTTTATTCGGATTAGAAAGAACCAATGTCATAGTTCTAAGCAGGTATGTGTGAGTTGTATTGCATTAGCATTCCTATCGAATTTCGTTCCTCTTTGCAGCGCTCTTCCTGGCTATAGAGTTTGCAAATGGATTCCGCATTCACTTTCTTTTCCTCTAGAGACGAGTCAATAAATTGGAGAGCTCCACATAAAAATAATTCATGGCAATTGAATTGTTTTTCCCATCCAAGAATTTGGCTTGCCGTTCATCATGGTTGAAATATTTCATTTGCTTCCCTAATTATATCGAACTAAAGTCATGCAAAATATACATGATATAGGTGATCGTTATTTTGTTTTTCATTCATGAATGAGAACGGACCTTGGCCTCATCATCAAACGTCAACAATGCAGATGTTTGTTTGGGGGATTCTTGTTTTACTAGAAGCAGGCGACTCTTATTTGTCTATGCTCCAAAAGGAAGCAAAGTAGAAAGTTCAACCTTGCGTTACACACCAAAATTCCTTATCCAAACATAACGGAGTAGTTCCCCTTCCTAAAGCATCCTCTATAATATAAGAAAGAACCAAAATTGGGTCGCGTAATTTAGTGGCTAGTCTCGAAAGGCTTGTAGGACATGAGATGGAGCGCGACCCCGGCGATGGAGCCCGCAGCAGCGGCAAGACTGATGCTGAGGCAAGCTAGACTGAGCATCTGGAGGCATAGCCATTTGGTGCTCCACTTGGGGATCTTCATTTGGGCGATGTACATCTCGATCGGGAAAGAAACCGTCAAAGGCCAGAATCCCAGAGCCCCGAGCAGTCCGAACACTTCATTGAAGAACGGAAGCAGCATCGAGATCATGGTGGTTACAATCATGAAAATGGTTCGCGAAATCAGCCGGAAGACATATAGCTTGTACGTTCGGAAACCCGGGACCGGGATCTCGATCTCCCTGGTGATGAATTGGCCGTCTGCAAACCTTCTCATGGCGTGTTTCTCGATGAAGGCGAAGATGGGTTGGGAGTAGGCTTGGTAGTCACCGATGAGGTGGATCGCGATGGCGGCATTTGCTATGTCGACGGGCCAATCAGGGTTGAAGAACTCGAAGCCCGCGAGGAGGTGCCTTTGTGCCATGTCCCCGAAAGCGCCATAGGCCATGCAGGCACAGAGCAAGTAGAATAGAGTAATAACCGCCAAACTGACCAACGTGGCCTTCCTCATCGTCTTGGCCTCCGGTGGTGGGGATTTAATGGTGTCCTGTTTTCAACGCAAATCAGTCAATTACCACACCAGTAAGTAGAGCAATGAGGTAGTTTTTCTGAAAGTCCAGGGTTGTTTTTGTATTACAGCTATCATCGGGACATGTCGCCTAACTTTACCTGAATTTCAATGAGGTTGATAGAGACTGCATAGGCGAAAGCTATGTCACCAAGAGCCTGGAAGCTCCTCCACATCTTCTGGTTTTGAGTGACGGTGCCAATACTTGTCCCAGTGAGACTTCCTTTGAATTTGTCATTTTCTGGTTGAGATTTCAGAAGACAAAATATGAGGGCTAGTGTCAGGCTTTCTTCTCCTCAATCTTTCTAGTTTAATCTAATCATCACATTATCTTGTTCATACACGAAGAATTGATCACATGAAATTGCGCTAGCAACCTGCTACTTTTGCGATGCCGAGGGCAACTCCGATGCTCGAGTAAGTGAACGACATGACGGCGGCCATGATGGAGAGCCACCACATTTGGTCGAAGTCCGGAATTTGGGAAAGAATGATCTCAATGACCGCAAAGGCAATCATGTATGGATTGCTACTTGTGTGGCAGGGACTATCGTCACCTTTCTTATGAAAGCGGTTTGATCTGCGGATTGCTCTGTTTGAAAAAACATTCAATAAAATCAAAAATAACACGAGTAGTAGTGGGCCCAATTAACAACTTTAGCAATCCCATTTTTCTCTTCATTTTCTTTGGTTTTTAATTTGACGTCTGAGCATAATCAAAGTCATCACTCACCTCATGCTTATGGAGGATGCAATGGTGTACCCAATGGCAACCCCGATAAGGTTCAGGTACTGAACCAGTCCACATGACCACTCTTTTCCCCTGCCTGCCCATATCGAATACAAGAGAAGAAACGGAGAAAGTCTAATTAATCGGATGAAATGAGGAGAGCCTTTATGCAAAAACATTTGGTGGGTCGTCCAAGATTTCTAAAATTTCTATTTTTGGATTCTTACCAAGATTGGAGCGGACCGCGTCCGTGTAAGTGTAGTTGCGCTCGCCCCTGACGGGGTCACCGCAGCGATAACAATCGGCCAAGAGGGCGGAGGTGTAGTTAGTGACGAAGGAGAGCAAGAGCACCACCACTGGCCCAATGATCCACCCTAGCTGCGCAATCGCCCATGCCAGAGGCAGCACTCTCAGCCCGATCACATCTGTGATTATGCGAGCACTGGCCGTCCACACGGTCCCTGGTTTGAACCCAGAACAACAAAACCGAACTCTGGAATCAGTAAGAGTTGCCGAAAAAAGTTTACCTCTCTTCTCAAGCACACAGGAAACTAACTAAACGTTTCGTTTAAGCCGGGGAAGCGGGGGTTTCCGTTTCGGGCCCCTTCTCGAGGGGCCGAACCCAACTCTGCCTGTCAGCACTGAGCAGATTGTCCACTGGTTACTCGTGTCTTGCTTACCAGTTCTCCTGTGACGGCCATCGTCGTCATAGCCGCTGGAGCCACCGCCACCTTGCCGAGGCAGGGAACGCGAAACCTCGGAACCAATTCTGTTCTGACTCATTTTCCTGTCACCAAGATCAAATGAACCAAAATTTAGTAAGTAGCTCGGAGAAAAGGGTGTCAGAAGCTGTGACGAGAGTAGGAACAAAATGGGCGATGTGCCTTTGGACAGTTTCTGTCCGTGTGTAGTGTATTGCGACACCAGAAGCACTGACTATAGGAGAGAGACACAGAGACGCAAGTACGCTAACTAAGAGACAAGGAGTCAGGATGAAATGCGAGAGCGAAGAAGAAGGAGAAGAAGAGAAGGAGTTGAGGAAGGAATAGGGAGGAGAGGGCGTTCATGTATGGCTGAGCTTAAATACAGAAGAGGGGTGGGGTGGGGGGGTGTGTGTGGCGAGAGGGAGAGGGGAGGGAGAGAGAGAGTGAGAGAGTGACGTGCGATTGCAAGACTTGGTAATGAATCGTGGTGAGATTCAAGTCAACATGATAAAGAATTAGCTCCTATCGTCATGTTTGTAGAATGAATTGGTTACGGAACTCGGTTTGTCTTATACTCTACATCAATCTGAGCCTTATATATAAAAGTAAGTAATTGGGGCATAAAACTTCGCATCATGATATGAGGTGCCAATACGAGGTCATATGCAGACTAGCTAACTAAGCGTGAATTGGCAATCCATGGAATATACTAACACCTTGTTTTTCCCCGTGGGATTGTTCATGCGACTTGTTGTCATCATGCTGAGATCAGACCATTCATTGGTTATTAGGAGCATCCCAAAAACGTCCAGGTCGAAATATGACTTTCAAATTAAGTTCCAAATTAGTGGATAAATACAAGATTTGCCCTTTTTGTGCAAGTTAATTGATTGTGTCTTTTCGACCTATTCTGGGCTGACTTGTTGATTGGAATTCGATTTGAAAAGTATTCGAGAATGATAATATATAGATAATTAAATAATTTGCGGGCTCAAGTATGGTAAGGTGTCTCTGTCTGTGGAGGACAACCAATAATCAAACCTAATCCTTCATCGGGCATCTTTGATTCATATACATGTGAACCCACTTTAAGGAGTTGAAGCAAATATCTTCCTGACTTTGTCTGAGAACGATTTAATTGTACTATTCTCAATATTAGAATATCAAGTCATGTAATATGCAAGTACCAAACTGCGTGAATTGGGTCTGCATGATTGGGGGGGGACTAGAGAGCATCAAAGTTGCGCACGTAAAAAGCAGATGAGGATCCATTATACGTATATGAAACGTATGATACAAAGGAAGTGTCGAAAAGATCGAAAGTAGAGCATGAAAAGATGGATGGGATTCCGATAAAAAAAACAAATGGTAGATGGAAATAGGGATGAGCGGCTTTACGTTTGTGTTGAAATAATTTTGAATCTGAAATCTACCCGTATAAGTTCAATTTTTAGATGTTAGAACCTAGAATCTACCCTATTAGTTCAGTCCAATTCTATGGTCAGTCCAAAAACCGACTGATTTTTTTTTTTTTTTTGTTCTTATTTTAATATTTGAAAGGACAAACTTACTCTTTCAAAGTAGATATTCAATAACATATTTTTTTTTTCACACATTATTTAGAACCATGATACTTAAAAACAAATTGGCAAGAAATACAACACCCGTAAAAGTCGAACAGGAATATAAAACAATAGGGAATTATTCAACTCATCCCTAGTCAAGCAACAATAGATATTTGTATTTGATAATAATAACAACTCATAAAAGATGAACACATAAGATAAAATAATTAACAATAAATTCAAAACGCAAATGAATTATAAATATAAAGTCGCGTCAACCCAGTGATGCATCAGAGGGGCCTGCAACGCTCAGGAATTTTATAAACGTTGACAACTTCGGTAGGCCTATGTCGACAACATCACCTCTTCTTTATCGGACGAGTCTTGGACATAGTCTCAACATAAACAATTAAAACTTTCCAACGACAAACTACATCTAATTGCTATAATTTGTCCTTGCGAATAAAAATACAGCGCGTAGCCAAGACTGTCCACATGGAGTCAACTCCTGCCCGTGTTCGCCCTTAAAAAAAAAAAAAAATCTTGTCCATGAAAAGGAGATCATCACATGGACGGATTAGTCCGATGGAGGAAACAGCACATAAGTTTTACTGGGCCTAGTAATAACTTTGACTTGGTTTTGCTCAATGTTCTGTCCGAGGGATCCAATCGATCCAATTCCCATCCCGAAACTGGACCAGAATTTCCCATCACTAGTTCCAATTTATGGTACTGGGAACCAGAGCGACATCCTTGAAAACTGTCCATAATTGACAAATCTGATCCGATCCAAGCTGAATCAATAGTACAATAGAGATATAATTCTCGGCCTACACAACTACTTTCCTATTTTATAAGTCAATGCCTATGTTCAGACTTACATTCACTGTTATGTTGGCCACGACAAAACGGAGAGGAGAAGGTGATTATTGTGACATCCTGTGAGATGGGAAAGTCTTTCACGTGTCAATTTTACATGGCCGTTGGGCGTAAGCAATCAATCATCTCAGTTATATGCATTTTATCATATACAATTTTGAAATTATCCACTTTAATTGACTTGTTACACATCACGTGTCGCTCCTATATAATGTACGTATTACATTAAAAAAATTTCGTACAAGGAGGCCTATTTGAGTAATTTGTCGGGCCTTTTGGTTGTGCAATTAATGCAGTATAAGGCTTAAGAACTAGAAGTATAGTGGACTGTACAGGTGAATTTCTTCTTATTCTTTACTTTGATGATACTAAAACTCTACCAAAATGAAGGCGCGGTCATTATTTAAGACTTTGCAGATGCACTTTAAATTAGGATATAGGAAAAAATTTGTGTTAGATCTCAGTAAGATACGATTACTTTCGCAGAAAAAAGAAGACATTATTGATGAAAATTACAACAAACAATTTTACCCATCCGCCTGAACAATTAAAATAAAGAAAAATAAACAAAAATCAGTAATCCTGGCAACTTCTTTCACAGCTAAATATATAGAGCACTTCCTCTCATAGCAATGGCAGATTTCTTCTGCCATAGTTCGGTCAACTCGATACGAAAGGATGTTTTTCACAATAGCAATCGAACTTATTATTATCCGCACAAGTTGTGGTTTCGAAAGATCATTTCAACCCACTACAAATCAAATCATTAGCTATATAAGAAAGATGTATGATGAATTGGGGCTTCTTTCTCTCGGTCCAACTCACAGTGAACGCTCTTGAAACCAATCCCAAACCTAACTCTGCAACCATTATATTCTACCGCGATGAACTTGGGGTGAGACGGTCAACAGGATAAAGGCGGTGGGATCGATGGACAAGTCATTTGGCATTTTGCACCACGCCGGTAAACAATGGAAACCCTAATTTTTTATCCGTCATCCCATTTTGATTAGCAACACAGCAACAAACCCATTAACAGCGAATTCTTCTTTATAAAAAGAGAACGATAAAAGCATACAAAGCAACTGGGGAAAAAGAGAGTTGATTACTCCAATGCCCTCCATACTTTGCCAAAGGACATCAAAAAAGACTTACGAAATTAATCGATTAAGTAAATCGGACAGACCATTTCATACGTCATGACCGTCTATCATGTCTTTGAGTAATTTTTTTCTGCAAATCATTTGGATTACATTACGACAAAATTGTCAGTTTATTCTCGGTTTGTTTCAGAATAACGGATGTGTTTGATCGATAAAGTTAGTGAAGCTAGATTAGATGACATTAGCTTGCATACTTTCATTCCAAGCTAATTTAAATTAGGTCAAAGGGCATTGTAATACGGGGTAATCCAACATGTTGGGATTGGGGACGTCAGGTTAATCCCTCAAAGCATTTGAAAGATCCTTTAATCTTGATAAATAGAGGATGTCGGACCAACTACCCTCAAGAGAGGAAACCCCCAAGGAGCAAACTTGTTTCGTGTATTGACACGAATAATTCAAGTGGAATGATTAGACAAATTGGTCTGCAAAGTTGACTCAGTTTGCGTGGCTAATCTCCTACGGCCCTACCACCATCACTATTGAGGTTGTCCTACATCGATTAAGAAAGGGGTTGATAGTCAGTTTATAAATATGAGGAAGGTTTCACCCATTGAACTGGCTTTTAGGATGAGAGAGATTCAAGATTAGCCAATATTGATATTAGGGGAAAAGTGCCAAAAAAGTCTTAAACCTTTTGTCTTTGTACCGATTTAGTCCTAAACCTTTTTACGTTGTGTGATTCAGTCCTTTCCGGCCAAAATTGGCCGGAATTTGCTGACTGGACGCCGGCCGGCTGACATGGCCTGATCGGCGCTGACGTGGACTACTTTTAATAATATTTTAATATTTTTTTTATTTTTTATTTTTATTTTTTTTTCTTTTTGTCTTCTCATCTTCTTCCTCCAGCCGGTCGCTAGACCTCGGCGACGGCCAGCGAGGTCGAGGTCAACCTCGCCGGCCACCTCGCCAGTGGCCGCGAGGGCGGCCTCAGGTTGGGTGGCGAGGCTCGCCCTCGTCGGATCTGGCGAGGGTCGAGCCTCGCCCATGGCTGGCAAGGCTCGACCTCGCCTACCCAACGCGAGGCTTGCCCTTGCCGGATCTGGCGAGGGTTGAGCCTCGCCCATGGCCGGCGAGGCCGCCCTCGAGGTCTGGTTGGCGAGCCTCGCCCATGGTCGGCGATGGCGAGCCTCGCCAGCTCTGCGCGAGGAGGTGGCTGGATTCGGTCCTTGAGGTCTTACGGAACCGAGGCCTATCGTCGTCCTCCTCCGACACGTCGACGCCCGGTGGCATGGAGGCGAGCTTCGCGGCGCGCGCTGAGAGCGCCTTCTCGATGATTTTCAGGCTCAGGTCTTTGTTCGCTTCCTCATCGTCGTCGTCGTCGTCGCTGCCACCGAGCGGCACGGCGGACTTCGGCTCGTGCTCCGCGTCGTCTCCTTCGCCGAGCTTCGCCACCGTCGACTTCGAGGGCGGCCTCGCGCCGAGTGGGCGAGGCTCGCCCTCACCGGATCTGGTGAGGTCGAGCCTCGTTGGCCATGGACGAGGCTCGACCCTCGCCAGATCCGACGAGGGCGAGCCTCGCCACCCTCGCGGCCATTGGCGAGGTGGCCGGCGAGGTCGACCTCGACCTCGCCGGCCGCCCGCCCGGCCGGTCACCGAGGTCCAAGAACCGGCTGGAGGAAGAAGATGAGAAGACAAAAAGAAAAATAAAAAATAAAAAAATAAAAATAAAAAAATTCAAAAATATTAAAATATTATTAAAAGTAGTCCACGTCGCACCGATCGGGCCACTTCAGCCGGCCGATGTCCAGTCAGCAAATTCCGGCCAATTTTGGCCGGAAATGACTGAATTGGCATAACGTAAAAATGTTTAGGACTAAATCGGCACCAAAAAAAAGTTTATGATTAAATCGGCACAAAAACAAAAGGTTTATAACTTTTTTGGCACTTTTCCCTTGATATCAGAGCTTAAGACAGATTGATGGGCCTCCAACCTATTTGAGATATCATATCTTGATGCAAAAGGATACCACTCACACAAGGCCTCTCGGTTTGGCGAGTGGAAATTGTGATTGGGTCAAGCTCTAAAAGTCTTTGGATCAATCCGTGATACGCATCCATGACCTCCTTCTACCCTTACTTCTGTTTTTTTTTTCCTCTGTACGTGATGTTTCGTTTCTCGTATTCTGTACCGACCGAAGCAAAGGAAAAACAAAGACCTCGCCGCAACATGTACGAGCAAACATCAGCAATTGAAAGGTCTGATCAACATTCGAGCCTCAAATTCAATTCTTGGAAAACAACCACCCGCCCCCCTTAAGTAACTTCTAAAAGGTGATAGCGATGCCCTCCACGCAGGCCAAAAGGATGCATGCCTTCAAGCTTTTTGCCAAAAGGGTCATTCATGCTATGAAGCAGCTTGATTTTGCGGCCGAAGAATTTGCTTAGAAGGTTGATTGCAACTCGAATCAATTTGATCGCAAAGCTTGCTTTTTGGCAGAAGACAAAATTTGAACTTGAATTGGCTCAAAAGATTATGCAACCGAAGCTTTTGCTTGTTGGCAGAAGACAAAAGGTGAATTGGAATTGAATAAGAAAGTTGTACCGTATTGCAAATTGATTTGGAACGCCTTTTTCACTTGTGCTTTGTCAATCGGGTATGCCCAAATTCAGGATAGCTCTGTTCTTGCCGACAAGAAGCATGACGAAACGGCGTATAAGCTATTGGGCCAACTTAATTTTAGACAAATTGATTGCTTAATCGATCTGTATTCTATTAATAAGTTCGCACATGGTAACTTTTAGTAATAAGTCATGATATGCATCCAAGCGGTCACTGCAGTAGCCCGGGTTTTTCTTTTTTCGTTTTCTGCGATTACTGAGGTTTTAACTTTTTGTTTCACTTTAACCGAGGTTTACTTAACACTTTATGCGATCGAATATGACAATATTTAGCATTAAAGTTAACTTATATCAGCTTCTCCTAAGCTATCCAATATAGAGGTAGAGCCTAGACAAATGGGGGTAGGACAATTGTTGCTCTGACCTATAGTTATGGACAAGCTATAGATATCCATGGCGTTCGCTTTGATGATTTTTTTCGAACATAAGTTGCTTGTTTTTTAGATAAGGCTAGAGGCCAAACGAATAAATTATGGCAACTTTTTTATGGAACGCAAAGACAGATTATCTCATGGGTGACCTTATTGGATTCATATTGATTCTTGACGACCTTAATTCCTCTCAGCTCTTTTCATGGGCGGGCATGTGTTTTGACTTTTGAGCATGTGGTGGTGTTCGTGGTGGTGGTGGTGGCCGCCACCTGGCCAAATGTTAAGCATGTTATATAATTTGATAACGATATCGTTGGCCGTGCATATTAAAATACCCGCCCCGCCCCCCCCCCCCCCCCCGGGGGGAAGAAAACAAAAATGCTGTTGCAAGCCCGTTGCATACGTTTTTCGAGCAGCACGTTATGTGAATTCATATCATCACAAGTGCCTGACAAGGACTTACTAGCATTGTCTCGCAATAATTAATTTACAATAAAAGTGCATATTATAATTCTGTCGACGCCAAACAGATCAATTGATTTCTTTAATTTTTTTAAGTGCTTTTTTAAAGGTTGTTTTCTCTTGAATAAACACACGTTAGCTGACATAATAAATTCGGCAATAATACTTTAAAGATGGAACTAGACATCATGCCAAACTGCTTTAATCATGCCAAACTACTTTAAAGATGGAATTTTAGTCTTGGATTAGCGTGTCGCAATTCTTGGACGTTCTTGTCAAAAGAGAAGGGGTAGATAATAAACGTGGCTCCGCACGCCCCGGGTGGGGAAGCTGCGTCGATGCTGCGCCCTTAAAACAGGAGAATAATAGACCCATTGGATCGGATCTATCGATTGAATCTGTTTCCTTCCATGGAATAATTTAATAATCAATCAATCCACATCAAACTTTATGTATGATATGCCTGGTTTAACCAGGGGACGCAACAACTCGGCAAGAAAGCACAAAAAGTCAAAAAGCATTAACTGGATATTTCATGAATTTTTATATATCTATTTCTAAGGACAGGCGTACCAAATTCCCAATTGCGTAGTCCTTTTTTGCTCCAAATTAGAAAAAAAAAAAAAAATCAACCTTTTTATTTACAGTTTAGGTGGGCCTTTTATTCTATTTCATGCCTTCATTTTATTTTATTTTTTTTGTATCCTCAAATTATTTTACTAATCTGATTGATGTGATCAAGTTTTTTTTGTAGATGATGGATCATGAAAGCGCTAATTTTTTTCTTTTATTTTTATTTTTTATTTCTGACAAAAATGAATGGAGAGAATGACATGAACTAATACATTGAGGATGATGCTCCTTTCATTGGCTTTTGTGCAGAAAAAATTGCTCTATTTCACGGTTAAAGCAGTTATTGATAGTTGGGGAAAAAATTACGACCGATTCCTTTAGAAAAACATACAAAATGGATATATATTGACCTCGCTATTCTTAACACCTAAGGTTCATGCTATGTTAGGATATTTCACCATGAGGAGCCATCGATGATCAAGGATATTAACGCTTCAATAACTCAGATGGTATCACCTCTCCACATATTTCCAGTTGTGCTTGTCAATTGTATGCCAGGATGGCATGTTTACTTTCTCCGCCTCCCATGGATGTTCTCCTCTGTTGGTGTGGATAAAGTCTATGGTGTCGAGAATATATATAGCTTCACTCGTAAGGATGATCTTCTAATCTCATGTTGTCATTATAGTCCAATTAAGCTATGATACCATTTTCTCCTGACCAAGTTCGGCGAATAATTACTCTAGCAATTTTTTTAGTGCACCCATTTCTCTCGAGAATAGTTATTGGTCGTAAAACGTAGTTCTTCACCAATTATGTGGCGCCGGGTGGTGATTTCCTTAATTAATATTGTTATTTTAAGAGAGTGGGCAGGTCAGCGGGCTGGTTTTGAGTTTCCGGTAAGAAAGAAAAGCCACTGGTTTCTCACTCAAAACCACGAGTGCCACTTTGACTGGTTTTTTCTTTTTTTGGGTACAAAGAACTTTCTTTCATGATTCAATGTCGTATTAGGCGGTCCTAAGAATGACGTGGAAATCGCGGATCTTCCAATCTATACTTTACGTGAGAAAGGGAACATTATTAGAGAAATTAAGGAGGAACAATATCCCTGATGTTTCTTGTTCTTTTTGCTCTTCTATGCCGGACTCGGTTGATCACCTATTCTTTAGATGTTCTATCACTAATCACCTTGCATCCTTTTGGGCGGCTAAGTGTAACCTACCTTGGAGGAATCATGCTTGGAAGGACAATGTTTTGTGGGTTATTGAACACCTTTCTTATGCAACCTTCCACCAATTCTTGGCTCGCTTTGCCTTCGGTGCCTTATGTTATCTCATTTGGAAAGTGAGGAATAACATTATCTTTCGCAAAAAAAGATTATACCTCCCGGCTTTAAAGGACCACCTTCGTAAAGCCGTCAATGATAGGGCTTTAACCTTTCCCAAGGTCCCGAACAACCCCCATAATAGAAGGCTCCAACTTAGCTGGGGCATCCACCCCTCCATCTTTGATTGATTATGACTACTATTAATTATGTTCCTCGGCCTGATGGTTGGTGAAGCTGCCTCCTTTGCTTCTTTGATGCCCACCTCGCTGTTGCTAGTTGATGCTTCTGATGGAACCCTCACGCATCTTTCCTGAAGATGCGGCTTGTGTTCCCATCTTGGTGTCCCTCCTGCTCTTGTCCTCTTTTTATCTTTTCCTTGTGCGGGCCACAGTGTTGTGTGCTCTTCGCCCTCGTCTCCTTTGTTGGCCGCTATTTTGGCCTTCTTTTGCTACTTTTTTATTTGCATTGTATCTCTCTCTCTCAGCTCTCCCCTCCCCTTTTCTCCCCCTCGGCCCCCTTCCACTCGTTTGGATTTCCTGTCTTTCTGAGTGTAAGCTGGTGCCAGGGCCCCCTTGCTGTACAGCTGTATAGCTTTTTGTGCTTTAGTCTATATACCTCTTACCTTTTACCAAAAAAAAAACAATATAAAACATGAAAGATTTATATAGTTTGATTCGAATATTGAGTCCATGAAAGAAATCCCTTCTAAATATAAAGAATAAAAAGTTTACAATTACTCAATCTCTCAAATGCTTCGTGGTATATACAATTTAGAAAGTCCTACAAAATTTTACATTGTATCAAAAAGAGGTCTTAAGTTTAAATCGTACTAGATCTCATTTGCCTCCCTAACTAAATATATCCATACTTAATACTAGGCAAAAAGACCATAATAAGCTTGAGAATGTGAAAAAATAACTAAATATTAAATCGCATATTCATCTAATAGCAATGTCTAATGTGAAATGATGACAAGTATATTTAAGTGACCAAACTAAAGTTTGAGAGAAAATTATCAAAATAGTCCTAAATTTATTATAATTTTTCCAACTCAATCACAAACGTTTTTTTTTCAAGCAATTCAATTATAAATCTTTTGTAATTGTATCAACTCAGTCCATCCAAATCAATTTTGAACTATTGGTCTAACTATCCGACCGACATTGATGTCGATAATTTTTAATAATAATTTTGTTTTTGATTTTTTTTTTTTTTCTGCTTTTGCTTTTCCTTTTCTTTTTTTTTTTTTTCCTTCTACCTCCTCCCTCCTTCATCTAGCCAGCCAACCAGAGGCGAGTGCTAGTGAGGGCGAGGTTGCCGTCGTCATGGCTGGGCAAGGCCTAACCTGCTCTGGCCCAGGCAAGCCTCATCGGCACTCACAATGTGGAAAGCCAACTTACATATCTTTTCTCATATAACCTTCGATAAAATGATGTGGAAACCCAACTTGCATTATAGCAAACTAAACTGCATCACCCACGGCGCTCATCTTTGGTTGATCGATAAAGGTGTGCTCAACTTCGGCGCTCATAGCTACCTGAATACTTGATGACATCACCCATGGTGCTCATCTTTGGTTGTTTGATGAAGGTGTGCTCAACTCCAATGCTTACCAACTACCGAGATATTTGACAACGACTTTGCTTGTCAATGATGCTTGTAATTAAAACAGATTACCACAATAAACAATTTTCATGGTAGTGTTGTCAAGAGTTGACAAAACTAGGAAGGTACTAAATATGAGATGACTAGCAAAAAGGAAGAAAAGGCTAGGGTTTGTTTTGATTCCTTCTCTTTTGATGGCTTTTATACCGTGTGTGAGACCATAGACAGCTATCCTAAAAACTAAAGTTGTTAGATGAATACATGATTTAATATTTTATTATTATATCACTCCTCCTCCTGTTTAATCTAGTGTTTAAGCGTAGACATTTTTAATTAGAGAGGCAAATATGGTATGATAAGATTAGAACTGAAGACCTCCAACATTGATATCATGTAAAATTTTATTGGACCATCACCAACTATTATAAAACACCTTTTATAAGGGTGTCGTTATAATTCAATAAAGCATTCACATAATTCCTTTATGGATTGGAGTTGGCCTGAATACTTGATGACGTCACCCATGGTGCTCATCTTTGGCTGTTTGATGAAGGTGTGCTCAACTCCAATGCTTACCAACTATCAAGATATTTGACAACGACTTTGCTTGTCAATGATGCTTGTAATTAAAACAAATTACCACAATAAACAATGTTCATGGTAGTGTTGTCAAGAGTTGACAAAACTAGGAAGGTACTAAATATGAGATGACTAGCAAAAAGGAAGAAAAGGCTAGGGTTTGTTTTGATTCCTTCTCTTTTGATGGCTTTTATACCGTGTGTGAGACCAAAGACAGCTATCCTAAAAACTTAAGTTGTTAGATGAATACATGATTTAATATTTTATTATTATATCACTCCTCCTCCCGTTTAATCTAGTGTCTAAGCGTAGACATTTTTAATTGGAGAGGCAAATATGGTATGATAAGATTAGAACTGAAGACCTCCAACATTGATATCATGTAAAATTTTATGAACCACTATCAACTATTATAAAACAACTTTTATGACGGTGTCGTTATAATTAAATAAAGCATTCACATAGTTCCTTTACAGATTGGAGTTGGCCTGAATACTTGATGACATCACCCATGGTGCTCATCTTTGGTTGTTTGATGAAAGTGTGCTCAACTCCAATGCTTACCAACTATCGAGATATTTGACATCGACTTTGCTTGTCAACGATGCTTGTAATGAAAACAGATTGCCATAATAAACAATGTTCATGGTAGTGTTGTCAAGAGTTGACAAAACCAGGTAGGCACTAAATATGAGATGACTAGCAAAAAGGAAGAAAAGGCTAGGGTTTGTTTTGATTCCTTCTCTTTTGATGGCTTTTATACCACGTGTGAGACCATAGACAGCTATCTTAAAAACTTAAGTTGTTAGATGAATACATAATTTAATATTTTATTATTATATCACTCCTCCTCCCATTTAATCTAGTGTCTAAGCGTAGACAATTTTTACTAGAGAGGCAAATAGGGTATGATAAGATTAAAACTGAAGACCTCCAACATTGACATCATGTAAAATTTAATGGGACCACCACCAACTATTATAAAACAACTTTTATAACGGTGTCGTTATAATTCAATAAAGCATTCACATAGTTCCTTTACAGATTGGAGTTGGCCTCGATATCTGCTATGATCAAGTTTGAAGCTAGTTAAGCGCGAGTCTAGTCTTTTGTCGCTTGGCCACCTCCGAACAAGGTTTTTTTATGCGGATGACCACTATACCAGCCTACCCGACAGTAGCTAGAGTATGTAAGCATACCCTAACGTGAAGTTTACCTTCCTTACTATAAGGCTCCCTAATTCCCTATCTATTTTTGTCTTCTCGACGGAGAATGAATTCGGAGGACAGTACAGGGTCTCTCACCTCAAGGCGGTTTTCCTGCCTGTTTCCTTCTTGAACCTTTTAAGAACCTGCTCAAGTCCGTTCTTTGCCAACTATGTCAAACTGAAGCCGTGCAAAATACACATGATTAGGTAATAAAACCGTTGCTCTATTTTTCACGAACTTCATTAACTTCTATTAAATATGCCCACTAAGTAGCCAAACACGCCATCAAGCCCTGCCAAGTGGTTCGACCAACTGCTAGCCAATTACATGACCTTTCAAAAGACGAAAGGTGATTTGAAATATAACTCAAGGAGGCCAGAAAAAAAAAAAAAAAAAAAAAGGATGATGACAACTAGGGGTGAGCATGGTTCCTGGGTAGAACCGGGAACCGGAGAACCGGAAGGTTCCGGTTCGGTTCTAGGTTCCAAGGAGGGAGGTTCCGGTTCCCGGTTCTATTTTTTTGGGAACCAGCGGTTCCTGGTTCGGTTCCGGTTCCTGGAACCAGAACCGAAACTGAAAAACCCTAATTTTCTATTTTTTTTTCTTCCCTCTTTTGTTCTTCCTTCTCCCTCTTCTCGCGACTCCCCTCTGTTTTAGTTTTAGGGTTCCTTCACTCTCTTATGAGTCTTCTCCCTGTCCACTCCAGCGTCGCCACTCTCAACGCCGCTCCCCTCCCCCCCCTCGATTGCGCTCGACGTCGCTCGGTCCCCTCGACGCTCGCTCGACGCCGCTTGGCTCGCTCGGCCCCTCGACGCCCGCTCGACGCCTCTCGGCCGCTCGACGCCACTCGGGCCCTTGACGCCGCTCGCCATCGACGCCGCCAGTGGACACCGCTCGTCCCTTTGGTGGAGGCCGCTCGCTACTCGCGCAGCCGCCCCCAACGATGCTCGCTCGGTCGCCCTCGACGTTACTCCCCCCCCGGGACGCTGCTCGGCCAGCCGCCCCCAACACCGCTGGCCCAGTCGGCCCTTGACGCTGCTCGCCAGCCGATGGAGAACTGATGGTTCTGATTGTATGGCTGTTTTGGATTTGTAGGATTTTCATTAAATTTCTTTATTCCATTTTGAAGTTCAACACTTTGGTTTTGCTTTATGATAAGTGCTGTGGTCGCAGGTGGATGATGACAATCAGTCCCAGTCTTCAATTCGTGGTTAGAGACGGTATTTAAAAGGAAAATCCAGGAACAATGATGGTTCAATTCCAGAAAGAAGTAAAAGAAGGTTGGTTCGGTGTATTTCTGCTGCAAAATATGTTCTTGATGATGCGTACGTGTTTGGTGGTCTGATCCCCTTTTTCCCTGAATTTCTGTTCCATTGTTGACAGGTTCTTGCAAACAGACCAGATATTATTAGAGAAGACTACATGACTGAACTCTGCATTCTACACGATGATGTTCCTTCCTTCCCAAATCAGGTGAATGGCATAATTTAACAGAGAAAGAAGCATTCTAATTTAAGAGTTTAATAAGCTTTTTCACACTATCTTGGATGTTATAGGATATGAATCTTATCAATATGACAATTAGGTTGCTTTCAACATCATAGAGGAGGAGTTGGGGCGGCCTCTTGAAGCTGTGTTCAACAAAATTTCATCTCGGACGATAGCAGCTGCCAGCTTGGGTCAAGTTTATAGAGCTACGTTACGTGATATGGAGAGGATGTTGCAATTAAGGTTATCTTCTATGCTGTGAACTGCTTTTTCATCACTGACATCTACAGCTCCACATTATTGAGAAAAATTGAGACTTGCAGGCCCATCTTGTTTTCACATTTCTGCTGTAGCAGATATTGATGAAGTTCTTGGATATTATTATCATTGCTTTAGGAGCAGTAGTCATGCAAGATAAATATATTTATCTGCCCATGCCATCTTTGCCATGAAGTTCTTTATATTCATTTTCCTGAGAAGCATACATGATGTAGCATTTCTTTTTGGGGGATGATATAACTTCAAATTCAACATCTACCTCTATGGTTACTGAACATTCTACTTTGTCCTTCTGTACATTGTTCTCTTTTATGCAATAATGCCTATTACTTGTTTTGTTACTTCTAACTGTTTGACTTTGTCTATTTTACTATGCCATTATCACTGAAATTCATTTCTTTTTGTCTTTTAAGAAGTTTCATATCACGTTTGCCGCAGATGATTGTCGGATTCCATGTGTTGTGCTATCTCTAGTGATTCACCCCTCAACACACCATCATATCATTAACAAGATTTGCTGGGCCTTTTGTGTTTATCTTGAAGCTGTTTCAGTGCTACCCCAGCTCTGTGTCATGCAGAACACAAAGGTACTGCAATGTCCAAATCTTGTCATGGCGATATGCATGGAAAATATCTATGTCAATTGAAACAGAGTGTAAAAGGACCTCTACTTCTTATCTGCTAGTCACTTACACTTCTAGAGATAGTTTGATGTTTGAAGCCCCTTCATTCAGTTGATATCTTCATTTTGCATGTTTAAGTAGCAATTTTGCAACCCTTTTAATTTCTTTTTGAAAAATTCGAATGATCGCTTTCCTTTTTCTTTTGCCACTTGCTCCTTTACTCTGAATCTTTGGCTATTTCTTTTGTATATTCGTGTCAGCCAGGTCTGAGATTGCTCATTTGTGAACTATGATTTCTATCCATTTGCTATCTGTCCTACAAAGTTGGTGTTCTGCAATCACTCCAATGGATACACATCACATCTAGTGTGTTGGCTTATGCTATGCTAATAGGAAATTCCCATGGGTTTTTTGCTGCATAGCTTTCTCAAACATTGGTCTTATGTAAATGTTGACAGCCCATCTATTGGCTTTTTTCCTTCTCTGTTACTGAGTTTGTATCACTCTTTATAATTTTGTGGTACTCAACTGATAAAAGAAAGGAGGAAGACATCAAAAAAAAAAAGAACTTGTTGGAACCTGGAACCGACCCCGAAACCTGTGACAGGGTAGGTTTCAGGTTCTTGGTTCTGACGGGTAGGTTCCGGGTTCCAAAAAATGAGGGACTTGTACCCGAGGGTAGGTTCCAGGTTCCAGGTGAAACCTGTAAGGAACCGGGAACCGCTCACCCCTAATGACGACCGACTCAAGTGGAGCGACAAATAAAAATCTCCGTCTGAAATTTCGTAAAATATGTTAAGTTTATAAAAGTAACAGTATATGGGGGCCGTCGTACTCGTGGGCCGTGCGTCACCACGGTTTTGGAAAGTATATATACATTTAAAAGAACTGTACGGAAGAATTAATATATATATATATTTTTAAAAGAACTGTACGGAAGAATTAAAAAATGGAGGGCAATTAGTGAAGATAAGGAACGTTGTTCCCCTTGGCCCTTAAAGTCCAAAGAAACACCCGCCCCAAAAGCGAATAGAGAGAGTTTTCCTTTGAATTTCTGGCGTCGGGCGTAAAAGTATGCTTCGCGTTATTATCAAAGGGTGGGTGGAGGATGGATGATACCTTAGGTGGAAACCCATTCACCTGGTATCGGAAGCTGCGTGGACACTTCCCCCCCCCAAAAAAAAAGAAAAAAAGAAAAGACAGGACCATTGTATTTATCAATTGAATCCGCACCGCTCTATTATTATTGCAAGAAACCCCACGAAAAGTGGAGAACAAGCCAAGAAATAGGACTTTTCAAAAGACCTAAGAAGAGTTCTATGGTAGAAGGTGGATGGCGCTTTCCAAGACATTGTCTTCTGATACTTTTCATCCGACCCGCATCCGGCCAAAAAGAAAAAAGAATGAAATAAGCTGTCACTTGAAATGTCATTTCATCCCATTAAATTTAGCAGCGACACTTCAATCCGAAATCTCATTAAAATAAGTTTGATATACCTATTCCATGGGTCAGGTACCTTCTATTTCTTGTCAAATACGCGTCGAACCTTTTGTGTTTTATCTTCTTGGTACCCTTAAATAATTTAACTGATATGATTGATGCAATATAGTTTTTTTATTGCTAATCATCGTTTTTATTGACCTGGCATGAACGATGAGATGTGAAAGTGCTCATCTTTAGGTTTTGTTTCTTACTTTTGACAGATATGAATAGAGAGAATACCTTGAATGAACTTGTACATTGAGGATGATGCTCATTTTGATTGGTTTTTGGTCAGAAAAAAATTATATCTTTCATAGTCAAAGCATTTATCGATAATTGGTGAGATACATTAGCATTCCCTCTTGTGTACTTGCTTGGTTACGAATAAAATTTTAGTCGCTGATGATACAAGCAATCCCTCTTTGTAGTTACGAATAACATCTTAATGGCTGAACTTTCAATTATTCTGTTTAGCTTAGCTTACATTTAATTCCACTTTCAATCCGGATCATTACATCTGTTTTGACGGGCAATCCATCCCAAATCTCATTTGGCCAAAAGATGAACTAATGTAAAGTCACGTTAGATGTTAGTCGAGCTAAAATTCAATGGTTTGTGATTAAGTTAAGAGTCAAGCGGCCACCAAAAAAAAAAGGGCATGGACACATCTTGTGGTCATTTTCAAGTGGGAAGGGAATGACTTCATCATAAATGAAACCACAATGGAATAACTCAGAGGAATGATTTTAAGCAATATGAGGTATTTCAATAATGTTTGCACACACTTTGTAGTAATTTTACATCGTACTGTATAAAGTTTCATCTAATTTTTTTCATTTCATCCCCTTTGTTACGATATTGTGTTTTTTTTTTTTTTCCTTTTTCATATGGTTTCCTACTCTTAACTGGTCGTGTCTTCTACAAGAAGGCCGAATCCCTGGATCGAGAGAGCACTTATGTGTAGATGGACGTTGGTGTATCAAGTAAAGGAGTAAAAAGAGCTCAACAAGTTAGCCAATTAATAACCACTAGGGTTATCCGAGTGGGTTATCCGAGTGGCCACCCTTTCTACTTGAGAAAAGGGAGGTGCGAAATTTGATTCACCACCTTCTCATGGGAGTTGGGGGTGGAAATGCAAAAATAAGGGAGCATGGTTTCACAACCTACATACACAATAGCTTCTAATGTTGACCGTCTAGACAAATCTTGAGAGATTATTGCATTATCCTAATATAGTGAGACCATAAAATCGATTAGGCATCAGTGGAACTCACCATATCTGATGGCGTTGTGCCAAAAATTCAACAATCTAGATGGACTAAGACAGCTTACATCGGATGCGTGCGGTGATAGTTCTCTCTATTCATAGTTGGACCCTTTGATTATGCAAAATAGGGACCAACGCCGTACTTTCATGAGAAACAATTACGTGCCCCAAGTGCGCACAGCTAGTACATTTGTTTATCGGATTTGATACCAGACTCGTCAAAGTTCAACTATTGATTGTATCAAATGAACGACGGATCTCCTGATCTCATTATTCTCTTCAAACTAGACCTAATCTTATACTTGACAAACGCTTGAGCCAATAAGGCTCGAAGCCCACATTGGGGCGGGCATGGACACATAATGTCCTTCTTGGACAGAAGCCCGCCTACATAGGCTCATTTGGGCCCGCTCAAACCGGGTTTTTTTTTTTTTTGAAGTAAAATTTGACACTTTTCGAGTCATGGGCCGGCATGGGCCGACTTGGGCAAGAATTGTAGATGTCCGCCCATCGATCAAGTGTGGTTGGAACCCTTCTTATCCTTGTCTACGCGTAGTTTGGGGTTAAGGACCTTCATTATCCATAGCAAATATACATATTTGCCGTTCACTTTGCTCGAGTGTAAAAAGAGTGACCCTCGATGTAAAGATAATACATCAAGTAGAGTTCGATTTCAAGGAAAACTAATTCAAGTCGAGCTCGAACATGAAAAATTAACTCTGGTAGAAGTATTGGGCCCTGAATATTTCGAATTGAGCCGAGCTCAAGTATGGAAGTTGCGTCAACCCCGACTCCACTTGACTTTGCTAACATTTGCGAGAATAAAGTCGTGGCCCGCCTCTACAAGATCAAATGCTGGGTACGCAGGTTGCACTATAAGGACCCGTTTGGTTTGGCATTAGGGAAATAGGTTTAAGAAAACGCAAATATCGTTGGGCTAAAGGAGTTTTCTGAAATGCTATATCGTTTGGTAAATTGTAACTTCAAAGTAGCTTTGATGTAAAATCCACAATTATAAATTACTTTTGCTATTTTTTTTATTTTCTTTTTATATTTAAAAATTAAATCCGATAGAGGACACTGCTAGCCAACCACCGTTGGCGGCTAGATTTGGCCTCCAAATGGCCAAATTTGGTAGCCTAAGGTCATGCAAACCTCAGGCGTCACCTGGATTGGCCAGATCTAGCGACCTCAAGTATCGCCTAGGTCACACGACCTAGGCGATGCTGCCTAAGTTGTGGGTTGCGCCACCCCAGGCGATGGTCGCCAAGGAGGCATGACCCCCTGGCAATGATGGTGGTTGCTAGAGAAGCTTGATCTTTGGCGGCAAATCGAGGAAGCCGAACAGTTATGGATGAAGGAGGAAGAAGATGAATAGTAATAAATGAATATTGACAGATGAACAGTAGAATTTGCATTTCCAAAATGCTAAAAGTCTAAAATAAGTCTCTACCTGCATTGGGCTTTCAGCATTTGGAATGCTAGCATTTGGCCTAGGGAGTCTCAAAAACATTTACCAAAGTCTTTGTATTTTTCTCAATGGGCTTTGAAGGCCCAAAGCTTATAGCAATAGTTGAACCAAACGGGGCCTATGTGTATAATCTCGGTGGATCGATATTGCTTCCACATTTTGTTTTTATTTCAAGTGGTGTAAATAACTTTCAAGTGTTGTCTTGGTGTTCTGCGTCTTTTATTGGACTTCCGTGCTTCTTCGGTTGTTTCCGTAAGGACTATTGGCATTTCACCTCACTTTGCTCCTCACTTTACATTTATGTGGACTTCGATGTTTATCTTCATAACTCTTATGATGACTTTGTACGATCTTAAGTCAAGCCCAAATTACTTCAACCGCAACCACAATAAACAAAGAAAATTCAACGTTCTAAATCCACAATGACGTCCTTCTAATACACGAGATATAAAAAGCATCAACCAAAAAAAAAAAAAAAACATGATAAGCATCCTAAATTTGATAGTTAAATAGGAAAGAAAATTCTCAATTCAAGACAGACAATTTCTTTTTGTCTACTTTACAGTTAAATTTTGGCCCATTTTTGATAACATATATTGGGTGGATTTGTAATAATAATAAAAATTTGCGTATTAATGGAAAATGGAATGATACATCAGCCACATAGCATCTTCATCTAAATATTTCTTACCAAATTATTAAGAAGAAACTCAAAGCCCTTTCTTACCATCACTACTTCCGTTCATCTCTTATCCTCATTTTACTATAGCGTGAGCAGTAATTAATTTCTTCTCAGCTGGCATACTCGGACCATCAATACATCGAGCAAGTCTGTTATAGTTAGTGGTACTGAAACTAATGCACATTACAGAGGTAAGTTCATAATTTTCTCTTTTAAATATTTCTTTAAAAAGTTCTTTTTTAATGTTTAGTCAGATCCGAAGATTATGTTGACCTTTTTTTTGTTTTTTTAATAAAGTTTACGAACTCCATTGTACTTGTGCACAGAGGCATCAATGGCACTTCACCCGCCCCCAAGAAAAAGAAGCGTCAAATATGGAATATTCCCAGCATTTTCGTACGTGCCTGGTCTCCACAAGAGCAATCACATCACGCCTTAGCACGCGCACGTCACCACCGGACCGTCCCAAGACGTCATCCGCGTCCATCCTTGCCCAGCAATGGACGTTTTTCCAACCTTTTGATTAATTTGGCCCATTCTTGACCATTAAGGATGCGTTTGGTAATTTTTATTTAAAAATTATTTCTGAAACAGAAATAGAAAAAAGTATTTATACTTGGGGAATAATTTTTGAACAAAAAAAACACATTTGCTAAACTGTTTGAGAAATATAAAAAGAATAAAACACGTTTGGTAAATTTGTATAATTTTTTAATATTTTTATTTTTATTTTTTATTTTTTCTTATTTTTTATTTTTTTTCTTTTTTTCTTTTTTTCTTTTTTTTTTTTTTTTTTTTCTTCTTTTGGCCGATCGCCGGGCTCGACTATGGTCGGCGACCGCCGACGAGGGCGTGGCCTCACCCACCACGGCGAGGGCTCTCACGACCAAAGAAAAAAGAAAAAAAAAAGAAAAAGAAGAAGAAAAGAAGAAGAAAAAAGAGAGAAGAAAATGGAAGAGAGAGAAAAAAGTGTTCTTAAATTTTGTTTTAAACAATAAACAACTTTTTTTTATTTCTTGTTTCCGTTCCAAATGTGTTTACTAAAACAAAAAAATAGATTTGGAACAAAAACGCAAACAAACGCGTTTCTGTTCCTTTTTTGTTTCCAGGAACAAAAAAACAAAAAAACTGTTTTTAAACAGAAAAAAGAAGTGAAAACAAACAGGCTCTAAATTTTTGCACAACATTTTTAAATTTTGGGCGAGAGAAATTATTAGTTAAAAGAAATAAATAACATCATGCTTCTTCTGCTATAAACACCCTAACTGCATTTGATAGTTAGGATAAAATTTATCATATCTTGCATTTGATATTTACTTAAGATAGGATAAAGTTGAATATAAAATTAATATAACCCGGATAAAATTATTTCATGGAATAGGCGGGATAAAGGTAAGTAAGATTTTTAATACCCATAATAAGAAATTTATTTTCCTCTAATAATAAACTTCTTAAATTAGTAAAATTAAAAGTATATTTCAATATAAATAATATTTTAATTCTAATATAAGAAATTCAAAATAATAAATAACAACAATTTAGTTTTTCAAATTTAATATTATTTTTATTAATATATATTCAAATTTAATTCTATCTTATACTATAAATTTAAGATATTATTGCGTGTACCCAAATATAACGACACCATAATTCAATTAGGCATAAGATGTAACTCACCGTATTACGTGCCCATGCTTTCATGAGAAACTCTTACGTGCCCCAAGTGTCCATAGCTAGGGCATTTGTCAATCGGATTCAATACGAGACTGGATCAGGTTTAACCGTCGATTGTATTAAATAAGTGGCCCCAGGGTTCTCTTAATGCTTGATCTCATGACTCTGTTCGAACTAGACATGATCACATGCGTGACAGCTTGTCCCAGCTAACAAGGCTTGAAGCACATATTAGGGCGGGCATGGACAAGTAATTTCCTTTTTGGGCGGGACCCTGCTCATATGGGCTCATTTGGACCGGCTCAAGCCCGGTCTTTTCTGTGAAATAAAATTTGATATTTATCAAGTCATAATTTTATTTTTTTTTGATATTTGTCAAGTCATGGGCCTGAGGCATGACTGAAGCCTATATGGGCTTTTCTTATTAACCCTGATAGGATGAACTGATTTACATGTAATCAATACCAAGCTGCATTACTGGCCCAGAAGATATCAAGCTGGATTTGCTAAAGGATTCAGTAAAAGCATACAAATTCGGCATTCACTTTGCTCGAGCGTAAAAGGAGTGACCCTCGATGTATATATAATACATTAGGAGACATAATTTCTTCTATTGTCATGCCCAAGAAGAACAGGATAAGTCCACTGGTCGTCTTAACATTTATGAATGACACAGACACTTCAGTACTAAATGTTAATAAGAAAATCAAGTTCTGAAGATGAACGGTACAATTTCGTTGTTTTGGCTTCTATTAGGGGTTCGCTTAAAAGGTCACATAGGCCTGAGAATAAGAGAAGGGAAAATTAATAAAATGAAGAGACGCGATAAATCAGGGGGCTAAGCGAGTCAAGTTTTTTTTTTTTGACAATAAGTGAGTCAAGTTACTTGTGACTTATTTGAACTAGAATTGATTCCTTTTATTAAAAGTTTAGCTGCGCACATACTTTAATCTGAGTAGAGTCCGAGCTTAAAAAAAAAAAAAAAAATCCACTCGAATAGCTCGCAAGCTTAATTGAGTAACTATTACTTCACATATGATTATATATGTTTATAAAATATAAATATGCCGACAAAAAATTGTTGAGATGACAATTTTAGTGTGATTTCAAAATTCGATTTTGAGAGGGAGTTTAATTCGAGATTTGACTAAACTTTTTCGGTCAGTCAATTAGAGTTCGAGGTCATTGAAAACTAATTCAAGTCGAGCTCGAACTTTAAAAATTAGCTTTGATCAAAGTATCAAGCCCTAAATATTTGGAATTGAACCGAGCTTGAGTATCAAAGCTGAGACAACTCCACTCTGCGCCACTTCGCTAACATTTGTGAGATTAAGTCGTGCTGCCCCTATAGAATGAATCCTACAGTACTCAAAAGTAAAGTGTTCACTAAGGGTCTATTGTTAGAACAAATTTGTAGTCCAGAAATATATTTAGGACAAAAAATTAGTAATTATTTTTACTTTTTATTTCTAAAACAAAAATAAGAAATGCAAATTATTCTAATCACTCACCCTCACTTCTAGCTAACTGCGTGCCACCTGAAGGGGAAAAATTGGAACATAATAGTTATCATTCACGCAAAGTGGTCATTTTAGCCTTTTACTTAACAAGAAGAAATAACATTTGCACGAAACATTGAGCTTCAAATATTCCTAAAGTGTGCATTTGTTTGGGGGAAAATCGAAAAGTGTTTCCGGTTGACTAGTCATACTCGATGAATGAAACAAGTGAAAATCTAGAAAACTAACTTTTGGAAAACAGTTGCACTCAAACAAACACAATCTGGTTAATATTATGATTTTCAATGGAAGTAACGTCAGAGACGGGACGTCGATTCGTGGAAATAACTTTCTGACTTAATTATTGTGTGTTAACAATACTGGACTAGTCTTGTATTAAAAAATAACGACGACCATATTGTAAAATTCAGCCAACGGTACATAGTCATATAGCATGGTTTGCCAACTATAATTAATTAAAGTAAGACAAAATAAATTAAAAGTTAAACGTTGCTCCATGTTTTTTAATCAGGGAGACTCGAACTGGAACAGCTAAACCTGGGGTCGATATATGCATTACATGCACCAATTTGTTCTCGTTACGAATTGGTAAAGCCGATCACATCTAAATTGATGCACCAACTTGTCGGCGCCAGTACGCACGGATGTCCCCATTGATCTATGATGATGATGATGATGGACAATGTTGACTTGTAAAAGAAACAAAACCCTTCCTTTCTACATGAAAACCACGTCGCCTAGTGAGAGAGAAACCCATTCTTTCTAGATCAAAACCATGTTGACTAGTGCAAGTAAGAAAACCCTTTCTTTCTAAATTAATACTATGTTGACTAGTGAAAGTGAGAAAACCCTTTCTTTCTAGATCAAAATGAGGCACCATTCTTTCTAGATCAAAACCATGTTGACAAGTGAAAGTGACAAAACACTTCCTTTCTAGATCAAAACCATGCTGACTTATGAAAGATAGAAAACCCTTTCTTTCTAGATCAAAACCATGTTGACTAGTGAAAGAGAGAAAACCCTTTCTTTCTTGATGAAGACCATATCGACTTTTGACTAATGAAAGAGAGAAAAACCTTGTTTTCTAGATCAAAACCATATCAACTTGTGGAAGAACGAAAACTCTTCTCTTTCTAGATCAAAACCATGTTGACCAGTGAAAGAGAGAAAACCCTATCTTTCTTGATTAAAACAATGTCGACTTGTGACCAGTGAAAGGGAGAAAATCCCTTCTTTCTGAATTAAAACCGTGTCGACTAGTGAAAGAACAAAAACCCTTTCTTTCTAGATCAAAACCATGTTGACTAGTGAAAAGAGAAAAACCATTTTTTCTAGATCAAAACTATGTCAGCTTGTGAAAGAAAGAAAACCTTTTTCTTTTCTAGACCACAAACATGTGGACTTGTGAAAGAGAGAGAACCCTAATTTTCTAGATCAAAACCTCGCTGACTTGGGAAAGAACGAAAACCCTTTCCTTCTAGATCAAAACCATGTGGAATAAAAAACCATTTTTCCTTCTTTCTAGAAACGAGGTAAAACAAGTCACCACCCAGCTTCTCCCTCTCTATATATATCAACCTCTACTCCTTCATCTGAGTTCGTATTATCCATACATAACGACTTCTACCTTTTCTTCTCAGCTCATACTCTTTTGCATTCGTTCGATCTTGGTGATACGAAGATGCTTCAGAATAGAATTAGTTTCGGGGTTTCGCTCGATCTGCCTCAGCAAGGTGGTGGCTCCAGCTGCGTAGAAGATGATGGCCATCTCAAACAAACTGGTGAGCAAGAAACAAGCACTTACAATCCTTTAATATATAATCAAACTCTCTTCTTTCTCTATTGGCGATATCATGTAACAAAGCCTCGTTCAGAAAGCTTGCCTCAAATCATTTTTTTTCTTTTTCTTTTCATTTTTTGATTACTTAAAGAAATTGGAGAGTGAGGTTTTACCTAATAAATGTAATTTCGGTATGGTTCTTTGTCATGGTTGAAACCAGGGACTATGTGGACGGCCAGTGCTCGCATGATCACAGATGTGATCGGGCCGGAAGTTCTATCTCTGGCATGGGCCACGGCGCAGCTCAGGTGGATCGCCGGGCCGGTAGTGATGCTTTTGTTCTCTTTCGTTACATACTACACCTCAACCCTCTTGGCCGCTTGTTATCGGTCCGGGAGCTCTGTCATTGGAGAGCAAAACTACACTTACATGGACGCAGTCCGCTCCATTCTTGGTAATAATCAAAAATTTTATCCAAAAAAAAAAAAAAAAGTGGTCTCCCACCAAATATTTTCCCACAAAGATGCTCCCCTTCATTTAATTGATTTTTCTCATTTTTCTTCTCCTCTTTTGAATATTTGCAGGTGGTACAAAAGCAAAGTTATGTGGACTAGTTCAGTACCTGAACCTTTGTGGGGTTGCCATTGGGTGCACCATTGCATTCTCCATGAGCATGACGTGAGTGGTCAATTTGATTATACTCGAATCCAAGTTAAATAACAAAGAAAATGAAAAGAAAATCTGGATTTTGAGTTGTTGATTGGATGTGAGGTTTCTGTTTAATTTTGGTTTGTTAAATGTTTAATCGAATAGGGCAATTGATCGATCAAACTGCTTCCATAAAAAGGATGATAATAGTCCTTGCCACAGGAGTAGCAATCCATACATGATTGGGTTTGGAGTCATCGAGATCGTTCTGTCTCAAATCCCAAAATTTGACCGGCTGTGGTGGTTTCACATCGTGGTCACCGTCATGTCGTTCACTTACTCAACTATCGGACTTGCCCTCAGCATTGCAAAAGTCGCAGGTTGCAAGCACATCTTTGTACCATCAATTTTTATTTTATTTTTGATGTATAAGCATGTAATGTGATGATTAAATTAAAAGATCGAGTAGAAGGAAGCCTGAGACTATAGCTCATATCTTGTCTTTCTCAAATCTTAACTAGAAAATGGCAAATTCAAGGGAAGTCTTACGGGGATAAGCATTGGCACCGTCACTCAGACCCAGAAGATATGGAGGATCTTCAAAGCTCTCGGTGACATAGCTTTTGCCTATGCATGCTTCATCGAAATTCAGGTAAAAGTACAAGGTGTTCCCCTCATAGTTTTATTACAAAAAAACACCCCTAGACTTACAGAAAACTACCCTAATCGCTGTTGTGGTAATTAACTGATCCGTGCAACATCTGTTCAAAACAGGACACGACTAAATCCCCGCCATCAGAGGCCAAGACAATGAAGAATGCCACGCTTGTCTGTGTGGCTGTCACGACTCTATTCTACATCCTCTGCAGCTGCATGGGCTATGCCGCATTCGGGGACATGGCGCCCGAGAACTTCCTAGCGAATGTCGGGTTCTTTGACCCTTATTGGCTCATTGACATAGCGAATGTCGCCGTCGTGATCCACCTTATCGGTGCCTATCAAGTCTACTCCCAACCCCTCTTTAGCTTCATCGAGGAGTATGCTGGGAGAAGGTTTGAACGCAGCCAATTCATCACCATAGAGATGGATATCCCAATCCAGGGTTTCCGACCATACAAGCTAAAAGTCTTCAAGTTGATTTGGCGAACCATTTTCGTGATTCTAACCACTGGGATCTCGATGCTGCTCCCATTCTTCAATGACGTTGTCGGACTGCTTGGCGCTCTGGGATTTTGGCCTTTGATGGTTTATTTCCCGGTCGAGATGTACATTGCCCAAATGAAGATCGCCAAGTGGAGCGCCAAATGGCTATGCCTCCAAATCCTCAGTGCAGTTTGCCTCATCATCACCATCGCCGCTGCCGTGGGCTCCATCGCTGGGGTCGTGCTCGATCTCAAGTCCTACAAGCCATTCAGGGCGAGCCACTAATCAGTCCCAACATCACCAATATTCTGCTCGTTGATGAGGATTTGCAAGGCAGGAGAAGTATTGAATTTTAGGATTTGTTTCTTTTTTATGTTCATAGGATGCTTAAGGAAGAAAAATTACTCCATATGTTAAAAAAAATAGTTGGATATTGGATTATGGTGGCTGTAACGCAAGGTTCAACTTTTGCTTCCTTTTACAAGATATGAAAAGAGGGAGCAACGATTACTATGACGTCACCTTGCCTACCGTAGGAAAAAGGGAAAGCTCAAATCCAAAAATATAAACCGGATCTTTGACGGTTCTTAATGTGATCTTCGACATGTCATTGAGTGACCAGTCTTGTTCTCTCCAGAAGCATAACTTGGGCGGACCCTGGCTCTACTGATCAAATTAGAATTTCCATTCTCCAATTAGCCAATAGAATCTCCGAGAAGAAACTAAGTGAGGTGATCACTCAAGCACGATATCATGATGGAAACCTGCCATGTTCGTTGTTCAGAGCGTGCGATAATCCATTAAGCAACTCCATCTTAGAATAAGTGCTTTATATAACATGGATCATGCTCATGAAGCAATATTGATCCGCTAGAAATGTAAATTTATAATGCAACCTGCATACCCAGCATTCAATTTGTTGGGGGCGGCACAACTGATTCTCGCAATTGTTAGTGAAGTCGAGTAGAGTGGAGTTGACACAGCTTCGATACTCAAGCTCAGCTCAATTCGAAATAATCAAGGGTTCAATCGGAGTTAACTTTTCAAGTTCGAGCTCGACATGAATCAGTTTTCAACGAACTCAAATTATTATATTCTAATTTGAATTGAATATATTACATGGATAATACATGTGCAACATTTTTTTTGGCCCATTGTTTAAGCGTACTAGTTTAGAAGCTAAATCAGCAATTTCCATTCTTTTAAATTAATAGAATGACAACATTGAATATTTTCATATAATTTAAGGTTCGAGGATTTCATTAAATAAATTAAAAGTTTAGGAATGGCATTTCACATTGGGTAAAAGTTCAATGACCACTTATGTCATTTTCTCTTATATTTATATACACTTGTAGTAATTTTATGTTGCATAGGATGAATCCCTAGACAGATCAAGCCCTCATATGCTTAAATGGACGGTTTTGTATCAAGCAAAGGAACAAAATGGAACATGCCAAGTTAGCCAATGAGTACCTTCCTAAACTAGTCACGAGAGATTATTGCATCATTCAAATATAGCGAGACAATACAATCAACAAGGCATAGGTTGGTACTCGCCGTATTTGATCGCGTCACGCCAAAGTTTCAGCAGTCTAGATGGGCTAAGAAAGCTTGCATAAGATGCATGCCATGATGCTTCTTTATGTTCATGGTTGGACCCTTTAGTTATACAAAATAGGGATGATTGCTATAATTTTTGTGAGAAATTATGACGTGTGCTATGGGGATGTAAATATGTGACTCGTCAAGTTTAGGTTACATGAGTGACCGTGGGATTCTCTTGAGGCTTTATATCATTTCTCATTCAAACTAAATCTAACCATGGCCTTGACAGCTTGCCTAAGACAATAAGGCTCGAAGCACATATCAGGTGCACGACTGAAGCCCATTTGGGATTTTCTCATTTGCACGACACAATGCAATTCGTCAAATACACAAGATTTAAGAAAGCACCACAAAAAAAAAAAAAAAAACAAATGACGACAAGTACCTTGGAGATGTACATATGCTTACATTAGAAGGTTTCCATGAAATAACAAATTACCTCAGAGATTTTGCCAGATGCGTGATCTAGTCCTAGTAGCATCCCCACCGAATATCAAAATTAGTTGGTGGGCCCAGAGATTGATGGGCCTTTTGGAAAATTAGTTGGGCTACACCGGTGGCAAAGTCCCACAAAGCTTCAGTTCTCGCGGACTCGAGGGGAATTTCAATTTCGAACAATTTTAATAAATAAATCCAATTAAAAGTGCCGCCCGAAAAAAACCTCAATAAAATAGGGTTTTTCAGCATTTCTGTCACCGGCATTTTCACCTCACTTCACTCTTCACGTCTCCCACGCCGCGAACGATTCTCTCTCTCGCTGTCTCGCGAGCGATCATGGAGTCGGAGAAGGAGGAGATCAAGGCCATGGAGGTGCAGCTCGAGAAGGACCCCGGCCGGAAGCACGCGTTCGACGTCATCATCGGCGACAAGTTCTTCCTCTCCGTCGCCGTCGTCGTCGGCATCTCCGCCGAGCGGAGCCGCAGCTACGCCAACGCCCTGTACAAGCGCTACATGCTGACGCGTAGGTCGCTCCTTCCCGCTCGATTCAGCAGTTTTCCGTCCCCCATCGCGAAACCCTAGGCCCTAAGATCGACATTGTTCCTCTCATCATGTTGACTCTATTCTACTCAAAACCACCAACTTTTGTGAGAATTAGGGATGAATGATTCCCCATCCGATCTAGTTCCTAAGCATTTCAATGGAATCGGTTTAGTTTAAAGAAGAGAATGTCTCGAACTTCACGGGAGGTGAAAAAAGACCCAAAGAAAGGGAAAGACCAAAAGAGGAGCGTGAGCCTGAGTGTCGTGAGGCAAAGGAGGAAAACCAAAAGAGGAGAGAAGGCGTGCTTAAGACATTTGAAAAAATAAATAATCGGTCTAGGTGATATGATTCCCTTCTTAGAATTGGAAATTAAACTGCCTGGATACCAGTTCCACTTTTAGGAATTAGGAACCGAATCGGCCCTCCCTAGAATCGGACTAAATCGGCCAGTTCGGTCGATCCATTTTATTCACCCTTAATGAGAATAAGTCATGTCGTGTCTATATGAGTTAGAGTGCAAATTATTAGTGGACACGGGTGAAATTTCAAATTGTTCTTTCTCTCGAATGAGAAATATTAAAAATTCAAGGTCGAAAAGAAACCATATCCCCAAGCGAAGAAGGTTGGAGCGTCGAGAAAAGTCTAAAGCTGGTTCACGGGTGACTTTGCAGGAAAATAGCAGAATCAAGCTCCAAAGTTCGGTGAATCCACCCAACCATGTACCCCCATTTCGCACAAATTGCTTCAGATTGAAGTCCGCCGCGAAATCTTACGATGGTAGTTTCAAGTTAGCTAAGTGCGAGCTGTATTTAGTCTTTGGTCACTAGCCCTACTCTAAATAAGTTTTGTTTCACTGAAAATTTCATAATAAAGAAAAATATTTTTTATGAAAATCATTGTCAAGAAAAATAGTCATTTTTCATTTGTTTAGTGGTTAAATAGCAAAGAAAATTCTCAATTCAATATTTCTTTTGGGCTCTTTCATTGTTCAGTCTTGGCCCACTTTCGATAACATACATTAGGTGGGTTTGTGATGATAATAAAAATTTGTGTATTAATGGAAATTAGAACGATGCGTCAACCACATAGCATCTTGATCCAAATATATTTTTACCAAATTATTGAGAAGAATCTCAAAGCCCTTCCTTACCACCACTACTTCTGTTTATCATCGTATACTCATTTACTATAGGGTAAGGGTGCGCATGACAAAATTTCTGGAACAAAAATTGATTTCTGGCCAGAAATTGATTTCTCAATTTTTGTTTCAGAAATTGAAAAGTTAAAAATTTTAGTTTCGATTTCTTCTTCAAATCTATTTCGGAATAGAAATCTATTCCAGAAATAAAATAAAAAAAAATCAAATTGCGTTACCAAATGAATTTCTGTTCTAAACCTGTTCCGGGGAACAAAGAAACAGAGAAATAGAGAAGTAGAAATTTTATCATGCGCGCCCTAAGTGTGAGCAGTATTTAATTTCTTCTCAGCTGGCATACTCAAACCAAGTTTCGCGAGTGGTCAAAAGTTTTAGCAATATTTAAGTGCACCATTTTCTTTCATAAATATTTAGTGGTCCTAAGAAGGAATTCTTCATCAATTAAACGACGCCAAGTTTGCTGATGATTTGCTTAATCAAGCTTGCCCACCTCCTCCACAACTACCCCCACCTCGAGCTAAGCACCATGTTCGCCATCCTCCTCCGTAAGCTCCTCACTTGTGACGACTCCTACATCTACTCCTACCTCATCTTGCAGACCCAGTCCACTCTCGCCTGCAACCAACGAAGGCCCGACAACCCTCACCGGTCACAGTAAAAAGAAGCGAAGAAGCAAATAAAAAAAGGACAACAAGATGAGGAGATTTGTTCTGAAGCGAAAGAAAGGAAGCTCTCAAGCCAGGCGCCCAAGTTACTGTAGCTGCGATTTCTTCTTTGGCTGATTCTCGGTTGTTTGACCATTGGTTGGGGCTGTTTCTTGGTGTGCTAGGGCGCATTCTACCTCCCTTCAAAACCTCGAAGCTTGGCCCGGTATGTCCACTCTTCTCGGACCGATTATGGATGAATTCGATTAGGGTTTTCTCCGTGCGGGGTTCCGGATTTCGAATTCTTTGCCGTGATGGCCTCGGCTTCCGGCCGAGCCTCTCGTGTTGATGAAGGGCCGAGTTCTCTCGCACATGTCCCTCAAGTTGTAGGTCGACCTTCTCTTGATGGGCCCTCGCGCAAGGATAAGGGGCGAAGCCCCTCGTTTTCCCCTGATCCGAGACAGACGGATATTCCCATCCCTGTTCGTAACCCTGCTGGTGTTCGCACGAAAAGTAGAGGTAGATCCAGACCGAACCGGCCTCAGCCTATGGGCGAGGCAAGTCCAACTAGCCATTCTTGGGCGTCTGTTGCTCGAGTGTTGAGGAAAGGCTACGATTTAGAATTCACCCCTCCTGCTTTTCTGGATGATAAACCGATGGTTGAGTTGTCAGACCTTGACCTTCAAGCTGCTGACCCCAAACTCCATGATTGTTTGATTGGCTTTTATCTGGGTAGGAGAATTCCGTTTAAAGTTACTGAGGAAGCTCTTAAAAGGGCTTGGAGCCCATACCTCACCGAAGTCATGGCAGACGGACAAGGTTCCTTCGTGCTGCATATTCCTGATATGGATTTTAGGAGGAAGCTCCTCGAAGGTGGCCCGATCACAGTTGCGAAGGTTTCATTTATTCTGCAACAATGGAAGCATGGTCTTGAACTCAAGAAAGACGCCTTTAACTTGTCCCCGTGTGGGTCAAGTTGAGAAATCTTCCTTTCTCCTTTTGGTCAGCCCAGGCTATTGGCAAAGTTGCAAGTGCGGTTGGTAAGCCTTTATATGTGGATCATCGTGCGAGCAAATGGATATGTTAGCTTTTGCTCGTGTGTGTGTTGAAATTACGCAGATCAGCCCTCTTGTGATTCTATACCGCTGGTTCATAATGGAAATTCCCGTATTGTTGTTGTGGAATATGAGTGGCGTCCACAAGCTTGTTCCAAGTGCGGCATCTTTGGCCACAACCGCAATCCCCAGCCCCTCGCCAAGCATCTATTTCGAGGAGGGCGGCTAAGGCTCCCGTATCGATCGTTCTCGCTCTGTTCGCTCCCCAGACGGTGCCCGCTTCCCCTGTTTCCCCTGCTTCCCCTGTTTTGGTAGATGCTCCTGCCCCGCATCAGCAACAGGATTCGGAAAGAGTCCAACAACCTCTTGATACTTTGGAAGCCGGTGGAGAACTTGCTGCTCCCCATACGGAAGCCACTGCCTTTTCCCAAGTGCCGCCTTCGGTTGCTCTGCCTGTACCTACAAGAAACGATGCTGGTTCCTCTGATTTAGTCACAGTGCGTGAAGTCGCACCTGCCCTCGCTTCTTCCCCTCCACTTATTCCTCCCGCGGGTGAGGAATGGCATGAAGTGGTAGGTAAAAATAAAAAGAAAAAGCTTCCTTCTTCTAAGAAGGCGGCATCTGTCAGTGTGGCAGGCTTTACCGGAGGTGGACAGCAGTTGAATCTGAAGACCGCTTCCGCTAAACCGGTTAAACCACCTGTGCTCCCTCCTGTTCGGATTTCTAAGGGACTTTTGAAAGCACCTGTTAAAGTACATGATAATACTGCCAAGATCTTGGACCGCACCTCCCACTCGGGACATTCTATTGGCTCGGATGAGATTGCTAGTTCTAGTATTCATGCTATCTCGGAGGATGATGATCTACTATCCATCAGTTCCTCACCTCGGGGGACGATGTCTTGTGCGAAGCCGGACTCTATTCAAGACCAGCTGGATCGTCTACTTCCTGAACCTCCTGCTTCGGTTCTTGCTAAGGCCACCTCTACTGGCCGCAAAGCCTCTATGAAAAGGTAACCGTCTCCCTTCCTTGTGTACATATGTTTTTTGGATTCTAGAATGTTAGAGGTATCATCAATCCTGTTAGGCGTGCTGAGGTAAGGAAGCTTGTCCTCTCTAACAAGCTTTGTTTCATCGGTATTTTTGAGACTAAGGTGCCCGAAAATCTGTTTGATTCAATTTCTTCGACTTTATTAAGAGGCTGGAAATGGACGGCGAACTATGAATACGCTCCTCGTGGAAGAATTTGGGTTGGCTGGGACCCAAGTGTAGTTGAGTTTGCTCATATTTCTTCGAATAAACAAGCTGTTCATGGTCTTCTTTCCTCTACTTCTTCTAGCATGAGTTGCTGTATTTCTGCGATCTATGGTGATCACACTTTTGTCAGTCGTAGGCCCCTTTGGGATGATCTAATCCATTACAATGAAGTCTTCCAGGACTCGCCTTGGATTGTAGCTGGCGACTTTAACGCCATTAAGGACCCTTCGGATAGGGTGGGGGGTTCGAACGATTGGATTCCGTCTTTTGATGAGTTTCGTTTATGTTTAGCTCAAACCGAGTTGGTGGACCTTCGATACATTGGCCTCCGTTTTACCTGATCTACTTCCTCTGGTGCTGCAAGGAAAATGCGCAAGATTGATCGGGTCCTTATTAACAATCTGTGGAACCATCGGTTCTCCTTCTCTCAAGCCTCCTTTCTCAATCCGGGTATTTCTGATCACTCTCCTATGATTGTTAGAGTGCTTGATCCGATGTCGAAAAGGAAGCCGTTTAAATATTTTCATTTTTGGTCCGAACACTCGGATTACTCGTCTTGCATCAATTAAGCTTGGAATACGCCAGTCTTGGGAGTGCCAATGTTCCGCCTTGTGTCCAAGCTGAAATTGGTTGAAGCTCGCCTCAAATTACTCAACAAAGAGTCTTTCTCTGACATTTCAATGAGGACGGCTGAAGCTAGAGAAGCCCTTCGCATCACTCAGGTTGGTCTTCATGATGATCTTTCCAATTCATCTCTTGCTAACCTGGAAAAAAACCAGCGACGTGCCTTTGTCCAACTGCGGGCCCATGAAGAGTCTTTTTACCGTCAAAAGTCTCGTGTGACTTGGCTGAAAGAGGGTGATCGGAACACTAGATTCTTCCACAATTCGGTTAAGAACAGACATGGACCGTAAACCACATCCTCTCGGTTATGGATTCATCTCGGGTGTCCTCATAGATGATCAAGCCTTTGTGCCTCAAGTGTTTGTGTCCTACTTCTCAAAGCTGCTCTCACCTTAGGCGTGTCTCTCAAAACCGTCTCTTCATGAGATGAAGGAGCTCATCCATCGGCCTCTCTCGGATATTCAATGTAGCTCCATCTCTTGCCCGGTCACGTATTCGGAGATCAAGGATACTCTTTTCTCCCTAGCAAGAGGAAAAGCCCGGGTCCCGATGGCTTTTCGGTTGAATTTTACAAGACCAATTGGGATCTTGTCGGGCCATTGGTTATTGAAGCTGTTCAGGATTTCTTTCCTTCGGGCTTCCTCCTAAAAGAGGTAAACAAAGTACTATCCTTACGTTGATTCCCAAAGTTCAGAATGCTACTACGTCCATGATTTTAGACCTATTGCATGTTGTAATACCATTTACAAGGTTATTACAAAAATTCTAGCTAATCGTGTGGCTGCTGTTTTGAATGTTTTGGTTGGATCATCTCAAAATGCATTTGTTAAAGGAAGGAGAATTAGAGATAACATTCTTCTTGCCCAAGAATTGTTCTCTGGTTTTCACTTAGATCCTTACCTTCCGAAATGTGCCGTTAAGGTGGATTTTCAAAAGGCGTATGATACTGTAGACTGGGATTTTTTGGAACTCACTCTGCAAGCTTTTAGATTCCTGGAATGGACCATCCATTTGATAATGGTGTGTGTGAGAACACCCAAGTTTTCGGTTTCTATTAATGGCGAACTTCATGGCTTCTTCTCTGGAGGTCGAGGCCTTCGCCAAGGGGACCCTTTGTCGCCGTACCTCTTTACCCTTGTTATGGATGTGTTCTCAAGGATTTTAAATTCCCGTACTTCGGTGAAAGGTTTCAAATACTTTTGGAGATGCAAGAATGTAAAGCTGACCCATCTTTTCTTTGCCGACGACGTCTTTCTCTTTTGTCAAGCTGATTGGGTTTCCGCCACGATCCTTAAGAGAAGTCTTGATATATTCTCATCTTGGAGTGGACTGCTTCCGAACAAAAACAAGAGCGAGGTGTTTCTCTCAGGAGGCCCTGTTTCCATCAGAGAGAATATTCGGCTTGCATTTGGCTTTCACGAAGGTCGACTCCCGGTCCGGTACTTAGGGGTGCCCATCATCACTTCAAGACTTGGGAAAGCTGATTGTGCTTCGTTGATTGATCGTATTACCGCAAGAATTCAATCGTGGGCTCACCGCTTTTTATCCTTTGTCGGCGAGGCTTCAACTTATAAGGTCGGTACTACATTCTATCCAAGCCTTTTGGGCTAGTGTTTTTTTCCGCCTATCTCTCGTTCTTGATAGAATTGAACAACCGCTAAGACAAGTTTCTGTGGAAGGGCACCTCGCTTGGCCGAGGCGGTGCCAAAGTATCTTGGGATGACATTTGCCTCCCAAAAAATGAAGGTGGCTTGGGTATTCGGAAATTGAGAGACCGTAATATCGCTTCCTTGCTTAAGTACATCTAGTTTCTCTTCACCGATAGAGAATCTCTCGGTGTCGTTGGATCCATTCTTATTTTTTAAAGAAGGACAACTTTTGGAACTCCTCGCCACCCACTACGTGTTCGTGGGCGTGGAAAAAATCCTTCAACTTCGAAGACATTTTAGGCTCTCTTTCTTTTGGAAGATTGGCCACGGTTTCTCTGTCTCCTTATGGCACGACCATTGGCTGGAATGTGGCCCGCTTCTCTTACTTATCCCGCCGGACCTTGTGGAGAGCCGTCGCCTTCCAAGCTATTCGTAGTGGCGGACCTTTATTCTCCGCGGGTGCTTCTTTGAGAGATCTCCTCGCAAATATGGGAATTACTATACCCATTCTTTCTACGATTTCGACCGCTTCACGGCGAGAAGATCCATCGGGTTCGTTCTCGTTGCCTCCGCTCGGAAATACATCGGGTTAAAAAGAATCGAGTGTCTTGGGCTCCTCTTATTTGGGACAATGACCTTGCACCCAGATTTCAATTTCATTTGTGGTTGCTCGCAAAAATAGGCTGCCAACTCAGACTCTTCTTTTCTCTTATGGGAGGATTGAGTTCTCTGTTTGCGCCTTCTCGCTGCTCCGTTCCGGACTCCGTCGACCACTTGTTCTTTGAGTGCACAACGTCTGCGACTCTTGCGTTCTTTTGGGCTTCTAGATGTAATTTACCTTGGAAGAATAGAGTTTGGAAGGACAACCTCTCTTGGGCTCTCAAATTCCTATCCGGTAAAGATTTCTTTCACGTATTGCCCGTTTCTCTTTTGGGGCTTTATGCCATTTCATATGGAAAAAAAGGAATTCTATCATCTTTCGGGGTGACTCTTTGGCAATTCCGGCCATGAAGAATCACTTGATCAAGGTTGTGAAGGATAAGGCTCTTTTGTTCTCTAATGTCCCGCCTACTCCAAGAAACAAGCGACTCCGAGAAGTTGGGGGTTCGATCAGTCCATCTTTAGCTCCGCGTCTTCTTCCTAGCTCCCCTCCGTCTCTTCGCTCTTTGGAGGGGTGCACGAGGGTCGTTGGTCTGTTTTTTACTTATAGTTCAACCGATTGGTTGCTGCTCATTTCCTTCTCTTTGTATTTTTTTTATTCGGCACCCTCACACTCTCCGCCCCCACGGCTAAAGTGTGAGTTACGGTGCCGAATTCTTGTTCATTTGTCCTAAGCTTAATATATATTCTTACCTTTTACCAAAAAAAAAAGGACAACAAGAATAAAAAGTTCATAAAATTAGTAAAAATTTGAAAAAAAATAAAATTAATATTAGTTATGTCACGTAGGACGACCGGTGTCCACGTCAACGATTTCTAATCAAAATTAGTCAGTGAACTCAATTGGCAAAATGTGAAATGTTTATGGCTCAATTGACAATATTAAAATATTTAGTATTTGAAGAAATTTAGGAAAAATTACTCTGAGTTTTATTCTCCAGAGAATGAATATTTACATGAGACATCTAACCTTTTTATAGCTGCAACAACACCCTAAACCGTAGTAAACAAATTCCTAAAAGCTAACAAACAAAATCTGAAAAAATAAAATCTGGAAAATCTAGAAAATCTAGAAAATCTGGAAGATCTGGAAAATTTGAAAACAAAATAACCAGAAAATCCGATTCTGATTTTCAACACTCCCCCTCAAGCTGGGTTATGAATGTCTATCATACCCAGCTTGGACCTTAGAGTCTCGAAACTATTTCTCCGTTGTTTGATGATTGGTTGGAACATATGAGAGTTTCAAGATTCCTTCCTCAAGTTTTTCTTTGATGAAATGTCGATCGATCTCCACATGCTTTGTTCTATCATGATGAATCGAGTTCTTGGCAATCTCAATAGCAGCTTTGTTGTCACATAATAATGACATAGGATTGGTATTAGTAAATCCTAGTTCATTTAAGATTCTTCTCAACCATATGCCTTCACATATTCCTTGACACATTGCTCTAAACTCCGCTTCAGCACTACTCCTAGCAACAACAGGTTGCTTCTTACTTCTCCAAGTAACCATGTTGCCCCACATAAAGGTACAATACCCTGTTGTTGACCTTCGGTCCATGAGAGATCTAGCCTAATATGCATCCGTGAATATCTCCACGTTTCTCTCATCCGTTTTCTTAAAGTATAGCCCTCTTCTAGGACTTTTCTTCAAGTACTGTAAGATTCGAAAAACTACTTGCATGTGTTTCTCTATTAGTCGGTTCATGTATCTACTAACCATACTTACTGCGAAACCAATGTCTGGCTGAGTATGTGAGAGTAGATTAGTTTCCCAACTAATCTTTGATACCTCCCTTTGTCTGTTAATGGTCCTTCTTCTTCCATCTCGGTTTTATTTGTAGAATCCATAGGTGTGTCAGCTAGTTTACACCCAAGTATACCAGTTTCCTTCAAAAGATCAAGAGTATATTTGCGTTGGGAAATTGCAATTCCTTTCTGTGATCGAGCTATCTCTATACCTAGGAAGTATTTGAGTTGACCTAGGTCTTTAACCTCGAATTCTTCTACCAACATATTCTTCAGTTTTCCAATCTCCTCCAGATTGTCATCGGTTAGGATTATATCATTGACGTATACAATCATTACTGCTCTTTTACTTTCAGCTGACTTCTTGACAAACATTGTATGATCTGTTTGGCATTGAATGAAATTCAGCTTCTTAACCACCCTTGTTAACCTCTCGAACCAAGCACGAGGTGATTGCTTTAGGCCGTATAGGGATTTCTTGAGTTTGCATACCTTGTTGAAGCTCAAGGGAGAGGAACACCCAAATGGAGTTTAGTTTGGCCACCGGAGCGAAGGTTTCTTCGTAGTCTACACCATACGATTGCGTGAATCCTTTAGCAACTAGCCTTGCCTTGAAACGATCAACACTACCATCAGCATTGTGCTTAACTGTAAAGACCCACTTACATCCCACCAATTTCTTCCAGTTGGCAATTCTGTATATTCCCAAGTATTATTCTTCTCAAGTGCATGAATTTCCTCAAGAACCGCTTTTTCCCACTCGGATTGAGCAAGTGCCTCTTGGATATTCTTGGGAATTTGAATGTTGCTCAACGTTGAAACAAATGCCTTGTATTTAGGAGATAAGTTTTCATAAGACATGAAATTGTTAATGGGATGTTGAGTGCACCGTCTCTTCCCTTTCCTAAGAGCAATGGGCTGATCAAGATCATCAAGTACATCAAAAATTTTTTAGCTTATAGGAGCATTACCTTCATCTATTGTGGGTCTTGAACTTAAGTCTATCTCTTGAGCTGACTTTGATGTAATACGGTCCTCCAACTCCTTTTGAGTTTTCTGCCTAGAGTAGACAATTACCTCTTTATTTTTGTCTTGTGTAGCATCTTGAATGGGTAGACATGAAAGACTTTCGGATGTTGGATGACTCTTGGATGTTGGAATGGCTAGACACAGAAGACAAGCAAAATTGGTATTTGTTTGTTGTGACCCGAGTGAATGAAAAGTATCTCAAAAATAATATTCCTCATAACTCTCCCCCTGAATGGTATTTTTGGAGTGAAAAGGCTGGTGCTCAAAAAATGTAACATCCATGGTGGTATAAAAACGCCTTGTTTGTGGGCAATAACACTTATATCCACTTTGATTTGGAGCGTATCCTAGAAACACACATTTGAGGGACTTAGGATCTAGCTTGCTATGATGTTGCTGATTTATATGAACAAATGATGTGCAACCGAATACTTTGAGTGGGATATGTGACGCAAAACAAATATGTGAGTAGGTACGAAGTAAACTCTGAAATGGTGTTTGGAAATCTAGGACACAGGAAGGCATACGATTGATGAGATATGTGGCTGTCATCATTGCTTCTCCCCAAAAATGTTTAGGAACATGGGTGGTTAACATAAGAGAACGAGTGATTTCCAAAAGATGTCTATTTTTCCTCTCCGCTACTCTATTTTGTTGTGGAGTGTCTACACAAGAGCTAATATGTATGATACCATGGCTATTTAAATATGACTCGAGCTGTGCGTGAAAGTATTCTCTCCCGTTATCCGTTTTGAAAACTTGGATTTTTGTGCTAAATTGGGTTTGGATCATTAGGTTGAAGGTTTGAAAATTTTGGCCAATATCTGATTTTTCTTTCATTAGAAAAAGCCAAGTGAGTCTTGTATTGACATGAGAACCAAAAATGTTATTGACATGAGAAGGTCCCCAAATATTGTTATGAATCATGTGAAATGGATGAGAAGACTTATAAGGTTGCAAAGGATACGAACTACGAGTATGTTTGATAATTGGCACACCTCACATTGAAGTTTTATTGAATCTTTATTGAACAAAGAAGGTAGCAACCTTTTTAAGTACGAGAAATTTGGATGACCTAATCTATAGTGCCATAATATTATGACACTCTCTTCTTTAGCACGAGATGCTACACATGACATCTTCTTGTTTTTCCATTCTGAGGCATTAACTCGCAGAAGGTAGAGACTTGTATCCATCTCAGCATTGCCAATCGTCATCCCCAAGTTCAAAACCTGAAATTCACATGAGTATGGGAAAAATTTAGTAATGCAGCCTAAATCTTTAGTTAACTTGCTGATGAAGAGAAGATTATAGCTAAGTTTGAGAATAAATAATACCAAATTCAGTGTTATATCTTTTGAAATAACCACTGATCCAACACCAGCCACCTTTGAGTAAGAACCATCAGCAATTCAAACACTAGTGCCATTTTGACATGGATTGTACTCATTGAACACCGTGATATCTCTGGTCAAGAGGTGATCTTCTCTTGTTTAGCACTAAAGGCATTTAGAGAATTACCTCGTTGAGCTATCGTTGCTGTACTAACCCCTTCCGGATGGGTTGCCTTCTGAACTGATTCTTGTAGCAGCTTTTTTAGCATCTCCAGCTGCTCTTTGTTGAAGAGACTTAAATCTACTGAAGCGATTGTTTCGGTTTGGACTATGTTGCTTTTGCTCTCTCGATTTTGAGTAGGATGTGAGGCTAATGGCTTCCAATCATATGGTCGACCATGAATTTTCCAGCATGTGTCTTTTGTGTGACTCATTCGTTTGCAATGATCACACCATGGACGACCACCCCTTCGCTGGTCGTTGTTGTTTGATTGAGTGCCTCGACTATAGGACGGTTGAGATCCTCAAGTTATTAGAGCAGAATTTGCTGGATTGGTTTAGTTGTTTGAAGCACCAAGCATCACCTTTTGCCGAGTCTCTTCTCTCCTGACCTCAGCAAAAAATTTTCGTACACTAGATAGGGGCTTTATGCTCAGAATTCATCCACGTAGCTCATCAAGCTCTTGATTCAAGCCTAACAAAAATTTGTAGATGCGTTCTCGATCTTGAATCTGCTTGTACCGCTTGCTATCTTCAGGATAACTCCACATCATATCTTCTAGCATGTCAAGTTGCTGCCAATGATGTATGAGTTGGTTAAAATAATCAGTGACAGAAGATTCCCTTTGCCTTAGGTCATGGAGAATGCCCTTGATCTCAAAAATGGCCGATGTGTTATCTTTGTTTGAATAAGTTTCATGAACAGCATCCCAAATCTCCTTTGCTGTCTTGTAGTACATGAAATTCTCCCATGTTTCATTCGTCATTGAATTCAGCAGCCAACACATCACCATGTTATTTTCAGCCTTCCATGTTCGATAATTTAGGCTCATCTCCTCAGGTTGTACGGCAACTCTAGTTAAGTAATCTTCTTTACCTTTTCTGCAAATGAAAATCATGATAGAATGGGACCATTGATTGAAGTTGTGACCGGTAAGTTTATGACCGGTGATGAGAAGAGTTCCACCTTCGGATACATTGATAGGTTGGGTAATGTGAGGAGAGGTCTAAGCTCTAGGGTCTGAGGTTTCACTCTCAACCTCGCTTGCCATGGCAGCTCTAGGGTATTTTGTCATGGTGGAAACTCTCAGAAATAAGGTAGAAGAGAATGGTCCAGATCAAGCTCTAATACCATGAAGAAATTTAGGAGAAATTACTCTAAGTTTTATTCTCCAGAGAATGAATATTTACATGAGGCATCTAAGCTTTTTATAGCTGTTACAGCACCCTAAAACGTAGTAAACAAATTCCTAAAAGCTAACAAACAAAATCTGGAAAATCTAGAAAATCTGAAAATTTGGAAGATCTGGAAAATCTAGAAACAAAATAACCAAAAATCCGATTATGATTTTCAACAATATTGAATTGGTAAATGTGTAATAGGTTTATAATTTTTTAGACAATTTTCCTAATATATCGAAGCAGTTCCAAATTGATTTCGCATGTATTGTTTTGTCCTCGATAGATTAAAGAGCTCCATCTTCTTATTTCCTTAACTAATAATGTACGTGTGATTTATGTTCTTATTTTGGTGGCAACATCAGGGAACCAAAAATAACAGACACGATTAAAAGAGAGAATCTAGGTCAGTGACAGTAAAAGGAAAATTGCCCTAAGATGAACCCACATCATTGAGAACTTAGAGATGTTGGATCTTGTCATAGTAAACTCTCCTTAGCTGACTATAATTATAACAATCTTATTCTTAGATTGTATCCCTCTTATATAATTGAAGAAGCAATGGGGAAAACTATTCTCAGTAGATAATCTCAATTCTTACATATGTATATATCAACAAAGGAAAACAATCATTGTAAAAGTAATGATATTTATTATGATTAATGCAATTATGAAAAGTGTTTATCTGATTAAAACACAAATAATTAAGTTAGAGAGATAAGACATGCATTACATCAGCCAAGCTATATTCTTGATCACGAAGGAAGCTCCACTTATATTTTGTCTGAACTCAAAAAGTTAGGGTTTCGACCTAAAACATAAAAGTAAAAAAGAGAAGATGGCATGTTTCTTCTCTAACTCATCATTACCTTTTAAGACTTTCTCCCGCCATATCTATGCTTTTCTCGAAAGAGAACCGAAGCACTCCTCTCTCTCTCTCTCTCTCTCTCTCTCTCCATCTCAACGACCGCATTGACTTAATTAAAAAATCAGACTGATTAAAAACCTTTAAAGCCCTTTTCAGCCAGCTGTATGAAACAACTCGATTTTCACACCGCATGCCAAATCTTCTCCGGGCAATGGGCTTTTACGTTTGACTATTGTTCTTATCCTAGCAGCAACATCAAGGAAGCAAGGACGATAGACACAATCAAAACAGAGAAGTTACGAAAGTAATATAAGGAGGAAAGTTAGCCTCAGAAAAATCCTCAAACCACTTAACATCAATTTGGAACTTCTTCAGATTAGGTCAAAACAGAAAATCTTGAACTAAAATTGCCCCTGAGGTTGCCGTCTTGCCAATGGAATAAGCATGCGAGTCGCATGTGCAAGCCCAGTGATGAAGATTTGGCTGCTCGGTATATTTAAACTCTTATTTGAGATTAAGTTAGTCACTTCAAGCTCTTATTTGAAGTAATATCCACCTTCGGCTTTCTTTTGATAAAGCGGCCCACTTCAAACTCTTATTTAAAAATTTTCTAATTTCTTATTTTGTTTCTCATTCATACATGCATTCGTGCGGGGAGTTTAACTGCTTGCCCCTTTCAGATTTTTGGGAAAGAATTTAAGCCGAACATCGAAAAGGCAGATGCTTGTTTGGGGGACTTTTGTTGATGAAATAGCTGTCCGCGGGCCTTCTCGATGAACGTGAAGAAGGGTTGGGAGGAGACCTGGTAGACACAGACGAGGTGGATCGAGATGGCAGCATTTAGTACGTTGATGAGTCGATAAGGGTCGAAGAACCCGAAACCCGCGAGGAGATGGCTGGGTGCCATGTCCCCGAACGCACCATTAGCCCATGCGGCCACAAAGCACGTATAATAGAGTCATGACCGCTACATTGACCAACATGGCCTCCCTCGCCATCTTGGCCTTAAATGGTTGCGATTTAGACTCCATTTATTTCACGGAAAATATTGACATCATTGGAAAATATTTTCCAATAAGCCATTTACCAGGAAAATATAATTATTTTCTAGTATTTGACTAAAACCTGAAAATGAAGTTAAAAATATTTTCTCTTTGTTTGGTAAGGAAAATATTTTCCTCCATAAACTCTTTTTCAATAATAATAATATTATGATATTTTTTTTTCAAATCGATTTTTAATTTTTTTATTTTAAAAATATATTTTTAATTACATTTTATTTTTTAGAAAAATGTCATTAAATTATTTTTTATTTTTTATTTTCTTTTTCATTTTTTTTTTCTTTTTTTCTCTTCATTTTCTTCGGCCGATCACCGGCTGTCGAGCCTCAAGCTCAAGGCTCGTCGACCTCTAGTGAGCTCAGGCTTGCTGATCGGGTGTGCCAAAGGCTCTCGCTTGCCAATCGAGTAGTTTTTCGAAAAGACTAGGTGTTTTTTTTTTTTTTTTTGGTAATACAACTATGATCAGTAATTGTCACAAAATTTTACTTAAATTTAAAGGAGCATGATGGCAAATGAATAGGCAAAAGCTATGGGGGTGTATGACAAACTAGAATTTCTGTTCCAGAAATAATTTTTCTATTCCGCACTGTTTCTAGAATAGAAATCCGTTTAACAAACTTCTTCCGCTTTTATATTTCTTGAATAGATTTCTATTCCAGAAATAGGTTTGGAATAGAAATCAAAAGTAGAAATTTTCTACTTATCTATTTCTGGAATAGAAATGAGAAATAAAAAATTTTCTCATCGTTCGTCAATCGGTCCTTCATCCATATGGGACTTCCCTTGTTGAATGAATGATGCAGATGGTCTTATTTGACTGCTTCTCAAGCGCAAGTCGATTGATCTCCGGTCTTTGAAACAGGGTCAATTCATGGCTCGTGTCGGACCATTTGCCGCGTTGACAGTCACAATTGAGTGGCACCGATGATGAAAGGCTAGTGTAAGCCAGCCTGACATTAGTGAGTCGACTATGTTCATATAAACTTGCAGTAATTATGCGGTCCACTAGACGAAGTTCCACGCAATATTTTTTTTTTCCTTTTCATTCCTCCTAGTATGATTTTGTGTGTGTGTGTGTGTGTTTTGCTTTTTCACCTCGTTTCCTAATCTACTTGATCTTGTCTTCTACCAAGAATGCTAAATTCCAGGACGGTCGTGCGTCAAGCAAAGGAACAAAAAGGAAGTCGCCAAGTTGGCCAATTAGGCCCTATTTGGTAAATTTTGTTTCTATTCCTTGAAACAACTATTTCTATTCTTTTGTTACAGGGAACAAAAAAAGAATGAAAACCTATTTGGTAAAATTTTTATTCCCGGGAACAAAAAATCTATTCTTTTGTTCCCGAAATTAGATTTGGAATAAAAACAAAAAGTAGAAAAAAATAACTTCTTATTCCTAGGAACAATTTCTAGAATGTATTTTTTTCTCTCTTCTCTTCTTCTCTTTTCTTCTTCTCTTTATTTTCTTATTCTTCTTCTTCCTTTTGGCCGGTCGTCGGCCTTGGCCATAGCCAGCGTCGACAACTAACTAGACAAGGGCCGGTGACCTCGCTAAAGCGTTGCCGGCTCTCGGAGACACCGAGCCACAACGAGGATTGTCGACCCAAGCCTCGCCATGGCTGGGCGAGGTGAGGTCAACCTCGCCTAGCCAAGGAGAGGCCGAGCCTCGTGCAGCCATGGCGAGGCTCGGCCTCGCCAAGCCAAGGCGAGGCCGACCTCGCATCGCCTGGGTGAGGCCGAGGCTCGCCGTGGCTAGGCTGGCTCCAGCGAGCTCACCAAGCCTCGCCCTAGCTTGGTGAGGTCGGCCACGACGGTGGTTGATGACCGGCCAAAAAGAAAAAGAAAAAGGAAAAAAATAAGAAAATATAATTAAAAAATTAAAAAAAAAAAAAAAAATCTAAGAGTCATATTAAACGTATTTCTATCTCGGGACTAGAAATTTTGAGAAGTTACTAAACACGTTATTTTACTAAAAAATTGTTCCCAAAAAATAGAATCGAAAAAACCATTTCGATAAAAAAAAATTGTTCCCTGGAATATAATTATTATCAAATGCGCCCTTAGTGTACCTTCTAGCTATTGTTTTTTTCCCCCCGAAATACCTTCTAGGTCTGATCCTCTTAACTAGTCGCGAGAGATTATTGCATTATCCGACTGTAGCGAAGCCATAGAATCAATATAGGTATCGAATGGACCACATTGTTTTTTGCCGTGTCACGCCAAAAATTCAACAATCTAGATGGACCGAGAAAGGTTACATCGGATGCTTGCCACGATACTTCTTTCGTAGTTGGATCCTTTGATTACGCGAAATAGAGACCATCCCCAGAATTTTGTGAGAAATTATTACGTGCAATAAGGGGATGCATCTATGGACATTTGTCAACTGGATTTAAAATGAGACTCATCAAGTTCTACTCTGAGATGGATGAAACGAGTGACCATGGGTTATCTTAACGCTTGATCTCATTTCGTCTTCAAAAGGCTTGGCAGCTTGCCCATGTCGATAAGGCTCGAAGACTAGAAACACATATCACAGCAGCATGAACAGGTAATTTCGTTCTTGGGTAGGATTTCACCTTTATAGGCTCATTTGGGCCCAGTCGGGCCCGGTCTTTTATGCGAAATAAAAATTAATATTTTTCGAGACATAGTCGGTTCGGGTAAGGATTGATAAGTCACCCCACCGATCAAGTTTAATCGGAACCCTTCTTATTAGTTTTGGGATTAAGGTTGTAAGTCAAGAGAAAATTAATCGATAAAACATTAATCCACCATTTGTTAATATCATTTATTATTTCAATTTGACAAATGCAACTACATCCCAATAATTTAGAAAACTTGAGGAAAAAAAACAAGCAATTCATATTTTGGACTCGTGTGTTAGAGAGTGATGGAAGAAAATTTGAAAGGTGAATTATGAAAAAAATAAATTTGAAAGGTGAATTATGTGTCACGTGAAGTGAGTCAAAATAGAAGAAAATATTGTATTTTTCTTATTTCTCCATTTATTAGTTTTTATTTTTTTTACATATTTACATTTTGACAAATCATTTATTGAAAGTTTGTTTATTTTTTTCCTTTTTTTTTTTTTTTTCTTCTTCTTCCTGAGCGAAAACTGACCACGTGGTCAGAGAAGTGAGAAAAAGAAATACGAAAAATGTTTTCCTCTATTTAAAAAGTAGAAAACATTTTTCCCCTATTTTAGAAATGGAAAATTTTTTTTGAAAACATTTAACGGAAAATGTTTTCCCTAACCAACTCATTTGCCGTGAACTAAACGTCGAAAAATCCGAAAAACATTTACCTAAAAGTTATGTTTCATGAAAAGAATGAAGCAAACTCTCAAAGACGCAAATTATATATTCATTTTAGGTGTGGAAATTTATATATTGTAAGGTTTTAGGTGCTTTAGATTAAACAAATGGTACAACATGTTAACCGTGAGATTTTGACAATAGAGGGTCTTGAACTTTTTGATTTGTTTCTATATGATCCTTGAAATTTTTTTAGTGAGCATTCATTTTAATCCCTACTCGAGTCAAAAAGACCCAAAACAAGTTCATTTTCTATGTGAGGGAAATTTCAAATTATTTTTTGCGTAAAAAAGGGGCGAGAAGCACTTTAATTTAATAAAAAATAAAAAAATAAAAAATTAAAAAGTCTACGTCTAAAGGTTTGAAAAGCCATCCCCAATCAAAGAAGGGAGGAGAGTTGAGAAAGTTAAAGCTAGTTTGCAAATCAGTCAAGCTCCAAGATTACTTTTTCAGCATTTCAAACCCTAAGCTAGCTTCCTACCCACTAGGATCCCGTTTTTCAATCTATAGAGCTCAATTTGCAAGGCAATTCACGTACTTTTTCCCACCTTCGCTAAGATATATCTTGCTTTCATTATGTAGTGACATCTCAATTCTGAGCACGACACAATGGAGTTCCTTTAATACACATGATCTTAAAATCACCACCAAATAAAAACGATGAGCGTCCTAAGTGTGGTGGTTGAATTGCAAAGAGAAGTCTGAATTCAATATCCTTGCACAAGCATCAGCGAGTCAACGAAACTAATTTGCCATCTCATTCATCACTGTCTCAAAGCTTCGAACTCAGTAGTGTTGCAAGACTTAAACTCGCCGTCATGCTTTCGTAATACCCTCGAATAACTTGCAAAGAAAATAAGAGAAACAAGCTTAGTCTCACACCAAAGAAAGACAAAGAGTCAAACAAGTCTATTAGCTGTCTTAAGTTAACAATTCTCTAATTAAAATTAAGTATCTCATGTTACCAAAATAGATGTTTCGATTTGTTACTTTTTGTGACATTAATCCAATTCGAGGGTAAATTCATTATAAATGCATTAGTTTGAGGTTTTTTGTGGTAAAAAAATTAGTATGAGATAAATTTGTCAAAGGTGTCTTGGCGTGAAGTTTTTGGTGATTAAAAAATTATATTAATTAAGGGTTTTTTTTGTAATATTAATCCGAAAATAAATATTTTATTATTATTATTAAATTGAAGAAACATCATTGCCTATCGACGACTACCATAGTCATGACAAATGCTGGAGTCTCTTAGGGTGCGTTTGGGAGTAGCCTTGAGAAGCTACTTTGAAGCCCTAAAGCTCTTCGGGCCAATTTAGGGGTTTTTGGCAAAAAAATTTCAAACCCCATTTGCAAAATGTCAGCCTTCTCGGCATGCTAAGGAGGGGCTAAATAAAAACTTTTATTCCCAAATTATCCTAGTTGGTTTTTCGTTTTTCTGGTTTTGCCCTCACTATTCATCATCATCTTCTTCTTCTTCTTCGCGAGCGATCACCGGCGAAGGGCAGGCAGTCGTGGGCAGATAGTCGCCGGCAACCGTCGCCCAAACGACCGTCATCGGGGGGTGGCGCAACCGACACCGGGGGGTGGCACGACTGCCGCACCATCTGGGTCGCTGCGACCCAGATATGGGGCGGCAGGGTCGGGGGAGGACCTTGCTGCCCCCGATTTGGGTTGCGCGACCTCGCCGCCCCCGGATCTAGGTCGGGGCGACGTCGCGCGATTGGGGCGACGAGGTCGCACGACCCAGATCCGGGGCGGCTGAGGTCCTCTCGCGACCTCGCAGCCCCGGATCTAGGTCGCGGCGGGGTCGCCGGAGGTCGAGGCGGCGTCGCGCAACCTCACCGCCCCAGATCTGGGGTCGCCGGAGGTTGCAGTGGCAACGCGCGACCCTAGGCAACCCTCCCGTCGTCTCCAGGGCTGCCTGAGTCAGATGTCGGTCACTAGCGACAAATTTCGATCGCTAGCGGTCCACCTGCCCTCTTGGTCAATTTTTTTTTATTTTTCTTTTGATAACTTTTTTTATCACAAAAGTTCTTTGAAAATGTAATTCCCCCAAATACCATTTTGCTCAAAGGTACTTCACAATGGACTTTTAAATTGTAATTTACCAAACACAATTTGCATTTTGAAAAGTTCATTCAACCTAAAGTCATTTGCATTTTCTCAATGACTTTCCTCAAAAGTCCAATTAAACGCACCCTAATAGGTCCAATTCAGATGGTCCTCGATCTCGCTTGTGGGACCCAGCCCAGACACGCAACGTCACAAATTGTTTAAATGACTTTACTGACTAAAGGGTCACCCGAGTCTTCTTCGGGCCGCCAAACAATTTTTAGAATCTAATAAAAGCAAACAAGAAAATAACAGTCGGCCCGACAAATCATTTGTCATGTGCTCTGTGGGGGTGGGAGATGGACGTGTTCACACAAATCCTTTCATGAGCCGTACCAGAGTTTTTTTTTTCCTCACTCCTCTCCAGCGTATGCGTGCTCGAGCCCCACCTGCAATCCCTTTATAAGCAGGGCCGCATACCTTTTGGCTTATTGGGTAGTTTTAGTGAGCTCACCTCTTGGCTCCTTTCGTTTTTTTTATATGGACCGTCTTATCTTACAAGACTTTACAAGCAAAGTGTTCATTAAGAGCTATCATTTTAACCAATTTTATTTCTCCTTAAAATCCATTATGCAAGTCGAGAAATTTAGTTGATTTGCTGCTTTTGTTCGTCCCAAGCACCTGAATGTGGCCTTCACGAGGATTGATTTTGTCATATCTGGTTATCTCATCTATATTTATAAACGGGGGATTGATGGGCCTTTGTCATAAAATAAACCAAAAACAAAAGAAAGGAGAAGAAGCAGAAAAGGCAGAGTAGGTGTAGGTGAAACTTCCAAGAGTTAAATCGTCAAGAAATAAATCTTTCCAAGTTGAAATGTGAAGAGTCAAAAGAGATCAAAAGGCAAAGTGAAATAGCATCCAAGAAAGTTTTTTTTTTTTTTATTTTTTTGTCAGTTTTACTCTACTCCTATTCTAATTCTCACTCTCAGATTTTTACCATGCCTCCTTATAGAGCATGGGAGTCAAAACCCACTCTTGAAACTAATTCGTTCTCACCCCAACCCCCTGAGAATATGGGGATTCAAACCCCCCACCTCACTGGGGTAAACCCCAGTAGTGGCATCCAAGAAAGTTAAATGGGCAGCATTATATTATAGTGGAAACTTCATGTACAAATCCAAGTTTCGCTTATTTTTTTATAGGAACATGAGACTCGGCTAATGCAAAAGTTATTCTTCACCACAAAGTAGATAAAAGAACACCCAATAAGCCGAATTAGCAACGAAAAGATTGGTGATGTTGGGCCGAATTAGCAATTAGCCCCCAAAGGCTTTGTAGAACTTGAGATGTCGCACCACCCCAGTGATCGAGCCCGCTGCAGCGGCGATACTGATGATGAGGCAAGCTACACTGAGGATCTGGAGGCATGTCCATTTGGTGCTCCACCTGGGGATCTCCATTTGGACGATGTACATCTCGACCGGGAAATAAACCATCAAAGGCCAGAACCCCAGAGCTCCGACCAGTCCGATTACGTCGTCGAAGAACGGAAGCAGCATCGAGATCACGGTGGTTACAATCACGAAAATTGTTCGGCAAATCAGCCGGAAGCCAAATAGCGTGTAGTTTCCGAAACCCCGGACCGGGATTTTGTTCTTTTCAGTGATTAATCGGCTGCCTGCAAACTTTCTCTCGGCGTATTTATCCATGGAGGCGAAGAGAGGTTGGGCGAACATCTGGTAGGCGCAGACGAGGTGGATCACAATGGCAAGATTCGCTATGTCAACGAGCCAATAAGGTTTGAAGAACCCGAAACCCCCGAGGAGGTGCCCAGGTGCTGAGTCCCCAAATGCGGCATAGCCCATGCAGCCGCAGAGCATGTAGGACAAAGTTATGACCGTCACACTGACCAACATGGCCTTCTTCATCGTCTTGGCCTCTGGGGGTGGGGATCCAATGTTATCCTGTTTTCAACACACATCACAATGATCAATTAATTACCACAGCCTATTATTAGAGCAATTAGGGATGGTTTTTTAAAAGTCTAGGGGGAGTTTTTTTCGTACAACTAATGTACGGGATGGCATAATTTTACCTGAATTTCGATGAGGTTAGTGAAGTATGAGTAGGCAAAAGCAATGGCACCTAAAGCTTGGAAGCACCTCCAGATCTTCTGAGTCTGAGTGACAGTGCCGATGCTTGACCCAATGAAACTTCCTTCGAATTTGTTATTTTCTGGGAGATGTTTAAGAAAGACATGATGTGAGGGCTAGTGTCAAGCTTGCTTCTACTAAATCTTTCTAGTTTACTTTAATCATCACATAACATGTTCATACACAAAAGAATTGATAGCATGAAAACTCACTAGCTACCTATGACTTTTGCAATGCCGAGGGCAATTCCAATGATCAAGTAAGTGGACGACATGACAATGGTCACAATGGGGAGCCACCACGACTTGTCAAAGTTCGGGATTTGGGACAAAATGATCTCGATGACCCCGAATATGATCATGATGATCATGCGTAGATTTCTACTCGCATTGCAGGGACTTTTGTCACTCTTTATATAGGAGCAAAATGATTCGTCGACTGTCCTGTTCACTCAAACATTTAGCAAAATCAAAATTTACATGAAACTCATGCGCCCAATTAACAACTTTAGCAAAAAAATTTCATTTCGATCTATTTGTAAGTTGAATACCGAGTACAATCAAATTCACCACTCACATCATGCTTATGGAAGCTGCAATGGTGCACACGATGGGAACCCCAAAATGGTGGAGGTACTGAGCCAGTCCACATAACTTCGCTTTTTCCCGACCTGCCAATATTAAAAAGCAGAAGACAAATAAGAAAATTCAATCAACCAAATCAAATGAAAGGGAGCATCTTAATGCGAAAAGATATGGTGGGTAGAACAATATTTTTTTTCTTTTTCTTTTTGTGTATTATTACCGAGAATGGCCCAGACAGCACGTTTGTAAGTGCTGTTTCGCTCTCCACCGACAGGGTCGCCGGTGCGGTAACAATCAGCCAAAAGGGCGGAGGTGTAGAGAGCGATCAAGGAGAACATGAACATCAATGCTGGCCCAGCGATCCACCCGAACTGCGCCAGGGCCCATGGCAGAGACAGCACTCCCGACCCAATCACAGCTGTGATAACGTGAGCAATGGCCGTCCACACGGTTCCTGGTTTGAACCCAGGACAGAAAATCCAACTCTGGAGCCGTTAAATATTGCAGAAAAAGCAACCTCTCTTCTCAAGTAGACAGGAAATTGACTTACGTTTCTTTTAAGAGAGTGAAGAGCTCGAAAACGCAGTTTGGGGTTTGCCCCCTTTTTCTACCAAAACGGACGACGACTCAACTTCATATGGTTCAACTTATTAAACAGAAGAAGGCAAAACCACAGATTTCATTGCAGCATGGTGAAAAACATATGCCTAATCTTTAAGGCCCTCACACAACAACACCACCCCCCCCTCCCTCACCACACAAACATCCCCTCCCTTCAGAAAATATAAAATAAAAAGGGGTCACACGGAAGGAGATTTGGTAAAGACCCCGTAGTTTTTGCTTTGCGGAAATGAAGCCGAAAAACTCATTCGCAAGGTTCAAGGCTTGAAGCTCCGCGTAAGCAGGGAAATGTGGAAATACAAACTCCAGAGAGGAAGAATCGTCGACTAGGGTGGAGGAAGGAGAAGGACGGGGCTTGTTCAGGAGACGATGGAAATTTGGAGATTTACCTCTCTGGGTAGAGTATAAAATGTAAGCATTTTTGAACGAGGCTTTGTTGCGCGAAAGCTCCAATTCATACAGAAAAAAGTTTGATCATGAAGATAAGAAAGAGTTTTCAAGTGCTTTGTATTGCTCACCAGTTCGCCTGTGACGGCCATCGTCGTCTCGAGGCAGATCAGGCGAAACCTCCAAACCCATTCTGTTCTGACTCATTTTCCTGTCACCAAGATCAAATGAACTTAAATCAAGTAAGTAGCTCAGAATAAAAAAAGGGTGTGAGAAGAAGCTGCTAAGAGAGACAGAGTGGGCGATGTGCCTTAGGACAGTTATTGTCAGTGCCAAGTTTACCGGGACCCCAAAAACACTGACTATAAGAGAGAGAAACGGAGACGCAAGTACGCTAACCAAGAGACAGAGAGTCCCCAAATATCGTTTTATGATGATTCAGAAGAAGCTTACCGGAGATTGGGTGTGGTCCTCCTTGTTTTCTCTCTTTTTCCTTCTTCTCACTGCGTCTGTTTGATGAATGCGAGAGCGAAGAAGAGATGGAGGAGGAAGGGGAGGGGGAAGAGAGGTCTTTATGTAGCTGGGCTCCGGTGCAGCAAGGAGGAGAGAGAAAGTGGCGTGTGAGTGCCCCGTGCCAAAATTGACATTTGGGGTGCGCGATTCCCTTCGGTCTTTTATTCAGGAGAAATAAACTAAAGCTAAAGGCGAAAATCTAGGGGCGGTCTATATGTATATATGCTCGTGGTGGGCATCTGCTTTTCACCTAGCAATTTATCAGCTACGCGTAGAATATTAATACATGTGCTTAAACTTGTGTCTGAAGTTAATTGAAAAGGAAAAAAAAAAATCTGTACTGGTCCGATCTAAATAATAATACGGAAACGAGTTCTTGGTTGCCTCTATTTGTACTCGCAGTTTGGTAAAGATTTGGAGGGATTGACTCTGAAAGCTGCCCTCTTGCTTTACCTAGATATTCAATTGATTTGGGATTTGTGAACCCTTTTAGTAAAATGTAAGATTTTAGTACCATTTTATGCATTTCAACCAGAAAGAGCCTACTATTTCTAAGCATGTCATCTTATCTATTTCAATGATGGTAAAATGCATCATCGTTCCATTCTCGTGATCAAAGATTATGAATTATGTGAATGACTGTTCAAATCTGATGCATCGACGCATCCAGCTATACTTAAAAATAGTCTGGATCTCGAGTGAGACTCGGTGATTAATAAGATAGTGAACTTAAGTGTTGTGCAGATTGCACAAATTAGAAACAGTGTTGCCCTTACCGTCGTCTCACTGAGGCCCCCAACTTCTTCCAAAGGATGTACTCTCCACAAGAAGCGGACCCTCGAAAAGAAATAGATTCTTTGAAAGTAATTAGCGTGGCTTATTTGGAAGAACTTTGGGCTTTTTAAAGCTGAAAGAAGCAGCATCAGAGATATTCTGCATTTTTCTCTTTAAAGGACCAACTTGAGTCCGTCAAATTCCTTCTGGCTGTCGATTCTCATCCATCTTTTTGTTAAAATAACAAGGTTCCTCCATCTTTCATTCCCAGTTATCTTATTTGTTAAGTCATTGTGTAGAAATAAAGAAAGCCAGTCAAATTATTTGCACAAAAAATCATCAAGGGTGCGTTTGGTAACATTTCTGTTTAAAAATTGTTTCTGGGAACAGAAATAGAAAAAAGTATTTTCCCGGGGAACAATTTTTGAACAAAAAAATGCGTTTGGTAAACTGTTTTAGAAATATAAAAAGAATAGAAACACGTTTGGTAAATTTTTAATTTTTTTAAAAAATTTTTATTTTTAAACTTATTTACTTTTTTCTTTTTCTTTTTTCCTTTTTCTTTTTTTTTTTCTTCGCCGGTCGCCGGCCTTGGCCATGGCCGGTGGACCGGCTAGGCCGACAAGGGCGCGGCCGCGGCCACTGGCCGCGAGGTCGCCGACCCTCAACGCCGGCGTCGCCGAGGTCGCCGGCCCGACGGCGGTGGCCATGGCCGAGGCCGGCGACCGGCCAAAGAAAAAAGAAAGAAAAAAGAAGAAGAAAAAAGAGAGAAGAAAATGGAAGAGAGAGAAAAAGTGTTCCTAAATTTTGTTCGAAACAAGAAACTTTTTTTTTTTTTTGTTTCTTGTTTTATTCCAGATATGTTCCTTTAACAAAAAAATAATTTTGGAACAAAAACGCAAACAAACGCGTTTCTGTTCCTTTTTTATTCCCAGGAACAAAAAAACAAAAATTTGTGTTCCTGGGAACAGAAACACTTTTTATCATGCAGGCCCCAAGTCATCGACTTAGATGAGCACGTGACTAGATCATAAGGTAGTACTACACACGTGACCCATTGGCAACGACCATGAGGATTGATATCGATATTAATGCAAGCCAAAGAATGAGTTTTAATGAAAGATATTTTGTAGTGGGAGAAATTCTAACGAAACACAAAACAAATGCTTGTTTATGCTTTTTATGGAGGCTCAACAAAAAGCAAGATTCTAAGGGTGTTGCTTCAACGATTTGCCTTGCGTGATTACTTGGAAGAACGATTGCCATTTCCTAGTGAACAAGTGTTGCTTTAGAATCATCTTTTGCTCCCCATTAAACTGTGCTCCTTTAGAATCATCTTTTGCTCCCAATAAGCTGTGAAAGAGAGGTCTTTAGTAGATCTTTTGGTCGTGGGGTATTTCTCAATTAATTAGTGATTAAGTCTTCGTCCATTTCAACCTTATTGTAATCCAACGACCGAACAGGATTTCCATCATCATTTTGAATGTGGTTAAATGATAGTTTAACATTTACTTATATATTTTTACGTATTTCGGATTTATTTCCTTTATTTCCTTAACGTGGGGTTTTTTTTCATCCTTTAGAAAATATATTTTTACGTTACGAGAAAAGAAAGAACTTGGCCCGGTATGGACAACTTCAAAAAGTTATCCGACCCGAAAAAACAAACTGAAAAAAAAAATTCACTAGATCCAAGTGAGCTCCGACACCGCCAAGGCTTGGATATCTCACGGCTCAGTCGATCCCAATGTACTTGGGCTCCGTCGAGGTCGACGAGTTCGCAGCGCTCCCGGAACAAAGAAAGACCTTCTTCAGATGTTACTTAGGGCGCGTTTGGTAACATTTTGTTCAAAAATTGTTCTAGGGAATGAAATAGAAAAAAGTGTTTTTGTTAGGGAACAATTTTTTACCAGAAAAACGTGTTTGGTAAACTTGTTCCGGGAATAAAAAATGAATAAAAACATGTTTGGTAAATTTGTGTTCTTTTTTTTTTTTTTTTTAATTTTTAATATTTTTATTTATTTTTCCTTTTTTTCTTTCTTTTTTCTTCTTTTGGCCGGTCGCCGGCCTCGGCCATGGCCGGCGACCGGCCGACGACGGGCCGGCGGCCTCGCCCAGCCACGGCAAGGCTCGCGGCCCCGGCGAGGCCGAGCCTCGCCGTGGTTGGGCGAGGCTCGGCCTCGCCAGGGGCCGGCGACGCTCGGCCTCGCCAGGGGCCGGCGACACTCCGGCGACCAGCCAAAGATAAAAGAAGAAGAATAGAAGAAGAAAATTGTTTCTTCAAAAGTGTTTCTGGAGCAAGAAACAATTTTTTTTTGTTTCTCATTTCTGTTCTTTTTGTGTTTCGGGAACAAAAAATTTGATTTTGAACAAAAATGCAAACAAACGTTTTTTTTTTTTGTTAGGGAACAAAAAAACAAAAATTTCTGTTCATGAACAGAAAAAAAGAACAAAAACATGCACCCTTACATGTCCGGCCACATTTCTAGAAATAACTTGTTGCGCTCGTACTCTTAGAGATAAAGTTGAATCTAATATAATAATTATAGGTCTAAAACTTTATCCCACATGGCGCAATCACGATCGTTGCACCTTCTTTTTGGCATCCCCCATTTTGGCTTTCATGATTGAAGATGCCATTACACGCATTTAATGCAAAAACCAACATTTTTAATTCAAAAAAAATTAAGAGAGAAAAGTTGAGCGTACTTTATCTTAGGTTTTTATATTCCAAAAAGATAAGCTCTATTTTTTATTTTTTTTGTCAGTCCTACTTTAATCCTACTATAATCCTACTTAAACACTCACTCTTAGACTTTTGCCCTCCTTGCAGGGCGTGGGAGTTAAAACCCACTTTTGAAATGAAATCGTCCCCACCCCAATCCAGAATATAGGGATTTGAACCCCCAACCTCCCCCTTCCAAGTTGGAAGGATGGCCACTGGGGCGAACCCCCAGTGGTTGATCAGCTCTGTTGTCTAGTTGTTCATATTGACAAATTAGGTACACGAAGAACCATGAGAGGGCATTTTTGGTTCCGTTGCATTTACCGTAGAAATTCTCCAGAAAACCATTACCTAAATCGGAAGAATTAAGGTTCCGGCTTTTCGACCTGCCCACGGCCCACTTGGTGGTTGGAATTCTATTTGAAAAATATTAGAATAATAATATAAAGATAATTAAATTATTTGCGAGCTCAAGTATAGTGAGGCGTCTCTGTATAGGACCACCGAAAACAAACCCCAATTCTTTAACTGGGCATCTTCGATACACATAGATCTAAACCGACTTGAAGGAGTTGAAGCATATTATCTTCCTAACTTTTTTCTAAAAATGATTTAATTAAGATATTCGGAAGAAGTACACCTCAAGTGCCAAAACTTAGCACGGATGAACACTTAAGTGCCAAAAATTAGAAAAGTGACACTTAAATACCAAAATTAGAGCAAAATAGATCACTTAAGTACCAATCCAACTAAAATGCTGACGTGGCTAGACAATGCAAAAATGATATCGTTTTAGTGCTGACGTGGTAAAAAATTAATATAAAAATTAATTAAATTAAATTTACAACTAAACTTATTTAAAACATTTAAAAATACAAAAATATAAATATAAAAAATATAAAATAAAATATAAAATAAAAAACAAGGGAGGTGGCTGAGGGCTAAGCTCTCGCCATCGCCGCCTCTCCGCCGTTGACGGGAAGGACCGGCGACCTCGGCCAACTGGCGGTGAGGGCTCATGAGCCCTCGCCTAGATCTAGGGCGAGGGCTGCCAGTTCACCGGGGTTGCTAGCAAGGGCCGACCCTCCCTCTACCGTCGCCGGCCCATCCTAGCAACAGCGAGAGAGGAGGCGTGGCGGTGAGGGCTCGCCCTTAACTACCTCCTTTATTTATTTATTTTTTTAATAAATATTTGTATTTGTATTTTTAAATGTTTTAAATAAATTTAGTTTTAAATTAAATTTAATTAATTTTATATTTATTTTTTACTACATCAGCACCAAAACGACGTCATTTTTGTATTATTTAGCCACGTCAGCATGCAAAACGACGTCGTTTTGCACTTATTTTGCCGGAAAATCGTCACGTCAGCATTTTGATCGAATTTTGACCAAATTAGCACTTAAGTGATCCATTTTGCTCCGATTTTGGCACTTAAGTGTCACTTTCTTAACTTTTTGCATTTAAGTATCCCTCCGTGCCAAGTTTCAACACTTGAGTTGTACTTCTTCCTAAGATATTCTATACTCTTAGAATATGAAGTCACATAACATGCAAGTAGTAAATTGCGTGAATTGAGTCTGCATGATTAGGGGGGCTAGAGAGCATCAAAGTTGTACACGTAAAAAGCTGATGATGCCTGCATTATGAATGAGTAGACTACAGAACAAAGGAACTAGCCGGGTCCGTTGTTATAGTTATATGTATATGCTCACTAAATTCCAAGAATTATTTGATTCAAGAAGTGGCCTGATCTTCCACAATGTCATTGAGTGACCAGTCTCGTTCTCTCAGGCACCAAAATTTGGGTGGACTCTAGCTCTACTAATCAAATCAAAATCTCCATTCTCCGACTAGCCAATAGGAAAAACAGAGTAGAATATCTGAGAAGTGATCTCTCAAGCACACGTTATCATGATGAAACCTGCCATGTTCATTGTACATAGCGTGCGATAATCCAATAAGCAACCCCATCTTAGAATGAGTAAGAAAGCGTACATACGATGCATGCCATGATGCTTCTTTATGTTCATGGTTGGAACCTTTGATTATACAAAATCGGGATGATCCCTACAATTGTGTGAGAAATTATGACATGCACTGGGGATTTAGAAATGTGACTCGATAAGTTTGGGTTATACAAGTAACCATGGGATTCTCTCGAGGCTTGACGTCATTTCTTATTCGAACTATAAATCTAATCATGAACTTGACAGCTTGCCCGAAATGTTCAAAGCGCATATCGGGTGTATGATCAAAGCTCGTTTGGGATTTTCTCATTTGCACAACACAATGCAACTCTTCAAATACACACCACAAAAAAGGAAAATAAAACGATGATAGATACCTTGGAGATATACATGTATTTACAATAGAAGGCTCCCATGAAACGACAAATACCTTAGAGATTTTGCCAAATGCATAATCATAGAAGCTAAGTAACACTGCTACCAACACACGACACGTGACATGATATGAGATGACGCTCTGACACGTCATTTTTAAAAAAATTTAGAATCTTGAAAAGTTGGGACACATTGTATACTAAATATATATATATACACACACATGATAAATTATCATTTTTATAATTATATTAATCAAAATAATTTGATTCAAATTTACAAATAAATAAAAAATTAATAATAAAAGTCTAGAATGAATTTACACTAAAAACATTAATCCACCATTTGTTAATGGCATTAATTTTTTCAATATGACAAATTTAACTCAATTCCAATAATTAATAAAACTTGGAGGAAAAAAAATAAGCAATTCACATTCTAGACTCGAGTATCGAAAAAAGAAGAAAAAAAAAAACAAATCTGGGGGATGAATTATGCGCCATAGGAAGTGAGAGTCAGAAGAAGAGGAGAATATTAGGTTTTTCTTCTTTCCCCATCTATTATTTTTATTAATTTTATTAATTATATATTTCAATTTAACCCATTATTTGTTGAAATTTTTTAAAATTAATCCTGTGCGTGTTGGGGTTCCAAACTCACATGTCGGAATTCCGGATTCACATATCAAAGAGTGTCAGTAGGTATTAGAATCCAATACTTGTTGATCGAGCATTGGAAAGTATCGAACACATGTCAAAGTGTCCAATACAACACAAAAACTCTCGAAGAGTATCAATACTTTCTAACCTAAAAGCACCCCACCTATATCAAAACACCAACGAAAGTTAAATATACTAAGTGTCGGTTTGCTTTTCATTAATCAAATACAAAAAAGTTTTCTTTAATTTATTTTTCATTTTCTCTAGATATTTTACCTAAACAATGGACTTTCGTCAGATTCAGTTCGGCCTAGAGATTGGTAGGCCCATTGGAAAATTCATTGGGCTACACCAGTCGCAGAGGCCCACAAAGGTCCAGCTCCTCGCGGACTCGAGGGGAATTCAATTTCGAACGATTTTAATAATAATAATAAAAAAAAACCGATTAAAAGTGCCGCCCGAACAAAACCTCAATAAAATAGGGTTTTTCATCTTTTCTGTCACCGGCATTTTCACCTCTTCGCTCTTCACGTCTCCCACGCCGCGAACCATTCTGTTTCTCTCTCTCTCTCTCTTGCGAGAGCGATCATGGAGTCGCAGAAGGAGGAGATGAAGGCCATGGAGGTGCAGCTCGAGAAGGACCCCAGCCGGAAGCACGCGTTCGACGTCATCATCGGCGACAAGTTCTTCCTCTCCGTCGCCGTCGCCGGCGGCCCGGAGGGCGACCCCATCGTCAAGGACTGGGTCCAGCAGGTCCACAAGTCGCACCGCAGGGGGAAGAAGGGGGAGGCCGTCGTCGTCGGCATCTCCGCCGAGCGGAGCCGCAGCTACGCCAACGCCCTGTACAAGCGCTACATGCGGACGCGTAGGTCGCTCCTTCCCGCTCGATTCAGCAGTTTTCCGTCCCCGATCGCGAAACCCTAGGCCCTAAGATCGACATTGTTCCTCTCATCGGTTCTCTTGGTTTTGTGTTTTCTCTTGCTGTTCCTTCTCAGCTGGTTCGAAGGACAATCCGTACGACTTGCTTCAGCTCTGCGCGGGGAACCAGTGCCTCCTCTACGAGCTCGATCCTTCGCACCCCATCCCCAAGGTCCTCAAGGACTTCGTCCACGATTCGAGGATCTTCGGCGTCGGGGTTGAGGCGATGGCCAAGGAGCTCGAGAGGGAGTTCGGGCTGACGATGCGGAAGCCCGTGGAGCTCCGCAAGGTGGCGGAGAAGTCCAAGGAGGTCTCGCTCGGGTACGTCGACTTCCGGAGGAAGAATCTGGAGCAGCTGGCGCAGATCGTGCTGGGAGCGGAGGGCGAGGTGGCGAGGCCGAGGAAGATTAAGTGGCAGATGCACGATAAGTACGGCCCGGGCGCGTGGGATTATGATATCAGGCTATCCGACGAGCTGATCAAGCACGCTAGCATCGACGCCTTCCTGGCTTGCAAGATGGGGACGAAGCTGTTGAAGGATGTTGACTGATCGTGGTTAGTCCTGCGCTTTCTTGGGTACAAACTTACTGACACGGTGGTGGTCATCAAGTCGTTGATGAGGGAATTGATGTTCGCCGATTAGGCACTATTATTGGCACAATAACTTCGTCGTGTTTCTATAGTAGTCAGTCCGTTTAGTGGTAGCAGCATCGAGTCTGAGAGGATTGGTGTCGGCGACGAGAGCTGAAATTGGTCTCTTGTTCTTCTGTCACGCGCTAGTTACGTCAGGTTAGGGTTTTCCTTTTCGATTTCCTTGGTGACCCTTTTCGCCATCGATATGGTTCATTAGTGACTTTTTTACTGCCATCCTTGATGTTGATATCGTGCTTTTAAAAATTTGAACTTGGATATTTGCTTGACTTGATGGCTATCATCAATTGTGGATTCTGCCTGGTTCAGCGGCTTCTGATCGTGGCGTCGAAACGGTTATTGCATCCCTTACTGTTTTGTTTTTTCTGACGTACGCATGCAGATTTTCTGACGAGAAGATCTTCTGCAACCATATAAATATGGAGGTATCATCGACTTGGTATGACTCGCTTTGAGAAAATTGAATAAACGAAACAAAAAGATTAGCTTTTTTCACCTCAGTGATCTTAAATTCAATACCCACGTTTTCTGCTTTAAAAGATATATCATGATGTTTTCTGCTAATTGATGATCGACAACATTAATGCTTCAAGCAACCCAATTGGTAGCATCTCTCCACATGTCTGCTGTCATCCTTGTGAATTACATGCCAGAAAGGCCTGTTTACTTTCTGGGTCCCATGTAAAGTTCCACTGCTTGTGTGGATAAAGTTTATGGTATCGTGAATATAGGTTCGATCGTAGGGATCGATTTCTATTCGTACATTGTTATTATGATTTGATGCATCTTTGACACAATTTCTTTGGATTTGAACCTACATGACAATTCCAAAGCTTGGTAAGGGTGAGTAGTATTTAATTGCTAGTCGCTTGGCCTAGTCAGATAAAGTTTTTTCGAGTGGTTATTTTAGTAACTCTATAGTACAAGTTACCATTTCTCTCATGAATAGTTAGTGGCTCTAAAAAGAAATTCCTCAACAATTATATGGCACCAAGTTGAATTCTTTCCCAACCAAGATTTTGCTTGCTGTTCATCATGTGATGTAGGTTTGAAGTATTTTGTTTGCTTCACTAATTATGTGGAACTAAAGTCGTGCAAAATACGCATGGCAGATTTAAATTTCATTATTTTACTCTTCATTCATGGAAAGCATAATTGCGGGGAGATTTACTACTGGCCTCCCAAGTTTTTGGGAAATTTTTGTATGGCGCCTCAGGTTTTATAAATTAGACAATGTTCCTCCTTAATTTTTGATAATCCACTCAATGGCACCCTCGACCTTTCATAATCAACTAGGTCCCCCCTCCGATGAATATCCTGATTAACTTTCACCGGGAAGTCGGAGCCCGTGACTTCACGTGACATGCCGAGTTCAACTGTTGAGGCAAAGCTCATCCACCACTCATTTTCTTTATCATCTTTAAAAAGCCTATCAATTGAAATTGAACAAAATTGTCAAACCAATCTGCCCCTCTCCCCCCCCCACAACGGGCGGGGGCTTCTCCCCCTGGTTAGGTTTTAGGACAAACATTCCAAACTTTCAATTGCGATCAAGTAATTGAGAGTGGGAAAATGAACAATGTCTGTAATTGTGGAAGAAAGGTTGTAAAGAAGACTTCATCGACCGATGCAAACCTACCTTGACGGGGACGCCATCACCTTCAGTTGGTGCTCTTGGAGGAAAATAGTTCAACAAGTTTCACGGTGACAATGTATGCCATTCACATGCAATCTGTTGAGAAGTCAAGAGTTTGGGACTCTAGCCCTCTTTTGTTGGACGCTTTACCGTCAATTTGTTGAGTTCAGCGTCATGAGCTCACCTGCTCCAACTTCTGAGAAAAATTGATCAGAATGTGGGTCAGAGGAGGGGGCACATTTCGTTGATCATGAAAGGTTGGGGGAAACATTGTTAAAATTGATAACCTGGAGGGTCACATGAAAACCCCCAAGAAACTTGGGGGCATTTAGTTAATTTTCCGCATATGGGAATGCATAATGCTACTTTGTACCTGCGCTTAAGGTGAAGATGTTAGAGAATCCATGGTTGATCCTCCTCTTTTTCCCCTCTGTGAAACTTATGGAAAGTTGATTGTCCCTATTGATTATACCGAAGCAAAAATTTGTAAGGAAAATTCTTCACTCAACTTATTGACACTATTATTTGGACGAAATGCATGGGCAATGTCACCACTGAGAGCAGTTGTCCAGTTGTAAAGTGGTCACAATGCCTTCCATGAGATTACAAGTTTGAGTTATGTGGTGAGCGAACCTCTAATTAGCTCGTGTCTTGACCATTTGCTTCATGTGGTGAGAATTCTCGACAATAGCTGCTTTTCATATCAATCTTCGAGAATATGGTAGAGCAAGCATGACATAAAGTCTAGATATTTGGTACTTTTGCAAAATGATTATATTATTTAAGGCTGGAACCGAATAAGGACTCATATTTTCCCTTACATATCATCTAGCAATCAGCTCATCCATTTGCCTTGAGTAACTCGAGGTAGGATTATGGTGATGGACTCATATGTGTATGGTTGAACTGAAAAGTTATACTTCAAAATTGAGCATCAAATAACGGGTGTGAGAACCTCATAGTAATGTCAAAGAGAATAGATGTGCTGATTGTCCCTCCCCATTAGAACGCACGAAATGTCATTAAATCAAAGTGAGACTTAGGCTCCGTTCGTTTCGCGGAAAATAATTTTCGGGAAAACGTTTTCTGGATTTTTTGACGTTCGTTTCACAGAAAATGAATTCCTTTGGGAAAATGTTTTCTATCAAAGGAAAAAAGTCTTTTAAAAGTAGAGGAAAATGTTTTCCACTTTTGAAAAGTAGAAAACATTTTCCTCACTTATCTCTCTTATCTCATACCTCTACAAATCCCCACTTCCTCCTTCCCTTTCTTCCTCTTCTTTTCTTTTTTAATTCGAATTATTTTTTAATTTTCTTTTTCTTTTTTAATTCGAATTATTTTTAATTTCCTTTTTCTTTTTCTTTTTCTTTTTTTTTTTCTTTTTTTCTTTTCTTTGTTTCCCATCTTCTTCTTTCTTCGCTAGTCGTCGAACCAAGTGAACCTCAAGATCGTCGATCTCAAACTCGCGTTCGTCGATCTGGCAAGCCTCGAGCTTGACGCTCGCGCTCACCAATCTGGTGAGTGGAAAATATTTTCATTACCAAACACCGGAAAATATTTTCCAAAACATTTTCAGATTTTAGCTGAACACCAGAAAATATTGTCATTTTCCTGGAAAATGACTTCTGGGAAAATATTTTCCGCAAAACAAACGGACCCTTAATTCTAATTGAGACAAACACGTAGTTCTGCTTAACCTTGATAACGAAAACAAGTGACTAACATATGATTTGAAATTTCAGCGCTTAAATAACTCTTAACTATCGTGCTTGAATTAGATTAATGTAGCTTAAGTGCCCGTTCAGGCCCTTCGTGCACATCGCAATGGGTTTTACCTTTTATAGTTTCTAAACTCAAGACGCTAACCTTATATTGGGCCGTTTCAAACTGACAAGAGTTTTCCCAGTCCAAGTTTACTCGAGCTCACTAATCATTTTGCTGAAATGCGGTATAACAAGAACAATGAACTTCAATCGAGCTCGAGTGGGTTATACATTGGGCCAGGACTATTCCAGTCTGGTTGAGTTTGCTCCGGCAGCAAACTAGATAGGTTGACTCGGCTCGATTAAACTTTAGGCTAAAAAATCCATGATTTTAGTTTAATCTCAATTCTAACTTGAACTTTTTTTCGGGCCCCTATTTTGGCTAAAACACTCTTTTTTTGCTAGTTAACTTACCAAAATACCCTCCCTTCTCTCTTCAATTTATTGCTTCTTAATTTATCAAGCAAATCCACAAAACTGCCTTTATTTCTATCATCTATCACATCAATTTCACAATATAAATACTCCATTATACTCATTAAAATATCATTTTACCATGCATCTTGTTATCAATTTGCCTAGATAATGCTGTCAATTTTGATATATGGTCTCATATCTTCAATCACAAGAGATTTCTATTTATGATAGGTTATGAACACACAAAAAATTGTCTATTTTTTATTGTCAAATAGTATGAACAAAACTATATTTCAAAGTAGAAAAAATTATTTAATTATTTATAAAAAAATAAGAAAAATTTAATCAAAATATGAAAAAGGCTAATTTGTTAGAAGCATGATCAAATGTCAAACATATCAATATTTAGATCATATATAAATATTAACAAATTAAAGCACATGGGAAAAAAAGGAAACTTCTTGTATATCGATTGTGAATTCAATCTCATATCAAGCGGATTAGAACTTCAAAATATGCTTAAAACTTTCTTTGAAAAAATTTGATGTGACTTTGAAAGTGAAGAAGGTGTAAATAAATTGTCAACCCTCATCTTGCAATTCTTATTAAAACTTGAAAAACTCAAAAGAAAGCACAAACCAATGATATTTAACTTTAAAAAACCTACGAACTTATTCCTGAAAAACACCCATAATGTCAACATCAGCAAGATAATTATATTGAATTTAAATTTTTAACTTTGAAGTAAAGTTTCCCTCAAACTATTTGATAAAAAGTAGGCAACTAATTGTGTATTTAAAAGCCATTAAACTAGAAATTTCTAGTATTCTATGAAAACTTTGTGATTAAAAGAATGATATCATAAATTAAAATTAATGACATTCTCTAAGCAAAGTGATAATAGGATCAAGGACATATCTTGTTAGGTGAAATTTGACATTTATATTATGAAACTGATAAGATAAAAGGGACGAGAAATTAAAGGCAATTTTATGGGTTAGCTTGTTAAGAAAAGAAATGGATTAGCCCAGATAAAAGAAGAAACAATAAATTGAAGAGAGAAGGAAAGAGGAGGGCATTTGGGTAAGTTCAATGGAAAAAAGGGTATTTTACTCAAAATTGGGCGAAAATAGCGCCATCCTTTTTTTTTTTTGTTTAAAAATATCTCAACTTTAGACCAGCCCAATTCTACTCCAGTTCAAATTTGTCCCTCGTCAACATGCCATCCAAGTAGTCAATAATTATCTGACATGGCATCTACACGAATTTACAGACATGAAACTCAGGTGCCACATCAAACAACGTAAAAGGAAAAAATTGAGAAAGATGCAGCCATGGTTGCTCAAGCTTCTAATTTCGCAACCGTAGCATCTTGAGCTTCAAATCGATATTGGGTTCAGTCTTCAGACCAACTGAGCAGAGCACACGAGCAGCCCCATTGCAAGCCTGAAGCGCGAAGCTCAAGCTGCCAGGGCTGCACCTCACTCAACTATTCTTTTTCTTCTTCTTTACATTGTTTGACGTGGCAACGAAATTTCACGTTAACTAGTTTGTGTGGATGCCATGTCAGAGAACTATCTGCTACTTGGATGGCATATTAACGGGGATATATTTGAGACTCGAGTGAAAGTTGGGGATTTTCTTTTAACAAAAAAAAAAAAAAAATTCGTAGTAGAATACCAAAAGTTAAAATTTTTTAGGGTATTAGACCTATGAAGAAAGCCTTCTAAGGCCGCGTTTTGTTTAGTTTTTCCAAGGGATTTGGACCTTTAAAGCCAAAAAAATCCCATTGGCGAATATTAGGGGTGTTTGGTAAATGTTTATGAGGCTCCCTTTGCAGCTTTAGCAAAGCTGAAAGCATGTCTTGGCTTTTAGCATCTTTGGAAGGTTGCATCTAAGGTTAATAATTTTTTTCCTTCAAAATTGGCCCCACTTATATTTCACTATTCCAGTCTTACCCTTGCATTGTTCATCTTCAACTTGGGAGATGGCTGAACGTTGGCATGGCTCAGCGGAGCCGGATGGATGTTAGCGAGGGGTCATGCAGCCTCGGCGACCCATCACCTAGCTCACTTGAGGTTGCACGACCTTGGCAGCCCTCACCTAGGGTTGTGTCGGTGTCGAAGGGCCAAATGTAGGAAGCCTAATTGTAAAAAGCCCAAATTTGCAAAGCTCGAAGTTTGGCAACTTTAGCGTCGCTTTGCCTTAGGTTGCATGACCATGGTCGAGCTTCACCAAGGCATGTTGAGCTCTATTGTGATGATTGACGCTCGCCTTGCTAAGCTTTGTCGCCAATCACTGAGCTTTGATTGCCCGAGCTTTTTGCATGAGGCTCACCAGGCCTAGCTGATGGTCAATGGTTGCCGGTTGACGCTTGCCTAGCCAACAGTTAATGGTTGCTGGGCAACACTCACTTACCCTCTCTCCCTCTAATTGTTGAGTTGCCTCCCTCCCTTTTCTTTTTCTTTATATTGTAACTTCAATGTTACTATATAAAGTATTCACCAAAATCAATGATTTAAACGCTATTTGCTTTCCGCAAGCACATCTTTATTTAAAGATCCTTGGGAAACGGCTTTACATCCCCCTTAAGTTGAACTAAAGGCAGCATGTATTTTCTTTGTATTATGCTGCTTTTATTTGACTGCCGTGCTCCTTTTGTCGTTTCCATATGTATTGACTACCTTATCCTATGTTTTTCCCTCTAATCCATCATACAAGTCAAGAGTGTTTGGTGCAGGAAGATCATCCACTCCCAGCAAACCAATCCTATTTGCCATTTCTCATCATTACTTCGACTTGAAATCTGCAAAGTTGTGATTTTGATGCTTGAGAGTGCATACTATTTGGGCTGTGGAGTCTCGACTGTCTTGATTACAATCACAGGCAAATTTGGACGGTCTAAATACCAAAAAAAAGAAAAAAGAAAAAAAGTGTTTAGTCAGCTGAAAAAAAGAAGAAAAAGGTCGAGTTGGTGTCATTGGACGGCCCTCCGATCCAAAAGTCGGCCAAAGTTTTGTTCTACTTTGAGACTTTCAAAGATCTCCAATTGTCAAAAGATCAAATCTCCCGTGTTGAACGGTGATGTGTTAAAGGAAAGGAACTAACAAAGTGAAATTGCATTATTGAAAGCTGAATGGGACACATTATATTAAAGTGATAGCTCCATGTATCACACCTTGAATCCTACAGGAATAGAAGTGTAACATCTTGTAGTATCAGAACTTAGGTTTTAATTTTTGGGTATAGATTTAATGGGACGGTATTTTTTGAGATGGTGAGCTATAAGATTTCTTGAAAATGGTGGTTTATGGCATTTGGCCCCTCAAGGTAAATATTGCAATCTACCTTCTTAAAAGAAATTTTGTCTCGAAATTTGCACTAACTTTTAAGGAGATATATTCAAATATTTGAGTAGGGGGCTTATTGTAAAAGAAGTATAGATAGTTATGCTAACGGTATCAGAGCTTGGTGAGGTCCTATCAGCGTGTGAATGTAAAATCCCTTTCATCTTTTTTTCCTTTCCTTTATTTCCCTTTCTTTTTTCCCTCGCTCCTTTTTTACTCTTTCCCCAAAAGCTCTCGGTCCCTAAAATGAGCTCAGCGTCCACACTTTACTTCTTTGTTAAATTGTCAACCTTTCCTTTGTTTCTTTATTTATATTTTTCTTATGGGCCCACCCAAGGCAAATATTACACCATGGGTATAGTCCATGTTGTGCGATGCTCATTCTAAAGATGGAGTTGCTTGTTGGACAAGCGCACATTGTGAACAACGAAACACGGAAGGTTTCATCAGGACCTGCGTGCTTGAGAGATCAATTCACTTATTAGTTTTTCTCAGAGATTCTATTATCCATTCTTTTTCAAATTTTCCTTCGGCTGATTGGCGATTCTAATTATTGATAAGTAGAGATAGAGTCCACCCAAGATATGCGTGCGGAGAAAATGAGACTAGCCACTCGATGACACGCCAAAAGATCACCTCAGAGCCATCAAAGCTTCTGACAATTCAAATTCCCGACACTCAAGCGTGACAAGAAACAAAGCACTTTCGATGGTGTTCCAGAAGTTAGGCGATGTTCCACTTTCGCTTCAACGTGATTTTGGGTGGCGGAAAAATGCACGCACACCCTGGCTGCTCTCTTGCATAAGACACGGTGCACGAACGTTCCTCAATCCCTAAGATAAGCCTTTTTGCTGTTCGAATGGTTTGGACTCCCGGATTCGATTTAATCCTCAAATTTAAAAGAATGCATGTTAGATCTTATGGGAATTCACCAGATTCGATAAGTTAGATGCATTCAATAAGGCCTTCTCATTATCTTCTCATCATCTCATTTATGATACGAAGTCTCCATTTTTCTATTATTGGGTCCTAACGGGGCAGCGGAGCCGACCACAAGCAATAATAGGCTCCAAACTCGTCAAGAATTTAAATCAAACGTTGAAAAGGCGGATGTCTCTTTTGGACTTTCTGTCAACTTGTGCTTTTCGTTTTTTCTCCAGCAAATTAGAACAGAGTAGGCAAAGGTGACATCACAGTAGTTGTCGGTTCCTCCTTTCATATCTCGCGAAAAGAAGCAAGACTACAAACTTCAGCCTTGCGTTACATCCACCGAAAAACAATACGGAGCTGTCGATTAACGTGTGGAGCGATTTCTCTTCCTTAGGCATCCTATGGACACAAACAAGAAGCAAATTCCTAAAATTAGACTCCTCCCCAGCCTCGCGACTCCTTATCAGCGACGAGAAGATTGGTGATGTCGGGGCGAATTAATAGCTAGTTTTGAAAGGCTTGTAGGACTTGAGATCGAGCACGACCCCAGCGATCGAGCCTGCAGCAGCAGCTATAGTGATGATGAGGCAAGCTGCGCTGAGGATTTGGAGACTTAGCCATTTGGTGCTCCACTTGGGGATCTTCATTTGGGCGATGTACATCTCGACCGGGAAATAAACCGTCAAAGGCCAGAATCCCAGAGCGCCGAGCAGTCCGACCACATCGTTGAAGAACGGGAGCAGCATCGAGATCACGGTGGTTAGAATCACGAAAATGGTTCGCCAAATCAACCGGAAGACATTTAGCTTGAAAGGTCGGAAACCCGGGACCGGGATCTCGATCTCCTTGGTGATGAACTGGCTGTCCGCGAACCTCTTTGCCGCATGTTTCTCGATGAAGGCGAAGAGGGGTTGGCAGTAGACTTGGTAAGCACCGATGAGGTGGATCACGATGGCGGCATTCGCTATGTCGATCAGCCAATAAGGGTTGAAGAACCCAAAACCTGTAAGGAGATTACCTGGCGCCATGTCCCCGAAGGCGGCATAGCCCATGCAGCCGCAGAGCATGTAAAATAGAGTAGTGACTCCCACGCTGACCATGGTGGCCTTCTTCATTGTCTTGGACTCTGACGGAGGGGATTAAGCGTGTCCTGTTTTCAACGCATCGTACTAATCAGTTAATTACAACAATCAAGGGTAGTTTTTCGAAAGTGTAGGGGTGTTTTTTTGTAATACATCGAGTTAAAGGGGGTGTCGTGTAATTTTACCTGAATTTCGATGAGGATGATGGAGTATGAATAGGCGAAAGCTATGTCACCAAGAGCCTGGAAGCTCCTCCATATCTTCTGAGTTTGACTGACAGTGTTAATGCTTATCCCAGTGAGACTTCCTCCGACTTTGCCATTTTCTGGTAGGAAAGACAAGATACAAGGGCTTCTGTCAGGCTTTCTTCTGCTCAATCTTTCTAGTTCACTTTAATGATCACATAACAAGTTCATACAAAAAAGAATTGATAGCATGAAAATGCGCTAGTGACCTGCGACTTTTGCGATGCCGAGGGCGAGGCCGATGGTTGAGTAAGTGAACGACATGATGGCGGCCACAATGGAGAGCCACCACAGCTGGTCGAAGTCCGGGATTTGGGAAAGAAATATCTCGATGACCCCAAAAGCAATCATGTACGGATTGCTACTCGTGTGGCAAGGACTATCATCGCCATTTTTGTGAAAGCAATTTGACCTGGCGATTGCCCTATTCAATTAAACATTCGGGAAAACCAAAATTAGCACGGGTAATAGCAGACCCAATTAACAGCTCTAGCAATCCGATTTTTCCTTCCATTTTATTTGGTATATAACTTGACTTCTGAGTATAATCAAATTCACCACTCACATCATGCTTATGGAGGATGCAATGGTGTAGCCAATGGCAACCCCAAAAAGGTTCAGGTACTGAACCATTCCACATAACTTCACTTTTGCCCCGCCTGCAAATATTCCAAAGAACAGAAGAAAAAGAGAAAATTCCATTAATCAAATGAAACGAAAGCGAGCATCTTTAGATTTGGTCGGTGGACCAAGATCTGTAATTTTTTTGTTAAATTTATTATTAATGGATTATTACCGAGATTGGAGTGGACAGCATCCATGTAAGTGTAGTTACGCTTGCCGGTGATGGGGTCGCCGGAGCGGTAGCAAGCAGCCAAGAGGGAAGAGGTGTAGTAAGTGACGAAGGAGAACAGGAACATCACCGCCGGCCCAGCGATCCACCCGAGCTGCGCCGTGGCCCATGCCAGTGACAGCACTCCCGACCCGATCACAGCTGTGATTATGTGAGAACTGGCCGTCCACACGGTCCCTGGATTGAACCCAAAACAGAAAACCCATCTCTGGTATCAGCAGAAGTTGCAGAACGAGTCACCTCTCTTCTCAAGCACACAGGAAATCAACTCATGTTTCTTTTGAGCTAGTGAGCAGTCAAATTATGTTTTTGGGGGGGCTTTCTAGAGGGATCGAACCCAAGTCTACCTATGACCACTGGGCTGACTGTCGACTGGTTTTGGTCGATTACACATCACACCAATAATGCTTATTCCTTCTTATTCTTTTCTTTTTTACGGTCTGCACACCACCAAGTGCATGCAAATAATTGAGTCCCGTCCAGCTAAACATCTTTGGAATCTAGTTGCTTCCCGCGAGACCTTTTGGATTTATTTGAGGAGAGAAACACAGGATGAACACAATGTGTAATAGCTTCTCTGGCAAAACCTGTCCAAGAGTGCCTTTCGCCTTCATAGAAGGTGCAACCGTGCAAGAAAGACGCTGTTAGGTGAAACCTCACTCTCTTCTTTCTCTATGCGGCTAACAAACGAAGGGGGGAAAGGGAAAGAAAAGAGACAAAAAAAGGAAGCGGGCAAAGCTGTCTGAACAAGAGGACTTGGCCGCATGAAATCACCAAGCGAAATAGAAACACAGTTCGAACATAAAGATAGAGATTGCGAGTGCTTGTTTCCTTTGCTTACCAGTTCGTTTGGGACGGCCGTCGTCGTCGAAGCACTTGGAGCCACCGCCTTGCTGAGGCAGATCGAGGGCGACCTCGAAACCAGCTTTGTCCTGACCCATCTTCGTATCGCCGAAGATCAAATGAACCCAGAAAAAGTGTCAGCTCAAGAAACAGGAAGGATGTCGGAAGCCGCGAGGAAGAGAGACAATTGGGCGGTGTTCCTTGGGACGGGGGTTTCGTCCGTGCGCAGTTTATTGCGACACGAGAAACACCGACTATAAGAGAGAGACACGAGCGCACGCACGCTAACCAAGAGACGCCGAGTCCCAAAATATTGTTTTTATAACGATGATTCAGAAGAGTTATTGGAGACTACTGGGGTTGGTCCCTTTCTTGCTTGATGAAATGCAAGAGCGGAGGAGGAGGAGGAGGAGGAGGAGATGAGATGGTGTGAGGAGCGTACGGGGAGGAGAGGTCGTTTATATAGCTGAGCTCTGGGGCAGAGAGGGGGAGAGAGAGAGAGAGAGAGAGCGTGGCATGCGAGTGCCACGTGCCAAATTGGAGACGAACTCTGGGAGGACGCGCATGGTCGAAGATGGGTCCAAGGGGAACACGCCGAGAGAAAGGAAGGAAGAAGGAAAGAGGCGCAAGGGGGGCGCTCGTCTTCCTACCCTTTTCTTTATTAATTTGTTTCGTCTTACCTTTTGCTGTTATCTTTCGTGTTGAATGCACGTATAACAGTCAGCTGTTACTGGGTGTTTAATCTACTTTCGAGTTGATGTATACGTGTATAAGTACGTTTTTGTACGAAAGCATCTTGATCTAGTAAAAGGGCCGCAACAGTTCTTCTCATTTTCAATCATAAAGGTCATTAATAACAATTCTATTTATATCACGACTTCAGAGTTTTGGTCAATACTAAATCTTAACAAAATATCGGGATTTTTGAGCTTAGATATTATGAGTATGATCATGGCAAGATCCGAGTAAGTACTATCAAGAATTTGTACTATAATCGACACAAGAAGTATGAATTCGCATGCAACTATGATTAGCTCATTTTGTTGTGTTTCTAGAATGAATTTATTACGAAACTTGGTTTGTCTTATATTCTACATAGTCTCGGCCTTATATGGGGCATAATAATTAGGAATTGAGTGGCATGAAACTTTATATCATGATATGATGTGCCACAACAAGGTCATATAACTATTGATTGGAATGTACTAACACACGAGCATACCATGTTTTTTCTCTGTGGAAAGTGTTCGCGTGACATGTTTTCGTCGTGCCAAGATTAGACATAAATACAAGGCTTATCCTTTTTTTTGAGTAAACAAATTGATGAAATAAAAAATTCTGAGGGCAGATTTGTAATTTCGAGGCACGCGGATTCTGACATCCAATCGCACCCTCAAGGCTGGCCTACTTACCTCATCTCCGTCGGTCGTCAGTCCACTCGTTTTCAGTGGCAATAACCTAAAGTATAACATATATATATGTATATGTGTGTATAATTATAACATCATATAGCAAAAGGAAAAAGGGAAGATTGGTGGATATCTGCTTTTTCATTGAAACTGACGAATAACTACCATATGAAACCACTAGAACTCCAGCTTTTCCCCTAACAGTCCATCGGTTATGTATAGATTATTAAAACTTGCTTAAACTTGTGTCGGGAATTAATTGTACAGAAAAAATCTCGGGATGGTCCGACCGAAAAAGAATTATACATATGCAAGTGACATCAAGCACTTGGTTCACCTGATGATTGCTTCTATCTGTACTAGGAGTTTGGTATAGATTTGGAGGGATTGTCTCTGGAAGCTGCCTTTTGCTTTACCTAGATATTTGATTGATTTGGGATTTGCGAACCCTCCTGGTAAAATATCAGACTTCAGTGCCATTTTATGCTTTCGACCAGTTTTAAAGACCCTTTCAAACATTTATTAGTAAGAGCTTGCCATTGTATGTCATCCTGTCTATAAAAATGATGATTAAATGCACTGAGTTTCTTTTCTCATAGTCGAAGATGATGAATGATGTGATCGACTGTCCAAATCTGATGCACTAATGAATCAAGATAAACTTACCAATCGTCTTGATTTCGAGCAAGACTTGGTGATTAACAAGATGTTAAACTCAAATGATATGCAAATTACGTAAATAAAAAACAATGCGCTTACCGTCGTCTTGCCAAGGCCCCCGACTTCTTCCCCTCTCTGACAAAGGAAGTACTCTCCACAATAAGAGGCCTGTTGAAAAGAAATAGATTGTTAGAAAGTAATAAGCATGGCTTATTCGGAAGAACTTATGGGCTCTTTATAGCTGTAAGAAGCAGCACCAGAGATCATATTCTACATCATCTCTCTTTAAAGGACCACCTTGAGTTCGTCGAAATCCTTCTCACGTGCGTCGATTCTCATCCATCGTTTTGTTAGACGAATAAGGTTCCTTCATTATTTTTTTGTTCCTTCATTATCATTCCCAGTTTTATCATTTGCTTTAGTCATTGCGTAGAAATAAAGAAAGCCAGTCAAATGCTTCTTCTTTTCTTTCCATGGATGCACGATTGTAAGCAAGACCGTAAGTGGTGTCGTTCTAACGATTTGCCGTGCATGATTCTTTGAAAAACGATTGCCATTGATGGGTGAACAAGTGGTACTTTAGAATCATCTTTTGCTCCCCAATAAGCTGTGGAAAGAAAGGTCCTTAGTAGATCTTTTGGGGATAGAGTATTTCTCAATTAAATAGTGATTAAGTCTTCGTCCATTCGAACCTTACTGTAATCCAATGATAATCTCTTTGAATGTGGTAAAATAATAGTTTTAGTTCAATGATGTTACTTATATATCGACTAACACGTACTTACAAAACCACTATATCAAATAATATGACAAACTGTTGCTGAATGTAAAACGAGATTCGTTTATAGAGATGTTTACTTATAAGTAGACTTGATGAACGAACAAGATATGTTTAGAACCAAACCTAAATATCTCTGCCAAAGTCATCGATAATTAAAAAAAATTATTTCCGTAGAGAAAATTGATTGAATCAGGATTGTTCGAGCCCACGAAGGGAACTCATGCCCAATTCCAAAAAATTACATTATGAGAAAAGAAAGAACTTGGCCAGGTTCGGACAACCTCAAAAAGTTCAATAAGAAAGACCTTCTTTGGATGTCCAGATATTTCACTTACATGCCCAACCTCATTTCTAGAAATAACTTGTTCCACTCATACTCTTCATTATAAAAAGAGATAAAGTTGGACCCGAGCAGGTCCTTAAACTGCTCCCCCAAGCCCATGTGGGGTAAACCACCGAAAAAAGAGGCTGGAAATCCTCTCAAAAAAACTTGTTCCACTCATACTCTTCATTATAAAAAGAGATAAAGTTGAATCTAATATATTGATTGCAGGTTTAAAACTTTACCCTAATCAGTTTGTCTTTGCATAAATAACACATGGCGCAACCATGATCGCACACGTTGCAGCTTTCCTTTCTGGCATCCCCCTAGTTTGGCTTTCATGATTGAAGATGCCATTAAACGTTTTTAATGCAAAAAGAACATCTTTATCATTCAAAAAAAAAAAAAAAAAAACATTAAGAGAGAAAAGTTGAGCATACTTTGTCTTAGGTTTTCATATTCCAAAAAGATCAGCTCTGTTGTCTAGCTGTTGATATTGACAAATTAGGTACATGAAGAACCATGAGAGGGCACTTTTGATTCCGGTGCATTCACTGTAGAAATTCTCCAAGAAAACTAATAGTTAAATCAGAAGAAAGAAGGCTCAACCTTTTTGACCAGCCACTTAAGGGTCGGAATGCTATTTGAAAAATATTTGAGAACTATAATATATAGACAATTAAATAATTTGTGAGCTCAGAAGTGAGGTGTCTGTATAGGACCACCAGTAAGCGAACCTATTCTTTCATCAGGCGTCTTGGGTACATATTGATCTAAACCAACTTGAAGGAAGTGAAGCATATTGTCTTCCTAACTTTTGTCCGAAAACGATTTAATCAAGATATTCTCTAATCTTAGAATATGAAGTCATGTAATATGCAAGCAGCAAACGGCGTGGATTGTATCTGCATGATTGGGGGGGCTAGAGAGCATCAAAGTTGTACACGTATAAAGCAGATGATGCCTGCACTATGAATGAGTAGACTAAAGAACAAAGGAACTAACCGCGTCCGTTGTTATATTTATATATATGCTCACCAAATTCCAAGAATTATTTGATTCACGAAGTGGATTGATTGCACCCGAAGACCCACTTGGTCGGTTCATTTTTTGGGCCATTGTGATGCGTGTGCCTAACAAGCAACTGCTTGATCAAGTGTCTTAGCTCGTTTTAGCTCGTTCAATTGATGAAGAGAACAATTAATTAAGTACACCAAAAGTCCTTGCGGGACAGGGCTGAGTAAAATATATTTTTGTCAACTATTAGGGTTAATGTGGAAGTGTGAACAAATGATACGATTTGAGTAAGAAATAAATTGCAAAATAAAGTGACTAGATTGAATTTAGATGGTTTGGCGATGTGTCTACTCCACAAGGAGAGATTGACGAGATCTTTTCACTATAATCGGTAAAGATGAGACTGCAATTGCTTAATTCCACTTAATCATACTTATTTCTCAATTCTAAATTTAACTTGAACTCACAAAAATCAGTTAAAAAGAAAAGAGTTTTCTCGCGCTCTCAACTCTTTAGGACGACAGCTCTAGGTGCTCTGCGTGTCTCTCACAAAGTTCACACATATTAAGATCACCCAATACGCACGACAGACCAAACTCAACAACAAAATATTTATATAGAATTATTTTTTCAGCACTTCTCCTGCATCAACATGGTTTTCACCTTCAACAAGAAAAAAGGGTTCTCGTGGAAAATTAATTTCTCCTTTTTTAATCACCCGTGATCCGTTAGCAAGAGTCCAATTTGTCCTTTCTTAATATGGTCCTAGTTACTTAAATTCAATTATGGGTTGGATTTCAAATCGATTGGGATCAACTTCGATCCATAATCAATATATCTCCATGTCGGTGAGTAGTCCAACTTCATCTCTATCGATCATCATCTCTCCTAAGCCCATCTAGGCTCCTTAGCTAGGGGTGATCGTCTGATCCAATCTAATTTAACCATTCACTTTTTTTCCCATTAAAGAATGACAAATCCTAAGATATTGATGGAAATGAAAATGGGTGAAGAGTCATTGTACCATAACTTATGGTGCCACTGGACAAGATAGTGTTTAGTTCACTTTTTTTAACACATTTTACTAATTTTTTTAAAGAAATAATAAAAAAAATGTATATGTAGTCAATTTGGTTTGGTCTAGTTTGGTCATGCTCCCCCTTAGAATCGAAAGTGGGAATTGGACTGCTCATACACCAATTCCACTTTTAAGAGCTGGGAAATGGACGACACTCCCAAGAATTAGACCAAACCAACCGGCTGTGTTCAAGCCGTCTGTTTTGCACACCCCTATCCTCAGCAACTGCATATGCTAACTATCGTCCGAGTAGGGTTGGAACTTATTCAACAAGATAGGCTTCATTGAGATATCTATCATATTATTTGCCATGTGCACTTTCTCATTCAACATCAACATGTTTCACCCGCTCATAATTGATCTGATTTTTAGTCAAATGTATTGCACTATGATTGTCCCGGTAAACAACAAACTTCTCTTGTTATGATTCTAACTATGCAAACCTTTGAACCAAACAATTTCATTGATTGCCTCAATTACGCCATATACTTCTCTTCATTTGTTGACAAAGCAACTATAGACTCTAATTGTGCTTTTCAACTTATGGCGCAACTCATAGTTTTGAACACGTAATTGATCAATAACCTCCATCCATCCAAGTAACTAGTAAAATCCAGATCTACAAGATCTGTTATCTCTCTTGGAGCCTTTCTTCTCAACTGTCAAATAGACTTCTATTATACCTCTCCAAAACTTTAGAGTCCATTTCATAGCTTCCCAATGTTTCTTTCCAAGATTACTCATATACCTACTAAAATCATGCAAAATATCTAGCTTAGAGCAACCATAACATACATAATACTATCAACAACACTACCATAGGGAAAACGGGACATGTATTCCCTTCATCTTCTAACTGTGGTTAAAGATCAATTGAAAGCTTTGATTTGATGTTTTGCATGCTAAATTGCCTCAACACTTTACATATGTAGTCACCCTATGATAACCAATGTGTCCTTACAAATCTATCCCTTTGGATCTCCATATTAAGTATATTTTTCGTTGCACCTAAGTTTTTCATCTCAAACTCATTACTCCATTGCCATTTCAGCTCATCAATATAAGTCATGTTCCTAACTACAATAAATATATCATCAATATATAACAACTAATAAATGTAGCAACTATCCTCGAACCTCCGATAATATTGGCATTATCATAAGTGCTTTTACTATACTGCTAACTAGTCATAAAGGAGTCAAATCTTTTGCACCATGAGATTGCTTGAGGCCATAAAGGATTGTTTGAGCAAGCATACCTTGTCTTCACGGCCTGAAATGACAAAAGCATTTTGGTTGTTGCACATATATGCGTTGCTATAACTCTCCATGCAGAAAAATTGTCTTAACATCCAACCAGTCCAACTCCTAGTTGTCCACCATAATCGATATCAAGGAAAACCCCTTATGATATTTTGAAATTGACCAAGACATCTATTTCTCATTATTGTTCCATAAGTGTAGATGTCGTCTTATTTAAGGCAATGTAATATAGAGGATGCTCTATCACCTTTGATAAAATCCAAAGTGCAAAGTGAGAAGACTTATTGAAGCTAAATGAACTTTCGTAAAGGGTGAATAAGTTGGGAAGAACGAGAAATTTGTGAAAGTTGGAGATACCTTAACGAGGTGAACAGGTGAGTGAAGTTTTGATCACTAATGTACTAAGGAAGACCAAATGGACAGTAGCTCGTAAGTCAACTACTGGCCTAAAGCTTGGATAGACTCACAAGAAGCTAATAGAAGCAGCTCACTATATTAGATGTGGGAAGATATTCTTCACATGACTTATGCAATCTGGATAAGAAGACTCGGATATTCTTCTGACTTATACCACAGGTCATAAGGAAACTAGTAGCTAGCTTCAGGCTTGAAAATCCAAAAGAAATTTTTAAAGCAAAATCAAATTGATTGTTATGGATTTGGTAGAATGGAATATTATTATGTATAGCTAACTCTATTTGTACAAAACCTCACCATTAATAGGAAGATATGATTTTATAGGCAACTAGATCTCCAGTGATTATGTTCATCATCTTCAATGGCAAATTGATCATTTTGAAGATAGTCCATGGCTAATTTGAAGATCAAAGACTATATAAGAGCATCAACACATATTGAAGAAGTCACGATAATGGACAATTGAGAAAGCTGCAAACACTGATATAGCCACATTCTTACTGCTAGCAATTTGTGTTACTTGTCCTTTACTCTATGAGAGTTAGTGTTATTTGAAATCCAATATCCATAAGTGTACAAGTGAGTGAATAGTGCTAAATTATTGATAATGTGATCTATCAACTTCGGGTAGAGGCAACCAATGCTAAGTTGTAACTTCTTAATGCTTACTAGTGAATTTTAGCTTGTTGGTGATTGTTGGTTTGGGGGAATGGATGTAGGCTTGGTCATAAGGCGAACCCTTATAAGCTTTGCATATATCATCTTCTATCTTTTTACTTATCTAATATTATGTTTGGTAGAAACATATTGGCAAAAGAACACCTCAAGTGCCAAAAGTTGGCACAAATTGACACTTAAATGCCAAAACTTACGAAATGGACACTTAAGTGCTTTTTTTATGAAAAATGGGACACTTGAGTGCCACAGCCGGTGAACCTCGCCGGAAATCCTACGTGGCATTTTTTTATTAATCTTTTCGCTTACGTGACTTGCCGGAAAGCTGACTCAACAAACTACACACAAAAACGACGTCGTTTTGGTATAATTCGAATTTTAATATAATAATTAATTTAATTAAATTTTAAAAAATTAATTAATTAATTTAAAAAGGGGGGGGGGGGAGGGGAGTTGGAGGAGGGAGGTAACCGGTGGCTGAGGGCTCAGCCCTCAACGCCGCCGCCTCCCCTCCATTGCCAAGAAGGTGGGGGAGTGTCAATCGGGGCCGTTAAGCCCTGGCCGGGGGCCAACAGCCCCAGCCTACTGGCAACGAGGGCCTGCGTGTTGTCGCCTAGATTTGAGGCGAGGGTCGCAGGGCGACCCCCAACGGGCGACTGCCCTTGGGTCGGCCCGACGAGAACCGGCGACCCTCTCCGAATCTGGGGGAGGGCCACGACCCTCGCCCCACATTTGGGCGAGGGCATGCAGGCCCTCGCCGCCGGTTAGCTAGGGCCGCCGGCCAGGGCTCGATGGCCCCGACCGACACTCCCCCATCTTCCCAGCGATGGAGGGGAGGCGGCGGCAACAAGGGCTGAGCCCTCAACCGCCAGCCGCCTCCCTCCTCCCCCCCCCCCCCCGCCCCCCCCTTTTTTAATTAATTAATTATTTATTTATTTAAAATTTAATTTAATTTAATTATTATATTAAAATTCGAATTATACCAAAACGACGTCGTTTTGACACTATTTAGCCACATCAGCATACAAAACGATATCGTTTTGCGCGCAGCTCACCGGAAAATTGTCACATCAGCATTTTGGCTAGATTTTCTCGCCGATGGCACTTAAATGATCTATTTTGTTCCGATTTTGATACTTAAGTGTCCATTTGTGCCAACTTTTAGTACTCCAAGAGTCCGGGTGTCGAAATATATTGCATTTAATATTTTTGAATATATCAAACTTAACTTGTCTTATTTGTAAAAATTGTTAAGATTTTATGAATCAACCTACTCACCGCCTTCTTATTTATATTATTAGCTACAACAAACAACACTCTAATCGAGTTATGTTTCATCATAAGTGAGAATATCTCATTGTAATTAATACTCTCACATTGTATAAACCCCTTCGCTATTGGGCATGCCTTATATTTGGTCACTTCTGACCAACATCGCCATGATTCTCCTTTAAACCCACATGCATCCCACTATCTTTTACCCCTTTGGAGGTACTATCAATTACCATATTCGATTCCGTAGTTGAAAGTCTATCTCCTCTTCGATAGCACCAATCAGCTACACCTGAGATCGTCTCTCGATATGAGAGCGGGTCCTCTGTCTCCTGTGCAGTGGACAAGGGCATAAGTAAGTAATCGCAGGATAAGCTTTCTCCTTCCCTTTAATATATATATATATATATGTGCACGCGCGCGCTTTCCTTACTTTTTTTTTTTATAATTGAAACTACTGTTGAAGTATATATATTAATATGCTTTCCTTTTTCTTTTATTTTTTATATAATTGAAACTACTATTGAAGTATATCTATTAATGTGCTTTCCTTATTTATTTATTTTTTATATAATTGAAAGTACTGTTGAAGGGGAGCCTATGCGACATCGAATACAGAGATGAGCACCCAGCGTTGTTCAATCCAAGAATTATTCAAAACATACTTTGTCAATTCGATTCGAAGCTAGTTTTAGGAAGGAATAGTTTGATTCTCCATTTAACCAGCCTGAGATCTATTTAATTCTCAGCTTCAATGTTAGACAAACCAATTTTCAACTAAGTTGAGATGATTCCAAACCAATTCTAATCAGGAAAAGTACCAAAAATGTCATAAACATATTGCATTTGTGCGAGTCCAAAAATTTCAATTATGTCAATTGAGTCTGAAACATTTTGACAATTTATCAATATAGTTCACTTGGTCAATTTTAGCTAAAAGTCGCTGACATATACGCTGATCATCCTCCGTGGCATGTTTGGCGTTAACGTGGACAATTTTTTTATTTTTCTAAAAAAATTCTGAATTTATTGTTTCTTTTTTCTTTTCCTACCCATGGGCCAACAAGGTCATTGGCCTCGCTGGCCATGGGCAAAGGCATTGAGCTCTTGCCCAAATCTAGGAGAGGGCCGCACATGTTGTTTGGCGAGGGCTGCCACACCCTCACCTAGACTAGGCAAGGAGGGTGCGGGCGCTCTAACCTGTGGTCAGCGAGGGTTGTTGGCAACCTTGATGGTTTAGAGTTATAAAAATAAAAAAAAATAAAGGAATGAAAAATTCATTTAAAATTTTTTAAAAAGTATAAAATTTATCTGCATCATTGCCAATTAAATCACATAGGATGGCCAGTACCCATGTTAGTGATTTCCTACCAAAATTGGCTGGATGGACTATATTAGTAAATAGTTAAAAGGTTTAAGATTGAAATGACATAAGAGATATTATTGAAGTAAAAGATGCAACTTCCATATCATCAACATAAACTTGTTCTAGTTCGACAAGAAAAAACACATGGACTCGCTCTAGTTTTGCTACCCCCAGAAAAAGATTTCAGTTGGTTTCTTGATAAAACCAGTAAATCGGTCGTTTTATTAGCTGATAACGTGGTTCTTGTTTCTTGATTGAGAATCAATTAACCTAGATAGAAACCATTCACTCTAATCATATTTATATGCGCCAAAAATGGCCTATCATGGCAATTTGTCTGGAATCCAAGAAGGTTTCAGTTTAAGCGCATCAACCGCAAAGAAATCAAAGTTCGGTTCATTCAATGACTGGAACAATAATTCACTGACCTGACTACAAGAGTGCATCAAAATTCAGTGATCACCAGTAAAATCTGCCTAAATCTAGTTCTACCACTGTTTCATGAAATAGTGCTTCCCACGGAAGCACAACGGAGAAATCCTAGGATATTTTGACAAGAAAAAGAGATAATCAAACCAGCGTGATCTCAACCATCCGAATAGTCTCTAAGCACAGCTGAAATGTTTGAACATGAGTTCTTTTTGGGAGGGTTTTGACAATGACACACTTCTTATCTTCACCACTTTTTCACTCAAAAAGCGCACAACAAGTGGATTACGCACTTTTCCAACCACCTAAAATCGATTGTCAAAATCACCTACAGATGAAGATGGAATTTCTTCCATCCTGGGAGCCTTCTCGAGAGGAACAAGGATCTCCTTGCTTGGTGTCTTCATTGTCTCTATGAATACCAATCATTGATATATTATCATACATTTTAGAACTACTCTTACTCACCCAGATGAACAACTTGGTTGAATGAGACATAGAGAGATAGAGCGACGAAAATAGAGGATCTTATTCCCCAAAAGAGTGTGTAACCCTAGTAGAAAAGGTGATATAGGTCCACTAGATAGAGAATCTTGGAAAAGTTCCTTCTCAATATTGCTTAAATAAAATTCCCAAACGAAAGTTGAATATGATAGTTTGGAATACAATATTCATCGTTTGTTGTTAACCTTCTAGAACAAACGTTAGGGCATTATAGCATAATTAACAGACATTTTTCGAGTTTGGTATCCCATGCATCATATGCATTCACCTAGTTATAGATATCCCTCTTCAATTTTGTATGTCAGGGGTTTCTCCAAATCGAAACATTAGAAATTTCCTTGAGCTTGTAATAAATTGGAAGTGGCTTTTACAATCTTTTTGTTATGTAATTGAATAAAGATTTCTTGCCTACTTAGCTAAAGGACTTCCACAAATTCTTTCATTCTTACATATACCGTATTTCGCAACTAGTGTCATTGCTCTGCGCTCCGCTTTGCCCTATCATCCCATAGGCTATCAATCCGATTGTCGAGGACTATAACCATCATCATTAGTTATCCGTTTCATATATTTTATGGAAGAAAAGCATTATATTTATCAGGAGGGAGACATGGGTAATGCATTTATATGGATTTCCTTGTCAGATCCACCATGACATAAAAAAAATATCTTTTGCCATTCATTTTAGCACTTTTTTAACCTTTAGCAGCCATAGATCGTGGCCATGCTGTTGTCCTTTGCCATCTACCACATTAACTTAATTATAATTAAAAGTATGTACAACTTGCCCCGGATTGCCTCGATTGGATAATCGTGGCCATGCTGTTATCTCCAGAGAAGTAATTAAAAATTTGCATAAATCATTTCGCTTCATGGGATGTCGCACTAGTTATAAATTATAATGATACAATCTCGGAGGAAATCCCCTCTTCCTTCAACTTTCCGAGGTCGAATGACAAGCTTGCACTAGAGTATAAGCTAATGATGAGTGGACACGACAATCCCCCTTTTTCAATTTATCACGTGGATAATCATTCTCACGAAGGCAAACGCATTAAAGATCCTTTCACGTCGCAAATTACACGAATTGATTCGAGGGTTGGGGAAAAGATATCATCTTAAGGAAAATGTGCTTCATTTCATTGCATTCAAGTCCATCCAAATACTTCTGTCTAAAAAGATCAAATTTTCAAAAAATCTCAAATCTATTGTATAATGACCAACTCAATTCTAAACATTTTAATTTTGTCAATTTAACCTTAAAAATTTTGACAATTTTTCATTATAATCATTCTAATCAATTTTAATCGAAAATCGCTCTATCAATATGATAGATTTAGGACTTCTTGGACAAATATCCAACACATACTTATCTCAAATTTGGGTTCAATTATTAGATTAATAACGAGAAATCATTGCTCATTGTCAACAGAAGATGATTGAAAAGAACTATGCAATTACTATGCAGAGGAAGTGTAGAAAAGGACACCAGTGGTGAGCACAAGAGAACAAATAGTCATTTTTCAAGATGGGAAAAGAATAAAAGACGAACACATAATGATAAACGGAGAAGAACAAAGGAAGAGATAGTAACGTCTTTTTTCATTGATTATTTTCCTACTTTGGAGGACCCCGGTTCAGATAAAAAGTAGAGAGGGAGACGAAAGATATGAAATGTGACAGATTCTTTTTAATAGAGCAATCAGAACCATAAACATTATGACAGTGGCTGTGCTTTCTAGCTAACAAGCGCGACGTTTTTGGTCCATATTCTATGCAGAAATGTAGGGGAAAATAGGCAAAAAGTTGGCCATCTCATATGTAAATATACATATATTAGAATATTATAATAAAAATAATCTTAGCACCCTTTGTGGGTACCAAAGAGAGTTCTCACGATTCTCCACACGCACCTAAAAGATGTCCGTGCCTTGCATGTAGTTAAGATTATATGCTGCTTCTACACAAAGTTGCAATAGATGTTCTACAAAATCAAGTTCCTTTCACAACACCATATCTCTCTTTCCAAATTACAAGTATTTCGCCCTCAATAAAGGTTTATAGCCAGAAAACACTCAATTTTGCTCAAAGAAAAACTAGTGATGCGACCGAGAAAAGGAGAGTATCTGTATTCTGGCGATCTTCATAGCTCACTTTGATATGTTTGAACAGACTTCCGATTTTCAGAGGTATATGTTGGAAGCTATCTCAGCCAAAGCTGCTGATCTGTTCTCGTAGATCGATAAATCTGCTTACTATGAGAACAAAACTATGGTCCAAGGACAGAGCACGCCAGTTCTAGAAATAGAGCTCTTACTTGACATCTTGTGAGTGGATTCTAGTCCATGAAAACAGCTATGAGACAACAATTGGAATTCAAATCAAACCAATTAAGAGTCTAGGCCTTCTTTTCAGGATTGTAGAACCTCGTAAATCAACCATATACATCATTTGTAGCAGGAGCCACTTCTACAAAGCGGTCTTTCCAGACTTCTCACGAGTTCTCGCTGAGTGGTTTGTTCGATTTCTTCAAAATAGCCCTTTTTAGTATATTGACGTTCATATGTTCTACAAGTTGTTCATCTTCTACTGGCCCATCCAAGGTTTAACAAACCGTCATTCGACAGCTTGTTCACTTTTTATGAAGGTCCTTTCACACTTAGACACATTTCCCATCCCATAAGTTATATCCATTCTATAGAAGAAGCGCCCTTTCATGCTTTTAGACTTCTTGATTATGATACCATATGCATAAAAATTCATCATTCTACGTCGCGGATATAATTGAGGTACAATCGCTTAAATATAAGTATAAAGTCACATCAATCTACTAATACATTGGTGGTAAGACTCGTAACTCTGAGGAGTTCTATAATTGTTGACAACTTTGGTAGGCACAGGTCGACAACATCACTAAACTCTTATCGTGGAAGTCTCGGACATATTCTCAGCTAATACATTTGAAACTGTCCAACTACGAAAACAGCATCTAACTGCAATAATTTGCTCTTGCGAATAAAACACAGCGAACAGCCACGGCTGTCGTCTTCACCTGCTTAGAAAATGAGAGCACCGAATTTTCTAATTTCGCGCTTGGGTCGGCTGTAGTTATCCGTTGACCAACGACAATAATCCAAAGTATTTTTAAGTCATCAACGCCGTCGTTTTTCCTCGATCAGGACAACGTTCACATGCACCTCCTTGGAACATACCAAATCGCCCACAAATACTGAATTAAGTAAAAGCTAAATGAATACTTAATTTCTGGAATTTGCCCCAGAATCGACCCGTAGTCTTTGTAGTGGGGTGAGATCGAACATGGGTTTGGGGATTTTTTATGGATTGGGTGGAGAATTCGAGGGGTTGTAACGCGAATCGTGCAATCAAAGAAGTACGAGAAGCCTTTGGATTGTAGGCTGCTAGGTTTTGATGGTGTAAGAGTTTGACAAAGGGGACATGTTTGCTAGAGTTGATTATAAAAGATCGTCGGGCTCATCTTACAAAGAAGACCATCTATTATTTCCTGGCGCGAGACATACGTCAGTGCCAGTGGATATGTGTGCATTGACAAATCTGTATCTAGGACTCTACAATAGAGATATACTTAGCGGCTTACAAAAACTAGATTCCGATTATTTTACTGAAAAGGCTATATATAGATTTATATTATATAAACATAAAAACAACAATTGAAATATCTCTTACCCGTCATGTTTCGAGTTTTCCCGCATGAGTGATAAGGTAGCATGTGATGCTAATTGCAGTATCAATGCCTATATTTAGACTTATGTGTGTCTAAGGACATCTTGGTCTAGACAAAACGGAGAGGAGGCAATTACCATGACACACTGCGACCTAGGAAAATCTTTCAAGTGTCGGTTTTGCATGGCTGCTATGGTAAGGCAACCAATCAAACTTTCCTATTATATACATCTCATCACACATGGCCCTTAAATTTTAAAATCATCCATTCTTTACTAATGTATCACACATCTCTTGCCACATAGTTTTTATTATGTGAAAAGAAATTTTACGTGAGAGGATCTATTTGAGTGACTTGTCATGCTGTTCAAGTTATGCAATGCACACAATACGTGGCTGAAGAACTCGAACTATAGCTTGTACATTACTTTGAGGATACTCATAAAAAAAAAAAAGGATACAGGTATTATTTAAGACTTTGGAGACGATCATACTTTAAATGCAATGAACAATTTTACCTGTAATCCTGAATTATTAAAGATGAAGAAAAATAAACAAAATGAATAACGACAGTAACTTCTTCCACTACTAAACAGGTAACACATTTCTTCGCATAATAACAGTGGCCTTCTTCCCCAATCATTCGCTCAACTTGACCCGAAAATATGCTTTCTCACGGCAACGATCTAAATCGTCACTGTGGCGTGCAAATCATGGTTCCAAATGATCACATAAAACTCGTTGACAGATTAAGCCATTAACTGTACAAGAAGATGCTTGATGAACTTGGGAACTCGCAGGCTTATCCTTCCTGAACAACAAGCGACTATCTTCGAGGATGTGACTGTTATCTCCTTCCGCACCGAAGCCGAAACCCTATCTCTGAAACCAGATTTTTCCACCACGACGGACGGTGGGGAGACGGTCAACGGGATAAAGGAGGTGGGGACCGACCCCTAAGAAAGGACCGATGGGCAAGGCAAACGTCATTTCGCACGATGCCGGTCAACTATGGCAAGCTCGATTATTGCGCCTTTTTGCCGCGTCCCGTCTCTTCGTTCTTTGATTCTTCGTCCTGCATCCGATAGCAACCCCCCTTTCTTCCCGCCCAACTTGCCCGTCAATACAGAAAATGAAAGCCTACAATGCCCTCCGTACTTTGGCAAAATAATATTAAAATCGATTCGCAAAGTCTCAATAAATTAAATGGATTGGGTAAATCATACGCGGCAACAATCCATTGTATCGTTAAACATTTTTTGATAAATGATTGGGTTGCGCTCCGATTAAATTATTGGTGTATTCTCTCTTCCTTACCGAAATAAGGGACGTGTTTGACCGGTAATATCGGTAAGCCCCATTAGGTGAAGTTGGGTATGCATGTTTTCAATCTAAGTATAGAAGAATATGGTCGAAGGGCAAATGTCGTGAGAGGTGACGTTAGGTTGGTCTCTCCAAACTGCGCGAAAGGTCCTTCAATTTCGTCAAAGTACATGGAGGATGTCGGACCCATCTACTACCCCAAAGAGAGGAAAATCTCCAAAGGCTGCAAATTGTTTCGCGTGTCGGCACGAATTATTCAACTGAACCGATTGACAGATCGGACTGCGAAGTTGACTTGGAGTTTTATGTGGCTAACCTCCACCGCCCCCACCACCGTCAACTGGGGTGGGGGCGTTGCATCATCAGGTGGTGCAGGAGGAGAACGGGTGTTGACTCCCCTGCCCTTGCGAGGCGACTCGGTTCGAGCGAGTGGAGGTAGCAATTGCCAATCGGGTCAAGCTCGGAAAGTCTTTTAGATCGACCCGTGTCTCGTTTCTTGGATTCTGCACCGACCGTAGCAGGCGAAAAAAACGAAAACCTCGCCGCCGCTGGTGTGAAAAGACAACGGCAAATGAAAGGTCCGGTCAACATTCGACCCCTCAAAGTCAAACACTTGGAAAAGCAGCGCCCCCCTCCCCCCACAAAAAAACGAATTCAATGAATTCTAAAAGGCGATGCCCACCGTGTGGGCAGAAAGGATAAACGCATTCAAAAAAGTTTGGCACGTGCTGTTGATGTTTCGTGGCCGAGGAATCTACAGAGAAGAAGTCCCAAAGCTTGCTCGCTGGTAGAAGATAAAACAGTGAACTTGAACTGCTGAAAAAAGAAAAACCAAGCCTTTTTGTTGGTAGAAGACAAAAGGTGAATATAAATTGCATTGAAAAGCTATATTTGAATTATTACAAAGTTGTTTGGAGAGCCCTTTTACTTGTGTTTTATCAGTTGGGTATGCCCAAATTTCAGATGATGATGGATTTATTCTTGCCTACAAAAGCATGACAGAGCCAAGCGTAAGCTAATGGGCCGACTGACTTTTCCCCAATCCCATTATTTATAGTAATTGGTGATGATATACAGTTTAACAAACTAAAGATATTTAAGATCCGTCAATATTTCTGATGTCAGGCCATTAACTGATGTTACATAAGCCAATTACTTTTGAACATACAAAGCAAGAAAATCAGCTTTCTAGCTGAAATCTGAAAATATCTGAACTCGGGGTATAATGTAGCCATGATATTTTGTTCTAGAAACGTAGGAAAAAGTAACGGGTGTTTTTCTTTTTTAGTCATGAGGTCTTAGGTATGGAGAGCCGACTATTTGGAACTTGGTATCTAGTGGTACGCATGGTCTCACTTTGCTTCCTTGTGTATTGAAGGACCGCACTTTATTTCTTGGGACTATGTCTTCGCTATTTCTGTTATTCTGATTGTGAAACTACACGATAGCCTTTGTTTTTTTTTTTTTTTTTAATATACTGAGAGTGGTCCCTTGAAAGAGAAGGGCTGTCAAAAAAATCGGTGCTGGCCCGAGCCGAGCTGACCTAACCCAACCCGAAAATTAGATTATTTTGGGGTCGGGGACTTAATCTTATTCAAGTATGGATTTTTAGATGTTGGTATTGTTAGGGCTGGGGTCGGGTAAAGTCGGGCCGGTGTGGGTTTTTTACGCTCCCACAACCTGATCTCCCTCTCTCTCTTTCTCTCTTTGTGTGCACAATGAGGGTGAAACCGTAGAGTTGAGGCCAGCTAATCGGCGTCAGCCTGACCCAACCAGACCCATTCTCTTGGGTTGTATGATATTCGGGTATCGGGTTGTGTCAAGTGCACCGGTAGGGTTTCAATCAGGTCAGGTATTATGAAAGTACGACCGGACCCATTGACACCCCTATAGAATAGGGCAATGTTATGGGGGCTTGAAAGCAGCCGTGAAGGAGAGAAATAAGCAGAGATTTGTTGCAAAACGGTGTGTAATGTAGAGAGGGTAAATGAGTAAGGAAAGAGCAACTGAATTTGCTTATACCGTGGGAATAATTTAAGCTATATTTGCATGACACTATTCTCATTTATGGCATTTCGGCATATCCAAGCTGCTTAAAGTCGATCGGTCTTGTTCGTCACGGCAATCCTCTTGTCCCACCGGACTCAATAATTGATAGTCTTGGAGACCCAAAAACAAAGCTCCATTGAGACTTGAATCCACGACGATGCTTTCTTTGGGACAATTTGTGGTTGAGACTTAACGAAGGCCGACTCTGATATTTGGGATAAAAAACCAGATAAGATAGAAGTTATCCTCGTTAGTGTTAGTAATCAATTGTAACGGCATAAATCCATCAAGTCGAGAAGAAGTTTACTTCCAACCAAAAAAAAAACGGAAGAAATTTACTTGTCTAAGTCTAAAGAGTGACGCCAGATTGAATACAAAAATTAAAAACCAAATTCACTCTTCTTGGATTTCAGCTTTGCCGCCATGAAAGTGCTGGTGGCGTCGCTAGCAACCGTTGTACCACGGCTCCCCTAGACCACCGTACACGGGGTGGTCACAGCTCAAGTGACCACCGTGGAGTGGTTTTTCTCTCTCTCTCTCTCTCTATCTCTTCGTGGCAAAGCTACCATCAAAAGTAGTTTTTGCCATGGATGACGGTGACCATCACCACATCACAGAGATGGTTGCTATAGAAGCTATGTTTCGTTTAGTTTTTATGCGATTTATTTAAGTTTTTACATTTTGTCCAATTTTACCCCCAGGTTTACTAAAGACTTTTATGAGACTGAATATGACAATATGTAACTTTGCATCCATGTATTTTGTAAAAGAAAGATAAGATGCGATCATAATTAGAAGATTTCTTACCCCATCTTATTTTATCCTTAGCAACCTAACTTGACTAACCCTTGAAATCCGGGGTGCGTTTTGTTTTGCAAGAAACACAGGATTTGAAAAATATATTAAGGGAAATAATGCTCTACTGTGTGCAAAAATTGATGAATGAAAAATATATTCGTCCCCCACGAACATATTGAGGCATAAATTATTGTTGATTATGAAAAAATTTTCCGTTGACTAGTTTTTCTAAATAATGTAATCAATCATTTTTCAAAAATATTTTATAAATTTTGAGTTCTTTTATTAAACAAATGCACTCTTTGATAGAAATACTCTTTAATGTGCATGCTCAGGACCCTTCACAAGTTATAGTGATGTTGATGCAAATGATTACGATGTGTCTCTGTGGCTACAGTTGAGAATTATGAATGAAGAGAAAAATAATATTATGTTCATTAACTAGTACATAGTATATATGCGTATGTGTAAGCTTTACATAACGAGTATCTAAAGTAACAAATCAGGACCACTACATTGCGAGTATCTAAAGTAACAAATCAGGACCACTACATAGCGAGTATCTAAAGTAACAAATCAAGACCACTACATAGTGAGTATCTAAAGTAAAAAATCAGGACCAATCGAGAAAAATATATAGAATCAAATAGTAATTTACAAAAACACAAAATATCTTAAATATATCTTTAATAGCTATACATCACTATTGAACAATGTGCTCCACATAAGCGATAGAATGCAGCATATAGTCTTCACACGATAAGTGAGAGCGGAAGTGCTTAGTAATCAAGTATCGTTTGGCCAAAAGTAGAAATAAAATAAGCTCAGAATCATAGGAAAGGGAAATAAACGAGAAAGTATGATAAAGATCTAGGAAACAGAACAATGAATCGAGCCTGATTTGAAACCTCACATGATTGTTGTTCTGACCTATAGTAGTGGACAAGCTATATGTATCTATGTTGTCAGCTTTAACGATTTGTTGGAACATATGTTGCTAATTTTTGTTGGTGAAAATCGAGAGAAGAGTTGGTCCGAGTGGTAAGATGATAAGGCTAGATTATTACATTACAAGAACATATGCTTATGGCGAAAATTTAATGAAACACCATGACATAAATCATGTCATGTGCGACCTATTGAATTCATATCAATTCTTGACAAAATTTAAATCTTCTCAGCTCTTTTCATGTTTGGGCATGTGTGCTAGTTCATTGAAGACGTTGAGTGGAGTTTTTGACCGACTGTACATCGTAAGTCGTTGACTATTTGCCTGACTTGCTGCCTTCCCCTCCATCGAGCACTACTAGTCTTCTGCATGTGGAGGTGGTGGTGGTGGTGGTGGTGGTGGAGGAGGAGGAGGAGGAGGAGGAGGAGGAAGACTCGGTTGTTGACTCAACATTTCATTCGGCGGATTGATCGAATTGGATGGCCTCCTGGTCAAGTCTTACGTACGGGTGTCCTTTTTCGGCCAGTATGTAAGTGCCTTCAGCAATGATGTTGGCACTCGTGCTTCACGGCCTTGACCCTGCTAATTGATTTACTCCATAGAGAGAGCGGTACATAATTCTTCTACAGATTATCCAATAAAATAAATATTATAATCACATTTGGGTCACTCACACTCTTAGGAATTTTCAATCTCCAATTATCTCTAATCACCCATAGGGTGTTTAATCCTTACAATTCTTGACGAAACAATATATTAGTTTGACAAAAAGGAATTACACAAAATCTCGATAAAAGATTTTCACAAGCTCAAACACTCGTGATGTAATTCACAAACATGCCGCACAATTGATCATCATTGTTGAAAGCTCCTTTTAGATGCTCTTCATGAACAAGACGCACTTTTTATATAGAAAATAATTGGATCAAAACTAAGATCCTCTTCGAACTAGAAATCAAGTTCCAATTAGGATCGTTAGCAGGCTTAGGATTTCCCTCTATGGGTTCAAACCTTAAGACATATTTTCAGTGTGCCAGCAAGCAAACCCCTCGTCAGCATTCCTTAAGTCTGTCGCTACCGTGCTTATTCGAATACACAAAATAAAATGACCTTTTAAAACCCATCATGTGAGGCGAGTAATTATCAAAAAGTACATTGTGTAACGTGTCACTTTTGTTCTTTTTTACGTGAATTTATATGACAAGATAGGTAATCAAAATGCACTTTTACATAAAGAGTGTTGCGGCTATTTATTGTATATTGCAACAGCTTTGAAAAAGAGAACCCCAATATAATCTTGGAGATACATATATATGTGTGTGTGTGTGTTATCTGTACGGAAGAATTAAATGTAGGGAAATCGATGGAGATATGAATTTGATAGTCTCTTTTGACATAATTAGATCTGACCGAGGTGCATGTGCGCTCCCCGAAGTCAAGGTCTGGAAAAACATGTTTCCAAAAAGCGACCCTATCATGCAGACTAAGAGCAAAGAGTCCACTAGAATTAAATGTCTTATTTAATGGCTGCCGATCATGACATTTCCGGAAGAAAAAAAAAGGTGAATAAGGTAAGATGAGTCCTTCGAATTTCAGTATTATAATTGTAAGTATCGATTTCTTGTACGCTTTTGTCAATGAGCAGGTAGGGCATAGCTTTTATATATATGGTAGAGCATAGCTTATATATATATATATATATATATATATATATATATATATATATATATATATATATATATATATAAGCTATGAGGAAAGGTCCAAATGGTGCCAATTTCTACATCATACAATCAAACAAGTCGCAGCTCGAATCTTCTGTTGGAAGTACATGATTTTCGACTGATTGTTAAGTTCACGTCATAAAATATATATATATTATAGTTGGCAAATGGCTTTAGCCATAAGGAAAGTCGTGCAAAACCATGCCCAATTTCAAAGAGCTACCCAAAAGAGCGCGATTGTTCCGTGGATCCGAGGCAATGGCCAGTGATTCGGTGATCTTCACGTAGACCATGAACTCCTCCACCTTAGCAGTTAAGTCTTCGAAAACATGGGTTCTCTCCAGCTCATATTGCTAGAAATACGATTGGGAGGAATCATTATTACTCACGCTAAGTATACGCAGCTATCGACGTTTGTCAATCGGGTTTCATATGGGACTCACCGAGTTCAACTATGAGTTGGATCAAATTTGCGACCACTGAATTCTCTTAACGCTTGATCTCATTGCCCATTCGAACTAGATCTAATCACAGGCTCGACCAGCTTGTCCTGGCCAATAAGGCTCGAAGCACATGCTAGGGCGAGCATGGACAAGTAAATTCCTTCTTAGCTGGGGGCCGGCCCATATAAGCTCATTTGGGCCTGCTCAAGCCCTTTTTTGGGAAACAAATTCGATGTTTTCGAGTCATGGGCCGGCCTGGTCCAAGTGCCTGGCTTGATCCACCCATTTGATCAAGTTTGTTTGCTGCCCTTCTTAAGCTTGTCGATGCGGAGTTCAAGTCGAGACATTTTGGTGGGCCTGAGGTATGACTGAAGCCCATATTGCAATTTTTCTTAAACTTGTCGATAGTGAGCAATGAGCATGGCCTCCGTCTAGACATGAGGAGCAAGCATGAAGTGAAAGCCGGGCCTGCTGGCCACAGGCCCAATAGACTCGGTGGTGATGAGTGAAGAATCAAATGGGCCATTTGAGGGTCCGGACCATCAATTCACCCGTAGACAAAAAAAAAAAATGAAAAGAAAAAGGAAATTATTGTATTTATATAACCTTTATTGCCATGTCGATAGAAAAGAGAACCCACGTCATGGGGCACGACATTCTACGAATCAGAGAAAATAGATCCCCGTCAAACCGGAATACAGGCTTTGTGACCCTCAAGAAGGGCAAGATCCCTTACTTGCATTCCAAAAAAGCACCCCGAAAAAGTAAATTTATCTTAAAATCTAACTCCTTAAAGATTGTGGAGACTATATCAATCTCCACGCAAAGAGGCACTTTGTTAAGCCCGAACAAAGGTGCTAGGCTAAGGTGTCGAAGTAATTTGTGTGTGGAAGTTCTTATCGATAGTGTATTGGTTGTAGGGTTCTTATTAGACAAATCCCAAAGCCCATGGGCTCTCGAGAACCTCATTGAGGAATGTAATAGCTATTTGGCCCAATTGAAAGGAGTTATGATAATTCACTATCCATGAGAAGCAAATGAACTAGCGGACCTTTCATCCTAATTGGCTATCTAAGCCTTCCCAAAACCTTCCGAGATATGTTATGTTTAGAGACTTGTCGTTTATGTTTTGCTAGTTGTGTTGCTTGAATGGAAAAAACCCAAAAAAAAAAAAAACACTAGTTTCTTGGTCATGAAATTATGCCCTCGTCTTCAATCAGGTCACTCAATTTTCAATCTAATTAACACGCTTAAATCTAATCCCAACTCCAATTTAGCCGAAAGACGAACTAAAGGAAAAGAGTAGGCATTAAGACAAGAGTTGAGCTAACTCAACGGTTCCTAAAGTCAAAATCAAAGGAAGTTTTGGACCTATTTTATGACGATTAAATCTAGGTGATGAATGAATGACGTCATTGTTATAAGTGAAACTCCAGTGGAATAGCTTAAATGAAAAAAGTCGAATTAAAGTCGAAAGATAGTGACGGTGGATAATTAAATAGGACCCGTCCTAGCAAAATTATGCGACACCCAACAAAAAACAAATGCTTCCAAACGTCCGGATAAAAATTGACTGCCCATCACAGAAATAGGAACAAATCAACCGAGTGGGCCCCCACCAAGGATATTATCCTCAGAATTCCATGGATCAGGATCGTACACGTGTCCGAGGACGATAGAGACTGGCCCCACCACTCACCCATCGTTACGTCATCCCTTACACCACCACCCGAAAAAACGAATTGCAGTATGCAAGAAATGCATTGAAAGTGGTATTGCCGTAAATAATTGGAAAAAGCCAAAAAAACCTCTAAACTTTGCCTTACCCTAAATTACTTTTTGTTACAACAAAAACTCAAATTTTACTCACTTAAACATTTATCTCAAACTTTTTTCTATGACATCAAAAATCCAAAATTTTACTCGCGTAACACATTTATCCTAAAATTATTTTTCGTAACATCCGAAAATCCCAAATTTTTTTATGTAAGCAATAATTATAAGTTTGGGATTTTTTTGATCATCGAAAAATATTTGAGTTTTTATGTCAGAAAAAATAAATTTTAAGTAAATATGTCATTAATCGCATAAATTTAGGATAAATGATCATATAAGTATAAGTTTGGAATTTTTTCGTCGCCATAAAAACATTTAAGATTAATATATCACAGTGGGCAAAATTTGGATTTTTTGTGACTTAATCCCTTTAAATATGTAATAAATGTTCAAAAATACTAATAATAGGATGTTTATCAAATTAATCAAAAACAAGATCAAGGAAAAACTAAATAAACACACTCCGTTCTCTCAATATTTTGAGCCTCGTTTTGAAATTATCCATAGATTTTATGACGTAAAAAAATGGACTTGTCAAAAAGCGATCGTCGTCTCACTCGTTTTCTTTCGAAAATATTCCCAGGGGGATGAGAAATTCGAGGCGATGAATTAATACCACAAAAAAATGCTTTAGACAAAGACAATCGTTACACAAAATTTCCAAAAATACGAGGGCCACTCTCGGCATTTTGTCTGTTTTCCTCACCTCGAAAATATAAAAAACATAATGAGTTACAAACTAAGGAGTATGCCCAAAAGCTTCGTTACTCCCCCGGCAAAATGAAAATTACAACTCTGCCCCCGCTCGCGCTCTGCTTCCTCCTCTCCGTCCACGTGCTCTCTGCCCAATTCCATCCCTCGGCGGAGCACGACGGTCCCTACGGCGGCGTCGGCAGCGACGGCGGCGACGGCGGCGGCGGCAGCAGCAGCAGCATAATCTTCGCCACGCTCGGCCGCTCCGACTACGCCTTCGACATATTCGCCCTCCCGACTCGGCCGGACCGATCGCCGAAGCCCGCCGACGAGCTCAAGCTCACCGACGGCAATTCCGTGAATTTCAACGGCCACTTCCCTTCGCTGTCGCCCGCCGCTTCCTCCTCTCTCCTCGCCCTCTCCCCGGACCAGACCCCGCCTTCTCTCCACGTCATCTACGTCACCGAGCGGAACGGGTCGTCGAGCATCTACTACGACGCCGTCTACGACGGCGACGGCGGCGGCGCCGAAGGGAGCCTCCGCAGGAGATCGGCGCTCGAGGCTGCTCCGCCGAGGGTTCAGGTGCCTCTGGTGGGGAGTGGCACGAGCGTGATTTCGATGAAGGACAGGCCCAGTCTGAGCGGGGAGAATCTGATCTACGTGTCCACTCACGAGGACACGGGCGTGCCGCGGACGAGCTGGGCCGCGGTCTACTCGACCGACATGCGGACCGGGTCGACCCGGAGGCTGACCCCGTACGGGGCCGCCGACTACAGCCCCGCGGTGTCGCCGTCGGGGGCCTGGACCGCCGTGGCGTCGTACGGGGAGGGGGCCGCGTGGGGCGGCGAGGTGGAGGAGCTCGCCACGGACGTGTACGTGTTCTTGACCCGGGACGGGAGCCGGCGGGTCAAGGTGGTGGAGCACGGCGGATGGCCGTGCTGGGTCGACGACACGACGCTGTTCTTCCACCGGAGGGGCGACGACGGGTGGTGGAGTGTGTACAAGGCTACGTTGCCGAGCCGGGGACCGATTTCGACCGAGTCGGTGGTGACTGAGCGGGTGACGCCGCCGGGCGTTCACGCGTTCACTCCGGCCACTTCTCCAGGTGACAATTGTGTTGACAATACTACTTGCTATACTTAAACTTGTCGTTTAAATGGCAGTGTACTATGAATGCAATTAGTACAATAAATGAACGAGCTTTGTCCATATGATAAAGGGAATTGAAAGGTGAAGTCTCATTGACAACATGAATCCGGACTAGAAATGCCAGTGCTAAAACCGAACGAGTGCAATTGAGGTTTGGCTTGTTTTGTTGGTGTTGTGGGTGTCCTTATCTCCTTTTGGGGAAATATTCAACTTGATTCGGGAGCATTTTCGTCACTTGATGTGGTTTATCCGTGTTGATTATCTGAGATCAAGTGATATGGTATTCTTTAAAAGACGAAAGTAAAGCCATCGATGACACTTGACGCAAGATGATTGGTTAGATGGACTATGTAAAGCGATACGTTATGCTTCGGAAGTATCTAATGTTCGTCCCAATTTCTTTAGAGTTCCTTTTTGAGCGTTGGGGCTTCAAAAAATCCAGTGATTAGACTTTGGTAATTAAATTAGGAGAGAGTATATAGATAGATTATGTACTGAATTACAGTGCAAAGGATTTTGTTTAATACAGTAAGAATATTGATGATGTACATAGATTTTGACGAGGATGGATATGAAACTCGTATATATTGTATTTCTTAGTGTTACTTTAACAAAATTAGTTTCAATAAGTTCAAAAATATTTAAGCAAGCACCATTTATTGTATGACTGGAGAGTTGATTATGCAATGAAATTTTCTTATCGACTCATTCAACAGTATCTTTGCAAGATTCTTTTCTCTGTTCTTTATATTGTGACAGAGGACTACTAAAGTTCTGCCATGATATCTCTCCTTTTTGTCAAGTCTCCAATATGACGTCCTTCATTTTTTCCCTTTTCAGGTAACAAGGAGTTCATTGCTGTTGCTACAAGACGACCTGGTTCGAGTTATCGTCACATAGAGCTCTTTGATCTTGGCAAAAATGAATTCAGGGATTTAACTCAGCATGTGTCACCCAACACTCACCACTTCAACCCGTTTATCTCCCCCGACTCAGGCCGAGTTGGGTACCACAGGTGCAGAGGTGATGACAATGGGAGAGAGACTCAAAGTCCCCATTTGTTACTTGAAAATCTTCAAAGCCCAGTGGCAGGCCTCTCTCTCTTCCGAATCGATGGGTCTTTCCCATCTTTCTCACCTGCAGGTGATCGTATTGCCTATGTTAATATGCCGGGTGTCTACATAGTCGACCGAGATGGTTCAAATCAACGTGAGGTATACTCTGGTATGGCCTTCTCCTCCTCATGGGACCCGGTTCGAAGAGGGGTGATCTACACTAGCACGGGTCCTACTTTCGCTACAGAGAGCACTGAAGTTGATGTCATATCCATCAATGTCGATGATGTTGACAAGTTGGGGGTGAAGAGGCTGACCACCAATGGCAAGAACAATGCTTTCCCTGCCCCTTCGCCTGATGGGAAGTGGATTGTGTTCCGTTCGGGCCGATCAGGCCATAAAAACTTGTACATAATGGATGCTGTCAAGGGAGAGGAAGGCGGGCTCTACAGACTGACAGACGGGCCATGGTCGGATACTATGTGTAATTGGTCCCCTGATGGTGAGTGGATTGCGTTCGCATCCGACCAGGAAGACCCTGGCAGCGGGAGCTTCAGTTTGTACCTGATCCACCCGAATGGTACTGGGCTGAGGAAATTGATTCAGAGCGGCTCCCTTGGGCGGGCTAACCATCCGTACTTCAGCCCGGATGGGAAGAGCATAGTGTTTACATCGGACTATGCAGCAGTATCAGCTGAGCCAATCTCAAACTCTCATCACTATCAACCTTATGGTGAGATCTTCACGATAAAATTGGATGGCTCTGATTTGAAGCGGTTGACCCACAACTCCTATGAAGATGGGACACCCGCATGGGGACCCACTTTCATCAAGCCAGCTGATGTAGAGTGGCCAAGTTATGGGTCCAGGTGCTCATTTGAAGACTGCCACTGGCTTAGCCGTATGCCAAATAATAGCTTTGGAGGTGCACCAAATTACTCGGCCAAGGCTCAATGTGGCGCTTGAACTCTCTCTCTCTCTCTCTCTGTAAAAATGCATATGAGGACTCATATCCAGATAAATAATGCTTGTGACTTGCTGTGCATTAGTCTGTTTGCACTAGTATAACTTGTTGATATACATGATTATTAAAGATAAGAGTTCTGCTTACTGCTATTTATATGTCTATATTGGATTATTGAGACTTGAGATATTTAGAAGATGCGAGAAATTAGTGCAATCATGTACTGGTATCTTGCCTGGCCTTTGCATGCGTTTATATCCGAGCGAAGTATAGAATGGTGTTTAGCCTTTAACTGAACTTTAAAACATCTTCAATATCTTGCTACTTCTTTTTATCAGTTTTTGCTCTTTTTTCGTTGTGCCATTGCCCGTCACTGCATTCATCTCTTTGCTGCTTCCCCAACAATTGCGGGAGGAGAATGATGATGGTGCTTGCAGTGGCGAAGCTGGGGGACAAAGGGCAATGGCACTGCTAAAATCAGTAAATTCGACTAGATTGTGGCATTGCCAAGACGAAGTTGGATTTAATATTTGTGAAGAACTGCGTCTGAGTGAGGTTTTATTAAGGTCGAAAAAAGTTCGGTTCCCTCTGATTTGATTGAAGATGAATTTCCCAGCAGCTCATGTATGGTGGTCTTCACTTTGAGCCCCCCACCTTCTTATTTGTGGTTATTCTATTGCAGGTTTTTAAGGAGAATGACGTCTCTGAGTTAAAAATGATCTTTTTAAGAACACAGTTTTGTGCTTTAAATTAGCTTAAAAAGAATCATAAGTGAATGTTTAGTTAATGGTCATTATCGATTTGTTTGATACTTGTAGTAAGAATCTCTGAATTAGAATCCGTTATGTTGGGTTAGATTGAGAGATTTTCTGGAGTTTTTTTCTGGGGGTTTTCTCGTTTAGCTTCACCGTAGAAAAGCATGGGCATTCTTTGTTCTGTCATAACTTCAAAGACTAAACCTGAGCTGATGGCTTCCCCGGTGTTTGAGCTTCAGCTTAGTTGTTAAACGTGGTTGGTCGAGTTTAGATCAACTTTAAGTCGATCGTGAGTATGGCATTGAGCTGAGTTCGAGCAAAAGTGCGAGACTCAATCAAGCTCAAGTTGGTCTGCATCAAGTTTATGGACGGAGTCAAGTTTGAGTTTTCTATTGTATCGGCTAAATTAGACCCTCCCCTAGAATGCTGACCCCCATGAAACCGAGTATCCTCCCTTAACCGAAAGTGACCGTTCATGGATGTTTCTTCTCTAGTCCAAAGGGACCGATTACAGCATACCTCAATGAGGCGAAAATGGAGTGTGCAGCATCTAACCCAGACGCTCATTGCAGGCTCATTTTCCGAAGTCTTTCTTCTGTTGCTTCACTTGATTGAGATAGGTAATATCCGTGTGAACTGTGAGAATCTGCTAGATGCTTAACTTTTCCAGTTATCGACCATCGATACTGCGCTTTTGACTAGATTGATTCAGCACCCGTGTAGGAGGATCCGATACCATGCATTCGCTCACGCTGACTAGTATCCGGTGATCACAAATCGGAGTGAATTTTTCGGGCAAGTTTCATGAGCTGCTCTGAGGCATGTTCTTATGTCTTCCTATGTTAGTGATTGCTGAGTTTCAACTTGAACGGTCAGTCGTTTCGCCTTGGTTTTTGAAGTCTGCTCATTTGGTTCCCTTCCTTGGGTTTTTCCCATAAAAAGGCACAAAAGCCATCGCATTGATAATGAGCCTTGAGTAGTACAGTTATGTCCCTAAATGATGCATCAGATACAATTAAAGTTATATTTTTCTTAATGTGTAAGATAGATTATAATTTCAGATTATGACAATTATACAATTAAAGTTATATTTTTCTTAATGTGTAAGATAGATTATAATTTCAGATTATAAATATTAATATTGCTCGACAATTATACAATTAAAGTTATATTTTTCTTAATGTGTAAGATAGATTATAATTTCAGATTATAAATATTAATATTGCTCGACAATTTTCCAATCAATCAACGTAGAGATTATCATCACTTGGGGATTTTAAATTAAGAGTCACCAATGAAAGATGGTTTTGCTGCCTTTCACCTTATCTACAGCTATGAACAAAAAACGTAAACAGTTTATATGGGTAATTTACCAGAAAAACCAAGATTAAATATAGATTAGGTTATTAAGCAGGCATGACCCATTTAGTTAGAACAAAAATACATCGGTCGATTCCAGATAACATGGCTAACATGTTTTGACGCTAATATGATGAGAAAATTACTAAAAAAGTCCTCAACCTATTAATAATTTTTTCAATTCAGTTCTAATTTTTTTTTTTATCAATTTAGTCATTAACTTTTTACAATTATGTCAATTTAGTCCATTCACCCAAATTTGGCAGTTAGCGCTAACATAGACGTCGACTAGTGCAAGCGGATAATTTTTTAAAAATATTTTATTTTTTGAATTTTTTCTTTTTTCTTATTTTTTGTTTTTTCTTTGTATTTTTTTTCTCCTCCCTCCATCTTCCTCTTGCTCTAGCGACTAGCCAAAAGGGAGAGTTGGTCACTGGCCAATGGTGAGCTTGCCTCATCGTCGTTGGGTGAGAAGGCGAGCTCGCCCAATCACTAGTGAGGCGAGCTCTCACCAGATAGGGCTTGCCTCACAAATAGCTGAGTGAGGCCTACCTCGCCAAATTTGGGTGAGGTGAGCTTGCCCTTGCCCAACGACAGTGAGGCAAGCTCCTCACTAGTCGACAATCGGCCCTCTGCTCTGGCTAGTCGCCAAAGAAGGGAAGAAGGAGAGAGGAGAAAAAGGAAAAAAAAAAAAAAAGAAAAAAATGAAAAATTTTAAAAATATATTATTAAAAAATTGTCTACCAATGCCGCCAACATCCACTCAGCGTTGGTTGGCCGGCCAAATTTGGCCGATACACTGAATTGAAACAATTGCAAGATGTTTAGAATTAAATTAACAAAAAAATTGATTTATGATTGAATTAGAAAAATTATAATAAATTTAAGACTTTTTTAGTAATTTTCCCTTATATGATTAGCTTACACCTGGTAGCTTAATAGCAAAACATCATAAAAGTGGCGAAATTAAACTAGTTAGCATAGGTGAGTTTTTCCTTCGCCCTTTAGATTCATACGTGGCGATAATGAAAAAGCCCAGGTTGAGTACAAATTCTATCCACCTTAATCGATTAGGTTAAGTGATCAGAGCCTGTCTGAATTAATTTTTATTTTTTTGATTCTTACTTAACCTAAATCTGGCGATTGACGCATATTGACCATTTTAAAATGCAAAACTCCCCAAACTTTTCAAAGAATATGAATATTACATGTAGATATAGAAAAAGCACATTTTCCTTTAATTTAACTCGCCAACTTTTTTATTTTGCTCCTTGCATGCCAACACCTGCTCTCCTCCTATTTGCTTTACATTTAACAACTAAAAAATAAAAGATCGTGAAAAAGATAATATAATCACGTGAAAGCCAAACTTTCCAAAATGCGTCTTCCGATACGTATCTTGTTTATGAGTTCACGAAAATAACTATCGTGGGAAAAAATGCTTTCGAGTATAAGAGAAAAAATCCAAGCAAACAGGGTTTCGGAAAAGGAAATGGAAAATATAAATAAAAGGGAAGACTATCATAAATGAGAGAAAAAAGAAGTTTATATAATGAACATAAACTGCAAGAAACGCAAAAGGCATGCGTGTTTACTGTTTACTAATTACGAGCTGTGTTGTGTCTATGGGTGTTGGTATTAGATTAGTAGTGGTGTCGTAAAGAGAACTGAGTAGATACATTCCCCTCAAAGTCAACTCAGTTCAAACGGAGCAATGAAAAATCCGAAATTTGATCAGATCAAATTTTTTAATAAAGATAGACGGATAAATAAGTTAAAGTTATTTTCTGAATTGATCCTATCACACGGTTAGAGAAACAAATCGAGAAAGGAGTTGCAAAATCAACTTAAAATTATATTCGACATAATTGGCTCTATCTGCTTTATCGAAAACGAACAATTAAAAGATATTTTCCTTAAAAATAATCATCAATTTCACTTGAAATATTTTCAATTTTGGCGAGCTTGATCCTCGCATTGTCTATGGAGGCAACTAACCAAGGAAGAAGCAAAAAGAAAAAAAAAAAAAAAATTAAAATAATAATAACTTGAATTTTTTAAAAGAATATATATATTTGGTGCAAGAAAGTGCTTGGTTTAAAGGTGAAAGTAAGCATTTTTTGAGAAGTGAAAAATATTTTCTCCACTTTTAAATATATTTTTTCATTAACGAAAAAATATTTTCCTTAATCAATTTATTTTTTATAAATCGAATACCAAAAAATTCCAAAAACGGTATGTTGGAAGCTTCTTTCAGTAAATCGAACGAGGCCTTGATGATAAAAATTTTCATCATCAATAATAATTCATGTCTAAATATTTGTATAAATATTTTTTATTGATTAATATTTAAGAAACGACTACTTTAAGAAGAAAAAAATATAGTTATTATTTGGGATGGAGTCTTGGATATGCAAGATATTATGGAAACACCGTGTCCTTTCCTTATCGAGAAAGAGATTGCAACTAGTAGCGCGGACGTTGACTTCCCATGATGCTTACTCGGAATCGGACGGAGAGCGAGCCTCGCAGATACGAACACCTGTTGTTTTAAAACCGATAAGCCTCTTTCCTCTTCCACACAACACAACCGCACTCTCTACAATTCTACATCATCATCATCATCTTCCAAAGCTCTCTCTCTCTCTCTCTCTCTCTCTCTCTACCGCTCCAGATAAAATAATCTCCTCCTCTCCGGTCAACACCTTCTGGCAAACCCTAGAACATCCCACCATCCGCGTCCCGCATCACGCCTTCCGCCGCCCCACGAAGATCTGCAAAATCGGGAGTTCTGGCCGTCGACGATGAATCTCTGTGACGTCCGCTGCCGCCGGCACCGATTCCGATCGGCCCTCGACTCGTTCACCATCGCCTGCGAAGCCTTCTCCGAGCAGCCCCGCTCGATTCCCCCTCCCGTTCCCCGCAGATCCGCGCTCGAGGTTTCTTGATCTCGCGCTCTCTCTCTCCCTCCCTCGATCGCGATCTTCTCTCTCTCCCTTGCCCTTTTTCTCTCTCTCTCTCTTTCTCTCTCGTTTTTCTCTTCCCTTTTGGGTTCTTGACGGATGGAGGCCGAGGCCGAGGACGGCGGCGAGTTCGTCGAGAAAGACCCGTCCGGGAGGTACGGCAGGTACGACGAGGTCCTGGGCGAGGGCGCCTTCAAGACTGTCTACAAGGCGTTCGATGAAATTCAGGGGATCGAGGTCGCGTGGAACCGGGTCGACGTCGAGCACTTCTCCGAGTCGCCGGCGCTGCTGCCGCGGCTCTACGAGGAGGTCAACGTGCTCAGGTCCGTCAAGCACGGGAACATCATCAGGTTCTACCATTCCTGGGTCGACGAGGAGACGAGGACCATCAACATCATCACCGAGCTCTTCACGTCTGGGAATCTGCGGCAGTACCGGAAGAAGCACAAGCATGTCGACATGAAGGCGATCAAGAACTGGGGGAGGCAGATCCTTCAGGGGATACAGTACCTCCACGGCCACGACCCGCCCATCATCCACAGGGATCTCAAGTGCGAGAATATATTCGTGAATGGGTATGACGGGCATGTCAAGATCGGTGATCTGGGGTTGGCCATCGTGATGCAGCAGCCGACCGCGCACAGCGTGATCGGGACTCCGGAGTTCATGGCTCCCGAGCTTTACGAGGAGGACTACAACGAGCTCGTCGACATCTACTCTTTCGGGATGTGTATGCTGGAGATGATTACTCTAGAATGCCCTTATGGAGAATGCAAGAATTCCGCGCAGATTTACAAGAAGGTCCTCTCTGGCGTCAAACCCGTGTCCCTTGGGAAGGTGAAGGACCCTGATGCTAAGCAGTTCATTGAGAAGTGTCTTTTGCCCGCGACTTCACGGCCATCTGCGGCAGAGCTTTTGAGAGATCCCTTCCTTGCAATTGTGGACTCGAAAGCTTCGAAGAAGCCGGAAACTGTGCCAAAAAGCTTATGCCCATCCAACGAGGGTGGAAGAGGAACCGCTCCAAGTTCGGGTTTTGAGTTGAGGATTTCCTCTGAGTGTAATGAATTCCGACTAGCAGGGGAAAGGAGCGATGAGGCATCGATTTCGCTGACATTGCACATCGTGGGTCCAGAGGGCAAGGCCAACAAGATACAGTTTGCATTCTATCTGGATTCCGATACGGTGGTCTCAGTTGCTCAGGAGATGATGGAGCAGCTTGATCTGCCAAAAGAAGATGCTGATGTCGTGGCCGAGTTGATGGACCGGTTGATCGTGAAGATGGTGCCCGGTTGGAAAGCTTGTGCCTCGGACCAGCGTCAAGAACTAGTGCCTCAGCCGCTGGCCTCCGTGAACTCACAGATCTTGAAGTGTTCGTTCGATCTGTTGTCCCCTAGGGAAGAGATAGTAGAAAATAATAGGAAGAAGTGGATGGGGAAGAAGGGGATACCAGTTATCTGATGTACCTTTTCATTCCTTTCCTGTATTTTTGAATGATGTAGTTTCGTCGTCAGTCTGTCGGACGTTAGTTCATTCAATGAAAAACGAGGTTTCTTCAGATCACCTCTGTGGCAATTCTCATTTTATCTCTGCAATGTCGAGTTTGTCAGTTGAGATTAAATGCCGACGTAAGCAAACATTGGAGAAACAAATTGCAGATTAACAGAAATTGTGATTTCAGAGTCGTTAGTTTGGCCAGTCCAGAAAGCAGTTACATTTTGGTGCACACAGTATCTTCTGTATTCATCCGAAGCCTTACAGAAACTAGTAAGGCAAGAAACCCTACACTTGAGCGGTATCTGATGACTGCTCTCTTCCGGCGCATGAAGTAGAATGTGTTTCCTACTTAACATATCTTAGAGTTGTAAACTTCTCACTTCTTACCTGACCAGAAGTTGACTGCGTTATCAATTATGGCGAAGAAAGCAAAAGAAGCATCTTCTGAAGTGAAAAAGGGGGGAGAGTCAAAAAGACAGACAACATGCCCTAGCTAATGTTATGCTTAGCTTCGACATCGCAGCATTACAGTATTTAATAAGGCGTCAGTAGGTCTTAAATCTGGAACAACATCACCCAAGTTAATTTTATCTAATCAAAACTCGAAAAACAGATGAGCAAAATAATCTCCAATTCAGAGGATAAGAAAACTTTCACTTAAACAGCTTATCACGACTCTCAATAAGCTCTACATTATACTTGCTGGCTGAAATCCACTCTCGGCATCAGAGCTCCCAATGTATATATTAGCTTGCTAGATTCGTTCCTGCTAAGCTGCCTAAAGTTTCAATGGGAATGAGAAGCAAGCTGTAAACATCATGCTTCATATCACATGGGGGAAGCAACTAAAGGGACTGGCAACTCTTTATATTGAAGACAGAAGATAGCACATTCTGAGACAAATTCCAAACGAACACCTTCTGACTTGGATGGTACATTGACTCAAGGGTGTTCCGTTCGCAACGAAATCCAGAAGAGGAAAAGTATTTGACTCAAGTCTCACTTCCGATACCCTGCTGCTCATCAAGCAAGTGTTCCGTCTCTTTCATGCTGAATTCTTGATCCCCCCATGATTGCCTCTCCAACATCTTCGTTGCTTCGTCTAAATATCTTTGCTAGCATTACAAGTATGCAACTCCCTGCCTAACCTGCTCAACAGAAAGGGATCCTTGAGAAAGGGCAAAAAAATACCTTTGATCTGCGTTTTCTAATGAAAATGTCAACAGAAAGGGAAAAAAGGCTTCTAATTTTCTTTCCTTTTCCTTCTGAAAATTAATGAAAGGAAAAAAAACCAGTTTAAAAGCGAATTACTTTGAAATTCACATTGTTTGAAGTATCATTGTTATAGTATAGTACAAGACTCCATTATGTGCATGTTTGACGACTCTCAAAAAAATTCTATTAGTGGAAGAGACGGTGGTAAACATATAAAAGAATGAGTAACACAAAACAACAAATGAAATAAAGAAGGAAGTGAGACTTATAGAAGTTATAGATAGGGGTGAGTGGTATTAAGGTGTGTAGATTTCAAACTTGGAACTTGAGACACACTTTGTTGGGATTGGTTCTCATTTTTTGAAACCTATAAACATTACGTCTTGGAACAAAACTTGTCAGTTTGGTCCACTCTTAAGGTTTACTTTAAAAACTGACCAAATCCTTTTTCTTGTGTTATTTTTTTTTTCTCCCTTGAGAAAATAAATTTTAGTAAAACATCCCTTAGATTACAACTAATAAATGGTCATACACCAAATAGGGGTGCTCAATTCTAGTGTGTGTAGGAAAACCCAGAACTTGTTTTGTTAGGATTGGTTCCTAGTTTTAAAAACCTAAAACTAAATCAAATTTGACTGGGTAAGGTTTGTTTAGTCTGATTTCAAGGTCTACCTTGGACCAGTGGTCACCCCTAATTATAGTGAAGAGCAAAATGATCCATTCTGTAATCGATCATTCCTCTAATCTCTTTCTTTATAGGTAATCTAGATGGATCTAGATATGGATAGAATAACATGGCTTAGTTGGCAAAGGAGTTTGTTTCTCTCAATATGGTATTGGTTTTGGTATGGTTAGGACTACTCCAACTCCAAGAATAAAAATCCCAGTACTATGTTGCTATAAGAAAGTGTGCTCCTAAAATCGTCCAAGGAGGTGAAGCAATTGGGTGTGTGAAAACTAGTGATGACACCGTCGGACACTCAAGACGAATATATAGTACTGGGACACTCACGATGCACCATATCACATAATCTTTCACTGTTAAAGTGAATGCAATATATTCTCCATGTTTGACAGATCTCAGCTCGGATGGTTGTGAATTTTTGCTTTTCAATCCAATGATGAAAGATTTTAAGGGCACGGCGTCAGGAGGATCATATCTTCACCCTCATTAATCAACTTAAACCGTTTGATAATATAAAAATAAAAAGAGAAAAAACCGGTTCTACCGTGAACCGAACCGGGTAGACCCGTCACTGGTCGACTGCCCCTGTCCTTCCCCAACCCTCGCCTCCCCGCTGTCACTTAGAGCGGGAAAATTTCTCACAGAAGAGAGAGAGAGAGAGAGGAGGAGGAGGAGGAGCGAGAGGGTTTCTTCTTCAGGAGCTCGAGAATGGCGCCAATTCTGCAGAGCTCACAGCCTTGGGTCGAGAAATAGTAGGAACTCCCTTCCTTTTCCTCCTCTCCTTTCATGGATTTCATCTTCCCATCGTTTCAGTTCCGTCGCCGCTTAGTCAAAATTTCATCTTCGTTTTTTGGTCTCTTGCAATCGCCAGCCGACCGAAGCAAGTGAAGGACGTGGCGCACCAGGACGAGGTGGTTCGGTCCTCACCAACACTCTCGAGACCGCTAACGTGAGTCCGTTTCCCCTGACGACGATGTTCGTCGCCTTTTCTCGTTCGTCTGTTCGAGCCCTATGAATGTACGTGCGTAATCAAGTAGTGGCATTTTTTTTTTTTTTTTTTGGGTTTAGTGCCCGCACATGCTCTTTTACGGCCCGCCGGGTACTGGGAAGACGACGACCGCGCTCGCCATTGCTCACCAGCTTTTTGGGTAAGACACTGGACTAAAGCATTTTGGTTTTTATGCAAGTGATGATGCTGGGTTGTTGGTGTAGAGATTAGAGGCTACAGATTATGCCTTCTATTTCAGTGTCTTTCATGTGCTTGCATTATTGTCTGGCTTAAATTGTCAGTGTGTATATTCTTGTTTTAATCTGTTCACTAGTATCTTTTGACAGGCCTGAGCTCTACAAATCTAGAGTGCTAGAGCTCAATGCGAGTGATGATCGTGGGATTAATGTGGTTAGAACGAAAATAAAAGATTTTGCCGCTGTTGCTGTGGGATCTGGTCAACGTCAAGGGTACACACTCTGCTTCCACATATTTACCTTCTTCCCTATCTGAAGTTTATTCCTTCATAATTGGTCTTCTCCTTTGATTCTATGTAGAAGCTATCCATGTCCACCATACAAAATTATCATCCTCGACGAGGCAGATTCAATGACAGAGGATGCCCAGGCATGTGTTTGTCCCTCTTCTTTTCTGCCAATAGGTTTATTATCAGTTTCATTATGCTTATGTCAGACAGCTTGTACAGAATGCTCTGAGGCGTACAATGGAGACATACTCTAAAGTCACAAGATTCTTTTTTATATGTAACTATATCAGCAGGTACTTCTTACTTAGCTTTTCTTTTGAATCATAGTTAACACATGTTTAGGCTCTGTTCATTGTAGCATCACATTTTCAATAAAAACAGGAGTGCATTCCACTTTGCTTTATAACTATTGCTTACTATGAGGAGAAGGCTTTCTAAAATTGCTAGGCAAATTAGAGCGACAAAATGACTTTTTGCTTTTGCTTGTTTAGAAAATATCATACGTGGAAGGTAAGCCACAAGGCTTTCTAAAATAGCTAGGCAAATTGGAGCGACAAAGTGACTTTTTGCTTTTGCTTGGTTAGAAAAGATTACACGTGGAAGGTAAGCCACAATCTTTTATGGCCTTAATTGACATGGGTGTTTGCAATTTTGTAGAATCATAGAGCCGCTTGCTTCAAGATGTGCAAAGTTTAGGTTCAAGCCTCTTTCAGAAGAAATAATGACTAGCCGTATATTGCACATATGCAAGGAAGAAGGTCTCAATCTGGATGCAGAGGTTTGGCTCTGATTGTTTTTATCTGGCTTCAAAGATGGTTTGTCGCACTGTTTTGTAACTTTCCTTTTTGACATTGTTGAATGTTTCTGTTATGGCAGGCTTTGTCAACGTTAAGTACAATTTCCCAAGGTGATTTGCGTCGGGCTATCACATACTTGCAGGTATAGGAGTGTCACATGGTGCATGAACTCCATTCTTTGAGGATGTGGTTTTCATGTCAGGATAAGATACCTTTGCAGCTGTTGTAAATCGTGTTTTTTGCAAAATAGAGCTCCTGAATACTTTAAACCTTTAGAATGTTGCTGTTTTGCATGCTGAGAGATACAAATTTGAATTCTTTTTGGTTTTTTTTTTTTTTCTTTTTGGGGGGGCAGCACTGATTAGCTGATTTGTCCTCAAGTGGTGTCTTCAACACGCAGCAGAAGATTTTGTCTTAATATTTGGGCTAAGGTTCATGCCTGATACTTTCCAACTCTACCTCCTGCTCTTGGTGCATCTAATCTGCTAACTCTTTAGTCAGTCAGTGCTACGTAAGTAACACCAGAGGACTTTAGGACATCGGCCAAGTTTGACGTTTTTCTACCATTGGGAGTCCTTGCTTTCAAATTTGCTAATAATTACCTGGCCAGATGCTGATTACGACTTGAATTGATCACTGAAAGGGACACCGATGTATCTGACTAGTGTGCACCTTCTCTTGCAAGGCATAAAAGCTTCTATCTTGTTAAGAGCTGTGGCATGTAAAGAAGCTTTCTGCAGAGTCATCTTGTGAGAACATTCTCTTTTGAACACGAGAGGATAGATTTTTGAAATGTGTTTTCATATGAAAGGGAAAAAACACGAGAAGAGATAATTATTTGGACTTCTTTTTCAAGTATATCTCAGGCTGGCAAGAAACGGGTTATGGATCATTTAATCTGCTTTTTATCAATTTGATCATTTCAGTTGATGGTTGATATGTTTTGTGGTGGTTCAGTTTTATACATGAAAACTATGAATTGATCCTTGGTTTTGTTGAATTAATGGCATCTCAATGTTGCCAACAACCGAGAAATAGATATGGCAACAGGAGGGCATCTCGAATTGCTTGGATACTGAACATGGATGCTGTAAGACTTTTGCCATGGAAGGAATTATTATGAAGATTGCCAGCCAGTAACTTGATAGGATAAAAGAAATAGGATCAAGCATTTTCTGTGGTGCTATCCATACAATTTATCTTGTTTTTAGTTGTATTTTTATGGGGTTACTTGAAATGTTTAATCTAGTCTTACTGTTTAAAATAGTAATATTTTGTGTGGTGTGTGAATTCCCTCCCCTCCCCTTGAGTATTTTCAACCTCAGTAAATTAAGCTGATATTTTTGAGCTTTGCAGGGGGCTGCTCGATTATTTGGATCATCAATTACTTCAAAGGATCTAATAAGTGTCTCTGGGGTAGTTATTTCATACTTAACTCTCTGAATTCCTGGTCATTCATTATCCTTTAATATATGTATCCCAATAGCGTGCTACTAACAGAAACCAAGGTTATATCAAACTGAAAAATTTGATGACAGTCATGTGCTGTCTTTAAACATGGAAAAGGGAAGTGTTTTTTCTTCAGTAAATTAATTTTGATTCTCTTTTTCCAAAGTGATCCTGGACTCCTTTGCCTTTGTTCTGGTGTAACAATCATAATTTGCTTGTGATTTTAATATGAAAACTAAGATATTTGTTCTTTAATTGAGTAGCTATGTAGTTTTGTTTGTCTGAGTTTTTATAAACAATGCGCCCAAATAGTTTTGTCCCCACAAAGCATCCGTGGTAGCTGCACTTTCTTCATCCTAATTGGTCAAATGGATTTTAAAGATTGCTTGAAGAATACAAAGGATCTTGGTTTATGAGTATTGGGTCCGATTCTATGACATGGTTGGAAGAGGCCTGAGTTCAAGGCAAAGGATCTTCAGCTTGTATAATGGAATCCTGCATGATAGTGTAGTCCTACTTTTGGTCCCTCGTCAATCCAATTTGGGACCAATTCTGTAGCATTCAGGATATTTCTATGCTAGCTGCATCTTAGATTAGTATCGTTTTATAAACTGGATATCTAAGCAAAAGATTTCCTTTTCAAATGGGAACTTAAAATCTGGGACAATATAGCAGTGATCCTTTGCTTGGAAGTTGTTTTCCTTTTCATTTTCCTTTTTGAGGTGATTATGGTCTTCTGGTCACATATTCGAGTATTAGAATTTATAACTGCTGGATGCTAGACAGATTGGTTTTAGCTGAAGGAGAGCACTTTCTAACTGTTGCCTTCTTGTTTTTATTCTTTTGAGACTTATTATCTCTGTTTCCTTTCTTTCTCATTTTTCCATCTCAGAATCACTTGTATATGATTCCTACATCTTAATTTATCAGGTAATCCCACAGGAGGTTGTTGGGGCACTTCTTGCAGCTTGCAAGAGTGGCAACTTTGACTTGGCAAACAAGGAGGTCAATAACGTCATTGCAGAGGGATATCCAGTCTCCCAGATGCTTTCTCAGGTATAATTAGCTATATCTAGGCATGTGCCCTTTCTAATGTCAACTTATGGACTTACATTAAGCTGAAATTTTGTCCTATTCAAGTTATTTGAGGTGGTTGTAGAAGCAGATGATATTTCGGATGAACAGAAGGCTAGGATATGCAAGAGATTGGGTGAAGCTGATAAGGTTAGCTGCCTATGATGAAATTATGCGAACTGTTTTATATTTTCAAATTAAATTTGGTGTAACTAGTAACTGAATATATGATCAACCTGAGTAATGGTTGATCATCATATGACCATGACACAAAAACAATAATCACCTGGTCTTTCCAACCGGTGTTTCCAGCAGGTAAGGATATTAAGTTCTTTTAGCTTCCCTTTTTCCATCTCCACTTGGCTAATTGTGCGATGTTCCACTTGTTGCTTCTGACCTCATTCTGATGCTTTGAATTAGTACAAAATTCTGTCAGATCATGCTGCAACAGTAAATAGTTATTTCAGGCCTTCTTGTAGTTATAGCAACCTTCAAGATATTATGGGATGACATTCAAGGCGAGCGAGTTGTGTTCTCATGTTATATCAATCATTTCATTGAATGCTTTGCACTATAGTGAGCTATTGAACCTGGAAACAACGCATTCATCAATCAAAATTTTTTGATGAAATCCGAACACCTACTTGTTTATATGATGAGTCACACCATATAAGATGTATGGCACTTTTAAGGAACAGTTTCTTCAAATACAGGCCTTTCATAATGTGTCTATCCAAATGTACATAAACACATGTCAACTTTATGTTTCATAAAAAGCATAATGACTGTGCTTATGTTGAGCCGTAACAAAAATTTAATAGTTTGATGCTGTGTGCCGAAGTACATGGAGAGTTGATCATGTTTAGAGAAATTTTGCCATTAGACAATTTAGTTTTTATAAGTAAGTGTTAGCTCTTTTCTTGTTCAGTGTCTTGTTGATGGTGCGGATGAGTACTTGCAGCTTTTGGACGTGGCTAGCAACACCATGCGAGCTCTGTGTAACATGCCCCAAGAATTCTCTTATGAGACTTGAGGGACCTGAAACCTTCAGATCCAGAGAAAGTTTGTGATAATAGTCTAGGGAGAAATTGGAAACTAAGTCTGTAAAGAGATTATATTTTTTTATATTGGATGCTGATGCAAAAGGTCTGATCCAGTGCTGTGACAAGGGACTTTCGGGTTGCCCTCTTTTTCATTATATTTTGCAACACATCCTCCTTTAATCATGATTAGCCTGCCAGAACTGTGCCTCCTTAGCTGATACAAAGGTCTAATTATTGATACGCTTGTGGTTTAAGTATTGGTTTTTTTTTTTTTTAATCTTTGTTTTTGGGATAAATGAGTGCTTATTCTTCCTAATTTCTACTTTGGAGGCACGAGATAGAGACATCAGGATCAATGTTATTTAGGATGAGCAATCTTGTTTGCTCGCACTTATCATGTGCTGCTTTAATAATAGTCAATTGATTTATGTATGAGATCTCGAGTAGCATTGATTAGTGTACAGGGAGACGAAAGAGGACATGCGTATCTATACAAAGCTATGCTGTGGGCCTGCTAGAGCTATAATCAGATCTGTCCATTCCTGAGTAATGAAATGGAGCAAGCAAAGTACTTTCTTCTGTTCTCCACGCCCCCCAAAATGATCTATTGCATTTCATCATAGTGTTGCGGTTATGTCATTTTAATCATCATCATATGTCCATGCTAGTGTGCAACCCACCACCACTCAGCTTCATCATGTTCACGTTTGAATTTGAAAGAACCGCATAATTGCTACTGATTTCGATGAAGAGCGTTTAGGGTGGTTAGAAAATTCGATTGAGCCGAGCTCAGACTTGAAATAACGGGCACGCTTAACCCAGTAGTTTGGAGGGGATTTTACTTTCGAATCTCATAACCAGTTAAGTTTGCTCAAAGGGAAAGGAACTATGAAATCGATTCAAAATGATATACTCTTTTCCTGTATATTCAAGGCTGTGCAACATAATCTTATGTATGATCCTCATGTAGATTGATAAAATACAATAGGATTCGATCCCATTGCTGGTATATCTCATATTATATGTGGAAAACCTTTATGAGCTCGGGAAGCATAATCTGATTTCTGCCCCAACCCATATTTCCTTCTTTCGAAAAAAAAGTATATCAATAAAGCGGATTGCATGGACATTTCAAACTCCTAAGAGACCTGTAGATTTGCACGTTGTGGGGACAAGTAGGGGGCTGCTTGCGGCATCAGTGTCGGCGGATTGGAAGCGTTCCGTGATCAATCAGGAGAGCAAATGTATACTGGTCGACAGCGACCCGGACCCATCCTTTTGAATTCAGAACATTCAGAAGTTACAACAGTGATGGGAGGGAAAGTTTGCAGTGGTGTACTACCGGAATTCTTGAATTTTTGTCAAAAATCACGTCTCCATGCGAACAAAAATCCAAGCTTCACGTGGAGAAAATGTTGGTATTCGAGATGTCCCTCGCTAAGTCAAGGTGAACAAAAAAATGGCCCACCAATCCCCCACTCAATGCCTCCAATCTCGCCTCACTCAACTCCTCCATTTGACGCAGCCTCACCTCCATATATACATACACCCATCAACACTTCATTCCTAGATAGCGAGTGTCAGTTCACGGTACAGTTAATAGCGGTTGAAATTGCCGTTGAGGAAGATGGCCGTCGATGAGTCCTTCAAGAAGCCAGGAGCCATCCCGTTCAAGTGGGAGATCCGGCCCGGTGTCCCCAAGATCGAGCACCACCGCCACCGGCAGCTGCCCCCACCCCCGCGGCCTCTGCCGGAGGACCCTCCTCCCCGACATGGCCATCCGTCCCTGCCGAAGCTCAAGCCGCCCCCCGCTGCGCCCGGACCCCAGTTCCTCTCGCCGCTGGAGATGCGGACCGGGTCCTTCCGGTCGGCTCCTCGCACCCGCTCCGAGCGTTGGCGGCTCAGCCCGCCCATGCTGGGCCAGCCCGAATGCGTCTCCTCCGGGCCGGGATGCTTCCCCGCCGCGCCACTTTTGAAGCGGAAGGAGAGCAAGAGGAGGTCCCGCAGGACCAGGCCCGAACCCGAGCCCGAGCTCGACAGCTGCTCTGATCTCGGGACACCATCCCGGTTTTCTTTTTCGACCCAGAGATCGCTCTCGCCGTACCGCGAATCGCCGTGCGCGTCATCCTATTTGTCCGTCATGTCATCGCCGAGGCTGTCGTTTTCTTCGTACATGAGGTCTCACCAGTCGTCACCTCGATGCATGGGTGATCCAGAGTGGGCTGGGTTCGGGCTCTTTTGAAGTAGAGATCGATCCTCAATGTTCACCAAATTGACACAAAACGCACGCAAGTTTACATACGCACCGTGGCGAAGGGAATTGCTGAGGCTTTGTTTTGTGATCAGAAAGTGAGTGATTTAGCAGAGTAGACAACCTGCACAAGATTGGTCTTGTGATCTTTGTATGTGTTGTATTAGAACAGATGTAATGTCAACTTTTATGTTTAAGTTTGATCGAAACGACGTTGTAAATCACAATAAAATTATTCGATCAAACTTTAATCAAACTTTTTAAAGTTGACATTAATAAAACTCGATGAACTATCTTTCTTCAATCAATGCGCATCGATCTTAGCTTTCTTACAAACTCCACTCATCCAGCCGCAACGAAGTGACCTCCCCCTCCTTCCCATCGTCATATAAATATCAAACTCAGCTACCGCATTCTTATGCAGACAAGTCAATGTTTTAAGCAACTCTTGACTTTCTAAGGCAAATGATATTTCCTTGTCCACGTGATCATTAATCATCACTTTCTTTGAACGGTTGAGATTCGTCGCATTTCAATCCGACAACGAAGAATTGTGAGGGAATTGCAATTTGGGATCGACATGTTTATTCAAATTACTGCTCTTTTATCATTAAAGTCCACATTTTTATGTCATCAGGAAACTCTCGATCCGACATAACAAGTCTCTGGTCAGATTGATAGGACACATGTTGTCTCCCATGTTCTTATGCCCAATCGCATCTCGCTCTTCTTCACCAGTACTGCAGCGTTCCCGAAATCGCCGTCATCAAATCTCTGACGTGCAAATGTCACACGAGAGTTGAACAGAGCACGAAAATCTGTTTGTCTTCCGGAGCATCATGATCTCCTCCAGACCTCTGAACCGTAACTACGTCTCCATCGTGAACCAAGTCCTCGCCGTCATCGTCCAAAACCGCGAGTTCGACGCAAAGCTGGCGGCTTCCGCCGCGCCCACCTCGCCTCCTTGGGACACCGAATCGGTCTCCGAGGTGCTGCGGTCGATACCCAGATGCTTCTTCCAATCCCCTCGCTCCATCGGTCGCCAGAAGACCTTCCGCCACCGGGCGCCCCTGAGACAGCGCAACCCGAGGCGCGAGTCCGAGAAGCTCCGGAAGGGTGCGCTCCTTCTTGGTCCCGCGGCTCACAGAGACCCGCAAAGGGTCGAGCTTGGGTTGGACAAAGCGCTCGAGTTCTACTACTGGGTCGAGTCCCATTTCGGCTTCGTGCACAATGAGATGACTTGTAGAGAGATGGCTGTTGTTCTGGCCAGAGGAAACAGGTTGAAGGATCTGTGGGAGTTTCTTAAGACGATGGATAAGAGAGGAAATGAGCTCGTCACGACTCCCACCATCACCTGTTTGATGAAAGTCCTAGGAGAAGAGGGCTTTGTTAAGGAGGCAACGGCCGCGTTTTATAGGATGAAGCAGTTTCACTGCAAGCCGGATGTCCATGCGTATAACACCATTCTCCTTGCGCTTTGTAGGGTAGGGAATTTCAAGAAGGCGAGGTTCCTGTTGGAGCAGATGGAATTGCCGGGGTTCAGGTGGCCCCCGGATACTTATACATATACGATAATGATTGGGTCATACTGTAAGTATAGTATGCAAACTGGATGCAGGAAGGCCATTCGGAGGAGGATGTGGGAGGCAAACCATTTGTTTCGTCATATGCTTTTCAAAGGTTTTGTCCCGGATGTGGTCACGTATAACTGTTTGATTGACGGGTGCTGCAAAACGAATCGGATAGGGAGGGCGTTAGAACTTCTTGATGACATGAATAAAAGAGCTTGTGTCCCAAACCGAGTCACATATAATTCTTTTATTAGATACTATAGTGCTGTTAATGAGATCGATAGAGCTATTGAGATGTTGAGGAAGATGCAAAGCATGAATCATGGCATACCCACCTCGAGCTCGTATACTCCTATTATTCATGCTTTATGCGAAGCAGGAAGAGTGATTGATGCGTACCGTTTCCTCATTGAGTTGGTTGATGGAGGTTCGGTTCCCAGAGAGTATACATATAAATTAGTTTGTGATGCGATCAACTCTTCTGGAGCAAGTGGTCTGATAGATGAGAAACTGCATAGAAAGATTCAAGATGATATAGAGAAAAGGCTTAGGCAGGTGATGAAGGTGAAACTGTTGGTCACTTGCTAATTGTCCTGACAGCTTAGCAAGATTCATCATGTATGTGGAATTGGATGTTCCAAACACATGGATCAGTCCTCAAGGTTAAATCTTTTGTCTGAGCAAGCTATATCACACAGCAAGGAGAATAGATAAAAACAAGGAATGAAGTTGAACATGACTATACCTTGCTAAGAGGCGCTGCATTGCGAAACAGTAATGTTTCTACTAAAAATTCCAGAATCGAATCTACTCAAGCATAGAGCTTCGTCACCAGTCACCCCTCATTTGACCCGTGTTCTCTCTCTGTTCAGGTAACATGGATTTTTTCTTCCTTATGACTCCTCATTAGTCATTATGATGAGCCATGTCAGTCTATAGCCTATATTGCTAGCGTAAATTGCTTGGAAGCATATTTTGCTATTGCAAAGTTCTTTCTGTAGTTTTCTTGTATGCCTAGATATTTTGATCCATGCTTTCACTGGCTTGCCCTCTGCACAAGACAGGAAGATCTGGTATGTTTCTCCAGTCAAGGAATTCCACATCTTCAATCATCTTTCCTTCGGAGACTAAAAATAAACTATATGAGATGAATGATTTCCTCTGAATATTTTCTGCGTCTAACCCATATACTGGGAATTTTTCAAGCTCCCGAAACTGATGAAGAAGGAAAGGGGGGGAGGAGAAGTGGAGTGTTTGTCGCAATCCCATAATTTATTGTGACATGAGTGATCTAATGTAGATGCTTTATGATCTTTTAACTTAGTTGAGGTGTCAGAACTGGTTTATTAAAATGCAGAACTGCAGTCTGTTTCTGTCAGTTACCTTTGCGTTCACCTTCTTGATCTATCAGACACAGTTGAGTTCTTTGACAAGTCAAAGGTTCTACCTTAAGCTCGTTCATGCCACTGTGGAGTTTTGATTGTAGCCAGAATGGTGGTTGGCTCCTCTCTAGTTAGATGCAAGCCTAAGGTCGTCAGCATATCTAAATTGTTTGATTGATTTCGTGTACTTTGGCATGAATTGGTAATAGTTCTTAAAGTAGTGGAATTGGAATTGGTTCTTCATTTCCTTTCATAAAGATGCTTGGTTACACGCAATGACAGGAATAGAAACTAGTCACCATTCACATGCAGTAAAACTGTCTCCATGATCTGCTTTTGTTGCTGGGCAGACATCTATTGATAAAAATCAGAATTCCAGCACTGAGCGAACAAAAGCAATCATTGTATTGTCATTCAAGGATGTTCATTTCATCATATGTTTTCCCTTCTTCCTCTTATTTCTTCTATGAAGTTTTCTGGGAATGACATCTTATAATTGCTCTTTCATTAATATATCTGCAACTTATGTGGATGGCATTGTTTCCAACTAGGAAAAAAGAAGATGAATTTGGCAGGTGCTCAAAGTGTCTCCACTTTGAACAGTTGATGTATATTCATTCAAGTGTTTTCATATTATGATCTTGAAGCAAATAGCTACTACTAGTGTGTTTTTTTGGTCCAAAAATAGCTACTCACTTAGTGGCAAATCATACAAAGATTCTGGTCCATGTCCATGTCTGTATTAAATTTGGTAACGACACGATATTTGTGATTCTGATTCCTTTTACTTTGCTCATTCCATCTACCTCATTCATATGAGTAGTGGGGTTTTCTGATTTGCTTTTCAGGTTCTAGGGAGCTATCAGCAAAATTTTTTTATCCGAAATGAAGGAGCATAAGGAGGGAAATTTTTTTGTTTGGTAAAGAGTGAATTGCTTTTATTTTGATTTACCTGTAGATAGCCAATGCAAGGTGAATGGTGGCAGGAGTGTCAAGTTCAAGGACGAACTCCTCTATCTATATTTTTGCACCCGTGGCTTAGAGAAAAGCCAAAGTTTCTGCTCATTCCTCTGTTGCTATGAGTTTTCACTATCTTATGGAGAGAAAAAAGGAAAGAGCTGTTTTCTGAACGTCTGATTTCCCTATTCATGCCTTAACCTTTCAGCTTGCAGGCACTCAATTGTGGTCCGCATTGGAATGGCGATGACTTCACATTCTCTGCATAGTAGCATGATAATGTTAAATCTTGGGAATGCTGGGCTATGACTGGGCTATGATACAAGGAAAAATGATCTTGTTGGGGTTTTGAGTTTCCTAATTTTGTACTGCTTTTTATACTACTGTAATCCAAAAGGATGTGTAGGAGGCTATTCAATTGTCTCACTCTGCTTGATAATATCCACGTTTTGGGATCTTTGTACAAAAACGACTATGCCTTTTTCCGCTGTAGTCAGGTCTGCTCTTAGATCATTCTTACCATGATACTGCTGGCTGTATTAGTAGAACGATATCCTTTCCGCTCCATAAATCCAGCCAGATTTTCTGTTCAAATGTATAACAAATCAACCAGCCTCACCAAGTGCTTATACTATGAAGTGGAGTTGGCTACATGAACCCTCGCACATCATTGTGCTCTATCTCTAAAGATCCAAATACTAAAATCTTTTCTTATATCCTTATTCCATGCATGTTAAGATCTTCCCTACTCCTTTTGATCTGCATGACCATTGTAAAGTTGCATTTTCTCGCCCAAACATTCTAAGGTCGCCATGGCATGTGTATGAATGAGCTTCTCTCATCACAATTTTTTCTCGAGTATCCACACAATGTAGCATTCTCATCTTTGTTATACTCATTTAGTACACTAAGTTGATACTTGATTGCCCCATAATCGCATCTCTGTAATAATTTTTGTAATGGTTAAAACTGAAGTAGTTAAGCTTCACTAGGCCTGTCTTGGGAGGGAAATAGGCAAATGGCTGATTGCATTAATTGAGTACTGTTTTAAACATGTACTAAAGAAAGACGGGAAGTACCAACCTTAAACCAATTCTTGGCAGAAGATCTAGGGTACCTCAAGAACACTATGTCCCCTTGAAGCTCTGGTTCGGTTTGACAAAGCACATAAGGAGAAGGGAATAGGAGCATGACTAGTCCTGGTTTTACCAAAGGGTGAGACAATATCAATATGCATTTCACTTTGGCTTTGAATGTTCTCAATACCAGGCAGACTTAGGAGGCTTTCATTATGCTTTGAGAACTGGATTGTAAACTCGCTTGGTTGACCCCGATAAGATTACGATTCTTCTTCGAGTATCTATTGCACTTGGATTTCCATTGGGATTTTAATTAGTTCAGCGGTCTCGCGTTTCTGTAGGTGCAAGGAGCAGGAGTTTAAAAGAGGATGTATATATGGTGTAGTTAGATCTGTCAAATAGGTGGGTCAGGTCGGGATTTGGTCATAAATGGTCTGGACCCAAATTGACCCATTAAACCTGTTTATGACCCATTTAGCAGAGTGCAAAATTTGACCCATACTCAACCCGACCCATACCAAATTCATACCCTCCCCATTTAACTAAATGTAAAAAGCTTATTTCTTATGATTTTTTAAAAATGGTATTGCTAAAATACTTTCATGCAAATAAAAATTTAATGGAAAATTTTTATAAATTTTTTAAAATTCAAATTCAAATTATTTTTTTTATCTTTTTAAATTAAAATTTTTTTTAAAATTTTTTTTAAATATAATTTTTAATTTTTTTCTTGTTCTTTTTTCTTTTTCTTCTTCTATGTCGTAGCTGGCATCAACGAGCTCAAGCTCGCCCGATGCTACCGAGCTTGAGTCTCACTAGATTAGCAAGGTCTTTGCCTCACTAAATCCGACAAGCTCGAGCCTTGCCTAGCTAGTCATCGGCCATCGCCGTGCTGGTTATTGGTTAAGGAAGGAGGAAGAAAAAAAAAAAAAAAAAAAAAAAAGAGAAAAAAAGAAAAGAAAAAATAATTATAAAAAATAATTATAATTTCAATTAAAGAGGGAAAGAGAGAGTGTGAGGCTTGGGTTGGAAATGGGTTCTAAATCCAACCCATTTATCTTAAACTTTCAATTTTCAAATCCATTTAACTAGTCTCTTCAAAAAGTAAGTGATGAACATATATGAGCCTAAGACCCGTTTTAACAGCTCTAGGTGTAATTCTTCCTTCAGCTATGTTGGGAAGTTCATCAAGTTTTACGAGAAATGGGGGAAAGAAGAAGTCAATGCAAATCACATTGGCATGGGTATTACGGATATTCGCTTATCTCCAAAAGCATTTTAGATTAAGAAATGGATCTATGATTCCATTGAATAGTCAGTTCACCATCGAAACAGATGTATGGTTGACTTCAACTATATTTACTTAATTTTCGACTATATTATAACCTAATCTCAATGCTTATCGCCGCTTTCATTGTCATTCTAATTTCTATAGACGTCCTTATCGGTGACATTTAATTCATGGTGGTGGGGCATTGCCTTTTTGGGAAAAAAAAATCAAACTAATAATCTCACGAAGGGACTATTTAATAAAGAAATTTGGAGATAATTGTTTAAAAAAACATAAACTTATTATAGGGCAACCGATTGAGTTTTAAACCATTCAATTGTACCAATCTAATTCTTTTCATTTTGATAGTTGTGGCAATTTAGTTATGGACCTTTTAACATTTGTCAATTTAATCGTTAATCGCTAACGTGGTGGTCTAACCATCTTACATGGTACGGCTGGTACTAACATAAACAAGTTTTGCAATTTTTATTTTTAAATATTTTTATTGATTTTTTGAATTTTAAAAGGAAGAAAATAACAATAAAAAAAAAAAAAAATTAAAATTGCAAAAGTTGTTTACATCAATATCAATTGTATCATATAGAATGGCCGATCTTGACTAAATTGCCACATTAGTTATTTCCGGCGAAAATATTTATAACTAAATTGACACAATTAAAATGTTTATAATTTGATTGTCAATTTGTCAAAATGTTAATGATTAAATTAGCACAAGTAAAACGTTTAAAACAGCATTGACCGTCGTGCACTGAGTAAAGAAATTTTTGGATAATTTTCCAAGAAATTTGTTAAATGGATCGACAGTTGTTGCTAGATGCAATCAATTGAATCACATAAAATACATTTGCCTCCGGTGTTATGTGATGATGTAATGCTAGTTGGAGGAATGTCCACGACAATGCGATGATCTAATAGCAGTTCGAAACAATAGATTATGTGCTGAATTCGAGGAGTGTCGACATGATGACGTGAAACATAAATAGTTCAATAGGAGGGGATACCATGGATATACTAGCATTCGAATTTGCATGCTCGATTCAATATAAATAATGTGCCAGAAATCTGTCATAAAATTTGAATTGTTGAGTCAACTTAAGAAGGCCTTGAAAGGAACCGTGTTTACTATTTGCAAAATCATAAGTGGTATGAAACAAGCGTGCTATCTTCCTCGCAATTCTTTTATATTCCTCGAACCATATAAAATTTACACTTCTGATGCTGATAACTGGGGACAAGCAAATGTCACGTCAAAGATAGTTGTACTCAAATTCAGAATTAGTATTCAGACTAATGATGCTAAATGGATGTTATACCATCTGAATAATAATGTGTGACGTATAATTAGTTTTCTGTTAAGTCAATTTATAACACATTTTTATCCGTCGGAAGTTTAACAAAACCTATTTTGGAATATCAGAAATATAAATATAGGCACTAACAAAGTATCACTCTAAATGAATGCTCCATCTTTCTAAGACAAGATATTTTAATTGAATCGTTTTCAATTACTAACTAGAGTGAATGTAAAATTTTCATAAAATCGACTGGTGAACCTAAGGTTGTTACTCATAGGGACCGAACATACTAACCACAATGGATAAAGCTCATGTATGATTACCCGGTTTCGCATCCATTTAGATTAGGCCATATATTTTACTGGAGTTCGGATAGAATAAGATGCTGCCATGATTTTCAATGACTTCTAAAGGTAGATGATTTGAGATTACACGTTTGAATCTCAGATTACCTTTCTCTCTGGTCAGAAGGTTAAACCCTTTGGCCAACTTGTGACAGCTTGTGACAGCATGTCCTCCTATCACATTTACCCAAAACCGTGCAAGAAAACGAACTTCTATTCAAGTTAGCCTGTCTCAGTTATAATCTTTAACACAGAGTTTACGTATGTGATTACCGCATCCTGAATTAGACATGGAAAGTCTTGAGCCCTTCAGGAATACGGATAAGCGTTGCCATAACGAGATGGGGTTGTAGAAGTCTCGTGGGTGCATGGGTCGGCGGGTGTTCTCAAAAGTCAAAATGCAATCCTAGATGCTTTATGAGCCTATGAGGACCTGTCAATGGAAATACGTAGAGAGAGTGTGTGATGCGAGTCCTCTGGCAACGTGAAGACATTCTTTTTTCTACGCCATTGATGTCGTGCTCGTCTTTTGCTGTCATTTTATAATCAGATGTAACTGGCCAGACCACTGCTCTTTTGTTGTCTCTTACTTTAGGGTTTTGAAGCAGCGTAGGGCAAAATTGGTCCCCTAATGCTGGCCCTTCCCATGTACCTACAAAACAACCTAGTTGCAACTTGGGAGTATCTATGCTTTCACTTTCCGGCCAAGGAATATCTACTGTCTCAATTAGGCCCGATACCTATCATTGATTCGATCTCGGTGAAAATATGTGGTATCTTGTCACAAGAGCATGGGCGTCAGTAGAGCTCAAATGAATGAACAGTTGCACCTTAGAGTCAAGACTCTGTAGGTAAAATTTAAATAATGCTGGTGTTTCACCGTCGGTTATATCCGTAGTCGATATCGGATCACATCTTTTGATCAACATGTTTGTGAATCGAGGTGTTATTGAGGCGCCGAACAAATGCCGTCCCATCATCGACCATTATTGTCCGTTGTAAGACGGTTACCATTACCTCCAACTAACCACCGCCACCACCCCTGTTCCATTGTTGAGAAACCATTATTGTGACTTCCCTACCCAACCACTGCCCTCTCTAGCTCAAGGATGTTTACCTCTATTAATTTATGTTTATCTAGTTATTGGAGAATAATGGTGATCATCCTAAGAGGTGTTACTATGAAGTCGCGAGAAGAAAGATCAAGCAGAAAGTACTTGTCTCTTTGTTCCACCATTCCCTCTCGCCCTTCATGTGCTTTTCCACCACATCCTGTCCAACACGAAGACAGGACATGTGAAATATGTCTCGAGTTTGGGTCCGTGAATAAAATCCGAATTAAGATATATCGTTATTTATAGATGCCCAAATATTTTCCATACAGATGAGCTTCGTTGGATAAAGATTACAAGCAAAATAAGAAAAGGGAAGACTTTGACAAAGTGGGTGCAAGAAAGAATTGATGATAAGATGCAATCTCTTGATTCTGTTGAAGTCGCGCCCAAAGAGAGATCAAAATAGGAAAGTCCAAAATCTTGGACTTTGTTAACCGAAGTTGACTTGGCTTTGTTCCTTTCTTCAGTACGTGTGGCCTGTTTTGCATGCATACGTACATACGTACATATAGATACACACATATGTATATTCTTTATACATCAACAGGTTTTGCTCAGTTGTTGATCAATACGTAGAGAAAATTGAAGCACCATTCTCGAGTGCTTGAAAGTGGACTCGTTGTTCTTGTTCGTGAAATTACATCCAAGGAAGACTAGTGTTTGTAGCAGTGAAATCTTATGGTAAGATTTGTGAATTTCTTTGTGAGATCGAGAGATTATTTTGTGAGAAGTTGTGGGACTAAACATTGAGTACATTGTTGGGAATAATTGGGGTTTGAAAAATACTAAAAGTGTTTGAGTGACTCGAGTATGTAATCTCTGTTGTATCACTTAATCTAAACATCGAGTACATTGTTGGGAATAATTGGGGTTTGAAAAACACTGAAAGTATTTGAGTGACTCGAGTATGTAATCTCCGTTGTATCGCTTAATCTATAGTGAAATTTGTCGTTGCTCTTCTCATAGACATAGGTCTCTAAGACCAAACCACATAAATTTGGTGTTTGATTTTTTTTTTTCTTGTTATATCTATTTTATTGTTTGATCGCTTCGCAATAGGATGTTTACTCAATAACTAAACCCCATCTCATCATCTTGCATCTAGTTTTTACCTGCAAGATGTTATTCACGAGAACTGCTAATAGCAATGCCGACACCATTTCACGATGCAATTTAATCCGACACGTTCGTCCGTCATCTTAAAATTGAAGAACAAATGATTGACAGTTTAGTTAAGCCCATTTGATGTAGGATCATCAATTTCACATTTTTCATTGATGTATTGGGGTTTAACAATGATGAATAACGCACTTTGAAGCCTTAGATTATTTATTTTTGATATTCTAATGGGGTCCGGCTAATTGGGACATGGGGCATCTCTTGTCTGGAAGGCTGGACATACAAGTTAAAAACCCTTAAACCCGGCGGTGAAATCTTTCTCGACCGTCTGTGCGTAAAATTAGAATCTACAGTTTGTTTAATCTAGGACAGGTACTGGCTGTTACTGCTTTTCCTTCGTTTCGGTTTTCTGTTTTCCATACAGAGGCTGCCGCCTGTTATGATCAAAGGATACTTGTCATCGTCTATAGTTTTCCTGGGGAAGTAGGAATAGATCGGAGACTCAGCCAGGCCTCTTCATTGGCTGTACCACGCCGGGGGTGGTTACCCGGGAAGGCATCACGGCCTCCGAGGTGGCCCCCCTCAACCTATAAGGGTTGTGGAATGGGGGTGACCAATGAGGCCAGAATCTTTCTCGAGGCGGTTCCTGGCCTCTATCCAGCCTATTCCTGGAAGTCAAAGCCTTTTAAGGTCTTGCTTAGGATCAATGATCAAAGGATACTTGTCATCGTCTATAGTTTTCCTGGGGAAGTAGGAATAGATTGAGAGATAAACACCAGCGAACAAATAAATTATTTCATAAGGGCTCAAATTTCCATGGTCAAACCTATAATATTTGGCGCATAATGACTGGTTAGGTATAGACTAAGTCATCCTAAAGAAAATGAATAAAGTTGAGGACATATGGAGATTGGTTCACAAAACTCGCATACCAAATGACGTGGCCGACTGTAATTAATCGGGGTTAAATATGGCTCTTCGAAAGGCACCGTTAATAATCGATCACAGTAATTATAACATCAAATTTGGAGACCCGTCTTAGTGTATCTAACACCACTCGAAAGAATACAAAGAGGGAATATGTGAGGTGCATCTCATAGAACTTTTGTCTAAATATCAAATTACTAAGCGAAACGACATTTTTAAGTGGGAAGTCTTCTCTGGATGCTCTTAGTTAAATCCTTCCCCATAGTAATTTGACTTTTTTCTTTGTCTATTGAGTGACCAAAGAGGGTGAGTTGTGCCTATAAAAGCATGAAGGACATTGCCAATTGGCTGCAAGAGAATTTAAGTGGTTGTAACTTGTACCTGTAAGTCACGAGCTGCGTTTGAAACGCGACACGCAACTTGAATGAAGCAGGCATAAATCAAGCTCATGAGTTGCTTCCAAGGAAGAAAAGTGTATTGAGAGAGCGAGAGAGAGAAAGAGAGAGAGAGAGAGAGAGAGAGAGAGAGAGAGAGAGAGAGAGAGAGAGAGAATATGCAGGAGGAGCATCAGGTGGCAAGTGTAGGAGGCCCAGCAGCTTTGGGAGGTAGCAACAGGATAGTGGCCCTTAATGTGAAGGGCACGATGCCACCTTTTGATCCCCCTGATAACACGCATCAAGAAAACTCACAAAATCAGGTTCTCTCTCTCTCTCGTCTTTCTCAGAAATTCAGGGAACATAACCTTCAATGAGTCCCCCGATTTCCAACCTTAGATGGGCCAAACCAATCACAATTCTACGGGACTATCTTGTTTGCTACACTCTAATGTTGTCCATCACGAAAAAGAAAAAAGAGAGAGTATGGAAGAAAGAAACACTATAGTTGAGTCACTTGCTATGAGACTTCATATCAGGTCATCTTTCACCATGTCCCATGTCCCATGTCCCAAGTGCCTAATAAATCACTATTCTTGAGGGGAGTGCATGTAAAATAGAATACATGCACGACCACTGACCTTGCAGAATAAGTTTCTGATCTAATTGCATTTGTCCTTGTGGTTATTCAGAAACCTGGACTGAAACACTTCTTATCATTTGTTGGCCCCGGTTTTCTGGTTTCCATCGCATATATTGACCCCGGAAACTGTAAACTCTCTCTCTCTCTCTCTCTCGGTTTGGCTGCGTGCTTTAGTGTGGTGTCTGGATTAGTTCGTGTTGAATTCATAGTTCTACAATCGATGTTGCAGTGGAAACTGATATGCAAGCTGGAGCAAATCATGTATACGAGGTAACCCAAAAGAACACCGATACACAAAGTATATAAGTTCATACTTATACAAGTATATAATGTATCCATATATCTTTGTGCCAATATTTATAATTTATTGGATCATATGGTCAGCTTCTGTGGGTTGTACTCATTGGGTTGATATTTGCTCTCATCATCCAATCGCTGGCTGCTAATCTCGGAGTGACCACTGGTAATCATTCCGTTAAAGAAATTTAAGGAGGAATTTATGACTCTTGCAATTTCTTGAATGTGATTATTGACTTGTCTTTTATGAATTTTTCGGAATTCCAGGCAAACACCTGGCTGAGATATGCAAGGTCGAGTATCCACCGTTGGTGAAGTATTGTCTATGGCTTCTGGCTGAACTGGCCGTCATAGCCGCCGATATACCCGAAGGCATCTCTCTCTCTCTCTCTCTCTCTCTCTCATTATCATGCCCTTCATCATATCAGGTCGTAGAACTCATGTTCGGTCGGTATCTCATATTTCCTTTTACGAACTATTCTTCAGTTGTCACAGATCTTTATCGACTTTTTCATCTACACATATTGGACTTGCACTCTTTATTGCTTTTCTCTTTCTACTGACCTTAGGATAGGGTGTTTTTCTTTACAACGTCTGAAGATAGGGCTAAGAACTTATGGTCGGAAGTGTACGAAAAAGTCCTGAAATGGAGGGGAATGAACATTTTTCTGAGATGGGTGGGTTTAGATATGTTTATCAGGGCCTTTCTTCTTTTGGGGTGGTTTTCACAATAACGATGTGTCTGTAAAGAGATCCAAGTCTCGCTCGTAATAACATTGGTCTGCTTTGGATTAGAGCTGGTCCGGTTTTATTCTTTTGGGCTTCAGCCATAAAATGCCTCGTCACAAGTTAGGACAATTGCCATGGCACTTCATTTTACCACACCTAGACGATGTGGGATTCGGTCCATTCCTACCCCCATCACTATCCTAGAGTTGGCCCGTACTTTGTCCAGGCTCTTTAGCCTTCGCAATCACTCCCGCCCTTGTCAGATCAAGTTGTTATAGTGTCAATGGAGTTTTATGACATTGATATGCTTAAAAACAATGAGTGCTTGCAAACCCTCGCCTTAATCTGTGCGAGGGTTGCTGGCCCTTGTTGGCAAAGTAGAATAACTTATGGTATTATATTCTTCCTCTTTTTTTTTTCAATTTTTTTTTACCTTTTTATGTCTTTAATTCTAATACTTTTTTATCCTCTTTTTAATTTTTTTTTCTTATTTTTTTTATTTTTTTCTCTTTTCATATTTTCAACTTTTTTTTTTCCTGATGTACTACTTGGTGAGCCTTATATGGGTGGCACATTTCTTAAGAAAGTAATAAAAAAGGCATATCAATATTTTCCATTGATCGAATTGAACGAAAGTAGAGACTTGATTGCATAAATTTGATAAGTTTTAAAACATGATTGTAGTATTTGAAAGTTTTAGGAATTGATTGTACTTTCATGATAAGTCTTAGGATTTCGAATATATTTATCCCTAAAATAAACGGCATAACTTTATTAGTAAAAAGATAAAGCATTTGGTGTCATTTAATTAGGTTAAATGTTTGTCTTTTGTTTGCTTCAATATACACGACTACCCTTATTTAGATAGATTACATTCACGAAACACCAGATAGACTGTACACAAAACATGTAATTGCAAGAACGTATCAAACCTCTTCATCTCTAAATTATTCAACTTGCTCAAAGACACCGCATCAGCAAGCTGACGCAGTAGCGTTCTGATTCATCCACATCACGAATATATCCTGAAACACTTGACCAGAAATCGGGTCGCAGTTGCATAATTCTAAAACTCTCTGTTCGATGATTCATCGAATGCGTCGTATCATAGTTGTATGTAGTTACGTTCCATTGCATTTGTCCTTCGAGTTTATATTAACTAGATTTACTGACCTGTTAATGTCTGCAGTGATTGGGACAGCCTTCGCACTTAACATACTGTTTCACATCCCATTGTGGGCTGGAGTTTTGCTCACTGGTTGCAGCACGCTCCTGCTTATTGGCCTGCAGAAATATGGGGTATACTTGAAATTCCATTTAATTAATTAAGAACATGGGTATTAATTTTCTTTGAATTACCTATGCCAATTATAATATAGTCACACTAACTTGACGATGACTGAATTTGTTTCGTCGTGATTTGATTTGATGTTGTTCTCTATTTTCGGTACCGTGATTGTTTCGATCCACTAAGAAACTCAATCTAAATGTTCGGTTGGTAGATTCGGAAGCTGGAACTGCTGATAGCTATATTGGTATTAGCACTGGCGGCGTGTTTCTTCGCCGAAATGGGCTATGTGAAGCCTCCCACTTCGAAGGTCCTGAAGGGAATGTTCATCCCCAAGCTCTCTGGGAACAGCGCCACCGGGGACGCCATCGCCTTGCTCGGCGCACTCGTGATGCCGTATGATATCACTTTATAATAAATCTCACACTGTCTATTTTATACATGAAATTGCTCGTGCCATTGTTAGATTTGAGACTTTCATTGCTTGTCAACAGGCACAACCTGTTCCTCCATTCCGCTTTGGTCTTGTCCAGGAAAGTTCCGAGATCGGTCCAAGGCATCAACGTACAAAATTCCTAACTTCATCTTCGATTTTCTATTCCTGTCTGAAGTTTTCTTTGGCAAAAATCTTATTCCTTGTTAAAAAAGCAAGGTCATTCTTTAGATGGTGTGATGTGTGTTCGATTATCGTCACTTGTGTTTGCGCTAATTGTGTTTGTAAAACATACATATTATCAATTTCGCACGCTCAATTTCCACAGAAAGGCTTTTCATTAATACAGCAACATGAAAATTTGCCATTCTTTCGTAATACATTCATGTTTCTAGGGGAAATTTCTTGTCGACGCTTTCAAACATCAACCTTTTTTTGCAATTATCTAGAGAATACGTGCACTTTTGATTTTCTCTCATCAATCTGTGCAGGAAGCCTGCCGGTTTTTCCTTATCGAAAGTGGGTTCGCATTATTCGTGGCATTCTTGATCAACGTTGCCATCGTTTCTGTGGCTGGCACTGTCTGCTCGAGCAACAATCTTTCCAGCGACAACGCAAGTCGATGCAGCAATCTTACTCTCAATTCTGCTGCATTCCTTCTCAAGGTTCCAATTCCTAACAGAGACTATAAACCAGTTGGACCACAACATAACATTATAACTGAGAATAAGACTTATTCTTTTCTTTAATGCATGGTTTTACAGAATGCCTTGGGAAGATCAAGCTCGACGGTTTATGCCATTGCGTTGCTAGCTTCAGGGCAAAGCTCCACAATCACCGGAACCTATGCAGGCCAATTCATCATGCAGGTTGTTAATTAAGAAATTTCATGTAATTAGCTATTTAAAGTGAACACTCAAACAACTCTATCTTTTTTTTTTTTTTTTTTCCTGTGTGTTGTATAATTGTATAGGGATTCTTGGAACTCAAAATGAAGAAATGGATACGGAACCTAGTTACTCGATGCATTGCCATTACACCGAGTCTCATTGTCTCTATCATTGGCGGATCTTCAGGAGCCGGTAGGCTCATCATTGTTGCATCGGTATGCAAATTACTCCAACGTCTCCTGCCACTTCTACATTTGAATTCTTTCTGTCATCATCTGGTGACATGTGTTTGCATTTTATTCTGATTCCATTTGTTATATGATGTAATCGATGTTGTTTTTTAGATGATTCTATCATTTGAGCTCCCGTTTGCTCTTATCCCACTCCTTAAATTCAGTAGCAGTGCAACAAAGATGGGACCGCACAAAAACTCAATCTTCGTAAGTTGTTCTTCTGATCTTTACAACGTTGAACTTTAAACTTGGTTCTTTATTTCAGAAGTTCTAAAAAGATACCAATTGTTAAAAAAGATGAAAGAACTGAAAGTAATGCAGAAGAACATGTGAATTATGAGCTAATGACAATCCTTTATTTCCACGTCTTTTGTGACTGTTGATGCAGATTATTGTGATCTCGTGGTTACTAGGAGCGGGACTCATCAGTATCAACATCTACTACCTCAGCACGGGCTTTGTTGGCTGGCTAATCCACAACAGTCTTCCCAAAGTTGCCAACATTTTCATCGGGATCCTAGTGTTCCCACTCATGGCCATCTACATCATTGCAGTGATCTACTTAACTTTCCGAAAAGACTCCTCTGTGACATTTACTGATGACCCTGTTAAGCACGCAACTTCAATGACCATCGAAGATGGATGTGGCAATTCTGGCAAGTCGCAGGACCAACTCCCTTATCGGGAGGACCTAGTAGACATTCCTCTTCCGGAATAGTTTGCATCACACTGCTTAACCCTCAAGAAGGTATCCCCCAATGTACACAGAGAGCTATGCTAAAGTTGAACTATCTAGTAGAGTTGTGGTGAAAGAACTACCAGTAGAATCATAGCTAGAGTCAAGATCAGTCAAAGGTAATCTCTTGCTGCCGCTCTTTTTATCAGAGCTACTGGGCAGAACATTGAGTATAATGCCTTTGTAACTTAAAATTGTTAATTGACTCCTATAAAATTATCTTCATTAAATATAAGCCTACTCAGGTTCGTTGCCTTATCTACACCGTCACTGCATAACAGTACAAGTAACCTATGATATACGACATGAACTCGAATATGACTTAGAGGCAACATACAGAGAAAGATGTGAAGTGACAAGCCTCAAGCCAATTCTTGGCAGAAGATCCAGAGGTTCTCAAGTATAAAACGTCCTCTTGAAGCTCTGGTTCGGTTCAGGAAGAGATAAAGAGAAAGGGATTGGAGCATGAATAGTCCTGGTTTCACCCAAAGGCGAGACAACCTAATATGCATTTCACTTTGGCTTCGAATGTTCTCAAAACCAGGCAGACATAGGAGGCTTCAGTTATATGCTTTGAGAGCTGGATCGTAAACTCGCTTGGTTGACCCAGATGAGATTACGATTCTTCTTGGAATATCCGTTATGCTTGGATTTCCATTGGGTTTCAATTAATTTAGCATCTTGTGTCTCCATAGCTACGTAAAGCAGGAGTTTAAAAGAGGAGTGTACGTCTATGATTGCAGTTCTCCTTTAACTATGTTGTGAAGTTAATTAAGTTGTATGACAAATGGGAGAAAGAAAAGAGTCAATGCAGCTACATGATTAGATGTCATTGACATGCGATAGTGTAGATATTCGTTTGTCTGCAATGTTAAGCCCATGTCCCGCTTATAATGATATTGTTTGTTTTGGGCAAGAGGCTGTATGGTTTTTTTCTTCTGGGTTTCGCCCAGAAAATGCCTCGTTACAAGTTAAGATAAGTGTCATAATATATATGGCACTTCACCTCACCACATCTATACGATAATAAATTCGGTTCATTCCTACATCCATCGCCATCCTAGAATTGGAGCCGCACCTTGTCCAGGTCCTCTTTGGCCCCGGCGATCACTCTCGCTCTTGTCGAACCGAGTCGTTACAGCAAAAGCAATGTAGATCTAGAAATGGATTTTTAGTTCCATTGACTTCCCCAATTACAGCCACACAACCCAAATGAAAGTATGAGACGGAAAGGATGAGAATTTTTATACAGACATTGCAGAATGCAGAGCTTCTCTTTGATAATCATCAAAATAAAGATGCGATGATCTTGTCTGAGTTTCTGAGAGGATGTTCAGCTACTTGGTTTTTATTTCTCTCCCATGCCTTATTGTCTCTATATCAGACTTGTATGTGCCAATGATTGTCTCCTTTTTAAACATTAGAACATGGGATCTAGCATGAGAATTGGCCCTGTTTAGAGTGCTGTATCATAATCGACAAGTGAGAGGTTGTCCATCTGATATTTTCGTTTTTCTTATGAATGGTGCAGCTGATGGATGGTTGACTCCTATTAAATTTACGTAATGGTCAGCTATATCTGAAATCTGAACCCAACGATTGTGGCCCTTATCCTTGCGCTCGGTTCACTGACTATTATACAAAGAACAATGAAAACCTCTCGAGAGGACTATGTAATTAAAAAGAAGTTTAATAGGTGGATTGATAGTTGCCAAAATGCAATATTTTACTAAAGAAAGTACGTTTTCTTGTATGTTATGTGATTATTTAATACTAGTTGGACATAATTGAAGTAGAAGTTGAATTCAAGGAATGTAGACATAAGCAATGATCTAAAAGCAGTTGGAATTGGAATAATAGATTATTAGTTGAACTCGAGGGGTGTCGACATGATGGCGCGAACTTAAGTAGTCCAATAAAATGAGCTCCCTAGGATATATTTACGCGCGCTCGATATAAACTATGTAGCAGGAATCTGTCATAATTACGGTTGTCATGAAACACGCTTGTTGCCTAGCAGGTCTGTCATTTTCCTTGAAGCATATGATTTTAAACTTCTCGAGAAGATAATTGTGAACAAGCTTATGTCACGTCAACGATAGTTTTAACCAAATTCTGACAAAATCCAGGCCTAACTAAACCTGCTCAACTAGTTCAACTTATCTTCGGCCAAAAAGGAAAGAAACTACTTATACATATTCTTCCGGATACTGACGCTACATGGAAATTATATTACCCGGAATGATAATTTATGACATATCGGTACTTTTCTATTCAATCAACTTATAACACAAATTTATCGGTGGATTGTCGAAAAGACCTAAATTGGAATGCTAGAATCATAAATAAAGGCACATTAGCAAAATATCCCTCTAAATAAATACTTCACATTTTTATTATAAGATATAAATCAAATCGTTTTCAATTACTAATTAAAGTGAATGTAATTAGAATTGACAGGGGAACCTAATGTTGTTACTCGTAGGGATCGAATATCCTAAACACAATGGACGAATCTCATGTATGATTACTCCGTTTTGTATCGATTTAGGTTACATCGTATATTCTGCTCGAGTGCAGATAGAATAAGTTGCTTGCGTGATTATGAATGACTTCTTAAGACAGATAAGTGGAGCAATCATGGTCAGAACAGAAGGGATAAGAGTCACTTTGCTTACGTTTGAAATGGATTTCACCCATTGACTTTGGTGTATTACTTTGTTAATTACCTACTTCAGAAAAAGGTATTACACATTTGTAACTCAAATTACCTTCCTCTCTGGTCGGAGGTTGAATCCTTTTGCCAACTCGTGGCAGCATGACCTCCAATCACATTAACCCAAAAACCTGCAAAAGAAGAAGAAGAAACTTTTGCTCAAATAAAGCCTGTCTCAAATATGACCGCACATAGATTTACGCATCTGATTATCTCATCCTGATTTAGACTTGGAAAGTCTCTCCTTATACTGGGAGCCCTTTAGGAATACGAATGAGTCTTTACCTTAATGTGATAGGATTCCGGAAGGCAATCCTAGACGCTCCTAGATTTTATTATTGGAGTCGCAATTACTTCTGGTTAATGAGTATGACATAAGCTACAAGGCACTAGCCGAGGGAGTTCCATATGGAGGAAAACACTCTAGAGAACAGAGCACAAGACTTTTACAAAACCTCTTTCCTAATGGACTTAATCAGGAAAAGTTCTAAGGCGATGGAAGTTCCCTAAAAATCATAATCTTTATACGTGGAATGCAATTTGTTCATGAGCCTTCTGTTATGTGCAATCAAATCCTAATATGATTGATATTGGAAGTTGCTTATTAGGCCGTCACAAAAAACTTGCGTGATAATCTTATGTTTACTTTATCAGTAAAGGCTTAGGATTTGATAGCAATCTTTTAGTTTACGCGGCATCAGGCCTAGTATATAGTTATTTATAAAGTTTAGCGCACCTTAAGAAAACTAGAAAGTATATACTCAACGGCAAACTCTAGGTTAGACCTCTTCTTATGTCTCTGCATCACTGAAAATTGCTCCTTCCGAATGGTCAACTCGAGCATGGAAATAATCGGGATTCGACTAATCGACGATGCTGACCAAACATCAATGTACTTGTCTATTCGTCTTGTAGCTAAGAATAAAGTGTGTTGTGAGGAGAAAGATTAAATAAATAAATCTTCTCTTTACCCATTCCCTCTACCCTTCATGTGCTTTTCCACCGCATTCTTTCCAGCACGAAGACAAAAAGTTTCCTCGAAAAGTAATACCAATTTCATCATCTTGCATCTGGTTTTTACCTACAAGATGTTATTCCAAGAGGACCACTAATAGCAATGCCGAACCCATTGAATCATGTAATCTAATCACACACGTTCGTCCGTCATACCATACTTAAAAAACAACTAATGATGGCCTAATTAAGTGCATCTACTTCACTATCTTTGTTTGATGACGATCCATGTGGATTGGTGAATAGACTATAGTCGACGGACAAAGTTGAGTCGGTCACCAAAATAATTAGTGAGGCTTATATTAGCAAAATTATGGAATGGAATCGTCGCTTGCATGTAGCTAAGGTTGTTAGCATAGACTGTTATATATAATGATAAGAGACATGAACGGGTCGTTACGTGATTGACCAATTATAGAGAACGAAATGGCTTCGAAAATATCTCTGGAGATAAGTTCGGGGATTAGGTTGATTCCATTAATATCATGCAAAGTTCTTTCAAAGGTAAAAGCAGATGGATAAGACATATATTTGCAAGACCCACCTCTTAGGCTATGTTTTTGGTCGTCCGAATTTCTAATCGAGATAGGACTGAATATGATAGAATATGAAATCCTATGATTTTTTTATATCATACCTAGACCATACTGAATAGGTAAATAGGATATAAAATTACGCTTAAGATTTTTTGAACCCTCCATCCGGGTAGATGTCATGAGGGCTCTTATCCATTTAGGCCACCGCAGCGGTATTAAAATCGGATATATTCACATCATATTATGTATATATTTTTTTATATAAACGGCACACCATTATAAATGAACCTAAATGTTCATAAATGGAGATGGTGAAAATCTCTTGTAACACTATTCCTTAATTTATTTTTATTTTATTTTTCCTATTTTTTATATTATTTTCTTTATTATTTCTATTTTCCCCTTTCATCATTCTTTAATAAAATTTTATCAAATAGTAAATTGTATTAACATACCTAAAATACAAAAATACCTAAAATATATAATAAATATAAATATTTAATTTATAGATTGAATGTTTATTATAAGATAGAATTAAAGTTGAATATATAAATTGAAATAAGATTAATTAAAAATAAATTTATATTTTTTATTTTTATTTTCTTAAATTAGAATTCAAATATTATTTATATTGAAATATAATTTTATTTTGTTAATTGAATAAGTTTGTTATTCGAGAAAAATAACTTTCTTATTATAGATATTAAAAATCATATTCACTTTTATTCCACCTTTCCCATGGGATAATTTTATCCTGCCTATATCCCTATTATATCCGACTTTATCCTGTCCTGAGCGAGCACCAAACGTAGGATGAGATATATTATATCATATCCCAAATTTTATCCCGACTGCCAAACGTACCCTTAAGGTTTTATTATTAGAGCCAAAATAGTGTATGAGTATGGCATTGCATATGAAATCATGTGATATGGGTTGCATATGTATCATTAGTTTATCTCTGAGGATTTATAGTTAATTCTTACATCTTTTAGCATCCATACGCTCATTTCAATCGAAGTCAACTGGCAATTAGATTGTTTGGCCAATAAACTAGCAATTAGAATTCGGAACGTTGCAATTTGATTAGGGGAAAATAAATAGAGATAAGATGGACGAGAGTCTTACGATTAAGCGACTAGAAATAGTTCTTTTAAGTTATGATCGGAGTCTGATAGTTTAATCCCAAATGCACATAAAGCAAGCAAATTGTTCGAATTAGAGCTAATTACAGCTTATCATGTTCAAAGCCTCCCCAATTATAGTCAATTTAGGTTGCTTATTTTCGCAAAACCTTATGGTGCGTTCATTTCATGGAACATGAGTGAATTGGAAAACATTTTTTGAAAAATAATCACTTGTATTGCTAAAAAATATAATGAATGTAATTTTTTTCATTACCCATAAAAATAGTTAGGCATTAATTGTTATATTTCTCAATGACTAATTTTTCTAAACAATATAAGTAATTATTTTTCGAAAAATTTTTTCAAATCACTCATTTTCTGCGATGAACACACCCTTAATTTCGGTTCCGAGTGTTTGGACTCTTAATGCATAGATTTACTCCGAGTAAAATTTCATACAAAGCCAGCTGAATTCTCATCAAAGCACAGATGTCACGGTCTATGTTTTTTGAAGGAAAGCAAGAATAGAGTAAGGGTACGTTAGTTTCGTAAAAAATAAATTATTTGAAAATATTTTTTAAATATGATCACATTATCACTTACAAAATAAATTAACGAAAAAAATATTTCCATCGTCACAAAAATGTTTAGACATAAATTATTATTGATAATGAAAATTTTTTTCATTAATAAATTATTTCAAATGATATAAGTAATTATATTTTAGGAAATTATTTTACAAATCATTCTTATATCAAAAAACAAACAAAGAGAGACAAACACTAACAAAGAAATAAACCAAGTCATAATCATAGCTGTTCGACTCTAGTAAGGGCAGAGATAATCTCGATCAATGAGGATCGGGGCGCCATTTTTCTTGGTCATCTCCGGAAAATTTGGCGGTTGACTATACACTAAGGGCCTGCATGTTTATGTTCTTTATTTCTGTTTTTGAACAAAAATTTTGTTTTTTTATTCCCGGGAATAAAAAAAGAACAAAAACGCGTTTGTTTGCGTTTTTGTTCCAAATCTGTTTTTTTGTTCCCGGGAACAAAAAAAGAACAAAAACAAGAAACAAAAAAAAACTTGTTTCTTGTTTCTTGTTTCTGGAACAATTCCAAGAAACATTTCTCTCCTATTTTGTTCTTTTCTTTCTTTTCTTCTTCTTTTTTCTTTGGCCGCCGCCGGCCATGGTCGTCGAGAGCCGGCGCGGGGTGAGGCTCGGCAAGCTCGGGCTCGCCCAGATCTAGCGAGCCCGAGCTCGCCCAGCCAAGGCGAGGCCGAGCCTCGCCCAACCACGGCGAGGCTCGGCCTCACCGAGGGCCGGCGAGCCTCGCCGTGGCTAGGCGAGGCCGTCGGCCCCGTCGGCCGGTCACGGCCATGGCCGAGGCCGGCAATCGGCCAAAAGAAGAAAAAAAGAAAAAATAAAGAAAAAAAGGAAAAATAAAATAAAAATATTAAAAAATTAAAAGAAACAAAAAAAGAATACAAATTTACCAAACGTGTTTCTGTTCATTTTTTATTCCCGAACAAGTTTACTAAACGCGTTTTTGGTCAAAAATTGTTCCCCGGAACAGAAATAATTTTTTTTATTTCTGTTCCGGAACAATTTTTGAACAGAAACACAAACAAATGCACCCTAAGTCATCCTCCAAGAAAGAAATAAAATGAGGCACATATTACAAGGCTTGGCATATTGAAAAATTGAAAGTTACGACGTCATTAATTTTTGTGTTAAACATGGTTTCTCACTCAAAAGCCACGTTACAGTGCTTGTCATGAGATTTACAGCATCAAATTTAGAGCCCGTCTTAATATGGACATTTTTCAGACAGGAATAGTATCTGCATGGTCTTGGTTGTATCCTTCCCTACAGTCATTTGGCTCTCCTTTTCCTTTCTTGCGTTTGTTAAGTGACCAAATATGGTGACTTGGGTATACGAAGCATGCTGTACAAGTCATAAGCTGTGTTTGGAGTGCAACAAGAAGCGAAGCAGGTGAGAGAGAGGGGGAGGGAGGGAGAATATGTAGGAGGAGAATAAGATGACAAACGTAGGAGCACCAACAGTAATGGGAGAGAGCAACAGTATAGTGGTCATTCAGGCCGAGGGCATGACCCCGCCCTTTGATCTCCCTAATTCTACGCATGGTCGATCTGATCAAGAGGACTCGCATGATTAGGTTTTCTCTCTTTTTCTTTTCTTAGAAATTCTTGGAATATAAACCTTCCATAAGTCCGGCAATCTCCAACCTTTTTTTTTGTCAAAGAAAAAAATTCACTCATTTTTATGGATATACAATAAATAAACGTATCCAATCACAAATCAAGACAAATCCCAGGCAAATCCTAAACAAAGTAAACTCTATATAAGAGATGAATTATCAAAACAAGGTCGGGAGTCACATGCTCAAAGAGTAGATCTGTGATTTTTCAAATTAAAATCAGCGACCATTATTGAATTTGTCTTTAGTAATGAGCAAACACCAAGATCTCCATATGTTACTATGACTTTGTCTTTTGACGGTGTGTGCCTAGATTCGGCGGCCTCAACACCATCATCATTAAGAATAACAAGGTTGAACACGTACAGATTTAACACTTATGAGAACAAAGTCTTAATGAAACTCCTCTAATCTCTTTCGAAACTAGAGTTGTACACCAACAAAGCCTGAGAAAAGCAAAACCTCAAAATCATAGAAGCAAAAAATCATTTTAAGTGATATCACTCATGAAGCCATGACACGACCTATTGTATTGTTCTCAGGCGAACGATCTAAGCAACAATTCAACAAGGGAAGATCAACTTCGCCGATGGGAAAGATAAACGCAAAATGGAGGTCGATATTGATCCTTTCCCTCAGATGGTTGGTATGGTGTCGACGAACTTTAGGGGAAGGCCATCTCCGCATAACCTTTGCCAACGGTGCCGCCAAGAGATAAGGCAGCAATATTTCCTTGATAGTAACAAAGGGAAAGCAAAGGTTTGGAGACAGCCCACACACGAGGTACGTACCACCACCAGTAGTAAACGCTCCTCAACCGCCCATGATGCAAGTTCCTCAGCTAGTGATATATGAGTAACCAAGTAGTTCCCAGAAGAAACCATTAAAGTCATCTAAGCAGCGACACGAAGAAGGAGATCCCAAGATCGTTAGGGTTGGGGATATGAGTGGGAAATCGACTTCTGCGTAAGGTGCTCGAAGTCAGCTAGCTGGAAAATAAATCTCAGGGACGTTGTACCCGCAAGATGGGGCAAGAAGAAATGAACTGCAAAGAAATAAAGTGCATTGACACAAGTATATTTAATTCTTCGGATGTTTGTGCCATCCTTTCCTCTTCAGATGCGCTCCTTTTTATAGTTCATGGGTCGCTGCCTCGCCAAGTAACCATTCCCGCTCATCAAAATCAAGTTTTGGCTCCATATCGGACGGTCTAATTGTTATTGCCTCGAGCTCAATTGCAACAACTGACTGACTCGACTGCAGTAACCATTTATAACTATTTGACTACAACGATCAATCGACACCTTTTGTAAATGTCTTGCGTAAGAGTTTGACTGCAATAACTGGCCCCGATATTTTTCGTTCTTGAAGTCAATTTGATTTCATTCAATCTTTGTGAGTCAACGCTAACGCTTCTCAACTCGACTGACACCGACTTGGTTATGTCCATGGGCGAAAACCTTTTCCGACCTTTTCGACTTAATTCTATTAGTTTCTCACCTCAATACTAATGTTTGACGTACTCACAGTCAATATCAGATCATATGTATTGTTCAATATACTCTTTACTCCTTCCTTGCTGGTCCCCGACATGTTTTGTCAATTTGTCAATAATCATAGTCACCCTTGACTTTATTTACCAGATCTATTTTGTCACTACAACTCGAGATTCCTCTCTGTTTGAATAGTCTTAGCACTTTCTCATTATTATCGGCCTAAGTTAATGTGATATCTCTAAATTAACTCACTGAGTATTATTTGCTTTGATCTATTTCATATTGAGTTTCATGGTTTTATCCTTTGACGTTTAGAAAGCTAAGCATTGCTATTACATCAAAATACTCGTCCAAGAGTTAATTCTAGTTTTCATTTATTATATATATATATATATCTTAAATTCGCTCTCCCCTTATTTGATACGTAGTTCGGTTCATTCTTGTCCCTTCACCATCTTGGAAGCCTCCCAATAGCCGCTCCTTGTCTAGGCCCTCTAGCCTTGACGATCACTGCCCGCCCTCGTTGATTCGAGTCGTTACAAGCCCCTAGCAGCTTCCACGTGATTCATCCCCAAACCACACACCTACTGGAGATGGTCCTGCTTTGATACTATATTGTGATATCTTTAGATCAACCCACTGAGGAATTGTCCACTTTAGCTCATCCTATACCGAGTCTCACAACGTTGTCCTTTAACATGCAAGTTAGCACATTCCCAATAGGTCACCCATCTCGGGAGTGCTCCCATCTGAGCACACTCAACTTTGAAGTTTCAAAAATAAGTATTGGTATTATGTCAAAAGGCACTTCCAGACATAGTTTGATTCATTCCCTCCCCCATTTGCCATCCTAAAAATCTACCAAAAGCCTCTTTTTGTCTAAACCTTCTAACCTCCACGACCATTCCTTGCCCTCGTCGAATCGGGTCATTACAATTAATATCATATTCAAAGCCATAGTCGATGTATGGCCAATGACATCAATTCATACTGACTCTTTGACACCATAGTTGGCTTTTTCAGGTGCGTACAGTCTCACATTGTTCCATCTTTGCCATTAAGATTTTACAATGCCTAAAATGTGCTGAATATTTTCAGAGTGTAACGTTTTTTTTTTTTTTTTCCGGGAAAAACATTTTTACACCTTGAGTCACATCGCGAAAGTCAAGGTGTTATTTGAGGTGCTGACCAAACTCCCGTATCGCCATCGACCATTGTCGTCTGTCCGGAGGATGGTTATCATTACCCTTGTACCATTGCGAGGAACTATTGTAGCAACAATAATATGTGTATGACTCAATTTCGCTCTTCTGCTCAACTTACAAATGACTTCCCTACCCAATCACTACCACCTTTGATTCAAGGATGTTGACCGAATAATGGTCAAGATCTCAAGAGTTCTCGTGATAAATTCTCGTAACTGAGAAAGAGTGTTTTGACAAGAAAGATTGAACAAAAATCCCTCAATGTACTTCGTCTCTTTGCTCCATTCCCTCTCGCCCTTCACGTGCTTTCACATCGTGTTCTTTCCAACATGAAGACAAAAAAACTTAATCAAGAAGGAAACCCAGTTTCATCTTCTTGCATGTAGTTTTTACCTACAAGACGTCATTCAAGGTCACTATATATAGCGATGCTCAGACCATCTTTTTAGGCAATTCAATCCAGCACGTTCGCCATCGTTCCAAAATTAAAGAACTACTAATCACGGCCGAATCAAGAGCATCTACTTTATTAGTTTGATCGATGACGATCCAAGTGGATTGGTTAAGATAAAAGGCAGATTATAATAGGCAGAGAAAGTTTTAGTTAGTTGCCTAATTAAAACAAAAATGATTGGCAAAATCGTTTTATCTTGTTGTGACATTATTTAAATTAAATCTTTGATATGTTGGGGTAGTTGAGTTGATACGTGGAGTGGAATCGACACTTGCATGTAGCTAAGCGTGAAGTCAAGGATGCTATATTTTCTGAAAAAGCTCTCATCTGAAAAGAGACATGAGAGATTCTTGTACTAGTCTGGGGTTGGTTTTGGTTGCAAGTACGTCAATTTTGAACGATCCAATTCGTTGCCGACCAGGAACAGGGAACTAAATGGCTCTGAGGTTAGGTTGATTCCATTAATATCACAGAAGTCACGTTCAAGGTAAAACCAGATACATAAAACATAGATACGCAAGACCCATCTCTTAGGGCGCGAATGACAAAATTTTTGTTTTTCTATTTATCTGTTTTTCTGTTCTCCGGAATAGGTTTGGAATAAAAATCCGTTTAGTAACGCAATTTCATTTTTCTAATTCTAGAACAGATTTGTATTCTAGAAATAGATTTGGAACAGAAATCATAAGTTAAAATTTTTAGATTTTCTATTTCTGGAACAGAAATGAGAAATCAAAATTTTTCCCATCGTTCATTCTCGTCACCGCCCGTCGCCCACTTGCCGCTCGTGGGATGCCGAATGGCTGCCACTAGTTGCTGGCCACTCACCACCCACCCCGGCCAAGAGCTGGCGATCGCCGATCACCGGATGCCTGACGCCCACTGATTGTTGGTTGTTTATCGCCAATCATTGGATGCTGGAGGCTCATCACCAACCACCGGATGTTCGCCAACAACCGTCTGCCACTTGCCACCAGCCGCTAGATGTTGGCTGCCCGCCACCCGCCACTGGACTCCAGCCACTGGCCACCCGCCACCGGCCTCTTGTCATCGGACTTCAGATGTCGAACATCAGACGTCGAACTCCGGACGTTGGACATCGGTTGCCAGTCGCTGGACTCCGGTGTCGGACTCCGGACTTTGGCCGCTCGCCACTGGTCACTGGACTTGCCGCCGGACGCCGAACGTCGAACTTTGGCTACCCCTCGCTGGACGCTGGTCGCCGAACGTCGGACTCTGGCCACCAGACGCCGGTCGTTGCCGCTCCTAAAGATAGAAATTTTATTCCATTATCAAACAAATTTATATTTCAAAAATATAAATTTTGAATTGTTATCAAACGCATTTCTTTACTCAAAAACTCGTCCTTGGAATAGAAATTGATTTATGTTTCAGAAATTTCGTCATGCACGCCCTTAGATTTCATGATAAGAGTCACAATTATTTATAGTGTAATGACCCAATCCAACAAAGGTGGGGCGTGGCCGCCTGGGTTAGAAAGCTTGAGCAAGAAGCGGCCCTTGACAAACTTTTAGGATAGCGAATGAGGCATGAATGAACTAAATTTTACACCGACCAAGAGAAGACCCCGCCTAGAATGTGTGTGCACACACACGTGTGTGAAAGCCAGACCATCTTTATATGTGTTACAATAGATCGTGAAACCACCAACTCCTGAAGGTAAGGTCAACATAATAGCCAAGACTAACCCCCCAGCTCTTGGAAACTACGCTCACACTGATCTTACCATAGAAATTTAACCCTCTTCTAAGTTAGGTGAGTAAGTTAACTAGCAATTTCGGAGAATCCTTCCACATATCATCTATAATAACCCACTAACCCAAGGAAATTCTCCATCCTGTGACATTGGCAAGGCGATTCCACTAAACAACTGCTTCGACTTTCTTCAGATCAATTGAAACATCATCATTTGAGATCACATGATCCGATAATTCTATATGATCAAACTAAAAATGGCAATAGAGTACTACCAGGATGGATGACCTCCTAGAAAAGTGTCTACTTGCAAGCTAAAGGATAAAACTCTAAGGTTCGGTATGGAACGGGTCAATGGGGGCAATAACTCAAGTGCGTTAATACAACGATGTCACAATATGGTATCAGAGCGAGAGCCCCTCCAGTAAGTGTGTGGTTCAGGGACAAATCACACGGAAGTTAGTGGACTTGTAACAACCCTATCCAATGAGAGCTGGGAGTGGTCGCTAATGTTAGAGAGTTCGGACAAAGAGCGGCTCTTGGCAAGCTTTTAGGATAGCGAAAGAGGTAAGAATGAATTGAATTGCTCAATGAACAAGGGAAAGTGTGCATGTGATATATATAAATAAGCTGAAATTTTACTTACAAATACACATTTTAACGCAATGGCAAACTTTGCTATGGAACTCCAAAATTAAGCCTGCCTAGGTTAGAGCACAACTAGAATTGGTGACCTTCCGGGAAAGTGTCTAGATGTATGCCAAAGGAGAAAACCATTAAATTCAGTAGGGGACAAGTCAAAACAGATCATTTCAGAGATGTCACATCTTATTTATTTGATCTTTAATTAGGTCTTTCACAAGTGTATGAGTTTCATCATATTGCATGTTTAGTGTTAGTTTATTTTAGAGCATTTATAATCAATTCTTTTCAGCATTTGTAATTAAGTGAAGCTGGCAATTAGAATGCTAGTGCCAATAAACTAGCAATTACCGACAAAAAAAAAACTAGCAATTAAAATTTGGCAAGTTGTCAGGAAAAACTAGAAGACATAAGACGGGCAAAGAGTCTTACGATTGACTGTTAATCGACCTAGCTAGAAATATGAAAAAAAAAAAGTTCTGAATTGACCGAAATACAATTTTATTTATAAAAAAAAAAAACTCTAACGTGCAATCGACTTAAAAGATTTATAAATCTCATATCTGAAGAAATAAAATTTGAGCACCTCGGCTATGACGTGGCATAATTTATAATCCTGGTCAAATTTCTAAGGCCCATGAGTACAATCTATAAAGTCGGCAAAAGTACCAACAAATTATAAACTTATTATATTTGTACCAACTGAATTCTAAATATTTCAATTATACAAATTGAGTCCCAAATCTTTTAATGATTGTCAATGTAGTTAATCTAGCCAAATTTTGATCAAAAATCACCAACATGGACTTATTTTTTTATTTTTTTATTTTTGGTGACCCAGGAATCTCGTACAGCCGGCAGCCGGCGAGTAAACCTTGGGAGACACGTAAGCGAGAGGACCCACCACCCCCAATAACCCACTTAAGACCCCAAGCGACCATGATGGGATTCGAACTCCTCCCCTTCATGAGGGAGAGAGAGCCCAAACCATCGCGGCCACCAAGGCGGTGGTCCGACATGGACTTATTCATCCTACATGACACTACCGATAATGACGATAATAAAATTTACATTTTTTTAATTTTTTTGAATTTTTGAATTTTTTTATTCTTTTCTTCTCTCATATCCTTTCTTTCTTTCTTTGTTTTTTTTTTTTTTTTAACAACTCTGGGCCGGCAAGGTCGCTGACCCACCATCGTTAGGCACAGGCGAGGGTCAACAACCCTCCCTTGGTTTGGGTAAGGGTGCTGCGACCGTGGCCAATGAGGGCATAGAGGCCCTTGCTCGTGGCTGACAGGGACCGACAACCTCGCCCACCCATAGTTGGGGAAAATAAAATAAAGGAAAGAAAAAACAAACAAAAAAAGTAGTAAAAATTCAGAAAATTTTAACAAAATTATTTATATCAGCACCAACCATTCCATATAAGACGGCCACCATCCGCGTCAATGATTTCCGGTCAAAATTGGTAGGAATGACTACATTTTTTTAAACTTTTCCCCTATAAAGCTCGATGCCATGTGCCAACTTCCAGAGGTGTTAGAAATCATTTTCAGCCTTGAATCTCCTTTCTTTAACACGTACTGTATTGGGATTTATCAATGATAAAGACTTAGATTTATAAGTTTAAATTTCTTATCCATCATATTCTGTTGGGATCGGGCGAATTCGGGCATGGGTATCCTCTTGAACCCGTTAGTGAAATCTTTCTCCATCGGGTATCCATCCACCTAGAATGATTTGTTTTTTTTCGCTTCGCTTGGTTGCAAATGTCTGAACTCAATACTGCATCCCAGAAAACTATCATACAGAGCCAGCTGCATATTCTGATCAAAGCACATATGTCATGGTCTATACTTCGTGGAGGAAATCAGGAATAGATAAATAGACGAACACCAGCAAACAAATAAATGAAGTCATGATTCCATCCATTCGACCCAGAAAAGGGAAAAGTAATTGTATCAATGGGGCGGCAACCTTGAGTGCGACTTAATTTTTCTTGTTCATATCTAGGTGATTCTGGCATAACGAGTGGTTAGGTTTAGATCAAGTCATCCCGAAAAAAAATCAAATTGGGTATACGTCAACATTGGTTTGCAAAGTTAGCATGTTCAATGACATGGCCGACTGTTATTAATTGGGTGATTAAATGTGGCTGCTCGCTTATCTAAAAAACATTGCTGTAGCCAATTCGAAGATTATCTTATTTGGAATCTGGTCCTATATATCTGATGTCACTCGAAAGAACAGCAAGAGGGCTAAATGTCAGGCGCACCTCGCAAAATTTCGGACCAAAAATCAAAATGGAAAGCAAAAGGACATTTTATAAGACAAATCTCGTCTGAATGCTCGTAGTTATATCCTTCCGTTTGGTGGTTGGACTTCTTTATGCTTTGCTTTTGTTTATTGAGTTACCGAAGATGGTAACGTGTATATAAAGCACGAAGGACATTGCCAATTGTCCTAAGCTGTTGTTTGGAGTACAACATGGAGTGAGGCAGGTATAAATCAAGCTCATCAGTTGCTTCACCAAAAGCAAAAGTGTATTGAGAGAGAGAGAGAGAGAGAGAGCATGGAGGAGGAGGAAGGGCATCGGATGGCAAGCGTAGGCGCCCCAACAATATGGGGAGGGAGCAACAGGATAGTGGCCGTCGATGTGGAGGGCCCGACCCCCCCACTCGATCTCCCTAATTCCACGAATGGTCAATCTGATCAAGAGGACTCACCCGAGCAGGTTCTCTCTCTTCTTTCTGTCCGAAGAACTGCAGGGAATAGAACCTTCGATAAAGACTTTTACGTTGTCCATTACGACAAAGAAAGAGAGAAAGGAAGGAGGGAAGGAAGGCAAACATTGGGTGTAATGTCACTTGCTATGGGACTTCCCGTCGGGTCACCTTTCACCATGTCCTGGGTCCCATGGGACTAATAAATCACTATTCTTGCAGGGAGTGTGTGTGAAAAGTTAAAATACATGCAGGATCAGTAAACTTGCGACCTAAGTCTCTCATCTAATTGCATTTGTCCTTGTGATTATGCAGAAACCTGGATGGAGGAAGTTCTTATCATTTGTTGGCCCCGGTTTCCTCGTTTCCCTCGCATATCTTGACCCTGGAAACTGTAATCTCTCTCTCATACCTCACCACCCCCCCCCCCCCAAACCTTTTCTCTCTGTGAGTGTGTTTGTTCGCGTGCGTGCCTACATGAAGCTTTTGAATGAGTTCATGTTGAATTCACAGTTCTACAATTAATGTTGCAGTAGAAACTGATCTGCAGGCCGGAGCGAATCATGGATATGAGGTAACACAAAAGAACAGACAATACCCAACATATATTCGTTCATACTTATGCAAATATATAGCGCATATTTAAATCTTATACTAATTTTTTTATAATATATTGGATCATATTGTCAGCTTCTGTGGATCATACTCATTGGGTTAATATTTGCTCTCATCATCCAATCACTGGCTGCTAATCTCGGAGTGAGCACTGGTAATTATTTCGTTAGAGAAATTAAGGAGGAATATGACAACTTTTTTCTACTCGTGAACACTCTCTCTTTATTGTTGTGATGATTCACTTGTCTATTGTAAATTTATCGAAATTTCAGGGAAACACCTATCTGAGCTATGTAAAGCTGAATACCCACCGTTGGTGAAGTATTGCTTATGGTTTTTGGCTGAAGTGGCCGTTATAGCCGCCGATATACCAGAAGGCATCTCTCTCTCTCTCTCTCTCTCTCTCATCAGCTCATAGAACTCGAGCTCGATATCTTATATATCATTTCTCAATCATTCTTTAGTTGTCATGGATCTCAGTCAACTTTTTCATCTATACATATTGAGTTGGCACTCCTTATGCTTTTCTCTTTCCACTAATCTTAAGGATAGGGTTAAGATATGAAATGATAGTTGAATCTCTTAAAATACATGGTTTAACTTTACTGAGTAGAAGAGTAAAGCATTTGGTGTCATGAAATTCTTCGCCTTGTATGTGCTTCAATAAGAAAAAATTATAGGAAAAAAAAAACTTAGGCATCATAATACACAAATATGTTAAGTATAATTACTTGTCAAATCAATAGAGATCGACATTCACAAGGTAAAATACATAACAATATTCTAAGGACCAACAATCTTCTACTTGCACAAATGTCTCGTTTGATGTCCTAACAAATCTCAATTCTTCATCATTCAGTCATGAATTTCACAACTACCTTTATGGCTTATATATATATGGATTAAACAAATGAAACAGTAAATAGAGACAAAGATGAAGAACGAGGATGTCATCTCAAATAGATACAACACAAAACATGTGATTGCAAGAACATATCGAACTTTTCTTTCACAACTTCCGGCCTGCTCATATGCATGCCCCATATTAGTTCTTCTGAAAATCACATACAAAACCCTATTCTCCAAATTTTTGTCTCCTCTTTCTTTTGTTTTTACAGTCCCTCGCCTTTTTACAGCGCCTAGGCAGAGTGTAGTCACGGCACCAAGTGTTACTAGATTGCAGGTCGTCTATAGTTTGAGACCTCCAATTTGAGGCTGCAACATCATATCGTGATTACGACAGACATCCAACAACGAAAATGGCGGTGGTCTGTTTGGAGACTGCCGGTGAGGACAATCCCAGTGGGCAGCAGTGACGGTACCCGATGAGCTTTAAGAGGAATTATGACAAGGAAGACGTTAAGAGTACAAGAACAAGAGAAGGAATATAAATTAAAAGAAATGGGAGAAAAACTTGTTCATATGTCCCTTCAGAACTCTCAGATTTAGAGGATCCCAGTCCTGAAATATGCATTGATTCTCTATATTATTAATACTCAGTAACATGTTACCTCTTTGTTTAGGGATAAACTGAAACCTTCAACTGACTCCAAGCCGCAGCATCAGCAAGCTAATACAGTAGAGCTTTGATTAATCCACATCGCAAATATAGTCCTGAAACACCCAATCGAGAATCGCATCAAAGTAGCATAGTTCTAAACCTCTGTTCAGTAACTCATCGAATGTGCCGTATGATAGTCATACGCAGATTGTCCAGTGAGATCATATTTTAATTAAATTTACTAACCAACCATATTCATGTTTGCAGTGATTGGGACGGCCTTCGCACTTAACATACTGTTTCACATCCCAGTGTGGGCTGGAGTTTTGCTCACTGGTTTCAGCACGATCGCGCTTCTTGGCCTGCAGAGATATGGGGTATGCGTACTTGGAATTCCATTGATTCAATGAGAACGTGTGTATTAGATTCCTTTGAATTGCCTATGCCAATTATATAATAGTCACACTGACTTGATGAAGACCAGATTTGTTTCACCATCATTTAATTCAATGCTGTTCACTATTTTCCGAACCTCGGTTGTTTCTATCCACTGAAAAAAATGTGGTCTTCAAATTTACTAGATTCGGAAGCTGGAAATGCTGATAGCTACGTTGGTATTCATAATGGCGGCATGCTTCTTTGGCGAAATGAGCTACGTGAAGCCTCCTGCTACGGAGGTCCTGAAGGGGATGTTCATCCCCAAGCTCTCTGGGAACAGTGCCACTGGCGATGCCATCGCCTTGCTCGGCGCCCTCGTGATGCCGTATGATATCACTTTTTACTTCATCACACACTGTCTTTGTCGTTAGATATACATGAAACTGATTTTCCAGATTTGAGAGTTCTATTGCTTGTCAACAGGCACAACCTGTTCCTCCATTCTGCTTTGGTCTTGTCCAGAAAAGTTCCGAGATCGGTCCAAGGCGTCAATGTACTAAATTCCTAACTTCGTCTTCATTTTCTTTTGTTGTCAAAATTTTATTGGTGAAGATCTTATTCCTCGTTTGAAAAACTAGGCTAGTATTTAGACGGCATAATGTGCATTCAATAATCGTCACTTCTGTTTTCGCTAATTATATTTGGTAAAACGTGCAATATATAGGAGAAATTTATTGTCAATGTTATGAAACATGTATTTTTGTTTAGTCAATTATCCAAAAGAAAAAAACGTGCACTTTTCATTTCATCTCATCAATCTCTGCAGGACGCCTGCCGTTTTTTCCTCATAGAAAGTGGGTTCGCATTATTCGTGGCATTCTTGATCAACGTCGCCGTTGTTTCCGTGTCTGGCACCGTCTGCTCGGCCGACAATCTTTCCAGCGAGAATGCAAGTCAATGCAACGATCTCACTCTCAATTCTGCTGCATTCCTCCTCAAGGTTCCAATTCCTAACAGAGACTATAAACCAGTTGGACCACAAGATAACATTTTAACTAAGAATGATATTCTTATTATCGTCTGAAATACCTGCATTTACAGAATATGTTGGGAAGATCTAGCTCAACGGTTTATGCCATTGCATTGCTAGCTTCAGGACAAAGCTCCACAATTACAGGAACCTACGCAGGCCAATATATCATGCAGGTTGTTAATTAAGAAATTTCACGTAACTAGCTGTTTAAAGTCAACACTTGAATGGATCTGATTTTCTTTTTTGTGTGGGAGTTGGTTAATTGCTTAGGGATTCTTGGATCTCAAAATGAAGAAGTGGATAAGGAACCTAGTGACTCGATGTGTTGCCATTACGCCAAGTCTCATCGTCGCTATAATGAGCGGATCTTCAGGAGCCAGTAGGCTCATCATCATTGCATCAGTATGCAGATTCTTCTGATGTCTCCTGCGACTTCTACATTTAAATTCTTTGTATCATAATCTGGTGAAGATATGTGAGCATTCCATGCTCATTCTATAATGAGTTTGATGTTGTTTTTCAGATGATTCTATCATTTGAGCTTCCGTTTGCTCTTATCCCACTCCTTAAGTTCAGTAGCAGTGCAACAAAGATGGGACCCCACAAAAACTCAATCTACGTAAGCTTGTCTTTTGATCTTTACACAAGTGAACTTTAAACTTGGTAGGTTAGTTCAGAAGTCCTAAAGAGATGCAAATTCGGGGGAAAAAAGGAAGAATTGAAAAAATACAGAAGAACATGTGGATATTCAAGTAAAATGACAATCCTGTTTTTTCAAATCTTTTATGGCTCTGGACGCAGATTATCGTGGTCTCATGGATACTAGGAGTGGGACTCATCGGTATCAACGTCTACTACCTCAGCACGGGCTTTGTCGGCTGGCTAATCAACAATAGTGTTCCCAAAGTTGCCAACGTTTTCATTGGAATCCTAGTGTTCCCACTCATGGCAGTCTACCTCATTGCAGTGATCTACTTAACTTTCCGAAAAGACACCATCGTCACATTTTCTGATGACCCTGTTAAGCATGCGACGACAATGGCCATCGAACTTGGCTATGGCAATTCTGGCAAGTCACCAGACCGACTTCCTTATCGAGAGGATCTAGCAGAGATTCCTCTTCCAGAATAGTTTGCATCACATCGCTTAACAACTCAAGAAGCTATCCCCCAATGTATGCAGAGACAGATGCTAGAGTGAAACTATATAGTAGAAATGTGGTAAAAAATAATGCCGTTAGAATCATAGCTAGAGCCAAGATCATTAAGGTACTCTCTTGCTGCAGTTTTTTTAGCAGGGCTACTGGGCAAAACATCGAGCAAAAATGCCTTTGTAACTTTAAGTTATTAGTAGACTCCTTTAAATTTTATCTTCAGTGAATATAAAACTCCTCAGGATCATTGCGTTTTTTCAACGTCACTGCAAAACCATACAAGTAATCTCTGAGAGAGGACATAAACTTCAACATGAGGCAGAGGCATGATACCATAAAGTGAACGATGATAATGCCCATCTGTCGGTGCATTTTGATGCCAAAATGGCAAAATTGAAACACCAGAACCCGATGCTACTTCCCTTGCACTACAGCCTCAATAGGATTCAGAATGTTGAATTGCTGAACCGACTCCTACCAAGTGGATTTAACAATTATTCCTTTTCCCTTGCACCGTATCTCCCATCCCTTTAATACTTGGAATCTATCATGTAAATATAAAAGAGTTGCTAGAGTTGAGCTGAGTAAAATCATATGTAGTGTCAAAATTATTCACTGTCAGGAGTATGAACTCTAAATGTTTATGCAGAATCAATTTGGTAAAACACTGAGCAGAAAGGCACAGTGTAATTAAGCATTATTAATCCCCTCTCTTGTTGTTGTTCGTCGAGGATAATAGGCCTATCTTGTTGGATCCTTTCTTTTAGGCAAAGTGATTCAAGATCCTCTTGGGCTAACGTAATCATTACGCATTACAGACAATGGGGCACGCAGTAATTAGGACTAATTAACAAGGCTCGAAAGCTCATATTAAAAGGTTCAGCAAAGAACGAAAGCTTGCACGAGAAGTAGACAATGTAGAGGGAGACTAACAATCCCAGCTACCATAAGAAGATTCCACAGTTTACATCTGAAGAAGCATTATGCCAGTTACCTCATCCAACCTAATTATTGATGAAATAGAACACAAGGCCTTGTGCTCAGTGACCTGAACACCTGCTTTTCTTGAGTCCCTAGTGTATTTATGTAAGAGATGGTAAACTCATATAATGGAAACCCCATTCCCGCTGTGTTTCCTTGTGCTGCGCATTCTCAATGGTTTGAGAAGCTCACGGCCAAAACGGAAAAAGGTATGGCACCCTCACCTGAAAATCCAACATTTGAACAGCAAAACAATAACTAACTTCGAGGAAGCCCTCGATGGAAGTCGTGTGGACAAAAAGCCCTCCTAAGTTATCTCTACTATTGTGGTGCATTGCCTTCGGAACAAACTCATCGATTTGATTAATAAAAGAAAATGCAAAAGGAGAATGAAAATTTCTGAGACAACAGCACTAGTCTAGGGAATTCAATTCTCTGAATTGAGGAAAACACACTAGAGAACAATGCACAAGACTTTTCCCAAAACCCCTTTCTTAATAGACTTAATCAGGAAAATTTCCAAGGCAATGGAAGAACTCTAAAAACCACAGACCTAATATGCGGAAAGCGATTTGTTCATGAACCTTTGCTATGTGCAATCAAATCTAAATCAATTTTGGAGAAGCGCAATCAAGTCCTCTTATCGTCACTATTGGAAATTGCTTACTAGGCCATCGCAAAACTCTTGCATGATAACTTTATGTTTACTTTTTCAATAACGGCTTAGGATTTAATAGCAACTTTTCAGTCTACCAGGCGACATGCCTAGGGAGGAAAAAATGTTTTTCTTATTTCTAAGAAATATGCACTTAAAAACAATACGATCCAAAATACTGCTTAAGCCCCTAAAAAGCAATACTGGACGGCAATCTTTAGGGTAGATCCCTTCTTATGTCTCTAATTCACTCAAAAATCGCTCTTTTCAAATTGTCAACTCCACAATGAAAATCAATTGAATTCAACCGATCATTGATGGAAAAATTACCAAAAAATTCCTAAACCTATAATACGCATATTAATTCAATTATAAACCATTCAATTTGGCCAATATAAATATATAACATTTTGACAATTTGCCAATATAATCATTCTTGTTAATTTTAGTCAAAAATCACTAATGTGGATGCTGGTTGTCTTACTTGACATAGTCGACGCTAACATGGATAATTTTTCCTTTTATTCATTCTCTTTTTCTTTTTTCTTTTCTACTTTTTCTTTTTCTTTTTCTTTTTACTATGGGCCGGCAACCCTCATCTGCGATGGGAGAGGGCGTCAAGGCCTTCACTGACTCTAGGTAATGGCCACAATACCATCTTCGGCTAAAATTGGTCGAAATGAATATATTAGCAAATCATCAAAAACTTTAGAACTAAATTAGACGAATTAAAATGTTCAAAATTGAATTGGCATCCATATAATAAGTTTAGGGCTCTTTGGTAATTTTCTCATCAATGATCTTGATCCTGACCAAATGTCGATGTAATTGACTCTTTGTTCCTATAACTTAGAACAAAGTGTGTTGTGAGAAGAGAGCTTAAATAAAAAAATCTCTCAATCTACTTTTCACTTTGTTCCATATCCTCTCGCCCTTCATGTGCTTTCCCGCCACATTCCTCCCAACATGAAGACAGAAAGTTCACTCAAAAAGTGACCCAAATTTCATCATCTTGCGTGACGTTTTTACCTACTGGATGTTATATAGCAATTCTGAGACCATCTCATCACGCATTTTAATCTCGCACGTTCGTCCGTCATTTCAAACTCAAAGACCAACTAATGATGGCCTAATCAAGTGCATCTACTTTACTATCTTTGGTTGAAGACGATCCCAGCGGATTGGTGAAGATAAAACTAGTTTACAGTAGGCAGACAAAGTTTTATCGGTCGCCAAAATAGTTAGCCACTCTTAGATTAGCAAAATCATTTTTTTCTTATGGCGTGCATGATTCATCTCTTTGATATATTGGAGTAGTTGAGTTGATACATGGAGTGGAATTGTCACTTGCACGTAGCTAAGCTTGTTAGCATGGACTGCTACATGTTCTGAAAAGCAATTATCTGATGGGAGACGTGAATGGTCCATTTCGTTATCGACCGAAAGGTAGAGAACAAAATGGCTTGGGAAATATCTCTGGACATGAGTTATGGGATAAGGTTGATTCTATTGACATCATGCAAAGTTTCTTTACAGGTAAAAACAGATAGATAAGACATAAATGTGCAAGACCCACCTCTTATTAGAGTCTCAGAAGTGTATGAGTATGACAAGCTATGAAATTATATAAAATGGATTGCGTAGTTATCAATAGTTTATCTCCAAGGATTATAATTAATTCTTACTTATTTCCGCAGCCGCACAAGCTCACTTTAATCGAAGTCAACTGGCAATTAAAAAAGGACTCCATCTGTAGCCGAAAAGTCGTTCAATCTCCCTCTCTTTTCTCTTTCCATCGTCTTCTTCTGCCTTCAACCATGGAAGGGTTTTAAGCCAGTCTCACGCTACCCTCTATCAGTTGCTGATTTTATTTGTATTTTCTAGTTCTTTCTTCCTTTTTCTTCTCTCGATTTAGATCTAGGAACTCTCTTTTCTCGGTCTAATTTTAGATCTGAGAGTTTGAACTCTCCTACTTTAATTCTAGATCTAAGAGTTCTTCTCTCCCGATTTAGATATGGGAATTTAATAATGTTTTCATGGATTCAATACCCCCGTGCTAATCCATGGGTCCTCCGCCTTCGATTTCATTAATGATTGCATGAGATATGGCATCTCACTTAATTATGAAGATTTGCTATTCCAAAAGTTAGATTTGTATTTATTCAACATATTTTGGTTGTTTCCGTACAACGATGGTGGAGAGGAAGCCATACTTAGGCGTGCACCGCCAAATGACGATGTACTTATTGGAGATTGAATTTCCCACATGTGCTCATCGTTGACGATAATATAAAATCTAATTATCTGTTGCCAGTTATTTTACTTGATTGATCCGTTTCTTATGAATCGAGTGTGTACTTGACCTTGCCGATATTCTATTAATCCTCTTTTTTTCTAGATTTGCCTTTTTTTTTGTAGTATTCCGACCTTTGCTCTGCTTCAATTTGTTTTGCTGTGAAAGTATATGTACTTCTTATGTATCCTTTTGAGTAATGAATACAATCTTCCTTCAACAAAAAAAAAATGACAATTAAAATTGTTTGGCCCATAAACTGGCAACTAGAATTCGACAAGTTGCAATTAGATTAGGGGAAAATAGATGGAGACAAGATACAAAAGAGTCTTACGATTAAGCGACTAGAAATAATACTGCCAAGTTATCGATGGGAGTTTGATGGATTAACCCCAAATGCACATAATGTTAGCAAATTTTTATGTTGACACCCAAAAATGACTGCCTTCTAAATTGATATGACATCAATACAAAAAATAGATATTAAGTTCTTATATCATCGATGAGTCGTTGACAGCAAAGATGCTTGTCGATGACTATGATAATCGATGACCATAGGATAGTTAACGACATGTGATGAAGATAAGTCGACGATCAACATTTATATGATGCAAAAACTGAAAAAAACAAAGATGTCGATTAGAGGTTAGATCCAATGACAATTGAGAAGTCATAACTACTTCTAGAGAAGATCCCCATGCAAGCATATAGAGCAATCATGGAGTCTAAAATTATGGAGATACGATTGAGTCTAGTGGCAGCTAAAAAGTTACCCCTTATATATAAGGCCAACGTTCAATCATGGAATGTGATCATGGAGTTAAAAACAATGGAAATGCGGCTATAATCTTTAATTGGAATATTAACCGCTCAGGAGCAGTTACATTTTGTAATGGACTATATAAGTCATGTTGAATCGTTGTAGAGGGGATCCGCAATCATCAACACAAATTATGTATCTTTCATATTATCAATATATATTTCCAATTCCTGCGTTTACTTTCCTTTACAGAAATTAGCTCCAGTTCTTGGTCATGCGTTCTACCTCATGTCCAAATCGCCACAACATCTAATTCAATAAAAATCGAAGATCAATTTTTAGTGAAAAGTATTTCATTGCGTGAATCAATTCCCGGCTACACCTGTTCGAATTAGAGCTAATTACAGCTTATCATGTTCAAAGCCTGGCCAATTTAGATTGTTTGATTGCGGGAAAGAAAAAAAGGAAATCTTAATTTCGGCCTCGAGTCTTGGACTCGCAATGCATAGTTTTTACTCCGAGTAAACTATCACGCAGAGCCAGCTGAATTCTAATCTAAGCACTCATGTTATGGTCTATATTTTATGTAGGAAAGCAGGAATAGATTAAAAGACAAACATCAGCAAGCAAATAAATTAAGTCAAGATTGTAGTGTTTCGACTCAAGAAAAGGGCGAATGTAATCGCAACCAATGAGGCGACCAGCCCTGAATGGGACTCCATCTTTCCTGGCCATACCTGGAAGATTTGGCCTTGTGGTTAGATGTGGATTAAGTCATCCTCTAGAAAAGTAATAACATCGGGTATATATCAAGATCAATTTACAAAGCTTGGTACACTGAATGAAATGATGAACCGTAATTGATTGGGTGTTAAATATGGCTCCTCACTTATCTGTTACAGGCTAACACGAGAATTAGATTGTCAAATCTAGAGACGCGTCTTAATATATCTGATGTTACCCAAAAAAAAACAGAGAGGGCCAACATTAGATGCATCTCACAGGATTTTGGTGCACATATTAAAAATGATAGCAAAAGGGCATTTTTAAGCAGGGATCTTAGTCTGCATGATCTTAGTTGTATCCTTCCCCACAGTTGTTTGACTCTCTTTTCTTTCTTGCATTTATTAAGTGACCAAAGGTGGTGACTTTGGTTTCTGAAGCATGCTGTCAGTCGTAGGCTGTGTTTGGAGTGCAACACGAAGTGAAGCAGGTATAAATCAAGTTCATTAGTTGCTTCACGGAAAACAAGTTGAGAGAGAGAGAGAGAGAGAGAGAGAGAGAGTATGCAGGAGGAGCATGAGATGGCAGGTGTCGGAGCCCCATCAATATTGGGAGGGAGCACCATTGATGTGGAGGGCAGGACCCCACCCTTTGATCTCCCAAATTCCACGCATGGTGAATTTGATCAACAGGACTCACATGATCAGGTTCTCTCCCTTCTTTTTTAAGACATTTGGGGAATATAACCTTCAATAAGTCCCTCAATCTCCAATCTTTAAAGGGTCAAACCAATCACAATCTTACGGGACTATAGCTTGTTTCTAGGTGGATGTTTCCTAATTTGAACATTCTCCATATCTAACTGAGAATGTCATTTGATCTAACTGTGATATAAGTTTATGGTCTAATCGCATTTGTCCCCAGAATTATTCAGAAACCTGGATGGAGAGCGCTTGTATCATTTGTTGGCCCCGGTTTCCTCGTTTCCCTCGCATATATTGACCCCGGAAACAGTAAAATCTCTTTGCGCATGTGTCTTGCGTGCGTGCCTCGTGTGTGTTGCGTGCGTGCGTGCCTGCATGTGGCGTTTGAATGAGTTCATTTTGAATTCATAGTTCTACGATCAACATTGCAGTGGAAACGGATTTGCAGGCTGGAGCTAATCACGGTTACCAGGTAAAACGAAAGAATAACGATACACTATAAGTAGTGTCAAAATTATTCAAACATCATTACTCCGCTCCCTTGCTTCTCTTCGTAATGATAATAGGCCTATCTGTTTATATCCTTTCGGATAGGCAAATGTGATTCAAGATCCTCTTCTACTAACTCAATCATTATGTATAATAGACAATGGGGTGGACTGTAAGAAATACCAATAAACAAGACTAGAAAGCTCACATTAGAAGGTTCAGCCGAAAAAGAGAAATCCACATGAGAAGTAGACACTGTAGAGAGATACTAGCAATTCCAGCTTCCATAAGAAGATTGCACAGATTATATCTAGAGAAGCACTATACCCGTTACATCATCCCAACCTTATTATTTATGAAACAATACCCAAGGCCTTGTGCTCAGTGATCAGAACACCCGCATTTTTTTAGTCCCTCGTGTATTTCTATAAGAGATGGTAAACTCGTACTGTGGAAGCTCCATGCCCCTTGTTTTACCTTGTGCTGTACATTTTCAATGATTCAAGAACCTCATAGCCATAAAGGAAAAAGATGTGAAGAACTAGGCCGGAACACCTACCTTTTACTGATGTCATATAGCTGCAGCTAAGCTGTGTACAAATGCTTTGGTTTGCTTTGGTCTAAGGCATGTTTCGCAACATAAATCTCATCTGATTCAGAGATATTGGTTTGTTTTGCCCTCAGGGTAATTTGATTCTATCAGATGTTTACCCTGCTGAGAAGCATGTGCGTCAAGCGGCTCTTAATGGGAATGGTAGCCTGCCCAGTGCTTTGCATCAGAAAGAAGACTGATTGTTTCATGGCTGTGCTCCCATTGATTTCTTGTTCCAGTTGAGTTTAATATACGGTGATATTTGCTCTGGCTCTTGCAGCCAAAGCAAAGATTATCATTATATCCCGCTCATGGAAATGGAAATCGTTAACCTGATCTTGTAACTTACAGTAAATTTTGCCAATGGAAAGTTGAAATGACATCTGAAATGCAATTGGAGGTGGTGATGCTAATGCATCTTTTTCACGGGTTTTGTTGGCCTATATTTTGGATTATGCAAAGCCCCTAAATAAAACCTTATAGGCAGCAATACGCATCTGAAATGCTGACGCCCCTCTTTCTTTCTCCTGCAGGTTTGATTTACCAATGCCAGTCTGGATAATGCTGTCTGTATGTTATTGCTTGATTCCATTAATACACACAACCTAGAGGTCATCGGTGAAGATCCTGTGCAAAACCAGAATGCATACACCGAAATCGATCAAAAATATATTTTTTTAAACCAACGCATAAAGAGTGTCATTCACTGTATTTCACACATATTTATGTCTAAAACAAATTACAGATTGAAGCCAGTTCTCAGATGATGCAAGTTGTCCATCTTGAAAACGACCAAAGCAGACTTCTAAGGCAAGGAAACCATGGAAAGATCCAAACTTCTTCCTTGTCAAAGACCGCTTTAAAAGTAATTACTTCCAATGGGAGGATAAGTGCAGAATTTCTTCATTTAAGAGTCAAGACAATTGAACCTCTAAGGCAAAGAGAGTAAGCACATCACAAGATGGCCATGCAGAATCCTTTCTTATTCCATTGGCACAAAGCATGTTAGCACATGCTTTACAAGAGCTTGGTACGGAAAACCTAGGGAACAAGCACCCCGCTTATTCATAGAATCACTAACTGTATACAGATTACTCTCTCTGAATTCACATGATTGCCTTCTGCAGAGAATTAGGGATTTCTTAGACATGTCCAACAATTTGGCAACAAGCTTCTTTTCTAACCAGAGCAGCATAATATGAGAAGCCACAGTGCTTGAGCTTATACACAAAATCAGATACTGAACATCCCAGAGCTTCGTGATTACTCGCGCTGCAGTTTCAGCCCTGGCATTCTCACACCGTTCCTTCAAGGAGACATTGTTAGACCTTTTGATGAGTGGCAGTGGACAGCCTCCCTAGGAAGAATAGAACAATAATGAGGATGGGGAACCTGCTTCTGCCTCATCAATACCGAAGACAGGCAACTGAAGTTGTTTCTTGACCTCCGCTTCTCACTTTCGCATAATTGGCAGATAGGGTCATGACGTATTGCAGTGACATTAAGGGCATCAGGAAGTAAGTTGCTAGCAGAACCTATGATGGACAGATACAGATGGAATACTCAAAAACTTACGAAAGTTACCAGCAGCAAGAACTTAAGAATTTTATTGGAATAAAAGGAGTACTATTTCTTTTCTCTATATTTGGGGATCTGTCATTTATGATATAATGGTGAACTAACCATTCTTTTTTCTTCTTCTGATCCTTCTTGTGGAAGAGAGAAGACCATGTCATCCAAAGCTCCATTATTAAACCATGCATTCATCTCTGATCTAAACAAATGTTTCATTTAAGTTACACATGCGAGCGCACAACAGAAGGCTCACAATCTATTTTGCACTGAATACCAGAAAACATTCTGCTACATTCCTTTTACTGACAAAACCAAATTATCATGGACATTTCGTTAGAAGAGCCTTTTAGGCACTCATCATGTAATCAAATAAGGAAAATTTGCAGTTATGCCCTATTTCTTGTTTTGATAAGTGCAATCAATATTTTAGAATTTTCCTAACCAAGATTACTCGACAATTTCCCTTATTGCAATCATTAACTTGAAGCAAGATAAACAAAGAAAAACATTGAAAAGAAGTCCAGATGAAACAAGTGAATGCAGCAATTTTAAGAAGTGGTACCTTGAAAGTAAACTGGAAAGCCAATAACTTCTCAATCCTCCAGAGTGGAGGAGAGAAATTAAAATAAAGCAGCAGCATTACAAAAGAGGGGCATTATTTTATTTGACAAAAAAGCTGCAACTTAAGTAGCTCAAAAGTGATTTTAAAGGCAGCAGAAAAGATAGGCCGTGATGACCAATTTCCAGAACAGTGAGGTTTCATGGGAAAGATTAAAAAGGAAATGAAGGCCATGCATATTTTTTATCCCTCTTTTATTGTTGACTTGTAGAGTGCAAGAAGGCATAAGCAGCAAAAGAAAAGGAAAAGGAAAAAAATCTAGCATAAGCTCAATCACTCTGGAAGCATACTTTTGGGTTTTATTATATTTCAGAAGAAATTCAGGTAGAGAAGTGAGATACGAATTGGATACCTATTTTTGGAAGCCAAATGACCCATTTTGGAATCATTTTTCCCGCCGGCTTGTAACAAACATCATTGCAGAAGTGGTTGTAATTCTTAAAGTCGAGTGATATCACCATTGTGGCTTATCGCATGGTTTTCCATGAACTCCCTAACCTGAGTAGGGTCCAAGGGGATGTCCTGATGAATATTGATTTTCTAAACTTGATAAACTTGAAGCTGGGGATTGCCAAGGTTCAACCTCAAGTACGCCACTGCTTGGATAGTGATGGTCTCAAAATGCATATTCCTCACCATGAACTGCCAAGAAGTTGCAATTGTCAAAATGTTGAACTTAGTTTGGAAATATTAAGTGCAGGATATCTGAATTTACATTACAATGCACGGTGATAGCTCATCCACAGCAAAAAGACAATTAATTCTGTATGTCTTTCTCCGATATAAAACAGCTTCCTCAAGGACACACGGGCAGCAATGTTAGTGTAGGCATACATCCAACTGTCAATTTCACTCTCTGAGGATTCTGGACATGTTTATACTCATCCAAACAGTACCCCATTCCATCCTTCCCAATAGGGGTTACGATATTTAGAGGAAGTTTGTTCGAAATATTTCTATAGAAAAAAATTATATAAAAGGAACAACTTCCTGACTGATTGCTTGTCAGAAGGTACAATAAAGATATATCCACCTGTCATCCTTTCAAGCACTTAGAGAAAGAAGAATTGTGTTAAGACCCACATATACATATTACACCAACAATAACCTGAACTTTTAGTCTTTTCGTGCATTTTAGATGGAAACCACCCAGCATCAAGCGCAGTTCTATGTTCTATTAGAACTGCACTTCGTTCTACCTGTGAAAATAAAATATCCCCAAATATGTAACCTTCGTTTCTAGTATTTAATCTATAAGCTCCCATATTGAGTCCAATTGGACAATCAGATGTAATATGTCCATAAAATACAAACTGAATAAGGTTGGCTTACCCTCTACACCAGAGTCAAAGATGCCAAGTCCAAGCCAGGAACATATCGATTTGATTTGGTCTAATCATACACACTGAGGTAAACGGGTGCACAGCCTGGACCATAGTCAACTGGCTTTTGCCTCGGGAAGGAAGCAAAACCAGGTTTTGCTGATTTGCTCTTAAATGAGGGGAGCCACTGATTTCCATGCTCTCAGTCAAGAAGTTTTATACACCTATATGAAAGGCCAAAAATAGAATTAGAAGTTTAGTCAAGAAGTGCAAAACACCTGAATAATAGGCCAAAAGCAGAACCACAAGCAACCTTCATGAAGTCCATGCTGCCTTTTATTTATTAACTAATTCATTTACTTTAGCAGGGTGGAGAAAGGAGGAAGTCTGAGGATGTGACAACGAATTGGTCGAGTACTAGAAAAGACAGTTGCATTCTCGAGACGAGAAACTTCACCATAAAATCATACTGATGCCAGCATTATCAATTTTGGAGAATGGTTTGTGGATTATCGAAGTGTCAAGATAATCAAAGAAACATTAGAAAATCATCAAATTTCCAAAGAATTACTGGGATCTTCAAGTTCATTGCAAAGAAAATGGGTCACCAACATAGAAATCCCTTTATGACACAAGGTCATGTTATTATTGGTTACCAGCATAATATAGTTGTGGAGATTCTTATGGATTGGCATGAACCATAGCTACGTCATTTAATGAAGAACCATGCTCTTGAACAGCCAACAAATGAAAAACGAAAGAGTGAGGACCATTAGCAGAAACAAAAGGTCTTTTTATATGAGTTACAATCACTAGATCACCGCACCTTGTCTCTTAATGTGCCAAGCTAGATAAAAACTAACATTAAACCAAGGAAGAACAGAAAAGTAGTAGAGCCAGGCTCTGTTTTTCTTGATGACATTAATTAAGAAAAAGGTTCGAACTTCAAGAAAGGAGAGCTGTAAGCACAGGGTACCAACAATAACCTCAACAAGGTACTATTCCTAATCCTCGAACATTCTTTTTCTGACAGGTGATCCTCAAACATTATAGGACAATGACAAGACTTAACCCAAAGCACAGCAAAACCACAGAGAGAGAAAAAAAATGCACTGAATAAGAAAAGACCAAAGAAAATCAATCCCTGCATGCATGTGCATGAACACAGAGAGAGACAGAAAGACAGACAGACAGACAGACAGACAGACAGCCAGATGGAGACAGAGACAGACAGAGACAGAGGAACCTACATGAGCTTCAAGCCCAACGACGCTTATACAAAATTGTCCATCTTCTTAGAATAATCTTTCGGTGAACAAGAATGCTACCAATCCTCTCATGGTATTATCAAATAGTCTACTTCAGCATTACCTCAAATCAGCGTTTTGGTGTGATAGGCTCCAGCATTTTAGGTCCAGTGAAAGGAAAAGTCTGAAGCTTTACCCTGCCTTCTGCATAGATTGCTTCACTATCACAAAGTCCAGAAACATGAAGTTCACATATGCTTCTATATCTTAAATTTCTGATCAAATCTTCCACTATGTATGAGATGATGTTTGACCATATTAAGCTGCACCAAACGTTTCTATAATACATTTTATGGCTGTCCAGATGTCAATTTTGGAGTCTCCCATGAATTTCATAAACCAATAGTTGGGATGAGTCCACAATGCGTTTGCTTTCACAGACAATACGACTGCATAATTCATGCCTTGGTGCTGGTCGAAACGATCTTAGTTGATATAGGGGATCAGTTATCTCATATTTACTACACAGTTCCCTTGCTGGCTGCACATGCTTCCACCAGAAATCAGAAAGAGCAAGCTTCAAAAGATCCCAGTATTCCTTGTCGCGGTATATTCTGAAAAGACTGCTGCCTCTGGGAGTCCATACGTAGAAATCCATCCAATCCTTGTCCAAAATTTCCATCAAACCTTGCACTTGAGGAATGTAATTTAGATGAATCCGAGACCATGGGGAAGCTCTATTCATATCTCCATTGAAGAATGGGCACTTGATCTCCAAAACTCCATTGCAGGGCAAGCCATAAACAAATTGCTCAATAACTCCATCCGGTGAAGCAGCAAGCCAATTGTCTTCTGAATTATTGTTTCCATAAACTTGAAACTGAGGTAACTCGACGTCATTTCCAGTGATAAGCCTGTACCTTTCAAGCGCCTCCTTTTCCTTTATATTATTCCAACAGGTAGCCAGGTTACCAGAAAATGGCTCAATCAAGCCAAGTTTTTCTAACCAGAGCTGGACTCTTCGCTTACGCCAAAAACCAATCGCTGAACTAAAAGTGCTTGCTGTGAGCTTATTTCTCCTTAGTTCTTGCCAATCTTTGAACCAGTGCTGTAAACAATCTGCTTTGAGAACAGAGTCCGGTCCATCACGCGCAGCCTTCAGAGTACAGCCCAGATTGCTCAACTCCCTTCTAGATGGAAGATTTACGGCTTGACTGTGGTTAGAAAGTCTCCCACTATGCGATTCTGACCAAGCCCAGGTGTTAAACTCTCTGCGGTAGCAAATAGCAGTATTGACGGAACCCGTACAGCAGCTACTTTTAAGCACAAGATATAAAGGTCGTGCTATGTAGAGGAAGCAAGAACAGACTTCTTCACTGCCAGAAGGGAATACGATCAGCGTATATACCCATGCAACATACACCACATATATACGAGAAAAATATAGAGGAAAACAAATGGGCAGACTAATCAATGCGAATGACAAAGTAAAGTGAGGAACTTGAGGAGAGCCGCCAATCAAAAACGCTCACTTCGACATTGACGCGACAGGCAACATAATCAAAACTCTTAATGCACACGCAACTAGACTAGTCTCAGCTCCATTCCTAAAACTAAAGCTTTCTAAAGCAGCAAAATCACCACCACCTCTACCGACCGAAATCTCTAGCTGGAGCTACACACGAATGTAAATCAGCACGAGTTGCCAAACACCAAGCACGCAACCAAACTTTGCATTAAAATCGGTTCTATATGGCCGTTGATTCGGAGACGAAAGACAGAGAAAGAATGAGCTTGTCCCCCCAACACGAATTCTCAGGCGAAGCGAAACGAGCGAAAAGAGAAAGTCTGGGAGGGCTGACCGAGCAATCTCGTGGCGACGCCAGCGCATAAGGATACGACGATACCCGACGGCGCGCCTTGCTGCTTCAACCCATCGTCCAGCCCTGGAATTGCGGAGCGCGAGGAAGAAGACGAAGATGAAGAAGGAGAAGGAGGAGATGGGTTTTACAGCAGAGGTTTACGAAATTTATGGAGGGCGGAAGGGTTTTAGCGGAGACGGCGACCGGCACCGGTTCGAACACCGAACCGGTTTAGCGCCTCCGGTTCGGTTCCACCGGTTGGACGTGGACCAAGCCCAGGCCCAGGCCCAAGAGCGACAAGCCCGGCCCATAAACAATTCCTGGAGTGACCCCCAAGCCATTGAATCCTGCGCTTTCTTTAACCTTTCTCCTCTTCGCTTCTGCCCAAAACACTCTCACTCGACCTCCATTTTTCAGCTGGAAAATCTCCCATTCCTGCGAAGCTCGACGCCGCTCGCCGGATCGATACGCCCGCCAGATCGCCGATGTCGGTAAGTACCGATCGCGTCCGGCTTTGTTCCGGGATCGCGACGTTGAATGTTGATCGATCGATTGATTGATTGATTCGTCGGGATGCAGATCTTCGAGTACAACGGGAGTGCCCTAATCGCCATGGTGGGCAAGAACTGCTTCGCCATCGCCAGCGACCGCAGGCTCGGCGTGCAGCTCCAGACGATCGCCACCGACTTCCAGAAGATTTACAAGGTCCACGACAAGCTCTTCCTCGGCCTCTCCGGGCTCGCCACCGATGCCCAGACTCTGTAAGAGCTGTCGATTTCGTTAAGCTCGGTTTCGGTGTTCAGTCGCTGACTGAATGTAGTATTTTTCTTTTTGGCGTTTGAGGGTTTAGCTGCTTGTGTGATTGACTGAGTCTTGGTGGCGTGTGATTTTGAAGGTACCAGAGGCTGGTGTTTAGGCACAAGCTGTATCAGCTTCGGGAAGAGAGGGACATGAAGCCCGAGACGTTTGCCAACCTTGTTTCGTCTATTCTCTACGAGAAAAGGTTAGCTTCAACTATTACTTCGCAGGGTTTCTTTTTTCCCCCTTTTTGGTTCGGAAAATTTGACTTGCGGGGATAGTTACAAGTGTATTCACTTGGAACCAATACGTCGGATGAGAAATTGGCTTCTCGAGGATGCTCCTTTGCTTTTGGTCCTATAAGCCATAAGATATGGAGATTGTGTAGGAAAATATTCAAAATTGTGTGCTTGGGTGTTCACATTCGACTTATAATGGGCAGACAAGCAATAGAGAATAGTCCCTGCAATTTTAGACTCGTTTTGGCTTGTCTTGGACTGGTCCAGCCACATATTGGTCAGTCCTTCCCCCCATTAGAAAAAAATTGAAATGCACATTGAGATGCGAAATGCCATTGTGATCTTTAAGTTATATGTGTTGCGTCGTTGCAGAGTATTGATGCTTTTGCAGAATTCTTCCTTCATAGTGTAGAGATTGATGGTCTTGTATTTCTGATTATTAATTCACCGGGTTTTAAAAGCTAATTCTGTAGAATGCGGTTTCTTCAGTATGTTCTTTAACTATCATACTCTTCTTACTGCATGTTCCTCTTTTCTATTATGAGTATGATTAGAAAAACCTATAAAAAAGTTCCAAGTATTGGCATCTTTTATTTATTTCTCAGGTCGTGCAGGCAGGTCTTAGTTAAAATTAAATTTGCTTCTGTCTGCTGTTCAGATTTGGCCCATACTTTTGCCAACCTGTAATTGCTGGACTGGGAGATGAAGACAAGCCCTTCATTTGCACGATGGATTCTATTGGAGCCAAGTATGTTACGGTTTACTCTTCTTTTTCTGCCGCATTGATCACTGCTAATTGTGAAATCCTTGCAGCTTAAATTATTAACATCATCTTTAGACTATATCGCTTCCTAATATTTTCCCCCCTTAAATCTTTGTGGTAGCTGTAACTTTGCCATGTATCTCTACTATTTTAGAGTTATTTCAGTTTAGAACCATTGGATTGTGAAATTTGAATTGAAATCCTAAATTTTCAATTGAAATGAGTAGCACAAATGGATTGCTTGTACCATCAACTGCTTGTATGTTTGTTGAATTCTGTCTTATTGTATACTGAAGAAAAAAATACAATGACATCTAGTTAGTTATCCTAGGTGATTTAAATTGCACATGAGTGAGGAAATCCCTTAATAAGTTCCAAATCGACCCATTGACTCTGAGTAATGGCTAAGATGACCTTTGATACCTAATTCTTATTTGTGATGGGCTAAGATGACCTTTGATACCTAATTCTTATTTGTGATGGTGATCAAGTCCTCTCTCCCCCTTTCTCAATCATAATATTTTTGACAGGATCTAAGTTTTCTTTTTGGATGAAGAAGCTGCTTGATCATTAGATTGAAAGGCAAAAACAAGTGTAGTAATTAACAAATAGGATTTTCGGGTTAAGAACAATTTCCTGCTATGCTTTTTGCCCCCGTTGTTTGTATTATCATGTTTTTTTCCACACATTCCTGTGCTTTCCACAGAATATCGTTTCTTGTACTTATGTTGATTATTCTGTTCAATATTCTACATTGTAATCACTGAAAAGGATGTATGATTTGTGTTTCTTTGCTTTTCAACTCAATGCCATCTCTTGGGTTTTGTCTATGTGAATTTACTGTAGTCGCCTCTCTTTTTTTCTGTAATGGAGCCATAACTTTGCTGATAAATGTTGTCATAGCCTTACTAGAGATGTATTTGTGAATTCTTGGTTGGAATCATGTTTATTTGCCATGAGTTTGTTTCATTGTTTTGTTGGTCAGCATATTTATGTAGCTTATAGGTATCCCACTTCTTCGTCTGTACTTTTAGAATTCCTATCTCAGTATTTTTTGCATCTTCTCTCAAATTTTGCTGTCATATTCCTTTTTCAACACCTATCCTTCTTGCTCTTTTTCCATTGTCCCGTGACATTTTGCAGTCCGAGTTGTATTTAATTCAACTTAAATAAATTATCAGGAGGTTTCTCTTTTTTGGTCAGAAAATTATTAGGAGGTTATGGTGTTGATCTGCATGACTCTGAACATCCATATTTCCATGTCTTACTTTTGCACCATCTGACTAGCTCTATCAACATCTTCAATTTTTCACGGCATGTGATAGCCTCTCATTGAATGTCTTGTTTATGATATAAGTCTGATCTTTGAGGTTTGTATCAAATCCTTATCCATGCTTTCTCTTTTCTTTAGTTCTCTCAATGTTTGTCATCATATTTGTATAGGTTGTGAATCCTACGTCTTTTGGTCTTTAGCAGAACTTGCTGTAAAAACTTATTACCGTTTAGTGATATCTCTCTCCTATTATGAAGATGGAGTGAAAAGTTTTCATTTGGGAACTTTTCTACTGCTGACACTTGTCAAAAGAGGTGAAAAATTATTAGCCTAGTGAAATGAGTCCTTGGAACTTCTCTGTCAAGGCATATCTAGCGTGGTACACATTTGACATAGTTTTTCTAGGTTGTTACATCAAGTGCGAGACCAATTATTTCTTACCTGAAAATAGGCATGTGGTTTACCTAGATTAGAAAATAAATAACCTGGTTAAATGAGTCCTTTTAACTTTTCTGTCAAGGCATATCTAGCTTGATTTCACATTTGACAAAGCTTTTCAAGGTTGTTAGATCAAGTGTGAGACCAATTGTTACTTTATAAAAAGGAGTGTGAACGGTACCTCCATGATCAATTGAAAGAGAAATAGGCATGTGTACATGTAAGTGAGAATGTGCTGATATTCTAATTTGCCAAATTTCAGTCCTTGTGCTGATATTCTCATTTGCCAAGTTTCAGTCCTTGGTTCTATCTTCTTTTAATTGACTAATCTGTGTTTTCTTTTTTCAAATTTCCTTGCATCTGACACCAAATGACAGTACTTTCTTTTACTTTTGGTGATTCCATACCATTTTGCTTCTCTTTGAGCTAGGAAATGACTTTTTTTTTAGGTCATATGCTGCTGTCTTCATTTAATATCCAAATATAAACAAGTGTTACCTACGAGCAAAAATTGTCAATAGACCATGTGGAGCTCATTTTGACCCATCTTGTTTTGTGGTTGATTGTATCGGTGTTATTCAGTAGATTCACTTTACTAAAAGATGATTACAATAGCATAAGCTTCTTGTTGCTATATGTTATAGCTTGTCTATAGTCCAGTGATTTCTTTTGGTTGCTTCTGTTTTGCAGGGAGCTAGCTAAAGATTTTGTTGTTGCTGGCACTGCCTCAGAATCCCTTTATGGTGCCTGCGAGTCAATGTTCAAGCCTGACATGGTTGGTTTGTACTTTCATAAGGATTAATGTTTGGTGCACAATCTGTGTAGAGAAAGGCTTATGCAGGCTATGTTGGATGCATGAGTTGTGTCATGTTTGGTTCAAAAAGTTGTTCAAGATGCCACATCATGGATCCAACACAGCTCGTGTAAAGTTCTTTACACAAGCTGTGTGCTCATAATAGTCCAGAAATGTTACATATTGCATGTGCAACTACTCATCTTTGTCAATTTGCCTTGGCCTTTTTATCAGGAACCTGAGGAATTGTTTGAAACTATCTCTCAAGCTTTATTATCATCAGTAGACAGGGACTGTCTAAGTGGTTGGGGAGGACATGTCTATGTTGTGTAAGCCTTCTTCTCGTCTTTTTTATGACTAGATTATGTCTTCATGACTATCTGTATGAATGTGGCTCTGTAGACAATTGTTGATATCGTAGCCTCCTGTGTGAGCAGTGTATCTACATGCATGAGATTAAATTGTAGCTTCTGGTTCCTCATGGATCTGGTAAAATCTAAAATTCCATGGCCCTCTTCAGTTTCTAGACATTCTTTTTCTCACTCATGGGGAGGTTTTTGGGAGAGAAATGGATAGCTGAAGTAAGCTAGCCTTGTAAGGATTTGACAAAATAGTGGTTTCCACCCACTTCCCTCCCCCCCCATCAAGAAAGGCCTATAATTATAGTGTCTCCGTTGTCCACCCTAACAACCACTAATAAGTTTAGTCGGTACTTCCCTAGTGCTTTGATTTTCCTTTTTTGGTGGAATTTGCTTATTCAACTGTCTTAAGATGGATGAAAATAATAAAAAACTGGCATTCTGAATGTGACAGCATTGTGGAAGTGCGATGAAAACTATGGCTGATGCCATCGTTGTGTTTTTTGATTTTTCCTCCTGCAGAACACCGACTGAAATCAGAGAACGAATTCTGAAGGGGAGAATGGACTGATCTTTCTCTGGAGCTGGAAGCTGATCATTCATAGAGTTCCTCAACCACCTGTAGCTTTTCCATCATCCTTTTTTCCGCTTTTTTCCAAAAAAGTGAATCAATTAGGGACTGCTTGCTCCTTTTTCTTGTTTTGCATTAATTATGCTGAACTCTTTTTAATGTCTGTAAGGTGATTGAAATCTCGATGCTGGGATCACAATCCCTCATCCCTTTGGACATCAGTTAATGGGAATTAAAACTGCAGTTTGAGCAAACCAGTTCAACAACAACACTTAGTTTGAATGGCGATTCCTTTTTCCTGTACTGGCCATATAACCTGTTGCCGGGTGGCAACTGGCAAGTTATGTTGCGCTGAACCTTTTTCTCTTTCGTGTCATTTTAGAATGAAGGTCTAGCATGAGCTCTGGTTTCTGTAGTATTTTCAGCAGAGAAGCGTGAACCTGCTTGTTAGTGTCTGCGCACGACATCATTGAGCAATATTGCCTTCAAAACCGAATCCTGTGAAAATGACTTGATAGGTTGTTTAGGTCGTTTCTGTCTTTGGCTGGGATTACGTATGGGCTGATGCAATAGGACAGCGGCTATTGGATGCGTAGAAAGTATGTGCTGAATGCCGAGGCAAATCATTTTACAGGCAATGCAGGTAGGCTCTTGTTTTTCTTTGCCACTCCACACGAGACAATGGAACCCCTTTTTCTCTCTTTTTCTCGCTTAACGTTATGCTTTTAGCACGCCAATTAGGTTTGACAATCAGGGTCACCAAAGCAAACTGTCCATTAGTGCTTGTGCATTATGCATATTCGAGTGACACTGATAAAGGGCAACCATATCTGCAGTATCCCGTACCGGCCTTCAATTACCTACACGTTTCGAATAACTTTAGTAAATTATGAACTCTCATTTGAGTTCCTCATTAACGTTTATCTAGTTTTTTTATCAAGTTATCATGTTAACGTTTATATAGTTTTTTTTTTTATTTATCAAGTTATGAACTTTTATTTCTCTTGCTTACCAACTCAATCTGCTTCCACAACTATCAAAATTGCAGAGCTAGTAAAAACTTAGACGCTTCTTGCACTGTAGTCTTAAAATTTTCATTTCATGCATTTAAATTCTACAGGTTATTAACATATGTATTTGCATCCTTATGTCAACTCCGTCACTTTTTGACTTTTTGAGTAAACGGAAGATGTCATGTGGCTCCTTTTATGATTTTCTTTTTTTTTAATCACATGCGGCTCTCTTAATCATTTTTTCAATTCTTGGTATCAAAACAACATAATTTCAACACAACAACGGAGAATCAAAACTAAAGGAAATGAAGAAAATTGAAGAAAAAGACAAAAAAAAAAAAAAGCAGCATATCTAGGTGATAGTTGCAAGGGGCGCTAGCTCTAGCAATCCTCGCTAGGGTCATAGTGAGGGTTGCTGACCCTGGCCCATCCGCCGACTAACCTTCTTGCCCTCACCAGATCTGGGAGGACAAGCACCTTTGTGGAGCTCGATCGTGGCACACGGCCCCCACCATCGAGCGAGGGTGGGGCTGCCCTTGCCACCACCAGGTCGAGGGCTAGCCCCCCCTCTCGGCACCGGCAGCCACGCCGCGACCATCTAGCTACGCAAACGGCAACAAAGGCCCCCGCTTGCTTGTAAGGAGGGTCAAGGCCAATCGCAATTGGTCAGGCAAGGGACGTTGGCCGTCGCCGGCAAAGGAGGGGCCGGCACTTGCCCCTCGCCTTCTTTTTTCATTTTCCACGAAAACATCATGGTTTTCGTTCAGAGTGCTCCGTCGCATAACCAACAGTCACGTATGACTTAAAACAAAAAACAAAAGCCACGTGATGCCACAAGGATTCTAACTTAATAAATCAAAGCACAAGCTAAAATATATAAAAGCTATGATAAGTTCGAGGTTTCAAGCTCAGATCACACATCAAAGAAGATTGGAGAAGGCAGCAGGAGCGCCACCGCAAGAACAGAAAACGATGCCTGTCGCTCTCGTCGACACTCGACATTATACCAAATTCGCGGTCCGCTTCACCCCAAATTGCGGCGCCGGAGTGCTCTGAATCAGTGCCATGATCTCTCGGTTCGGTCTTCCTTTCGGCATGTTCTCACACGTTACAATCTGGCACCATTCATCGTCTCGTCTTAGTTCAATGTTTCCTAATTTTGCTTTCACGCTTGTCGAATCTTCTCGTGTTTTTTTTTTTTTTATTATGTGAATTGTGCAGATTGGGGTCCATGCCGGAAAGTGGTTTGTTCAAAGCAATCCAATATTCCATGGCAGAGAATCATCTGCTTGTCCACATTAATAATAATAAAAAGAAAGGCGAATGTCGTAATTTTGCAAATTTTTTGTCCCCAAGCTTGATCGACGACGGATCTATGTCCGAGATTCGACCCCAGCACACAAAAAATGCACGTCGAAAAAGCTTATTTGCGCACGCTCGTCGAGTATTTCGAAGTGGGTAGCGTAGAACTGGGAGATTTTCCATCGTCCGGCGCCTTCGCATTTGCAATCAATCTGCTTTTTGGTCATCCTGTTCTGGGAACGGATCTTGATTTCGCATATGCTTTGATTTGTGGATTTCGTGAATCTTTTCCTTGTAAGACAAATGTCAAAACAAAGGTAATGGGAACGCATGAAAGATTAGAAAAAAGACTGTAGAGTCTAAGCCTGCTCTTCATGTGCTGTTTGGGGGACCATTATTCTAGGTAAAGACAATCGACATCATGATATACTTTACCAGCCATCCAACGTGACATATTCCAATATCAGCCGTTTCCAACGAAAATTAATAGGAAAAACTATATTTGAATTTCACGTAAAAGTTTAAGATCAAATAGACAAAATTGAAAGGGTAAGATTGAATTCACGTTCGTGCGATGGAATTTGTCAAATGTCAACTTTCGGGTCAATTTCCCACTCATGCGAATTCTTACCATAGGATCGAGAAAGGATCGGCGTCTGGAGAAGTGGGTTGGTGTGGTTCAACCATTTATACGACCAAAGTTGTCGAAATCGATAGATATTGGTCGACGCCATTATTACATCTTCTTTCAATTCTTCATGGCTCGTTTCACGTTTCCATACCAGCGACAATGATGGTCGATTTGGGACGACCTTTACGCGGCTTTGTCTTGAGGATAGGAACGAGGGAAGTAGCCGGGAAGCTTCTCAACGTTGCCCTAATCCTTTTTACCACGTGTGCCCGCCGCCTTCGGTGGGAATTCTGTCCTTCCTTTGACTAAAAAGAACAAAGGAATAATTCTATGGAATATAAAAAGAAATAATGACATAAATAATCTCTAAATTTTGGCTCCATTTATAATACAATCATTGAACTTTTCATTTGTTCAATATGATCTATTAACTTTTATCTTAATGTGTAATGCAGTCCCCAAACATATTTAATATGTTCAATATAATCCTTGAACTTTTGATACATATTTAACTTTATTCTAAATTATGAGAAAATATTCAATGTTATCTTTTATTGATTTAAGTTCATGGATAATATTAGTTTAGGAACCGTATAAATCAAATATAGGGGATAATTTGTGTTATTTTCCTATAAAAAAAACAAGCAAAAGAGGGGGGAAAGGCCCATAAAAAATACGTTTATATGCAAAAATTATGTGGGTGACGACGGCTGGTTCGAATATTTTGGAAATGAGCTATTAAGATTTTTTAACAGTTTGATAAGACAGAAGTCCACATCTTTCTAGAATAAGATGCTTTAGGTTAAGCTTTCGGACTTTAAGCTAAGAACAGAGTCCGAAAGCTTATTCGCGAAGAAATCGGGATCCCGCTATTCATGGGAGACTTTCCAAAAGGGATGTTTGAATTTCCTAAAGGAGATGGGATTAGTTGACAAATATATATACATATATATAAATATAAATATATTAGAATGCCATGGCCGATTTTAGTGGAGGAAAAGCGTTATCCTTATCCACTGTATCTGGGTTACAAACTTATGCGGAAAGTCCCTTACCAAAAAAAAAAAAAAAAAAAAAAAAAAAAAACTTATGCGGAAACTCATCGTTCATCAAATTTACTTATTTAATATTATTTACTTGTTTTTATCAAAAAGAAGGAGACAACATTTTGGGAAATAATTACAGCTGTGGATGACTAATTCATTTCGCTTTCACTGATGTGTTGTCTATCTTTTTCTTAAATTTTTCGCATGTGCCCAATTGCCAACTGTGAATCGAAATTTCTGGGATATACCTTGTTCAAAATACAAATATTAAAAAAAAAAAAAAAAACGGAAGAGAAATGGTAGAGGAGACATTAAATTGAATTAAGATGGACTCTTTAATTAAGGAATTCTCAAATTATCCGGACAGGATAAGCGGCGTTAGAATCTAATGGGAACCCATTATTTACAATTTTTTCATTGAAAAATGAAATTGCCCGACCCCTCTTCTTTTCTTTTTAGTTTATATAATTGTCTTCCAAGTAAAAAGTTACATCGTCTCTTCTTTTGCATAATAAAGTAAATTGTCCTGACGGATGTGACAGAATTCTCACATAATCAAATTGTCCCATAATAATTTAATGAGCCATATCAGGACAGACGTTCCTTTAATTACGCTTGACATTCACCTTTATTATCCAGGTTCATTGAATCCATCCATGTACCAAGTGACGGTGTCAAAAGGATAAATTAAATAGTAGATATGTAATATACAAGATAGAGAATGATAATTTGGCATCGATATATTTCTAATTTCTAGAAGTCAAAAATAAGCACATTGAAAGTAATAAATAGATCTTATTGGAAAATAATGGGTTGCCTCGATTTATTTTAATTAGTTCAATTGAAAATATAGGTTTTTTCAGCACAAGAACATAAATATAAATTTAAAATGTGAGGTTATGCGTACATGATAGTACAAGATTTGTTACGTCTCTGCTAAGCTATATCAAGCTTTTGCTTATATATTATTTTCTTTTAAAATTGAGAAGGGATGGAAGTTGATCAACCGAAAAGTGTGCACCAAATTTGAGAGTTATGCTATTAGAGCAACACTTGGCTTTATACATCGTATAAATGTAAATAAATAGATAGGCAGGTAATTTCCATTTGGTAGTGATGTTTGATGAAAAATATAACTAGGTTAGCAATATGAATATGATGTGGACTATCCGTTCAAAATGAGTATAATATGCTCATAAGATTTTTAAAATGGAGAGATCTAAAAGGAAGTTTGCCAACTTTGGATGCCATAAAGATCTAAGCTTTTACATAGAAGCTATTTAAGAAACAATTTTCTTTTTTTTTTCTTTTTGCAAAGTAATCCGATTTTCAGCTTTTGTTATCGGAATAATCATCTTTTAACAAAAGATTAAATGATCATTCAAGTAACTTCTACCATCATCGGAGAAGTCAACACCCGCCGAGAAAAGGAAAAGGTCAAAAGACAATTAAACATATTGAACAAAAATTTTAGGCCAATCACGACACCCATCCATCCAACTAATTGTGGAGTATAAAAATGTTGAGTTGATCATTATCTTAGATGGAATAATGAAATGCATCACACTTGCATTATATGATTGCTCGGGCGACATGATCCTTCTAAATAACCTAAAAACCTTTTTAAAGTATCAGATTTAGACCTCCATTATTCAAGTAGTCGAGTCTGCTATTAAATATATTATCTTATATGTATTTCTTTCATCCAGTTAAATCTTTGAGTACTTAGAAAATAGGCCAAATACCAATTTCCTCTTCAAAAAACAGGCCAATCCTTCTCATCACCTTTAATCTCCATTTCAAAAACCCTCGTTTTACTAAGAAGGAACAAAGGTTACCTATAACACTCGGTTCACCCTTTCTCTAAATGAACCAGAAAACATCGACAATTTCACAAAATGTGAAAAAACATGTTAACTAAAAGGTTAGTTAGCTGAAAATAAGGAAAGACCCATAAAAGATTTTTCTCCCTTGCAATCTCAATTCTTTGGAATATGAAAATTCGATTAGCAACTACATGCTTAAAATTTAACCCAATAATTGTGTGTGTGTGTGTATAAATCATAATGATTCGATTTTATTTTTTGGTCAGATAATCATTCGAATTGAATATTCATATTTTGTGAAACGATTTTCCTTTTGCGATTTCTGCAATTATTACGGAACAATATTTAATTTTATTTGTATGCACGCGTGGCAGCGCACGGTTCGCAGCGACGAAATGGTTGTTAAACGTCAAGGACCAGGACCACACTTTTTGTCAGTTTAGGTTGTGGGATGCTGACAAATCAACACGACCACGCGGAAAGCATACTTGCTGACTTGTTCCCCCCGCTCCACCGTTAATTTGTCTACGTCCAAAGCTCCCCCAGTTTCATACGTATTACGCAGTATACATAAATTTTTTTTTAATGGACAAATACCACAAAAAATCCTCAAATTATGTCAGCCTCTACGCACATGTATAATCAAAATTTGAGATATTTATGTCATATTAGTCATAATTTAATTTTTTTATGATTTTAATTCTTTTTCTAATCAAATAGGAAAAAAGGGACATGATCTACTCAGACAATAAATTTGGCAATTTAATGTGGATTCTTCGAATGATGTCTTAGGACAATTACTAAACATGGTCAGAAGGGAAGCTTTAATGTTCCAAAAATGAATTACACACCTCATAAAACAAAAAAAAGATTGTGTTCATAGTAAGCCGAGAAGGCCCTTGTCAATGAAACATATCTATTTGGTTCTGTTGTAAGACAATTAGGGTAAATAAAATGCCATGAAAAAAAAAGGAAGCACAAAATAATACGCGTGATTTTTGTTTTTTGTCTGTTCGGGTATTTAGGCAAGTGTAGGCACCAACCGGGCGCACACAATACACTATAAAATGATTAAAAAAAAAGGCACAAGAGTCCAAAACAAGTATCGTAAGCAGTGACAAAATCGAGTCCACCATGTGGGCGACGGACACGCACGCACCCAACTTTCCCGCCCTCCACGTGTACCGTCCACGTGTTCTCTAGAGCCCTCTCCCCCTCCTCGCGCCACGTGTCCTCCGGGCCCCACCGCCCGACCCCTCCTCCCCGCTATATATCCTCTCCCTTCCCTTCCGTCCTAAGTTTCAACGCTCCGAAGGAGATTAGAGTTAGACCAAATACTCCAGACTAGAGAGAGAGAGAGAGAGAGAAGGAGAGAGAGAGGCGGCGAGAGATGACGGTGGATATGGAGCTGCCGCCGGGGTTCCGGTTCCACCCGACGGACGAGGAGCTGGTGATGCACTACCTCGTCCGGCGCTGCACCTCGCAGCCGATCGCCGTCCCCATCATCGCCGAGCTCGACCTCTACAAACACGACCCCTGGGACCTCCCCGGTACGTACGATCGACCGGAACTCCCGGATTTTTTTATTCTTTTTTTGCTTTCCTTCTTGTTGCCGCCGGCGGCCGATGTCTAACGGGGTCTCTCGGGTTTCGGATGAGCGTGCAGGGCTGGCGCTGTACGGGGAGAAGGAGTGGTTCTTCTTCTCGCCGCGGGACCGGAAGTACCCGAACGGGTCGAGGCCGAACCGGGCGGCGGGGAGCGGGTACTGGAAGGCGACGGGGGCCGACAAGCCGATCGGGAGCCCGAAGCCGGTGGGGATCAAGAAGGCGCTGGTGTTCTACGCCGGGAAGGCCCCCCGTGGGGACAAGACCAACTGGATCATGCACGAGTACCGCCTCGCCGACGTCGACAGATCCGTCCGCAAGAAGAACAGCTTGAGGGTATGAACAACGTCCTGCCCGCTCTTCTTCTCCTCTCTTTCTCCTCCTCTCCTTTTTTTTTTTTTTTTTTTTTGGGGTGGATTGTTATTATTGGGTCGTGTCCGGGGAGGGGTAGAAACGTACATTCGCTGCGGAATCCCACCCGGATCCTCGCAGATCACGGGTCCCCGGCGCCGGCCCGCCCGCTGATCTCAGGAATAAAATATGCTTCGGCGGGGGGGTGGAATTTGCGTTGGCGTCATGCATGACGTATCACGATCGGGCTCCTGTTCGATCTGGGCCCCCCCCCCCCCGCGCCCGCGCCGCCCTCCCCAACATAAGCCGCCCTCGCGTCCCCCGTGAATCGTACGGGTTGGACGCCGACCCGCGTTGAAAAAGCGCACGTGCGGAGACGGCGTGACGGGTGAATTCTCACGGGGTGAATGTTTTGTTCTTTTTCTTTTTTTTTTATGGCACGAGGTTTTCGTGTGCCGACGGCGATTCCTTTTCGATTAAGGCAAGCCAAGTGGTGGGAAAAATTGTTCCCTTCTTATCTCTCTCTCTCTCTCTCTCTCTGTCTCGCGTCAAGTCATGGCCCATGGGTAACGACGACGGTGTCCGGAAAATGAAAGATGACTTTTTTTTAAATTTTTTGTTGACCGTTCGGGCGGATAATGCTGACTTGGGGGGCCGTTTCGTAATTTGAATCAGCGGTCTTACTCTTTGGGTTAATTTTCTATCCGCAGCTTGACGACTGGGTGCTGTGCCGCATATACAACAAGAAGGGCGCGATCGAGAAGAAGCAGCCCCTCGTGCAGCCGCAGCCCCCGCCGGTGCCGGCGCCGGCGCCGGTGGCGATCCAGTCTCTGGGCCCCGCTGCGGCGGCGGCGGCGGCCAGCAGCTTCACGGATTACGAGGACGAGAAGCCCCCGTTGCTGACGATGCCGGCGCTGCCTCCCCCACCGGCCCCCGTGCTGAACGATCTGGTGCACTTCGACACGTCGGACTCGGTGCCGAGGCTGCACACGGACTCGAGCTGCTCCGAGCACGTGGTGACGCCGGAGCTCGCGTGCGAGGTCCAGAGCGAGCCCCGGTGGAAGACCGACTGGGAGAGCATGCTCGACTTCGGGGGCGGGGGCGGGGGCGGGGGCGGCTACGGGTACTTCACTGGCGGCGGCGCCGGTCAGATGTCGCCGCTGCAGGACATGTTCATGTACCTGCAGAAGCCGTTTTGAATTTTCTCGTTCGACAACCACGAGCGTACCGAGCCAGATTTTGGCGGAGCACGCGACGGTAGCACGAGACCGCAGAGTCCATGAGTGCGCTGGTGCGGACGGGCGTCCGGGAGATGATTAGTTCGACCGGGCAATGTTTGGGCGTTTAATCGTAGCAGCAGATTTAGTCGTTTAGCTCGTGTACATCATCTGTGTATATGCATGTTTTGTGTATGCATGCAAAAAACCATTAGCCTATGGATGAAGTTAGGGTCGTTTCTTCTTTGTGAGCGCAATATCCAAGGCTGTAAAAGAGGATTTGAGAAGATGTAATTGTATCTAACGACCGATAATGAAATTATCTATTTGAAATGCATTTTGCTCTATCTAGCAAGACATGAAGGGACTCCAAGATTGATGCCGGAGATGATGGGCACCGCATCAAGCACTGCTTGTGACCTTTGGTAATATCAATTTGCAATCACCCTCGTGCATTACTGTAGAGCGCTACTACTCCACTGAACAAAAGCACTCTAAAAAAAATATAGATCCAACTTTCATTGCACGATACAGAAAATATAACTCAGATAAATGTTTAAGGCCAGGGGTAGAAACAAGTTGTGTAGCTACGGCATGTCTACTTCACGGCAGCAACCAGCGCAGCGCGAGCATGCGTGAAAGAGGCAATGAGCGATCCAAGCTGCAATTTGTCATTGCATCCGAAGCTCAACCTGTACCTGCAGCGAAACCATAGTCGCGTTTGAAGATGTAAAGATGAACCACGAATGTCAAATCACATTTACCAGCAATTTGAAGTAGACATCAAAGTATAAAAGCTTTCATCTACCCGTAAGGACCGTCAACATTATTCTTTCCTAGAGTTTCCATGCTTTTAATTTATAATTTTCAGTACCACAAGCGTCTGGCTAATGGAAAGTAAGGAAATCTGGAAACCCTAAACACAATCGTGATTCCTTTTGGCGATTCCCTTCTGTGGATGACAGGTTAACTCCAGTCCATGGCATAGCAGATCAAACCAACCAAAGTGCAACATAACAAAGATAAGATGCCATCAACAGGGAAAGGTCACTATCGGTGACAGCTGCTACCTATACTGCCTATCAGGATTGGGCCAAAAGAAAAAGAACAAAACTATTCTACCGACTAAAGCATGACACTCTTCGGCTAAGACGTGGTAGAATGGACCACAATTTCAGTAATGACAATTAAATTAGCGACAGAAGTGCTTGCCACAATGTAGATCAGTTTAGATCAGGCTGAGAAGATTTTAGACTAATTGGTTGGATAAAGAAAAGGCGGTACCCTATTCAACTTTTAAGAACCCTTCGTCCTTCAAATTCAGAAATCTATTATATCACTTGTTTTATGGTATCATTCTTAACTTCTCGTTCCCAGATTCTTCATATAGGCAGAAGTGCTTATCTACGTGGATTTAAGATTGATATACACTGTGGAAGATACGGTCCTCAAGAATCTTAATGGTTTTACACACTGATCATTGCAACTGATCCTGTCAGTCCAACTCTACTTTTTACTCCTGTAGCAACCAATGGATAGATCATAAAATGCACTGATAGATCATAAAATGCACAAGATGAACTAAGAGGGGGATCATACTCGATGTCTGCTAAGTCATTGATCAACTGGACACGAACATCTGATGGCATCTTGATTTTAAATACAAACCTACAAGAAAGAACCTCTGGATGTTATGATCCATTCATTGGCAGAGAAAATGTCCCTCAAAAGCCACACAGTACTTACATCGTCACTTCCCTAACAATGTCCAACAAGGCCAAACCTTTCCTCGTCTTAATATCAGATATTCCTATAAAGAAATACCAAAAGCAAAATAAGTTAACATGAATTCAAACAAATATTCCCACTACAAGAGTTTCGTGATAAACAGAGGTTGGAATAACCTACGTTTCAAACTTGTAGCAAAAGATTCATTTAGAAGCCAATAAGATATTTGCTCGATGTCTTTGGGCAGTGGATTTCCGGTACAGAGGTAGACAGCTTCGTCAGTTATTTGTTGAGAAGCCATATGCGTGGACTGCACAGAAGATAAGGGTCCAAGAATTTCTTTTTACATCCAGTGACACAGAAGCATGGGAGATGCATCAATTGAGAAAGGCACCAGAACGAAACTTCAGCAGTTAACATCTTCCCCCATGCAGCATCATTAAGATGCTACATTTAAAGAATGACAAAGATAATAGGTAACAACAGCAATTATCACTCATCACGTCAAAGGAATCAGCTCTACACTGCTAGAGCATTGTAAAAGCAGGTCACAAGCGGAACAGCAGAACCATAAACTGGTATAACATAAAGCATACAGTTGACACCATGGGCAAATTGATCATGAGTTACTTATGGTTTTTAAGTTAAGCAAAAGAGGTTAAAGAAATTGAACAAAAGTGCAGTTTGTGTTCTTTCTTTCACCCATATCAACATGAGTAATATATCATGCGCACTCATACTTGGAACATGCAGTTCAACTACAACAGCAGGACAAATCCCACCGTATGAACATGGATCCAAAGCAGCGTTCCGCACAAACAGCGTCCACTGTAAAACCATCCCCAATAATGTAGCTGATGATAAATTTAAATAATTCGGACAGAAGAACACAAATAACATAACATGCACACTAAGAGGTAAGCAGAAGCAACTAAAAACGTGCTTCTGTGTGTACGCATCTGAACAGAGAATCGCTTTGAGAAAAAAATTGTACGCATTGAAACACGGATGCAACAAGCGAAGGTAAAAACAAGCAATCATGAGCATCTAGCATCAGATGCATGGTTTCACTGAGTACTTTATAGACAGTAAGTTACTAAATTTTCAAAAAATGTGTCTGACATGCAAATCCACTGGTCATGGACATGTCTAGAGAGTAACCTGTAGAATGTTCAAAGCCTTTCTCATGTCACCATTGCTGAGCCGTACGAGTGCCTCCAAGCCACTCTCAGTTACATCAAGCCTATCGAAAGAACAATAATCAGATAACTCTTAACTTTTGTTACACTCAGGAACATAACTATTGCCAGACCGACACAAGTAGATCATTATAGGCCAAAAACCCCAGCTTTGGAAGTAATTAACCTAAACCCCAACACATTGATCAGATGTTTTGTTATTACATAAACCATTGTAACGAATCCCTTAAATGCATCATGAATTCTTTAGTGAAAGTAAAGATCAGTCTGCCACTTTTCCCCTGCAGACTGTCTCCATGAGTGAACAAGGAGAATAATTTGGTCATTTAAGAAAAATCTAATGAGTTCACCCACCAAAAAACACTCATATCAGGAAATCTTTCCAGGGTACACATAAGTTATAAGAAAAGGGTGAAGGACAAGCCAAGCCATGGCATCAATAATCTGATTTCAAAAGTCAATCGAAAAAATTTTGGTTGAAAATGGTATGCTTACTACACAGTCTCATAGAACACACAAAAGACGAGAAAAATGTAAATCGAGCACAGCCAAAGTTACCCCTCAGCTGCTATGACATGTTTAAGTCGATCTGCAACGTAGATGCGATCAAGAGGAGCAAATCTGAATCTGGTACATCTAGATTGCAAAGCTGGAATAATCTTGTTGACATGATTACCGATAAGAGCAAACCTAGTGTGCTTCGTGTATTTCTCGATCACTACACAGATGGGAATAAAATAAGTCAAGTCTACAATAAAAATAGTAAATTCACTTGTGTTGGAAGTGGTAATGGGCTCATAATGTTCAGACCTCTACGTAGTGCAAATTGGGCATCTTTTGTCATGGCATCAGCCTCATCCAGTAGTACTAACTTCACAGACAACTTAGCACTGCAAGATTAACCAACATATGCATAAAGTTTCAGATGACCATCATATAGGTAGAAATTCTCAAGAACAAAATGTTTGAAGTAATGCCAGGATAAATGTTCAAGCAAAGCATCTGTACTCGGTACATTTCATCTAAGATGTCTTCGTCTAGATTCTAGACAAGGACTTTACATAGACAGTCAGAAGCTTCAAAGCAATTGGGTCATCCAGTAGTGCAAAGAGTTCAGAAGAAACAGATATTCTTATGCTTCACAAACTAAAATGAAGAGTGCAGTTGCAATTCATGCGAGTTCTAAGCCATCTCTGGCAATGAAGAACATTTGGAAGTGCTCTATAAAAATTTGAATAAAAAATAAGCCAAACAATAAATAGACTCTTATAGAAGGTATACATAGTAACAGTCTAGGGCTTTAATGTTAATAACATACGCTCCAAGATCCCAGCAGCAAGTAATAGAAACTAATTTCTAAGATCAGCTCACCCTCAGCCTCACCGATCTCAATCAAACAGAGCTTTCCTACAACTTTGGTAAAGTCAGATGCGGATTCAATAACCCTGAACTGTCAAATACACTATATCCACACCAACAGTCTCCAAAACCTCGACTGTGGTCAGCAATTCTACATTCCAGCAGAAATTTCTAACTTTTGTTTTTTAGGGGCCTCACGTCAACTCCAGGTTATCTTTTTTTTCCCAATGGCACTCATCTATCTACGGAAAGAGGAAAAACATCTCAAGCAAGTTCTTTCCATCTTCTGTTCATGCAAGTTTTTCTTTGTACTACCTTCACTGTTTCCCAGCTCACTCAATGGAACCATGCCATTTCATTTGCAATGCATACCTGCATACCTGCAGACCCTTGGGCTTGCTTGACGGTTGAATTTTGCCTATTTAAGTTTACGTTAGAAAGCTGGTAAAATAGTACAGCACTCCCAACCATTTGATTGCCCGTACTAATTCAACAAAAAGCAGTGCAATATAGCTGCTTAAGACCTACTTATTTTAAGCATGATTAGAGAGAAATTAAGCAGTACACACCATCATTTAGGCAAGCAACACTTCCTTAACAAAAACAACTGGTTCACAATCATGCAAAGTTTCAAAACTTAAACTGAGATGCTACACAGACAGCGTCAACCCATACATACAAGCCCTCAAGATCCAAATTTCACTCTTGAGCAGTTTGGGAATATTGAGTTCATGTGCCACTGTTTCTTTCCAGTAATAATACTTCAAAGAAGCCATCTCGAACTTATGATGGCATGGTAGAGTGTAGGAACATGTACGAGTATATAAAATCTCTAAGTGCAGTGAAATATCAAACGTACTGCAAACAAAAGATCATTTCATGACTCCAGGAATAGATAAAACTGAAGCACATTCAAAATCTCAAGCGAGTAAATTTCTACGCATGGGGAAGAGCGCCAACCATAGTTCCAAAGAGCCAAAAAGCCAGTAATCACACCAGTTACTCAAAAAGGACAGGTTGTAGCAGCGAATGCAAATTCATAGTTACCCAAATGAGAAGCTCTGAGTGCTAGCAAAGTCTTGAATCTGCTGCCGCACAACGTCGATGCCTCTATCGTCAGACGCATTCAACTCCAAGATCATATTGTGATACTGCGCCCCGTAAAGCTTGCGAGCCACCGCCAGGATGGTCGACGTTTTCCCCGTGCCGGGAGGGCCATACAGCAGTAAATGTGGCAACCTGTTCTCATTCGTCAGCCTATCAACTGCCCAAAACACCCAATACCCACATAAGAACAAGTCAAAGCTCAAAACTAGAGAATGAAGAGACTTCAAATCACATAGGACGCATCACATTAAAGAGCTCGAATCGAAATCCCCTAATTTGGACACCAACTTTACCCTAACACCGACCGGGATACGACTGAACAAATTCAGTGAACCACCGAATCGACGAAACCCCTTCAATAGGACTGAAACAAGAACCCTACGCAGGCCTAAAGCTCACTTTTTTCCCGCTCTTTCTCCGGCGTTAGTTCCAGAAACAAAGCGAAAAATCAGAACGAAACCGGAAATAAAAACCTCAGTAGAAAAAAAGGAGGAATGCGAGAGAGAGAGAAAGAGAGGGGAGACGCACTGGTGTCCACAATGTCGCGATGAGCGGCGACATCGGCGAGCGACTGGGGCCGGTACTTCTCGACCCACGGCGCGGCCTTGCCGTCCGGAGAGGCGCCGGGGACGGCGGCGCCCTTGCCCTTGTCCGACTTCGGAGGGCCGCCGCCGTGGTTGTTGTCGGCGGTGTCCCCGTCGCCGCCGTCGATGTCCATGAGAGAGGGCACCTCCGTCGTCATCCTCCGGGTCCGGTTCGTCGGTCGGGTCGGGTCGAGCGGGAGCGGGAGCGGGAGCGGGAGCGTTCGCCGGTCCTTTCGATAGGGGCTAGGAAGGAAGGAAGGAAGGGAGGGGAAGGTTTTTCTTGTCCGGATTCGAAATGGCGCCAATGGAATTTCTTGGGGTTTCTCTGTTTTTGTTTTTGTTTTTTTTTTTTGTCGGGGTTTATTTCCAGTCCTTCCCCTTTTCTTTTTTTTTTTTTTTTTTTGGGGGCTAAAACACGTCCTATTTAATTAATTGATTAAATTACCTTTAAACGCCAATTAAGTCAAGAATCAAGCATGGATTATTATTTATACTCGTCTTCTTTAGTGCAAATACGTTAATTGTCACTTTCTTGTCGTTGGCCTAATTTAAAGATAAGCGAACCGTTAGTCCTATAACTATTTGAACTTTTAAAAGGGACAATCAAATTTTAAAAGTTTTTATTAGCTTTGTTAATTTTGCTAACGATAAATACTAATGTGGCATTTTTTTAATTATTTTTTCTCTTATACGTGACATTTTTATTAGTTTCTTCACTAAATCTTAGAAGTAATCAATTCTCGATTCGATCAGGTCCCGCACAAGAACCAAGAATCACGCTAAGAAGAATGGTTCCCAATTTCTAGAATGGAGATCGAACCAGATAGCTTAGAACTAGGGATCGGACCCAGTCTCTTCTCGTTCAATAAAACCAATCGCTTCACAATTTGATCATCTACTTCAACCATTAATTCCTACTTCAAGTTCACCTTCAGCTGAATTTCCCAAAATCATGACTTTGATCCAAGCGACGCCTCCGCCGACGGCCAACTTTACGATACAGCGAGTGCTTGGAGAACCACGCAAGAAGCATCAAAGATGTTGCAATGAACCAAATTGAACTACGAGTTCGCTCATCGCAATTAACCGCACAAATTTGCATAATAACAAGCACAAATGCAAGACATGGACGCAATCAAAAATCTAGAACCAAGAGGGAAAGAGCCGCGTGAGGGGAGTGGAGAAGGAGATTAGGGGTTTTAGTTGATGTTTTAAGAAACTAAAAGAAAATTAAAAATAAATATATAGTTGGTCCGGTCTAATTGGTCCGATTCCCACCTTGGAATCGAGAACGAAACCGAAAATTACCGATTCCAATTTGATGCAATCGGGAATCGGCATCACTCCTTGGAAACGTGCAGAACTAGTCGTTTCGGTCCAATCCGGACGATTCCTAGTTTGATCAGGTTGTCTTGCTTACTCCCACTAAATCTTACTTAAATTAGGTTAAAAAAATTAAGAATGCTAAAATTTTGTTAAGAAATAACTCAAGTTAAAAGTTAAGAAAAAAAAACCGCTGGACCCTTATCTCATGCAAGACCTAAAGTTGAGGGGTTTTTATGAGATAAAAAAATTAAGGTAGAATTAGGAATAGACCTAAAGTAAGGTTTTAGGGATTAGGCCCTAATTCAATTAGTGTATGACATGATCATAGCAGCAAATTACAGTTTCTGCCTCAAAATGACTTTTGCTCTCTTGCTACTCGGCGATAAAAATTAAAAATATAAAAAACTTACCGAGTCATATCAAATAAATTAAAAATGGACTCTCCAATAAATACTATACAATACAAGTCTTCTTTCCCTAAATACGCTAACCAAAGGACTAAATTGAAATTTCGTGCAAAAGTTCAGCACTAAATCAGCCAAATCGAAAAGTTTAAAACTGAATCAATATCCATATAATAATTATAGGACTGATTGGATAGTTACCTCAATATCTTAGTCAAATCAATCGGATCTCATGTTAATGGAAAGCTTCTTATCACATGGGTTTCAACAAGCTCGAGGGTTATTTTCGTGAACAGGATCATGCTCTATTTTGCCAAGAATCATATGCACAATAACCTCGGGTGTAGTAGCCATGTAATTCATCACTAGATAAATGTAAATTGCATTAAATTACGCAAGCCGTGGCGTCAACCCTCGTTTTAGATGAAAATAATTGGTGATTTCGGGCGAAAAAAAGAAAATTTTATTGTTCATTTTTTCATGCTTTAAATTTTTTTGGCAAAAAGCCGATATTAAAATCCCAAGCAGAACGAACAACCTTCTCTCATCTTTCTACAACGGATTTGTCTAAACAAAGGCCCTCTTATATCGGCTCGCGCATGCTCGACCTTGCAATCCTTTTGCATGCTCTCCCTCTCCCTCTCCTTCTCCCTCTCTCTCATGGTTGATCATTCAGACGCCGTCCGCGTCGGCTGCATTCCTGACATCTCCAAAGCCTACAGATCGATCCGGGCGAAATGGAATCCCAATAGGCGTTCATCCCCTCGCCGCATCGGAGCTGGATACGTGCCCGAGACCGTGGAAGCCGCCACGGATCCATCGTTGAACGACGTCGAAGCGAATCCGACCTCTATATCCATTAGAGAGGACGACGAGGTGCGCGTTTATTCTCCTTTTTACGTGGTAATTAGGCTAAAGATCGATATGTGTGATGGGAAGGGATCGATTATGAACGAAGTTTCTACCAGCCAATGACCCTAGGATTCTTCAATGTCGATTGCACCATCATGAAACTGAATTTTAAAAAATGGGATTTCGATAACTTGGTCGATGAATATGAATGAACCATGATGGTTGTTGATTAAATAATTTGTGATGATCTAAAAGTATGATCCCTATCAATTCCAGGAACTTGGTTCCATCGATCAAGAAGAAGATAACATGAATGGAATCCGCAGCTACAGATATAGTCACCCGAACAGCATCGATGAGCCGGAGACTCCTAGGAGAGGATGCTTCGGGCACCGGAAAGAGAGTTTCTTCACCTCCATGCCGTCCCCTCTCTCAAGAAGCTCAAGCCGGAGGAGCCAGCCGGCGGCGACGCACTCCTCTATCTCCAGGAGCGCAAGCCGGAGGAGCACCGCCGATGCCGTCACCTTTGCCCCTACCTCACTCTCGAGGAGCTCGAGCCGGGTGAGCTCCACGCCGATCATGTTCTCCAATTCAACTGGGATGCTGAAGCCTCCGGCGATCGAGCGGACCTTGCAGTGCACCCTCGAGGAGCTGTGCTACGGTTGCATGAAGAAGATCAAGGTGACAAGAGACGTCCTTACGAATAATGGGTATGTTCTATTTTTCACAGAAACAACTAAAAAAGTTCTTAAGAAACATGGTTTGTTCAGCAAGATACAATATCACCCTAAAGACGGCAAGGTGTAATTTTTATCAAACGATGAATTATTCTTTGCAGGCAAATAATTCAAGAAGAAGAACTACTGACGATAAAAGTGAAGTCGGGATGGAAAAAGGGGACCAAAATAACATTCCAGGGCATGGGAAACGAGCGGCCCGGCCTCCAGCCGGCCGACATAACCTTTGTCATCGCAGAGAAAAAGCACAGCCTGTTCAGAAGGGACGGCGACGACCTGGAACTGGCTGTCGAGATCCCGCTGGTGAAGGCCCTGACCGGGTGTGACATCTCGGTCCCGCTGCTGGGCGAGGAGAGCCTGGACCTGACGGTGGATGAGATCATATACCCTGGCTACCAGAAGGTCATCGCAGGGCATGGCATGCCCATGTCGAAAGAGCATGGCCGGAGGGGCGACTTGAAGGTCATTTTCCTGGTGCGTTTCCCGACGGACTTGACCGCCGACCAGCGAGCCGAGATCGTCGGCGTCCTGGAAGGGTCGATTTGAAGGAGAAGCCTCGGTTTTGTCACGGCTCTCTACGTAACACATCGCTGCTTGTTTTGTTGTAGAAGTTACATAGCTGAGGGACTTGATTTAGTGGTGTATAGTCTTACAATAGAAGTCAAAGCAGGCATTGCAATAGTTTTTGTAGAGCCGAAGCTGTTTGCTTGATCAGAGAGTGAACTTTTAGTGAATGTTTGGGTTTTGCTCCATGTCAAAGTTCGTGCATGTGTATCCTTACCTCTTGCTAATGTTCTCTCTTCTCTTCCCCTTTCAGAAGGGACGAGAGGGCATCTTTTCCTTATCTGAGAGAAAAGTTATTGCACAATTCTACATTGAATCTTCAAGTAACTTGAGGGGATACATTCAACAATCTTGGACTTCTTCGAATATCTTATAGACCATATCAATATCATCTCTACCATTGATTACGTGAGATTCATCGTAGGATCAAAATAATTGATGGTCGACATGGACTTGGTTTAAATTGTTTTTTTGGTAAAGGACTTGGTTTAAATTGTTTATACAACATAAAATACATTTTCCAAAGAAGAAGTTATCTTGTGCATGCATCTATTAAGGTGTCAAATTAATCACAAATGAAACATTTTAAGCTTGCAGAATTCTTTGTTTTGTGCTAGAAAATATAGATTTCTTTATATGTTGGTATATTTCAATTTGTATTAATAAGTGTCAAAAAAATTGATAAACAAAGGGATGAGTGAACTAGAATTTTTAAAGTACAATCAAATCTTGAAATTTTCAAAAACTATAATCAAATCCTAAAAATTATAAAATTTGTGCAATTACGTGGTTTTGTTAACATCGTCAATTTATTTAATGAAAAATGCTAACGTAGCATTTTTTAATTAATTTCTCTACTCTATGTGATATTTTCTTCTCCAAACCTTATTTGAATTAGATTTAAACACTAAAAAAAAAAAAGAAAAAATTTTATTTTAAAGAAAAAAAGGAGGAATGGTGCTGCCACCGGCCATTACTGGAGAGGCTGACGATGACAAGGGTGGTTGGCCCTCGCCCGAAACTAGATTCGGGCTAACATCTCCAAATTTAGGCAAGCCTCCTTAGCCCCCAGCCATCAGCCCGACCATGGTTTGGCTCGAGGTTGGCGAGGGCCAACCATTATCACCCCACCTTGTCGTTTTTTTCTGGTAATAGTCGGCAGGGCAGGGCCCTACCATTTTTTTTTGGTGTTGTTTTTCTAAATGAAAGTTTAGCTATTCTTTAGTTTTTTCTAACCATTCCCAAAGTATTCTCTCCTTGAGAAGACAGGCGCTCTGAAACATTAGCATCCAAAGCTTGTCCGAGAGAACATCCTCATCCATATGCGGCGCTTGGCTTGGATAACAAGTTTGCAACTTGGATGGAAAATGACAAGCATTCTACAGTTTCTTGTTGAATAATGTACCGAGGAATCTGCCAGGATGTTTTGCATTCACACTTCCATCGTTATCGTAAATTTCCATTTGATGCAAAAACTCAAGCTCAAAAAGAAAAAAGTCGCTATTCCCGAATTTGGGGTGTTGGGAACATGCAACGAAAGCTCGACACCACACTTCAAGGAGATCACCGAGAGAGATGTCCAATAAGCCAATCTCATTCACATACCCAATCGGATACCATTTCCTCAAAATTTTAGGATAGTGAATTGTAGGACAATCAATTGCTCTAGATTACAACAATTTTCTAAGTTGGGATTCAATTAGCACCCTTTCCTGTGTGCTCATTTTAATGAACTCCTCCTACCGTGTGAGTCTCTTTGTTTTAGAGCTTCTCCCCTAAATCCAAGTGTCCTTATGTCCCCATCCATCTTGACTCGATTCTTTGTTTTGTTGTTGAACATCACAACAAAATAATCATTATCGCTGACTTGGAAATTATGTTTCATCAAACACCGCCTATCGGCCGTGGACCACAATAACAATTTTCACCAAACAACCTTGATGATTATAATAAAGGTTCCTTTCCGAGAACTTTCATCAAGACATCAATCCTGTGAGCCCCATCAATCAACCATCTACAGTGGCATCACTTGTTGGAAAGTAAGGCATTAACTCGGTGCTTCAACTCAAGGAAGATCACTAAAAGAAAAGTAGGCTAATTATTGAATTCGATCGAGATCCATATATATTCAAAAGTTTAAGTCAATAAGTCATGAATCAATAGATTAACATTTGGTCCAAAATATATCAATTATTTGATGCCAATTTGGTCAGCAAAATAAATTTTGAAAAAAAACATATTCAATGTGAATTAACCTTTACAAAAGTTGCACTAAAACATCAAATCATGAAAAGGGATGAGGGCCTCGAGTCCGTCGTCGACTTTACTCCTTGGAGCCTAACTTTTGACTTCTATCGTGTGGAGTAGAGACTAGGAAATGTCTTCACTTTCCTACTCCCTTTTGATCTTTTGACCCGTGTCAAGTTCCACATTTTTCGTGCAAGTGCGGGTTTCATAAGACTCTTCTTACTTTTTAAAGCTTTACTTGCGAATCTTTACTTGATATAAAATGAGGTTTTACCTTTGATATCATGCTAAACACCCCCAATTTTCAATTGCTAAAACGATTTGTTAAGACGAGAAAGTCACTCTAGTAAAAAAATATTTAGGTTTTAGTTAATTACTTGATGTCGAGTCGCGAAAAAGTAATATCTTGTGAACTTTATAATTTTAATGTGAACAACTCCGTTTTTTATCGGAATGACAAGTCTACGTCGACGGAAAATGACATGTTCAATGAAGATTTTGCTAGAAGGTAAATTAGATGAAAATAAAATTAAATGGGGTCCACTAATCTCCCAATGTTTCAAAATAGACACGACGGCATTACTGCAGGCATGCGAACGCGCTTACGTCATCAGGGTGGTGTTCCGTTTTGCCCCTTCGACTACCACAAACAGTGTCCAGACGCCACGCTTAAAGAAATCCCACTTCCTATCAGCATTTTCAAAGCTAAAATAATACCGTAGCATAAAAAGCTGAAATAGAAAGATGTCATTTTTATCAGTTTTTTAGTCGAAAAATTATTTTTAAACATTATGGAAATGTTCCAAATGACTTTTTTTTTTTTTCGCTTTTATCTTATCCTATATGTTTTTTACAAATCACTTTGTGTACTATATTCTGTGCGCAAATTGTGAAATTCTGTTCACTCACTAATTCATGCATTCCTACCTCAATATCTGAAAATGTGGGGAGATGGCCCTTCCCAAATGATTTAAAAGACAACAACATTATGTGTTCAAAAGAAATTACAGTATTATAAAATAAAATTAGCACGACAAACCCTCAAGCATGCTGTTTACACGGCGCAAGTAGTACAAACATGGGGTTAGATGCTCTTCAAAGCTTTTCTAGGGTGCCAAGACCCTTTGCGTGACTAACTTTGCCCAAGTTGTCTTTCATCTTTGGATTGAGGAGATGCGATGTTCAATCGTCATATGACAAAACATATCTTTGCATTCCCATATTAACATTGAATGTCATCAGTCAAATTTTGCACGATAATTTATATCACGAAGCCATAGGCCCATGGCACAAGCGGACAGGTCAAAATGGGTCTATGACCAATTTTTTAACTCATATTTGATGAGTTGAGTAGTTATATAAATTAATTGCATTCAATAAATGTATTAAATGACAAAATATGAGTGTTAAATGAGTTCATAACTTATCTAAATTGGGTACATTTTTTTCTAAATTGGTTAAATATGAAAATATTTAGTAATATAACTCGGTTCATATATGGATTGGGTCGGATATATATTATTAAAATTTCGACTCTACCCACCTAGTTAGTTGATGACCGATGAAGGCGTGGAATCGCAATTAGGACTATGGAAGATTAGATGCCCCGAATGTTGTCTTTTGGAGATGTGATAAGGACAAGACTATCCCCCCCAAAAAAAAAAACGAATTGCACATAAATAAAACTCTCCAGTGGCGACCCACTCGCGGTCCAACACTGGGCTCGAGCACAAGCCACAAAAGGGAGAGGGCAGCGAATAAATGCGCGTGTGATCCTCCAACGGCCCACGAAAAACGACAACAAAAATGCAACTCCTCCCCCTCCAACCGCAGTCCTTCTCCTCTCCGCCACCGTCCGCGTCGACAGCAACGGCGACCATGGCTTCTCTCACCGGCGCCGCCGCCTGCTCCCGCCTCCTCCCCTCCGCCTCCGCCTCCCGAGCCCGCCTCTCCCTCTCCTCCGCCGCTCTCTCCCCTGCTTCTCCCCTCTCCTCTCTCCGATGCCTCCGCGGATCGTCCCCGCTCGCTTCTCGCCTCTTCCTCAGCCAGGTACGCGCGCTTGCTTGCTTGCTTCCTTGCTTTCCTCCAATCTCGCGTCTCGCCTCTTCCTCGACCAGCTCGCTCGAGCTTTGGATTGGGCGTTCCTCTCTCAGTGTCGAGGAGGACCTGAGTGGAGCATTCGCGTGTGGCGATCGTGCGTCGCTGTGCTTTGCTTCGATTAGCTGCGTTTCGGTTCGGTCTCTCTCTGAGTGCGTCTGTCCGGACGTAGCTCTACTTAAGTCGTTTACGTTGGATAAGCGCGTGTGGATCGTGTACATTCCGGTCCTGTTCCCTTATTGCTATTTCGGTTCCGTCGTTTCGTACTGCTTTCGTAGTGGTTTTCGGCTTAACTGGTGATGAAAATGCAGAGGAGGCCGTCCATGCACCTGTTGGCCGCGCAGTACAGCGGAGCCGCGTCTCCGAAATGCGCCGCGTCCGATCCGGAGCAGCTGAAGGGCGCCAGGGAAGAAATTAAGGAGCTTCTCAAGACTAAGTTCTGTCATCCTCTTCTGGTAACGTGCCTTCGCATTGCTTTGCAAAAGGATTAGTTCCTATTCTGCCTGTTTGTGCCATTCGCTTGAATTAGCCGGCTCTGATTTTCAGTGTTTTTGGAAGATATATGCTTTGATCGCGTCACGAGATGATGCTGAAAGAACGGAATTGCTCTTGCTATTGTAATGTGTTTAGCCTACTGACAGATTCATCTATCCCCTGAAGAAAGCGTATCTATTTTTGGACTGAACCCTTAGTTGAGAAAATACACCTCTGAGATGCTATGGATAATTGAAGCACCTGAGATTTTGAAACTTCACTACATTGTTCCCACCCGTTTAGCTAGCTGACAACAGAGAACTGTAAATCCTGAAGTGGCTAACCACCGTGTTCCCACCCGTCTATGCAATTTACTAGGTCTGATAGTCTCTGTATTACATGTGTTTTGTAGGAAAAGGAAATAGAATTTGCCGTTAATGACATATGAGTACTTTACAGGTGCGGTTGGGATGGCATGATGCCGGTACTTATAATAAGAACATCGAAGAATGGCCTAAAAGAGGTGGAGCTAATGGGAGTCTTCGGTTTGAAATTGAGCTTAAGCATGCAGCTAATGCTGGTAATAATTTAGCAGTGATACTACGGGTGGCATGACTTGTTTCTTGAACTTCTCTCAAAACTAGCTTTTACAGGTCTTGTAAATGCACTAAAACTTATTGAGCCAATCAAAGAAAAATATCCCAGTGTGACATATGCAGACTTGTTTCAGCTGGCTGGCGCTACTGCTATCGAGGTCAGTTTTTGCGCTCTTAATTGCTTAACCTGAGATTTCTTGAAGCCATACGTAACCTGAGATTCACTCGTTCTTTGTGAAAATGTTCTTCCTTTTACTTTATTCTTCAGGAAGCTGGTGGTCCCAAGATTCCCATGAAGTATGGAAGAGTTGATGTCTCAAAACCTGAGGAGTGCCCTGAAGAAGGGAGGCTTCCTGGTGAGTGAAACATTGTTGTTCATTAAAGAGTAGACATCCACTTGGCTTTGTTGTACTAGGGGATCACTAATTTGGCTCTATGAAGCACTGTAACTATCTCACGCAAGTTGTTGCGATCTGCCGATTATTCGACTGCTTTTTCTACGGTAAATCTGAGTGGGCACCCTAACATGCAAAGGTTTTTTTTTTAGGTGAGATTTGTACTTAAGGTTGAAGGTGGTAATTTTAAAGAACTGTAATTTGCTGATTTGGGCAACAGATGAAGTTCTAGATGACTTGATTCATTTAGGCACTCACTAAAAAAATTCAAGCAACAAGAGATGTTTTCATCCTAGGTCTGTGTTTTGGCTCTATGAAGCACTGTAACTATCTCACGCAAGTTGTTGCGATCTGCCGATTATTCGACTGCTTTTTCTACGGTAAATCTGAGTGGGCACCCTAACATGCAAAGGTTTTTTTTTTAGGTGAGATTTGTACTTAAGGTTGAAGGTGGTAATTTTAAAGAACTGTAATTTGCTGATTTGGGCAACAGATGAAGTTCTAGATGACTTGATTCATTTAGGCACTCACTAAAAAAATTCAAGCAACAAGAGATGTATTCATCCTAGGTCTGTGTTTTGTTTCTGAATGGATCACATTCGTATGCATGGTAAGTTCTTGAAACAAAGCATTGTTTGGAAAAAAAAAGAATATGCATTTAGATGCGCTTTATCACACATAAATGAACTTGAATATTCCGTCCTTTCTATGGTCAGAAGTCATTTTCTATCTCTTGTCTGGAGTTTTCACTTTTTTATTCTGTCTCCGGTGATACTTTCTACTTCTGCCAGAAATTTTTTTTGTCGGTTCCTCTTGGAACAATCCATTTCTTCTCTTTTTACTGAACAGTTCTTTCTTTCAGATGCTGGCCCCCCTTCACCAGCCGATCATCTCCGGGAAGTTTTCTACAGAATGGGACTAAATGACAAGGTTTTTGTAATCGTTACCTAATGGGATGTTGTGTGCTATTTGTGTGTATCTCATGTGCTTGAGACTATGAATTCTCTGTTCCGCAGGAAATAGTTGCTTTATCTGGGGCACACACTCTTGGAAGGTCAAGACCAGAACGTAGTGGGTGGGGCAAGCCAGAAACAAAGTACACGGTAACTAATTACTCTCTATTTATTAATGTAATGCTCCGTACTAATCATTTGACAAACTCAACTTGCTATAGGAATTCTGAAACAGCATGCATAGTGTCGAGAATGTATTTTTCATGGTTACCATTGGTGAATTGAAAGTTATCCTCGGTATACAATTAGAGTTGTGAACTCTTGATCATCTTTAAACGAATAACAGGGAACAGGACTCCGATGGTCATAGTCTTGTCCATTAAACGTGAAAAACTACAGAAATGTTTTGTTTGGATTTAGAAACAATATTTCATTGAGCTCCAAGCACTTAAGGAGCTGTGCAGTAGGATGGCGTTCTATCAGTGATCAACCATCAGAAATAGATTGATATTCCCAAGGACGTTGTTGTAAATTCTTTTACGTGCTTGTAATCTCCATTGTCTCACACAGTTGTGACTCATGATTCGGGTTACAATATTTTGGCTTGATGGTCACGATGATGCCCAGAAAAAGTAGCCATTTACAGTGTGGCTTGTGACCACGTTAATGAATCTCAATAGCCATATCTGTTGCCATGGGATTTGCGCCTCAGAGTCTCTTTTGTTAAGGATGACAGTTTACTATTAATTTCCATAGAGGAGGTCCATATCAACTGATATTTGCAGATCTTTTCTTCTAGGAGTACAACAAGCAAGGATTTTAGGGGTTAGTAGGTCAGCTTAAAGAGTTTGTTTACATCATTACCCTCTGTGTAGTATCAAATCCTCTATAAAACTCAAGAACTCGGCATCTTTCTAAAAAGTATTCATCCACGTCTTTTAGGTCTTATTTACCTCTTTTACATGTGTCCATTGTAATGTCACATCTTCTTACTTTATCATCTGTAGGCCATTGCCTTTTGTGTCCAAACTACTTTAGAAAGGTTTTTCATCTTATTCCCACTTTAAGCCACCCCCTCAGCTATAATCTGTTCTAACTTGATCTTGTGTTAGTGTCCAAATATCCTTAGGCATTATTATCTCAGCTATATTAGTTTTGTACGTGTGCCTTTCTTACCAACAGTTGAAATGGTTGTGGACATTGAAGCTTGGGAAAAGTTTCTCCCCAGTGGACAAATTAATGGCTGCTTGAATTGAACTTATATGACTATTTTCGACAATATAGTTTAGTTGAAATGATTAAGAATAGTATAAATGGCCTTCATGAATCATAATGGCCTCCATCATGTCACAGAAAGATGGACCAGGAGCACCAGGTGGACAGTCGTGGACCGTGCAATGGTTGAAGTTTGATAACTCATACTTCAAGGTTTGCGAGTTGAATCCATACGTACTTTTTCCATGGGAAGGTGGTGATTCAGAATCAAGTGGGATGCTAACTTGATGTTTCATGCAGGATATAAAAGAACGGAAGGACGAGGAACTGCTGGTATTGCCAACTGATGGTGTTCTTTTTGAAGATCCTTCATTCAAGGTAATAAGAGTTTTGCTGAAAGCTCCAAATAAAAGAGGAAGTCTCTAAATTTGAGTTATCTTTCTAAAGAATGTTGGCAAATTGCAGGTCTATGCTGAGAAATATGCTGAAGATCAGGAAGCATTCTTTAAGGATTATGCTGAAGCACATGCAAAACTCAGCAACCTTGGTGCAAAATTTGATCCTCCAGAGGTTTGTCAGTGCTCTCTTATGGTCATTACTTTGCTAATTGTAGTGACGCTGGACGGTGTTCAAATCATTTCCAATGCCGGATTTTTTCTTCTTAATTTTAAGTTCTCAAGGAGCCAATGGCCAAAGTTCTATAAGAACTGTCCGAATATTTGAAATTCTTCCATGATGTTCGTGTTGGCTATTCGACCATCTGTTGTGATGGCATTGGCCTCTGGATCAGGTCAAATTTGCAGGATCGATGGGGCCTCCGATTTGGAGACGCATCAATTGTAGTTTTATTGCCAAATATTGCACGGCATGAATAACCGTCAAGTTCATCTTATCAGCATTGATGTTTGGCTTGTTATGGAAAATTTGTGCGTAGATAACAAGCGCTTCTCCTTATGTACAAATTTTTCTTGGGTCTAGATTTACAAGTTTTTCTTCAGTCTAGATTTACTAGTTTGCAATTTAACTTATACAGAACGTGGGTTAGAGTTATGGTGAAAACTAAAGCTTACGTCAAGTAATCTTTCAGGGTATCTTGATAGATGGTCCTGCTAAAGCTGCACCGGAGAAGTTTGTGGCTGCCACCTACTCATCTGGAAAGGTTATACTAAGAAATAACTTACATCTTGATCTTCCATTGTTACAGAGAGTTCCTTTTCATTATGCGATCTTTAACAGAGAGACTATTTCTTTGCAAATTGTTCATGTTCCTTGTTTCTTATGGTTTGCTGCAGGATTAGAAAACAATGTCTCGTTTCTGTGCCGTGTCTTTTATAAATAAAAGATGGAAGATATTTTCAATCATGTGAAACCACTTCTTAAAACTTGGGGAGTCTTAGCGAAAGGAGGAATAAAATTCAATGCGTGTTGCGTATTTGAATTGCAGAGAGAGCTGTCAGATGCTATGAAGCAGAAGATCCGAGCTGAGTATGAAGGATTCGGTGGCAGCCCAGATAAGCCCCTGCAATCCAACTATTTTCTGAACATAATCATTATCATTGCTGCTTTGGCACTCTTGTCATCTCTAGTAGTAAATTGAACTGGTGTTTGAGCCTGTGAGTACGGCAATTTTTTGTATGCAATCCAATTGCATTTGAGTAATTTTGATTTTCAATCCTTTTTTTGAGGCAGTTCTTCATCGGCCGAGTTAATGAGCTTTCCAACAGTCATTAGTCTTGGAATGCTTAAGAAACAGAGTTCACTGCTAAATTGCTTATGGTGAATCCCCTCAAGGTAATGAATGAGCTGGCCTCTCCAATCATCATCAAGGGGCCCAGAACTAGCTCAACTTCTTCCAAAAATGTTTAATATAATCCTTGCAATCAAGCTTAATTGTTGGAGTCAGAGAGCTTAAATTGAAGGATAAAGAGATCCAATCGAAGTCACTTTAGCAAGTTGCAACATGTATCCTTCTTAATCCTACTTTCTGTGGCCTGTTTACTCTATCATGTATCATGCGGCTGTGGCTTATGCTATCCTCGCTCCCGAGAAATGTGCTGTCCTCGCTCCTGAGCAAGACGCTAGCTACTCAGGTACAGATGTAGTGCGAGCAGAAGCCATTCCACAAATTAATGAGTAAGCAGTGAGGAAAGCAATCCTTGATTGATGATATGCCTCATCAATATGCCAACGTATGTATCGTCACTTCCTGTGTACACCTTCTTCAGAATCTCCAGGCTTCTTTACATGGAAGGTTCACCAGTTCTTTGTCACCCGGGCCAGCTCGTATCCTCGCCTGTTGACTCTGATCAAATTAAACCCTCCTCAGAAGGCAACCCACGCTTACATTTTGTCCTGCTGTGATTCCTTTCACAGGGAGTATTGAATTTCTGGTCCTATTAGAACTCAATTCCAGGTGATTTTGTTTCCCCATTCTGCACACCAAGGATAACAAACATCTTGCTACAGCATGAATGGACGATAAGCATCGTGCGTGACTTGGAGCAGGCGACTATACCAGTCATTCTCTAAAATCCCCTTAGGAGCCCGGTAATGAAGGGCTCAACTGCTCCACGATGTATAGTGGTCCGCGGAATATAACTGGAAACCTGGGTTTGGTGTCACTTTTAGGATAGTCTCATTTGACTACCAGCATTCTTCTTCAGGCACGCGCGCGCAGCGCCTTTCGCAATGCTAGTACTAATTATTTGAAAAATCTCGTGCGAGATCTTCATGTCGCTCGAGTTAGCTTGCTGTAATTTTCTTTTCTATCTTATCCACAGTCTATGTTTCCCTGTCCGACGCTGGTATCTCACGTTTACGAAATTGTTCTCACTTATGGGACCCAGCACTTGAGACTTTGTTAGACACGTGGCAGATATGGTCTTAAGGTCAAGTTCACCTTTTCTCGACGACCATACGGACTTGGTGATTACCACTTCTTTTTATGTCGAAATGGTAACGGAGGCTTACAGCGGTGGACTTTTTTGTCGTGGGCTGCTGAATTGAATGATGAGGACTCGCAGTGACAGATGTTCGACCACAAGTGATCGCCGGACAGGTCGTGTGGACCGTTCTACCGTTACAAGCGGGCTTGAAAAATCAGCAGGCTCACGAGACCCAGTTACCTTGGGGAACGAGGAAATGATGTGAGTTCCCTGTGATATGTAACGTTATTCGCCGGGCGGGGGCGCGGGTGTGGGGGTGGGGTGTTAAAGGTTGTGATAGGCTGTATAGATCACACGGGAGACGTGAAAGTTGATAATAGGGCTGTTAAATAAGTGAATTGAGTCAGGTTTGAGTTGAGTTGAAAATGATTTGATCCAAATTGGTCATTTAAACCGTTTTAATCTATTTATATGTAATATAAAAGTCAGTGACCCAAATTCGACTCAACTTAACTGGTACTTGACTCGTATCTGACCCGATTCATTTACTAAAATACTCTCATATTTAATCCAAATTATGAAAATCCAATATACATCTAGTTAACTCTTTAAGCTTTTAAGTTATTTGAGTTGAAAATGCTTTGTTTTCTTTTTTTGTTGAGGCATCAATTAAGTAAATCTTGATCTAAATGAATTTTGACAAAGCAACAAGAACGTCATCCTTTGTGTAGTCACGTCAAGAATTTGGACCACAAGTTGTATTCTAATGTATATATTACCTTCTTATAATAGGTTTAAGAATGATTCCAGATAAGTCAACATCCTAATATAATACATTGCCTGGAATATCATCTTGAACCTCCCATAGGGATCTATAGAGGTCTAAGATGACGTCACTTAGAAACATATCTAAAATGTTGCAAGAGATTTTATAAAAGCTATCTATTGGATTATGCGCTAAAAGGGCATGTGAAATTCTTTTTGGGGGTATTGTTGAATAGTCTTTTCGTAGCGGAGACCTATGAAGTTTTAGCTAACTAGATTAGAATGCTTCAAACAAGCATCTTCAATTCACCTTTCACAAACATCATATGAATTAGATATGTCACTGTAACGTTTCTTAACTTAATTTAATTTCCACAAAATAATATGGAAAAATGATATGTATGGTTTTTAAACTTTAATACAATATACAATATGATTCTAAATTTTTAATTTTTTTAATGTGGTTCTGAAATTTTGACCAAATGTACAATATTATATTTGAGATTTTAAATTGATATTAAGAATTTTTAGTACATATTCAATTTAGTCTTTAGATTATATGAAATTATTCGATCCTCCCAAACTTTGGCCCAACGTATAATGTCGTTACCAAATTTTTATATGATTAAATGCGATCTTTTGAATTCCTAAATTACATAAAAATATTTAATAAATATACAATATAATGCTAAAGATAAAAAAATCATCCCCCGCGATGCACCCGACTCCATTAAAAGTCAAAATCAGAACGCCGGTCCCAATCAACGCACCAGATCAACCCCGCAGGTTCACCATAGACATCACCAATTTCCCAAGAACGAGAGCAAACACGAGCGGATCTCGCCACGTGTGCGGCCGTCGCCGACGTGGCGCGACGTGGTTGGCCCCGTCGCCTCGCTGACGCTGGGAATGGCCGCACCGCGCGATTTTCCCACGCTCTTAATTTTACTACCCAAAACCCTCGGATTACAATCTACAAAAGCGATCGTGCTTTCCTTTTGCAGCGCGTTACCCGCACAAATAAGGGGGGTGACAAGATGGGGCCAACCACAGCATTCCACGTGGAGCCCTCGCCCAATGGGAGGGCGAGTGCTGGAAGTTCCGTACTCGCAAGGATCTCAAAAAAAAATCAGCCGAGACACGAGGGGGGCGAGTCACGCGCGAGTCACGTGCGAGTCTCCTCTCTCTCTCTCTCTAAACCTTAAAAACCCCCCAACGCTCTCTGTCTCTTTCTTCTCTCTCTCACTCGAAGACGAAATCCATCTCCTTCTCCTTCTCGCGGCGCGGGGGAGATTCCCAGGACTCGCGGCAATGGCGTCTAGGGTTGCGAATTGGCTGATCTTCTCTCTCCTCCTCGCGGCGGCGGCGGCGGCGGCGGCGGTCTCCGCCGAGGAGGAAGCGGGGCCCGCGGAGGAGTTCGTGCTGACCCTGGATCACTCCAATTTCTCCGACACCATCGGCAAGCACGACTTCATCGTCGTCGAGTTCTACGCCCCCTGGTAAAATTCCGCCCGTCCTATCCCTTTTAGTCCTCTGGCGGCTCGAATCGGGTCGATGCGATCGATCCGTTTCGGATCTCGAGGTTTTTGGCTGGTTTTTCTCCGGTTGCTTACTGTTCATGTACAATTGTACGGAAAAAGTTTCTTTCTTTTTCTTTTTTTTTTCCCTCTTTTCTTGTTCGAAGCGAATCTCAGCCTAGCGATCGCTCGAAGTCTCCTTTGTTCGTGAAATTTTTGGGCCTTTCCGGAGGCAAAAGTTTTTCTGCCTTTGTTTGCATGCACGAGATAAACATCGCTTTATTCGCTGGTTTCTCTCGGTGTGGGAAGCTATAACAGCAAAAGTTATCCTTTTTCGCTTTCTACTCCTGTTTTGGATTTGTCCAGCATGTATCTGATCGTCGAGAAATCTGTTGATACTCATGTCCGTCAGGGCTGGGCGTAATCAAATCGGTTACGCATTTTTTGCGTTGAGTAAATGCATTGTCGAGACTTTTTTTTTTTTTTTGGGCAATTCATGTTTAACCCGGAATTAACGAGGGGGAGTTTTGCGGAATCATAATTGCACTTGATTGCAGTTACCGTGTGGGTTTGTTAATTCATTCTGGATTTCTGTTAACCCCCGAGTTCCGGTTAACATTGGTGGAGTGATAATTACTGTTGACAACGGTGATGATGCGAAGAAATGTTCTTTATGGGTACATTTTACTCTGCCCATTCATGCATGATAAGAAGTAGAGCTGATTTTCTCTTTTTTGGGATTGGGGAGGGTGAATGGAGGATGGGAAGTGGGAGATTGTCTTCTACCGAATTTAATGCTGAGAGGGATGGCATTTTCTTACCTTCATTCTGTTCCATCTAGTCTTGTTCCCTCTTTCCAGGCAGAACATTTCACACTAATAATCACCTACTGATGGGATTTTGACTAGCTTTTTATCCCTTTTTCAGGTGTGGTCATTGTAAGAAGCTTGCACCTGAGGTAACAAGATTTCATAGATCCTGTTAGACACACAATATAATTCTATAGATAGCTGTATGTGTTCGGTTGGTAACAACGGCTTTTGTTCTATTCGCAGTATGAGAAAGCTGCGGCCGCATTAAGCAGTCATGACCCTCCCATAGCTCTAGCCAAAGTTGATGCTAATGAAGAAGCAAACAAGGAGCTTGCTAGCGAATTTGACATCAAGGGTTTTCCCACAATTAAAATCTTGAGAAAAGGGGGGAAGATTATTCAAGAGTACAAAGGTCCCCGCGAAGCTGATGGCATTGTTTCATACTTGAAGAAACAAAGCGGTCCTGCTTCTGTTGAAATTAAATCTGTTGAAGATGCCAGCACTCTGATAGGAGATAAAAAGATAGTGATTGTAAGTGCTCTTGCCTTGGGTTTTCTATTTTGATGACTTCCCTACCATATCTGATTATATGCTATTGGGGCCTATACTCACAGGTTGGGATATTCCCAAAGTTTTCTGGTGAAGAGTATGAGAATTTCACTGCTTTAGCTGAGACCTTGCGCTCTGACTATGAGTTTGGTCACACTTTGGATGCCAAACTGCTTCCACGGGGAGAGTCATCAATTGCTGGACCTGTTGTTAGGCTCTTTAAGCCATTTGATGAACTCTTCGTTGATTTACAGGTACTTCTTTTTTAGAATAGATGTATCTTTTCCTCCTTTTCATGGATGCATGGTGCACTAATAAGTGGACAAACATATTGCAGGAATTCCATGTGGATGCTCTGGAGAAGTTTGTTGAAGAATCCAGTGTGCCTATCGTCACTCTCTTTAACAATGACCCAAGCAACCACCCTTTTGTGATCAAGTTTTTTAACAGTGATAATGCTAAGGTAGATAGTAGCAACTGTTATTTTATTCTTTTACACTTGGTACTGCTGTTTGATTTGCGGATCTCTATGTCGTTGATTGATTCCTTGGTGAAAACTGTTTGCACTATTCTTGGGTGGATGGTTCAGGTGATAGTATGATGTTATGTGGACCTTGTAAGTGTTGCTATATATCTCTTAACAATAAAATGTGGTTTGCACCTATTGTTTGGATATGCTTGTACTATAGGGTATTTCAATTGTTCAATGTGTCAAATCTTTTTGTTGACATAATTTTAGATAGTTCATGTCCAGCACGAGAGTGATGATTGTTACTATCTTTGGTTGGTTTTAAATTCTTTTTAATGGTCAAATAATTGGCCAAACCTTTTCTCCTGAATTATTTTTCTTTTCTCTTTTGAAGCTCAATATGCTTTCTTAATTGTTTATCTTTAATTTTATTTGTGAGAATGTTCTGCACAGATTGTTATTTGGTCATCGATGTTTTAATCGAGGGCATGGTAGTTAAATTCAAGCACAATTGCTTTTCCACTCAGTAGATCACTCTTGAATAGTTCAGATTTGTCTGTTATTCCTTATTTGGTTTCATGGATAACATCTGACAACTCCATTTGCATTGCATAGGCAATGTTGTTTTTGAATGTTAGCACTGAAGACGCTGAATCTTTCACCTCAAAATACCGCGTTGTTGCTGAGCAATATAAAGGACAGGGCATCATCTTTTTGATAGGTGATCTTGAAGCTAGTCAAGGTGCTTTCCAGGTTAGTTTTTTCTTTTCTTTTTGAGTTCTTCATTTGATGCTGCACATGTACTTATGTAGATAAAAAATTGTTGTTTAATGCTTACGTGCAGTATTTTGGACTCAAGGAGGAACAAGTGCCACTTATTGTAGTACAGACAAATGATGGGCAAAAGTACTTGAAACCAAATCTGCAACCTGATGATATTGCCCCTTGGGTGAAGGAGTACAAGGTTACATATATGTCTTCTGCTTCTGTCTCTCACAAAACGTGGGGAGATGTCCACGCACTCACAGTCTCACACATCTAAATTAGAACTTTTACACCTTTGAGAGTTTCTAAAGCACGTTGTAAGCTTTAATCTAATGTTGTTATGTTAATTGCAGGAAGGCAAGGTTCCACAGTACAAGAAGTCTGAACCCATACCCCAAGATAACAGTGAGCCTGTGAAAGTAGTTGTAGCTGAGAGCCTGCAGGAGGTGGTGCTGAACTCTGACAAAAATGGTACATAGCATTATGCATTGTGTTGTTTTGTGTCGTCTGCAAGCATGCTGCTCAGGGATCTTTTATTCATTGATATATACTTTGTATCGATTTGATATCCATTGGCTTTTTCATGGATGTCTTCTGCTCAAATGCTTTAATCGATCCTAGAGTAAGTATTTTTCATACAGTAGAAATGATGGGGATCTTCATCTTGAATTATTTTCTATGTACTTTTCTCTGTTGAAAAATTGCCTTCCTGTCTTTGGTCGGTGTCAAAAAGGTATGCTTTCTTATACACCTTATTATACTTTTATAGTTGAGGAAATTGGACGATAAAGGAGGAGGTTGTGTAATTTATCTTATTTTCAGTTTGATATAATCTGTCATGTTTAATCGCATTCCTGACTCAGTGTCAGAAGACTTTTACCTAACATGCTGGAAAACTTTTCTGCAGTTCTTCTGGAGTTTTATGCTCCTTGGTGTGGACATTGCAAAAAATTGGCACCTATCTTGGATGAAGTTGCACTTTCTTACGAAAGTGATGCCAATGTCGTTATTGCTAAGTTTGTAAGTATTCCCGCTCAAACTAGGTTGATAATTTTCCCGAATTGCAGCAACAGTGATCTAACCTTTTTAAAACTGGTCAAGTAATGTTAGTGATTATTGTTTGAGTACCTATAAAAAGCACTTTTGGTGTTGGGGTTGGTACTGATTGGTTTTGGGACACAATGCGTGATTGAATCATAGAAAGGTGCAAATGATGAACTTAGGGTCCTTTTTATAGAAACTGAAGTGACATAAAAGTCATGTTTTCCAAAGAACAATGCTAGAAATTTGAACTACTGTTAATATATTTCTGTGTTTTTTCCCCTCTTTGGAGAAGGCAAAGAGATATCCTGACCTAGTGGGTAAATTCTCTGGATAAAATATGCTTCATGTGAGGTGCATGTACTGGTATATGAAGTAATGTTTTTCACCTTCTTTATTGGCTGCCCTTACCCAATAATATTATTTGGGTTCACAACCATGTCTGTACCAATTTTATGCTTTCCTTTTCAGGACGCAACTGCAAATGATATCCCAAGTGACACCTTCGATGTCAAGGGGTACCCCACTCTTTACTTTAGGTCATCAAGCGGGAAGGTGGTGCAGTATGATGGCGATAGGACAAAGGAAGGTATAATAGATTTCATTGAGAAGAACCGTGATAAAGCAGAGGAGAAAGTCGCAGTCGAAGAAGAGAAAGTCGTAGGCAAGGATGAGCTCTAGATGAAGGTACTTGGCTGCTCACTTTTTCATAACACATGTCGTATCCCTCATGTTTGGCGGATGATGGTCTAGCATGCTGATGAAAAATTCTTTGTTGTGTGATAATCCAATCTCTAGATGTGCAATGATCTTCACCATCCCTCTTAGTTTCTTTTAAACGATTGGAAATTCATTGATCTTTTTCCCTTCTGTGCAGGAAGTTTTGCTTACTGGTGTACACAGCTGCATACAGGTTTTGTGCTGCAATACATTAGGAATCGTCGTGTCTGACCCCCTTTGGCCTCCCTCTCCTTCCTATGAACTTTTTGGCAATTTCGAAATAAAAAGGGAATTGGGTTTTTGGGGTTGTAGAGTGATTTAGCTCTTTACATTAGGTCTAGTTTTATTTAATCTATCATGTATCTCTGCGGCGACTGTTCGAGATATTCATCATCTTTAAAATTTTCGAAGTCAGTTCACGGTTCCGATTTCCTTCTGGTGCCTCGTTGACTTCCTTTCTACTGGTGTGTGCTGCTTTTGCCTTTTTTTTTTAACCCCTACCCATCTGATCTTCTTTGTTTAGTGGATGGATCTTGTGTGGATGCGCACGTTAAAACCAGAAATAATGAATGACTTTGATTTAAATGAGTTTTCTTCCCAGAGGGTTAATACGATTGTACCAAACCAAGGGCCAGCTAATTGAGCCCAAATCCGCTTGGAGTTTTCAAAATGATATATAACTGGTCTCTTGGTGCGAAGTTAAGTAGTAACTTTGACAGAGAGCACGGTTCGGTTATTCAGACCCAGGTGTATGGAGAAAATATTCAGTGGTTTTATGCCACCCCCTTCAGGCATGTGCCTAGTCTAAAACCTATGAAAAATTAGACCTGTGTCAATTAAATGTATTTCTAGTTGGGTTGCTAAAGGGAGCAAATTGATTGCGTTGGCAACTTCAATGAACGCCTTCAAAATTGGAAAATTGTTTCGCCACTTTGTCACTCTTTGATGTTTACTTTGTCAAGGAAAATTATCCATTGAAGGTGGGAAGCTCCGCGCAGCACCTAATGGAGACGTCTTCTCCTTTCACTCTTTTTAGGTTTAGAAATTTTGTCCTTTCGTTAACTTTCACCTAATTCTCTTTTGTTTTTCCAATTCTTCTTTACACCTCCACCTATCTAATGGAGATTTTTCCTCCAGAAACGAACAAGGATTGAGAAAAGTCAATGAAAGGACAAAACTTCTAAACGTAAAAGAGTGGAGAAAATTGACTCAGGTGGTGCGTACACTTCAATTTCGAAGGCATTTATTAAAGCCACCAATGCAATCAATTTGCTTTAATTTGCATTCCAACCCCGATAGGACATTAAATTTGCATTTATTTTATTGGACCGACTTTAAATTGATGCGTGTGAGGTTTTGATAGGCTCTGACATCAGCACATGTCGTGTTGGTGAAATATCACTGAATATTTTCTTAGCCGTTTGATTTATTCCCGTAACGAGCTTATCTTTTCCCTTGTTTTTTCGCCCCTTTCATTCCTACTCGTATGCCTAACTTATTGTATCCCTCACAGGGGAAGTTTATACTTGTCCCCTAAAATGAATTTGTTTAAGAATGCACATAAATGGTGAAAAACGCTTCAATTGCCTTAGCATGTTCTGTTTGTGATTTGTATTCATTGTATAATATGCATCTGATGTGGTTGTTGGGTTCAAGTGGGTGGTCTTCCCTTGTATGATTTGCGACGAGAGCTAGAAGAATCGCCAAGTCAATGCGATGGACCCGACAATCACGGCTTAGGAAACAACGAACGAAAGCGGATGGTTTCTTTCCAAAGCATTAAATAAGATCTCCAGTGTTTTACTCGGTCAATGCGGAATCCACTAGACCTTCCCCAAGAAAAACAGCTGAAAAATTTTCTCGCTTTAGAAGGGGTCGTAAGGGCACGCGGCACGTGGACGTCTTGCGATTGGTGTACCAATTTAGTTTTAGCCTAAAAGCTACTAGACGGACAAAACTTACAAATCTTTATGGTAAAGAAGTATTTCGCTTACGAGACATCTCTCTCATTTCTAACCCTATATGCTACGCTACACGAGATAATTGGGATTCTTTTCTTTGAACTTAGTAGTTAGTATTTAAGTAAGTCCTGAGATTCGTTCTCCTCATATCGCCTAGGTACATTGCATAAGTCCTGGGATTTGTTCTCCTCATATCGCGTAGGTACATTGCATACTTTTAGGATTGAAGTAGAGAAGACCGCTTAAACCATACATGATTGTCAAGTTAAGTTGTATTCGTCTTATTATTTATAACTGAATTGCTGAATCAAACCCTCATTCAAATGAAGATAATGTCATTGGAGTATTGTCTCAAGTCTTTTAACGAATTTCAGCTATTAGATGGATGGAGCGGGACAATACTTTCATCACTCCTCTCACGTGCAAGCTGAATTACTAGCGACACATGAAATTTGACTAATAAGCTGTAGATGCACATTCGTAAAAGGTATAACATTAATTTTGATACTATGTGAAATTTTTATGAGATCACCGCCATCTGTTCCAAAATTTTAAACTACTAGATAAAGAGGTGATTTATTATATAAATATTCTAACAAAAGCAATTTCCAAACCAACATCAAAGTGCACAAACGTTCACCCTCAAAACTCACTGTGAGCAGAACATCGGGATGCTACTTCGATCGCGGTCCGTTTAAAAGTTATCGCTAGTTATAAATGAAGCTGCCTGCTTAAGAGGAAAAAGATTTGGGGATATCGGAATCTCATCGTAAGCCCTATCCTTCTGTTTGATCAACTCTATGATGGATGATTAGTCTTCACCGTCTGTTCAAAAGAACTGACAGAACAAAAGATGAGAGTCGGCACAGCAGCATATCCCTCAATAGACCAATCGTGCTAATTTAGAAACAGCACTTACAAACTTTCGAATCATTATGTGCTGATGAGCAAGACAATCTCACAAGTACCAATTCCTGTCCTCTTAGAAGTTTTACTGACATTAACACAATCCAGGAGTCACGATAAAGTATACATAGACGTAAACTGAGCTTTTGTCGTTTCAAATATAGGCATCATAGACACTCAACGCTTCCATAAGCAGGAGAATAGAGGAATCGTACCCTCAACCACAGCACGAACCACATGCAGGCAACGAACCTAGGCAAAAGACAAATTACTAGATAAGTACACATAGAAACTGAAGAAAACCTTCTGACGGTAACAAACATAAGCACTCATAAGAATGGTATCGAACTCACTGTGGTCAATTCCGCGGACATTATCCAGTCCACGTGGTGGGCCACGAGGACCGCCGCCATATGGACCCCTTCCGGAACCTCCCGGGCCGCCACCACCATCCCATTTCTTGCCAGAGGCAGAGCCTTTCCTATAAGCATCGGACTTTTCCATCTATTCACACAATATGGAAACAACAGGCAAATTATTAAGACTAACAAGTTGCTAGTGCCTACGTTCAAAGGAACAACCAAGACAGTGATCACATTACCGAAAACATTGTAGCGAAAAACATGCTTATATAACTAACTATTGCCCAGAATAAGTCTGTGATCGTTTTGAGTCGCCATATTGATCTCTTGGATTTCACCACACCTACAAGTCCAGAAAAAACCATTTCCATCATACATCAAACTAAATATATTGATCTCATAAGTTCTTCATACTAATCTAGCTCTACCTTCCATTCTAACAGATTCCAAACAGTGTAACCCGGGCACTAAAAGGTAAGAGTATCGTCACAGGGCAACTTGATGACAATCAGGAAAGAAAGGCGGCCCAAAAAATGTCGTGATGAAAACTTAGATGACAGAAGATTGTAAATCCACAAAACGTGATAGAACTAAACACGTTAAGCATTTCTCGTTGTTGTGCTGTTATGAACCGATCCAAACACAATAACTCAAAAGGAAACATCTTTCTACGTAGAGGAAACACTCGGAATAAATTATTACACAACATATATCATATGAACGACAAGACATGGTAATTTTACAATGAAACAAAGTAATTTATGAAAAACCACTTAAAACACCTTTGGGTAAATGCCAAAGGAAGTCTTATTTCATCATCTTTCAAAGTCATACTGAAGATTTTGTATCTGTACAAGCATCTGTAAAAAGATGTCATTTAAGTTCTAAGAGTTTGCTCCTTTGTATGGATGAGGGTGCTTTGACAAACCACTCGGGAAACTTAATCATAATTACAATTTTTCAGAATTAACTAAGATTCATGATGAACAGAAGAAAACTCGGTGGCATTGAGGATAAGTCAAACACGCTGCACTGAAAATGGATGAGAAATACAGAGATTTCAAATGTAAAAATCGTGACAGCATAGAAACCAAAGGGCTAACATAAGAAATTCAGACCTCAAGGAGAATGTATAACGCAGGCCATGAGAATAATTGTCCTAAGTCATACTACTCTTAAAGTACATTGGACTCCTTCAGGTTAAGCATGCCAACACAATAACTCATATATCAGCAGTTTCCAGTGCAGTGTCATAGGACTAAATTATCACTCATCAGAAGCACCTTTCCCGGGTATCCACGAATGCATGATAGCTCACATTGGTAAGCCCAGAGAAGCCAAGATAATGAATGAGCAGCTTCTGCAGCAAGACACGGCCTCATAAAATCTCAATTCTAATGGTGTGGATTGTATTATTTTTCACGCCAAAGGAGTCAAGGAAACAATAATGAGCTGGTCAGTAGCAATAATCAAAAGAATGGCAGATCAAACTCCAAAGACAGATTTTTACGAGAGGAACAACCCGGGTAGCAAATCAAAATTGCGCACTTCCTAGGTATATGCAACTGGCTTACAGGTACTTTCAATAGAAAACACTCAAATCCAAGAACACAACACACGCACGCGAGCCGAGCCAACCGTCGACCATCACACCTCAAATTCGCAAGCAAGGGCAGGATCAAAACACCACGAGCCGGGTGATTTGCACATCGAACAGATTTACATGTCATATATGTGCTCAGCCTCGATCTTTCATCAAGAAATAATGCAAAAGAGCCCAAGTCAATTCGTCAGTTGACCCAGACATAGTCGAAACCAATGGATCGTTTCCCCAAACCGAACTCAAAAGGAAAAAAAAAATGAAGCAAATTTTTCACCATTTCAACGAATTCATCATCCAACAGACGCCTTCAACCACCTACAGCACTCAGCCTCGACAACAGGTCAACCAAACGCGCGATCGCCATCATCGCGCGATTCGCAGACATCGAATTTCTCGATCGAATCAAAGCAAATTGACTATCAAAGAAAGGGAAGATTTAAGGCCAAGAGCGGCCGGTCGGAACATCTCCGATTGGGGAATACAGCTTACCTCGCTCAACGTACGCCATTGCCGAAATCACCGATTCTAGGAGCTTCTCTGGTCGTTGCGAAACGCGGAGAAGAAAGCCTTTATAGAGTCAATCTGATGGGCCGTCCCGGCCTGATTCGGGCCGTGTCGGCCCGCCCATTCGAAGGGCCCAATGAGCCCAATCGAGTTTCGGGCCGAGCTACATCACGAAGCTTGCGAAGCAAGGGAGGGCGCGCGCGAGAGAGAGAGAGAGAGAGAGAGATCGTCGGAGATGATGCGAGCAACCGGAGGTCCGCTCCTCTGCATCGGAGATCTGCTCGGCGACGTCGGAGAAGACGCCGCTCCCCCCGAGACTATTTCGTCGCCGCCGCCTTCGTCTCCTTCGCTCCCTGAGGTCGGTGCCAGAGCCGCCCAGCCCTCGGACCTGCCCAGGCTCTTCCAGGTTTCTCCGATGCTGAAAGAATCTCTCTCCCTGTTAATTTTGCTTATTTTTCTCTTCGCCAGAGCCAGACATTCGTGTAGCCTTAGGTTATGGCGATTGACGAGTTCTGAAATTGAGAAAGGAAGGTGCGCAAGCGAGCATGGATCGACGCTTTGAACTTGCTGATGATCGCGAGGCGTTGAGGATTTGCGGGGGGTCAGATTGGAAATTGGAGTGATCGAGGGTTATTTTTTATGTGATTAATCTCCATTACCTTAAAGAGAGTGAATGAAAAAAGTGGAATTCTCGTTTATTATGATCTTGGGGGCGGTTTTTCTCGCAGTCGATTTAAGAAAAGCTCTAGTCTTTTGCTTTGTATTGCTGGTGTAGGGCTGGGAATTTGCGGACTCCAGAGATGGTGTGTCGATGGATTATAAGTCGGAGTTTGAAAGTGGTTGTGGCGGTAATTTAAGGGACATCCGTGGATTAGGGTGGTGTCTTGAGCGGCATCCATGTCTCTCCGTGTTCGCGACTGTAGCTGTGAAACTCTATGGAAAGTGTTGATTTTTGTCCAGGGTTGTGATTCACCGATGTCCATGGCTCGATAAGCTGTGAAGTCTTGCCGCAGATGGGGTTTTGCCTCCTCAGCTGCTATTCTATGTGGATGAGGCCTGTAGAGTTTTGATTTGAATGATTTTCTAGCAGTCCGAATCAAACTGCATTAGAATTTCTGAGTGCTGTCTTCGTTGCTTGCGCATCAACTACCTCCCAGACCCCGCAGTGCAAGGGACACCCATAAATTGCTTGTCGAACATGAATGGCCGTATCAGTTAAATATCTGCTTGTTATTGTCCTCTGCTTTGTCCCTGAATTTTACATCAACTTACATAAATTGCTTGATATCCTGTTGATGTCTTGAATCTTAATGACAGAGCACTTGGCTTTAAGTCATATCCTGATCATCTGGCCAGACTGAATAATTGTTACCACTTATTTGCCTGCATCACCCTATAACGACAATGTCCTAGATGTGATGTGAACTCACAAGTCACAGGAACCTTTTTTCAAATCATATGTCATTGTATTGTGCCACTCTGCCTTGCGTATTTGCTAGTTTGTATGCTGACTCTATCAATGATTTGAATGGGTGAATCCACTTGTCATCCTGTAGGAAAACTATGACAAGTTGAATGAAGCACTTGCAAGAGGAGAACACTCATGGACTGCCCTAACATTAAAGGTGATGATGTTATGTTCCCTGGCTAAGAAATATTCATTGATCTGCATTAGCAATTAGCCTGTTTTCAGTTTATTGTTGCAAAACCGTACTGGAGTTAGTCTATGAGCATTAGTTAGTTCTCTGCTTTTCCGTCCCTCTTATGTTAGTTCAGAGCCCATTTGGTGGGTTTCGCTAACTATGCATGCTTCATTGCATATTTCCTTGCCATTTTCCTGCACCATCCTGTGTTACCTCCTCTCTATGTGGATAGCACTTCTGATTTCCATCCAGTACAGTTTTCACAGAATGAAAAATTTAGGGGGCTTGATGCAATTTGAGACATCTCTCTATCATATGAAATGATTTCTCTGAGGAAAGGTGTAATTTTCCTTCTTGTCCAACGGCTTGGTGCTTGTTATTTTTCTTCACCATCAGTCTATTTTAAAAAAATCCATTCACATGAACTTGGGTGTTTTAGCTATTTCAGTCAACTTTGGCATTTCATGTTCTTACTTAGCATAAAATTTGCAGTTGTGTAGTTCTCTGGAAGTGGCTAATAAGTTGGTCCAATCAACACACGGGAGTGCCGGATTGCTGTTAGAAAAGGTTGAAGAGCTCGAGAAAATTATTAAAAGGGGAGATTCAGCTGTGGCAGCTGTGAAGGCTATCACCATAACTTCAGTTGGTGATGGAAAGCCTTCTACTGGCAGTGAACTGCCAGTAGAACATGTCAAGTGATCCTGTGTATGTGGGAGCAACTTCGGTAAGTTTTGCCAGATTCCTCTGTCGCATGAGTGCAGAATTTTATCCTACTGTCTCCTTGGAGTCCTGGAATTTGATTTTATACCCGAGGCTCAGGACTTCCGATAAACTTTTCCTGTAAAAACACTTCCATTCACCTAAAACGCTACTCAGAATATAAAGGAATTATTTTATACTTCAATTCGTTGGAAAAATTCTTACTTGACTATCGATGTTTCATTAGTCGTGCTTTATTATTTGTGTTTACTTATAGTCTTGCATCACAAAAGTATGGTATAAGAACAGCATGAAATCTTACGTTTAAAATTACCTCCGCCCTACTCATGTTGACCCCATTTACAGAATACTCAGGTTTCCTCCCAGAATCTTCGCCTAGAGAAGTTCATAATTTCCCCTCTAAACGAAGTTCTCAATTGACTTATTTATCGCATTTTTCGATATCAAATTGCTGAACTGACGTAGAAATGCACCTTACCAATTCTAGTCGAGCAGACGGACCTTGCGAGAGTGCTCTCTGCACTTGAAGAAAGACGAAACTGGGGAAGTTTTGATCTTGCATGCACCGTGCATCGTCATGGTAAAGGCATCGCTAGTGTTTGAACTTTTATAGTTTTTCCAATTTATCTCCGAACCCTTTTTCATTGGACCGAATCCTCGGGCGGTGCTGTTTTTGTTCAGCTTTTTGAACATATTTTGTTTGGGGTTTCCTCAGTATAATTCCTCTTCATGATCAGGAAGGTGATCTTCCTTCATTGAAGACAGGACACTCCTGCTCACGAGTTTTCACCCGACAGTTTTCTCATCTCTCGCGTTAGCAGAGAACCTCCATATCTAGGTGATGATTCGTGTAGGATTCGCTCCGCACAGATTGAGGTGCACGGCGGGAAGATTAGAAAACCATGTGGTCACGGCGTTTGCAGGCGCCCCGCACGCAGATGGCTTCCGTTCCGTCTCAGTTTCCACTTCCCGAAATTCCGAAAATGTTCCGAGTGCACTTAACAATAATTTTCTTTCAGACGGGAAAATTGTCCAAAAAGTTTTGAATCTACCATACAATGATTAATTCATTTTTGAATTTTTCAATTGTGTAAGTTTAATTCTAAACTCTTTGACAATTTATCAATCCATTTATAAATCATTAAATTGTGCAAATTTAGATTGTAGTCTCTCATTTAATTATCAATGTAGTCATTTTGGTTAATTTTTATTCGAAATTATTGATGTGACGATTCAATCAGTATTAGCTGTCTTGTGTTAATGCAGATAATTTTTTAAAATTTCATTAATTTTTTATATTCTCTTTTCTTTTCTTCATTTTTTTCTTAACTTGGCACGACCAATTGTGAAAAAATCGTAAACGACAACACAACGGTTGCCTCCTTGAAGATAACTTACCATAAAAACCTACTCATCGGGTAAATTAAAATCCAGTTAAATCATTAGTATTAGGATTGCATTTGTTAATCGAAAAACTCATGATTTGAATAATATGTTCTAAAATAATAATTATTTGTATTATTTATAAATTATCGTTTATGGTGAAAATATTTTTCATTGATTAATCTTTCAAACACATGATCAATCATTTATTGCAAGATACTTTCTTTCTTTTTCGTTTTTTTCCCGAAAGAATCGAGCCGTGAATTCGGCCTGAAGAGCTATCCAGTCCCCAAATTCCCACAGCGGGTCCCACACGAATGAATGGCGGTCAGCAATGACGACGGCCAGTAAAATATCAAAAAAAAAAGAAGAAAAAAAGTGAAAGAAAGCGGTGAGAAAATCGTTTCATTTAATTCTCTTCCCTTTCACCGACCTCCGCTTCTCCTTCCCTCCTCTCGATGCTTCCGGCGAAGTCGGATACGCAGAGACCGCGCGACCTCGAGAGCTCGAGGAGGATTTCGGGTTAGGACTGGCCGCCGACCTCTCCCGTCCTCTCATGGCTTCCGGTGAGAAAATCGTTCCGTCGAATTCGACGTTCATTCCGTCTCTCGATTTCATTCCTCGGGCTTTTCCTCGGTTTGATCTGTCGAGCGCGCGCGTTCCGCCGCTCGCGGAATGTCGGTACGGACGACGTCGAGTGCTCCGCGGTTCGCGTGTTGGCGGCGCGACTCTCTCTCGACGGTGTACGGTGGACGGTCGGATCGCGTGGTTTCGTCGTCCGGCGATTGATCTGAGTTTTCTATAGCCGAGGGAGGGCCATTTCCATTTTCCCGCTCCCCTTTTCGCGTGCTGACGTAATGTTTGGCGGGAATGACGCGGTCGGGGGGAGCTGTGCACGTCGATTGTTGTTTTGTCTTCGAAACTTCTGTTCTGTTCGCCCTTTTTTTCCGCACTTTCGAAATTCTCGTTATCTAGGAGACAGAGCGAGAGCTGTCGAGCCGTATTTGCACCGAGCGAAGCCTGCTGATATGATCCGTATGGCCATCCCGCATTAAGTGGGACGAGGCTCCGTCGGCCTTCTTCGTCGGAGCTGCTTTGATTACCCGCGAGCAAGTTCTCGGTGACGAGGCGGGTGCTTCTGGGATTTTGTTGGTTGTTCCCGAGTAATGAATCGTCGTCTTGCTGCAGATTTCGCGCTGTCAGTTCCGGCTGAGCTCGAATCGGCTCTGCGGTTGAAGAATGTGCAGTATTTAGTTACCCAAAGGCCGTGGTTAGGTACTTTTCGGCTGTTCATAATCTTTCCAGTGAGGTTTCTTCGTGTGCTTATCTGTTCTGGCGACTTCTTGGCTCAATTGCTGCATGGGGAATTGATATGGTGTCTTATTGGTACTTCTGTTCCAGATCTTTATGGAATACATGTCAGACCAGTTGCTCCATTTGGGAGTGTGAGTAGGAAACCCTATGTGGATCCGGCCCCGATCCATCGTTGCCTCCCCGATGAGCTTCTTCATGAGGTATTGCAATATAATGCTAGAAAGCTATGGTTTTTATATGGTGGGGAAAAGAAGTGTGATCCTAAGCCAGAATTGTATTATATAATCTTTTTGTGTGCGACTGTCCTAGAGAGTATTTATATGAAGGTTATTTTGCAGGTCTTTGCGCGATTACCTCCATATGACTTAGGAAGGGCTTCTTGTGTGTGTAGAAAATGGAGGTACAGCATTCGGAACCCCATATTTTGGCGTAATGCATGCTTGAAGGCTTGGCAGGTAAATTTCCAGTAATTTTTATTATTGTTCATCGTTTATTACTGTTCATCTGTATGAACTATCATCCGATGCTTAAATTGTTTATTTGATGCCTCACTAATGAAGGTCTCGGGAGTTGTGGAAAATTACAAGATTTTGCAGAAAAAATACGCAGGCTCTTGGAGGAAGATGTGGCTTGACAGACCAAGGGTTCGTACTGATGGTAAGTCATCCTTTTGAGTTGGAGCTCTTGTGGAGCATCGTAAAATAACTTTGAAATGGTACAAAGTGTCAGAGGTTGAATTTAGTCATCATAGCTTGTGTCTTTCTACTGTTGTGCATTTGCATGAATCAATACTGAGGAAAGAAAGATATTCGATCAGACTAATGGATAAATCATTGGCAGGGTAAGTGACATGGATTGGTATAGTGAAGAATGCAAGAATGTTGTATATCGTGGTATCAAGTAGTCTGCAAAAGTTGTGACTACTTCATTCTGTGTAATCCCCAATAACCTCTTCCGAAAATCTATATCTCAACAGAAAGCTGCAAATGCATGTCTTTTTGTTTTGAAGGTTGCTCATATTACCTTGGGATTATCAAGCATTGACTTTCCATTCTAATTGAAAGTTCTTTAATTTGTTGAGGTTAGATATGTCGAAAATGCTGTCTTCATCCTTGTGCTTAATGTCCAGCCAGCTGCCACTCTGGTCTTGGCAAAACAGTGTGAGCTCTAGCTAGCTTCTCTAAGTGTAAACTAATGAAGAAATCACTTAGTCAAGTATATATAGTGTTGGGTAAATGGTTGGGTTGGACCAATCCATATATTCCACTTTTGTTCAATTTTTGGGAGACATGTTAAAGTATTTATAGTGTTGGGTAAATGCTTGGGTTGAGACCAATCCATATATTCCCCTTCACCTAGTACAAGATATAGGTTCAACTCTTAGTAACCATCTTCCCAAATTTGTGAAACAGAAAGAAAAGAGGGAAGGATGCGTAAGTTGGGCAATGTGGTGGGTCCTCAATTTTGCCTGAGCATCACGTTGGTCAGATTTGACCTGTGATTAACTAACTTGAGTTCAAATGTGAATTCATCTTAAAATTCAGATATGATCCTTTATGCAGTTACTGTTTGTGTTCCTCTGATAGCGCAAATTTCTTTTAGCATCCATTGGTGTTCGAGATTGTATCTTAATGTATTTGATTTTCATCAATAAAATAACCAGTGCTTGTTGCAGAACATTGCTTAATATTCCGTATCTTTGCCAAATTTACATGTGGAGCGTATTTAATGGGTGTTTTTGCACTCAATTTGTTTAAATGGGTAGGATGCATTTTCTAATAAATTTAAGTATTTCTTTTGACTTTTGAGAAAATCAAATGAAATCCTGATCTTTGTATTTCAGGTCTGTATGTCAGTAGAAATACCTACATTCGTACTGGAGTTGCTGAGTGGACGGTTACCAACCCGGTGCATTTGGTATGTATTCAAGTTTTTGCTTATATTTTATGCACCAATGAGTTTAAGCATCTTATTATGCATAGTAAAGACTTGGAAGCAGAAGCAAGTTTACTTGGGGAACTCCAGATAATTTGGTCAAGCAAGCTTCTAGGCTCTCAGTTTATGTGACCATCGTGTTCCTTAGAAGGATCTCTGAATTGTTGAGAGGGTTGAGCCTATCGATAGAACATTCATTTTGTGCTTTACTTAATGGTATCATGATGTGCTTGTGCTTGCTTCTTTTATCTGATCACTCGCAGTTTGTCATGTGACTTGACTAGCCCGATTTTAGTCTATGCTTACATGATTGAAAGGGAAAAGCAGTGGACTAAGTGTGATCTTTGAGATGGAACTTGTGCTGAACAGGATCTAGCGATCATGAACTTTTCTAATCTAGAAAATTTTAATCATGGAAATTTGCCAATTAAATATTCAAGGCCGCTAAAAGGCAGATGCTGAGCCTAGCACACTAACCTCAAAACACTACTCGACTTTAGAACTGCAGAACTGGGGTCTTATGGAAAAGTTCAAACCACGGGGGTATCGTTGGGGCACGAAGCCCAAAAGGAGGGGCAAGTGCACTCAAAAGTAGTTCCTTCTATGCTAATGGAGCTAACGATTAACAACATGCACTCAGTGGAGTTCATACTATGCTAATTAAGCTAATTACCAACACAATGTGCACTTGTATGCATTCCTGTATGCTGTATTCATCACTGAGCGTACCATTATACCTGAATCTTCATATCACACTGATTGTAATAGGCATTATCAAGGGCTTTGGTACTTGTTTCCCTAGGGATCAAATCATTGCTCTAATCAGTAAACCCATTTTGCATGTCATCCTTCTTGTGATACTAATAATTTCCTTTACGTGTTTCAGGTCTGCTATTTCCGTTATATAAGATTCTTTCCTTCGGGGAGGTTTCTTTACAAGGTTATTAACAAATTGATTGTTGCGTGTAAATACTGAACTTTTGCTTTGAGCGGGTGTGTGTGTGAGAGCAAAAGGTCGTATCTGATAAACTCTGTGTTCATCATTAATTCTCAGAATTCCTCTCAAAAAGTGAAAGACGTTGCAAAATCCATGAACTTTCGTGCGTCTAAAACGGATTCTGTTTTCGGCGGCCACTACACATTGTCTGATGACAAGGTTTGGTTTTGTTATTTCCTTTTTGCATTTATGAAAAAAATCTTTTGTCTCAGGGAGGGAGTGAGAGAGGGGGTTGTTTTGAAATTTTTTTTTTTTCGGTGTGCTTCTGCTCACCTGGTAGTCATTTGCTAATGGCAGGTTGAAGCTGCTCTTTTGTATCCGGGCACGCGGCCTACAGTTTTAAGAATCCGACTAAGGTACTTTTTGTGGTGGGCTAACATCACCTTCATTCCAAGATCTTTATATATTCTTTTGGGTAACATGAGAATCAATTTTGGTTCATTTCAGGTATATGGTTATGAACAGCCTAAAATATTTTCATGCCAGAGATGATGATTTATGAATTCATGAAATTAGTTCTTTTTCTTTGCATACTTGCCTATCTTTCACTTCCCTAAACTCCTTTAGTACTAGATAAATAATGGAATAAATGGGAAGTGGACTGAAGATGCAGAAGTTAACTGAACTGGCATCACATCCTTAGGACAATATAACATTTCCAGTTTTGTTCCATTAGTAAGTTGTGATGTTCCTGACTCCATTGCGTCCTCCCTCCTGCTTTCCCTTCTTGTTAAGACCCAAGAAATAAGGGCATGGGAAAAAGATTCAGGTGGTGCTTAGCTTGAGACTCTGAAGGAAGAATGAATCCTCTCTTGTTTTCTTGATGAGGCTGCTGAAATATTTCATCTTATAGGTTGAGAGGAACAACTGCAGGGGCCAACAACAGAATGGATATGCTATCCCTTGTTACAAGCGGAGTGAACGATGATGAGTTCCAGGGCGATGGAGAAGCAATCCTTGGAGTGGTTGAAGGGTGGCAGGATGATGAAACTCACAATCCAGATGTTCCTGCCATATTGCACAAGAGGGGTCTAACACCCTTTGTCTTTGTTCCGTTTGAAGAGGTGAGTGCTCCGTACTGGATATCCCACCTATCCAAAAGTTGATCCAGTTGAAAAGTCGTATATTTCTGAGAAGTTGCTCCTAGGTTCTCTTTATTGTGGTAGCAATCGAGTTAAAGAGAGTAAGACAGAAGCAGTTGATACACGGAAATATTGTTAGATTGATGGGCTTTACCTGATGCTCCTACTTGTTAGGCCTATAATATCTTGCGAAAAAGCAAACAATGAAACAAACCATATATAGTTAGAAATAAGTCAAAAGTGTATCTGGGAACTTGCCTAGTAGCTCAACAAACAATCTCCCTGCAGCTGCAGGATGTTTTCTGAGATATCCCGACATAGGTAAATAAAGATCGTTCGTCCCATCATCTAATTCAGGGGGATGAACTGAAACTTCAGTTGACTTAGCAATAATTAATAAAAAGAAGTGCAAACTTTGATTGGTTGTAAAAGATATGCATCCTTACATGCCTTGCTACGAAGTGCATCATATTAACTTCTCTACTATCAGCTGAATATCTCTTTACATTTGCCTTTTTAGTACAAATTGATCATGATTTATTTGAATGCTTGCCATATCCCCCCCCCTTCTTTCTCTTTTCTCTTTTCTTGGATCTAAGCAAGTTTTTTTCAATGAAGTGGATGACTCTTTTTTGCCTTTGATTCATGTGCTTGACTTATATTTACACTGTACCCAGGTGGAAAAATCAGTTCTTAATCTTCCGGTCGATAAGATGGATTTCTTCGTACCTGGCTGACAATAAAACTGTGGTTCTTATTGGCATTTGGGCTTGTTTTGTGTTTCTGTAAATAATCCTGCAAGCAAGTTGGGCATATTCATACGCGGTCGTAAAATATGTGTTCTTTCTTCTCTCTGTCGCCACTGTAAGATAAGATAAGGTCTGTTGGTGTTGTCTCATCATGGAATATTTCTTGTTTCTCCTGTTGGGGATTTGGAGGCAATTGTCATGCTTTTTAACAGCAGTTCGATTTGAAAGAATCTGCCAAATAATTGTGATTGCCATTAGTATTTTCCATAATGCAGAAGGAAGGTCTGTACATCGTGAATGCTCCTCTTAGTCCTGATGTTTGTTCAGAGTTACGCACGACAGCTCTAGTTTGTGCTCTGCCGGGGATTTTGCTCCTTTTGCTGGGAGATTAATTGCGAAAATGGGAAAGGTTGCATTATCGTTAAGCCTAATAACAATCCTTATGTTGAGATAGCGTAATTCTGCGTGATTATAGCCGGATGCCAGAAGAAATCTGCCGTCTGCTGCCGAAAACAAGGAAGGTTTCTTAACCGTGGCGGACTGATGGTACCAAATAATTTGAGGGGTTGAAATTTCCGGACCAGGGAAACCTTAATATTATGACTTAATAATGTACCAATACTTATTGACCCAAAAAAAAAATGTATCAATACAATGGAGAGAGACGATGTGCAGACAAGGGAGTCCCGACCACAATAAAATACTTCTCCTGCCATTTCCGCAGTGCGCCATTTATAGTGACGTTCTTTAAGGAAGGTAGCTACTAGCCAGGGCAGGAGTCTGGTAATATCGGGTCTCGGCCTACCTGCTTTATCTACTGTGGCAACTGGAATCCCAAAGTCGACAAGTCCGGAATCGCGTTCTGTGAATCTGGCACTCGGTTACCTTTCTCTATGATGTTACTAGGACTCTCTGGATTTCTATGTACTTGCCGCACCTCTGCCTTCTTCCACGGAATCGGGAGTTTTTCCGTGTATCGCAATGATGTGGTCGGAATGTCGAACGAGGGCCTATGCTGTTGTCCAAAAGCACTCGAATGAAGTCTAGGGAATTAATATTTGATAATGACCGGCTCGTCCTTAGCTGGTTTCGAGCTTCTTCTCTTTTTCCTGAGTTTGGTTGGGTTTCAAAGTCTGTCCTGAAACCAACCGAAGCCCCTTTATTTGTTTTATTTTTGCCTCGTCGTTGAGCGGTCCTTTCGTCAAGGCATTTGATCAAAACTTTTTGGCTCCTGATGTGTCCTCCATTTTAAATCCGATTGACCTGATTCTCGATACGTTGGAAAGCTCGTGACTTGAATTTTATGAGAAACGATTTTCCAAATCACGAGTTTATTAACATCATTGAGATTGAATAGCGGTGAACAATTCAAGATCAAACTGTTTGATTTGGACAAAATCGGGCAAACTTAGAAATCTCCAATTATTCCATTTGATCAAATTTTTAGTGAAAATTTAATCACGCGATTCAATATAGAATTATGTGCCTACAAGAGTTGTTGCCCGATCCTGCCCATTAAGAAAAAATGTCATAATTTTGTGGGTTGGACGGAGGTCAAATAAGGTCGGGTTGAGCCGAATAATCATAAGCCATTGTTCGGACTCCCCCAAATTTTCATTTCAGCCCTCGTGATTGTCGGCGGACCCATGTGCCGCCAAATTTGTGGGTCGCTAATCACCCGATCTAATACACTCCTAAACCAACCATTTGGCATGGTGAAAAAGACGTCATTAGAGTGCTTTTGCAGCAAGTCCTTTTTTTTGCTCAAAAGTTCATTTTGAAAGATCCAATGAGTTTCTAACTTTTGATCAAAGCTTCAAGTAAGACTTACCACATCAAATATGGTAACCCAATAATTTGCATCATCTTTCACGAAATCATAAAGTGAAAAGATGTCTTGACTTTTGACGCATTTTGAAGATAATGAAAATATATTCGTACGCTTATAGATGGACTGAACAGCTAATCCTAATGTTCATAGTAGAATGAAGAAAAAAGAAAGCATTTGCCGGGGGGCAAAATTGGGCACTCCATCCTGCACGGTTGCTCCCGTTGGTATTGCGACAAATCCTCAATCGTTAATGTCCAAAAGCGAGATTCGCGTCGACGGTTGAGATAAGACGAGACGGTCGAAGACAGACGGCATCGTGCGGGACAGGACACCTCCGTGCAGAGCGCTGGATGGTGCACCGTTCGATGACGGATCGAGACGCTCCTCCCCTCGCTCGCTCGCTCGCTCGCACATCTCCAGAAAATGCAAGCTCCAACGCACGCCTATGGAACAGAGCACACGCCACCTCCGAGCGCGTCCAGCTTCGCAAGCGAGCAAGAGAGAGAGAGAGAGAGAGAGAGAGAGAGAGAGAGATTCCTCTCTACAATGCGATGCGTCTTCTTCTTCTTCTCGTAGGGGCCCCACCTACGTGCTTTTCGCTTCTTTGCCTACCGTTCTACAAACAGACAGACAGTAAAATAATGCGAAAAAAAGCTGCCAGAAAAACCCACCGGGGTCAATAACACGGTGCAAGAGAACAGAGAACAGAACAGAGTACGCTGACGCTTCACCTACTAACCGAACCTCCTTAAACATCGTTGATTTAAGCCATAGGCTCTAATGCACGGGCGGGAATTAGGGGCAGCTCCATTAAATTCAAACCCAAAACAAATGATTCTTTTTATTTGAATGTGAAGCAAGCAAGCACCCAAAAGCTGAAAAAGTGGGGGGTTTTTTCTTTCTCTTTGTTTTTTGCATTATCTCTCTCTGGGTGTCGCTCCCTCTGGTTGCCTTCCCCATCACATGGCCTCTCCTTCTTGATTTCTGCATTTTCATGGGGAACCCCCGAATTATCTGCTGCTGCTTTTTGTGGGTTCCTCCTCGCTCGCAAATCTATCTGTAAACGAGTCAACTGACATTCTAAAGGGGGGTTCTTGCAGTTGCAGAGTTCTTTATTTTATTCGGGGGGGCGCTCTGCATTATCTTGTAACTCACGTCTGAGCCAGCGCCATCATTTTCGGGGGGCTTCTTTATCCGATTAGTTAATTGCCCCCCGACTGATCTCTCTTGGTCGTTGTTGATTCCAGTCAAAGGTACTCGCTTTTTTAGCCTTTTCTGTTCCTGCATTCTTCCGACTGTTTGTTCTTTTTTCCTTTAATGGGGCGCAGCGGTGTTCATTTCCTAGATGTGTTTCTGGGTTCTGGGAAGTTAAGAGGGGAGCTTTCGAGGTTGATGCCTGGCCGGCCATTGAAGTGAGAGAGAGAGAGAGAGCGTGCTTGGGAATGGGCGTTTAGGGTTTTTGCACTCCTTGTTCTCTTGTTCTTGTAAAGGCCTCTGGGATCTTGTTTTCTCATGCAAGACGATCTTGAAAATGGTTGCTCTTAGCAGGTGAATAGTGCCCATCTTTGATTCTGCTCAGTTAGGCTTTCCTTGTAGTTCCTGCGCTGGAGTTAGCAACTGGCTTATCAAATATTTTCAGCAAAGGGCACTCCCCCAGTGGCTAACCAATAAAAATCTTTTCTTTATGGGCTAACTGAAGCTGGATAGATATTATCTTGCATTGGACTTTGTTATGTGACTAGTCTTTCAATATGATCAGTGTTTAGTAAATTACGGGGGAATCTTTTGTGCCTTTTATCATTAGTTTGCTTTTCTTTCTTTTCTTTTTTTTTTCTTTTTTTTTTTATGGGGGCTAAAGAGGTTGAATTTGAGCTTAGGTGAGATAATGACGGCTTGAGGGCTAGTTGAAAAGGATGTCCTTTCGTGATTGTACTGGAAAGATTGTAGATTCCATAATGGATGTTGCAAAATTGTAAATTGATGCAGATTTGACCTGCCTGTGTAGTGCTAATTGACTAAAGGCAGGCGTGATGGAAAAGCGAAAATGGCTGTGGAAGAGGAAATCCTCTGATAAGAGCCCTGGTGATAGCGAGAGTTCAGAATCAATTTCTTCCCCTTCTGAGAAAGACTCTGATGGTCAGGTTAGGATCGCATCCATCTTCTGCACATTTTTCAGCTCGATACTCTCTCTTTTGTGGGCATTGCTAGTTCTTTTTATTTTTCTGGTGCTAAGGTTGGATTTCCCAGTACTTGACCGATCAAAACCGCAGTAACCAAGTGCAGGGCCTGTTTTTCGTATTTCTTAATTAGCTTGTCATGAAATGTTTAGGTCGTTGGAGTTCCCAAGATAATGGTGTTATGTCTTCCCATTGCTCTATGCAAGTTCTACTACCACAGATTGGAGATAGTTGCACAATTTCTATCTTTTCCTTGTCGTTACAGATTTTCGACTATGTTTCTTCTGAAGTAATAATGTTCACATAGATATCTGGATTCTAGACATTCATTCAATTGTTTGGTCAGCTGCAAACCTCAATCCTTCTGGTATGGTTGAGTAAGACTGTTGAGATATATAGATGATGAGAGCTTTGCCCTGCTGTTATTCTTAGCTTCACTGTGACAATAGAAAATGTACTCTCTTACTGGAAGTGCTTTGTTAGTTGAGATGGCATCTTTCCGATTATGTTATCTGATTTCCTCTGTGAATAATTCTGGCCACTTTTAGCTTAGAGGTGGGAAACAGTCTCACTTGTTGGGGTTCACTTGGTAACAAATCTATATGTAATTGTGCTGTATGATTATTTATTAATAGCTTTCAGTAAAACTGCCAATTATAAGACCAAAACTGCTGGTAGTGTGAAGTCTAAAGTATTTGATGACATGTGCTTTTTCCTAAAGATATAATTATGTTGTATGACATTGGATATGATGCATCAGATTCCATATGAACTAGTGACTAGGAGAAGTAGTAAGGATATTGCCCATCGGAGTGCATGTGAATGCAGCTCCTCTCGCACGTTTGCTTGAACAAGCTGCAGTTTGCTATATGATTAATCAAGCCATGCACTTTTGCTTGAACTGTTCTATATTCATTAGTCATAAGTGCTGTCTTCTGTCAAACTTGCCCATCCCCATAGAATTAGTGATTGTTGCTCTAATTTTTCAAAGCAGGAAGCATCAAAGGCATCTCCTAGTCACGACAGTCATTCCCCTGAAGTCATGTCTCGAGCTGGAATGGCTGAAAATGATGTCAATGAAGTCATGAGGAGTTTGACAGAGAAACTGTCAGCTGCACTGGTGAATGTAAGTGCCAAAGAGGATTTGGTAAAACAGCATGCAAAAGTAGCCGAAGAAGCTGTTGCAGGTACTAATAAGTACTTGTACAGTTTTTCCTGCAATTTTCTACATCATTCACATTTTCTATCTGATTTTTTACTTGTAAGTTATGCTTTATTTCAAATATATGTAGTAACTGTTAAATATGTACAGGCTGGGAAAAGGCTGAAAATGAAGCGGCAATTCTTAAGGAAAGACTAGAGGTCGCAATACAGCAGAAGAAATCATTAGAGGATAGGGTGAGTCACCTTGATGGGGCCCTAAAGGAATGTGTTAGGCAGTTAAGACAAGGTAGAGAGGAGCAGGAGCATAAGATTCATGAAGCTGTAGTGAAGACTACAAAGGAATGGGAGTTGACCAAAACCGAACTTGAGAATCAAATTCTTGAGTTCCAAAAGAAAGTGGATGCCTTGGAAAAACAACCTCATGCGGATGCAGATCCTTATCTTCACCAAAAGCTCGAGCTTTTGGAGCGAGAGAATTCTTCTCTCAGGCGCGAGCTCCAACAACAAAATGAAGAGTTAGAGATTAGGACAATCGAGAGGGACTTGAGCACCCAGGCAGCAGAAACAGCAAGCAAGCAACATCTCGAGAGCATAAAGAGAGTTGCCAAACTTGAGGCTGAGTGCCGGAAGCTAAGATTTATGGCTACTAAGTCACCCTTGGGTGCTGATAATAAATCTGCCGCTGCTTCATCAATATATGTTGAATCTTTAACAGATAGTCAATCAGACAATGGCGATCGGCTTAATATGGTGGAAATGAGTAATGTGGAGACTGAAAAAAGTGAGGTAGGCCGCTCTGACACATGGCCATCAGCCCAAATTGCTGAACTCAATCGGTTCAAAAGCGAAAAAGGTGTTAACAGAACATCTGTTGAGATAGACCTTATGGATGATTTCCTTGAGATGGAACAGCTTGCTGCCTTACCTGAGGTTAGCAGAGAAGGATCAGAAGCAGTTCCAAAGGAGAGCATTGATGCTGGAAGCTCTCTTAAAGAGGAACTTAATATCGCTCTCAATCTTATAGCAGAACTGGAAAAGAAACTAGAGAAGCTGGAAAAGGAGAAAGGTGAACTCCACATGGCACTAGCTGAGAGCCAAATCTCTATTAATGCATCAGAGCTTCAGCTCAGAGCAGAACTTGACGTGATGACTAACCGTACAATCGAATTGAAAGCAAAGAAAGAGCAGCTGGAAAAGGAGAAAGCTGATCTCCAGATTGCTCTAGCTGAGAGAGAGATCTCTATAAATGCATCAGAGGTTCAGCTGAAGGCAGAGCTTGATGCAGCCATTAATCATACGATTGAATTGAAAGCAATGAAAGAGCAGCTTGAAAAAGAGAAGGCTGAACTCCAGATGGCTCTAGCTGAGAGCCAAATCTACATTAATGCATCAGAGATTCAGCTGAGGGCAGAACTTGATGCAGCGACTAGTTGTACAATAGAATTGGAAGCGAAGAGAGAGCAGCTGGAAAAGGAGAAAGATGAGTTGCGTTTGGCTCTAACTGCAAGTGGCGACTCTCTTGAGGCATTGGAGCTAAAGCTGAGAGAGGCTCTGTCAAAGATAGAAGAGCTACAAAAGGAGCTACATATGGCCAATGAGGAGAAGCAAGCCATAGAGTCTCAACTGAGGAAACTGGAAACAGAAGCTCAGGTGAAGGACACTAAGGTTAGTGCATTGGAGGAAGAAGTGATGAAGGAGAGAGCATTGTTTGACGAACTGGCAATCAAGTGTGAAGAAATGGAGGAAGAGTTAGAAAGAAAAAAAGAGGAGCTTGATTCCCAGGAAATTGCAAGCTCAAATGGCCAACCAAAGGTAAAGAAGGTGGGTTTCATTTATTTTTTCAACCAGATATTTTTAAGCCTCGAGGGCACTTGTTTAGGCCGCTTAATGGTGCTTTGAAAATGAAAAGGTATCAAGTGGGGTTCATTGTTTTTTTATTTTCTTCTTTTCATGTTAGTGTACTTATCTTAATTTTAATACACAGAGTCTTGGAAGGATAATCTGTATTGATCATGACAAAGGACTTTGTTAATCGGTCTACTGAAACTCTACCGGGCATATCAAACTAAATATTGACAATACCATTTTAATGGTGGCTCTGTGACGTTTTAGGAGGATTTAGACATGGCCGCGGGAAGACTTTCGGAGTGTCAGAAGACAATAGCGTCTCTCAGAAAGCAGTTGGAATCTCTGGCAACACTTGAAGACTTCCTTATCGATACAACCAACATACCAGAATTCACTGCCAGCGGATCTATTGTTCCCAAAGCCAATGGAGAGATGTGGAAGCTGCATTCAAACGGAACTTTTTCGCCTAAACGAGATGCCAGTTCTCTCAAAATGTCGGGTGACAGTACGTGTCCTTCATTAAATCCAAGTGATACTGCAAAGCCGCCAGCATCTTCGTTGTCATCAGTTTCATCTGCTGTGCCATTGGCTCAAGTCAGCTCAGAGAAGAATCGAAACGGATTTGCTAAATTCTTCTCCCGGACAAAAAATGGAATTCAGCTGGAAATCTAGGAAGATGGAGGAAAGGTAAGAACTTCGGTACGATAGTTTCAAGACAGCAGTTGCAAGTTTTGGGTCCTTTGGGATTGGCTAACTTTTGCCGTTAGCCACATTTAAATGTTTTATATCATTGCTTCATTGATACGTGAAGGGTATCTTCAGCATGAGAAGTAGATGTGAAGTGTGAGTGATCTGTTTTAGAGTAGATGTGAAGTGTGAGTGATCTGTTTTAGTGCTGTTGTTTTGCTGTTTCTGTTGGCCAATTTTTTGTGTCAGCCTATACCCCACTCTGATGGGCGATTGTATCTGGTTGGTGACTCAGGCGTATATATCAGAATTAGACAGCTTATGATAGTTTTCGTCGTGTGTTGTCAGATGGCCTTTCTGGTGTTATGCCATATAAAAATGTAAAAGGTGAGGGAGACAAAACTATATGATAGTGGAATGGTCTGCAGATGACCCAATATTTTTTCTGAAAAATGCTAAGGACTAGTAATGCGGCGGATCATTGTCTGAGTGTTGAATGCAGTCCGCCTATCGAGCACGCACACTTGTTTTTTAATCACATCAGCTAGTAAGCTAATATCTTAGATCTGTCTTACTATATCATACTTCCATTAAATAAGATAAAGCTGCACCAACTCCAGAGTCCATCAGTGTTTCTACTGGAGTCTTTTTCTTGTCAACGATTCTTGAGACAGTCCTCATCTACCTGCATGCGACAGCAGTACCGAAGACGTAGTTGGTTTACCAACGGTACGTGGTGAAATCGTGTAGCTTAATAAGATGGTATACCATAAGATACCGAACTCCAGTAGCTTACAGAGTGCAGACCTACGGTGTTCCTGATCCGAAAGAACGTCGACTATCAAATGAATGGTTATAGGATCTGAAAAAAAAAACTATGATCTAAATAGATTTTACAATGTTCATTACGGTTTTCCAAAACTACATCAATTTAATATTTCAACACACAAGACAATGTAAAGAATCAGATTTTACAAGATGGAACAAATTCATCTAGTCTTGGACTTGGCAATGGCATTCATACACAGAGACGGTCACTTTTTGAGGTCCACAGCTCTCTTTTAAGAAGTCCTGAAGAGATTGATGCCAAGACTGACATTGAGCAAGCTCGTTCTGGCAATCCCAAACACAGCAAGGGGTGTGAGCACAGCAAATTTAGGTACCCTTGGGCTTGGCAATGGCATTCAATCACGGCGATGGCTACTCTTGAACGTCCACATCTCTCTCTTAAAAGCACCGAAGAGATCGATACCAAGACCGATATTGAGCATGTTCATTCCAGCCATCCCAAACAAGGCAAGTGGCAACTCAATGCCCTTCTCGAATTTGGAAGCATCTATAATGAGCTTTGCTGTTATGAAAACATGAGCTGCTAGTCTCGCAACAAAGAAGGAGACCCAATTCAGAACCCACTCAATCTTCACAACCATGCTCTTGGCATCGCGAATACCAGCCATTCTCCGTACTTTCCTCATGTGTAGAAATATGGAATGTATCTGTGCCATAAGGAGAGAACAACCACGTTGAGCAATATAAATGAAAGAAACTCAATACGCCCGTGGTTTTTTGCTTTGGCAGTTATCACCAAGTTCTAGCAAACCTCATTTAGAACATGATTATTGGAACTTTAAATTTTTTTTTCACAGAGAGTTCTCGGATTCTACTTGAATGCCAAAAAGTTCTTTGCTCCATGTCTGAGACGCGCATGCTAATAGCAGACTATTGTGGAGATCGAATATTTCTATTGGGGGTTTGACTTGACCCAAAACTGGGCCTTTAAAAGAAAGAAACTTTGAGATAGAATTATCCATGGGCATAAAGTAAAACAGAGCTTTCAAAGGAATTGATAGAAGCTAACCAGAGACGGCTATAGCAAGAAAGAAACAAAAGACATATCAGCAGTGTCTAAACAACAAAAGTGAATCACACAGAAGGAAAATATACTCAAATTTTCACATGCACATCACGATGCACCTACATATGCTATTTGCAATTGCATTCACAGAATTCTTGGATTCATTTTACACAGCTGCTCTCAATACAAACTACTCTTTCCTTTTAGGCTCAATTTCAGCTGCTCTCAAATTTTCACATGTGCATCATGACGCACGATATACGTATGCTGGTTGAAATTACATTCACAGAATTCTTGGATTCATTTGACACAGCCGCTCTCAATTTCAGCTACTCTTTCCTTTTGGGTCCAATTTCAGGTAGTTTCAATTTCAGCTAGTTTACCCACTGGTAAGGTAACAATGCATCATTAAGGCAAAGGTTGAATGCTTGGAAAAAAAAATCATAGTATGAGACATGCAAAAGTATGGGCTTTCTTGCAAGATGCAGGAGATCAATAAGTAAAAAGGATATCACATAGACCATCATCGATTTGTTTGCATTCACACACATTGTAAACAGTTAACACAACATTCTTGGGCTTATTTACAAGGCATATCCTGTATATGCTCACCTAGTTTCTTACTACCTCATGGGCCCATCGTGATCTAAAATGGAAAAAAAAGCACACATACAAGGCAGAGAATGTCTAAGTATGTCTAAATTTCAGAAAGAAAGCATACCATACCTCGCAAATGAGGGTCAAGATAAGATAGTTGATGGTCACATTTCGATATAGAGCGAGAGTAAAGCATATGAGGAGTATCAAATGATGCACTAGGATGGAAGGTATCCAACCGCTATATAGTCTGTACTGCAGCATATCCCATTGATCATACGCAAAATAACCACAGGAGAAGCATAATGCCCTGTATGCCCAAGGCCAGGTAGCCCCAACCAACCTTGAATGCTCAAAGATGTCCTTATAACCATCTTTTAACCACAAATTAAGTAAAATGAAGACCACTGCATAGGAAACAGATATCTATTATGGTCTAATCTATATATGAATAAAACCAAAAAATCAATACAGTGAATGCAGCAGACACTTTAACGGATGTCAAGCATGCAAAACATATAGAAGTCAATAGAAAGTGAGCAGACATCTAGCCTTGAAAAAGAAGAGAAATCCTCGGCATGGAAAAGTTTCAACAAACCTAAGCAATACACCCAAAAGAACATGGACACTTCAATTCACTACAATCAGAGCTAACATGTTAAAAAAAGGATGCTCCAACGAGGCTAGTATTTTAACGGTGCTCTCTCTCTCTCTCACACACACACATCTCTAATTGTCCTCAAGGTCCTTGATATCTTATCGGCGCTCCCTCAGATGTCCTTATGCTCTTCAGTGGAGGGCGAACTGTCCAAGAAACCAGATACAAGTGAAACCCCTTCCAAAGACTTGTACAATTTCAAGACAATTGAAACTCCAAATTAGAGGAGATTGCACCTACCATTATTCGGAAATCAGTAATTTAGCATTGGTCTACACCTAACAATTCAGTGACAAGGCACTCGACACTATCAGTTTTTGTTAACTCGCCGAAAACGCCAGAGAAGGACTTAGTCTTTTAGTTTCCACCACACAAGGAAAGGCAGAACAAAAGCAGTGCGAACAGAATACTGCAGAGTGGCTTCTTATGGACCGTGAATTCGCGAATAATGCATGCCAAGAAAACTTGGGTACTGGGGATTGCAGTGCAGTTTTCTAGTAGGACGATCAAAATGTGAACTTGGACCTGCCGTCATTCAGGTTCTGAATTTCGTCGTAAGATAATCCCACAAAGCACGTACGGAGAGAGAGAGATGGAGAGATGGAGAGGCAGAGCGTTATAAGTATCACTGGTATAATTGCCGGTACCCGCTTGCCACCGAACCACCCAATTCAAACCGAACGACAGAACCAGCTTCCGACCCACGACGTCAGAAACAGAGGAGAGGAAGCCACAGAGAGAGAGAGAGAGAGAGAGAGAGAACCTGAGGAAGAGGTGACGGTGGCGTGCAGGAGGGAGACGGCGGTGTTGACGAACAGAGGGTCGCGGGAGACGCAGGACCGGACGACCCAATTGGCGGCCTGGTAGAAGCAGCACCCCGCGAGGACGGACAGCAGCTCCGTCCTCCCGTTGAAGGCTATCTCGAACAGCACCGAGATCAGCCACAGGATCAGCGTCGCCAGGAAGAACGCCCCGGCCCTGTTCTCGCCCCCCTCGCGGCCCGTCCTCCTCGCCATTCTCCGGCGCGGCGTCTTTCCTCCCTCCCTCGCTCGCGAGCGCTGCTGCGGAACGGTACGGGAGGCGGTCGATTCTCGAGAGGTTGTCTTGTCTGGATTTCGACGCCGCACGTCACCATCATCGTCATCGCTTTCAGCCCACGCCCCGCAACGCGTGGCCTCTGCTCTGGCCGTGGCTTTGCTCGTACGAATGTGGCATGAACCGTATCGTCACCCGACCCGACCCGGAAGCCGACGGAGCCGGATCGGATTCTGTCGGCACGGTACGTCTCCACCGACCACGCTCGAAAGCCCTCACCTATGAAATTGACTCCTTGGGCCTCATTCCCTCAAAATAAATGGATGTTAAAATCGTAAAAATATAATTGAGTCACAAAATATATAAAAATATAATTAAATCTTAAAATTGGTTAAATTAATACAATCAAATTCTAAACTTAACATTGTTAATTTGGATAATAAAAATGGGTGACATGACATTTTTAAGTTAATTTTTATTTTTTAGGAACAGTCACTAACCCTAAGCAAGGTCTGACGACCCTTGCAAGGCCTAGACAAGGCCTCGTCGGCCGTCGCTTTGTGTGTGGTGAGGCTTGCCTAGATCACAAGTGCTTCTCCACTGAGGGCCGACATGCCTAAATTTAAACACCTGAGCCTAACGAGGGTTGTCGACTCTCGCTTGAGGTTGGGCTGGCATGGCCTCACCCTAGCCAAGGGAGGGTCGACCATCCTTGCTCACGGCCGACGTCCATCGTCAACCCCTCTAGTGATGGGCGATGACCACAAAAGCGTCTACAATGACCTTGCCATTTTCTTCTTTTTCTTTTCAATTTTGTTTTTAAATAAATTTTAGCTTTTCCTTTTTAATTTTTAAATCTAACTTTAAAAAATGAATAAAAATAATAAAAAATACCATGTGGAAAATAAAAATTTATTTTAAAATGCCATATTAACATTTTTTGTTAATCAAATTGACGGTATTAATTTTTGAGACTTGATTATACTAATTTGATAAGTTTTAGAATTTGATTGCACTATCTATAAGTTTTAATATTCAATTACACTTTCATGACAAGTTTTAAGACTTCTAATGAATATATCCGTAAAATAAAAATCTCAACTTTCGAATCAATCTTAATTTTGCCTGAAGTTTTTTTATCTAACGAAAAATCCACACATTAAGTCTGGTTCCATTGCTACCCGAAACCCTTTTTCATCCAAGAAAAAAAAAATCTTTAAATTTAATCCCATATATGCTCCGACAACTTTTTTTTCCTAAAAGATACTCCCAACCTCAGGCGACCAGACCCTTAGTTTGGATTTTAACACGGCCCGATCCACCCTCATCTCTATCTTTTGAGTCAATTAGCATAACCAGATTTATCTTTTAGTTTTTAACTGATTGGATGTGATTTTCCACTACTACCATTACGTGTTTCCCTTCCCCACCTCTCCATCGCCATCATCGCTCGAAACCGCAAGTTTGAACTTCTCATCCTCGTCTTTCGCCCTCCTTCCGTGTTGTCCGGAGGTCGTGGCCATCACACTTGGATATATCGATCTGAGATGTTCGGTCATATCGAGCTGATCATATTGCGCTAGTAACAACTAATGGTTCGAACAATTCAGTCAAGCCGACTGATCCTGCAATATCTCAAGATCGGTAGTTGTTTTTCGGTTCAGATAGATCTCATTTTGCTTAGCCAGCAATGTTATCTGCAACATCCAGGAAATTCATCTACATGAAGACTTAGTAATTGCCTAGTGCACCATTTTTCTAGGACAACAGTCCTCAACCGTGATACCTCCTACCGAAGGAGGGAATCAAAGTGATGAAAGAACACACCCATACTCATGAATTGCACACATATATACTAGGGGCGTTACATTGTCAAGATCTCTCAGTTGATAACTGGGATTTGACCGCCATAATAAGCACTTAAAGAAGCGTAAAACACGTCACTGTCTGGTATCGACCCTGGGCGGTTCAGTCAGAACACCATAACTTCGATCCACACCAGTATATACAATTTCTAGGGTAAGAATGTACTACGGGTGAAAACTTTATGCGATACCTCATACAGGTTTCCATGCAGTAAGCACTTCCTGAAACATCTCCAGCATCAATTCCCTATCCGCCTGTCTGAAAAAGTTATTCATTTCCTCTCTAACATCGTATACCTTCCCAAAATCGAACAGGAACATCAAGCACCCCTTCTTAAGCTTGTCCAGCTGATACAGCCAAGCCTCCTGCAGCCTCTCGAGGACGTTGTTCGAACTAATGTCTTCCAACAGGCTGTCCTCGCATGCATCTTTTAGATCTGCGATTCCATATTTATTGGCTGCCCCGAGAAGCGTGAGACGATGCTTCCAGAAATCCTCTTGGTTTATGCATCCGTACAAGTACTTCAAAAGGGCCTTGCAGGACTCGAGGGACATGTCTTCGATGAAGATCACGGAAGACTCTTTTTCCTTTAGGTTGTGATGGAACATGCTTTGGAAAACTGGAGAGCTTGCGGATAAGATGGCCTTGTGGGCCCTCAAAGAGCCGTCAGATGTATTGATGGTGATGTCAGAATGGATGGCTTCTTCGAGCATTCGTGAGAGGCAATGGAGAGTCCTTTGAATTGCTGCAGATTGCATTAACCCACTCCCATCTCCGAGCCATACAGGAGTGGGCTCCCCTCCCTGATGGTCAATTGGCAAAAGAGCAACATTAGAACGCCAACAAAGTTAAGTTACATCATCAAATTGCTCTCTTTTTATTTCAGAAAGTGATATTACTTTTCCTTCATATACAGCTCTTCTAAATGATATAATTCTTTTATAGGTACTTAAATAATATAAATAATTATATAGTAGAAGAGGTAATGAAGCAAACTTGGCAGATATCGGCAAATTCAACAATAGTTATGACACAGCACATTTGAGAGATATTTCTGATTACTAAGAAAAGAATAAACCAACATCAAATTTGTTATGCTGTTGACATAGTTCAGAAATTCAGAAATTCATATAAAGCCATGCAAACCCAACATGCTACAAGATTGAAGTGATTATTGATAAAATCTCACATTCAGTGGGTAGATCTTCAGATCCAAAAACTCGACATCGATGATAAAACGTCCATGAAAGGCACAATCAATAGACCAACCAAAGTCGTCACATGTCCGAAGTAATTTGTCATGTACTGCAGATGAAATTTAATAGGTGAGACAATTAGAATAAAGATATAGCTGTACCAACATAATATTAGAAAGTTCTCAAAGCAATAGCATCTACGCTCGCCAGTATATTGAAATTTGAGATCATGTGCCTGTTACTGCCAACAAAGACTTTTTCATGTAACATTAGTATCATTTCTGCAACAGTTAACTATATGACATTTGAATTGGAATATGATCAAAATCACTATAAAAGAGCAAAGAACATCAGTCCGTTTCATCAACACCTATGTCGTCTAAAGTGGTGCTTTCCTCTTGAGATCGTGCCATTATTGCTTCCTACCGTGCTCGGGGAAATATCGCATGTCGGAGAAGCCTTTTTATTGCCTTGGAACTCTGGTTCCAGAAATGCATGCTCAATCATGCAAATCACAGTATGGACAGAAGAAGCAAGAAGGAAATCATACAAATGCGGATGGCACCACCACGTCTTACTAGCCTAGCTAGAAATGATTTGATTTAGACCCAAAACTCCGACAAATTAGCTTCAACTGCCACCGGCACAGCAAGCAACATGGGACTCAAAGTGCCAAATTTGAAATCAATAAAAAGCTACACAGGGCTATGAGTAAGCTCTCTAGTTCCACCATCCTATGCAACTTTGGAAGGCCAGAGAAAGGTAAATTTGCATTAGGCTGTTTCAAGCTGCAGGTGAATTTTCTGTTTCTTCACAGACCCCCTACCCCTGCGCCAAGAAAAGAAAAGAAAGGGGAAAAAAAAAAAAAAACAACTCTTCAACATGGAATGAGCAGCATGCCGCAATGATGATCCCCTAAAAACAGAGAGCACTTAAACACACCAAACACAAACAACGAAATCGCCCAAAAGAGCAACTTGATTCCTTCAAAAAGTCATAAAAATGTCAACCCTTTTTCTTCTCCCCTTTAAATTAACCAGATTTTCACTGATATATACAGTATATAAACAGGTCCATGGAATCTTGACACCCAATACATTACCCAGAAAAAAGCTGGAAGCAAAACGACAAAAAAAAAAAAAAAGGAGCAGATCATCAAGCATTCAGGAATATCCCCCAGAGACCCAGAACAATAGAATCATCAAATCGGAGAAAACATTTCACCTTGCGAAGTGAATAGCCTACGGCCAGAACCAGCAACCGAGACGCGCACGACGAATCGCGCGATGGGCGGTTGTTCTTTGGAAATCCTCGAGAGCTCGGGGAACAAGCGCACGTTCAGATAGCGGTTCCTCTCCACCGATAAGTGCCTGCCCAGAAAGAGAAAGAGAGCGAATGAGCACAAGCCGCTCTTGAAAAAAAAAAAAAAAGAGGGGGAGCAGCAGGAATTGGTGAATCTTCGATCGATAGAGATGGAGAGCCCCCCACCCACCCACCAGTTCCAGATGCCCATTTTGAAAGGTTCCGACTTCCGGTAAGAGGAGGGTCCGAAGCCGTCGATCCTCCACTGGGCGAGCCGCGACAGCGTCTCCACCTTGGAATCGGCCATGGCGGCTGGGTTCGGCGGCGGCGGCGGCGGCCCGAGCTTCCTTCGCTTCTCCACAAGGTTCTCCGACTCTCAAGCTTCCGTGCTGGCTTGGGACTCACGAGTAGAGTGTGCCGCACTCGTCGCACAGAGAGAGAGAGAGGTGGAGAGGCAGAGGGCGCGTCGTGACCTTGCTATGGAAGCTTTCAGAAAGCTCAAGCCTGGAAAAAATAAAGAGCGAAAGGCATCGCCACAGTCGGATCCATTGAAAAGGATGGAAGGCGACCTTCCTTTGTTTTGCTCGCAAGCATTTGGCAGAACAGTGGTAGATATTTCTTCTGACAAAAAAAATTGGCAAATAATCCTTGTCCTAAAATTTTAATTTATGAATTTTTCATTTATTCAATACTATCTCCGATCTTTTGGTATGTATTCAATTTAGTCCATCAGTTATATAATTCGAGGACTAGATTAAATATTTACTAAAAATTCATGAACCACATTGAACAAATTTAAAGTTCAGGTTTGATATTGTATATTCGGCTAAAATTCAAGAATCATATTGAATGAATTAAAAGTTCGAAGACCAAAAAATCCAAAAAAAAACATTTGTATAATTAACCCTTACTTTTTCGGCCATTGTTTATTTCCCAAAAAAGTAATCTAGAAAAATATTTTTAAAACTGAATTAACATTTATTGTTCTCATCAATTGTTCTCATCATTCACGAGAACTACTTATTTTAAATGATACAAGCGCGGCCATTTTTAGGAAATTATTTTGTAAATCATTCATTTTTTACAAATTAACTTTTTTTTTTAAAAGGGTCGTATCCATGTATATAACTACATTCACTTCAATTAAACTGAAAGAAATTCTTTCCTTTTATTTATGTAAGATGTAGTTGACATGATCAAGAGTATCGTATCTTTCCTCTAATAATAGCAATATGTCATCCTATTTTTATTTTTAGATTCTACCTTTGTACATATTAGCTTTTACTTTTTTTTTTTTTATAAATCTAGTTATTTTTTCATATTATCGAGTAAACTTATGGATTAATCGTGTCAAGTAGAAAATGTAAACATAAATAACTTTTTAACAAGTCCAATGTTTATAAAACTATATTTTTATCATCAAACTCTTTCTTCATTTATCTTGATAAATGGGATGACCGATGAAAAAAGAAGAAGAAATCCTTATTAAGGATTTGCCAAAATAAAAACACAATTACAGTCCCAACGAGAAAAATTAAATATAAAATAAAGTCAGAATTTTGTATAAAGTAGGTTAAAGTTTTATAATGATAGTTAAATTTTGATCATTTTAGATTAACAAAAATCAATATATTCACGGAATTTCTATAATAAAAATTATCAAATTGCCTTGATTTGCATTGCTTTTCTAAACATCATATATGATATAGTAACTAAAGAGACTTAATTTTTTTAAAGACAAATTAAACAACAAATTCACCATGAATGTGAGCAAGTAAGTGCCTAGGAGAGGGCACGTACTTTATACTCATTGGTTTCAAAATTTTAGAACCTAAAACCTCTTTTGTAACCTCTAAAATTACCCTAAAAATTTACCCGATCATATTAACTTTGTAAGGCCCGTAGATTCTACAGGTTCTCCAGCACATCCCAATGGGTAAGTCAGGCCTAAAAGAGAAGCTTTACTTATTATTCAAGTATTTTAGAACCTACAACTTATCTTGCAACCTCTAAAATTACCTTGAAAATTTACTCGATAATTTAACTTTAGAAGGCCCGTAGATTCTACAGGTTCTCCTGCACATCCTAGTGGCAAGTCGGGCCAAAAAGAGGAGCTCTATTTGTTACCCAAGTACCTTCCTCTGAAAAAAAAAAGAAAAAAGAAAAGAAAAGAAAGGCACCTTCTCGATAGGAAAATGCAAGTGAATGTTTTGTTTTGGCTGGCTTCTCTCTATGAATATCTGGCATGTGATATTATTGCAACCTCATCTCGAAAAGGAGAGTTGAACGCGAGCTTAAGCTGTTATTACGTACACGTTACTTTGAAAGGTCTTTTTAATTGATGATTTAAAAGGACTGTTTTACACATCAGACTTCAAAAAGTTTATTATGTGATTGGATTCTTAAACTTTTTGTTCAGTACAGTTAAATACTCTAAATTATTCTGATAGTGCAATCGAGCCTTTTCAACTTTTACCTAGCAATCGTTAGGAACTCTCTTACTTTGCTATAATTTTATTACTAACGTGATAAAAAAAAAAATTGACAAATGATGCCTAGTCGACGCCACAAGCACCGTGTTAGCAACTACAACCTTCATAAGAGTTCAATGGAGGCACTTGAAGAAATTGCAAAAGGACATGCAAGTTGGGATCTTCAACAAAGAAACACACGTATTGTTGATATCTACATAAACAGAATATTTAACATAAGGCACCTTTCATGCTTTATAAATACTAACAAAAAAAAATTGGTTGATTAAAAGGAAGAACCGACCATCTATATAATAATCGTTAGCTTGATGTGACCAAGTTCTCGCTCTCCACAGTGTCAACATGCCAATTTGACTAAACTATATAATAATCTAATTTCCATTTGAATTTGGGTCCCCTCCGGAGTTGTTTATTTTCCCCAAAGCTAGCAAACCCAAAAAAAAAAACTATCTACGACTTTTAAGGGTTCCCCATCACTGTCCGACAACTAGCTCATGATTTATGATAATTTCAATATAGTTTTTGGATTTTCAAATTCGTGCAACTCAGTGTTTCCATAAGACATCATAATCTTCGCAGCAATGTCAATCAGTATCTTTTGTAACAAAATAAAGAGTTTTTCCTTACGGGAGCACTATTTTTTTTTCAACGTAAGAATAATTTGATTACGTGAGAAAATTAATTAAGCCGATTTTTTTATCCTGGTACCGGAGCTAAGCTTGGGGTCTTTCGCTCTATGTAAATTTTATTCAAGTAATTAATTAAAGGAGCTCATTCTAACATCGAACAATTGTCAGAGTTTCACAAATTTCGAAATCAAGGAGCTTGTCTAAATTCCATGATTAGAGTAATGATATGCTAATGAAAAGTTTAACAAGCTCTAGTCTACTAAATGAGTCGGCAATCTACGTGGATCTGGCCGCATCATTTAGAAAAGCTAGGTCATCCTAAAAGAAATTAAAAAATAAACAAAAAAATGTAGACAGAAGAAAAAGAAAAAATAACACAAATGATCTTTAAACTCTGGTTTAATGTGCAATATACTCTTTAAACTTTTAATTTGTTCCAGATTCTTTTTTTTTCTTTTTCAAAATCTTTCTTATGAATTACATATTCTGGTTTTGACTTTTTCCCCCTTTATCCACTAAAGGGCACGTTATGGCCACATCAACATTAGGAATACCAAAGTTAACAAAACCTTCAGTAAGTCTTGGACTACTCCTCTCTTATGAAAAACAAAGATGATTTTTCTGTCTCTCTCTAATATATAGTGCGATGAACTCTCGAGAAAAAAGTTATATTTGGAGAAACTATTTTCAAAACGGTCTTATACAATAGAGAAAATCACTTGATACTTGCAACACCAATCATAGGGCCAAAAAACCTCAGTCTCGAAAAGGCACTACGGTTTGCAACCATTTCCAACAAGCCTACAGTAGAAAAAAGTTTTGTGTGAAGCAATTATGGTCCGCACATTATATTGACAGTACAAGACCTTTTGATACTGTTTTAAAATTTCTAGGAGTTCAATCAGACTCACGTCAAATTTAAATCGAGAAACGTACAAGATTTTCTCTCTTTCAAAATGCAGTCAAGTGAAAAAAATTTCGAGACATGATGATTTTAGCAACGCCTCAGTCTCAAAATCATTTCAGAAAGTCAACTATTTCCTTGGAGCGTGGCACCGCCCAATTTCAAGGGGTGACACGCCGCTCCACCCGATTGGGCCGACCTCACTCGCTCGTTGGCCGAGCCGTGGAGGGGCCCCAAGGGTTGGTGGGGATGGGCCCTCCCCCGCTCCGTTCACGTGCTTACTAATATTTTCATATTTCCACCGATATTTGCATATTTGTCAATATTTTATAATACTTGAAATTACAAAAAAAAAATTCAAATAAATGCCTGAAGTACCCTAATTTTCTCAAATAAGAGTTCAAGGTGGATATTGTTTCAAAGAAGAATTTGAAGTAACCAAATTATTTTAAATAAGGCCTTGAAGTGGCTTAATAATCTCAAATAAGTGCCTTTGGCTGGTGGTGACTTTTTCAACCATTGGAGAATGGGTATTTTGGTTAAAAAAAATTCTAACAATATTTTCTTTTTCATCATTTTTTATTTTTCCTCTTCCCTTCTCCCTGACCGTTGACAGCCACGAAGGTCACTCTCACCAACATTGGGCAAGGGTATCCCACGTTAGATCTGACAAGGCAACCCTCCCCTAGGCTAGCGAGGGCAAGGGGGTCTCTCGCCAAATTCGACGAGGGTGAGGAATGGCTTCACTAGGGTTGGATGAGGGTCACCCTCGCCTAGCGAGGGACGCCTATGCCCGACATGGTCGAGAACTACCCTTGCCCACCTAGGTGAGGGCTACCCTCGCCCTCATCGGATCTAGCAAGGGACACCCTCGCCCAACTCAGGTGAGGGTTACCCTCGCTTGACGTGCAACTATGGGTGCCAAGCCAACGTGACAATTGACGACTCTCGCCCAAATTGGGAGAAGGCAGGCGACCAAGCCCAAACTAGGCGAGGGCAAGCAACTCTCACCCAGATTTAGGAGAGGGTCGCCACCCTATTTTACCTGCCAGCCTTCATCTCTAGTTAGCCAATGTCACTGGTTCTCTGCCCCAGGCGCCGACAACCCCGCTAACCTCCGCCACCGTCCCATTAGCGACAGCCAATTTTTTTCATTATATTTTTGTCCAAAAGTTTTCCCGAAGTAAATAAGACGGTTTGCCACGTCATATATTACTACGCGGACCAAGGGATGGAGCGAGGGAAACTACCTTGCGCGGGCCATGAGATGGAAACGGGGAATAAAGTCAAGACGTCGACGAGGGATGGAAAAATTTATCTAAGAAATAAATGTCATCATTCTCACTTTTCTTTTCTTTTCTTTTTTCCATTTCAAAAATACTCTTTACAATACTGAATGATCGCCCCTTTTTCTCAAGTATAACCACATTTTTGTCTCACTTTCTATGAATGCAAAAATTTTCATGACACTTCTTTAACGCAATGAATGGACTATATAATTTTGCAACTTATACTTCTTGTCCTTATAATGAAATTACAGGACGGATTCATTGAATTTGATTCAATATTATTTCAAAAATCATTGTGGACAAGCGCGACGCGCATACCAAGTAGTATATAGTATATTAGCAAACAAAACTCACCTAGCAACAATAAACTTGGTAAAATTTTATCCAGGACCTATTGATTGCTGTGAACACCAACAAAAGATGGAAAACCACCGACCGTATTCAAGAAGCTCAAAATATGTCATGAGCAATGGCTAGCTCAAAATATGTCATGAACAATGGCTAGCTTATATTTTAGGTATTTACCACGTCATGTGAAAAGATTATCGAGCTTTTAACATATCGGTGGGTCGTGATGACGGGTTGTACATTTACACTTGAACTAAGTAAGTATGACACAAAATCTGAAATTCGAGCATTTAGTAACACATACGTAACTCTCATAAATGCCACTTCACCTATCAGTGTTAAAAAGCCAAAATATGAAGAGAAAAACATATAAAGACAATAGCATAAACGATTCATGAATTTTAGTTTAATATGTAATATCGTCTTTAAATTTTTAATTTTTTTGTCCGATATTTCATCAAAATTTAAGGATCACATAAAAAGAATTATGAATTCAAGATGATGTTGTACATTGATTGAAGTTTAAAAGTTGGACGAAACTTTAGAGGTCGGTCATTTTCCCCAAGACACGAAATGACAGGTTGGTCCACGCGCTCGGTCACAGGGTCACGGAGAAAACGACTGTCCTTAAGACGAAGCCACCTCGGATGCTTTCATCTCTCTTTCGGTCCCGGTCGGTGCTGTCCCGAGTCCAGCAACGTTCGACAGCGCAGGTTCCTCCGTCCCCCCCGCACTGATTTCACCGTCGTCATCTCCTTCGATTCTCCGATTCCCCTGCCTCCTCCTTCGCAGCTTTCGCTCCCGTCGAGCGGCGATCGGGGACATGGCGGATTCGATGTTTCTCGAAGACGGGCCTCGGGGCGCCACGCGGAGTCCCTTCTCGCGCTCCGCTTCCGTCAAGGACGTCAGCTACAGGTACCGATTCCAGCTCCTTCTCGCCTTCGATTCGCTTTCGGGTTAATGGGTTGGAGATTGAACTGTTGCATGAGGCTATCTGATATACTCGGTTTGATTTTGGGGGAACCCGGGACTCGTTTGAGCTTGGGAGATGGTAAAGTTTTCGTTTTTTCGTGTTTTTTGTTCTCGGGTCGTGAAGAAAGGGGTTTCTTTTCATTCGTGGAATGGTCAATGAGTTAGGCGTGAAGAAGGGGTTTTCTGTTCGTTCGTGGATGGGTGGGGTGTCGATATGGCGCGATGGATTGGAGTTGTGGTCAACTTGATCGATCGTTTTCGGTTGACTCTTGATGCTTGACATTTCGTCTCACAGAGATTGGAGAAATTGATTCTTCGAGGATAAGCCGATTCTCGAGCTTGCTTCTCGCCCACCTGAGTTTTGAGATTGAACTGGCGAAAGGGGAGCCTGTTCAGCTGATAAGCCACTTTACCAGAACCTTTTTCAACTAATTCGTTAGCTGAATTCCCTTGTAGTGTTGTTGATGCTACTTGTCTTTCATAGAGTTTTTTCCAGTTTGAAGTGCTCACTGCTCTTTTGATGAATGTTCCGCGAAGCGATTGCTGGATTTGCCCAAAATCGATTCTTGATGTAAATATATGATTTTTTATATGGCAGGAGTATTGTATTGAATGTGAGGCACTGAAATTAAAGTTTTGCCTGAACATCTGAAAAGGACTAGATTATGCCTAAAAATTTCTCCCCCAAGGTAGGGAGAGGGTTTTGGGGGGTGCAGGAGCACTAATTCCTTGGTTTGCCTCTAGTTTCAAGTGTGTGCATAATCAACAATGTGCTTGTATTGTAAAAAGAAAATTTCCGTCTTTACGAAAATAACCCTTGAGAATTAAAGCTCTATGTTTAAGCATGTTTTCTTGATTCTTGGCCACTTTGCTTTACATAGTTGTATTTCTGAAAACAAGGGCATCACAAATCTTTTATGCTTATGTGATTTGCCATGAATGACTGACTAGCAATGGTCCAAGAATGCGCCTCCCTGACTTTCTGTGTGATTGTGCTGTCTGAAATCAATTTCTTTATTTACACATTTTTCAATCTGCCAATTCTGGGTTGCTGAACTTTCAATAACTGAAAATGCAACAAGTAGTGGTCATCTAAAAATATTACCAAAGGAGGCAAATCGTTTGCAACAATTGTCACAAGGTCAGAAGTTTATTATTGCTTCATGAGGATTGAAGCATCTGTCTTTGTATAAACTAGACGTTCATGTCTCTTGTAGTACTTGGGCTGAAATTCTTCGATATGGTTAGAATTGTTGTAATCATAGTGGCTGAGGATAGTGTTTGCTAGCCTTTTCCTGAGAAATTCGACTTGACTTTTCCACATGATAGACATTGTTTTTAATCCTGACCAATAAACGCACTACTCTTAATCTCTCACCACACTTACTACATGTGTGCACACCCTTGCATGCACAGTTGTGCAATCATACATACACATAACATGTTTGTGCATTCTGATGTGGTGTGAATAGGAAGGTCACTGCAAAAGCTGTTTGTAATATTCTCTTGTCTTTGCAGCTGTGGCTCTTGTGGATACGAGCTAAACCTGAGCTCCTTAAATCGGAACATGTCGACAATTGGATCTAAATACAGTAAGTCCATAAAGAAGGGGATCATATCATTCCGTAATGTTGATGAAAGTAGATTTACACTGGTTGATGAGCTGCAGTGCATACCTTACTTCTCGAAACGATCATGGGGTTTGTTTAGGCGGAGAACCAAACTTCTTTGCCGCAAGTGTGGCAACCATATTGGAATTGCATATGATCCAATCACTTCATCTGATCCACTTGTATCAGATGGACTAGAATCATTTTCATCCAGTGAAGTTCCTAGTCAACGTAAATACGATGTAAGAATTCGTGCCTTACAGCCATCATCCTCTGAGGAATCATCAAAGTCCCCCTTTGTATGATAAATACGATTCCCATTGGGTTGGATCAAGTCAAGGCAACCGAAAAGTTCCCCTGAGAGTTTTTCCCTGTCTAAAGGTGGAATGCTACTGTCATGTTTGTAACTTTTGCATTTGTAATAAGGGATTACATGTATAGAATACGAAGAACACTGGATGCTCGGAACTGTGAGGTATTTGAATGATTAAGCTGTATTTAATTTTTACCCGTGCTTTTGGGAAGTGATGCTGCTACTTTGAGGGTCGATCTGTCTTTTACTAATCGAAATTATAGATGCTACGTACGGAAATGGATATCACCATGCTTCTGTGGGGAAAACTAATTTGTGAAGTGATGCTGGTCATTGTTAAATTTTGCTGATCAGCACGTTTTAGCATGTGCATATTGGTTTTGTGGTTGACATGGATTTGGTGAATTTATTGAACAAACATACTGAGAAAGATACAAGTAGACACAGAACTTTGTGTTCGATGTTGTGTAGAGACTGCAGTTTTATATGTTGCAATTGCACGAGCCGATATTTTTTTCATGTGGAACAACGTCCAAGCTAGCATAGTTCTGGGAACTTAGGAGTTCATTAGTGGCATATGATCCCATTGTCAATTTAGTCTACAATTACTGCTTAGGAACTGGAAGGAGCTGGTGACTTGAATGGAATTTTAATTGACCCTTATGAAGTTGTGGTTGTATGCTGGTGAAATCACTGAATGCTTTCCTTTATTATAGATACGGACCGGTTGCAAACTCTGAAATTTTTTTGAAACTCTTTCCATTTACTTTCAGTCTCTTTGATCTGTTGGCTTTTAGACTTGTATCGAGATAGAATTGTTTATCTCATGAGATGGTTCTCTGAGAAATACCAATCCGCATGTTTGATAGCTGCTTGCATAGTTACGCATGATTTGCGTGGAACACAAGTTCACATTCCGTCGATATGTAAAGTGCTATTTGGGGCATCGACCAATCGGAATTTTTATCTTGTATGGATTGGCATTTCTCAACAATTCTACAGTATTGCGGTGATTATGCATTCTTGTTCTCGTTCCTAGATGAACGATATGATCATATAGTGGCATGGTGGATCTTGATCGATTGTGGTCATTTTAACTGAAGCAACATTGCATGCAAGTGGAGACTGACATCCATTTTTCACTCTCCTTTTTCTTCCTAACCTCAATTTAGCCTTGCATGCATGTCAAAGGACGATGAAACAGACAAATCATCAAATCCAACAATCAAACATTCCATTATGGTGAAAAGAGTCACGAGACAACGTCGTCCCCTCTTTGTTGTCTGCTTTCTCTCTGTTAAGGCCACATGCAAATAAACAGTATATTTTCTCTCTCTCTCTCTCTCTCTCTCTCTGTGCAACACATGACTAAGGCAGCCAATGTGTTTTGGGTTACATGGTTCACCCAACAATTAATAATTAGGGGACAAATTAACCCGAAAAAGAGGATGATAATTCGGGTTGATAATGCAAGTACTCCAGAATTTCAAATTAGGCACCAGTCAGAAGCCTACATAAGAAAGTGTAAGCCGCATTTTTCTATTGGTAGTAGCAGAAAGAATATCTTGTGGCGTGGACTGTTCTAGTCCGGTTATTCTAAGATGAGGATCTAAGGCGCAGCTAGAGGCCTAGCAGGGGTAGCTATAAGCTTTCATTTCAAGGGCTGTGTGTGTGTGTGTGTGTATATATATAAATTGGGTACATTTTGGGAATTGGATCTGTGTGGATAAGAATATCATATCACTCTTTGATATTGGTGTGACCAAACGATATGGCCTTTCCAAAAGTTGTTTTGACTTGAGGCGCTCCTAAAGAAGCTTTTTTTCTTCTCTTTTCCAGTCATCTTACAAGAAAAAGGAGCTAAAGCTCTTGCTAGGCTTTCATGCTCTGGCTCTGACCCTTTATCTTTATCCTATCTTTAGATCTCTCTGGTTGGATGGAGGAGATATAGGTGGTGGTGACCAGCTTTGCCCTACCGGAGACTTGCTTGGCAAAAGGCACATGCATGTCCTTCGGCCTGAGTCCAAATACAGTCCCTCTCTCTCTCTCTCTCTCTCTCTCTCTCTCTCTCTCTCTCCATGGGCAAACAGAACCTTTTGCAGAATATTACCTACAAAACAGAACACAAGACTAACAAAATGGGAGCTCTTGGCCTTGGTAAAAAATGAAATGGAAAGTGATGAAAATTATATGTTTATTTTGGCACATAGGGTGCTAAGAGGTAACAGGCTGTACAGCTTATTTGCCCTTCAAGTTAGGACCAATTTGAGGGCTCATGCCCTGTAGTCTCTAGGTCAAAATCACTGTCACTTTAAAAAATGTCGATATTTTTAATCAATTCAAGTGTTAACATTGTACTTGTTAAAAAAACATTAAAGTGTTGTTACACATGAAACAAAAGTTACCGAAAGTTGCAAAAGCCACAAGCATAAATTGAGCTTTTCTAGACATACCGTTAATGCTTTTTTTCATGATAAAAATGAAGGGAAAAAGCAACTAGCACTAGTGGCCTCCTGTAAGCATTACCTATCTCACCCCGTTATGAAGTTTGTGGCTTGAACCATATCAACTTCTTACTAATTGCAATTTAAATGTTCGAGGGTGCCCTGTCATTGCAGCTTTATTGAGATATTAGTAGGTAAGAAATCTCTTCACGTGAGATATTTTAAAGTTACGCAATGCAACAAAAGCTGTTTAAATATTCTTTGATGACGTGAATCAAATTTGGATGGTTTCTTGGAAGAGAAAAGAGATGATTTTTTTCCTCAATAGGCCAATAACCTTGATGTTTATATCTAAGGTTGATATGATATGCATTTGAAAGACGCAAGTGAAATTTACTGTCTAGGGGGGATGAAGTGTGTGGAGCTCTATTGAGAATCAAATTTGCCCTCAGCCTAGCCCGGCTAGGAGCTAGTAGCTCCATATGTAGACATTTTCTAAACATCCATCAATCACTTCCATGTGACACTAACGCACCCTGTCTTTAGAATAGTCAATTCGCCACCGAATTTATAGGAGCTATACATTTCCTTACTTAGATTAAAGATATAACGAATTTCCTTTTAAAATTAGTCTACCGAGGTTTAGGTTTATTTGTAGCCTCGTTGAAGATATATGTATCATCCATCAGCTATATTCGTGCCACGACATTTGTCTATCACTTTTCCCAAAGTAATTGTTTTGTTCTTTAGTGCAATGTTATGGTATAAAAAGCCATTTAATCTTTGTAAAATTGACGCACAATAAATTTTAATCCAATGAATAATATTGTCCCTGAAATTTTAATATATAGAGACGATATTGCATATTAAACAAAAATTAAGGACTCACATTGTACAAATTAAAATTTTAAGAATGACAAATCAAAGTTCAAAATCCATTTATATTATTATTTCTTAATCTTTCTTTCAAAACTCTCTTGAAAAGACCCATGCAACTAAGGGTCCTTTGTCAAGTTGCCCTAATTGCCCCACGAGGTGATAATGTTGCGTTAGGAGGTCAGCCTCGACGCCTACGCTGCACAAGGTTTCGATCCTCATCAGATGCTTTCCTCGATCTCACCGAACGAGGCAGGAGTCGATGATTCACAACACTCTTGGAAATCTTTATGGGCCACGGCACCTTCGCAAACGTGAGTTTTCCCCCCTTATTAGCCAAAGGGAGACTGCAGATATTGCCTAAGTTTCGTTAGGGGAGTCAAAGCGCATGAACCACATGAATCGCCGTTAGGCATCGTTCATCTTCCCCTTGGACAGTGGCTGGGAGTTGGGTGCGCATTCATGTCTTGTCATTTTCGTCCTCCCCGTTTGAAACTAAACAAACAGAATTGTGGTCCTAAAGCAACAGCTTTTGGTCCCATATTCCGAACTCTAACCCTTCAAATACAGATTGCCCCTGTGAAGGGCTCTTGCACTACCCAACAAAGAGGGCCTAAATGGACCTTGCACGTGCGGAGAAAATTTCTAGCGAAATGATTATCCTTCACGTCCATCAATCAAATTTTCAAAAGACTAAAAAATGGAATTTGGCATCTATCTGCTATAGATGAGTAATTTAAAATCAAAATTAGAATCATCTGAGTGCTCTGCAACAAAGGGACAGGTATTGCTCCATGAAGACAACAATGGGACAAGCACTTCTTTAGCATTGTACACATGGTCCATCATTGTTTACTTTTGCCCCATATCTTGAAAGGATATCAAAATGATTCCTTTCATGACGTTTTAAGAAATTACATGTGCCATTTTAAACCCCAAACAACTTTTCTTTTTGTCTGATTTTCTGTTCTGGCTACAACCATGAGAAGCAAAAGGAGTTTTAGATAAATATACAAGAATCCGGAGAGCGTTCAGAAAGGAAAGCACTTACTCAAGCTATTCTTTGACTCTGTCGGTCTCAATAGTATCGAACTTTACAGTCACACTTTGCAGGCCCCAAAAGAAAATACCCAAAAAGAAGGGGACTCGTTCTTTTCTTTTGAAACCCTCTCTCTTTTCCTTTTTCATTCTTTGGTCCTCCTCTTTGTGAGAGTCCTCATCCAGCCACTCCTCACCTTCACCCCCTCCACCTTGGTGCCCACGTGGCAGACACTCCCCTTGCTCTTGCTGGACCTCTTCCATCTCATGAGCTGGAACAAGTGGCCAATCCGCTTCCGCCACCTCAGCGAGGCGCGCGGCTTGGCATGCTCGACCACGGTCTTGTTATTGGTACTGCTTTCCCTAGAGGCTGCGGTAGTGGGGATAGTCTCCTTGCTCGTGCTGTGAGGCCATGAAGCTTTGCAATTGTCAAAGGACACCTTAGAAGCTGTGTTTTTTTCCCAGGAGGCAAGACCATTGTCTTCAAATTTGATTGATATGAAAGAATCTGCATGAATCATGAACTCTCTTAGTGATTATTAACAAGGAAAAAAAAAGGAGAATCTCGATTTATGATGAATTAAATAAAGCCTGGAGGCTGGCATGTATGTTCTTACAGTTCTTCTGTTTCAGTATTAGAAACATGGAACACAATCCTATTAACAATATTTTAATGAAACTTATAGCAGAAGTAGCCCTGCTCAAGATATGATGGGTAATGAAATGACATCAAATGGATGTTGGCCATGGCCCAGCAAACATGTCCCCCTCGAATTCTCAGTGCACCGACCTGAATGATCCCATCTTCTACCATCTAACTCTATCTGTTCACTTTAATGTGAATAGAGTCATCTTTTTTTATTTAAATTTTTCTTTTTTATTATCTCCAAGCAATTCTACCACCTTTTTTTCTTGAGACTGTGAATTTGTATGTGAGACCAAATTTCACATCAGATCCAGAGTGATTTACGTCCTATTTATTATCTAAAATATTCACTCTTGTACAAAAATAAGAGGACAGAAGATCAAACCAAACCCAAGCATCACTCCTTCCAATGTGAGCTATTTGGCCTTATTTCCTTGTAGGCTTGTACCCATTGTATGCATGCAATAATTTCTCTCCCCAGACAACACAGCAAGTGATGGCAATGGCTGAGACAAGACAGCCCTAGCAAAAACTCCCACCTATTCACTTCTTGCAAAGGTGCAAACTTTTTCTCAGATTCAAACTCTGGGATCTTGAAAGGTAGGGAGAAAAACCACAAGACAGAAAAATTTACCTTCTGGGCTAGGGGAAGCCTCTTCATAGGAGATAGAACCAGATTTCCAATGCCGGAATTCGAGGCGATTGAGGAAAGATCCAAAAGCAAAGATCTTGGGAAGACCAGCAACAGGTGGCTTCTTGTTGGGGTTATTGCTCTGGCTCTGAGCTCTGTGGCCATGGCTGCTTCTGGTTGAATGAGGATGAAGATGGTGGTGGTGGTTGTTGTGCGCCTGTTTTGCTGCTAAAACTAGAAGCCTCTCGTTCAAGCACAAGGGACAGACCCCAACAATTACTTCTTGAGGATGGAAATAGCAGCATGTCGAGTTGCCTTCTCTGTAGTCATTCATGCTCTGCTTTCTGAAGCTTACTGTGCAGGGGGAGCGCAGAGAGAGAGAGAGAGAGAGAGAGAGAGAGAGAGAAAGAGGAGAGAGAGAATAGTCCAAGAATGTGTGAGCTGCTATTCATTTATATTGGGATGAAACATGGAGTCTGTAGGAGTCGGTGAGCTCATCACCACACACTATGGCCCGCAAAAAATTTCATCTCAAGAGGCACTTCAAAAAACAATTGGAAATGAAATTTTAGTTAGACGCACATAAATTTGAATGCGACGTAGCTCCTATCCTCTTAATAACTTCTCTCCATTTATGATAATCTCGAAAGTCACATTTATTCTCTCAATATTTAGAATCTTAATCGATACATATGAACGAGATGGTTTGTGAAACTTAATCCGATTATAAGGCATTGGATATGGATACCCTTGTCATGAAATGGGAAAAAGCAAAGGAATATTTTATCTTCGGAAGAGGTAAGGACGGGGCAAAGGCCAAGGCGTTAGGGCCACAATCCAGAGGCAAATTTCACCTTTTTTTACCAGCCGAAGCAGAATTCCCATTTGTCTTATTTACTGGTTTTTACTGTGCGCCTCGGTTGCAACGAGGTGGAGAGGTTAGGTAAGGTACTGTTTCACCTTTGACTCCCCCATAAGGGGCAACGAGATTTGCAATGTCTGCAAAGGAGTCACATGAGTGCAGTAAACCCTCCTAGTCGCTTGTCTTGTCTAGATTATGATATAATATTTAGCGTGGGAAAACATTCCATTGTTAACGGCAACAATCTGATCTTTTGCAGCATCTAGAACCCATCTGGTTCAAGCTTCATGCCCGGTCTTCCCTTGGGAAGGTGGTCAAAGTTGGACCCCTCCTCTTCTTGGATCTGTTTTAGGTTGCACTTTTATCATGGGATAATCTCAAGCACAACTTGCATTGCCACCGTGGGGAAAATTTTCATCATTCGATGCCGTCCGGTCCTTGGAGATTCCCGTTTATACCTATGTGGTGATCTTGATATCTCGTCGAGAAAAAAAAAGAGTATTTCATGTACCTTTCATTGGATACTTATAAGGCATAGTATTGTACGGCACAACATTATCTTAAGATGATCTGTTATGATACTATCATATTTAGTTAAAATGGCGCAGTGTAATTATACAGAGCAATAAGTGTGCCTTAGAAGTTTCCCCTTCATTGCAATATACATTGATAATTCTAACCATCGTCAACCCAAGAAACGGGCAGAACTTGCAGGAGGAGGTTGGATTAGGGTTTTTTTGTTTAGTTGAACGAGGGGGAAGGAGAGTGGCCATCTCGGAGACACGTCTTTTTAGAAGAATCGGTTGATCGCAGCGCTTCTTCTCAAGCCAAGGTCAAATTTGGCTTGAAGTTGAAACCATGTCAATAAAGGGTGACTAAAGGAGGATATTATAATGGGGCGAGACTGTAGATTAAGTCAAACATTGCAGCTTGAGACTGCTCCCTGTGGGTTGTGGACCATAAAAAGCAAGAAAAAAGGAAATAAAAAAGAAAGAAAAGAAAATACATTTGCAGAAAAGTAGTATGGAGGGTGAGAAAAGTATAAATATAAATGACAAGAAAAAGCAGGTCCTAGGCACACTTTAGCTTGACTCTAATGCCCTTTTAGGGAAAAAAAGAAAAGAAAAAGAAACAGATTTATTGCAATATCTTTTTTTCCTCCGGAAGAGATGATTCCTGATAATGCAAAAGTCCTTTCGATGAAGCTTTTGCCCGTTTCCCTTTCTTCTTTTACAATTTCTTTCCTTTTCTTTTTTGATTCCTTTTCTTATCCAAAGCAGATCTTATATAAAAGTTTGTCACTTGGATTGCACTAGTCAAAATTTTGTTTTTTGATTCATTATAGTTTAGTTGGATAGCCGAGAATTATACGAAGAGTACATAATTTTTATATTTTATGACATCTACACAATGAAAATCAATTTGAAACAAAGAAAATGCTCAAATGAGGATCTCTCTATAACTTCAATTGCATCTGTGTTCCTTTGACATATTCTTTTGATTTGAGAATTTTGTTGTGCCGAAATACATAAATAGAGGTATTGCAGCATCGTGACTATTTTTTAATATATTTTATGATTCTGTGTTGAATATTGCCAAACTTTTGAATTTATATTGATAATATAGGGTTGCTCGTGGGAGTATGATAATCTAAAAACTAATTAGATGAATGAGGGCTTCTGTGTATTCTTTTTATTCTCCATGGTAGCACATATAGTGGGAACATGAACACATTTTACATAATCATATTATTGATTATTAATTTATGTCCTCTTCCAGTCGCCTGATCATGTCTATTGCATGTGGAAAAAAAAAAAAAATTTATTTTTAAAATTTTATCCAATTAGGAAGATTTTTAATATTTATATTTTTTAATTAATATGCTCAAATGACTATTAATCCTTCCCTTTTCATTTTTTCACTTATCTTAAATATATTTTTATGCTCTTTACATGTTATGTTATATGGGTTGATAATCATATAAAAGATGAGAATACATGGAATTTTGACACGTGGGACAGTCATTAAACCTCGTTTTATCCAACTTTCTTATATATATATAGATTTGTCATAGGGCAATTTTAAGTAATAAGAGGTGACTCATCTAGGTCATAGGCCTCGGAACTTAGCTTGACGAGGTAACTGTGAATTGGTTTTTTGTTGTTCAAATTTGCCATTTTGATTTACATCCCAAGTTTATACCCCGTTATTTATGCTAAGTTTGGGACATCTAGGTACAGAAAATTGTGAGAGAAGACATCCTTCCGTACGTTAAGTTGGATTTTTCATCAAAACAAAACAAAGTGGGAGACTACACCCGCTACAAGTCTCAATACAACTCAATGTCCAAGAAAAACCAAACGAAGAATAGCAGCAAAAAAGCTAAGGAAAAAAAATATAGAAAAACAAGACATGGAGAATTGCAGAATCATTCAAACAAAACTCTCCATTTAAGCATGTGAAGATTTGATCCCATCAATCTGCATCATTTTCTCCCCACTCCATATGCAATTATGCATCAAAGATTTTGATTTTAACAGCCAACTTCACATTAAAAAAAAAGGCTTGGATAGAAACAAGATAATCTGGTCTAGCTCAAGGCCAAATCCGTGTGAGTTCCTTATCATACCAACTACTTTAGCCTTAGGACCAAGGAAGAAACGTAGATCACCCTTCTTAGAAAATTATCCATTAAATTTTATGTAGCTTCAACAAATCCCTCAACCACATCATTTTTTCCTCTTGGCTCCTCTCATTGAAAATTCAGCTCAAATTTTCATTCTCCGCGTTTCCTTTCCTTTCCCAAATAAAGCATTAAAGATTGCGACACAAGAAATGTTTCGAGTTATGTTTTTCCAATGCAATGCCCACTAACAAATCGTATGCGGTGATTATGAGTGAGGACAACTATTTAGCAACTTAATCATCATATTTGTTCATTTTGTGGGAAAAGAAGAAGGCAAGGCAAACAAGAGGATATCTGAATCTACAAGAAATATTTCTATACCACGGATATAGAAGGCAACAGTGATAACGTGGAGCAATCAAGCAATCAAGCAATCATCATTACTCCCGTGTTATGAATATATTTAATTAAGTGATATTTTGCTCTAGCTTTCGATTGAGTTGGTTAGAATATGTGTGCTGTCGCAGTGGTGCATCCGTTATAGATAATACTTCTCCAAAGGTTAGGCATACTAAAGAAGTATTTGTAAAGGCAATGACTTCCACTCCAAAAATTAGGCATACCAAAAACTTTTGTTCCTCTCTCTCCTCTCTCTATCAAATCTAAGATGATATTTTACCGAAAAAATACCTAAGATGATATACTAGTCTATGTGGAAAACAGAGGTCGCTAGTTTTGGTCACGAATAAATGTGGTGATTGTGCAACTAAATGGTCCTAGGACAAAGGCGAATGCAGAAAAGAAGATAGAAAGAGAAAGATTAGGCTGATTATTTTTGTCTTTTCATCATTTATCAAAACTGAGATTAGAGGCAGCTATGAGTTGCATTTGGATATGTCGCTCTCTAATCAAGACCAATCAAAAGGAAACATAGACCTTTCATGAAAGCTAGGAGCTAAATACAACTCTTAACTTTTTTTTCGGCTTGCCAAGTACATTTTAAATACCATATCTCTTGCTAAGTACGTAGTAAGTTAATATCACTTAGGATCTTTCTTTTATCTTTTAAGACATAGAAAACCATCTAAAACCATACCGTGTGCTTGCACATTCATTAAAGAAATCATCTAAAATCAACATGAGAAATAAATTCGCGACATGATGTTAATCCTTCTACATGTGGGTTGCAAGGATTCCATGTATAGCATCCCTAGTTAACTCACTCAAGATATCATCCATCTTAACCTATCTTATAACGAGTCTCACAGTTGTCATTTGGCATACAAGTAAGCACTTTTCCAAAAGATCACCTATTTTGATAGTATTCTAGCCTAAACACGCTTAAAAATGAAGTTCCAAAGCTAAGGTTGCCATTAGGTATCTCCATAAATTAATTTTATTTTTCATAAATTTATCTCCACTAGCTCTCCCCTGATTCAGTGTGTTATTCGGTTCATTTCTACCTCATTCACTATCCTAAAAGCCTGTTAGGAGCTGCTCCTTATTTGAGTCATTTGATCTTGGCAACCACTCCCCACTCTCGTTAGACCAGGTCGTTATAGGCTCACCAACTTTTGCATGATGTGTCCCTAAACCACACATCTACTGGAAAGCCACTTTGATATCATATTGTGACATCATTAGTAACTCGCTTGAGGTATTGTTAGTTTTGGCCCGTTTCATACCGAACCTTGCAATTTTGTCTTTGAGCATATAGGCATGCACTTTCCTCAAATGTCACCCATTCTAATAGTACCATAACCTGAGCAAAGTAAAATTTGTTATTCAGTCAAAACATGTCTCTATGAGTTAATTTTAGTTTTCACGAATATATTCTACACTCGCTCTCTCCCAATTTAATGTGTAATTTGGTTCATTTCTCCCTCCTTCACCATACTAGAAGCCTGCCATGAGCCACTCTTTGTTTGAGCCCTTTGACCCATGCAACCACTTTCTACCTTCCTCGGTATCAGATTGTTACATCACGAGTTCTTCATGTAGCCAAATCCCACGCCACGCTCCTGTATTACATTACAGAAAAAAATGGCCTCAGCCTTACCGGGCTACTTCCCAGTTGCCAACTTCACACATTAAAATAAACTATGCTCATGAAAGATACGTTAATTTTTAAGTTGAAGTAGTCAACAAGCTTATGTAAAATGCATGCGCGCCCCAATTACATTAGCATCTGAATTAGTGACTAATAAACTTTTTTTCCCATGTCAACTGGTAAGAGTGAGATGGAGTTCTACACCGGAAGGAAAATGATGTAAACTTGATCTCTGAAAATGGGTTAAAATACTCGAAACCAAAGCATTACCACCAACCTGACCATACTCACTTCCATCCCTTGTTGAATGTAAGTGACGACAATTTGTGCCATGCGCTGTTGTTTCGACGCCAAAGCATTCCCCAAACAAGTCGAGTTCCCTCCTCGGGGTCATGTTATAGCCCATATGATTTTGAATCGATGGTTCTTGTGTCATGTTAAATTCACATTTCGCACAACAACTTTGGCCATGATCATGCTATGTCGTTGGAGGCCATGATCATGCTATGTTGTCTTGTCCAAATCCGAAATGGCCACCTCCACTGGATTACAAACTTGGTCGGCGGTAAGAACTCGAGGTAGAGATGGCAGCTTTAAAAAGTTTTTTCACTTTCATTCTCGGCTTGACTCTGAAAAGCTGAAAAGGGGAGGAAAATGGTAACTTTGTTACTAGGAACACGTGAACGACACGATCGCGAAAAGAGAGTTGCGCACAGTTCATAAATCTATGTTGGATTCGACCTCCACAAGAGAGGACGAGAGGGGTCCCTGTCCGAAAGAAGACACAGTGGAAATCTACAGGAAACAACTCATTTTCATCTTCATCTTCATCATGCAACGTACTCTCTCTAGTCGGACGCTCAACGGGTTCGCTCTTTCTCAAACTATCCGATGGTTTTCAACCAAAATGGGCGGCCTCATTTTTTCGACAACGAGTTTTATGACTAGGGTCGAATGACCAGATAACAAGTAACCTTTATCCTCCACGATCGAGGTTATTAAGCTCCACGGTGCAATCTACGAAGCAGTCGAGATGGTCAATGTTTCCTCGCTTCGTCTAGCGTCGAATTCGCATCCAAAAGAAAGAGAAATGCTTGGTCGCGGAAAGCATTGCAAAATGGACCACCATACTTTTGAGTAATTTCTCCATGGAGCTTTCACGTCCACGACAATGTGTTGAGAGAGAGAGAGAGAGAGAGAGGGAGGGAGGGAGTCAAAAAAGCAATGAGTGGGGTGAAGGTGAGAGGGTTGGGGGTGGGGGAAAGGAGTGTCAATGAAACAAGCTTGAAAAGGGGAGGGTTCAAAAGCGATGGGAACAAACAAGAGACTGGTCACATGGGGCGGGGGTGAGGAGGAGGAGAGCTGTTTCCATTCTGGTTGGCTTCGAGTCAATTCCACATCATGGACCAAAGTTGAATGTGGGTCTCTCTCTCTCTCTCTCTCACTAACTCGACAAGACACATTCCCTTTTCTTCCAACTAACCCCTCAAAACTTCTTAAATAGGTACTTCCCCCCATTTCACCTTTTCCTTAATTTTCCTTTTTCCTTTTTCTCTTCTCCTTTTCCCTTTCACATACTGTTGAGCTGTGGCTAACCGGCTTGGAAGTGGGCTATTCTCACTACCATACAACAACGGCTGCATTTGCATTGAGATAAGCCCGCCCCAAAGGAATTCAGTTAGATGCTGCCTTTCGCATGCATGGTGTAGCCTCTTTCTCTTCCTCAATGTAATTTTATTTGCTCAAAACCTATGAGGACAGCAATGGCAATATCCTCTGGGTTCGCAGAGACTGTTCAAAGTTAGATCATCCTTAATCACGAGGCAATGTATTGTCAGGTGCATGCTTAACCTCGGTACAATAAAATGCTTTCGATCTTAAGAAAGAGAAGAGATTAACAGATGAAGCTGAGACTTCCAGAGACTCTATGTCTTGTGCCAGAGGGACATACTCAAGCGAATCATGTCTTCTTATGCTTCCGGTTCTTATTGACTTATTATATCACCATTGACTTGTTATATCACCCCGGAAACGAAAGATAATCATTTGATTTTCCAAGACTCACAACAGTATTCCTAAACCAATGAAAACAAGGCAGTTCCGCAAACAAGGTGGTTCCACATATAGAAAATGGAAGAGCAGGGTAGCCATCTTTAATACAGGAATACCTGGTACCCCAGTTCCGCCATGTAATAATCTCTAAAGATCCAAAATTACACAAAAAAGAATGGGAAAGACTTGGCAATCTTTTGTACTGGCGACAACTTTGCTCTCTGTTTCTACTTTCTACGATAACACACTAATGTTCTGGAGGGGGAAAAAGGCAAATAGACGGGAAGTAATGAGATTTGTTCAATCTGGAGAAGTCCCATCACTAGTGAACAGAGAGCAGAATAATTTTCAATATAAATGGCAATGGTCCAGGAAGTGAGAACCATAGTTGGAGTACTTTTCTTTCTAAAGACTGAATGTGGAAGACAGCAATAATTGATCCGGGGAAGCTACGTAAACTCAACTGTCTGGTGTGATAGCTTACACTTTACTCAGCCTGCAAATTGAGCACAGTGCCCTATTATCACAGAAGAGATTGCTGACAAGACAGCAGGTATGAAATTGAGTAAACGAGCAAAATTGAGAAAGATTTCGACATCATGCTGAGCTGTTGAAGATTCTATAAGAACCAGCCCCTGTTTAGTACATTAATCATGCATACAACTTGGAGAGGTCTTCTGAGAATGTTTTTCTGATGATATCTCTCTTGAGCTTGAGAGCTGCTGTAACTAGGCCAGATTCGGGAGTCCATGGATTTGGAAGCAATTTAATCTTTGCAGGGATCTCGAATTTCTCCAAACGTGCCTCCTTGGCTGCCTGTCAATTATGAAAGTAATAGAAGAGATTAGGAACAGGATAGGACGGAGTGAATCCACTCAAGGAAGGGGCCGCATTGTCTTTCTTGAAAGCTCATTATGTATATCAAACAGGCTAATCAGTCAAATGAAAAAAATCTTCTATAATGATATTCTTAAGCTGCATTATTGCTCATTATACAAGACTGCACGCATGAATAAAACCCAGCTTAAAATTGAGTCCCATTGACTCACACTTAGTATGTCCATGCATAGCCTACCACAAGCTAATTAATATGGCCTAAGAACAGGAAATTACTACATGGAGCTTCTAGTTTTTATCCCTCCATCTCTATCTGGCCAATCTCACCATGCAAAATCTGTATCTAGCATCTTTTTTTCAGTTATAAAACAAAAATTCATTGATAAAGAACCAAGAGGGTGCGAACCACTGAACAAGATAAACTAAGAAGAAAGAATCCATGAGCTCTAGAATATCTGACGGTCAGAAAAAGCGTGAGGCTTACAATCTACAGTTCAATTGAATAATGAGTCCCTAACTCGACAACCTCTACCATTATCGGCCATCTGCACCACTTATATTTAGGAAAAGAAAATCTCACATGCAAGTATTCTTCTAAGAAAGGAGCATACCTTGACAAGTGAAGAATGCACTTCTTTTATTGTTTCTTCCCTCTCACAAAGTTCAGCAAAATCAGAGAAAGAAACTCCTTTCTTTGAAGCCCACTCTTCCACTGCAGGCTGTGATGCCACCACAAGAGCCACACAATAACTATGAAAAGGATCAGCATGGATCATTAGATTGTCAACGTATGGGCTCACAACCAGCACAGCCTCAACCTACAGATTAGGCAAGATTAGTACCTGGGGAAGATTTGATGAAAATAAGTTCATCAGTGAGAGTTCAAAATTCAAACCTTCCCTAAGGAGACATATTCGCCGTGCTGAAGTTTAACTATATCCTTCTTGCGATCAACAATCTCAAGGCAACCGTCAGCATGGAATTGTCCTATGTCTCCTGTGTAGAACCACTTCATTCCTCTCTCATCCACCTTTACAGAGAAAATATTTCACCAATTAAGGATCTTAACAATGAATTTCAGACCATGAAATTTCACTTATACGAGAAAGACCACCTTATATACTTCCTTTGTTTTCCCATCATTCTTGAAATAACCAAGTGTAACATTAGGACCACCAATTACTATTTCCCCACGAGGCATTGGTGAATCAGTTGTTAGATATCCACCTTCAGGCCAATCTACTACCTGAAACAGAGAATATCAACATTTCATACTTTCTTCATGTCACTAGATATGTGAAAAATGAATTAAACATGGATCATGCAGAGTGTCATGACTACATAGCACATTACATCCTATGTTAAACTACACGTTGTAGATAAGTAGCATTACTCACTCCACATTTAACACATTTAGAGCAAAGAGAAGCATGGATAATGTATGGATGTGAAAAAGACAGTGGAATGGTCATGTGAAGAAACAATGGCCATTTGCAATAGTTGAAAAGCAAAACAATGGCCATTCATTTGGACCAGCAAGCTGTAGGTAGAGATATCAAAGGGATGCACTCTCTTTAAACTCCAGTTTATCCTACCAATGCACGGTTCGTTATACTTGGAAGCAAAACATAGTGGAAATTGATGACCAGCTAAGAAAGCTGGATAGCTTCTATGACCATGTAAATTACAAAACCTGCAGAAATAAAGTTTGAAGTAGATGACATTCAAGTAAATAAGTAGTGTCTACTAGTGACTAAGAACTTCGGGATGGCAAACTCTAAATCTTTTCAGTATTTATCAAAAGAATTAATCCCATAGTCCCTTTAGGGTGAGGGGCAGGAGGGCAGATTCTGCATTGATAAAGTGAATATAAGGAAAAAAGAGCTTGCCAACTGTTGTGTTACTTTCCTCATGTCATTGTCTGATTAAACCACAAATCAGATGACTAAGGTCAAGGGAGCTTGTGCTACAAAGGGGGTACAACAAGGGACGAGGTTGGATTACTAATTCCCATGCTGTTCAAGTCACAACAGTATGCTTACTGGGAAGAGTTGATGTTACTATATGATAAAGTTCAAACAAATTTCCCAAACATCTTCTCTTGCCACAAGGTTAATATAAATTCATGTCAAGAAGTCATTCTGAACTCCTTAAGGTCAGACCAGCTTTGAGAGCTCGTCTTCAGAGTCGAAGAAAGAAATTATTCAGTATATTTTCCTCACCTTGACAAATGAACAAGGAAGTGGAGCACCAACACGGCCCACAGATGTATCATCAAATTCGGAGAATGTCCCGCCAGCACAAGTCTCTGTGAGTCCATACCCTTGACCAATGGGAGCCCTTGAAACCATTGCATACTTAGCATGTGATGTTAAGAAAAATAATAAGCAAGTAGGCTTTCAGAATCTAGAAAAAGCATCCATGAAAAGATCTGGTCTCAGTTATGACCCTTAGTCTGGTGTAAGCAAGTGAACATGGATGGCAAGTCACCCATCTGTTCTCAAATTGACATGGTTTCTCAATGATCTTTCTTCATAATTGTTTTCTGTGACTCCAGTTATAGGTCACAATGCATCTGTTTCATGATGACATTCAAATGGGCTAACAGTCTGTATGTAAGAAGGAAAATTATCAGCTGGATTGAAGCAAAAAGCAACAAGGGCAATAGCCACCCTCCTTAATATCGTTTCATTGTGGTAATTTACGTATTTTCGCTATCTGCTTCGCTGAACAAACTTTCAAGTCAGGTCAGGCCAATTACAGTCTAACTCATCAAGGGACCTAATGTGTCCGCTTAAAAAAGACAATCTAATTTTGTGAGAGACAAGATTATTTATGAATATTCAAGTTCAACCTCTTCTCCATGTATCAATAGAATTCCACCACAAACAAAAGTAGTGCTGGATGCAAATGACTTAAACCAGCCAAGTGTAATTCATCACACATTGGAGAGGTAATCATCATAAATAATACAGACATAACTGATAACCTTCTCAGTGACTTCCACTGTAAAAGAAAGATAAATGAAATTTATTTAGGTTAAGAAACTATAAACATAAGCGCTAGGTCACCTGTAGCCCAAGGGCAGTTGACAAACTCATGCAACTCATCTGTTAGATGGCAAAATAGAGCCTTGACGCAACTTGTACAGCCAAAACTTACCTATGTTGGTACTCATTCAAATTCAGGAGAATTGGCGATCAGGTTAAGGGCATCCAGACGCGAGATACCATCAGAGCTAAGCTACTGCTTGCATAATAGTTAGGCCCATCAACACTTAGCATCACATCCAAAAAGTGTCACTATTCATTGTGGAGATTGGCACCATCCATGTTTGGATATTCTCATCTTATATTTGTCAGGAGAAATGGTGATCCGTGACAACCACCAATTACCTTTCTGTTGCTTGACAAAAGTAACTTTCTCGTTTTGTCATAAGATTTGAGAGCCAAGAACAGAAGATTGCATCTTTGTAGCTTGTTACCGACAGAATTCTTTTTCTAGTTAAAAATCTTCCCCAAACACGAATTTTCATATGTGAAGCAACCAAATAGTGACAAGCACATGAGCTAGAGTGTCCAGAAAAATGCATATATGCAAAAGCCTAGAGATAAAAAAGGCAAGTCTCACTAGAAAAATCACCAGGTATCATGAAGATAATACTAACCCAAGGCATATGTTGATAAATCTTTGGGTATCAGCAGAAAGAGGAGCGCCTCCAGAAAGTATGAAGCGGATACGACCTCCAAGAATTGCTTGAACCTTCCGGAACACCAGAAAGTTCCACAGAAGCCTCTCAAGGCCCCAAGCTCCAAACCAGCTGCCATTTATTGCAGACAACCGACGAGCATATGCTATATCAAAAAGTCTTTTGGAGAATCCACCTTTTGCATCTAGCTGCAGTAAATGGAAAGGTCCAGTAACTGCCATACATAATGAATATTCCTTTTTAATGAGTAAAGATGGCATTTTGGTCATTCTCTCAGATTCTCTTGTAAGTAACTCTAAGAACATTCTTCAGTTGATCTATTTCATAAAAGAGGTAGTGCAACGAAAGTGACAAACCTTCTTCCGCACCCCATCTCGCACTCGATCAAGAATTGCTGGGACAGCTGTCATCACTGTTGGTGCCAAGGCGGTGGCATCCCCTCTCGTTCCCTTCTTTATCTTGCTTGATGTGTCAGTAAGAGTCAAGGTAGTTCCATAGCCTATTGCACTTCCCACAGCAGCAATGACATTCTATAGTATGCACAGACACCAATTCCGAAATACTTTATCAAAAATTTATCATGGAAAGAGATAAAATTACCAAAAAAAGGACCCTATTCTGTGACTTATTAGTTGATAGATGAGATACCTCAGCTGCCAATTCAAGGATGTGAGCCAGGGGAAGGTATGCCAGGTAAACATCTTTGCTTCCCAGGCCAGGAACAATAGTCATTACAGCAGAAACAGTAGCCAGCACATTGGCATGTGTCATCATTACTCCCTGCATGAAGTATGAAAGTAAGAAGGCAACAATCGGGAAATCAAATTGAATATGTCTGACTTGTAAGGACATTATGCTTTCTCATAGTGTAAGCATAGATATAAATCCTGATACCAAGTCACTAGCTATTCTGACTTGTATATCAGCAGTATCTTGCATCCTGTAACAAATTTTAAGAATCATAATGATTGGAGATAGCACATGCACATCGTTGGTACGTATGCTGCAATGACTAAGTAAAAAGTTACATTCCCAGCCAAAAATCTACCCACAGACTCAAAAGAAAAATAAATGGTAACAAAGAAAATATTTTGTACTTTCTCATGTATTTGACAGCACTAGAAAAGTATTCTAGGTCACTATCCAAACAAAATGCTGATATGTATATTGATTTTTGTAGATGCATTTGCAGTTGTACATTGGATGGAAACATTGATTCTGCTACACTTGGCAGGGACCAACTTCCATTCAGCACCTTTATCCTTCAGTAAAAGTGGCTCAGACAGAATCAATATAGTATGGACATTTGAGAATTTTATATGATAAACTAGATATTATCCAACAATAACTAACTGCTCACAAACTATTAGCAATTCTACACACAGTATAATCATACGTTTTTCTATCACATGTCATGCTTGAATCCTTGTCAAAGATAAAAGAAAAGCATCAATTAGGTGCAACTAAAAACTTATAAGAAGAAGACTCCATTCACATATTAAGTCTACATACACAGTAAAAAATTCCAGCAGATTAAGATGCACCAGCCAAAAAAAAAAAAACATTAATGATGTAGCGCAATACTTGGATAACAAAATTGGTTTACTTATGCTCCTAAGGAAGAAGTAAATGCCTTACTAACCTTAGGCAAACCAGTACTTCCACTTGTATACATTATGACAGCTACATCAGAAGGGAGTGGTAAATCAGCATCGACAAGGTTCTCTCGGCCAATTCTTTCTACATCAGGAAAAGAACTGATGATCCAGCTAGTGCTCCGGTCAACCAATGCAACATTAGAAGGTACCTCATTATCCAAACAAATAACACGTTCCACTGTATCAAGCTGTCCAGAAATGTCTACAAGCTTCTTTAGCTCTTTTTTGCCACAAATGACAGTCGTTACCTCCGTCTACAAAAACATTCAAAAAGCTAGTGAAGCACTTTCTGATGATTATTATATAAGAGAAGAAAAAAAAAATACTGTCGAGTCCTCTCATGATGTTGGAATCCCAATACATGATTAATATTGCCAATCAGGACTTCAATGAGAAATTAGAAGAGCATTTGTCAGCTGCATCTCACATGCAAATACGATAATGTTGGATGAGAAAAAGAAGTGATCCTAAAATCCATTCTGTCTTCAAAGGTTTTAGACAATGAACATTAAATTTTAATTTAGGCCTGATGGCCCTAGCTTTTTAGGTTAGTTTCATTTACTGCACAATTAGAGTCTGTAATGATATCAATCAGATGAAAATCATTTCACACAGGAGAAGAATCATAAAACTAGTTATTTAGAAATAAAAGCAAGGTGCAGCTCACATGGGTGAAACAACATGATGTTGAGAAGAAAATTCATGTGCATTAATTATGACCTTAAAAATCAACAAGCTCATATACACGATGACAACATCATCGCATTATTATAGTCACAATAAAGAAATTATAGCTCTACCCAACCTTATATATGACAACTCCCACATTTATCCTTCTGGTATCACCTACAAACAACTACATGTTGGTTCAGTTAAAAAAAAAAAAGTTGTCTTAATGCACATCAGAAAATTTTCTTTCAGTTGCTTCAAGACCCCTTCGATAGAAGAGGGAATCAAATATGCTAAAAAACTATCATTGTATGAGAGAACATGTGTGCATACGCAAGAGAAGAGAGAGAGAGAGAGAGAGAGAGAGAGAGAGAGAGAGAGAGAACCTCATTCAACGAGTGACACAAAGCCTCCTCTCCCAGGGAAGCATATATAGTAACAACAGTTATATTCCGTCTAAAGCAGGCCTAACAAAGGGAAAAAGGAGCGACAATATAAGAATTCTATGATATCTCATATATTCTGCAGGCGTACACAACTGCAATACACAAGCTGATAAAATGGTTGTAGCAATTTAAACACTTCAGAGACCTATCTTCCATTTGACTTGTAACCAATAAATTATGAAAGTTAAGGAGAAAAGAAAGCAATACAATTGTAAAAATTGCATAACTGAACCAAAAGCGAGGAAATATGACGTGTTAGACTATCTGGTGACTTAAAAGACAAGCACCTGCAATGCTATAAACCATTCTTCTCTAGTATCAGCAAAGATTGCTGCACGTTCTCCTCTTTTATGTCCCAGCTGCGCCAGACCAGAGGCAAAGTTACACACAGATTCAAATGTTCTGCCATATGTTAGCCACTCATAGTCTCCCAGGTGAAGCTTCTCAAATGATCTTCCATCTGGAGTAACTTCAGTCTCTCTTGCAATCAATTTCCGAGTTCCGAGCAGCAGTTTGTTTGGATGCTGCTTGCATGACTGTTCAAAAAGTTCTGCAAGAGTCGAGATTCCTTTCCACCAACTAGATACCGGGGCTTTGAAACGACGGTTTCTAATTGCATACCCAGGTTCTCCACCAACTTCAACAGGCAATCCCCGCTTCTTTCCTTTCTTTGAGTTTTGGAAGATAAGGGTAACTACAAGAGGAACAAGAATGCCAGCGAGATATGGACTCATCTTTGATGGATACACAGCCCCAAAATATTAAATCCTTCAAAAAGAACCCACAAAAAAAAAAAAAAAATGAGACCATGGGAAAAACTAATTTCTAGAATATAGAGAAGGCATACACTAGAATAGCATAAGGAGGGGATGCAACACTCAACGACATGTCAAATCTCAAATAGGAGCACACACTGCCAAGTCAGTTTTTTGGCCAGTACCAATAATTACATTGTACACCAAAACTTAAATACCACAAATCTTATTGCTTAATGTTAAGCAAAATACACTTTAAAAGCTTGGCAGAAGGATTTTCCATTCAAAGAATGTTGGTAGGTCTTGATACCCCTTTTCAGCATAAAATGGCATTCTAGTATGCTAAATGTTTGAAATTTTTCTTTTGGGATTTGATTATTCAGACTATACCAGGATTTAAATAAGGCATGCTGGAGTCAACTGTCATCCTCAACTTATAAAAGAAACTCCCAGGAATGATTTACGCTGGATGCCTAAATACTGATAATTGAAATGAGTTGTGTAAAATCTGCTTGGGCCATCGAGAAGCGTGAACATATCACAAGGTCCAATAAATGCAAACCAATAAAAAACTACTGAAATTTTCCAAAACGTCAGTGAGTGTCTCATCATAACATCAGCACAGCAAAAACTGTGTTATCATGTTGAGGTAGATTTGGAAAGAGGATCCAAATAAATATTGAACAAGGGAAGACACAGCGAACATCGAGAAATGACAGATTACACGAATCAGTAACACAATCCAATTTGGTAGGATCAATCCAAAGATTGTTCTGCTTATTTAAAGCTATAGGATTACATGTTCCTCATTAAGATTTGCATCAGCATCTGATTCCCTATATCACGCCACGAAATTATCTTTTTTAAAAGGCATCACAAAATGCAGACGCCCCTGTCAGGAGTCAGGACACCCGTGGCCACGGCGAATGACCATGAACACACGACTGAACCTGCGCGAGTGCCTAGCCCAGCATTAACCATTGCAGAAACCCAACACACTCAAAATTAACTTCTTCTCCAGAGCACGATCAGTCACCACCAAGGACTCACGTAAAGCAAGAAATACAGAAGCACGAACTCTGCCAAGCTCCTCTACCCTCTTCCAAAAATTCCTTTTTTTCCCGCAAAGAACCGACCTTTTTCCCAATCGAACCCAAGAGCTAATCTGGGTCCCCGAGAATCGGCATTTCTAGACAATAAAACAAACAGCACAATCAATCACCAGCGCATGCAAAGAGCAACGGCACACAACGCGGAGCGCGACCCAATCGACGCCGCACGACAAGGCACGGCGCGGCACATTCAGGGCGCCAATGCACAGAACGACGTCCGCAGGCTCGAACAATCGCGTCCGACTTCGCGTGCAGACCAAGCGGTCGATGATACCGACGACGACGACGACGATACCTTCGAGAGGGAGAGGCGGCGAAGGCCCCGAGCAATGCGGCGGGAATTGAGTGGAGCGGCGGTGGGAGGTGAGGGAGTCCCCGCCGAGACGGAAGCTGGGGGGACGTTGTATTTAATGGAGGAGGAGAGGAGGGACGACGGAGAAATCGAGAGCGCTGGAGGTTAGAGTTTTCAGACAGAAGTAGCTTCCAGCTCGCCCCTTCTTTTGAAACTCTTCCCTGTCTTTTTTTCTGTCTTCTCCTGTCCTCCTTTTCCTGAGGAGGGCCCCCAAAAAAAAAAATTCCCAAAAAAAAATTTTCCCAAAATTAGGTTTGATCCATCTTAATCAAGCATTTAATATTTTTATCATAGTTAAAGGAATTTTTTTGGGCATCAAATACTGTGAATTGCCCTAAAATTAATTAATTTATTAATACTTTTAGTATTTTAACATATGAGTTTCACTTACATTTTCAAAAACTCTTTTTATGGTCTCGATTTTTTTTTTTTGCAATAGAATTTAAACAACCAATGTTTCTCTCCTCCGTTCATATTTCTTTTGAAAGAAGATAAAAGATCAAAGTCTAGTTTAGTAATTTGTCTAGCAATTATATTCTCACTCAATAAATTACATCATTTTAGTTTTTTGCATGCGTATAACATGTTTTCCGTCTACTCGCAACTAAGCAGATTTCAAGCATGCAACTACTTTTGATCTTCGTAATTTATAATCATTGTAAATTAAATCTTAACAAAATGAATTTTCCTTCTACTTCCCACCAGTTATCTTTTGAAAACGGAAAAAGTTATTACTTTGAAAAATGTGATTAACTCTGGTAACGCCTTGGATTTATTACATCCTTTCCTTCATTTGATGCAGGGGATAATTAGGGAAAAGTCAAGACACGTTTGATGTAGGGTTGCAAGGCACTCGCTTACCCACACCGCATGCATTTTTTCAATAAACACAGGCAATTCCCCCCCTTTTTTTTTTTTAAGGCATCAAGTACTTCTTATTAATTCTAAAAAGTAGTGGACAATTTTCTATTTTTCTGCTCTTTTAAAACTTCAACCTCTGAAAGTAAAAGAAGAAAAAAGGAATTTTTTTTCTTTCAAAGATAGTAAAAAATGTAAGAATAAATTGGAAAAAAACTAAGAGCGAGACCGACCATCATTTTCACTCGATTTTTCACTTAATGAGTAGAAAGATATCATTTTGAAACCAATTTTCTATTATCTGTTTTTCTAGCATTATGCCAAGGAGAAGACAAAAAGAAGGGATGATGCACAAAACACAACTGGCAACCCCTGGGGCCATACGTTTGGGGCTGAGGCAGATGCATTTTGAGACCCCACGAAACTTAATGTTTTGGATGTGGCACTTGAGGCCCCTATTTATGTGTGCTCCAATCATCGAAACTCCTCGGTCATCATGACAAGGAAAAGTAAAGACCTTTCTAAAAGGTACTTTTCATGACTTTTTAACATTTTTGGGAAAATCAAACTGGACAAAATAACTTTTGAAAAATATATACATATTATTTTTTCAGGCACCAATCTATCAAACTGAGCTAACCACCACCAATTGATATAAATAATTTACTCAAGTATTTCATTTGCATCATGAGCCTAAACGGGTTTAGGCTAGCCTAACCACCAATCTCATGATCACGTCTATCATTTTGAATCAGTTTCCTTTTGCCACTTCTCATATTTTATTTGCATTAAGCTCTTCCCAACAAAATATTATTTCTCATTATATCACATCATCCCTCGAGGCCACGGTCTCCAAGTAAGTGTATTGTATTTTAAACCCACTCCTTAAATGTTGTTTGACTTGAATTTCAACTAGTCTAGGGGTGTTCCCACACCTTTTTCTCCCCAAATTACTTAGTACAATGCTCTCCCATATTTTATTTGCATTAAGTTCTTCTCATCAAAGTATTGTTTTCCATTATATCATATCATCCCCTAAGGCCACGATCTTCAAGTAAGTGTCGATCCAATGTATTGTAAACTCACAATTATTATACTTCTTAAATGTTGTTTGACTTGAATTTCAACCGGTGTAGGGATGTTTCCACACCTTTTTCTCCCTAAATCACTTAATGCAATGCTCTCCCATATTTTATTTGCATTAAACTCTTCTCATCAAAATATCATTTCCCATAATATCATATCATCCCCTGAGGCCATGGTCTCCAAGTAAATGTCGATCTGATTGTATTTTAAACTCACAATTATTATACTCCTTAAATGCTGTTTGACTTGAATTTCAACTGGTATAGGGATGTTCCCATACCTTTTTCTTCCCAAATTACTTAGCGCAATAATCTTCCATGGATAAAATTTCCATGATTGATCGGACCGAATTGGTCTAAAAGGAAACTTTATGTGCACGGGAGACGTGAGTAGATAGAAAAGCTGACGGGTGATTTGAATCGAAACAAAACCTGAAACTTTAAGGTCAATTTGCCATACTCCAAAGTCAAAGTTTGAGGAACAACATGAGGATTTTTCCTCTTCAAACCCACGGTAGAAGGAAACCCGTACCCACACGGTTCAAGAATCGCTAAACCACCCCATAGTGCACGACCATCAAGTGGCTCCTGTGCTGCTGGAACCATTCGATATCCCAAATGGTGTGATCCGAATGCGAGGTGCGATTATCATACTGAGACATCAGGGCATTGTACAAAAAATTTGACCGCGTTTGAAATCGGGCCTTCATGGTCGGGTTTGATCTCAAGAAAATGACAATGCATCCCGAAGTTAATGTCCGTCTCATTCAAGCTTATCAAGAACCACTGAAAGAGGTGCAATAATGAGCCGGCATTGCAAGTCTTTTATAATTACATTGTGTCATCATCCGCCCTTACTAGAATATTGTACAAGAACGAGCAACAATAGTAGACTGAAATGTCTATCCTTTTTCCCCTTGGACAAATAGGATAATCACGACGATAGAGAAGTGTTCTTCCATCCCCATCTTTTTTCATTTCTTTGGAGCAGCCAAATTTTCTACTCGAGTAATCCCCATGAATCCATACAAGTCAGATTCCTCCATGGACATACGGTGGCTGAGGGTGAAGTCACCTTGAACCTTCATGATCTGCGCAAGTGGACAAAGACCGGGCAATCTCGGCATTCCGTGTTGGGCCTATAACGTACGTAGGTTTTCTGTACAAATATATACCCCCTAGCTCATCTGTCCTGATTAAAAAAGGTTTGTAATGAAGACGCTTTTTTCATGGTTAGATAATTATTCGCCTCGCCAACGTCATGTGAAAAGTTACTGAGAAGTCAATTATCAAAATTTGCATGGCTAAATTTAGGACTGGCCCCTCATATGCTAGGAAACGTTAAGGGTGCGACAACAGTGCTAGCTTAAAATTGCAGAAGACTCGCGGTAGTGGCATTCGTCGAAAGCAACAATGGTAGTGGTCGGGAAGCCATGGCTATGGAAGTTGAAATGAAGCGGCAACGACAGTTTGACATGCATGAGTCTCATTTCTATCTGGATTTGTATTCGTTTATTCTTTCCAAATCTCATCTCCCTCCTGTCATAGGCTGGCTTGTCGCCCTCTATATTTGCTCTTAGGAATCATCCCTCATCATCCTTACTAGCATATTGACCAAGAAACCTGACATTCCAGAGGATCCAAACAACCCGGTAGCCTCGAATTGCAAATCCAACATTATCGTGCTCCAAGAGTCTCGGGAGACTACAATGACGAATGGACTTCCAAAGATGCATCGATTGCGGAACGGACAGTTGCTCAAAGTCTTACATTTGAAACTTCATATATTTGAATGAGCCATACCCTGGTTAAGCAGTCGCAGCAGGCCCCTAATGTACATGTACTCCTCTAGAGTCGCCATTTCTTTGCAGGGTAGCTAATAAAACATTGTTGCCAGACCACAGGATCCGAATAAAAAGATGCTACATAGGCTGCATCTCCGTTGTTCCAGTCCTCAACATGAATACAAACCATCTTAAACCTCAGCCATTTGATGACACAAGTGACTTAATGTCAGTCGCAGCAATCACATTTTCACTGGTGTGTGTTCTTGAAAAATTATTCCCCCACTATGCAGTTGCTCCTTTCTCACCAAGCAAACCATAAATTTGTGTTCCCACTCTATAGTGAAGTAAATCCTATGGCCAATTATGCACAAAGTAACAGGAGAAGCATGTGGCCGACTATTAACTGCAGGTTGCATTCGGAATCCGTTGTAGAAACTCAACAAATAGCTGTTGACACTTTAAACCTACTCCCCATTGCAAGATATTTGAAATTGAAGCTCCAGAAATAAACATAAAACTCGACATTTACCAATGGCATTTTCATTGGAATAGATCTTTTTGAATCTAATAATTAACAAAGCTAGTATATCAATGAATTGTGAAAGACTAGCAGAATATTGATCAGGATGATCACTGTCCCCATCCTCAAAATCTGCCCATCTACATAAAAAACTGAGTAGCCTTCATCAGGTGTTTCTTGCATAGTCCGATGTCCCTGTGATGTTTTTACTTTTGCCAAGTAGAGACACTGCAAGCTGGGGCAGTAAATTCTCATGGATGAACTTTCCGCATTTGTCACGTGGAAAACTTGGCAATAGCTACGCTAACTATCATAAAAAGAACATAGATACCCACAAGAGAGAATCCCCAAAACCTTTGCACCCGAAATCTGCACCATGTTATCACTAAGAGAGAGCCCATCAGACTTAGAAGCAGAAACACAAATGCAATAACGATACCAACATGGAAGTGAAGTACATAAGCTTCTGGATACATATTGGCAGTCTGCATAACCAAAGCAGTTCCAAGCCCAACAAGCATGTTGAACATTGGCCCAGCAAAACACCCAGCCATGGCCATTGCCGGTTGGCCAGCCTTAGCTATGGCCACATCGGCAACCAGGTCCCCCACCGAATTTCCCCATGCGAGCACTGTTAGCCCCAGAAGTGAGGGGGGCAGATCAAGAAGTGTCCCAAGAGCTGCAAGGCAATTCAAAAGCTCTCCTGCTATGGTGGATATCCAGAAGACACTCATCACAAATGCTACCAAAATGACAAACAGTTGCTCCGTCTTTGGTGGTTCTTTCTCCATGATGAAGTGAAGAATGGCGAGAGAGGAGCTTGTGAAGAGAACAATGAGCCACAGTGGAAAATGGGTATTCGGAACAAGGAAAACGATGGGATGATCTATTGGCATGAAGGAGTTGCAAGCGTATAAAAGAGCCAATGGGCAAAAAATAATGTTGAGAGATAAGTATAATCTGTTCCATTCTGAAGGTGAAGTTTGCGGGATAGTGAGCTTCAGAAGAAAAGAGACAGGAACTTCCCATGCCTTAGAAATCTGTTCACATTAGAAAATACAAGTAAGATCAAAATAAAACAAGTCTAGATGAAAAAACTCCACAGTTAGCCCAGTCAAGAGTTTCTTAGATGGCCAGAGGTTAGTCCCATCTTTTGTTCTTATTCAATGTCATTCACATCTTTGTCAACATTGATGTCAGTAAGATACCTCCTCTTTCTTCGCAAATTATTAGACACATGATTGTGTTTTAACATCTTAACCATCCTTTACATCAGCTTTATCCTCACTCTATGCAGTTAAATGACAAGGAAATTGCAACTTCAATAACATTGATTGAGCTATAAATGTAATATGTTCAACAGCTTTATTCTCAACTCTCTTCTCTCAGAATCCTTACAGATTTCATCAATTCCTTCAAAAATTCCTTCGGACCCTAAGATTCTGGAGCAGCAGCACCCTCTTCTATACACACCCATATGGTGGCATTTGCTTCCATAGTCAATAGAATAAGCATTGCAGAATAATATATTTTTAAGTAAAACTAATATATTCACAACTTGTCACATTGCTCTAGCATAGTCCCTGAAATTAAAATAATACTAACGGTTTGTTAATGAAGAAAATTCTCAAAACACACCATTATCACCCTGAACCCCTACAATGTCATATCAACAATGGTATCGCCAGGAAATTTCACTCTGAGCCCCAATATCTGTGTCTATTTCCAAACTTCCCCGAGAAGATCCTTCTTGATGTAAGTCAAATAATCAGATCTGAATTACTTGATGGCCCCCAAAAAATAAATCTATGTATCAAGGAGCAGAACTTTGAAAACAAAGTCTTGGCCCTTTAACAATATATAACCACCAAATTACTTTCTGATGAAAATGTTATTATCAATCATAACAGTAATAAAACATGTCAAACTAGTTAGCTTCAAGAATCCTTGTCACGGAAAAGGTATGGATATCATTATTAAGTGAACCTTTTCCCCTACTCTTATTAACAAAACCGTTAAAACTTCATTACAGTCTCCAACCTATAATGAGTGACTTCTGTAATGCATTTATAGCATTCCTCAGAGAAGGAATTAGTTTTCTGAAGAAAGAAGAAAATGTCACACATGAAGTCGACCTTTCTGAATTACCTTATTAAGAGTGCGATGCAATCTGGAAGTTGCTTTGAGCCTTCGCATGCTACCATCAATGCTTCCCCTCTCACAATCAGATGCTGCATTTGATAATTCACTGTGTCCAACCAAACCCACCTCAGCCCCACCCTTCGCTCTCTCTGATCCCAAATCCATCCAAAATACAAAGACAACAAAAAAAACATAAAATCCAACAAATCCAAATGCCTGCCATATAAAAATCTCCCCACTCAGGTATACCCAAAACAAAAACAACGTTGCAATCATGTAAAAGAGCACATCTCTCACAAACTGTGTTGCATCCAAGGAAAAAGGTGCAGCATAAATTGCAACGAAACCAACGACAAATGCTGATACAAATGTGCCAGCAGAAAGTATAGCACCAAACCCTGTCCTGTATTGTCCAGATCGGACAGCAGCAACCGAAGAGAACACATCAGGGGAACCATTTCCCAGGGCAAGAAGGGTAACTGCACCCATACTGGGAGTCAAATTCAGGTGAGAGGAGAGCTTGGTGGTGACAATAGAGAAATGGTCTTGTGCAGTTTTGATAAGGATATAGAAATGAATAAGGAGAAATAAAGATAGAAAAGGGATTGAAAGATATGGGTTTTGGTCAAAGAGACAAAAGTGGAGAGCAGAGTAGTCAAAAATCCCATTGTGGTCAGCCAAGAGAGAACAAGGTTTGGCTATGATGGGGTTGACATTGCTGCTAAGGGATCGCCGGCGAACTGTGGGTAAAGGAAGAATGTAAGATGAAGAGGGTGGTGGGACAATAAAAAGGAAAAAGGTGAGAGCTGAGAGGATAACAAGGAAGATTGTGCATTTCTTGACAGACGAAAAAGAGAGACGGAGACCAGAACCTCCCTGGCCATGGTTGTCAACTTCCATAAAGAGGCTTGTAGGTGACATCCAATTACTCCTCCAGTAATTACAGTGGCTTCGCTTTGTCCCTTCAGAATAATGATCAATCAGAATATTAGGGCAGAGCATGCACCTTGATCAACAACCACAAAACAGATCTACTCCCTAACCAATTGAAAAAAACAGAAACACACATGAGGGTGAAAAATTATGAACTTAAAGACTATACATGACCCTGACATACACTTATCTGAAACTTCCAAAACCCCCAGTAAAGAAGAAGAAGAGCAATTTTTCTAAGAAATAACGTCATTAGAAGATGCTTACCATCAGAATAGCTGATATGTTGATGCCTCTGGATAACAGATGGTGAATTTCCACTTATCAGACTCAAAACACAATGATTTGGGTCAGATTCAGTCTGGTGTGAGTTCAAATCTGAATTTTCCTACATGAACCACGTGTTACATGCATTGAACAGAATCTGATAATTAAATATAACTAGAACAGGGATCAAGATGCACCTGAATATAGGCATCATAATCTGCTGGTACTAACTTCTTCGGTCCTTCCCATGGGAAACCTCCTCGCCGAAGAATATTCCTTATGTATTCATAGTGCCTTTTCAGACAATCACAATGACCATTCACCAAATCATTTATAAAGTGCAATCTGAAAACCTTGTTGAATGGATAAACCCGATCTCTCCAAGCCTCATCATTTAAAGTGAAACCAAGTTTATTTCCTTTATTCACCTGCTCTAGCATAAGGTCTATGAAGTAAATGTATATAGGAGGCGTCCAGACAGCTCCTGAACAATCACTTTCCCACAGTCTTCAACCTTCTTGCTCCTGCATGCAGAAAAAGCTAAAGAATAATTACAGAAACTCATTGTAGAGAGCAGGAGGAGATGCAAAGGTAAAGACAGGCCAAGCAGCTTCATTGACACTAGAATACAGCAAAAAGGGGAAATCCACATAACAACATACCAAAGCAATCAGCTCCATGGTCACATGAGATCGCATTAAATTAGCACCGTCAAATTTTCCAGCAATCACACACCGAAAAGGATGCAAACTGAAATCAAGCCACCTCCAGAAAAGCTTGAAAGCAGCTCAAAGAACAACCACGTTTACAGGTAATTTTGCACATATACATGCATGTCTGTGTGTGGTTTCACTGATTTGTATTTTTACTTCACAAGAAATAATCACATTGCCCTCCGTTTGTTAACTGCAATGAAAACATGATATCCTCATGGGTTTTTCTTTTCTCCAACAAAACCGGGAAAGATTGCATCAAGTGCATTCTCTTTGGTTGCACATATAGTAGCGCATGCCTTCCACATTTACAAGTGATTTTACAATTTCCATTCACTTCATTTCCTTTCTTTCCTTTCGCATCCATTTCCCACCTAACTTAAATTACCAAAAATGCATAAGACTGTACAAGATTTTGTTCCAGATTAATCTAGCACAAACATGTTTCTATACAGATCAATCAATAATATGGTGGGGGCAGTAGGATCTCGCATAAGTACCCCAAATCGAGACAATGAACCTGAATCACAGTTCATGAGGAAGTCAAGTGCTCTCGGTAACATTAATCTAGACAGTGATTAAACTTGAAGAAATGCTACGTTCAGCACAATCTAGCTGAATTTTGAGATACCCGTAGCTTGCCAAGCACCTCGGTAACCTAACACGGATCTTCTTCCACCCTTCTGTTTTATGGAAACCCTACTCTACTGGAAAAACTTCCCCAGCTTTCATGTTTCATCGTTTCAGAAGAACTTCTATCAGAGAACAGGCCCATCCAATAGAGGTTGAATCTAGGCCAGAAACTACAAGTTGCCAAATATCGATTGTGAAGCAGGCCTGGAGCTTGCGAGTGTCAAGCTAGCTGCAGAGTTTTGATTTGGCAATCCGGCATCTAATGATCCACTAATTTCAGATATAGAAACAATATGCACTACACACACTGTACTTCATTTCAGCTAGCTAGCACAAGCATTCTGAAAGGCTCCTCGTCCAAGTCCTCCATCCAAAAAAAAAAAAAACGCAAAGATTTTTTCCACCTTTCTCACACACCCTTTGATCCTAACAAGGTTCCCCTTCTCATCCTCCGAAACCAAATAGGAAAAGAGATTGTCCGGCAGAAAGAAATTGTCTTGATGAAGGCCAATATGCACAAATTGTCAGAAGCACTCGTTACTTAGTAAGCGTTTCTCGAGCGCTCTAAATTGCAATTACACGAGTGTCGGCCCAAACCCAAAGAAACCCAAAAAAAAAACTACCAATTTGAACTGGTACGGGAGTGCGGGTCAAGCTCAATCGCCTCGAATATGGAATTCGACCTTCGAAACAATCAAACGCGTCCAACCCATGAGGAATCAAAGCATCTACGGGAAACGCAAATCCCAGAAGCAAAACCAACGCGACAAACCACCCCCACCCTCCGAGGCTGCAAGCATCGGAAACTGCCCCGACGCTTCACAGTCGACCAGGACGAGAGATTGCGAAATCTCGACAGATCAGACAGCATTCGCTCGAGGACGCGGCAGAGCCAAGCACGACCGACATGGAAATGTTACCTCGCAAGCCGGGGAATCCTGCGTCGCCGGAGCGCGGAACTCGCGAGGATCGCAGGTTTGTGCCGGGCGAGGAAGATGCTCGCGTTTCTCGAATCGAGTTCCGACCGCGGGCGAGGGAATGGAAGTCGGCAATTTTCGCAGATCGCGCGTGGAGTTGGAGAAACATACAGCTTGACAGATTTTTGGAAGACGAGTGAGAATAATGATTTTTGTTAATAATTATATTTGACGTCCTAATTTTGAGATAAATAAAATTTGTCATTTGAACTTAATTTTTTTAATATTTCATGCACATTTACGTAATTAAGGATAGACCAAGTTCCATGCATGCACGATTTGTGCATGGATTTTCCAATATTTTGAAAATATAAATAAGTGACCGAGAAAAATTAGGTATGGTCGTGTAAATGGAACAATTTATGGTTAATCTAATTTTTTGCGAGAGTTTTGACAATATGAATATCATTTTAATAGATCAAGCAAAATTTCAAGTTGTTTTATTATGCCCTCTCGTAAAATTTAGCCAAGTAAAAATCTAATGTATAAATCATTAGAATTGGATTTGGGTCGATATGTTAGATGACATCACTTAATCTAAATCTAGCTCCCTCTTCCATTGAGTTTCCCACAAGTACACACTCAAATCTTTAACGGCATCATTGGATGAAAAGTTGATAGAGGCCATATATCAACTAAAGTTTATTTTTTAATGAGAAAACAAAAAGTTTAGATCAAAATTGAAATCCATCTTAACGTAAGTGTTTTTTACGGGACAAATAAAATGGGTTGAAATTGGGGGTAGTGATAAAATTGGTGCTCTTTTTAAGGGAATTAGGCCCATTATTTTTATTTTTTACATATAGCAAACCTTGTGTCTAGTTTCAATGTCAACATTAACCCACATCTGTGAATTCTTTTGGCATTAACTGTATAAAATATTTAAGATATTGACCAACAAAGTCATAAATAGGCAACGTGACTTCATTGAGCCACGAAAAAAATTAAAATCTCCTTAAATCCCGGTTATTAAAATTTAATTGTGATTTTACCGCCGACATCTTAATTATGACATATAAAATGCAGAGAAGTCAAAGTTCGACCATCATTTTGATCTTTTCCGATGCATCGAGAATCTTTGATGAATCATGTGACGGATTGTAGGCATGGGACCAAGAAGCTAAGGATCCTAGATCGACAACCAAAGGACGAACGAAAAACAAAGAACCGTGAAGGCCAAAAGACGTCCTCATCATCGAGGAAAACCAGGTTTTCTAAACATTTTCATACTGAAATCGTACTGTTCAGTTGGGGATCAACCATACAAAGCTAGATGCGTTGTTACGAGAATTTGTCAAATCATTATCAATTGTTCTAAATACTTAAATATTCCAACACTTTTCCATCATACTTAATAAGATATTTTTGTTTAGTACTGAACGTGAACATATATAATTAAGAAAATATTTGAACTCATAATATTTTGTTTTAATATCATGTGTGAACTTGTAAGACCATTACCAATTATTGTAAAAATTTATTAATTTTTTGGAACTAAAAGCCGCTATTGCCGGTCGCCGAAGCATTGATGAGAGTAGCTGATGCAAGTCAAGTCCAAACCCAAGGACGTTAGATTGGATTTGAGGTAGGGGCCTCTCCGGAAAGAGTGTGCACCCGATCAACAATCACTCAATGCGAGTTCTGCTTAGCGACTCGTTCCCAAAAAAGATACATAACATTTACCCAAACCTCTGGCATCGCAAGCATTGATTATGGTTAGGGCAGCTTGTGTCACCCCGTAAGATTCAATCGCAACATTTTGAGACCAAAACAAAACACTTGACCACTCAACCAATTCCATGTGTACGCATCAAGATGTGCTAATACATCATGCATTGACCGCCAGTCCAAATGGCGACTATGGTATGACGTTGAGGTAAAATTAATTCCAAATTCACTTGTTGAAATAGTTCATCTCATTACTTTCGCAATTTGAGTTCCAAATTTCTACCATCACCAACGTGGCCACATGACATTTCATAAACGACCCATACAACCTCTGTATAGAAGCTTTCCATACTCTTTTTATCCATTATTCTTGAGTGCTTTGACTGCAAATTTTTCAATCCAAGGAACGACACAATTAAAAAAAGACTAAAATTTGCTCCAATCATCTAAATTTGAAACCAGGGTATTGATTTGCACCCCTGCCATTTCCATTTCCAAGGAGGGAGAGAGAGAGAGAGAGAGTCTCATCCCATCTCCACAGATCTCTACATCATCCGATAGACACCTACCCATTTTTAGATTCTACATGATTAAAGGTCCTCCCCTGGTCCTAGATTCTATACTTATTACACATAACCAGCTGAAATTCATATCATATGATCTAAATATTAAACCCCTTCTTGGGATTCCGCACTGCTACTGCTACTATACTACAATACAGCAATGAGGCTAGACTGGAGGAAATTAACAACTTCACATGATTATTAAAAACACGGGCGAAAAAGGGACCCAAATTCAGGCCAAGAGCCAGAAGTTCTTCTGCCATCTGGTGCTGATGAGATAGCCACCCACGCCCCTGCTCTGCTTCCTCACTCCTATGGTCAGGCAATCCGCTCCGTTGATGCATTGCTCCACGAACTCCTCAGATCTGCTGGCCCCGCACAGGCTGCCCCGGAAGAAGAAGAAGAAGAAGAGGAAGAAGCCCGTTAAAAATATGGTTTTTAATACGCAAAGTGGGGGGTTTCCCAACGACGTCGAAACAGCAGAGAGGTCAAAGATCTTGATGTGCGGGATCGTGGGGGGAGGCGAAGCCACGATTTGCGAACTTAAAGAAGTGGAGAAAAGGAGATGTTTTTGACCCACCAATGGACGAGAGTCGACGGTTTCTTCTGGCCCAGCACCAGCACCGAGACCTCCAGCTTCTTCACCTGGCTCATCACGGTGGCCATCTTGGGACCTTGGATCACTAGCGCCTCCACGTCCACCTGCGCGAACCGTCGTTGACCCGTCAAAGCAAATCCAGTGTGGCAATAGGAATGACTAATCTCTCTCTCTCTCTCTCTCTCTCTCTCTCTCTCTGTGAGCTTAGCTGAGCTGGGCTGAGAGCAGGGGGATTCTTTTTGAAAAAAATGGAAATAAAGAAAGGAATCTGAAAAAGAAAAGAACCCGGAAGGGAAGGACAGACCAAGTTCTGAAAAAGAAAAGAGAAAAAGGTGACCGAAGACAGAATGGAGCTCGCATAATAGTGTCCCCTGCATGCAACCTCCAAAGGAGAGAAAGCAGGAATACTACGCCAGAGCCCAGAGGAGGCATTGGATCTGACAGCATAATTAAGCAAAAACACACGTCTTCATTTGGCTAAAAATGAGTGAACCACTCTGCATTTCCAAAGGATCTACAGATCTGAGGCCTAATCTGTCACTTGTCACCGGCGGAGAAAATGTGGCAGGTTGGGGCCAATGGAACACGACCGGAACGCGAACATCGGTTAATGCATTTCGTCAAAACCAGGAAAAGCAGAGCAAAACAAACGAAGCAACATTAATCCACACGCTCACCTCCGGCCTGGAAGCCTTGCAGAGAGACCCGAGTGAATTGGCAAGATACGGAGAAGTTGTTGAGGAAGAAGAAGAAGAAGAGGAGGAGGAGGACGCATCAGAGGAAGGAGGAGAAGAAGATCTCTCGGCTCCAGGTGGTACGACGTGAAGCAGGGTGAGCAAGTCGCCCTTGTTGGCGACATGAGTGAGGGCCCACATCATTGCATGCTTGGAATGCGAGCTCTCGTCCACCACCACCATCACCCTCTTCCTCATCACCAACCCGCCGTTCTCGCCGCCGCCGCCGTACATCTGGTCCAGCCCTTCCATCGGGTCCAAGCTCCTCCCGGCGTTGGCGGAACCGTACCTCTTGCTCCCGCTCCCGCTCCCGACGCCTACAACCCACCTCTTCGAGGTCGAGCTCCAAGCTTCTTTCCCACTGAGCTGCCTCAGAAGCGAACCCGAGCTTGGCATTTTCTCTGCCTATGCGTGTGCCAATAATAGAGAGAGAGAGAGAGAGAGAGAGAGCTCCTGTGCAGAAGAGTTTGTGAACCCAAGGCGGTCAGAGAGTTTGCTGTAAGCCTGCAGCAGAGAGAGAGAGAGAGAGAGAAGATGGTTTGTTTCCTGCTAGATATACTGCAATGGTGAGCAGGACAGTGATGATGTTTGATATCCTTTGCCATATTGAACTTTTTATAAAAATTAAAAAAATCGATTGTACAAAGATAAATATTTATTTAAATAAGTGGGTTCCTGACTTAAATATTTGCTTAAAATTTTTGATATCCTTTGCCGAAATGAACTTTTTATAAAAATTAAAAAAAATCAATTATACAAAGATAAATAATTATTTAAATAAGTGGGTTCCTAACTTAAATATTTGCTTAGAATTTCTGACTTTCCTTAATAAATTAATTCTACAAATATTTCTAGTACTGCACTTATGAAAAACAGATGGTGAGACAAATTTCAGATACCAATGCCCCGTAACGAATTTTTTTCGGTCCTACATTACTCATTACATAATGTCATCATCTATCGATTCTAACTCCCATATGGTTTGGACCAGTCCCGGTACTGTCTTTTTACGTACGCGATGTAAAGATGGGGCCGTGTACATTTATTTTATATAGTTTCGTGGACTTTACAGCAAGATATGAGGAGGGTTTCGCGCAATAAATTAGGATCACGAGACCACATAATGCATTCGACTCCCTAAACCGGGACCTCTCCCTTATCTTATAGATGGCAAGACCACGAGGGACCTCTCTGCAAAAGGATTTAAGGCGGGTCCGTTTAGCTATTTCGCTGAGCCACGGGCCCTTCCTGATAAAAAATCAAGTTAGGATGGGGCATGAGGGGTGGATTTGATGAACAATGATGGGAAAAGGCCATAATTCTTCGCGTTTGCTGCAGCAAGGTTAAAGGAGTTCACGGGAAACCGGTCTGTCTTCTTGCGTCTTTTCCTTCCTTTTTACCAGAGAGATAAAAATGGGGTTTTGGTCAGTTTTGTGATGATGAAAGCGAGAGGATTCTTTCGTACCCTCTTCTCCACACACGCTTCAGATCCTCCCTCCTTGCTTATTTTCAATTTCCTTGCCCATGATCTGCTTTTTGGAACCTCTGACAGGCAAAACGTCCCCCAAGAAAAAGAGTTTTATTCTTGCAAATTGATCTGTAGTCTTTTAATATGTTGCTGTTCGTTTCAAATTTGATGGATTGATGATGTTTGGTATTTCGTGCCCCATCTCGGAAGTGCACTCAGCTAGCGACCACAGGGGCCTCATGAATGGATGGGGGTTGGTTTCTTCGTTCATTCATGTCGTGCTGGTCCTTTCCATCTTCCTTCGTTTTATTAGCTCATTCAATCTGCCGCTGCTGCTGTTCTAATTACGTGAGCAGTACCTTTTCAGATGACCCACATAGCGGGGACTACACCTTGTGTCATGGGGCTCGGCTATAGACAAAATTGAGTTCCTCCACCTCATTTTTTTTTCTTCGAGTTTGGTGGGATTCATATTAGTCAGAACTTCCGGTCATCTCTGTAAGAATTCAATATCTTCCATTCCATCTTAACAAATTCTTCACTAATTCCTATCCGCTTCAGTAATTTTTGTGGAACCTAGATAATGACTATGACCGATCTGATAAAAAAAGGAATGTCATGTACTTTTTCTTGGGATCTCTTGAAAAAATCGTTTTATCTTCCTATGATTTTGAAGGCCATAATTGACTCTCCTCTCTAAGCTTTTTACTTTTTCTTAATTTTCTTGAGAGATCTCAAGAAAAAGCACACACCGTTCCTTCCTTTTTATCGGATCGATCATAGCCATCATCTACATTCCACAAAAATTATCACCACAAGTAGGAATTAATAAAAAAAACTCTTCCTTTTCATTTTTCTTTTTTTTTGGTCTCTAGGCTTTTTACTTCAATGGGCATGAAATGTTCACTGCTTTAATTTGGTGAAACCAAGAACTGCAAACAAGATTACAGGCCTAAGCAGCTTTCATCCCAGCATTATCTCCATGGCATCAAGAATGATGAACAGAGGATGGCAGGGCTGTAATATTCATGGACCAGGGTTGGTGGGATCCAACTGCATCTTCAGTGTAATCGATTTAAAATTAACTCCCCTGATTCCCAGTTTTTTAATTTCCCCTTTCTCCTTACCCTAATAAATAACTCAGATTTTAACTAAAAAATTACCAAAAAAATTATATATCTATTATCTTGTACCAATTTAATCATAAATATTTTAATAATATATTTTTTTTATCCCACTTTTTTATCCCACTCATCTCTTATATATATATATGTTTATAAGGATCAGAATTTTAGACCTCATACCCACCAAGCCCACCCCCAAATCACTTTATTACCTGCATGCTTGTTAGCTTCATTTGTGCCAAGTAAGTCAGCACATTTACATAATTTTTCAATTGAATCAATTTTATTAATTTTGATCGGAAATTCTTGACGTAAATGCTAAATGTCCTACGTGATACTGGTCGCGATAATATTGATAATTTTTAATAATATTTATATATATATTTTCAAAATTTTATTTTTTTCATTTTCATCCTTTTTTTTTTTATTATTCTTATCTGTTTTTATTTACTAAGCAATGGTCACTAGGCCCTTGCCTAGCCTCATCCATATCATCACAATGGTGAGTGAGGCTAGTGGGCCATTACTACTTGCCAATCACTGTAAGGAGAAAAGAATGGAAATAAAAAAACATTAAAAATATATATAAAAAATTAATAAAATTGTTTATATCAACGTTAGTTGTGTTACGTAAGACATTAGTATCACGTTAATAATTTGCGATCAAAATTGCTAGGATAAAAATAATATAAAAAATATAATAAGATTTATGACTTAATTGACATGATTTTCTGATAAAAAATTAATATAATTGAAAATTTGAAAATTGAATTAACATAAATTTAATAGACTTAGGGTTTTTTATTTATTATTAATTTAAATTTGTGATATATTTCCTTATGGGGCCGGTATTGAAAAGGAGGGGGTTGAAACTACGGTCAATTCAGTCTACTGTTGTTTTTGGCAATGGTATGTACTGATTTTCTCATCTCCTCTGTCAATCACTCAAATCTCTGATCAGGACAGGCGCTCAGGCCTCAGTGAAGAATCCCGTCCGGACAGCCTGTAATAATTTACACGAGACTTCACCCAAAAAAGAAGATAAAATTAGAAAAGATTAAAAAAAGGGGTGCGGAAAATACACGTACGGAGATGCAAAATACGTATGAATTAATTAAACGGGGGGGAATTAAAGCGGGGAAAATGTCGGGGAGTGGGGCCCAGGTGGCGGGACCGGGGTCTTTCTGGGGGTTGATTGGAGTCGGGGAAGTCGTACTTCCAAATAATTGCTCCCCCAGTAAAAACTCGCTGCATGCGGATTGGATCTGCTGGGTAGGTGTGGTGAATTATTCCCATGCCCTTCTACTTTTTAAAAAAAAATTTTTTTTTTTTTTTGGTTTCATCTCGAAATCATCTATTTAGAACGCACGTAATAATCATTTTATTTTTAGCAAAAACTATTTTTCTAATTTGGAAAAAATATTTGAAACAAAAATCTATCTGGTAACAAAATTTTATTTTTCTAATTTTGAAATAAATTTTTTGTTCGAGAATAAGTTTTGAATGAAAATAAGAAGTAAAAATTTTAACTTCTTAATTTTTTAATAGAAATGAAAAATAAAAACTATTATCACATTCATCCCATTATTAGCTAGTTGCTTACTTGCCGGTTGCCGTCTTCCCCCACCACCCGAAAATGATAAATTTTGTGTTGTCATTAAATGATTTTTTATTACAGGAAAAAATTATCAATATCAAATGTATATTTTTGCTCAAAAATTTATCTAATGAATAGAAATTGATTTATGAAATAGTATGATTATTATTCACACATTTACCAATTAGTTTAGAAAATTCTATGGTCCCTAGCATCTTGGCTTTTTTATTTATATGAGGGTCTTTTTGCATAATTTATCAATGATACCGTTGAGGACAATTAGAGGTGTAAATAGCACATTTTTGAGATATTTGAAATAAAAAAGGCTATAACTTTTGTGTTTCAATAGAATTTCTTAAACTTCGAATGATGAACTTTTAAATTTTTAAATAGCATTTAGGACAGTGTAGAATATGAAATTTATTTCGCACAACATGACTATTACGTAAAATTTACCTAAGCGAAACACGAGTACCAACTTACACTTAATCGCATCTTTCTTGTTTAGTTAGGACGGCCGGTCTAGTAATCCTCGAGCAAATATGTGCATCCAATTCATCATGTCTTTGAATCGCGTGAATCTCACATGAATTCATCTTGATATCGGTGCTCGAGCATATTAGGTGCACGGCCAATCGGTAATATGTGGGTTGACTTTTTCACCATGCGACCCTCCCAGTTGATCAGAGCGTGGTAGATTGGGCTCATGAACGATGGCCGAAGCTTATCTGGGAATCCCCGTTAGAAATAATTCAAAATACGTGATTGATAAATGGTGGTCAACTTTAACGAGGCCGTAACAAAATATTTCGCTATAATGCGTGAGATATAAATCAGATAATTTAAAGTCGAGGTGGACTTAAACGTTACATAAGTCACTCGAAAAATCTTATTTGTTAGGATATGTCTCGGATCCGAATACATAATCGAAACTCGGCCCCGATGGAAGCGTGTTGAAGTCCAGCTGGATGTAAGGAACGTCCAGATGGGCTCGTTTCCGACTTGCAGAATGGGAATTCCGATCCATATCGAAGCTGGCCGTATCGTGCTACATATCAAACGAGGCAAGTCGAGCCAAAGGCGGGAAGGGATTGGCTCTTCCTCCCCAAACGACACGGTCCCAATCCTCGCCCCCAATCAGCGCCAGGGCATGACAGATGAGACGATATAAATTAGGAAAGAGATATTGTACGTCAGGAACGAATTTTTTAAAATGAGGGAGTTGAAAAGAAAGGGGGGAAAGGAAAGGAAAGGAAAGGAAAGGACGGAGGTGGAGGTGTGGGAAGGGGGGTTTATCCGTGGCGTCACGGTACCAGTTCAGTTCCATGGGAAGTTGTGTCGAGGGGGAATGCGGACGGTTTAGCGTTCAGCAGCAAGTGCTGCAGCAGCATCTTCTTCCCTTCCTACTCTTCCCACTTTCTCGTGAATCGTCGTGCATGGCGACAACAGTGACATCTCTCTCTCGTGGCTGGTGGGTTTCATTCACTTTTTATTAGAGCCCGGTTACCTCACTTCTTCTTCCAAACCTTCCCTTTACAACGGGGATGGCAATTTATAACGCGACCCGGATCGCCCGGCTCGAACGCCACGAGAGGTTGACGGATTCGAGCTCCCGTGACTGGTGCTCCTGTCGTGTATTGTTTTTCAGTTGCGATCCGTGGCGTCGTGGATCGTCACTTGACTTACCCATTACGCGGGAATTATCGACATGAATCTTTGTCCCGTGGGTAATGGAAATCACGGGCATTTTAGTGGGTTATCTGCAACGGGCATTAAACCATTTCCCATCAATTAGGTAAGAAAATTTGTGAATGCATTAATAATTTTTTCCTAAAGTTACTTCATTGTGTTTAAGCTAACTATGTTTGACTTACCAGACACATCAAATTTGTGAATAAGCCACAGATTCTTCTTTTTTTTTAGTGGGGAATTGGTGTTTCCAAGATGCTATTCAATTGTTAAGCTCACATTTGAGTTCGATCAACTGAGACGGACTCATTTACTTAAAGCGGATTAATGCGGGTGGTGTTGTACTTGCCTATTTTGATCAAATGATCCCATTTAGTCGAGTATCGGATGAGATTATTAAATAGGTATTGTTTGGGTCGACTTATATAATGGTTTATCTCAAAGTTAATGCAATGTGAGCACATTTCATGAGTTTGAATTGTCGCCTGTAGGAAAAATTTCAAAAATCGACTAGCACCACAAGGAAGTTAACTAAGAAAAATAAATGGCTCGAACTTCATGCGATCTAGACATGCTTAAAGATGCTACAATGACATTAAAAGCCGATGGAATCTCCGAATCTATATAGTAAAGCTTGTATGTTGAGGGAGTCGATCCTTCTCCACACTAGCGGTGACGTAAGGGACCTAAGCAAGTCCTTAAAATATTTCAACTAGGTTCTCATTCAGAATTGGGCTCGTAAAATAGATAGAGGGTGTTGTCGGGTATAGAGCAAGAAAAACATACTGCACTAATTGGGGGCATAGGGCATGTGGGCGCCTAACACATTAAACTAAATGAACTTATCCATGGAGCCTGCCACATTTACAAATTAAATGGACAGGTCACAGAGGCCCCAATTTAGACTCCTTTCTTGTGGCGAGATTACACTTTGTAACCAACAACCTATGATCCACAAGAGGCAATTGATCCTTCTGCACACCAGTGGCGACGTATGGGCTAGGCCATGCTCAGCCTTGTCCGTTTCGTGCTTCGTGCTGGCCTGGCCCATCCATCCTCGCGCTCGTGCTGGCGTCTCGATCAAGACATCACTGTAAGCTGTTTCCGGTCGTTTACCAACTAGCCCATTCCTATCTTTCTTCAAATGACCGGTACACGAGCAAGGGATTCCAGTCCAGCGACTAGCCATTGTAGGAAATATGGACCCAGCAATACACGAGTAAAAGTGAGCAAACAGTGCATTTAAATCTCTCTTGCAACTTCAATTGTTCCGGGCTCTTGCCGGTTGAAGCTCCGGTCTTGTTTGGAGTCTATTCAAGAGCACATTCAATAATTGATATCTCCAACTGTTCGGTGTGAAGTGTCGAGCTAGACGTACCTGTCAAATATAATAATATTTTGAAGTCAAATAAGCCGTCCATGAGGTACCTTATTTGAGCTTCGACACCCAATTTGCCACCCCTGAACCATGCCAATATATTCTCTACATGTACACAATCACTGTACATATTTATTCTGCCCAAAATACGATGACAATACATTAATTATTTCTTTTTAGTCAATTTATAGTCTCACATTTTTTCCATATCGTAATTTGGATTTCAAACTACCATAGATTTCATCTACGTAAAATTGTTGGTGTAAGTGCATAGCACCAACAATCACTAGTACTTAATAAGCTTCGAGATGTTGGTACTTACCTTGAATTTGATATTCAAATGACAATTAAACTACCTTTTACATAGATCAATATTATTTTTCCGAAAAGAGTTATGTCAAGAATGTGTAATCAAAGGGTTTCATTTTCGAATGCACAAGCGCCTGCACCATCAAAAGGTAATGTTTCAAAAATAAATTTTATCTAGTCCACAAAAAAGCGCTAGAGAATGCAAAATCATGCTTTTGAATTTAGGGAGTACAAAATGAAATTACCTAAGATTTTATTGTGAAACTGTGATCTATTCCTCATAATTTATCAATTAATCCAATAATTCTCACAGCTAGTTTTATTTTATTTTTATTTTCCAACCAAGTACCACCAAAAACCTTGAACACCTAAACTTGTCTATTGTACTACAAATATCCAAACTTTTTTTTTCGTGTCACGAAAAAATTGAAATATATACATATGTGATACATATATTATCTATTATAGCTTCATCATCCCAATTTAAGTTTGGGATTTTTAGGTTTGAGATATTATATCATAATGGGCAAGTTAAAAAAAAAATTGGGTTATTTGTGTCACAATGTTATAGTTTAGCGGTTTTTATGTTATTGACCCTCTTTCTTATGGTTCATAAATAGAAAATATATTTTTGGTATTGATATTATGAAAAATCCCAGACTAAAAAATGATAAATTTACCTGAAAAAATATACAAAAACTTTTGATACATTTATGATAATTTTATCTTTCGTTGGTTTTTGTTAATTGGACTAATATAAAAAAAGATTATAAATTAATACATTTGTGACAATTGGAAAGTAAAACCTACAACTATCAACTATTATGTATTATCTAATTTAGCAATTTAATCATAAAAATTTGGTATAAGAGTAATTTGGGATAAATTTATCATGAATGTATGAGTTTAGATATTTTCATGGTATTGACTCTATTTTTAAATCATATTTCCGGAGAAAAAACGGGAAAAGGAAAGGAAGAAAAAAAGGGGGATAAACCCTATAGGCGAAGCGAGCAGGCGATTTTGAAATTTCCGAGTTCACGAGCGCATCGGACCACCGACCGATTCCCCCCGGGGGTTTCGATCGTACGGCTACGAATCTCGCTCGCACTGTCCTCCCCTCTATTCGGGCACACTCCCACCGTCCTCCGCTCCTCCTCCTTCTTCCGCACTCGAAAGCTTGTCGAACTCGGAGCAAAACGCCCCCGCCCGACAGCGCAACGCTCCACCGCAATCCGCGTTCCGACCCGATTCGCTCCCGCCTCCGGGCTCGAATCCAAGCCGAATTCCGCGCGCCTTTCGCGCCCCCGGGAGCCGGCCGGAGCGGGGCCATGGAGGACGACGAGGCGCGCGGCGGCGGCGGCGCCGGGGCCGCGTCGGCGGAGGCGGCGGTTGGCGGCCGGGGCTCGCCGGAGGACATGGAGTCGCAGATCAAGGCCGCCATGCAGTCTCGCGTTTCTCATTTCAAGGAGGAGGCCGAGTGCGTGGCTTCTCTGCCCCCCTTTTTTAGCTTTCGATTGTCCGCGCGTAGTTGTTGGAACGGTGGGTAGGGCGAGGATAGGGTTGAGGTGGTGCTTAGCGTCGGTGTCGATTGTTCTGTATCTCATGTGATGATTAGGCGGCTGTTTTCGGGGCGGATGATCTCGTGGAATTTTGAATTTTTCTCCCCTAGTGCTGGGGCGGCGTTTTGGGTCGTCGTGTGTTGTTTTGCTCTTGAAGTAGTAAGCGAGATAACCTAAAAGGGAATGGCGGTTTGGTGTCTGGACTGTCGCGTAGAAAAACTGCTCTTAATACTTACGTTTTGACAGTAATTTGTTTTGGCGAGTGATCTGATGATTATAGCCGGAAATTGTGGGCTCGTGTCGCGGAAGGAATCTAGATAACCTCTGATTACATGTGGTGGGTTTTTGTTATTTTTCCTCAAATCGGGACCTTTCTTAGTTTTTCTGATTTAAATGCGTCTCTCTGTCATCGTTGTTCTACGTTTTCTGCTAGTAATTGTGCTTTTGAATTAGGAACTTGTTAGTTTGATGTGTTTTATGAACAGATTGATGAGCTTGGTTTTTATGTCTTCGATAAAGACTGAATTGGAATGTACAAACTTTTTCTAAGTGCAGCTTGTTGACCTTTGAGGGCGTGCGGAGATTAATAGAGAAGGACTTAGGCCTGGATACGCATGCATTGGATATTCATAAGAGATTTATAAAGCAATGTTTACTGGAGGTAACTTTTGAAATTCGATTTTCTTGCTCTCATTGTGCCACGCAATTATGAGTTCGCAATGATCCTTGCTCATGCTCTTTGGTATAGTTTTTGGAGCCCACTTCACGTGAGTAATTTACACTTTAAATAAAGAGTAAAGAAAGTAGCGAAGCTTAGATGCAATGATGAATATGTCTCTTTTAAGAAATTGATTAGAACTTTCCAGATGATATAAGTTATTGAAATAGATAGATATGAGTAAAATTGTGGAAGTTCCGAACTTAGTTATTCTCCTGACGTGAAATGCCTCCTAAGACTGCGAGTGGCATGATAGTGAGATCTCCACCGAGATTACCACGGAACCTGCTTGTCACAGGTGGAGAGCCTGTTGACTTATCATTCAAGAATGCTGAAGCCACCAGTACTCTGCCTTCTGTTAGCCAGAATCTGCTGTTGAAAGATGGACATGATAAATTCACCACATATGACTGGATATCGTGCTTATTGTTGGACATTGCCACGCCTGACTTATTAGTATTGACTGGTGAATTTGATGTCCTTATTTTCCCTTTTCCTTCCTCCATTCACATGAAGCTTCATTTTGAGTTTTAGCCAGTTTACCTCCAAGTGTGCTAGAGTATCTATACTTTTCTAAGGACTGATCTTGGCGCATCTAGAGGATGGTAACTAAGTAATGTCTAATTAGGTGGTGTTGTTGGTCCCAATAGGGCAGTAAAGAGAGGTGGCTTGAATTATTCAAGAAATAGTGTTGTGATAAAGCTATATATTGTATGTTGTTGGACATTCATGAGGCCCACAACATATACAGCACCGATCTTTTATTGAGGGTCTTCTTGAAAGGGATACTAAAAAGAAAGATCACTTCATTTAGTGCCCGCTGAAAGCACCTATAGTTTTTACACTAATTGGATCACAAATTAAAACCTTGAGTAAGGTAACATGGGAAGTCGTTGCTAGTGCTCTTATTTCTCCTATATTCCTGCTGGCTTCTATTTAAGAACTATGTAAATGCATCACAACGACATTGTTTAGATTCTTTTTAACGTTGTAAAAAGATAATTCGGTATTATAGAATGTGAAGGGGATTAGGTTTTATCGTCAAATGGATTAAAACTGGCACAAAGGTATATTGGCTATACTGATTTTTTTATTGGGATAATTTCATCTGCAACTCTGGTGAATCAAGCATAACATAGTTATTTTTATCTTACAAACCAAATTGTAGATAGCTATTCCCTTGATGCTTTGCTCTTTTATTTCTATTCTCATAGAATATATTCCATTTCATCCAAGCGTGGTATTTCTGTTAGGGACACGTTTGTCTTTTCTTTTCTGAATTATCTTTTTGTTGGAAGATAAGGGCAGAAATGGGCAACTAGCTTTGCTACTCTCTTAAGGCATTGCCACGAGGGTCCTACATTTTCGATAGAATGAACTCACTATGATATCATCAAATGTGAGATTCGGTGAAATCGTTACTCACTTACACTGGCAACCCCTTTGTAGCAAGTAGGTAAGTCCCGTCAATGTGAACCCTTGAAGTGCTAGAGGTCTAGAACCAATATAGACATGCCTGTGCTACTACTGTAAGTGGGTTTGACCTCACAAACTCGTGTTTGTAGAATATTAGCCTGTACTGTTGGGCCATCATCACCAGTGGTTTTTCTTTCTAAATTTTGAAAGTGAAGATCGAATGGAATTTTGTGGAAACTGTTGCTAATTGTTTATTAGTGTAAGAAAAGTGATAGTTGGTGCAGACTCTCTTAGGACTGTATCAAAGCAGTTAGGTTTCAAATCGGGACTCCTGGGATGGCATTGATTATTAGATTGTACAACATTCATGTTAAGTTCCTGCCACTGTGAAGATCTCAGTTGATTAAGTTTCTTAATCAGGATCACTGGGATGGCATGAGAAGGTCAAGTTGCTTGGGCTTTTACTCTTTTTGTCAATGAGAGTAATGCTCTTTCTCTAGTCCATGTTGCCATCCAAGGAAATTTCAACAAACTGGATCATATTCAGAAAAGAATTCCTGGTTTTAATGATTGAGAATTTTGCCTTCTCTAGTTTTGGTTGCTGGAGAGTAAGAGTTCTGCTGTAAAACGATGAACCTGTGATTTTCTAATGATGGTCATCAGATATTAGAGCAAATACCTTTTTGAGGAATCTTTCGACTGCTTTTCATTTGATTCTTGTTTGTTGGTTATAGCACACTTCTGTTTATTAGTTTCTAATCTGTTCAAATACCCTTTTTTTTTGGTGACACATATCAGTGCCTGGAAGGAGGTGACGATAATGCCTCTAAGAGTTCTGGTGAGTCTCTGCAAAATAATGTGTCTTCTATTAAAGGAGAGATGGAGGAATTGTCTGAAGGTCCTCAGTCAAAGAATGAAGTTAAGAAATCTAACTCTGGAAGTGAAGAGAAAATGGAAGACTCGCCAGTTATGGGTCTCTTGACTGCAAAAAAAGCTCTTCATTCAGAGGCTGAGAAAACTCAAGGCAATGGAAGTAAAGCCAGTATAACCGAGAGCATGATAAACAAAGCCATTAAGAAGAGAGCTGCTTATTTTCGAGTAAATTCAGAGTATGTCTATTTATATCTCCTGTCCTTAGCTTCTTGTAAAAGTGCTTATGTGCAGTCTGCTTAACAACGTGGGATGTCGGGGTGGCTTTTCTCGTCATGTCTAAAGGGCATTTACATAATTTCTGCAGGAAAGTTACAATGGCTGGAGTTCGTCGTCTTCTAGAGAAAGATCTTAAGCTTGAAAAACATACATTGGATCCCCACAAGAAGTTTATAAGTGAGCACCTAGAAGAGGTGAGCAAAGATGATTACAACATTATGCTGTTCTCATTAAGAAGTTACTTTAGGAGTAATTTTACTTTTTCGCATGAAGGACCTGATTTATTTTACTGCCATTTCTGATTATTCCTTAGGTACTGCGATCTCCTGAAGTTTCTAAATCTGCAAACACAGTTAAGAAGAAAGGTGCTAAGGAGAGTCTAAAGAAGAAAACCCCTAAAAGAGTCAGCCCTGAAGGAAGTTCTGACTCGTCAGACAGTGAGGAAGAAGAAGATGCAGAGGAGGATGAAGTAAAACCGAGAAAGAAAACTGTTTCCAGAGGAAGGATGCAGAAAGCAGAAGGGCTGAAAAAACGTAAAGCACCCCCAGCAAAGGAGAATAAGGTGTCTAAGCGAATAAAGCCAGATGAAGCTGCATCAGAGAGCAATGGTGACTCAGGAGACCATGGACATGATTCTGAGGATGGTGAATCTCATTCATCTGCAGAGCGACCCACAAAGGTGATATTTCTTCTCCTGTTTTAAAAAGGATTGAAGCAGATATTTTGCTCTACTCATCTTGTTGTGTTTGCAGAAGAAAGAGGTCTCGACCCCAACATATGGAAAAGGTGTGGATCGTCTTAAATCAATTATCAAGTCCTGTGGGATGAGGTAACGACTTGTTAGAAAGTTAAAGGGCTTCGCCATTTATGAAAGTAGATGTGGTAAGAAATATAATTCTTTGCAGTGTCCCACCCTCAATTTATAAAAAAGTCAAGCAAGTCTCTGAGGATAAACGCGAGGCTTTTCTAATGAAGGAGCTCGAGGAGATACTCTCAAGAGAAGGATTGTCTACGAATCCTACTGATAAGGGTGAGACATATGGTCCTTCGCTCAAAATTTGTGCAACTGGATTTGTTGAGTAGATTTGATTAATATGTAATTCTTGGAGGCATGAATAGTTACCATATTCTGGTGGATGCTTGGAAGTCAGGTTTGGGGCCAATGACTACTTATCTGATATCTCCTGGCAGGAGAAAATGGTAGCTTGTTATCTCTAGTACCACCTCAATTGTTTTGATAGAAATTTGGTAGGCAGCATTGTTTGCTTTGGCAGGAGATACAGGAATGTCATGCCATTGTTTAAGTCCATGGCCTAACAAGTCAATCAATAGGCACTCTAGTTTGGGGGATCTCCATACGTATATGAGGGATTTTGCCGCTTTATCCCTCGTTCCTCTTTCCTCTTTTCTTTTTGTTATGTGTTATTGAGTGCTAATTTTGAGAGATTAAGAGTTAAGATCCATATATTTTTCTAGATAATTCAAGATGCCTTAAGAGTACAATCTCTTTGGTACCACACCCTTTTGATTGTTTCCATCTTTACTATTATTGATAAAGAGGACATCAGCTATGTGGAGTCCATGTTCAATAGCATAATCAACAGATGATTGAGAAGTGACAGCTTTTACATGTACCTAGCCGCATTTTCAAGAATGCTAGTCATTTTTTTTGTATGTTCAGAGATCAAGGAAGTGAAGAAGAGAAAGGAAAGAGCAAAAGAACTTGAAGGCATTGACTCGAGCAATATAGTGTCAAGTTCGCGTAGGCGGACGACTTCTAGATATGTAGCTCCTCCAAAACCAGAAATACCAGCAGAAGCTAATGGGGAAGAAGCAGGAAATTCTGATGCAGACGCTGGTCGTGATGATGATGAGGAAGATGAAGATGAGGATGATGATGATGGCAATGATGATGATGGCAATGATGAGAGCCAAAGTGAGGAACTCAGTGAAGGTAAGTGTTCCCCATGATAATTCTTTTTGGTATGTTCTTTATTTGGAGATGCTAGTGTCAGTCCAGTAGAGTTACAAGAATATTTTTTGCTTCATCCATTCTGTGGCACCATTTCACTGTGTTCGCTTTTGTGCACTTCAGCGAACTCTACTGGGCTTACATCTTGAGAGTGTTGAGTATTGTTGAGTTTAGTGCAGATATATAAAGTCTGTCATTGAATCATGACTCATCTTTTCTTTGTCCTTCCTATGACTATCATGGAATTGTTTGTTAGGTTTCCATTCCTCAGAAGAGTCCTAGTAGTTACTGCAGGCTGTTGTAATTAGGGTGATATTGATATATACAAAATTTCGTGTGGAAAGAAAAGAAAAATTAATGGAAGGAAGTCAAATCGAGTGACAATCTCTCTCAAACTATGATGAATGGTCTGGTTGATATTTTTAAAAATTGCATGATAATATCTCTTTTTTCTGGCCCTCTGTCATTAATCAGTGCATCTGAGCTATTCTCCATCTCATTAATAGGCTTTCTCTATTTTCTTTTCCAGATCAGGAGGACAGTGACTAGATTTTTGCACCGCCTGACAAGCAGGATAACATAATCGAAGCATCAACCATGAATGTGTACAGATGAATACTGCGGTTGAGTTTCAGTTTAGTATGGAATTGTTAGTCTGCAGATGTGCCCCCTGATTTGGGGACTTAACAGTATCGTTGCTGCTGAGGAATTTCATGTAGGACTTCATAAAATATGTTGTTTGAAGAAGATGGGTATTAACGAGTCAGCAAGTAGAGTTCTGTGTGCTAGAATGATAGTGTGGTTAATGTACTTTTAGGAGTGTCCATTGTTTTTCCGGGGAAAGTTCTATATGCAAATTCGGGTATTATGTCTCACACCTATTATTGATAGTTTTATTAGTCGGTGAGCAGGATATTATGCTCGAACCCTTTGAAGTGCAAATTTGGCAGCTACTTGCTGGGATATTGCCGCAAGGATAGTCTATTTGCAAAGCCCTTGTTAGCAATTTTCAGTGTCGGGATATTTATTTGTAAGGTGTTGATCGTTTTGCATTTGAGGATATGCGAAGTCAAGTGCGCAATTGAATCACGACTTATGAAAATAACCTGATGGCAGTAAAGTTGGTCATGAAATCTTTTTGATTTCGAGCGTTCAAAGTCATTTCTGTGCATTGCATTGGGACTCCGCGCTAATCATCAGCGTATTTTTCACTGATAAAGGAAAATCAGTTCGTTCTTCCTCAGCATCGGATGCTCCAACCTTAATCCCCACTAGTATGACCGAAATGCACTAAGTTACATTAGCAGTTTAGATTAGACCTAAGGAATAAAAGCTGAAAAAAGAGTTGCACCCTGGCTCTCTCTCTCTCTCTCTCTCATCGTGCGGTCAGAGATCCCCATGCCATGGCACTTTTTGGGCTTGCGTTATTGTATCTGATTCAAACAGTTTACATGTTGCAGAGTCGTTAATGTCGATTCTTTCTATGATTCTCCTGCTATAGTGACACATGCAACCAAAATCGATAAGTCGCCCATGAACTCTTCTCGGTTGCTTCTCATTGCGAAACTCGCGACAGTGCTCGGACCGGGCAGGAATGTGGAAGACAACTAATTAAAGTTTTATAACGGCGATCAAGCAAAAGAATAGATGAAATCAACACCATCAAAATCTGAACAATGGCCGAATGAAAGTACTCGACTGTATGAACAAGCCTATAACTTCGGCAATGTCAATGTGTGTTGAAGGGCTTCTCTAGTAATTTGGAAGAATAGCCAAGATGCTTCAGACTTCTTCACCTTTCAGTTTCCTCTCTGATAGGAGACGTCTCACTTCATCTGCAAGATCCTTTATATGCTTATCTTCACACCCTTCAAAGAGAGAAAAGACACAAATTCACAGTCAATAGGAGCCCAGCCATCAATAATCCAAGTTTCCCCTTAGAAGCTTCACCTATTTGAAGAAGAGCCTTCTCTAATTGGAAAAGATAATCCCTGTTTGGTCCTGAGGGTCCTTCGGCGAGCACTATCTGTCTGCAATCCAACATGATACATCAGAGATATGTGTCCGAGACTAACATCAAATGCGAATTAAGACTTCCAAAAAACAAAAAAAGTGTTCCAGCAAGAACATCACTAAGATCAGGAATCGGCGGGCAAAACCAAATAACTTCTTAATGGAAGACGTTTGGAAAAAGGAGACAACCGATGAATACTTGGTGACGAATAGACATCGAATTTCGTCCCAGTTCCCGTGCTCTGACTGAGAACAACAGAGATACGAACCTAGCAATGTCTTCAAGAGGTGCAGGGCCCAAATAATTCGTGTTGATCTTCTTATCTGGAGAACCAATGTATCTGCAAGATAACAAATTTAGAATATAACTTTTCCATGGGTTGATTTTAAATATATTTAGATGAAAAGAAGTAATATAAGCAAGGGAGTCTCTTCAAATTTTCCTACTCACACCATTACTCCAGATACAGCCGGAGTTACAGCAGCTGGGTCCTGAAAAAGTAACGCAGCAGGACTAATAAAATTTAATATTGGCGTCTTTGATTTCAGTTCGTTAGAAGCAAAACTAAAAGAAAGAAGAAAAAAAGACATAAAAATTACAGTGAAAAAGTCGAGAGAAGCTTTCTGATCATATTGCTTCTCCCTTACTTCGAGATACTGCGGCACAAGAGAAAATGATCTAGTCAGATGAATCAACAGAGGATTCAAAAAGGTTAGTCACCGGTTCGTTCTCTAATTGCAAGATAATTCCAGATCATTCAAAGCAAAGATTCAACTGATAAGGACAGAGATTAGTAAAGAGTAATAAGATAATTAGAGACCAAATGACCATGCAAAACATTCATACCAATTGGTAGCCTCATTTGCACAGAGAAAAGAAAAACAATAACAAATAGAAAGATCCCAAATGAGTGATTTGAGCCTGACTATTAGCAGGCAAAGTGAACGGTGCATCAATCTGCAGCCTAGCATTCACATAGTATGCTCGGACATCTCTTAAGCTCAGGTACTATAAAATCCAATAAAGTAATAAGATGGTTCTGGGTTTGGTGCCATTAAATTTGATGCTGCCCTTTTGTCAAAGATCCTCAGAGAAGAATAAAATCAGAAAAGAAAAACAATAACAAATAGAAAGATCCCAAATTAAATTTGATGCCATTTTGTAGCCTCGTTTGCACAGAGAAAAGAAAAACAATGACAAATAGAAAGATCCCAAATGAGTGGTTTGAGCCTGACTAATAGCAGGCAAAGTGAAAGGTGCACCAATCTGCAGCCTAGCAGCCACATAGTACGCTCGGACATCTCTTAAGCTCAGGTACTATAAAATCCAATAAAGTAATAAGATGGTTCTGGGTTTTGTGCCATTAAATTCGATGCTGCCCTTTTGTCAAAGATCCTGAGAGAAGAATAAAAATCAGAAAAAAAATGATGGTTGCAATTCAAAATATACAGATTCAATGGCATTTTTGGTGGCAAGGTTTAAAAGAATGCTAAAACAATTGAGTAAGACATCACTCATTTTCAAATTACCAACACATGTAGAACCTCACTGCACTATATGACCAACAAGAAGGCTAATAGGTCACTTTTAGAATTTGATTGAACTAACAAGCTTGCCAGCCAGAACTTACCACCTTTCTACCAGTGTTAATATCCACAGAGTCCAAGCTTCGGGCTTCGACTACTTTACTAGAAAATTTCTTCCCAAGGACTGACAAACTTGATCATGGTTAAACTCAGGCAACATAGAGAAAATAGGATCAATGCATTTTCTTTCTACTATCCACATTAGAATTAACGGAAAAATTTATACTTATTGCCTTCAATGAAAGAGATTGCTACAGCCAGGCATTCTCCTAAAGCAGGTTACATGCAGAATTAGGCAAAGAGCGCAAGCATAAATTTAGTACAACTGCAAAGTTTTGGACAGAGAAAATTACATGGTAACTACAGCTAATAAATACTCTAATCATAGGACAGGACAGCAGTTACTCATAAGCCAAGAAATGAGATAACCGCGAAACATCATCTCGGTTGGTTCCTTTAAAATATCTTCATAGAAAGTAAAATGACAGCCATGTACTGACATTAAGCAAGTTTCTAACACTCTGCTTTTACAAGATCTAATAGAACTTAGAACAAAATAAACATACCGTTATTGCAGTTCTTTTATCTTCCTCATCAGAAATTCTGTACGCAACTCCCCACTATAACCTTGAATGAAGCATACATAATTTAGTGATGCTCAAGTACTAAATAAGAACTCCATACATAATTTGATTTGATGATAGTAAGAGCCAAAAGCACCGCATGTTTAAATTCATAACCAGGTCATTCAAGATAACACATGCTAAACTTCAAGAAAACTGTTAATGGGAAATACTACTTGTGTTTAGTTGAATCTACAAGCTGATTACCATCAAGCCAGAGAATAAACAAAAGTGACAATTTGTGCGAACTATTTTGTCCAGATCAACCTTTGTTTTGGGACACAAATTTTGGAGCTAATAAAAGTTGGTCTTGAACAGTGACTAGGAGTTCCCTAACGCTAAATAATGAAGCACCTATTGCAGTTGAACATGTACTCTTCAAATGCAGCATGGCATACCCAATCTTAGGAGAGTAAGCCAACAAATTTGGAGCCCAGGCAAGTCACTACTTGTTCGCTATAAGAAAGTCCAATGCCCAAATCTTAACCGTTCTTTTTGTTTTTCCTAGATACTCGAGGAATTCAAGAATCCAGTACACAACTAAAGCAGGTGGTTTAACTACAATCACAAGCCAAAAACTAGGAATATGTGAAAATCTGCTGCAAGTTTTCTGCGAAGATCACTTCACTGTTTTACTTTCCCAAGCAACTCCTGTTCACATCTGAAAATCACAAATCTAATTCACTTCCCCAAAGGATTCACAATTATATCAGATAGAGTATCCATAACGCGTTATTAACTCTCACTTACAGAAGATTTGCCAACATAAAACTGGACCAACATCCCATTTTTCTACTGAAATTGATTGGTAATGCCAATTCAGATCCAATTACAGAGTCTGATCGCGAGGCGATCCATGTTACGATAATACAAAATGGGGTCTAAACAGAACCTCACATCATGTATGGATATATCATAAAGCAAACAACTTGAAATTAAATTTTGCATTTTTATTTTGCTAAAGATACGGAAGCGACTTACGCAGAATTCTCCCTCTGCAGGCTCCAGAGTGACGGTCCGTCCCGGAAACTCCGGCGTGCCTCTATGATCAGTACTCCCTAAAGAGAAAACAAGAACCCCACCAGGGCATTCGCGAATCATTTCATTATCAAGCGCAGAGCTTTTTGCATTAATTATCGTACTGACATGCAGATGAATACTGGGCAATGAAGGGTCCATAAAGAGAGAGAGAGAAAGAGACCTTGATAGAACACCCGACGATAGCCTTTGATGAAACCCACGAGGCGATCGTCGTAGTGGAACCCGGCTTTCCATATGAGAGAGCCGTACCCGAACACCCACATCACCATCTCTCTCTCTCTCTCTGTGTCTCAGTTGCTGTTGCAGATCTCTCTGTCTCTCTCTCAGTTGCAGTTGCAGATGCCAAAAGGGTATTTCTATTGGAAAGATCAGATTGTAATGCGGCCAATCCCCGTCGTCGCGTTAGCCTCGCACAAAAACTTAGCGTAGAACAATCCGATGTTCCGTGGCGTGTTATGTCACTTTTAAGACATAAACGTGCGTGGGGAATCCGGGCCCATCGTTTCCCACTCGCTCGATTTCCCGGTTCGACCGGTTCTTACGCCCCTAATTTCACCACACCTTCGCTACTTGTCCTCGGCTCAATCATATGAAGTTTGCTATCACCACTAATTAGTTCGACCTTTTTCTTATTTTTTTATTTTTATTTTCCTACATTCTATTGTTGAAAAAAACAAGTACCTCGACTTCTTTTTCAATAGAGTTAATATCACGAAAAACCCAAAATTGATACATTTATGATGAATTAATCTCATACTAATTTTTTTTTTTTGGTAAAGCTCTCATACTAATTTTTGAATCACAAAAAATTCCAAATGGGTATACATATGATATATTTTTCATTAAATTTTACTGTTAAATTACTGGATTGGCTGATACATGACGGTTGATGAGTGTCTTAATTTGGGATTTTATCATTCATTTGTCGTGGGTATACAAATTTGTGGTATTAATCTAATTTAACGTAAACTAATAGAGTATTGCGGTTTGATGGAGAAAATATTAGTTTTGAATAAATTTCTTACAAATATACTATGTTGAGATATTTGATAGTAAAAAAATTAGTTTGTGGTAAATTGGCTTAAAGTGTATCCATTTGGGATTTTCATAGTATTAACTCTTTTCATTTTGACTATAATTACTTGACCCCGCCTCCAATAGATGATAATGGTTAGAGAGACAAAATAACACCCATGTGGGAATTGTAGCCGGTGTAGTGGTCTTCGTCGCCCTTACTAAGGGTGATTGGGTCCAGGGTGGGTAGGGTTTAGACCTGGACCCTGTTATAACCGGTTCCTCTTTTCTGGACTCTATACCCGGTTCGGTTGTACACCCCTAACCCTTAGTGATCTTTGACGAGAATTAGGGGACATAATGATTTTCTTTCTTCGAAAAGGGGATGCCACCTTCTTTTATTTTATAGGGCTTTTCCGTCTATTTAAATATTTTCTTTGACCGGTCTACTTTTTGTGCACCAAATATTGAAAAATTCAAAGACATTTTTGTTGAAAATTATTTTGATAGAAATAAACGGAGCCAAGATTGTTGGAAGATAATCTCGCGCTGCACAAAATCCATTCGGATTGAGATTGATTCATTAAATCAATCAAGGATTGGATTTGATCAATCAAATATTACATTTAATTTATTGAATATATATTTCCTTTCTTTTGTATACATCCTATACTATATTTACACAGCTTTGTAAGTCAGTAAAGGATGGGATAGAATATGAAAAATTCTCCCAAAAGTTTCTCTTCCCCTTTTGCGGTCTTTCTTGTCTTTTTTTTTTGTGGTTGGTCCTACTCTAATCCTACTCTAACACTCACGTTCAGACTTTTGCCCTGCCTCCTCATAGGGCGTGGGAGTCAAAACCCACTCTTGAAATGAAATCGTCCCCACCCCAATCTCCCCTGAGGAGGTGGTGATTTGAACCTCCCACCCCCCTTCTAAGTTGGAAGGGTGGCCACTGGGGCGAACCTCTAGTAGTTCTTCTTGTCTTCTTTCAAATATGATTATTATGACACGACAAATTCTTTTTTTTTTTTGGTATTAAGGTGTCAAGTGAGGGAGTCCCCATTCAATGTAACCTTTCACCTGCACTCATCTAAGAGATTTGGTTCCATCTTATTTGTCCGTGACTTGAACCCCACAAATAAATATATATTGAACCCGTGACTCTGTACGATCTCAGCATAAAATCGTTCAATATTCTCAACGCTTGCCATCTTTAGGACAGCCTGAAGCTCTAAAAGATTAACGAAGATGTGGTGGTCCAACCACTAAATTTCATGTTTTGGCTGCAAACTTGGTCATACAGTAGCAACTCACATTAGTGCCTTACATTGAAACATTAGAGCATATTGGAAGTATGTATGCATCTAAGTGAACTTTAAATCATATTCTGACATCATCATTTTCAACAGCAACCCCATCTGCCGCTGAAACCGGTACCTTCTGGGTTTCAGCTTTTGGGTCGATGCATTCTTGCGACTTCTGGGTTTCGGCTTTCGGGTCGACGCATTCTTGCAACGGGGTCGAGTAGTCCTTGGCTTTGCCCCATACCACCGAATAGAGACCGATTGCGATGACGATTCCTCCGATGATGCTGCTCGTCCGATGTACCGGGATTCGGTGCACAAATCAGTATAGAATTGAAATCCCAAGAATGGATTTGAATCTGGATGCTGGAAATCAAGAAGAGTAGAGAGAAAGAGGGCATTACCTTCCGAGATAAAGCTGTTCGGACAAGATGAGGGAACCGAGGGCGGTGACGATGACCATGCACAGAGGATTGAAGGCCGTGACGAACACGGGACCCCTCGTCTTCATCACGATCCCTTGCACGTAGTATGTGACCCCGGAGCTAACTACGCCCTGGCACGGCGGAAGATATAAGTCAACTCGATTTTGAATGAAAGATTTTTCCATGTGCGGAGAGGCGCTTGCGACTTACGGTGTAAACCGAAGCAAGAAGCCGAGAGTCCCACCCGACTCTCCACGCGGCCGGGTGACGCTCCGCCACGAGCGCCACCGCCGCACTCTGCATCGCCCCCATCAAGCATATCAAGGATGACAGCGACAGCTCTGCCGGGTACTTCTTCACCGTGATAGACTGAGAAATCGATTAGAGGAAAGAAGAAGAAGAAGAAGATGGAGAAAGAACGATCTTAAGTCTCGATTTATGTCATTTCTGGATGATTCGACACGAATTCTGAGAAGAGCATGAAGACTTACTTGGACTATGAAGAAGGCGGACCAGGCACAACAGCCGATCAAGATGAAAAGCGTGCCGGAGATCCAATGCTTGTCGGATGGCTCGGTGCTGGTTCCGCTTTGGGCCGTGTCGGTGGACCGGATCAGGTGGAACGAAGGTCCTTTGTACAGTGTCATCACCAATGCTCCGAGGAACGTCACGATCGTCCCGACGATCTTCGCAATCCCACGCGCCTCCTTGATTTTGACTCGCTCTAATCTAATCAATCAGGACAAGATATTGCCAATTCTTAGTATTTCTCAAGCTTATGTAAGATCCAATTTTAATCCGGCTTCACACTTGCATAGTAAAAGATCTTTGATTAGGTGATTTGAGATTGAACACCAAAAATGATCTCACCGGAGCATCACGGCTATGACAAAGGTGACCGATGGAACTGCGTTCATAATGGCCGATGCGAACGATGCCGACGTGTACGTTATCCCCAGATACGTTAAGTTCTGATCGAGGATCGGCCTGCAATGTGCATAGTTGCATAATCAGCTAACTTTAGTTTGCATTATCTTTTATAACCTTGAAGCCTGAGTGCAGCAGTTCGATTATAGGAGGCCCATGGAACATTTTGCCAGTCACAAAGAACCCGTTAAGTCCAGGCTTTTGTTGGCATGCCCAAGTAACTTGACTTTAATATGCATTTTACTTATGCCATATTAAACTCCTCAGGCGATGGATGAAATTGGTCGATTTAATTTCGGCAAATTACAAGATTTGTCCAAAACTTACTCGAGAAATCCCAACACAATGATCTGGAAGAAAACCGTGGATGTCATCTTCGGTCTGATCTTCCTGTCATAGATAAACGAGATCGTTAACGTCCTGCTGCATCGCGCCATTGGCTCAGCTGAAAGGCAAGAATCTTTCAAAAGTAAAATTGTGGCATAGATTCATAACCCTTCCACAAGCTTGAGTAAAACAAAACTTTATAATTTCTCAACGATCGACTAATGAGTGAATTATCGTTAAATTGCCTCCGAATCGTTAAATTTGAGAGTATCCTCTACTCATGAAGAACATATGACAGGTAGAAGAAAATAATAATAATTATATTTTTCGAGATTACCCATGTGCTTAAATGCCCACTTTTTGATATGTCTATGACTTGCCGGTTTTGAAATTGAATTTATGATGTACCTAGCATTGCTTTTGAACTCTCCACCTCCCCCGTGCACAAAAGCATGCTTGTTTGGAACTAGTTAGTAAAAGCAAAATGGAGAGGAAAATCTTTGGATGCACGAGTGGATATACATATACAGGTACTAATATGGAGAGAGAAGGGACCTTTCAAGGACGAGAGCAAAGGGAGCGAGGACCAAAGCAGCAATGGCGTTGCGATACACGATGAGGACGTATCGGCTCATGCCGTTCTTTAGGGTTTGCGCGGTTATCACGTACATCCCGGCCGAGCCGAACTGTAGACCTATCATTAGCAAGTATGGCTTCACCTTATTAAACACTCCACAACACACGCTCATGCTCTCGCCGCCCATCTCTCTCTCTCTCTCTCACACACACGCGCGCGCACAGAGTTGCAGTTGCAGATGCCAAAGGGGTATTTCTATCGGAAAGAGCAGATTGTAATGTGGCCAGTCCCTGTCTTTGTCTTAGCCTCGGAGGACAACTTCGCGTAGAACAATCTGATGTTCCATGGCATTTTGTCTCACTTTTATGACATTGATGTGCGTAAGGAATCCGGGCCCATCATTTCCAACTCGCTCGAGTTCCAGGTTCGGCCGGTCCTTTCTTATGCCCCTAACTTTACCATACCTTTGCTACTTAGGGCAAACAGTAACCATCAAAACAGGCCTTGATTATGATTTTTTGTTCTTGAGAATAGTTTTGGAACAGAATCGTGTTTGGTAAAATTTTTATTTCTAGGAACAAATTTCTATTTTTTTGTTCCTGTAAGTAGATTTGGAGCGAATTAAGAATAAAAAAAAAGTTAATTTTTGTCCGCGGGAACAAATCTAAGAATCAAGCCATTTTCTTCTTCTTCTTCTTCTCTTTTCTTCTTCCCTTTTCTTCTTCTTCATCTACTGCCACCGCCATGGTTGCCATCTGCCGCCCATCGCCGCCGGCAATCGGTCCGGCGAGCTCGCTGGAGGCAAGCCCAGCCATCGGCGAGGCTGGGCGTGCCTTGTGATCTGGCAAGGCGGGCCTCGCCCAGCCCCGGTGAGGCCGCCTAGCCTAGCCCCGGTGAGGCCGCCTAGCCATTGGCGCGGCTTGACCAACGAGGGTCGACGACACTCCGGTGAGGTAGTCGGCCTTCGTCTGGCGATCGCCGGTCGTCCCAAGGCCGGCGACCGGAGACCTTGAAGAAGAAGAAGGGGAGGAAGAAAGGAAAAAAAAAAAAAAAAAAAGGAAAAAATTAATAAAATTATTTAAAAAATAAAAAAATGATTTGAGTATGAATTTAAATGTTACTATTTATAGAATACATATTTAATTTATTATTTTAATTTATTATTTAGTATTTATATTTATAGTTTATACTATAAATTATTATTTACTATTTAATAAAAAATTGATTAGTTATTATGTTTATTACTTAGTATAAATATAATTAATCAATAGAATTTCTATAATTTGATAAAATTTTAGAATTGGAATAGAAATTTTATTTAGTTACCAAACACATTTATGTTCTTTTTCTATTTCAGAATAATAAATTTTGTATAGTTATTAAACACGTTCTTTTCTTAATTTATTCCCGGGAACAGAATAAAAAAAGAATCATTTCTAATTAGAATCTGTTCTTAGGAACAAAATCGTTACCAAACGTGTCCTTATCCTTCGCTCTATCGTATGAAGTTTGCTATCATCGAGTCAATCAAATTGTATACGTTTGACGATTTCTCTTTTATCTTCTCACATAATAGTGTAAAAAACAAAACAAGTACCTTCACTTCTTTTTCATTTGGGTTAGTATTATGAAAAATCACAAATTTATCCCATGCTAATTTTTTGATCACTAAAAACCTCAAATGAGCATTTTTGTTAAATTTTACCATCAAATTACTTAGTTGGATGACATTTGACAATTGACGAGTATACCCATTTGGGATTTTATCCTTCATTTTTCAAAGATATACAATTTGTGGTTTTTCGTGATAAACGTAAATTAATGAATGATAAATTTGTTACAAATATACTAGTTTGAGATTTTTGGTAGTGAAAAGATTAGTTCGAGATTTGTCACAGGTATATTATTTTAAAGTATCTAGTAGTAAAAAAAAATTAATTTGAGGTAAGTTGTCATAAATTTATTAATTTAGAATTTTCGTGATATTAACTCTTTTTATTTGGACAATAATTACTTGAGCCCCGCCCCTAATTGATGATGGTTTGCCATGCTGACCTGGAGAGACAAAGTAACACACACGTCAGAATTGTCGCCGGTGTGGTGGTCTTCATCCACCTTACCGATCTCCAACCAGAATTAGGGAACAAATGCGAAAAGTAGTCTCCACATATTTTACAGTTGCGTGAGAGAATGAACGGGACAAAATGATTTTCTTTCGTTGAAAAGGGGACGCCATCTTCTTTAATTTTATATAAGTCTTTTGATTTAAATATTTTCTTCGACCGGTCCACTCTGTGTACACCAAGTATTTAAAAGTTCGAAAACTTTTTTATTTCGAAAGTTATTTTGATGAAAACAAACGGAACCTAGATGATTATTATGACATTACAAATGGTCCTATTTTTTTGGTGTTAAGGTGTCGAGTGAGGGAGTCTCCATTCAGCTTAACCTTTCACCTGCGCTCATCTAAAAGATTTGGTTCCATCTTATATATTTGTGACTTGAACTGCATAAACAAAGATATGTTGAATCTGCGACTCCATACGATCTCAACATAACATCGTTCAATATTCTGAATGCTTCCCATATTTAGGACAGCCTGAAGCTCTAAGAAATCAAGAAAGATGTGGCGGTCCAAGCACTAATTTTATGTTTTGGCTGCAAACTTGATCATACAGTAGCAATTCCCATAGTGCCTAACATTAAGTGAACCTCGAATCATTTCCTGATATCATCATTTTCAACAGCAACCTCATCTGCCACTGAAACCGGTAATTTCTGGGTTTCAGCTTTCGGGTCGACGCATTCTTGCGACGGGGTCGAGTAGTCCTTGGCTTTGCCCCATACCACGGAATAGAGACCGATCGCGATGACAATTCCTCCGATGATGCTGGTCGTCCGACGTACGAGGAGAAATAAAATCCCAGAAATAGATTTAGATTTAGACGCTGGAAGTCGAGAAGAGTCAAGCGAAGAGGGCATTACCTTCCGAGATAAAGCCGTTCGGACAGGATGAGGGAACTGAGGGCGGCGACGATGATCATGCACAGAGGATTGAAGGCCGTGACGAACACGGGACCCCTCTTCTTCATCACTATACCTTGCACGTAGTACGTGATCCCGGAGCTAACTACGCCCTGGCACGTCCAAAGATCTAAGTGAACTTGATTTCGAATGGAAATTTTTTTTCGAGTTCAGAGAGGTGCTTGCGACTTACGGTGTAAACGGGAGCAAGGAGCCGAGAGTCCCACCCGACTCTCCACGCGGCAGGGTGACGCTCCGCTACGAGCGCCACCGCCGCGCTCTGCATCGCCCCCGTCAAGCATATCAGCGACGACAGCGACAGCTCCGCTGGGTACTTCTTCACCGTGATAGACTGAGAAATCGATTAGAGGAAGAAGAAGATGGAAGAAAGAACGAACTTAAGTTTTGATTTATGTCATTTCGCAGACGATTTGATTCGAATTCTGAGAAGAGTATGAAAACTTACTTGGAGGTTGAAGAAGGCGGACCAGGCACAACAGCCGATCAAGATGTAAAGCGTGCCAGAGACCCAATGTTTCTCGGATGGGTCGGTGCCGGTTGGGGCCGTGTTGGCGGACCCAATCAGGTGGAACGAAGGGCCTTTGTACAGTGTCATCACCAATGCACCAAGGAACGTCACGATCGTCCCGATGATCTTCGCGATCCCACGTGTCTCCTTGATTTTGACTCGCTCTAATCTAATAATTCAGGACAAGATATTGCCAATTCTTAGTATTTCTCAAGCTTATGTAAGATCCAATTTTAATCCGGCTTCACACTTGCATAGTAAAAGATCTTTGATTAGGTGATTTGAGATTGAACACCAAAAATGATCTCACCGGAGCATCACGGCTATGACAAAGGTGACCGATGGAACTGCGTTCATAATGGCCGATGCGAACGATGCCGACGTGTACGTTATCCCCAGATACGTTAAGTTCTGATCAAGGATCGGCCTGCAATGTGCATAGTTGCATAATCAGCTAACTTTAGTTTGCATTATCTTTTATAACCTCGAAGCCTGAGAGCAGCAGTTCGATTATAGGAGGCCCATGGAACATTTTGCCAGTCACAAAGAACCCGTTAAGTCCAGGCTTTTGTTGGCATGCCCAAGTAACTTGACTTTAATATGCATTTTACTTATGCCATATTAAAGTCCTTAGGCTATGGATGAAATTGGTCGATTTAATTTGGGTGAATTAAAAGATTTTTCCAAAACTTACTCGAGAAATCCCAACACAATGATTTGGAAGAAAATTGAGAATGTCATCTTTGGTCTGATCTTCCTGTCACAGATAAATGAGATCATTAGTGTCCTACTACATCACACCATAGGCTCAGTCCCAAGGCAAAAATCTTTCAAAAGTAAAAGCATGGCATAGACTCATAACCCTTCTAAGAGCTCGAGTAAAACGAAACTTCATAATTTCTCGACAAGTGATTGACTAATGAGTGAATTACTGTTAAATTGCCTCCGAACCGTTAAATTTGAGAGCGCTCTCTACTCATGAAGAACATATGACAGATAAAAGAACGATATGCATGAATGATATATTTCGAGATTACCCACGTGCTTAAATGCCCACTTTTTGATATGTCTATGACTTGCCGGTTTTGGGATTAAATTATGATGCACCTAGCATTGCTTTTGAACTCTCCACCCCCCGTGCACAAAAGCATGCTTGTTTGGAACTAGTTAGTAAAAGCAAAATGGAGAGGAGAATCTTTGGATGCACGAGGGGATATATAGGTATAGTTAATACTACTATGGAGAGAGAAGGGACCTTTCAAGGACGAGAGCAAAGGGAGCGAGGACCAAAGCAGCAATGGCGTTGCGATACACGATGAGGACGTATCGGCTCATGCCGTTCTTCAGGGTTTGCGCGCTTATCACGTACATCCCTGCTGAGCCGAACTGTAGACCTACCATTAGTAAGTATGGCTTCACCTTATTAAACACTCCACAACACATGCTCATGCTCTCGCCGCCCATCTCTCTCTCTCTCGCTCACTCGCTCTCTCTCGATTGATTTCGTGTGCGAATGGAAGGGTCGATGGGAGTGCCTCCTTATAGATGGGAAAAAGGGCAATACAAACGATTCATGCAGTTATCTATTTTCTTAGATGACCATTGCCAAATGCAACTCGTAATGCTTGCTTTGGTCACCAATCACCATTGCATTAACCTTTTGATGAGTGCCCCCCTTTTTGGCGGTTCATAATATTTTAGGTGTTGTTTTATGAGGTCCAAAAAGCATTCCAGGTGTTGGCGGGTGAATTGAATGATGAGTTGGAGGAATGAGTCTACAAGAGCGACGGCCAAGGTTTATTGTACCCGCAAAATTCACCACATATGGATCTACATCATTAAGGCATGAAACATGTTTACTTTAGATTTCCCATTGACTACCAGTACTTCTATTTGATTGGGCCAACGAATCTCCCCACGGATGTTTTTGCATATATCAGCCTGTACACGTGGATTGCATAAGCAATACTTAGATGCATGCATGGAAGAGGGACCTGCTTTCATATGGTTGTGGTTTCCTCCTATCTATGCACATGTGAATTACGTTAAAAAGTTCAATATCGTAAAATTGATATAACATGGAATGATTAATATATTTTAGTTGGTTCATAACTCACCGATGCCTTAGAGTATAGGTGAGTCCAATTGAATATGTTAATGGGCTTAGACTTGAGTTCCCTCTTGATGATTTGGCTTTTGTTGCACGTCCCAACACTTAATTAGGAAAATTTCCTTCGATCTCAGAGAGAGAGAGAGAGAGAGAGAGAGAGAGAGAGAGAGAGAGAGAGAGAGAGAGAGAGAGATTGTGATGGTGACTGTTATTCAAAAAAACTGGTACTAGTCTTGTGGCGATGATAAGTGATGATAATAATCTAAAGAGTTGTTTTGAGAGATTGTGATGGTGACTGTTATTCTAAAAAACTGGTACTAGTCTTGTGGCGATGATAAGTGAAGATAATAATCTAAGGAGTTGTTTTGGGTGAGTAAAAGGAGAGACAATCCAACCTAGTGTGAGTTGTTCTGGGTGAGTAAAAGGAGAGACAATCTAATGTAAATGTGACGATTGGATCAGTTCCACATCAGCCAAGCCTAAAAAAGAGTTTATTGAGTAGACACACATAATGGTGGCCACCGGGGATGGATCTTCATTCTGAATAATATCACAAGATCTCACTTTTCTTATGTGGGACTTGAAGTGTCAAAAACTCTCCCATAAACTACTTACGTTCTCGTTAGTGTTGTTTGCATCACCTGGCGATATATTAAAATGTACCTGTGAGTTGTGTTAGAAAAGTCCTATTTTAGAAAATTGGTGTGGTGTTGAGTAACTAATATATTTTAGTTGGTCAATAACTTATTGGTTTTAGCTTTTATGTGAATATGGGTCCAACTAGATATGTTGATGAGTTCTGACATGAGCTCATTCTTTGTAATCTTTCAAATTCTCAGAGCCGATAGTCAATTAGTGGTCAACTCCCATGTGTATTGGTATTTGGTGAATATCATGAATCACACATTTTCTAGGCTGCCTTCATGGTGAAAGAGTCTTGGTGGTGAAGGTAAGCATTGTAGTATAACAATGTGCTCTCAATGACATCCTTCATGGTTCGGTTTGGAAAAAGAGACCAAGGATGAAGGTGGGTATTATAGTTGTTAAAGTCCTCACAAGGTAACAAAAGTAGAGATTCAAGTTGACACATATCTAAAAGGAAATATGAATTAAGGGCAGACCTTTTACTATGCTTAGATGTGGAAGGGAGATGGTTGATATGCATATGTGAGTTGTGTTAGAAAAATACCACATCAAAGAATATGTGTGGTGTGGAGTAACTAATATTTCCCAGTTGGCTGATGACTTATTGGTTGGAGTTTTTGAGCGAAAGTAAGTACGGCTATATATGTTGATGGACTCAAACTTGGGCTCTCTATTGGCTATCTCCTTAGGTGAAGATATCTGAATTTTGCTATGCAACTGAACACGACAATCACCCTATTTGATGTTGTTGCCCCATCTGCCAACTTAGTAAGTACTTTAGGAGTTACACCTCGTTCAAACCCTCTCAACCTAGCGGTCATTCCTTACCCTCATTGAGTCTGTTCAAGAATCACATATCTACTGAAAGAGGTCCTTCCATGACATCAATCAACTAATTTCACACGGGCCAAACTCCCATAAATAATGCTCAAAATAATCGCGTGAGGTGATGACCATTTGAGATTGGACCAAACTTGCGAAAAATCTCACCCTTTTGACATAGAATTTCAGTTGCCAAAGTAAATTTAAGACCCTTTTTTTTTGGGTCAGAATTTAAGATCATTTAGATAACGGGAGTGTTAAAAATCACGTGGAAGCAGAGCTCGTGGAAGCAGAGTTTGCACAAGCACACTTTGTTGATGCTGCTGTTTCATCAAAGAAAATGAATGAAGATGTTGCTACTACAACGAAGATCAGAAGTAGTGAAGTAAGCAGTGAGTCGTCAGCCATGTTAGTCACACGTGTACATGATGTTACTGGCTCAACTAGAAGGAATGGAGTCGGTGGCACAACTTCCAGCTCCACATGTCCAATTATGAATGGAGCTTTATTACTGAAGAACCGTTATTATGTTTTGCAGATTTAACAGAATAAGCAACGGATTGTTTTTCTGTTGGTTCTATTTTTAGTTCTGTTTTTTTCTTCGTTTTAGATCATGTAATATACATAAGAGAAAAAGAGGAACGGAGAGCTGTGCTCTCAGACAAATGTTTCTTCTTTCACTCATTGAATACAGAGAAGAGAGAATCCAAAACTCTTCATCTTTCTCTTCCTTTCATTCTGCTCACCTTCACATGGTATTAGAGCCTACCTGAGTTACACATGCACTCACCCTACAACAAAATTTACCAACAAAAGCCAAGTTATGAACATCTAAGGGTCGTTGGAACATCTAAGGGTGTGATAAAGTTACCTTGTGTGGATTTGAAGGAAGTTGTGTGGAACATCCTGAGTTTGATCATCGGGTTGGAAACTTCACATGAGGTATGGCAAACACTACTTAATTGCTTCACACAAAAATCAGTAGCTAGAGAATTTGAACTAAGGGGGAAGTTACAAGCTTGCTAGAAACGTGATCGAACATTATCTGTTTACCTTAGGGAATATAAATCAATTTGTGATCAGCTTAATGCGATTGGGAAGCCTGTAGATGAGATAACTAAGATGTTTGGTGTTCTGGAGGGGTTAGGATTAGAATATGAAAGTTTCAGAACTACCATATATTGCTTAAAACCTCAACTAGACTATGATGAAGTAATCTCTCAACTTGAAAGGTTCGAAAGTGGGTTGCAAACCTATTCCTCAAGCCAATACAATCCTAATCTAGCCTGCTATGGACAAAAAAAGTCTGAAGTTTTGTAGAATTCTGGTTTCGGAAGTCAAAAAGATAGTAATCGCGGGGGACACGGTTATGGCAGAGGACGTACAATGAATAATAGGAATCATGGTTATGGTTATTCTGGAAGAAGTCAAAATTATAGGCTAAATAACTTGAATCGGAATCAAGAGGATCGGCGTTTTAAGCAGTCAAATAATTGGTCTAGCACTGAATAGGGATTTCGACTATATGCAAGTTCTTCCCAAAGGTATCAAGCTACCAAATCATATCAATCCCAAAGCTTAACATCTAACAAATATGTGCAGGATGAGAAAATAACAAATAATGTCCCTTTGGAGTGTCAAATCTGTAAACGTCCAGGACATGATGCACTTCGTTGCTGGTATCGCTTCGATAACTCATATCAGGCTGAAGAGACTCCAACTGCCTTAGCAGCAATGCATCTTGAGGATTCACAAGGCAATGAATGGTATCCAGACATTGGTGCGACAGCTCATATCACTACAGATTCGGGTATTCTTCATAACTCTTCTAAGTACAATGGGACTGATATAGTTATGATACGAAATTTGTCATGCCTATCCATTGCTTATATTGGTGATGCTTTATTACATACAGAAGTCAATTCTTTACCTCTAAATGATGTGCTAATAGTCTCTGAAATCAAGAAAAATCTTCTCTCAGTTTCAAAACTAACAGATGATTATCCCTGCTCATTTGTTTTTGATAAAAATGGGGTTTATATAAAGGACAATTGCACCAATACAAAAGTGAGGCTCGGAAGGAAAGTTAGAGGACTCTACCGAGTGGATCCACAAACCACATAAGCCTTCTTCACTCAAATACAGAAAGCTGTAGGAGAAGATGTGTGGCACTAGCGGATAGCTCACACCAACTTAAAAACGTTGAAGTATCTGCAGAATCAGCACTTAATTCATTGCAATACAAGAACTTAAACTATATGTAGAAACTGTCAAATTGCAAAGAGTTCTGCATTACCATTTCCCTTATCAGAATCTGGATCTACTATTCATTTAGAAAAGATACACTGTGATGTTTGTGGTCTTTCACTAGTTAAGTCATTTCAGAATTTCAAATACTATGTCATCTTTGTGGACAACTTTTCTCGTTACATTTGGATATATCCAATGAAATTGAACTCAGACTTTTATGACATCTTTGTCATGTTCCAAAAACAAGTAGAGAATCGATTTGATCGTAGAATCAAAATTTTTCAATGTGATGGTGGAGGAGAATTCACTAGCAATAAGTTGTAGAGTCACTTACAGCATTGTGGCATCAAACAATATGTTTCCTGTCTTTATACACTAGAACATAATGGGATCTCTGAAAGGAAACATCGCCATGTGGTTGAGTTAGGCCTAGCTATACTCTATCATGCTAGAGTTCCACTCAAGTACTGGGTGGATGCCTTCATGACAGCCAACTATATTGTCAATTTACTTCCCACACCAAAGTTACACATGCACTCATCCTACAACAAAATTTACCAACAAAAGCCAAGTTATGAACATCTAAGGGTCTTTGGATGTGCATGTTACCCTTATCTCAGACCATATGCACAACATAAATTTGATCCACGATCACTCACATGTGTATTTCTGGGATACAATGAACGCCATAAATGATATCGTTGTCTTCTACCTACTAATGGTCATATATATATATATATATATTGGTCGACATGTGGTATTTGATGAAAGTTTCTTTCCTTTCACTAAGAAACTAAAAACAGAGTATAGTCAGTTTACTGCTGTATCAACAGTGGATAGAAGAAATTAATCTTCTAGACTCCACAAGTGCAAAACAAGTGATGTATCACTTAAATGAACATATAGGAGATTTACAAGATAGTGGAATTTTGGAAGCTGGCCACACTAATACATCATATCCTGTTATAATGTCACAAAGTTCATCTCTCTTATAGTCGCAGTTTAATTCAGTTTCTGGAGAACAAGCGGATCTTATTCAAACAGCTGAAACACCAGCTAAAATCATTATGATCAAGCACAACTAAATTCTCCACCTAACACACATGGTACACTCTCTGTTCACCTTATGCAAACTCGATTAAAATCTGGGATTGTAAAGCCAAATCCTAGATATGCATGTTTGGCTGAATATAGAGTTCCTCTTGAACCACGATCAGTTAAGTCAGCCTTGGCAGATGAAGGCTGGTATAAATCAATGCAGGATGAAATGGATGCTCTGTACAAAAACCAGACATGGGTATTAGTTCCCCGAACTAACCAAATGAATGTCATAAGTTGTAAATGGGTGTTTAAAACTAAGCTAGCACCTGATGCGAGTCTTGACAGATTAAAGGCTTGGTTAGTGGCTAAAGGGTTTCATCAAGAAGAGGGAGTTGATTTCACAAAATATTCAGTCCTATTGTTAAACATGCCACTATTCGCATAGTACTCTCTATGGTAATGGTGAAGCATTGGTCAATACATCAACTTGATGTTAAAAATGCCTTCCTACATGGAACATTAAATGAGACAGTGTATATGGAGCAGCCACTTGGTTTTACACATCCTCAAAAATCTCAATATGTATGTCTTCTCAAGAAATCTTTATATGGTCTTCGTCAAGCACCGCGTGCTTGGTTTGACAAGTTTAGCAATTTTCTTCATGAAATTGGCTTCTTCTGCAGTACAACTGATCCTTCACTCTTTGTACTTCATGATGGATCAGATACAATGCTTTTGCTGCTCTATGTAGATGATATTGTGTTGACTAGTAGCTCAGATCAGCTACTAGCTAAACTGATCAAGTCGCTAAGTCTTCACTTCCACATGAAAGATCTTGGGTGCCTTCACTACTTCTTAGGTATTGAAGCCAAACACACCTCTCAAGATCTCTTTCTGTGCCAAACCAAGTATGCTCTTGATCTTCTTACCGAGCTAACATGAAAGAGTGTAAACCTATCTCAACTCCTTTGTCCTTGAGATCAGCCACCATGACAAATGATGACATACTCCTGGCCAACCCACTTGAGTACAGAAGTCTAGTTGGTGGTCTCCAATTTATGACAATAACTCGACTTGATCTCGCTTATGCAACAAATTTGTTGTGTCAGAAAATGCAGTAGCCAACACTTGGAGATCTTCATAGGCTAAAAAGGGTTCTTCGTTATGTTAAAGGAACTGTTCATCTTGGTATTTTTATTCATTCTAACAGTTCAATGACCTTATATGGATTTTCCGATGCTGATTGGGCTGGATGTGTTGCTACCAGGCGCTCAACTACTTGTTTATGCATTTATCTTGGTTCTAATCTCATTTCCTGGTCAACTAAGAGACAACCTACTATGTCTTGTTCCTCCACAGAAGCTGAGTATCGAGCACTTGCATCTACTACTGCTAATCTCATTTCCTTGTTTCTGCATTTATCTTGGTTCTCCGTGACATTGGTCTATGTCTTTCTGCACCAACACTTTTGTTTTGTGACAATCAGTCTGCTATTTCTCTTATTGCCAATCCTATCCTACATGCTCGCACTAAACATATTGAAGTGGACTTCCACTTTGTTCGGGAAAAAGTTTCCTCAGGCTCTCTAAGTGTTCGTTATGTTCCTAGCACTCAACAGCTTGCTGCTATCTTTACTAAATCATTGTCCCGTTTGGCTCACTCTACTCTTCGAACCAAATTGGGTATGGGTTGTCGACCCCTTCCCAATTTGGGGGGGGGGGATGTTAAGAATCATGTGGAAGCAGAGCTTGTGGAAGCAGAGTCTACACAAGCACACTCTATTGATGCTGCTATTTCATCAAAGAAAATGAATGAAGATGTTGCTGCTACAACGAAGATTAGAAGTAGTGAAGTAAGCAGTGAGTCGTCAGCCATGTTAGTCACACATGTACATGATGTTACTGGCTCAATTAGGAGGAATGGAGTCGGTGGCACAACTTCTAGCTCCACATGTCCAATTATGAATGGAGCTTTATTACTGAAGAACCGTTATTTTGTTTTGCAGATTTAACAGAATAAGCAACGGATTGTTTTTCCGTTGGTTCTATTTTTAGTTCTGTTTTCTTCTTCGTTTTAGATCATGTAATATACATAAGAGAAAAAGCGGAACGGAGAGCTGTGCTCTCAGACGAATGTTTCTTCTTTCACTCATTGAATATAGAGAAGAGAGAATCCAAAACTCTTCATCTTTCTCTTCCTTTCATTCTGCTCACCTTCACAGGGAGATGGGTCCAAAATTTGAAATAGATCTCCCCTCCCCATTTAGTTCACTTTATCCTTGACCCAAGGGCTAATATGCGTTGACGCCACACGAAAGTGCTTTGAGATTACGCGAATAATTACCTGATCACACTTCTTTTAGTGAAATAATTTGCCGAGGGCCATGCATGTGCTAAACGAAATTTTTAATCAAGGTTACATCTTTCTTGAAATGGGACACATAAACATACTCCATTCATGGTCCTCTATCAAGAATTTGCGACGTGAGGGACATGATGATTCTTGAATGCACCTCCACGTCGACGTCTCAACAGTGTTGAATTTCTCATGTGGAAATGGCCGAAAAGAGAGGAGAAGTTGAAATTTTTTCATCGTTGGGAAGAAGAAAGAAGACCGACTTAAACGAAATGAGGTCTTCTTTTTTTATTCCTTTTGGGGCCAAATTATTTCTTATAAAAAAGCTCATCTTGTTGGAAGTTTCTCCGACAGCGCAATACTGCTAGATCAGTCCACTCAGCTTTACACTATGAATAAAATATATGAAAAGGAAGCAATCATGCATCGACATATTACAATTTGCTCGAGCAAGTAGCGAGGACTACTATAATATAACTCAGAAAAGAAAAGGAAAGGAAAGAAAATACTCCAATTTTTTTTAAGTGGTTTTTCTTGAATCTTGAAAAAGGTTTTCAATCTAAAGAAGAAGAAGATATCGATAGAAATGGGGTGCACGACAAGCGCAGAGCCCCCACTCCCAGTGCTTTGCCATGTCCTCCGGCACTCGAGGCCAATGCTCATCCCTTTAAGTGAGCTCTATTATTGCATTAGTATCCAGGTTGAAGAAGGAGATTCTCTGTCTCTCTCCTTTTCCTTTTAATAAAGAAGAAATTTCAATATTGTTATTCTGAATTTTATGATACTATCCTCATCGCAACGTGATAATCATAAAGTTACTAATCAAGGGATAAAAGAAAAAAAAGATCGCTTATGATCTAAACTAGCTTGTGCCTTGTGCTGACCAGTAGGTTCGGAGGGGACCATGATCAGCTGTTGCGAAGATAAAACTGGACGTCAATAAGATTGACGGGCCAATGACAAATTGCCACGAAGCGGGGGGGGATCGCGGCCGACTCAGGCCAAGTTGCAATTCTTTGTTTGAGTTTGCCACATTGGGAGGTCTCACCCTGTTTCCAAGTCTCTGGAGTCCATACAGCTTCGCTACGGTAAGTTTATCCAACAACAAAACAAGGTTTAGACAAGCGATAAATTAGTGGAAGTGAAGTGATTTAACCTGGTTTTCAAATGGCAGAATTCCACAAAACAATGACCTCCTGAATGGATCATGTGTCTCACCTTACGGATTAGTCTGTCCAAATTTGAGCGAAGCAGATCACTCGGCTTTAATGAACTGAGAAATGAGAACTCATCAAATCGATCAGTTTTTCAGGCTACGGGAGCTCATAGATTTTTACATGCATGGTTTGGATAAGGTGGGTTTACTGGTGGGACCTACCTAACTTAGGAACCGATTTAACTTGACTGTGCATGTGAATTGGGCTCAATGGCGCTTGAGATATTGTTCCTTGGTGCATCGGGTGACGTCTCGTCTTGGAGTCCATGTCCGCGTTCCATGGTTTGATTGCCTCTCATTCAGCAAGCACGACCTCGACAGAGGTGGCGTGACGTTGCCCCTTCTTTGTAATAATTTATCCATAAGTGATTACTCTATTCTCCTTTCATTAAAATAATTCGTGGCGATTAACGTAAGATGCGACCATAGTGTTTGTGCACGACATCCTATCAAAAGCAATATTACCGCAATAAGAAGTACAAGCCTAGCGTCGTGCTTGACTAAATGACTTCCTTTCATGTCAAGCACAACATATATAGGGTTAGCCTATTTCTTTTTCTTTTTTCCTTTTTTAATTTTTTGTGGTCGAAAGGTTTACCTTCTTTAAGAAATAGTGATTATAAAGGAAAATTATAACCTTCTTTATGAGATAGTGATTACATTAGCAAATTACAAAGAAAGTTTTAAACATATTATATTTGTACCTATTCAATCCTAAATCTTCCAATTTTTTGCCAATGTAGTTTATTTGATTAGTTTTGGCTGAAAATATTTGACATGAATACTCGCCATCTTACGTGATATGATCAAGATTGATGTGGATAATTTGTGAAATTTTTTCTAATTTTTTCTTTTGTTTTTTTCCATTTTCTTTTGGCCAGTGTCTAGTCATTGGCCTCACCCAGGCGAGGGTGAGGGTCTGCAAGGATGACCCTTGCCCAAGTGTTGCCTAATGCCTTGCTTGTGGCCGGCAAGGATGACCCTCACCCAAGCGAGGCGGACAACCAGCCATTCGTGAAAAGAAAAGGGAAAGAAGGAATAAAGAAAAAAGAAGAAAAAATCCAAACATTATTAAAAAAATATACAAATTATTTAAGTTAGCGCTAGTTGTCTCACATAGGATGACCAATGTCCACATTAGCGGTTTTCAGCCAAAATTGCCCAGATAAACTATATTGGCAAGTCGTCAAAAGATTTAGAGTTGAATTAATTAAACCGAAATGTTTAAAGCTAAATTGATATAAGTGCAATAGATTTAAGACATTTTTGGTAATTTTTCTGTTATGATAATGCTAGTAATGAGGTCGTGATTTTTTTTTTTTTTTTGGGCGAGGGGTAGCGTCGTGGTCTAATTGGCATGGATTGTTTATACAAGTAGATTAGATATGAACACTTTGAAGTTATTGATTGGGAAAAGTGTCATGAAAGTTTTAAATTTATTACATTACTGTCAATTTAATCCTAAACCTTTTTACGTCGTTAATTTAGTCATAAACTTTTTGACCAAATGCCAATACAATAGGCGTAGGACTTTTCTGACACTTTTCCTATTACTGGTTTTGCTTGCAAAATTAGATTCAGAAATTACACGCGGCAACCCATCATTTGGATAGCATTTTTAATGCAAAACTAGCTCCTAGAATCACGTCCATTTACGAATAAGAGGAGAGTGGGGTTTTTGGGTTGAACGCAATCTTGTCTTCTCTCCTGATGGAGATCGACGATCAACGCTGCAACTGCAAATATCTGCCCGTCTTCCAATATCCGAACGAAGACGGAATGGAGTGCGAGCCCCACGCAAAAGAAGCGAAGTGCATACTTGCGCAACATCTGCTTTAGACAAAAAGCGATCTTGCTCTTGTTTCTTTTCGGGTCGAGGCGATGGCGCAAGAATCTTGAAGGACTGTGCCACCCATTCCTGGAGTTGCCGGCGGCTTGAAACGACGTGCTGCTGTTGTTTCGAGTGCACGATGCCCTTTGTCTCGGCCCAAAAAAGAAAGGAAAAGAATGCGCATTATGTCGAGTGGTGTAGGACGAAGAGTTATGCGATGATTAAGCCGGAACCAAGCTGCCAAAAGCAGCTTCTTTTCCTGGAAGAGGACCAGGATAAGAAGATTTCTTCCTTTTTTATTAGGCATTCTCTTTTCATCCGACGTTTATGCTTTTGGGAGATAGAATAGAGGAGGATAGCGTATAGGATCATGTCGAAAGTATTCTATCACGATAAGGATCTCTCCAAATAAATCGACACGTTTAATCTACCACTTCAATTGACGCGTCAAGCGGGTGAGGTCGCTTGACCCACTCAAAAAGTTCAATTTGCGTATCAAATACACACATGCACATATACACGTAAACTACCTTGCTGTTCGCATGCATCTAGTCAGGCTCCACCCACATGGTGACGTAAGTGATCTTGGAGATTAATATGAGTGGATGATACTATGATTTCAATACAAGATCTGCTCGATCCAAACCCCTTTAATCACTGGGGAGTTATGTTGTGGGTTCACTCCACTAAGAAATTTAAAACTATAAACTCGACCTCAGAGCCCAGACGTTCAGAATTCAGTTCCCATTTCAATGATGAGCAAAATAACAATAGGCTAGGAAGACAATTCTAAGATCACTTAAACAATATTACAACTTTTCTTGTGGCCTTAGTTCTTACTTATGGATGCTTAGATTTCTAGGGGAAAGTGCATACCAATTTTCTTCCTGTTTGGTTTTATCATCTAAGAGTTTCTTTAATGTAGAGCTTGGACACTTGAGATCTAACTTGAGCTTAGGTCCTCGCCACATGCTTAGATAGTCAACAGATTTCTTTTAAAAGTTAAGGGAGAATTTCATCTTGGCGATAGAAACTATCACTATCCCTTGACCTATTTGCATGTTAAGTTAGCAAGCACGGACTCCCAAGCTTGTCCCGCTGCCTTAAGGCTTACCATGTGTCAAATTTACTCTAAATGGATGTGGCATCAAGCGATAGTCTCAAAGATATTCTGTCATTTCATGGCCCAGAGTGAAAGGACGAATCGCCAAATCCTTCCTCTCCTACCCCCTTGGAACACATCCTTCTGATGTTGATAGCTCATGTTGATCTGCCTCGGGTGATCTTGGGAACTCGTGGGACCGAGGCCAATGACAATTTCACACGTTCCTCCAAGTAAATACTCGTCTGTGATTCCAAATGACTGATGTTGACATGGGAAGACATTAATATTCTTATCCAAGAAACTATTGGTCAGGCATGTACATCCCCCCACATCATCAGAAAACTCGACTAACACAGCTAGTTATATTCAGTAATATTTCGCTTTTTTCCATCTAGATTTCTCTGTAACTTGAGATAGTTACAACATGTGAAACTTTTAATGAAAAGCGATTCGGAACAGTGCAACATAATAGCGATCTCAGTAGGTTCTGTAAATGTGACGTTATGCACAGGATTAGATCACATCAATTTTTTCAACCAGAAACAACTTCTGGAAGACAGAGAAATCCCAGAAGAAAAGGACAACCCTGAAGTGAATTGTTGCTGCTAATGACACTTCCCCCTTATTATGCGGTTGTTCTTAGTTAAAATGTACGTACAACTAATTGCAAAGCGAGAGTCTGTAGAAGAATTTACATTTAATGAAACATTTAGAATTTGAAAGAAAGAAAGCAGAACATTCATAATGCCGCAACCACCAATTCCTATCTGGGGATGAGGCAGCTGTTTGGGATTTTGTTGAGCTTACAATTGCAAAATGAGGAAGCAAATAAAGCTTCATCACGTATGATAAACAAGTTTACAGATTCTGATGCACCGATACTATCTGCTGTGAGTGTTGATAATTCTGTTACCCTATCCACGTAATTTGCTGTGCACTCTAAAACTAGCACGGAATATGATATCTTCTATTGTAGCCCATCCTACCCAAAGCCAGATTTGTTGTAAAAAAGAATCCTAATATTCAACGTAAAACTCGAGGCAAAAGGCAGAGGAATCCTTCAGTTTGTGTTCACTTTACAACATTTGTGAACCATACAAGACGAAATGCAGGATCTAGATAAGCTTCTTCCTCTCGAAGAAACGCTTCAAGTGCAATAACTGCAAAACTGAAACCACAATACAGACGCCAAGGGACATCATACTGAACCATGCAACTCTGGCGTTGGTTTTTTCACTTACTTCCCTCATTTCTGCTTCCCTAGACATATAGCCATTCCCAAAAAAAAATAAGTTAAAACTTGCATATTCTCACACAAGGAAAGAAGAAACTCAATTGTTAATGATATGATCATATTCTTGTTATAGATGCTCTACCCTCTTCTAATATTATGTTCTTCATAAAGTTGAGCTTTAAGGACTCAAGGGTAGTACAACAGAAATGCATCCAAGCAAGAAATAAAATCACTCATTTATCTCATTAATATCCAGTAGAGAAAGCAAATTACCTGTTTTTCAAATAAATCAGATTGTCACGTATGGCTTGCACGGCTCCTTCAAGTTTCAGCAACTCCAGTTCTACACCCTACGGGTTATAGGTTGAGCACGTTATGAAAGAAAATAAAGGATTAATCTAATCTCCAAGACACAGAGATAAGTATAATATTTCCCATATTTGACCTGAATCTTTTCCTTTTTTGCAACTGACTCCCAATCCTTAGCTGCGATTCCAATTTTCCAGTCAAGGCCAATAGTCAATCCAGCACCTTCTTGATGTTCTCCACCAATCCAGAAACATGCCAGGTAGTTCCCGGCCTCAGAGGTTGTAAATGCAAACTGGCCATGGGTCACATTTTCATTGTGGTGAAGATTGTTTCCATAAGGAGATGTCACCTGGAAGATGGGGGAAAGAGAGGAATTGGTTGACATCAGCTCCAGAAAAACTGTGTCTACTGGGGAAACTGCAAAACTTTGTGAGAACTAGAGATTGGATTGGAGAGAAAGACCATGTGTATTATGGTAGAAACACACATGGTTTTTTTTTTTTTAAAACTATATTCACATGATACAGAATAGGAAACCCAAGATTACGACATATTATAGTATTAGTATACACTTCTACTATGACAATGTTTCCCATTCCTAACAGACTTAAATAGGCACTTTTGCACCAGCTTTGCTTATTCGAGAACTGGAAATCAGCAAAGTTAGTTATTTGAAACACAATATTGAGTAATTTTATTTTAGTGATGTTGACGTGGAACTCTTGAAGAAACAAATGGTCTGATCATTTCTAGCATGTAAAATACGTCAACATGCTTATATCAAACCACAGTATAGTTTTCAAAAAACAAATTATATTGTCATATCCATCAAGCGCTATAGGAACCAAAAAGTGGTTGCAAAGCCTGAATATCCTTGGTCTCGAGGTAGGATGTGAACATTAGTGCCACTGAAAAAGGATATGATGACTTTACAAAGCCGCATAGCTGAGCTTGCTTGCCTGCCTATATATAATAAGGAAGAAGACAAACAGTTCCCCAATTTATCATGGTTTTTTGGATCAAGTGTTTCTGATTCTGCAGTATACTCCTGCAACAACTTTAGCAGGGTATGTGTAATAATATTCTAATGCTACAGAAACAATGCTTCACTGAAACTCAACTGAGATCTCTAACACCCTAAATTACAGTTGTATCCTGCACACACAGGAAATGTGATGATAATTTTCTAGTATATAACTTAAACAAGCAAGTTACATATGCGGGAAATCATTTTGCTCAGCAGCACACCCCGAGTCCTTACAAATCGTACTTTTTTTGGGTAAATCTTACTCGAGAAATGCTAATTTGAGTAATTTATTTGGCACCCAAAAGGAAACACTACATCGGTTTTCTCATGGGAAAACTGTAGTCAGATTTGCACAAGCACAACTAGTCTTCTATTGTTTGATATTCTGCTGCCAACTGCAATTCCCAATCATCAAAGATTAAAACAAACTCAACAACCTAACTCATCATACTCCTCAGGCTCAGCCACAGAGAAACAGTGCATGTCCGTTGCCTACTTATCAGTTATCAGTAGCAAATACAGATAGCTCCAAAATTGAACTTTTAGAGTTTGACTGATGAGCACTATCTGAATTGCCCCCAACCATGGATCAAAAGAATCTTTCTCATGAAAGGATCCCAAGCCTAGTAGATCCATCTCTGAACTTCCACTCTAGTAGGACCCCCCCTCCCAGTTCGAATTCTGTCCCTTGTAGCATACCTTGAAGCCATGACATGCCCCATAGAATTTTATTTTTTGTTTCCTCTAATAGTCTCCACAATTATCCCATAAAAAAGACCATATTAAAATGGACACAAGATCTAACTACCAAACCTCCCATAGTTATTGGCATTTTCACAATTGAATGGTGGGGGACTTACGTTTGTAATTAAGAGTAGGCAAACTAAAATCCTAAAAGTACTGATTCAGGTAAGTGCCACTAGTGAAAAGTTGGGAGCACCAAAATAAGAACTGATGTGTCCAAGTCAAATGCCCCAGTATGACAGTACAAAAGTGATCCCTCCTGGACCTACTCGATGAGCAAGATTCATCCCAGGAGATGTGGAAAAAGAACACAAATTAGATGAATTATCCGCTATCAAACAGTATAGTGAACTAAGAAGCATCAGAGTGAGACAGTCAAAGAAGACAACAGGGAAAATGTCAAAGACTGTCTATGAAGTTTCCATTTAATAATGTCCAAAATAACATTGAATTGGCTCACGCATAGGTATAGATTCACATCAAGACTCCAGTGTACAAAAACAAGAAAGCAAGCTTAGTTGGCTTTGAAGTTAGCAGAGAATCACAGTTCTACACAAGCGGCCAGATAGAATGGCAAGAAGCTGCAAATGTTGAGTCAATCAGAACTCAGAACCCAGATGCGTCCTCTTCTCGTAAATCAAATTCCACATACATCTATCCATCCATGTATCAAATTGAGAAGTACGCAAACAAAACGGTCACTTGCATAATTTGAGTTCCAAGTCACTCAAAAACTTCTCTTTCTATCTGAATGCAATGTGAGTGTGTGAGAGAGAGAGAGAGAGAGAGAGAGAGAGAGAGAGAATGACCCGAGAAGAAATAGTGGTAGTGTGGAGGTGGGCGTGCTCGTCGTCGACGATGTAGTAATCGGCCAGGACGACGACGTTGCTCTGGATCTCCTCGGAGACGCACTTGGTCCCCGAGCTCGGGATCGTCAACCACACAGCTTCCGCGACCGGCACGAGACGCCAGCTCCAGCTCAACAGCAAGGAAGCTGCCAAGAGAAGAATCGCTCCGGCGCGCCTCTCCGCCATCGCCCGAGAGACGCAGTCAACGAAGAAGAAGAAGAAGGAGAAGAATCGAGGGTCGATGCTGGAGCAGGCGAAGCAGATCTACGGAGCCCCGCACCGCTCCCCGGTCGCTTCCTCTGCTTCTTCGCCAAGGTTCGGTTTTTAGTTGCGTCGGTAATTAAAAGCAAGAGAGAGGAGAGAGGGCGCGTCGCCCGCACGCGCCCCAGAACTCGTCCACACGTGTCGTCTGGTCGGTCGCGTTTTCCGGCGCGTACGGACACGATTTCGGCGGACACGCGAATTGAAAAAAAAGGGAAGATGAAGCGGTCGCTCGGCCGCCGCCGACGCTGAAGCAAGCTCGACACCGAACTCGACTCCGACGTCCCCTCCGACACCGGAGGTTCTTCCCTCTGTCCGAACCGGCCGATCCGACGTCGTCGCTTAGCAGGTTTCCCTCTCTCTGTCTCTCTCTCTCGGCCTGCGTCCTGGTGTTCGCTTTGACCGCCCCCTGTCTTTGATTCGTCAAGACTGGATTTTTATCCGATTGGTTCTTCCCGTCGCTGCCTGCGCGAAAAGAAGTTCGAGCGGGTGCTCATCTGGGTCGACCTGGTACTTCACGATCATGGTGCTTGATGGGTTTTCGTCAGTTTCTCTGTTACTGCGATTGGAAATGGTTGACGCTTTGTAGTCTGCCGCTGTCTTTGCTTGTTATGTTGGTGTGCTTACTTTACTCGACGGTGTGGCATTAACTTCTTTCTCATTACATGCTAAGAAGCTGCAGCTTGTGCAGGCTTCGGCTGTCTGAATCGAGCGCTGTTTCTGGTTCATAGCAGGTGAAATCCCTGTCCCAATAGGTGCGAATATATTCAGTTCTCTCTGGACCTAGACTTCGGTGAATTCTTTTAGGATTTGAAAAAATCTTTTTTTCGGACTACATTCTCCGGTCAATCCATATTGTTGGTCCCAATGGCCGTTAACCATCTGAGCTCGATCTTCTTATTGGCAATCTTCGCATTCCCTCTTCTTTTGTCTACCCCGACCGAGCCTCAAGAAGTGGAAACCGATGCGCCGATTTCGCGGTTCCAGCAGTACCTCAGGATCAATACGGCCCACCCTAACCCGGACTATGCTGGAGCTGTCTCCTTTCTTAAGGACCAAGCTCAGGCCATCTCCCTCCAAACCCGTATCCTAGAGTTCGTCCCAAACAAGCCCGTTTTGGTTTTGACTTGGTTAGGATCCGACCCTTCTCTTCCTTCCGTCCTTTTCAACTCCCACATGGACTCTGTCCCTGCCGAGCCATCCAAGTGGATTCATCCTCCCTTTTCTGCCTTCAAAGATTCCAATGGAAAGATCTTCGCTCGGGGGGCACAAGATGACAAGTGCATTGCCGTTCAGTATATTGAGGCCATTAGGAACCTTAAGGAGAAGAATTTTGTACCACTTCGCACAATTCATGTCTCGTATGTGCCAGATGAGGAGATCGGTGGACTTGGGGCAGCTAAGTTCGTGGGATCCAAAGAGTTCAAGGAACTGAATGTTGGGTTTGTCTTGGATGAGGGGCAGGCATCTGTTACCGATGAGTTTCGGGTTTTCTATGCTGACCGGTCACCTTTGGGGCTGGTGATTAAGGCTAAGGGAGCACCTGGACATGGATCGAGGATGTATGACAACAGCGCTATGGAGAATTTGATGAAGAGCATGGAAGCCATAAGCAAGTTCAGGGAGAGCCAATTTGATAAGGTCAAGGCCGGAATCGCAGCGAACTCCGAAGTCATTTCGGTCAATCCTGTCTACATGAAATCTGGAATTCCTTCGCCAACTGTGAGCTTCATGTGCATTCTTTGTTAATATCGGCACACTTCATCTTAGTTCATTTTCTCATGCACATGCTCTGATATGGACTGGCTGATCGTGGGTGCAGGGTTTTGTCATGAATGTGCAGCCTTCAGATGCCGAGGCAGGCTTTGATGTCCGTCTGCCTCCGACTGCAGACCCTGATCTTGTGAAGAAAAGAATTGCTGAAGAATGGGCCCCGGCTATCAGGAATATGACATACCAGGTAAACACTCATCTATATCTTCACCTGCACAAGGGTCGTTTGTTCAATTTTCAGAACTGGAAGCAGATGAGAGTAAAGATGAGGTGCTTGGACAATTGCCCAGGATGCCATATATTTCCATAAAATGCAGTATTGTGTATGTTCTTCTGAATCTGTCAATTATACTGCTTCTGCTTGATGGAAGCCTCACTTATTGGTATAGTCTTCACACCTGCAGCATGGTGAAGTCTAATGTGCATGTTCAAAATCTCCAATTGAATCTGGTAGACTGTTAAATGCTTTTCACGGTAGTTCTGCTAGATTGATGAGCTTCTTTATTTGCTTAACTTTAAAAGAATAAAAGTTATTTCTCTATATGTGAAAATAGCTTTCTTGCCCCTATTTTGCTCAGGATTCCTTTCTTTCCTTTTCAGTTTTCTACACAACTATTTCATTCCCAGTGCATATAAAAGTAGGCAAGTTAGGTTTTTAGATGTTTCTGTTGGCATCCTAAAATAGTCAACTTTGATGTCAAAGAGCTAAAGTTATTGATTATGGCCTTGAATATGATAATAACTTAGGTCAATGTTAATGAGAAAGTGCTAAAACCATTGAGACAAAGGGGAATCTCTTAAGTTGGGCCGTAATGATAGAGTGGATTCATTAACTGAAAGTGAAAGCCGATTATGAGTATTGACTAATTTATAGAACATGTTGGATGCGAACAAGGAAGCAGAAACAGTTTGTTGACTGGCATTTGTTGATCTGATATTGACTGTGAATACAATTGATGGTCAAACGCCAACATTAACCGTAAGAAGCCAACAGAATTGAATCGACAGGACAGGAACAAATTTTATCTATTGACTGATAGCCGAGTCAATGTCAGTCAAGTCAATGTCGGTTGAGTCGAGAAGCATCAAGATCGACTCACGAAATTTGGTTGAAATCAAATTAACTGCAAGGATAAAAAATAGCAGGAACAGTTGTTGCAGTCAAACCCAGGGAAGAATAGTTACTAAAGGTGTTGAGTGATGGTTGCAGACTTGCAGTCAAGTAGATATTTTAGCCGATCAATCAATAATTGCAGCCAAGCTCTTGAGGGAGAAATGGTGATACCATCCGATCTGGAGCCAAAATCAAACTTCAGTAAAAGGATAATGAAGTGTGCGGATGAGTCTTTGCAAGGGGAAAATCATCCTTTGTTATTTGTGGCTTTCAACTTTTTATCCTTGAAAAAGGCTCATTAATGGAGATCGATGATAATAGGCCACAAATTTATGATATTTTGTATAAATTTGCAAAATTTTATGTTATACAATGTTTCATGCTGTCTGCTTAAGTTGAGGCATGCACATGATTACGATGTGAGCCCAGGAACAAGCTAATTTCGGCAGATCTTCTGCTCACTTGTTATCAATAATTATCGATGGTCAACAGCTGGAAAAATTAGTGTACATGTAGTTATTGATACATTAGCGGCTTAAGAAGTGAGGTTATGCTTTTCCCAGTTGCCTGCTTCGGATCCTATAGTTTCTTACTTGTATAATTTGCAGTTAATCTACCTCTATAACCAATAGTTCTCACCTAGTAGGGTTATGTTGCTAATTGATGAGTGAATGATAATGTCTAATTGTACTTCAGAATCCACGAAGGTAAGGGACACCATATTGCTTTTAGAATCTGATCATGCTGCTTTCTAATAGGGATTCTCTTTGCTGGTATTGATTCTGGTAATTTCATCCTGCTTGTAATGCGATGCTCTAACCTCTGAGCTAAGACAGTCAAGTTGTGTAGCATGTTTCCTGTTTTACTCTACTTTGATTCTGTAGGGGTTTAAGAATGGATTTGCTTTTTAGACAACTGTTCCTCCTTCCCCTTCTTGTAACAGGCAATGTCATACTCTCATCAGCTAATGCACGATACTTGTCATATGGCTTAAAGACACTCATAAAACACAGTTTTTGCGTCATCCATAGATTTCATACTCATAAGGATGAAACTAGAATTGAATGGCTGATTTAAGATATTTGTCCTCTTATATGTTAGATAACTCAGACAGGACCTATTCGAGACTACGAGGGGCGCCCATTAATGACTAGAACAGATGATTCCAACCTTTGGTGGTCTGTCTTTAATCAAGCTGTTGCGGCAGCTGGAGGAAAGCTTGCAAAGCCTGAAATCTTATCTTCAACTACTGATGCAAGACTTATTCGACAGCTGGGGATTCCTGTTCTCGGGTTCTCTCCAATGATCAATACTCCAATACTGCTTCATGATCATAACGAGGTGCGAGATTTTAGGAAAACCATATGTGTAGACCGTATTGGTCATTCAGTACTACTGCTATTTACCATAACTTTTTGGTTGTTGCAGTTTTTGGAGGATAAAGTCTTCTTGAGGGGGATAAAGGTATATGAATCCATAATTAGTTCTTTGAGTTCCTTTGTTGAAGAATCACAGAAGAACATGATTTAGCTAACTCCTGATTGAGTAGCAAACTAATGCTGCTTGTAATTGCAGTATCTATATAATAAATCTGGATAATTTGATAAGGCTGCTTCTTCTTGTTGTTGTCCTCTAAAAAGCTCTCCTACACATGTTACTGGCATTCGCCAATTCATGTTGAAGTGAAGCTCAAGTTGTGAGCTTCTTCTTGTATTACACCATAGCAATAAGAGGGTCTTGGCCATAGCGTAGACATGAATAACCGTTTTGGTTCTGAGCTCCGGTATGGACCATATTTCCATCTGTGAGGTTACTGACTGTGAATAAATTGTATATGAGTGTCTAAGATGTTGAAGAGGGACATCTCTTTGATGAGTTTGCCAGTCTCTTTCTGTTTCTGAAATTGCATCTGCAAGAATGTGGTATTTTCCTAGCTTTGTTCATTCGTAAGATGATTTCTATTTACTTCAGCGCTTATCTGTAATCAATGTGTTCCTCCAAGAGTGAATGAGAGCGTCGATTTACCTTGTGATGATGACATATCACTTAAAAAAAGAGGACATTTTGGTCGAGTTGAAAGTTAGTCATTAAGAATTTTCCTCGATGCACAAGAAGAATTAGTTGGAGAATTAATTGTTAAGGATGCAAATAAACCATCCCATTCATATGTATTAGGTAGGGCCCTATCCTTAAGGGTGGCTGGTGCGACTTTAAGATGACATTGAGCTGGAGACGCGGATTCAAACACGGGATCTACCGTATCCGAACTGATTGATTGGTTGCTTGGGCAATCCTCATGAGTTACTCTCTTCTTAAAACATAACCTTATTAGCACCACCATCAACACCCCACCAGAAATCAGAGCTACAACAGGTTTCCAACTTCTTAATCTCCAAATGTTGTGCAACAATGGACTAGCAAGTTGGAGCTTATTAGCAAATGCAACCTCTGTCAGCAGCCCAGGTTCTAATCCCACTCCATATCAGATCAGTCAATGGGTTGCAGTCCTCAGAGAGTAAGCTACTAATAAGTAGCAAGTCAAACTATGTAATGAGGAAGAGACCCCGATTTAAATCCACTAATTGCTGCTATTTGGTGCTAAAAATCAGAAGAAACTCCAGTTGCAAATAGCAACGTCTCTGTCTTCAAAGGATTAAGCTTCCATCCAAGCATAAGATTAGGAAGAGTCAAAGGTGGAAAGTCTTAAGCGAAGAGGATCGTTCCAACCCAGTCTCTTAATTCAATCCGATTGCTTTCCAGTTATGAAAATGTTGGGCTTTCATAAAGCTGAAAGGATACCACCACCCACCCGCCCGGGCTACGTAAGTGACCGACCGGAGATTAGACATCGAGATTTAACCATACTAATTATAGTCGGCCATCCACAGAATCCATCGCATCGCTTCAATAATGTAATGAGCTCCGATACCATCTGTCACGATCAAAAGTGTTAATATGATACTAAATTTTGAAGCTTCTGATATTGGTTCACCACTTGGCTTAGATCCTAATTTGGGTCACGGCTCATTTAATTGACGTAGCAAGTATCGGAATAGAATGACATTTTACCCATTTTGCATACAACTTTTCAGTTTATTTAACATCATGATTTTGAGCAAAATATTATCATCATATCATTGTCCCATGGACCTTAGCTTGGGGTAATATTATCATGCATCAATTGATGTACATCTTTAGTCTTAGTCCGATATTTGTAAGATGCACTTAACTCATGTAATAAACTTTCTAAGCAAGCTATGTGCGCGAATTCAATTTCTTCTATAGTGCGTTTATAAGTAGCCAAAGTAATAGTATTATTCAAGTGTAACATTATTACTTCCTTAGCTAATATTGGTCTGTCACGGTTAAAATTCGAGACAACGCTTAAGTAGATGCAAATAGGCTGCTCCTGAATATGAATATGGATTCATTTACTGTCCCACACATAAAATCGCAACATATGTCCTTTTCTATTTGAATTGCATCAAAACCAATCAAAACCAAACACAATCGTGTTACTAGACACACATCTCCTCTTTCTTCCTCCCTCTCGGCCGGTCAACCTATGGTGGACCCGCCACCACCGTCCTCCGAGTCCATCACCAACAACAAACCACCGCCTCCTTCGGAAGCTCTTTGAGGTCGTCGCCTCGTCATTGTACCTAAACGAGTTTTAATGTAGGAAGCGTCATTGTACCTAAACGAGTTTTAATGTAGGAAGCAAAGGGCACTCTCGGATCCTAGAGGATATGGTCTGTCGACGACTCCTCGCATGAACTTCTACGAAGTTTCTGCATCGCGGATTTAAAAGTTCATGCTGTGGATCTCACCTACCCATCCATCTCGGGCACATGCTCATGTTGCCCATTCTTTCAACCCGAATCCCTTATACTTGTCCATATTGTGATTTCAATTGAATTTCGGGAGAGATATATATTGGAAAGTGTCAGTCCCCACTTTCCGTCGATATGATTGGTACGGAACTTACAGTACGGAGCCAGCTCATGCGTGGAATGAATTATTTCTGCAGATAATGCTTGTCGACGCCAGAATCGAAGAAGCATGCATGAATCTTCCCTCATGGTACCGGGAAGCATTTCATATATGAATGAAATGTTGCATAGAATCAAATATAAAACGGAGGTAATATGAAAGTTGGTGTTTTTTCTATTAAAACTCAGTACAATCCAAGAGAACTTGATATATGGCTAGCTTGTCATGATTTTATCTTGCCTTTATCTTGAAATGAAATGTATCCAATCAATTATCAGTAGAAATAACATGCCGTTGTTCCATTTTCAAAAAATGAAATACTTTCAGTGATGATGGATTGCCGAAAGAGTTGGTAAGTGTCAAAATACCAATGGTGAAAAAAATTCCATGTTATATAATTTCTAAATAATTTATTGGTAATTTACTGATACTTTTATTAGTTCTTTTTGGCAATTCACATATTATCAACTTTCTTATTTTTTACTATTTTTTTATTTATCTATTTTACTAATGCTTTTAATTTACCAATTTCTCATATGGATTTATCAATTTTTATTTGAGTGACTTACCAATTTTTTTCAAATTAATTTACCAACTAGTTTTGGATTATCAATTCTCATTTGGCTTACCAACTTTTTTGTGATGAAATTACCAACTAATTTTGAAAAATTTGTTGTGAAACGGCACAAAAATGTTTGCATAAACTCTTCATAAGCTTTTGATCCTTTGAAAACTCGTTTTCTTTTCATAGCTACCGAAAATTGTCTTTGGCATAAAAAAAATAGGTCAGGCGTGTTCGAAACTATTCTTTCAAGAAAGGATTTAGTCTATGGCCTACCAAAGATCAGATTTGAGGGAAAAGGACTTTTGTTATGCATGTTCTTTAGCAAGTGAAGGTCTCTTTTAAATCTAAGGATACTGTCCCTACCAGTCACTCCTCACACTTATTGCATATAGACTAATGTGGACCCACTAGGACATTAAGTCTTGGAGAAAAAAAAGGTATGGACTTGTTATTATTGATGAATACTCTAGATTTACTTGAATTCCTTCTCTAGCTCATAAGAATGACGCTTTGTTTGCATTTGCTAAACTTGAATACTGGGGGTAATTCTTGAATCCTAGATGTCTGGTTACAGAGTAACCTCCCCATGAACTAGGAGTTTCCTTCGATGGGGGCTGTCTCTGCTTGTCCACTTATATGGCGGGTTGTGAGACTGCGTTCCTTATTTTAACGTGTTGGTGTCCGCATGCCCCATCTCTTCTCGTTAGTATAATATATTTTTCAAGCCCTATATTCGACTCTACTCTCTAGGTGTTTGTCCAAGAGATATCGAGGTTCACATGAAATTTTGGACGAAGCAGTTTAATGTCATACTTAAGACGAAGCCTACCAAAGACAATTTTATGAAAAAGGACTTTTGTGATGCATGTTCTTTTGGCATGCGAAGATCTCTTTTAAATCTAAGGATACTGTCCCTACCAGTCATTCCTCGGAGTTATTGCACATGGACTTACATGGACCCACTAGGATACTAAGTCTCGGAGAAAAAAAAGGGCATGGACTTGTTATTATTGATGAATATTCTAGTTTTATTTGAATTCCTGCTCTAGCTTATAAAAATGATGCCTTGCATGCATTTGCTGAACTTGCTAAGAGATATCCAAATGAAAATGGGCTTAGCATTTCTTGTATTAGAAGCGATCACGGAGATGAGTTAGATAATCATGACTTCGAATCATTTTGTGATGCGTATGAAGTTGAGCTTTTTTTTTTTTTTTTTTTCCCGCGCCTTACACACCACAACAACATGATGTTGTGGGAAGAAAAAATAGGACCTAGCAAGTAAAATGTAGATTTAATGACCGTTGGAGTTCCTCAATTGAAGACACATCTCATCGCAATAAAGCATGAAATTCCAAGATTATTTATGCCTAAGATCACAGACTAATTCACTCATTAGATTGGTGACATGGCATGATCAAAACATACCATTAATAGAAATTCCAATAGAGAACCTTATATTGGAAAAAAGGTTCCCTATGTGTTTTCAATGAGTTTTGCCGAGATCCCTTACAACGAATGAATTTTGACATAATGAGTACATGATGCAAGTGCAATGTACGAATTTAGAGCTCTATAATTTGGAGAAAATTCGGCCATATAGTTGAAGGGGGAAAAAAGGGAATATGAGCATTATTGAGTTCGGTTTTTTTTCATAAGCTTCTAAAAACCATTTGAGTATTGTTCTTAAGAGTTAGTAAGAGTGACAAACCCATTTATGAACACATGAGAGAAGTGGTTGTACCAAGTTAAAGTATTTATCTAGGTGAAAGATATAGTACGCCAGAAATTCTTTATAAACACTTACAATTGTAGTTATAATTGGGGAGGGGATCAATCTTCCCGTGTATACAAGGTGTGCGAACGACTTCTGAAGGATCCAAAAGTTACATAATCTATAGCGGGGCTGTTTCAAAAGGAAGTTTTTTTTTTTTTGGTCGGTCAAAAGGAAGTTAGATTCTGCGTAAAAGCAGGTTCTACAATTATAGTAAGATGGTGTTTGTACTCTTGGCCTGATTAGTGCAGCTCGGTCAACTTTGGCTCCTAGAGTTAGAAGGAACGAGTAGGCACATTCAAGCTGGAACTCTATAAAGCTCCTTTGTAATTTCTCTTTTCCTAGAATTCTTTATTTTCCGTCATTAGTTCATTCTGCACGTAGAAGCAAAACATTTATGGGAGTTAATTCTACAAAATTAGTTTCGTATTATTTTTTGGAAAAAGCAATTCTTTACTCCCCCTCACTGTTGCTTATTTGTGCCTGACAGAAATCACACCATGATATAATATTGCAATTAAACAGTACTACCGTTGCTCTTCGAAGTAAAGTGAAAATCCAAATCCTCAAAATAGTGAATTCCCATGAAGCAAGTCCTGAAAGTCAAAATGGCCCAAAGCTGGTTCATAACGTGGAGTAATCGAACACTAACATACTTCAGGGTCATGAAATCGTGAAAACCTGAATGTTTCAACTAATATCCTTAGAAAATCAATATTTTGCATTCCATGTGGGCACGTCTAGGTGGGCACATCTCAACTAGGACTAAGCGGCAATAGCAAGCAAACCCAAAGACCTTGGACCGATCTATGCTTCTAGCAGTTGTTACTGTCGTCTTTTCAATTGTATTTTTGGGGCTAAGCCTATGATGTTTCTAGTAGCTTAAACCAGCTCAACATAGTAATGTAAACATAAACTCGTGAAAAGCGCAAACCAACGGTCAAATCAAGCTCGAGATAACAGGGTCAATTTCATTGTATACCCAATTTGTCAATCCCCTTTCTTCCAGAAATTGGAAAAAGCGCAAGTACAGCTGTTGTGAAAAGGAAAGAAACCTTAAGTGAAACGTGAACTTTCGTGCCATCTTCGAAAGTGGGGCCAAGAGCCTTGTTTCATTTCTTTGATTCAAGGCTAGAAGTGTGGCCTGAACATGCGAAAAACAAAAGGAAAATAAAAAAGAGACACGCGGTTTGTCTGAATAATATGTATGGAATCTCACTATCGGTCACCTGATAGATAAAATTATGCTAACCATAATTATTTGATTTTTTCAAAAATTTTAAGCAGCATTTGATATTTTAGACATGAAGTAATACGAGTACAGTTTATTTTTTCTGAGAATCGACCGAGCCCGAAATAATGATGACAGGGGCGCCTCATGTTTTCAGAGGGTGTGAACGAGGAAGGAGAGAGGAGGGGGAGGGGGCTAGTACGGATCCACGACACTAATCCTTCTTTTTATGCAAAATTTATGATTAAGATAGAGCAAATTTAATGATGCAGTATCATGTCGTCTAAAATAAAATTATGCGTCTTCTCCTTTTTCTTCTTTCAATGCAAAGCTTGTCATTGGCACAAAGCAATTCAATTGCTCCGCAATCGCTTCAGAGTACTCGTTAACTAAAATACAGTAAAAAACAATGAAAAACTTCTCTTGATGATTCTTTTTAGCATGAGTTGTTTGAACATTTTTGTACGACTAGTCCTCGCAAAGGCATATTAAGTTACTTCCATTCGCATGTGCTGAGTAAGGCTTCCGTCATATGCCGGCAGCCATACGCATGTGAATTTGCTGTAACAAACTTAATTTTACTTAATTAATTTGTTTACTAGTCAAGAAACAATAATCGAGAGGCCATGATGTAAACTATAGATTACAGAAGTTTTAAAGTTTGAAATCGTGGGTGAAAATATAACTCATCGTATTACGGAGAGTATGAAGTATTGTTTATGTCAAGCATTGAAAGAGTCTTGAGGAAATAGACTTGCCCCTTTAGTAAGCACTAGTCAATCGCCATTTCAAGAGCTTTAGGTGATTAATACAAGGCCTCACAATGTATGATATACAGATCATCTTGCTTAAATACTTTCCTTCCCAGGTAGAACAGGCATTACCTATGAAAAAAGGAGAGTCATCTAATACGTCACGATTAGGAAAATTAAGATGGAGCTTACTCTCGTAAAAGCTTTCGAGGCTTCTTGATTTTGAAAAGCAGCCACTTTGACTGCTTCCACACTCTGTTACACGTTTAGAGTAGATAGACAACAGTGAAACATTGATGGTGCCACAACTGGCAAAGTTAATGAGATTAGAAATCCCCATCATCATCACGTGCAGCTTAGGACTATTATGGTCTAGGGTTCTGCTTTGACTCAGCGCCACTGCTTTCTAAATACCATGTACACTACCTTTTTCTCATTTTTGCTTTAGTATGAAAAACTTATTTAAAGGAGTTGCTTGTGCTTGAATTTCGTCCACAAGAACCGCAATTTGTAATTGATTTTTGATGGTATTTATGTGGCTACAATTTCGCATGATGTGGTTCACATATTCAAAACTTACTTATTTTCGTTATCATGTTTAAGACTTTTTGAAGATACACTTTCCACGTGAGGCAGATGATAAATGCAAAAGCGTCATTGGGAGACCCTTTTGTTATTTCGAATAGCCTTTTTGTTAATGAGTGACCCTAATTAGGCCACTTGTTAAGTAATCGAATAAAGAAAGCTAGGTGTTTACAATATACCAATTGTTCTCGTGTTCATGTGTAATTAATAGTTGAAAATTGGACAACTCCTTATTTGGTATGTTTAATATGATAAATAAGCGCTACAAAGATACTCGTTAATATAACCCTCTTGAATATGAGTTATTTTACTTTTGAAGTGATATTAACTGTGGGTTTACTTTCGTAAGTTTTCAATTGAAGTTCAGAAGTTAAAAAAAATATAAAATCGAAGGTGCATCTGGTGGAGGTAGTTGAAAACTTTTCAAGTGTTTTTTCATTAAGATTTATCTCAGAAAAGTTCCCCATGGCACTAGACAGGGCACTTTTACCTTCCCCAGACATATACCATAGCATATTAGAGAAAAAAAAAATTGCACTTTCTATGATTACTTGCAGTGTGAACACGATGTTCAAAAGAGCCAGTCTCCGATGATCAACGGTGCTGGGCACGTTGCACGACCGGAGACCGCGCCCCAAGGATTCGCTTGTCTTGAAAAGAGCGCCGCTGGACAGCGCCACGATGCGACGAGGTACGTTCGTTCACTAGGCTTTGCGTTCCGCCGTACCAAGGCGAATCTCATCGACCCTTGAAAAGTCCGATTCCAAGGCAACCTGTTCCTCTGATGAGAACCCGGGGCTACATCCCTGAAAGTCAAGCCGTGCATGGCTTAAGCAATTAAGCAATGCCATCCGAACAGTTGAGGGCGATGCGTTGACGTATTGCCTCCTTTTTGGCCGATTAAATTATTGGCACGCCCATCCTCAAATCGCTCTCGTACTGATTCGGACGCTCAAGGTGCGAAGCATCAACATCAGAATGAGATAAGACAGCACCCCGAGGACGCGGTTTTTGGTCTGCGGGACAGGCCAGACACAGCTGGAGTGTCCCGTGCTTTCGTCGAGCGGGGGCTCTTCCCCTCTTTGGCAATGCGCGTGGTGAGTACTTGGGTTGCTTATTTCGCTCTGGATATGAATAGATCATTATATAATTCTATTAAATGACTGTAAACCCTAGTCTCTCTTTTTTAAAAATATTTTGTGTGTAAAACAGCCAATTTGAAGCTCTGGAGCATCATGCGCAGCTCCTCGGAAGCTGCCTTTCGCAGCATCCTATGTCTCTCTTTCTCATCTCTCTCTCTCTTCCTGAGCTGCATTGCTCTTTGTATAATTTAGTAATCATATATAAAACAGCGTTAAATTAATTTGTTTTTGGTTCTCTTTTCATGTTGGTTTTGCCTTCCTTGACTTTTAACCGGGGGCATGATGCAGATGACATGTGGGGGTGTGACTTGCTGAGAAAGTCAAGAATCACAAGGGGGCAGAAAACATTCATTATTCTATATGGGGGTGTGTGTGTCCAAGCTGGTCTGGCCTTCACTTTCTCCACAGACCACAGGGCTTGAAGTTGGCCTTTGAAAACATTGCACTTAAGGAATTTTAAAAAGGGGTTGCTGGTCAATGTGGTCATGGTGGTCAGACATGTAACTGCTTTGACAAACTGCCTTCCAGGCAGTAAATCTTGTGTATGGCCCATGATATATTTCCATGGCCAATTGCCAACTCTGTGTCGTCTTTGACATCTTGGATGATTTTGCAGAAAGCAATAAAAGGTCCTTGACTCATTCAAAAACCTGCCCCTTCACTTTCACGATCAATTATGGGCCAGTAATAACATATTTGGAATGAACTACAGGAACATAAATCCAATAACATATATTTCTCACATAATATGTAAAAACAGATGAGAAAAAACACCTGTCATCCATATATCCAAAACCCCACACTTTAAAATAAGTATGGAGGAAGCTGCCTGCTTGTTTCTTGGACTACAATTCTATGAATCTATAAATCAGCATCCTCTTTGTACTCCATTTGTGTCCTGACCCTCCATCACTCGTTTCCCCTTCGCAAGAACAACAGCCAAAAGCAAGAAGAGAAAACACTCTGACTGAAAATCCACCATATTGAGCCAACTCTTTCCATCTCATCACCCATATTTTCTCTCTCTTTGAAACATTCTCGCTGATCTCTCTCGCCCGGCGTTGTTTCGCCAATGGTGAAGAGTGAGCCAGAGTCATCATCCATGCCATCATCCAGTGCATTGAGAAAGAAGTATAAGGGAGTGAGGATGAGAAGCTGGGGCTCTTGGGTCTCAGAGATAAGAGCACCGAACCAAAAGACAAGGATTTGGTTGGGCTCTTATTCCACTGCCGAGGCTGCAGCTAGAGCCTATGACGCTGCACTCCTCTGCATCAAGGGCTCTTCAGCCACTTTCAACTTCCCTCTCTCCTCCTCCCAACACCATGTCCCTCCCAATGCCTCCATGTCCCCCAAGTCCATCCAGCGAGCGGCCGCTGCGGCCGCCGCTGCCACAAATGGCGGTGGTGCTGATAGCAATGTCACCACCACCACTGCTGCTGCTACCTTTGCTGCCACCCCTCCCTCATTTGTCTCATCCCCATCTATGTGTTCCTCGCCGTCGGATCAACTGGACGACGAAGTGTCGCTTGAGCAATGCGTCGGGGCGTACACTCTCAGCGAACCGATGGATATGATGGATTTTAGGTGCAATTACGATGCCTTCCAATCGCCGAAGTACGTGGATCAAGTAATGTATAACAACATCGCCGCGGCATCATTTGGTCCTCCCACGGTTGAGGAGCTTTTAGAAGAAGCTGAAGAAATCCAGCTATGGAGCTTCTGTTGATATATATTTTTTTTACCATTCATAGTAAACTTATTCATCAATTCAAAGGGGAAATTCTGATGATATTGACCAAAATAATATGTTATATAAGGGTTATTGAGGGTTTAACTAGCTAGGCGGAGAAACCCACATGGGGAGAGACATCTTTTTGGACTCCCTCATATGAGTATTTCTAGATTGTATTAATTTTTTAAGGTATCATTTTCTGCCAGGAGTGTGTCTTGCGCTATGCCATATAAATTCATCATCCGAGTATGTAATAAGGAAGTGGAAAATGTAATGTATCGTTGCTTATGTTGTCTTCATTTGTCATGGTTCGTTCGTAGATGCTTCTTCAAAACATCAAGTACAATCATAGAAGATTCAAAATACGATCAATTCTTAATACCAATCTCGTTGCAATTGAAGGCGATATCTTAGTATATATTCTTGCCTCTGGTTAACTTAGTGGATTCGCTTCCCCTTAAGCTCTTTCTAACTTCCTCGCTATGTTTAGTTGGCCAAAAGCGTGATCGGGCCTACTCAACTTTAGATGAACTCTCTATTAATATCGTATTATTATCGCACCACATGGCAATACGAAATATTCTACTAATAACTTTAATGTTAGAATACCTAGGATGTATGGAACAAAGGATCTTTGAGGTCAACCCTAGCTCAGCACTACTAGGGATCGCCGGATCGGACATTGTAGAAAAATGTTGGGTCGGAAGTGACAAAATAAGCAGTCAATCCATCTGACATTATAATTGTTCTCGGAATGCTTTTTGGGCATCGGTCGTCACCAAAAGGTACTTATAAAAGGCATGGACATAGCTTTTCTTTTTTTCCTGGGTAAAATTACACTTTTCTTTGCAATTATTTGACGCTAAAGAATCCCTTTCAACGGGCTTTCTAATCGCGTGTCCCATAGTTTGGATTAGGCAAATAACCGCTCAAGGCATGCCCGTATGCGGACTTCTAATTAAGGATGGGCCCCCATTATCGTTTGTTCCCTACATTGAACTTGGTCACGCTCTTCCGACATTGAAGTATCATAAGGATGAGATGTTCAGAATACACAGACAAACTACATACCCATAATGGAAATGGATTGGGTTATGCAACTTTTATCCCAAACGTAGAATTTAATGGGATGTCGTCTTGATTATTGTGGATACAGATAGATGGAGTCATCCGTATATTCATTTGGATGTGGATGATCGATTACAAAGTGAGTAGATTTCAGATTTGGAATTTGGAACTAACCTTATTTTAGTTCTTGAAATTGGGAACTGACCATCTCGTTGACTTTGGAATTGAGCTGGCTGGCTCCAAGTCGGTTTTAAGGCCTACTCGGTAACCAGCTGAGGCATTTTTTTTTTTTTTCCTGTTGTTTCCTTTCATTTTACTATATATACAATATGCATGAATTAAACATGAATACAATTCTCTCAGCTTAATGATAATATATCAAATATATTCAATTTCATAAAATTTTTTCTGTTTTAGAAAAAAAATATAGGGCTATGGTAAACCGGTTCGATTTCAGGTTTTACCATGGAGCTAGCGTCACGGGTCTCAAGTTTCCGAGAGCAATCGGTTGATTGAAGGTATAGAATTTGGGACCAAACCAGTCAAAGCTTTTTGGACCTTGGAATTGAAGTGGTTCCCTTGTGAACCAATTGAGTAAGAATGACTCTCAAGTTGAAATGACTCGGTTGCTCACCCTAACAATAGTGTACCATCCGTGTTTTGGGCCACCAAGCTACTCAGTTTTTGACTCACGTTTAAATAGTTCCATTGAGTGAGCAAATAGTTAGATCAACATTCATCTCTTAAACTTGAATTAGTGCCCCGATATTCAGCAAAAGGGAATGCACTTTCCCTTTGACCATTTCAGCTTCCTTTTATCCAACTACAATTACATATCCACTCCCAGATTTCGAGGGAGACACCATTTCTCATGAAATTCGTCATCACATGAGCAAACCAGCAAGACGATGCTGTTTTCTCAGGAAAAAAAATTTATTGTAAATTGAGATGACAATCAGATTAGCGCCCTTTTGATTTCCCTTGAATTTTTTAAACAGAAATTACTCAGGATTTTTTTTTTTAAGTGGAGCTCTAAGACAAGATGGAACTATTCAAACAATTTTGAACGTTCCTAAGTCTAAAAATTCTGAAACGAGGCTTAGCCCGTACCTTGAATAACTATAAGAAGAGGCTAAGTCGAAAGCCCAGCCCCGTTACCCATCAAAGTATAATAGGCATGGTTGTATTATTGGAGTACACGGAGGGGGAAGGGGCCTATGGTGAAATATACCCTAAAAAATTCTTAACTTATTATGTTTATATCAATTCAGTCATAAACATTTTATTTATGTCAATTTAGTCCTAAACATTTTCATATTTTGCCAATTGAGTCAATTTGATAATTTAGGCTAGAAATGGTTGATGGAGAATTTGGTTGTTTTATATGGCACGATTGATACTGACGTGAAATTTTCTTCAATAATTTTTTTTTTTTTTTTTTTTTTTTTGTTGGATTAAGGGTTGGCAAAGGCCAGGACGCTCTTATTGGCTTTAGGTGAGGGCCATAGTGCCCTTGCTTGGTCCAAATCTGGCAAGTGTGTTGTGGCACTTGCTAGATCACAACGAGGGCTTGTGAGCCCTCACCGGGCCTTAGTCCAAACAAAAATGGAGAAAAAAGAAAAAAAATTATTAAAAAATTATTAAAGATGTTCATGTCAGTACCAAACTCCCTCCCTCGACGGGAGAAGTATTTTAATCAAAAATCAAAAGATGAGGCAACATCCCTGATTTACACTTCTTATCACTTTGGCTAAGATAATTATGGACTGTTTCATCGGGAAGTGCTTGATGAATCATCTTTTGAAATTTGGATCGATGAGTAAATTGATAAAGGTTGTGAATGGCCCTTTTGTTGATTCTTGGATAGGAAATGTAAATGATAAGAAAATTAAAGCTCTTTGAGGTTGGGTATAATTGTTGCCGGCTATGTAAAAATATTGGGAATATCATAATAAATAAGTTGATAAATTTGAACAACTGGTGTTTATTGATTGATTGGCAGTTGTACAAACTACAATTCAACTATTTATATACATAATTTACTGATACTAAAAAGTTACTGAGACATTAAACTAGCTATATGTGCTTCATACAATTTAGCAATCCTTATTCACTAGTTTGGGATCGTTGATTCTTCCGCCTAATAGTTATTCCACTGCCAAACCAAAATGTTTTGGGAATTGTTTAAGAATCCTATCAAATGAATTAAAATTCAAAGAATACTGGACCAAAGTTTAAGAATTGTTAGCATTATTTCCTTTTCATTTTTAGTAATTTTGCGAAAATAGCTCCAGAGCCAAAGGTTTCCAAACAATGAAAATCTTAGGGCGCTAACAATTTGTTTCGCAGAAAATGTAACATTTTAGATAAATATTTTCCAAAAAGTCATTTTTTTAGGAATATGATGATATTTTCCGGTATTTGGCTGAAACTTGAAAATGAGCTACAAAATATCTTGCGTTGTTTGGTATAAAAAATCCGATTTGAACCACCGCCTACAGCGGCGTAGCTGGCTTGGGCTCTCTTCCCCTTACGAAGGGGAGAAGTTCGAATCCCAGATGCGTCGTTAGGGATTCTTATTTGGAGTACTGTGGTGGTGGGTCCTATAGTCGCTCTTCCAGGGTTTGCTCACTGGCTGTCGGCTTACGGGATTCCCTGGGTCACAAAAAAAAAAAAAAAAAATCCGATTTGATTTTCCTCAATAGACATATACTATTTGAACCCTAGTACTTGTGCATAGGCTATCAAAGAACCGGGTATAGGCACTATAGTCTTGAGTTTGGCCTTGATGGAGATTTTCCTCAATAAACATACTATTTGAGCGCTAGTAACTTGTGTATGGATGCTAGTAACTTGTGCATGGACAACTATAGAATTGGATATGGGCACTAGAGTCTTGGGGCAACCCCCATTGGACCTCAATCGGGGTGCCTGGATCAGGAATTGAGCACCTGAGTCCTAGGGTTGGACTTGATGGATTGAGGTGCAAGCACCGAGGTACTGGGTGTAGCATTGATGGATCTGTGCATGCATTGTGTTTTGGGTTGGGCTTGATGGACTCAAGGTCCAAGGCCTCGGCCTCGATAGACTTTGGCTTGGGCACCAAGCTTGAGCATCAAGCACTTAGGCATGACTTTTGTGGATCTAAGCCCTAGTGTTGAGGACTAGAGTTTGAGCGTTAGGGTCCTGGGCTTGAGTGTTAGGGGATTCAAGCTCGGGTGTCGAGATCTCGTGCTCAGCCTTTATGGACCCTGGCATGAGTGCTGGGGCATTGGGCAAGGGCACTGGGGCTTTGGGCTTGACCTTGATGGACTTGGGTAGGTGGTAAGGCCTAGACATTGACAATGGGCTCATAGGCTTGACCTTGATGGATAGGAACATGGGCTCGAGCGCCAGGATCGTGCGCCCAACATTGATGGACTAGGGTTTAAGCACAGAAGACCTAATCCTGGACGTAGGAAACTTCCGTGCCCAAGCATAGAGTTTTAAGTTCAAGCATTGATACTTAACCATATTTTAGAAAATAATTTCCCGATTTTTAAAATATGATTTAGTATTAGTGCTTGAGCCCGAAATTTTAAGCGGAAATCATTCTCTTGAATTTAAACTTAAGTTTTCCGTTGACTAGAAAAACATATTCGCTCAGACTCATTATCTTAAACAAAGCAAACGCCGAAATTTTTTTTTTTTGAAACAACGGAGCTCAAGTGAACTTCAAAGAAACTGCTGCCTTTGCGATTATCAATTCATGATGAACAAGCATGTCCAAGCCCCGAGGAGCGATGCAGCTTTCAGAGTATGATGGTTCTCGGGGTCGGTTGTAGATTTAAGTTTGCGTGTGATCAAACTTTGCAACGGCTTTGCTATGATCACAGATTCGAATGATCTTTCTAATATGACGAGATGTTAATCGTTGAAGCAAGAGGTCACGTACCGAGTCGATCTGTCCATCCATACCGTACTAGGATTTGATGATGATCATCCTGTAACGGAGCACACCCTGTATAGAAATACCGACATACATTTTGTGCTTTTAATCCTACCCATTGTTTTCTATCATACAAATCGATTAAGAACACTCCCCGATGGCGGCAATGGCGAAATCTAACGAGCTACAGAATGCTGCAGGAATTCCACCACGAGTTAGCTGCCGAAAGGAAAAAGAGGACGGTGAAACGAAAAGGAAAGAGCTACAGTATAAAGATTACGATGATGCGCATGCAGCTGCAAAGATTATGAGGTATCGAAGCATGGCCATCCGAAAGCCCGGCAGAAATAAAAGTTATTTCATCGAGAAGTAACGTTGGAATCGGCTAAAGAATTTATTGGCTATTGCATCGATACAGAGTATCATTCATTGAGAAGCTTTAAAGTAATTTCGCATCTAATTAGTAGTTGGACAGACATTGAAAGGATTCGAGAAGGATCAAAAGCATGGCGCTTTGATCTGCGCTTTCAATTATCGTGTCGATTACATGGGTGAGGAAGCACGAGGAGCGTTACCTGGTGGGAGACTTTGCCCGTGCCTGGCTCGAAACGGCCACAGATGCCTCCGTCGCAGCCATCTGGCGCACCTTCCTTCTCCTTCGTGCGTCTCCGAGTCGTCTCCTGGAACCTCGGGATCAGAAACAATTGGCACTTCCTGCCTGCAGACTGGGCAGGAGTTGTGGAGCCGCAGCCACGGGACGATACAATCCGAATGGTACAAGTGATGGCAAGGCAGTTCCCTCGCTTCCTCGCCGACCTTGAACTCCTCCTTGCACACGGGACAACTCTGCGTGTCGTTGTTTAAGTGGCTTGGTTCGATCGTCACGGTCGGTATCGCATTGATGGCAGAGTCAGGGGCTGGCGGCGGGCCGGGACGGTCGTTCTGCGTCAGTTCTTCTATCAGCTGTTCAAGCCCCCGCCCTGGAAAGTAATCCCTAGGATCGGCTCCTCTCGCTCCTGGGCCCTCTCTCCCAGGAGGCAGTATGATCGGACGAGAAGGATCGACTGGCCTGAGAAAGATCCAAGTGAAGGGCCCGTCAGAGATGCCGTTCCCATCCAGGTCCAGGTTCTCTCTACTGTCAAGACTTCGGTTCCTCGACCATGGCCTTGGCATCGACCACGGCCTCAGCCTCGGCCTTGGTCTCAGCTCTATGACATCACCCTCAGGATGTGTGAAATCTCTTTCCACATGGCCATGGACATCACCCCGCTGTCTACGTCGCGATCGGCCTCGAAGGTCGGATCCCTGAGCATCGACACCAAGGTTGTTGAATCGCCGAATCGGAGGATCGAAGATGAGGGCAAGGGCTTCAAGCAGCGGGGCTTCTGGAGAAGGATCAAACCGGGTGAAGTCAATCTCGTATCTCCGGCTAGGATTGTCGATTTCCCCAAGGAATTGGCCAAAGCATCGTGGGCAAATGACCTCGGACGGATTGGCGGCTGCCACCCTGACCATGCGGTGGCATTGGTAGCACCAATAGAGCTGGTAGTTTGGAGTCGTGCTGGGGCCATCGCCGGCTGGATTCGAGGACATAATGAGGCTTGTGATTAGAAGTCGTGTATTGGGAAAGAGAATCAGTTGGTGAAGAAAAGAAGAAGGAAGAGAGCTCACGCTTATATATGCGGTGATACATTCTTCTGCATGAATATTTGGGAAAGAAAAGAATGGCTTTTGGGTGTGTTGGGAAGATATGCTTTTCCTGTGCGTTACTTTCTGCTGCTACTTCTCTTGCAAGACAACGTTTTTGCATGAATGTGTTTAGGACCATATCGGTATAGGTTCCTCCTCAAAGAAGTAAAGGATATCTCCATTCACGGTACAAAAAGGTTTCCCCAGCTACAGGATTTTGGTAACTTTCATTCTTCTTGTACCGTCGTGTTAATCATAGGAGATTGACTTAATATGTACAAATTTAATTTCCATATCTTGATCAGGTGCACGACACAAGTTTGATTCTCCACATCACTTATGCAAACAATTCTACGATTGGATAAATTACCCAACTTTAGACTCACATCTCATCTTGTTCTTGAAACGGTGAGATATCTTATTGCCTGAAATTAAGTTACTTAAGGTGGACTTCCTTTTTAGAAAAAAAGAAAAAAAAAGAGACAATTTTCTGTCTTTCTTTCCAATGTTCGTTTCTGGGTCATGGCTTCGTATAAAGCCTAAAAGCTAGTGGGAACTTTCACTCGCAAATGAGCACTTCTCCCATTGCATCTCCATCTTTAAATGGTAAGGTGCCTACGTATGCAAACATAGTAGTCACGTTGAAGTTAAATGATAATAATGCATGATATCTCCTTTTTAGTTTAGCAATCCGGTTGCATCTTGAGTTAGCTCTTGTGCATCGAATTAACCCCACCTCCTGATCTGGTCAAAAGCAGGTCAGCTATATCCGAGCCAAGGAATTTACAACGAATTGTTTCTTTATGACCGGAGCGCAAGTAAGTGGGACGAGTAGGAATCGTACCTGAGGCTCCACTAGATCAATTCAATGACTATAAATATAACCATAATTCTCGTTTTAGGATGAATTTGGTCCTATTTCTAATTGGGTCACTAGTGGGCTTCGGCCCATTTAAATCAAGTATAGTTTGGAAAATGATTATTATATATCAGCCTAAACTCAATGGGCTTTATTCACCTCCTTAGACCTTTTCGGCCTTACGGTACCATCAATATGAAATGGGTGAGCTCCTTTTACCCATCAGGCCCGGTTTGGATTTAACAATGCATTCTATTGTGACTAAAACGACTCGACGCATTTGCTGATGGGCACGCACATGCTCCTCGGCAGCATCTCAAACTCTAGCATTTGAAAAATATTGACAGTCGGACCACCGATCAGGAACGATGATCACGTTTTTGTATATCCAATGCGTGGATATGTTGTGGTTTTAAGACTAAGATTCGTCTGACGAGCGAATAAAAATACAACCAATGATCAAAGTGATATGACTAGAGAAGCTATTGAGTGGGCACTTGCATGGACCATCGGCGCAAGTTGCTTCGCCACCAAAGTGGTTGGCGGGCGAGTGGCCCGTCACTTCTACCATGTGAGGAAATTTTTAGGTGCCTTCGAAAACATAATTTTTCTTGTTCAACCAAGTCGTTTTCAGATTGCACATGGCTTATGACGAGTGAGAGAATTTAGTTACATGTCAATTTAGCTACACATATTTCCCCTTAGTTGCACGTGATTGTATGAATTCGTTTTTACTTTGAAAATGAATTTAAGAATTCTTCAAATTGTAAGGTGCATTTTCGTTTTGTGTTTATTGTCACTAGAAGAGTATTATTATATCCTACCTGTATTTCTTGGTCTTTTCTAGAGAATAATACTAAAACTCGTACTTCAAAGATAATCCCTTTGTTTTTATGGATCGGGTGACTTGCATATTATTCCTATATAGAAAATTTTTTAATCATATTATAGTCGAATCTTCATTCGACACATATGAATATCCCGAAAAGATTATTTTATCAAATAAATATTTGGGCTATCTATAAATTTCGGAAATTGATTTGTCAAATGATACTCGAGCTATAAGACTTATGTATGTCTTAGTTTCTCCAGCATTGCATGTAAATGAGCGGATGATCTTTTCCTGGACTTCTGAAACTTGGCGCATGTTGAATATCGCACCAGATCAGTCAGTGCATCGATATATTTCCGGTCCAGTTCTTGGGTCGATTCTTTTTGGTTTAAACCAGTGCTGACCCAGTTTGACCCCCATACTATTCATCAATCAAAAGGGGTCACGAGGGCGGCTGTAAACCCGAGACCTCATGTTCAAACTCCAAAAGGTGAAACCGATATCCAGCACAGGGTTCTGTCCATACTTCGAATCTAGACCAAGTCCCCATCTCTGGTCACGATCATCTATTTTTTTTTGGGTAAAGGTGAGGTATATATAAAAAATTTAACCCAACAAGGAACTATGCAAAGAACAGGAGACCCGACACCAACAAAAAAACCTTGCACGCATGGTGACATTCGAAAATGTCAATATGAGTGCAAGGGTGACGTAGTAACCAAAACCAGAAAAACAAGAAACGAGGGAAACCCCTCGGCAAAAGAAGCGGAACCAAAATGAATCACGGCTCAGTCTACAAAAATAGACCGGCTAAGGCTCCAACATTATTGCAGTCTCCTATTGGTAGGAGTATCCATCACCTGGTGAAAAGTCATCACCTTGTTCACGACAGCCTTATCGAGGCACTTCTTCATAGCCGGTAAGGAGAGAGGCTGATTGCAGAAAAGGATGTTATTCCTTTCCTTCCAAATAATATTGCAAAGAGCTCCAAAAGTGAACTGAGACAAAAAGAAGTGAAAAGTATCACCAGCAAGAAATTTAACAGCCCACTGTAAATTATCCTTCCAAGATCTGTTCCTCCAAGTAAAATTGCATTTAGTAGCCCAGTAAATTATCGTTCCAAGATCTGGTCATGATCATCTTTGTTTGTCTAAATCTACATAATCATTGTGTGCCCTCTGGGTAAATCAAGCGCATGAATCCAAAAGGGACATGGATTGAAAATTACACGAGGAAATGGCATGAGCTTTATCACCACGAGGGAAAGGTTGCACGAGGGTCCGTCCATCTGTTATCTTACTATATTGTTACTGTCTCAATTCACTTGAGCTCTTGTCCTACTGGTAAAATATATCAACAATTAGTCAGCTTGACGTGGATTTGTGCCATTTAAATCCAGCTTACAATCCTCTCGGATGACTTTTTTTAAGTTAGGAACATTAAATTGTACACATGCCGATCCACAAGTATTGTACTTAAACCTGCGAACCAAGGCACGACATGATTCAGTCCATTATTGAAGTCATCTAACTTGAGGAAGATTGGATTGTAGTGTATTAATCTAATAGTATTCCCTCATAAGAATTTGAAAATTGATAAGGTGAGTATCGTGATTTCATTAGGTTACATAACTCTATTTTTTTTCCCTGGGTCTTACGTATTGAGAGGTAAGGTACCAAGAAGAAGTCTACTCAGAACTCCAAACTCAGTACATGATCTTGAGCTAGAACAAGTATCGTTGAGCAATTCAACTTCTTTTTGTGCTTGTGTGGTATTGGCTGTGCTCAAATATACTCTTCAAAATGCAATCAATGATAGAGATCGTGACGTGCTTGCTTGGTAAGCTTCCAGAAGGGTAATATCTTGTGATCTTGATTACTTGTTGCTTATGGAAAAATAGAGTCCTACATGGTTGGGACATTTGGACACCACAGCAGCAATTATAATTTCGGAGTCGGGGTCCACGATGAGGGTGAACATCAATTAAACACCAGCCCACGAACGATCGAGTTACCTATTGCTTAACACGTAAGCTATTAATACAATTTTTTCAGGCGAATGAATGATATATCCGTTGCTACTTTCGTATCTCGATTTAATTTACTTTAAAAAAAAAATCGTTCTTTCTTGCACCTAGCTTGAAGAGAAGCATTTACTCTTTTCTCCAAAATAGTAAAACCAAAGTTCGAGTGTGACGCTACTTGCAATAAATCTTGGGTGGATAATCTGCTTTGGGCGATCAAGTACTTATCCAGTGCTTCTTTTCGCTCCTCTCTTGCTTGGTTTGGGTTTGCCACTACTTGCAATATCATATGGATGGAACGGAATAACATACTTTTCTGGGGTAGACCTCCTTCCCTCTCGGCCATGAAAGGATGTCATGAGAGAGTTATAAAGGACAAAGCCTTGTCCTTCCATCATGTTCCTCTCACTGCTGCAAATAGAAGACTACAACAAAGCTGGGCGCTCAATCCTTCCATTTTAGCGGACTAATCTTCTTCTATGGTCATCCGGCTTTTGAGTAGGGGGTTTCTCCTTCAACCTTTATTGTTCGGAGGTTCTTTCGAATTCCTAGATGTTGCTATGGAAGATTGGAGTGGAGGTCTTCGCTCCTCACTATGGCAACCGTCACTTTCTTATCTTCCTGTCCTAGACCGGGCTTTTGGGTTTCTCTTTTGTTTTGATGTACCCTTTGTGGTCTTTGTTTCGGGGTAGGCTAGCTGGTTCTCTTTGGCTGCTGTTTGGCCCTCTCAATTCGCCGCTTGGCTTGTTTCTTTTTACCTTGGCCCCCTTCCACTCACTTTGACTTCTGTCTTTGTGAGTGTGAGTTTTTGGGTCCGAGTTCTTGCTATATAGCTCTATATAGCTTTCTGGTTTCAAGTCAATATATTTCTTACCTTTACCAAAAAAAAAAAAAAATTCGAGTGTGACCCACTCATGCATGGCTGCGCTGGTTGAGGTGTACCCCCTGATTTGTCACCAGGTCAGGGGTTCGACTCTCTGAGTCATCACGACTCTCAGAGTAGTTCCGTGATTTAAGTGGGGGGCCTCGGCGGTGGGTTTCTGGGCCAGTCTCCCTCGAGGTATAGTCGGTGCTGTGCTCCTAAAGGTGAGCTAGGCCGGATCCTCGGCATAAAAAAAGAAGAAGTTTGAGTGTGTATTCAAAGCTAGAAACTCAATTTGAGATTTTTATTTGTTCGTTCCTTCCGATCTTGAAACCATAAACAAAAAAAGAACTTTAAAATGCAAAAGAAAAGGAAAGAGGACGACTGAGACTAATTTTTAATTTTTCAACAATTAAGAAAGTTCTTAACATTGCTTGTGAACTAAGCCGTCAAATTTTCTTTCTCTATGAATAAAATTAAGTTTGGACAGGAAGAAGTTGTGAGTAGATCTGGACTTCCATCAATATCACTTAATAGTTTTAGTGAAGAAGAAATGAACGAATTTCTAACAACTCAAATTCTAACAAATTATGAACTCATAATCGTGAGAAGGAAAAAAAATGTATTTGATTTTGAAACATAACTTTACTTAGAGGAAAGACGTAGATTATTTTTTACCGATTCAAGATGACAATGGAAATAAGTTAATTGATTTCATTGGAAACTTAGCGCAAATATGGTATGCGAAGGAGAGAGATGTTGAGGTTACTTTGGTCGAACGAGAGGAGTAATGTGAATGGTAAATATTGAACTAAATTTTGTGATTGAAGGGTAATTTTGGCTAGTTAACATACAAAGGATGTGGTTTAGTAATTACATATCGGATGTTACAGCTTTTTTTTTTTTTTTTATCAAACTCGCAACACTTCATTTGACATTTCGTGCATAATTAGTATCCAGCTCAACACTCTCCAACAACTTGTAAGAAGTCTTAACGCAATTTGCAACCTTGCTATTGGAGGCTAGGAACTATTTAATAGTTATCACCCAGACAGCTCATCATTCACTATGTTCTACACCAAGCAAGATCAATATAAAATCCTACACATTCTGCTCCGTCACACTCATCTCTAAAATCAGCTGCTTTACTCTCCTTTTCCACAGCGCAGAAGAAATTCCAAATCCAACAAGAAGCAAAGCACATAAAAGAATGGCCGATCCGACTCCGTTGCTCTCACAATCCGCCACCGGCAGCAGCGAGCAGGAACCTCCAAAGCTTGAGAAGAACCACCAATCGTTCGACTCGATGATCGAGCAGTCCATGAAAGATTTGGGGTGGGCTCAGCTCATGCAAGCCTTGCTTGTGTCGCTTGCTTGGTTCTTTGACGCGCAGCAAACGTTCATAAGCATTTTCACTGACACTCTACCACCGTGGCACTGCGCAAATCTAGACGACGAGTATTGCAACTCCATTTCTGACGTTTGTCGACTTCCGAGTAGTTCCTCATGGCAATGGGAATATCCCAAGCACGCTTCTATAGTATCCGAGTGGGGCCTTCAATGCGCAAACTCAGCAATAAAGGGCTTACCGGCTTCATCCTTCTTCATGGGATCCTTCATTGGTGGTCTGCTTTTGGCGACACTTGCCGACTCATCGCTTGGCCGCAAAAACATGCTTTTCCTCTCGTGTTTAGTCATGTCTTGCTCATCCCTCCTCACGGTCTTTTCCACCAACGTGTGGATCTACTCGTGCTTGAGGTTCATCACCGGATTTGGACGTGCGACAATCGGCACGTGTGCTCTTGTGCTATCATCGGAACTCGTGGGCAAAAAGTGGCGAGGGAGTGTTAGTATGATCGTATTCTTCGGTTTCGCATTAGGCTTTTTATCATTGCCCGCGGTTGCCTATGTGAACCGAGGTTCGTCATGGAGAGTTCTATACATTTGGACGTCTGTCCCGGCTATTGGCTACTGTGTCTTAGTTCATTTCTTGGTTTGCGAGTCACCGAGATGGCTCTTCCTGATGGGACGCCGGGAAAAGGCAGTGGAAACCCTAAAGAGCATAGCATCACCGGGCGCGAGCATCCTGACCAAGGGCTTCTCTGCGATCTCACTCGAAGAGGACCCTTTGAATAACATGGACATCTTCTCAGCAATCAAGGCCTTGTTGGAGAAGAGATGGGCCTTTTGCCGGCTATGTGCAGTCATGTTGGTCGGGTTCGGGATAGGGATGGTGTACTACGGGATGCCGCTTGGGGTTGGTAACTTGCACTTTGACCTCTACTCGAGCGTCACGCTCAACGCCCTCGCCGAACTCCCCTCGACCCTGCTCACTTTCGTCCTCATACGGAAGCTCAATAGGAGGAGTTGTGTACTATTCTTCACGACACTCAGCGGGATTTGTAGTGTGATGTGCATTTTAGAGGGCCGAGTGTGGCAAAAGTTGCGAATTGGCTTGGAACTAGTCTCTTTCTTTAGTGGATGCACCGCTGTGAGTGTGTTGTTGATATACACATTAGAGTTGTTCCCGACGTGCGTGCGGAACTCGGCAACATCAATGGTTCGGCAGGCTTTGGTGCTCGGCGGCGTCTTCAGCCCATTGCTGGTGGCGGCGGCCGGCCGGAGAGGGGATGGGATGTTGTCTTATGGGGTTTTTGGGCTGGTAATTGGGTGTTGTGGGCTGTTTGTCATGTGCTTGCCGGAGACAAGAGGTGGGAATCTTTGTGATACCATGGATGAGGAAGAGAGGAAAGAAAACAAAAGGGACTCTCGTGTTTTGTGCTAAACCCCACTAATCCATGTCGTCCTTGATGAGCGTGCCGATTATTCTATTGTATGGTTGTGGTTGTAAGAGAGATCTTTGTTGGGGTCTCTCTTATGGTGTTTTATTTATCCTTTGATTTAGGTCGAATGTTAATGCTATAAAAGAGAAGATGGATTCGCAGAATTTATTTATTAACATCACTTTGCAAATTCAATTTAGATATCTTCTCCGTATTCCCAGCATTATCTTTTTTTAAGATAGCTTTACCTCAGGTCATATATAAGTGAAAGAAATATTTTGATGAGGTCATTGAAAATTGAACAGAGGTTATTATGCAGTGGAAACAGGGGAAATTCACGAGAACATACTTGCACAGCTAGAAAGCAAAAGAAAAACTCAATCTTTCCATGACTTGGAATGAGACAAAAGATATCTTACATGGAGGTAAAATGGACACCTTACTTAAGGTGTGTTAGTTTCACGAAAAATGTGGCGTTTCCGAAATTTTTCTTTTTTGGCCAGGAAATCATTTTCTAGAAAATAACTATATTTTCTTGTGTTCGGTTGAAATTTGAAAATAAACTAGAAAAAAATTTCTGCAATCTTTTCCTACATACTCATTTTCAATAATTTTTGTATTACTTTATTTTTTAAATTCGATTTTTAAATTTTTAATTGTTAACACCTAAATTTTGGCGACTCGTTTAGACATTTATTGCATTAAAATTTAGGGGTTAATTTTATCCCTTAAATATATATATATATATATATATATATATATATTAATTGCATAGCATATAGATTTAGGTGCATTTGCATTTTTTGCATTTATTGGACCGGTGGTGGATGGGTTCGAATTAGTAGTTCTGAGCTTTAAATTGACAGGCCGGACTAAGCCCACGAAGCGAGCAAATTGGCCCAAGCTCTTTTTTTTTTTATGATTGGAAATTATCTTGTGAAAATAAGAATTTGAAATTTTCCGAAATATGATCGAATTTTTTGGATAGGGCAAGTGGAAAAACAAATATTGCGTTCGGCAAAATGAATATTACATTTGGAAAAAGAATTTTTGTGGATACCGATTTGGAAAGATTAAAAACCCTAATTCGCGGCCTATAAATAGATTAAAACACATAGGGTTTAGGAAGGCCACACGTATTGAATACACGGCCACATATACGGGGGCTTCCCTTCGTTGAAAGAAGGGAACACAAAAGAGGAAAAGTAAAAGCTGTCAAAGCTGGTGACCGAGTCCCTGTTCATGCGATTTCTTCTTCGGTTGATTCCAAGCGGTTTGACCGACAGTTGAGGCTGCCATTTGGCAGCGAGAGGCGCCTTGGGTCACTCTTCAAACCCCTCCGAAGTTTCTCCCTGGTACGTCATTCTTTTGGGCCGATTATGGAGGAGATCGATTAGGGTTTTGTCTCGATTCTGCTGCTGTTTTTTCGTTCTGTTGCTGTGATGGCCTCGGCTTCGGCTTAGGCCCATTGTCTTGATGAAGGGCCGAGTGCCTCTACTCCGGTACCCCAAAAACATGGCCATTGTTCTTATGATGATTCGTCTAGAAAAGATAAGGGGCGTATGCCCTCGATTTATCCTGTCCCGACAGAAACAGACCGCCTGGGTACTGTTCATGTTCCTGCTGGTTTGCGAGAGGAGAGTAGAGACAGATCCTTGTCCGATGTTGTTGTTAATGAGAACACGGGTGGTGATTCCCAAGTGTTGAAGGAAACTGCTGCTCGTGCTCGTTCCTCTCGCGCTACGGTTGGGCCGAGAGGTAGAAGTAGAGGCAGATAGGCTCTAAATGCCCTCAGAGAAATATCTCAAGGAGCTCAAATTTACGCTCTTGGGCGAGTGTTGTGGTAGCCAAAGTGGCCTTTAAGGGATACGACCTTGAGTTCTTCCCTCCAACTTATGTTAATAACAGGCCGGTAGTTGAAATGACAGAGGAAGACCTCCAAGCCGCCGACCCAAAACTGCAAGAATGTCTCGTGGGATACTACATAGGTAGGAGGATACCTTTTGTAGTTACTGAAGCAGCTTTTAAAAAAGCTTGGGGATCTAACTTGGCTGAAGTTATGGCAAATGGGAAGGGGTTTTTCTTCTTTCATATTCCGGAAAGGGAATTTTGAAGGAAGGTGCTGGAAGGAGGGCCCATCACCGTCTCCAAGGTGCCGCTAGTTCTACAGCAATGGAGACCAGCTTTGGAGCTGAGGATAGATGCTCACCTCACGGTTCCTGTATGGGTTAGACTCATAAATCTCCCTGCTGCCTTTTGGTCTTCACAATCTATAAGCAAAGTTGCTAGTGCTGTAAGGAAACCGCTGTATGTAGACCTGAGAATAGAGTAGATGAAAATGCTCACTTATGCTAGAGTTTGTGTAGAAATCACAGCTAAGAAGCCTCATTGTCAGTTCGTTGAGGTGGTTCATCAAGGCGAATCTTGCCTAGTTGAAATAGAATATGAATGGAAGCCTACGACTTGTGCAGGTTGTGGTATCTTTGGCCATAAATGCAATTCTGTTAATGCTTAATCTTCTGCTGATCAGTCCCGACAGCCTTTGAATGAGAGAACCCCTGCTGCAGTGTCCTCGCCTTCTTCCCTTGTTCCTTCTCAGCAAGTGCAGGCCGGTGATAGGACACGAGATAACCCCCTCTTTGTTAATTCTGATGCGGGTCTACCAGTAAGAGAGGACCCTTCGAGACTTCACAAAGATACTAATCCTGCTGAGATTCTTCCACCTGTTGCTAGTACACCTACTGTTTCGACTTCTGTATGCGAGGGAAGCCAGGATCTGGTTTGCTCTGCAAGTATTCCTCCAGTTCTTGCTGAACCAGGTTGGAAGCAAGTCTCGAAGAAGAAAAAGGCCTAGGTTAACAAAGAAGATGCCTCCTTCAGTCTAGCTCCACCCAATGAAGATGGACAACTTAAGTTGAAGGGTGCTGCCTCAGGAAAATCTGGTACTGGTTCTGTGCCTTCGAGGCGTTGGAAGTTCCTTACCTAAAGTTGTTGATGGCTCCTCCTCTCTAGCGAAAGCCAAGGCTATTCATCCTCCTTTGAACTTGGCTTAGTGTTCTGATGAGATTGACAATCCTAGTCCTTATGATGGTGCGGATAATGAAGACTTGCTCTCGGTTGGCTGTCCCTCACCGAAAGGCCTTCCCTTGAATGCTCCTGTTGAGACGTTACAATATAAACTACTGTTATTATGCCCGGAACACCCACCTTCAGTGGCTCCTATTTCGGCTACTGGTCGGAAAAGGACCACTAAAAAGAGGTAACCCTCTCACTCTCACTCTTCGTTGTAAATATGTACATAGGCATTTGGAATATAAGAGGCCTCCTTGGTCTACTCAGGCGGGCTGAAGTTAGGAAGTTTGTCTCCAAGCACAATCTTTGTTTTATTGGTCTTATTGAGACGAAAGTCTCTGAATCTGATTTCGATTCCATCTCCTGCTCCTTGTTAAATGGCTGGAATTGGGTTGCGAATTATGAATTCTCACCTTGGGGCATAATCTGGGTAGGTTGGAACCCGAAGTGCGTTAATTTTGAAATTTTGGCGATCAACGACTAGGCCGTACATGGTCAATTGAGGATTAACCTTTCCGGTATGAATTATTGCGTCTCTGTAGTATATGGGGAGCATACTTTTATTTGTCGTCAGGCTCTTTGGGAGGACCTACTACATATGAACAATCTTCTGCAGGAGTCGGCTTGGTTGGTGGCCGGAGACTTCAACGCCTTAAAGGATCCCTTCGACCGGTTCGGTAGTTCTAACACCTGGATTCCATACTTCGATGAATTTGCTAATTGCTTAGCTCAAACTGAATTAGAAGATCTCAGGTACGTTGGCCTTTGATTCACTTGGTCGACGTCTACTGGTGTGACTAGAAAGATGAGGAAGATTGATTGGGTGTTGGTTAACACTAAATGGAATATGGATTTCTCTTTCTCGGAGGCCTCATTTATGAACTCGGGTATCTCTGGTCATTCGCCCATGGTAGTCAGAGTTCTCAACCTGGTGATCACGAGGAGGCCTTTCAAGTACTTTGATTATTGGGCGGAGCACCCGAACTTCACCTCCATCGTTCAACATGTCTGGGATTCGCCAGTTGATGGTTTCTCCATGTACAGGCTTGTGTCCAAACTAAAAGTGCTGAAAGGTAGACTTAAGCAACTCAATAGAGAGGTATACTCGAATATTTCACTGAGGATGGGGGAAGCTAGAGAAGCCCTTCGGGTTGTACAGCTTGATCTTCAACTTGATCCGAACAATTCTGAGTTGGCTGATCTAGAGAAGTTGCGTCGTAGACTCTTCGTAGACTTGCGCACAAATGAAGAATCGTTCTATAGACAAAAATCAAGAGTCCGGTGGCTTAAAGAAGGTGATCGAAATACTAAATTCTTTCATCTTTCTGTTAAAAAAAGACAACTCAGAAATAGAATCCTCTCTGTTAAAAACACCTCGGGGGATTTGATCACGGACATTGACTTGGTTCCGCAAGTCTTTGTCTCTTACTTTACGGATCTTCTTGCTCCTCAAGTGTCCCTCACCAAGCCTTCCTTGCAAGAATTAAAGGAGCTTATTCGAAGGCCGTTGTCTATGGACTAGGTTAGCTCCCTTTCTAGCCCGATTCTTGACACCGAAATTCGAGATACTCTATTCTCTCTCCCAAGAGGCAAAGCTCTGGGCCCGGATGGTTTTACAGCGGAATTCTTTAAGAGCAACTGGGATATTGTTGGCTCGTCCGATAGAGTCAGTCAGGGAATTCTTCTCTTCTGGTCGTCTCTTGAGAGAGGTAAATAACACTATCCTCGCCTTGGTACCTAAAGTGCCTAATGTGTGTGCGGTTTCTGATTTTAGATCCATCGCCTGCTGTAATACTATCTATAAGATTATTACCAAGATTCTGGCTAATCGACTTGCTGCTGTCTTGAGTGATGTGGTTGATCCTTCCTAGAATGCTTTTATAAAGGGAAGAAGGATTAGGGATAATATTTTGATGGCACAGGAACTCTTTGTCGGTTTTCATCTAGACCCGTATCTCCCTAAATGTGCTCTCAAAGTAGATTTTCAAAAAACATATGACACTGTTGACTGTGATTTCCTTTAGCTTACTCTTGTGGCTTTTGGTTTTCCTGATACTTTGATTCGGCTGATCATGGTTTGTGTTCGGACTCCGACATACTCTATTTCAATCAATGGAGAACTGCATGGTTTTTTCCCTGGTGGGCGGGGCCTTTGTTAGGGCGACCCTATGTCTCCTTATTTGTTCACCCTAGTGATGGAGGTGTTCTCAGGAATCTTGAGTGCTCGCACTTCACTCAAGGAATTCAAGTACTTTTGGAGATGCAAAGCGGTCAAGCTTTCTCACCTCTTTTTCGCAGATGATGTCTTTCTTTTTAGTCAGGCTGATCGGGTGTCCATTACCATGCTAAAAAAAGGCTTGGATTTATTCTCTTCTTGGAGCGGTTTGGTTCCAAATAAGAACAAGAGTGAAATATTCATTTCGGGCGGCCTTCCTTCTCTACGCAACTACATTTTATTGGCTTTTGGTTTTTCAAGAAGGAAAGCTATCGGTGCGATATTTAAGAGTGCCTATCATTTCCTCCAGGCTTAGGAAAATAGACTGTATTGCCCTGATTGATCGGATCACTGCTAGGGCCCAATCTTGGGCTCATCGTTTTCTTTCTTTTGCTGGAAGATTGCAACTGATTAGGTCAGTCTTACATTCCATTCAAGCTTTTTGGTCAAGTGTCTTTACCTTGCCGGTTTTCGGTCCTTGATAGTATTGAAAAATTTTTTGAGGCAATTCTTATGGAAAGGAGCCACCCTCGGTAGGGGAGGGGCAAAGGTTTCGTGGGACGATATTTGCTTTCCAAAGATGGAGGGAGGCCTCGGTATTCGGAAATTGAAAGACTACAATAGAGCAACGATGATGAAATACATTTGGATTCTTTTCACAGATAAAGAATCCTTATGGTGCCGTTGGATTCACTCTAACTTCTTAAAGAGGGATAATTTTTGGATCGCCTCATCTCCTAAAGTTTGCTCATGGGCCTGGAAAAAAATCTTCCAATTAAGAAGAGATTCTCGGCTTTCCTTCCTTTGGAAAATTGGTAACGGACTTTCGGTATCCTTATGGTTTGATCATTGGCACCCGAAGGGCCCTTTTGATCTTCTTATACCAAATCATCTCATCCAAAACTCGGGCCTTCCCAAGCATGCGGTTGTGGCTGATCCCCTTTCACCAATGGGCTATTCTCTTCGATTTCTTCTGGAAAGTTGGGGACTCTCCATCTCGACACTATCCTTAGACCCGGACCTTTTCTCTTGGCGTTGTCATCCATCCGGTTCCTTTTCAGTGGGTTCTGCTTGGGACCACATCAGGGCTAAAAAAAGTCGAGTACCTTGGGCTTCTCTTATCTGGAATAACGACATTGCACCCAAGTTCCAATTCAATTTATGGTTGATTGCTAGAAATCGTTTGCTTACTCAGGAACTTCTTCTTTCTTATGGTGGGATTGATTTCGCTACCTGTGCCTTCTATAATGAAGTTCCTGACTATATTGATCACTTGTTTTTTGATTGCCACTTATCGGCGTCTATTGCCTTCTTTTGGGCAACTCGTTACAACCTTCCTTGGCGCCCCAGGCCTTGGGTGGAGAACCTCCAATGGGCTATGTCTTTTCTTAATGGCAAAGATTTCTTTCACAGTATAGCTCGCTTCTCTTTTGCTGCCATGTGCTACATTATTTGGAAGAAAAGGAATGCTATCATCTTTCGTGGGGAAACGGTGGCTGCTGTTGCACTAAAAAATCATATTGTCAAGATTGTCAAGGATAAAACCATCACTTTCTCAAATGTCCCGGATATCCCAAGAAATAGAAGACTTCAGAGAAGTTGGGGTTTCGACCCCTCCATCTTTGCTGATTGCTCTGAGATTACTTAGCTCCGGTGGTGGAAGCTCCTGTGTGGTCCTGTTTCAAGCCTTTTGGCTCTCCGTTCTTTGGCCCTCTCCTTATGGCGGTCGAGGTTCTTTGAGGGGTTTAGCGCCTTGGTGTTTTTTTGTGTGACCTCTTCGGTCTTTTGTTCTCTGTTGTTGCTGTTTTCTTCTCTCTGCCTTGTAGCTTTCTTGTTTCAGCTCCCCTTCACTCTGCTTGCTGTTGCAATTAGAGTGTAAGTTTTGGCGCCGTCTGTTGTTCTTTTGTCCAAAGCTATAAAATTCTTTATCTTTACCAAAAAAAGAAAAGAACCAAAAAAAGAAAAGAAGGGAACACAAAAAGTCAAAAAGTCAAAAAAGAAGAGAGAAAAGAAAGGGAATACGGGTTTCGGTTCTTTGGGGAAAGGAAAAGGAGAGAAAGTAACGTGAGAGAGACAGGTGAAAGAAGAGAGAGGAAAAAGGGGAAAAAACAGAAAGTCCCGTTCATCTTCTTCCCCTTGATTCGCAGATGTTTCGCTCCCCAGCAGCCGTTCAAGGTTTCTGTTGTGCCGGTCGCCGCGCGTCGTTGTCCGCGAGTCGACGCCCCGCTCGCGTCCGTCTGCCGTTGCCGTTCATTCGCAGCCGCACCACCACCACGCGGGCACCGCTGTGGTAGCAACCCGAGCCAATTGCGCTGTAGTCACCCGCATTGCGCCACCACTATTCTGCCAGTCGCCGTTGTCCATCGTCGCGCCATCGTGACACCAGCCGCCTTCGCAACTCACCACCTCGCTGCTCTGCTCGCGTCCGCCACCGCTGTTCTGCCGGTCTCCACCGCTCGAGATCCGCCCGTGATGCTGCTGCCGCCCCTGATTTGTCCGCGACTGCTTAGCACAGATCCGTATCTACTCCACGTCGCCTGTGATCTGTAGATTCTGAGTCCCATCGCCTACGTTGCTACTATCCGATATGCCACACCGGAACAGTGATCTCGCCGCCAAGCTTGTCGCCACCCCATGCACTGCTGTCTCCGAGCTCCGACGCTGCTCCACCACCGCCGATCTGCTAGCAACTCGCGAAGCTGCCCCTGCCTTGACGTCGCTCCACTGGCCGCCGTCACTCCTGCATCCGACCTGACGCCAACAGCAACAACCCAGAACCGGCGCCTGCTGCAGCCATAGCCCGACGCCGCTCCTCTGCTCGCGACCCAGGACCGGTCGCCGAGGTCCGACGCCTTGCAGCTCCCTCTCTGAGCGACGCCCGTTGCAACCCGAGCCTCCGCCCGCTTGTCGGTTCGCCCTCACTGGAGCTTCGACGACCATCCCCCACTCCGCTGGCGACCACCACGTTGCTGCTTTGCTTGGAAGGAAAAAAGAGGAAAAAACAAAAGGAAAAAATCAATTTAGGTAGTTTTTTCTTTTATTTATTTATCTATCTATTTTTATTATTTTTGTTATTTTACTTTATTTGTTCTTTTTAGTATAATTATTCCTTAGTGTAAGGATGAGATGTTTGACATGAAATGGTTTGGGAAATTTGTGATTGTCAGTCTGATTTTCGCGCTCGAAATCCGACTCGTAGTCACTTGAAAAATCGCTAATCCGATCTCACGCCTGGGATTCGATTTGCGATATATGTAAAATTGGCCAACCCGATCTCATGCGCGAGATATGGTTCGTCAATTTGGATATCAATGTTGCTCTGATTTGCTGTCGTGCCATTTGGGTTAATTTTGTTTTCAACCTAATTCCTAATACAAATTGAATAGAATCTTAATCTAACTAGATAATTTTCACATTTTATCTAATTCCGAATTTCATGAAAAAATACAAAAATGTCTTAGAATAAATTAGTTTTATTGCATTCTTCTAAGGAAAAGAAAGGAAAAAGAAAAATGTCATGTGCACGTCATTAGGATTAGATTCATGAAATGCATGCCATTTAGTGGTTATTGCTAGGTCTATTCAATTAGAAATTGCAAATCATTAGAATTAGTTCATTTAGTTATATTGCATTCCATAAAGCATGATTCTCATTAATTAAATAAAAACAAAAAAGAATTACGTGTTAATTAGAAATCATATCTAGGGTTGATGTGAATTCTAATCTAACAACACAGATACTTTCGTTGCTACAAGGTAAGTCCCGTAATTTATTCATTACTTTCTTGGGTGTTAAATTGGTGGTTTGCGCACCTTCATGATTACCCCACATGTTAGGGAAATAAATTAAAATCAATCCAAGCTGCATTCGAAAACATTTTTGAAAATAAAAGAAATGGTACCGAAAGGGCATTAGAGAAGTCTAGTGTAACCAAGTCCCCGTACCCAAAGTCTCTGGTTCGTAGGAGTAAAGTAATCCTCCAATTATTTTACTTAGGTGTCTAATCGACCTACCATAAACTGATTAGTGGTGACTCCTAGATAAAATCTATCTGCATGTTAAGAATTTGAACTTAAGTCGCGAATTGGTATGGGCTTGGGAGAGCCCGAGTTAAGTCTAGGCTTAACAATCCATTAGCCAAACCCTAGGTGGTTCACACCCGAAAATTTGGTCGCGACATTAATTTTTTTCCTTTTCTTTTTTTCTTCTTCTTCCTTGGCCTTAGCCGGTCATCGGCTACAGCAATGGCTAGCGATCGGTTGTTGGCAAGCTCTAGCCTCACCCTAGGCTGGTGAGGGTCGAGCTCGACCAAGGCTGGCGAGCTCCATTCTCGCCAAATCCGGCGAGCTGGGCGAGGCTTGGGCCTCACCTAAGCTACATTCTTCAAGTGGAAAGACGATTGTGTAATTCCCCTATTCATATAGGATGCAAGGTGTGACACTAAAGACAACAAAATCATGCCAAAAGAGAGATAAATGAAAGGATATCTAGATACAAATATCAAACCAGGTCCGGTTTGAAAAATTTAATGAGGCGCAATCTTAAAATTGACTGGAAATATACATGGAAAGACTTGAATTTGAATCAACATTCAAATTAACGCAGTCGAATATTTGTAGGTTCTATCTGAACTCCTCAACGGTGCCTCCACCATGCTCTCTTCGTGGACTTTATTCACAAAATAAAAGTGGGAGAATTTAGGAGAACTTTCACTATGAACCTTTTTTTTAAGAGAATAACTTTACTGTACATCTTTATTTGAAATTATCACTCACCATTATTTTGAAAAGTGATTCATTTCTTAATTAGCATACTTAACAGATGCCTTATGAGCATCCTTTAACAAGACTCAAATACATACTATATATATCAACTGTTTATGTTAAGCTTTATGGCTAATTATCAACTCAACTCAAAATCCACAAAAAGTTTTTAAGTGCGTTTGACCTTAGTGGGCTAGTGGCCCATCATGCCCAAACTATGTAAATCTAATTGCCAACTGTCTTATGGAAACATATAAAATGTGACTAATGGCATGTTTGTTTTGCAAAAAATGAATAATTGAAAAGCCTTTTTTTTTTCTAAAATTAATTGTTTATATAGCTTATAAAGATGAACGTACGAAAAAAAAAATTTCATCGTCCACAAAATATGTGGACATAAGTTGTTATTATAATGAAATATTTTCTATTGACTAATTATTTCAAGATCAAGCGATCATTTAGGAAAATATTTTGTAAATCATTTGTTTTCCACGAAATAAACGAAATCTTAGGGTCCGTTCGTTTCTCGGAAAATGGGCCATTTCTGAAAAATATTTTCCTAGGAGCCATTTTCCAGGAAAATGATAATATTTTTTGGTGTTCGGCTAAAACATGAAAATGTTTTGAAAAATATTTTCCGGTGTTCGGTAAGGAAAATATTTTCTGCTCCCCAGATTGGCGAGCGCGAGCGTCAAGCTCAAGGCTCGCCAGATCGACGAGCGCGAGTTTGAAATCGACAAGCTTGAGGTTCACCTGGTTCGATGACTAGCCAAGAAAGAAGAAGTTGGGAAACAAAGAAAAGAAAAAGAAAAAAGAAAAAGAAAAGAAAAAGGAAATAGAAATAATTTGAATTAAAAAAGAAAAAGAAAATTAAAAAATAATTCGAATAAAAAAAGGAAAAGAAGAAGAAGAAAGGGGAGGAAGAAGTGAGGATTTGTAGAAGTGTGAAATAAGAAAGATCAAGTGAGGAAAATGTTTTCCACTTTTTAAAAGTGGAAAACATTTTCCCCAAGGAATTCATTTTCCGTAAAATGAACGTTGGAAAATCCGAAAAACGTTTTCTCGGAAATTATTTTCCGCGAAATGAACGGAGCCTTAGCAACGGCAACTTTTCCTTTAAATTAATGTGGGACCATGACACTCTTTGAGCATGCTACACATATCAGTTAATTATTACTTTACGTTGTTGATGTGATCCCCAAGAGAATGTACAAGTTTGGTGATTTAATACTTAGGCTTTGAGCAAGGAGAATGAATAGATTTACCATTTGAGCAAGTCTTTTGGATTTTTATGGTTGACACCTAAATTTTGGCTAAATATTTGAAATTAAATTGTATAAAAAATTGGGGATTGATTTGACTATAACAAAAATATTTTTCGCATCACCTAGGTCTTAGTTTTTATTTGCATCCATTAGGTTTTATTTTCTATTTTATTTTCCTTTTTCTTACCTTATTTCAGATAAATATATATTTTTAAATAAAGGCCTACACCTAGGCCCCCTCTTCTTCTTCTTCCCCACGAGTGGGCTCGGGCTCATTCCACCATTTTTTCCCAGGCCTAGCCCCTTCGCCTCCTCCTTCCTCCTTCCTCTTCTTGTGCGCTCGTGCATAAGGGCAACTGAAAAAGATGAGGTCGTGATAGCTTAGCGACTCCACTAGGGACCATCTTTTGTGGACTTAGGCCTTTTTATCTTGTTTAAATGCTTTGCTAACTTGGGTACTTCTTTTTTTCTTTTTTTGTGCATGTTAGTAGCTTAAAGATCAATTTTAATTTTGTTAAAATAAAATGTTTTGTGATTATAAACTACTATGCATGTTTTAATGTTTTAGCACTACACGTGGCACACACAACCCGACCGCCGGACCTGGGCCGCCATAGGATATTTTAGGATGGTCTTAAGAAAGATATGGCCTTGAACGTGAGACTGCAATGTAGATGTTGCTTTTCTTTTCCCCGAATTTCTTTAGGTAGAGTTGAGGTTAAGAATGTAGGATGCCAACGCGAGACTGTGATGGACAGACACCCTATTAATTTCTCTAAACCTTCTCAGTTAGACATTGAGCCACACATATCATACGCATGTCTATGCGCTTGCCATTTTCTTGAAAAGTAAAGTGATTTCTTTACCATTTTTTACTCAATTTATTTACTTTATTGGCCCATGGCAATTTATGTTAGTTTTTCGAGTTCCAGTTTATATGCAATGGGAAGAGATGATATCTAGTTTGTTACCGTACCCAAAGTAGAGTTCTTCAGATGGTGGGGTCAGTTGGACCAATTTGCCCAAAAGCGTGTGAAAGCCAAAATCGGTCATCTTCTATCGTTGTTCCAAATCCTGTTTATCTCAAAGTCCTGCAGGCAATAACACATTTTTGGTGCTCTAGAACATCCACTTTTATGTTCGGTAAATTCGAGCTAACCCCAACTCTGGAGGAATATAGCACTGCTACTGGAATGCCTCTCGAGAGTAAGCTTGTTAGGCCACCAACAGGTTTTGACCCGCTACATGGGTTAGCGTGACTTTTAAGAACTAAAATTCATGTCGTGAGGCAAATTCTTGAAATCAACCATAATACCTGCCCACTACCATTTTTGACTGATTATTTTGAAAAACAACCGATGAACAAAAAAAGTGAGATTTTCCTTCTAGCCTTTTTTGGGTTCATCATTTTCCCCCATGAAAAAAAAAGATACCATAAGTCTCTCGATGGCATGGGTGGTTGATCGGGTCTTAAGGGGGCAAAATCATGTCAACATGATTTTAGCTGAAACATTCCTATCCCTTAATCGTTTTAAAGAAAACATAGAAAAAATCATGCGGGCCTCTCCAGAAATTTTACAGGTTTAGTTATTTTCTCACTTAAGCGAATTTGTATGCCTCATGCAATTGTTTGAAATAAATGATTTCGAAAATCCACTATAAAGATTTGTGGTCTCTCAACTAAAGTTGCTTTAACTGGATAAATTCTTTAATGGACCCTGCTCCTGAGGCATTTCTATGGTGTGCTGGTTGGTTCCAGGAAAAGAGAGTTCGCTTTACTTACAAACGTTGCAATTCGATCTTGTTGCTCGGCCTCATTAGTGCCACTCTCTATTACCCATATAGGGTGGCACGTCAGTTTAGAGCCCTTTAGGAGATCCCGTTGCCTCTCAAGATGAAGATCTCTCCAATCTTTTTAACCCATAAAAGTTGTGATTACGCATTCGAGATTCATATTGTTGAGGATACATGGAGCAAGTGCCATCGCAAAAGGATCGCATTGCTTGAAAGGCTTGAGGGATAGGAAAAGGCCCATCACACCTCTAAATCGTACATCCACAACCATCGTATCCCGACAAGACTACGACCGTTGGTCCTTGACCTAGCTAGCAAAATTAGTCAGCATGAGTAGATTGAGCATATGCGAAGGGGCTTGGGAATAAGCTGGGTACACATCTTAGAGCAAGTCTAAGAAAGCAAACAGCTTCGCAAGACCAAGGCTCCTCGTCACATAAAAAATTGCGGTCACATGCCCCCTAATGACAATATTTTGAAAGTTTTGTCTTGTTCCTAGTCCCATTGTTTAGGGACTTTTATATAATGTCTAGTATTTCGTTCTATCATTTTAATTCCAAGTTTGGATGTCAGAAATATCCTGTCTATGAAATCCTCATTCATTTTTTTGCGATATCAGGTAATTATGAATCGTCGACCATCAATCGCTTGCGAATGGCCTCAAGCAATGGTGGCCGATCAGAGTGATATACAAAATCGCCTCGCTAATATTGAAGATGACGTACGACAAATGTCCATTGTCCTTCGACAACTCTCAAGGAAAAAGGAGTCCACTTAGGCCAAACCTAATCCTGTAACTACTTTAAACACACTCATGAAACCTGCAAACTTGCCAAAGGATGACCAATATGATAGACACTTTGCAAGGATCATGAAGAAGTTGAGCCAATGGCAAGGTTAAGATTCTATTGATCTGTCCAACTTTGTCACTGTTAAAATTTTAGAAGAACTAAAAGTGTCTGAATGTGAGGGGTATGCCAATGCCTCTTGCTCAGAGGCTTATTTGCAGGCCTACCTGGTCTGAAAGATAATTCAATCATACCAATCAAATCTAACTGGCTCCGCCTTATGGTGGTACATTGTAAGGTGGATTAATCTCCTTAAGACTTGGGGGGAACTGACCAATGCTTTCCACTAAGAATATAATGTTGACATTGACATCAATATTACCTCGCGTCATGAAGAGCCAATAGTCATGGAGACGGAGGATAATAAATTCTTAAAGACATATGTCACGTCAGGGAGGAGCCCAACCGCCCAGTTTGACCCGCAGCCAATAGAAGAAGGATTGATTGGAGAAAATATGAATGTAGTATTGCACGATAAAGGGACTACTGAGCAATATCCTATTATTGAAAAGCTTCCCACTAAAAAAGGCAAGAAGCTCTTGGACGAGGTCAACACTATAAAACCTATTCAAAACCAGAGCACAACAGTGTAGCTTCCTAGGATTACCATAAGAGTTAGGGTCTAAAGAGTGCCGAACCCCATCGACTTAGGAAGCAAAATTCCACCATCTCCCAATCCCCTTAACAAACTCAAGCTGGCAAAATGAAGGGCTTTACTCAAAAGATTAGGACCGAGTATCAATAAAAGAAAGTCTAAGTAATCCGAGCCAACGCTTGCCATTGAACGTAGGCAAATGAGCCACCACGCCAAGGCTTTGAACATCACCCGTGATATAGTCCCAAGAGCTATTAGTGTTATACAGATGAGATCAGTTATTCATTGAATAACTACCTCCTACCCATGCATAGAGTCCAAAGCTTATAAGAAGGGGGAACACTTGCTCTTTAGGGCTTATCTCCCAATGGGCTGCTCAATTGGTCACTCGACTATGAGGGTGACATAGACACCTCATCTTCGGTTGGAAACTTCAACCCGGAAAAAAGTAATGAAATGATCTCATAAGAAACCAGCTTCCGTGAAGTAGCATAATTCACTTCCGCAATGAATGGAATGCCAATGTAATGTGAGGACCAGTTGCCTAACCAAGACACGGCGGGTCCATCTTGCCTCTATAGGATTACAATTCTCAGAGAAATGGGAGTACCTAATCTCCGTAAATATAACAGCACGACTTGTTCCATGACCCACTTGTAATATTTTCAGGCTGAAATGAGTTGATACTGTAACTAGACGCCATTCATAACTCAGGCCTTCCAAGAGAGTTTCATGAGGCCCTCATTGCAATAGTTCTTCATGGCAAGGATCTACCTTAGAAGGGATTGGAATGAGCTATTTTTCGCATTCCTGTATCAATACCAAAGCAAGCTTGGAACTAAATTGCCTAGCAAAGATTTGGTTTGCATCAGAAGAAGACCAATTGATGATTTTTGAGCATATGAGAAAGGTGAGAGGTTTTCGTGATACAAACTAACCCTCAACTGGCCGAGAAAGAAATAATGAAGCTATTCATAAAAGCCTTACCCTGCAAGCATCGCTTTTGGTTGCATAGATTGCACTTCTGTAACTTCAATGAAGTGATCCTCTCATGCGAAGACTTCAAGTCTACTAGGGGCGAAGAACTCAAAGGCACTTGATTCTAGGGCTAATGTTGTCAACTATCAAAATGCTCCATTTCATAGGAGTTTTCATGGATTTTTTTTTTTTTTTTATAACCTCATGTTTTCTATCATGTCTAGTATGTTACTGCTGCACTTTTTATTCTAATAATTTAATTTGTTTTCACTCAGTGAATATACAGTTCTAATATTTCATTTTGAGAGCAAGAGGTAGTATCTCAAACCAGTCCGGTGATGCTATCCAACCATGAAAAGAAAATATAATTCAAGGAGAATTCTAAGGGTTGGGCTTCCTGATGCTTTCTCAAAAAAAAAAAAAAACAACAACAAATCTTTTTGAAAAAAAATACATTTCATTACCAAAAACTTTTTCCAAAGCACATGTCAGATCTAACACTGTTTGTTTTTCTGAATTACTTACTTCATATCTCAAAACATCACCCCCTTGACTTAGCCTGACAGCGGGCATTTGAAAATAACATATCATGTGGACTCATAAGATTCTAAAACACTCTTTCAATAAAGCAGGGGTAAGCAGAAAATATCACATTTTTTTTAAAAAAGGTACCTCTTGTACCTTGAACATAATTTTATGAATGATGCTCTCTCTCTTCCATTTATAGGAGATGAAAAGATATGACATAATGGGCACAAGCACACGGTTGAACTTGAAGCATGCATATTATGGTAGCTTAAGGGGATGTAACCTAGGAATCTTCCTCCACCTTGCTCTCGATCTCCCCATTTTTCGAGCTATCTTAGTGAGTAGTCCCTGGAGCCTTGCGCCTCCATCTTGCACTTGCACAACTCTGCCTTAAGTTTGAGCAGTGCCTCCTTGCATGACGGACCCCGAAAGGCTAGATATTGCAAATTTAGTGATGAGATACTTAGCTTCGGCAAGCCAAGAAGCACAGAGAATGAATTCATTCTCTTCCTTTGAATTGGCTATTATCAACAGGGAGAAAATCTAGACAGTCGAGGCGATCTCTAACCCCCTGTTCAAGATGATGATTTTAGAATATGTAAATCTTACTTCTTGTTCCGGACGCATACTCTCCTGAGAAGTGATTGCCATTAGAAAAATGGAGGTTTTGACTGTCCACCTCAGATTCCATGGAAGCTTGAGGTACATGACTTTGCCCAATGTTGTTGATGTTGATATGATCAAAGGCAGAAGAAAAAATTCCACAGAAAGAAGAAGTTGAAGATGGATCAATGACCATTGGTTGCACATATTTGACCACAATGGGAAAGGACAATCAAAAGAGATGCTAAACCGTGACAAGACAAAATGACCGTCACCATCATTTAAGACATTTTGAGAAGTCCAATAAAAACTATGGCGAATGGTAATTTAGTATTGTTTCCAATATTCCCCCCTCTAACTTCGCTTTTGACATAGTTTCTCTATTTGACAGAAAGCATCAGTCAAGGAACAAACTCAATAGGTTAATTTGAGCAAATTAATATTGGCCAAGCAAACACATGAGAGTAACCCATATCAAATTCACCTAACTCGATATGAAAAGACATCGTCCTAGAGCCGGTTTGGATAAATGAAAAGAGAAGTGCTCCATGGACACTTCTAGTGCCTCAGCCTGGTGGTATGGGGGATGAAGCAATCTGGGAACGATCAAGGTTCGATCCTTGGAAGCGGCAACTAGGTTGCAATATGTAAAAAACCTAATAAAATTCTTTTACGTCTCTTGCTTTTGCAAAAATGGGAAAGTGTTTGACCTAATGAGATCAAAAGTGCAGAACTTCATACCCTCTTCAAGCCTTAGGATAATGGGCCTATTCAATTGACCAATGGAGGGTAATGTTGTATCCCTCCCATTTATTCAACTTTTGAGAATTCATACACTAATGTATTTCCTTCTATCTGTTGCAGGATCACCTTATTACCAAAGGTATGGATGACAAATCAAGGAAGGGCATGTCAAACTCTGATCAATTCTCCCCAAACGAAATGACGTCTCAAATATCGCCAAAGCAAATCCCAAGAAGATTAAGGCCTCAATTTGCGTTTTTTGCTTTCAGCCCTACTTATTGATCTATTTTTATATCTTCTCATATGCAGATGCAAAAGCAGCGCATCCATCGAATTAAAGATTAGCCCCGGTTAATTGTTTATGTGTTATTTCCCCTTTTAATAGGGGCAATCCGTGAGCATTCATTTTTTTTTAATAATCCCCTTTATGTTTAGGATTTAACACGTTTGTAGGGGCAATTTTGTTAAATGCTTTCGATGAATCCCTCATATTTAAAATACTCCATGCCTTTTCCAAACGGATTTTGCATGATGATTTTGTCTGTCTAAGCCACTGATTCCATTGATGATTATCAAAGTAGATGGCTAAATGAATGATGAAGGAACGATTGAGCATGCCGAATGAGATGCATTGGAATGATGAAAGGTAAGTCATATCCCACACACAGTTCTCTATTTATACACTTGTGCTATGAACATATGAGGTTCTATGTCTACAGGGTAAAGGGTTTTCTTGTGAATCGTATGATAACCAAAGTAATGAGGGGCATTTCATTTCTCTACATTAAACACTACAAGTTATCCATTGCTTACCTCCTTTGAGGCCCATACACTTGTGAAGTTTCTTTCATACCCTTATCAAGAACCACTCCACACTGGGGCAAATTGGAGGCAAAGTGGAATCACAAGGTGAGAAAGATAATATAAATTTTCTTGCTCGCACTTGCATCAATCTTTGGGAGTCTTTATTGCATATGAACACTTACGATAATTTAAGTGCCATAAAATGACGAAGAAAGATTCTTTCTCTACCCTATGCACTTGTATCCATTGTATAGCTCAACTGAGTATGTAATTTTACCCTCACATTGAGGCAAAGCAGGAGTTACTACCATTCAAGCAGCATGATTTGGAGCGCTAACTAATGATGAAGACTCCAAGAGTCTAATAGCAATGTTTTGCTTGAACTTGCCTAGGTCAGTCCTCAAACAACAAAAATGAAAAACTAGGAGCATAAAAGAGCAGTGTGCCAATAAAAGCAAAGTCAATGCCTATAGATAAGAAAATTGGATTAAAAACTAAGGGTATGAAAAAGCATTGTGCCTAATAAAAAGCAAGACCGACGCTCTCAGACAAAAAAATGAATTTCATCCATTTGTACTCCCAAGCAAAGCTACTGTCGTGATTTAATTGATGGAGCCTCCATGAAGATAATATCCAATGGTGAGAAGAAAGACCAATGATAATGCCAAGACAATCGCCAACTTCCATACTTTTACACATGAATTGAGCTTACATTGCGTCTTTTTATAGAAGTATCTTCAAATTAGGACACTTCAATTAACGTAGGACTTAATGTGTTTATAAGCATCACTCGAAGAAGTCAATATGGTGCAAATTCTATTTGTCTAGTGAATGGGAAAAAGCAAGTTAATCCTATCAGAATAATCCATATGAGAATGACAAAAGTCACAAAAAGATTTCAAACATAATGTGGCTCTAATTGAGAATTATGAGACTAAAAGAGAATTTGATTGAGATGAGAATATCGAAATAGCTGTGGATAAAATGATACTCAACAAATCATACATTGTTAAGGCCCTAAAATTGGCCAAAGTAAAAGAAACTACTATGGTTAGGGCTAAAGACAATCAAGTGTACTCGTTCAATGTTACTAAGTTGGATGAAATATTTGATTTACTCTTGAAAGATGGCCTAAAATATGGAGGAAGATAGGGAGAGGCTGATGCTTGGCCTCAATAGGAAATTCTGGAAAAGCTTAGCTTCGGTGCTGGAGAGAGAGGGAGAGCATGGGCTTCGATCACAATTAAGAGAGAAAGAGAGAGAGAGAGAGAGAGAGAGAGAGAGGAAGCAAAATTATCGTGCGTGATGGATGATAGAGATAAAGTGAGGGTGTTCATGGAAGAGAGAAGGTGAGTGAGAAAAGAATTTATGAAAAATCTAAAATATGGATTCCTATTGGATATGTACTGATGAATGAATAGAGTTTTTTTATTACTGATTTGACAAATTTTATGTATTTAATATTTTCTTGTCCAATCGTGGTAACAAAATGATGGGGGCTTAATGCACGTCCTTTTAACTCATTGGAGGTAATCATTACTCCTTTCTAAATATTTAAAATAATTGAAATAATTGAATTATTTTAATAGTGGGCATAAGTTTACTTAAAAAACTCTGTAATTAACCAATAATAGAGTTTTATCAATCGAGCCATCGTCAGCTACATGATATTGACATCAACAAGTAGTCGAAAGATGTTTAATAAAACTTATCAACAAGGCATATTGGGGGTTAGCCATCTTAAAATTTAGCTAAGTATTGAACATCGAGAAAACCTCTTATAATATTTTCATTAAACGTAGATGTTATTTTATTCTAGGTGATATGATATGAAGGATGCTCTATTGCTAGAATTTATGAAAAATCTAAAATGTGGACTCCCATGGATATGTGTTGATGAAGAAATATAATTTTCTTATTACCGATTTGACAAGTTTGATGTATCTAATATTTTATCATCCGATCGTGGTAATAAAATGATGGAGGCATTAATGCATATTCTTTCAACTCCTTGGAGGTAATCATTACCCCTTTCTAAATATTTAAAATAATTGAAAATATTGAATTGTTTTAATAGTGGCATAAATTTACCCAAAAAACAAATCAAATTTTTGTAATCAACCAATGATGGAGTTTTGTCAATCAATTTAGTCATTGTTAGCTACATGATAGTGACATCAACAAGTAGTCGAAAGCTGTTTAGTAAAACTTATCAACAAAGCATATAGGGGTTTAGCCATCTTAAAATTTAGCTATAGCTAAGTGTTGAATGTCGATAAAACCTCTTATAATATTTTCATTTCTATTAAATAAATGTAGATCTTATTTTATTCTATGTATTATGATATGTAGGATGCTCTATCGCCAAAATTTATGAAAAATCTAAAATGTGGACTCCCATCGGATGCATGTTGATGAATGAATAGAGTGTTTTATTATCGATTTGACAAATTTGATGTATGTAATATTTTCTCTTCCGATCACGGTAACAAAATGATGGGGGCTTCAATGCACGTCCTTTCATCTCCTTGGAGGTGATCATTACCCCTTTCTAAATATTTAAATAATTGAAAATATTGAATTGTTTTAATAGTGGGCATAAGTTTACCCAAAAAACAAATCAATTTTTTGTAATCAACCAATGATAGAATTTTTTCAATCAATTGAGTCATTGTTAGCTGCATGATATTGACTTCAACAAGTAGTCGAAAGATATTTAGTAAAACCGGGTGAGCAAGTCTAGAAGAATAGGAAGTTTGCGAAAACTTGGAGGTATTATGAGGTGAACATTTCCATGAAGCCTTGATCACTAACGTACTTTGGAAGATAAAATGGAAAGCATGGCGTTAGTCACTATCAATGGGAAGCTTCGTTAGACTCATGGATCGTTGATATGAGCAGCTCTTTATATCACATGAGATAAATATGCGTTTCACATGATACAGATTTTGAAAAGAAGACCTGGATATTCATTTGAGCCTTAGGCTTGGAACTCCGAAAATACTAAATGAAGGAGAATCCAATCAATCGTCAATCACATGGGAAAATGATTATTTCATAATATTGCCAACACTATTCGTGGAAGCTACACCATTACAAGGAAGATTTGATTATATTGACAACTGGATCCCTGGTGATTGTGTTGTTTTATCTTTAATGGCTAACTAATCCTCTTGAAAACTATACAACGGCTAGTTTGGAGATTGAAGACTACATTAAAAGATCAACACATGCTGAAGAAGACACGACGACTACAAACAAAGAAAGCTTCATATTTTGATACGTTCATACTCTTGTTGTGTTTTGAGTAAGAAGTTCATCTATTGAGAGTCATTTCATTTGAAAAATGCACGAGGGTTGCAATAGCGCTTGAGATTTGGTAGTGGGTTCTACCATCTTCAGGTGGAAGCAGCATAAGCTAGGACTGTAACTACTCAAAGGATTATTAGTGGATTCTAACCCTATTGTGGCTTTTAGTTTGGGAGAATGGACATGAGTTTGATCTAAGCCTAACCACTATGAAGATCTACGTGCATCGTCTTCTATCACCATTTATCCGATAGAATCATATTGCACTTGATATCATCACATTATTCTTGCATAAATTAGACTGGTCCTGCATCTATCAAACTTGATTTTGATAATTTTGCAAAAAGTTATCAAGTTTGGATGATCAATCTATTCAATCCACTCCCCGGTTGCACTTTCCGCCATAAAAATTGGAATCATAATAATTTGCTCACATATTTTTGAAGAATTGTAATTTAAGAGCATAAAAATCTTTCATGGCTAGTCATATCGATGTAGGAGTCCATGATAGACAATCAACTCATGACCTCCATATTTCGACGGAACAAATTAAAACTATCGAAAATGGACGATGAAAGCATTTATCAGATCTCGCAACGTAGGATGTTGTCTAAGATGGCATAAACGGTGTTCCGCCAGTAAGAACTATAGCTTCAACAACATCCTCTGGCATTGAGCAGTCCACAAATAAAAAAAACAACTCAAACAACCCCAACAGCAAAGATTACTCCAAATTTGAAAAATAAGTACAAGTGTCAATATTTTCATACGACGCTCATTTAAGCGCAAAAACTTTTTTTTTTTTTTTTGGCTCAATTGAATGCCACAAATTTGAAAAATCAATCACTTGAGTGTCACTTCCGATTTGTCTTGCTGGAAAAGCTGATGTGGTCGCTGGTCGTTCGACGTGGCCAACGGAAAATATTATTTTATTATTTCTGATATTTTTGTATTATTTTTTTGAATTTTTTGAATTTTGAATTTTTATTTTTTCATTAGGGCCGGCGAGGGTCATTGGTGACCTTCGCTAGCCATGAAATCCTTGCCTTTAGTTGCGAAAGCCTTGGGCAAGGCTGTCGAGGATCCTCACCGCCTCACTCTCGCCGTGAAGGCCTTGGGTGATGGCATCAAGGCCTTGTTGGCAGCCGGCGAGGACCCTCGCTCACAGCTGCCCAAAGCTAGTGAGGACCCTCGCGGCCTCACTAGCAGTTGGCAAAGGCCCTCACCACCTTGCTCTAGCCACAAAGGCCTTGGGCAACGGCATTGGGGCCTCGCCAACAGTGAGCGAGGCTGTGAGGACCCTCACCCATGGCTGCCCAAAGCTGACAAGGACCCTCATGGCCTTGCCAACAACTAGCGAGTGCCCTCATCACCTCACTCTTGCCGTGAAGGCCTTGGGTGATGGCGTCGAGGCCTCATTGACAGCGGCCGAGGTCGTAAGGACCCTCACCCGCAGTTGCCCAAAGCCAATGAGGGCCCTCATGGCCTCGCCAGTAATAGGTGAGGCCCCGACGGCCTCGCCCAAGGCCTTTGTGGCCGAGGGGGAGGATTTCATGGCCAGTGACCTTTGCCGGCCCTTAAGAAAAAAGCAAAAAAAATAAAAAATAAAAAACAAAAACCATTAAAAAAAAAAATCTATGTAAGACGTTTGACTGGAAATGACATTTAAGTTAGCAATTTTACTCTAATTTGGTATTCAAGTAAGCGAAAAAAAGGGTTTTGGCACTTAAGTAAGTGCTATACGAAAGTATTGACATTTATGCTGTACTTATCCTAACAAACTTTAGATGCCAAAGCCTTTTCATCTCCATATTGTGCTTTATATCATTTTGAATTTGATCGTATCTCTATGTGTAGTACAACCAAAGAAATTTGGGGGCAAATTTCAAGTGAATTTGAAGGAACTAGTTGAGTTAAGGAAACGAAAATGAACATACTTATGGAAAAGTATGAAACCTTTAAGATGAAGTTTCACGAAACTGTCATAGAAATGAATACAAGGTATATGGAAATTATATATTGTCTTGCCTATCAAGGAAAGGCATTTACCAACGAATAAAACATGAACTTGTTCCTAAGAGCACTCCCGAAGGAATGAATTATGTGAAGACCTCTAGTCGAGAAACACTAATGATCATGCCTCTATCAATGGACGACTTAATAGGAAATGGCTTATGAAGCTAAACGGTATGATGAAGATGACCCAAAAGGGAAAAAGGTCCATTTCATATAAGGTTGACACTTATGATCCAGATAATTTAACATCATTAGATGAAGATGATGACGATGAGGAGATGGCCTTAAAAATTAAGAGGTTCAAATGAAATTTCAATGGCAAGAAGCAAACAAAAGAATTCAATAAAAGGAAGTTCTCTAAGAGCAAAGAGGACAACAAAGGAAGGATGTTATATACTTTAAGTGCAGGTAACGTAGGCACATCAAACCCGATTGTTCCTTATTCAAGACATCGAAGAAAAAATTCAAGAAAAAGAAGAAGGCCCTAAAGACAGAAACTTATAATGACGCATAATGTGAATCCAGTTGATGAATAATCAAATCTTTGTTTAACGGCCAACGTTCAATCTTAAAAGAAGAGGGACAAAGGAAAAATGATATCGTGATAGTGGATGAAACGGCTAGCAAGCACAAGGTTCTGTCCAGTCTACGAATCCAGACGAAGTCGCTATCTCCTGCCATGATATTCTCATTTGGTCTACATAATTATGGTCCCTCTTTTGGTCAACCAATCGCATGAATACGAAAGAGACATGCATAAAGAAACGCAGGCAAAGGATATTGCATGATGTTTATCACCTCGAGTTGAAGGTTGCACGAGGTTTCTTTCCACCTTTTATCCTTTGCTTTATCCACAGTTAGTCAGCTTGACGTGGATCTGGGCCATCTAAATTCTATTGGGAGTATGCAGCAGAAGTACGATACCTTCTTCTTGGGAGATCGTCCTTGGGAGATCGTCAAGAGGGAGATAAGTCCAAATCCATTAATATATCTAGTTGAACCTATTTTTACTCAAAAACTTAAGCTAATGAATTATGGGCCAACTACGATATATTAACTGTTCCACACCATATCAATTATCCGATGTGGGACTTTTTTAATACAACTCACTTACACATGCATGATAACAAATTCAACCCACAATTCTAAGGCATGTATTTTTTTAAGTAGGAAAATTAAATTAAATACATACTAACCCACCAATATTATCGTACTTAAATGTGCAAACCAAAGTCCGACATGATTTAGTTGATTATCGGAATCGTCTAGCTATACGGAAATTGGATTATAGTGTATTAATATAATATTACTCCCTTACAGTATTGTCATAAGCATCAGCAAAAGTACGCCTATATCAATATATCAATTGATGAGGTGAGGTATCGTATGCATTATTGCGAGCTAGGGTTACGCGAAGAAGTCTACTGAAAACTCAAAAACTCCAAACTCAGTGCGTGATCTTTAGCGAGAACAAGTATCATCGAGCAATCCAACTTCTTTTTGTGTTGGTATGGTATTAGCTGTATCCGAATATACTCTTCAACATGCAATCCTCGATAGAGGTCGTGACTTGCTTGCTTGGTGAGCTTAACTTTGTTTTAGTGGAATATCGTGATCTTGATTACTTTTCTGATTACCTGGGGTTCATGGAAAAGTGGAGTCCTACACGGTTGGGACATCTGGCCATCATAACAGCAATTATGACTCCGAAGTCGGTGTCAACGATGAGGGTGAAAATCAATTAAACACCGATTAAGCCCCCGAACGATCGAGACAAATAATGCTCCACGCGCAAGCTAAAGTCGCAAAAATAATAATTTAAGGGTTAATAAGGCAATTTGTTTCAGGCAGAGGAATGATCTATGAGTTGCTATTTTCGCATCTCCCCCCCCCCGGGGGGGAGGGAAAAAAGACATTTTTTCTTGCACCTAGCTCGAAGAGAGGCATTTACTCTTTTCTCCGAAACAGTAAAAAAAACAAAATTTGGGTGTGTATTCAAAGCTAGAAACTCAATTTAGGATTTTAATTTGTTAGTTCCTTTCGATCTTAAAATCATAAACACAAAAAAAAAAACTTTAAATACAAAAGAAAAGAAAAGAAGATGACCGATGTTGGAAATATGAATAGCAAATATCGATTCCATATCGATTAAGTTGCCAATTAATCAATTTAGTTAATCTGTGATTAGCTTGGTAAAGAGGGAATGTAATCGTAGTACAATCGTGTATATTCGATTTCCTGTTTTTCTCTTGTAACATATAAAGAGCAGTGCTCATGTACATGAATATACAGAAAATATACAGATTACAATTTCTCCCAGAAAACACTCTCTTTTCCTATTGTTTTCTAACATGGTATCAGAGCAACGGTCCTAGACCTAGCTTCCACGTTCTCAGAATTGCCCTCGTTTCTTTCTTGAGTTATTGTTGTTGCGGTTCTTCAATCTGCGAAACAAACCAAAAAAGTCGAGTTGGAATTCAATCTTCTGTACCATGGCAAAAAAGGGGAATACTCAGGATTCACCTTTAGAGGAAATGCCTCAAGATCAAACCTCGGCTTCATCGGTTCAGATCAATCCGAATGAGCAGGAGGATGCATTCATCCAAAAACCCGAGGATCCTCAAAACACCACCATTTTACCTTTTGTTTCTGGTCCCAATTTTCCTTCGGCTTTTGGTCCCTTTTTCCCTTATGCTTCTGGTCCGACACAATGGCTTGCATTTCCGTGGTACCTTGTTCAAGGCCAATGGGGTGCAATTCCAGGACAGGGGTGGACTCAACATGGCCCGTATGCGGGAGAGAGCTCCCACGACTTTGGACCACAACCCAGAGAAGATCCGAGCCCTAACAAAATTGAAGGCGACCCGAGTCAGGAACTGGATCGGAGGGATCTGAACCAAGGAAACGGTGCTACGTAGGGTCAAAGGTTCGGGTCCATACCGGGTCAAGGACCAAATCCGTACCCGTTTTTTGGATCCGGCTACGCACCGTACCTATTTCCCGTCGACAGCAGCAACCGACTCGAAGTCGGCGACCCTCTCTTCACTTCACCGGCGAATGGGCCAGATCTAAAACTCATCCAGCTGCAACTTACCGGCCCCGACAACTACAGCACCTGGGCGCGCAATTTCCGTCGAGCCCTCATCACCAAAGACAAAGAGGATTTTCTCGACGGATCTATGCCCTACCCAACATATGAATGGCTTCAACGGCATTGGCGACGGTGTAATCAATTGGTACGTACTTGGATCGGAAACTACCTTGCGCCGGACGTTGCAGCAGGACTTCCTCCAACAGAGGACTCAAAAACCTACTGGGAAAGCATTCGTGAGATGTATGGATGGCTGGATCGGGTGAAGCTATTCACCATAACACAGGCTCTCTCCGAATTGAAGCAAGGGAACCTCACGGTTACCGCTTGCTTCAATCGACTCTTGTCTCTTTGGAACAAGCTCGAGGCGGCCGAGGAGCGACTGGAGGGGCCCGAAACGACACTTCATCAGTACAAGGCCATAAAGGAAAAGGAGGAGGCGACGCGGTTCTTACTGAGCTTGAATGAGACGTACGCTACCTTTAGGTCACAGATTTTGACGATGGAGCCGACGCCACCGCTCGGCCGAATCTACCAACTGGCCATTCAGGAAGAGAGTTAGCGGTTGGCGATGGTCCAGCATGCACGAACAGCTAATGGAGTCGCCCTCGCCGCTGCGCTCGCGGGTGATTCCAGCTTGCTAGATTCGACGCTCGGTGGCCATGGAGGGAGCAGAAGCTTTGGGAACGTCGGACACCTTGGAGCTGCAAGAAAGACAAACCCTAAGAACCCACGGATGGACGGCCAAGATCAGAAGAAGCCATCCGACGGTTCCCCTTCACCCAGCACTTTTTTTGGATCCAACGGTGGACATCAAAAGACATCCAACGGTGGATATCCCTCCTTTGGCGCGGCTGAATCCAAAAGCTCTCACTTGGCCACACCAGCACCCATCTATATGGGATCAAACAGACCACGTCATGCCACGTCATCGCATAGACCAGGTGGGCAAATTTCAAAAAATAAAGGAAAATTTTGTGAATATTGCAGACGCCCACATCATACAATTGAAACTTGTTGGAAACTGCATGGGAAGCCCGGTGATAAAGAAAAAGGGGGAAAAGAGTTTGGGGGAAAAGAGTTTTCTACTTATCAGGTTTCAGCATTGAGGACTGATGAGGCACACCAACTAATTACCCAAGATCAGTACGAGAATATCATGAGAGCTCTGGATCGTTTGACCACAAATGACAAGACTACAAGTTTTTCAGTTACTATCTTTGGAAAAACAAATTCAATATCAGCTGATGCATGGATTATAGATTCAGGTGTGAGTGATCATATAATTTGCGATGAGAAATTATTTTCCCATGCCCAGAAAAGCCCATACTCATATTGCGTACGTCTTCCGAATGGCAATGTTACTCACGTCACTAAGGTTGGAACTGTCCACCTTAGCCCCAATATTGTCCTAAAAAATGTTCTTCATATCCCAGAGTTTGAATTCAACCTGATATCTGTCTCAAAAGCTTGCGAAGATAATTGTTGTCGTGTCATATTCAACTCCGACAATTGTTTCTTTCAGGACCTTTCGACTGGTAGATCGATGGGCTTGAGTAGTGTTGCACAAGAACTTTATTTTTGGATTAGTTTTTCTAAAGTTTTTGATAAAAGCACCTTTTGTAATGCTATTATCAATAATAAGAATCTCATTTTCCATCAACGCTTGGGTCATAATGTGCGTTTCCCTTACTCAAAATGTCCCATTTGCCCCTTAGCTAAACAGTCTCGGACACATTTTCCCATTAGCACATCTCGAACTACCATTGCTTTCTCTTTACTCCACATTGATATCTGGGGACCCTACCATACAGCACATCGAGATGGATCACGATTTTTCCTTACTATTGTTGACGATTATAGTCGTGCAACTTGGGTTTTCCTTATGCAATCAAAAAGTCAGACCTTTCCAATCCTATCTAAGTTTCTTACTCTCATTGAAAACCAATTCAACAAATCTGTTCAAAGAATTCATACGGACAATGGGCATGAGTTCTATACTAGAGAGTGTGAATCTTTTCTATCCTCTAAGGGGATAATACATGAAAGTTCCTGCATCCATACCCCTCAACAGAATGGGATCGTAGAGCATAAACATCGGCACCTCTTAGAGGTTGCTCGAGCTCTCAAATACCAGGCTTCGATTCCTGAAGATTTTTGGGGAGACTGTGTTATTACGGCAGCCTATTTGATTAATCGAATGTCAACACAGATTCTCAATGGGCGAACCCCTTTTCAATTGCTATATGAAAAGGAAGCAAGAATTGATCATCTGAGAGTGTTTGGATGCTTGTGTTATGCCACAACTGTAGGGCCTCGGGACAAAATGGATCCTCAGGCCATTCCATGTGTTTTATGGGATATCCCTCTTTGCAGAAAGGTTATAGAGTCATGGAGATCTCTACAGGACCTTTCTTCGTGAGCAAAGATATAGTTTTTCATGAAGACATATTTCCATTTCGAGACAACACCCCCTCATCCTATGTCACAACTTCAAATCGTCGCCCATTTTTATCAGAAGAAGATCTATCTATGGAGTCTTCATATGTGATTCTTGCACCAGAACAACAAACACAGGTTACAACAAATCCATCATATCATGCAGTTGAATCACCTATTCTTTTAGATGGAGAAAATCAGCCATCTGGATCTCCAATCACTTCTTCACAATAGGAATTGCAGTATTCTCCACAAGACTCCTTGCCTGTTATTTTTGAAGAAGGAAGAATAGAACAACCTCAGCGTTCTGGTCGACATATACGACCACCCACTTGGACAAAAGATTACATATGTCCTACGCTAGATTCTTCAGGTACACAGTATCCGGTATCTTCATACGTTTCTTTTAGTCGGTTGTCACCGGAACATATGTGCTGCATTAGTCGGATCTTTGAAGAACAGGAGCCATCTTCCTGTTATGAGGTGGCACGTGACCCTAAATGGTAGGATGCAATGGAGGCTGAGCTTAAAGCACTAGCTGAAAATTGCACATGGGACATTGTTCCATTACCTCCACACAGAAGACCCATTGGCTGCAAATGGGTTTACAAGATCAAGTTCAAGGCAGATGGTTCCATTGAAAGATACAAGGCTCGATTAGTTGCAAAAGGTTTCACACAACGAGAAGGTTTTGATTATCATGAAACCTTTTCTCCTATAGCTAAGGAAGTTACTGTTCGTTCATTCTTATCCATTGCAGCCCTCCGTAATTGGCAACTACATCAGATGGATGTTCATAATGTTTTTTTTACATGGGGACCTAGATGAAGAAATTTACATGGAACTTCCACAAGGTTTACGTAGACAGGGGGAGTCTCGTGTGTGTCGTCTACGCAAATCCCTGTATGGGCTTAAACAGGCCTCTAGATAGTGGTATGCCAAATTTACTACTGCACTGATCAGCGCAGGATTTCAGCACTCCAAGCATGACTATGCTTTGTTCACTTGGACTGAAGGTACTTCATCAATTTATTTGTTGATATATGTTGATGACATTCTTATCATGGGAAACAATGAGATGGCTGTCACAAAGTTCAAAAAAATATTTGCATTCTGCTTTTCATATCAAGGATTTGGGACCTCCCAAATATTTCCTAGGTATTGAAATAGCTTGATCTGATAAGGGAATCAGCCTTAGTTAGCGAAAGTTCATTTTGGAAATAGTTTCAAAAGTAGGGTTATCAGGATGCAAACCTGCTGCCATAGCGGTTGAACAGAATGTGAAGCTGACGACACATGAATATGATATGAGCTTACACTCATCTATTGCTGATCCATTGCTGGAGGATCCGTCGGGATATCAACGTCTTGTTGGAAAACTTATCTACCTCACCATGACAAGGCCCGACATATGTTATGCGGTACAGATACTCATCCAGTTTATGCACAAGTCGAAGCAATCCCATATGAATGCAGGATTGAAGGTTGTGAAGTACTTGAAGGGATGTCCAGTACTTGGTATTTTTCTATCTCGTGATTGCAATATGAAGATGACAGCTTACTGTGATACAGATTATGCTACTTGTCCAATGACAAGAAGATCAGTTACTGGCTTTTGTATCAAACTAGGGAAGTCACTCATTTCATGGAAGACAAAGAAACGGTCAACAGTATCACTATCGTCAACCAAATCAGAATATCGAGCCATGGCAAAGACTATTTGTGAGATAGTGTGGATACGTGGGCTACTCTCAGACTTTGGAGTACAAATTGACGGATCCAGTGAATTATTTTGTGACAATGATGCTGCGCTCAAGTTAGCGGCAAATCCAGTTTTTCATGAAAAGATTAAACATATAGAAGTGGATTGTCATTTCACTCGAGACAAAATTCGAGAAGGGATCATCACAACGAGAGGAATTGGAACTGTAGAGCAGCCTGCAGATATCTTTACCAAGCCACTATGTCAAAGACAACATACATACCTTTTGAGCAAGCTAGGCGTCCTTGACATATATAAGCCATCGGCTTGAGGGGGAGTGTTGGAAATATGAATAACAAATATCGATTCCATATCGATTAAGTTGCCAATTAATCAATTTAGTTAATCTGTGATTAGCTTGGTAAAGAGGGAATGTAATCGTAGTACAATCGTGTATATTCTATTTCCTGTTTTTCTCTTTAAAGAGCAGTGCTCATGTACATGAATATACATAAATTATACAGATTACAATTTCTCCCAGAAAACACTCTTTTCCTATCGTTTTCTGACAACCGAGACTAATTTTTCTTGTTATTGTTCAAAAATCGAGAAAGTTCAATTTTTTTTATTGTTCAACAATCAAGAAAGTTCTTAACAATGGTCGTTAACTAAGCCGTCAAAATTTTTTTTTCTATCAATAATTTTAAGTTTGGAAGTAAAGAAGTTGTAACTAGATTGGGAATTTCATGAATATCACTTAAAGGTTTTGCAAAAGAAGAAATGGACGAATGTATGACAGCAAATTAGTTTTGATTTTGAAACAAAATTTTACTTAGAGGAAAGACATCTCATTTTATACCGATTCGAGATGATAGTGGAAAGAAGTTAGCTAATTGACTTCATTGGAAACTTAACACAAATATGGTATATGAAGGAAAGAGATGTTGAGGTTAGTTTTGTTGAGCGACAGGAGTAATGTGAATTGTAAATATTGAACTAAGGGTCTGCTTGTTTTATGGAAATATTTTACGGGAAAATATTTTCCTCATTTTTGGCATTTGATTCACTTAGGAAAATGAGTTAATGGAAATGTTTTCCTACCAAAGCTTAAATTCAGGAAAATGGTTTTCTCTTTCAAAGAGCAGAAAAATGTTTTTCAAAATATGACTAAGTATTAGTGCTTGAACCTAAAATTCTATGCTTGGGCATGGAAACCCCAACGTTGGTTCCGGGGTCTTGGCGTTTAGGACTAGCTCTTTAGCAGCTAGGCTTGGGTCCATTGAGACTCGACTTAGGACCTCAGTGCTTGGGCCTAGGTCCTCAATTCTCGAACCTCGGTGGTTGTACATTATGCTTTGGCACCTGAGCTTCGATACATAAAGGTTGTGCTTGGGCCTAGGTCCTCGGTTCTCGAACCTCGGTGGTTGTACATTATGCCCTGGCACCTGAGCTTCGATACATAAAGGTTGTGCTTGGGTCCTTGGTGCTCAAGCTCTGGTCCCAACCCTTAGGCCTAGGTCCACAAAGGATGTGCGCGGGTTCTTAGTGCTCGAACTCGGATCCTTGGTTAATGAGACATTTGTTTTTTTTTGGTAAATGTAAGAATATATTAAGGGAGAGCTAGCTATAAAAAAATCGGCGCCAAAAACTTTCACTCCTAGTGCAAAAAGCAGAATGAGTGGAAAGGGAGCCGATATAAAAGAACCAAAACAAACACAACAACACCAGCCGAAACAACCGGCAAACACACCACGACAAACGCCAAAGATCAAAGAAGATCAAAGAAGATCAACTCAGTAACGGCAGCCATAGCACCATCCATAAGTCTAGAACGACCCGCCATCAGTCCATATGCTCAGCAGGGCCACCGACGAAGATAGAGGGGTCAAATCCCCATCCTCGTTGGAGCCTTCTATTCCTAGGGTTGTTCGGTACTCTACTGAAGGAGAGGGACTATATAAACCATCGCCGTCGCCATTCTTGCGGAGGGAGGAGCAGCCATTGCCGTCGCCGTTGTCGTTCTTGAGGAGGGAGGAGCAGCAGTCGCCGCTCTTGAGGAGGGAGAGAATGAGATTGATGAGCAGAGTTGAGATGAGAGGACGAGAGAGAGAGAGAGTAGAGAGGAGATAAGGCTTCGGCACTTTTTATTCTCTTTTTGATTCTCGGACGGAGAATCATATATTTTTATTTATTCTGAATTCTTGTCCAAAACTGATTCCGGGAACAAAACTGACAAAAAATTTACCAAACGCGATTATGTTCCCAAATTGATTATGGGAACAAAAAATCAGAATCAGACACTGTTTGGATGGTTACCAAATAGTGCCTATGCGGCCGGATGAGAGTTTGTGGGTGGTTTTTTTTTTTTTTTCGATTAAAGGAAAAGTTTGGGCTCAAAATTAGGATTAGAATTAAAGTAGCCATGTTTTTTAGGGAATAAGACCCCTTTTCTTTCATGGCATTATCTTTAATCCTTACCGTATAATGAACCTAAATGGGGAAAAATGTTAAAAAAGTCCTAAACCTTTTGCATTTGTGCCAATTTAGTCATAAACATTTTTTTGGTGCTAATTTAATCCTAAATTTTTTCTCTTGGTGCCAATTCAATCCTTTTTGACTAATTTTGGTCATATTTTGCTCACTAAGCACTGGCCGGCTGACATGATATGATCAGCGTTGACGTGTACAACTTTTAATAATATATTAATATTTTTGAATTTTATTTTATTTTATTATTCTTTTTTCCTTCTCCTCCTCTTTCCTTCAACCGGTTGCCGAACCTCGGTGACCGGCCAGAGGCGACGGCCAGTGAGAGGCTGCCCTCGCAGCCAAGGCCTCGCTAGAGGCTGGGCGCCGACGAGGCTCGACCCTCACCAGATTTGGTGAGGGCAAGCCTCGCCGGCCATCCTAGCACAAGGCCGCCCTCGCGGCCAAGGCCTCGCCAAAGTTTGGGCGAGGCTTGACCCTCGCCACCCCGCGCAAGGCTGCCCTCGTGGCCAAGGCCTCGCCAAAGGTTGGGCGAGGCTCGACCCTCGCCACCCTCGCGGCCACTGGCAAGATCGAGGTTGACCTCACTGGTCGATCACCGAGCTCCGGCGACTGGCTGGAGGAAGGAGGAGAAGTAAAAAAGAAAAAAAGAAAAAGAAAAAAAAGGAAAAAAGGAAAAAAATAAAATAAAAAAATTCAAAAAAATTAAAATATTATTAAAAGTTGTGCACGTTAGCACCAATCATGCCACGTCAGTTGGCTGACGCCCAGTCAGCAAAATCTGATCAAAATTATCTGGAAATGACTAAATTAGCATCAAGAGAAAAGGTTTAGGACTAAATTAGCATAAAAAAAGATTTAAGATTAAATTGGTATAAATATAAAAGGTTTAGAAATTTTTTAACACTTTTCCCAACCTAAATGTCCTATGCAAACAAGTCAAGGGAAGAAGCATCTAATGTATACTAAATTGGTAAAAATGATTCAGACTTTGCAGGCGCGTAGTCGTGTCCAGACCACAACTAAATGTAGAGACAAAAACACCTTCAACTACGTAATGCCTACTAGGGGTGCACATGGCAACGTTTCTATTCCGGGTATTTCTTTTTAGAAATAGTCTTTTTCTATTTCTACTCTGGGAACAATTTCTAAGTAAAATAAAGTGTTTGGTAATTATACAAAATTTCTATTCTTGGAATAGAAAAAGAATAGAAATGTGTTTGGTAAAAATTTATAAATTTTTGTATTTATTTGATTTTTCTTCCTACTCATGGACTGTCGACTACCGCCGTACGACCGCCGCACGATCATTGCACGACTACCGCACGACCGCCACACGACCGCCGCACGATCGTCGCACGACCGCTGCACGATCGCCGACTGTTGCCGCAGACCGCCACTGCAGGATTGCTGCCCACAGCCCACTGGCCACAGTTGACGGTCGTGGGCTGTTGACGGTTGAATAAACAATACGTATCTCCTTAAATTAAAAGGGAAAGCAAACAATTTAAAAGCATTTATTACTGATGTATAAACTATTTATAGCTTCACGTATTTTACATTTCATGCTTTCGTTAATGTTTTCTTCCTCCACAGGTGTCGAATATCATCTTTGTTGACCAGCCTACTAGAACCGGTTTTAGTTTCTCCACTGATGAGCACGACATTCGGCACGATGTGCATGATGTTAGCAATGACTTGTACGACTTCTTGCAGGTATACATGAGCTCATTGATCATAATTTGTGCACTTAATTAACTACTCTTGTTTTTACGGACAACCCAATTTTTGATTGGGTAATTTTCAAGTTAAGAATTCAAACATATGATGGACCAATCTCTCGCTGCGATGTTCAGCGGTTCTTTACAGAGTATGATCAACTTGCTCGGAATGATTTTTACATAGCCAGAGAGTCGTACGCTGGGCACTACATTCCCGCTTTAGCTACTCGTGTTCAACAAGGGAACAGGTTTAGGGAAGGAATTCACATAAACCTGAAGGTACTTCATGCTTGTATGGTGATTTCTTGCTATGATATATTAACTTGTTCTTTTTTTGACATGGTTAACTTCGGAATCTCGATCAGGGGTTTGCAATTGGTAATGGCCTAACCAATTCCGGGATCCAGTATGGAGCATACATAGAGTATGCTCTAAGGAAGAACTTAATCAAGCGGAATGATAAAATTCGGATTGACGCAATGTTCCCAGAATGCAAAAAATTGGTTCGACAGTGTGGTATCTTTTTAGGCCTAAATCTCTGTTTATGCTTCATAAAAACATTCGAGAAGCTCTCTCTTTTTTTTCTATGAAAGTAGAGACTTTAATATTACTCTTTGCAGAGAGCGGGGGCGACTGGTCTTGTGTGCTTGCATTTCACGAGTGTGAAAGAATTTACGAAGAGCTCAAGAAAATTATGGGGAACAGATATGTACGATAGTGATAGTCTACTTTTCCCTTGAAAGAAGCTTTCCCAAATTAACGTCTGATTACCGTGAATTGACATGTTGACGATTGGCCCGCAGGAATTTGATATTCGAAAGGAATGTGGAAGCAATTGCAGTGACGGCTTCTCAAGAGTGGAGACCTTCCTGAACAAAAAGGAAGTGAAATATGCTTTAGGGGTCGGGGATATAGAGTTTAAGATGTTTAGAGAAGGAGTGTTAAATGCGATGCATGGGGATATAATGAAGAATCTCGCAGTGGGTATCCCCGCGCTTCTTAAGGACGGGCTGAAGGTGCTCATTTATGCCGGTGCAGAGGATCTACGCTATAATTATATTGGTATACCCCGATCTTACAAGTTGGTAGACACTAGACAAAATTAAACGGAACATTACCTGGTGAATGACATGTCTTTCCTGATGTTTATTTGAGCAGGAATCTTCGAGTGGGTTGAAGACATGGAATGGTATGGTCGAGCCGACTTTAAAAAAATCTGGAATTGCTCCATTTGCCGTTGATGGTTCCGTGGCAGGATGGCTTAAAACACATGGACCACTTACTTTCTTGACGGTCTCTCTCTCTCTAACAGAAGCACAACATACTTTAAAGATGAGAGAGGCGAATTATAAGTTCAATTCTTGCCCGTTGAATTGCAGGTTAATGAGGCTGGGCACTATGTTCTGATGGATCAGCCGAAAGTTGCTCTACAAATGATACAGAGCTGGATGGCAGCCGATGTCCCCATGGCTGGTGCAGATGATGGGCGTGCTACTTATTGAAAAGAGAGTGCCAACAGTACCCGACATTCGAATCTTGTTCATATCCAGAAATACAAGATACAATATGAGTGGGAGGAAAATGGAAACGAAAGGCGAAGAATGAAAGTCATTAGTTTAAGATCATCCGCCGCTATAGATTTATAAATGATAAACTTGTGTGTTACATTTCAATGTTCGTTATATCGATACAAACTTATCTTAAAGTGTAACACACTTACCAGTTTGCCTTGCATAACTTCTTTTTTTTCTTTGGGTCGAAATTCCTGCATAACTCGTCAGGATGATTCCTGAGTCTGGCGCATAACTCGAATGCGTGTTCAAGTTGATCTCTTTGTGACGGCCCGAGAGGCGTTGTGCGGGGAGAGTGATGGTGGTGCATTCGCACCTCGGTCCTCGGACATTCACAAGGAGGGACACGTCTCTTGTCTCACATCGCTTAGTGAGAGCCCAGTGGGGCCCAAAGTGGACAATATATGTATAGTGGCGGATTCTACATTTGGTATCAGAGGGATTCCTGACAACATTGTGGATGAAACATGATGGCATGGAAAATAGGCTTGTATTAGTACATGAATCGAACTGGAACTCTGGCGTGAATCTTCATTATCTTTATGAAGAAGATATAGGAAAGGCATCGAAATGGACACATGTACATAATAAGGGTGCAAATGATAACCATTTTGGCAAGAAATTGATTTTCGGAACAGAAATAGATTTTTTATTTATTTATTTTATTTCTATTCCTAGATGAGTTTCTAAATAAAAATATGCGTTTAATAATGATATAAAATTTCTCCCCCTCGAGTGCTGGCGGACGATGGTGGGCGGGCGGGGCGGGCGGATGGCGGGCGGTGGGCGGGCGGATGGCGGGCGGGCAGGCACTCGGCAGTGGACGGCAAGAGAGCCATCGAGGACATCATCTTTAACCGCTAACTTATCACCAAAGACACAAGCCATCAATATTAAAACTGGAGATACCAATACGATTCTTCTATTTTGGCTTCTGTCGGGACGATCGTCGAGAGGCGCTTTGAGCTCCCACTTCTTGACAATTCCAGGGCTTCCATTCAGGACCTCAGTTGTTATGCCGGGTATTACCCGCTTCCGCACTCCCATGCCGCAAGGTGAGGCCTTGGAATAAACTTTGGTAGCTAGATATTGATGTTCTTGATGTACAATACGATTTTCATATATCTAGTCCTTAATTAATATGCTAGGCCTAGATGATAGGAAAATTAATGGGGTTATTAATGAAACATGATAGAATGAGAAGTTAACAGAATTCGGTCAGCAAAACATGATGGCATGGAAAATAGGCTTGTATTAGTACATGAATCGAACTGGAACTCTGGCGTGAATCTTCATTATCTTTATAAAGAAGATATAGGAAAGGCATCAAAATGGACACATGTACATAATAAGAGGGCAAATGATAACCATTTTGGCAATAAATTGATTTTCGGAAGAGGAATAGAAATCGTGCTATACATAGATGGCTTCATATGATTTATGTTTTCCTCTTTTTGGTTGCAATTAGAGAGTTCTTCTTTTGACAAATTTTAATCTAGTAGAAATTGAGAAAGTATCTTTATATATCAAATGTACAGATAGCCTAATGAAACTAATTATTAGGGATTATGTGTCACAAAGGAGAAATCAACATGTCTCTATTTGATTGGTTAATACATCTACAATTTGATAGACATGGTTCTTTCTTTTTGCCTTTTGGTAAATGGGATACTTTTCATTTAAAGAGAAATAATCCATGATAAAATCCGAGCAAAAACTAGGGAAAATTGCCTTTTCAATTTCATGATGTGCTAGGATTATAATGATATCATATCCCATCTGATGCGGGAGCATTAAATTCCATCGGAAACTATCAACTTATAAACTCAACTCAAGATTCATCAATCACCTAAGCCTTTTTGATATTTATGCATGCAAAGGGAATTTCGGCCATAATACGGTCCAATGCGTCCAATAGGGAGCTAGCGTCCAAGATAGATTTTCTAAAAATTGAAGAAGAAAGGCTCATTCAACACAAATACAACTTTAATGAGGAAAATAGGACATCTTCGCGAAGGGACTAGAAAGACCTGCTAGGGCATAAAAGCTCAATGCTTGGTCTCTTGCCATGGCCAATTTTCCCTCGCCCTCTTGCTGTTCCGTTGGGCTTTCACAGCAAGAGGAAGATCAACTTGATTGGCAAAAAATAAAAATAAAGGCATTGTCCCTCATATCGTAAAATCCTCATGGGTAATAGCCCTAACATTCCCATGGAAATTGAAGAGGATTCTGCAGACTTTGTTTTGAGTAATATAGGCTCTATTTGGAAATTGGGCTATTTTTAATTTAGGCCTAATTCTCCAAAAAAAAAAAAAAAAAAAAAAACTCTCAATTTTTGTTTCAATCCCAATCCGTCCTTTTTTTTCCCTGTCTAACAGCAAAATCACAATCTTTTACTCTATTCCCTTATCTGCCTTGCATCGAAAAATCGTCGTTAGTTTCTTAAAATGATCAACATCAGGAGGTTGTCATTATTTTATATGAAGGTGAGAGTACTAGAAAAGATGCAATGCATGAGTTTCGATAATGAACGTTTGATTGGCCCTAATGTTGATAGGTTTGGGGAAACTAGGGGCACCTTTTGGACGCGGGTCGGATTTGAGACCATATCGAGAGTTTGTGGGTTTTTTTTTTTTTTTTTTTTTTTCAGATTATAGGAAATGTTGGGGCCCAAAGTTGGGTTTAGACTTAAAGTAGTGATGTTTGTTAGGGAATTAAGATCCCTTTTCTTTTATGACATTATCTTTAATCCTTTCCATATAATGAACCCTAAATGTCCTATGCAATAAGTCAAGCCGCAACTAAATGCAGACACAAAAACACCTTCAACTATGGGCGCGTTTGGTAATGATTCTGTTCCCGAGAACTGACTCTAACCAGAAATGATTATTTTTTATTCTGGTCCCGGGAACTGATTCTGAGTAAAAAAACGCGTTTGGTAACGAATAAAATTTCTGATTCTGGAATAGAAAAAGAACAGAAACGCGTTTGGTAACTGTATAAAATTTCTATTCCAATTCTTTTTTAATTACCTTTTTAGATGAATATAAAATTGATATTGAATTTTCATAAACCATTCATTGATTAATTATATTTTTATACTAATCAATTTTTATTATATAGTAAATAATAAACCATAGTATAAACTATACTAATATCCCTAAAATATGTAATAAATATAAATACTAAATTATAATATAAAATTAAATATGTATTCTATATACAGCAAATATATATTTCAGAATAGGAAGAAATTAAAATAAAATATAGAAATAAAAAATAGATAAAAATAAAAACAAAAATTGTTGTTATTTTAAATTTGGTTTTCTTATTAGAATTTCAATATTATTTATATTTAAATAAGAGTTTTTTTTTTTTTTTATCATGGTGATTTCTCATTTTCAATTAATATTTACTTTTATATGATTAAATATTTAATCCATTTTGAATTTAATATGAATGAATGTTAATTTTAATTTAGCCAAGATACTTCTCTCTCTCTCTCTCTCTCTATCCCTTCCCCAAAATCGAACATCCAACGTTAAGAAGATAAAAGTCTTCAAACCAACATGACTCTTTGAAACAAAGAAAAGGCTTTAACGAGAAACTCATCACTACAACTTATCCATAAATGAATAATGAAGTAACGCAGTCCATTGTTCGACTTTGAATATCGGCTTTGATAAGTCAATAATTAAAAACAATATTACAAAAGTCGTAAACATAAAGTTATTGAATCTCCGGCATATTGTAATCCCTTGCCATTTGATTTGCAATACTTCAATGAATATGAAGTTTGCCTTCAGATGGGTGCTCGAAATCGGAGTCCACAATAGCACGAAGCAACTCTGGCTTCAAAAGGAAGTCTCTGAAATCGGAGCTGTGAATCCCGACGTAACCCCTGCATGACATCAAAACAAGAATAAGCTCTCCGCGCAAAGAATCGGCAATAGTGGTATGCAGGAACTCAAGATCAAAATGAATCCACGTGAAACGAGGAAACCATTCTATTTCACTCCAACTTCCATGCATAAAAGACCATCAACCATTTGTCTTCGCGTTCATTAACTTCTGTTTCATCATCCTGCCTCACCTCTACAAAGCTAGAGCCCAAATTTGACTCTCCAACAAACACATAACCTCTATAAAACCAAATCTACTCTCGTCCTTATCAATTGGGATCTGATCACCAAGAACAACCCTTTGTGAACCCGAGTCGCAATGCAATGCCTGGTTTTTGTCCGGATCGAGGAGATAAACTCAATCTGGGGCGCGAAAAATAATCAAGATAATAGACACGGCTCCTACGCAACCTTAAAAGACAAGGACTGCCTGACCTCCACTTCGCTTACATGATACATCCATCACACCTAAACGTTAGCACCATTCCGGATCTAAGATTCACACTATAAGTCAAAGATCGCAATTTCCAGATTCGAATTCGACCAAGCACAGCACACAAAATTACAGATCCAGGACAATACAGAAAAGGCCAGCGACCCCTCGGCCAGCTCGGCGAGGGCACCCGCCGAGTTGGCCCCAAGGGTCGGACGGCGAGCGACCCCTCAGCCAGCTCGCCGTCGCTCGCCCTCAGCCAGCTCGGCGAGGGTGAGCGAAGCCGAATTGGCCCCAGGGGTCGGACGGCGAGCGACCCCTCGGCCAGCTCGCTGTCGCTCGCCCTCGGCTAGCTTGGCGAGGGCAAGCGACGCCGAGTCGGCCCCAAGGGTCGCTCGCCGAGCGAGCGCCACTCGTCGCAGACGCCGAACCACCCATAGAAGGGGACTCACCTTGAACGACGCCCTTTAACGATGAAGAAGCAGTAGTCGCCGTCGCCGTTCTTGCGGAGGGAGGAGCAGCCGTCGCTGTCGCCGTCGTCGTTCTTGAGGAGGGAGGAGCAGCAGTCGCCGCTCTTGAGGAGGGAGAGAATGAGACTGATGAGTAGAGTCGAGATGAGAGGACGAGAGAGAGTAGAGAGGAGATAAGGCTTCGGCACTTTTTATTCTCTTTTTGATTCTCGGACGGAGAATCATATTTTTTATTTATTCTGAATTCTTGTCCAAAACTGATTCCGGGAACAATGTTCCCGGAATCAGTTTTGGACAAAAAATTTACCAAACGCGATTCTGTTCTCAAACTGATTTTGGGAACAAAAAATAAATCAGACACTGTTTGGATGGTTACCAAACAGTACCTTAGTATCCAGTTCAGCGCTCTCCAACGTCTCGTAAGAAAAAGTCACAACGCAATTTGCAACCTTTCCAGTAGGTATTTATCACCCAGTCGAACCGCTCATCATTCACAATATTCTACACCAAGCAAGACCTATATAAAATCCTAACGTTCTGCTCCGTCACACTCATATCTGAAATAAGCTGCTTCACGCTCCTTTTCCACTGTACAGAAGATATTCCAAATCCAACAAGAAGCAAATCACATAAAAGAATGGCCGATCTGACTCTGTTGCTCTCACAATCCGCCACCAGCAGCGGCAAGCAAGAACCTCCGAAGCTCGAGAAGCACCACCCGTCGTTGGACTCGATGATCGAGCAGTCCATGAAAGATTTTGGGTGGGCTCAGCTCATGCAAGCCTTGCTTGTGTCGCTTGCTTGGTTCTTCGACGCAAAGCAAACGTTCATAAGCATTTTCACTGACGCTCTACCACCGTGGCACTGCGCGAATCTTGACGACCAATATTGCAACTCCATTTCCGACGTTTGTCTACCTATGGGATTATCCCAAGCACGCCTCTATAGTCTCTGAGTGGGGCCTTCAGTGCGCAAACTCAGCAATAAAGGCTTACCGGCTTCGTCCTTCTTCATGGGATGCTTGATTGGCGGTTTGCTTTTGGCGACGCTTGCCGATTCATTGCTCGGCCGCAAAAACATGCTCTTCCTCTCTTGTTTAGTCATGTCTTGCTCATCCCTACTCACGGTCTTCTCCACCAACGTGTGGATCTACTCCTGCTTGAGATTCGTCACTGGATTTGGACGCGCGACAATTGGCACGTGTGCTCTCGTGCTGTCAGCGGAATTAGTTGGCAAGAAGTGCCGAGGGAGTGTCGGGGTGATTGGATTCTTCATTTTCACATTAGGTTTTTTATCATTGCCGGCGATTGCCTACTTGAACCGAGGTTCATCATGGAGAATTCTATACATTTGGACAGCAGTCCCGGCCATTGGCTACTGTGTCTTAGTCCATTTCTTGGTTTGCGAGTCACCGAGATGGCTCTTCGGGATGGGACGCAGGGAAGAGGCCATGGAATCCTTAAAGAGAATAGCGCCGCCGGGTGCGAGCGCCCTCACCAACGGCTTCTCCTCAGTCTCGCTCAACGAGGATCCTTTCAACAACATGGACATCTTCTCGGCAATCAAGGCCTAATTACAAAAGAGATGGGCCTTTCCCCGGCTATGTGCAGTCATGTTGGTTGGGTTCGGGATGGGGATGGTGTACTACGGAATGCCGCTCGCGGTCGGGAACTTGGACTTCAACCTCTACGCGAGTATCACGCTCAACGCCCTCGCTGAACAGCCTTCGACCCTGGTCACTTTCCTCCTCATAGGAAAGCTCAATAGGAGGAGTTCTCTACTGTTCTTCACAACACTCAGTTGGGTTTGTAGCGTGATGTGCATTTTGGAGGGCCAGGTGTGGCAAAAGTTGCAAATTGTCCTGGAGCTAGTCTCTTTCAGGAGTGGGTGCACCGCGCTTAATGTGCTGTTGATATTCACATTTGAGTTGTTCCTACGTCCGTGCGGAACTCGGTGATGTCGATGGTGCGGCAGGCAGTGGTGTTTGGCGGTGTGTTCAGCCCATTGCTGGTGGCAGTGGCCGGCCGGACAGGCGACAGGGTGGTGTCTTTTGGGGTTTTTGGGCTGGTCATCGGGTGTTGTGGGCTGTTTGTCATGTGCTTGCCGGAGACAAGAGGTAGGAATCTTTTTGATACCATGGATGAGGAAGAGCGGAAAGAGGACACAAGGGACCACCGTGTTTTGTGCTAGATAGAGGTAATGTGTAGTCGATGGTGGGAGTGCCAGTTCTGTCTTATGGCTGTGGCCGAAAAGGGATGTCCAATTGCAAATCCAATTTGGATAACCTTCTTTGTATTTCTAGCAAAAATGATAAGCAACTTCTTATGATTTGTTTATTTCACGAAAAATGAATGATTAGAAAAATATTTTCTCCAAACTAAGAACAATCACTTATATTGCTTATAAAAACTATAATGACTTTTTGGACCAAAAAAGATAAAATTAATCTAGTCTTCTAGGATTCTCAAGAATAAGGTATACATATAATATTATATTTTAGGGGCAATTTTCATACCTAAAATAGATATTGTTTTCCCCAAACCAGTGAGATGGTGGAAATAGCCCCCTCCTTATTAAAATTTTAGAATCACTCTTGGTAAAGTTGATCATCGACCAGATTGGTGCGGGCTCACGGGCTGTGAAGTCATGCCTAACTTTATGCTCGGTCCATCCATCAACCAAAGTATTTGTAACTTTGTTGGCGAATGCCTTAAATGACACTTGTTAAGATACTGGTTAAGGAAAATAGTAGTCTTTATAGTGCACTGGCTGTCTAATGTTATATAGGATTATAATTTGGAAAATGGCGATTGGTTTCTTAATTAGCATACTTAACCAATGCCTCATGGGCATGCTTTAACAATACCCACATACATGTAGCGCTTTGCAATTTTTTTTTTTTTTTTAAGTACTAATAAGGGAGTGAGAGTTTTCGAGCACTCAACTAGTCCCCTGTGTTGCAGAGACCAGTGAATTATCGCTTTGCGTTGGTGGATGTGATTTCCAAGAGAATGTACAAAGTCTTGTCGTTCAAACCAGATCTTGAGCTAGAAAAAATGAACATGTTTTACCACTTGAGCAAGAAGAGAGCCCGAGACACTCCTGCGATTGAAGTAGCTCCATTGACCAAAAAAATGATGCCTTTTTGGAAAATGTCCAATCATTGTCTATGGAATAGAAATCAAGAAATTATTTTCTAGTCAGAAATTGATTTCTGTTTTAGAAATTTGGTCATGCGCGCCTAAATGTAACTATAATTCTCGTTTTAGGATGAATTTGGTCCTAATTTTAATTGGGTCACTAGTGGGCTTCGGCCCATTTAAATCAAGTATAGTTTGGAAAATGATTATTATATATCAGCCTAAACTCAATGGGCTTTATTCACCTCCTTAGACCTTCCAGCATCGAATGTAAATGAGCGGATGATCTTTTCCTGGACTTCTGAAACTTGGCGCATGTTGAATATCGCACCAGATCAGTCAGCGCATCGATATATTTCCGGTCCAGTTCTCGGGTCGGTTCTTTTTGGTTTAAACCAGTGCTGACCCAGTTTGGCCCACATACTATTCATCAATCAAAAGGGGTCACGAGGGCGGCTGTAAACCCGAGACCCTTATGGCCAAACTCCAAAAGGTGAAACCGATAGCCAGCACAGGATTCTGTCCAAACTTCGAATCTAGACCAAGTCCCCATCTCTCGTCAAGATCATCTTTGTTTGTCTAAATCTACATAATCACTGTGTGCCCTCTGGGTAGATCAAGCGCATGAATCCAAAAGGGACATGGATTGAAAATTACACGAGGAAATAGCATGATCTTTATCACCACGAGCGAAAGGTTGCGTGAGGGTCCGTCCATCTTATTTACTGTATTGTCACCGTCTCAATTCACATGAACTCTTGTCCTACTGGTAAAATATATCAACAATTAGTCAGCTTGACGTGGATTTGTGCCATTTAGATCCAGCTTACAACCCTCTTGGATGACTTTTTTTAAGTTACGAACATTAAATTATACACATGCTGATCCACAAATATTGTACTTAAACCTGCGAACCAAGGCACGACAAGATTCAGTCCATACTTAAACCTCTCGGATGACTTTTTTTAAGTTAGGAACATTAAATTATACACATGCTGATCCACAAATATTGTACTTAAACCTGCGAACCAATACACGACATGATTCAGTCCATACTTAAACCTCTTGGATGACTTTTTTTAAGTTATGAACATTAAATTATACACATGCTGATCCACAAATATTGTATTTAAACCTGCGAATCAAGGCACGACATGATTCAGTCCATTATTGAAGTCATCTAACCTGAGGAAGATTGGATTGTAGTGTATTAATCTAATAGTATTCCCTTATAATAATTTGAAGAATTGATAAGGTGAGTATCGTGATTTCATTAGGTTATATAACTCTTTTTTTTTTTTCTTTTTCCTGGGTCTTACGTATTATTGCGAGCTAGGGTACCAAGAAGAAGTCTACTCCAAACTCCAAACTCAGTACGTGATCTTGAGCTAGAACAAGTATCATCGAGCAATTCAACTTCTTTTTGCGCTTGTATGGTATTGGCTGTGTTCGAATATACTCCTCAAAATGCAATCAATGATAGAGATCGTGAGGTGCTTGATTGGTAAGCTTCCTTTGTTTGGGTAATATCTTGTGATCTTGATTACTCGGTGCTTATGGAAAAGTAGAGTCCTACACGGTAGCAGCAATTATGATTCCGAAGTCGGGGTCCACGATAAGGGTGAACATCAATTAAACACCAGCCCACGAACGATCGAGTTATCTATTGCTCAACACGTAAGCTAATAATACAATTTTTTTAAGGCAAATGAATGATATATCAGTTGCTACTTTCGTATCTCGATCTAATTTACTTAAAAAAAAAAAAATCATTCCTTCTTGCACCTAGCTTGAAGAGGAGCATTTACTCTTTGCTCCAAAAGAGAAAAATCAAAGTTCGAGTGTGTATTCAAAGCTAGAAACTCAATTTGAGATTTTTATTTGTTCGTTCCTTCCGATCTTGAAACCATAAACAACAAAAGAACTTTAAAATGCAAAAGAAAAGGAAAGAGGACGACCGAGACTAATTTTTAATTGTTCAACAATTAAGAAAGTTCTTAACATTGCTTGTGAACTAAGCCGTCAAATTTTCTTTTTGTATGAATAAAATTAAGTTTGGACAGGAAGAAGTTGTAACTAGATCTGGATTTCCATCAATATCACTTAGTAGTTTTAGTGAAGAAGAAATGAACGAATTTCTGACAACTCAAATTCTAACAAATTATGAATTTCATGATCGTGAAAAGGAAAAAAAAAATTATTTGATTTTGAAACATAACTTTACTTAGAGGAAAGACGTCGATTATTTTTTACTGATTCAAGATGACAATGGAAATAAGTTATTTAATTGATTTCATTGGAAACTTAGCGCAAATATGGCATGCGAAGGAGAGAGATGTTGAGGTTACTTTTGTCGAACGAGAGGAGTAATGTGAATGGTAATATCGAACTAAATTTTGTGATTGAAGGGTAATTTTGGCTAGTTAACATACAAAGGATGTGGTTTAGTAATTACATATTGGATGTTACAGCCTTTTTATCAAACTCGCAACACTTCATTTGGCATTATGTGCATAATTAGTATCCAGCTCAACGCTCCCCAACAACTTGTAAGGAGTCTCAACGCAATTTGCTACCTTGCTATAGGAGGCTAGGAACTATTTAATGAAAATGCTAGTACTACCACGTAGAGGGGGTGAATAGGCGTTAAAAAAATTTAACAATTAAATGCAGAATATATTATGTTGCGAGCAAAGTTAGTGGATGAGTCAAAGTCTGATTAAAAGCGCCACCAGACTTCTGAAGAAAATTTAGACACAAATAAGAGATGTAATAGATTCTTGATAAATTTAAAAGAAAATTGCAATGGATAAAGTTAAAAAGAGTTAAGGGAAGAAAAAATTGCACATGAGATTTATAAGAGTTCGGTTTAGATCAAACCTACGTCCACTCTCCCACATTGACAGCCTTCTGGCTGAAATTCACTAAAGTGTCAACGGAGAAGTACAATATTTCGAGTGCAAACACTTAGTGTAAGATTTCTTTTTCCCTCACTAAGTCACTCTTCTTGTGATTTTCTCTCGAGTATAATTTGTAAGAGTTGTCGTTGAAGAACAAGTGGTTGGAAAGGCTTCAAACTTTGGAATTTCAATTTTCATGCTCTATTTCAAATAGATTGAATAACCTCCTTAAATACTCCTCTACGCCTTACTAGCCATTGGCATTCTCCAGAGGAATTTCTTCCAATCAATCCGTTGGACAAAATTGATTAAGGAAATTTTGTAGCCATTTGAAGATTGAGATGAAAATCTGTTGATTTTGGTTGTCCATACAATCAGAATCTAAGTTTCTATAAGTAGATGCTTCCCAAAAAAGGAACTTGTCTTCAAGATTAATTTCATCAATTCATGATTAATTCCATTAATGTATTTATAAAATGTAAGTGAGATTTTATTGCCAGAAAGCCATATATTAAAGAATAAAATCTATAACGTTCATATTAAATCATTGTCGTAAGATCAATAATTTTGAGTCTGATTATATCTTCGTTTTGGACTTGGTTTTAGTCTGGATTGCGTCAGAGTGGAATGAATAGATTTTGACAAGAGTCTGCGATATGACTTGGGAATTCTACTATTCTTTAGAATAAGAACAAGAACAAAAATTAGAAAGTTTTGTCAACTTCAAAATCTGATAGGAGTTTTCTCAACATTTAATAGTTATCACCCACTTGGACAGCTCATCATTCACTATGCTCTACACCAGGCAAGATCAATATAAAATTTTACACATTCTGCTCCTTCACAGTCATCTCTAAAATCAGCTGCTTTACTCTCCTTTTCCACAACGCAGAAGAAATTCCAAATCCAACAAGAAGCAAAGCACAAAAAAGAATGGCCGATCCGACTCCGTTGCTCTCACAATCTGATGCCGCCAGCAGCGACCAGGAACCTCTGAAGCTTAAGAAGCACTACCCGTCGTTGGACTCGATGATCGAGCAGTCCATGAAAGATTTCGGGTGGGCTCAGCTCATGCAAGCCTTGCTTGTGTCGTTTGCTTGGTTCTTCGACGCACAGCAAACGTTCATAAGCATTTTCACTGACGCTCTACCACCGTGGCACTGCGTGAATCTTGACGACCAATATTGCAACTCCATTTCCGACGTTTGTCTACTTGCGAATAGTTCCTCATGGCAATGGGATTATCCCAAGCACGCCTTTATAGTCTCTGAGTGGGGCCTTCAATGCTCAAACTCAGCAATAAAGGGCTTACCGGCCTCGTCCTTCTTCATGGGATGCTTGATTGGCGGTTTGCTTTTGGCGACGCTTGCCGATTCATTGCTCGGCCGCAAAAACATGCTCTTCCTCTCTTGTTTAGTCATGTCTTGCTCATCCCTACTCACGGTCTTCTCCACCAACGTGTGGATCTACTCCTGCTTGAGATTCGTCACTGGATTTGGACGCGCGACAATTGGCACGTGTGCTCTCGTGCTGTCAGCGGAATTAGTTGGCAAGAAGTGCCGAGGGAGTGTCGGGGTGATTGGATTCTTCATTTTCACATTAGGTTTTTTATCATTGCCGGCGATTGCCTACTTGAACCAAGGTTCATCATGGAGAATTCTATACATTTGGACAGCAGTCCCGGCCATTGGCTACTGTGTCTTAGTCCATTTCTTGGTTTGCGAGTCACCGAGATGGCTCTTCGGGATGGGACGCAGGGAAGAGGCCATGGAATCCTTAAAGAGAATAGCGCCGCCGGGTGCGAGCGCCCTCACCAACGGCTTCTCCTCAGTCTCGCTCAACGAGTACCCTTTCAACAACATGGACATCTTTTCGGCAATCAAGGCCTTATTAGAAAAGAGATGGGCCTTTCGCCGGCTATGTGCAGTCATGTTGATTGGGTTCGGGGTGGGGATGGTGTACTACGGAATGCCGCTCGGGGTCGGGAACTTGGACTTCAACCTCTACTCGATTATCACGCTCAACGCCCTCGCCGAACTGCCTTCGACCCTGGTCACTTTCCTCCTCATAGGCAAGCTCAATAGGAGGAGTTCTCTACTATTCTTCACAACACTCAGTGGGGTTTTTAGCGTGATGTGCATTTTGGAGGGCCAGGTGTGGCAAAAGTTGCAAATTGTCTTGGAGCTAGTCTCTTTCTTCAGTGGGTGCACCGCGCTTGATATGCTGTTGATATTCACATTAGAGTTGTTCCCTACGTCCGTGCGGAACACGGCGATGTCAATGGTGCGGCAGGCAGTGGTGTTTGGCGGTGTGTTCAGCCCATTGCTGGTGGCAGTGGCCGGCCGGACAGGCGACAGCGTGGTGTCTTTTGGGGTTTTTGGGCTGGTCATCGGGTGTTGTGGGCTGTTTGTCATGTGCTTGCCGGAGACAAGAGGTGGGAATCTTTGTGATACCATGGATGAGGAAGAGCGGAAAGAGGACACAAGGGACCACCGTGTTTTGTGCTAGATAGAGATAATGTGTAGTCGATGGTGGGAGTGCCAGTTCTGTCTTATGGCTGTGGCCGAAAAGGGATGTCCAATAGCAAATCCAATTTGGATAACCTTCTTTGTATTTCTAGCAAAAATGATAAGCAATTTCTTATGCTTTGTTTATTTTATGAAAAATGAATGATTAGAAAAATATTTTCTCCAAACTAAGAACAATCACTTATATCGCTTATAAAAACTATAATGACTTTTTGGACCAAAAAAGATAAAATTAATCTAGTCTTCTAGGATTCTCAAGAATAAGGTATACATATAATATTATATTTTAGGGGCAATTTTTGTCTCTAAGGCTTCATTCATTTCACGAAAAATGTGACGTTTCTAGAAAATGTTTTCCAGAAAGTCATTTTCCAGGAAAATGTAATTATTTTCCGATATTCGGATGAAACCTGAAAATGAAGTAGAAAATATTTTCCACTTTGTTCGGTAAGGAAAATCTTTTCCTCCATATACTCTTTTTCATTTATTTTATTTCTTAAAATGGATTTTTCATATTTTTTAAAAATAGATTTTTAATTTTTAAAATCTATTAATAATTTTTTTCATTTTTATTTCTTTTTCAAATTTTTTGTTTTGTTTTCCATCTCCTTCTTTCTTGGTCGTTTGCCGGCCACGGCGATGGCTCGCGACCGGCAACTGGCCATCGGTGAGCCTCGAGCTTGCTGACAAGCACGAGGCTCGACGCTCACCAGATTGGCAAGCGCGAGCATCGAGCTCGAGGCTCGCTAGATCGACGAGCTCGAGGCTCACTAGATTGACGAGTGTGAGCTTGAGATCGATGAGCTCGAGGTTCGCCTGGCGACGGCCGACGACTGGCCAAGAAAGAAGAAGATGGGAAACAAAAAAAAAAAAGAAAAAGAAAAAAAAAAAAGAAAAAGAAAAGAAATAGGAAAGAAAAAGGAAATTAAAAATAATTCGAATAAAAAAAGAAAAAAAGAAAATTAAAAAATAATTCGAATAAAAAAAGAAAAGAATAAGAAGAAAGGGGAGGAAGAAGTGATGATTTGTAGATATATGAGATAAGAGAGATCAAGCGAGGAAAATGTTTTCCACTTTTCAAAAGCGAAAAACATTTTTTCCCCTAATTTAGACGACTTTAAAACATTTTCCCCAATGAATTTATTTTCTGTGAAATGAACGCCGAAAAATCTGAAAAACGTTTTCCCGGAAATTATTTTCCGCAAAACGAACAAAGCTTAAAATAGATATTGTTTTCCCCAAACCAGTGAGATGGTGGAAATAGCCCCTCCTTATAAAAATTTCAAAATCACTCTTGGTAAAGTTGATCATCGACCAGATTGGTGCGGGCTCACGGGTTGTGACGTCATGCCTAACTTTATGCTCGGTCCATCCATCAACCAAAGTATTTGTAACTTTGTTGGCGAATGCCTTAAAAGACACTTGTTAAGTAAGGAAAATATTAGACTTTATAGTGCACTAGTTGTCTAACGTTATATACGATTATAATTTGGAAAAAATGACGATTGGTTTCTTAATTAGCATACTTAACCAATGCCTCATGGGCATGCTTTAACAAGACCCACATACATGTAGCACTTTGCAATTTTTTTTTTTAAAGTATTAATAAGGAGTGAGAGTTTTTGTGACATCCCAAAATTTTCACTTCTGTTTTCCATTAAATAAATCGAGCATTTCATCGACATGCCTATAGGGCTGTTCTCAGAGCTGATCACTCTAGAGATAATTAGCCTATCTGGGGAAGCCATTAAGGAATTTTAAGGCAATAGACTTGAGAATTCGACTAGGAATTGACTTCTCGACCGTGCTTGTCTTTAGAGGTCATTATGGCACAGTATAAAATTGATTTGAAATCAGAGATAAATCGGTTCGATTGAGATGTGTGACTAATCGTGGGTGACACCACTAAATTGAAAAATTCTCGTCGGCTGGCACTAAACTGATTTATCTATTGTTTTGGTACCCTATGTTCGTATTTGAATCATTGAGATTTTCACGATAACCAAGAGTTGCCAATGTGTCGAGTGGGTTCAATGTGGCTTGAAGAAAATCGACCACGGGTCATTTGCACTAAAAAAATTTCTGAAAACTACCCGGTAGCCTAGGTCACGCTAAAAACGCGCCTGAGTGAAATTAATCGCGAATTGGAATCCGATTTCAGAAATTGAAAATTCTATCATGTCACATTAAATTCTAGGAACGTCGACTTAGTCTCAGAAGAATTTTCTGCAACCTGAGACTTTTTGGAAAAAAGTCGTCCTAAGGCTGTTTTTGTTCAGAAAAAGGTCGGGACCGTTTTTGATCGCAAAATTGGGATGCAAGATGGTTCAATAGGTGAGGAAAAATATCGATTGGATCAAGAACTCGACAACGGGATTTGTTGAGGCTAAATTGGATTGATTGAAGCAAGATTTAGTGTCCAATTGAAGCCAAAGCCCATGAAATTCGTATACCCCCTCTTCCTATGGTCTTTGGACCATTTCAAGGTTGCAAGGTGGTGCATTGGTGGCTCATTGTGAGCCAAGGAAGCCATACTTGGCTAGGGATGGGTCAAGGAGATAAGGAATTGGAAAAAATTTGCTAAGGAGACCCCACCAAAGCCAAAGCTTGTCTCTCTCTCTTTCCTCTCTCCCCCTTGCCGTGCGACTGCCTCTCCCCTTTCTCTTGGTGTTGTGTGAAGACCAAAAGCCAAGGAGGATCGCCGGAAACAGCCAGTAAGCCACCGCCCTCGCCGCCTCCGCTGTTCGCCCTCCTCGCGCGCATGTGCGCCGTCGCACCTTGCTGCGCCTCACCGCTGTCCAGCAGCCTTGTCCGTGCGTCCAGGGTTGTTGTCCAGCCATGCCAGCTACCGTCGGAGCCAGCCAAGGTCACCGGAGTCCTCGCCGTTGGTCACCGAACACCCTCGCCACCTCCACCGGTCTTGCTTTGCCATTACCAGCTTTGTTTCTCTGTTTTACAGCTCAAAACAGAGGGGAAAATAGTGGGTTTTCCAGCAAGCTTTAGGCCCGTTTTGAGGTAGTCCCGAGCCTCGGTTGCTAGGTCTGCCTTGAGGAAAATCGAGTCCCGCGACGTTCCCTTCGTTTTGCACCGAACAGCTCGTTAAACAAGTGAGTTTTACTCACTAATCCCTGTTTAGTCGGTTAATTATGCTTAGGGGTTGTTTAGATTTAATTAAGTGTGATTAGGTGGATAGATTAGAGTAGAGCAATTAAATTAGTGCTTTATCAATGCATGTTAGGCAAATGGTTAGCGCAGTTAGCGAGTAGACACGCATTATTATCTATTGAACGAACCTCGGAAATTTTTCGGGTCCATTTCGGTTTCTAATTAGGCATTATGGGCCTAAATTGGATTTATTGCATTTATTTAATAATTTATGTAATTAATTAATTATTTATTTATTTTCCGGAAATTAGGCTGAGATAGCCAATGACCGAAATTTTATGTTAATTATTGTGGTGTGGTCTGTTTATTTATTTGAGCGTTAAATTGTGCTGAATTGAATTAATTGTAATTTTAGGATTTTATTCCTAAATTAACTAATTTTGATAATTAATGGGAAAATTACCAAGCGTCGGTTTACACCGCCAAAAATATGTAATGGGTTGTTGAAACTGGTGGGATGTTCAAAAAGTGAAATTATTATATTTTGGCTTAGGCCGACCATGTACCCACACATGGCTATTTTTATCGGGTATAATAAAGATGATGAATTGATTGAATGATCAGGATGGTATACTATATCAGCCTACGGGCGATATGTCAGCTTAGAGTGAGAGCAGTATACCGGTATACTATATCAGCCTATAAGTGATATATCAGCTTAGCGAGAGCAGTATACCTAATCAGCTTAGTGAGAGCAATATGATCAGCTTAGAGAGAGCATTATTCGTATGCTATATTAACTCAAGGGTTTGATATGTCATATTAGTGAGAGCAGTACACTATTTATCAACTTAGTGCAAGCTATACTATCTATATATCAGCTTAGAGTGAGTAGTTCTTAACTATGGTCGGACTTATAGATAGTATTGGATGTACCGACCGAGGGAAAGTCGTGGTGACATGTAATCGACTAGGTCGATTGATCAATGATTTGACCTGATGTTATGAATTGATTGATTGATGCGATATAAGGCATCTGTAAATAATGTTGATTTACAGGATGGAATTGAGGCCAAGATAAGTCTTCTAACTCGTGTTGTGCTTAAGCAGCCTCTAGAGTGTATTGGCTTCCTAATCGGGTCTTAGAGGGTAGAACTTGCTGAGACGTAGTCTCATCTCGTTGTGGGACAACATTTCAGGTCTCTAGATGGCAGCACCTCCACCTCCTCGTCCTCCCATGTATTTTGGTATCATCGAGATAGGATACCACTTTTCGATACACCCCCACCCCGAAGGATTAGAATATGTGCTGGTGAAGTTAACCATCTGGGTTCGTCTGGGTTGACGTGAATGAGCCTAACAAGGTGCCTCATAGGTACTAGTCGTGGTATCGTCACTACCATGATGGGCGAAGAGAGGGTCCCATACTGGAAGGTAATGTGCCTTTGTACGTCTTAGAGGTAGCATTTCGAAAGGGGACTACAGATCCCAAGGATGGAGTGGTGATTGATGCCAAAGACCTTAAACTCGAGGGTGACCCTGATACTCCCGTGTACTTGGCCGTGGACTCCAACTGGAGCGAAGAGGAAGGGGAGATTGTTGAGCAGGAGGAGGACCCTGATGAGGAACTGGAGGAGGAGTCAAAGGAGGATTCAAAGGAGGATCCAGAATATGACCTGGATGAGGATTGAAACCCCCCACCCTATTTTGCAAACTCTGAGTTGTGATCTGATGTGTGATAGATTTGACTTGTTAATAGTATTGTAATATATACTATGAGGTTTGCTTTGTATAAAAATGTGGTTGAGGTTTTTCAGGTTTGAAAAATATGGCATTATTTTTCTATCCCATTATTTTGTTGTCTGGGGATTTTTTATCTACTTCCACATGCGTATTAAAATGAAAAGGTCGTCGATGCATCCCGGGACGTTGCTATTAATTGACCAGGTGAGGGATGGGCGCGCGCTCGAGGATCGTGGCGTGACAGTTTTCGAGCACTCAATTAGTCCCCCGTGCTGCAGAGACTAGTGAATTATCGCTTTGCATTGGTGGATGTGATTTCCAAGAGAATGTACAAAGTCTTGTGGTTCAAACTAGATCTTAAGCTACAAAAAATGAACATGTTTTACCACTTGAGTAAGAAGAGAGCCCAGGACACTCCCGCCATTGAAGGTAGCTCCATTGACCAAAAAAATGATGCATTTATGGAAAATGTCCAATCACTCTCCATGAAATAGAAATTGAGAAATCAATTTCTAGTCAGAAATTGATTTTTATTTCAGAAATTTTGTCATGCGCGTCCTAAATGTAGCTATAATTCTTGTTTTAGGATGAATTTGGGCTGCGTTTGGGAATGACAATTACAAAGGTCTTTAGGCGTTGAAAGGCCCTTGGGCAAAATTATGGTGTTTGGCAAATTCTTTTTAAGTCCCATTCTCCAAATGCTAGGCTTTCACAATGCTAAAAGTCCAAGGCAGCAAGGGGGCTGCCTTGACTTTCTAGCATTCTCGACAAGCCCATAGTGCCTTAAAAAAAAAAAAATCTTGTTTTTCCTTTGTTGTCCCCAAAATTTTATGAAAATTCCAAATTTGACCATTTGCAAATACAAATCCTAACATTTGCGATTCTTTTTCAGGACAATGCCGCCGTTCTCTTCCCCTCTGCTCTTCTTGACTCTCCTCGAGATCTCGCTTGTACCACTTTGCAAAGCCCACCCTTTGATCGTTGAAGCTCATCTCTCTAGTCACCTGTCGAGGCTCGCCTCTCCTATTGCCAAAGCTCGCCTCTTTGGTCACTCGCCGAAGTTCGCCTCTCCAATCGCCTATTGAAGCTTGCCTCTCTGGTTGTCAAAGCTTGCCTCTCTAGTCGTCCATCGAAACTCGCCTCTTCGGTATTCAAATTCTACTCTCTCAATTCAACATCTCATCACCTTGCTTGGCAATTGGTGTTAGGGCATTCTCCTCCGCTCGAACGCTGCTTGTCACTTTGCTCCAAATTCGGGAAATTTGTTCCCTCTTTCACCGGCATCTCTACTGCTCACCCTCGCTCGATCAGCACCCGATCCTCTGGTGATCTCCCCTCGCTTTAGATTCCTCTTCGCCCGCCTCGATCATTCCCCTTAGAAGGTCTGAATCTCTATGGTTTGCTACTATTTGGTCTAGTTTTCTATTTCACGAGGGTGATGAATCCTTTTCGTTGAAACGCAAACCCTAGCTTTGATTTTCTCTTCTTTTTCTTTTTTTCCTTTTTTTTTCTTGAGGTTCCTAGGCGTTCTCTGTAGGTGCATCGGGTTGGGCTACGGGGCTTCTTGTCTGAAAATCGAGCTCGTTGGCTACTTCTTGCGAGGTATGGGTTTGTGATCAGTGGTGGAAGGCAGAATTTTTCCTTCTCGTTTGGGTGTTTAAATTCTTGCATGTGGGTTTTTGTTGTTAGGTCCGTTGTTTTTGAAATTCTGATGATGACGGGTACATCTTGTCGGGCTGTAGTTTTCTTTTTCCCCTGCAAAATCAGGCTAAAAGGTGGAAACTTTCCTAATCGTTTAAAACTTTGATATTTGTTTGGAGAGATAGCTAGCGCGGATGGAAGTGGGTTTTAACATAATGCACGTGGTTATTGGAACTGAACGGGAAAAAAGAGTGGAAACAAGCATTTTTTTGGGCTTATCATAGAGGTTGCTGGACTTGGGTTTTGTAAGTTAGCTCATGTTTAGTGCTTTGTCTTAATAAAGAATCTAGTATGTTTCCCCTTGTATGTGTTGTTCAAACTTTTTACTGTTTTGTTTGCGGATACCGTCCTTAAGACCGGTGTTTGTTTGTATGTGCTTGCGTTGATTTGTTATCTTTTAAGGTAGTTTTGGACTACTCACGGTCCATACCTTCACCCTCCCTGTACCACCGGACTGTGATGCCATTGGCATGCTGATTCCAAAATTGGAGACCCTTGATGTCATCATTTTATCTTCTCGTGCTTCAAAAGAGTTCATTGTTGCATTTGTTGGACATTTTGGATTTTCTTTCATTAGCATATTGCTTTGACTCGGTATTCTTTGGTTTAAGGAGGTTTTACAATTGTCATCATTTTCTTGAGTTTGATTGCAAATATTTGCTATCACACTGCATGGATCATCCTTTCAAACTGAAGTTGACGTGCATGGGGTGTTTGAGCCACTTCGCTGAAAATTTCTACGTGGAGTATGAAAATGGGGTATGTGTATTTGTATGTGTATGTGCTATGTAATTTGCATGAGTAAACCACGAGAAAGTACCAAAATAGTTTGCCATGCAAAATGAAGTTTTTGGTGAATATGTCTCAATTTAGATGCATTTTCTTCCTACTTTTTGTCATGCAATATTAACCATGCAGATCAAACTCTGATTGTTTGCACCAAGTCAGAAGAAAGAATGGAATGCGTTCTAAAAGATGTTGCCATTGGGAAACTCTGCATATAATTCATCCACGTAAATAGAATTATCTTTCTAAAAAAATAACTGTGAAGAGATTCGCATCTCATGAAGATTGTTCCTATACTTGAAAGGATTTATCTTGCTGGATAAGTTAGATAGCATTTGCTTTTCAATATGATGAAATGAAGTCTAGGACAACGGTACTTGGCTTTATAAATACTTTAACATGCTTTATTGGTGGGAAAGATTTGTGCTTTATTGACGTGCTCTTTTGATGAGTAGTTATGCTCAGTGGGCAAGAAATGATTTAGTTTAATGATGTAATAATGGCCAAGAAATGATGCCGATTGAGCTGTTAGTGGTGTGCTTCAAAGATGTTTAGCAAATGAGAAAGTTATGAATTAACTAAATAATGATTGTGAATCTCATGCAAATATTGTGAGAATTATAATCATGTGATTACTTTGCTTGATTCGCCTCTCCATTTCTCTTTTTGCTTAGAATCCAGGCACTCAACTCTCTCTTCGCTCACAACCGAAGTGCTCGCCTCTCTCTTCGCTCAGAAGGCGTTGGTCGTCCCACCTCAGATCCAGGTTCTTTCACTTTTATTCCTTCTGTTTGTTATTTTTCCACACTTACATGTTCGGCTTGGTGTGCTCTTTCATAGGTTCATGTGAATTGGATTTTAATTAATCTGCAGTGCCTTTTGCTTTGTAATTTTCAGAGGGCTGTCTTCAAGGAAATATATATACTTAGTGAAGACTTTTGTAAAAATTAAGTGGCGTCATGTCTATCTTAATGTTATGTCAAAATCTATATACTTATGTTTGTATTCATTTCATTGGAAGATGGCCAGTTCATCAAAGGAAAAGGCATATTGGAGCCCTAAAGATGTAGAAACTTTTTGTCGATCGTGCATTGAACAAATTGAAAAATGTAATCATCTTGCAAGCAACAAAAAGGATGGATGGACAGTTATAATTAGCAAGTTTGAGGAGCTGAGAGGAAAAAAAGTACGATAAAAATCAAATGAAAAGTAAGTGGAATAATTAAAGGAAAAATGGAAAAAAATGGAAGCAATTGGTTCAAAAGAAAACGGGACTAGGATGGGATCTAAGAAAGAAAACCATTGAAGTGAGCGATGAATGGTGGGAGAGAAAAATTCAGGTGTTTTATATCTTATTTTGTTATTTTTTTTTGTAAGTTCATCTTTTATGTTACAACTCTTGAAATTTTTTTATTATAACAAGGCCAATCCTAAGTTTAAAGTCTTTCGAACGAAATGCATACATCCAAATGTTGAAGTTTTGTTGCATCAAATGTTCCAGGGTACCGTTGCTACTGGAAGTGTTCCTTGGAATCCTGCACAAGGTTTATGTGACATCCCAAATTTTCAGTTTTGCTTTCAATTAAATTAATCGGGCCTTTCATCGACACGCCTATAGTGTTATTCTCAGAGCTAATCACTCCTGAGATAACTAGATTATATAAGGAAGTCATTAAATGATTTTAATGCAATAGACAGGAGAATTCGACTAAGAACCGACTACTCGACCGTGCTCATCTACAGAGATCATTGCAACACAGATATAAGTCGACTGGAAATCAGAAATAGGTCGGTCTGACTGAGATGTGTGGCTAAACGTGGGAGACTCCACTAAATTGGAAAATTCTTGTCAACCGGCACTAGACTGATTTTTCTATCATTTTGGTACCCTATGTCTGTAATTGAATCCTCGAGATTTTCACGACAACCGAGAGTCACCAATGTGTCGAGTGGGTTCATTGTGGCTTGAAGAAAATTGCCCATGGGTCATTTGCACTAAAATTTTATGAAAACTACCCAGTAGCCTAGGCCACGCTAAAAACGCGCTAAGGTGAAATTAACAGCGAATTTGAATATGATTTCAGAAATTGAAAGTTCTATCATGTCACAAATCATTTTAGGAATGTCGACTCAGTCTTCGAAGATTTTTCTGCAAATCGAGACTTTTTGGGAAAAAGTCGTCATAGGGCCGTTTTTGTCCAGAAAATGTCAGGGACCGTTTTTGATTGCGCAATGGGGATGCAAGATGGTTCAATTGGTGAGGAAAAATACCAATCTGATTATTGACTCGATAATTGAATCTTTAGAGACCGAATTGGATTAATTCGAGGAGGATTGAGTGTCCAATGGAAGAGAAACCGAGCCAAATTCGTGTGCCCCCACCACCCATGATGTTTGGACCATCTTAGGCTTCTAGAAGCGAGCCTTGGTGGCTGAGTTAGGGCCATGGAACTCAGTTGGTGGATGGGAATGGTCAAGGGGACCAAAAGAAGATAAGAAGGCCAAGGTAGGCCCTTTGTTCCCTCATTCTCTCCTCCATCCCCTTCCGCCTCTAGCTGTTATTAACCTTCTCCTCTCCTTCCCTCCGTTCACTACCCGTTGCCCAGCAAGCCAGAGTCGCTGACCTCGCAAGCCCATCGCCATTGCATGCCGTCCACGCCCTGGCTGCGCCGCTTGCTTGCACGCCTACTCGCCGTGAGTTCCTGTCACCCAGTCGTCTCCATCCGCCTCTGTTTGTGCGTTTAGGAGGCCCTTTGGCCAGCACAGGTCGCTGTCCAGCTCGCCTCGGCCATCGTGAGGCCCCACCGTTGGCCACCCGACCCCGCGTTGCAGCTCGTTCGCCCATTCCAGACCCAAGCCAGCCACTGAAACCGCCTCAACTAGCCCCAAACAGAACCCGAACCAATGGGTTTCCAACAGTGGTTTAGGCCCGATTTGGAGGTGTTCCTGGCCCTGAAAGGCAAGCCCGCTTTGGAGATAGTCAAGCCTTGTCACGTCCCCGTCGTTTCAAACCGAGTGGTTCGCTAATCAAGTGAATTTAATTCACTAATCATCGCTTAGTAAGTTAATGACGTTTAAGGGCTGATTAATTTAAGTTAAGCTTGGTTTAGTGGATAGAACGATTTAGTGAATTAGTTAATTATTGATGCATGTTAGGTGGTTAGTTTAATGCAATTAGCGAGTAAATAGATTATAGTATTTATTTAACGAGCCTCGGAAATTTTCCAAGCCCGTTCCGGCATATAATTAAGCTTTACAGGCCTAAGTATGCATTTTTTGAATTTAATAATTAATTTCCGTAATTATTTAATTAATTAATTATTTATTTTTCGGAAATTAGACCAGGATAGCTAGTGACCGAAATTTTATGCTGATTGCAATGGTGTGATCTGTTTATTTAATTGACTGTTATTTTATGCAAATTGAGTGTTGTTTGTAAATTTGGGAATTTATCTCAAATTTTATTTAATTTCTGTAATTAATTGGAAAATCACCGGGTGTCGATTTACAGCGCCAAAAATGAAATTGTGGACTGTTGATATTAGTGGGATTTTCAAGTGAGAAAATATTATATTTTGGCTAAGGCCAACCGTGTACCTACACACGAGTATTTTTATCAGGTATGATAAAAATGGTGAACTATATCAGTATTTGCGGCACATTCTAGTGAGCATATTTAGTATACTATATCAGTATTTGTGGTAGCTTCTGGTGAGCATAAATAGTATACTATATGAGTATAATTGTGGCAGCTTCTGGTGAGCATAAATAGTATACTATGAAGTATTTGAGGCAGCTTCTGATGAGCTATACTACCTACTATCGTCTTATATTAAGCAGTCCTAGGTATGATCGAACTTATAGGTAGCATTTATTGAGATGACGGGGGAATGGTCCTATTGACATGGAATTGACTGAGTCGATTAATCGATAGTTCGATCTGTCTTGATTTGTTGAAGTGATTAGTTGAAAATGTCAATTGTACTAACTTGCAGGAAGGAACAAAGGCAAAGGTAAGACCTTCAACTCATGTTGTGCTTAGGCAGCCTTAGAACACATTTTCTTCCTAATTGGGTCTTAAGGGGTAGAACTCGCTGAGATATTGTCTCACTAGTTATTGTATAACCATTTTCAGGATTTTAGATGGTGTTAGTGAAGGACCAGAAGCCTTGGAGTTTAGGAGGTGAAGCCTGAAGAATCGATGATCATGTCCGATTAGCTAGTTGTAGGGCAATTCTCTTTTTTTGGGAGCCAATCCCTTTTGTAAACCTTTATGTATATACATGTGTGTTTATAAAAAGGTATTTTGTGAAAAATTGGTCCTACTTTCCAATCCCATATTGTTGTTGTCTGGGGATTGTTTATCTGCTTCCGCATGCGCATTAAAATGAATGGGTTGGCGGTGCGTCCTAGGATGTTACTATTATTCGGCCAAGGAGGGATGGGCACGTGCTCGAAGGATTGGGGCATGACATCCCCGTTTAAGTGGTATCAGAGCGAAGTTTAGTGATTGGAGTGATACGGTGCGATGGTCTATGTGATAGTAGTAGGAATGGCCTTTAATTTCATGCTGGTGCATGTCTATGATAGCTGATTGGTAGAATTGATTACTTGTGTGGATTGCTCAGCTTCTAATTTGGTGTGGAATTGAAAGCAGGTTTATGTAAAGAACCGTTGAGATGAGCGATCAAGAGTAGAGAACTCATAGTAAGAGAATGATCATACTTGCAACTCGGGGTAGGAGGCCAACCAGGGTCGGTACCCGAGGAGGCAGAGGTAAGGCGTTAGCACAGGCTAGCGCTAGTGGAGTAGCACCTTCTCTCGTTGGTGCTGGGGTAGCAGCCCCAGTTGATCCAAGAACTATTGGGATTGCGTAAGCATTGGATGTTATGAGGAAGATGTTGGGGCAGTAAGGCCCAAAATCAAGCTGCCGCCTTCACCGCCACTATTGCAGACGCCCCTACCGTCGCCACCAATGCTGTTGCTATAGCCGTACCTGCCGCCGCACCCGCTGAGGTTCCGCTAGGGATAGTGGCCGCTGGGAGACCGATTCATAAACTGGTGGAATAATTTTTGAAATTGAATCTGCTGAAGTTTACTGGGGCAGGAGACCCTGAAGCTGCTGCTCTGTGGATCCAAGGACTAGAGAAGACCTTTGCACTATTGATGTGCAACGAGACTGAGAATGTGGTCCTTGCAACTTACAAGTTGTAGGGAGTTGCAAATACTTGGTGGAGAACCACCCAAGGAGCGTTATTTCCTAAAGGTGTCACCTCTGAGTGGAACACCTTTGTTGAAGCCTTCAACAATAAATACTTTTCTAAGACTGCTAGAGAGATGAAGATGGCAGAGTTTCAGCGCTTCGCCAAGGCTCCATGACTGTAGATCAATATGAGGCGAAGTTCATTGAACTATCGCAATACGCTCCTGAGCTAGTTGAGAATCCAACAAACCGAGTGAGAAGATTCAAGGACGGATTCAGGCCAGGCCGGACTTGAGGAGTATACTGATTTCGCTGAATCTGAGAAATTACAATAACCTGTACAAGAGAGCCTAGATAACCGAGAAAGATCAAAATGAAAGAGCCACCGCATCTGGAAGAAGCCCATGATCGGAGGAAGATTTCCAGTACCGCCCATTAGGAAGGGTGGAGTTGGCAAGTCTATGCCAAGTCAGAATGATGTGTGTCGCACTTGTGGGAGGCGACACGATACCGTCCCGTGCCCTAGGAGGACGGGCGCTTGTTATGAGTGTGGCCAATAGGGTCACTTAGTCAGAGATTATCCTAGGCGACCAAGAGAACAATCGCAGTTGCCACCGTCATCGCCGAGGGGATAGATTAGAGGGTATGCACCTCATAATGCACCTTAAGGAGGACAACTTAGACCCCCAGTTCAAGGCATGGTGTATGCTATCACTCAAGGTCAAGCAGAGGCTACGCCTGACATGATTACATGTATGGTTTCGCTGAACGACCATCTTGCTTATGCTTTATTCGACCCAAGAGCAACTCATTCCTTTATTGCCGAACAGTATGTTAAACTGATAGGATTAAGTCCTGTATTATTGGAGTCGGCAGTTAGCATATCTACACCATTGAAGGATAAAGTGATAGCTGATTTGGGTTGTTTTGGTTGTAAGTTAGCGATTGGTGAGCGAGAGGGGAAAATAGACTTGTTAGTCCTAGCCATGTATGACTTTGATTTGATAATTTGCATGGACTAGCTCACCAAGTAATGAGCTAAAATGGACTATTATGGCAAGGTGATTTAGTTTAACCCATTAGAGGGTGAGAGCTTCGAGTTTGTCAAGAATTGAGGAGAACCCTCAATTATCTTGATCTCGTCGCCACAGGCAACTCGTTTGCTGGACAAGGGTTGTCAAGGTTACCCGACAACTGTCGGGATACAACAGTTGAGGAGTTGAAGATGGAAGACATTGCTAAGGTGCAAGAGTTTCCCGATGCCTTTCCAAAAGAATTGCCGGGATTACCGCTAGAGAGAGAAATTGAGTTCATGATTGAGCTAGCACCGGGACAGAGCCAATCTCTAAGGCACCTTACCGGATGGCGTTGTCTGAGTTGAAGGAACTGAAGGTGTAGATGCAAGAGTTGCTAGATAAAGGATTCATTCGTCCCAGTGCATCACCTTGGGGAGCACTAGTTCTGTTTGTAAAGAAGAAAGATGGTTTGTTGCGCTTGTGCATCGACTATCACCAATTCAATCAGGTAACGATCAAGAACAAGTATCCACTGCCAAGAATCGATGACTTGTTTGATTAGTTGCAAGGAGTGCCGATATTTTCGAAAATCGACTTGAGGACAAGATATCATCAGCTGAGGATTAGAAAAGAGGATATACCGAAGTCAGTATTTCGTACTTGGTATGGTCATTATAAGTTTACTGTAATGCCGTTCGGGTTGACGAATGCTCCAGTTGCTTTCATGGATTTGATGAATAGGGTGTTTAAAGAATATCTGGATCACTTTGTGATTGTGTTCATCGATGATATTCTGGTGTATTCGAGAAATGACGAAGAGCATGAGAGTCATCTGAGATTAGTACTGCAGACTCTGAGAGTCTATTAGTTGTACGCTAAGTTCAGCAAGTGCGAGTTTTGCTTGACTCATGTTGATTTCTTAGGTCACGTGATTTCAGGCGAAGGAATCTCCATGGACCCATCCAAGATTGAAGCAGTGAATAACTGGCCGAGATTGACTATAGTGACAGAGATCATAAGTTTTTAAGTTTGGCAGGTTATTACATACGGTTTGTGGAAGGGTTTTCAGCTTTAGTGTCGCCGTTGACTAAACTCCTGAAGAAAGAAGAGAAGTTCGTTTGGACAGACAAGTGCGAGTGTAGTTTCCAAGAGCTTAAGCAGAAGCTGACTACCGCACCTGTGCTGACCATTTCATCTGGTCCTGGAGGATATGAGATCTATAGTATTGTGTCGTTAAGAGGATTGGGTTGCGTGCTAATGCAACATGGTAAGGTTGTTGCATACACCTCCCATTAGTTGAGGCCTCATGAACAGAATTACCCGACGCATGACTTAGAACTCGCGGCAATTATTTTCACGTTGAAGATTTGGAAACACTATTTGTGCGGAGAAAGGTTCCAGATCTTCACGGACCATCAAAGTTTCAAGTACCTATTCTCTCAGAAGGAGTTGAAGATGAGACAGCGTCGATGGATGGAATTGCTGAAGGACTACAACTGTGATATCCTATATCACCCGGGAAAGGTGAATAAGGTCGCTGATGCTTTGAGTCGAAAGTCTTCACTTGCTTACTTATTGGTGAAGAAATGAAATTTAATCGAGAGAGCACAAGATTCGGTATTCAAGTTTGAGGTAGGCCACCTTTCGAATCTTATGGCCACCCTCAGAATTGAGCCGGATGTCCACATCAAGATCAAGTTACTTTAGCCAATAGACCCAGACGTTCAGAAGATTCTACAAGAGGACACGGATGAAAGGAAGGCTGACTTTCAGATTTTTGATGATGGAACATTAAGGTTCCGAGGAAGTTTGGTTGTACCTGACGATGTGGAACTTAGAGAGGATATTTTATCAAAAGCACATCGTAGCAGTTACAGTATTCATCCTAGCAGTATCAAGATGTATCAGAATCTGCGTCAACACTACTGGTGGTCCGATATGAAGGCGGACATCGCCAAGCATGTCACCAAGTGTTTGACATGTCAGTAGGTCAAAGCTCAGCATTACAAACTGGGAGGACTTCTGCAACCTCTCGAGATCTCAGAGTGGAAATGAGAGCATATCACGATGGATTTCGTGATCGAATTACCGATGAGTCAGAGAGGTAATGATTCTATTTGGGTAGTAGTCGATAGGTTGACAAAGTCGGCTCACTTCATTGCGATACGAAAGGACCTTAGTTTGGACAGGCACGCAGAGTTGTACGTGCGTCAGATAGCTCGTCTACATGGAGTGCCAGTTACGATTACTTCATATCGAGACCCGAGATTCACAGCTGCTTTTTAGAAGAGCTTGCAGGGTGTCTTAGGTACAAAGCTGCAGTACATTACGGTATATCATCCATAGACGAATGGCCAGTCTGAGAGGACAATTCAGACCCTCGAGGACATGCTACGAGCTTGTGTGCTAGATTTTAAAGGAAGTTGGGAAGAACAGCTTCATTTGGTGGAATTTGCCTACAACAATTGTTATCAGCAGATCATTCAAATGGCTCATTTTAAAGCGTTGTATGGCATAGTGTGTAGGAGACCATTGTGTTGGGATGAAGTTAGGGAAAGAAAGATCACGGGCTCATAATTGGTTTGGCAATCAGTGGATGCAGTTGCAGTGATCAGAGGCAGATTAAAGACCGCTTAGAGCAGACAGAAAAGTTACGTAGATAAGCGCCGGAGGTCTTTGGAATTCCAAGTTGGTGATCAAGTTTTTCTGAATGTGTCGCCAATGAGGGGTACTTCATGCTTTGGTAAGAAAGGAAAACTGAGTCTGAGGTACGTAAGTCCGGTTGAAATTCTTGAAAGAATTAAGACCTTAGCGTATCGTCTTACGTTGCCGAGATTGGCGCAAGTGCACGACGTCTTTCATGTGTCGATGTTGAGGAAGTATGAGCCTAACCCGACCCGCGTGCTTAATTTCGAGGAATTGGATGTGGACGACCGTGTGTCGTACGTTGAAAGCCCGATTCAGATAGTGGATCGAAAAGAGCAAGTTTTGCGTACAAAGACCATTCTGTTGGCCAAAGTAGTTTGGCAACACTGCGGCACTGAAGAAGTAACCTCGGAGAGCAAAATGTCGATGAGACAATTGTACCCCCACCTTTTTGCTTAAAGTTGTAATGGTTTAAATTTCGAGAACAATTTTTATAAGAGAGGAAGAGTTGTGACATCCTAAATTTTTCAGTTCTGCTTTCAATTAAATTAATCGGGCCTTTCATTGACGCGCCTATAGTGTTATTCTCAGAGCTGATAACTCCTGAGATAACTAGACTATATGGGGAAGTCATTAATGGATTTTAATGCAATAGACTGGAGAATTCGACTAAGAACCGACTACTCGACCGTGCTCATCTGCATAGATCATTGTGGCACAGATATAAGTCGACTGGAAATCATAAATAAGTTAGTCCGACTGAGATGTGTGGATAAACGTGGGTTACTCCATTAAATTGGAAAATTCTTGTCGGCCGGCACTAGACTGATTTTTCTATCATTTTGGTACCATGTGTCTGTAATTGAATCTTGAGACTTTCACGACAACTGAGAGTCGCCAATGTGTTGAGTGGGTTCATTCTAGCTCGAAGAAAATTGACTATGGGTCATTTGCACTAAAAATTTCTAAAAACTACCCGGTAGCCTAGGTCATGCTAAAAACGCGCTAGAATAAAATTAACCGCGAATTTGAATCCGATTTCAAAAATTGAAAGTTCTATCATGTCACAAATCATTTTAGGAATGTTGACTCAGTCTCCGAAGATTTTTCTGCAAACCGAGACTTTTTGGGAAAAAGTCGTCATAGGGCCGTTTTTATCCAGAAAATGTTAGGAACCGTTTTTTATTGCGCAATGGGAATGCAAGACGGTTCAATTGGTGAAGAAAAATACCAAATTGATTATTGACTCGATAATTGAATTTTTAGAGACCGATTGGATTAATTCGAGGAGGATTGAGTGTCCAATTGAATAGAAACTGAGCCAAATTCGTGTGCCCCCACCACCCACGACGTTTGGACCATCTCGGGCTTCTAGAAGCGAGCCTTGGTGGCTGAGTTTGGGCCATGGAACTCAGCTGGTGGATGGGAATGGTCAAGGGGACCAAAAAAAGATAAGAAAGCCAAGGTAGGTCCCTTGTTCCCTCATTCTCTCCTCCATCCCCTTCCCCCTCTAGCTGCCGTTGACCTTCTCCTCTCTTTCCCTCCATTCACTGCTTGACGCCCAGCAAGCCAAAGCCGCTGACCCCGCAAGCTTGTCGTCACCGCACGTCGTCCACGCCTTGGCTACGCCGCTCGCTCGCACGCCTACTCACCGTGAGTTCCCATCACCCAGCCATCTCCATCCGCCTCTGTCCATGCGTCTAAGAGTCCCTTCGGCCAGCACAGGCCGCCGTCCAACTCGCCTCAACCACCGTGAGGCCCCGTCGTTGGCCACCCGACCCAAGCCAGCCACCAAAACCACCTTAACCAGCCCCGAACAAAACCCAAACCAATGGGTTTCCAGCAGTGGTTTAGGCCCGTTTTGGAGGTGTTCCTGGCCCCGAAAGGCAAGCCCGCTTTGGAGATAGTCAAGCCTCGCCGCGTCCCCGTCGTTTCGAATCGAGCAGTTTGTTAATCAAGTGAGTTTAACTCACTAATCCTTACTTAGTATGTCAATGACGTTTAAGGGCTGATTAGTTTAAGTTAAGCTTGGTTTAGTAGATTTATAGAACGATTTAGTGAATTAGTTAATTATCGATGCATGTTAGGTGGTTAGTTTAATGCAATTAGCGAGTAAATAGATTCTAGTATTTATTTAACGAGCATCGGAAATTTTCCGGGCCCGTTCCGGCATATAATTAGGCTTTACGGGCTTAAGTATGCATTTTCTAAATTTAATAATTAATTTTCGTAATTAATTAATTATTTTTCGGAAATTAGACCGGGATAGTCGGTAACCGGAATTTTATGCTGATTGCAATGATGTGACCTATTTATTTAATTGACTGTTATTTTATGCAAATTGAGTGTTGTTTGTAAATTTGGGAATTTATCCCAAATGTTATTTAATTTATGTAATTAATTGGGAAATCACCGGGCGTCAATTTACAGCGCCAAAAATGAAATTGTGGACTGTTGAAATTAGTGGGATTTTCAAGTGAGAAAATATTATATTTTGGCTAAGGCCAACGACCGTGTACCCACACACAAGTATTTTTACGGCAGCTTTTGGCGAACATATTTAGTATACTATATCAATATTTGCGGCAGTTTTTGGTGAGCATAAATAGTATATTATATGAGTATAATTACGGCAGCTTCTGGTGAGCATAAATAGTATACTATATGAGTATAATTGCGGCAGCTTTTGGTGAGCATAAATAGTATACTATGAAGTATTTGAAACAGCTTCTAGCGAGCTATACTATCTACTATCGGCTTATATTAAGCAGTCCTGGGTATCATCCGACTTATAGGTAGCATTAATTGAGATGACGAGAGAATGGTCTAGTTTACATGTAATTGACTGAGTCGATTGATGGATAGTTTGATCTGTTTTGATGTGTTGAAGTGATTGGTTGAGAATGTCAATTGTACTAACTTGCAGGAAGGAATAGAGGCAAAGGTAAGACCTTCAACTCATGTTGTGCTTAGGCAACCTTAGAGCGTATTTTCTTCCTAATCAGGTCTTAGGGGATAGAACTCGCTGAGACATTGTCTCACTAGTTATTGTATAACCATTTTTCAGGTTCTTAGATGGTGTTGGTGAAGGACCAGAAGCCCCGGAGTTTAAGAGGTGAAGCCCGAAGAATTGGTGATCATGTCCGACTAGCTAGTCGTAGGACAATTCTCTTTTGTTGGGAGCCGATCCCTTTTGTAAACCTTTGTGTATAGACTTGTGTGTTTATAAAAATGTATTTTGTGAAAAATTGGTCCTACTTTTCTATCCCATATTGTTGTTGTTTGGGGATTGTTTATCTGCTTCCGCATGCGCATTAAAATGAATGGGTCGGCAATGCGTCCTGAGACGTCGCTATTATTCGACCAAGGAGGGATGGGCACGTGCTCAGAGGATCAGGGTGTGACAGTTTATGCAATAATGAGAATGTTGAGGCCACACAAGCCAATATTGGTTGTTGTGTAGGATCTACCGATGATACTTTAGAGTGTGATGTAGGTGAAACGAATGTCCAATTAAGCCAAAGTAAGAGCCATAAAAGAGTAGTAGAAAGTTTAACGAAGCAAGCTCGAGAAAAGAAAGGAAAAAAATTGAATGAACCTGATAAGTTAGCCTCGCAAATTGAAAGACTTTATTCAGCTATTGAAAGTAGGAGCAATGCAACAACAGTTGAAAGGGAGTTTAATCCTTACAAAGAAATTGTGCAAACATTGAAAGCCATACCTGAGATTAAGCAAGATAGAAAGTTGTTTTTCTTTGCATTCTCACATTTTGCTGAAAAGAAAGATAACAGGCAGATTTTTATGAACTTGGATGATGATGAAGAAAAAGTCGAGTGGCTAAAGTATAAGTTGGAAGAGCATAATAGTCTTCACTAGGATGATGGTTACTTGTTTGAGCTCTTTCATACTAATTTATATTGTAATGTGAGACCTATTTTCCATTGGTTATTTGCACTACTTGTGAACACTTTTTCTGATTATGTTCTAATGTGAGACATATGTTTTTAGTTTGTGTTCATTTGTTTAGGTGGAGTTTGCATATATTATGGATGATAATTGTTCCATTGATGGATGATTATTCGTGACTTTTCTCACTGTTTTGTTACTTCAAACAGATATGGACGATTCTCCTGAAAGAGAAATCCATGAAAAAGAGGATGGGGAATAGTGGCAACTTGTGGAAATGCCTCGAGTTTAGATGGAGAAAGCGGAGCGCTTGTTCTCGTAGGTGATGAGGCTCACAGAACACATCCTCTTGATGAGAATCCAATAAGTTTGCCGAAAGAGTTGGAGGGTCTTCATGAAAAATACTCATTGACATGCAGATTGTTTACTTACGAGGAATTACTGGCAGCAACATCCTTTTTCCTGGCAGGTGGATTCTCCTACTTAACCTCATCTTCTGAAGAAGCATTGATTTACATCCGTCCTTTTTAACTAGGAAGCTTTTAGTAAGAAATTGTCTATCCATTCTGTTTCAGAGAATCTGATAGGGAAAGGAGGCAGTAGTCAAGTTTACAAGGGTTGCCTTCCTGATGGAAAGGAGCTTGCCGTGAAGATTCTAAAACCATCTGAAGATGTGCTTAAGGAATTTATTCTGGAAATAGAGATTATTACGACATTGCATCACAAGAACATTGTTTCTCTTATTGGTTTTTCCTTTAAAGATAGCCATCTTCTGTTGGTTTATGATTTCCTATCAAGAGGAAGTCTTGAAGACAACCTTTATGGTGCATGACTTCTACAATCTTCTGTTGCATATAATTTCACCAGAAGTTTGATGATTTTACAGTCATTCATCAGGTTTAGATTATTTATTCGATATGTTTGTTCATATATGACAGGAATCAAGAAAAATCCAAATGCATTTGGTTGGAGAGAAAGATATAGGGTGGCTCTTGGGGTAGCTGAGGCCTTGGAGTACCTCCATGAAAGAAGTGCTCAACCAGTAATACATAGGGATGTCAAATCATCAAATATATTGTTATCTGAAGATTTTGAACCACAGGTGATGTATCATGGAACTGTCTATCCTCTTTGGCTATTTTTATTTATCTATCTTGGATGGTATGTTGATAAATTGTTCTGCCTTATTTTCTTAGTTATGTGATTTTAGGCTTGCTAAATGGGCATCAACCTCCTCTACATATATAACATGCACAGACGTTGCAGGAACCTTTGGGTCGGTAATCTCGGCATTGTATGGTATTGGCTGTGTTCAAATATACTCTTCAAAATGCAATCAATGATAGAGATCGTGAGGTGCTTGCTTGGTAAGCTTCCTTTGTTTGGGTAATATCGTGTGATCTTGATTACTCGGTGCTTATGTAAAAGTAGAGTCCTACATGGTTGGGACTGTTGGAGATATGCGAGGATTGAGATCAGTCAATCCAAGATTATTTAGGATTATGATTTATTAATTATGTCAATATAAGATTAGATTTGACTCTTTGTATCTCTTTTATTATTATTTCCCTAGTTAAATCATTCACCGTATCATAAATAGGTGAATATACATTGTAAAAGGCACTTCGATCAGATATACAAAATATACGTCGTTTCCTCCATATTTCTTTACTTCAAATTCGGTCATGGTATCAGAGCAACGATTCCTAGCCTAGCTTCCACGTCCATTGAATTGCCTTCGTTTTCATCCTCTGGATTGTTGTTGCAAGCCTTTACCCTGCCAAACAAAACAGCAAACCGTACTGGAATTCATACCTTTTTTTGATACCATGACCAAAGATAAAAGCATTGGCAGTTCTTCCATGGAGGAGTGACCTACGTCACCACACAACCAGACCACATCCTTACTAGAATAGACTGATTCGACCGGAGAGCGGCAGCCTCTTGCTCATCGTCTCGGTGGTAATCCTCAACACTTTGCTAATGGCATTCTCACTCCCATTCTAGCTCAAGTCTCTGGGCCAATTCAGTGGCCACCAATTCACTGGTACCCTATCTAGGGCCCATAGGCCATCAGGTCAGAGCAAACATGGGCTCAACCATACCGATATCGCTCGTCGGGAGAGGAAAGGCCCTCAAGCTTTGGAGGCCAGAACAATCCACCACGAGAGATGGACTTGACTAACGAAAATGGTGGGACAAATTCAGGTCAAAGATCCGGATCCATACCGGGCAATCCCTACCCGTTTCTTAGACCAGCCTTTCCGCCATATGCGTTCCCAGTGATTGGCAGTGGTTGCCCCGAGCCCGATGATCCGCTCTATACATCGCCGGCCGACAGACCCGAGCTACGGCTCATCACAATGCAGCTCACTGGACTAGAAACCTACAATGCATGGGCTCGAGATCTCTATCGAGCCCTCGTCACGAAGGACAAGGATGGCTTCCTCGACGGAGCCATACCCTTTCCGACCAATGAGCAGCTCCAGAGACACTGGCGGAAGTGCAACAAATTGGTTCGCACTTGGATCGGGAATTGCCTCGCTCCCGACGTTGCAGCCGGACTTCCACCTACTGAAGACTTAAAGAAATTTTGGGAAAACATACGTGAGATGTACGGTAGACTAGATCGGGCTAGGTTATTCACAATCACACAAGCCCTATCTGAATTGAAGCAAGGGAACCTCTCGGTTACCCCTTGCTTCAATTGACTCTTGGCCCTGTGGAACGAGCTCGAGGCGGCCGAGGAGCGCCTTGAGGGACCCGAAGCTACTCTTCGACAATCAAAGAAATTAAAGACAGAGAGAAGGCGACGAGGTTCTTACTCATCCTCAACGAGTCTTTTTCTTCGTTGCAATCACAGATGCTTGTGATGGATCCCACCTCGTCGCTTGGCCGGATCTATCAATTGGCCGTTCAAGAGGAGAATCAACGACTTGCTGCAGCTGAACACGTGCGCAAGGGTGTGAGTCTTGCGGCTTTCTCCTCCCACGGTGCTTCAATGGAGTCGACGAAAGGAGGGGGGAGCTTCGGGCTTGAGAAAACAGAAATGGCTGCTGCGACTAGGCAAAAAGGAGGAAACCCTATTCTTTTTCAAATGGACGGCTAGGATAATAAGGGAAGATCGAATGGCTATCGTGGACCAACTTTTTCGGTTGGATCGGACTGTTCTCATCCATCCATCACTTCAGCTGGATCGGACGGCTTACAGGAAGCCACGTCAGCACCGATCCTTAAGGGGAATTCTTCGGCAAATTCTTCAAAAGGAAATTTTAAAGGAAAGGGCAAGTTGTATTGTGATTTTTGCAAACGCCCGCACCACACAATGGAAACTTGTTGGAAATTGCATGGAAAACCCGGAGATAAAGGAAAAAGGGGATCTTCTGCTAATCAAGTCACAGGGGTTAATTTTGATCGGCCTATTACACATAATCAATATCAGTACATCATAAGGGCGTTAAAACAGCTGGAGACTTCAGATAAAAGGGCAGGATTCTCAGATACTTCATATTGTCTCAATTATGTTTCTAATGATGCATGGACAATTGATTTAGTTGCTAGTGATCACATTATCTACGATGAAAGTTTCTTTTCTCATACTCATAAAAACCTTTTCCCTAAATCAGTGGAACTTTTAAATGGGAATACCACATACGTCACAAAAGTAGGGGCAGTAAAACTCAGCCCATCAATTACTCTTCAGAATGTGCTTTATGTCCCTGAATTTCAATTTAATCTTATCTCAGTGTCAAAAGCCTGTGAGGACAATTCTGGCCACATTTTCTTCAATTCTGACACATGTTTCTTTCAGGCCTCTTCGACTGGGAAACTGATGGGCTTGGGTAGTCTTTCAAAGGGATTATATTTTTGGACCAAATTTCCTGAAAATTTTTTATTTATCATGTATTCCCATAAATAAGAAATCATTATGTAACATTGCTACCAATGATAAGGTTGTCATTTCTCATCAACGTTTTTGTCACAGTGCTTTCTTTCTACATCCCAAATGTCCGATTTGTCCTCTTGCAAAGCAATCACGTGCCCCTTTTCCCATAAGCAAATCTCGAGCAACTGAAAATTTTTCCTTAATTCATGTAGATATTTAGGGACCTTATCATACCCCACACTGTGACAGATCCTGTCATTTTCTTACCATTGTAGACGATCATTCTCGTGCTACATGGGTTTTCCTCATGTAGAAAAAAAATCAAGCCCTTTCCCACTTACAGAATTTTTTCATTCTATCAAAAAATCAATTCGGTAAATCTGTTCAGCACATTCGAACAGATAATGGGAAGGAATTCTTTAGTCATGAGTGTAAAAACTTTTTTTCTTCTCATGGAATTATGCATGAAACTTCGTGCACTTACACACCTCAACAAAATAGGATTGTTGAACGTAAACACCATCATCTCTTAGAAGTTGCAAGAGCTCTTAAGTTTCAAGCATCCATTCCTGAGACTTTCTGGGGAGATTGTGTGGTCACGACAGCTTACCTGATCAATCGCATGCCAACTCAAGTTCTCGACGGACGAACTCCTTTCGAAGTACTTTATGGTAAGAAGCCTGCAATTAATCACCTTAGAGTTTTTGGTTGTTTATGTTATGTCACTGCCCTTACTCCCCATGATAAAATGAGTCCTCGGGCTCGATGATGTATTTTCATGGGGTATCTGACTCTTCAGAAGGGTTATCGTGTCTTCGAGCCATTGACGGGTAACTTCTTTATAAGCAGAGACGTTGTATTTCATGAAGAGATGTTTCCTTTTCAAGATGAGGCTTCTTCAACTGAGCCTTCTAGTTCGAACTTTCATCATAAATGATTTCTATCAGAGGAAGATTTGTCCCCTGCTCCACATTATATGCTTGCCCAATCTTCTGGCGATGACATTCTGACATCTTCTCTTGAGCTAGAAGTCACTACGGGTTCTCCATACAAGCAAAGTCATTCGGTTGAAGAATCTATGATGCAGATGGAAGAGACTTCAAATCAATCGTCAAAACTGTCATCTCGACATTTAACTTCAGAAATGTTATATTCTATGCCTGACCGTGTTCCCCCACGACGTTCAGGCCGGGTTACTCAACCACCCACATGGACCAAGGACTATATTGTGCCTCTCTCAATTCATCAGGTACTACATATCCTATCTCTTCTTATATTTCGTTCGATCGTTTGTCTAGGGAACATATGTGCTACATCAGTCGTATTTCAGAAGAAATGGAACCGTCATCCTATGATGAAGCAGTTCGTAATCCTCGTTGGCAGAAGGCTATGGAAGCATAATTACATGCTTTAATAGAAAATCAAACATGGGACATAGTACATTTACCTACTCATCGAAAACCCATTGGATGCAAATGGGTATATTAGATCAAATACAAGTCTGATGGATCTGTTGAACAGTATAAAGCCCAATTAGTAGCCAAAGGTTTCACGCAACGTGAGGATTTTGATTATCATGAGACATTCTCCCCAGTTGCAAAAGATGTCACTGTTCATTCCTTTCTTTCCATTGCTGCTTTTCGAGATTAGGATTTGCATCAAATGGATGTTCACAATGTGTTTCTTCATGGAGATCTTGATGAAGAAATATACATGGAGCTTCCACCGGGATTACGGCGACAAGGGGAGTCTAGAGTATGTCGTCTCTGAAAATCCCTATATGGCCTCAAACAAGCCTCTCGACAATGGTATGCAAAGTTCACCACGGCCCTTACAAACATCGGTTTCAAGCAATCCAAACACGATTATGCTCTCTTTACATGGACAAAAGGTATGTCATGATCTACTTGATAATCTATGTTGATGATATACTTATTATGGGAAATGATGAATTAGCCATCAAGCGCTTTAAACAGTATCTACATTCTACTTTTCATATCAAAGACTTGGGGCCACCCAAATATTTCCTTGGTATTGAGATTGCTTGTTCAAACTTAGGGATTTCTCTCAGCCAACGGAAATTTGTGTTAGAGATTATATCTGAAGTAGGGTTATCTAGATGCAAGCCAACTGTCATTCCTATCGAACAAAAGATGAAGTTAACCACAATTGATTACGACACTGGATCATCTTCTGAGATTGATGACCCATTACTCAAAGATCCATCTAGCTATTAGAGACTTGTTGGGAAACTCATATATCTTACCATGACCAGACCAGACATATGTTATGTAGTACAGACACTCAGTCAGTTCATGCGTAAACCAAAGGAGTCTCACATGAATACGGCCTTGAAGGTCATAAAATATCTGAAGAAATGTCCAGGGTTTGGAATACTTCTCTCTCAAGATTGCAATCTACAAATGACAACTTATTGTGACACGGACTATGCCACATGTCCATGAGTCGAAGATCAATCACTGGTTTCTGCATTAAGCTGGGAAAGTCCTTCCTCTCATGGAAAACGAAGAAGCAGTCGACTTTATCACTATCATCTGCTGAAGCTGAATATCGAGCTATGGCCAAAACAGTTTGCGAGATAGTTTGGATACGAGGCTTGCTTTCGGACCTCGGTGTACAAGTTAAGGGGCCAACAACTTTATTCTATGACAATGATGCAGCACTAAAACTTGCGGCAAATCACATATTTCATAAAGAGAACGAAACATATTGAAGTAGATTGCCATGACACTCGAGATAAAATCCAAGAAAGGATAGTCAGGACAAATGGAATTGGAAACACAAAACAACCTGCTGATATCTTTACCAAGCCATTGTGCCAAAGATAACATGCATATCTACTAAGCAAGCTAGGTGTTTTGGATATATATATATAAGCCACCAGCTTAGGGGGAGTGTTGGAGATATGCAAGGATCGAGATCAGTCAATCCAAGATTATTTAGGATTATGATTTACTAATTATGTCAATATAAGATTAGATATGATTCCCTGTATCTCTTTTATTATTATTTCCCTAGTTAAATCATAACTGTATCATAAATAGGTGAATATACATTGTAAAAGGTACTTTGATCAGATATACAAGATATATGTCGTTTCCTCCATATTTCTTTACTTCAAATTCTGTCAGGGACATTTGGACACCATAGCAGCAATTATGATTCCGAAAGTGGGGGTCCACAATAAGGGCGAACATCAATTAAACACCAGCCCACGAACGATCGAGTTATCTATTGCTGAACATGTAAGCTAATAATACAATTTTTTTTAGCCAAATGAATGATATATCAGTTGCTACTTTCGTATCTCGATTTAATTTACTTAAAAAAATATATATTCCTTCTTGCACCTAGCTTGAAGAGGAGCATTTACTCTTTGCTCCAAAAGAGAAAAATCAAAGTTCGAGTGTGTATTCAAAGCTAGAAACTCAATTTGAGATTTTTATTTGTTCGTTCCTTCCGATCTTGAAACCATAAACAACAAAAGAACTTTAAAATGCAAAAGAAAAGGAAAGAGGACGACCGAGACTAATTTTTAATTGTTCAACAATTAAGAAAGTTCTTAAAATTGCTTGTGAACTAAGCCGTCAAAATTTCTTTTTCTATGAATAAAATTAAGTTTGGACAGGAAGAAGTTGTAACTAGATCTGGACTTCCATCAATATCACTTAGTAGTTTTAGTGAAGAAGAAATGAACGAAATTCTGACAACTCAAATTCTAACAAATTATGAATTTCATGATCGTGAAAAGGAAAAAAATATATTTGATTTTGAAAGATAACTTTACTTGGAGGAAAGACGTCGATTATTTTTTACTGATTCAAGATGACAATGGAAATAAGTTATTTAATTGATTTCATTGGAAACTTAGCGCAAATATGGTATGCAATGGAGAGAGACGTTGAGGTTACTTTTGTCAAACGAGAGGAGTAATGTGAATGGTAATATCGAACTAAATTTTGTGATTGAAGGGTAATTTTGGCTAGTTAACATGCAAAGGATGTGGTTTAGTAATTACATATTGGATGTTATAGCCTTTTTATCAAACTCGCAACACTTCATTTGGCATTTTGTGCATAATTAGTATCTAGCTCAACGCTCTCCAACAACTTGTAAGGAGTCTCAACGCAATTTGCTACCTTGCTATAGGAGGCTAGGAACTATTTAATGAAAATGCTAGTACTACCACCTAGAGGGGGGTGAATAGGTGTTAAAAAAAATTAACAATTAAATGCAGAATATATTATGTTGCAAGCAAAGTCTGTGGATGAGTCAAAGTCAAATTAAAAGCGCCACCAGACTTCTCAAGAAAATTCAGACTCAAATAAGATATGTAATAGATTTTTGATAAATTTAAAAGAAAATTGCAATGGATAAAGTTGAAAAGAGTTCAAGGAAGAGAAAATTGCACACGAGGCTTAGATCAAACCTACATCCACTCTCCCACATTGACAGCCTTCTGGCTGAAATTCACTAAAGTATCAACAGAAAAGTACAATATTTCGAGTGCAAACACTCAGTGGAAGATTTCTTTTTCCCTCACTAAGTCACTCTTCTTGTGATTTTCTCTCTTGAGTATAATTTGTAAGAGTTATCGTTGAAGAACGAGTGGTTGGAAAGGCTTCAAACTTTGGAATTTCAATTTTCATGCTCTATTTCAAATAGACTGAATAACCTCCTTAAATACTCCTCTACGCCTTACTAGCCATTGGCATTCTCCAGAGGGATTTTTTCTAATCAATCCGTTGGATAGAATCGATTAAGGAAATCTTGTAGCCGTTTGAAGATTGAGATGAAAATCCGTTGATTTTGGTTGTCCATACTGTGGCATCCTAAAAATTCAAGTCACCCTCCAGAGGAATTAAAGCCAATAATTAGGTAATGAGATTACCTATGGCTTATGTTTTAGCCATTAGTTTTCTTAAGGCTATGTGTTTTATGCTTGTGTTCTTGAATTTCCTCATTTAGAACTATAGGATAAATTAATGAGAATAATCTATGTTTGGCTATGCACCTCATAAATTAAATTTCTATAGATAAAATGTTACAAGACTTTGGCCATGAGGAATTTAAAATTTTAAAATCTATAAAAGAAAGAATTAAAAGTGTTTAAAGGTGAAATTTAGGATTTAATTTAGGTTTGGGCCTTAGGCCCATTGGCCTAAGCCTTAGTGGGCCAAGCTGGTCGGCCCAATTAGGCCCGCGGATGGGGCTGTCGTGGGCCCAAAAGGAGGCCCAAGAAAAGGAAGCCCAAGCCCATGCATGGGTCTTGCCAAGTGGCAAGAAGAACTCCCATGCATTGGCCAATTGAGAGGCAACCTAATCATTACTAATGATGAGGTTTAGGGGAAATAAAAAGGAAGAAGAGGAGAGAGAATGGCCGGTTAGCCATTCGGCCAAGGGAGAGAGAGAAACCGTGCAATAGAGAGGAAGAGAGTGTGGCCAAGAGAGGAGAAGCCGAGAGGGAGAGGAAGGAGTCGCCGCCTGTTCGCCGCCGTGTGCCGTCATCCGTTCGGTCTAGAGGCAAGTTGGGAATCCACTTTCTACTCTTGCACCAATGTCTTGCCTGTATGGTCGGAATCTAGGACATTTGGAGGCATGGGAGTGAAGCTAAGGTGTTTTGTTCTTGAGTTGCATGCTGTTTTCGCATGAACCGTTTGAGTCAGAACCTTGTGAGAGCTTGTATGCATGTTTTGAGTTCGCTTTTGACTTTGATCTCTTCATGGAAGTTGTAGCTAACATCTTAAACTATAACATACTCAAATTTGGTACAAAATGATGGAGATTTGAGGGGTCAAACTCTCATCCGACGGAGACACCAGATCTGGAACGATTTCACTGACCTTTCGGTGGATTTGTGGTTGCATGTTGATTTTTACTAGGAATCTCTCTTCGATTTCTTCATGAAACTTGTAGAGAACATCTTGAAGTAAAACATATCCAAATTTCAGAGGAAACGAAGAAGAATAGGTAGGTGAAGACTCAGTATTTCGGAGAAACATGCACTGGACGTTTCGGTAATAGATCCAGAAGCTTCGTGTGACTGTAGAAAATAATATAAAAATAAATTGGCTTGGAAGTCTTCATGAAAAATCTACTTTAGTGTCTTGGCTATAACTTGGTAAAATTTCGTAATTTTTGGAGGTCGTTTGGATATTTTAATCAAATTATTTCGGAAACTGTGCATTCTGATTTTATCCGAAATTACATGCTGCATTTGTGTGAATTATGAATTTGTGTGGAATTCTATTTGACCATGTATTTTGCATGAAATCATTGTCCCATTGTCTTGTCTATCACTTGCCTTAATTTTATGATTTTTGAGAATCATATGGATATTTAAATTAAATATTTTCGAAAGTGGTACAAGCTGGAATTTAAATAAATGTAAAAAGGGCATGATAAATGGATTATTTTAATTGGTACGAATTCCATTTTACGAATAATTGTACCTTGTTGCATGTATGATGAGGTCTTGATGCATGCATGACAATGAATTGAGATGCATGTATGAATTCAATGCTGAATATGATTATGTTTGCCATTACATCATGTGACATGCTTAGTTGAGACCTAAATTGGTAAGCAAGAATAAAGATAAATGAGGAAACGAAATGTGGCGGATGATAATGCCCTGGGAGTATCAGGATGCCCAGGATGGGGGGTGCCGGATGCCCGGAATGTATAGAGATACATGGCCGGATGGCCCTGGGAGTATCAGGATGCCCGAAATGGTTGGGTGCCGGAAGCCTCGGAGGTCTTTTCCCGAGGGGATGCCTCGTGATGCCAGTTGGGATACGAGATGCCCGGAATGTGGGGGTGCCGGATGCCCGGTGGCCTTAAATGGCTGAATGCCGGAGGTTTTTCTCGCGATGCCAGGATGGGGTGCGAGTGTAAAGTATGAGATGAAATTGATGATCTTGAGAAAGGGTGATGGGGTGATCGAATTGAAAGTTAAAAGTGGAAATTGAATCATGCATGATGATATGCATATATGTCATGATATGATGATGATCACCTATGGCATGATGACATGTGTATGATATGATGATGTCATGATGATGATGACATGTGTATGATATGATGATGACATGATGATGGTAACATGTGTATGATATGATGATGTCATGATGATGATGACATGTGTATGATATGATGATGTCATGTTGATGATGACATGTGTATGATATGATGATGTCATGATGATGATGACATGTGTATGATATGATGATGTCATGATGATGATGACATGTGTATGATATGATGATGATGATGATATGTCTATGACATAATGATGATGGCATATGTATGATATGATGGTGACCCATGATATGATGATGTCACGATGATGATGACATGTGTATGACATGATGATGATAACCTATGACATGACGATTTGTATGAAGATGTATGATGGTATATGCATGGCTTCAAGGTAAGTACGCATGGATGCATGAACGGCCTGTATGATGTTGTGATTGTATTGTATGATGCATTGAGTGGTTATTGGATTCTTTTACCTGCTGAGTGGTTGTACTCACCCCTTTGGGGACCAACATTTCAGATTAGCAGTATGCCGCTCCCTGCTGTCACGCGGGGTGTGTTTTACGGCCTACCTTCCGATGTTGAGGTCGAGTGCGAGGAGTTCGGCTGTCCCTCTATTCCTGGATTGACGTATATTCGAGTGCGTTGTTTAGTCATGTACGATGTAGGCCTGGCTGGGGGCCCTGTTGTCCAGGAGTTCATATCCGTCCACATATGTCGCGACAGTGTGATGTGTGGGATGCTGCCGCCGCCACCGCCTGATGCACCGGGATGGGTGTGAGGGCCCGTGCGTGACGAGTAGGAGCTGGAACTTTTTGAGATGGTTAGCCGACACTAGTGATGGGGGATCTTGCGTGTGAGTCGTAGTGGGTCGACTGTTTCTTTTTGAGGTTTTAGGCCGAGTATGGCTTCATGTCCTGGCCTTCCTTTTGATGTACCGACCCAAGGAAACCCATCTTGAAAATATGTAAATAAAGTGTCATGGCTTTGTCTTTTATTATGATGATTAGTGGTGTGCAATTGTATCATGGTTGATGGAGGGAGAGATGGCGATGTTATGTTTTGCTTCCGCTAAATGAGTCGCGCTGGGACCGGTTTAAAAAAAATATATGTCTATGAATTACGACGCTTCTTCTAAGAAGAAATGTAATAAGGTGTAACGTTGGTGCATGTGGCGTCCTAAGAGGGGTTCGGGGTGTCATACATACAATCAGAATCTAGGTTTCTATAAGTAGATGCTTCCCAAAAAATGAACTTGTCTTCAAGATTAATTTCATCAATCCATGATTAATTCCATCAATGTATTTATAAAATGTAAGTGAGATTTTTTGCCAGAAAGCCATTTATTAAAGAATAAAATCTATAACGTTCATATTAAATCATTGTCGTAAGATCAATAATTATGAGTCTGATTATATCTTCGTTCTAGACTTGGTTTCAGTCTGGATTGCGTCAGAGTGGAATGAATAGATTTTGACAAGAGTCTGCGATACGACTTCAGAATTCTACTATTCTTTAGAATAAGAACAAGAACAAAAATAAGAAAGTTTTGTCAACTTCAAAACCTGGTAAGAGTTTTCTCAACATTTAATAGTTATCACCCACTTGGACAGTGTTGAAGAGAGCACCGCCACTCTCTCTCCTTCTTTCCAATATTTTCTAGCAAAAATCCATCAAGAAAAGCTGCGCCACTTCTAGACTTCTCCAAAGAAATCTAGTTGTCGGGCTATAATAAAATAATACTTGTAGAATAGTGTAGAAAGCCAGCAAAGTCACCGACTTTCCATCCTATAAATAGGAGCAACTTGCTCCTCATGTGTGCATGAGTAAGAAGTCCAACTAAGAGTGTGTGAGTGGGTGGAGTAGGTAGTGTAAGTGTAGGGTGATAGAGAGTGAGTGGGTGTGTGCAGAGAGAGTTGTGTTCGTGTGTGGTTTGTGAAGTGAGTGGGTAAGCAAGTAAAGTGAGTAGTTGTGAGAGTGTGATAGTATAGAGAGTTGTAATATTATTTATAAAAAATAAAGTAATTATTTTACTTGTACATCCACTTGCTTCTCTACAATTGGTATCAGAGCCAGGTTGTCGGAGACCATGCGAAGACAGTGGTCGAGGACCATTGTAAGTGAGTAGGCGGTCAAGGATCATCGTGCCAGGGAGCAGAGTATGTCGGAGTTCTGCCAGTGCACAATCCGGGATTGTGAAGTCGGTTGGTCCGAGACCAAGCTTACTTGGTATAGTGTTGGGCATTACAACCAAGTCATAATGGCAGATTTCTCAAGTTCGGTAAATGGCATCGAGAAGCTGAACAACTCAAATTATAATAATAATTGGAGTTCCCGCATGCAATATTACTTGTTAGGTCAAGATTTGTGGGATATCGTTGGCGGGAGCAACACCACACCACCCACGAATGATAGCGAATTAAGAGAATGGAACATAAAATCAGGTAAGACTCTTTACGTTCTTGCCGTGACTGTTGAGGATGAATTATTGCAACACATAAAGAGTGTGAAGACCTCAAAGGAGGCCTGGGATAACTTGGCGATGATATTTGCGAGGACAAACGATGCCATGTTACAATGCCTGGAGAATGAGCTCCTCTCAGTCTCACAACAAAGTATGACGGTAAGTCAATACTTTTCTAAAGTTAAATCTATTTGTGAAGAAATTTCAAAATTAGATCCTCAGAATGCCATCTCTAAGACAAGAATGAGAAGAATAATAATTCAAGGATTAAGGCCGGAATATAATAGTATTGTTACGGCCACCCGTGGATGGGCAAATGAGCTAACTCTAACAAAGTTGGAGAATATATTGGCCAACCAAGAAGCCTTAGATAAACAAATTTCTAAGGTCACAATTAAGGAGGATGAAAGTACCATCTTTCAGTAACAAAAGAGGGTTCAAGGGCCAGAATAGAAATAGAGCAGGTGCAAGAGATGGCAAACCATGGAAAAGTCATGGAGAATGGCAAAAGCGAATAGAAGGAATTGGACCTCGGCCAGGGGAAGCTCATTGAGACCGCGATAAGGACGACAATGAAGAAAAGAAGAATAGAAGGCGTAATGGACGGTGTTACACATGTGGCAAAGTAGGTCACTTTGCTAGGGATTATCAATTCAAAAGAGTTGAAGGAAATGTTGTGGCATCTAAGGAAAATGATAGCGAAGAAGAGTGGGATTTCCATGCATCCTTTGCAGTGGAGGAACAAGTAGAGCTTGCAAGCTCCTCCATCATAGAGTTAGAAGATGCGATGGCCCTCGTCACGGTAAACGATAAATTGATTGATTATGATGAAGATTGGATAGTTGACTCGAGGTGCTCAAATCACATGACCAGAGATCAAGGCAAGCTATCAAACATGTGTGAGTACAAAGGTGGACGAGTAGTTGTCACCGCAAACAACTCAAGGTTGCCAATTACCCATGTCGGCCAAACGATGATAACACCCCAATTCAGTTCGCATTAAGTTGAACTGAAAAATGTGTACCATGTGCTAAGAATGAAGAAGAATCTATTGTCTGTGGTACAACCTACAGACTCAGGCAATTATGCGGTGTTCGGTCCTAGAGATGTTAGGGTGTACCGCAATTTGAAACCTACTAGTACACCAATCATGGAAGGGCATCGATTAGAGTCTGTCTACGTGATGCCACCTCAGAAAGCATACATGGACAAAACTCGAAGGAGTGAAACACCTGATTTATGGCATGCACGGCTTGGGCACGTGAGCTACCATAAATTAAAGGTGATGATGAAGAAAGGTGTGCTAAAACGTCTCCCCCACTTCCAAGAAGACGTCATCTACGTCGGATGCCAGTACGAGAAGGCACATCAGCTTCCATACGAGGAGTTTGCATTCAAAGCTAGGATGCCTCTTAAGCTTATCCACTCAAATGTATTTGGACCAGTGAAGCAATTGTCGGTCAGAGAATCAAAGTACATGATAACATTCATCGATGATTTCTCCAGGTACGTCTGGGTCGACTTCATGAAAGAAAAATCTGAGGCATTAAACAAATTTAAGGAGTTTAAAGCAAAAGTAGAACATGAAGTATGCAAGAAAATACTATGCCTCCGCACGGATAATGGGGGAGAATATACATCAGATGACTTTACAAAATTTCTTCAAGAATGGAAGATACGCCAACAATTTACTTGCCCAAATACACCACAACAAAATGGAGTTGTCAAAAGAAAGAATCGGCATTTGGCGGAGACATGCAAGAGTATGTTGCATGCGAAGAATGTTCCACCCAAGTTTTGGGCTGAGTGTATGAAGACGGCAACGCACGTGATCAACAGACTACCTCAAGCAAGGCTTGGCTTTATTTCACCTTATGAGAAATTGTGGAATTGCAAGCCCACGGTAAGTCACTTTAGAATATTTGGGTGTGTATGTTATGCATTCGTGCCAGACCATCTTAGCAACAAGTTCGATAAAAAGGCAGTTCGCTGCATATTCGTGGGCTACAATGATCAAAGAAAAGGATGGAAGTGTTGTGACCCTACAACAGGGAGGTGTTACACTTCCAGAAATGTGGTGTTCGACGAACTATCATCTTGGTGGTCATCACAACCTAATTCAAAACAAGTTGAAGAAGAGATTCGTGAAGGAATGGAAGAAAATGACGAGATTAATAAGGGCCAACCAATTGAAGAAGGAAATGATAATGTAACTGGAAGAAAAGAAGTCAGAGCACAGTCACTAGAAAAATCAAAAAGCCCATGGCAAACCGGTGTACATCCAAGAACTACAGAAGAGCTTCGACCAAGTCAGATGGAAGAACTTGAAGAACGGGAACCTCAAGTTAGGAGATCAACAAGACAAATAAGACCAAATCCCAAATATGCAAATGCGGCGCTGACCGAAGATGTCGGAGTAGTTGAGCTGTCCACATATGAGGAAGCCTCGCAAGGTGTGGAATGGAGGAAAGCTATGGAGGAAGAGATACAAGCACTAAGAAAGAACGAAACATGGGACTTAGTGCCGAGACCTAAAGAGGTACGTCTTATATCTTGCAAATGGGTTTATAAACTTAAAACTCGACCAGATGGGTCGATAGAAAGATATAAGGCACGACTAGTTGCTCGAGGATTCTCTCAAAAGTATGGCCTAGATTATGATGAGACATTTAGCCCAGTAGCAAAGATTACTACAATTCGAGTCTTACTAGCACTTGCAACAAGCAAGCCGTGGAAATTATGGCAAATGGATGTGAAGAATGCCTTCTTACATGGAGAACTAGATCAAGATATATACATGGAGCAGCCAGATGGTTTCAAAAGTAAGATTCATCCATATTATGTTTGTAAGTTAAAGAAAGCCCTCTATGGCTTAAAACAAGCCCCGAGAGCATGGTACGAGAAGATTGCTGAATTTTTGGTACAAAGTGGTTACTCTATAGGCCCAGCAGACTCGAGCTTGTTTGTGAAGGCAGAAGATGGCAAGCTTGCAATAGTGTTAATCTACGTGGATGATCTAATCATCACTGGAGATAATGAAGAAGAGACATGCCAGATTAGAACCAACCTATCAATACGGTTTCAAATGAAAGAGCTTGGAGAATTGAAACATTTCCTAGGACTCAAGATTGAGAAGACCAATGAAGGACTATTCCTATGTCAACAGAAGTATGCACGAGACCTCTTAGACAAGTTCGGGATACTTGATTGCAAACCTATATCTACTCCAATTGATGGAAATGTAAAGTTATGTGCAATTGAAGGACGAGAATTGGAAGACTCAACTATGTACAGGCAATTAGTGGGTAGCCTTATTTACCTAACCATAACACGGCCTGATATTGCCTTTGCAGTAGGAGTAGCAAGTCGATTCATGGAGAAGCCACGAAAGCCTCACTTAGATGCAGTCAAGCGCATACTAAGGTATGTCAAGGGTACATTTGATTTTGGGCTTCTATATAAGAAAGAAGTACCATGTGAGGTTCTAGGCCATTGCGATGCTGACTTTGCTGAAGATCGTGACACATGACGATCAACCACTAGATACATGTTTAGTCTCGGATCAGTAGCAGTGTCATGGTGCAGTAAAAGACAGGCAACTATGTCACTATCTATGACAGAAGCTAAGTATAGAGCAGCAGCAATGGCAGCACAAGAGAGTACATGGCTGGTACAACTAATGGAGGATCTTCATCAACCAATAAATCAATCTACACGAATATATTGTGATAATCTGTCAGCCATAAGCTTAGCGGAAAATCCAATTTTCCATGCGAGGACAAAGCATGTAGAAGTGCACTATCATTTCTTGCGGGAAAAAGTATTACAAGGCAAGATAAAGATGGAGTATGCCAAAACAAATGATCAAATTGCAAATATTTTCACCAAAGGTCTTGGAGCTGCAAAATTTGGGGAGTTTCGAAGGCAACTTGGTATGATCACAAGGTCCATGCTAAGAGAGAGTAGTCGGTGAGGGGAGTGTTGAAGAGAGCACTGCCACTCTCTCTCCTTCTCTCCAGTATTTTCTAGCAAAAATCCATCAAGAAAAGATGCGCCACTTCTAGACTTCTCCAAAGAAATCTAGTTGTCAGGCTATAATAAAATAATACTTGTAGAATAGTGTAGAAAGCCAGCAAAGTCACCGACTTTCCATCCTATAAATAGGAGCAACTTGCTCCTCATGTGTGCGTGAGTAAGAAGTCCAATATAGAGTGTGTGAGTGGGTGGAGTAGATAGTGTAAGTGTAGGGTGATAGAGAGTGAGTGGGTGTGTGCACAAAGAGTTGTGTTCGTGTGTGGTTTGTGAAGTGAGTGGATAAGCAAGTAAAGTGAGTAGTTGTGAGAGTGTGATAGTATAGAGAGTTGTAATATTATTTATAAAAAATAAAGTAATTATTTTACTTGTACATCCATTTGCTTCTCTACAGACAGCTCGTCATTCACTATGCTCTACACCAAGCAAGATCAATATAAAATTTTTCACATTCTGCTCCGTCACACTCATCTTTAAAATCAGCTGCTTTACTCTCCTTTTCCACAACGCAGGAGAAATTCCAAATCCAACAAGAAGCAAAGCACAAAAAAGAATGGCCGATCCGACTCCGTTGCTCTCACAATCTGCCACCGCCAGCAGCGACCAGGAACCTCTGAAGCTTAAGAAGCACTACCCGTCGTTGGACTCGATGATCGAGCAGTCCATGAAAGATTTCGGGTGGGCTCAGCTCATGCAAGCCTTGCTTGTGTCGCTTGCTTGGTTCTTCGACGCACAGCAAACGTTCATAAGCATTTTTCACTACCGTGGCACTGCGTGAATCTTGACGACCAATATTGCAACTCCATTTCCGACGTTTGTCTACTTGCGAATAGTTCCTCATGGCAATGGGATTATCCCAAGCACGCCTCTATAGTCTCTGAGTGGGGCCTTCAATGCGCAAACTCAGCAATAAAGGGCTTACCGGCCTCGTCCTTCTTCATGGGATGCTTGATTGGCGGTTTGCTTTTGGCGACGCTTGCCGATTCATTGCTCGGCCGCAAAAACATGCTCTTCCTCTCTTTAGTCATGTCTTGCTCATCCCTACTCACGGTCTTCTCCACCAACGTGTGGATCTACTCCTGCTTGAGATTCGTCACTGGATTTGGACGCGCGACAATTGGCACGTGTGCTCTCGTGCTGTCAGCGGAATTAGTTGGCAAGAAGTGCCGAGGGAGTGTCGGGGTGATTGGATTCTTCATTTTCACATTAGGTTTTTTATCATTGCCAGCGATTGCCTACTTGAACCAAGGTTCATCATGGAGAATTCTATACATTTGGACAGCAGTCCCGGCCATTGGCTACTGTGTCTTAGTCCATTTATTGGTTTGCGAGTCACCGAGATGGCTCTTCGGGATGGGACGCAGGGAAGAGGCCATGGAATCCTTAAAGAGAATAGCGCCGCCGGGTGCGAGCGCCCTCACCAACGGCTTCTCCTCAGTCTCGCTCAACGAGTACCCTTTCAACAACATGGACATCTTTTCGGCAATCAAGGCCTTATTAGAAAAGAGATGGGCCTTTCGCCGGCTATGTGCAGTCATGTTGATTGGGTTCGGGGTGGGGATGGTGTACTACGGAATGCCGCTCGGGGTCGGGAACTTGGACTTCAACCTCTACTCGATTATCACGCTCAACGCCCTCGCCGAACTGCCTTCGACTCTGGTCACTTTCCTCCTCATAGGCAAGCTCAATAGGAGGAGTTCTCTACTATTCTTCACAACACTCAGTGGGGTTTTTAGCGTGATGTGCATTTTGGAGGGCCAGGTGTGGCAAAAGTTGCAAATTGTCTTGGAGCTAGTCTCTTTCTTCAGTGGGTGCACCGCGCTTGATGTGCTGTTGATATTCACATTAGAGTTGTTCCCTACGTCCGTGCGACGGCGATGTCGATGGTGCGGCAGGCAGTGGTGTTTGGCGGTGTGTTCAGCCCATTGCTGGTGGCAGTGGCCGGCCGGACAGGCGACAGTGTGGTGTCTTTTGGGGTTTTTGGGCTGGTCATCGGGTGTTGTGGGCTGTTCGTCATGTGCTTGCCGGAGACAAGAGGTGGGAATCTTTGCGATACCTTGGATGAGGAAGAGTGGAAAGAGGACAAAAGGGACCGCCGTGTTTTGTGCTAGATAGAGATAATGTGTAGTCGATGGTGGGAGTGCCAGTTCTGTCTTATGGCTGTGGCCGAAAAGGAATGTCTAATTGCAAATCCAATTTGGATAACCTAATTTGTATTTCTAGCAAAAATGATAAGCAACTTCTTATGCTTTGTTTATTTCATGAAAAATGAATGATTAGAAAAATATTTTCTCCAAACTAAGAACAATCACGTATATCACTTATAAAAATTATAATGACTTTTTGGACCAAAAAAGATAAAATTAATCTAGTCTTCTAGGATTCTCAAGAATAAGTTATATACATAATATTATATTTTAGGGGCAATTTTTGTCTCTAAAATAGATATTGCTTTCCCCAAACCAGTGAGATGGTGGAAATAGCCCCTCCTTATTAAAATTTCAGAATCACTCTTGGTAAAGTTGATCATCGATCAGATTGGTGCGGGCTCACGGGCTGTGAAGTCATGCCTAACTTTATGCTCGGTCCATCCATCAACCAAAGTATTTGTAACTTTGTTGGTGAATGCCTTAAAGACACTTGTTAAGATACTGGTTAAGGAAAATATTAGACTTTATAGTGCACTGGCTGTCTAATGTTATATAGGATTATAATTTGGAAAATGGCGATTGGTTTCTTAATTAGCATACTTAACCACTGCCTCATGGGCATGCTGTAACAAGATCCACATACATGTAGCGCTTTGCAATTTTTTATTTTTTTTTAAAGTATCAATAAGGGAGTGAGAGTTTTGGAGCGCTCAATTAGTCCCCTGTGCTGCAGAGATCAGTGAATATAGCTTTGCGTTGGTGGATGTGATTCCAAGAGAATGTACAAAGTCTTGTAGTTCAAACCAGATCTTGAGCTATACAAAATGAACATGTTTTACCACTTGAGCAAGAAGAGAGCCCAGGACACTCCCGCGATTGAAGGTAGTTCCATTGACCAAAAAAATGATGCTTTTTTTTGGAAAATATCCCATCACTGTCATGTGGCACAATGCCAAGATGATGAGGACAATAATTGTTTGAAGAAGTACTTTCATTTTATCGAGAAGTATCAAAGATAAGAGAAGCAGGGAATACCAGAGGTACGAGGAATATTTAAATCATCGTTCTCACTAATACATTGTTGCTTGATCGCGATGTGCTCGTCAATCTCCGCTTACTGCTGATCATATACTTTCAAAGTCTTATCAAACTCATCGGAGCATCTCTTCAAGATTCTTCCCGCCTTTTCGATAGCAGACCTCTTGATGTCGAGGAGACGATGGATTGCAGCCAGTCATTACAAGATTTTCCTCTCATCTAAAAGTTCAGCTTCTTCATTGACAATAGTTTGGTAAAGTTGGGATCTTGCTTTATTGCTTTTTTCTGCTCTGCCAATTGAATTTCCAAAGCATTGAACGTCCTCTCCTTCAATGTCGACACGAAAACCTTACCATAACTCTGCTTGAATTTTGACACTGCCGTCAATAAAAGGGGTAGAGAATTCGTCACACCCCACTAAACTCCAGGGGTCTGGTGTAGGGGCCTTTGCCAGAGCTCGATTTGACAATCAAATTTTTGGCTTTAGCCTCTATGCCTAGATCAGAAATGATTGCCGTGAGTGTGTAGAACTCCTCGCATTTAGCTTTCACGATCTCATGGGCGGTAGGAGATTTCGAGCCAGAATTGACTTTAGGAATTGTTGTCGAGACATCTCGGATCGACCAAAGTTAGTGCATCATCAATCCACTCCAGGTCAGAAATGTCGAGGTAAGAGGAAGAAGACATCAGGTGACAACCCTACAGTGCCAGAATCCCGTATATGGAATAGTCTCTGTAATCGGTACTATAGTAGTGATAATCGGGACCATAATAACTATAGTTGTTATAAGATCGTGCCACCACCTTTTTACGTTTTGCTAATGGGGCAGGATCCTCCTCTTCTCTCTGCTCTTCTTGCCTTTCAGTGATCGAATTCCTGTCGTTCGTTTTCGACTTGCCTCGGTGGGGGTCGCCTTCATCAGGTTGATTATCACTGCATGAAATAAAGCACCGCAAGGCAATACGCAGAACGAAGACGAATAATATCGAGACAAAAGATTTTAACTGGATTTCTTCTTCTTCGATTATGCTGGAGGTTGCATTAGAAAAATTGGATCGGTGAGGCTCCAGTTTGCTGCTTTGGCTGTTGTAATTATAATAATAATTACAGGTTTTAATGGCTCAACATTAGTGAGATGTCTCTTCAGTCGTGTAACCATTATGTCACTTCGGATTATATCTCAACTGTTGTAGTTTCTGAATTTAATATTGTTATTATTAAGGGTGAATGGCTCAACTAATGTGAGAATAACTGACATGAATCTTCATTCACATCCTTTTAATTTTCTGCAGCGATTTCCCTCGTCTATAAATAAACGTGCTCCTTAGTTCTTCTTTTTTTTTTTGGTTGGTGTGCTCCTTAGTTCAAAAAAAGGGAATATACACTCCAGAAAGTACTACTTTAGTTTTCTATGTAGCCGTTTAATGTAGTCATTTTCTAAGTGTGTCGATTTTGAGAAGTGTTCAACAGAGTCATATTCGTATAGTGCTAATACAATCGGGTTCGAGATGTTGTATCTTGGGAGGCATAATTCGTAAAGCTGCTTAGCATCGTTAGCAAGAACTAATTCCCTTAAGAAGGTTCGGTTAGCTATACCTCACCTTTTTTTATTATTATCTTTTTTTCAAAATTATTAATTTTTTTATTAGAACAAATAGTGTTACATATTTTTCTTCAATACGTAATTATTTATCCAGTAATCTTAAGGTGATTAATTTTTACTATTTGTTGGATTTATCATAAAATCGAAATGGCTAATAACAATCAAGTATCCAATGACGTCCAAAATGTTTTTGGGGACGTTCATATTGTCATTTCGATCGGTGAGGTTCAAACCTTGTAGCCTGGTGTCAGTAGCAAATGCTATGAGCCTTTGGGTTGAAACCATCAATGGTGGTATGAGTACAAGTCGCTTGACTAATATACCCAGGACTGTTTTTCAAAACAATATAGATCAAATGACGTATGGTTCAATTTCTGGAGGGATGGTTCTATAGGCTTTGCCTAATCTAATGATACCAAATCTAATAACACCAAATGAGAAATTGGAGAAATTCATCAATGTGGGTTTTAAGCACTAGCAATAGAAAATGTTCTTCTATCGAACCACGCTGAATCTGGTTAAGTACTTATTGGAGGCGTGCCTGATAAATAGTCCAAGTGAGCAAGATGTCACGACACTCGAGGCGTCAAAGGCTTGGAAGCATGGAAACTTCCTATGCTGAAACTATATCCTTAACTATTTAGTAAATTCCTTGTATAATGTTCATTGTAACATTGAAACTGCTAACCAGTTATGAAAGTCCTTAGAAAAGAGATACAAAACTGAGGACACGGGTACCAAGAAATTTGTGGTTGCCAAATTCTTAGACTTCAAGATGGTGGATTCTAAATCTGTCATGAACCAGGTCTAAGAAGTGCAAATAATTTTGAATGATATCTTTGCTGAGGAATGTTACTTAGCGAATCATTCTAAGTAGTGGCTATTATTGAGAAGTTGCCTTCAAGTTGGTCAAACTTCAAAATTATTTGAAGCACAAATGGAAAGAGATGAGCCTTAGAGATCTCATTCTGTGCCTTAGAATCAAGGAGGACAATAGGAGGAATGCCAACCCTCATATGGAATGAAAGGCCAACACTATTGAGTTCTCCAATTCCAAGCAAAATAGGAAGAGGAAAAAGTCATTTCAAGGGAAAGACAAGTAGAAGGAATAGTCCTAGAAATTCCAAGTGACATGCAATATTTGCAATAAGCTTGGCCACTGGGCTAAGGATTGCAAGAAATGCCCAAACAAAGGCAATAGTAGTGGTGCAGCCATGCATATGAATCTGATAGAGGATGAGAGACTAACTGCTATAGTGGTATATGAGGTATCCTTGATATCGAACAATACCGATTGGTGGTTGGATACAAGTGCCACAAATCACATTTGTGTGGATAAACACCTATTCTCATCTTATGAGAAGGCTGAACAAGAAGAGAAGCTTTATATGACTAACTCTACATCAACAAATATTGTCGAAAGAGGAAACGTGATCTAGAAATTCACGGCTGGCGAGAGAATCACCCTGCTAAATGTGGTGCATGTATTGGAGATTCGGAAGAATCTAATTTATGACTCCATACTTGTCAAGAAGGGTTTCAAAATAGTATTTAAAACGGACAAGTTTGTACTTTTCAATGGGGGATGTATGTGGGAAAATGGTACTTGTGTAATGACCAATTCAAAGCCAATATGGGTATCATTGATGTGAACTCGAATTCTTGTGCCTAAAGACTATAAATAAAGAGAAGCCTTCAATTTATATTGTTGTATCTCCTTATCTATTGCATGGTAGATTTGGACATGTAAACTATGGTACAATGAAGAAAATAGCAAACTTGGGGTTAATTCCAAGGTTTGAGTTGGATGCCTATTACTAGTGTGCGACTTGCATTGATGCTAAGTTTGCTAAGAACCTGTTCAAATTGATTGAAAGATCAAGTGAATCTCTAAAATTAATTCATACTGATCTATGTGATTTAAAATTTGTAGAAAGTAGAGGTGGAAAGAAGTACTTCATCACTTTTGTAGATAACTGTACTCAATTTTGCTATGTTTATCTATTGAGTAGCAAAGATAAGGCTATGAGCATGTTTATCAATTATAAAAATAAGGTTGAGAACCAACTTGGTTTGACAAAGGAGGAGAATATAATTCTTCAAATATAAAGGAGTTGTGCACTAGTTCGAGGATAATTTTCCATACAACTACACCATATAGCAAAATGGAGTTGCTAAATGAAAGATTAGAACTCTCAAGGAGATGGCTAATGCCATGCTTCTAAGTTCAGGTTTACCTTAGAACTTGTTTTTTTTTTTGGGGGGGGGGGGGCGGAGGCAATTTTAACTTTAAACTATATTTTAAATAAAATGCCCCACAAGAAAGCGGGGAAATGCCTATGCTTTATTCTTCTAAAGGTAATCATTTGAGATAGTATTCAGTACGTATACATATATACATAGGTTTATCCTATCCCGTATGAGTTATGGAATGGAAGGTTGTCCTCCTACAATTATTTGAAAGTGTAGGGGTGCCTAGCCAAGGTGGTGATTCCTCCTTCTAAACAAGCTTGATAGGGACCAAAAACGGTGGATTGCATATTCATCGGTTATTCTCAAAATAGCAATGCATATTGATTTTTGGTTCATAAATCTGAAAATATGGAAATTCATGCCAATAATAACTTAGAATCAAGGGATGCTAAATTCTTTGAGGATATCTATCCTACAAAAAGAAATTATGGTAAATCTTCTCAGAAGAGATTTAGAATATAAGAATTTGAGAATGATGGATTTGTAGCACACAAAGCCAAAATTCGAAGGAGCAAGAGGTCACAAATTGAAAAATCTTTCAGACCTAAATATTTAGTGTACATGTTAGAAGGTGATCCTCAAACGTTTCAAGAGGCAATATCAACTCTAGATGCTTTTACTGGAAATAAGTTGTTGACAATAAAATTGATTCTATCCTAAGTAATCACACTTGGCAATTGATTGATCTTCCATCAAGAAATAAACCAACTAGATGTAAATTGATCTTCACCAGAAAGCGTAAAGCTGATGGTTCCATTGATAAGTATAAAGCACGGCTTGTTGCCAAAGGGTTTAGATAAAGAGATGGTCTATATTACTTTGATATTTATTCACCTATAACAAGAATAACATCATTTAAGATGTTGATCACTATAGCCTCATTATACAATTTGTAGGTACATCAAATAGGTGTGAAAATTGCATTCTTGAATGGTGATCTCGATGAGGAGGTTTTTATGGAACAATCTGATGTATTTAAGGCCAAAGTACAAAAATATAAAATGTGTAGACTTGTTAAATCATTATATAAATTTAAATAAGCTCCTAAACAATGGCATGAAAAATTTAACCGAGTGATGATCCAAAATGGATATAGAATCAATGAGTGTGACAAATGCGTATACACTAAATCCACAACTGTTGGATGAGTACTTATTTGTCTATATGTCGATGACTCATTGATTTTTGGAGATAACGCCAACGTTATCAAAATCACCAAGAATGTTCTCAAGAAAAACTTTATGAAAAACCAAGGTATTGTGAATCTTATACTTGGCATCAACATTCTAAGGAATTCGGATGGTTTGGGTTTAACACAATCTCGTTACATTGAAAAGAAAATTAGGAAGTTTAAAGGGTTTGGTATTAAAGATGCGAATAATCTTTTTCTCCCACTAGAATACTCTTGCGTGATTGGCAGCATCATGTACATTATGAACTGCACTAGATCAGATATTACGCACTCAGTAGGAAAACTGAGTCGGTATACAAGCAATCCTGGTCATGAGCATTGAAATGCTCTTTTAAGAGAGTTGGGTTATTTGCAAAGAACTAAAGACTATGTTTTGTAGTATGGCAAATATCCACCTGTTATAGGAAGATTATTATGATGCCAACTGGATTTTTGGATTCAGATAAATTGAAATCGACTGGCGAATATGTTTTTATGCTAGGAGGTGTTGCAGTGTCGTGGAAATCCATAAAGCAAACTTTAATAGCGCCTTCCACGATAGAAATTGAGTTTGTTGCTTTGGATAAAGCTACTGAAAAAGTAGAGTGGCTTTGGCAATTTTTAGAGGATATTCCATTGTGGGCAAAATTTGTGCCTCCAATGAGCATTCACCATGACAATCAAGCAATGATTGCAAGGACACAAAATATCATATATAACGGTAAGTCTAAAGATATTTATCATAGACATAATACCGTAAGACAATTGCTCTGAAATGGAATAATTTCTTTGGACTTTGTGAAGTCAAAGAAAAACATTGCGAATTTGCTGACAGAAGATTTATCGAGAGAGCAGATAAACCGCGCATCGAGAGGAATGGGGTTAAAAGCCTTAACTCAATAAGAAGGTTCCGAGGTGGAAACCTAACTTAACAATTGGAGATCCCATGGACTAGGTTCAACAAGACAACACAAATATTGGAAACTCTAATATGTGTATTGTCTCCCATTTTTATGATGCAACAATGCTATCTACAACATTTGAAGGGTACGCTATGTGTTTAATGATTCTTATAGCCTGAATTCCAACATCCTAGTAAGGTACTATAGCATACCTTTGATAAAAATGCACCTATATGCGTGGAGTTGGCCAACTCTATGAAAATCCTTGAAGGCTAGATTTTTCAAAGCACGCACGAATCCCAAGAGATTTATGGCTAAAAGAATGAACATAACCGAGAATCAATCTTGATTTAGACATATTCTGTGTGAGGTCTATTGTCTGGGCTTACACTAGCAAGTAGAGGTTCAAGGCTTAGTCCATCAACTGGTTAAATACATTCGATAGGCTTTCACTAAAGAAGGTTCAAAGTGCTACCTATATTGATGTAATGTATTTCCATAGGCACACTTGGATTTCTTCAAATAAAAAATGTTCTGTTGAGCTATTAACATGGGGGATTGTTTTAATTATTATTATAATTGCAGGTTTTAATGGCTTAACATCAGTGAGACATCTCTTCAATCGTGTAACCATTATGTCTCTTTGGTCATGTCTTAATTGTTGTTGCAACCGTTATGCCTCTTCAACTCATGTCCTAACTGCTGGAGTTTTTGAATTTAATATTGTTATTATCAAGGGTCAATGGCTTAACTATTGTGAGCATAACCAACATGACTCTTCAGTTTATGTCCTTTCAATTTTTTGTAGCTATTTCCCTCGTCTATAATTAGACGTGCTCCTTAGTTCAAAAAAGGGAATATATACTCCAAAAAGTACAACTTCGGAGGAAGAAGAACAGCACAAGTGTCAAAACTTGATACGAAGAGACACTTAAGTGCCAAAAGTTAGGAAAGTGACACTTAAGTGTCAAAATCAGAGCAAAATGGATCACTTAAGTGCTACTCCGGCCAAAATTCGGCCAAAATGCTAACGTAGCGATTTTCCGGCAAAATAAGTGCAAAACGGCGTCATTTTGCACAATGACGTGGCTAGACAATACAAAAACGATGTCGTTTTGATGCTAACGTGGTAAAAAATTAATTAAATTAAATTTAAAACTAAATTTATTTAAAACATTTAAAAATAAAAATAAAAAATATTACAAATTAAATAAATAAATAATTTTTTTTTAAAAAAAGGGAAGGGGCGGCCGAGGGCTGAGTCCTCGCCGCCTCCTCGCTGCCGCCGGGAAGGGCCGGCAACGGAGGGGGGAGGGTCGGCCGGTGACCCCAGCTGACCGACAGTGAGGGCCACTACCCGCTGGGGGTTCACCTCAGTGGGCAGTGGCCCTTGGCCCGATCGACCCTCCCCCCTTTGTCGCCGGCCCTTCCCGGCGGCGGCATTGGCGAAGGCTCGGCCCTCGGCCGCCCCTTCCCTTTTTTAAAATATATATATTATTTTTTATTTTTAAAATTTTAGTTTTTAATGTTTTAAATAAATTTAGTTTTAATTTTAATTTAATTAATTTTTACATTAATTTTTTACCAAGTCATCATCAAAACGACGCTGTTTTGCACTTATTTCGCCGAAAAATCGCCATGTCAGCATTTTTGCCGAATTTTCACCGGAATGGCACTTAAGTGATCAATTTTGCTCCGATTTTGACACTTAAGTATCACTTTCTTAACTTTTGGCACTTGAGTATCCCTCCGTGCCAAGTTTTGGCACTTCAAGTGTCCGGCACTCCAACTTTGGACTTCTTTGTTGTCGTTGTTTAATGTGCCGGTTTCGAGAAGTGTTTGATAGAGTCTTATTCGTATGGTGCTGATACAAACTGGTTTGAGGTGTTGTATCTTGGAGACATAGTTCGTGAAATTACTTAGCACTGTTGGTAGGAACTAATCGCCTTAAAGAAATTCGGTTAGCCATACCTCACATCCTCTTTATTTTGTTATCGCTTTCTCGAAATTATTAACTTTCTTATTACAACAAACAATATTGCGTATTTTTCTTCAATATGTAATTATTTATCCGACATTGGTAACCTCAAAAGGCTTGCTTTCCTTCACTTTTGCCAAGACCAATTCTTCGTCTTCACTAAAGAATTCTTTGATATGTAGTGTTCTCTAGTCATCAACTTGGGATGTTTTCTGGGTTTGTGATTCGAATCGAAAGAGTTTACATCAAATAAAGATTTCTTGAGTGACTATGGTGCAAACATTCAAAGCTAGATCATCTTGTAGACATTCTTCTGATCAAAATGATACTTTAAAGAGTAGAAAATCGGCAAGGGTAGCGGTAGAGTGAGCCCAAATTATCTAGCATGGTCTTGGGCAAATGTATTTGAAATCCGGGATAGAACTTGCACAATATTTTGAGAGAAGATCGATGGGAATAAGAACAAGATGCCAGAGTGCCTTGGCTTTGTTGGATTGTTAGAAGGGAAAAACAGAAGTCAAAATCAGGAGCATCAAGTGGGGCAAAAATTGAATCCCTCGGTGGGGTGTAAATAGAAGAAGTTCAGGAAATATTCGAAAGTAGAGATGTCCAATGGGATTGGCAGAAGAGGGTGGCTCAGCAAGAGACAATCATTGCTGTTTGGGAAATGACGCTGGATCTTTTAAGTCTCTAAATTTATCAAGGACATAAATGTCTTCAGAATATAGAGGGGGAAAGTATGGAGGAGCCCGGACATGGATAACCGAAAAGGGGCTAAAGAAGACCCTAGAATTTTTCCCACGAATCGACAGAAGTGCATGTTGTTGAGGAAATTTCCCTAATTGATTGTGAAAATTGACAAACCTTTCCATAAGTATTTTGTGGCTCCGATGATAAATTTTCACATGTGATTCTTGGAGCAAGTATATTTAGATTTTATTCATCAAATTCAAGAAACAACTAAATCTGGTTCTCCATGTCAAGATATGATTATATCTTTATAATCAAAGGCAACTGTATAACTTGCAAGGATTATCAAGACTATCAGACGTTAGGAGAACTGTCCAAGTTTCTGAATGATGTGAAGTGCAATGGCTAGGAAATTGGCCTGGATTTCATTCTATATATATTGATTGTCTAGAAAGGATGCATATCAACATTATCTTTCCTTGTTAAAGAATCGTAATCCATGCGACAATCATATGAAGACAAGATGCACTTTCCAAATGAGGAACTCAACTTATGGAAACCTAATTTTTGTTGTATGGGCAGCACAATCAAAGGGAGACTCTAATCTTGGTACACTTGAAGCAATCACATCTTCCTGTATCATTCAAGTCCAACAGATTGATTGAATGAATGATCCTTAAAGTTTCTATCCAACAGTTAGCTTGAAGAAAGAGGTGTATAAAAGGAGATCATGATGTTGAAGGGATAAGAGATAAGAAGTCTACAAATTCCAAAGTTTAAAAGAAAGCTTCGTCTTTACATATTCCTCTAATTTCTTAGAAGTTGTTGTTGAGTGTGAAGATATGATTACACATATTCAAGTTAAAAAGCACTTAGACTTTATAACCTCTAATTGAAACATTAGTGAAATCCAGCCAATAGACTGTCAGCATAGGAGAATGGTCGTAGGTTTATCATAAGCCGAATCACTATAATTGTTGTACGCACTTTTCTATCCTTTAAACTCTCATTTATTTCTCTTGATAGTTTATTGCACATGCACATAATAAGATCTTATCACTGCATAGTTCTTTTGCAATATTGAATTTGATTATCTTTTAAATTCCGCATATTCACCTATTTACTCCATCTAGATGATAGTTCTAGCCCTAACACATGTGCCATACCTCTATAAGGAGCATGTGTCATTACCCTTTTCAAAATATTTAACAAAGTTGAAAATATTCATTTTTTTTTTTAAATGAGTGTTGTTTACACTAAAAAATAATCAACTCTTTTTGATTGATGAACAATGAAGTTTACTCAATCAAGTGAGATTGGTTGATGAAAATAATTCAAGTCATTGGACAATCGATAACTATACGACATGGACATGGACATCTATGTGGTGCAGTCATTGATAGCTTTGGGATATAGACATCAACAAGTAATTGAGAGATGTTTCACAAGACTTATCAATAGAGCATGCAGGGGTTAATCATCTTAAAATTTGGCAAGTGTTGCGTATTGATAAAACATTATGTAATATTTTGAAGTTAACAAAACCATCCATATTTATCGTTGCTACTCGATACATGCCAATGTTATTTTATCATAGGCAACAACGATATGAATGATACTCTGTTTGGTGTAATCTGAAGTACAAAGTGGAAAGACTCATGAAGACACGACAGACCTTGATATTAGGTGAAAAAGTCAGGAAGCACGAAAAGTTTATAAAGATATGGAGGTACGCTAAAGTGAACAGTTCTGAGTGGCCTTAATAACTAATGTTCTCTGGAACATCAATGGAAAGCAGTATCTAAGTCAACTGGTAGTAGAAAGCTTGGATAGACCCATGGATAGCTGTTATGAGTAGCTATATATCACCTGAGATGAACATGCGTTTCACGTTATCACACCTTCTCAAAAGAAGTCCTAGATATTCCTTTGACTATCAATCTAAATTTCTAGCAATTTGACAGCAAGTCTCAGGCCTAGAACTCTAGAAAGAATTATGAAGGAGAATCCAATCAATCGTTAATCCCTTTGGAAAAGGATTATTTCCTAATAGAGCCAACTCTATCTGTGGAAGTTACACCATTACCAAGAAGATTCGATTGTACGGGCAACCAGATTTTCGGCCATTGTGTTGTTTATCTTCAACGGTTACATCAATCCTCTTGAAGACTATTCAATGGCTAGTTTGGAGACTGAAGACTACATAGATCAACACATGCTGAAGATGATACAATGACTACAAACATAGAAAATTTCATACTCTGATATATTCATTTATTAAAAGTACTTGTCACTGATTGTAATCTCATTTAAGAAGTGCACGAGGGTTACAGTATTGCTTGTGATTTGGTAGTAGGATCTACTAGCTTCGACTAGAAGCAGCACAAGCTACTGTTGTAGCTACTCCAAGGATTACTAGAGAAGTCTAACCATGTTGGTTGCTGTTAGTTTAGAAGAGTGGTTGCTTGATTTTGATAATTCCGCAAAAAAATTTCAAATTTCAATAATTAACCTGTCAACCCCCTCTATGCCGCACTTTTAGCCTCAACAATTGGCTATATTAACCAAGAGGTTTAAGAACCTTGTGATAAAAAGAAAGAACTTAAAGGGAAAGAAGCAAACCAGAGAATCCGATGAAAGGAAGTTCTCCAGAGGCAAAGGGGGCAACGAAGGTAAGGATTATATGCTTTGAGGGCTTGAAATGTGAGCACATCAAATCCGATTGTCCCTTGCTCAAGAAATTGAAGAAAAAATTACAGAGAAACGATGTCCTGATGATAAGATCAATGAACAAACAAATCTCTGTTTAATGGCCGACATTCAATCTTAGAATTAAGAGGGACCAAGGAAAAAAGAACCAATCGTATCTAAACGCACAAGGTCTTGTCCAATCTTGGAATCTAGACGAAGTCGCGATCTCTTGTCATGATTATCTAATTTCGTCTCCATGTACATAACTATGGCCTCTCTTTTGGTCAACCAATCGCATGAATACGAAAGGAACGTGCACAAAGAAACAGGGGCAACGAATTATTGCATGATGTTTATCACCTCGAGTTGAAGGTCGCATGAAGTTTCTTCCACCTGTTATCTTACCATTTTCACTGTCTCGATTCACATAACTCTTGCCCTTTGTTTTATCAACAGTCAGCTTGACGGAGACCTGTGCCATCTAAATTCAACTCACAACTCTAGGACATGTATTTTTTTTTTTTAAAGTAGGAAAATTAAATTAAACGCATATGAATCCACCAATATTATTGAACCCAAATGTGCGAACCAAAGCTCAACATGATTCAGTCGATTATTGGAATCATATAACATGAGGGAAATCGGATTGTGATGTATTGATATAATATTACTCCCTAGAAAGATTGTGATAAGCGCCAGCAAATGTACGCCTATGTCGATTTATCAATTGATGAGGTGAGGTATTGTAATTTTGTGAGACTAAATAACCTTTTTTGGGTCTTACGAACTATTGCGAGCTAGGGTTACACGAAGAAGGCTACTCAAAAACTCCAAACACAGTACGTGATCTCGAGCTAGAATAAATATCATCGAGCAATTCAGCTTCTTTTAGTGCTTATATGGCATTGGCTGTATCTAAAGATACTCTTCAACGTGGACTCATTGATATGTCAATCTGAATATATACGGAAGTTGGAGAGATCATGACGTGTTTGCTTGGTCAGCGCTATTTTGGGTGGAATACTATGATCTTAATTACTTGGTGTTTATAATTAAAAAAAGAAAAAGAAAAAGTAGAGTTTTGTTTGGTTGGGACATTTTTGCGTCATAGCAGCAATTATGATTCCAACGACCGGGTCAATAATTAGGGAGAGACAATTAAACGCCCACCAACGAACAATTTTTTTGCCGGTCCTACTCTACTCCTACTCTATTTCTCACTTTTAGACTTTTGTCCTGCTCTCTTATAAGACATACTTGAAACTAAATCGTAAACCCTCATGAAAATATGGGGATTCGAACCCCCCACCTCTCACTTTCATGTTGGAATGGTGGCTACTGGGCAAAACCCCAGTGGTTGAATAATTTGAGGGTTGAAAACACATTTTTTTAGGCATATTGATGATCTATTAGTGGCTACTTTCCTATTTTTTCTTGCACTTGATTTGAAGAGGACCATTTTCTTTTGCATCCAAAATAGGAAAAACAATATCGGGCGTGTATTGAATGCTGGAAACTCAATTCAGGATTTTAATTTTCCTCTTCCTTCCAATTTTAAAACCACCAAAAAAAGAATAAAAAAAAAAGACAAAAAAGGAAAGAAAAGGATGGAGTGTTTTTGTTGTTTAACCTAAGTAGGATTGACACTAACACCCGACAAGAGACATAAAATGAGATGACACAACACGTCGACACGTCATTCTCAAAATATAAGGAATTCCAATACGTTGGACACGTTGTATATTAAATATATATTTTTCATATATATGATAAATTATCATTTTTATGATTATTTAAATCAAATTAATATCATTTAATATTTAATTTGATAAATTCAATTCCATTCCAATAATCCATAAAATTTGGAGGAAAATAAAGCAAGCAATCCACGTTCTGCACTCATGTGACTGAGCGTGTCAGAAGAGGAGAGGAAAAAAAAAACTTGGGAGGTAAATTGTGTGTCACAGGAAATGAGAATAGGAAGAAAAGAGAAGACTAGATTTTCCTTTTTTCCTTCTTTATTGTTTTATTATTTTATTATTTTTTACATATTTCATTTTGACCCCTCATTTATCGAAAATCTTTAAAATTAACCCCGTGCATATCTGTCACGCCTCGAACCCCGAGCACGTGCACATCCCTCAGTAGTCGACTAAATTGCGATGTTTCCAAGATGCGTCGCCGACCCAATCGGTTCATACACATGTGGAAGCGAAATAACAATCCCTTGACAACAAACAACATGGGATAGGAAATCAGGACAACAAATTCACAAACACACTTATATAAACAAACCAGGTTTATATACAAAAGAGTCTAACTCAAAAAGGCTACTAAGCTAACCCTACCCCGGACTCTCCTACTTGGGATCCGAGTCCACTACGACACCGTTAGGGATGTCGAGGTCTAGAGGGTCAGCTACCTCCTTTGCAAGCTCCTCACCCTCGGGCAACTGGTTCACCGTGATATCGGCTATAATATCGGCGTCAAACACGGGGTCAAATATCTCCTCCAACTCGGCACCTTCGACAAGTCCGTCAAAACCGTCCATAAGGCCCTCTCGAACCCCATCAGGCCCACGACGAAACCACGCTTTGAATCGATGAGGTACCAACTGAGGTTGGCCCTCATCGACCCAGATCGTGGTCACAACGAGCTCGTGGGTCCAAGGATTCCCAAGGACTAGGAAGATGGTATGCTGAGTCTCGGCCTCCCGTGGCCACCCAAAATGCACAAGGTGCACCTCCATCTAAGGACCTGAAAATTGTAAGCCACGACAAGGTGAGACAATGTCTCAGCGAGTTTACGCCCTAAACCTCGATTAGGAAAATAATACACCTAGAGGCAGCCTATACACACCTCATAAAGGACTTACTTCGCCTCAGCACCTCCTTGCATGTCAGTACAGCTCATATAACATATATGCCTACAGTACATGCACCCAATAATTAGAACGCTTCACTTTAATAAATCAATCAATCACAAGGGCCCTAATTATAAGGCCAAATCGAGGTGACACGTCTCATTCCGTGCCACACAATTTTGTCACATAATTAGGTGATGTCATCTCACTCAGTCAAGCGTTCCAATTAATTACAGCCCAACAGGCACGGCCAACTTAACAGTCAATGGTCTTCTGGCATTACCGGGCATCATATCGCCCCATCTAGCATAGCAACGTCTACCTCTAGACGGCATTCCCGAATGAGCATCGGTCTGGCCTCTACCGCAATCCGGCATCCGTTGATGTGAGGCATTCCATATAGGAGCATCATCCACCCGACCTTCATCAGTGACAGATTCTCATAACAATCATACACACAACCAACCTCGACCAAGGACACTGTGCCTTGCACTCAAATGCCTCAATTTAAATAATGTGCTTGGCCTATCTTCTTCATATTAAAAACACCCGGTAAAATAGGTGTACATGAACACACGGTCAAATCGAACCATAAAGCGTGATATCACATCATCTTAAAATTCCACGACTTTATATAGTACTAAAAATATTTTCGGCGTCAAAAACCGACACCCGATATTTTTTTCTAATTAAATACCAAAATTCCAAAATTTTGAAATAATAATTCAAAATCAACACTCGGCATCAAATTGCACAAATTAGCACTCAATTACACAAACTAATTGCACCATGACGATCAGCACGAAATTCTAACAACCAGCTATCCCAGTATAATTTTCGGAAATAAATAAATTACAAAATAATTAAATAAATGTAAAATAATTAAATAAACCACTAATTAATCTACCTAAGCTAATCTAACCACCTAATTGGACTTAATTAACTAATCTAACCTACCAAACTAATTAACTAAAGTCACTAACCACATAATTGCTAAATTAACCTAATTACATAATCTAATTAACTACTAAACTAACTAATTTACTCTAATCTCACTTAAGCTTAACTAAACTCTCATTAGGCTAATTAAACCACCCTAAGCATAATTAACATCCTAATTAAGGTTTAGAAAGTAAACTCACCGGTTTAACGAGCCAATGAGTTTACGGTGACGGCGACGTGGAGGCGAGCGAGACTCGGGCTTAGGGTGACGCCAAGGGAAGCCGGGAAAGGGCCGGAAAAGGCCCACAAAGCTCTCAGCCCAAAGCTGAGAGTTCAGTTCTGAGCTAGGCCGAATCAAAGGCTACTGGAGGCGGATCCGCGTGGGGATGGGTAAGGCTGGACAGCGATGCTAGTAGGGGCAGATGGCGGCGCTTGAACGGCTGGAATGACGGCGAGCGGCCAGGGGCGCGGACGGAGACGGCTCAGAGACGGCGAGGACTAGGGGTGTGCAAAAGTACTGAGATCCACCCGAACCACCCAGAATCAGACCGGAACTGCCTAGAACCGGTGGTTCTTGAGGGAACCGGTCCGGTTCCCGGTTCCAATTTATGAGAACCGATGGGTACCGGTCCGATTCCTGGTTCCCGGTTCCATGGGCGAATCCATCCACCCGCCCACCCGGACCGGACCAATTAATTTTTTATATTAAAAAAATTGAAATTACTAATTAATAAACCCTATCGAATTTGCTCTCTCTCTCTCTCTCTCCATCACCACCATTTTCCAGCTTCAGCTTCATGCTCGTTAGTCGACCCACCGCCGAAAACCTTACCAAGTCCCGAGAGCTTGCGGCTCTCCACGCTCCCTTCCTTCCCCAAAAACTTGAAAGATCTCAAATTTGAGGTTCCCCGGCTCGCCATCCTCCATCGACGCTGCGGAGCTCTGTCGCTTCCCGGTGAAACGGCACGGAAAGGGAGCTGCAAAACATTAGCGAAGAAACCCTAAAACACCGCCTCCGCCCGTCCAAATCCAAGTACCAGAACCCTCCCGAGTACCTATCTTTCTTCCATCCGCATGCACGCGAAGAAGCAGGGTTGCAAGAGGAGGAGAAGAAGAATAGGTCTAGGGTTCGCGAGGATAGCAACAGGTCCGTCCATCCCTTTCTTTATTCGACCCTCTGAAAAATTGTTGTCGCCCTTGACAGCAGCTATCCGTCCGTCCATCCCTTTCTCTATTCGGCACTCCGGAAAATTGCCGTCGCCCTTAACAACAGCAAGTCCGTCTCTTTCTCTATTGGTGAGACCGGTTCCATAGATCCACCTGGGAACCGGACCGGACCGACGGTCCAGTTCCAGGGTGGATCCATGCAACAAATGGGTGGATCCTGGTTCTAATTTTTCGAAACCGGTCCTTAGTGAGCGGTTCCCGGTTCTAGGTCGGGAATCGTCCGCCCGGACCATGCACACCCCTAGCGAGGACGCGCGTGGGAGACAGTCGAGTGGGCTGGAGTCGCGCGGGCTGGCTTCGGCTTGCGGACGGGCGAACGTCGACACCGGCAACTGCTGCGGCTTCGGCAGGCTCGGGCGGTCGACGGGCAGCAAGGATGGAGAGGCTGGTTCTCTGGAATAGGAGGTTTTCAGCTACCGGAAATGGGGAAGAAGTTGAGGAAGAAGAAGATGCTGCCTCAAGGGGGACAAAGGGCCATAAAGTCCACTCTAAATATCTCAAATACTCAAGTATAAGGCCCCACCAGCTTCAGCCACAACCTAGTAGCCATTTTCCCTCCAAATCTTCTCCAACAAGCCAAGGAGATGACCAAATGTTGCAACCCCCCATGGGCCTACGAATTTCAAGCTTTCCAACTTCAATTTCTTCACAATCCTCTCCAATTCAATCCAATTTGGTCCCCAAAAATACCGGCTAAGGTGCCCACACCAAATCCACAATTTTCCCCGTCAATTGATCCAACTTGAAAGCCAAAAATGCACACAAAAATGGCCCTCCGAATTTCCCAGTTTAAAATTGCCCAACTTTGATTTTTCGCCGAAAATCCGAGCTTGCCGAAAATTCTTCGAAAGATGAGTCGACGTTCCTAAAATAAATCGTGGCATGCCAGAACTTTCAGTTCCTAAAACCGGGTTCAATTTCATAGTTAATTTCAACCGGACGCGATTTTAGCGTGACCTAACCTACCGGTAGCTTTTAGGAATTTTTAGCGCAATTAACCCGTGGTCGATTATTTTCGATCCACATTGTGCATCTCCAACTCATAGACGACTCTCGGTTGTCGTAAAAATCTCGAGATTTTAAATATGGGCACAGAGTACATAATCGACAGAAAAATCGGTTTAGTGCCATTCGATGCGAATTTTGCAATTAGGTGGAATCACCAATACTTTAATTACATGCCTATGTCGAATCAACCTATCTCCGGTCTCTAATCAATTTTAACGATGCCGTATTGACCCTTGCAGATTAGTACGGTCGAGTAGTCGATTTCTAATCGAATTCTCAAATCAGTCGTGTTTATGTTCTTTAATGGCTTCACCTGATTGACTAGTTATCTCATGAGTGATCAACTCAGAGAAAAAGACTATAGGCGCGTTGATGAAAAGCCCAATTCACATTATCGGGACAGGGTCGAAAATCAAGATGTCACAATATCGGAATTATATATTGAAATTCTTATATGAAATTTTGAATTCATGTGTCAGAATTCTAGACTCAAGTGTTGAAAAGTGTTAGAAGAGTTGACCAAATGTTTGATTTTTCGACATGTGTTGACTGAATATCGAAGAGTGTCAGAGAGTGTCAAATACTTTAACACGACATGAAGGCTCCCGGAGAGTAACGGTGTTTTATAGTGTTTAACCATCAAGAAAGTTCTTAACATTTGCTCGTCAAATAACCCCTCAAATTTTTTTCTATGAATATAATTAAGTTTAAAGGTGAAGAAGATGTGATCGGATTCGGACTTCTACCAAAATCACTTCAAGGTTAGGCAAAAGAAGAAACGGACGACTTTCTAACAACTCAAATTAAAAACATCATGTTTTCAAAAAAATTATGAATTTAGGGTAGTGAAAAAATGGAAAATTCATCTTTGACCACGGAACGTAACTTTATTTAGAGGAAAGACATCTTTTGCTGATTCAAAAATGACAGTGGAAATAAGTTAGCGAATTTACTATTTTTGAAAACTAAGCAAAGATATATGGTGGGTGAAGGGGGGAGATGATGAGGTTAATTTTGTTGAAAGAGAGAGGAGCAATGTCAATTCTAAATATCAAACTAAATCTTGTGATTGAAGGGTAGTTTCATCAATTAACGTAAAATAGTGTATTTCAGTCCACAAAGATGGGGAGATGATGCCACGCCAATTTAAACAAGTATTGGATATTACAGCTTTTTTCCAAATTCACAACAGTTCGTTTGGCATTCTGTGCCTGATTAGTATCCACCTCAACGCTCTCCGTCAACTTGGAATAAAAAAGCGAAAGTCTCTACTCAGTTTGCAACCTTGATAGGAGTTATTGATACCCGGTTGACCGTTCATCTTTTACTCCACTCAACACAAGCAAGACCGATATAAATCCTACATTTTACTCTCTTTTCCCACTATACGAAAGAAATTCCAAATCCAACAAGAAGCAAAGCACATAAAAGAATGGCCGATCCGACTCCGTTGCTCTCCCAATCCACCATCAGCAGCGACAAGCATGAATCTCCAAAGCTCGAGAAGCACCACCCGTCATTGGACTCGATGATCGAGCGGTCGATGAAAGATTTCGGGCGGGCTCGGCCCATGCAACCGTCGCTTGTGCCACTTGCTGGATTCTTCAACTCGCAGCAAACCTTCCTCAGCATTTTCACCGGTGTTTAACCACCGTGGCACTGCGTGAGTCTCGATGACGAGTATTGCAACTCCATGTCCGACGTTTGTCGACTACTGAACAATTCCACATGGCAATGGGATTATCCGAAGCACGCCTCTACAGTGTCTGAGTGGGGCCTTCAATGCGCGAACTCAGCAATAAGGGGCTTACTGGCTTCATCCTTCTTCATGGGATGCTTGATTGGCGGTTTGCTTTTGGCAACGCTCGCCGACTTGTCCCTCCGCCGCAAAAACATGCTCTTCCTCTCGTGTTAGTCATGTCTTGCTCATCCCGATTCACGGTCTTCTCCACCAACGTGTGGATCTACTCTGGCTTGAGATTTGTCACCGGATTTGGACGCGCAACAATCGGCACTTGTACTCTGGTGCTAGCATCGGAACTAGTGGGCAAGAAGTGGCGAGGGAGCGTCGGGCTGATGAATTTCTTCACTCTCACGTTAGGCTTTTTATCACCGCCGGCGATCGCCTACGGGAACCAAGGTTCGTCATGGCGAGCTCTGTACATTTGGACGTCAGTCCCAGCCATTGGCTACTGCGTCTTGGTCCATTTCTTGGTTTGCGAGTCACCAAGATGGCTCTTCGTGATGGGACGCAGGGAAGAGGCCTCGGAAACCCTAAAGAGCATCGCGCCGCCGAGCGCGAGTGCCTTCACCAAGGACTTCTCCTCGATCTCGCTTGATGAGGACCCTTTGAACAACATGGACGTCTTATCGGCAATCGAGGCCTCGTTGGAGAAGAAATGGGCCTTTCGCCGGCTACGTGCAGTCATGTTCGTCGGGTTTGGGACAGGGATGGTGTACTACGGGATGCCGCTCGGGGTCACGAACTTGGACTTCAATCTCTACTCAAGCGTCACGCCCAACGCCCTTGCCGAGCTGCCTTCGACCCTGATCACTTTCTTCCCCATAGGGAAGCTCAATGGGAGGAGTTCTATCTATTCTTCTCAACATCTAGTGGGTTTTGTAGTTTGATGTGCATTTTGGAGGGCCAAGTGAGGCAAAAGTGTCAAATTGTCTTGGAACTAGTGTCTTTCTTTGGTGGATGTACCGCGCTTGATGTGTTATTGATATACACATTAGAGTTGTTCCCAACGTGTGTACGGAACTCGGCGATAGCGATGGTGTGGCAGGCGGTGGTGTTTGGCGGTGTGTTCAGCCCGTTGTTGGTGGCCGCCGCAGGCCGGAGAGGGGATGGGGTGTTGTCTTATGGGGTTTTTGGGCTGGTCATTGGGTGTTGTGGGCTGTTTGTCTTGTGCTTGCCGGAGGCGAGGTGTGGGAATCTTTGTGATACAATGGACGAGGAAGAGAGGAAAGAGAACGAAAGAGACTCTTGTATTTTGTGCTAAATAGCGATAATGCACCGTCTTTGGTGGGAGTGCCAATTCTATTGGACGGTTGTGGCCCAAAAAGAGACTTTCGATTGGGGGAGTCTTACTTAAGGTGTATTATCTATCCTTTGTTTAGGTTAAGCGTTACTTTGCAAATCCAATTTAGATATCCGTCTTTGTAATTTGATGTATAACTTATTTGACCTCACAGAGTCATCCTACTGTCGACCACTATATATACATATCTCAAAATGTACTTTAATGAGACTATTGAAAATTGGACTGAGGGAGTTATGCAGTGGAACCAAGGGACATTCATGAGAACAAACTAGCACAGCTACAAAGTATTTTAAATGGATACCGACTCGGTTTATTTCGCGAAAACTATGTTTCACATTTTTTAGTGTTTGGATTGTTTAGAACAATGAGTCAAATGAAAATCTATTTACAATCAATAGAGAACATATGATCAATATATATATATATATATATATATCTTTTCAAAATCAAAAAATATTTTCCATAATACTAGGCACAAGAACCTTGATACTTGTGCTCGAGTCCTTAGCTCCTGGGCTCGAGACCCCACTACCCGTGCTTGGGACCCCATTCCCCATGCCTTTGTGCCTGGTAGCCATGCCTAGGTAGTCAAAGCCCAGTTTGGAGTCCATCTAGGCCAAAATTGAATCCTACAAGTGGGCTCAAGACTCTAATTCCCATGCCCGAGTACTTGGCTCCAATGCCCAAGGCACCAGCACTAAGCCTAAAGGAGGCCCATGGAGGCTAGGCTTGAGACCTTGGTGCCCGAGTCCCTAACGGCCATGCCTAGGTACTTGGCTCCCTCCCCTAAGTCATTGGTGCCATGGCTTGAGACCACAAAGGCTAGGCCTATTCTTGCCCGGGTGGCCGATGGCCATGCCTCGGTACGTGGGTCCATCGAAGTCAAGCCCTAAGTCCACACATGCTGGACTTGGGATCTTGGAGCCATGCTTAGGTACTTGGCTCTAGTGGCCAAGTCACCGATGCTCAAGGTCAGGACCTGGTGCCTATGCCTATGATCTCGATGGCTATGCCAGGATACTTGGATTCCACAACCAAGTCATTGGCACCTACGCCCAAGTCAATCAAGGTTGGGCTCAAGTCCACAAAAGCCGGCTCAAGACGCCAATGCTTGTGCACGAAACCTTGGTGGTTTTGCCCTACTACTTCACTCCTGTGCCAAAGTCATTAGTACGTGGGCCTGAAACCCAAGCTCATTGAAGTCGGGCCCAAGCTCATCGAGGTCAGGCCCAAGTCTACAAAGGGCTAGGCTCAAGACCCTAGTGCCTTTGCCTTAGTTCCTGATGGCCATGCATAGACACCCGACTTCTGCCCCAACTCACCAATGCCTAAGCCTTGGTTTATTAACAAGGCTGGGCTTGAGTCTATGGAAGTCGAGCTCGGGAACTTGGTGCCCTTGTTTGGGTTTTCGACGGCCATGCGTGAGTACCTAGCTCTCATTAAGGCTAGTGCCTAGGTCTAGAAAGTTTAGGCTAGGGTCCATGGAGGTTGGGCTCATGACCTTAATACTTGTGCTTAAGTCCTCGATAGCATGATTGGGTACACGGCTCCCACACCTGGGCCAGAGTCCATAGTGCCCATGCTAGAGTCCTTGATAGATGTAGATAGGTCCCCCACAGCCATAACAGAGTAGCAGATTCCCACACCCCAATTATTGGTTTTCAGGCCGTTGGGCCCAAGTCCCTCAAGGTCAAAGCGAAGACCCTAGGGCCCGTGCCCAGGTATCCGACTCTAGTGCCCATATCATCGGCATTCACACTTGAGTCTGTTAAGGTTTGGCTCGGGTTGCCAGTGGCCGGGCCTAATAAACCCCTTCTCTTGTGACCAGGGCCTTAATTACTAGATATCCTTTATATCGCATTAATAGTGCATGCAATAGCATCAAGTTTTCCTTTCCAAATTTTTATATTTCAACAAAGAACTGGAAAATATTATTATATTTTTTGAAAATGATATCTTGGAAATATTTTCCAAATGCTATTTTATTTTTTTTCGAAACAAATAGAATCCTAGATGCCATCAATGTCATGCCAAAAGAAAGAGAAACCAAAGGACACTTAATGCAAAATCAAGCCAGGTCCAAGTGAAAAAATTCAATGAGGCAGAATATCAAAGTAGACTCGAGACATGCATGGAAAGTTGACCGAGTTGGAGATCGAATCAACATTCAGCATTTGAAAGTATGCAGGTCTCATCAGAGTTTTTGACCGTATTTCCCCATGTCCTATCCGCGGACTATACGGCCACGACTGCGGCAAAGCCTTTTCGGCAGATGGACAGAGGTACCCCTCAAATAAGTACTCCAATAAAATCCTTCGATATCCACTACTAACTTACTCTTCGTCCAGCCCATCAGTTTTCCGTCCCCAGTCAATTATCATTTTTCGATTACAGTATTGAGCAACTCGAATCCCATCTTACCAACATCTCCTTGTACGAATCCGAGCTCATCGATGGCGGCGAGAGGTTGAGCAGAAAAGAAAATTTGTTTGAGATGATCTATTTATAATGATCAATTTGGATTTCCTTTTGCTCAACTTCTTGTAGTTTATCTCTCTCTAAAACTCGAAAACTGAAAAGTCCAAGTTGAGCATTCAGAAAGATTGGCATAGTTCCTCAATTTGTAGGTACAAACACATTACCGATTAATTAGAAAGAGGTTCGACCAATTGGATATGTTCTTTTGAATCACATTACGTTGTGATAATTTTTTTCCTAAAGAATGTTCCTTCTTGTTATGAGGGGATCCAATCATCTATGCTTTGTTCTTTTCCCTACAACGACGGAATCGGAACCTTTATACAATTTGACTTTTCGCATAAAATAATTAATGAGTGGATGGTGGAAAACTCAATAATGTAGGATAAAATATTCAAATTGCATAGGAACAACATTATGCAATAAAAGTGCCCAATTCGTTGTCTTTCTCAAAATGAACCTTGGAAAGAGACGGACTGCTAAAAGTCTGGGAGAAAGTGAAATTAAAATTAATGATTTTCTGAATCAAGGAAAGGTAAAATTAATCTGTTGATTTCAAGAATATTTATATATATTAGGGGCATTGTTGTCTCCACCATAAAGACGGTGCCCCAGATTAGTGAGGTTACGGAAAGAGCCTCTCCCAATGAAAATTTAAAACCATCCTTTGTAAAGTTGATCCTTGACGCCTCCTTGGGGTTGGTGGAGTGGTAAGAGCTTGGACTTGTGGGTGATTGATTTCAAGTTCAAGTCCCTCTGCCCTCCATCTAGCAACATCCTTGACTTACATGGAGGGTAGTATGTGAGATCGGGCTAGTTCTCCTCCAATTGGTGCTCGAACGATGGGACCCTCGTAGTGTGGCTAGTGCGGAAGTCCGGGTCATAAAGAAAAAGTGCGGCTGGTGCGGGAGTCCAGTTCATAAAAGAAAAGGATGCTGATCATTGACATATTGGTGTTGGGCTTAGGCCTATCTTTGTACTCGTTCCACCCATCGAAAGTATTTAAATTTTGTTGACACATTAGGTGACAAAGATGTTGTCACAATAAATAATGAGAGGAAAAAAAAAGGGATCTTGAGCTAACAAAGTAAATGAATGCAAATAGCCTTAGCAACACATTGTATTGATATTTAGAGATGGAGAGAAAAGGATGATATCCCTCCATCTAGCAACATCCTTGACTTACATGGAGGTTAGTATGTGAGACCGGGCTAGTTCTCCTCCAGTTGGTGCCTGAATGATGGGACCCTTGTAGTGTGGCTAGTGCAGAAGTCCAGGATCATAAAAAAAAATAATAAATAGTGCGGCCGGTGCGGGAGTCCGGTTCATAAAAGAAAAAAATGGTGATCATTGACATATTGGTGTTGGGCTTAGGCCTATCTTTATACTCGTTCTGCCGATTGAAAGTATTTGAATTTTGTTGACGCATTAGGTGGCAAAGATGTCACAATAAATAATGAGAGGAAAAAAAGGGGGATCTTGAGCTAACAAAGTAAATGAATGCAAATAGCCTTAGCAACACATTGTGTTGATATTTAGAGACGGAGAGAAAATGACAATATGATGTTTATTGTGACTCAACCCAATTAGGATTATATGATACTTACTTATAAGAGTGATTGATTACAGTCAGGACACAGATAGAAATATAATTACGAAAAGATCTCATAATATATATAAATTACACATTAATATATTTGTGCCGATGATGGCCCTCTTTTAAGAAACACAAAGTGATAAAAGTGAAGTGAACTAATCGCGACAAAGGAGAGAGTCATTTCCAAATTTGCGATTGAGATGGGGAGATTTCCATCAAATGATTCTACACTTTCTTTCCATTATTCTCAGTTTTCTTTGATTTTGTCCCTCATCTCTCGTGGAATGACAGCGACAGTCCTTCATCTCGAAATTTCGATCAAAATCACATCTCCATCATTCTAGCTTGTTTGGACGTAAAGGAGGTTAGTGTAAAAGAAAGAAGAAAAAAAGAGAGAAAATAAAGAAAAATGACCAGGACAAAAATTGCCTTATCTGTGGTCATGTAATTAAATAGGCCATTTTATGACTTTATTTGAAATGATGTCCATTGTGAACCTTCATTTAAGAGAAAGGCTCCATTTTATATCCTTATTTTAAATATTCACTAATTATTATTGAAAAAATTATTTATATATTAATTAGCATACTTAATAAATGCCTTGTGAGCATGCTCTAACAAGACTCAAATATATTATTACACTTTTTTTTGTCAAACTTTATAATAAACTTTCGACTGAAATCCATAAAATAAAAAGTTAAGCGTGTTTGACCTAAGAGGGCTCGTGGCCTGGCATGCTCAAAATATATAAATCCAATCATCAACAATCTCATAGGAACACATAAAATTGACTTACTATTTGTAACTTTTTCTTATAAATAATGTGAGAGGATAAGCCTCTTCGAGCACTCAATTAGTTGCCCGTGCAACACACATCAGTCAATTGCTGCTTTGCATGAGTGGATGTGACCTCTAAGAGAATGCACTTAGGGTTTAATTGATTCGTGTTGCTTTGTAAAAGAAGGGCAAGCCGTTTAAAACAGGGGCCGGCATAATCTGATTGAGCGGCCAAGGTAGAAGTTCAACCGGCCAACGGTGGACCAGATTTTATCGCGGTTTAATCCTATGATTTTAAACCAGCAAGCCACAATCCTCCACAATTGAACTACACGAACAGGAGGGGAAAAAGTACAAAATACAAGATGAATAGACGCTTGGTGTTCGCGCCTCACGCATGTGCACCCAAAAACATCGTGAAATCATGTCATGAGATTTGAAAAATTATATGAAATTATGTCATTAGATTTGATCTCCATGGAATCAAATCGGTTCGCTTCAGTACATCATTGAAATCATGTCCCAATCAATCATATCTAGTCATATCTAGTCACATCTCTATTACCTAGATTATTTCCTTGCCACAATCATACAAAGGAATTAAAATGTCCATTTCCTTTTATTTCATTTTTCATTCCATTGTTTCGTTTATTTCATTAGGACTAAAATTTACCCTATTTTACTGTTGGTGGCATAAAACCATGGTCCAGATGTAAGATCGACATTGACACAAGATAGATCAAAGTAAAGATGTACCAAGTCATATTCGGTTCGAGCTCAACTTGATGCCTACTAAGAGTCGCTTTGATTAGAGAAATAAAAGAAGGAACTTCGACATGCATGATTACAAGAAGAGTTATAACCACAAAAGCAGATTTTCGTTTGTTTTCCAATCGCGCGACTCTCAAATTTGCCTCGGGTCGATTTAGCACCAACACCTACCGAACAAGTCTTGAAGATCCAAAACCGACCCGATTGCTTGGTGCTCCCCCGTTCTCCCCATTCATATTCACTTCACCAATTCCGGAAATTACCCATTGACAAGAAGAGAGCATCGCTGTAGCCTCAGACAAGTTCTGCTCCAATTGTGGACTCGTCAAAATGCCAGGCCTCATCTGAAGGGATACAAACCGGAGCCAATAAATTAAGCGACATGCTGAAAAAGCTGATCACAAATCAGCGTAAAATAATACAGAGAAAAAGCGATATCTCTTGATCCTTTTAACGAGTTTCTTCAGGTATATGACGTGCTTCAGGTTTTTTTCTCTACCGTAGATAATTTCTCTAATCGTCAGCCCAACATGCGGAAGAGTTATGAAGTGCCTGTGCATATAATATTACTGAAGGTACACATAAACAAATGTCCACCAACATGGTCATTTTTGGAGCGATTAAGGCACGCTTCGTGTAATTTATTGCACACATGATATAGTTTAACAAACGAAAGAGCATCTTTAGGGAGAGGACCGTCTAGAAACAGTGACATCTCGAGATTTAAAATAAAGATGGACCGAATACATTGTACCAAGGGGTGGTCCTCAAGTTGATAAGACCCAATTTTCAATTTGGGCATTTTTTTTGGCGAAGTCCGAGATTAGTTTATAGGATTGGGAAGAACATTGCGAGGAATCTCCCAATGTTCTTGGTGATTCGCCCTTCAAGAAATAAGACCTTCACATGGAAGACGACTGTGATTTGCCAACGACAACAAGTTCTCTCTCTCTCTCTCTCTCTCTCTCTCTCTCTCTCTCTCTCTCTCTCTCTCTCTCTCTCTCTCTCTCTTGTTTTCATTTATGATTGAATTCGAAGGATATGTTCAAGTTTAAGAGCGGTTTAAATTTCGAAAACCTCATTGGGTTAGGGTTAGTTGTGACAAGAGTTGGAAGCATACCTGGCTCCATTAAGAAAAAAATATCCAAATTGAGCCTCATCCGAATCGATCCATATTATTTGGCTAGTTTAGAATTCAAAGATTCGTATCAACAAGTTCATAAGCGATTCTCGGATGATTCTTTTCCGAGGAAAAAAGAAAGGAAATTAGTTTACTATAGATCATTGTCAGAAGTGTGTGGGAACGTGATTCATGAGTAATACGAAATCTGACATTGATCTTTCATCTTCAAGTACCGTAAATCATATAGTGGCTCTTCACGACAAACGTTCACAAAGCCTAACCCATTTTTCCATATAATACACCGCAAATTCTTCTTGATTTGAGAGCTAGATAACCTAGTTTTGTTCTCTACAACATAAGAGATTGCCGTACTCCGGAATCTCGCACGCATTCAGACATAAGAGTGGATTTATGTGTTCTCTCTCGTTGACTGTAGGATCTCTTGACTATTCAGTCGGCCGACTCGTACTTATAATCCCAAATCTGGAAGATCTTCAAGTGTAGTTTGGTGAAGTTCAAGACCAATCGAGCCAAACCAATGTAAGAGGTATGGTCATATGAAGTTGTATGTCGATGGAGTGACAATGGATGGTCATAAACCACATCGTTGACAAAATTAACCGGTGGCAACACTACTGATATATGGATGAAAATCAAGAAGCTGAAAGTAGAGCCGCATTTATTTGGAAGACCAAATTAAAAAACTTGGTCAGTCACATCAATTGGTCTCACAAGGATTATTAATCTCAAAAACACTAGAAACTGAGTAAAATTAAGAGATCTACGAATCAGAATCAAAGGGCGAACTCCAAATGGAGGCCGAGAGTAGACGACGAGATTTCCATCCCAAGACGAGCCTATTGCTGGCTAACTCCTCCACCCTGTACCCATCATTGAATAGCCCCAACAAGAGCTTGGCTTGGCAATGATTGGCAAAGCTTATGTCCACAGGCCTAAACCCCGTTGCACCCAACCACTCCCGCCACGAACCGCCCTCCTCGTCGCCACGCGTCCGGTATATCCGACCCAACGACCCAACTATCCGGGGCCCCAGGAAAACCCTCTCCACCAGCGCTCGAGCCCGGCGCTGCATCGGGAAACCCGCCTCAAGGGAGTCGTATAGGGCGGAGTAGTGATGCAGGGAGTCTATGAATCGACTCACGAACCCTTGGTCTCCAATAGGCCCCAATTCTTCCTCCACCAGAGTCAAGAGTCTAGGGTTCAGTGTCTTGGCTCCGGATAAGAAGGAAACCACGGACTCGGGTGCCCGGTAACTGAAGTGAGGGAGGTGCAGCATGCAGTTGAATATCAATGCCTCACCTCTCACTAACTTCAGGGAGGACGGACGAAATGTTTCGTCCGAGTCCAACCTACATTGGTGAAACGAAAATGGCTGACCAATTGATGTGGCAAATGCGGTCAGGCGTCGGCCCGTCTCTTGGATGGTGCCAATCGAGCGGCGACCGTTTCCGCCTCTCGACAAGGCCGTGATCCTGAGATGCGGGGCCGGTGGGCCATTCTTCCTAGAGACCAGAGCTTGCATGAGCGACGCCCATTGGATCCCCTCCATGATATCATAATCCACGATATGAACTCGCCGGTGCTGAGTGACGGCTTCTAAGATGGCCTGATTCGCAGTGAAGTGCCCGAACTTGACGTACGGCGACATGTCTTGCATTAGCTGAAAAGCAGCTAGAACATCCGTTTGGTGGTGGTGGTGGTCGTCGCGTTGGGGCCCACCGCTTATTAGGTGCTTACCGTGACCGCCACCGGCACCTTCTAGCAATCCTTGTAGGGCCTCCGTGAAATGAGCTGCCAATCTGTTGATTAAACAACAAGGCCTTTACGTCAATTCTATGGTTTTTTATTATTATAAAGCAACATTATTTCATCTCTGACAAGTACAATTTTTTTTTTTTTAAATTAACAGGACCACCGCTGATTATAAACAGAGAATAAATCTCATGGGAGGGTGATTGCTTGGAAGACGACTGAACATAATTACATATCAATCTGAACCAGATACTCATTTTAGCTAGTTAAACTGTTTACCTCTCCATGTTAGTTCCATCAGTTGGGGACACCAACTCCTTGAGCCGAACCAATATCACCCGAGCCAGTTCATGGCATTTGTTCACTCCAGTCAGGGCCTCCGCAGCAGCCATCAACAGGTGAACCAGCCTCAACCCTTTCAAGTCATCTCCGCTGGGTTCCTCGTCGGTGAACATGGTCGTGTCAGTGGATGGAGAGTTGCATCCCTCCTGGTGATTCACCGCAGAACGAGCCGGTTGAAGCCCACTCTCATCTATCATGGACTCAATTAGGTCCTGAAAATCATCTTGGCCGCCGGAGAGAGTGTTCCAATCAACCACCGGCGACCAATCATTCCAGTTGCAGCCATATTCATCATCTGTGGTGGTGGTGGCAGTGGTGGTGGTGGTGGTGGTGGTGGTGGTGGAGGTGCTATAAGCCGAGAAGTCGAGCTCGGCGGCATCATCAATGGCCATAGCCATAGCCATTAAGGAAATTTATGGGAGACGTTGCTGAGAAAAGGGTTGTCAGGTGCTTGCGGTGGTGTGCTTGTGGCAGTGTATTAATAGACACAAAAGGGTGTGGAGAGAGGATGGAGATAAAGCATGAGACAGTGTTTGTTGGAAGGGCTCGAGGTTAGATGTTATAATTAAGGAGCTACGATGTATACGCTGGACCATAAGATGGGCTTTGGCTGTATATTTATAGCCACTTGAGAAAGGTCTTAATCATTCCTCTCAATAATGCCATGACCGTGCTTTTGCAGTTATGCCCTTGCATTTTGGGTTATTTGGGTCAAAGTCATATTCCCCCTGTCTTACGTAAGGAGGCAAAGGCGAAAATCTTTTTTGTGTCCAAGATGTGTTGAGAGAGGAAAATTAGAACTAAGACCAAGTGCACGAATGTGTCCTTTTTATTCATACTATGTTTAGTGTCAAAAAAAAAAAAAAAAATCATACTATGTTTTAGCTTTATCATATGTTTCCCACGGGATGAGAGTTTTGCAAAAATTGAAACTTTCTAAAAAATAAGGAAAATGAATAGGTTTCGAATTTTATTCACCAAGAGAAATTCTTTGGAATATTGCCTCAATACAAACCTAATATGATCATTCACCAGGCACTCTTAACCTACTCATTAGTGCGTGAAAGCAACTTTCCTTAAGCCAAACCTCTTGTGCACTAACTATCCGCTTGTGATTTTCTCAAGAACTTCCCTGAAATTATTCGAGTGGTTTAAAAGAATTAGACACTAGATATTACAAAAGGCAAATTCTCAAGGATAAAGTATACGACAAACGCGTGGAGTTTCACAACATCAAAGGAACGACAGATCCTGAAAGAATTACTTGTAAAGCTAATGACTGGGTCGACCTACCATTGATGTTCTAAATGGCAAACGATTAGAAACGAATGGTCAAACTAAATCAATTGCAGATAACCCTATCATCGCAGAGTATCAACGTAAAAACTTCAATGGGATTAAAGAACGAGAGCGACCAGCCAATAATCTCGCGTAGAAATCATCAAAACGAAAGCTCAGTCGGGGGAAAAAGGCAAGCTTTTTAACCTCACTTCCCATGAGAATGAGCTCGACCTCCATGTCACATACGATTCAGCTTCACAAAGAGTTGAAGAAATGCCCCCAAAATTGGCTCGTTCACCTCCATGTCACATACGATTCAGCTTCACAAAGAGTTGAAGAAAAGCCCCCAAAATTGGCTCGCTCACCTCCAACTTCGATCTTACGACCACTTCTTCGATCTGGCCGGCCCAACCGGCTCACCTCGACCTCTTCATTAGTCACCACCCACTAAGTTCGCTTTCTTTCCCTTTCGGATTACACAAGAATGTCTGCTCCTGTAGAGATATCATCACATCAGGGGCCCCACCACAAATTATATAATCAATTAGCCTAAATCTCCATACACATTTTGAATAACGTTAGATTTGCAACAATGGGGTTGTGCAATTGTGAATCTAGTTATTTCAAACATCTGCACCACGGCTCTCCTAGGCTGGAGTCATCATATCAAAACTTAGATTTGAGAAAACAATACATATTTGATAGAAGCTCGATTTCTTAGAAATCATGGAACACCATACAATCCCACGAATTGATTAAGTCCAAAATTTTGTCCTATGGGCATAGATGGTTGTGCCTAGAAGTATTAGCACAAAACTGGCGGTACGTGAACGAGTAAACTCCAATTCCCACCCCCAATCATCTACGTCAACCTTGGGCGGTCAACTCTAGATTACATATTTGCCTATGTCACCCTAATTTTTCATAAAGTTTATGCGATATTGAATAACGAGACACGCTTACGTGCGAGCTATTTTCAGTAATTTGCTTTTGATAGTCATTTTAATAACTCTTTACTTCTCGCATATCTAGTTTTGCATCTCTAATTCTCATATATCTTTTGGTATCTAATTAGGAATTGTTAATTCTTATACATAACTCTCTAATAGGTATAAGAAGTAATAGAATTATGCATATTTTGGTAATAAACATCTTAGAAAAAAAAGATTTTCCTTTGAAATACTTATATATTCCATGTCTAAAATAACCGTGTATGATGAGGCTTTAAATTATTTAACATTTTAGGGATACTCATCTCATATTTAACTCATATTCGACAAATAACAACATTAAACGATGAATCTCATATTGTACTCACACTTAACACGTAAATTATACTAAACTGATATTTCATAAATAATGTTGTTAAAAGATCAATCTCATATTTGATTAATAAATAAAATTTAAAGATCCCCGTCATAGAAAAATTATGGAACATGCTTTATAAATGTAGGCTGAGCCACTTGGCATGCTCATGTGCTAACGTACCCATGAATATGCTTTTGATCGTCAAATCTATAATTCAACATCTATAATTCTTATACATAATTCCGTATCTAATTTGCATATCTAATTTTCACAAATATTTTGATAACAAACAAGATTTATGAAGTAATTTGCTTTTGATGTTTTCTTTAGTAAATCTCTAATCTTTGCAAATCCATACTTATGCATCTCTAATTTTTGTACATAATTTGGTAATAAATCTCTAATTAATGTACATGAAATAACGGAATCGTGCATATTTTGGTAATAAATATTCAAAAATAATTTTTTTTTTGAGTGTATGATTCTATTTTAAAATACCTATATATTATATGGTTAAAAGTAATTGTTTCTGACGAGATTTAAGAAAATACAATTTAGGGTTACCTATCTCTTATTTGATTCATATTTATAAAATAATAATACTAAAAGATCAATCTCATATTGTGCTTATTTTTTACAAATAAAGAATTTTGAACTCGTGTTTCACAAATAATGACATTAAAGGATCAATCTCATATTTGACAAAACAACAATATTGGTAGATCAATAAAAAAAACAAAAATGCATCATCACAAAGAGAATTATATAAAATGCTTCATAAACAAATGGGTATATGAGAGAATTTAAATAATGGATAAGAACAAATAATCTCAAGTTTTAACTTAACCTTTGAGATTGAATTAAAATGTCATTTAGAGAATATAATACTGCAATCCACATGCTCTGAAATGAAAAAAGAGTCGAATTTGTGAAGAAAAAAATAATATTCAAGCTAATCTTTTCTAAATTATCAATAGTACATCGGTTTCAGTTAATTTCAAGTTGAAATTTTCAGGCCATATTTTACATGTCCGATTTGACTACTGTTTTTACTTAGTTTTTTTCTACTATCAATGGATAAAGAACCCGGATATTATACATGTAAAAATTATTGACAACGATGACAAAAAGGAGAATAGACATAATTAAAAATTACGTTTACCTGCTAGTTTTGATCTTGGTTGAAGTTAACAGGTCTATATTATGCCGTTGGCGATCTCATTTTGAGCCTAACAATATCCTCAGTCGACAAATCGCTTCAGATAATTTCCACCCTAATAAAAGTCATAATTTATTCATGTTTCATGCCACTTTTTTCTGATTTTTCCTCATCATATGCATTAGTGGAGCCAAATTTATTTATGATTTAAAACTGATATGTTTGTTCCTTTAGGTCATACATAGTTATCATCAAACATGTAAAATATGCATCTTTTAGTGAGCCGGAAATTCATTAGAGGTTTTTCTTGTCTGTCCACTACGCCAATGTGCAACTTTCATTGTATGAATTCAGAATCATCTAGAGTAGAATTGTCCTCTTGTCATTGTATCGCTGTACGGAATTTGTCTGTTTTGTGGGGTTATGTCCTTGATCTGTGTTACATACGTAGAGTCTAGCTTATATGAAAGGAAAAGTGTCGGAAAATATGATGGTTAGACGATGTTCTTGACAGCTTCATTAGTTGCCTACGAAGATTGAATATTCTTATCCACATGGCCTACAAAACATGACTGGACAAATTAGCAAACAAGTCTTAAACCTATTCCACATGTATTAATTCAGTCCTACACCTTTCAATTTGATCAAATTAGTTGTAAACTTTTTGACGATATTTAATATAGTACATCCAACCAATTTTAACCGGAAATTGTTGATATGGTCACCAACCGTCCTACGTGGTACGATTAGCATTAATGTGGACAATTTTTACAATTTTTTTCTTTATTTTTATTGTATTTTCTTTCTTTCTTTCTTTTCATTCTTCCTCCACTGGTCACTAAACCTCAACAATGGCCAATGATTGACAACGACCGAATTTGGCTCACTCTTGCCAAATCCAGCAAAATCGCCCTTCATTGGTCATTGCCTTTGGCCGGCCATCGCCAAGGCCAGGTGATTGGCAAAGGAAGAATGAACAAATAAAAATTAAAAAATTAAAAATTTTGCAATTTTTATTTATTTTTATTTTTATTTTTTTCTTTCTTTTCATTCTTCCTCCACCGATCGCCGAGCCTCAGTAATGGCCAACAATTTGACAATGACCGGATTTGGCTCGCCCTCACCAAATTTGGCAAAATTGCTCCTCACCGGTCATTGCCTTTGGCCAGCCATCGCTAAGGCCAGGTGATTGATTGAGGAAGAATGAGAAAAAAAAATAGATATGAATATAAAAATAAGAAAAATAAAAAAATTAACAAAAATTGTCAACATCAATGCCACCATGCCACATAGGATGGTCGGTGTTCATGTCCGTAATTTATAGTCAAAATTGGATGGATAGACTATATTGGCAAATTTTCAAAAGGTTCAACACTAAATTGGCGAAATTAAAAGTTTTAGAACTCAAATATTACAAGCATAATAAGTTTAAGACTTTGTTGTTAATTTCTCTAAAAATGACCCAATGTTCATAGGAACCGAGTCCGTGATGAAACATACTTAAATATATATTTCACAAGTTAAGCAAATGGCATGCCCCAAGAGATTGGATGTTCGTCCAAACGGGGTTTCCATAACCAATGTCACCACTTCTTGCGTCCACTCGGTTCATGCGAGTCTAACGTTTGATACCACAACACGTTCGATGGTTTCACATGCAAAAACACCACTCGCATCAATCTTTGACGCTATATTGATACAATGAAAACATCGCAAACATAAGTTCCCCGAATGATTCTTTAGTTAAGTGTTGGGGAAATTGGCTTACTCAATCGCCACTACATACACATTCGCTGCAGTAGTCTTAGTTTCCGATTCCACGGTGCGTGGGACTAGCTATAGGAGAGGAGGCAAGTACTAAGTCGTGTTTGTTGAGGATGAATTTTGATTCTGCTGACCTTCTGAAGCTGATCAGGTCTCACGGTACATCTTAATTCCTACTGGGTTGATCAGTCGTGCCTTGCGCGTGTGGCGGGACGACGGTCCAAAAAATAATAGAAAAATAGAGGGGAAACTGAGATTGTCTTGGTAATTTCTTATTCTTTCTTTGGTGATCTCATTTGCCAGGAGAGAAATCTCGTTCTTAGGAAAGTCCACGAAAGACGGGGATGATAAAGGGAGAAAGTCAACTCGATGGGTTAATCAGATCAAAATCCTAATTCGGTCGGCAGCGGAAGAGGTCGCACTGCTACTCGGTCAAAAGCAAACGTAACAACCTGTTGACGAGGACGGTAACTCTAGAAGCCAGGAACGGTAAAATAGTGACAAGTTGTTTTTTTCCACCCTCCTTCATCTTATTCTTTTCTATTGAGCGTCAGGTCCCGCCAGAAAGTCCAAATACCGTCAGAAGTGATATCGAGATTGCACGCGTTAATGTATCCGGTCGGATCCACATTTGTGTTAAAGTTTAATCTGTTGAAAATAACCTAAAACCCGCCGGATATATGTCAAAGTACCCACATAAATCATCTGGAATCTCCAACTTCCAAACATATACGGCCTCTTGAATCGACTTGTGATCACATGCCAAAGTAAGGATGCTCTATTACATCACAACACTAAACTTTGTTAGTGGTCTCATCTATAAGTCCAAACTGTTAAAATATATTTCGAGTTTAAGCCCATGAACAAAAACCGGTCCAAGACAAATTATAAAAAAACCGGGATTGATTAAAAGGAAATTCAAAAAATTTGGATTTCCTGTGGATGTCTGAAATTGAGCGAAGTAAAAAACAAACATTAACTTTCTATTCTGAATTGGGGTCGGCGAAGGAATGTACAAAAAACCACTGGGGTTTACCCGAGTGGCTACCATTCCAACATGGAAGAGGGAGGTGGGGGATTCGAATCCCCACCTTCTCAAAGGGGTTGGGGTGGGGATGAATTAATTTCATGAGTAGGTTTCGATTCCCATGCCCTGCAAGGAAGCAGGGCAAAAGTCTGAGAGTAAGAGTTAGAATAGGAGTAGAGTAGGACCGACCAAAAAAAAAATGAATGTACAAAAGGAAAATCCACTTTGTTTCCTATTCTAACTTTGTTACCCCTTTGACCAATTCTATTGGACTTCTCTGGCGATGGTTGATATATAATATGGGCAGTACTAGCGTGACGGTACTGTTACTCCTAATGAGTAATGGTGCAATACTGGTCACCCATTTTAGTTGTTAATGAAGATGACCAGTTTCATATGTAAAGAAATGAATGGATGAAGTTCTTGAAGGGAGAAGAAAATCATGGGGGTAATTGAGCTATTCTTTTTTAATGATAGACATTGGTAAAAAAAATGATATAAATGATATACTTAAGAAAATTCATGTATAATCAAAATTAAATATCAAGCACAAATATAATATTTTGATTCACAAACTTTCAAATTTCTCTAAGTTTGAAAAAAAAATTCATTAATCTCTCTTGATTTTGATGTCAGACAAACAAAAAGAAAAATCAAATTACAAGTGACAAAATAACGTTGGAAGTGGAGCAATCCCAAATGACAAATCATTTTTAAAATTTTCTAAAGAAATAAGTAAAAGAGTTAGCGATGTAAATGCCACCGTCACCGTTGAAAGAGTAACGATCCATTACTTGATCAATTCCCTATAAATATATTTAAGGGTTTGATATAAAGCACTGTCATCTAGCATGCATATTGCAAATTATAAGAAAATTGACATTAACTCAAAGGAAAGTCAGAAGTTTGGATTTCTCATGGAAGTTTAAAAATGAGTGAAGTCAAAAAAAAAAAAAAAAAAAACCGCTAACTTTCTATTCCGAATTGGGGTCGGTGAATGTAACATCCTCAATTTCGAACCTTTTTTTGGTCTCAACTAGGAGGCTAAGCTAGATAGGCCTTAGGTTAGTCAAACCTTCCTAGAAAATAAATGTGAACAAGTATGAAAAGCATTAAATAAGGATAATGAATATAGAAGCTTATGTGTCTCTATAGCCTAGCCTAGTTATAACCCTAAACTAAGTTGGAGATCTGGGAGGCCAAGAGATGGACTACACATCCATTGGAAGAAAGAGCACGCAAGTCAAACCTTCTTGGATAGGATAATAGCACATTAAATACATTTGGCTTCTAGTTATTTAATACCGAAATGAAGTGTCCAAGCTAACCTAGGACCTAGTTGGAAACTTGGGAGATAAGGATGCCCGACAATTAATGCTTCTTTACCAAGTAGGACGTCTCCTTTTCCCAACTAAGGTTGCCACCTTTGATTTTCGAAATTATTGGACCTGCGCTACTTGCCAATTTTACACAGATTTTTTTGTGCGAATTTAAAGAAACTTCCTTCATGAAAGTTGTTCTAAACATCTTGATCTAAAACATATGTAAAATTTATATTTTTCTGAGGTGAAATGGTTGGGACGAAGGCCTAATCATTCACCATTTGGAACCAGTCCCGTGTAATGGAAACGGTGACCAAGTTGCTTTCTCGAATTCTTATAAAATATTCACTTTCAAATTTGGACATGCTTCCTTCACAAAAGTTTTAAATGACATCCATATCTACAATATATAAAAATTTCAAAGAGTTTTGTGAAGATTTGGATTTCAAAATGAGTCTCTCTCTCCAACCATTGAATCTGCTCGACAGAAGAATATTTGGGTTGTGTTCAATGATTTGCTGCTCTTTCCACAAAACGAATTTGACTTGGCTTCTTTCATGAAAAATGTCGTTTAAGGTATTCTCTAAAACATATTAATATTTCATAAGTTTTCAATCTCGTTTGATAAAGTAAAGACACTGATTTCAAAAATTGTTCAAAACTATTTTTCTCACCCAAGAGGTATGAGTCACGCCTAAGCTTGGACTCAAGTTCTTAAATGTCATGTTGAGGTGTACCTAATGATCTCTTCCTCGGCCCCGGAATCAACTTGGATGATAGAATTTTCTAGATTGCCCTCTCGAGGAAGGAAAATTTGCCTTCTTAAAAAAGGAAAGGAAAGTAGAAAGAAAACTTTAGATTTCCTTCATGAAGAATGTGAGGTGTCTTTTGACTTTTCAAAAGTCATGATTGCGGTCCAAAATATCTTGATATTCTAGAAAAGCGGCATACACATGGACCAATTGGAGAGCGATACATGGGCCCTCATTAATTACCGAAGATTCTAGAATTTGCCAAGTTGGTAACTTTGGCATTATTATTGTCAAACTTTATTAAATGCTCATTTAATGCGGGGTATAGGTGGACCAATGGAAAAGTGAAAAGTGGGTCATCATCGATAACGTCTATGAGCTTAGGTTGCAAAATAAGGCCTTTTGCCTTCTAACTCATCATTTAGGCTTCAATTATTGGACCCATAGCATTGCCACCCAAGGAATTTAGACGGGACACTTGGAAACATTGGAATGGACTGCTTAGCATGGTAATGATGGCTCCAAGAGCTCTCTTCATTTTCCTCACTTGCCTTTCATTTTCTCCACCCTCCTTCTCCTAGAACACCCCCCTCCTCCCTCCTCACACTCTCTCTCTCTCTCTTTCAGACTTCAAGGCAAGCCATCCATCTTGTGTAGTTCAAGCTTTAGTTCGAGGTTCATCCAAATAAGTAGAATCTCTAACTCTTGGCTAGGGCGATAGCCTACATCGTCGAGTTTAGTGTTGTGCTCACCCGTGTAAGCCATGTGTATGTTGTAATGTTCTTTTGTGTGTTTGCTCATGTTTGCATATTTAAGTGTGTTCACGCCCCGGGACGAGGTCAAGGTTCGCTCGGCTTGGAATCGACGTCAAGTCGTGATGGCCTAAGCATGCAACCCAAGCCACGAACCAAGAATCGCTCTCGGCATATTTTATAATATGACAGGATCATGGCACACTCACTTGAATGAGCACGCCCAAAGGGTTATGCATGTGTTGGCTAAGATAAAAGATGAAAGATCAGCTTGTATGATGCACTTGTGTGTGCACTTAAAGAGGAAAAAGCATCCGTCGTCACATAGCGTTGGCGGCAATGCCTCGTTCATTGAACGGGATGCCCTAGTTGAGCCAAAATGCTTGGGTTGAGCCCGAATGCCTTGGTGAGCTAGTGTCAGGATGCCTCGGTTGAGCCGGAATGCCCTGGTTGAGCCGGGATGCCTAGCTTGAAGCTGGATGCCTCGATTGAGCCGGGAGGGCCTAGTTGAGCTAGAACAATGATAAATGAATTTACATGAGTGCTGGTATATGCATAAGTATGATATCTCGATGTGTTCATTGACACGCTAAATGTAAGCATGCATTGAAGTGTGTTGCAATGGACATCTGCATGTAGTCAAGGTGTAGCAATAAGTTTGCTAATCATCTGCCATCGATGTTGCATTGCGAGTGTTGTACCTACCAAATTTTGATGATGAGATGTCTTCCTAGTAGAGAATTAGGGGTTTTACTTACTAAGTTTTTCAAAACTCACCCCCTCGTCCTTTCAGTCTTGTAGGCATGGAAGTCTCACATCAATTTTGGGAGTTGCAATCTCGCTAGAGGAGCTAAGGTTTACCCCGACCTTTTGAAGATGTGGTAGTTGTAAATATAACGACCTGTGATAGAAAGGCTTGTAAACGTAGCTGATGTAATTATGTGTTTGTAAATGGTTATTTTCTTAGTTGCTTGTTGTTGTCCGGGTGTTGTATGTACACTTCCGCATGTGCTTAATGAAAAGATAAAAAAGAAAAAAAGAACTAGGATGACGATGCGCCTGGGACGTCGTGAAAATAACCCTTGCTACTCGTGACCCTGGGGATGGAATTGGGGTCGTGATAGTGAAGGAAAATACAAAAGGAAAGTCACGCGTCCACTTTGTTTCCTATTCTGACTTGGTCACTCTTTTTTTTAACAATTCTATTGGACTTCTCCGGTGGTGATTGATAGATACATATATTCAAGGGTTTGATTTAACGCATTGTTAGTTTGCATGCGTTTTGCAAATGAGCCATGGTTGACGTGAAGAGGTACCGAAGTGTCGTTATCAATCAAGCACTTGGCGTGGATTTTTTGTCTATGAAATTACACCAATAGTTTAAGTGTTGAAATCATTTAAATTCTCATGGTAAAAATTTGTATATAAGTCCTTTGTAAGATTAAGAAATTATTTAGCGATGAATTGTGGGGCTAAACACTGCATAAATTATTGGGTGTAATTAGGGTTTAGAAAATACTAAAAGCGTTTGAGTGACCTAAGTGTGATTGTAATCTTTGTTGTATCACTTGATCTATAGCAGAATTCGTTATTACTCTACTATTGACATAGGTCACTACGACTGAATCACGTAAATCTAGTATCTAATATATTTTCTTATAACATATATTTTATTGTTCGATCGTTTATTTTCACAACAATTGGTACCAAAACCAAGCTTAGATGATTTGAAATGAATCAATGGCGATAGAAGAAGGAAAGATGGGAATCGACAAATTTGATGAGAAGGATTTTGATTTATGGAAGATGCAAATTGAGGATTATCTCTACTAGATGAAACTATACTTAGTCATATTAGGGGAGAAGTCAAAGGCAATGAAACAAGATGACTAGGAATTGTTGGATAGACGAGCTTTGGGTGTTATATAGCTGATATTGACTCGTAACATCGCTTTTAACATCGTGAAGAGAAGACCAAAGTGAGTTTGATGAAAGCCTTGTCACATATGTACAAAAAGCCCTCTGCGATCAACAATGTCAATTTGATGCGTCGTCTATTTAAATTAAAGATGAGCGAAGGTGTGTCAGTAGCAAATCATATCATTGAATTCAATGTGATTGTTAGTTAATTGAGTTCAGTTGAGATTGATTATGAAGATAAGGTACGTGCTTTGATTTTGTTATCCATATTGTCTAATAGTTGGAATACCGCCATTACTGTTGTTAGTAATTCCTCTAGGTCAACAAACTTGAAATTTGATGAAGTTCGAGATTTGATTTGAGTGAATACATCCATAGAAGAGTAGCCGGTGAATATGTATCTATTGCTTTGACATGTGAAAATAGAGAAAGAGCTAATACACATGTTGGCAAAAGTAGTATAAATATGAACAGACGTAGTCGGAGCTAGGACTAGTGCTGCTGTTTGTTTGACTTGTGGCAAGAGGAGGCATATTAGAAACAATTGCCTTAAGCTGAAAAATGAGAAAGATAAGGGAACTATAGTTGAGTTTGTAGATGATGTCACAGCTGTAGTTGATGACAATTTGGATAGTGCTAATTTTGTCTTGCCTATCATTGATTATTCATCGTTTAATGATGGATTATGATTCTGGTTTTTCATTTCATGCTACACCAAGTAGAAACTTGTTTACTACTTATCAACGCATGGACAGTAGAAAAGTGCAGTTGAGGAACAACGCTGACTGTGATGTTGTAAGTGTTGAGATGTTAGAACCAAATACATTATGATATTGTGAGGACATTGACTGGAGTAAAGCACGTTCCAGAGTTGAAGAATAACCTATTTTTTTGAGTGCTTTGAATTTAGCTGGGTGTTGATATATTTCAGAATATAGAATTTTGAAAATCTTTCAAAAGTTATTGATGATGAAAGGAATCAAGCATAGCGGCTTGTATGAGCTTCTAGGTGACAACGATAGAATTTGCCACGAAGACGATGGATGCATCTATTTGAGAATCTGAATTGTGGCATATGCGTTTAGGCCACATTAGTGAGAGAAGTCTGAAGGTTCTAAGTGAAAGGAATCTATTATGTGGTTATGTTGCTAACGAACTAAATATATTTAGGTGCTATGATTTAGATCAATGGCGAAAAGCGCATTTCAGTACGGTTGTCAAAAAAACCACAAAAATTGCAAAGTATATTCACTTAAATGTTTGTAGGTTGCCGCGGTTTCCTTTGAGGAACAGTACCATATTTTTGCTAATAGTTGTTGATGACTACTCAAGGAAAACGTGGTTGTTTATGCGTGGGCACAAGTTTGATATTGTTATCAAGATCAAGTTGTTGAGAGCTTTGCCCGCAAAGAAAATTGATAAGACGATAAAGTATATGCGAACCGACAATAAAACGGAGTTTTCTTTAAAGCTTTTAAATGAATTTCGTATGAAGGAAGGTATGATAAGACACTACACTAGTGCAAACGAACTACAACGGTTACGAAGTTGATGAGCGAAACATTACTAGAGACAACCCTTAAAATATTCTTTAGTATTGGGATGATTAGGAGATTCCTGGCAGATACACTTCATTCGGTGAATAACCTTATGAATAGATCCCTACTGATTATTATTGGATGTCGGACTCCTGAAAAAGTGTGGTCAAATAACGTTGCTGATTATTCTACTATTAGAATATTTGGTTGCCCATGTTATATTAAAGTTAGTGATGGTGAGCTCAATGAAAGGGCAAGAAAGTGCATGTTTCTAGATTGTGCACAAGGTAAGCGGGGTTATCGGTTGTGTTAGTGAGCACTAGTAGAGTAATCGACACGTATAATTCATGTACCGAGGTGAAACTAATAGAGCCAATAGCTACTGCAATTGCTAATATTGACAAGGCATATATTTGATCTTCTATGCAACCATGGTTTTGCTTTATCTTTGGTAGAAGAAATTATGTCAGAAAAATCCTTACGAAGTAGTTAAATGTGAATGTGGAGTTGGTGCTCTGATGAGGTCCTCAATTATGGCAAAGTTCAAGTGAGTCTTAGACTTGAAAGATGTTTGTGGCAGTTGAGTCCATTGGAGACTATGTGAGAGTAGCAACAGAGTTCCAATTTTTAGCAAAGCTATCGTGACTTGGCTCAAACATCAAGCCAATGTGGAAATTATTAAAATATGTCTCGAGTTTGAGCCCATGAACAAAAACCGGTCCACGACAAATTATAAGAAAATGCGGGATTGATTAAACAGAAGTCAGAAATTTAGATTTCCTCTGGACGTCTGAAATTGAGTGAAGCAAAAAAGAAAATGCTAACTTTCTATTCCAAATTGAGGTCGGCAAAGGAAAATACAAAAGGAAAGTCACATGTCCACTATGTTTCCTATTCTAACTTGGTTATTCTTCTTTGATCAATTTTATTAGACTTCTCCAACGGTGATTGATATAGAAATATAGTCATGGGTTTTGGTATAAAGTGTTGTTAGGTTGCGTGCATATCGTGAAGAGGTCTTGAAGTGCCATTATCAAATGAGTGCTTGGTGTGAATTTATTCTCTGCGGAATTACACCAATAATTTTAGTGTTGAAGTCAATTAAATTATTATTGTAAGATTTTGTGTATAATTCATTCGTGAGATTAAGAGATTATTTAGCGAGAAATTATGGAGCTAAACACTGCATGAATTATTGGGTGTAATTGGAGCTTGGGAAACACTGAGATTGTTTATGTGACTTGATTATAATTATAATCCCCATTGTATCGCTTGATCTATAAGGTGGACGTAGATCACTATGATCGAACCATGTAAATCTGATATTTGATCTATTTTCTTATTTTGTCTATTTTATAATTCGACACTTATTTTTGCAACACAAACTATGATAATTGTTATGATATGTGAAATTCTTCCTAGAAGTAGTCACCAAATATCGAATCACAGTGGAGGCCCTTCGTTTATTCATTGGCTTTGATACTACTTGTTGGGGACGATAGCTTAAATCTTATGCCTTTATATGGGAAGATTGTGGACTAAACCCTTTTTTCACTCAAAAAATTACGCTAATGAGTTGTGATCAGAATAGGCATATAATCTGCTACATCTCTAATTAATTACTTGATGTGGGCTTTTTTGTTAGCACCTTCACCATGCACCTTAACATCAATCATCACCCTAAAATAAGGATTGACAATCTATATTCGTTGGTCATGTTTGTGTCGTGTTGACATGACAATATATTACATTATAGGTCAATCGAATATGACGCAATGAGTTAATCGTGTTGACCTAGCTCTTGAAATACAAACACGGCATGGAAATTAGTGGGTTCACACTACGCTATCCATGTAACACAATTACATAACGAGTATACAGGCCAACACAATTCCACGACAAAGCATGACGCGAAATCAACTCAACAGCATAAAACTGACATGAAGTATTCTCAATCTTTCATAGTTAATTTTCAAATTACAATAACCTATTAACAAATTTTCGTGAAACTGAATTAAACAGCCCACTTAAATTCTTATTAGTGAATAACATGGGTATAATAGTTGTCCTAACCAACCGATTTTAACGGGTCATGTAGGTCATGTGGGCGCTAACTTAAAAGGAAATATAAGTCTATTTTGTGGCAGGTTAATACGATCATAACATTGTTACTAGTTATTTCTTGTGGGTTGACACAAAATTGATTAGCCTTAAACCCATGCTGTTGTGTTCAAGCCATGTTGTCTTATCGTATCAAGGATTGCCACCCTTACCCAAGACCACAATGATCAACCCGATTCCTTCTTTGAGATATCCATCAACACAAAGATAAACACCGGGCCTCCAATCAACTTGGCTATACTATCTACTACTTCATTGGGACGATGCAATGAGAACTCAGTTGCCCTTTAGCATAAAGAAATCTAGTAAAGCACCCACTACCTAACTAGACTCATCCTCGCTCAGATGTTTATGTTCTTAAGAGCACGAGTCAACTCGATATACTGACTCGATTCTGAAAACAAAACTATTGGGTTTGTGCCATGCACTGAGCTACTTAGTCCCTGTTGGTCCAGCCTAAGGACCTTAAACAAAGGCCCCCAGACGGAAGACCCCGGGGTTAAGGGGTCTTGTCCCCATTACTTCTCCGGCCACAGCCCCCCTTCGGGGGGGTAAGGAAGGCACTTGTGGATGCTCGCGACGCCTTCCCCCTGAAAGGATGGGGGCAAGGTACAAGCAAATGAAACAAGCAGGGTAAAACCTGATGGCCGGCCGGCACATCGTGTGACGAATCATGATAAGTACCAAATTTATTCGCATGGATGTACATGTGTAGCTATAATTCGTGAACGAGAACCACGAACAATAAAAGATAATAAAGAATTAAGGTTGGCAATTCTTGGCAGATCATATACTGAAGAAGGACTGAGAAAACGGGGACCATCATCCTTTGTTTTCTCGTTCGATTTAAATGGGAAGGCCGGCACAAAGTGAAGCGACATGGACATGTTACTGGAGCTGAAGCACCCGCGTCTGATGGAAGCAACACTCACGTCAAACCCCCTTCGGCCAACCATGGGTTTTGGATACATGGGATCTTCTCCAAATTAGAGGACGTAACCTTTCTTTGTTGCCACCATACAGGACGAACCATCCATTCGAAAAACTGCTTTGCAGAGTATTTTTTTTCCCCCATAAATGTCGTGTTCATTGGCAAGTTGTTGAACAAGGTTGAGTCCCTCGTTTTCGTAAGAAAACTAATGAACAGAAGGTCACTTGATGAAATTGATTATTAAAAAAATATGCTGGGAAAAAACTTTACAAAAGAGCAGCAAAGAGAACTTTGTACTAATTAGGTACCTCAAAATTAGGTTAATTATGTAATATATGTCTAAAACATTTGTAATTACAGCTCAATTAATGCAAAAGGATTGAGATCCTTAGAAAATCAAACTCAAATGTTTAAACTAATAGGTGAAGGGAAACTCCATGAATATAAAAATAATATAAGATCCATTGTTAAGTGATATGCGATAATATTTCAACATTCCCTCTTACATGCAAGTCAAGTTAAAAGCGGCACATAAAATTTCACTTGTGAAAAGGATACCACTTGTTTTAATATCATATTAAAATGTCAAATTCAAAAACTTAAACTAATGAATGGAGGGAAATCACATCAAATATGTAAAGCATATAAAACGAGTTATCAAATGATGCGAGATAATATTTTAATAGAGATAAATGTCTGAGATCATTCAGAGATGATTTTACTTTCTTTCATGTTATTTCAATTGGAATTGCCAATATTGTATAAACCCTAATGGATGGCCCAAGCATTTCCTCCTTGTTTGCGACCATAGTTCACCGACTCTTACCACGGTTGAGAAAAGTCATCGCTTATTAGTCATTTTTTAAGTTAATCAAATTGTAATCTCTGTGCTTTCCTCATAAATATCTCAAATTATGCATCTATGATTGTTACATGAAGATGGTCCCTCGTCTTTTTAGGTGCTAGTGGATGGATATGACCTTTTTCGTGTCATTTCAATCTGATCTAATTCATTTTCAGCCCGTCGCCATCAATGCCGCGAATGGATGGCAGCGAAAGCAGCTGGGGTTTATACATATACATAATTCTGGTCAAAGAACTCTATCATTGGCCCATTTGTGCAATAAAAGAAACACTTTAAATATACTAAAAATAAATAAATAAATAAGCGAATGGCCCGTTAGATTTTGACATAGTGAAATGCAAATGATTGTCAACCCCTGTATCAAATATTTCTTCATTCTTTGTGTGAAGATTCCCTTGCATATGCTCAGAATGACATATGATATTTCGTCTCCTTGGAGCAGCTTCAGATTCCCTCCATAGAATACACCTTGTTCTTACGGGGAAACCAAAGATATTCATTAATGGTATTTGTCATGCGCAGTACATTAGGCAGTACGTGTCATTTAAGGAAGCAATTTGATTGGTAGAGTCAGCAAAGTTTGACCCTCAGCCCAAGAATCCCCTCCCGTTGAGCCAAGTCTCATTATTTTTTGGTTCTTGCATATAGTCAAATGTCGTCTTGGCCATTGTATGTACTTAGAAATGAAGCGCATGCGATGCATGGAAACATACGACTCTGAAAGTTTAGTAGAATGGTCTGTTTTATTTTCAGCTGAAGATTGCAATCACATTACAGATTATTCGATGGACAGGTAGTAATGCAAATGAAATCAATATCGTTATTCTCGTTCCCGAGAAAGATTTTTATTTTTACCAAGATTTGGTTCTTGCTCTAATATAAAGGTGATTTACTAACTCCCTAGATTGAACATTTGAGAAGGACCTAATTTTCTTTCTTATGATTCAATGATGTTATATGGGCATAATTTTTTGTGCCATAATATAAAATCGGGGTGTCAACAATATATGATTCATGCTCATAATGTTAATATCAAATTTATCTACGTGGTTAACTTAAAAAATACATATATGTACTTACATGACCTTAAACTATCATCTTGCCATTTTTCTATCCAATTTTGTTGCCTTTACATTTATCGATTAACAACATGCAAAAAAAAATTATCTATGAAACTGATAGATAAAATTTGTATATTAGTGGAGAATTTATTATAGCTTGGCTTCTTTTTGCAAAGAATAGATATTAATTTAGTAACTCTTGTAGAGCAGGGAAAAAAATGAGGTATCCATATTGTACCCATTATACCATTGAGAAATGCTAAATGTTAAAAAAAATTAAAATTTCGTGTCTTAAGTGATTAAAAATTCATGATTAGATGTCTAAATATAATTCAATCACTGTGGACTAGTTTGAACAAAAATTTAGAAAAAAGGTCAATATAATTTTACCTAGGATTGCTGTACATGATTTGTGAAAAAACATCAAAAGTCTCATAATTTCCATCGTATCAAGTGAAATCAATTTAATTAAGAAGAAAGTCTCAGCTTGTACTACAACTCTTGGGGTGCATGTACTAGGTGAGAATATGAGGAAGAGCCCCACATTTTGGATGTTTGGATTTGCTATTGACCGGAGGAATTGATTTACCCATTGTTTTTAAGTTTTTAATTTGAGTTCAATTAAGAATGTTAATGGATTCGAACAAAAATTCTCACTTCATAATTTCCCAATTATAATGGGGAAGACCAAAAAAAATAAAAATAAAAAATGAAAGCATATCTTGTTGCAGGTTCTCTAACACTCCGTATACGATGATTGGTTTTACCTATTGCAATATTTTATACAATAATGCTGCTATTTTTAGAAGTTCTTAAGTAGTAAGGCATGCCCTAATCATGTAAGTGCCATGGATGCAGGAGGCACTTCATCTTAGCCAAAAACCCCCCAAGAAAGGTATGATACGTGGGTTGGTAGGATGTATATAGAAGAGAATAATTTAACGGACCATTACCAATTTATTCACTTTCAAGATTATCTTTCAATCCATATAGAAACAATAACAATGAAAATTCATCCCCTTATGCGATAACACGATTTATTTTTCCCCCCGATTGGAGGGAACTAACCAGCTCTATTTAATAGGTGTATTATTGGGGAGTTTGATTGAGAGTTCGGATTAATAAGCAATAATATCGAAACAACATCACGGGTTGAGATTCCAGCAAGCGGGAATGACTCACGACAGGGCACTGTTCATTACACAACCGGCAAATCAGTGAGCCCCACGCTGTGCTGAGGACGGTTGGGAACTGGCATTTCCTTGTCCTTCTCTTTGTTTTCTTCTTCTTCCCCCATCTGAGAACGACTCAAGTCGTACTTTATTCGTTGTCACAGTTGCCAGAGCGACTTGGGATCAGAGTATTAAACAAAGGTATTCATTCGCCTATCGTTTCATCAAAGAACCATCAGATTTGATTCTGGGTCGATGCAGCTCGTGAAATTGGGCGAGTGATCAAATGTAATTTTGTTTCGATGAAGAAATGGAATTGACCATCTGAATCGGGTCGTCTCTTCACCTTGTTTTAGGTACCTATCAATTGGATTCTCCCCTAGTTGATTTCTGTTGTTTTAATTGCTTAACAAAAGAAATTGTTTAGATTCCTTGACCATCCTTTCTAATTGATGTGGATAACTAAGTCACGCAAAGAAGACTTGGCAATTAGTTTGAAATCATTATACGCCTTTGCAGATCGGCCGACGGCTTTCATCACAGAATCACATGAGAACCTTGTAATCAAGAAGCGAATAGCACGATTGATTAGGGAGGAATTACATAATCTAGAGTTAATTTTGCTGTCTTGCCACATTAGAAGGAAAATAAAAATAGAAACCCCAAGAAAATCTGACAGTCTTAACCTTATGAGTTATGATTGTAACCTCCTTGCACATGACAAATGAAAAGCCTAACTGCCGACCGGCTTGCAAGAACGGTTCAAGAAACATAAGGGGGCTGCATGAGGAGCTCAGGAAAAATTCTTGTACTCACTCCGATGTTGTTTCCCAAGTTACGCAGAGCAAACCACCAACTTGCTCCGGCAAACAAGAACAGTAAAATCTCGTAGAAGTTGATAGAGCAAGGCCCCTTTTAACTCTAGAAGAAGAAGAAGATCTCCTTGTACTTTCTCAAGACAACATTCTTCAGCTAACATTGATAAGACCAAGCAAATGAAAATGCCTTCTTAATCAGCAGCTCCCGCAAACTCTCCAGTTGCCCTCCACGTGGATCGTTAATTTCAAGTAGCCCTGTCTCTCTCACGAGGTACGCCCATGTTAGTTCCGAGGCCACCTTTTTTCACGTACGTCACGGCTCCATTGTCTTCTTCAACCCATAGAATATGCAACAGTAACGGCGACAGATTTAAGTGGGCTGTGATGGCTACGCATTGTCCGTTTCAAAAGGGAATCAGCTCCCTCAATTACATAGAAATATGTAGTGACTTGCGAATTCTTTACTTCTGGCCTAGGGTTTTGGGGGAGAACGATGAGTGGAGCGACCGATAGCGAGATGATGACATTGTGTTGGCTGAAGCCGTTCGATTAGGGGGACATTAAGAGGGTGTTCAGGCGAGGCCATTGTCACTGCCTTTTTGGAGTAGGTACCTTTCTCCCTCAAAGTTAGCGGTACGGACTAATTTAATCTTAGCAAGAGAAGAAGTAGGAAGATACTTCTTACCCTGTTCATTATTCAAAAAAGGACTGCTACATACGTCAGTGAGTATGTCACCACGGTGTCGAGACCCCAAAAAAAAAAAGTTGACCGAGAATAAAGACTTATCATAATAAATAGAAAAAAAAAAGCACTAAAATATTAAATTATATTTATTGCAACATATTCATCATGAACTATCTTTGTGATATAAAAAATCCAAAACTATACTCACCATAGCACATTTACCCTCTTTTTTTCAAAAACTTATACCCAAGTGACACAATTATCCTTCATCAAGATTCCATCAAATAATTTTCCACATAAGCGATGTTATCTTTATATTACATGGACGCCATGTCGATGTCGTTTGTCTTCTATCGTCTAAGAATTTGAGGATGCAAGCACAAGTTTGGAGTTTTTCCGTATCATAAAGAAAAGTTTAAGGTAAATATATCACAATATGCATATTTTAGGTTTTTGGTTCATTTCATTTTAGTTATGGAGCGTTATTCGGGTCTTGATTAGGTTAGGCCAAATCCGTCGGATGGTTCCGCACGCTCCGCCCAAACTGACTAAGCCATCTCCTGTTAACCTGCTTTGGAAAAATTAAGTACCAAAATCAATCGACCATACGTTGACCCAGAAGGTCACCAAGGAGTTTGCATGAAAGGATTTGATTGTTGGGCCCTGTCGGCATAGCCCATCGGCGTTGACTTTTCTTACTGAAGTAAGTGAAATGCTGAGTGCGGCCCAAGGACGATGGTAAAGTTAGAAGATGAGCTTCTAGTCATGGGTTTTTAGGCCTCTTGAAATAATCCCTTTTTTTTATTTATTTTCATTTTTTCCCAACTTTATCCTTTCTATAATTCTTGGAGTGTTACGATAATATTAAGAGAATCCAGTGAAGCAATGTAACATAATCATGTATTGAAATAAGCATATAGGGTTTATTGAGAAAGGAAAAGATGCATCGAGTTGAGCAATAAGAACAAAATTTCATCAATTTATTTTATTATTAGCTCGAGGGATATTGCAAAATAACAAGTACATTGGATATGGACTCTTCTCCAATATGTTCAACCCTTGAAAATGAAATCGAGGATCGATTTCTTATTTTAGTGATCAAATTATTCAAGACCGACACTTATTCACTTGCACTAGGGATAAACAGTCGAATTAATGAGTACGACCTATGATCGCGTTACGAAGCACAATAGAGTCCAACGTAAGACCAGCCCCGTATGCAAAGAGAACTCCCCACTCTCTTCCATCACCTTGCGTCGCCGCCTTGCCTCCCTCCGTCAGTCTCTTCCTTATCTCATCAAGAACAAAGAAGACGGACGAGCTCGCCATGTTCCTGAACTCACTCAACACGTGCCTCGTCGCCTCGAGCTTGTCGGGTTTGAGCCTAAGCTTCGTCTCGATCTTGTCGAGGGTCGCCCTGCCACCGGTATGGACCACCCAAAACAATGAGTTCCAATCGCCGGCGATCCCCAGAGGGCGAAGCGCTTCCTTCAAGTGCTCCTCCATGTTGTCAGACACCAATGCCGCGACGCTTCGTGAGAGGCGGATCGTGAGGCCCATCTCCCGTAGAGGGCCCTCGATCACGCCCTCCGACCCAGGGACGATCGTCTCGGAGGATGAAATTACCTGGTACAAGGGCCTCTCGATGGAGGCGTTTGGGTCGGCGCCAATGATCAGGGCCGCCGCTCCATCCCCGATGAACGCCTGGCTCACGAGAAATTCTGGGTCCGCCTCGGAAGGGCCATTGAATGAGCCGAGGGTGATCTCGGAGCACACAGCGAGGACCCTCGACCCAGGGTTGTTCTCGGCTATGTCCTTGGCCATACGTAGGACCGTGCCGCCCACATAACATCCTTGCTGGTACATCATGATCCTCTTCACGGACGGCTCGAGACCGAGCAACTTCACCAAAGAAAAATCCGCACCGGGCATGTGCCATCCGGAGGTCGAATTGAATATCACGTGCGTGATCTTCGATTTCGGTTGGCCCCATTCTTCGATCGCCTTCGCCGCAGCCTCCGCGCCAAGCTCCGGAACGCCAGGGACCAATATGTCTTGGCGGCCATTCAGGGATGGGACGCCATAAGTGCACATGTTGGGATTCTGCTTGAGCATGTCCTCGGTGATGTACATGTGCCTTTTCCTAATCATTGTTTTCTCGCCTTCATGTACGAAGTTGCAATAACAAAACATTACCAAGATATGGCACCCGACATTTTACGCCATGCTTGATTGATTCTTGATAGGACATGCGATGAATATATTAAAGGTTTTTGCATAAGTAATTTTTTTTTTTTGAGAATCCAAACCGCAATTGTAAAAATTCAATTATCTGAAGAGCTAATGAAGTAACTTGTAAGCCTCATGAGCCAATAAGTCTCGGCTTTACATAAGTAATTTAATAGTTACATCACGCGCTTTTATTATTGTTTCGACAATATCTCGTGATAATGGAGATTTTTGTGAGCGATATATATAGTAAAATTTCTTTACGACTTTTTACCTCTTTTCCAATGCATTTAATTCAAAGTAAGAGTCATTTTTGTTCCATCTCTAATCGGAGAATGTGTTCTACTTTGCCAGCATTGCTCACATGTGACGCTATCTTTACATATATATATTTTAAAAAAAAAAACAAAAACGCAACAAGCCCCTCTTCTCTTCTCCACTCCCTCTCTCTTCACCTCTTTCTCCTCTCCATCACCGCCATCATCGCCATATTGTCTCTCTGCCCCTCTGCACATCACCTAAGGTTCTATTTCCAATCATAGTCGGAGGAAGATGTTACTTCCGAGTATTGGAAATTCAAATTAACAATCCCAAGTCATTCGTTTCAAGCCTAATTCTACAACACGCTCTAAAATGAAATCACATTAATTTTGTATGATTTAGTGCAATGCAACAATGACTACAATCGCGATCTGGTGGAAAGGAGCTGACCGCGGTGGTGGAACATTACTCAGAGAGAGAAAGAGATTATTGGTTAAATTTGAATGGACCTATATGTGTAAACATGCCTATATAATTCATTGATCAGAGATGGAGATTAAGGAAATCATTATCCTCCTTTTTATCTTAGTATAAGCAGCAGTTTCCTTTAGGACTTACATATGCGCTTGAACTTATCTTTCCAAACGGTCATGTGCTCGCTGTTGGTGACTCGAAAATAGGAATCCGGATAATCAGCCTGGTAGATGGTGTTGGGAGGATTTGCCGTGCCAATTGCAAGGATTGTTGCCGGACCTTGAGCTTTCTTGAGTGCCTCCTGAATTTTGTCACACGGATTCACCATTGTTTCTTTCTCGAGACCGCAACAATAAGAAGATGTTTGCTCAAGAAAAGTAATGCTGCGAGAGGTGACAACCAAAGGGAACAAATGAATTGCGAAGCAAGAGAGGTTTGTGGCATGTCGTTTTATAGGCGAATTCGGGATTCATTGTTAAGTGACAATGAAGAATGAACCTATCTCCTAAGCATAGTTTTTTTTTTTAATGTAACATTAATTCCTATATTCATTACACTAGAGATAGATATGATATGTTCAAAGCAAACCGTGAGCCAACTCAAGACTGGTTCAATTTGAGCTAGATATCTTTTTTTATTGGTCGAGAGGATTAAACTAGATGTCAACTGGCATAAATTTTACAGAATAACTGTGCCAAACCCAAGCAAAACTAGAACCCAATCTCGACCCTAAAGTTGACTGAACTCGAGATCGGGATGTAGTCTTGAGATCAATTTGGCCATGGAAATTTTGAGAATTATCATCATTCATTAGTATGGATGATTTTCCAACCTTAAAACATTTAAATATTATTAAAAATTGTCAACATCAATACTAACTGTATCACGTAGGATGACTGGCGTCTATGTCAACGATTTCCAACCAAAAAGACAAAATGGATTTAATTAATAAAATGTGAAAATGTGTATAGCTCAATTGGCATAATTAAAATTTATACAACTTTTTAAATAAGTTTCCCTTACAAGTTATGAACACCATTCATGTGCAAATTTAGCTAATAAAGAAATGAATAAACGGATGAATGAAAGGGGTATTTATATGTTTAAAAAGATCGTCATGCTCATGCTAACAAAAGACATAGCCATGTGATCGAATTTGAACATAGCAAATCTGACGAACAATAGGTTGTCGCGTGTCCAAAGAAAGGCTATATTTTCCTCCATCCTCAATTGGAGGTCATCTAGCCATACCTCTTCTTGACATCCAAAATTTTTCGCATAAAGGTCTCCCTTGCATTTCATTGAAATTAGGGATCGAATCCGTCGACAATGACCAAATTTGACTCTTAAATGAAAATATCGGTATTGCATAGCTGGCCCTTCACATTCTTTGATGCATTTTTTCGCATTTAAAATTTATGGAAATTTCGCGAGAATAGCATGTCCGCAACGAACATTCATTTAAACAAGATCTCGAAGCTTTTGTGAAATGGCCAAATGCGTGAGCTATTTCCCAACTGAATAAAGGACTGATTTCGTCTAAAACGGCATTAGTACACTTTCCCCCGTTAAGCCCTCAAGGGTGCTTCACGGCGTCCTCATTGATCTCCATCAACCATCAAGTCCTCATTGGTTTGACTTATGGCTATTCGGCCAAACCCAAAAGAAGAAAAGTGACAAATTCGATCGCATCGGGATCGAAAAACCACGGGCGTTGTTGCCAAGCAAGGATCAAGCACGTCAACGGGACTGCACAAATCAACCTAGCTGTAGTTCATGAAGATGGCTCATCCTATAATGCTCATCAACATGGGCATGGTAATACAAGAGGGTACAAAGGGCATCATCATCATCATGTGCATGACTTCGAAATTTCGAGCGGTGAGGGTCAGAAATTCAAGATTTGAGAAAGGAAATGAGCAAATCACAAGATATAAGAGGCGTGGGCGTTGGGGATAAGGCATCAGAAATTAAAGAGATGGGACAAGATAAAACCAACGCAGGGTATGGGGGCACCGACGAAAAGGAGGAGCTCGGTGGAGTGCATGGGCAGGCCTACCGACTGCGGATGAAAATGGGACAAGAAAGCATTGAGATACACGTATAAAAAATGTCTGAAAAGTTCCATAATGGAAAATTAATACGGTGCGGAGGAGGTAATATTTAACTCTTAACTCATTGGCTTAAGATCATTTACTATAGTATCTTTGAGGAAAATGCCAAAAGAAGACTTAAACCTAGTGCACTTGTGCCAATTTAGTACTAAGCATTTCAATTATATCAATTTAGTATCAAACATTATAACAGTTCATCAATTTAGTCCTAAATATTTTGAATTATTTGCCAATTTATTCATTCTAATCAATTTGGCCAAAATTCACTAACAAGGCGACTTAATTAGCGCTAGCCATCCTAAATGATATGATTGGCACTGACATGAACATTTTTGTAATTTATAGTTTTTTTAATTTTTATGATTTTTTTTATTTTCTTATACTTTTCTTCTTTTCCTTTTTTTTTCAAATCTAGGCTAGCGACCCTTGCCTGGTTTGGGCGAGGATATTGTGGCCCTCGCTGGCCACAAGCAAGGGCATCGAGCCCTCACCTAGATTCGGGCAAGGGCGTCACTTCTCTCGCTTGTAGCTAGTGAGGGTCGACTGGCAACCTCATTAGCTCAAGGTTAAAAAAAAAAGGCAAATAAGCAAAAAAGAAAAGAAAACAAATAAAAAAAAAATATCTACATCAACACTGATCATGTCAAATAGGAGGTCAACGCGATTAGATCTTCATGTTGATGATTTTTGGCAAAACTTAACCAAAAGTACTAAATTGACATATTGTCAAAAGATCTAGGATTAATTTGGCACAATTAAATATTTATGATTAAATTAAAAAATTATCAAAAGGTTTAAAATTAAATTGGTATATTCAATACTTTTTTTCTTTTTGGTGATTTTATTGATACTTCTATTGTGAAAAAGTCTATCAAGCTAGCGTCTATATTGATAATGGAGAGTACTTGATGGTTCTTAATGAAAGAGCTTATAGGGTCCATAATTCACTCTTTTTTTTTTTTGTCGGTCCTACTCTATTCCTACTCTAACACACTCTTAGACTTTTGTCCTGCCTCCTTGTGGGACGTGGAGTCAAAATCCACTCCTAAAACTAAATCATCCACACCCCAACCCCCTTGAGAAAGTGGGGATTCGAATCCCCCCCTCCCACTTCCAAGTTGGAAAGGGTGGCCACTAGAGCAAACTCCAGTGGTTCCATAATTCACTTCAGTAGTTGACAATAATTGTTTATCCAAAAAGTAACTAACAATAATTGCTACTCAATTTTATTTTATTTTTTGTCAAAATTGCTACCCAATTGGCATGTGATTAACTCATGGTTCATTGGTCTTTGTTTCTAGCAACTGCAGGCATTTTGTGGCCAAAACATAAAAGAGATACATACGGTAAGCACAACAGAGTTTTCACTTACCTTGAATAAAGAATTGGACAACATAAAGCCTTAAGCACCTCTAAAGCAAGATAATATGTCACGCCCCGATCCTCGAGCACGCGCTCATCCCTCACTGGTCGATTAAATAGCGACGTCCCAGGACACATCGCCGACCTATTCATTTTAATACGCATGTGGAAGCATATAAAATCCCCAGACAATAAAACAATGGGATAAGAAAGTAGGGCCAATTTTTCACAAAATATCTTTTTATAAACACACAGGTCTATACTCAGAGGTTTACAAAAGAGATCGACTCCCTACAAAAGAGAATTGTCCTACGACTAGCTAGCCGAACAAGATCGCCGATTCTTCTGGCTTCACCTCTTAAACTCCAGGGCTTCCAGTCCTTCACCAACACCATCTAAGGACTTGAAAATGGTTATACAATAACTAGTGAGACAATATCTCAACAAGTTCTACCCCCTAAGACCCAAAAAAGGCTGCCTAAGCATAATCATGAGTCAGAGGACTTACCTTGGCCTCAATTCGTCCCTGCAATTCAACACAATTTATAATATCATCAAGTCACATCAATACATCAAATCATTCACTCAGATTGACTTATCGATCAATCGACCTAGTCAATTACATGTCAATCAGACCGTTCCCCGGTCATTCTAATCAACACTATGCATTCTCCAAGATAACATATCTAATCACCGAGCCCACGTGCATTCTCCAAGATGACATACCTAGTCATCGAGCTCACGTGCATTCTCCAAGATGACATACCTAGTCATCGAGCTCACGTGCATTCTCCAAGATAACATATCTAATCACCGAGCCAATATAATATAATATTTTTCTCCGAAATGACACACCGAGTCATCAAGCCGACATAGTATAATGTCTTTCTCCCAGATGATATACCAAGTCATCGAGCCGACATAATATACGTCTTTCTCCGAGATGACATACTAGGTCATCAAGCCGACGTTCGTTCTCCAACAATTTCTCACTTTTTATCTTACCAGATAAAATAGCCGTGTGTGGGTACACGGTTGGCCTTAGCCAAAATATAATAATTTCTTTTTCATAAATCCCACCATTTCATATGGTCCACCAAAATATTTTTGGTATTGTAAACCGACGCTCGGTTATTTTCCAATTAAATTACCAAAATTAATCCAATTTAGGAATAAAATCTTAAAATCACAATCAGGCAAAATTAGCACAAATTAAAACTCAAATAAATAAATATATTGCACCACAATAACCAACATAAAATTCCGGTTACCGGCTATCCTAGTCTAATTTCCGAAAAATAATTAATTAATTAATTAATTACGGAAATTAATTATTAAATGCAATAAATGCATACTTAGGCCCGTAATGCCTAATGCCGGAACAGGCCCGGAAAAATTTCGAGACTCGTTAATAAATACTAGAGTCTATTTACCCGCTAATTGCATTAACTATCCACCTAACATACATCGGCAATTAAGTAAATCCACTAATCTAATCTAACTATCCACCTAAACTAGCTTAACTTAAACTAATCAACCCTTAAGCATGATTAACCTACTAAGCGGAGATTAGTGAGTTAAACTCACCTGATTAACTATCCGCTCGGATCAAAACCATAAGGACGCGACGAGGAAAGAAAAGCTTCAAATCGGCGACGCCAACGGGGCACGAATCGAGCCCGAAAATTGGCCCGCAAGCTCGCTGCTCAAGCTGAGAAAATCGACTATGAAGCTGCTGGTTTAGGGCTGCAGCTGCAGGCTGGGTTGAGCCCAAATGATGGGCTGAGGAGCGGCTAAAGGCGGCCTGCACGCGAGACCTGGGCTGCTGAAGCGTGGACGTCATAGACTATCGTGGGGTTTATTCGGTGGCAAACCAAAGGGAGGAGGAGCTGGCTTCTTCAGTGGTCAAAGATGGGAGAATTGCTACTGGTTGTTGACCAAGAAGACACGGCTTGGTGGAGGAAACAAACGCTGGACATGCGGTGGTGCCTCGGTGGAAAAAGGGTCAACATTAGGGGAGTTTTCAGGATTTGTTGACTCTGTGTGCTGACGTGAGATGGGCTGGACGGCTTGAGGCTTCGCTAGTTCGAGAATGAGAAAGCAAAGCAAAGGCGGCAACAAAGAAACAAAAGAGAAAAAGAAGCTCGAAGAAGGAGGGGACATCGAGGCGTGCAGAGGAAGATTGAAAAAGAGAGAGAAAAATCAATAATCTTATCCAACAAAATGAATGCTTCGCAATCTTATCCCAATGTCTCTTAATAATTTCTTGCATAAAATCCACCAATAATCCAAATTTTGAAGCCCAAAATTGCACCCATTTTCTTAGCTCCGAAGTTCACACTTTGGTCTTCAATTTCTTCAACAAATTTCCCCAATTGGTATCCAAATTTGATGTAGAAAAAGCCCACATAATTTCTACAAATCCTCTTCGCCATATAACTTGGTTTGCAAGTCGAAAATCTCTTCAATTCGACCAATCCAAATTTTCGTTCGTTTTATGAAACGTCCGAATCGATTTTCTGTAAAAATCCCGAAATCACCGAAAATTCTTCGAATGATGAGTAGACATTCCTAAAATAAGTTGTGACATGACGGAACTTTCAATTTTTGAAATCGGGTTCAATTCGCAATTAATTTCGATCGAACGCGATTTTAGCGTAACCTAACCTATCAAGTAGTTTTTAGGCATTTTTAGTGCAATTGACCCGTGGTCGATTATTTTCGAGCCACAACGTACATCTTCGACACATTGGCGACTTTCAGTTGTCGTAAAAATCTCAAAGTTTCAAATACGAACACAAGGTACCCAAAACGACAAAAAATCAGTCTAGTGCCGATCGATGAGAATTTTGCAATCAAGTGGAATCACCCACACTTAATCACACATCTCAGTCGAATCGACTTATCTCCGGTCTCTGATCGATTTTTAATTATACCGTAATGACACTTGTAAATTACCACGGTCGAGCAGTCGATTCCTGGTCGAATTCTCAAGTCTATTGCATTGAAATCCCTTAATGATTTCCTTAGATAATCTAGTTATCTCATGAGTGATCGGTTCAGAGAATAGCACTATTGGCGCGTCAATGAAAGGCCCGATTTATTCAATTGAAAATAAGATCGAAAATCCATAATGTCACATAATACCTCGTAAACTCTAGAAGGATGGAATTTATACGAGTATCAAATATTTGCTTTTACTTGAAAAATTGGGAAGTGATGATAAGAGAGCAAAGTTTGAATTCTTTTTTAAGCTTGAAAATATAAGAAGATCTATCTATAGGCCAAGACAAAATTAAAGTAATAATAACTTTGAGTTAAGAAGACAGTGAGTAAGAATTGGAGGAGATGTGATAAAAAAATATCACACGGGACCATAATTGGATTGCTAGGACAAATAACCAGAGTTATTAACTCTTTAGTGTAATTGTAGAATATGGCCAAATCCAATCATCGAAACTTCATATATTGTTTTATAATATGGACAATGAAAATGTCTTTCTATTTCTACTCAATTAGACACTGAATTGTATGATAAATTAGTGTACCATGTGGAAGTAGTTTTTGACAAAAATAAAGAGATAATGTAACTCTTAAAACTTGTTTGTTTCTGCTTCCTCACACTGGACTATAAATTGAACAATCTGTTCAATGGTTGATTGTTCATTTTCGCTAGTAAATATGGCAAAATTGAGCATTTTGAAACCTCTTTGAAAATGTTGATTGTCCACCCATTCAAGATATGGTTTCTTATTAACAGGTATGATAACACCATTGTCTAATCTCAACTATTATCGAACTTCTTCAACAAACTATGTTGAGTTCGAATGTGGATTTAGTTAGTCATCTTGCCCCTAGGCCATGATGCTAGTCTTGTTGGATTATCTATATTAATTAATATATTAGGTCTAACATAAATATTCATATTGGGTTGTACCAATGGAGCAACTGGCCTTACATTTTCAACGTTTGGCAATTGATGGGGCTGTTGCCTAGTTAAATTTGTCAAATTATTGTTACTAATTTGGTTATTTTGACCAACATTAGCCGAAAGTATGGAGAGGAATTAGGAACATAGCTTGTTACCACTATTTTTTTTTTTTTTTTGTAGTGGTTGATTGAATGATCTTCATCTCGACAAAGCATCATTTACAGCATTGATAACGATCAGCTTGATCACATCGGATATATGACTCACAATGTAGTTAGTCATGTCATTCTGCTCTTTAAACATTCTTCTCATGGGATCTGGAAATGGCTCTGGAAATGGCTAGTGGCTCTAGAAATGGCTCGTGGGGTCTGGTATTCATTTTAGTAGTTGACAATAAATTGCTTGTTAAAATAGGTCATTGACGACAATTATCCCCCAAAATTGGCACAAGGCAAGTGGTCAACATAATTCCTATAATTTCATGCCCACGGATTATAACTTTTCGTAGAGTTAAAGATTTAAATATATATATATTGGTGTACAGATTCCAATAAAAATGCAATCGAAAACAGTTATCTTGATGATCTTCCGAAATCTAAATATCTTTTTTTACATTTCAGAAATTTGAGATGAAGGATCGTGGATGAAAGCAAGAGATAACTTATTTAGTTTTTCGTTTCCAAATGAGTCTACATACACCCAATTCATACGATCCATTAAATTTAATCGGATCCCCTTGATAAGATGACTTGCATACACTGAAATCAAGTTGGGAAATGAGCAAGAATCAATCAAAATGGGTTGATAAACAAAGATGTGAGCAAGTAAGTGGGTTATTGATTAAGTCCAATATTTTGATAAACAAACTTAATAGAAATGGAACGGAATGGAATGTAACAGCTCATTATATTCATTGTCTGTCGGTCCAATGATATCGATTTGTCAGACCCTCGTATAACGCAGTCCTTGATTAATGGAAAGGAACGTCCCTTCAACGAGAGCCATCGGTCCTATAGAGACGGAAATATCATTCTCATCGATTGCATCGCTGAGATGAAGTAGAGCTCATCAATTCACAACAGAGTGATTGCACATTGAAACGCTCTTTGTGTGCTCTAATTTACAATCCTAAGAACTTCTTATGAATTAGACAGTTTTGGAATGCCAGTATGATGAATCTCTTTTATCAAATGTCTGTAGGCATGAAAAACCGAAGTGTCTCGTTATCATTCACTCAATTCCGGTGGGCATCTCACTGCTCTGTCATCGAAATTTTCACCATGCCAGGATTTTCCAGCTATCTTATAAAGCCGCGAGATAGCTCTTTTACCGGATCCGAGCAGCAATTGAAGGTGGGATTTCTGCACTTCCAAATTGAAGTGTTCTAATTCGACCCACGATCCGCGTGGATATTAGTCAGTACGGGCTTTTCTTCTTGCTGCCATAGAAGCGTGAAGAAATGGAGTTCGATCATCACATCCGCATTAAGCTTTTTCTTTTGGAACACAGGCTAAAGGCTTCCGATACACATCACAAGTGAGAAGTAACACTCCTCGGCTTCGCTTGTAATTTGCTATCTGCTCAAACATATGCAGGGTCAAAACTCGATCATGGTGGGTAAATGCATACTTGGATGTACATAATGGAGCCCGCCTCAAAGCACCATGGAAAAGCTCTTAGGCAGTGTAACTCGGTCGAGCTCTCTTGTCCTGTCTCTGCACAGGTCTGTTCTCCTCGAGTTCCTCAAGCGTCATCCGAAGTAAAGTAGGAGGAGGCCATCTCGACATGCTTACTCGTATCCTTTTATCCAAACAGGGAGATTGTATATCAGGATTCCCAAGCCGAATGAGATGGCTATTGTAGCAATCGCATATGCATAAGCTTGCCAGGGGTGTTTGCTTTGTCTCATCGCGTTGAACTCGGCCATGAACGTCGACACAGTACTCAGACAGCCTAGAAGTCCAAATTGGATGCCCGTAGCAACTGTGTCACAAGTCTTGGTACTCACCTTCAAAAATGTATAAGATGATCAGAATACAAATTGATACACCTAGTGCTGCTGATAACCGTCACATTTATGGTGGATCTAACAAAAGAATAAGTAAATAACGGATTCGCGAGATATTAAAGATCACTTTTGTTTCTACAATGCACATGAACTGGCCCTAGTTAAAGTGCGGTCACCAAACTGTACGTTTTGTGGTAATCTGAACAAATGTCTAAGAGCTACATCTTACATGAGACAGTTGTAGAAGTACAATTTCACTCAACAGAGTATATGTGTTTAAGCAAATCTGGTGGGGCTTTTAAGATGTGTGAGTGCAGATATTCAGCAAATGTTGCCAGTATAATGACACTCCAATGGCAGAAGTATAAGTGCAATTTATCTAACTTGAAATTAGTCTGTGGACTTACTGCTTTCTTCATGGTAGAGAGAGCTGCCATGACGCAAGCTGCAGAGACATTGGCAATCAGAGTCCCAAATGGAACCCATTTCAAAAGACCACTCTTTCCTAGCCCACGTCCATTAAGTCGTGCTAGGAACCACCGGATCCAAACACCTACGGGCCCGACGGCACAACCCAACCACAGTTGAGCTTCACTGCCTCCATTTCCAAACTCATGTTTCAGCATTATCGCACTAAGAGCCCATAATGCCCCCAACAACAGTGCCATCACCAGGATGATAGACAAGTGACGCTCACGGCTTTTTAGTGTCCAGCTTTTTGCAGATATGCCATTGCTAGAATTCGCAGGATGCTTTTCGATTAACCACCGGAAGCCCTTCGCTGTCTCAACCCCGAATTCAATGGAATAGGCTGCAAGAAATAATCCTGCAAAGAATTATAGATATAAGGCTACTCATTCCATGTCGATGAAATCAGAACACTTTGTACCAACAATCTACCATGATAAAGCTGATGCAACTAAATTGAAAATGTTTGCTTCTTGCGTAAACTCACGTAAGTCTTCCCAAGACTACATACCAATGAGAAATCCCAGGACTGAAAACAGCCACTTGCCATGTACACTAAGGTCAAGCATCTTCTGATTCCAACCACTAAAAGTCGTAAGGCTTCCCAAATAACCAGTTGACAATCCAATTGCTAGAAAATCAGAGACTTCAGATATATCTTGCTTGAATACAACACCAAACCACCCCATCAGAAAAGAACCAACCTGAAATGAAGCATTAAGTTGAAGGAAAGATAAGTACAATCAAGGATCAATTACCATGCGAAATCAAGGGACAATTTGTCGGGTATATTTCAGTTCCAATGACATAGCTCCAACATCTTGCCAAAATACTAATTCAAAGAGCATGAAATAAGCCACCCAAGTAATCTCATCGTATTCTAGCATGCACCTCATGAACATGTCCCAATAAGCACGTTTCTGATCGCATGCAAACTTAATCACAAAAAGTTAGTACGCCATGTGCATGACCTCATCACATTCATGAAGTATATGCATACGGTTTTCTATTCATGTGGGGGCAGGCAACAGAGAGAGAGAGAGAGAGAGAGAGAGATGCGACCATGTTTGAAGGAAGATCGAGGTATAATATAGTTGTGTCACTTGTCACTCCAGCAACTGCAGGGCCAAATAACTTTTGAAGTAAATACCTTGTTAAGACCTGTAAGTCACGACTCATCAAATGTAAGTTCCGTCTTCTGTGAATAATTTTAAGTTGCAAGCCAAGACAGCAATATTTTACAAACAAAACCTAAGGGAACAGACATAACGGACAGATACCAAAAATTAGCCAAGACGTAGCTTAGAGCTCATCAGGAAGCCTCTAGAATTACTAAGCATGAAATGATGCGGACAATAATTGTCATATTTACCGCCAACCTACCTACAGATACAATAAAAAGAAATATACTGCAAATCGGGACAAAAGGGCCAAATGACTCTCATAAATAATATAAATGCTGATACAAAATTCAAGAGGGAGAAGAAGCTTCAGAAGGTACTTACTAAAACATGTTTTCAGAATCGGTTCTGGTTCTGCTATTCAGAAAGTCAATCTTTACAGGCTTCCTACCAGCTTGGTGATAACTTACTAAAACTCAATGGTAAATGCTACTGCTGAGATATAATTTGTTTCAATTGCTGATATTTAACAATTCACATTAGCATCCACACTGACATCTCTTTCTCTCTCTCACAACGTAGGTCAATCCTCAAGGGTGTATGCTGGCTCACTGCAATGATCAACACTTCAGGAATAAAGCCGAGTCATTCCAATGAGAAAAGTAGCCACAAACTTAAATTTATAAGACGTGATCTTCTCGATCAAGTCATCACCTGTCATTTCAGTAATTTAGTGTAGGGTACTAGTAAGCTGGTTGATGGTAAAGAAGTACCATTCTGAAGTTGGGGACAGATCCAATACAAAATGTGCCGACGATCCCTGATGGAAGAGTTTCTAGTTGACTAACATGGGACAGGCTTACTAAGACAATGCGTGGCACTCTCAATCCTGAAAGCACATTATCAGAGAGCTAGTGGAAGCATCATAGGATGAAGACACTCACAATATCTAGTAATATTATATTTAATCCAATCCAGCAAACAGAACAATGCATTAGGAGCTTTGGCAAATAGGATTTTTGTTGCTCACCAGAAGCATTAGACTATCAGTGACCATCCTTAGAAGAGAGCTTTTGACAAGTCATTTTCAAGGCCGAGAGTTAGGGACTAGATCCTCTAATTCCTAAGCTAGAACTTGACTTTTTGTATTTAGATGGAAATAACATGTTTATTTATGTAAATCCCTAAGCCAATAGAAGTTAGAACATATTTTACAGTTATTGTTCAGTGCTCTTGAATGATATACTTCCGTCCAACATCAAGAACTTTAGCAGGTGACACATGAAAATTCTCCCCCAATTTTTCCTAGAAAGTACCAATTCTTCACGAGGAAACAACAGGAAGTATCATCATTGTCCACATGGAAATATGCATATCATTTGAACCGATTCAGGATAAGAAAGTTCAAACATTCTTTGCTAGTCCAAAATTCTAAAAGATAAAGCAGAACGAATTACCCCTAGAATCCCAAAAAAAGCAAGATGAACAAGACAGGATATATACTCCAATGACTGAGGTAACACTTTCTCTTCATCCTGCACAACAACACATAGATGAGCAAAATTACTTTACTAGAGAGGCATATAAAAGATGCTAGTGTCAGGAATATAAACAGCAAGATATAAATAGATAAGCTCTTGAACTCACCTTTTTTTTGTCGACGGGCCTCAAGATTCCATCAGTTGATAGAGGAGATATGATCTCTTCCACCATGGGCGATACAGGGGAGACAGAATTCAAAGTCGATGGATCGCGAGACCAGAAACCAATCGGATGCAGCAGGGTGTCCTCTTGAGTTGGAAAAACTATTCCATTCTCTATTGCATGATCTGCAGATAAACGCATACTGCCACTTTCACTGTACCTCTTACTACTAAGAGCCCGATCCCCAATATCGCCAGCCTCTGAAACCCTCTCACTGTCAATGTCATCATCCAACTGATTGGGAAGCACACTTGACAAATTCAACGACCGTCGTCTCAATGAGGAACCAGTGCTGCTTGTCCTGCCGTGAGACATGCTTCGTCTAGGTTCCCGGTCATCATTCTGGAGTTCCATGCCCCCCAACAGCAGTGCCATGGAGTATCAAATGATTTTGCAGTAGCTGCAGAATCAGCAGGACAGATATGTAACAGTCTTTCCAGAGATTTCGCAAAAAATGGACATCATAGTATGCAGGGCTAGTCACGCTGTCCACGTCTACTTCCTAAACTAAGGATCATTCAACTGCTCCACCTTTACATAATCCAAATAAAAGGTGGCTAGACATACAAAAAAGGGAACATTTCACATGGGAAAATGGCAACCACACCATTAGACAGAGAGGAGAGATATTTGCTAGTAGAGGTCACTTTATCTAAATAGTTCTAAAAGAAATGCATAATCAGATTGTGATACATCACTAAAAGTAACGGCGTCACGTCAAAAACAGAAAGTGAATTGTTACCTACAGGAGAAATAATGGAGAAGGTAGCTTTAACACTACACATACAGAGTGAAAAGCATGAGGCGCTCGATATGGCCAATATTTAACCATGAACAAAGAGTGTAGGGCACAAAAGTGAAGTTTCCCATAGAGAAGAGACTCTGGTGCAGTCCGTGAGCTAATTCTGGCTGTTTTCTCCACTACATATACAGATATAAAGTCCTTCCAGTCACAAAGTTTGGTCCCACAGTGCCCACATGATTCCTGCCAAATGAACTCCTCACATGTTTAGATATGGAAGGAAGATAGATTGATCACGATCCCAGGCACGAGCTAAGCATCGTGCTTGACAATAATAATTCAAAGATGGTGATGCTCACAATCAGTTTCAGCAGATTAAACTGTTCCGCCAACGGTACAATCACCGTTCTCTTCCACCGGAAGTGTTATTAACAATTCCATTGACATCCCATATAATAAGGAAATGAGCTGACGACACTCGGAATTAAGTAAATCTCTGGATAAGTTTATTATAATCACAATCCCTGACCGGCTCTAGCTGGTTAGGTGTCGAACGAAATGGGCAGTTCGCACTCATCTCCCCACATCAACATAATTTGCTCTTATCTTAATTCGATTCAAGTGCACTGCTGATTTCCCTTTCTTTCTTTTTTTTCCAATGACTTAGAAAGGTGAGTAGTACGAAACGAAACCGATTCGAGCGAACGCCCGGATGAAAAGGAGTAATTTTTGGGCAATCATTGAACCTAAGTTGGCGTCACTTCTAACTGGCACCAAGATTCGCGAATCGACATCTTCGCAAGACGTCAAGAGAACGTGTCCCACCATGCTCGGCTTCTGAAGATGAGAGAAATGAGGGCATTGGATAGACTAAAGCAATTCCCGGTGCCTTTTTTATGCTGAATGATTACTGACTTTTAGCGCGCGATTGAGAATGGACAATCTACAGAAAATCTCAAAGTTCCGAAATTTCGACAAACCAACTTCATTGACAAATTCAGACACGGTCATCAAGCGACACGAGACTGTTAGGTGATGAAGCTGCATCGATTTCGTTAGAAAGAAGGAATCTTTCCGACGTACAAAGATGTCGGCTTAACTTTTAGTGCTCTTTTCCTATTAAAAATGAAGAGAGAGAGAGAGAGAGAGAGAGAGAGCGTACCGTACGCAACAGATGACTTTCATGGGAGACGCGGATGGAGAAGCCGGTTCGAACCCTAGCGCAGAAATGCCGAACGCGGCGGCAGCGGAAGGAACGCCAACGCCGCCGTGTCACGCACGCAACTCGCGCCGCGCGGTCCGGCCGTCGTCCTCTTCGGGCTTTTGACCGAAAGGAAAAATTCTGAAATGGAGAACGAACCCCGGAGGGCGAAGACTCAAGAGAGAGAGGGAGAATGCGGACAAAAAGCTTCCTTCTCGCGCTCGTTGAGATCTCGACGGGACGAAGAATCGCAGAACGAGGTCCGGTCCGGGAATTCCGAGGCGAAGAAGCAGCCCTTCCGCGACGGAGCTCCGGCGGGACCGCTTCTCCTCCGGGAAGCGGCAGCAACGTTTTTAGGGCGGAAGCTTTTGTCGACGCAGCCGGTTGCAGGAGCTCTCTCCAGGTGCAACAATGGCGGCTCCATCTACATGCCGGCGATCATATAAATGCAGAGAGAGAGAGAGAGAGAGAGAGAGAAGAGGTTGATGTCTGCATTTTGCCACGTGGGCGGTGCCTAGTTGCCTCTCGTCCTTCGACGAGTTTTACGTTCCAGTCGTTGACTTGAAAAAAGCGGCCGCGATGAAGGCGAAGTAATTTTTGCGCACGGGTTTCGCCTTTTGACTATGAATAATGCAATTATATAAAAATTGGAAGTTAACCAAGACATTGCCGCTCCTTGTTTTTAATTAAATAAAGCACGCGCGCGACGTTGGGTAATTACTGAGTTGTAAGGCTTTTATAAACTATTTTTACTAGGTACGTAATACATTTAATTATTTTATCGGATAATCATTTAGTGTCTTCGTTGATATTGGTAATTGTTTTGATCATTTATTTACATAATTTTGTTTCGTAATGTCTACATGATATTATGACAACTAATTTTACCTCTTATCATTCTTTGTCCAAATGGGGAAAAATAATTCGTTTGCATGCAATTATGGACATCCTTTGATTCAACTATTTTTTAATTGGGATTTTTGAAAGCAAATGGTGAGTGAAAGATGAATAACCATTTGTGATCAACTTTCCATTTCCATCTCTAAATAACAATTTGTGGTCAACAATGCATTTTGAAATAATACAATCTATAAAGTGTTGATTGCACATAACATGAGAACAAGGTATTGAAAATCATAAAATTTCCTTAATTGGTTATTTAACAAGTGTTTCTAGAGCACCCTAATTCTAAAAAGAAGGAAATCAGGCATCCTTTATGTTAATACTAGTGCCCTGGGACATGAAAATTGTAAAACCTTTTCTCATGGATCCCATGTTTGATTCTATCCCAATAAAATCTCCATATGGGTAATTCATGAGGAAATAATTTTCACGTGAATTTGTTTAGTTTTGATTTGCATGATTTTCCCATGACCCATCAGATAAAAGATATAACTAATTTCATTTTTACAAGTTGGCTCATGACATTATCTGAGCACTTGGTCAAAATCAACTGAGAAAATAAGGTGTAATAGAATTATGAGTGCTAACGGCTGGAATACTTGAGGAAATCATGGGAGTAGTTGTCGCCCGCCGTCGGCAGTAAGACGTTCGACTTCTTGAAAGTGATTTAGCTACACTTGGATTTGGATTTTATCGTCAATAATAATGCATATCCACCAACTGCAATATTATATTGTTATTAATACATTATATGTTTGAATAAAGGATGGTGCAATATAGGTTCATTAGTTTCACGGAAAATTAACAATTTGAAAAGTATTTTCCTAAAAATCATCGTTTATATTACTTAGAATAAAATAATTAATGAAATGTATTTTCATTATTTACAAAATTTTATATTTAAACATTTTCATGAATGAAAATATTTTTCATTCCTTTATTTTTTTCAATAATGCAAGCGATCATTTTTTAGAAAATATTTTTCAAATTAATTATTGTTCTTGAAACAAACAAAGTCTTATTCTCTCATTTGATGATGCATCTGGATTTATGATATATGTAGAGCAATACCAAAGGGAGTATGGAAGAATATCAAAAAAGTTAAGGAATTAATTTTTAGCACCTATAAAAAATCATATTCAAATTAAAGCTTGATATAAAGCTTTATATAAAAATGAATTTGAAATTAACGTCTAAACAAGAAAACTTTATGTAGTTTTACAAAGATAAAATTGAAAAATGAAATGCATGAATTCATCCAAAATAAACGGTACATAAATTACAAGTGATGGAATGTTTCACCAATATTAAATCTAGACAACTTGACTAGATTGGTTATGAGTCTCATCTAGATTCTATCTATAGTTAAATATGCTTTTGCTAGATAAAAAAGACAAAATAGTCAAAATAAAATACGTAGATGATCTAAAAATTATGTTATTAAAATGGAAGGCAAAAGTAAACGTGAAAAAAGGAATATACATTACCCATGAATAAACTGATGATTGAGGCATTACAGTAAACAGTAAATTGATGACTAAAGTAACAATATACGATGGCGAGATTATACCCTAGCATTGGAAAACTTCGCTTTCTTTATAGATTGTTGAAAAATCAATTACATAAGAATAAACCTCCAATGTAGTTGTTTTATCTTGCACTTCACGGAAATGATAAGAGATTTCGTGATATATTTATTTATTTATTTTTATGTAATAATTGATTGAAAGTCTACATATATGACTTGAAACGGCAATATAAAATGGACGAAGCACCTTTGCACAAATAGGTGTAACATTGTACCAAACCGTCAAAAAGACATTTTGGCAACATATGTGTGTTGGAAAAATTATCAAAAAAAAAGTCATAAACCCATTATATAGATACTAATTCGGTCTTAAACTTTTCAATTTAGTTAATGCCGTGTTATTTTGGCTGGAAGAACTATATTGGTAAATCATCAAAAGTATAAAAGTTGATTGATAGAGTTGAGGAGTTTAACACTGAATAAAAATCTATACAATAAATTTAGGGTTAATACCCTAAAAAACCCCAAACTAATACACTCGTGACAAATTTATTTCAAAATAATTTTTTTTGACCACCAAAAATCTCAAATTAAGTACACATTTAACAAATTTACCCCAAACTAGTACATTTGTGATAAATTACCATTTGTTAGTTTCCGTTAAATTTTCTTGTCAAATTGCTAAGTTGAATGACACATAACAATTGACTAATATACAAATTTGGATTTACTCTCCATTTGTCAGTTATACAATTTTTGTGATTTTTTATAATATTAATCTAATTTAATATAGGGTATATTTGTCACAAATACATCAATTTGAGGTTTTTGGTAATCAAACAAACTGATTTTTGGTAAATTTATCACAAATGTACCAGTTTGGAGTTTTTTGTGATCGTTTAAGGTAAATTTGTCACGAGTATACCAGTTTAAGATTTTTCATGATCAAAAAATTAATTGAGATAAATTTATCGTACGTATATTAGTTTAGGTTTGTAGGTCATTAATTTATAAATTTATTATAATTATCCCCACGCACGTATTTACACAAACAATCAAGTGGGTCTCCCCTGTTAACCTAACCTTAAGGATAAGAGACAAGACCCCCAACGTCGCATCAACCTGCGGGGAAAGAAACCAAAGGTCTCATCTGGCAAAGATCGAAAGGAACGTGAGCGGTACGTGGGCATGAAGAAACTGAGACCATTCTTTTTCAAGATGCCGATTTTCGTCGCCTTCATCATCGCAGAACTTTCAAACTCGTGAAGTCATTTCCAATCGCCATGATCCGATCTTTGCTCTGACTTTGACATGATCTTCCCCATCAAGGGAAATGAAAAGGATGCGGATTATGCTCCAGCTTCATGGCATGTGATTAGAAGTGACAAAATGGACCAGATTTTTAACTTTTTTTAACTTATATTTAGTGAGCTAAACTATGCATTTATTAGTTAAAATTTAAAAATATAGGAGTTTATCAGTTGGAGTAGGAAAGGCCTACCGTTTTTAATGGGTCGACAACATAACCATTTTCAACCTATTACTCAAAATTTAGAAAATCTATGCACGACAGAAATTACCAAAAAAAGTGATAAACCTTTTGTACGATAGTCAATTCAATTATAATTTTTTTAATTTGATCAATCTAGTCTAGAACATTTTGATTATTTGTCCTTCCATCAATTTTGGTTGGAAATATCTTATGTTGACACTGGCCGTTATGTATGGCATGGCCAGCACTAACTTGGACAGTTTTTTGCGGTTTTATTATTTTTTAATTTTTTATTAATTTTTTGAATTCTTTTCTTTTATTTTTTTTATCGTGAGCCAAGGAGGGTCACTGACACCAAGTGAAGGCCCTCAACTATGGTCGGCAACCTCTGCCAACCACTACTAAGGCCGCAAATCGATGAGGAGATAAGAAAAAAACAAGATAAAAAATTTAAAATTTTAAAAATTCAGAAAAATTGTAAAAATTGTATTGACTACTGTTCACGTCAGCAATATATTGCCAATTTTGTTCAAAACAAGTTATCAAAAGTTCTAAGATTAAATTGACTAAGTTGAAAAATTCATGATTGAATTGGCCTAATAGGATGAGGACTTCTTTTTGTGTTATTCCCCCATGCACAAGCGTTGCCATGCCTGACCTAAGGTCCTAAGTGCTCGATCCTGAAAGTTCGTTGAACGGTTGAGGCCCATTTGTAGGGTCCAAAACAAAACAAAAAAAAGTCTTTTTAAAGGGATACTTATTAACCGACAAAAAAAAAGGGATACTTATTAGAAGATGCGGTGGATCTTGAAACCTGTCGGCGCAGTAGAACGAGGGGACCAAATCCATGGGGGGTTGAACGAATATGGTTTTCCTAGGCATGGAAAAGTGGATGCCCTTCACATAATATGCCATGTGAAAAATTATAGAATGTAAAGAAGGGAAAAAAGACATCTTTGCTTTTGCGACGAAAGAGGCAGAAGCCAAACCCAACTTAGATACCTAAACAGAGTTGCTGCTGCTTTATCACCTAATCGAACACTAATCAATTCTGGAGGAGGAAAAGGAGTAGGAGCATCGATGGCGGCAGTTCATGTGCTTGTCGTCACCACCAATGGCTTCATTCAAAGTTTCCGCCGCGCTCTTGGAATCCAAGTCAACGATGCATTATTAGGGCCATACTGAAGTGACGAAAGTCCACTCAGATAGAAGTGCAAAATTCTCATAAAAAATTGTGTCATCACGACGCATGTATACATTTGCATTTCTTTATAAGTTTTTCCAATTTATAGATTTTCTTTACGTTGGTTTTTTTTTTTTTTTTACGTTATCTGCTAACATCTTTTTATCTTGTTAATTTTACTTTTTTAATATGATATAATTTTATCCAAGTAACTAATTCACACAAAAAGCTTAAACTGGGTTAAATGGGTGATATGTTTTAATATGGATATGTTTTAATAATATGAGTTGAGTCGGGTATGAATTAGATTCGAGTAAGACGATTGGATGAGTATAAGTCACAAGAATTGTATTGAATCAATATGGTTCGATTTTGATCAGATCTAGTTTCAATCCCAACCCATCCGTTTGATGGGTCTATGATGCAATATGCATTGCTCTAACATCACTATACAATTGCATCTTGAGGCATTGTACACCTGATCACGGGCCGATTGTTGGAATATAATCCAGAGAAAACAAATTGTTTGTTGTAATCAGAATATCAATGTAATGGAGGTGAGATACGGATATCCGAATCTCCTTTAAAGCGATTAGTTCCTGCCAATGGTGCTCCGCAGATTCACGAATTATGCCTCCCAAGATACAACACCTCGAACCTATTTGGATTAGCACTATGCAAACAGGACTTAGTCAAACCGTTCAATTGAACCAGAACACCTAGAAAAATTAGAAAAGTAGAATAGTATATCAAATCTCATTTGGAATCGAGTCGAAAAAAAAAAAACTGTCATGAAGCTCTATGCTCCTATCTATTTATAGAACTTTTTAGTTTATGTACAGAAAAGATACATGAATTAAATAGACGCGTGTATTCACGAAATTCATGAATCAAGAGATACGTGAATCCAAGAGATTCATAAATCCAAATACACGTGAATTCAAAAGATTTGTAAACTCAATAAATACACGAACTAAAATATACATGAATTTAGGAAATTCATGAATTCAATAGATACGTGAATAGAAAAGTTTAGAAAATTCATGAATTCGATAAATACGTGAACAGAAAAGACATATCTTAATTTGTTGGCTTCCGTTGATTCATTAACCATAATTATAACACCGAAGAGTCTGCCCAACTCATCGTATGAGCACGCTTGGGCAACAATTTTGGGCCCTCAAAGCTCGATAATCACATTAGATAAGCAAAACTAGCCCGGCGACCCGACTTCTAGGGCCCAACCCGCTCATGTCAATCAATTTTCCAAAGGAAGCTCGATCGATGTGGTATCTGTAGCATTATCGCTGATGCAATCAAAATGAACCTGTCCTAGCCATGACATGTCGAGATGTGGCCCATGCGAAAAATGACGACATGTTGAGCAGAGGAAGAGAGAGCCCTCAGCTCGAGAAGGATTTGATGTATTTAATATGCTTGACTATATTATTGGTTATTAGTAGGGGTGTGCAAAACGAAGCGTTCAAATTGGAAACTGCCCAAATGAGTTGAGTCCGATCCTCGGGAGTGTCAATTCAATTCAAAGTTCCTAAAAGTAGAATCGGTATTTGGGCAGTCTAGTTCCCGATTCTCAATTTCAAGGGGAAACTGGACCAACTAAATATACTTTTTTTTATTATTTATTCAAATAAATTAGTAAAATATAAACTAACTACCATCACGTCATATGGTACCACAAGTTGCAGCATAATGACTGTTCACTCATTATTACTTCTATTAATATCTTAAGATTCTCCCCCCTCTCTCTTCGCGCATGGACACTCTTTAGTAGGGGAAAAAAAAAAAAAGATGACCGATCCTGTTGGACCAAACGGGAGGTTCTCAGTCCTAGGATCAATCGATTCGGTTCTCGTTTCCATCTTGAAATCAAATCAAACTAGAAACCGATCATATCTTATTATGAGTCTCATCTAATTTCTATCTATAGTTAAATATGCTTTTGATGGATAAAGAAGACGTATAATCAAAATAAAATTCCATAGATGATATCAAAATTATGTTATTAAAATGGAAGCCAAACGTAAACGTAATAAAAAGAGGATTAGCAGATACATCGATGAGTAGGATGCTATCTATGTATGATACGAATTAACGAAATTATTATCCTTAAATTACATTATATTAGGCAAGATATTGTGTTAAAAGTTCATTTATGACGAAATCTTCAAATTTACAGTGAACAGTACGATGATTGATGGGCAAGTAAAAATAGTATGCCATCGGGAGATAATATATTAGCAGTATATAGTGGAAAAATTCACTGTCTTTATCGATTGTGAAAAATCATTTATTTAAAAATAAACCTCCGATGTAGTAGTCCTATCTTGCACTTCACGGAAATTGATTAGAGATCTCGCGTAAAGTCAACGGATATGATTTGAAACATCAATATAAAAGAGATGAAGCATGACTGAACATGTAGGAGTGGCATTGCAAGGAAATCGTTGGAAAGAAGGTAGGGCAGTATATGTGTTTAGGTACCAAATTGAGACAAGTCAGCCTGGTACACACAATTTAGGGATAATTATAAAAAAGAAAAAAAAACCTGGTACACACGATCTCGGATAATTATAAAAAAATATAAATGTATTGTACATTATCGATTTAGTCAAAAATTTTTTCGATAATTTATTAATATAGTCATTTTTCGACCTATTTTGGCCAAAAATCACTCACGTAATAATCCCATTGGTGCAGCCAACGCCCATGTGGAAGTCTCTTTGCAACTTTGTTTCAAAAAATTAAAAATTAAAATTTTCTCTTTCTTTTCTTTCTTTGTTGCTTTCTTCTTCCTCCACCAATCGTCAAGCCTCCACGAGAGTCTACCTCACAAGCCTCAAGCAAAACTCAACCTTACAACATAGGATGACCAGCATCAACATAAAAGATCGAGTCAAAATTGGTTAGCAGAATTACATTAGCAGATTTTCAAGAGATTTAACATTATATTGGCCAAATTAAAAAGTTAAAAGACTAAATTGGCATCGTATGGTAAATTTATGAATTTTTTGATAATTTTTTCTATAATCAAGTAGATTCCCTTGTCATCTTGAGAATGAGAGACAGGGCGCCAACGTCGCATGAACTTCCGGTGAAGGAACCAGAACTGTTTCCGAAACTTGCCGGTAACGATTGAAAGGAAAGCGAGTGGTGCATGAGAATGAAGAAACCGGAATCATTCTTTTCAAAATGCTGATTCTGTCCTTTTCATTATCATGGAACTTTCAAACTTGTCAAGCCATTGCCAATCGCCATGATTTGGTTTCTACCGTGACTTTAACAAGATCTTCACCACCAAGGAAATTGAAGAGTGATGATTTGGCCAATCGCTACAGCCACCGATGACTTTTTAAAATCAGACCGTCCGGAAAGTTACACATTATGCTTTGACCTCATGATATGTGACTCAAGGTGGCAAAATGAGCTAAAAACCCATTTTCAACATATTTAGCCGGTATATATATATATATAGTTTTTTTGTCAGTTAGGGTAGGAAAGCCCGAGTATTTTAATGGGTCTACAAATTGACCATTTTTCATCCGTGTTACTTGAAGTGTTGATATGCCCTGAGCGCTAGATCCTGAAAGTTCATAGAATTGTTGCAAGTCCGTTTCGAAGTCGATATGCTGTGGCTCCATGGAATATGCTTATATGAGATTGTAGAACATATATAAAGGGAAAGACTTCTTTGCTTTTGCAATGGAAGAGGCAAAAGCCAAACACAACTCAAATACCTAAATTGAGTCGTCGTTGGTGCTTGATCACCCAATAAAAGTGCACACTTCTTTGTCTCTTTATAAGTTATCCAAACCTTAGGGATCCTTTTACCGGGTTCTTTTACCTTTTTTATTCTATTTGCTAACATCGTTTTATTTTGTTTATTTACATTTTGAATTTGATACGAAACTTCATCCAAGTAACAAATTCACGCAAAGAGCTTGAAATGAGTTAAATATCATACCCAAAAAAAAAAGTAGGTTTAATGGGTGACTCTATTTTTTAATTTGTTGGATTAAATATTGATGCATTCTAGTAAATATGGATTTGGTTATATATGGGTTAAGTCAGGGTCGATTGGATCGGGCATTAGTCGCCATAATTGTATAAAATAAAAACGGGTCGATTTTGATTGGATCTAATTTCAACCCCACCCATCCGTTCGACGATTCTATAAATGCGACTTGCGTTGTTCTCAAATCACTACAATTGCATCCAGGGGAATTATACACCTGATCATGGGCCCACGAGCCGGGCCAAGTCATTGTACGAGTTCACTCACACAATGACTTTGGGCCCAAAAAGCCCGATAAGGTCAGGTAACCATGCTTTTATGGCCCGACCCGCTCATGTCGGGTCAATTTTCTAAGAAGGATCGATCGATGTGGCATCTGCTGCATTATTGCAAATGCAATCAAAATGAACCAGTCCAAGCCACAACATGTCAAGATGTGGCCCATGAAGAGAGAACCTTCAGCTGGAGAAGGATTCGAGTAGTGAGGCCAGGCTTGGCTCAACCGGTCTTTGGATTGCTGGGCTCGTGTTCTCGTGACTGATCTGCATTTAGCCTTCTTATGCTTGCTTGTAGTTGAGTTCAATTGGGCCAGGTAGCATCCACAGCCTTGGATTTCATTCAAATTCAGGAAGATCAAGGAATTATATTTCTGTAAATAAAGCGTAAGATGTTAATTTGTCGGTTTTATTCGGTGTATGATAGTGACAAATACCAACTTAAAATGCCTGTTTATACAAGGGGGAAAGTTACTTACACAACTTGCGCTCCTGTTTGTTGTTTTAAAATTTGAAAGCGAAAAAGGATTTACGACAAAGAATACACATGGTTCTCCATATTGATATGTATTTTGAACTACACTTTGGATATATCATGTGCACGTGAGCCAGAATCTACAAAGGTTGTAACGACGCGGCACTTATGTGCGATCAAAATGAATCTTATGAGTAACATCACACAAGGTGATGATTGTTTAAGGGTGAATTTCAACTTATAAATCACTCGATAGGATCTTCTCTAACTGATGTGAGACTTGGAATGTCACAAACCTGATAAATTAAAAGTAATAATTACTTTGAACAACCAAATAAAGCCAATGTAGCGTTCAATTGATTATGGCGAATGCGACATAAATCATTACTAAATTTTGGTTCAAAATATAATGTCATTATTTGACTTTTAATGTTCAATGTGATCCATGAACAATTGGTAAATATTTAGTCTAATTCCTAAATTATATAAATTAATTTAAATTAATGGAATATGTAGAAGTGGCTTCCAATTAGTTAAGTTCAAACGGTGAACAACAAAAAACAGTTATAGGTGAATTATCCAAATAATATATTCATCTCAAAACAGGATATGATAATTCAAGTCATCAAGTAACGATGAATATGTTAATAACCTAAACTTTTTCTCCTTTTCTATAGTAGATGGTAAAAAGACAAACATGTTGACTTATAATTTAATTATATTCCATACTTACTGCAACAATGCTCCTCACAAGGAGGTCACTACTTAGAAGTAGGTCTTTTTCTATGCACAACTTGACAGCCTTTCCCTCTCCGATAAGAGACTTTGGGAAATTGCACTGTCCTCAACCGGAGGAACTGAGTTAACCTGTGGTTGAGGACAGTGCTGTAAGGCGTGTGTGGACTTTTAACCCACCCTCACTCACTCTAGGCACGAGAGGTTACTATATCTCCCTACTCGGTAATAACCAAAATCGAAGTCCTGACGTGGTGTCTACCTTTACCACAGTGAAGCCTCCTAATTCCTTGTCTATCTTTGTCTTCCCGACAGGGAGGGAATAGGAGTGCAGCGTGAGGTCCCCAGGCCGATTCTCCAGCCTATTTCCTCCGTGAGCCTTTTAAGGACCTATTCAAATCCACCAATATATATATATATATATATATATATATATATATATATATATATATATATTAAAGTTATATAAAAAAAAATCTCCACATAAATAGTTCATAAATTTTGAACCAATACATAATGACGTCTCTAAATATTTAATTTGTCTAATATAAATCTTAAATTATCGATAAATAATCAATGTATTTCCTAAATCATATCTTATTATGAGTCTCATCTAATTTCTATCTATAGTTAAATATGCTTTTGATGGATAAAGAAGACGTATAATCAAAATAAAATTCCATAGATGATATCAAAATTATGTTATTAAAATGGAAGCCAAACGTAAACGTAATAAAAAGAGGATTAGCAGATACATCGATGAGTAGGATGCTATCTATGTATGATACGAATTAACGAAATTAGTATCCTTAAATTACATTACATTAGGCAAGATACTGTGTTAAAAGTTAAATCTTCAAATTTACAGTGAAGAGTACGATGATTGATGGGCAAGTAAAAATTGTATGCCATCGGGAGATAATATATTAGCAGTATATAGTGGAAAAATTCACTGTCTTTATCGATTGTGAAAAATCATTTATTTAAAAATAAACCTCCGATGTAGTAGTCCTATCTTGCACTTCACGGAAATTGATTAGAGATCTCGCGTAAAGTCAACGGATATGATTTGAAACACCAATATAAAAGAGATGAAGCATGACTGAACATGTAGGAGTGGCATTGCACGAAATCGTCGGAAAGAAGTTAGGGCAGTATATGTGTTTAGGTACCAAATTGAGACAAGTCAGCCTGGTACACACAATTTAGGGATAATTATAAAAAAAAAAAAACCTGGTACACACGATCTCGGATAATTATAAAAAAATATAAATGTATTGTACAATTTATCAATTTAGTCCAAAATCTTTCGATAATTTATTAATATAGTCATTTCGACCTATTTTGGCCAAAAATCACTCACGTAATAATCCCATTGGTGCAGCCAACGCCCATGTGGAAGTCTCTTTGCAACTTTGTTTCAAAAAATTAAAAATTAAAATTTTCTCTTTCTTTTCTTTCTTTGTTGCTTTCTTCTTCCTCCACCAACTGTCGAGCCTCCATGAGAGTCCACCTCAGGCCTCAGGCAAAACTAGACCTTACCACGGACATGCCACATAGGATGATTAGCATTCACATTAGTGATCGGGTCAAAATTGGTTAGAAGAATTATATTAGTAGATTTTCAAGAGATTTAACATTATATTGGCCAAATTAAAAAGTTAAAAGACTAAATTGGCATCGTATGGTAAATTTATGAATTTTTTGATAATTTTTTCTATAATCAAGTAGATTCCCTTGTCATCTTGAGAATGAGAGACAGGGCGCCAACGTCGCATGAACTTCCGGTGAAGGAACCAGAACTGTTTCCGAAACTTGCCGGTAACGATTGAAAGGAAAGCGAGTGGTGCATGAGAATGAAGAAACCGGAATCATTCTTTTCAAAATGCTGATTCTGTCCTTTTCATTATCATGGAACTTTCAAACTTGTCAAGCCATTGCCAATCGCCATGATTTGGTTTCTACCGTGACTTTAACAAGATCTTCACCACCAAGGAAATTGAAGAGTGATGATTTGGCCAATCGCTACAGCCACCGATGACTTTTTAAAATCAGACCGTCCGGAAAGTTACACATTATGCTTTGACCTCATGATATGTGACTCAAGGTGGCAAAATGAGCTAAAAACCCATTTTCAACATATTTAGCCGGTATATATATATATATAGTTTTTTTGTCAGTTAGGGTAGGAAAGCCCGAGTATTTTAATGGGTCTACAAATTGACCATTTTTCATCCGTGTTACTTGAAGTGTTGATATGCCCGAGCGCTAGATCACGAAAGTTCATAGAATTGTTCTTGATCGTTTGATCGATATCTTTGTGTTCCATGGAATATCTTTATATGAGATTGTAGAACATATATAAAGGGAAAGACTTCTTTGCTTTTGCAATGGAAGAGGCAAAAGCCAAACACAACTCAAATACCTAAATTGAGTCGTCGTTGGTGCTTGATCACCCAATAAAAGTGCACACTTCTTTGTCTCTTTATAAGTTATCCAAACCTTAGGGATCCTTTTACCGGGTTCTTTTACCTTTTTTATTCTATTTGCTAACATCGTTTTATTTTGTTTATTTACATTTTGAATTTGATACGAAACTTCATCCAAGTAACAAATTCACGCAAAGAGCTTGAAATGAGTTAAATATCATACCCAAAAAAAAAAGTAGGTTTAATGGGTGACTCTATTTTTTAATTTGTTGGATTAAATATTGATGCATTCTAGTAAATATGGATTTGGTTATATATGGGTTAAGTCAGGGTCGATTGGATCGGGCATTAGTCGCCATAATTGTATAAAATAAAAACGGGTCGATTTTGATTGGATCTAATTTCAACCCCACCCATCCGTTCGACGATTCTATAAATGCGACTTGCGTTGTTCTCAAATCACTACAATTGCATCCAGGGGAATTATACACCTGATCATGGGCCCACGAGCCGGGCCAAGTCATTGTACGAGTTCACTCACACAATGACTTTGGGCCCAAAAAGCCCGATAAGGTCAGGTAACCATGCTTTTATGGCCCGACCCGCTCATGTCGGGTCAATTTTCTAAGAAGGATCGATCGATGTGGCATCTGCTGCATTATTGCAAATGCAATCAAAATGAACCAGTCCAAGCCACAACATGTCAAGATGTGGCCCATGAAGAGAGAACCTTCAGCTGGAGAAGGATTCGAGTAGTGAGGCCAGGCTTGGCTCAACCGGTCTTTGGATTGCTGGGCTCGTGTTCTCGTGACTGATCTGCATTTAGCCTTCTTATGCTTGCTTGTAGTTGAGTTCAATTGGGCCAGGTAGCATCCACAGCCTTGGATTTCATTCAAATTCAGGAAGATCAAGGAATTATATTTCTGTAAATAAAGCGTAAGATGTTAATTTGTCGGTTTTATTCGGTGTATGATAGTGACAAATACCAACTTAAAATGCCTGTTTATACAAGGGGGAAAGTTACTTACACAACTTGCGCTCCTGTTTGTTGTTTTAAAATTTGAAAACGAAAAAGGATTTACGACAAAGAATACACATGGTTCTCCATATTGATATGTATTTTGAACTACACTTTGGATATATCATGTGCACGTGAGCCAGAATCTACAAAGGTTGTAACGACACGGCACTTATGTGCGATCAAAATGAATCTTATGAGTAACATCACACAAGGTGATGATTGTTTAAGGGTGAATTTCAACTTATAAATCACTCGATAGGATCTTCTCTAACTGATGTGAGACTTGGAATGTCACAAACCTGATAAATTAAAAGTAATAATTACTTTGAACAACCAAATAAAGCCAATGTAGCGTTCAATTGATTATGGCGAATGCGACATAAATCATTACTAAATTTTGGTTCAAAATATAATGTCATTATTTGACTTTTAATGTTCAATGTGATCCATGAACAATTGGTAAATATTTAGTCTAATTCCTAAATTATATAAATTAATTTAAATTAATGGAATATGTAGAAGTGGCTTCCAATTAGTTAAGTTCAAACAGTGAACAACAAAAAACAGTTATAGGTGAATTATCCAAATAATATATTCATCTCAAAACAGGATATGATAATTCAAGTCATCAAGTAACGATGAATATGTTAATAACCTAAACTTTTTCTCCTTTTCTATAGTAGATGGTAAAAAGACAAACATGTTGACTTATAATTTAATTATATTCCATACTTACTGCAACAATGCTCCTCACAAGGAGGTCACTACTTAGAAGTAGGTCTTTTTCTATGCACAACTTGACAGCCTTTCCCTCTCCGATAAGAGACTTTGGGAAATTGCACTGTCCTCAACCGGAGGAACTGAGTTAACCTGTGGTTGAGGACAGTGCTGTAAGGCGTGTGTGGACTTTTAACCCACCCTCACTCACTCTAGGCACGAGAGGTTACTATATCTCCCTACTCGGTAATAACCAAAATCGAAGTCCTGACGTGGTGTCTACCTTTACCGCGGTGAAGCCTCCTAATTCCTGTCTATCTTTGTCTTCCCGACGGGGAGGAATAGGAGTGCGGCGTGAGGTCCCCAGCCGATTCTCCGGCCTATTTCCTCCGTGAGCCTTTTAAGGACCTATTCAAATCCACCAATATATATATATATATATATATATATATATATATATATATATATATTAAAGTTATATAAAAAAAAAATCTCCACATAAATAGTTCATAAATTTTGAACCAATACATAATGACGTCTCTAAATATTTAATTTGTCTAATATAAATCTTAAATTATCGATAAATAATCAATGTATTTCCTAAATCATATCTTATTATGAGTCTCATCTAATTTCTATCTATAGTTAAATATGCTTTTGATGGATAAAGAAGACGTATAATCAAAATAAAATTCCATAGATGATATCAAAATTATGTTATTAAAATGGAAGCCAAACGTAAACGTAATAAAAAGAGGATTAGCAGATACATCGATGAGTAGGATGCTATCTATGTATGATACGAATTAACGAAATTATTATCCTTAAATTACATTATATTAGGCAAGATATTGTGTTAAAAGTTCATTTATGACGAAATCTTCAAATTTACAGTGAACAGTACGATGATTGATGGGCAAGTAAAAATAGTATGCCATCGGGAGATAATATATTAGCAGTATATAGTGGAAAAATTCACTGTCTTTATCGATTGTGAAAAATCATTTATTTAAAAATAAACCTCCGATGTAGTAGTCCTATCTTGCACTTCACGGAAATTGATTAGAGATCTCGCGTAAAGTCAACGGATATGATTTGAAACATCAATATAAAAGAGATGAAGCATGACTGAACATGTAGGAGTGGCATTGCAAGGAAATCGTTGGAAAGAAGGTAGGGCAGTATATGTGTTTAGGTACCAAATTGAGACAAGTCAGCCTGGTACACACAATTTAGGGATAATTATAAAAAAGAAAAAAAAACCTGGTACACACGATCTCGGATAATTATAAAAAAATATAAATGTATTGTACAGCTATCAATTTAGTCCAAAATCTTTCGATAATTTATTAATATAGTCATTTCGACCTATTTTGGCCAAAAATCACTCACGTAATAATCCCATTGGTGCAGCCAACGCCCATGTGGAAGTCTCTTTGCAACTTTGTTTCAAAAAATTAAAAATTAAAATTTTCTCTTTCTTTTCTTTCTTTGTTGCTTTCTTCTTCCTCCACCAACTGTCGAGCCTCCATGAGAGTCCACCTCAGGCCTCAGGCAAAACTAGACCTTACAACACATAGGATGATTAGCATTCAACATTAGTGATCGGGTCAAAATTGGTTAGAAGAATTATATTAGTAGATTTTCAAGAGATTTAACATTATATTGGCCAAATTAAAAAGTTAAAAGACTAAATTGGCATCGTATGGTAAATTTATGAATTTTTTGATAATTTTTTCTATAATCAAGTAGATTCCCTTGTCATCTTGAGAATGAGAGACAGGGCGCCAACGTCGCATGAACTTCCGGTGAAGGAACCAGAACTGTTTCCGAAACTTGCCGGTAACGATTGAAAGGAAAGCGAGTGGTGCATGAGAATGAAGAAACCGGAATCATTCTTTTCAAAATGCTGATTCTGTCCTTTTCATTATCATGGAACTTTCAAACTTGTCAAGCCATTGCCAATCGCCATGATTTGGTTTCTACCGTGACTTTAACAAGATCTTCACCACCAAGGAAATTGAAGAGTGATGATTTGGCCAATCGCTACAGCCACCGATGACTTTTTAAAATCAGACCGTCCGGAAAGTTACACATTATGCTTTGACCTCATGATATGTGACTCAAGGTGGCAAAATGAGCTAAAAACCCATTTTCAACATATTTAGCCGGTATATATATATATATAGTTTTTTTGTCAGTTAGGGTAGGAAAGCCCGAGTATTTTAATGGGTCTACAAATTGACCATTTTTCATCCGTGTTACTTGAAGTGTTGATATGCCCTGCGCTAGATCCGAAAGTTCATAGAATTGTTCTGATCGTTTGATCGATATCTTTGTGGTTCCATGGAATATCTTTATATGAGATTGTAGAACGTATATAAAGGGAAAGACTTCTTTGCTTTTGCAATGGAAGATGCAAAAGCCAAACACAATTCAAATATCTAAACTGAGTCGTCGTTAGTGCTTGATCACCCAATAAAAGTGCACACTTCTTTTGTCTCTTTATAAGTTATCCAAACCTTACGGGTTCTTTTACCGGGTTCTTTTACCTTTTTTATTATATTTGCTAACATCGTTTTATTTTGTTAATTTACATTTTGAATTTGATACGAAACTTCATCCAAGGAACAAATTCACGCGAAGAGCTTGAAATGAGTTAAATATCATACCCAAAAAAAAAAGTAGGTTTAATGGGTGACTCTGTTTTTTAATTTGTTGGATTAAATATTGATGCATTCTAGTAAATATGGATTTGGTTATATATGGGTTAAGTCAGGGTCGATTGGATCGGGCATTAGTCGCCATAATTGTATAAAATAAAAACGGGTCGATTTTGATTGGATCTAATTTCAACCCCACCCATCCGTTCGACGATTCTATAAATGCGACTTGCGTTGTTCTCAAATCACTACAATTGCATCCAGGGGAATTATACACCTGATCATGGGCCCACGAGCCGGGCCAAGTCATTGTACGAGTTCACTCACACAATGACTTTGGGCCAAAAAGCCCGATAAGGTCAGGTAACCATGCTTTTATGGCCCGACCCGCTCATGTCGGGTCAATTTTCTAAGAAGGATCGATCGATGTGGCATCTGCTGCATTATTGCAAATGCAATCAAAATGAACCAGTCCAAGCCACAACATGTCAAGATGTGGCCCATGAAGAGAGAACCTTCAGCTGGAGAAGGATTCGAGTAGTGAGGCCAGGCTTGGCTCAACCGGTCTTTGGATTGCTGGGCTCGTGTTCTCGTGACTGATCTGCATTTAGCCTTCTTATGCTTGCTTGTAGTTGAGTTCAATTGGGCCAGGTAGCATCCACAGCCTTGGATTTCATTCAAATTCAGGAAGATCAAGGAATTATATTTCTGTAAATAAAGCGTAAGATGTTAATTTGTCGGTTTTATTCGGTGTATGATAGTGACAAATACCAACTTAAAATGCCTGTTTATACAAGGGGAAAGTTACTTACACAACTTGCGCTCCTGTTTGTTGTTTTAAAATTTGAAAACGAAAAAGGATTTACGACAAAGAATACACATGGTTCTCCATATTGATATGTATTTTGAACTACACTTTGGATATATCATGTGCACGTGAGCCAGAATCTACAAAGGTTGTAACGACACGGCACTTATGTGCGATCAAAATGAATCTTATGAGTAACATCACACAAGGTGATGATTGTTTAAGGGTGAATTTCAACTTATAAATCACTCGATAGGATCTTCTCTAACGATGTGAGACTTGGAATGTCACAAACCTGATAAATTAAAAGTAATAATTACTTTGAACAACCAAATAAAGCCAATGTAGCGTTCAATTGATTATGGCGAATGCGACATAAATCATTACTAAATTTTGGTTCAAAATATAATGTCATTATTTGACTTTTAATGTTCAATGTGATCCATGAACAATTGGTAAATATTTAGTCTAATTCCTAAATTATATAAATTAATTTAAATTAATGGAATATGTAGAAGTGGCTTCCAATTAGTTAAGTTCAAACAGTGAACAACAAAAAACAGTTATAGGTGAATTATCCAAATAATATATTCATCTCAAAACAGGATATGATAATTCAAGTCATCAAGTAACGATGAATATGTTAATAACCTAAACTTTTTCTCCTTTTCTATAGTAGATGGTAAAAAGACAAACATGTTGACTTATAATTTAATTATATTCCATACTTACTGCAACAATGCTCCTCACAAGGAGGTCACTACTTAGAAGTAGGTCTTTTTCTATGCACAACTTGACAGCCTTTCCCTCTCCGATAAGAGACTTTGGGAAATTGCACTGTCCTCAACCGGAGGAACTGAGTTAACCTGTGGTTGAGGACGAGTCTTGTAAGCGTGTGGACTTTTAACCCACCCTCACTCACTCTGGCAGCGCGAGAGGTTACTATATCTCTACTCTTCGGTAATAACCAAAATCGAAGTCCCGACGTGGTGTCTACCTTTCGCGGTGAAGCCTCCTAATTCGCTGCTATCATCTTTGTCTTCCCGACGGGGAGGAATAGGAGTGCAGCGTGAGTCCTGGCCGATTCTCCGCCTATTTCCGTGCGCTTTTAAGACCTATTCAAATCCACCAATATATATATATATATATATATATATATATATATATATATATATATATATATATATATATATATTAAAGTTATATAAAAAAAAATCTCCACATAAATAGTTCATAAATTTTGAACCAATACATAATGACGTCTCTAAATATTTAATTTGTCTAATATAAATCTTAAATTATCGATAAATAATCAATGTATTTCCTAAATCATATAGAAAATGTTTAAAAGTTGATGAGTCGTATAAATATAAATATAAATAGTGGATAAAAATTTACAGATCATATTAAATAAATAAATAATTTAACTACGGTACAGACAAGTGTATCAGATTAAAGCTGGGAGACCCTTCGTCTCAATTTTCCATACAAAATGCCCCCCGAGGGGCGGCCTCTAACGTGGAAGCCACGCGGTCTCGGTCGTGAAAGACACGAAGTCGCTCCAGCACCCGCGGGGCGAAAGCATCTTTCTTCAGACCTTCTCTGGCGGCCGCTCCTCGTCAAGAACCCGTACGGTCTCTCCGCGTGTCACGGCCCCACACGTGTCGCTTTCCTGGAAGCCTGCGCCCCCTATCTAACCGTACGCCTGGCCGCAGGCGATCCCGTCCTCCAACGACCGCCCCGAATCCGATCCCTCCTCCTTGCACATTCGCGACATTCCCAAATTACAAGAGAGAGAAAAAAAAAAAAACAAAACACGAAAAATTCAACCGCCGTTCCCTCCGCCGCGCTCTCGCCGCGGGATTCCTCTCCCTCCGCCGCAATCCACCGCTTCCGTCTTTCTCGACGCCACCTCTTCCAATCACCAACCGATTCCCTCTCTCTCTCTCTCTCTCTCTCTCTACATATATAGCTTCATTTCTCTGGATTTGAACATCCAATCGCACGCAAATCTCGGAAATACCGCTCCCTTTCTCTCTCTCTCTCTCTCTCTCTAGATGATCCTTCCTTTGTCCAGTTCCTCCGTCGCCGCCGCGCTCCGCCGCGTCCCCGCTGGCTCCGGCTCCCCGCCGACGATCTGACTCGACTCTCGGGATAAGTTCTTCCCACATGCATCCTTTCTGCTGCGTCACCACGGTCTCCGATCAGCAAGCCCCGGCCGCCCTGCCCTCTCACTTCTCCATGGCCGCCGCCGCCGCCGCCGCCGGCCCAGGCCAGGCCAGGCCCGATCCGCCCGCGCGATCCGCCGACCACGCCCGCGTCGATAACCGCCCCAACGGCGAGCACCGGGCGGGTCAGCGGCCGAGCCTGGTCCCCGCCGCCGCCGCCGCCGCCGCCGCCGGGGCGGCCGACGCGGCGGCCGTGGCGCCGGCGGCGGTGGAGCGGGCGGCGTCCGCGAGGGAGCAGCCGGCGGTGGACGTGAAGATACACGACATCGTGGGGAACGGGATATCGGGGATACTGTATAAGTGGGTGAATTACGGCAAGGGATGGAGGAAGAGGTGGTTTGTGCTGCAAGACGGCGTGTTGTCGTATTATAAGATCCATGGGCCTGATAAGATCGTCGTTAATCAAGAGACCGAGAAAGGATCGAAAGTTATTGGTGAGGAGTCCTTGAGGAGGATCTCTCGGCCGTCGACGGCGGGGCCATCGCAGCTTCGGCGCAAGCCCTTCGGTGAAGTCCATCTCAAGGTATTGATTTTTATTCCCGGGTATTAATACTTTTTTCTTTTTTTCCTACTTTCATATTCTTTTGGATTTATTTTTAGAAATTCTTTGTTGGTTACAATACAGTTCAATGAAGGGTCGGGTTCGTGATTAGATGTAGCAATAATGATGCTACTTGCAAGAAAGGCATAAGCTTTGAACTTTCCATTACGACCTGATACGCTTCTACCTTGTCTGTTGATATGAAGAGCGTTATGAAGGTCTTGGGGTTGTTCAATCTGTCGTGGATTTTAATTGTTTGTTTAACTAGTCCTACTACGAGATTCTTTCCCTCCCTCTGCGCCGCCCGTGTCAATTTTTTGTTTTTTTAGTTGGTTTTCTTACAGACATTTGTCAATGCATTCGCTTTAGCTCTGGTGGTTGGTGGTTTCATTTTGCTCCATATCAGCATTTCCTACTTGAAATGCATTTTCTTTATATATCCATGGCTATACTCTCCATTTTCCAATGTTCTTGGCACACTGGAGTTTCTAACAATTCTATTCTTCTTTGTAACTTTGGTCAGTACATAAGCCGTAGCTTCATGCTTAAATTTTTCACTCGAATAAAAAATCTTTTGTCATATGCATGATCCTTATTGTTACAATTTGAGATGGTCTGTAGATTACAAATCAATGGCTTATTTACATGTCAACTAATTCTGGCGCAACGTGGCCCGAAACCAAAAACTCAATTCCCATGGAAGATTAAGCGAAGTTTCTTTATGTAGCTAACAAATTGATGGCTGGATGCATATTGAGTTATGGTATGTGACTTAAGGCCATCTCTAGCGTAGATACACTTATTGTACATCTTTGTGCATCCTCTTTGACCTTTTTTCGGATTATGGACTTTATGATGATGTTGGAGACAATGCATAGTGTTTTCATGGATTACCTGATAGTAAGATCTAAGTCATAATGTTTATCCTTTTCAAGTGAAATATTTGGTGAACTCTTTGTTGCACGAACTAGCTGATTTAGTTCTAGGCTTGACTCATCATGTGCAGGTCTCATCTATCCGCGAAAGCAGATCGGATGACAGGAGGTTTTCAATATTTACTGGAACGAAGAGGCTACATTTAAGAGCAGAGACTCGAGAAGATCGACTTGCTTGGATGGAAGCACTGCAGGCTGTCAAGGACATGTTCCCTCGAATGTCTAACAGTGAGCTCATGGCCCCGATGGATAATGCAATTGTTTCCACAGAAAAGTTGAGACAACATCTTCAGGAAGAGGGTGTCCGTGAAGATTTAATCCAGGAATGTGAACAGATCATGAGGAACGAAGCTGCAGCTATGCAGAATCAGGTGTTGCTTCTCAAGCAGAAGCAGTGGCTACTAATTGACACTCTCCGGCAGTTAGAGGTACATGTTATGCAACTTAGAAAACGTCGTGCCAGTCGGAATTCTTCTTCAGTTAGTCCAACTACTCCTCAGAATACTGCACATTCAACCCAATTTTGATTCTTTGCATAAATTTCCTCGATGCAGGCTCTCTGTCTGCTCTTCTTTGTATCTGGTCCATTTGTAATCAATTCTTTTATATACTATAGACGCGTTTTCTCTGAATGCTCATGAATTCTCTTATTTAATGCCATTACATATTGGTTGTTTTGTTTAAGTTTAAAGTAATATCGTTCAGTGGAGGAGCCATAGTATTGCGATCAATTGCTTCGGGCCGTGCCCCTTCTCTTTCTTTTCTTACCTTTTAGTTCGGGAGTCTGGGTGGTTTGCCAACGTCTGTGCTCTATTTAGCTGTGAATCAACTGTCAGGCTGCTACTAAGAAACTTTGGATAGTAGATTAGTATTTCCTTGGGATCTCTTGATATGATCTAAGCTACTGATCTTTCAGGCTGCGTCTTATTCTTTTCTGGGTCTGGTGGGAGCCATTTAATGCGACCTTTTCTTTTTTAATGTAACATGGGGGCTTGGATATTTGTACATGCCATTACTTGGATTTCGTATATCGATGGATTAATTGTGCGCTGTGTGCAAGAGGCTTGTACCATGGTATATGTGAGTCATCACAATCATAAATCAAATTTCTTCAAATCGAATTTACGTGTCCATTCCTATTTCTTGAAACTCTAACTCCTCTGAGAAGTGAGACCTGTTGAAGTTTTTTCATGTGCTTGTTAATGTATTTAGTCATTTTGAGTAATGCCATTTGCCACTAGCTTGCTGGTGGATATTCTTTTTGAGGGAGAGGACCTGTGAGGAACCAATGGGGTGAGGCCTCCACCGGTAGCATATCCCCTTTTCCTTTATTTGATACTTATAGATAGCTATATTTTCTTTAAATTTTATAGCATTTAAGCAGTTGGATGTAGTTTTGGGTTTTCCATTTTCTAAGAAGGTTTCACAAAGTGAGTCATTGTGGTACTCTTGGAAGGGTAGGAGTGGTCGACAGATAATGGTCATGCAGAAAAGGGAAGTTTGTGACCCTGGAAGTACATTCTTGGTTGTAGTGGCATTGGCATCACTGGATAGCGGCCACTTGGAAAATAATGATAGTATGTGGCATTAGTAGGGGTGAGTTGACTTAATTATTCTGTAACATAAGTCTGAAACACTATTTTGAAACTATATGATTTTACGTACGTAATATCAACATGATGTTCGTAATAGCTATTACTCTTTCTGACAGTTTGCTTAGTCATTGCAAGCTTTTTCTCCCCATTAGTCAGAAATAAACTCTATTGGTGGTAAGGCTTTAGTACACGGGGAATATAGGAAAACTGAAAGTTAAATAAATGGTAGTTGCATTCTGCTCCTTTTATATTGGATATGTTAGGACCTGGCATAATTGACGTAAAAGTACCCTTGCTATTTGAAGAACTTTCTGTAGCAAGGCTTTTATTTCTTGTGTATAGCTGATGAAAGTGATCAAAATGTGCTCAGCTAGATAATGCTTTGTTCTTTCTGCAGCTTCAACACAAACCACTTTGTTCATTCCTTATTGTTTGTCGGGTTCTATTTTCCCATTATTTTGATTTCTCCCTTGCAAATGAGCAGTGTGTTATCGGAGTAAGGAGGATAAATTCCATAGGTTTTATCCACTATCTTCGCTAATATTGAGCATGCCGTTCTGATCATTCCTAACTTTGTTGGCCTCCATATTCCCCGTTCTTCGCTTTCTCTATTGTAAACGGGCTCTGATACTATTCAACAGTGGGGGGGATAAACTTTAAGTGATGCTATCCACTATCTCCACCTTATACTAAGCATGCTAGATCATTGTGTTCTCAGTGAATTTATTTTTCTGGCATTAGCCACAATTTGTAGCTGGGGCAACATCATTATTATAATTCATTGACCAGTTTGGAGGTTCAATTGGCAGAGAGAGTCTGCTAGCAAAGTCTGAGATTGTCCAGCCTTCAGTGATGTTCATCTTGTTGGGTGTGTTTAGGAGGCTGATTGTGTCCTTTGGATAGAAGAAGGAAGAGGAGACAGGAGGGGAGGGACTTTATTTTTCCCCCTCTTTTTGTTGTTTTTTTTTTTGGGGGAGGGGGGAGCTTGTTATTGGGTGAGATAAGCAGCATGTGTATCCTTAATGGTTCTATTGACAACCTTCTTCTTGAAACATATGTTTATTAGTCAGTAATAAATGCCGTTTTATTTATTGATGAAAGAGGAGGAGGTGAAGTGTTTTGAAGGGTCTTATTGTGCTTGAGACTTTATTTCTGCATGTAAAGTAAGCTTCTATTTTCCGTTCTACAATAGGGATTTCGCATTCTCTTTTTTTCTTTCTCCAAGGTATAACAGCCTTTTGATTCTCCACTTACAATAAACAAGTTGCAAATGTTAGTATTTTTCACTTTAACTTTTGCCTTTTCTTCTAAAAGAATTTATTACTTGCAATGAAGTTATTGAGCACAGAACATCAGAAAGTTATTTTTTCTCTAACCCCCAAGATAGACATCAGTAGTGGGCTCATCTGTAAATAAACTCATTTTCTTGTATTCTCATGAATGTTGCTATCTCATTTTAATAAATTTGATCTGGCTGCAAGTGCTTAACAAGCCAGTTTTCTGATGTTTTAATCCAGTTAAAAGTATATTATCCTGTGTGGGCTTTATTCCTTGTTTTCTGATGTTAAAATAAGAAACTGGAATGATGTTGTGGTTTTTGTAGACAGAAAAAGTTGATCTGGAGAACACAGTCGTTGATGAGAGCCAAAGACAGTGGAATGATCACGAGGCTTCTTCTTTGAGGCAAAATAATTCCAGTGGTGAGCTTATGCGATACAAATACATTCCTAAGCTAATTCTGTTGTATCTGCATTGCAACAAAGCAAAATTCCTGTGCTGATAGTTTTGGATTAGTTAGTTCATGTTTTTGTTAGACATTTATGGACCTGCGGAATACCTGTTGTGATATAATGACTTCTGGACTGGATAGGCTAGGAAGGATGCGTTCATCCTTATATCTTGCTGGAACAGAAATTGCTTATTTTTCTAATTATAATAGGCAAAATTTCCATTTTTCTTTATTCTAGAGGTTGTCTTTGTATGTATTGATGATGTGACTCTTCGATGCCTTTTGCATTTTCTTCTAGCAATAGCATTCTAATATTTGTTTTTGTCATCTTTAAAAGCAGAGGCAAGTGCAAGCGAATCTGATGATGATAATGAAAGAGCAGATGCTGCAGAAGAAGAAACAGAGGATGAGGACAATGCCTTCTTTGATACTCGGGATTTTTTGTCATCTAGTTCTTTCAAGAGTAGTGGGTCTGATTTGCGCAGATCGTCTTCTTCAGACGATGAAGACCTCTGCATTGCTGAATCTGAAGATGATGTTGATCCTTCTATAAGATCAGCCGGGTTGAATTTTCCAAATGTCAAGCGACGCAAGAAATTGCCTGATCCTGCTGAGACAGAGAAGGGTGTCAGTCTTTGGTCTATGATAAAGGATAACATAGGGAAGGATCTCACGAAAGTCTGTCTTCCCGTTTACTTCAATGAGCCTCTTTCTTCTTTACAGAAATGCTGTGAGGATTTGGAATATTCTTATCTCATTGACCGGGCAAATGAATGGGGGAAGAAGGTATGCAGTTTGATGATACTTTCTGTTCTGTTTGGTCTAGAGCCCATGAAAGTTGTTGGCATTCTACTGATGCCATAAATGTGTTAAGATGATTACTCTCTCTTGTCTTTTATTCCAAGTTTCTCCTCTACTTATGGAAACAAGAAAGATCCTTCTCTCTATTTGTTGCGTGAAATACATCTGCTCAGTGTATAGGGCGGAAATGTTAAGTTTTCAGCCATCTGTTCTTTGTTTACTACTAATGACTTTGCTCTTTCTATAATTGTCTTACACTCAATCATCTTATGGGCTTAAATTCTTTCATTAGGAGCTTGTGATGACTGGGTTTCTCATATTCTTCATCTTTCGTCCTTGTATGGTGGATGATTTTTCTTATAATATTCTTTACGTGGATATAAAGGATCCTTTATGTTAAATGCAGACAAGCACATCACTGATTAATTGAACTGGAGTGACTAAAAGTATGGAAAATGATTTTATCTCTATCATAAGATAAATTACTTTTACAATTGCAATTTTTCCCTGTGGTTTGTTTCTTCACTTTTTTGCTCATAACCATTGTTCCAAATTTTCAGTATTTCTTATATCTGTTGTTTCTTGCAAAATTCAGGGTAACAGCCTTATGAGGATTCTTAATGTGGCTGCTTTTGCCGTATCTGGATATTCTTCAACTGAAGGAAGAATTTGCAAGCCGTTTAACCCATTATTAGGGGAAACATATGAGGCTGAGTTTCTAGATAAAGGCTTTCGTTTCTTCTCAGAGAAGGTAACTCCTGAAAAACTTCAAATCCCATCAATTATGATACAATGTCTCTTTTTTGGGGATGAGTTATAATTTAATTGTAGATATAGCTTTGGTAGCCTTTTTCTGGGATAAGTAACAGCCACTTGAACCTTGATGCTGGACTGAACTAGCTTCTTGTTTCCGTGAGATTGCTCTAGTTGTCATGAGGTTATATGTTATCTTTTCGACCAGTTTCAAGAAAATGCATGCCATCCGTCTCTTTGATCATTGTTGAGATATTATCTTCTCCGTGCCAAAATGCTTACAATCAAGGGATTAGTTGAGGCCAATTATTTGCTATTGAATATTGTTGTGGCAGCTAAGTGGGAGAATAGTATCGCTTGTCACACTTCATTGTATAGAATGAACCTGAAACCGCCAACCATTAGGACTATGAAGAAGAGCTGGGTGTCACCGTAATTTTCTTTATGCCAGCCACATTTCTTTTTGACATCTATTCAGATGAATTCCCATTTTACTTTATGAAATGGCTTATCTACAGATCTTTTTGGAAGTCAGTGGGTGTGCTAACTTTTTAACATCTAAATTTACAAATTTCGTGTCAGGTCAGCCATCATCCCATGATTGTCGCATGTCACTGTGAGGGTACTGGCTGGAAATTCTGGGGAGATAGTAATTTGAAAAGTAAATTCTGGGGTCGTTCAATACAGGTTGATCCCGATGGTGTTTTGACCTTGCAATTTGATGACGGTGAAGTTTTCCAGTGGAGTAAGGTAAAAATTTTGATCATTTAGATGATAACCATAGTGTTTAAGGTTCGTGTTATTGAGATTACTTTATCTTGCAGGTGACAACATCCATATACAATCTCATATTGGGAAAACTTTATTGTGACCATTATGGAACTATGCGCATACAAGGCAATCATGACTATTCATGTAAGTTGAAATTCAAGGAGCAGTCTATCATCGACAGAAATCCTCACCAGGTTCTCTCTCTCTCTCTCTCTCTCTCTCTCTCTCTCTCACGCGCGCGCGCGCGCACACACAATTACTCCCATCAATGCTTACCCCTTGGGCGCAAGCTGTGGCATAGAAGCATCTTATAACTTCAATGGCATTTTTTTGGTTAGTGAATGGTCTAAAACCTCATTTGTGTTTTCATGGGTTGTTAGGTTTGCATAGAATCTGATGAACTTGAGCATGGAAAAGCTTTGGTATTGAATGTCGATATCGAAAGGCCAATGTTGTGATAATGATCAGTATTGTGAAAAAAATCTTTTACCCCTTCCCTTTAATTAACTGATCTGAAAAATTTGAAGAACAAATGGTAGTTTGCTTGCTCAAGTAGTTCTTTGTTCAGTGTAAAGAGAAGAGTACAGTGTATTCAAGATGATGCGGTGGCTCATGTGTGACCAGATACTGATTGGTTGCATTTGGTTTTGCAATTTTTATGGATGTCAATTTTAACCGATAGCACCCTCATATGTGATCCTTGTGCTTTTAAATGGACCTCTTTGCTTCAGACCGAAAAAATTATCTCATTGCTTCGTTCATAGCCTCTGTGAGTTAAATAGTTGACATAATTTGAAGTGGGTCATAACTTTGAGGTTTTCCTGAGGAATCAGAAACGCTTGTGCTGTTGATTTTGTGACTTGCTCTGTACTCATGACTGATTCAGAGTTTCATTCCATAGATAATATCAGCTGATGCATCAAATAAATTTTCATAGTATATCAGCTGTTTAACATATTTATCTCTTGTGGCCTGGATAACTTATCTATGATGGAGAAAAATGTTCGAAATGTATCGTGTTTTCCTTCTGCAGTGCAGCAATTCAGCTTCATAAGGAAGAAATGCATTCTTTCTTTACAGGTACATGGTATAGTTCAAGATAAGAGTGGGAAGACGGTGGCAACTTTATTTGGAAAATGGGATGAAAGCATGCATTATGTAATTGGAGACTGCTCTAGGATGGGGAAAGGATCTGACTCGTTATCTGAAGCACGCCTACTATGGAAACGTAGCAAGCCTCCTAAATATCCCACAAGATACAACTTAACGTGCTTTGCCATAACACTGAATGAGCTTACCCCTGGGCTCAAGGTGATGTCTGAATTCCCGAGCTCTCCCTTCTGCCAATATAATAACAGAAGCAAAAATTGCAGAGTGTGTGTGTGTGAGTGAGTGAGTGAGTGAGTGAGTGAGAGAGAGAGAGAGAGAGAGAGTGAGGATGATTCTTGGAATATGAGACTGTCCATTAAAGATAGCTTGGGCCTACCCTTGCTGGACTACTTCTAGATTTCTATGAGACTTCAATATTTGTTAACCTTCAACTTAATTGGTTCTCTTTTATTTCTTTAAAGACTAAAATCGTACAAAAGAATACTACTGAAAATGTAGATGTAAATGCACTATACATAGGACTTTTTCTTGTGTTTGTCTGAAATTTATTGTCTTCATAAATTACAGCTAATCTTTTCAAAGTACTTGTCATATAATTTAGTCGTCAGATTTGTGTACTTCATTTCTGCTATGTATACTGCTGCTAACTTGATTATTGTTGGGTGTTCTTTCTTTGAGACATTTGTATTTAACAAAATATGTTTGCAGGAGAAGTTGCCACCTACTGACTCGAGGCTTAGACCTGATCAGAGATATTTGGAGAATGGGGAGTATGAAATGGCAAATTCAGAGAAGTTGAGGCTTGAGCAGCGTCAACGGCAGGTAAATAGAGTGTCCCATCTTATCCTGAGTCAATTTCCTGTGGAATTTTTTTTTCTTCTTATTCTGGTTATGGGTTTTCTATAAGTTTGTTTTTTGTGGTTTTTGGTTGAGGGTGGGTGTGAGGGTGGGGTGCGGGCATGTTTATGTTATGAAATGTTTCTCTACTGAGTCTAGGAGACTTCAAATTAGATATTCACATAAGAGAGGGATTACCTAAGTTAGCAATGGCCTATGGCCTGTTCGACTAAACAGGAGGTATTCATCAGCTTATTTAAGGCTGAAGTGACTATGATCTCAGAGTCTGCTTAGTGTATGATTTCCTATATAAATATAGTAGTGGTTGTAGGAAATATGTAATTTCCTATATACGGTTGGACATACTAGGTGGGTGAACATAAATGCTTCCGACATGGACTTTTCAGTTTGAAAGGCATATACCCAATTGTCAATCACACTGAAAAAGAGAAGGAAAAAAAGAAGAAGACACGCCACAACTAATTGAGGCCACCGGTCAACACATGTTTATAAACCCAACAGGATCGCATTGAGAAGAGGAGAATCTTGTGCACTATTTGCCAGAGTTCTATTGCTGTTTATAATGAAGAAGTGGTGGAATCATGATTGTTCAGTCTGTAGAATGAGTGTTGCACCTAAGTCATGAGCTTTAGGAATTTATTGGGCACCAAAATGTGCCTGACAGGATGTAACAACCTTGAGAGAGGGAAAGGGTGCAGACCTGCTTTCATTTCAAATAGGGGTCAATCCATATTTGCATCTACTATGAAGATGTTATTGACGAAGTATGAACACCGTGCTTCTTGAAAATGGAGATGCCTGTTGAAAAATGTGCATTAGGTGCCAAATTCTTCTAAGATATTTAATTATATGACAATTGGGTGCTTGTCCAAGCTTGAGCATCGATGAACTTCTACACAGTTACTATTGAGGTTAATTGTCTGTTAAAGAATGCAGAGGATCGTTGCCTCTACTGCCAAATAAATAAAAAAAGTAAGACAAGGGAAAGCTAAGATGAGAAAGGTTTATCGATTTGTTCAGTTTCATTTGCTTTGGAAAATTGAATTTGGTGCGCTGGTTGGTGCTCCTTGGCCTTGGAAAGCAAGTAATGCAGATTGGCATGTGAGATAACTGTCGAAGAGCTTAGCATGGAATTCTTTTTTCGCTTTAAAATTACCTAGCTCTTATGAATAGCTCGGATACATGTTTGCCTATTGGCATGACTAGTAATTAACAATGAGACAACTGAAATCAGGCTCGGAAGATGCAAGAGAGGGGCTGGAAACCACAGTGGTTTGCGAAGGACAAGGCAACTGATACCTACAAGTACATTGGTGGGTATTGGGAGGCGAGAGAGCGTGGAAATTGGGAATCGTGTCTCGATATCTTTGGCCAAGTTCCTTCAGAGCAACTAGAATAAGAGCTCGCTCCCCCCCCACCCCCCTCCTCTCTTCTTCAAGTCGTTGATTCTTTCTCAAGTTTTCTCAATGGCTGTCAATTGACAACTCTGAACAACAGTTTTGTGGCCCATGTGAGTGCATGAGGTTAGAAGCTAACAAAAGAAAGCAGCGAAGACTATATATCATGCCGATAATTGTGCACCCGGGTGAGCTGCTTCTAGCATAGTGATTTTTACCATGCCAAGAAAGAAGCTCTTGAATTTTATAGTTTGAGATTGTATCAAGCCTCTGCTAGTTGATTGGTTGCTCAGCATCCATTCGATGCCCTTCCAACTAATGTTTGCCTTTGGAGTTGTCCATTGTAACTCCTCCGTTTCTTTCTTCTTTTTTTCTTTTTTCCTTGTTACTGTTTTTCATGTAAAGTGCGACCTTTTCTCTCCCTATCGGTTTCCTCAATTCATATCACTGTTATGTATGTACGATTTTTTCTACAAATAATACTATACATAGAGAGAGGAACAAGGACAGGTTTATTGGTGGATGTTAACTTGAAAAATACAGCATTTTGTTTACTATTTTGGGTCAATGGACCATGTCTCGGGAAGATTTTCTCCTTTAGAACTACGGGCAAGATGCGGTGGAGAAAGCATGAGAAAGAAAACATGTGACTGAAGGAGATCTACACTTCAAATGCAGCACCAAGTGGCTACACCACTACAAAGTGTTTTGTGTTGGTAGATCGACCACAGGGACATATTGAACACATTTTCCGTTAAAAAATTGTATCAACTAAGAGGAATATCATTGGAAAAAGTGTACAAGAAGTTATAAATTTATTGTAAGTTATAAATTTATTGTATAGCCCGTCAATTTAATCCTAACATCAGATCATCGATTGTGCCACATAGTAAGGCTGTTGCGCAACTACAATTTCCAACCAGAATTAGCTTGGTATATTACGTTGACAAATCATCTCAATATTTAGCACTACATTGGTCAAAATGGGTTTATAACCGATTAGGACAATTTTTTTGAATAGTACTCCTCAAAAGCATTATCCTCTACGAAATTGTATTCATCCAGAGAAAAGGTATGCAACCCCGAGAAACTCCATCCCTACCATTCTCACTCAGGTTCTTACAGGGATAGATGGCAGGACACATCCCTGTGACATGCCGTCTCCATTTCATACGGTCGTTCTTACTTTGTATAAGCACATTTCAGCAAGCCTTGTGTCCAAAGTAAAGCAACGTTCGATTGCAGGAAAAGGAACACCAAAGTCTACCGGTTCAGCTTATTTGCCACTGTTTACACCGTCACATTTCAACCGTGATTAGCAGAGTATAATGATGAAAAGACAACCACCTCAAGCGGGAAAAGTTCCAATATAATCAGTAAATAAGAATTTGAACCTTACTGGTCAGAGCAAACCAACTCTTGTAATTTCTTTTTCTTCAGCTCGACAAAACTCAACTCCTGTTACCTAAGTATCGGACTTCAGGACAGTTCCCTAATGAATGCAAGCAAACCAGCTCATCTCCAGCTCTGGTACACCTCCAGACTACCTATGGGAAGTCATCTTAAATGCAGCAAAAGGAGTTCCCCTGTTCTTCCTGGTACGGGCATTCGTTCTCGTACGCTGCCCTCTGCACGGCAAGCCATCTATGTGCCTGATTCCCCTGTAGCTTTTTATGTCAACCAGTCTCTTAATGCAACTGGCATTCTCTTTGTCCTGCAACAACCCGAGGCAGTTACAAACCTAGGCTTTTATACCTCCTGTGCTTGAATAAGGAGCCGTGCAGCTTCTGCTATGAAATGGGACGAGTAGAGAGGTGAGAACGGGGACAGATTCAAAGAGGTATATCATAGAATCACCACATTTCTGCGGTCTCCACAGAGGAAGGACACCTAATTCCCACATGTTGGCTCTACCGAAATTCAATTGATCGAGAAACTGACTAGACCAGTGTTAAGACCCAAAACAAATTTTACCCATGTTCAGTTTCATTGCCTGAGAGGCTCCAAGCAACAAAGTTAGCAACATGGAGGTAGCAAAAACACGAGAACTGTCTTCCCTAAGTTGTGATCTCATACCGATGATTGTAACACCGAAACCTCGACATAAAGTCAAGAACAACAGAGAGAAGTACCAAATTATGTCCAATGTCGTAGTTGAGGACCTCGTTGCGAAGCGACTCGAGCTCTATCCCCGACAATTCCCTGGTCGGCTTGTTCTCAATTTGGAGCTCACACAGTATTTGGTGAGCAGTGCAGCGGCCAATGCCCTTGATACGTTGGAGAGAATACGTCAGCCTCTTATCATCAGGAACCTCCGTGTTCCCGATACGAATTCCTCGAACCCCCTGCTCGCGAAGCGGCAAAACGCATCAGACTCCCCACAACACAACAGGCAATCATTCCTCATTCAAGTGATCAGGGTCACCACCCAACACCATCAGTCTTTCAAAAAAAATCCAAACTTTAATTCAAATAAAACCGAGTCGCGCGATTCCGACAACACCCTTTAAGAGAGAACCGGATTTGAGGTGATGGGAAGTCATCCAATTCCGAACCTTAAACCCTAATCGAATCCCTCACAGTCGCACAATCAAGAATCGAGATCACCGTTCAGCGAAAGCAGGAGAAAATGAGAATTGCTTCGGGACGAGCAAGAATCACCTGCGTGTTTCGGAGGAGCTGCCGACCGGCATCGGCGGATCTTCGAGCTGAAGCGCGCAGCGCGAACATCGCCGGGGAATGTTGCAGCTGAGCGCGGCGAAGTTCCCTTCTTCTTCGTTGCAGGCACTAGGACAGGTCTTCTTACCATACCTAAACGTTTAACATATTCAATATTATCCCTAAATTTTAGATCAATATTCAATGCTATCTCTAAACTTTTAATTAATTCAATATAATCTCCAAATTATCGATTTAGTCCACAATATGAAAATGTTTAATATTATCTTTATATTAATTCGAGTTAATGACAACTTTGAATATTTTCATATTACATGTACAAAAATTTGGAGGCTACGTTGAACAAATAGATAAAATATATTAAAGAAATAGAAAGTTTAGAGGCAATATTGTGCATTAAGTTAGAATTCGGGGATCATTTGTGTAATTATTCACTGACTCGTACTTAGCTTGATGAGTCGTAGGGTTTAGCATTAGCCATGGATAGCTCTAGCCGAAACATTGTAAAGATCCATACCTGGATAAATGTATAATAATATTATTACATAATATTATAATTAAAAACTAAGTATTGCCTCTAATGTTTTCTTTAATCATCATTCTTTTCAATAATAAAAACCACGTATTCCTCTATTCCTCTCCAATCATATATTCGGTTCATTTTTCTCAGTAATATTCCATTACACAATATCAAGCTTGTAGAGATTCAAAGCTTTCCTTTTTTTTTTTTTTTTGATTATACTATGGATGGACTCAATCTTTTAAAAACTATAAAAAATTCGAAGATAGAACCGGTGAAATTGTCTGTCGCCATATATGCATGCAAGTGTTATTTGCAAAAATACACTCTCCAGTAATTAAAGATTTTTATTTTAAATGTGCCTTTCTGTAATTTCTTCTTGACAAATCAGTGTTTGTGATGACATTCTTATTTTCTACATAAATAAGTAAAAAAATTTAGGAGCTGAGTAATCTTGATTGCTTTGTTTTGAAGTGAGTTCCAGAGAATTATGTGATCATTTTATTGTTCAATTCTTTTGTGGGTTTTCCATAAAATCACTACTTTTAGGAGCCAAACAATAAGAATAATTTCCAATTAAAAGAAACTAAAAGCCATATATACTTTGTTATTTTATTCCATAAGTTGTCTATTCTACATAATAATATTTCACGTCTAAACATTTGGCAATTTGAGCTAATCGCAATTCCGTCTTGGCAGTGTTCACAAAATTTTAGGAGAAAATGATACGAAATTAAATTCTATTTATTTCATAAAAAATCAATGATTTAGAAAATATTATTCTAAAATTGATAACTCATATTTCTCCAAGTAATTAGTCAACAAAATATATTTTTATTATTAATAACAAAAGTCGTCTAAACTTTTTTTCGTAAACAATAAAAATATTTTTATTTTTAGTTCGTCCATTTTCGTACGCAATATAAGGGATTATTTTTAAAATTATTCATTTTTCGCGAAATAAATAAAGCCTGAACATTACCATTTGAAATTAATTGTTAGGCATACAAGAAACACCACTCTAAGCGCCTCCGACCCCTTAGTGCACACATGATACAAACACATCTATTGCTTGTATAAATGAACGTCTAGACTCTTGATCACATCCATCCCGCTCACTGGATTTGGTCATGAACTCGATGTGGAAGCAATTGCTCCGCCACCGGAAAACACCGAAGCGGCGCCTGCGTCAACAAACCAAACAAGCTTCCCGTCGATGGGCCGAATCATTTGGGCAGGGCTCGATGCGAGGGGCCTCTGGTCCGCCATGGCCTCGCAGAAGGCGCGAGCCACGTCGCTCCCGGAGGCCACGATCACCACATTGGCCGCGGCATTGATCACAGAGAGCGTGAAGGTCAGGCGCTCCGTTTGCGAGCCGGGCACCGAGACGGGGGCAACCCACTGGGAGCCCTCTCGGAGGACGGGGTGGTTGGGATGAAGGGAGGACACCTCGGAGCAGGGCCCAAGGCTCAGGAGGACAAGGTCGAATCGGGGGCAGTCGCAGGCCGGAGACGCCGGGACCATCCGATTCTTGACCTGCTGGCGGATGGAGAACTCGTAGGCGTCAGCTGCCGCCTCGCCCGGCGTCTCGTGGCCCGCCGGGACGACGTGGGCCGGCGGTATCGGAACCTGATTACAAAGAGCGCGACAAAAAGTGAGTAATGAGGATAAAGTCGTTGGCCGGTCGGTCCAAGCTTAATGGAACGAGGCAAGGGCGAAGGGGGGGGAAAAAGAGGTCAGCTTTTTCGTCCTCAGGAATGCATGACGTATCATCAGCATTGTCAATAAAGAAATCAATGAGCAAGAAAAAAGGGGCCAAATGCTTTTCCGATCGCTCCCTCAATTAAAGGACTTTGTCAAGATCGCTATCGATCAGCTGCTGAACGTGCTGGAGATACGAATGTCATGATTGTTTTTCGTCGAGAATAAGGCGATTGTTTACGAGAGAATCACTAAAATATATCTCCTAAGTTGTTAATTCGCTAAGTGTCGTATTCCAATCACCCGTGTTGCGTAAGGAAAAGGGACACTTGCATAGAGAACAAGGTCAAACGGGGAATCTAGAAGCTAAAAACATAAGATAATTCCACACGCCATTTCATGTCGACGTTCAGATGAGTTCAGGCCCTGTCATCGCCAGTTCATTTTCTCTTCCTTCCCATTCACATCCACATCGTAGAGAAGTTCAGTCAAAGACTCCAAACCAGCCTTCTAGGGCTAGCTACCCCGCTTGCCGCTATATCCACGTTTTAGACCGGTAAGAAAGATCATACGAACACGATGCCTCCCGGAAACACGAAAGAATCAGCAGGCGGTAGGTCGAGTTCTTCACGCGGGTCGAACATAGTCGATTTCTATAATGGCTGAAAACTCCGACACGACATGAAGGTCTCTCATCTATGGCGGACTCATGCACCAAATGCGGATGATTGTAGAGAGAGAGAGAGAGAGAGAGAGAGAGAGAGAAAGAGAGAGGACCTTGGAGATAAAGTGTTGCTTGGCTTGCATGTAGAAGCTATCGGGGTGTCGCTTGGGGACGACGTTCTCTTCGGCCCAGAACAGATGCCATTTCGCCCAATCCACCGTCCTCAAGTACGGCAGGCCCGCCAGCTTCCTGCATTCAACCGCGACAAGAGCGCGCAGAGATAAGTACAGACGACGGGTCAAAGGAGAGAGACGGGGAGAGCATATCGGAATACCCTAAGCGCTCGGGAATGTCTCCTCCGGAAAGCGCGAGGGAGAAGGAAGATCTCTCCCTCACGGCGGATTCCGAGACGTGGTGCACGTAGTCGGCCAGCCCCGTGGACAGCTCCTCGCTGCTCTCGAAGAACCTCACCTCCGCCTCTGCGTCTGATCTCTTCTTCTCCATCTTGTCTGATCTTTCTCTGTCGATTTCGCCTTCTACCTCTACCTCTACCTCTCTCTCTCTCTCTCTCTCTCTCTCTCTCTCTCTAACTATTGCTAATTTATTCAGTTGCCCAAGAGCCTTTGGACACACACTTTTTGTCTTCACATGTAGAGGGGAGAGAGAGAGAGAGAGAGAGAGGTTTGAGAAATTAGGAGAGAAAAGACAAGGCGAAAGAGAACGAGAGAGACCGCCAAGATAACAAGGCAAGGAGTACGAGAAGTACTTTGGCTGGGTTGCTCAAATCTCTGAGATGATAATCTAAAATACTGAAATCCTTAGAACAAAAAAAATATATTAACTACAAATTTTGAAACCTATCACGTCTCCATCATGATCTCGGCCACTTCTGTTAGGCCATTGAGTTTAGAGCTATGTACTCATGCTAGTTTGAATATCATCTTGATCATGCCTAAATTGCTGAGTCAGCTGGCCCTAATCAACGAATTATTGCATAGAGAAGGTATATGTATAATGCATATGCTGAAATGGTCTATTCTGGAAAAAATACAACTGCGCCGTACTGATATTAACGAGATTAATGTTTTTGTTATTAAACACGACTCTCAAAGCGTCACAAGTTACGAGAGAGGTGAGAAGACAAGGACGTCTAAAGAATTTTTCAAAACATCTCGTGTGGCGCAATCCCATCACCATGTGGCCTACGACGAGTCCGTACCACAAGAGCACCATAATTAGAATCCATACCTACCAAACGATGCTATCATTCAAATGAGAAAACGTTCTGATTTTCATCATACGATGCTTATCATCTCAATATGTATAATCTGTATTTTACCATCCCGATATCTCATCGTTAGTTATGTTAACAAGTACACCCAAACCCATTAACAGAATCTCCTCAGAAACGTGTTCTATTTTTAGTGCGTCCTAAATGTAATCAGAATTGGTCAAAGCACGATGAAAATACCCCTCACCAAACTGGAAATTTTTTCTTTCTCTTCTGACATCTTCCTCTTGACGATGAGCGATTTAAAGTCCAAAGTCCGAAGGATGAAATGGGGCTTTGGGGCCAAAAAGCTGCTGCAGAGTCCCCCCAGTCCAGTCCTGAGGCGTTATCCTCCTCTCCTCTCGATGCAGTGAATCGGGAGACGTGGTCTCACGTGGAGAGGGGGGAGGTGTGAGCGTGTCGGGCATCGTCGCGTGGGGACGATCTGGAGGTTTCCCAGTCATCCGGGGCACTCCTCGAATCCCAAGAAAAACACGAGTCTGCCCGCATGGTTGAAAGACGAGCTGCCTTGAAAGCAGAGCTGCCGCAGCGTCTAGACAAGTCCCCTACTAAAGTCTTCTCTGCTTTTCTCCACCGTCCACGTCCTTTTCGCCCCAACTAGAACGAGAACCGGCCCATCGAGTCATTTACGACCAAAACTCAGCTGTCTTTCACTATCGTCTTTCTTATCTCTTCTTTCATCCCTTTCACGTTTTGCAGCTGGGGTGGGATTCTGTCAAGAACTCCTCGTCATCTTCCTGGCCTCTCTTAAGCTTAGCGTGAAGTCCAACCACGCCTTGAGTTGGAATTTTCCCTTTTTCTGTTCATGATTGAATCTGACCTTTAAGCTCCTCCTCCTCCTCCTCCTCCTCCTTCTAGCGAAATGGGATCCTTCAAATTTCCATAGAAACATCTTAGCTGTGTCCTTTTATTAAGACTTCTAATGCTGGTGGGGTTAGCTGATATGGACATCAGACATTTAATTAAATTTGTTGTCGGTTTTAAAATCGACATTGCCTCTACCCTCGAAAGGATTGTTCTAGTTAGTTTTTGCATACCTCAATTAGTCTACCATCATGGAAAATCTTAAGGGTGCACTCTTTCATATTAGCTTGGTGCATTCGGAATTTTACTCCTAAAGTGCCTCCAATAAAACTTCAATATAAAATCATAACAATTTTTTTACCATTTAAACTGATCCGCTACTGGTGAATATCTGCCTTCTCTTTTTTTTAGAAAGAAAGTAAAGGGGATTTTCATCGTCTAGCCATTTAGGGAGGAGCCGTACTTCTTGCCACTTGCCATTTTCCTAGTGGGATGGACCAGAGTCTTTTGTGAAAGGAATTATATCATTCCAAAGTGCATATGGTCCCGGGTTCATCAAGAAGTTGTTCCCTGGGGCTATTTCCAACCAACGAGTCCATTAGAGAAACTATGCAACAAGCTTTCGAAAAGTCCAAGATGAATTTGATTCGATACTCGAAAGCGATCGGGTTGATAAATCGATCGAAAACTTTGCCGCAGAGGAAGCATAATTCTTAATGTATACTCCCAACACGGTGTGATCTCATGACACTTGTTCATGAAGGAAGTAATCCCTTGACATCTCTACAGCATCTTTGTCCCTTAATCAAACGTTATTTTTGGACGCAAAATGTCGATGTAAGGCTTAGGCAAATAGAATCAAGCGTGTAACCCTAAAATCCATTATTCATTATCATTGCCATCAAGGATGTTATTATTATCATCACCTATTCAGTATTCACCACATACAACACTTCACCTTGAGCTATTCCCTCATGTCCCTTGAACGCCTAAGTCTAGGATATACCCTAATGAGCTCGCATGGCTATTTGCTTCTTCCACAGGTTTTTCCAGAGCTCATTCCTGCGTCTGAAGGAGAGACTGGACTATCAACCTCAAGTCCTCAACATCGACGGTAACGTCCATGTCCACGCCATGCAGGGAAGTGATCGTCGCAGTCTCGACGAAGCTCGCGAGCTCCCCGAGATCCATATCCTTGGTGTTCATCTCCAAGAACTCGCCCACGCTCAGCAGCCCGTCCATGTTGGCATCCGCCTCTCGCATCATCGCATCGACCTCTTGTGCGGAGACATTGTAGCCCAGTGACCTCATGATCCCGCCAAGCTCGGCGCTGGTGATTTGCCCGTCGTCGTCACTGTCGAATGCTCTGAAAGCCTCGACGAGTGCAAGGACTTGGTTTAGAGTCTCGTTCTCCGAGTGAGCCATTGAACTTTAGAGTTACGAACTTGTACTTGCCGAACCCGGCGTCACGTCCGCATATATATATTGAGGCAAAAAGGTAGGTCCGTTTGGTTGATTCCTTTCTGCTGTCATAAAGCAAGAAGAAGATGAAGGTAAGATTCTATTTTTATCGTTTATCCATATGCTCGTCAGCAGCATAAGAACATATGCGAGCCCAGCAAAACTAGCGACACTCGGTTCTTCCCGCGGGTCGATGCCTTCAGTCTTTTTCTTGCAGAATCTGAGGTAGCTACTTGAACGAATCGAATCTAATCGCCTTTGCACTCGGCCAGTTTTTATGCTTACTGCTTTGAACTCTGGTCCTGCCTCAAGATTCTCCAGCTCCGGTGGAGGATAATCGTGAGGGGCGTATTCATAAGTAAGCTTCTTCTAGTTTTCTTCAGACACCAGATTTAGTACGCCATCTTCTCCAAATTTAGGCTGTGGTGTCTCTGTAATGACTCCCTCTTCATCAATACCGTAGCCATGTCTTCCCTCTATTTCAAAGTACACATTTGTCACCTGAAAACTTTGAGGTTGCACACAATTTCCTCTTCGAAATCTCATGTTATCTTACTGAGGTAATGAGATAGATGAATTTGGAGTTGAGAGTTCTGTGTCACGATTGCTAAGCATTAAAAGACAACTGAGAGACAAAGGATGATTTCCTAAAATACTCGAATTCCTCGACTAGGAAAAGATGCAACAAAGTAAATGCGAAGGCTATACATTTTGTAGTCTCGCTCGAAGTTAGTTTCACTTGATACGTGCTTCCTCATCAAAAAGTTTGAAATTAAATTAGTCAATTGAAAGATTTATGATCGAATTGACACAAATGCAATAGATTTATGAATTTTTTTATAACTTTCCTGGAAACATGCACGTGGGACTAAGCTGTGGACTAGCTCATGAGTTAATGACTTGCTTGCGCTTTGCAGATTTGGTTTAGGTTTCTTACTTATGCGGAAAAAACAAAGATCAGGAGAATCTCAGTACCTGCAACAAGCGATTGGATTTTGTCTCCAGGAGTACCTAGTTCGCTGGAGAAACTTCCATGGGAACAAAGCGAAGGGGCAAGACCTAGCGCAGCCAAGAAAAATTAAAAAAAAAAAAGGAAAATAAAAGTTTTAAGTCGCTACATTTAAAAATTTAATCATCAATACACTGCAATGCTCTCGCCACTTATTTCCTTGAAACACGATTTGGGCATCGATTCAAGAATGAAATGGAAGGATGGAGAAGTTTAGCTTCCTCGAGAAATTACCAACATCATCTAAAATCGACATCATATGAGGTGCAAATTTGTCAGGAAGAACACTGTTTTTTCTTGAAGTATATCAGGAAGCCAAATGCGGTGTATACGTTCATCCATGGACTATCTTACATAATGACTTTCGGACAGATAGAGATAAATGGCGTTCGATGTTGGAAGCGTCCCGGGGGGACTCCAATGGCCAAGAGAGAAACAGGCGGCCGGTTCTAAGTTCAGTTGAGAGAGAAGGAAGATGACCAAAAATCAAGAGCGCGTTTAGTGACGATTCTGTTTTCAGGAGTAGATTCTGATCAGAAATTATTCTTTTTAATTCTGTTCTCAGGAACAGATTCTAAGCATTTTAAGCCGTTTGGTAACTATCCAAAATTTCTGATTCTGTAATAGAATTGCGTTTGATACTGTGCTTATTGATTGCCTCGCCGGGGCTGGGCGAGGCCTGCCTAGCCACCGACGGGGCTGGGCGAGCCTCGCCAGGGCTAGGCGAGGCCCACTTGGCCACCAGCGGGGCTAGGCGTCGTGAGGCTTGCCCAGCCCTAGCAAGGCCGAGCCTCGTCGATGGCTGGGCTTGCCTTCGGCGAGCTCGTCGGACCTCGCCCTAGCCTGGCGAGCCTCTAGCGAGCTCGCCGGACCAGCGGACGGCGACCGGCAGTAGCGGACGGCAACAGCGTGCGGTGGTGGACAGCGGTTGCAGGATGGCGGAAGAGAAAAAGAAGAAGAGTTGGTTTTGATTCTCAAATTTGTTCCCGAACAATAATCAACTTTTTCAACTTTTTTTTATTTTTGATTCTACTCCAAATCTGTTCCTAGGAACAAAAATTTTACCAAACGCAATTCTGTTCCAAAATTACTCTCGTGAACAAAAAATCAGAATCGGGTACTGTTTGGCATGTCTCCAAACAGCCCCCAAGACGACTGCCTGCTTCTCCTAGAGGCCATCGTCTCCTCTCCTTCCCTATTCGCCAACCCCCATGCCGTGAACTTTGTGACCCTCTCTCTATAAATCCAGATTGCAGAAGAATCAAGCTTGTGTCAAGTGCCTGAAGGGAGCTGGAAACGTTACTCTACCAGAGGTCAACCCATATCCTTTCAAAGTCCAGGACAAGAAGGGTTCTTTCCCAAAGCAACAACAGAAGCCTCACAGATTAAGGGGGCAACTTAGCTATCTATTCTTCCAGTCAAAATACAAGACTATACGGTGGTGTGTGATTCGCTCCAAAACGTTATGGATTTATAGATAAACAACTGATTCCAGACGATGCCAATCCCACTTAAATAGCAGAGAAGCTGCTAGCCTCTCTCTTCCAGTTCTTGCTGGGGAACCTTACTTTGGACAAAAGCCAGATTTCAAGTCGGCCCTCATGAAGATTTTTGGAGCTGCGGCTTCTTGTTCTGAGGACCACTAGATGTGTCCATGTGAGTAGCATTCACTCATGTCGTTCTGGCAGTTACTCTGATCCTGTCCGGTCAAGAGTATACATGAGAACCGTGAATGTACAATACTCACTTAAAGTGTGTAGTGATAGTGATTGGTGAGACCACTAGTCATATAGAACGCTAGTTAATCAATGTTTGTATCGTTTTAAGTGCATGAAATAGCTAGCATACCTGATTTAGACAAATTGCAAAGGTAGAGATCATTAAACTTTCAATACACCCATCAATCTTACCATAACAAACTGATGCGATAGCATGTTGGAAGCCACACCACCAATGCCACCAATAGACCAACTGCATAACATAGAGAAAGCCTAACAATCTATACTAAAAACAAAACGTGAGACAAAAGGCTCCGAGAACAGACAAGACCAATGTGAAACTAGTGCAACGAAAACAAGCTCTATCTTCTGTTTGCCTAACAATCTGCAACGTGATTGGTTGTATCTATTCGGCTCCGTATACAGATGAGAAATCTCTCGACCTTTTGTTTGCACAAATTCTTGTCACACATGCTGTTGCAGTGGAACCTGAATGAAGCCTGGCTCAAACAGCAACAGGTAGGCAAACAATGAAGAAAGTACTTCAGATCACATGATCGATGGCCATTTATCCAGTTTTTTTTTTTTCCATCAACTATCCTAGTACAGTGACCGAGGACAGATCTTAAAGGAACCCTGCAGTTCCTGTTGAGGGTCAAATCACTGGTTCACTACCCCAAAGAAAAACAAGCTACACGAGCTCTTTCTATTGGTAATGCAATAATCAGCTTTCCTATTGCGACTCGATTGCTTCCTTTTACAGAAAATGAGAATTAAGAAGCCATATGTATGAACCAGCCAAATCAAAGAACAAGAAAAAAAAAACTAAACTTAAATCCAAGCTTGACTACTAGCAACTCTCCACATCTGCCGAAAACACTTGATCCATTCTGGCAATTAGGGACAACGACTAAACACTTAAAAAGGCAATGAGGCTTCGCGCTTCAATGTGCAATGTAACCAACAAAAATTCATCATAGATTATAAACAGCCACTCATCTAAGTACAACTGTTGAAACCCATCAGATCATGGCGGTTTTAATTGCAGAAAGGTACCATACCACACTAGAAGTAACATATGACTATAAGAAAATGCCCCGAGGTCGTTTTTGGCATAATAAATTACCAGCATGGACCCTACTCTCTTGGTATACAGAATGAGTCCGCATTCAAGAGTTAGTCTTACAAGTCACAATCATATGAACAGAATTGCCGATCATATGCTTTCCCTGCCCAATGTCTCTTCTGATTGACTCAGACAAAGATCATCGCAAGTACAATGTCAATATCAATCTCTAAAACGAACTCGAAGCTGTAAAATATCCTAGTCCATGCACCAAAAAGAAATAGATTAATGCAAAAGATCCTTTGTGAATCCAAGGACCACCTCAATAAATGACCATATAACATAAATGACCAGAACAGTAGTAGCCATCTAGCAGATCTGGGTTCCAGGCAGAAATAATTACAGCCTGTTAGTTGGCCACGGACTATGCAAATAAACAAGCACCACACAAATATCCTTCAGATAAAAAAATGGTTTTCTCCTTCAGATAAAAAAATGGTTTTCTTGTCTGCCCCACCTATCCAATAATATGAACAAAATGATCCAGTAATACCAAAATGAATAAAACCCTATCCAATGGCGCAAAAAAGCATTTGCAGTAAGGAAGTAACTAGAGAAAAGCTTAGATCATGCCACTTCTCACCACTCTACTCTAATATACTTCACCAACTTCAGTTAAAAAATTCTATTTCTTCGGTGCCTTCTTGATCGACTAGTCAATGATACCCTGCGGTAGCTACGACCAGACCGAAAGGAAGGACAAGAACCGATATCGTTCCCCCTCAATGAGTCATAATCATTCCCTCTCAATGAGTCATAATCATTCCCTCTCAATGAGTCATAATCATTCCCATAAATTCTTCGAGCTTGCGAGATATAATTTCTTCCAAAAGACTCCAAAGGAAACATATCACTATCTGAATATTCTTCTGAATCATAATCAGAAAAAGAGTCCCGATGGTTTGGCTCCAGCACATAATCCCCAAGCATTACTGCACCCGGTGTTGATGACATAATTGTACTAATCACATCGTTCCTCTCTCTTTGCTGCTCATGCATGTTCCACTTCTCCTTGAGTGAAGGGTCCACAGCCCATGGTCGTGCTGATGGATGCTCCTTTTTTACATGCTTACATAGTTGCTTATAGCTGCCACTAAAAGTGCACTTATCTTGCATGCAGGTCCTCTTCTTTGTGTTAAAATACTTGCGTGCCTGTTCCACCACTGTCCAGCCTTTCACCTGTCCCCGGCAAAGTGGGCACAAAAGCTCAGAGTTTTTTATCTTTTCATTGGTCTGCCCACAATTGAAACTAGCACATGGGATTGATCCATTTCCCTCATGGGTGCTTGGTACTTCTGTCACTTTTGTGTAAGCCTTCTTGTACTGCTCAAGACAATTCGAATAGCGACGCCCAGTTGCACACATGTATGGTCGACAACCTTTGTCATAGGAAGAACATAGCAGTAGTACAGCATTGTGAGGGTACTCCATACACACTGAGCAGGTAGCTTGGTCCCACTCCTTCTTTTCAAATGCATTGCAATGCTTGCTCCTCTTCTTCTTAGATTGTCCAATTTTGGATGCTTTTAATGTGCCAGATCCCAATGTGCACAAGGAATCCTGGGTAGCTGGGAGCTGGATTCCCTCCACAGTCTTCTTGATTCTTGCCATTTTAAACCTGGACAAAAAGGCCGAGAGAGCACGTGATTTTAGAGCGCGCCAATTAATTGATAGCTTTCTCAAGTAAAAATGGAGCAAGTTTTATGGAATTAAGATTATATCAAAAGCGAAAAAAGAATCCACTCCTACTAGACCATAACCAGCAGCAGAAATGCACCCTTGGGGAAGAAAAGTTCGACTCAATGGGTATCTTAACAAGTAGCCTTATACAAGGAGGTTCCTTAAGGTCATGTTTCAGGTAAGAGAATAATGACGAAATCTGTGAGCGAGAACAAGGCTAAACAGTCAAGGAGCTTCTCCCATCAGGGGCAATTAAGGGGGTAACCAGGAGTAATTACGTCGAAACTACTAAGGAACCATAAAAGCGAGAATAGAAAAGAACAGGATTCTAGTCAAGATCCTTTAACGTCTTGAAAGACAGGGAAAGAGCGAGTGAGGATTGCAGGACGTAAGCTATAGATATGCCAAATTATCGCCCAATCATGATATTCACTATTTTTAATAATTACCCATATCTTAACCTTAAGAAGCAATAAAGATAGCTCCTTGTCCCCGGTCCTCTTCTCAAACATCATAAAAGTTCGACCTTTCACCCATCTAAAACAAGAAGACATACGCTCGAGCTTAAAAACAGAGAGAGATCAACCAAAGATGCCAGAGCACATCGTCAGAACCCTTACGTAACAGATCAAAGCAACCTGATTGCACCCTAATCTAACACCTCAGCACAAAAAAATTGCATTTTGATCACGTTCCACACCCGGTACTCAGAAGAGACCAAGCTTTCGAGCAGCAAACCGAGGATCGCCCTCCACCAAAAATCGAACCTTCGTCCGGGAAATCACGGGGAAGAGATCGGATTCCAAAGAAAAATAAAAACCCAGAACGGATAACCCCAACAGAGAAAATGCGCGCAGAATTAGCCCCTTGACGATGAAAGTGAAGTGCCGACGCTCGCGTTCAACATCAATCGCAATCGCAAGGCGAGACGAGAGGTCGAAACTCGAGCGCTCGAACGTAAAACAAGCAATGGCGGCAAACGAGGACGAGGAGGAGGAGAAGAGAAACTCACGGATGGATCGCGAATCAGATCGGAACGGCGCGGGAGAAGATGGGGAGAGAACGAATCAAGCGCTCGATTCGGGCCCTCCTCCAGAATTCGAAATTTTCTCCACCCAAAAAAGGAGCGGAGCAGAGCAGAGCAGCGAGAGTGAATCTTGACTTCTGTGCCCTAGCTTTCTGCAACATTTTAAGCGAGGAGGAGGAGGAGGAAGAAGAAGAGCTCTTCGGTTTCTCCACCTGGTAGAATTTCGTGGGCTTTTTGGGGAGATATTGGGCCTAATTTCTTGAGATTAGATCCATCACATACTCAAATACAATTACATATTATGCCTTGATTATCAATATTGAACTCACTAATTAAATACATTTGATCAGAGTGGAATTTATTCAGTGAATGGCATGAGCTATGCTTGGAACTATAATTTAATTACTATAAATGATATGATTATAATTTATTATAATTCGAAAAAATCGGTTCGCCTGATATATTGAACTATATACCATTACACATAATCAATCTAAAGCAAAATTTATTGTGATCGAAATTACAAATTGTACAATTATTAACGAGGCATTTTTTCCTATTTGTGTAAGTTATCCAAGTTATAGATTCAAATGACAAAGATTTCTTTATAAGTGGGACATTGTATTTTAAAATTGAATGGATTTCCTTAATTTTACTAGTGTGGTGCTTTCAAAATAAGTCATCCTGCTCGAAAAATATATTTGAAGATATATTTCTTTATCTATTTTTAAACTCAACCATTTAAATTGTAGATTAAAAAAAGGACAGAAATTGTATTACAATTCATGAGCTTTCTCTTTAGCTTGTTTTACTGTTTTTGAGTTTTTATAGAGCGATTCTCTTTAATATTTAAAATTTTCAGCGTAATTTTTCTTTTCTTGGTTAAAGAGATTGTGTTGTATTTAATAATTACATTATTCGAGTCAAAATTATAGCATTCAAGAATATGTTTGAGAAATTATATTCAAAATACATGCTATCAATTAAGAATATATTCGAAGATAATTTCTCATAATTTATCCAATTTCTTTCGAGTTTGAACTGGGAAAAGAGATCAAGTCTGAATATACTTTATCTCTGTCCATCATCTGCAATTTTAACATCATACAGAAATTCGAAGATGATAAACTAATAGCTTTGGTTGAATATGGACGATGTTGCAAAACTGTGCAACTTGCCTTGCCTCGTGCAGTCATGAGGAAGTCATGGCTTGGCCTTTCAAAATATTATAATTGATATTTTTAGGCTCAATTTATTTCGCAGAAAATAAATAATTTAAAATAAAAAAAATTTATGAAAATAATCGCTTATAGTCAATAGACAATGAAAAGAATGTTGTTGGTTCATTTCTTATTTAGCAATACAAGTGATTATTTCTAAATAATTATTTTCCAGATAATTGATGTTTCATGAAATAAATGGGGCATTTGATATGCATCCAACATACTCTAGGTACTTTGCCATACAATATGTATGACGTAATGAATTCTATCATGTCTAACCATTATCTTCTCAAATATTATTCTATTTTGAAAAAAAACTCCCGAAAATAAGCAACGTCGTTAGAATTCGTTTTAGATGAACTTGCTTTGTAATTATTAATATCTACAGAGGATCTATTTCTCATATTGCGTTCATTACCAGTACTAATCAAAACGTGAAGACACCTAAAATATATGTAAGTATGTAAGTATCAACTTTCCAAATCAAATACAAACCATGTGAAATAAATTAGGGATTACCAAGACAAACCAATCGGATTGAAATCGAACTGACTAATTGGGTCAAGTTTCTAATTTCTAAAAGTGGAACCAGTGTCCAAACAGTCTACTTCCAGTTCGAAGAGAGAATCGTACCAACATACAGATATATATATATATATACACATGAATCTTCAAAAGAATTAAGGGTAGAGAGTGGCGTGTATGGTCTCACTGATTTGCTTTGCTCCCATGAGTGCTTAAGTCTCTTGCCCTCTTCCTTAATATTCATATTTTCCTTTTATTTCTCTCCAGTTGTCGACTGACCTTTCCCGTTATATTCCAAAGAGAATATCCCTCTCCGTATGTTATTTCCCTCCCAACTAAATTCCCGCGCCAATTTGTTGCCAAAATAAAATGGAGATATTCTCCTTTGCTTCCCCCTTCGATCGTGCCACATTTGTTGCCCCTTTTTACATAGTCTAAGGATTTAATTCCTTTGATCATGATGTGCGAAATTTGCTGGAGAAAAGTTTGAAAGATTTCTCTAAATGATCAGTTGAACCTCTTTCTTTTTGTAGAAGAAAAGCTGAAATCTCTCGCCCTTTTTCTTTTTCAATTTCATCTTAGTGCTAAATAAGTTACCAGTTCTATTGAACCAAATCGAGAACCAATCACCTCTAAAATAAATTGACGACTTTTACGAAATTCAAAATTTGTAGGCTATATAAATTTAATGATCTATATCCGATCTGACCCATTTACTAAAATATTTCCATAAATAATCCAACAAATAAAAATCCATAATCACCTAGTCAACCCTCTTTAAACTCTTTAATAAAATCACTAATTCGACTATTATATGCTAAAGAATTGGCCTTTAACAATGTATAGAATTTTTAGTTTTTGTATTAATTCACAACGAAGGATAAGATAAAGTTAGCATTTGACAATGAATTTATAAAATTACAGGAACAAATAACACGGAGGACTTTCTATTTTGATTAAATGGAGAGTAAGATATTGAAAAAAAAATTATGCTGACCATGGATTACATTGACAAGAACAAAGGTTGGAATATTACAAAAAAAAAAAAAAAAAAAAACCAATGCCAAATGCAACCAAGAAAAAGATATATCCCAGCAATTAATAGACGAAATTTACATGATTAATAAAAACAAAAGATATTGGAACAAAAAGAAAAGCTGCCTTCATATTTTCAATATGGATGAATTGGGCTCATCTTTGGGGCGTACCAAAAATTCTCTGAATTTGGAACTATCCAAAAAGTTCATTATTTTCTCATAGAAGATGAATAGAAATATGATTTGAGTTTGGTATTTATATTTTTTAAAACTCTACAATCCTAAACTCGTTTATTGAATATATTTAACATATAGTGACCCAGGGTCTACATCCCATTTCGACAGCTCTACCGATAAGCAATGAACCAAGCAAATTTTACAGTAAATAATAATAAAAAAGAAAATAGAGAAGTTGGGAAGAATAGCAAATAATAATAAAAAAGAAAATCGAAAAGAAAAAGGGAAAAGCCCGCCTGGTTTTTTTCCTTTCTTCTCAAACCACCTCTCGCTAAGTGTAGAGCGACGAGGGCGGCGCCGTTCGACGAGCGACAGAGCAAAAGAGGGGAGAAGCCCCCAAACCTGTGGTGTGTCCGAGAATCTGCTAATTTCTGTGTTGAATTCGTGGAGAGGTTGGTGATTCGATCTCCCGGTAGTGTTGGTCGTAGTAGTTTCGCTTGAATCGTAATTGTTGCCTGAATTCTGTGCTTAAAAGATCCGGCCAGCTGCTGCACGTAATCCGTTCGATGAAATGCCCACGAGAGTTAGCTTTGTTTTTCCTTGTCTAAACCTGAAGGCAATCCGACCTAGGTCAGATTCAAGCTCGCAACTCTAGCAGTTTCTCCACGCCCAAGTCTGCTTCGTTGTTTCTTTGCTTTGTTTTTCTTTCTATGTCCTCTCGGTTGTACTCCAGCGTCCTGGCCGCCCGGGGGAACTTAATTGTGCTGGTCTGGTTTTTTGCTCGTTGGTGGGTGTTTGGCGCCGCCTGCGTTAGAGCTTGGTATGGCCGAGGGCTACAGCCCTGTTCGGTTGGCGTGAAGTGGGTCGTCAGCGAAAGGCGTGTAAAGTACTTAAATCACTATGCACAAGAAATTGGCCAATTCGGTGGCTTTTTGCTCAATTTCACGCGGAGTTAGATTCTCGTCAGTACTTGCTACCCGTTGCTGTTGAAGTTTTGAGATGCCTTTTATGTTTCTGTTTGGGGCTGTGGAAATTGCCTAAAGTTTAAATATTTTGTGAGTTGCGTTGGTGATTCAGGATTTTGAAATCTTCCTTTACGTCTCCAATGCTTGCCCAACACTAGTTTTACCGCTGTGTATCTTACACTATCAATAACTGCAACTGACATTGTCTTGCTGATGGTGAACCATCAAGATATCGGCTTGCCTTGGGTTGTCAAGACAGTGATTGAAGCTGTTTTTTTAAGAATTCTGGTGCTTTTGCAAGAGATGGAGTATGTTAGCCCTGAAGGACTCCGCATTGACGGTCGGCGGCCCATGGAAGTAACCTCTCTCTCTCTCTCTCTCTCTCTCTCTCATGTGCCCGTTTTGTGCGAGCATACAAGGGTTCATGTTGCTTCCTTTTCCATATCTTTTGACCTTAGATGAGGAAACTTCAAGCAGAGATTGGGGTTGTCGCCAAGGCTGACGGGTATGCCAAACAACAGTTTGGTAGTAGTTTCTTTCTTTGCTGTATCTCTTTATATTCGACCAAACCAACAATGGCAGTCCATATGGATTGACTGAACTGACTTTGCTACAGTTCTGCTGTTTTCGAGATGGGCAACACCAAAGTCATTGCTGCTGTTTATGGTCCGAGAGAGGTATTGATCAGAAGATCTTTTGTTTTTGCATGTTATTTACCTTAAAGTTTTTAGTGGTGGTTTTTTTTTGTCTGCTTCGGTCCATCACATCGCAGCACTTGGGAAGTCTGACCTGTTTTTGCTTTTGGGCATGATCTGTTCATTTGGATAATGCTAATCAACTTTAATTTTTTCTTGCACTGACTTGTTTACTAGCCTAGAATTTTACAATGATAGTGGTCCAATTTTGCATCGTGTGAATCTTAAAATTTTTAAGTTGACAATAGCGGCACGTGAATTATCTAAGCTTCAATGACTGAGGATGCACAGACTAGTGAAGTAACCATTTCCTTGTTTCTGTATGTTTTTGAGTCTAGGCTGCTTAAGCCTTGTCATTAACACTAATGCTGTGACTTTCTGGGCAAAAGCAGCTTTAGTGGGCTTAACGTGGTCAATTTATCCATTAAGTGCATGGTGGTGGTTGTTTTCTCTCTGCAAAGAAATGTTACCGGTTTTGAAGTTAAAGCTGCAAAGATATGATGTTGAGAATTATGAAGGGAAATTATCTACTGTAAGTAAAGGCCTTATGTCTTGGGCAAGGAATTCTTGTAGGTAAAATGCATGAGTGAGGATGTATGGTTTCTTTTGTAGAGATTTTAATTAGTACTTTTTATGCCTTTTCAACTATAATCAGACATATGTTTTATTGTTTATATTAAAAAAATTTCTTAGATAATCTGAATGTAATGCACAATTTAATGGATCTTCTGCTCTTATGCAGGTGCAAAACAGGAGCCAACAACTGAGTGATAAGGCTCTGGTAAAATTCATTCATTTGTGTATCTTGTGTATTCAGAAGCAGCTTTGTTTCATCCACCGTTCCATGCTAAATAGCAAGGAAGAGAAGTTTTTAGTTATATCAATCGTTTTTATATCCTGTAGGTACGCTGTGAGTACAGCATGGCTAATTTTAGTACTGGAGATCGAATGAGAAAACCTAAGGGTGACAGGTTGGTTCTTCTCTTGATATGTTGTTTTGATTAGTAGGAAAAACAACTCATGCATCCAACATAGAATAAGCAGTGAAATGTAGTAAGCAGGTGCTTCTGCAGCTGTTTCAAATGCTAGTAGGGCTGTTACACCTGGATAACTAATAATTAGAGCAGTCTCCTTGGTAGTTATAATGACACCGACCAACTATATAATTAAGATGTACCTGTAATTAAAAGCATCTTAACTCGCACAACATGATAGCTTATGCACTTAGCAAAATTGCCTCTTTTACTCTTTACAAGGCCAGTGCTAAAAAAAAAAGAAATAAGGAAGAAGGGTAATCTCTGATTGGCTAGACAGTTAATGTGCCAATTCGTCTTTACAATATGCGCATCAAAGAGTTGCATGATATACATGGCCAGATGTTTTTGTTATACATGCTAGCTGAGGCTTCAAAATCCTGCCTCGAAACCTCTCTCCCCTGACTCTGATTGTAATTCATGCTTGCAAAGTTCCAAAATTACCAGCAATATCCCTGTGGGAAGGGTCCAGTCATAATAGTTCTCCTCTCTTTGCTTGGGCATATGCATTCTTGTCAATTTAGTTCTCCTCTCTTTGGTTGGGCGTATGCATTCTTGTCAATTTGTCTTAAGGTTCTAGATGTTAATGTCACTGCCATTGTTCAATTTAATAATTGCTGCTGCCTATCGGGAAGTTCATCATGCCTGAATAAATACAACAAGCACAGCGTCTTTACTCTTTGATTATGAGTTGTTAACAGAAGTAAACAATCCTAGTTGGTGTAGGGTATTGTTAAGCTGCTATGTCCAAAGGCATGCGGGGGGCAAAAATAAGCTGTTGAGAGAGACATGTTATTTAAAATGTTGATTCTGTTTATTGAGAAATGTCAACCAAGGCCAAAAATAAAAAAAGAAGAAAAGTCAATCACTCCCAAAGCAGGTCATGTCCTTTCCTTTTCTGGTGTTTGCAATAAGTGAGTTGCCGATTTCTGTCTCTTTTCGGTGAGCCAGGCCAACCTTTGATAAGTGGGTGCTGAGACATTTAGTTAATATATTTGGAAGTCAATCCTGAAACTTCTATAATATCCTTGTTCCTTATATTGTAAATGTCTTAAACAAAAATCCTTTTGATAATTTCTGCTGTGGCTGTGGGGTGCTATATCTGTTCAGTGCTCTTATGATTGTAACTGGTTTCTGTTAGAGCACACATTGATTGGGTGACCTGCTCGAGAATGTGTCTTCTGTTGCCTTATTATTATTAATTTCTGTGGATATGCTTTGTTGTAACTAATGATTGCTACCTGTAATTGTCTGATTCCCATGTACTTTTGTGTTCAGACGGTCAACAGAGATTTCTCTTGTCATTCGACAGACAATGGAAGAATGTATATTGACTCAGCTTATGCCTCGTTCTCAGGTTACGTAACAACGTTTTCATAATCTATTTTTTTTTTGCATGCTTTTTTTTTTTTTCTTTATAAATGATTTTCCTTTTAATGTCACAGATAGATATATTTGTCCAAGTTCTTCAAGCAGATGGAGGTTAGTACAGCCAAATAGTAAATCTAGATGCATGGTCCTTCATGTTTCTACCATTCTCATAAGTTCTCAGATGCTCTCTTTTCTTCTTCATGAGGCTGGACATTGCCCCGTGATTTCTTTGATTTTCTCATTTCACGGCTAAATAATGCATATGCCTTGTCCAGATAAATGTCAATTTTCATTGATAATCCTTCTGTAAACTGATTGTAGTACACATTTTTTCATCCTCATAAGCTGCATCAGTCATGCCATGCCATGCAATGTTAGCTTTAAGGATCATGGCATCTTGAGAGAAGTGAGTGACAATGGCAAGCACTCAACGGTCCTCTTGCTTATGGGCTGCGCATATCGGCACTCTATTGTTAACAATGGAACACTAAGATTCTTTATCTGTCATGTGCATTTGTTAGGCCAATAAAACTGTCATTTGACCGTGGCAGTTTTACACAGGAACTCGGTCTGCATGCATCAATGCTGCCACTTTGGCCCTTGCCGATGCTGGGATCCCAATGCGCGATTTTGTTACATCATGCAGTGCTGGATATCTGAATAGTACACCACTTCTTGGTTAGTGTATATACGAGTTGTGTCTTTTCCTTAAGTTCAATTGTTTGGTGAATTAAATGACAACAAAGAAAGCTAGTGTTGCAGATTATAATTTGGAGCTAATTTTGTCTTTTCTTGTAACCTGAACAGATTTGAATTATGTGGAAGATAGTGCAGGAGGCCCTGATGTTACAATTGGAATTCTACCAAAACTGGACAAAGTTACTCTTCTGCAGGTCCCAAGTGATCGTACTATTTGTCAAGCTTTTTTCATGTCTTAGCAATCTTGCGAAATCTGCAATTCACTTTGATTTTGATGTTTTCTGCTGCAGATGGATGCTAAATTACCTCTCGATATCTTTGAAAATGTCATGCAACTTGCAGCGGAAGGCTGCAAAGCAATTGCAGAATACATTCGAGAAGTAAGATTTTACCTCACATTTGAAATTCGACGAAAGAACAACTTCTGATATTTTGGCGTTTGAAATATCAGGGTCATTGACTTTTGATTGATGTGATGTTTCCCTTTGATTTCCTTGTTTCCGAGTCATGCTGCCCGAGCTTCAAATACACATTTTTTGGTTGCAGGTTTTGAGTGAGAATACCAAACAACTAGAGTTCCGGCGGGGTGTGTAGTGTTTTAAGTCAATGATTGTTGCACTTCTGGGCAAAGGTTTTGGATGTAAAATTTGGATTTGATGCCTTGGAAAAGGCGGGATGCGAAAAAGGAAAAGAAACTCTCTCCCCTTTCGTTGCGTAATCCCTCGCATTAAAGGGCTACTTCTTATGCCCATGTTATTGGAGTCAGAGTGCAACATCTCTTCTCCTTCAATTGAGATCCGCATTGATGACGTCCATATAGCATGTTAAAAGGATGTTTACTCACTATAGTGAAGGAAGTATTAACGCAACGATCTGTGGCGACGCTTGTGTGGATTGTTGGTGTGTCTCAAAAGTTGTGGGGAGGCACAATGCTGCTACAAAGTGTTAGCAGAAATTTCTGTGAACTATGACGCCTCAGGGTGCTTCTAATTTCCCAGAAGTCGTTCCTCTCAGCTTGACTCGACTGAAATTTTGCGCAAAAGCTGCCTCTTTATGCGATCTCCATCCATTTGAGAGAGAGAGAGAGAGAGAGAGAGATGATGCGAATATGACAATGTTATGTCAAGAGCGACTTTATATGCAATCATCACATTCAGCTTGTAACTGTGCAGTGCATAATTTATCCCAAAATAATTTTTTAGCCACAAACATTCACAAGTAGTACGCTTGTAATAAATTTATTCTCTATTAATTTTAATTAGATTTTTATCATCAAATTACTGAATTAAATGAGCATTATATTAATTTGGATTTTTTCGTAATATTAATTTAATTTAATGGAAGATAAATTTATCATAAATATATCAATTTTGGATTTTTCATAATTGATCAAAAAATGAATTTTAAATAAATTTATCATAAATATATCAATATAGGGTTTTTCGTGGCATTAATCCAAAAATATATCTACAATTAGTTGGGTAATTTTTCAGTCGGAGTGGCGCTCTATTGGCTTGAGATCCGCTAGAAACTTTTCTACCCACAAAAGCCAAAGAAGGTTTTATTTTCTATGTTCATGACAATAATTGACACTATAAAATACGGTACATTATAACACGTTATATATGAGTATACAACACGATTTTAGTACAAAATTAATGAGTCTAAGTCTATATTAATCGTGTTTGTGTGTGTGTCGCATTTTACTAGACTTTTACCAAGTTTGCATGCGCTATCAATCTCGACTTATAATTAACAAAATGTATTGTACAATAATTGTATTAGTTTCAAAATTGTATCAGCTAATTTATATTTTTTTTTGGTATCTTTCAAGTCATTTATATATTTCCGAACTCATCACATACAAAGTGAATTTCTTTATGAAAAGTAGGTTATGATTTTAACCAAGTGGTGTTTTTTAACTTCCTTTTCGAAGTCTCATGTATAAGAAAATTTCATCAAATGATTTAAGAAAACTAACGAATTTTAAATGCATATTAATTCATTCTGTCAATAGAGACCGGAAGTACGTAAAGTTTTGAGGAAAAATTTCAAAAAAAGTCCAAATAAGGTTGTTTTTTTTTATAAGAAAACCTAGAGTGAAATATATCTCAAATAAAACTCTGAAGTTGCCAATTACATCTCCAAAAAAAGGTTCCGAGCTGATTAGCCGATCAAATCTTTGCCCATCAACGAGCTCATGCATTTAGTGAGCATAGCACGTGCATCTTTCACGTGACTCGAGTGCATTTTTTGTGAGATGCACGTGAGACACACAAGCTTGCTGTACCTGAATTTCAAAAGATCCAAAGCTCCGGGCAAGGCGAGACCAAAGAAGGCATGCCAAGATCCAACCTACCGAACACGTCGTACACATGCCGGGCCCACCACCCCTTTGTCGCCCTCCGGGCCACCAGGTCGTACACGGCCGCCACTGCAAAGAGCATCCGGTGGCGCACTTGCTGGGTCAGGATCCCAAATGAGGCCAACATGAAGATGACCGGGAAGCTGACCAGCCGGATCCATTTCTTTCCTGAGAAGGTGTGAGCCGCGAGCCCCGTCGCCAATGGCGCGGCCACCACCACCGTGAAGAGGCAGTAGATGGCCCCATAGGCTCCGACGTGAAAATCCAGGCCCGCCCGACCCCGCCCGACCCCACCCGACCCCGCTCCATATCAAAGAGTCGATCAGGGAGGGCCGGAACTCAGGGGCACATCCAGATGCTCCCCTTCGGCAGCTTGTATTTGTTGCATGTATTCTCGACAGAGCCGGACAGGAGCGGGCCGAAGACCTAGGAGGCACGCGGAAAGTCGGACATAAAGATGCACGATTTGTTGATTGGATGCATTGAGATGGACGGTTCAGGTCGCGATTGCCGGTGGGGCTATTTCGTTGGTCACGTCTAAATTGTCAAGTCGAGGGCAGAATGTCTATGCAGCAGTTAGACATGTTGCGGAATAGACAACTCGGGCCGTTGGAATGGTAAGCAGTGGAGAGAATTACGAACGCGAACAATTTCTATGCGGTTACGTATTACTAGGATATATTTTTCGTCCAAATTCTAATCGTCTCTCTTTTTCTTTGAAAGCAAGTTTGTATCCTTCATCGGTGAAAAGAGAACAAATAGACAAATATGACAACATGCTGGAAGTTGCGTATAAATCTAATGTAAATCAAGAGTCCGTTTCGGGCATATATGCAGGATTTAAGGATTATATATGATACAACTTTTAATCTGAAAGAACTATGGTTGAAATAATTCGGTCACTAGTTTTTAAGAAGTTTCATAACATCGGATAAATATGTTATTTAATACATGGATAATTTGTTGTGAAGCACCAATTTCCAAAAAAAGAAAAAAGAAAATCACTTTCCAATGATAGGATGGTCCAAGGTTAACCCAAGCAAAATAATGTCAATCATGTACCAACCACATGAAGGAATCCCTCACTCCAAGCAAAAAGGATCCCATTTCCACCCGACAATATATTTCATCTTGTAAACCAAACGAGCCCTAAAGAATACATGTTGGCAACGCATTTATGTTGGATAAGTTAAAGGAAACCTCATTGAAATCGCTATAACAATGGGAAAGTCATTCTAAATTGCAAAGTTTCGTTTAAGATTTTATTTGCTATGGTCACAATGAAAATCTGACGAATTTTAGATCGATTGACAGAAGCCTAATTAGCATCACTTTAGAGCCCATGACTTCATTTCAAATGCAATCTTTTGTAAATCGCGGCTTCTCTCAATTTTTTCAAAAGTTATAGATCAAAGTACTTAACATTTTAAATTTAAAATGTGTCAATTCATATGTTTCCCAAATATATTTCAAAAAAGTAATTTTCAAAATAGATCTCTCTCTTTGACTTGAAAGAAAAAAGATTTTTCTCGAAATTATCTGCCTAATTAGACTCCTCCCTGCCCCGCCATGCCTAAAGGTTGCCTAATCATCACCTTATTCCCAGTCACTTTTTACTTCTCTCAGATTGATTTTTGACATCGTGCACAATCTTTATTCTTTTCTAATTAACCTACCATAAATAATTTAATCCGAAGAAAGAATTGCACACGTCCAACCAAGTTTTAATTTATGGATCTGTTACTCCACATATTTAATTTCTTTTTGAGTTTGTATTCAAAATGTGGATAAGAAAATATTTTGAAATACATTTTAGAATTTCACGTGTGGAAGTATTTTCTTATTAGTATCATGTTTAGAAATGGGCAAAAACAAATGTAAATTGAAACAAGGTTTGAATCCATTTTATTTACAAGTTAGATTAGAATTGAAAAATTAATAACTAATACTACATCTAGCGATAGGATAAAACTTTCATACTTTTAAGCAGAACAATAATGTCATTCAACTCAGTTACTCTTAAACTATCTATTCACTCAACTGAAAGATTACAGTAAATTAATAATTGAAATACAGGAAAAGATATATATATATATATATATATATATATATATATATATATATATATCTATTTTACACGTAAATATTCTATAGATTAAGTAGCTTAATTCTCCCTGAAAAAAATGGAGACATTGGAAAAAAATAATATCAAGGAAAATTAAATTTGATATTAGAGTAAACTAACAGATAGATCAAACCATCAACATAGAAAAGTTAGACATATTCCAATTTTTTAAAATAATTTTTTGTTAATTATAAGATATAATGGTGTCAATAAAGAAAAAGAATGAATGATAAATTTTTGTTTTTGTCCCTATTGCATTCCACACTTCAATTTTCTTCAGGGAGGGATTTCTCCATTACCAAATATCAAAAGAACTATTAGGGAATTTTTTTCACTTTACTAAGTAAAAAGTTGCATTTTATATTATTCCCTAAAACTTTATTTTGTCTTATCTTTACCATTTAGTTGGACGCACTATTTCCAGCCCCTACATGACAAATCCACCCAATTTCTACCAAAAAGACAAAATTACCTTCTATCATTTAACTGCAATTTAAATTGGTGGTCCCAAATTTATTTACTTTCCTTTTTTTTAGTTTTTCTATATCTATGTAAGATCTGCTTACCATAGTTAATAAACATAATATGTTTACGTTTTGTTTATTGTAAATTTTCCATGTATATTAAAGACATTGTTCTTTTTTTTATTATTATTGTTAGATATTACTTCTTTAAAAATTACTTTTGTCGAAAAGAGAAATTCCCCAGAAATTTAGTTCTTTTTCACATGTCGATTATATTTATGGATAAATTGTTAAGTAGATCAAATTTAATTAATCAAAACATTGCACAAAGTAAGAAAATTTTCTTTTTTGAAAATGCAAGTGAAATATCATTATTTTGGATTGACAAAAATTAACATCATTTATGACTTGTTCCCAAAAAAAATCAAGATATCTCATTGTACATAATGTTTTTAGTATTTTCCTATATATTCATCTAACATCTTACCTGCTCTATATAAAAGTATCTAGCGAGTATAATAAGGAAAAATGATAAATTCTTTGATATTTTAAAGAAAGAGATTTTATATTAGACTAATGAAATTAATGAAAAGTTCACCAAGAAATTGAGTTTTGAGATAAGAGGGACAAAAAATAGATAAATTGTTATAATATCAATGATGAAAAAGAGATTTTTCAGTTTTATGTTATATTATTAGTGAGATGATTTTACACAAAGCAAGTGAAACGTCATAAGAATATATGAGAATGTACGTTTCTTTAATATGCTAAGAAAACAAAATATGTGAAATACTTAATTATGGAACTATCATGAATAGAAAAATAAAAAATAGAAAAAAGAATGAGTGGGGCCATCAATTTAAACTACAATCAAAAGATTATTGATAGTTTTGTCTTTTTAGTGTGAATGGGATAGATGTAATCATTTTTTTTTTTGGTTAAAACGAGATGTAATCATTTAGGAGATAGAAATAGCTCCGTCTTTTATTTTTTTTATTATTTTCATCTACTTGTTTAATTCTTTCATAAGTTATCATGTCTCATTTTTCTTCTGTTTTTTTGTTTGAGTTAGTGCATTAAACATGTTAACAAAATTGATCCTACTTAGAAAAAAATGGTTGCGGTGTAATATTATATAACAATATAATTGCCAAAAGTAATGATATCGTAAGATCGTTGGCTCATGAAAAACGATTTTAACGGTGTCAGAGATAGTCTCCACTAGAGGCTAAGGACAAAAAGGAATGTCAACATGAAATAAAAAATTAAACTAAAACTGAAATAACAAGGAAAATATAGTACAGAATAAATTATTGGATTGGAGAGATCTTTTTGGCCTAGAATTTCTAAATATGACAATGAAAAATTTAAATTTGTCGAAAAAATATAAAAAATAATTAACTTCAGGAGAGAGAGACGAATGTGAATCGGATGAGAGAGTGATAACTAGGAAATCTTTAGACATGACGTGGCATGGAAGTCTAATTTGGAAAATTATTTTAGGAGATATCTATCTCAGGAATTTCCTTTTTTTAAAGAAATCCAATTTGGAAAAAAGAGAGAGAGTCAATTTTGGCCGACAAGAGAAGGGTAATCTTTTTTCTTCAAACAGGAAAATTATGATGACAACAATGAATTTTAAATGAGCTAAAAAGTCCATCCTATTTTTTAATATTGGCAAAAAAATAAGAATACTCGAATCCCCCTTTCGATGCATTTTGCACTTTCTTTTATTTAAGAATTATTGTTAAAGTCCAATGCTATAATAACCAAAAGGATTTACATTCCTCGTCGAATTGAGTTATATATGCGTTTGAATTTAATTATGAAATTGAATTTTTCAGCATGTAAATACTCCGATTGTGATTGATTAAGATAATCTTACATGAGCACTAGTTGTAAATACCCCTTTTATTTAAATTGCGTGTATAATTATTTTTTTGATAATGTATTTTCTCAATATTAAAAATGAAATATAACTCTTTTTTGTCATATTTAATTTCGCGGCATGTTTTTATTCATGCAAGTCATCATTGACCAAGCCTGAGACCAATCTTACATTTAGCACTCATCAATTTAGTAACGGAAGAGACATAGATTCGAACCGTTTCATACTTACACAAAAAGAAAGGCGCCGCAAGATTGATTCATTATATCTTACAGAATTCTCGATAGATTCTATAGGAATTAATGTGACCAATAGTTAACTTCGGCACCCGCGCCCATGAAAAGGGCCGGGGCGGGTCGGGTCGGACGTGGGCGGCGACGGTGGTGTCTCGCTGCCCTAAGAGGAGGCGTTAGCATCCGCCACCATCACCATCCCCCTCCCACCCAACCCCTCCGGCACGCACGGGGCACGTGCTTAGAGATATAAAAAGAAAAACCAAAGCTAGAGAGAAGGAAGGAAAGAGAGAGAGAGAGAGAGGAATTGGGTGGATTTTTCTGCAGAGTGGGAAGAAGAAAGAGGAAGAGAGAGAAAGATAGAGAGAGAGAGAGAGGCTTTCTTTCTTCTGTTCTTCATACGTTTCATTCAAAGTGTCGCCCCTCCCCCCCCCCCACCCAAAAAAAAAACAACTACAGAAAACTGAAACGTCCCCCCTCTCCCCCAAACTTAATATTAGCAATTTACACACCAAAATCTCTCTCTCTCTCTCTCTCTCTCATTCTCTGCCCCCCCTTCTCTTCCTCCTCCTCGAAATCGCTACTGGGAAACCCTAATCCTTCTCCTCCGTTCCCGCAATCCCCCCAATCCTTCCCAGATTGCACGCCGCGCCGCCGCCTCTCCCGTTCCCGTCGCCGGACTCCCCGGCCGGAATTTGAGGACGCCCGGTTTTCGTTTTCGGCCCTCCTCCTCCTCTTGCTCGGGCGGAGCTTGGTTTTGTCGTCGCTCCGGAATCGATTGAGCGGCGGCGGTGGCGGCGGTTGTGGCGGTGTCGGCGGTAGGACGGGGGTGCTGGGTTCCTTTCCTCTGAATCCGTCGGACGGGGTTTCGCGCCGACCTACAAACCCTAGGCCGCCGGGAGTTATCAGGTTCTCGCGTCCTAGGGTTCTGTCGGCGGGGTAATCCGGGCATTGGACCCCCCGCGCGCGGGGTTTCGGGTTTGAGTGCCCCTCATTGGATTTAATTTGGGGGTTGGTGTCGTCGGAATTCTGTCCGGGGCGGGGCTGTCGCGGGGGAATTCGGGTGCGTGCTTTTTCGCGTAATGAGGGTCGCCTGACCTTGATTCGTGCGCGTGAAATCCCATCTTTTCGTTGGGATGGAGGAGTCCTAGAGGGAAGCCCTCTTGTCATCATCGTACTTATGTCGGGGTAATGCGTCTTCGGGTTGCCATTGCCTTCGTACTCTAGCTTCGCGTTTGCATCAGGATTTTGTTCCTCTGATAGACTTGCCTAGCTACTAATTGAAGCGGCTCGACGGTCCTTCGAGGGGTCACGACGCGGCGTCTTCTGATTAGGAAGGGACATTCGTTTTTTAGGATAAGGTTTCCACGACTCTGAAGAGATGGGAAAGGGCGGCAGCGAAGTTTAGTTGTTCGGTTTAGGCTCTTAATATTCTCTGAGGATGTGCATTGCTCCCGATGGAAAGAAGTGAACCCACTTTAGTTCCAGAGTGGCTGAGGAATTCTGGCGGCGGAGGTGCTTTGGGGGTCAGCAGCTCAGCCAACCACTCTTCTCATTCAGGTACTTTGCTCTCACCAATCTCCGCTCCATTCTAACTTTTGTAATGCCATATTATTTTGGTCATTGTGATAGTCATTCCGAGTATTGCTTTGGCAAAATGCACACCCGCATACACGATTTTTATGCACTTGTAGCAGGTATTAATGCTGCTGTATTCACATGACGTTTTATATATATGTTAACTGGAGTGCTTTAATTATCTAGATCCTCCGTCATCGGGATCTCGTAGGAGAAGTAAAACTTCCAAGGGCGGGAATGACTTTGATGGCCGCCACTCATCATTAGACCGCACATCTTCACTTAATTTACGGGGGAGTTCTGGTAATAATGGTCTTGTAAAGAATGCATACAGTAGTTTCAGTAGGAGTCACCGCGACAGGGACCGCGACAGGGAAAGAGGACGGTCAAGTTATGATGAGTGTTGGGATCTTGATGGTTCTGATTCACTGGGATGTGTCTTAAATAGTAGGATTGAGAAAGATCCATTGAGGCATTCCCATTCAATGATTCCAAGAAGGCTCGGTGAACTGTTGCCTCGCCGTGTGGTTCCAGAGGTAAAAACTGGAAGCAATGATGCACAAAATAACATTGCTAAGAATGGTTCAATTTCTGGGGTTAGTACCATTCAGCATGCTGTGTCTGAGAAGGATTTTCCATTGCTTGGAGCTGAAGAAAGGCAAGGAATGGTGGATAAAGGAAGAGCCTCATCCCCTGGTTTGCCTTCCAACATCAATTGTTTGCCAGGTGCTAGTTCAGCTTTAGCTAGTAGTGAAGGATGGACATCGGCTCTGGCACAGGTTCCGAGCATCTCTCCTACTAATGGCGTACAATCCTCTTCTCATCAACAAATTGCAGTTGCTGCTCCGGTATGTGGGACTGCAATGGCAACGACTGGTCTTAAAATGGCTGAAGCTTTAGCACAGGCTCCGCTGCGAGCAAAAACTGATCCCACGGTAAGAGCACTTGATGTGGTATCTTCCAGACCTTTCTATAATTTCCATGGTCAATCTAATTGTTTCTTTTCTCTTGCAGTTGTCAGTGAAGACACAGAGGCTTGAAGAGTTGGCCATTAAGCAATCTAGGCAGCTTATACCGGTGACCCCTTCAGGTTCTAAGACTTCGGTAAGAAGATTTATGAGCTTGTTCTGCTGTTCTGCGCATTCATTTTGGTTTTTATTTTTCCCTGATTATGGCTTCATGTGTTTAAATCAACAACTTGAAGCAACATTTGTCACCCTAAAAGTTTCTATAAATTTTGCTTGTGAACAACACTGTCACATTGAAGTAGTGCTTTCTTCCAGTATGAATGTCAATGATCAAATAGCTAATTGGGCACAGATTGGATTATATGGTTACATAGATCTGAGATTGATACACAAATGCAATTACTTAATTTATTTAACACAGAACTAAAATATATGTTTTTATTTTTTCTTTCTGTGGGTGGAGGAGGATGGTAGGATGCTGTTAAACTGCATGCAGGGTGCTGGTTTTGAAGAGACTTTTTTTTGTCTTTTTGTCTAGGAATATGATGTGATAATAACTTATTGTATTTTGTTTTAAGGTGCTTAATTCGTCAGAAAAATCCAAGTCGAAAGCAGCTGTCCGAAATGGGGAGAGAATTTCTGTCGTCAGGAGTGGGCAACAGCAGCCCTCTCTATCTGCTAATCAGTTTCTTCGAGGTGGGCATACTAAATTAGAATCACCACAGACACCTCATGCTGGGAAGTTTTTTGTTCTTAAGCCCACCAGGGAGAATGGTGTTTCTTCTGCTCCAAAGGATATGGGAAGTCCAACCAGTGGTAGTAGCAGCAAATCATTGAGTAGCCAGCCTACTGTTGCTAGTTCTGCAGCTACTGCTCCTTTGAAAAATGCAATCAACCCAATGCATTCCTCTCTGGAGGACAAGTCTGTTGTCACCTTTCTGAACCAGGCTACAGTTTTGGAGAAGAGACCTTCCTCATCTCATGCACAAAGCCGAAGTGAGTTTTTCAAACTCATTAAAAAGAAAAACTCAACAAAAGGTTCTTCTGTTCTCTTAGAGTCAGGCCCTGCAATCTCATCTCCAAGCAGAGAAAGTTCTTGTCAGTTAATTGAGGAATCAGTCAATGCCCCTGGAAGTCCTGTTGCTGACAATGGTGGTGAGATGTGTAGCAGTGGTGGCAGCTCCTTGGAAGCACTGAGACTTCCTAATGATGAAGATGATCATACGAGTCTCACAGCCACAGTTTATCCAAATGAGGAAGAGGTTGCTTTTCTTCGTTCCCTTGGATGGGAGGAGAATACTGGTGAAGATGAAGGTCTCACAGAAGAGGAGATCAGTGCTTTTATTGAAGAGGTAAATTACTGCCTGCTTAAATGCTGTTAGAATTGGTTTGAATGCTTGATTTCTTGTTAGGTTAGCATGATGATAATTCCATATTCTTCCGTTGTCGGCAGACTTTCCCAAATGTGAAAATTATGCCTTGTACCCTGCATCATTGATGTTTTTACGTGTTACTTCTCCACTTTTGCAACTTTTCACTTTTAATCTTCAAGTTTCATTTTAACAACAAATGACCTCATCTCTAGCAATAGTTGGAAGTCCAAATAAGCTGGCACATGTTTATGAAGATGCATTAGAATAATTGTAAGTACATTATGCCCTTGGGGCTGTTAAATTCTGTCATGCTATCTCCTCTTCTCACTCACACACAAAAAGGAAAGAAAGGGAGAATCTGAGCTACCTGTCATAAGCCCTAATCAGGCGCCTCAGATCAGGTGCATGCCAAGACCCGCCTGAAGTGCTTTCCACTGGTGCCAGTGAGCAAATCTGACACCAGTGGAATTTTCTTCTTTTGGCGGGCATTTTCCCAAGACTCATCTTTGGTAGGAGTTCTGTGGAACTTCAGGTGGGGGATTTTAGATGATGCATATATACGGTTGGTGGCATAGTATACTGTGGCTTGTTTTGGCTGGAATGGGTTGCTCGTACCGTTTTCTGGTGTGGGTTGATCGAGTTGGAACTTGAAAGAGCCTAATTTTTTAATTTCTTCAACTCTTTCTCTCGTGAGTAACACAAGCAGGTATACTTAGGTGGTCCTTTTGGACTATTGTCCAAAGTGTTAAATGAATACTCACAAATGAGGGACAAAAAGAGGTGTGGGTAAATGATAAACAAGATGGGGGGGCAGCGGCTTTGGATCTGTCGAATGTAGAGGACTTTTGTTGTCATTTCATTTTTTTAAAATTAAACTGAGCATCATCTGAATCATCTGTTGAGGATGTAAATTATAAGTTTTCATAGGAGTGGGGATACAGAATATAATTGTGCCTACAGTTGAGGATCGAGAACACAATTTTACTTACTTTCTGATTATATCTTGGAGGATGAGAGAAGGTGCTCATTTGGAATTATTTCTTAATGTTTCACATTAAATGGATCGATTTTCACTATAAAAATTTGGTGGAAATTATTTAACATGTGGATATTATTTGTGGTGCAGTACACAAAAAAGAGGCCATCTTCAAATGTCTGCCGAGCAGTGGAGCCAATCCTCTCAAAACTGTCTGAAACTCGCATTGGTAGTATTGGTGGAGCCTCCACGGACATCATTCCATCTGATTCAGGATTCAAAGCTTGATTTACCAGCTCTGGAAGTCCAAATTTTGTTGGCTGGATGGTCCTTTGTTTTTTAAGGGACACCAATCTTGGGGTATGCAGGAGGATAGGTTCCTGTGGGGATTCTACAAATAGTTCAATAAGATGGAGCTTTCATGTTTGCTTGTGGAAAAAAAGAAGAAGAGGATTCTAGGGAATTTTGTTTTCAGGATAGATAGAGGGTTTACCTTTTCGGTGGAGGTGCTGAGGAGTCCGGCATCTTTTGGGGTATTTTGGTCCTTAATTTTCCTTCTCCTTGAAGAGGGTTCTGATCTTTAGGAAGAAATGCTTCTGGTGTTTCTTTTCATTTTACGACTGAGAAAAAGGAAAAAGAAAGAGGAAGTTCAACGCTTCGGTTCCTTTGTTGCTTATGCAGGTTCATTTTGGGAGTTATCTCCGACTCCAGCGACTTAGGCCCAAGTAGTAGCATATGTTGAAATACAGAAGAAGGCGATGTCACCTTGTTTATGAGCCAATGTGGTCTTTCCTGTCTTGCGAATTGCACCCTGCCCGTTGAGAACAGGTTTTAGTCAGGGCCATTAGTTTCAGACACGCGAGGATGACGTGCTCAAACCACAGCACGTGGGGAGGAACTTGAATTTGACATGGGACGGATATGGCGGACTTGAAATTGACATGGTTTGACACGTTTCATTCGTTCTTGTACATAATTTGCCATGGCTGTTTATTTGGGTGTGAAAATAGGTTGATCAAGTTAACGAAACTTAATCCCACTCAATCATCTGTTTTCCATGCTATGTTCTTTATACATTGTTTCAATCATATGTTGGAATATTGACTAGGTTTTTACTCAGTCAGAGAGCGATTTTCGACATAAAAATTAAGGACTTTTATTACAAATGCTCTCTGTGAATAGTACTATCAATGAAATGGTAGTTAGTCACGACAAACACCTAAATGGCGGTGAAGGTCTCAGCTGGAGATATTTCTCTTTGCTGGCAATGTCTCGAGAAAATAATCCTTGAAGCAATGTATACAATCGAAAGTACCCAATTGGATTATACATTTTTACTCCTTTCAATGGAATCTTACCTTTCTGTAGCTCCATCTCTATGCGTTCTAGATCGATATTTCTGTTGAACTTGCGGAATATCTCAAATCGCAAGCTCGTGGACGATGGATTTGGGGGGATTGGCTCGTTTAACATTGTCTTTCTCGTCCTTGTACTTGAGAAGCTAAGCAAAGAGAAGTGATTTTGATATCGAGGTCACAAACAGTTAGCGCAATGCCTGAACACCGGTTGCTAATAGGATGCTGTCCGGGTCAAGAGCCGTAGCTAGCAATTGTTTGATTTAGCTGTATTCTCTGCCCGTTGCCGGCACCTGCAAGATCTAGCCCGGAATATCTAGACTAACTCCAAGCAAGCTCGGAGGGCAAATAAGAGACTGCTTCTAGACTGCTTTTTCAGTACCCTTAATTTATTCGGTTCCATGTTCGTTTAAGTCGATAAGAGACTGTTTCCTTACGGTAATCGGTGACCTAACTCCAGGGCTAATTCGATGAGTAAGCTACCCTTGATTTGGAAGGACCGCCCACCGACAACAAAGAGTCTTTATTTCTCGTGCAGAGCTGACCAAACCAACTTTACTCTTGCCTTCTTTCTCTCATATTTCGGCCCTGGGTTTAGGTGGATCTCACTAGCTAGACATATTGACATGTGGGTGGACTAGGACTAGTGCACCCATCACCTGCCCGAGTTTCTATTTCTAGTGCAAAGCTTCTCGTCCTCAGCATAAAGGACAAAGGTTTAGCGAAAGGGAGATGAGATCTCTAACTAAAACATAAGACAAGCTACACATTCTATCCGTTCAGTCAAACCGACCTGATGCCTTCTCTTCGACGCTGCCGCTTGCTTCTTCTTGTGGGGGAACGCACTGGACGATGCGAATGCCCGCTGTAGAAGAAGAGCCCAACACGGTTGTCCTGACTATACCAAGCGGTGAGTTTTGGAGAAGGAAAAGAGACAGTACCATGTGATGAGGATAATGAAAATTAAAGATTAATGTTTGTCCCTACAATCGGCCGAAAACGACTCCTCTGCTCGTTGGTTGGAATACTCGCGTGTAGTGGAAACGTTAAATCTCATTTTGAAACATTTCAAAGGTGAGTGTTACTTTTAGCTTAGGGTCAAAAGCACGTTGGGTAAGGACGTGTTTTCCTCACAGAGGAATTTGATCCCCACTTCAATTCCCTTTGACGCGATTGCGAGAAGCGGCGGCCCAATCACGAAAGATAACAAAGAAGAAATTACGCTCTCCCTCAGATCCAGATTTTTCCTACTCGTTGCGGTTGATAATATTTTCCCTTTCCTATATTTCCATGCCCATTTTCCGATTTGTACAATTGCTTATTTACAAGAAACTTGCTAAGTTCATAATGCACAACCATATTAGTGTCGTGCCGGTTATGACGCATTGATGATTTTGCCAGCAGAAAACGGCAGCAGAGTGGAAAAGGTTCGTTACACTATCAAACTCATTTGAACACTCACACTGCAAATAGACCGAGTCGAATGGGTTTCCCCACAAAAGCTATGGCTTTGAGTTAAAACAGCCCCTCCTTTCCTTACTCAGAGAACAATAGAATTCAGATATACATAGTCATCTTCTCCGCAATGACGAAGCTTGCTCCGTGCATCCAAATGATCATCACAATTTAGTCGCTCTACAGAGTCCTCCATCTTGATATGTTTACAAAGTACATCGTCTCAGATCACGGCCTCACTCTGAGTGCGATGTCCAATAAATTATTCCACTGCAAAAAGCCAATTTTGTTTGAATTAGAATTGCAGTGCTATACCGCTCTTAAATTTAGCAAATAACAATAATATCTTAGTCACTCATTTCTAGTAATCATGTGTCCATGCTTCCATATATTACTGCCATACAGATATGTGAAGGTTGTGTCCAGATTGAATTTTCTGTTTTTGAGAGAGATCAAGGCTAAAGATATCCCAAGTACACAAAGCTTTGCCTTATCATGAACAGATGCCAAGTAAAGTTGTGCTTCTTCTTTAATAGAACAAACGCCATGCTTACATCACGGATAACACACAAGTCGATGAAACCAAGAGAGAGAAAACATTGTATATCCAAGAAAATTCAGGCTCGAAGTGCAAAAGGTACCTGATCAACACAAACACACATTGCAAGACACCAGCAACTCCAGTCCAAACTGAAGGTCCAGTGGTCACGAGTGAATCTTGAATTAATAGGCCCACAGATGCTGCCAGAGAGACAAAGGAAACAACATAGGCAAAGAAAAGCCAAAGCTTCAACCTGTTGCATTAAAGAGAGAATTATCAATCATTGCCCAAGAGGATCAGCAAGGAACCCCCTCATCTATTTCAACTTGAAGGAGAACATGCAAATACTACAGCTACCTAAAGCATCAAAAGCATGCAAAGTGTCGTCCTCAAGGAAAACACAAGCAAGTGCAGGCTGGTGAAGTTCCATAGTCACTATCACGACAGCCGCAGAAAGGCCAACTTTTGCCCCCCTCATTTGGTATCATCATCACCAGAAGCAGTAGAACATGGTATAGAAAGAATAAAAAAATTTAGAGCATAAGATCATTGCCTCAGAAGCAGGATCCTATCTTAAGAATAGCACAATGCACCATTCACATTACTTATAACGATGAAAGCAATCAGTGACAGGACAAGCGATGGATGCTAAAGTGAAAACCACATGATAATGCATCCTAAGTACGAGGGAAATCAATAAATTAAATCCACTGGAAGCCCAGATTACTGATGTAGAGGGGCAAACCAAATTATTCTCTTAAAGGTAACCGCATGTTCTTAAAGCTCACAGCACGGATTATGTGGTAAATCCATGATTACTCTAGAAAATGAGGGTGTCTCGTGCCAGGCAGAAATAAATCCAACTGCTCCCTGTCACCAAGCACTTATATCTCAGGAAATCATACAGCCAAATGACTCCAACCAGTCTAGTTACTCATCACAAAAGATGAGAAATAACTGCTAAAAAAAGCATAAAGACAAAACTCCAAGTCCAGAGATTATGAAGTCCAACTCCATTCCACAAGCATGAATACAACCTCGGATCAATAAATAAATGAATATGTAATTTAATATGTAACGCCTTAAACCAATCTTTAGAGCCATTAAATGGTAAGAAGATGGCAGTAGTGACATCTTATCCAGAAAATTCAATGTAATGGCTCGGAAAGTCATTCCTTTTTTCAGAAGAAGTTCCCTCTCATATTGCTCTTGCATTTCATCTGCTGATTTATACTCCAAGACAATAACAAAAGCCAACCTTGGCAAGCCTATACTAACGGCAAAGCAAAAGCTCCATCCACTCTCTTTCGGTATTAAATGTAATGGCTCAGAAGGTCGTTCTCATATTGCTCAGAAAAAGTTCCCTCTCATATTGCTCTTGTATAGTTTTCATCTGCTAATATGTGCTCCAAGAAGATCACTAAAGCCAACCTTTGCAAGCCTATAGCCAACCTTTGCAAGCCTATACTAACAGCAAAACAAAAGCTCCATACACTCTTTTAGTATGGCACAGAAACCTCACTATTGTGATGATCGAAACAGAGAATACAAAAGATTGACCAGTAAATGGAGCCACTTTTGGTACTTCAGCCCGGACCATCATAAAGTATTTTGAACCTCTTGAGTTTGACATTGTAAACTCCTCCACTTAAACAGACAAACACTCTCCAGTCCATATATTTTTTCAAGCAAGTATTGTAAATTCAAAAGACCAATCATCCAGAGGCAACAGCAGCACTGCACCAAGGAAAAAGAGATCGCTTTGGTTGTGTGCTAGTCTCCCAGTAACACCATCTCATGCATCACGAGAAGACTAGAACTTTGAAAGAAGCAAGAAAATGGGGGTTGCCTTTCAGTCATGAATACAAATAAATACTGCAGCCATGCCTCTTCAAAAAGCACAAATAGCAAACACCCGATTTGAGACAGGAAGACTAGTGTCGAAAACAATGACCCTCGGGGACAAAAGCAGCTCTTTTTCTTTAGAAAATGGTTCTTTTGAACAAGGAAGAAGGGCTACTTTACTCTAGATCGAATGCGACTGGAGATTTTTCTTTCACAGCTCTAAAGGGAGGGAAGTCAACAGTCAAGAGAGGGTCTCAATCAACAAGAAAGTCATGAAAGAGAGAAGATGGTGCCTTTCCCTTCTTGATCCCCTCCTCTCCCTTCAGTCAAGCCATCCATCGGCGCCCTTACTCTATTTCCGAGATCCAGAGATAGTCAAATAGCACCACGTCCCAGCATCCCACGTATTGCAATTCTCAAAAAACAAGATCGTCCAATATACTACTCACGCACGTACTCAGTCTAAAAGGCAATCCTGCATACGATAACTTTCCAACATTCTCCCAACAAGAGTCCTAATTTCCTTTCAGAAGCTCAAAAAAGATCACTTCCACCGACCAGAATCAACGCATCGCACAGCAAACAGAAAAAACGAGGAACAACAACAAGCAGAAGTCTGACCTCCACTCGCCTTCGTCGTAAGGAGAGTAGTCGATGTCCTCCCTCCTCACGCAATTGAACATCAGCGCCGCCAAAGAAGCGAAGATACCTTTCCAAAAAAAGGGCGAAACGAAACCCCGTCAATCGCGCGCTCACCTCGACCTCGAATTCAAGCCATCATTCGAAAACCTCGCGTGCGCATGCGTATACATCGGAGGCGAGGCGAGACGAGGGGGGGACGTACCGGGGAGGTAGTGGACGAAGGAGACGGTGACGGAGCTGCACACGACGGCGTCGACCCAGAACCACCAGCCGGCGCCGAACACGGCGCCGGCCAAGCCCGGCGCGAAGATCGCCCACAGTTCGGACAAATCCATGGCGGAGATCGATGGCGAAATCGGATTCGGGGCTCCGATTTTCAGGTTTCGAGGGAGAGGGGAAGAGAGGGATCGAGATGGCGAAGCGTTTTCGTCTCGAGCACACGAAGGCGTACGCGAGCGGTGTACGACTTCCTGTCTGCAACTTTACTGCGGGCGAAATGTTTTCTTTTTCCCCTCTTTTTTTTTTTTTTTTATAAATACTCTCAATTAAAAAAAATGAAACAATAATATTTTTATTACATATTTACACATAAATTATCATCGATTATGAAAATATTTTACAACGCCTCTCTTTTGAGAAAATAAACCCACCGCTCAAAATGTCTATAATTAGAGATTATCATCGAGCAAGTCAAAAAGCTAGGTTAATATTAATCGCAAATATACATTTAAGATGTTCGGCCATGCTCGAGCTAAAGTTTGCCCTTCATAATTCTTGGCCCTAGGTAGAGGTGCATAAAACAAAATGTCTAAACTGGCCGATTCAATCCGGTTCCTAATTCTTATAAGTGGAACCGATGTTCACGTGGTATTGTTCTCGATTTTAAGGGAGGAAAAGGGCATCAAATCGATTATATATATATATATATTTTTTTCTTAAAAAATTTAGTAAAGCATGAATTAAACACTATTCAATCCAATTCAAAGTAATAGAATAAAAAATAAGGGAAAAAAGAAAAGTGACTGGTTTCATTAGACCAAATTACACTGGTGGTGCAATTTGATTCTTAGTTCTAGAATCAATCATTCTAGTCCTCCATTCTCAAATTTGGGAATTGATCTTCTTGGTCCGATTCGCAATTCCATGTTAGAATTGGATTGAACTAAAAACCGATTACCTCTCATCCTAAGTACCAACGAGTTGAAAAGTGTACTTGCCAATTGATCAAGACTATCTGTAAGGTCTTCGGTGACACGATATTGGGTTAATAACAAACCATAGCACACCAACACAAAATGTGGTCGATGCCATTATCAAAGTGTTGCGGTGATTACATGAAGATTTTCTCGAGACCTTCCAAAGAAATTGAGCATTTGAGAATATCAAAATCAAACCTACTTTCATGCTTAATGGATACAAATCAGTCAATTTCTTAACCCCTAAGCAAGCCAATTTCATGAGCTCAAAACTTATCAATAGTCGGGTGAGAACTCAACAAGAACATTATTCGATGTCTTATTGTTGCTCGAAGAGTATTAATACTAATTGACAATTTATTCTTCTTTTCTTTTTCACATGATTTCTCTAGTCATTTTCCTTTTTAGTGAGTGGTAAAAAAAAGTCTCAAATTTGCTCAGCGGGGTCTGGGAAGTATTGAAATTCGGTTTTAGAAAGGGGGCCGGGGGGCTATTTGCAAAAAAATTATCATTCTGGGGGTTATTTGAAAGTATTGAAATTATTGGGGGCCTTTCGCAAGTTGCTAAAGTGACCCCAAAATTTCCGAGGCGTAAAAGCGGTTCCGGAATTATTTAATCCATTTTCGTCCTCATCTAGACCCGACCGTGTCGGATCGCTCTCAGCCAGACCCATGGGTTCGATCGACCCGCCAAAAGCCGAACAGAACGGCACCGCGGCCGCCGCCGTCGCCGACCCCGGCCAGAAGCCCGGCGCCGGAGACGCCATGCCGCCGCCACCCGTCAAGCACTCCAACGGGACCGCGGCGGAGCCCGACGTTGTGACGAAGAGGAGGAGGATGAGCGTGCTTCCCCTCGAGGTGGGCACGCGCGTGATGTGCCGCTGGCGAGACGGCAAGTTTCACCCCGTGAAGGTCATCGAGCGGCGGAAGCTGAATCACGGAGATCCTAACGACTACGAGTACTATGTTCATTACACGGAATGTGAGAATTCCCATATTCCTCCGTGTTTTTAGGGTTTCTGCTGTGGATTGGCGTTCTAATCCTGTGTTTTGAGTTTGATATTCGTGGTCGGAGCAGTGTAAGCGCGAAATTGTTGTTGCGGAAGGACGAGAGTCGTGGAGCAATTTGAATTAGGGTTTGCTAGCGTTTCATCTGTTGCGGTTTAATCTTTTTTTGGTCCTGTTGTATCTAATAATGCTGAAAAAGATCGATCCTTGTATTAAGAAGACCTTTCTAAGGTACTCAGATAGCCTAGGAATAACAATTGACGAGGAAATTGTGGCTATGGCTATGTGACACTAGTTAAGAGCAGCGTATTCAATATTAGAGTGAATCATTTTAAGAGAATTTCTCAGGTTTTAGTTGTATGAGTGGTTGTGGATATTGAAGTGAACAACACCTTAAAATTGTGGAAGAAACTGTCTCTTTGTTAAAAGGTTGTGTTAATCCAGGTTTTTCTTGCATGCCAATCTTATTTTGGAAGAACTATCGTGTAAAAATTAGTAGAAAGGGAATGGAGGACTGACACCTTATAGTTGTGTTTTTGGGGCAAGCTATTTTAAAAAATTATGTAGCTCTGTGCTGCTGCTTGTTGACTTATTGCTTGTTTAATTTATTTGTTATTCTTTTCGACAGTCAACCGGAGGCTCGATGAATGGGTGAAACTTGAACAGCTTGATCTGAATTCTGTAGAGACTGTGGTCGATGAAAAAGTGGAGGACAAGGTAATGTCTAAGCTGCTTAAATTGGGAGAGGTTTCCCTTCTGCTTTCACTGACAACCTTACTTTCGTACGATTTACCAGGTAACGGGATTAAAAATGACACGTCACCAAAAGCGGAAGATTGATGAGACTCATGTCGAGGTAAGCTGGATATGGCCTTTCTTATCATGTTTTTTTGACATAGGTTTATTTCTTCCAATTGGGACTGGAAAAGTAAGAAGGTACTGCAGGGAAGCTTGTCAGTACAGATACCCTGCAGTAGGGCATATCAGCTGTCAGTAGGGGATATTTTATTATACGACAGGAAAGTCAGTCTATTGTATGTCCAAATGGAGCCTACTGTCTGATACAAATTTTAGAATTCATACAGAGTGCGCCAAATAGTGCAATAGATGATAGACGAGTGAACATCTGTGAAAATCTGCTTTGAAATGTCAAAGAAGCAATTGAAGTTAAAAATGCATTTGATAGGCTCTTGGCTAATCTCCAAAGGGCTGAATACATGGCTAACTACCTCACTATTGTGTGATAATCCAAAAATATTTCAAATGAATAGGGGCATGAGGAGCTTGATGCAGCCAGTTTGCGTGAACATGAAGAATTCACCAAAGTGAAGAATATCGCAACCATAGAGCTTGGAAGATACGAGATCGAGACATGGTACTTCTCTCCCTTTCCGCCAGAATACAATGATTGTTCGAAGCTCTACTTTTGTGAGTTTTGCCTCAATTTTATGAAGCGCAAGGAACAGCTTCAAAGGCACATGGTGAGCATTTATTTGATGTAGTGCTTCGTTTCTGCAACTTTCTTTTGATTTTTGTACCCTGAGATATTTATCCAAGGAAGGCCTGATATTGGTTTCATATCTGACAAAATCATTTATGAGCGGCACTTCAGAGCTGTAGTTGTTATAATCTATAATCTGTAATCTGTATGCTATCAGCAAACAAAGGAAAACATCTTTAATTCTTGAACTAGTGAGGAGAGTAAAGTAATGTTAGTTATGTGATATTGAGATGGAAAATTTGGTGTAAAAACTGGTGGGTGGGGAACAATTGTTTTCAAATCTCAACCTTATCCTCCCTTCTCTCTTTCCTTCTCGCTCCTCCTTCCTCCCTTTTCTCTACTCCTGGCAAAAAATATTGGAAATTTTTTAAAAATGAAGTAAGAAGAAATAAAAGAAAGAATAGGACATCACAAAGAAATAAAAGAAGGAATGTAAAGTTTGTGCTGGAGCTTTATTGAGGTGACTGCAGTTTAGAAGCAGCAGTAACCGTGTATATGACTGGATTATTTGCTTATATATAGGCATTGCATTGTGTGGAATTTGTTGGTTTCTCAGTTGAATTGATTCTACATTATGTATTCAGCTCCTTGTTTGTATAGCTTAGTTTTCTACAGAAGACTACAACATTTTTAGCTTGTCTTTAATCATTGTAGAAGTGCAGATATAGCCTCTGCTTTTACATTTTTTACAGAGGTGTCTTTGCAAGTTTAATCATTCAAGAGTGTAGCTTTTTGGCTCTCTTTAATGTCCAAGTTCTGAATGATTTTGTTTCTACATTTGAACTATTTGCAGAAGAAGTGTGATCTTAAACATCCCCCTGGAGATGAGATATACAGGAGCGGTACATTGTCAATGTTTGAGGTACAGTCATTGTTCAGTTGTTGGAGATTATTCGATGTAGTTGTATATGTCTGATTTTTATTTTCTTTGACCTATCCATTGTTTGAGGCATATTATCATCCAGTAGATTCTACTGGCTTTAGCTTGGCCCACGTATTTTTTAATTTTTCCTTTTGTCCGTTTAAGTTGCCCTTACAATTTTCATTTAGTTTTTTTAAACATTTTTGCAATAATTTTTTTTTTTTTTTTTAAGAGTGTTTTTTATCTTTTGCGCTCTTAGTTCTTATGAAAAGAAAGTATTTTCCCTATCTTATTGTCTAGATGAGATTGTTATTCTAAATCTTCTCTTTTGCAATTTTTGTTTCTTTAGTATAATTACTCACCCTACCTATATATGTTTTTGATGCAGGTTGATGGCAAGAAGAATAAGGTTTACGGGCAGAATCTTTGCTATTTGGCAAAACTCTTTCTAGATCACAAGACCCTGTATTATGATGTAGATCTTTTTCTATTTTATGTCTTGTGCGAATGTGATGATCGAGGTTGCCACATGGTTGGATATTTCTCCAAGGTACTAGTTAGAGTTTAGTCAGCTTTCTTAGTACTGCAATGCAACAACTTGACATTCGAAGCTGATTTATGATTTATGTTACTTATCTTTGAATGCATTTGACTGTGATGTTAGCTGTTTGTGGGATTGTTAATTATTATAGGGATTTTGGTATGTCGGCACATATGCTTGATGAAAGGACTGAGGATATTTAGTGCATGTAATCACATGGTGGTCCTTCAAGTGAATTAAGAATTACTTTAATGCATCTAAAAGCTCCTTTTATGGTAAAAAGTATAATCTTAGGTAACCAGGGTCTCTTGAAGCATAACAGATAGACAGTGATTGCTGTATAGGGGAAATTTTTAGCCTTTCCATTAATTAATGAAGTTGTGATGAGTGAACTTCCGATCAGCTACTTCCTAAATTAACTCGATGCTGATTTTCTTAATTCATAGTTTCTAATGAATGCTCTTGGGTTATTATGAGTATTGGGAAAATGCTGGACAGAGAATGTCTTTTTAATGTTGAAGAGAGAGTTCATTCAGCAGACAGAGTCTATCAAAAGTAAGAACTCTTACCAAGCAGTTTTGTGGCTCATGGATAACTAATGCAGCATTGTGTGTCTATCCTTGCTTTTACTTAGCTCACTTGTACATGTCTTGATTATAACTGTCTTATAGCTTTGAGTTCAGCACTTTTTGGCGTACTTAGCTTGGATTTATTCACAGTGGTATATAACTATGTTTCCATATTCAGGAAAAGCATTCTGAGGAATCCTACAATTTGGCTTGCATCCTCACACTCCCACCATATCAGAGGAAAGGCTATGGAAAGTTCTTAATAGCTTTTTGTAAGTTGTTTGTCACTTATGTGCTTTCCATATCATGTTTTACATATTTTCACTGGCGTTAGGATTTTGCTTTTTTTCACCTTCTCTTTTGAGTTTTTCTATTTGATAGAAAAGAAGGGGGGTAGGGGTTTGTTAAGGAAAGTTGATCTTTGTGCATTATTGATTATGATATTAAGGAACGATATTTTATAATGTTATTTTCACTGTGGACAGCATATGAACTTTCCAAAAAAGAAGGTAAAGTCGGCACGCCAGAGAGGCCTCTGTCTGATCTTGGGCTGTTGAGCTACAAAGGATACTGGACAAGGGTTCTGTTGGACATTTTGAAAAAGCATAAAGCAAATATTTCTATCAAGGTAAGGTTCGGTGTTCTGGTCGGGGCATTTATCTTTTATGTTCATGGTAACATTGTTCAGTTTTGGGATGGAATGTCCATTGTAATCATGAGATGTCACCTGAGAAATGCTACAGTTGGAAAATCATATTAACACTAGGCGTATGCCTGCACATCGCGCAGGGTTTTCTGCAAAATATAATAAAAAGATGACAAAGTATATAATATATATTACTGCTTAGTGTTTAGAGAAACTAACGTACATATGGATGTTAGATGATATTTCATTTTGCTGTATAATTTTTACTGCTTAGTGTTTAGAGAAACTAATGTACATATTTCATTTTGTTTTTTTCTTTTTTCTATAGCAATATTTTGAATACTCTTTTGTATCTCAACTATGTTCACTTCTTACACTTTTTCAGTCCTGTATAGTTTTTACATACAAAAAAATTGTTAAATGAGGAGTTACAAAATAAAATAATGAAATGTTGGAGATAGATAATAATGTACTCATTAATTTGAAAGGAGAAAAGAACTCTAATAATCCATCTCAGCAAAATGGCCAGAAAGTTGTGTAGAGCTCTAATATTACTCCATATGCTTCCTTTTTCATATTGTATATAGTTTCACCATGTAATACCCTCTATTTTGCGATTTTCTATTATTCTTGTTATATGATAATTCGGAATTGTCTCTTAATGTTCTTTAAAACTCATGAAGATGGGAAAGTAGGTAGCGGAATACTTGGTCAGTCTTTCCTGCTATTACATGTAAGGTAGGAGTAGGCGTTAGGATCTAAGGTGCCAAATACTCCAGTGTGGCGGACTAAGAGTCTTCAATTCTTCTCTGTTTACCCCTTCTGCAGGAGCTCAGTGACATGACGGCAATAAAGGCTGATGATATTTTGAACACCCTTCAGAGCCTAGACTTAATTCAGTATAGAAAAGGGCAGCACGTCATATGTGCAGACCCGAAAGTCTTGGATCGTCATCTGAAAGCTGCTGGACGAGGTGGCCTAGAGGTTGACGTCAGCAAACTGATCTGGACTCCATACAGAGAGCAAGGTTGATATTAACTGGCAAGTTAGGATAGGCATTTCCTTCGGCTTGTATCATTTACACAGTTTGTACAAAATGCAGCTTGTAGTATCTCAGGCAAAATAAGCCTATGTTTCTAAAGTCGCTGACCTCACGGTCCAATACTTTGGCCTTCGATTTGGTAGTTTTGTGGAAAATCGTCGACTAGACCGATGGTCAAAGCGGTAATCATGTAATTGAGCGCCTTCGTCCCTAATGTTTATGAGGTCAAATCTTCTGTTTGATAGAAATGCACTCAGATTTATTTCCAAGTTAGCTGTAGCATCGTATGGCATTTTTCTTCTCAGCTTTATTATGTATCGGAGACCTTGCCAGAACTTGCACAACGAAGTCTCAGCTTGAGTACGGGAATAATCTTGTCAATCGTTAGGTTGCGGACCCATCGATTAGTTTGACGTGCTCAGAATTTGCAAATGTTGGTAATTCCCAGAGCCGGCTTAATTGTCCTAATATAGTTGGTTTTCCCTTCTTCGTCATTCTTTTCTTAGTTTCTAATTTCTGGTTTGGTTCCTTCCTCTCGATCCACTGTTAATCGCTAGTCATGGACGGTCTGGGTTTGGCTGCCAAGGACCACTTATGTTGTACGTGAATGAGCTTTACCATCAAATCATTAAGGACATCATCGAGGAACATTGGTAAGACATTACTCGACCAAATTGCGACTCGTGACAACATGTGATCGCTCAAGCACATCACTTTTTCTTTTGGTTTAAGTTTGGATACAGGCTGGCGCCATTATCGTGCCCTTGACCGAAGCATGGCAATCTCTTGGCTATTCCTCAATCAAGAAGCTGAACAAACCACACCGTTTTCGCTGATTGATAGGAGAATAAGTACGGCATTGTTTTTAGCTGTGTCCGGCATTGTTTTTATTTGTGTCGAGCCTTGCTAACGTGTTGTGAATAATTCTAGAATGATTCGATAAGTTAAGATTTGAATTCGCAAAAGTAAGTTTTGAACTCGGAAGGTGAAGACGCACATTATCAAGTATATTCATATTCTTGGCTGAGCATTTCAAAACTACCCTTACATCTACAACATTTAGTCAAAATTTTGTCTATATCTGTACATTAAAATCCTCGCAACAAAGTGATTTCTTTCTAAACCATTTTATCTATAATTTAAAGATATTGATTGATATATTTGCAAATAAGTTAAGAGCCATAACATGAGGAGGTTTAACTGATTCGATAATGGTGGGAAGATAGTCATCTAACTTTTTCTTATCTATAATTCATCAGAATCTCTCGTAATTGACCAAAATCTTAGCAATTGGTTTACTATAGTAATCTTACATGGTTATCTTCTGGACAATTGTCTATGCATTAATAGTTTCAAGAGATAAAGACAATCCGAAAAACGTGTTCGATTTGTGATTGTAATATTTTAACTGAGGGAGCCAACCGACAATAACTCTAATCATCAAATCGAGTTACTCATTACAGTTTATTTTGTTTGTTTCGGGGGAAATTATCAATTCAAAAAAAAGTTTCACTAAAATTAATTGATGAGGAAAATATTTTCATCATTGAGAATAAATTATGTCTAAATAATTTTGTGAACGGTAAGAATATATTTCCTCCATTCACTTTTGGAGACGATAGGATCAATAATTTTTAGGAAAATATATTCCATTCAATTTTCGCAAAATAAGTGGTATATCGGCGTCTTTTTCACGTTTCTTTTTAAATCTTTTGGGGTATGCGTTTGTATCATTGAATGAATTGACCCGCGAGTCAATCATTCTGAATGAGACTTCTTTTCTTTTCTTTATATCCCTTGTCGCCATTTTTATTTTCGAAAAATGATGAAGTCGTGAAGAAAAAAAGAAAAGAAACAGAACACAGAAAGCAAAAAGGGCACCGAACGAAAAAAGGCAAAACATAAAAGTCGTTGTCTGCACTCAACCGATCCCGACACTATCTCCACTCTTCTAACTTATTCCCCTCCCCCACCCCTCTTTCTAGAAATTCGCTCTAACAAACAAACCTCCTCTTTTTTTTTTTTTTTTTTTTTCCACGTCACAAATTCGTCGTCACGTCTTATCCCTAATTTTTCTTTTGTTCCGGACACTTATTTCGGAAAAAAGGAGAAAAGAAAAGAGAAAATTATAAAAAATTAGAGCACTCGCAAGATACGGCGACCAACATGTGTACGCTTTCCACGGATAGCCTCGACGGGCCATGGCTCCGAGAGGCTACCGACTGTCCGACCGTCCGATGTTGCTACTCTACAGTCACCAATGATCTGATTGAGGGGGGGGGGCGCATTTTGATCATTTTCATGTGGTTCAACCGGTTTTCTCGAGTTAGACGGGTCAAGGTCCATTTTGAATTCCCCTGCTCGAGGGAAAATAATTTTTCTCAATGTCACCAACTTTCATGGAAAATGAAATGGCATATTAAATTAGATGGTATCATTTCGCGTGCTCCAAAAGAATTTTAGGTGCTTCGAACCAATCAAAAATCAAATTTTAAACTTGAAAGATTTTATAAGAAAAAAACATTGTGTGAATATTTCTTAATTTTAACTCAATATGTAATATGATTTATGAACTTTAATCCAAGGCACAAGTCATTCCACAATTTTAAATTATTTAATATAATTCATAAACTTTTAATAAATGTTCAATTTAGTCTAAGAATTATATATTAGAAATGGCAATTTAGTTTAATAATCGTATTAAATAAATTAAAAGTTTGAGATTACTATAAGTATTGAATTAAAATTCGTGAATAATTTATATTATAAAAAAAATAGTTGAAGGCAAAAGCAAGAGATGACAAGCAGCTGCCTGGACGAATCATCTGCGCAAATAAAAAACTCCAGAAAATCGGTAACGAAATTCTCGAAAGGAAAATCGCGGGGGCGTGATCGGGGTTACGCTCGGCGCTGCCGCCACGCGCGTGGCGCTGGCGAGAGATCCTGCCGTAACCGTCCGATCGGTCTGACCCCCGAGGGGCGAAAGGGTCATTTCGGCGGGGGGTGTTCCCCCAAAGGTGGGCAGTCAAAAATCTGACTTTTTACCCTCCCGCTCGGGCAGTTATGGTTTTGCCCTTTTGGGGGTGACTGGTTTGGCGCAGTGCGCACAGTGCAGTGCCCGTCAAAAAAAGAAAAATTGTCATTAGTAATTAATTAATCAACGGTTAATTAGGAAATTACAATGTTTATATGTATGTCTTTATGTTTCATTATGAAAACCCTCTTTTTTCCCCCTCTTTGATTTTGTTAATTGTATTAGTAGATTTAATTTGTAGCATTTATCTCGAGAAATGAAAATGTAGGTGATTTCGGCGGTTCAAAATGAACGTTTTTTAAAACGTAATCTATCCTGTTAAGATTTGTATGCAGTTGATGAGATTTGAATAAATATTCTTCGAGTTTTGAATTGGAACTTTTTGGACACTTTTGTACTTGTGTTGTAGAAAAATGAGGAGGAGGATTTAAATGAGTCTGATACCGCATGAGTTATTTATGGTTTAGTTAAAAAACTGTCTAGCTATATTCATGCTCTTTAGGTCTTAACAGTCGTTTAGATTTGCTGAACATGTGATTTGTATTGGATGCTCTTCCACTGCATAGGCGATCTAATTTTTATTTTTATCGGAGTGACTTGTAAATTGATTGTTCGATTTGGTTGTGTCCTCACTTGCATAAATTTTTAGACATTCTCAATTGCTAGAAATCCGGACGCACACATTACCCTAATAAATAGGCTTGGCTTGCTCCAATCATTTATTGGGTACATCATTCCTCATAACGAAAATTACCTAAAATATCTCAATATCTCCTCAAGAGAAATTCGAGTGGCTCGACATTTTCGCAATTGGATATAGACAGTCCTTTGAGGTGACATGTCACGATCTCGAACGAATATGATTGGACTAGGAAGCTTACACGAAAATAGTACTAACAAAATAAAGAGGGATGGGGGGGGTTTGGAGATTTAGCTCAAGCGAGCGAAATTCGAGGGGAGGCAGTTGCAGGACACGCGCCGTATCCCGCAAGTAGCCCTCCCTGACTCTGATGTGGGGAGAGCCTGAGAGGGGAGTTATGCTGTCAGTGGCAAATGGTGTAATTACGGCCCCAATCGGAGGGTACATATGCGGCCCGCTTCGCCCCGCCCTGTCCTCCGACCCCCATACGTCTCTCTCTGTTTCTCTCACTAACCGAGCAGAGTGTCCGATCGAGGAGAGCTCGTAGAGAGAGAAAGAGAGAGAGAGAGCTTCGAATTCGAAACTTTCTCTCTTACATGTCAAAGCAAAACCCTCGCCCTCGCCTCCTCGTCCCCGAATCCTCCTCCCCCTCCCTCCTCCCCGCCGAAACCCTAAATGCCTTCCTCCTCCTCCTCCTCGTCCTCCGCCGCTGCCGCCGCCGGCGCCGCCGCTGTTCCCGCCGCCGCCGCGCGCGAGCTCCGCTCGGTGGACCCCGCCGTCTGGCGCGCCTGCGCCGGCGCGTGCGTCCAGATCCCCCCCGCCAACTCCCGCGTCTACTACTTCCCCCAGGGCCACCTCGAGCAATCGGCGGCGGCGGCGGCGGCTCCGGCGCCGATCCTCTCCCCTCTCGCCGTGTCGCGGACCTTCGTGCCGTGCCTCGTCGGGGCTGTTCACTACTTCGCGGATCCCCTCACCGACGAGGTCATCGCCAAGTTCCTCCTCCGGCCCGTGGTGCACCCCGGCGCGCCTCTGCAGCCGGAGAGCCCGGCCCGAGCCGGCAATGAGCCGGAGGGGAAGATCGTGTCCTTCGCCAAGACGCTGACGCCGTCGGACGCGAACAACGGGGGAGGGTTCTCGGTCCCTAGGTTCTGCGCGGATACGATATTTCCTCCGTTGGATTTCAACGCGGATCCTCCGGTGCAGTTGCTCTCGGTGAGGGACGTCCACGGCGCCGTGTGGAACTTCCGGCACATCTACAGGGGCACGCCACGGCGGCATTTGCTGACCACCGGGTGGAGCAAGTTCGTCAACAACAAGAAACTCGTGGCCGGCGATTCGGTGGTGTTCATGAAGAACTCGAAGGGCGACATGTTCGTCGGGATACGGAGGGCTGTCAGGAACAGCGGCGTGGATTGCGCCAGGTGGAGGGAGCAGATTGGCGGCGGAAGGCTGAAGGTAGAGGAGGAGAGTGGTCTGAGGGATGGATTCTCGAGGAATGGCCGGGGGAGGGTGTCGATGGAGGTGGTGGTGAATGCAGTGGAGACGGCGGCGCGGGGATTGCCGTTCGAGGTGGTTTATTACCCGAGGGCAGAGTGCTCGGACTTCGTTGTGAAGGCGGAGAGGGTGGAGGAGGCGCTGAAGTCGCTTTGGACGGCCGGGATGAGAATCAAGATGGCTGTAGAGGCCGAGGACTGCTCCAGGATGACGTGGCACCACGGGGTGATCTCCTCCGTCGGTGTCAACGAGAATGGACTGTGGCGGGGCTCGCCATGGCGGATGCTTCAGGTATGTAGAGTCATCCCTGTTGTTTTCGTGTATTTTGTACGGACAATCTGTACTTTCAGGCCATCTGCCCGCATGACCTGCCTTCCTTTTGAGTTTGTGCCATGATATGCCTTACAATTGGTAAGGCATTTAATGTACATATCTGAACTTCTCATTAAAACATCATGTGTTCTGTTTTAGATTGGAATGGTAAGGCTTTGAGGTTCTGGAAATTGGTCTCTTGTAGTCATGAGTTTGCCTTCTTTAAACTCCAGACTCTTCTGTAGCTCTTACCTTAACAGTCTACTTAATTTGGGCATCCTTGATTCTGCATCACCATCTGCAACCAAATTATGACAGCCGTTATGTGGATTCTTTTCCCCACTAAATATGTTGAAATAGGTATGTTTTGTTAAAGTAGTATGATAGTTTAACTGCTGGCATTGCCTTGAATGAGCTATTGTATGTGGTTAGTTGTCTTTTTTCAGTGCAAGGATGTTATAATTCTGTTTTCTAGTACTATTGGATCTATTTTGAATCTGGTCAGACCACTGAACTATTTGTCACTGAGTTTCGTATCTGGTTTGGCCTTTTGATGTCCTCCAGTCTCTGGTTTGTCTTTAATCGTGCAGACATTAACCAAAAAAAAAAAAAAAATTAAGTTAAAAAGAATTTGGGGTCAGAAAACTCTGTTACCAAAACAATGTTAGAACATAGATGTGGTCTAGTGCTTAAAGCATACAGTTTCTTAAGTTTTCTGTCTTTTTGTATGTGGAAATGTAGTTAAAGTATTAATATCATCGGTTAATGGAACTCTCTGTAGTGGTTCCCCTGCTATTGCTGATGAGCATCATGGTAGAAACAGTAGCATTAGACACAAGTGCTATTCTTATTCAACAAAATATGGAGGTGCTATCCAGAAAACAAATCTGTAAAGTTACCGATTGTTCTGTTGCAGGTTACATGGGATGAACCTGAAGCTATGCAGGATAAGAGGTCTGTGAACCCTTGGCAGGTCGAATCCATTGGACCTGGATCGCCCCTTGATTCGGTGTATCCTCCGGTGAAGAAATTGAGAGTTCCTCTCAGATCTGCTTTGGGAACTGAAGGAGAATCCGGTCACTTTTTCGATGTGGCTGGATTTACTAATTCTATGGTGCCCTACAGTTCATCATTTTTCAACTATAACACTCCCATTGGCATGCAGGGAGCCAGGCAAGATGCATCTAGAGCATTTGGTTTAGTGAACTATGTGGATGAAAATCCCCCTATGTACACCTGTAGTATCTTTGGCAACAATGTGGTTTCAAAGCCAAAAGCTATCTGCACTGATCTCAATATTGGCAGTTCAGCTTCTGAAACCTTATCAACTGATAGCCCGAGTAGTGGGCATTCCTTTGGCCTAGAAATTTCTGGAAATCAGCAATGCAATACTTCAAAGATTGGTGGTGTTTCTTCCATCCAGCTATTTGGTAAGACCATTCATGCGATGAAGCCTGCTGAAAGCAACATGGATGGTGTTGTTAGCCTACCAGATGATGGCTCCGAAAGGCCTGGTGAAGCTGGATATGTGAGCATACCACCAGATCTTTCTTTGACCTGCCTGAAGGCACGTTGACCCGTGTCAAAGAGCCTCAGTCGTTAGGACCTTTCTTCTTTGATTGTGAGGTTCAGGCTATGGGTTGCAGATATATAGTTGTACAGGTACGTTCTCTCCAATACATACACCCTGCTTATTTCATTCAGCAACAGAGAAATTTGTGACTGAATGATTGATATGGTATTTCCTCCAATTGTTTAAAGATTTGGAGTTCTTTTGTTAATTTTCCCAGTATTTTAAGTGGAGATAGGAAATGGACTGGAAGTTTAGCTAGAGCTGCTAGCAATTTCGTTTCAGACAGCAGTGTTTACTTTGGCTACCTGTAATATACCACAACTAATGAGTTAAGAGAGGGTATACTTTTTTAACAAATTGTGATGCTACTCTGGATGCTGGATTTAAACTAGTACCTTTTTTCTGTTTATTGGTGATTAGTCCTTTGCCTTTACACCCTAGATGTGATTTTGCACAAAGCCCACGGTGAACTATGTCATAGTGAAAAATTACCAGAACTGCACTATGGATAAGATTTTCTGTTGAAATGCACGTAGACCTCAAGCATGACATATTTGACTTCTTATTCTGTAGCTTGGTACTGGCAAAAAGGGAAAAATGAAATAAAAAAGAAATCTGCAGCCTGGCGTCACATTTATTGGTACAGCTAGCATACACAAGCAATTGAATATGTTAATAGCATCAAATTAATTCAAAGTACACAGGGTTTTGACCTCGAGCATACGCCCTTTATTATGGGTGGTAAAATGTCTGTTGAGCTAATAATTTCAGGTGATAGGCATCGCATATTTCTCTGTGTCATTATTGTGAGGTTATGATTGATCATCTCCACTTCATTCAAGTTTCTGTGACTCCATTTGCTTGTTGGCAGGTATCTTTTCAGGAACTCTGACTCGACCAGCGAATTTTGTCGCAGGGGAAGCAGAAGCCCATCCTCTTGCTTTAGGTAGTTAAAAAAACTCCATGACACTCTCATCGGACGAGTGCAAAGTCTTAGTGTAAAGCTCCGTGCGGTTATGTTGGTTTTCCAGACATTTTAGAACAGCTGATAGACTGTTGTTTGATGTTTTTCCAATCAACTGTTCAAAGCTGCCATTGCATTGTTTGCTCATGATCTCCTTTTTGCTGTCCTCTTTACAATAGTTTTTGAATACGGATTTGCAGACTGACCTTGCCATGCACAGGCATTTCTATGGTCTCTCGGGCAACCGGTCTCTCCGGTCCTAATTTGTTATGTGGTCATTGGGTACGACACGTTATATTGGAATAACAACCAGGTGAACATGGCTACAATGCACCGTGACAGGGAATTGGTTCCTTGAGCATCTATAAAGAAACCCCTGCCATGCCAATTTGGTTTTTTGCATGAGCTTTTCCTAAGAAAACATGGATGCAGCTCTTTCTTGCTCTATACACCATAAACTTAGATCTTATGCCTAGTTTGGGAGAGCAAAATCAGCCCCCAAGTTGGAGCGAGTTTCCCATTAATTGTCGAATTTAAGACATTATGAAATAGGCGTTAATGTTTAGGTTTACAATTTATCCTCTTTTGTTAGGATTTAATTTCTTCTTATTATAGAAACACATGCGAGAAGCAGAAATTTTCTTATGTAAACTCTTGGAAAAGCACTTCCAAGAACTGCCATGATTTCCATCATGAAACGGTGTCTAGAGAATAACATAAAAAATTAAAATATAGTTATATACATACATATATAAGATATAAGCGTTGAGGTTTACTGAGGATCCATTTATTTTGTAGAAAATAAATGATTTTAATTTTTTTCTAAAAATGACCATTTGCATCATTTGAACTAATTAGTAAATGAAAAAATTATTTTCATTATCAACACAATTTCTATCTAATTTTTTTCATTTATTTTTGTAAGTGATATGAGTGATTATTTGTGAGTAAACATCTAAATATCTTCTAAATTGTGAAAGAAACGTATTCTATATATCAATGTAACCTCTTTGTTAGGAAGTTGCCTTGTCTTTCCATCACGAAACGGAGTCTAAAAAGGAATAAATCGGAGAATAGCAACATAATAATTGAATAAACTAGAGTGCGATGGACCGGATCAAAAAACCGAACTGGTGGTTAAACGATTTTAGCTAGTTATTAAAATCGATTCCACAGGCCGGGTCCGATGCGGTGTCCGAAACTCTGCCCGAAAGAAAAACGAAGCGGTCCAACGGCGAAACCAAAAGGAGCGGGCCGATTCGATGAGGCCGGTTCGGGTTTTGGGCCGCCCGGGCCATCTTTTCGAGCCCTCCTTCTCAGTTTCCGTCCCATTCAAACGACCGTGCGTTCAGCTGCGGAGCGTTTCCTCGGAGGTCGAAGCCTTTTCGAGAGCGAATCCATGGCGGCTTCCATCTCCACCTCCGGCAACCACGCTCGCTTCCTTCCCCTCCCTCGCCTCTCCGCTTCGAAACCGTCCAGAACCATGGATTCCTCCGGTTCCCTCTCCACGGTCCGGGGCGGTTCGACCCTCGCCGGAGCGCGCGCCCGCGCAGGGCTCCCGTTCCCCGAGTCGCGCCGCCCGATTCGAGCGAGCGCGAGCAGGCAGCGTCGCGGACCGTCTCTCGCTTCTTCCCGTGGCGCCCCGGAGTCGTTCGTATGCTCCTTCTTCTCTTTGCCCTGCTGCTTCGTATGTCAGGCTTGGTGCATATGAATTGCTATCGATTCCGTTGGTTGTTTTGTGACGCTTTGAGTCTCGGGAAGCGTCGCGATAGTTCTAGTTAACAATTCAGGGGTCTATACAAGTACGCTCTGACTTTTTATAATATGGGACTTCGCTGTAGAGAATTGAACTGGCCAATTCTTGGAATGGTTTCTGTCATTTGCAGTTCTTGTTTTTTGATTTCTTCAATTCGATATATCTGCACCGATCATTTGGAGTGGCTATCAGTCTACCTATGAACTAGTTTTCTTTGTTTGTCTACTTCTCCTTCCAGTTTGACACTTGCACGCCATTTGAGATGCCTAAAATTCTCAACTTTTAATGCGAATATTGCTTTTTAGATGTAGGGAGGTGGATGGTAGCAGGAGGGAAGTACTTCCCTCGTGACTATTTTCATATTTGTATCTTAAAGCGAGAGCATTGAAGTGAAATACAACTGTAACATTCCCAAAGTATAAAGTGCTGCTTCTGAAGCGCGAAGCTCTTGTTTGAGTACAAAATCATTTTAATTCTCTTCATTTGTTTTGATGCGTGTCTTCACTTACAGCCAACAAACAACACATGAAAGTTCCACTTCCCATCAACAGCCGTTTCCCTTTGATTGATTTCCTTGATAATGTAGAGAAAGCTTGAGTCACCTTGTTTCCTTTCTCTTTGATGCCTTGCTGTTTTTTGATGTTACATATATTTTTCCAGTTGATTAGCGGTGATTGTCTTCTTTTTGAAGTTGCAACAGAGATTCAGTTGCAGATTGAGAAAAAGGAAGAATGATTTACTGTTTTTGACTAAAAGCTTTTGGAAAAGTTGTCAGGAAGCCAAATGCTGGCCGCTCCTGTCAGATGCCAGAACTTCTTTCTTGCTGCTATGGCTGATGATACAACTGTTGTCCCGGAAAGATCAACATTACATGATATGCCTGAATCTGAAGATAGTGACAATAACCCCGCAGCCACTGATGGAAATGAGAAGGATAATAGTAGTGATCTGAGCTTGGATGACAATAAAATGGTTCGTGTATGTGACAAGCTGATAGAGGTTTTCTTGGTTGATAAGCCCACTCCTACTGACTGGAGAAGATTATTAGCTTTTAGTAAGGAATGGAGCAATATCCGTCCTCATTTCTTCAGACGTTGTCAAGAGCGAGCCGACAATGAAGACAATCCAGGGATGAAACATAAGCTGCTTCGGCTTGGTCGGAAGCTCAAAGAGGTGGCCTTTGCAATTCGTTATCTGAACATTAATTAGATATGAGATTTTTCATTTCAAAAGGTTATACAGGTTTACTAGATTTACGATTTTAAAGGAATGAAAGTTAGCCTGCACCTTGTATCCTTTGTATTGCAGCTTCAAATGTCATACTGATGAAATGTTGCATGTCTTGATTACTTTGCTGTGGTCCATCTCTTAAACTATCGCCTTTCCCTAAAAAAATTTGGCGCTACTTGCTAGTTTGGACTTCTTGAAAGTAAAAGGCAATTTTCTTGCATTCTTGCCAAAATTTAGATTTGCTCAAATTTTAAGAAATTATGAAAATCTTATATGTCAATCTGTATGTCCCTATCATATATTGTGAAATTTCAGGTGCTTAAAAATGAAAGAAAAGTCAACGTGGACTGTAAAGTTTGAGCAAAGTAAAAAGTAAAAAGTAAATGTCACTGAATCAGACCCTTAACTGTTTCTGACTCTACTTGGTGGATTCCCTTGGGCTTTTCTCTGCAGGTAGATGAAGATGTGCAAAGATATGATGAGCTTCTTGAAGTAATAAGAACTGCTCCATCAGAGATAAATGAGGTTGTTGCAAGACGCCGGAAAGATTTTACTAAAGAATTTTTGTACATGTTCACACTGTAGCTGAATCCTACTATGACAACCCATCTGAGCAAAATGGTGAGACTTAATACTTTTTATTTAACCTGCTCGTGATTGATTAATGTGGTGGATTATAATCTCCATTGCTTAATGTATCCAATATGAAGAAATGGCAGTCAGTTTCAGCTAACTGTCAACAATGCGCCCCTAAATTTATGCATGGCAAGTTTTATGTGTTTATGTGATGCACCTGCTGATGGCAAATCTAGTAATTGGTGTACACCGTGCTATGTAAACAAAGTACCTTCATGGTGACTGAATCATATGGAAATCTCACGATTTTAAGCCCTGAAGCGGACCTGTGTTCCACTTTGAGCATTGACAAGATCTCTTTTGCTTTCTGTATGATAGCTGTTGCGAAGCTTGGGAACATGTGTTTGGCTGCGGTACAAGCTTACGATACTGCAACTGAAAGCATTGAAGCACTCAATACAGCAGAGTTGAAGTTTCAAGATATTATCAACTCTCCCTCTTTAGATGCTGCTTGTAAAAAAATAGACAATCTAGCAGCAAAAAATGAACTCGATTCAGCATTGGTGTTGATGATTACAAAAGCATGGTCAGCAGCCAAGGAATCGAACATGATGAAGGATGAGGTACAACAGTTCTTAATCTAACTTTTTATCTACTGTCACTTAATTGAGAATGCGCTTGTGTATCAAAAGTGGCATCTAGGAGGAAGGGATGAGGAAAAGAAACTTGATTATGGGAACTAGGGGAAACCAGAGGATCTATTCCATGATGAGTTCAGTTATTGTAGTTCTTTCATCTATTTTACTAAAACCTAATGGTGATTAATGATACTAAATTCGACTGTCAATATCAATATAGCAGTTTTGTAGTGAACACTTCACGGTCCTAGGCTAATGGCAGTTGATATAGTTGTTCATAATGCTCTTTTACTATACATTTTGATAGGTCGATGCATTCCACTTTTTTTCGGGTAAAAACCAGGGAAAGTTTCTTTCTTTTTTCCTGCTTTATTTCACTGATTTTAAACACACAAATGGGTGTCCCGCAGTTGAATTTACTTTTCCATAACTTGTTATGGATTAAAGCTGCAGTCCCTCAACTTCAAGTCTCTGAAATGCTGCCTCCAAATCCTGTCTCATCCAACAGTTTGGGATGAGTTCAGGGGAATTTTTGAAAGTGCTTGTTTAGTTGGTCATGGTTTCTTCTTTATTCCAGGTCAAGGATATACTGTATCATTTGTACATGACTGCAAGAGGCAACCTTCAAAGGCTGATGCCAAAAGAGATAAGGATATTGAAGTACCTTCTCACCATTGAGGATCCTGAGCAGAAAGCTTCTGCCTTGAAAGACGCATTTACCCCGGGAGAAGAACTTGAAGGGAATGATATAGACTGCCTCTACACGTATGTACAGGAAGTATTCCTTGTCTATTGGCCAAGCCATGAACTGCATGTTGGTCAAATGTATTGCATGGGCATTGTGAGTTTAAATGGGAAATGAGATTAAGCGAGAGAGAAACCAACAGAAATGTCTAGGAAAAGGAGAGGAAACTATAAAAAGAAATCATTGAGGGATGGACCATTGTAGAATTGAGTGCCATTTTGCTGTGGCATATTCCAACTAATTGAAGAACTGCCCCTGATTCTTTTACTGTAAAAACTGAAGGCCAGTTATTTTTCGTTAGATGCGTCATAATTGTTTCATTTCCAATCTGCAGGACTCCAGAGAAGCTTCACACGTGGATAAGGACAGTGATAGATGCATACCATTTCAGTCGGGAAGGTACTCTTATCAAGGAAGCTAGGGATTTGATGAACCCGAAAATCATTGAGAAGTTAAAGGAACTGAAGAAGCTAGTCGAAGACCAATACATGTGAATCTCAAGGATGAGTCTCTTATTGCAGATGCTGATCCGGCAGTGGTCGTATTGAACCAAGGTTGCTTAGTTTCTCGGACTGTATTCTTTATCTTTTGATATTGCTTTACGGTGTATAATCATATCCTATCCTGAAAGAATCATGTCCATAAAGGTTCACCGCATTAGATGCTGATAGGTTCAACATTTTGTTCTACAATTTTGTCATATGAAGTGTATGCGGATTTGTATCCTCTGTATCTGTACATACCACTGTGTATTTTCCAAGCTAGGGGGTGTAAAAATGTTTGGAATTGTTCCGGCTCCACTCTCACCCAAGGAACTTGATTGTTTGCTTCTCGATCTGTAGATGCTGCTGCCCTCGAAGCAATGGAGGCTCTTCTTCGATTAACGTTCTGGGGGATTTGAAGTGGGCTAAGATGAAGCAATATGCAGTCAACATAATGGGGTTCTGAGATGCACAGAAAACGTGCTTTTCGATTTTGCAGGTAATTTTTTTTATTTAAATGAATTGGAACAGACGGAACTCTCGGTAGGACCATTGTTCAGCAGCTTCATTAGCTTGTCATATACCGGAAGCGTATCTATTGTCCGGCGGCATCACGGTCGGCCTCGTGGTCGTGATTCGTGAGAGTTCATCATAGTAGCTGCTCTTTCATCTGAACTTCATCTTCCTAATCTCTCGCGTTCCATGTATTGAAAGAGAATTATGCAGGAATTAGTTTCTTTCCGAACCCTTCATTGCAAAATATATATGATGAAGTAATGATTTGTTCACATTGTCAATGTTACTCAATTTTGTTTCCGAGGTTTCCGAGAAAACTTAACGAATATGGAAAATCCTTTTTTTCGATGGGTGAAAATCTCAAAATTTTATTTGTAGAAAATTCTTCTACTCTAAACGGAAGACTTCGGTAATGATTTATGTAAAATATATGCCTACTTTGGGTTTCAACTAGGAAAAGGCGCCTTACTCCTTGTCGCACGTACTGTGCACTCAATTTTCTAGTCTTAGGACTTTGCAAAATTAATTCTAGAGAAAGTTCTAAATAAGAATTTGAAGCGTTATCGTTTTCTTAAATAAAAGCCTAAAATGAATCCGGTTTCAAGTAAAAGATCGAAGTATCATCATTTTCTCAAAAAAGAGTTTAAAATGATTATATTAGTCTCAAAAAATAACATAACTTTGTTGCTCGATGAGCATTTTTGTCTTTTACCTTTCAAAAAAAAAATTCCTTATATGTTATTATTATTATTATTATTTTCCTTTTTTCCTCTTTCCTCTAATGTCCATGGCGAAGGTCGCCGATCTTTAGGTAGGGCCCACCTTTGCTAGTGTCGGTCAAGGATTGCCTTCAACTGCCTTTGCTGGTGTCAGGCAAGGGTCGTCCTCGCCCTTGCCCTGCCTAAGGTGGTCCTCGCCTGAGGCCGGCGACCTTCGTCGACCATTGGCAAGGCGTAGCGATGGTTGATGGAAGGAAGAGGAAAAAAAAAAAAATAAAAATAAAAAAGTAAAAACAAAAAAAAAAAATATATAATTAGAATTTTTTTGACTAAAATACTCCTTCTTTGACGATCGAGATAATCATCAGTCAGCCAAAAGCTCTTATTTGAGACGATTTAATCACTTTAGGCCTTTATTTGAGACTGATATTGATAATTAAAGCAATTATTTGAAACAATATCCATTTTGGATATTTATTTAAGAAACTGAGGACATTTCATGCCCTCACTAGAAAATTTCCCTTAATTTTATCATGCCTTGGTAAAATATATCGATATCCTTATCCGCGTTGGTAGTTTTCTTTTAATTTGCTAAGGGTCAAAAAGATTGTTAGAAAGAAAAGGAAACCGTCAACTTTTTCATTCTGTAACTTGTCTGTGTCTCACCAATACTTCTACAATTTTTTTTGCTCTTTTTACAATCTGCAAATTAGCAATTTTGTACTACTTTACCTATTTTTACTTACACGATTCGAAGTTAGTAACTTTTATATGAAATTAACAACATAAATTAAAATGATTTATCAATTTTTGTCAAATTAAATTACCAACTAATTTTAGGATATCAACTCTCATTTAAATCACTTATCAATATTTAACTGTATTTTCATTATCAGCTTTTCTAGAGTCGTTAATTTTTATTTATCTTGATTAACAACCCCTTGACATGTGCTAGATATTTCCAACCTAAATTAACTTGCTCTTTTAGCCAGAACTTAAATTAACTTCATTCACCAACTCTCTTTCAATATTACGATAAAATATGAGATACCAACTCAAATTTGATTTACTTATGGACATTAATTTGTCAACCTTAAACTTTTATTTTACTTTTCTTATCTACTACTTGGACTCACCCACTTTTTTTTTTTTTTTTAAATTACTGATCTTTATTAAGTTACTTAACTCTGATTAAGTTATCAACTATTGGATTAACAACTCTTGTTGAATTACTTTTTTACGGTAAAAGAGAGATTTAAATAGGAAGCAGAAGCTACTCAACCTATACATCATAGATGTTAAAATGTGAAAGTTCTCATTTTGAAGATTACTCATAAAAGGCGACAAATCCAGTTTATTAGGGAATAGTATAATATAACCGAGATAATACTAAAGCTTCACATTATCGCTCTTATATCCGCAGCTTCTCACAAAGACCAACTAACAGACTGGCTGGACAAAAAGAAAAACACATGTTTAGAAAGAATATGCAGCATAAGGCCGAGAATGAAGTATCTCTTTAAGTAGCTCTTGCCGAAAAACTACAAATTCTAAAGGATTCACAGTCGCCTTATGCTAGCAAAATAGGAGGTATTCCCATCCCAATCTCCCTAAGAAAATATAGTATAGCAAGAAAGAAACGAAATGCAGAGCGGGGAAGTACAAGATTGTATCTGTGACTTTCTATTTCATCAATAAGTTTTTGCTTGTTCATGTCTTAAATGCTGAAGGTATTATGATAGGATTCCACTAGTAAAAGAAATGTTTAATTGCGATAAGATACTACATTTTGTCAGACAAAAGGCAAACTAGATCACCCGCATGAGAAGGTTCAGTTTAAGACTGCAGATTTTCCTCATGCACCGGTGCCTACTGGGCAAACTTGTGATTACCACCCCCACCGCAATGCAAGTGGGATACACCGAGCCTAAGTTCCTTCTTCGTGGACTAGCCGAGGTTTCCTGAGATTGAGGAGAGATTCGGGAGTTGAACCTGTGACCTTGTCTTGCGAACCAAGTCTTGAGCCACTTGACCAACCACTGAGGTGATGGGATAAGACACTACATGTGAAAGGGTTGTGGCCACAAAAACCAGATAAACCATCGACATGGTTTTCCATCTACTAAGAAATTGTACCATCATAACTAAGGATCTGTTTAATAAAATGTCTCACCAAGTGAAATCACTTATGGGGAATATGCTCTAAGAATGAGTGCCTTCTATACATAAAATCGAGTACTGATCACATTTATTGACTTCAATACTTATAGGCCATAATATCAGAATATCTTCATTCTTCACCAAGTTTTCCCATTTTACAGAAACAACCATATAACGCCAAAATTCAGCTGATGTTAAGAGGCAAAAAGGCTTACTTGAAGAAAATGGTAAAGTAGAAACAATCTTGAATAACTACAATAGGATAACTACAGCTGCCCTTATTAATTATTCTTTTTGCACAAGCAAGTTTTTCCATGAAAAGATAAAAGTAAAATAGAAAAAAAATTCCAAACCATAATGTTGTAGTGGGAGTAGAAAATTGGAACAGTACGCAGCGCACGAATTTGCTAAAACAGCAAATAGGCAAATGCTATAAATATTGCATAGCCCTAGGAAAAGAAGCATATCAATATTCCTGAATTTTAACTTTTCTCCAATCATTGAATGAATTGCAAAATAATAGTAACTTACTTACCTGCCTTGGAAAGGGCAGTGTTCTCTTTCTGAACAAAATTCATGAGCAGCAATTTCCCGTCCCTCATTCTGTTGAAGCATAATAAAGTGTCGAGCCATATGATATACTTCACACATATCTAGAAGACATCTTAAATTAAATAGACAATCAAGTCCCATCTCACATAATTGGATAAAATTTTCAACCCCATGCCATACTTCCAATGAAATTTTGTGGTTGCTTTTGCTCCTCTCTCTCTCTCTCTCGTTTAGGGAATGAAAATCCAGGGCTCTGAACTTAAAGTATATCTCTTGCCTTCGTCTGCCAATAAACATTGAAACGACACCATTCATTTTTAAAGGAGATAGCCTGCACAATCATCATCATCATCAAACATTCTGACCAAGGGAGAAAATCATAATGAAATTGTAAGATCTGCTAAATTGTCACAACACAACAGTAATAGATTTATGATACTACACCAACTTAATTCAGATAACAGCAAAGCTTCCATGCTCTATATAGCCTCATATGAACTTGTCTAAATACTACATGCGGAAAGAGGATTTCTCCTTCTTCCTTTTGAAAGAAATCTTCCACATGAGTGAAAATACACGCTAGGAAGAATATTGTAGACATCATCTTGTGAAGTGGTCGCTATTCATGTGATTTTGCAGACAGGGTAAAGCAAGTAGGCATGGTTCATTAAGCAAGTAGGCACAGATTATATGATAAGTCAACATGTATTCAACATGAACTGGTCACTATTCACATGAAGAAGGCACGTGTAAAAATGAACCAAAGCTCATACGAGAACACACATGTTAAGTGGCAGCAATCTCCCTATCAACTTAATCAACAGGTGCAGGAATAAGAGAATAACATGATCCATAAATTTAGAGACTGTAAGATAAGAACCAAAACTATAAAAGGAATCGACTGAGTTTCATCCCACCATTTTGCTGAACTTGAATATGAGCTCTCATTTCAGATGCACATGAAGATTTTGCCTCCAGATAAGCTGGTACGTCTACTCAACAATGTAAAAAATACACAAATCCCTCTACATTGATTACTCATCCCTGTCATAATTCAGCTGAAAGTCGGGTCAGTAATGGAGTGGAGGAATCAAACAAGGACTGGTTTTGATTGGAGAAAGACTCGGCATATAGAGATATTAGCAAGTTCGTTCAGTCTCTTCTTCCCTGCCCAACTGATTGACTCCTAAAGAAAATGTCAAATAGTCAAAAGCACATGCCCAAAAACTCCATGGAGAAAGAGAGTCAAAATTAAATACTGTTGACACCTAAATTTTGGCGACCCATTTGCATTAAAAAATTATGGGTTAATTTTATCCCTAAAAAAAAAAGTAATTAATTGCACAGCATGTAGATTTTGATGCATTTATTTTTTAATTTGCATTTTTTGTATTTATTTATTGGACCGGGGGTGGATGGGTCGGATTAATTGTTTTTAAATTAACAGGCCGGGCTAGGCCCACGAAAGGAGAAAATTAACCCGAGCCCGTTGTTATTTTTAATTAATTATCTTGTGAAAAAATTGAGATTTGATGCGATATTATGATGATTTTTTAAAATTGAGAAAACTGCATTGTAATTTCATCTTTATCAATAGATGATAAAATCGGGGGAGAATATTCATGAGATAAGGCTTTTTGTGATTCGGAGGTTATAGGCAATTTTCGAAATATTTTATGAAGATCACATTATGTTTGTCTATAAAAGGAGACAGTGTATGGCAGAGAAAGGGGGGGTTTTTCTTTTGGTTTTTCTCTGAAGTCGAAAGGAAAGAAGAAAAAAGGTCAAAAAGTGAAAACAGAAAAGTGAAGTTTCTGTAGAAAAGGGCAGGAAGTCAGCAGGAGAGTGACGTGAGAGAGAGAGAGAGAGAGAGAGAGAGAAAAAAGGGAAAAAAGAAAACCGGATCGTCTTCTTCGCAGGGGGGGCTTCGACCGCGCAGGCCCCGCGTTCGCACCAGCCGACGCCGGAATCGGCTTTGCCGGCCATCTCTGATGCTGCCGCTTGCTCCGGTCCGCGACCCCAGCGTCGACGCCCAGCAGCACCACAGAAGTCCGACGCCGCCGTTGCGTCTCCCTCCTGCCGCCGTTCGCTCGCAGCAGCTGTCGGGTCCTCTTGCTCTCCACCCTTGCCTGCAACGAGCCGCGCCTCCTGGTCCGAGCTGCTGTTGTTCTCGTATCGCCGTTCGATCAGCCGCGCCGCTCGATCTGCGCTGTCCACCCACCGCCTTGACGCACCGCAACCCAGCTGTGCTGCAACCCGAGCCCATGTGCCCTGCTCCGAGCGCTGCTGCTCCGCGCCCCTGAAATCCCGAAGCCGCGCCGATCCAGCCACCGAACGTCTCGCCGCGCCTGCACCATCACCGATTTGCCTCAGCCGCGACCGCCTCGCTCGAAGCTCCACCGGCGTCCGTCCGTGCTCCCTTGTTCTTGCTGCGCGTTGCCCCGACACCGGAGCCCTGCTGCTCCTGATCCGCGCAACCTGACGCCGGCGACCCTCCGTCCTGTTCGTGGCCGTACCCAGACCTGCGACCCATCTCGCCATCGCCGCCCAGCAGCACTGGCGCCGTCCAGCCCTCGCCGGAGTCCGAACCCGCGTCGGCCGACGACCTTCCTCACCCGGCATCACCCCGTCCCCGTTACTTACCTTTAGGTAGTTTTTTTTTAATTATTTTTTTACTTTTTACTTTTTACTTTCTTTATAGTTTAGTTTATTTTACTCTTTTTATTTGTTAGGTTTTTTTGGTTGTTTGATTTGATAGCATTTTTTAGTCTAGGTATTTAAATTGTGATATTAGATGTTAATATTCATAAAATCTTATAGGCATTATCCGTAGGGTTTTCCTAAGATTATTGTAATTATTAATTTGACTCGTAAGATGTCGGGTCATTTTTTTAATTATATTAATTTTTGGGGGTTTGTTGATAGCATATTAATTGTTGAATCAATATAATTATTAATTTGATCCGTAAGATTTAGGATCAGATTTTTAATTATTTTGATTTCTTGTCGTGATGTTAGGGGTTAAAAGTAATCGTTAATTTGACTGTGAGATAAACAGGTTATTTTTTCGATTATTTTAATCATTTATTTGGTGGATATCTTGATTAGTTTAGATTGCTTTATCTTTGAAAAACACTAAAAAAGCATGAAAATTAAAAAAAGAAATGGTACCGAAAGGGCACTAGGATAGTCTAGTGTAACCAAGTCCCCGTCTTGCTTAATCTGCAGTTCGTAGGAGTAAAATAATTCTCCTATTATTTTACTTAGGTGTTTAATCGACCTACCATAAACCGATTAGTGGCGACTCTAGATAGAATCCATTTACATGTTAAAACTTTAAGTCGCGATTTGGTATGGGGGAGGAGGCAGAAAGCTAAAGCTTAAAGACTTAGAAATTGCGTTTGGTTCAAGCATTTGCAATGGGCTTTGAGTCAATGCAAATCTTGAAAGCCCAAAGCTACTTGGGGAAAATGCAGTTGTGTTTGGTAAAATTTTTTTGCAAATGGACTTTGAAATTTGAATATGCGTTTGGTAAAAAAAACTTTCGCAAGGGTTTTGATGGGTATTATTTTTTTTCTTTCTTTTTTTTTTTTTTTTGAAAATTTAGCTAAACCCTTCGCTGGACCGGCGAAGGGCTGCGGCCGCCGGCGAGCCAGATCTGGCGCCGGCGGCCGTTGGCTGAGGTCGGGCGACCTCCGGCGCGGGTCGCGCGACCCAGCCGAGGGACGCCGGAGGTCGCCCGACCTCGGGCGACCCGGGTCGCTCGACCCGGGGCCGCGCGACAAGCGACCGCCGCACAGGTCTCGCGGCCGCGGCGGCCCTCGCCGGGTCTCGCGAGGGTCGCGCGACGGCGAGGGCCGCCTGCGGCCGCGAGACCCAGGCGGCGGTCGCCCGGGTCGCGCGGCCCCTGGGTCGAGTGACCCTGGTCGTCCGACCTCGGGCGACCTCGGGCGGCCCTCGGCTGGGTCGCGCGACCCTCGTCGGCGCCAGATCTGGCTCGCCGGCGGCCGTCGCCCTTCGCCGGTCCGGCGAAGGGCTGCTCCTTTTTTATTTAAAAAATAAATAAATACAGGGGTAATAACGGAAATATGAAAAATTAATGAGGGTAGTTTAGGAAAAAAAAATGCTTTCAGCATTTGGTAGAATCTTTGAAAGCCCAAAGGCTGGTCCCTACCAGCCTTGGGCTTTCAGCATTTTCAAGGACTGACTTTCATTTGAAAGCTCCTTGAGATTGGTTGCCAAACACCCTTATTTTGGCTGAAGGGGCTTTGGGGGCTGAATGGGCTTTCTAAATGCCCATCCAAATGCACCATTAGTAGTCCATTAACTTAGTTTTAGGTGGTGCATCCGAAAAATTAGGTCGCGACAGCTTGGTGACTCCACTGGGGATTAGAATTAAAACTCTTAGTGGACTTAGGCCAATTTTCTTTTTGAAAAAAAGTATTTTTGTTTGGCAGTGAGGATTCCAGGTACGTCCCTAACATTCCTAAGGTGTTAAATGTTCTTGCAGATGGGAGATATAAGGGGAGTAGTCTTTGCTAACCCCTGTCTTGTAGGTTGGAGTTAGGGATGAATGTTTGAATTAAAACTATAGAAGTGTTGTTTGCATTTAAACTGTTGTGCATGTTTTATTGCTTTTAGCACTACACTATTGCACACACAACCTGCGGTCGGACCTGGGCTGCGATAGGATTCTTAGGATGGTGTTGAGAAAGGATACTTCCTCCAAAGCGAGACTGCTATGTAGAGGTTGACCTTCTCTTCCCTGAAATTTCTTTCATGGTGTCGAATGTCTTTGTCCATATCCGTGAGATTGCGTGACTATTGGGCATTCCATTCGATTGAGCCGGAGTTAGGGGGACTTGACACGTTAATGCGAGACTGCAATGGTCAGATCATCCTCTTAGCTCCACCTTGTTAAGCCATCTAGACAGAAATCGAGCCTCACTTTTCATGCGTGTGTCTATGTGATTGTCATCCATTTCTGGTGAAAGTAAGTTGTCTAAATTCTTCGCAATTTATTCACTTTATTGCAATTTTGTCAGTCCATGACAATAGGTTTCGTCGTCAGTCTCGTTTTATATGCGATGGGGAAAACCGACGTACAATTCATTTCCACTCCAAAAAAAGAGCTCAAGAGGTGGTTGGATCAGTTAGATCAGGATGGCCAGAGGTATGTGAAAGCAAGGATCGCCCGACTTCTCCCACTGTTAGAGATCAACGTCCACTCTGGTGTGATACAGGCACTCCCTCACTTCTGGTGTCCACAGACTTCCACCTTCATATTTGGTGAGTTTCAATTGACTCCTACACTTGAAGAATATAGTGTTGCCCTTGGAATGCCCCCGGAAAAGGAGCTTGTTAGACCGTCTATCGGTATAGATTCTATTTCTGAATTATCACAGTTTTTAGAAATCGAAACCGAAAGAGTAAGGAAGGTTGTTAAAGCCAATTGCTATGCATGCCCATTTTCATTTTTGGAAAAATGTTTTTCAAACCAACCTATGACTTCAAAAGCTAGGATTTTCATGTTAGCATTTTTTGGACTAGTCGTTTTTCCTTATCGAAAAAATGCCATTAATCCATCAATTTCATGGGTGGTTAATCGTGTTTGCGACGGGTTAAATTATGTTAACATGGTTTTAGCTGAAACATTTTTGTCATTAACCCGTTTCAAACAAAATGAGGAAAAGACCATGCGTGCTCTCCCTGAACTTTTGCAAATATGGTTTTTCTCCCACATAAGAGGATTTGGGCACCTTATAAAACAATTTAAGATTGATGATTTTAGGCACCCTATACAAAAGTTTGCGGTCTTAGAACGTTTTGCCCCAAATAAGCAGTACGCCCGTTGGATTAATTTTTTGAAAAACCCTGATCCTAAGGCATTCTTATGGTATACTAAATGGCTCCATGTTGAGGAGGCTCGTTTCTCTCACAAGTATGATAGGCCAATTCTGTTGCTGGGACTTTCTGGTGCTACTTCTTATTACCCATATAGGGTAGCCCGTCAGTTTAGAGCTCTTCAAGAAGTTCCTCCACCCCTCAAGACGGACTTGTTCCAAGTTCGTTTTGTTCGTACGGACTATAATTACTTCAACGAGGTCCAGACGATCATTGCTACATGGAACGAATGCCATCTAGAGAAGATTTTAGTGCCCAAGAGATTGAAGGGCGAGGAGGAGATCCACCATGCGTCGGTATTCTATATCCAACAATATCGGATTCCTGATGCCTTATGTCCAGTGGTCCCTGATGTGACTGAGAAGCCTACTCAACGAGCACAAATTGAGCATCTTAAGCGGAAAGTGGAAATGATTGAAGCGGAAAATAGGAAACTTCGCAGGACGTTGGAATCCCGAAAGCATATAAAATGAGATTTTGATGTTTAGGGACTTTAATTTCAAATTCTAGTTCAATGTTTTCATTTTTAGATTCAATGTTTAGGGACTTTGATTTCTATTCTTAGTTAGGGAATTTGGTTTAAATTTCAAATAAAAACAGGTGATTAGACCATTGTCATGGGCCATTTTCCTATCTTGCCATTGGTTCTTACATTACTTTTTACCTTTAGGTCACAACGGATCTACCGCGATCACCCATTATCACGCGATTAAGAGCAAGAATGGCCGACCAAAATGAAATGCGTGATCGTATGTCCGCTGTGGAGACTCAACTCCAACAAGTGCTCGCCTCCATATAGCTTGTAACGGATCAACTCCAATTCCTTCAAGCGAATCCAACAGCTACACCCGCTCTTCCTGGAATAGTTATCCCAAAGCAAACAAACAAGGTTCAAACGATTGATGATGACATGCCCGCACTGGAAGATGACTCGGTCATCGTTGGAAAGGCCAAGCTTGACGGCGTTCCCAAGACAGATCAGGATGAGCGTGTTGCGAGCCTGGAAGAGAAAGTGAGACAGCTGCAAGAGTCACAAAGCTCACTCCCGTTTGATCTCTCAGTCTATGAAAATGTCAAAATGCCGAGCAAGTTCAAAATGCCAGAGTTTGAGAAATATGACGGTACATCTTGCCCAAAATCTCATCTACATATGTACCACGTGCGCATGGCCCGGCACGTTAAAAATGAGCACCTCATGATCCAATCGTTCCATGCGAGTTTGACTGGACCCGCATTAAATTGGTACATGATGAAGAATGTGAACCTCCTCGACACCTGAAACGAAGTGGCTGACGCGTTCCTCAAACAGTACAAGTTCAACATGGACATCGCACCTTCCCGAGAAAACCTGGAGCGGATGGAAAAGAAAAAGAGCGAGTCATTTAAAGAATATGCTGTAAGATGGAGAAACCTGGCGGCTCAAATCACTCCTGAGCTTACCAACAAGGAGCTGATGAAGTTGTTCGTGAAAACCCTCCCGTCTGAGTTTCGTAACCGAATGGCCAGTACGTACGTCGAAAGCTTCAATTAGCTTATTCCTGTAGGGGAACAAATCGAGATGCGGATAAGGGAATGATGGTTTACTGAGCCATCTAGTAGAAGATTCATTGTCAAGAAGGAGAAGGAAGCGGCTGTGGATGTGAATGTGGCTTATAGCCAAGAAAATGTCAAGCGTGCCCCGGCTGTCCAAATGAATCCAAGGCAGCCACAAACCTCTGGCCGTCAATCATTTGCCCAAGCGAATAATAGAAGACAATTCTCTCCTTTCCTTGGGTATCCATCCCAAGTGTTGACAATCCTCCGAAAGAAAAGTTTGCTTACTAGTGAACCAAAGCGTCCTAACCGTGAAAGCAATCGCGGTTACGACCCGACAAAGAAGTGTGATTACCATAACGGCGAACTGGGGCATTCAACTGATGAATGTTTCACTCTCAAGCATAAGATCCAAAATCTCTTGGACACGAAGGCCTTCTCATTTCAAACTGCCCGGCCAAACGTCCAAAAGAATCCACTACCAGAACATGAAGGTACGGTCAATGCTATCTTGGAGCCTGAAGTCGGTCGGATCAAGAACTCAAAGGTGCACGTGGCAGATGCTTACAACGGGCTGGTAAGAGCTGGATATTATCCAAATCAGGAGGATGTTCCTCTATCACTGATGAAGGAAAGAGTCACCAGGATGGTGGATGATGGTATCATCGTCTATGCTGACCATAATTGCATAGTTTCTACTATTTCCTCCATCATTATCGATTGGGAGGAGGAGCAAGCGGCGCTTGATGCTGATAAGAAAGAAGTAGATCCATCGCTCGCAGATATGCCCCCACTAGAAGATGCATCTGATGAAGAGATTGTGATCGAGATGTCTCAACCATATGAGTATGTCAATAACAAAGCGGTGCCTTAGTCTTATGACCTAAATGTTGACCTCGTTACGAGGTCTGGACGGACTTATGCTCAAGCCAATGCTCAACCCGCAAAGCCTGTTACTGACGAAGAAGTTAAGGAATTTCTGGCTGTGATTAAAGCAAGTGAGTATAATGTGGTTAATTAGTTGCGAAAGATGCCCGCTCAGGTCTCTTTGCTTGAACTCCTGCTAACATCCCCTGTGCATCAAAAGTCGCTGATGAAGGTACTAAGTGAAATTCGTGTACCTGAGACAGTTGAGGCAGATAAGTTAGAAGATTTTGTGGGATCAGTCCTTCTCCAGGATATGATTGCTTTTTCTGATGAGGAGTTCCCTCTTGAGGGTAGGGGCATAATAAAGCATTTTACGTATCTGTCAAGCACAAGGCTTCTCATGTGTCCCGAGTGCTCATTGATAATGGGTCTGCCCTGAACATATGTCCATTGGCCACTCTTCATCGCCTCAAGATAGACCCATCCAAGATACATGCCGCGAAGACTTCTGTGCGAGCTTTTGATGGCACAAAGAAGGAGGTGCTTGGCGAGATTCACCTCAATGTGCAAATAGGGCCAATTGTTTTCAATATCCCTTTTCAAGTAATGGATGTCCCTACTGCGTTTAATTTTCTGCTAGGTCGTCCCTGGATACATACTGCTGGAGCGGTGCCTTCAAGTTTGCATCAAGCTGTGAAGTTCGTAATCAAGGGAAGGCAGTCCTTGTCTATGGCGAGGAGGATCATTGAATTTACCATGAGACAGCTATCCCCTATGTGGAACCTGATGTCGAATTCGAATCGAGTTATCACTCATTTGAATTAGTGTCTACCATTCATGCTTCTTGAGATTCGTCACCACCCACCCCTGAAGTCTCAAATGCTGCCCTAATGGTGGGAAGGGTGATGGTCGGGAATGGTTTTGTCCCTGGCCGTGGTCTTGGAGGAAGGGGTCAAGGAATTCGAAACCCTATTGAAGCCCCTCAGAGGTCCCGATATGCTGGATTAGGATACCATGGAAGAGGTGGAGGAAGTTCTGGATGGGGAAGGCACAACTCGCCACCTGAACAAGGGCGTGGGAGGCAAAATTTACCACCTCCAAACATTCGCGAGACGTTCCCTGGTCCTCCAGTTATGATGAGAGATGAAGCGGAGGTCATGGATACTTTGGGGCAGCCAAGTGGAAAATTCGACTATATGGTGAAGTATTCGGCTCCTCCTAGCTCTTATATTGACCCCCGCAACATAGTTCCAAGTGGATGGGATGGCATGGATGATCCGACGCCTCCGAAGACAGAGAATCTTGATGATGCCTTGGAAGGGATCATAATTCTATTCGATGACCTCGTCGTAGGAGCCACTGATGAAGAACCTCTGGAAGAAACGGGCCCCGGCCCACAAGAGTAACCCATTTATCACTTTTGCCCATTCCCCTGCGTGGGAATTTTTATTGCTTTCTAGGAATTGTTTTCAATTTCTTCTTTTTCACTTTCTTCTTAGGATTTGAATTGCATTTTCCATTCAATAAATTGTAAATTGATTGATGAATTTCAATGAAATTACAAGCTTTGTTTTGAGGGCATGATGAGGCACACCAAACCAACCCGGTGATGATATCCAACCGATAAAACAAATGAAAAATTCAAGGAGAATTCTGAGGCCTGGGTTTCATCATGCTTTCTTGTGTCAAAATATTTTAAAAAAATACTTTTCCAATTACTTTTCAATTTTTAAAAAAAAAATGAAAAATGAAAAATCTTTCAAAAAAAATAGATAAATATGATTTACCCTGTTTGTCTTTCTAATTCATCTACTTCCTGTTTTAGGAACAATATTATGACATGCAGGGGCATGGAAATGGTCCAATCCAATGCAACAAGTGATGATAATGATGATCCTGAAGATTCAATCGAAGATTCCATTGAGGTGCATCGAAGCTGGGAACAACATGAAAAAGCCAAGGCTCTCACATCCGAGCAGACTGTCACTATTAATTTAAGTGACACTGAAGAAGCCAATGAGGTGAAAATAGGGGCGAATCTCCCCAAAGACGAGGCTGAATGCCTAATTCAGTTGTTGAAGGAATATCAGGACATCTTCGCATGGTCCTACGCCGACATGCCTGGGTTAGACCCGTCAATCGTGGAGCATTGTTTGCCTACTAACCCAGACGTGCCTCCTAAGAAGCAAAGGCTGCGGAGAACTAAGCTCAAGCTCTCGAAGAAGATAGAAGAAGAGGTGATGAAACTTTTGAAGGTGGGATTCATTGAAGTCTCATAGTACCCCGAGTGGGTGGCTAATATCGTGCTAGTGATGAAGAAAGACGGTCGAGTTCGAGTTTGTGTTGACTATCGGGATCTGAACAAGGCTAGCCCAAAGGATGATTTCCCGTTACCACACATAGACGTCCTTGTAGATAGTACCGCTGGTTTTGAACTATTCTCATTTATGGATGGTTTTTCCGGGTACAATCAGATAAGGATGAAGGATAAAGACAAGGAGAAGACTGCATTTATCACCCCGTGGGGAACCTTTCATTATAAGGTCATGCCCTTTGGACTCAAGAATGCAGGGGCAACCTACCAGCAAGCCATGGTCGCATTATTTCATGACATGATGCACCAGGAGATTGAAGTCTATGTTGATGATATGATTGCAAAGACCCGACCGGGAAAGAGCCACATCGAAACCTTGAAGAAGTTGTTCAATCGACTCCGTAAGTTCAAGCTTCGTTTAAATCCCGCTAAATGAGTGTTCGGAGCAACATCCGATAAATTACTCGGATTTATTGTGAGCAGTAAATGAATTGAGATCGATCCATCCAAGGCTAAAGCCATATGTGAGTTGCAACCTCCATCGACAGTGAAAGAAGTTCGGAGCCTCTTGGGGAGGCTGAATTACATAGCTCGATTCATTTCCCAACTCTCTGAAACTGCCAAACCATTCTTCAAGCTTCTAAAAAAGAATGCACGAGTCAACTGAGATGATGAGTGTCGAGAAGCATTCAATAAGTTGAAGCAGTACTGGATGAATCCACCTGTTCTTGTCCCACCCATGATAGGGCATCCTTTAATTCTCTACCTCACTATTCATAGTGAGTCATTGGGTGCAATGTTAGCTCAGGAAAGTCCTGTTGACAGAAGAGAACGAGCCATTTACTACCTAATCAAAAAGTTCACACGTATCGAGCTGAAATATTACGATGCGAAAAGACTGTCTTTGCGCTAGTGTGGGTATTGCACAGATTGCGACAGTACACGCTGCATTATCAGACGTTCCTCGTGACTGAGAACGATCCTATCAAGTATTTACTTGACCGGCTAGCTTTGGTGGGTAGGTTAGCTAAATGGCAAATTTTGATCTCGGAATTTGATGTGCAATTCATGCCATAAAAGTTGGTTAAGGGTCGAGTGATTGCTGATCTATTGGCCGAGAATTCAGGAGTTTCGAATAATAATGACAGTTTCATAGATGGCCGTGTCTTGAATATAAATGAAGATTCATGGACAATGTTCTTTGATGGAGTTGTAAATCTATTTGGTTCTGGTACCGGGGCAGTTTTGATATCTCCAAATGGACAACACCATCCGGTAGCTGCAAAATTGATATTCCCATGCACTAACAATGTGGCCAAGTATGAAGCTTGCATTCTTGGGCTTCAGGCCGCAATGGAGATGGGTGTGGCTAAACTAAAAGTGTTCGGAGATTCCGCACTAATCATACTACAATCCGTAGGTGAATGGAAGACTAATGATGCCAAGTTGCTTCCGTACCACGAGTATTTAGAAGATCTGGTAAAGGAGTTCGATGAAATTTCATTTGAATGCTTGCCAAGGTCTCATAATCAATTTGCGGACGCACTCGCAACTTTGTCTTCTATGTTGCAAGTCACTGATGGCTTAGAGATCGAGCCTCTGAAAATAGAGATTTTGCCGAGGCCGGCTTATTGTATGATCGTGATTGAGGAGTCAGATGGAAAGCCATGGTATTATGATATCATGAATTACATTCAGAAACAGGAATTCCCCGAACGAAGTACTCCAGCTGATAGGAAGTATATCATGAAAATGGCCTCAAAATTCTTCGTCAGTGGTAAAAGTTTGTACAAGAGGTCTTATGATTCAATCTTGTTGTGGTGTGTAGATGCAACCGAAGCCACTCAAATCATGCAAGAAGTGCACGAAGGAGTATGTGGCCCTCATATGAATGGGCACATGTTAGCTAAGAAGATTATGAGATTAGGCTATTACTGGCTCATGCTAGAAGGTAACTGTATTCAGCATGTTCGAAGTTGTCATCGTTGCCAGATCCATGGAGACAAGATAAATGTTCCTCCAACTGAGCTGCACCAGTTTTCCGAGCCATGGCCTTTCTCGATGTGGGGCATTGATGTGATCGGTCCAATAAATCCAAAGGCTTCAAATGGGCATCGTTTCATCTTGGTGGCGATAGACTATTTCTCTAAGTGGATCGAAGCTATGTCCTTTGCAAGTGTCACTGCCCGCAATGTTGTGAAGTTCATCAAGCGAGACATAATTGCTCGCTATGGAATCCCTGAAGCAATCATCACTGATAATGGGACAAATTTGAATAACAAACTTGTTGATGGTTTGTTCAGTGAATTCAGGATCAAGCATCTGAATTCGTCCCCTTACCGCCCTCAAATGAACGGGGCTGTTGAAGCAGCTAACAAGAACATTAAGAAGATCTTGGCTAAGACCGCTGAGAATTATCGAGATTGGCATGATAGGTTACCTTTCACACTAATGGCGTACCGTACATCGATTCGCACTTCTACTGGGGCAACCCCTTTTGCTCTGGTGTATGGCATGGAAGCAATTCTGCCTGTGGAAGTGGAAATTCCCTTCTCTAAGAGTTTTATCCCAAATGGAGTTGTCTGAGGCTGAGTGGACACAACAAAGACTTGAGCAGTTAAACTTGATTGATGAAAGAAGACTGAAGGCTCTTTGCCATGGCCAAACTTATCAGCAGAGGGTGGCTCGATCCTTCAACCGAAAGGTGCAACCGAGACATTTCAAGGTAAATGACCTTGTTCTAAGGAAGCTGTTGCCAATTTTTCCGGATCCTGGTGGCAAGTTTGCTCCGAATTACAGTGGACCATATATAGTGAAGAAGGTACTTCCTGGAGGTGCTTTGATCTTGGCAGAGATGGATGGTCGTGAGTTTTCCACTCCAGTCAATTCTGATATTGTCAAAAAGTATTATCCATGATAGAATTTGCCATGTCTTGTTTTGCAAGTATTTCTATAATCAATAAAACGCCTCAATGAAATGTTCAATTTTGTTGCAAATCTTCATGAATAGTGTGAGATAAATTAAATGTGTCAAATGGGATGCTTTGGAATGACGAAAGGCAAGCCCGACTCCATACACTGTTTCATACACTAATCCCTAATGAGTCGTGTGGAAAAATTCCATGCCTGCAAAGAAAAGGGTGATCTCGCAAAGGGTACGTCAAACAAAGTGATGAGAGGCGATTTTTCCTCTACCCAGAACACTACAGGTATACCCCTTGTTTAGCCCTTTGAGCCCACACACATGAAGATCTTTTTAAGTTATCCCTATCAAGAATCATCCCATACTGGGACAAAATTTGAAATGAATGATAGAAATTCTCTTACTTACACTTGCATCAATCTTCGAGTATTGCTTTCGCAGTGTAACTTGTACGATAATTTAAAGTGCCTTAGGACGACGAAGAGTAGTTCTTTCTCTATCCTATACACTTTATCCATTGCATAGCCCCCTTGAGCCTATGAATTCGTTTCACATTAAACCCAGTTGGTGATCATTCCCCACACTGGGGCAAGGCAAAAGATAGATGAAGACCCTTGAAAGTTCGAGTGTCATCTAAAGTGTAATTCATTGACGCATGCACTATGCGCAAAAATTGAAATCAAAATAGAACTAAGGGGCATGAAAAAGCAGTGTGCTTGGTAAAAGTAAGGCCAATGCCCATGAAAAAGAAGTGAAGAAAAATGAATGAGAATGAGGGGCATGAAAAAGCAGTGTGCCTGGTAAAAATAAGGCCAATGCCCAAAAAGAGAAAAATCAAGCACTCGATGTAGTGTGTCGTATCCCCAATAAGGCGATACTAAAAAAAAACTCAAATGTTGAAATACTACAATCAATTGGGTTGTGATGTGAAGAAAATCTTCAACATTGAAAAATTGATGGAAATGTCAAGATGATAACCAACTTTGACCCCCTAAACATTTTTTGAGCCTAATGATCCATTCGTTTCTCATCCCATGAACTTAGCCTACGTCCCTCACAAAGTCTCTTCAGATTAGGGCACTTGAATTAACGTGAAAGTTCATATGTTTGAATGCATCGCTTGAAGAAGTGCGAGTAAGGTAATTTCTGCTTCATTTCTCATGTTTCTTGACTTGTAAACCCCAAGATGATTGTGAAATATCACTTATTTTTCAATAGCCTCGACTCAAAGAGTCTCATTTGCTAAGCCGTTGACCAAGCCCGCATTACGGTCCTTGTTAAAGACCTCTCAGATCGGTAGGGTTGTACCACTTGCGAGATTGCTCAAACTTTTGTTTGGCATGACGATGGTGAGATAGAGTGATTGTCAAAATCCTGCATCAAAGGTCAGGATGAAATGGCTATTTTAATGAAGAATGAGTGAAAAGTCCTTTCAGACCAAGAGGTTCCTCATTTGACACATCCATGACACTCATGTGTTCAGATTGGAACATTCCTTTTTAAAATCTTTCCCAATGGAAATTAGGTGATGCAAGCTTGATATAAATCATCGCGCATGAACCTCCCTTAAATTAATGCATGTTTGTGATTACAAATGCATATTGCTTCTCCTATGACCATGTTTTGTAGGAGACATTTTCTCCAGGAACAGAGATAATACCAGGTAAGTATATCTCTATCCATACCTTAAATATTTGTCATTGTGCAGGTATTTCCTTCTGAAAACACCGACACTCGATCGAGCTGTCCCTCAAAGATTTTTTTTCCAGATTCAGTCTGATTAAGGCGACCGAAGAAAGGTTCGAGTCCTGGTCAGATAATCTATGCTGCAACGTTAGGCGACCGAAGAAAGGTTCGGGTCCTAGTCAAGCAAAACCTCAGTTTAGGCGACCATAGAATGGTATGGGTTCTAAATAACATTTATTGCTCAAACAGGCGACCGTAGAATGGTACGGGTCCTGGAAAAGCAATTTCCCCGTTTAGGCGACCGTAGAATGGTACGGGTCCTAGACAACATCCATTTCCCTATTTAGGCGACCGTAGAATGGTACGGGTCCTAGAAGGTTAACCCCCGTTTAGGCTACCGTAGAATGGTACGGGTCCTAAACAACACCTATTTCCCTATTCAGGCAACCGTAGAATGGTACGGGTCCTAGACAACACCTATTTCCCTATTCAGGCAACCGTAGAATGGTACGGGTCCTGGAAGGTAAACCCTCGTTTAGGCGACCGTAGAATGGTACGAGTCCTAGACACAACCAAAGACTGTCATACTAAGCGACCGTAGAGTGGTACGGGTCCTGGGAAACCAGTCTCTTTACAAAGCCATGTTACTATTTTGGGCGACCGTAGAATGGTACGAGTCCTTGACATGTAACACCGGCTATCTCGAATTACTCTATCCTCTTTAAAGGTAAGTTATTCCAGGTAGGTTCATTTATCATTTACATCAGTATTTCCATGCATCATATAAATTGCATTAAAAAAAAAGGAATTCATTTTTCCAACAAAAATCATTCAATGCATGTTCATGGTCAAAATTTAGGTTGCAATTTGTCTTTGAAGGCAACCTCTTCGAGCTCACCTTCAAAGAGGGGCAGCTGTTGACACCTAAATTTTGGCGACCCATTTGCATTAAAAATTATGGGTTAATTTTATCCCTGAAAAAAAGTAATTAATTGCACAGCATGTAGATTTTGATGCATTTATTTTTTAATTCGCATTTTTTGTATTTATTTATTGGACCGGGGGTGGATGGGTCGGATTAATTGTTTTTAAATTAACAGGTCGGGCTAGGCCCACGAAAGGAGAAAATTAACCCGAGCCTGTCGTTATTTTTAATTAATTATCTTGTGAAAAAATTGAGATTTGATGCGATATTATGATGATTTTTTAAAATTGAGAAAATCACATTGTAATCTTATTTTTATCAATAGATGATAAAATCGGGGGAGAATATTCATGAGATAAGGTTTTTTGTGATTCGGAGGTAATAGGCAATTTTCGAAATATTTTATGAAGATCACGTTATGTTTGTCTATAAAAGGAGACAGTGTACGGCAGAGAAAGCGGGGGTTTTTCTTTTGGTTTTTCTCTGAAGTCGAAAGGAAAGAAGAAAAAAGGTCAAAAAGTGAAAACAGAAAAGTGAAGTTTCTGAAGAAAAGGGCAGGAAGTTAGCAGGAGAGTGACGTGAGAGAGAGAGAGAGAGAGAGAGAGAGAGAAAAAAAAGGGAAAAAAGAAAACCGGATCGTCTTCTTCGCAGGGGGGGCTTCGACCGCGCAGGCCCCGCATCCGCACCAGCCGACGCCGGAATCGGCTTTGCCGGCCATCTCTGACGCTGCCGCCTACTCCGGTCCGCGACCCCAGCGTCGACGCCCAGCAGCACCACAGAAGTCCGGCGCCGCCGTTGCTGTCTCCCTCCTGCCGCCGTTCGCTTGCAGCAGCTGTCGGGTCCTCTTGCTCTCCGCCCCTGCCTGCAACGAGCCGCGCCTCCTGGTCCGAGCTGCTGTTGTTCTCGTATCGCCGTCCGATCAGCCGCACCGCTCGATCTGCGCTGTCCACCCACCGCCTTGACGCACCGCAACCCAGCCGTGCTGCGACCCGAGCCCATGTGCCCCGCTCCGAGCGCTGCTGCTCCGCGCCCTTGAAATCTCGAAGCCGCGCCGATCCAGCCACCAAACGTCTCGCCGCGCCTGCACCATCACCGATTTGCCTCAGCCGCGACCGCCTCGCTCGAAGTTCCACCGGCGTCCGTCCGTGCTCCCCTGTTCTTGCTGCGCGTTGCCCCGACACCGGAGCCCTGCTGCTCCCGATCCGCGCAACCCGACGCCGGCGACCCTCCGTCCTGTTCGTGGCCGTACCCAGACCCGCAACCCATCTCGCCATCGCCGCCCAGCAGCACCGGCGCCGTCCAGCCCTCGCCGGAGTCCGAACCCGCGCTGGCCGACGACCTTCCTCACCCGGCATCACCCCGTCCCCGTTACTTACCTTTAGGTAGTTTTTTTTTTATAATTATTTTTTTACTTTTTACTTTTTACTTTCTTTATAGTTTAGTTTATTTTACTCTTTTTATTTGTTAGTTTTTTTGGTTGTTTCATTTGATAGCATTTTTTAGTCTAGGTATTTAAATTGTGATATTAGATGTTAATATTCATAAAATCTTATAGGCATTATCCGTAGGTTTTCCCTAAGATTATTGTAATTATTAATTTGACCCGTAAGATGTCGGGTCATTTTTTTAATTATATTAATTTTTGGGGGGTTGTTGATAGCATATTAATTGTTGAATCAATATAATTATTAATTTGATCCGTAAGATTTCGGATCAGATTTTTAATTATTTTGATTTCTTGTCGTGATGTTCAGGATTAAAAGTAATCGTTAATTTGACCTGTGAGATAACAAGTTATTTTTTCGATTATTTTAATCATTTATTTGATGGATATCTTGATTAGTTTAGATTGCTTTATCTTTGAAAAACACTAAAAAAGCATGAAAATTAAAAAAGAAATGGTGCAGAAAGGTATTTAGGATATCTAGTGTAACCAAATCCCGATCTTTATCTCTCAGTTCGTAGGAGTAAAATAATTCTCCTATTATTTTATTTAGGTGTTTAATCGACCTACCATAAACTGATTAGTGGCGACTCCTAGATAGAATCCATTTGCATGTTAAAACTTTAAGTCGCGATTTGGTATGAGCTTGGGAGAGCCCGAGCTAAACTTAAAGACTTAGTAGTCCATTAACCTAGTTTTATGTGGTGCATCCGAAAAATTAGATCGCGACAAATACCATTACTTACTAGCTCAATTGGAAAAGAGACAAGAAAGCAAACTATTGTTAAATGCAATATCATGCCATCACCACAATATGCATTGAAAAACAAGACACTTCAAGCACGTATATGGAGAAGGTGTTAATTTACATATAAAACCAGAGGAATGTTTGTTTTTAAGAATCAGAGAGCTTGCTTTAGGTATTGAGCACATTCATCTAAACATGGCTAGTCATTCACAAAATGGTGTTCCAAATACTTTTAAGGACATAAAAGCACCAAATACCAGTTTAGAACAAATTGAACTGTGAGAGGTCAATGCGAAATACTTCAAAAGCTGAAGATCAACGAAATATCTCAAAAATTGTTAGAGCAAAATATTTGATCATGTATAATCAAAAGCACCATATAGCTACTAAGGAGCTCCAAAACAAAGAACTAAACAAACTAACAAGATAGCCAACCGTACTATCCAAGCATGCCAAAAAAATGAAAGTCATGAAGCAAGCTCAACCTGACTGGAGAATGTGCAATTAAAAATCGAACCATAGATAGATAAGTTTAGCCATGACCAGTAAAAAAGACACTCACATCTCTGCTGGTCTCATGGAAACTGTGGATTGGAAAATTTCTAGGACTGTAACTAGAATCAACAGTGATGTTGATATATAAACTGCAACTGAGCCAATTAATAAAAGCAAACATGTGCTCCAATGGAAACATAATCTGCCTCCAACAAACACTGAATTGGGTAACACTCCAAAAGCTTCAAGAACTATAAGATTTCTTTTTGAACTCTCTTTCAGAATGCATTACAGCGATGAGGAGTAATATTACAGTTGCCTCAAGAGCACCAACAATGTCATTCTGTAAATGAAATTAGAAAATATGACACAAATGCTAAGGCAAAGAGGTATTGCCAAACTCTAAAAAAACACCTGCCCTAAGCAGTTATCACATCACAGAAATTGAGAGAATTGAAACCTATGGGAATTGATCAATCATGACAATTAGCAGTATCTATGACAGGTTGAACAACTTGACAATTTATATTTTCATGAGCAAGAATCTTCTAAGTGAATCGAATGTTTCTCAACTAGAAGTTTGACGAGGGGATCCTCCACATCACTGCCAACCTGGGTCTTGTCTCGGCAAACTGAAACCTTTCCATCACCTGTGACGACGACGACCTCCTCTTTCCGAGTTAAAAGCTCATTGGCCACTACCACATGCATTTTGTACTTACGAAGAGCCATATCTGCCTTCTTCAGCAGGATGTTCTTATCAGTCTCTAGCTGTCATTTTAGAAATAAAAAAAAATTTGTATCAGGGATTCATATCAAGTCTCAATCAAAGATACGCTGGGTGATACCTTCAGCAAATTTTAAACAGGAGAACAAAGTAATGTCCAACTAAGAGTTCACATCGCTGCCAGGGAAAATTTGCAGCTGGCTCAGGTGAGCAGCTGCTGAGTTGCCACTCATAACCGACTCTACTTGTTAATATAACAAGGAAAGGGAGCTTGTGTAATTACTCCAACATGCATTTGTTGAACTATTTTCTATATTTCTAGGACCTTCATCATCTATTCAATACTCTTGCTGGTAACAAGTTACATTTTAGTTGCAAATGCTACTATGGTAGAAGCTTATGCTGCAGGCAATTAATTTCCCTGAATCAGTAAAGATTTCAGATAATGGGATAGCTAAAATATTTGAATCCCAAGGAAGGTAAATCAGTCAGTATGTCTAACTTTGTGTTTTTTTTTCTTTAAACTTTAACTGGACCACGAGTAAACCTTACAAGATCGATATTTTTACAGGGTATGTGGCAAGGAAATGGTTTTCATTGTGGACAAACACAGCATTGTTTTCACTTTGACTGCACTTTTTTTAGATAATTATCTTCATTAAACTGGAAGGACAATAATGTTTAATGCTGTTTTACTCGATATCAATAACAATCATCCATAAAATCTAAGAGTATTCTCCATGGACAGGGTTTTTTGGTAAATGGATGAGAATCCTCCATGGATAGGGTTTTTTGGTCACTAGAGTTGGACAATTTGTCCCTTCTGACATACATGCTATTGAATTTATTATGATGCTTTTTGGACAGCAAACTTCAATAACTTCTAATGAAACTTATGGTTGCACCATAATGAATAGATTGCAAATAGCTGACCTTAAATGAAATGCAATAGGCAAATGGAGCCCACTCTTTTCTCAAGACAGCTAGCATTTTTGGAACTTGAACGAGACTCATATCAAGCGGACCTGATCCTGACTGTATCTTGTGTTCTGCCTGTACAAACACAAACATGCAACTTCCAAGTTAAAGAGAAAGGGTAGAATACAAAATTAGAACACTCTAATCACATTTTTAGCTATCTATAGAGTTAAATGAACTGAGACTACAGCTGGTGAGCAAATGTGATTTAAGCCAGCCAAAGTGACAGAGGAATCCAATTTAATGGCTTAAAACTAGCCAACCTAATCTTAGAACACTGCAATGATGACTAAAAATCTACTTCTTAGTAACTAATGCTGATGCACAGTGTAAGAAGAACCAGTTCTTCTGACTTAACCTACCACAAGAGAGAATTGTCTAGGTATTCCTACTCACTTCAGGAAGCATTCAGGGACACAAAGATTTTGCAAAGATAACCCTCGACAGCTTTCACTCCTCAAGAGGTTGGTATTCAAACATGAAAGTAGCCAAATGACAAGGAATGACTACTTAATTCACTTGAAATGATAAAATAGGGACAATATGGCAGGGGGGGGAACCGATGTAGCTTCCCAATTTAAGCAACAGCACTTCACAATGAAGGCATCCATGTACTTGACATTAACACATGGAGGCAGGAAAAGCTCTAGTCCAACTTTTTTTCCAAGAAACTGCTACTGCAGAATGAATTGAAAGAGTTTCGGCAAAGTCCTAAACAATTACCATGCTTTTCCAAGGTACATAAAAATCAGAAACTGCAGCTGCAAGATAAAACATTGCATGTGGCCCAAGAACCCTAAGTGATGTTGCAACCATCTGTAACATCTGCACACACCAAATCCTTGTTATGTGTGCTTGAACAACCAGATCAAAGAGCAATAAATTTTCATAGTGGAATAATGACCACACCAATGAGTAAGCAACAAATGTTCTGAAACTTCACTGTAAAGAAAAAGGTCCTTTATTGGATACAACAAGACTGGGGAAATGAATCAAGTTGAAGGAATTTTACATTAGAAACAGAGAGATGCCTTTATGCAAAACTTCTCATGTCTATCATAATTTTATAATGCAGGGGGTCCGTGTTATATCTTTGCCACCTAAAATCTAGCATCTAACATTTTTGAGATGCTCTGAATGAGAGTAAATAACCATTCTAGTTTGTTTCATATTGAGAAAACATATTTGATTTTTAGAATTAATCACCTACCTAATATATCACTTCTTGCCATGTTAATTTTTTCATATTATTCTTGCTTATTCCAAGCAGACAAGAGAAGAAGAAAGGAGGAGGGGGCTGGGGGCCTATGAAGCATCAAATAATTCATAAGCTAATCATTAAATTCACAACACAAGCAAAGAAAGTACATCGAACTAATAGTTTACATTTGTTTAAGGAACTTGTTGGTTAAGCCAACTATATAAAGTACATACATGTCTTCAACCTATTAAAAATAGGTAAAGTGCAGCAATTACATGCATCACAAGACATTCGAACGTGCAAACATTACCTTTACATCCTAAAACCACATTAAGTGTAGCTAATTGAATGTTCTAAGGACACTCATAACAATTTTCAAAAAGAAGGTGCTATTATAAACATTAAAAAATGTTCATAAGCTATGTGATAAAATCACCAATCAAGAGATCAAAGTGCATTCAACATTTAAAAATAAAAAATAAAAAAAAATCAATGGGAGCAGCCTGTAGGTTCAACAAATCCTGCCTCTGACATAGTGCACCGCATAAAGTCCTTAAAACAGCATTGTGCATGATTAACTGAGAATAAAAAGTCCAAGAGACCTTTCTTGGTGTTTCTCACGTAATTTCCATCTTAGTAAGAACATAAAAATTAGTGATACAAACCTGAAGATATTCAAAAATGGTTGTGAAGGGAAGTTTCAGCAATAGTCCTTTTTCAATTACCTAAAATTGGATACAACCACATAATGAATCAATCTCAAAATAAACAAACTGTTCACCATTACATTACAAGCTAGTGAAGTCAAAACATCATAGGATAATTATAAATGGGAAGAATATTTAGAAAACTCAATTTAAGAAGCATGTATGAGTGTTCCATACATTGTGATGATCACTGATAGCCATCTTCACAGCTTCAGAATGTGGCTCCCTCACTATAATTTAAGAGAAAATGATTCAATAGATCATATGATCGGATGACCATAATTTTTGTAGTGAAGATTAAATAGATCATATTTTATGGGATGAGCATAATTTGAGAAAATATGAAATTGTCTGCATGGAGAAGACGCATTTCTTAATGAAAATGCATCAACCTTCTGCAGATATAGCAAGACCGAAGTCAACAGGAAAAATATGTCACAGGTTTATTCTCTAAGGCCTAAATACCCTCCAATTGTTTGTTTGACCACTGCTATCAGAATAAGGTTCTTCAACAGAAATATCAATCTATATATATATATATAAGCACCATGGGAAGTCATTTTTTTTTTTTCACTTTAATCATTAGAATGAAGTAGCACAAACCTTTAATGTGGGACTTGTCTATAAACTCGAAACATTCAAGGAAGGGATCATCTGGCAAGGATCTACAAAAGGGCTGGCAGGTTCCCCTGGTTCAAAAGTGGAGAGAAAAAGGAAAGAAAATTGACATTTCATCATATAATACCATCGACTCTTAGATTGAATGTTAGTAATTAAAAAATCACATGGTTAACTATTACCTGCGATACAGAAAGATAACCGCATAACCTGCCTTCAAAAAGTACCTGCAACATATCAACAGTTGGACTTCTTTGAAGAAAGCTGACTTCGAACAATGGGCAATGACCACTCAATTACGGGTGAAGCTGTCATACTCAGTGGAAGCTGCTCCTCGATGGCCTGAGCTGAAGTTATCAATGTAGCGCACGCAGCGCTGCTCTAGAGGGACAGTCGTCCCACCCGAGGTCACGCAAACAACTCGGTTAGCTCTTCCGTCTCCTGCATTAAGGGAAGAAAAAAAAAAAAAAACAGCTCAACAAAAGCAAGTGAAGAATCAAAGTGCAGAAGCATATAAAGTCAATAAAAGCAACTCACCGGTCGGTAACGAATTCTTGTCAAGAAACTCCTTCAACTTGTCTCTGATTTCAAGACAATTTTTCAGCGGAGGAGCCGAGTCGAAAAACGACTGTATGTCTGCACCAGACGTGTGTTCCTCCGCTGCTTCCGGACCACTCTGTGAAGCCATTGCAAATACCTGCAGCGCCCAAATCAACAGACGACATCAATTCCAGAAAACGCACAGAAGGCAAAAGGCATTCCTTGAATCGATAACAACTAAAAACAAGAAAACCCAAATAAAATCCTCAAAAAACACATTAATCCAGCGAAGAGGTTAGCGACCCCAGGCGTATCTACCCCTTCCCCAACTACAATCCAGCAAAAGCCTTGCCGATCACTCCGCATTCGACATCAAAAGACGATCTTTCCAGCAGAAAGCCAACCGCCCGAACAAAAAAGAACTCCTCACGAAAAAAGACCAGAGAAAATCGAGCAAGAATTTCGTAATCCACCCTCAATTCTCCGGAAAATCGAAGCCAAGCGCATCCTAATCGGATCGAAGTACCTTGGAGCAGCGAGTACAGCGATCGAGTTTGCAAACTACGCACGCGCAGATAGAGAGAGAGAGAGGGGGGGAGGATCGATGCGAAATTGGGTGGACTGTAGTTAAGTAAGAATCGAAAGAGAGGTTGGTGAGTGCTAAAATAAGATTAAAAAATAGTCTGGTCAACCTAGGACAGTCGATGTTCCGCATCAGTTGATTTTGTCTCGAACTCATCGCCAGTCGATGTTGAAAACAGAAGAAAAGTACCAAACACGGGCCGGCGCGATAATTGTTGCGTTTTTTTTTGGGTCAAATGTTTGGTTTCTCATTTATCATTTTATTCTGGTACTTGGATCGAAACAACTTAGATGTAAATGAAATTCTAGATTTTCATAGGGATGGGATACATGAGAAGTAAGTCGATGGTTCTAGTTGAGGCCGTTATTAGTTATTTTTATTTAAATTCGGGAAAATTTCAATTAAAGATCAAGAGGGTTAGAAGTGGATTTTTGTTTTAAATAAAATCTTGAAGTGTTACCAAATACACCCTTAATCTTATTTAAGGGTGTGGCATGCGATGAGGAAGGCCATGCTGCTTCTCCGGAATGTCCGTGAATGTTCTGTGTTGGTTGACTATTAAAAACCAACTTTTTTAATTCCGAAACATGGGACTCGGGAATGCAGGTCTCAACATCAACTACCGGAACGCCATCTTCAGCTACCCACCAAATCACCACCACCTTCATCCACCGATCGGCCTCCCGACGCCGACGGTGACGACGACGGACCTTGATATGGCCCGACGTACACTGAATGCTAAGAGCTACTGAGGAAGGAAGGTCCGGGCGTTTCAAGAAGTTGCCAGATATTCAGTGATATGTATGCCTACCACTGACATTCGTCCACGAAACGGAGTCATTCTCATCTACACGTTTTTTGATCGGATGATATCATTGACTGTTTCTCGGTCGCACCTTTGAGGCATTTTATCGAACGGTATACGTGCGAGGAATAGCGATTCGGTCGCTCATCCATGCGAAAACAGAGCGAGAAAGAGGGAGATGGTGTTACCCGGTTGATGATGCAAGTCGGACCAGTGGGTAGATATGGAATCGACGAAGGAAGTTCCAATGGCGGCTCGCGACGAAGATGGGCGTCGGAGGAGGGATCTCGAGCAAAAGACTCGATCTTTTCGCGTTTTCACGCCAAGAAAACCCAAAAACTGGAGCTGACCTTTGATGAACTGTCTTAGGGACGGGCAATAGCGTCGATCAATGGCGGTGAAACCGTGCCCGGTAGATTTGGATAATCCAAAATCGAAGAAGAAGATAGTTTCTTCCAGAGGATTTCCCAAGGTGACTCTGAAAGTGGGCTGGAGGTGCAGTGGATGATTTTAAAATCCACGTTTTGTCATCAATGTCGTTTATTTCTTTGTTTCTATTTATTTACAAAAATTTCTATTTATTTTTTATTATATTTTTTATCTTTTGTTTCACTACATCAACTAAAGTTGAAGTGTCAACCGATTCTATTATACATTTGAAAGATTTTTGTTAAATGGTCAAATGCATAACAAAATTTTAAAATTGAATTAACAGACAAAAAGAACAGTACCAAGATGACATTTCCTATTATTACTGAAAAAAAATTTGGGTACAAAAGTAGTCTTAAAAATAACCAATCTTCTCTAATAAAATCGATCAAAGAGGAATATCATCTATCAACAACTCAAATAACAAAAAGAAAACAAAACATAAAATTAACAAAAGGAACTTACCTACCAATTCTTTACCAAAATTAAAACATAAAAAAATGAGAAAATTCGAGTATCATACAACATATCACCCCCTTCACCTTACCAAATCCGTTCATTTTAATTTGCAAGAGTAAGATTGCTAATACCATTCAAGGATTAGACATATAAAAATAATCCTGAAAAATCAGTCAAATGTCTTATATCAAAAGAAAAAAAGAAAAATTACAAATCCTATGAAAAAAGAAAAAGAAAAATCCATTCACCAAACTCTCATCCTAAATGGGGAAAAAAAAGTGAAAAGAAAAGGCACGAAAAATGCAGGACAACCCGAGAGCATTGTCAAACCCGTTGACCCAACCATTTCCTTATGGTCCTCGGCGACAATGGCGACAAAGGACATGTGATGTTCGTTCCTTTTGACGTTTCTGCAAGGGAGGAGGGAGAAGGCTCTAGCGTTTCTTCGAGACGTCTCTAGTCTAATCCTCCGCCCAGATCGGTCTCCACCGCTTCCGTCTCAACCGTGTTGCAGAAACCGCCGCCGCCCACCACCCTTCCGCCGCCGCCCACTGCCCTTCCGCCGCCGAAAGCCGCGAGCTTTTGCTCTGTAGCCCGTGTTTTCTCTCGAGGAGAATGGCCGTCTTCATCTCCAGCCGCGCCGTCCTCGTCCCCCGCCTCTCTCCTTCTCCTTCCTGTCCCGCTTCGAGGCAACCCATTTCGCCGCTTCGAGGCTGCGGCCAATGGGAGACGAGCGTCGGGCTTCCGGCCACGCTCCCCAGTCCCCGTTCGATTCGAGGGTGCCGGAGCAGGCCTTCTCCCGGATGCCGTCTCGCTTCTGCTCCCCGCTCTGCCCATTCTTCGGTATGCTTCCTATAATTCGGCTGATTTGCGTGCAGGATGCGCGATTGACGTGTGCCTCTGCGGAGATTTCTCAGCTCAATGCGAGAACTTTTCATCTGAATTAACTTGATTAGATTCTTGGTTCTATGATTTAGCAGCCTATCTGTTTATACTGTTGGCGTTGGAGTGGCTTTGCTTTTGTATTTGTCGTGGGTCCTGTTCCTTCTGGTTTCTCTTGCTTATAGTTTTCACGGTTCGTAAATGTATAATGAACTGGATTTGCATCACTTTTTTAGGATGATCTTGGAGATTACATTGGAGCGGGTAAGCTCTAGTTGGCCTCTTCCTTATAGAAGATAGAGTGTGCTCTGGTCATACAGCGATTTCTCCTACCCCTACATTTTGTTAATGGCTGATAAAATTATTTCTCGAGGAGTGCTAGATAAAATTTAGGTTGGTTGGTAGGTGGAATATTGTGATGAGGACTGCCAACGCCATCTTCTCCTCCTTGACCAGCCCTATGACATCAAGTTTTGTCTTTTCGAGATATTGAAGCTGACTTGGTTTCTAGTAGCTGCATATCTCATGATATGTCTTTTCTGGATCATGGTAGGCTAGAAAAGGAGGTTCTGGAAATATGGCATATGAAGTGGCACACTATTGTGCCTTGAGTGTTCCAAAATATGCTGGTAGTGTAACCACTAATTCTTGGCTTCCTAGGTTGGAAATACAGCTGGCACATTTTCCTTGCATTGATTGGTACTAAGCTGCCTTTTAGTAAGTGTTGCTTTATGGGCATTATAACTTAAAACAAATCCTTCCATTATATGTTCTTTAAGGTTTGGGACACCAATTGCGAGAGGTAATGTGGTCAGACGAGTCAAGAACTAAGAGAAAGGCCGTGCAGAAATTTACTTTAAATTAATCAGAAACAGTGCCTTCTTGTTCAATTTAAAACTTTGAGCAGAGCCCATGCCTTCTAAAATACTTCAATGTTTAAATTACAGTGACCACGGCCCATACAAAAAATTCGTTAAGCACTGTACCAATTATCATACCGTTGGGCTATTGGATCTTTGAATTGGTTCCATTGACAGTGCAAGAGAATGGCTGTGTCATTTGAGAGTGTAGGTTTCATTGGCAATGATACTGATATTTGCAAGGGCTAATTGATGAGTTGCCAAATTTGTTTATATTGGATGGGAGAAAGGGACAAAGGATATTTTACATATGTAACTTATCTGTAGATGGTAGATGCTTGGAGAAATGAATCTAGAACTTCCTTTGATGCACGGCAAATTGTTTGAGGAATCTGTATCATTCATTAGGTTAGTATATGTGAGTCTTACGTTAAGTTCAATGGCTCTTACTTAAAAAGCCCATGGGTAAACTGTAGATATTGGCAGGAGTTTGAGTAGTTTGAACTCACAATATACTTACAGAAATGCCAAAATTTTTCATTGTGGAATGTGTATGGGATTAGAGGAAAGCTCACTCCATGCTGCTGTACAACAATTGATATAGAAGTGCAGTTCCCATCTTAAATCTCCAACGAGGGGAAGTTGGGGCTTATGTGCATGCTTTACACTAACTCTTCCAGTATGAGCAGAGACCATAAAAAACTCTCTTTTCTGTTTTTTTTTTCTTCTAAGCTGGTTGTAGATCAGATTATGCCAAAAAATGAAAAAATACAAAAGGTCCTACTAATGGATTAAGGTTAAGTATTATTATATTGGTTTTATTATCAAAATAGAAAGTACTTAAATCATATGATTTAACTAGTGAGTGGATGGCCTGAGTAGTTTGCATGATGCTTTAAGGGATGATATAAAGTTTATTCAAGAAACCTCAACTTTCTATAATGTCCCCTCTAAATCTTAAAACCGTTTGGATTGTGGTCTTTAAAGGTCAGTTATATGATTTCAACCCTATTACGTGAGTGTTTCCTATTTGCACATGTCACTACCCTGTCCTGATCAAGCAGACTTACTGTAAACTGCCTCTCCCCCTTTTCCTTAATTATAAAGTTTCGTTGGATTTACCTTTCTCTCTTTTCCTGAGCAATAAAAGTTTTGGTTAAGTATACCAATTCTACGAAGAAATGTACAAGAAAATGGAAAATATTTTGGAAAAGAAAAAAACGAATTTTTTAAACAAGACATTCTAAGCCAGAAGAACAAACGTTAATATGGACATTAGATAGCCAAAACAAAACTTTCAGATCTATCGAATGTTTTTTTCGTATTATCTTACACCGCATAAGACAGCACTAAGCGGTATAGTACCGCAAGATTTTCTATTTTGAGATAGAGTCACTCACAGTGACATTCTAGCAACCAAATTGCTGTGGATTGCTTTCAATCTTCACCCAACATAGAGCTAAAAATATAAATCCACAACTTGGAAGCAAGTCATGGAAGGAAAATTTATCAACTATGTTATAATGTCTGCGCATACAATACCAATTGGTCATGATAAAAAATGTTTCCGAGATTTGTAGTAGGAAGAATATTAGTCCAAGCTGTTGTCTAACGAAGAATAAAAATTTTGAATGGAAAATGAGAGAGCCCCAATGTTTGAGAGGAGAAACATCAAGGAGGGAAGTTTTCCCAGACCAAACAAAAAGACTAAAAGTAATTTTACTATGGAAAAATTTCCCGAACCTGCCAGTGTATCAGAATGTTTCCTGTGTATCCAGTTTTCAGTATGTGTGCTTCAGTGTGATCTGGGCTTGTGGACTGCCAATCATACAGGATTCAGGTCTACCTGTGAGCTATTTGTATTCTGTTTTTGGTTCTCAGTTCTTAAAGTTTGATATTTGCACTTAGTAGAGATATCTAACCTTTCTGAACTTGAAATTAAATCTCATTCATAAGTAAACAGTCTTGCCTTTTCTTCTAAATGCACCAGCCAACTAATTGAATTATTATTTGGTGTAGAAATCTGGTGGGACAGAGACTTCTTCGGAAGGTATGAAACCATCTGGGCCTTCAGAGAATATAGCGGAGTCAGTCAGCTTGAATAATCTCGTTGAAGCTTTCAGGGAGGCTTTCCTTTCAGGAGATGAGAAGACAGTCGATGAGGTTGAGGCTAGGATGTGCGGTATAGAAGTATTGAGAAAGCAACTAGTTGAGCAAGTATCTACTTTATCAGAAGAGATGACTTCTGGTAAAGAGAATTATATCCGACTGCAAGCAGATTTTGATAACTATAGAAAGAGATCAGAAAAGGAAAGACTCACAATAAGCAGTAATGCACAGAGGGAAGTAATTGAGAGTCTTCTGCCCATGGTGGATAATTTTGAAAGAGCCAAGCAACAGATTAAACCTGAGACAGATGAGGAAAAGAAGATTGATGCCAGTTACCAAGGTATATATAAGCAATTTGTAGAGGTCATGAGGAGCTTGCATGTATCTGCTATTGCATCTCTTGGAAAGCCTTTTGATCCGTCGGTAAGTTTTTGGTCCTTTTATGCGATTGTTATATTGATGATAATGTTTTAGTCTTGTACATGATACTATCTATCTCTTGGGTTTGCCAAAGTTTGGAAAGTCCGACATGTGAAAGAAAATTGTGTCTCTGTCATTTATTGGCATTGGTTTTCTTGGTCTACTCTAGAAAAGATTACTCTAGAAAGATATCCGAGTATCATGGGTGATAAGATTGTCCTTTTCTATTTGCAGAATGGTCCATTCTGATATTAATTTATGGGATTTTAAAAACTGAGATTGAGACGATAAAGTTGGCAACGTAATTCGTGTAGCTATCCAAATATTCCACGACCATCTAGACCCTGGAAGGATGATGTCATATTCTTTAATTATGACCAAGTTCCTTACAACTGAAAAGTATGCTTATGTATTTTACATGAATCTGGGGATTCTGATTTTTTTTTATGGTAAGATGGGTTTGCGGTACGCAATTATTTGATCTCTAATGCTAAAATAATATAATTATCTCACAAAGGATAGAGCCAGTATAGATACTCTGAAGGTTTGTTCTCACATAAGCATTCCATGGGCGTGATGCATAGAACAAACCATGAATATTATCAGTACATCATAAACTACACTATTTTGTTATCACTAGAATAGGATAACTTAGGTGACCTCCCTCCATGCTTCTCAGCTACCAATCCCACAACCACTGTTTACCACCACCTTTATCATGGTGTCACCACATTTGCCTTGTCCACTATCATCACCACAACTATCACATCCATCACTCCAGGATGTTAACTATCATTGCTACCACTTGTTAAAAGAGTGATTGTGCGGCGGATGCGGTGATGCTGACGATGGAGAAGTTATGACGAGGTGGAGTGTTCGCCCTGGGGCAGGGGAGGGAGGGAGGGCGGGGAAATTAGGTTTTGGTCATTTGCCATTATAGTAATTTCCATTATGCAGCATGGCAGGAGAACAATAGATCTGTTGATACAACGTGAGCCCACTTCATATACTATTTCTTATTCCTCTGCCATGCCTCTCTTGAAAGGAGTCATCAGTCATTACTGATCTGCCATGGATTTCATTTAACATACCAGCAGGATCATACTGTCACATTTTCCACTTGCTTAAGTTTAATTAATTTTCTTTATCAGTTGCTTAAAGTTCAATTATTGCAGCTACATGAGGCCATTGGACGTGAGGAGTCTCAAGAATTTCGGGAAGGCATTGTAATTCGAGAGATTCATCGTGGCTTTCGTCTTGGTGATAGAGTTCTGAGGCCTGCAAAGGTTAAAGTTTCAGCTGGACCTGGAAGCAAGAAATCAAAACCACTTGCTGTGGAATCTGCTGGACAAACTGCAGCAGCAGCTGGATTGGATGAGCGATAGTGATTCAACGACGAGAACCATTTTCTTCTAGAAAAGAGTCCAACGTCCTTCATTCACTCTAGCTCATGAAACTTTTTGGGTAGCATGCGGCTTTTATTGAACTGGGCAAAGTTAGTTTCTTCATGTCCAAGCTTCACCAGTTATAGTTGAATCCATGGATAATTTTCTCATTTCTTTTCCTTTTGAAGGGTCTGATATATGTAAAAGGATTTGATTTAAAAAGAATTTACGGGCAACATTTTTGAAAGCTTCTAATCATTATAATTTCCTTGTGATTTTAATGTAGCTGGTGGGCCCTATTCGAGTTTTATGCTTGGATGAAGTGAACTTCAATGTCGTGGGTGACTCCCAATGTACTTGGCCCTCAATTGTTACTCCTCTTGTTTTACTTCCTGAGCTGCTATAGTTTAATGCATTTTGTATCTTTAAGATTCGTGTCCAGAGGAACCTATTTTTTATTGAATTCCTTCCAACTTGGCTGTGTATATTCAAAACTCAGTAAGTACCTTAAGGATTGGAGAGAAGCTTTCTTGTAAGCAGCCGTGCAAGAAATGAAGATGGACAAGAGTACTTCTGCTGACGGTTGAGGAAAGACTCTGAAGGTAAAGTTAATTTGCATCATCCTCTATGATACCTATGAAGTTTTAATTTTGCAGTCTCTCTCCGGATGATCGGTGTATGTCATTTCCCATTTTGGAAGATGTGCTTTCCTTTTGGTTCTCTACCGTGAAAACTTTAGCATTTCTTAGTTTCATATGGTAATTTTTGGGTATCATACACTTTCTGTTTGTCAATTAGGACTCAAAGTATGAAGAATCAGTGGGCTAACAAGAGTTTCTTCTCTCCCTCACTCGCTATCCCTGTTGTCACTTGGTAGGATGTTCAGAGGCTCATTTAAGACAATGGCAGATATTCTTCAAAAGGCAGTACAGTTTAAGACGGCGGTGACTATGGTTGGTTTGCTTCCAGTTGCCTCTAGCATCCCTTTTTTTGGCCCTGCTTCTAGCATCTTTATTTTCTACTTGAAAGGCATCAAGTTTGGTAGCCTTGTGCAATCGGTTCCCTGATCCCCCATAAATGGCCTAGAGGCATTGTGGGTGACCCTATATCCAGGCGTCCGGGAGGTTTTTCCTATTGAAACATTTGCATGAATTGTGGGGGTTCCGGAGGAAAACAGGAAGAGAAAGTGCCCCGTGACTATATATTGATTGCACATGAGACTTGATGTTAGTTGGCAATGCTCCCTTTTTCTTGAATTTCATTAAGAAAGTGACCCCACAGAACACCTCTCAGGCCGTCATCAGGCGGCTTAGAGTTCAGGACCACCAGCAGATTCGGAGGATTTTCATGACACTTAATCGGAGAATATGTCAGTCTCATTACTTAGGGGGGGTAAGGCCTCTGAGTTCCCTCGACTTGTATGCTGGTTTTGTGCTTGGAGCGCCAGGCTATCAATAGCCTGAAAACTTGGGGGGAGGTTAGCCTCCTCTACTTTTCCAAAGGTAAAATTCAAGTTTTCGGCCTTTACCTTTTCTTCTCAGAGAGGACAATATGACAGTCTTGCCAACTAAAGTTCTGGGTTTATCCCCGGACAAATGCATCATTTATGTCATGGTTTGAACAGAACGGAACATAATTTGGCCCGGCATCTATTCCTTTTTTTGTTTTTTGGCCTCCCTCCTGTTCCTCCCTTGTCTTGGCATTCCTTCTTTTCCTTTTTTTCTTTTGTTCGCTCTCTGACTTCTCTAGCAGTCGCTTTAATGGAGGCTAAGGCATGAATTTCCGGCGGCGACAAAAAGCATCGAAGCTGTGAAAGTGGTGGGCATTCCAATTTTTTCTTTTGTATCACTTTAGCTCTATTACAGCTGGAAATTCGGCAAAGAAAAGAAATGGACAGCAACTGAAACAGTCTCAGGGATCTTCAGACAAGAATAGAGAGAAACTGTATATGGAGAGAGACAGAGACGGAGAGAGAGAGGGAGCAGTCTCTACTAGGTTCAAAGTGGGAAGTGAATCAGACAAAAAAGCTTCCTAAGAGGAAAAGAAGCTGTTCTTTAGGACAGTGCAAAGAGTGGCCCAGGAATCTCACAGACCCCACATTTACCTACCTACAGTCTCATTAGGGGGAAGCCCTTTGTTATCATCCTTTAATTTTCAAAGCTATGATGATTAGTGATTTTACTATGGCACCAAACTGGAAGAAAGAGCACTCAAAACAGAACAGAACAGAGGCAGAGAGGGGAAAAAATCTCAACTTTTTTCGTCTCAAACACAATCTTTTTCTACATAATCAAAGCTCGAGTATGATCAAAGTGTGGTCGTTCCGTGAAAGGCAAAAGGGGAAGCTTCCATGCCATTGTCCCGCCATTATTTTGTTTACCAAACGAGAAGCAGACCTGGCCCTGCTTGCGCATCATTAGTCCTGCGTCTCTTTCTTTTGATTCCTCTCTTTTTCATTTTCTTTTCTCCCTTTTCTTCTACACCCTTTTCTCTTTCCTCTCCAACGAGTGTATTTTCAGTAAGTACAAAAAATGGGCAATGATTCCGTTGATTTATTGCTCCCATTTTATGATGCTTTTGCTCTGGTTTTTATTTTTTATTTTTTTTAAGGTAGTTTTGAATATTAAGGAGAGGCTTCTCCAAAGTTCATAGTAGACTCTGGGAACGAGAATGACCACAAAAGAGAGAGACTTCGGAGAGGAGAGGAGGAAACCTAAGAAAAAGAAGTAATAAAATAAGACAAAAGGTACAACCAACATCAAGAAATTTCTCTACATGTCGTTTTTTCCTGAACAGGAAACTAATGAACCATCCCTCTCTCGTCCCTCTCTCTCTCTTGCTTGTTCTTTTCGATTTTAGCCCACCTTAACTGATCTCCGTTTTGCTTTGTTTGCCCTTCCCTACCTGTGGCTGCAAAAGTCCAAAAGCTTCTTCCTCCCTTCAACTATCTCATCAAAGAAATCATCAAGCTGGCCCACTATATTCTCAGCGCCCGATCTCAACACCCCAAAACACCCTCTCAAGTGTTCCACTCTCTCTCTGACCCTCACCTGCGACTCGAAATCCACCCCTCCCACCGAGCAAATCTTCTCCAGCTCGCCCCTCAGCTCATCCATGGCCGTCCTCGACCTCCTGTACTCCTGAGCCAGAATCCCAGTCCCACCACCACCGCTCACCTGCTCGATCTCAGACGCCACCCTCTGCTTCAGCCTCGCCGTCGACACCATGAAAGATGACCCGTAGAACAAGCACCCTTCCATCTCATACTCCTTGCCAAGGATATTCGATTCCTCTGGCCAGTAATAGACCAGCCCGTATAGCAGGATCATTATGAGCAGAGAGCTCACGTTCTTCATCGCGTACAGAGCTCCCCTGAAGCCATTGAACCCGTGGAGCTTCGACTCGAAAGCGCCGCCCATCTCCTCGAATCTCAGCGAGAGTGGCCTGAACTTCATCTCCATGAGTGCCCTGTTCTCCTCCTCCAGCCCCACGGCTTCTCTCCTGCATCCATTGATCGCCCTGATAACCTGTTTCAAATCAGAACACGCGAAAAAACAGAGAGAAAAAAAATGAGCTCTCTTATTGAAAGAAGAAAAAAAAAGGATATGATCTGAAAAGGAAGTCTAAATTTTTTATCAGGATGGATGTTGTGACCGACCTGTCTAGAGACTTGTGGGCTTAGGTGATGATGGTGAGCATCGAACAGGGAGATCACATTCAATCCCGCAGAGCAGCAATTCTCCAGGCCAGAGACTCCAGACTTGAGGACATGGCATGCGTCCCACAGCTTGGAGCTCTCGTCCATGTACTCGTTCAGCCACTTGTCTCCCACAGGCAAGTGAAGTTTCTGGACAAGCAGGGACAAACTGGTGTGGAAGGACCTGAGGACCGAGAGTACCCTTTGGAGGAATTGGACTGACATGAAGCTGTGAGACAGAGAGATGCGCTCAAGATCATCAATCCCTCTCGTGAGCAGGCTATAGAAGCCATTGACAGAGTTGGTGGAAGAAGGATCCATCTCTTCTGGCTCTTCTCCGTTGGAAACTCAATGACAAGCCTTAAAAAAAAGGGGTGGGGGAAAGAAGAAGCAAGCTCAGAAGAAGAGAAAGATGGTGAGATTGGGGGAGGAAGGAAGGTGAGCAAGCATAGGGTATTTAAATTCAAGGAAGGAGGAGGAGGAGCTCAGGTTTCTAGGGTTGAAAGGAATTGTGGGAACTGGGAAGCAATGATGATGGTTTCCTACAAAGAGGAAACGATGATTGTGAGCTGCCATTTTTTTGATTGTCTGATGGGGAAGAGGAGAAAGAAAAGTGCCAACCCAAAGGATTAAAACAAGAGGGGGGGAAATAAATAAAAAAGATTTGGCCCAAAAAGCAAAAAAAAAAAAAAAAAAAATTATCTGTGTTCCTTAAAATTCCCAAGGACAAGGAATTATTCACCATTACACACGAGAAAAATAATAAAGATTGGCCAAAAGGGAAAACCAAAGAAATACCCTTTTGAGCAAAATTAGAAAAAGAGAAAGCGGAGGGGATTTGTATTATAATGTTGCTGGCAATGCTATGTCATGATGTTAGATTGAGGTCATGGGTGCGTGGAAAGTTTGACCGAGATTGACCCATTTTCCCTGCAAAAGAATTCTCTCTTGGTGTATTTTTTTGGGGTCTTTGATTATTGTTCAAACACACCCTCCCACTTAGTCAAGAGCTTGTTGGTGATTGGAGCTTTGCTTCCTCCTTTTCTTCCTCGAGCAACTGACTTGGCCCCCTCTAATCCCCTCACTCATATTGAAATCTGCGGCTCGTGTCTCCTTGGACGCACGGTCTTCTTCGAGAACGAAATCATGCATGGCGTTCGTTCTTTGAATCTTAAGAAAAAAAAAATGAAGTCTTTTCATGCAAATCTTATTACCTTTTCTCGATATACCCCTTCCCCTTTGTCCTCGAAAAGCCATGAAACTTCCTCCTCCTCGTTGGTACCAAACAATCTTTGACGCTATTCTTGCTTGTAGGAGTTTTCTAGCTGTGTGGAATTCTTCTTTTCTAGACGGTGGGGACCGGAAAATCTTGCGCATCACCGATTCTCGCAATCGTGTCTTCGGTTTGCATGATAGTGTTAATTAATGGAGTGCTCGTGAGGTCTTGGAGAACGGGACACTTGAGAGGGGATGTTGGTCTTCTAAGATTTCCCTCGGGAAGTGAGGAGGAGGAGAAGGAGGAGGAGGAGGAGCGCCATTTCAAAGGATGCACAAAGGTGGATTTCCCCTCCATCTTTCGCTTTTAGGTGTGCCCTCCAAGTCCAACTAGTCATGATAATAGCAACACACCTATAAGTTCTCAATTGAATATTCATAGGTTCATCGCAACAAGCATGACCGATCATATGTTAAAAAGGTAAATTTCCAAAATGTTAATCACCCGTGGCACGACCTTCGTGAAAATATGCATTTCGAAATACATACGGAAGTTCTTTTTTGTTTAATTGCTTCGTGGCCATTTTTAAAGATAGTGCTAAACGAATCTATTTAATTATCATGGCATTTCCAATTTCCGCTAGTCTTTTGAATTGCAATAGAATTTGTTTGTACCGATAATCACGCTCAAGTAATGCACCAGGAATGCCCTCTAAAAGCACGTAAACTAAATATATAGAAACGTATATGAGAGGCCAAGAGAGAGGGTTGTCATTTAAAAAGGTAAAAGGATTATCATTGTCATTTTCACCAGTGATCGGAGAGTGTCACTGTCGGTTCCCATTCACAACGATCACAAATGCGCCTCAACCCATCTCTCTCTCTCTCAAGTTGGATAGTATTATCAGGATTGTATACAATCCACAACGATAAGTTCAAATGGAATATACCACCAAATTCCAGATAAGACAAATTTTTCCAATTCGATTTTTATATCTGGTCAACCAAACAAAGCATTAGTGGAGATGCAATTTCTTCGCTTCAAACACTTTTAATGTCAATGAAAAGATGCCGTGAATTTCAAACAAATGGAGTAAAGTGTAGAATCTTTTCAGCTAGTGAAGTCATTCAGTCTTGTCTTTGCAGGAAAAAAGAGAGAAAAATTCAGTCTTGAAATCAATATCCTAGGTCTGACCTCCAGCGGATGGAAAAAACCGGCTGTGAACAGAAAAAAAACCGAGAGGATGTTCTCTTATTGTGTAGAAGGAAGAAAAGAACCTCAAGAGCATTTTGATCTAAAGCCATGACACATCTCAATCGTGTTAGTTAAACCTAGGAATTTTCTACAATCACAGACGGTATGCTAAAGTTGAGAGAAATAGTGAGACCGGTCTTGTGGACTCGAAATACAGAAACGACGATCCCGTCTAGACCTCATCGCTTGACATGCTCGGTGAAGATTTAGCATGACAAAGTTAATACAGCAGTCCTACATCAGCCGACGAGGGACTAACGATGATGGGGTGATAAGACAGAGCCTCATTGATCACAGCGGAGGCCATGCTCGACCAGCCCTTTATGCCCTAGAATCAATAGCATGGATGATGATATTAGGACTTGGCAAAGATGCTCCAACTTTGCTTCGACTGCTTCGTAGATTCAATGGCAGAAATACCCAGGTTTTTTAATATTCCCCCTTTTACCAAAAGATGCGTTCATTTGAGCCCCCAAGCTCTCCTTAGAGAGAGAAAGAGGAAAAAAAAGAAAAGAGAGGATACTCTATCGAACTAGCTTCCAAGGTTTAGCCCAACCTAAAGCGAAATCGGACGAGTTTTCAAGTTGTGAGAAGTCCTAGCCAGTAGCTAGTCCTAGTGCTCTAGGCTTTTGTAATATGATATGCGGGAACCATCATGAGTTTTAGTGCTAGCCTTTTAATAAATGTCCTAAATAGTTCGAAACAATTCACACCGGTTGAATTGATTGAAATTTCGTTTATTATTTATTATACATGGCTATCGCCGAAATTGAAAGGATGTGTGCTCATATGCTTGCAACGTGGTATTTCACTCCGCCTTTGTAGTTGCCATGTGACACAACAAATTTTATGAGTATTGCTCCGTGATCTAATACTTATCAATTGTTGAATTCAAACTTCAAATATCATTTGGGAGAGAGTTTTTCAATATATTCACTTCAATAGCCTGTGTTCAAGTAATGGATATACTTAAAGTTTTTGACAAATCGATATTAATAGATTGTTAAAGAGAGATGATCCCAACATTTTTTTCCAATTTTGGTAATTATATAAAATTAATTATGTTTTATTTCCACTTAATTTAGACCGATAAGTAAAAGAATGATAGGGATGAATTCACGAGCCTTAGTTTGTCGTACAGCGACTTTTATTTTGTATCTCATAACATGAAAAGAAAAAAGTAATTAATGGATAAAGAGACATGATATTGCCCATATATATTATTTAGCCATCACTTCCTTCCTCATTTCTTTTTCCTTTTAACTTTCATTTCACTAAATTTATGTCAATTCACTTTTTTCCCTTTGTTTCTTCTCCTCCTTTCTGTCACTTCTTCTCTTATTGAATTTCTTTTACTTTAATGTTCAAGCTATGTTGTATAATTCTGTTTCTTCCATCGATCATTTGTATGATCACAAGGTCACTTGACTTAAAGTGTTGCTATGAATTTTGACATGGCAAAGCGTTATAACTCTAAATTTGACTTGTACTTCTATATATAAAGGTAATTTTGGAGTTATTTTTTCGTTGGTTAATTGGAGGGTCTTTAAATATGTTAATATAGGTTTTCGTAGAATTGTATAAATTTTACTTGGAAAGAGTATTTAGATAAATTGCGATTTATTAAGAGTGCTACAAACGTTGAAAAATTAAAAGATGATCAAGCAATCTATGAAATTAAATGTGTAGTATAAACGATAAGATAGATTATGTTGAGATTGTGAATTTATTTATTTGTTTATTTATTGTTTTTGCGGCGACACCGGATTATTTTGGTGATAATATTAGGCAGCAAAAACATAGATGAGAAAAGAAAGCAAAAGGAAAAGTCAAAGCACGCCCAGTGGGACTCGAACCCACAATCGCCTGATTAGAAGTCAGGCGCCTTATCCATTAGGCCATGGGCGCTTCCTCCCGAAGAGTCCCATTAAATTAAAACCTTTATTCCTATTTCTCGGCTCCTTTCATCTTCCCCAACCATCCAACGCCGGAAAATATATATTTCGATTAATATTATGAATAATTCCAAACTAACATACGTATAACAAATTTACCTTCCGTTAATTTTTATTAAATTTTACTGTTAAATCACTAAGTTGGATGATATGCGGTAGTTAAGAAGTTGTGTGTACTGGTTTTATAGTTTTTCGTGGTATTAACCCAATTTAATAGAAACGAACGGAGGGTATCTTTGTTACAAAAATTAATTTGCAGTAAATTTATCACAGGTTTATTGATTTGAAGTTTTTTGTGATATTAACCCAACACATTTTGATAACAATGAGCAACCACACATTGTACTTGTGCAGCACTGCTTCTGCATTGAAGCTCATATGAATCAGCATTCAGTCCTAGAGAGTTTTAGATTACCTTTTTTTCACTCAAAAATGGTCGAGAGAGCTCGTAAAGTGAACGGCAATAGCAACGACAATACTTGAAATTACTTGAACTCAGACCAACACAATGATGACTGAGATCGAAATCAAATGCCCTGAGATTTAGGTGACGCCACCTTTAACGTTTTATGCTTCCATTCCATGTGAAAAGTCACAACTGCGTACATGCATAGCGTATTCAAGTGTATTTGACCCGATCCTAGCGGCAAAGATTTGAATACTACGAGTCAAGAAAAGAAGCCAATCCACGGCGTCGGAGCAGTTTGGAGAACGTGTCAGCACAGTACATCAAAAGGCAGAGCAACGGACATCGAAATCAAAAAGAACCTCGAGCCATTGCATTTCAAAGGTCGGAGCAGACTGGAAAACTTAGTACTCTGGCTTTCAAGCTTTTTCTGGAAATCAGGCCTTCCACAGTCGATGTTGTCTCTACAAAAGAACACCGAAATTCACTGGAAGGTTGATGTACGAGTCATAAACCGTGCTCGAGACCGTCAGGGTATGCGAAGCTAATTGGTCCGAGAGAGAAGATCTACGAGCATATCAGAGTGCATAAATCCCCCACTCTAGCTGATGAAATGTTGGTGAAAGGAAACACCCTGAATTTGCCATTAGCCATGCAGGTCAAAGTTAACTCGGCATTGTGCTCCACAGACTGCAAAATCTGTTAGAACCACAAAGAAATTGCAAAATCACAGTGGTAAATGTGTCCTCGAGGATATCAAGTTTCTAGTATGACGTCGAAATACTATGCCAAGATCTACTATGTGAATTTAACTTAATGTTTTCTGGAAGAAAATGAGAAAAAGATGGTCATATCGAAAGCATAAAAAAAGGGACCAGAGAACTTGGCAAGCTGTAGCAACACTGGTAGTCTGGTTGGACTCCAAAAAGCTATATATATATATATATTTTCTCATTGACTCTGAGATGAATATCAGACAAACAAGGTATAAATTTGTCACATCAAACACAATGTCAAAATGTATTATATATGCTCCATTTCGGAGGAGGACGCTAATTAACTGTAATGAATCTATGTTGTAGGACTGCAAATTCTCGATAATCTCGATACCTCACAAGAACTCGTCATGTTGTTGCAGCTCCATCTTTTTGAAGGGATGCAATTGAGAAAATGACACCAACTGCAATACTGGTTTAAGTTGATTCTCCATAGTGCTGTGACAAGACACCCAGAGAATCTAACACAACAAAGAAGATCAATTTATGAGATCTCATGCAACGACAGAGTGAGGGTGGGCAATAGCTTCAAAGAAAAGAAAAAGTCTAACTCACACGAGACCAAAGAGAAGAAGAGCCACAACCCTCAGGACTGGTTTATCCAGCTTCTGCTTCAACTTGATGGAACTCTGAACACCGTAGTCAAAGAGACCAACCTTATTAGTCGGAAGATCTCTACAGTGAGGTTTATATAGAGACACAAAACCAAGTAGAAATCCTGATGTGAAGCCTCCAATGCTCGAAAAGTTGTCAATATAGGGCAACAGGCCAAGAGCAAAATTGATTGTGAAGATTGAGAAAATGAAAAGCAGAGCAGCACACTGCAACACATAGAGGAGAGATTTATATGGTGATCAAGAAAATGATAATGGTAGAATAGATGACACAGTGAAATAATGGTTAAAACACGTAAATACATGCAGCATCAACCTTATCATTGAAATGTCTCCAATAGCGTATTAAAACAGCAAGCATAGCTCCCAATAGTCCAAAAAGAGCAGCAGAGGAACCGACTTGTGGACTGTCTTGGACAAAAGTTGCAGAAACCAGGCTACCAACCAAGGCAGATAGTGTATAGATCATCCCCGATCTTACTGCAAAGCAATTAAATTAAATGAGGAAACGAATAATAGCATGAAAGATTAGTCTAACAGGGCTTAATGCCGATTAAACTTCAAAGGTTATCATGAAGCAAAAATACCTACATGGTCCAAACTCCTGCTCTAGATGAATCCCCAAGTACATGACACTGACCAGATTGATCAATAGGTGGAAAATCCCAGCATGCAACCATGGTGCAGTGAAGAGTCGCCAAGTCTGGTGCTCAGTCAGCAATGTTTGTCGGAGAGCCCCCACCGCATCCAGCCTGATAAAACACAATAATAAGTGATCTTCCCCTCTTCTGTTGAGACTTGCAAGACCAAAAAAAAATGTTGCTCATATTCCATGTTAACATATTGCTGTTACGAGAGGAAAAAACCAACCTAACATAACTAAACAGCATGGTCAAGCATCCCTTTTCACAATACTTGCGAGAGAGAGAGAGAGAAGCATATGTGATGAATGCCACCAAAGTACTAGACACAAAAGAGGATCACAGTTTGGTGGATATCGTGAGAGTGTTAGTGGTTCAACACCTGCTGCTTCTGGGAACATTCTATCAGAATTCTTACACCCATTTTTTCTGCTTCCGACCACACTGTACTTGTGTCAATGTAGTGTGGCAAGAAGGCACAGAACGGAAGAGATTTAACATTCCTCCAAATTATTGGATTCAAGTCATTTCAGAGAGAAAAATTATCACGCTACATGGACAGAGGGTGTAGCCTCAACTTTCCTATTCTGTTGGGGATGCTGCCATTCTCATGTCTCCACCACTGTTGTTCCAACCACACCTCCACCACTATCACTCTTGTTGCCGCCGCCACCATGGCCACAGAACTGCGTCATTGCTGCCTCTAACTACCATGACCCCACCATTATTGTAGTTTTCTTATCCTCTACAATACACAACCACTCTGTAGTTGTTCCCTCACTGCCATACACCACTACTCATCACCATATTGCCAATTCACCAAAATATTTTCATCGAAACTTCCTTCCTACACCAGCATCACCACCACCTGTGCCACTCCACCACCACAGCCGCCACTGTCATTGTCCTTAACTTCTTCACCTACTAGAAACATGACTAAAAGACAGAAGCTTAGGGCACTAAGAAGTTATGATCCTATTTGATCTGGATGACTCTTCATTTCCACAATATGAGATCCCACCACACACTCCAATTTTGACAGTACAGTTCTAGATGTATTCTTTGTGACCCATGTGAGAGCAACTAGAAGCACTGTCACTTGGTCCAGCTAGGAGCTCAAAACACATAGAAGCCTTTAACCTTGTCTAAATTCACCTTGATGACCACGAAATGTACATTGAAAAAAACCTAATGACTACACAATTTGAGGGTCAGTTTGTCATATGCTGGCCAGCACTCCTGAGGGAAAAAAAAAAAAAGTTCTCGTTGACGACATACATAGCTTGAAGCAAAAGTCCGAATTACAAGTACCTAGACAGTAAAAACGCTATTCTTCTTCTGGTTACCACTAAAATAACATCTTTTTTTTTTTTTTTGGTGATCCACAGTCCCAGAAACAACCCTAATAAGAGGAGCTGATTGACGGAGCCTGATTTTCCAACCAAAGCAGAGCAGCGTACGCTCACTAAAGGAAAGCAAGCAATTGTATCAAATGCGACTGACTTAAAGACGAAATCGATCGTCTCGCAGCAAAACTGGTTCGGAGCAAATGTGGAACATCACCGAAACGAAACGAAAAAATCACGACTAAATTGGGGAAGAAACGAAGAATCTCACGTCGAGGCGGAAGGTCCGAGCAGGGGGTTCTCGGGGAGCGGCTGAAACGAGAACCTGCCGAGGGCCCCGAGCGCGCACTCGCCGTGGGAGTTCTCGCCGCAGTTGTTGACGGCCATCGTGGCGACGAAGGCGAAGACGTGGAGGAGCACGAAGAGGGAGACGATCCACGTGTCGCCCCGCCGGCGGGAGGCCGACCTCAAGAAAGGGACTGCTTCCTCGTCGTCGCCGCCGCAGCCGCCGCCGAAATCGAACGACGACGATTGGCGGCGGGGCTTGAGGTCGAGCTCCGTGCCGGTCTTGGCGGAAGCGGCCATTCGGTTCTGCAAGCAAAGCTCGAGCTCGAGGTCGGTGATGGAGGGAAATCGTTTCAACTGCTTCGTAGCAAATGGGATTCAGTTAAAATACTCTCTCAGTCCCTCCAACTTCATGCTTAACTGCTTTTTTATTTTTTTATTATGTTATATTATATTATATTATTATTATTATTATTATTATTATAATTACTACTACTACTACACGAATTAAGCCATACAAAGTGTGCAAATTGCACACCTTTTAGTTACTTAATGCAAGATGTGGGATTAAATTTCACCTTTTTTGATTATGTATTAGATTATATATATTTAGTAAAAGTAAGTTCAAAAAGATAAATCGACATATTTTAGGCACATTCTTCGATTCAACGTGCTTATGATACTTGGTGATAATTTTTAAGTGCGTGCATTCGTGCACCTCCTTGTAGTAAACAACTCCATGCAACCATAGGGGAAATAAGTGTAATTCACACCAATGGCTACTGAATTTAAGGGAAATTCGTAATAATTTTGATTTTCAATGGCTTGGTACTCTTTAACTTTTCAATCTTAGTTTTGATGGTTCTATTCTTCTGCTACTTAGCTCTCCATGCTCTTCATCTCTGTTACAATACCGACAAAAAAAAAAAAAAAAATCTCTGTTACAACTTGTTCTGCTCTAGTCTTTGTTAGATCCTCCCTCTTTTGTCATGCTACCATGATCGGTATTACCTTTGTGACGTTCCTATTTCATCACCTAAAATGCTAATGAACCATTACTTTCAATCTCATTCTTAATATCATTTTTGAGGATAATTGTTAGTAGTTAGTCTTAAGCTTATGGTGCGAATGTTAATTCAATCATAAATTTTTTAATTTTGTCAATTTGGTCATAAACATTTGCATAAAATTCAAATGCAGTGTTTCGGACCAATTTTCATCAAAAATCGCAAAAACAATGATGCCATCTTTTCGGAGAGGCTAATGTCATATGGTGTGCATGTTGTCCCAATGTGCCGTGTCAAGTATTTATCTATGCCTGTAGAAGAGGTGCTAACAAATGGTTGATTTGTCCCACGAGCAAATTCCATGTCTAGCCAACATATGTTCTAAGGAACAATGACTCAAATGGGCCTAATGTGTAATATAGTTCATGAATTTTTAATTTGTTTAATGTGGTTTCTAAACTTACCCCAAATGTGTGCTTTCGTTATTAAATTTTTAATTTGTTCAATGTGATCCTTGAACTTTTGATACATGTTCTATTTAGTCTCTCAATTATGTGAAAATGTTTAATGTCATCCTTCTATTAATTCAAGTTTATAGACAATATTGAATATTTTCATATGATCCATGGAATAAATTGAACATGTACTAAAAGTTCAAGTATCACATGAACATTTTAAAAGTTCAAAGATCACATTACATAAATTAAAATTTTAGGGGCCATATTGTACATCAAATCAAAGTTTAAAGATCATTGGTGTCATTTTCCCTATGTTTTAACACATGGTAGTTATATATATTTTAAAAATAGATATGAAGCCGAATCGGGCTTTTTGGGTTTAAAGCTCACAACTTGTATTGATCCGAAAGAAAAGCAATTGACGGGATCCTAAAATTGAACTGGGCTTTGAAGGGGCCCGAAAAGATTAGGCCGAGCCAACCGGCTCAAATCGCCTCTTCATGCAGCAAGTAAGATACTCCCAACAAAGCTCACAACCCGTACCGATCCAAATTAAAAGAATTTAAATGAGTCTTAAAATTGAACTGGGCTCTGACCGGGCCAGAAAAGATTAGGCCGAGCCAACCGGTCCAGTTTTACTTATTCGTGCAAGCGAGCAAGATACTTTGAGTAAAACTCGCACCCCGTATTGATCTAAAATAAAAAAATCAACGGGTTTTGGAACTGAACCGGGCTCTGACCGGGCCCGAAAATATTCGGTTCCGCCCATTCGTGCAAGCAAAGCACGATATACTTCGACACAGCCGTCGATCCAGGAAACGAGATCGTCATCATCGTCTTGCGATTTTGGATGCTTCCGAATTCCAGAACGAACGTGCAAGGTCAATCCAAAGATAGGCAAAAAGGCTTTAAAAAAACACAACGACGTACGGAGAGGGCAACAAAACGCGACCGAAAAAACAAATAAAAAAAGGAAAAAGGCGTGCGGGTCTTCAAAGCCCACGGGGTTCCCGCTTCTGGCGCTCGCTCCTCCTCCTCTCCTCCCTCCATTTCTATGGTTTTCAACTTCTCGGATTTCGTCTCTTTTTCTTCCCCCATTTTGCAGTTTCTTTTTGTTTTATTTGGAAACTCCCCCAACAAACGAGAAAAAGTCCACCGTTTTTCCCATATTCAAACCCCCCCTCTCCTCCTTCAACTCCTCTGTATATTCATCACCTTCGTCCGTTTTTTCTTCGCGACCCTCTTCGATCTGAATCGACGCTCCCCTCTCAGATCTGTAAGATTTCTTCTGTACCCATTTGTCTGCGACGTTTCATGAATCCCTCCGGTTATTCGTTGCCGTTGTTCTGATTCAAAGCCCGCGAAAGTTCTGTTTTTTATGTATCTGTATGGATATACGCCCGTTGCAGCTAGACTTGCTTTAGCGTGTGATTGCGTCTGCTGTGGGCCTTTTTTTTTTTTTTTTGTTTCTTCTCATTGGGTATTCCATTCCAATCACGCCTTTTGTCTGGAGGTTGAGAAGGAGATTTTGGGATATGTGTTCCCCTTAGTTTCATGAATTATAGATTGATGTGGGAATTTTGAAAATGGTGGTGCCAGATTTTGACATATACTGCTTTTCCTGACATGGATGAGATGTGAATGAAGATTTAATGGTTTGTAACTGGATTTTTATTGAGGTTTTGGTTCTTTATGTGTGGGATCGAATCCGCAGATAGACCGAGTTTTTGAATTCTCACTAGCTTCCCCTCCTTAGATTAGCTCTTTATTTGGGCTGTTCTTAATCTTAAGGGCCCACTAGTTGATGTAAAAGAGTAATGTTGATTATGACCATTTAGCAACGGTACCTGCTTGTTCAAAAGTAATGCGTTGGATGGTTACTTTGGTAAGGCCCAACTATGATGTGTTCTGCTTATCAATTGTTTAATGTGGATTTGGTTTTATTTTAGTGTTGAGGCACTTGTCACAAAGCGTGCTAGCTGGTGTTCTGTGATTTTTGTTGGAAAGAAATCATATGGTAATTGAATGACGTTTGTTGTATTTGACGTGGTCTTGGTTAGATTTGTTGTCTGCTATGCCAATGCATAAGTAGGTTGGAAATTTTAGTTCATTCTTACTTATTTCTCAAGCTTGTGAAATCAGAATTTTACAATTTGCTTTGTTAAAAGTGGCTTAATGTCACTCAATGTCCTTGGAGACTTAAAAAGTATTTTGCTTTCTTCATCAGTTTATCATCTTAATTTTAACCTGCATTGCCTTTTACTCAGTGAAAAAGCTGCTTTGGTTTTACCTGCTGTCTAAATAACCTCATCCTTGTCAGTCATAAGTAAATGCACTTTCATTAGTTTGTGCAGGAAACCTTCATTCAAAATGTCAGGCTTGTGCTTGAATTAGACTTTATATATTGATTATGTGGTGCAGGAAAATGAAATTTTGAAAACTTGGTTTGAATCAATTATTGTTCAGTAAGTTTGATTGTGCTGGGATCATGGACAAGGAACACTCTAGTCAAGATTCTAAGTCTCCACAAACTGAGAAGGAAAAGGAAATGCAACTGGTGCTCTTAATAATAATGATCAAGATGAAAAATTGGATGATGAAGCAATCATGCACAAGGAAGACACTAATAGGGAAGAAAATAGCTCCTCAGAAACTGAGAAGGTAGAGCAAGGTGGAGTTGATAATGTTGACAAGACGGTTCAAGATGAAATTTCAGAAAACGTAGAAGCTCCGAATGATGTCAAGGCCAGTGCAGAGCAAGATGATCAAGATGGACCATCAAAAAACCTCGAAGCTCCAAATGATATCAAGACCAGTGCCAAGCCAGAAAGTGACAGTGGAAAAGATTTGTCTGACAAGATGAATGGACAAATAGACGTAGAATCTAAAGTTCAAGCAGAAAAGGCAGATAATGCCCACAAACAAGAAGACGCTGGTGATGAAAAGAACGACGATGGGAACTTGGAGCACAGGGCTAAAGAAGAAGTAAGCCAATCTATGAAGGAAACTGAAAATATCAGTGAGGAAAAAGAAGCTGAGCCCGTTTTTGATGGAACAGAAGTTCCAGGAATGGAAAGTGTTAGGTCTACGTCTCTCCGCTCTTTGGATCTTGATCCAGAAACTCAAGGAAGCATTTGGCCCGAGAAGGCAGTGGCCATTAAGAACTTTGTCATGGACAAGAGTGCAGGCGCAGTCTCCACCGTCTTGCGTCGCCTTTCTGGAAAAAAAGGTGATGATGAAGAATTCGCTACTCAGGAAAATAAAGAGGATGTAGAGTCCCACCAAGAAGTTGAAACTGAAGAAGCTTCTCAAAAAGCATCCGAAAAATTTGCGTGGAATCCTCTTGGCTATTTCAAGTTTACTAGAGATGCTGATGATGAAAACAAAGCGGAGCAGCAGGAGGTCGTAAATGACTTGCTACAACCTATCGTAGCAAAAGGTAGAATCATTCTTTACACACGACTAGGTTGCCAGGAATGCAAAGAGGCTAGGCTGTTCTTGTACAGAAAGCGGCTTAGGTATGTTGAAATTAATATCGACGTTTATCCAAGTAGAAAGCTGGAGCTGGAAAAGATTAGTGGTTCTTCAGCTGTTCCAAAGGTCTTCTTTAATGAGATACTTATTGGAGGTTTGAATGAGATGAAAAACTTGGATGACACTGGCAAGCTCAAGGACAAGATCGATTATCTAATCGCTGAGGTACCATCACCTGAAGCTCCTTTACCGCCACTTTCAGGCGAAGATGACGAGTCTAACAGTGGGGTAATTGATGAGCTGGCCCTTGTTGTTCGGAAGATGAAAGAATCAGTTCCTGTCAAGGATCGATTCTATAAAATGCGCAGGTTCACTAGCTGTTTTCTTGGTTCAGAAGCTGTAGATTTCATATCGGAGGACCAATACCTGGAAAGGGAAGAGGTCAGTTGATTTTAAGTTCAGTTTGTAAAATATTTTCTCATTATTGGTTAATGTGTCTATATTATGTAATTTGGCTTGATTATTCGTGTTCAGTTGCACTAATATTCCTTTTCCCTCATGGGTCAGGCTATTCAATTTGGCAGAAAGCTCGCCAGCAAACTTTTCTTTTATCATGTTCTTGAGTGAGTATTTTCTTGTTCTATTGTTAATGTACAATCATCTTGTTCCATGCATTAAATTTGAGGTTGACTTATCTTAATGCCCTTTGTGATTCTAGTGAGAATGAATTTGAGGACGGTAATCACTTGTATCGATTTTTGGACCATGATCCGATTGTATCAACACAGTGTTACAACATTCCTAGAGGTATCATAGATGTGAAGCCAAAGCCCATAATTGAAATAGCATCGCGATTGAGATTTCTGTCCTATGCAATCTTTGATGCTTACACCTCAGAAGATGGAAAGCATGTGGACTATAGAAGTATTCATGGAAGTGAGGAGTTTGCAAGGTGAGTTGTCTTTGAATAGGATGATGATGTTGATACTTTGAACTGTATCTGTTCTATGCACCAGTATTCAGTATGGTCTTATTCATTTAGGTATTTGAGAACTGTGGAGGAACTCCAGAGGGTAGAATTGCAAGGCATGCCTAGGGAGGAGAAGCTTGCCTTTTTTATTAATCTCTACAACATGATGGCAATCCATGCTATACTGGTGTGGGGTCATCCAGCTGGAGCGCTGGAACGAAGGAAGTTGTTTGGAGATTTCAAATATGTTGGTGGATGCACCTATTCACTTTCGGCCATCCAAAATGGTATTCTTCGGGGCAATCAGCGACCGCCTTACAATCTCATGAAACCGTTTGGTGCCAAAGATAAACGTTCCCAGGTAAGGTGCTGATGCTATTGGTAGGGTTTGATTGTTTCGTTTAAAACGAATGATTTGGAAAACATTTTCCTAAATATGATTGCTTGTCTTGCTTGAAATAGTCATTCAAAGAAAAATGTTTTCATTATCAATAACAATTTATGTTCAATAAATTTTCGTGGACGATGAAATTTTTTCATGTTCATCAGTCTTGTAAAAGATGCAAGCGATCGTTTTTTAGAAAGTATTTTCCTATTATTCATTTTTTACAAAACAAATGCACCCTTAGTTATCTTTTCTTTCTTTCTTTCTTTCTTTTTTTTTTTTCAATCTGCTATTGCCTATCCATAGAGTAAAGCATTATGATAACTGGAATAAGTTTTGTGGTTGTGGATTAACCATTCTTTAACTCTTTCTTTTCCAAAATGTAAGAACAAGAAAGCAAACATATCTGCATCTTAACAGTACTATGATGGATTTACGTCAAATACGGTAATTCACTTAGTTTTAGGTTTTTGTTTCCTTTTCCTCTTCCGATGGCTGAAAAGTTGTAAAGTTTGCCACACGAATGCTTTTTTCTCCTAGCATGGTGCTCTAAGTAAGCAGAACACTGAAAGAGGAGCTAACACTTCAAATTTTTTCTGTAGATTCATTTGGGTTGTTACATGTCATTTTCTATTCTTCTACCATACATTTGATACATATATGTGTAAGTAATTTATTTTCCAGTCATTGATTGGGGGAGAGTTGTTTGTTTAACGCATGTCATTGTGTTGTAAGAATGACAAGAGACTCCAGACTCACTAGTCTTGGACACTTCATATTTAGGGTGCATTTTTTCTCTCAACATCAGATGTATTATGAGGAAAGTTGTATTCTACTCTCCTGAATTTTTTCACTTATTTGGAAATAGGTGGCTCTTCCATATCCAGAGCCTCTTATTCACTTTGCACTTGTATGTGGCACTCGGTCTGGACCAGCTCTTCGATGCTATTCACCTGGGAATATTGACAAAGAGTTGACAGAGGCAGCTTGTCTTTTCTTAAGAAGTGGAGGATTCTTTTACGATCTGAATAACAAGGTTGCCTCTGTCAGCAAGATCCTTAATTGGTAAGCTATTGTAGAGGCCTTTAAATGCAGCTTGTGCTTTCAATTGTCCCAGATATCCAAGTTGATAGATTGGCTAAACCATGTTGTTCTGCATTTTTTTGTGTGCCCTCATGTTGAACTTGACGAATCCTTCATGACTCAAAGCCGGAGACACCTTTAAACAATTGTGCAGTGCCCGTGTTTTCTTGTCATGACAGATATAAAGCATGAGAAGTTTTACATTGTCCGACTTCTCTTTCTATTTTTCTGGTTGAAGAAGCTCATGACATTTTCGTATTTGATTGTGTGACGGCAGGTTCCGTGTAGATTTTGGGAAAAACGACGTGGAAGTGGTTAAGCATGCATCAAATTATCTAGACTCAAAGGACTCGGAGGCAATACTGGAGATGCTTTCGAGCAATCAATTGAAGGTGACCTACCAGCCATATGACTGGGGAGTGAATTGCTAAGCTTCATTCTTTGAATAACTTTTGTCTAATACACAGCTTCCCCTGTTATGAACTCAACAGAGTGGCAGAGTTTTTTTCTTCACCTTTAATACATAGCTTCCCCTGCTTTTAAGTTGCAGTGGTGAAGAGCTAATGTTTTCGGTTTTCGCCGAGATGGGAATAGAATCATGTTTTGTGAGTTTTGCTGCTCAAAAACATCGGCACTTTAGGACAATGGAAGTACAAAATCAAGCTCTTTCATCACGTCGCAAATTCTTTGTACGATGGATTGGCTATGTTGTTATCAAGCCCATGAGAGTAATCCATGTATCAAACTCTGTGGCCTGGTCTGGCTTTATAAAAGATAGCCTCGTTCAAATCCGCCTAAGTAACCCTTTAGGCCCATGATGGTGTCCAATGTTTGCGAAACGATAAAACTCCAACTCCCATTTTCAGAAATGCGGTTGTTTTCTGTGCTAGCGGCGAGCGCCGGTTTTGAACTGAACTAAACCGGTTGATCTTAGGTAGTCTTTTGGGGAATAGAATTAGGTCTCGATTCCCAAAATTTGGAACCGGGAATAACTGGTTTAATTTTGGTTCCTTGTGTGAAACTGAACCAAACCAATATTTTTTGTAAATTTTTCTCTTCTAAACTAAAGAGTAAAGATGGCAAAGGCAAAAGGCAAAACCCTAGGCCTCTCAGTATCACAACTCTCGCCTCTCTTGCCTCCCTTGTGGCCTTGCCTCTTACTCTCACTCTCACGTCAGCTCACCTTTCAACTCTCGTTATCGCCTTGCCCTCTAAGCTCACCTTAGGCCACAACTCTTGCTCTTGTGTCGCCTCTCAGCTCTCATTTCCACCGGCCCTCTACTTTAGCAAAAGGGCACAAGTGAAATCAAGTAAAGATTATATTTTTTGTGAAAAGACACAATTTTTATGCTCGTGAAGAAGTTCATGGAGGATGTAGAGGAGGAAAAAGGCGAGACTGAAGAAGAGGAACGCTAGGCTGGAAATTATGTAGAAGGAGAAAGGTGATTCGGGGCTGGAATTATGAAAGAAAAACACAAGACTCCGCCCATGAGATTTGCCTCGAACAATTCTCAGTTTTCCTCTTGATTTTTCAATCATTTCAAATTTATTTTGTAGTTACCAGTATAATTTCCATCCAAGTAAAGCCTTCCATGCCAACTGTAACCACATCAAAATCTAGTCCTTTTCAATTGCCATCAATACTCAATGGGTCCCATGCCAATCAATTCTCAACTGGGAAAATCTGAATCATCCTCGTTGAAGAAAAGTTGTCACATCCAATATCATCAATAAAGGGCGCCACATCCTTCCTTCCAATTTTCCTCAATAAAAACAAAGCAATTACTCTCGCAATAATGACCAATGAAAAATTCAAAAAAAAAAAACTTAAAAGATTTTTACTCCTATTGATTCCCGATTCCGAAGGGAGTCACTGGAGTAGGAGCCGACCTACCAACAGCCAACAACTCCTACACTGTACAAGTGTTAAGCTTTTATTTTGTCAGATTGGGCGTGAAGAAAACGTTGGGAAACCGGAGAAAATATCTATTTTTTTATGGTGAAAGTATGGATGAATTCCACCGGAATAAAACTGCTACGTGCTCAAAAACTAATCAAACATTGAAACTAAGTCAAGTCTACAAAAGACAAAAGAAGCTCGTCTACAATTTATCCAATTTCTGCAAATTTCAGCGTGGAAATCTCATCTCAACCGTTGCTCTAGATTTTGAAACCCAAATATTGTAAACATAACAGCAGAGGAGATCTGTCGTTTGATCTGCTCAGCATCAAATGACTTATGCTGATGACGTTCTACATCCCTTGCCTTTCAAGTGTAGTAAGTAAGAGCTGTCCATGTCAGTTTAAGCATTGCAACATGGACTGATGGAGGAAATTGCACATTTTCTCTCCGATCCATTCTCTCGAAAAATAAGAAAATTTCAATTATCTCACCCATAATTCTCATTAAGAAAGCATTTGAGGCTTCCTCAGTGCGTGTCATGAGATGATGATCAGATGATCCTTCCGATTTCTATGCCTACTACTCGTGATCAATGCATTTTCCACGTCCGGGACAGCTTTTTGGTTGTATGCCACATAACTTAGGAATTGGCGTGAAGCCGCTGAAAGTGTAATCTGAGTGCAGAGACTTGATCTTCTGCCCGCATGTAGGGACTATAGCTAAAGATCAAGGAGGAATTAGCACAGCTAAGTATGCATTGAATAACGTACATCCTTGAAATGGGGTATTGATGGCTCCTATGGTTTCAGACCGCAGAGGAAAATGAATTATCGATTGTCCACGTCGATATGCCTCGGTGTCGATCATTAATGAAAAAGTTGTAGTACATGCTTTCGCACGAACCATTTATGAGAGGTGAAGAAGGTTGCGTTATTGGATTGGTTCGTCGGTGTGTCATTATGTCCAGAAAATTCATGGGGCGAGGTAGGCATGAAAGCGGGACGAATTTATTACTCAGATACGCCCCAGTCTCGTCACATGATTTTGACATACAATCTCCCCATCTCTCAGTAGAGTAGTTGGGTGCGCTTAATCCATCAAAGCTGTCCAAGACTACTTTTGAAATAACCGTTTGATTTATCTCACACCAAACACATCAAGACCACTTAAACTTTGGAAACCTCAAACATTTCATTCGAAGTCTCTTTATTGCAGATCTCCAATTAGGGAATCTCCAAAGTCGCAAGACAAAATTTAAAAATCAGGGTTCTTATTAGAATACAATTAATTTTATATTTAACAATTTACAAATTGCATAGCGACCTCATTTTTCTTTATAGAGCTAATCGTTTTATAGATCCAATTAGAGTCGGGATGGGTCAAGGAGGTTATTAAACTCTACCCATTTCCATCCCTATCATATAGAGACATGAATATGTGAATCTTCTCATCAACTTAACAGATAAGTTCAGCTTACCTTTCAAAGAGGTCATTATATCGGATGAAATATTTATAAAGGTACCATAAGTTTGTTACTTAGGGCCTGTTTGATAATTAATCAAATAGTGACTTTTTTGTATTTTTGTTCCATGGTGTTGACACTAAAAAATACTCTTACTATCATGTGCTGATCGCGAGGGATGATGGCATTTGAAATTATCCTTGTTGTCACGTCTGAGCTATGATTTACATCAGCCTAGCTCATGTTAGTCATGGAAACGAAGGGTAGTCAAGGATTTCAAGAGTCCTTGGGCTAGATTTTGAAGGACCTATAAATGGAGATACACGATTCGACGATAAAGCAGTTGGTTGCCATGTGTTCGAGCCAAGAGATGCTATTGAATACATAGAATTTAGATGGAATTGACAGCAAAATTTGGGTGGCAACGGTTGATGCTTAAAAGGGCTCCAAAATCAAAGGAATGGTTAATACTTGCTAAACAAGCCATGTGAACATCGTCGAACAGGTCAGAAGACAACGAGATATGGATAAGGTGGCTTAGCAAAGAATGTGGAGCAATTTTTAAGGAGGAAGCAACTGATCATCGACAGTTATCAAATTGGCCTATAAATAGCGCAGTCAAGAGAGCCCCTCGAATAACACACAAAATTCCTTTATCTTGCCCTTTTATCTTAGCTTAAGTCTAGTTTAGTTGTAGTTTTAGATTTCTGTCGTAGATTCAATTTCGGCGAATGTTTATATCCTAGGTAGTGCTGTTAATTAAATTCTAGTGTTGTCCTATCGTCGAGCGTCGTCGATTAGATTCTGACGTTGTATCCTCATATTCATCTAGGAGCATTATTTACAAGATATTATTTCCTCTGTCTAGCGTCGTCGATTAGATTTCGATGTTGTGTCCTCATATTCGTCTAGGAACAATGTTTACTAGGTGTTATTTCCACCATCTAGTGTCTTCAATTAGATTATGATGGTGTGTTCTCATATCGATCTAGGAGCAGTGTATACTAGGTGTTATTTTCACTGTCCAGCACCGTCAATTAGGTTTCGATGTTGTGTCATTCAATTCAATTGAAAGTAGTGCTTTCTAGATATTGCTGTTAATATCTAGCGTTGTCAAACCAGCTTCAATATTGTACAAATTGCTTTGATTTTAATGAGCTTTCATTAGAATGTCAAAATGAGTTTGGATCAAACCACTGATTAGACTTCGACATTGGTTATCATTGATTTTGATCCCATATTAATGGACTTCATAAGATTTGGAACCATATAATATATATTTTTGTTAGCAATTGACCCTCTCTGTGTAATACTAGCATAGAACCTAAGTCTCCTCTAATAAAAACCAAAATATAACACTTGATGAAAGATATTTTGTTGCGGGATCCAAAATTAGCAAAACACTTGGAATTAAAAAAGAATTGAAACCCGTTTGATAATATTTTTGTTTGTGGGAATAAATTTGTCCTTGAGAATAGAATTGAAATAGAGTAAAAAAAGTAGAAAAAAAAATACTTTTTTGTTATCGAGAACAATTCAAGAATCAAGCCCAAACTATTTTCTTTTCTTTCTTTTTCATTTCCTCTAGCCGGTTGTTAGCCACGGTGAGACTTGACCTTGCCTAGCCATTGGTGGCATCACCCGACCATAGTGAGGTCGACCTCACAGTGGCTAGGCGAGGCTCCATCAAGGCTGGTGAAGTTGCTGGCTCTCGTCTGGTTAGTTGCTGGCTATGATTGAGGTTGACGACCTTACTAGAGGATGAAGAAGAAGAAAAGGAAAAAAAAAAAAAAAAGAAAAAAAGAGAAAAATATAATAAAGTTATTAAAAAAAGAAACTCTAAGTCCTAAAATTTTTTTGAGAGCCGTACCAACGCATTTCTATTTCAAGAATATAAATTTTGTACAGTTATCAAATACTTTTGAATGTTTAGAAACTCATCTAAGGAAAAAAAATTTATTTAGGAGCAGAAATTATTTTCGGGAATCAAATGGTTGCCAAACACACCCTTATTAATCTTGAATGGTTAAATAGTTGCCTGTAGCCCTATCAATGGTTCAGGTTTCTGTGGTATCTGAACAAAACCAAAACATTTGGTATGCATTCATTGTCACCTGAACTGCATTTAATCCGAACTGAAAACGTGGTTCAGTTTGAGGTTTCTATGGGGCTCAAATTCTCTAACTCTAAAAGCCTTCCTTCCGTACGCCACTACTTCTCTCTCTCTCTCTCTCCACACACACGTGCAGAAGCCGCAACTACCACTAGAGGCCATAGACGAGTCGAGATTAAGGTCATTGTGAGAGTGGCCAACGAGCTCGTGTCAAGGTCATCTATGGCTTATGCGACCTAAAACTCGAGGTTTGCCACCTCAAATCAAGGTGGTAGACATGGCGGCAACCTGAATTTGAGGTCGCTGAGTTCTTTTGCAACTCAGTGTAAGACAAACTGAGCGATTCTAATCATGCATCGAAAAACGGAATTTAAGCATCAATTAGACTTACATGCGGAAAAACAGGATATAAAATAAATCTGGAGAGATTCAATGGGCAATTTGACATAAATTAAGGGTGCAATTTACTAATCCAATTTTCTTGCATACTAATGGTATATTTCTGAAAGAGAGGGTTTGGTTTAGACCTTGTCATGTCCATGCAAAAAAAAAGATCGTCTTTTATAAACTGCCTTCTATTATGGTGATTTCCAATGGACGGTTGTCATCGAAAAGGTACAAATGTGAAATCATGTGATGGAATAACCGTTGCTCAAGATAGAAAATGTGTGTCAATGTCTAAGGATTAATTTTTATTTTAAAAATCATATCCCTAAAAATTGTGGGATCACATAATAGATAACACTCAGCGGATGCGGTGAATGCAAGACAGTGAGAGACGCACACATAGAGCTATCACAGTTAATTGGCACGAAAAGTTGCGAGGAACATGACGTTGTAGCCGACCATGAGAATGGTGACCCAAAGGAAGGTGACGAAGAGGCGTTTGAAGACCTTGGGGATGTCGGCGAGGGTGGAGGCGAAGGAGACAGGCTTGGTGGTGTAGAGGAAGGAGATGGTGAAGACAATGGCGGTGATGAAGAGGAGGGAGAACACGAAGAGGAAGAGGAGGTAGCAGAACTGGAAGGTGAGGAGGAGAGTCCACTCATGGCAGGTCTGGCTGGGTTGGAGGACGAGTATTGGAGGCGGTTGAGGAGGGAGTGGGCTTGAATGGTGAAGGAGAGAGGGAAGCTAAGGGTTAATGTTGTGAGGTAGAACGTCTCGGGGTACCGCTTGGGGATGGCGGCAGATTCGAGAAGGATGTTGGAGACGGTGAGGAGCTGGAGCTCATTTGGAGCAAGATCCGTTTTCGAGGGTACCCGGGTTGAAGAGATTGTAATCAAGATCTAGTTTTGAGATGGTGGTAATTCGTGTGAACTACGATCGAAGACGATGAAGAAGAGGATATGATTGGAGAAAATTATGGAGCTACCTGGTCTTTTAGATTGTTTTCATTATTTCTGAGATGTTATGAATGTAGTATAGGTTGGTAAGGGTTTTGTACCTGAACTGAATTGTCAAGGTATCCAATTTTTTTGCAAAATTAGCAAAAGAGTCCTCAATTTACACTAGTTATGCCAATTCGGTTTTAAACCTTTCAATTGTGCAAACTTAGTTTTAAACTTTTTCACATTTTACCAATCAAATTCATCCGGCTAATTTTAGCTAAAATTTGCTAATGTGGACACCGATCATTTTACGTGGTATGGTTGACACTGATGTAGACATTTTTTAAAATTGAATTTTTTTAGTTATTTTTTCTTCTTTTTCCCTTCTTTCTTTCTCTTCTTTTTTGTCCTTCCAAGTCAGGCGACTACTTGCCAATTCTCACTGTTCACAGGCAAGGGTCAGCTAAGCCTTGCCGACCACTGTGGAAGGATCTTCGTCCCTCGTCAGCTGTGGGTAAGGGTAGCAACCCTCCCTTGTGACTAGTGAGGTCAGCTGGCGACCCTTGCCGAATTTGATAGGAAAAGGAAAAGAAAGAAAAAGAAAGAAAATACATTTATTTAAAACAAATTACAAATATAGAAAATTGTTCACATCAATGCCAGTCGTCAATGAGGCATTATTAGCGTAAACGTAAGTGAATTTTGATTGAAATTGGCTAGATGAATTCACTTGGCAAAACTTGAAAAGATTTGAGACTCATTTAGCAAAATTAAAATGGTTAGAATTGAATTGACACAAGTGCAGTAAATTGATAACTTTTTTAGTAATTTTTCTCAATTTTTTTTTTTTGCTTACTACCAAAACTGAAATAAAACCGAATTGAAAATGCCCTAAATTTTTGTTATGGTTTAGGTAGGTTTGGATTAGTTCTGATGTTATTGACACCTCCAATTGCAAGGGAAATTACCCAAAAAATGCTAAATCTATTGCACTTGTACATATTTAGTTATAAACCTTTTGATAATTTGCTTATGTATTCTATTCGGCAAATTTTGTTTGGAGATAGCTGTAGTGGTTGTCGATCATTCTATGTGACATGGTTAGCGTAGATGTGGACAATTTTTTTGTTATATTTCTATGTTTTGCTTCCTTTTCTTTTCTTTTTATTTTTTTTCGCTTCTTCGTTTGATAGTCATTAGGGCCTTGATGGGCAAGGTAACCCTTCTCGGGATTTGGCAAGGGAAGACTTTGTCGGCCTCAAGTGAGGTTTGTCCTCACTAGATTTGGCGAGACTAAGCCTCATTGACCTTTGGCAAGGCTCGACCTTGGCAAATTCGGCAAGGGAGAGCCTCATCTAAAGTTGGCGAGGTTGACCTTTGCTAGCCTCCGGAAAGGCAAGCCTTGACTGAGGCTAGTGAGGTCGCCTCTCGCCAGATCTCAATGAGGGCGACCTCGCTTGAGGTCATGAGGGTGACCCTCGTAGAGTGTTGCCTTTGGCCAGTTGTCGATTATTGCTAAGGGCTAGTGACCGATGGATAACAAAGGGAAAAATATAGAAAGAAAAGAAAAATATAAAGTTAAAAAAAATAAAAAAATTGCAAAAAATGTCAACATCAATACTGGTTGTGCCACATAAGATAGTTGGTGTTCACATCAATGATTTTTGGCTAAATCTGGCAGGATAGATTACATTGGCAAATTGTTAAAATGTTTAGTATTAAATTAGCCAAATGATTGAATTGATATAAGTGTAATATGTTTATAGCTTTTGTGATAATTTTCTTCCTATTGCACTGTGCTTTTCAAGACATTGATGCATAAAATCCATTGGATGATGAAAAAAAAATGTTGATGTATGTAGGGGAAGATGTCAACTTAATAAATAGAGTAGAGTTAATAATATTTGTTTTAAAGCTAAAAATTCTGTATCTCAGTTGGTGAATAGAGTAAATTCTTGGTCACAGGTGATGGTGATGACAAAAGTTGTCTTTGCCATGGAATGTAAGAGAAGTATAAGTAGGTCTGATTACATTAAACATGGCCTTCAAAACCGATTAAACATGACTTGATTATATAAACATGCTATGAAACAAAAAGTAAAGAAAATACTCAGACAATATATGCGTTTATACATTTAGGGCGCGCATGACAACCATTCTGTTCAAGAAATAGTTTATGGAACAGAAATAGATTTTTCTATTTCTATTTCTAGAAGAGTTTCTAAGCAAAAATAATCGTTTGACGACACAAAATTTCTACTCTAAAAATAGAAATTCGTTTGATAACGACACAAAATTTCTTCCTTTCAACCGGCGGCGGCGGCGGCGGCGGGGGCGATGGCGGTCGGCGACCGACGAACGGTGGTCGGCGGCAACGGATGAAGGACCGGTTGACGAACGATGAGAAAAATTTTTATTTCTCATTTCTATTCTAGAAATAGAGAAGTAGAAAATTTCTACTTTTGATTTCTATTCCAAACCTATTTCTCGGAATAGAAATCTATTCCAGAAATAGAAAAACGGGATAAGTTTATCAAACGGATTTTTATTCCAGAAACAAGTTTGGAATAGAGAAATTGTTTTTGGAACAGAAATTCTGGTTTGTCATGCACCCCTTAATGTCCTTTATGCTAATCTTAGCATAGTAGAATAGTTATTCATTAATTGTTAAATATGTCCATTTAGGGTTTCGAGATCTAAAGGATAGGCGATGGACTTCGTACATTGGAAGATTCACTTTCGAGGCAATGTGATTAAACTGAAGCCGCTATAGAGGAACTTTTATATGAGGCAGGACACCATACAGTGATCTTGAGGCTTGAAGAGCAGATCAAGCTACATCCAGGAGCTTGTTTGTATGCTACGTGCAATTGGTTTTCCTTGCAATATGCATGTATTCTAGTGACAGTTGATAAAGCCCCACGTACTACTGTTTTCAATTTTTCACTCCGCAGCTCTCTTAGATATTCTTGTATTGATGTTACAACATCACCATCCACCATTACAAGGCTTGATCTCTAGTCGAAAAAAGAAATAAACGATTTCCCATACTTCTGGTTCAAAGGCATGTGTCTTGATTGAATACATATTGTCTATATTTATCGCGTGTTAATCTATGTCACATGTATGGGATCTTGACACTTATCACTTTTGATAATGATACTTAAAAAACTTAATAACACGTCTCGTCATCAATTTAAAAATTATGTGTATAGAGAAGCAATAAGAGATAGATAATCTGCATCTTTTGGTAAATGCGTCTCCATAAGGTACCAAAATCCCAATTCTGTTCCCAGGAATTTTTTGCACCCTTCAAAGGAAGAAGAAGAAGGAGGGTCAATTTTAAATTTACCTTTGATTGTATGGGATGAAAGTGGGTTTCATAATAGAACCATTTAGATCAATTTATTTTGAGCTTTTCTTTTCAAAACCCATTTTGGTCTGTATGACCAATCTCAGCTGACCAATTTTAACAAATACGGGTTAAAACATGCGTTAGTGACCCATTTGGACAACTCTATTTCAAAGATAACAACATAATTGTACTTAATCATATTTCTTTTGAGCCCTTATTATGCGATGACTAATATCACTAGTCATCATAGGCTGCTAGATTTCTAGACTCTTACATTCACTTCGTGCTTTTTACTCTCCCATCATTCCCAGCGAGGACCATGTACTTGTCCTTTCTTGTGAGGAGTGTGCACTCAAACCCTAGAGCCCCAGCAATCTGGCTCTGCACATAGTTTGCAACTTCAACCTCGGACTTGCCACCGCCCTCACATGTGCAAGAGGTCGACAATTTCTCAAGAATCTGGAGAGTATAGCTCGGGTTTGGGTTCATGCAGTGGAACACCGGATCCCAACACTTGGGTCCACGGGCCGTCGACCCGTAGAACATGCTAACCCCAACATCGATAGCCACGGGGACTATGTCCTTGCTCACTCGTGCGAACAGCGGGCTGAACCTGAGCAGGTAGCGCTCCCTGCACGTGGTCCCCTCGGGGCACACCACGAGGTCGCTGTGGCCTAGGGCTTGCCGCATAAGCTTTGTGTCCCGCTCGCGGTCCCTGGCCAGGCGGACAGTCTGGATTGGGGAGATGGCCTCGTTGAACGGGCTCAGGCTGTAGATGGCAGCGGCGAGGGGCTTTTTGAGGGCAAAGGAGAGAAAGATTGGGTCCAAGAGGGTCTTGTGGTTGCATGCATAGAGAATGCCCTTTGTGCTGTTGGCAAGTGGATTGGGATCGAAATTAGGGTTTTGGGGCTTTGAGACGGTGGTCTGCATGCCTGTCATGGCCAATACAAGGCCTGAGATTGATAAAGGCAAGAGGACGCCGAGAGTGACTCTGAGGATGGAGAGGGGGAGGCCAAGCGGAAGCCACATGAACATGGCGAGGGTGGCAAGTGGGGTTGGTCTGAAGGCCAATTTGCCATCATGGAAGATCAAGGGCTTTGGGTATTTCTCTCTTGAAAGGAGTTGCCAATTCCGCTTCTCTGCTGGGCTCACCATGTAGACTTCCTGTAGCAACAGTTACAGGAAGGTTTTGTCAATTTCTACTAAATCATGCAAATGATATATTGAGGCAGATGGTAAACCACAAAAAGGAAAGAAAAAGCAATTTTCTAGTTCATATTTTGCATTGTGATTAATTCTATGTATAATCTGGATATATCAAAGAAGATGTACGGTCTAATATATGTTGAAGACTGAACTTAGCTGTACTAATGATATATTTGATCATTGAAAAAGGTATACAACATATATACATGATAAATTAAGCAAAAATAGATTGATATCATTTCTTTTGATGATATTGAGCTGGACAAAGTTCAATAAATTGGTAAAGTTCAGTCAAAGATTAATTCATCATAAGTGTTGAATTATATCTTGATTTTGAGTCAATAAATCTCAACCGGGTGTTATTTAGAAAATTTCCAATTGTCGCTGTACGTGCAAAGTAATGAATTCACCTTAAAATATCAATATAGGATTTGTACTTCGAGGTTCGACCAATTTCAACGTTTTGGCCACACATTCTTATTTAATATTATTAAGTTTGTGGGGGTACTATGTGTGGGGCTTGTCTTTTTTTTTCCCCGAAACTTGTGATTTGTGTTGCCGTGTGTGTGCAAGTTGACTCCTTTTAGTTTATGTGCGAACAGTGAAAAGTCCCTTTCGGCCGTACATACAGATTTATTTTGTGCAAGTTGACTCCTTTACTCTTAAGCACGGTAGATAAAAAATGTGAGCGATTATAATTTTAATTCATTTTAATTATAGTGAATTATTTGTTGTTGACTCTTTTCATGAAATAGATGCTCCAAATCATATGAATCTCTAGTGTCTTTTATTATTCGTTATTTATTTCTTTGATAATTTTACGTTGATTTAATTATAAGATTCGATATTTTCGTTTCTACCCAAAAATAAAAAGATCTGATATTTTCGCATTAATATTTATAATAACAAGGCATGAATTAGATATGTAATTGTGATCTTGATGATAAGCGTTTAGTTCAAGGTCAGATGATAATGAAGCTTTGCATGAAAAATCTATATTTTTTCTGAATGTATGGATGAGTGAAAATGCATGGATGTATAGGAAAAATTAGAATTTAGTACTGCAAATTAGTAAGTAAAATTTCTTGGAAGCCCTCGCCATGCTATATGGATGTTAACGTAGAGATGTCTAACATATTAACACAATTTGAACTTCTTTTAATCATTCTTTGGTGGCTACTTAAAACATTCTTCAAGTTAACCTTCCCATAACCATTATCACAGAATGCAGGAGAGAGAGAGAGAGAGAGAGAGAGAGAGGGTTCGTGGTTGTTCTCCATTACCTTACAGTGAGAAAGAAGCTGGTGATGGTCAAAAAGCCATGGCTTGCTGAAGCATCCGACGCAAGTTGCACGTGAACCCATTAATCTTCCCTCACCAAGGAGCCGAATCAGCTGTGGCCTCGCCTCGTTCTTCTCCATCAAGCCCGTGAACCGCCCTCGGAACACCGCTACTTCCCTTCCCACCACCGTGTCGACCCCCAACCATTCTTTCAAGAACTCCTCCACCATGACCCTCGGCAACCTTGTGACCGCCACTCTTTGCCCGAAACCCATCACGCCATCGAACGCCTCACGGCCCAAGTCTTCCAAGAAGAACTTGGGCAGAACCGCACTCCCGAGCCTAAAGCTCTCTCTACTGACCCCAACAAAACATACAAACACCATCATGCTGAGCATCGTTTCTTGATTGAGCATGCATGCGAAAGGGTACGCGAGAAGCAGCACGAGAGCTCTCAAGAAGCCTCCTGCTTCGAAGGCCACGAGCATGAAGTAAGGGAAGAGGGAAGAGGACCGAAGGAGCGTGCCCTCAAAGTCGAAGACGAGCGTTTCTGAAGAGAAGCCTTCGAGGGATGTTTTGGCAATATTGGCGAACCTTTGGGTCGGTTTTGCATCGATGTTGGTGGTTGCTTTGGTTCTTCCAAGCAGGACTCTGGTGAGGAAGGAGAAAATATACTTCGCCATTGATTTTCCGGCCATTTTTCGGCTGTGTGGTTTCGTAAACTTGTGACCCTTTTATATAGCACGTCCGACACTTCCTAGTTTTTTGACATGGGCATATGTTTCTTAACCAAAAAAGTAATGAACAAGAATGAGAACTAGACCGATGCATGACTGGACTTACTAAATTAAGATCACGTGCCTCACGTGGTTCATGTCCAGTGTATATGGTTTTGGACTTCAATGACCCCTCAATTTTTTTTTTTGGGGGTCAAATGCCCACTCAATTTAATATGTAAGTTATAATTCTCGATTATTCGTTGTTGAAAAATATAATGCGCGGAAATGATAGAATCTTGCAATTTACGTCAACGCGAAATCACCAAAGAAATAAACGAGAAATAATAAGGACACTGGAAATTGACGTGGTTCGGTTCGAGTATCGGTACCTACGTCCATGGAGAAAGCCAGCAGCAAATAATTCACTATAATCGAAGAATCAGAGTTTACAATCACTCACACGCTCGAGTGTTTCCCACATCTAAATTTAACCAAAAACCCAAAGTGTTTATAAATAAATAACTCACTTGAACATAAACTCACGGTACAAAATTATCGCGCATTCAAACTCAAAGTAAAACACTTTACGTATGCCGAAACGAAGAACCCGTATGCTTTCTTCTCTCTTCGTGCATGGCTCTCTTCAGCTTGTCTTGTGGCCTCTACTGCGGCTTGTGCGCGCGTCAATCACTTGCAGAAAGAAAAAGAAAACCTAGGCATGTGTTGTGCCTAAAGTCAAAAGTTGGACCTTGAGCCCCACTTTTCTTTCCTTCTTTAACAGAGGGATTTGTACACTGCACGATGGAGAAGAAACCTTCCCTTTTTTTTTTCTTCCTTTTTCTTTTTCTCTTATTTCCTCTTTTGTCTTGTTTTGCACATCCAAAAGAAAAAGCCCAAGAAAGGAAATTGTTTCTTCTTTCTTCATCCAATTTCCAATCCTTCGAAGAAAACTTTATCGACATATCCGGTTTAACAAATCGTTATTCGAATTCAAACTCGAGACATTAATTTAACAATTCTCCATCTTGGCTCGATGTTTGAAGCTAAGTTATAGTGCTCATCATCCATGCTGCTCTCCTAATGCCCCGAGGGGTGCTCACTCTCCATAGACGCCAATAGAGCTCAAGCAGAGTTAGTCATCATGTCTGTCGGGTTATCTGCCGTAGCAATCTTTTTGACAATAACATTACCCTTAACTAAGACATCTCGGATGAAGTGGTATCTGATATTGATATACTTCGTTCGCTCGTGATAAACTGGATTATATGCCAAATATATCGCACCTTAGTTATCATAGTGTATATCCACACTTTTCTATTCTAACCTAAAATCCGAGAGCAAACTTTGTAACCATATCGCCTCCTTCGCTACAAAGGTTAGTGCCATGTACTTTGCCTCAGTCGAAGACAAGGCAATGTGATCATGTAAGGACGATTTCCAACTAACTGCACCACCCACTAGCATAAACATGTACCCTGCTAAAGACCTGCGATCATCCAAGTCATCGGCGTGATCTGAATCCACAAAACCAGTGGTCTCACTGCCATTCCTGTCCTTTTGATACACTATACCCACGTCTGTTGTTCCCTTTAAATATCTGAGGATCCATTTCACAGCTTCCCAATGAGTTTTACAAATGCGCTTCATATAGCGACTAACTACGCTCACAGCTTGTGAAATATCAAGCCTAGTGCACACCATAGCATACATAATACTACCCACGGTACTAGAATAAGGAACACGAGACATATGCTCCTCCTCCTCCTCTGTTTGTGGTGATAATTTATCCGAAAGTTTAAAGTGTTTCGCTAAAGGTGTACTTACAGATTTTGCCGACTGCATATTAAAATGTACCACAATCTTCTCAATATATTTCTTTTGAGATAGACGTAAAACTTCTGCAGCCTTGTCTCGCAAAATCTCCATACCCAATATTTTCTTTGCAACACCTAAATCTTTCATCTCAAATTCAACATTTAATTGCCTCTTCAGCACATCAATATTAGATATATTCTTAACTGCTATCAGCATATCATCAATATATAAGAGTAGATAAATCAAAGAACCATTCTCCAATCTCCTATAGTAAATGCAACTATCCATCTGACTTTTTGTGTAGTCTTGACTAGTCATGAAAGCATCAAAACGTTTATACCACTGCCTAGGAGACTGTTTTAGCCTATACAAAGATTTCTTCAACAAGCAAACACGATCTTCCTTACCCGGAATAGCAAATCCCTCTGGTTACCTCATGTAAATCTGCTCCTCTAACTCACCGTGAAGAAACGTAGTTTTCACATTTAGTTGCTCTAACTCGAGATCCTGCGAAGCAACTAAGGCAAGTAAAACACGAATAGAAGTGTGTCTTACCATAGGAGAGAACACCTCATTGTAGTCAATGCCCTCACGCTGTATATATCCCTTCGCCACAAGTCTTGCCTTATACCTCGCTGCCTCAACACCGGGAATGCCCTCTTTCCGTTTGAAGACCCATTTACTTCCAATGATCTTTTTGGCTCTTGGGTACTTTGATCAGCTCCCATGTCTGATTTCGATGGAGCGATTCCATCTTTTCACTCATAGCCCTTAGCCACTGCGATGACTCCGAATTAGCCGTCGCCTAAGAGTAAGACGAAGGCTCATCTATCTCCACCTCATCACCTACAGTCAATGCATAAGCAATATTTGTATAACCATAACATATTGGTGATTTAATGTGCATTCTTTGTCTATCTGTGGCTATAGTGTGTTGCGGCTTTGCTGGTTGTTCACTATCACTGACTTTAGGAACTGCGGCTTCATCTCCAGTCTTAACTTCTGTTACCTTCGAGGTCTCCGAAGTCTCCACCTGATGCTCTACCTCACTAATGACATCATGATCTGTCTTCTCTACTATTTGTGTCTAAAAAATCCTCTGTTGAAGCATTGCAGTCTGGTCGAAGATCACATTTCTGCTGATTAGAAAACCGGGTGATTTGGGATCGGTGCACCACAGCCGGTAGCCTTTCACCCTATTTGCATAACTTAGAAATATGCGCTTCTTCGCCCTCGGCTTAAGCTTACCATCACTCGCATGAGCATACGCAGGACATCTGAATATACGTAATTTGGAGTAATCAACAGGTTTCCCCGACCATACTTCCTTAGGAGTCTTCCACTCGATAGCAGATGATTGAGATCGATTAACTAGGTAGCATGCCATGTTCACTGCTTCTGCCCAAAATTCCTTGCCAAGTCCTGCATACGAAAGCATGCATTGAGCTCGCTCAAGCAAAGTTTTGTTCTTCCGTTCTGCCATGCCATTTTGCTGTGGTGTCCCAAGTACTGTGCGGTGTCTCACAATACCTTCTTTCTCGTAGAACTCGGTAAAATCTTTACCACAGAACTCCATGCCATTATCAGTTCTTAAGCACTTGATTTGTTTATCTGACTGTTTTTCAATCAATACCTTAAATTTCTTGAATTGATCAAACGCTTCATATTTGTGTCTCAGAAAGTATACCCATACCTTCCTCAAATAATCGTCGATAAATGTTAGCATATATCGGGCACCTCCTTTCGAAGGAACCGAAGACGGGGCCCAGACGTCTGAATGAATATATTCAATTGGTCATTTGGTCGAATGAATAGCTGTAGTAAACTTAACTCGGCGCTGCTTCCCAAAGATGCAATGTTCACATAAGTTCAGCTTCCCTGTCTTTTGACCCTTCAACAACCCCCTTTCACTCAGCATCGTCATACTTCCCTCACTCATGTGTCCCAAACGCATATGCCATAACTAAGTCAAGTTAGAGTCTGACTTATCTGATGAAACTACAGCAGTTCCAGTCACGGTCTCTCACAGTAGATGATAGAGAGTATTCACTTTCTTCCCCTTCATCACGGTCATGGCACCTCGAGAGATCTTTAGTACTCTACCTTCAACGGTGTACCTACACCTAATGTCATCGAGTGTTCCCAGAGAAATAAGATTTTTCTTGAGCTCTGGTACATGCCTCACATCTGTTAATAAGCGCACCACCCCATCGTGCATCCGAATCCGAATTGTTCTTATTCCCACAGCCTTACAGACTGCATTATTCCCCAAAAGAACCCTACCACCATCTGCAGTCTCGTAAGTACTAAACCAGTTCTTATGAAGCGTCATATGATAAGAACACCCCGAATCTAGCACCTATTCGTCTCTTGCGAAGTAGTAGTTACACATAAACCAGCTTCTGCATCACTATTGCTCCCCTCGGCAACGTTTGCCACACTGCTTGTGGCATTCTGCCTATTAGTTTTATTCCTCCGCTTTGGACAATCTCTCATGATGTGCCCCTCCTCGTGACACTCAAAGCATTTCACACGTCCCTTGGATTTTCTATGTAGTGATTTTGATCTTCTTTTACCTCTGTTGCTACTAGGCCCTCGATGTTCTTTTCTACCTCGAATCGTCAGTGCTTGCGCTGCTCTTTGCGCTAAACGGTCATCTCGCAACTTTTTCTGCCACTCTTTAGAGAATAAGGCGGACTTCACCTCTTCTGAGGTAATTATAGTACGCCCCTGCAATAGTGAATCAGTAAAGTGCTCTCATGACTATGGTAAAGAGGCTAACAACATCATGCCCTGTTCTTCATCATCAAGTATCTTACCGACGTTCTTCAGATCCATCATGAGTTTATTAAATTCATTCAGGTGGGTTCTCATAGACGTACCTTCAATATATCTAAATTGAAACGTCTTATTCAACATGTACAAGCGATTGTTCAAACCTTTCTTCATATAGAGTGCTTGGAGTTTTGCCCATAATGCTGCGGCATCCTTCTTCTCAGCAACCTCTATTAAAACCTCATCCGACAAATTTAACAGGATTGTGCTCTTTGCTCTTTCCATTAGCTCTACCCTCTCAGAGGCTTTCATTATAATTGGCAACTCATCTTCACCATCCAGTGTCTTGGCCAAACCTTGAGTTGTTAATAAAGCTCGCATCTTGATGCTCCATAACATAAAGTTGTTGCTCTCGTTAAACTTCTTACTTTCAGATTTCCTCTCAGACATAATTGCAATAATAGAATTTCCAAATAATAATTAGACAAGCAAAAGCTCTAAATCACAATCAAGAAATCTGATCCCAAGCTTTGATACCAATTGTTGGAATATAATACGCGGAAACGACATGATCTTCTAATTTACGTCAACGCGAAATCACTAGAGAAATAAACGACAAATAATAAGGACATCAAAAATTTACGTGGTTCGGTCCGAGTATCTACGTCCACGGGGAGAGCCAGCAACAAATAATTCACTATAATCAGAGAATTAGAGTTTACAATCGCTCACACGCTTGAGTATTTTCTACACCTAGATTTAACCCAAAACCTAAAGTGTTTATAAATAAACAACTCACTTGGATATAAAATCACAGCACAAAATTACCGCGCATTCATGCTCAAAGTAAAACACTTTACGTATGCCAAAACGAAGAACTCGTATGCTTCTTCTCTCTTCATGCGTGGCTCTCTTCAGCTTGTCTTGTGGCTTCTACTGCGGCTTGTGCGTGTGTCTATCACTTGCATAAAGAAAAAGAAAACCTAGGCGTGTGTTGTGTCCAAAGTCAAAAGTTGGACCTTGGGCCCCACTTTTCTTTCCTTCTTTAAAAGAGGGATTCGTACACTGCACAATGGAGAAGAAAACCTTCCCTTTTTTTTTCCTTCCTTTTTCTTTTATCTCTTATTTCCTCTTTTGTCTTGTTTTGCACATTCAAAAGAGAAAGTCCAAGAAAGGAAATTGTTTCTTCTTTCTTCATCCAATTTCCAATCCTTCGAAGAAAAAATTTATCGACAAATTTGGTTTAACAAATCGTTATCCGAATTCAAATTCAAGACATTAATTTAACACTTTACTCACATAAACTTTATTGCATTATGATTTGACTTGACTATTTTTAAAGCTCATAATGAGACTTCATAAATCATTTTAAGTTTTCATTGCAATCATCCTTGAAAACGACAAATTGGCCTGTGATTGGTTGTGGCTTACTTTCCGTTGAGTTAAGAAGACTCAAGTCTATGATTGCGATTAGAGGTCAAAATAAGAGAGGGATTGAGACAACTTAGTTATTGTATGGACGAGGATATGTTCCCACATGTTGTTTTCATTATAGTTCTTTTCAATCAAAGTGATTCGATGTGTATATTAAGTGAATTCATCATTTTCATGTTGTTGGTCGATATGATGCATTGCTCTCTGTGTCTTTTTGGCTAATGGATTTTCTTTCTAATTGATTAGGAGTGTGTAAAAGAAATAAAATTATCAAGAACCAGATCAAACTAGCTCAGAATTGGCAATTGACATGAGAATCGGTCTACTTCCTAATTCTATGTGAAACCGCTCACTTGGATTTGACTGATACACACATATATATATATGTTTTTATGTTAAAAATTTAAAAAACCCTAAAAACTCTCTCTCTCTGATCCTCCCATTCACGTCTTTTCATGTCCCCGACAAACTCTCACACTTCTCAAGGAATGCTCTCTTTCTCTCTCTTGATGTAGATATTTTCCCCACTGCTCTCTCTCCCTCTCTCCCCTCACCCTCCTCCACCACGCCTCCACTCTCGCTCCAACTTGTCGTCACTATACTCATCCTAGCCCCTCATCTCACCCTCTCCCACCTCTGCTCCACGTCACTCGACGACCCATGACCGCTTTTACCCATTTCTCTTTCTCTCTCTCTCTCTCTCTCCCCACCACTATGCCTCCGCTCCCACTTCACCTCATCGTTGCTGTACTCATTCTTGTTGTTTGTCTTGCCCTCTCCACTTTTGCTCATGCCACCCAACGACCCATGCCCGCCCTTCCCCATCTCTCACTCTCCCTCTCTCCTTTCAACCTCCACCACGCGAGCCTCCACTCACGCTCCACCTCATCATTGCCGTACGCATCCTTACCCCTTGTCTTGGCCTCTCCCACCTCTGCTTCAGCCCATCCGACAACCTATGCCCACCCTTCCTTGCCCCTTCTCTGTCTCCACCGATTGATTTCATGGACCCACTCGGGAGCCGGACCACTGTAATCCAATTTCCTGATGAGTATAGGAACTAGTGGGCGGTTCTCATTTGTGAAGTATGAAATATTTAATATATTATAATTGGTCAATAAGCCATTGACTTAAGTTTTTGAGTGAAACTCGATCCAATTGGATATGTTAACAGAATCATATGTGAGCTCTCTATTAGCGATTTTCTCATGTGAAGGTATTAAGCTTTCATTGCACTCCCAACACCAAGTCCCTTTGATGAACTGAAATCGAAGAATTCCTAGACCTGTGGGAATGGGGCTAGGGTTAGCGCATAGTATTTGTCAAAGAATGTGATGATTTCCTCTCAATTTAAAGAGGGGTCATTTATCGACCAAACGAAACAAAAGAGGGGTAAGTTAATTACGTTCCATATAAATGGAGTCAACAATTAAAGAGATTACTACCCCTTTGTTGGTTTTTGCAAAAGAAGACAATCTTCAATCAATGTGTCCCAAGTAATTAGCCGCTTTCTTATTTGAAGACAATGACGTGGCATGGTGACGGATGAATCTTGGGTCCTCTAGGCACTTTTATCTCGTAACCTACCGATGGAAATCATCTCTCTCTTTTTTTTCTTTGTTTTTTTAACTCTCTTATGTCACGCGCATGTGGAGCAGCTGAAGTTAGTGTTAGGAGTTTTTATATCATACGGTTTGTGTGAAGAATTAATTTGGACAAATCATGTGGATCTTTTGACATGTTCATGAATTATTCACCTAATTAATAAACCTGCTCTAAGTTTCAAAATGTCTACATGATCTGTGCAAGTAATCTAATTACCCAGCTGTAAAGCAAACATGCACAGTCTACTAACTTGAGTTCCCGTTATTCGGTTCACTCACAGCACGAACTAAACATTTCAATGTATAGACTTCAATGTCGGTCTTTCTGTTTTTGTAATAGAAAAAAATGTCTGTAAATGCATATTGCTAGTGAAATATCATTCTGTTGCACCCAAAATCGTCGACATGGTATAATTAATTTCCCTGTATTCTCAGAGAAAAAAAATATGTCCATGTAGATAGTGTCGAAGAAGGACGTTTCTAACTTGAGCACGCATGACACTCCCCCATCTTCAATATCTGTCCATTTGGAGGGAAGTTTAGAAAGAGAGAGAAGCCTCCGCTCTTATTCTACATCACTTCAACGAGCAATCTTTATATGGACTTTGCTGAGAGAACTACACAAGTGCCCCCACTCCTTATTTAAGAGGAATAATTTCTCTTTCTTTTGTCTGTTCAAAAACACATTAATGAATTGAATAGTAGCAACCAACACAATTTTTTTTTTTTCCTGACGAGATGGTGTCTTATTAACTATTAGAAGGTTCTAGGCTATGGCTGTGAGACGCGAGGAGACATGCAATAAATTATCTTGTTTGGTTTTGTGAACAAATGCCAGGTCTGTCTTCTCTTTGCCAACTCTTTGTACACAGACCTTCACACATTTTCTTATCCTGAAACTTTAAATGCTCTTCATTTTTATGTCAGTTTCCTTTCTCTCGTCTCTTTCCACTTTATTATAACAAAAAAGTTGAGTTCCTTCTTTGTTATTTTCCTGTTTAGCTACTTGTCTTTGTTGCTTCCCTACTTCTTTAGATGCGTTGGAAACTATTATGTGTTGTAAGGATTAAATAATGGACTACTACATGAGATTGCTTCATAAAATACAAAATTCAGGGAGAATGCTGAAAAAATCGAGTGACATTATTGGAACTTGACTGTTTTCAGGTAGCTGGATCTTCAAATGTCAACAAGAAACTACTCTTTCATATAGAGCATTTAATTAGGCAGGAAGAATATACTTCATCGTAGCTAATGATGGCGGCAAAAAAAAAAAAAAAAAAACCTTTAGTCAATGTAAAGAAGCAATTTTTGTCAATTAAGGCTTCATTTGTTTCACGAAAATTAAAAAATTGGAAAAATATATATTTTTTTAAAAATTGATAGATTATATTGCTTACAAATTGAATGAATGAAAAGTATTTTCATTGTCCACATAAATGTTTATACTAAATTGTTATATTTATTTGTTCTTTCTACTACTTTAGACATTTTCACATCTCATTCAGAAATATAGAAAATTGAGAGATTTCTCCGTTGCGGTTTATGTGTGTATGCTTTGGATGTAAGTTTACGAGTTTACTTGGGTTTACGATTTCCTTGGTGTCGATATTCCACCAAAACTATTAGCCAGATGTTTCTAATGTTCTAATTAATACTCCATTGAGAAATTGACGCAAATAGTCCTTGAACTTTAGCCAAATGTACAATATCATTATTAAACTTTAATTTGTTCAACGTTGTCCTTAAACTCTAGGTAAATATACAATGTTATTATTGAATTTTTAATTTGTATAATGGAGTTCTTGAACTTTTGATATATGTATAATCTAGCCGCTAGACTATATAAAGATAATTAATGTTGTCACTGGCTTTGAATTTAGAGAATTATAGCATTAGATATTTTCATGTAGTGTAAGAATTAAATTAAATACTTATGAAGAATTCGGAGACCATACAGAATAAGTTAGAAATATAGGAATAATATTGAATATTGAATTAAAGTTTATAAATCATGTTAAATAAATTAAAAATCTAAAGATGATATCGCCCATTTCATCAAAATTTAGAAATGATCTGTGTGATTAGCCCGCACAGTTTAGAATCCTTAATTATTGAAATCAGGGTTCGTTGTTTTGAGTGGCTTGTATTCGTTTGCCAGATACCGGAAATTCTGGACTCCTGCTTCTCCACGTGGCAACGTACATAGTAAGTTGGCCACGCAATTATTCATCCCCTGACATGGACGGCAAATTCAATAATGATTTCTTATCGGGTATCTTCATATGCTTCTCAGCCATCTTTAATTGTTCTGGTTGCGGCCGTACACATCCACCTTCACATGGAGTCTATTTTTTCCATCGTAAAATTCCCTAATTTTTTGTCAATCTTTATCTTCTCGACAAATAAAATATGAAGGATAGCAAGAGATTTCTCAATTTAGGACGATGCTTCCACTTATTTTTTTTTGAGCCTTTTAAGGATTTATTCGGTCCAACATATAGTAAGTTGGCCAAGCAATTATTCATCGCCTGACATGGACGGCAAATTCAATAATGAATTCTGATCGGGTCTCTTCATATGCTTCTCAGCCCTCTTTAATTGTTCCGGTTGCGGCCGTACACATCCACTCAGGAGGATTGCATCACTTCACGTGTCCCCAAATTCTTACAAATCTCTAAAATACAAAAGGACTCGTTATTCTACTTCTAAACTCCACTTCCATCGCACAATAATATGAATCAATCAACTTCATTGCTCTGCCCTTACTAAAATTATAGTCTCCATTCATCAAACTATCCTCACGAATGATCTTGTTTCGAGCAGTCCACGTACAAATCGATACCTATGTTTGTCTTTGGCAAATTTTTTTTTTCGAAAAATGAAATGTCATTGTCTATTGCCAAAAGAAGTTCGTATGTTTGATTTCTGACGGTATTATTTAATGATAGATATGATCAATTAAAGCCAAGTTAAACATGACCTGATCATATAAACATGCTATCAAAAAAGAGTAAAGAAAAGACTCATAAAGTAAAATCACTGATACATTTGATGTCCTCTATGCTAATCTTAGCACGGTAGAACAATTATTCCTACTTTTTAAGATATGTCCGTCTATGGTTTCAAGATCTAAAATGTAGATGATGGATTTCGCACAGTGGGAGATTTAGTTTTAAGGGAACGTGTTTGAACTGAAGCAACTATAGAGGAACTTTTGCATAAGACAAGATACCATATTCAATACTCTTAGAATCAAACATTTTAGTCAGCAATCTTACGGCTTGAAGAGCGGATCAATCTATATCCAGGAACTGGTTTGTCTGCCCCACATACGACCATTTCTAGTTTTTCACTCCAAAGCAACCCTCTAAGATATCTTTGTACTAACGTTACAACATCACCACCCACTATTACAAGGCTTGATCTCCAGTCAGAAAAAGAAAAAGGATTTCCCAAACTTTTGGATCAAAGGCACGTGTCTCAATCAGATACATAACCTCTATTTTTATTGTGTCTCAATACGTGTCAAATGCATAGGATCTCAACACTTATCGCTTTGATAATGATATTTAGAAAATTAGTAATATGTGTCATCATTCTATTTAAGAATGATGTGTAGAGAGACACAATAAGAGATAGAAGATTTGCATCTTTTGGTATATGCGACTTAACCAGCACCAAAATCCCAATGCTCATCCTAGGAATTTTTTTCACTCTTCCAAGGAATAAGAAGATAGAACAAGCCCCGCAAGAGGCCTCTCGTAGCCAGCACTATTCTAGAGGACGAAGTTGCATGCCGTTGGCTTCTAAGCGTCCGCAAGCCCTTGTGCTTCGTCATGCTGGACAGTAGGCTCCCCCGGCGCGAACATGGGCAAATGTAGCCCAGCTTGCGGTGAAAGGTTTGGATTTGTCATACATTCCACAAACTTTTGTAGACGGCAAAGCTGTTGTCAGGTTGGCTGATAAGATACTTGATGCGGTTGACCCGAAATGCCATGAATGTTTAGTTGGATATTTCGTAGGAAGGAGACTCCCGCTCGGACTCACGGAGCATTCATTGAAAAGTGCTCGGGGTTCCAAACTAGTGGAAATTATGGCCAATGATCAAGGATTCCTCTTCTTTCACATTCCCGACCCTATGTTTCGGAGGAAGATTCTAGAAGATGGGCCAATCACCGTAGCAAGAGTGCCTCTCATTCTCCGCCAATGGGAGCCGCTCTTGGACCTTAGGAGAGACAACCAATCCTTCGTTCCGATTTGGATTCGATTGAGGAACTTGCCGCTCTATTGTTGGTTGGTACCGGCAATAAGTGCTATTGCGAGCGTGGTGGGAAAGCCTTTGTATGTGGACCAACGAACGGACCAAATGAAAATGGTTTCATTTGCTAGGGTCTGTGTTGAAATACAGGTGAACTAGCAAAGATGCAGAACTGTTGAAGTGGTCTTGAAAGGAGTTTCTTGCTCCATCACAATTGATTTCGAATGGCTCTTGGTTGAATGCCCAGTTTGTGGTACGTTCGGCCACAACTATCAAGCTCTCCCTCATGCACCAAACCCCACCGAACGGAATAGAGCTCCAAGGTAGCCTTTGGCCGATCCAACTCCAGCGATCCCTGTTGTACGCCCCAACCCCACCTCGGCTGCTGCACATACGAATCAGCATAAGAGCCCAACTATCTCCACTCCTTCAGCCCCTGCTACCAACCCCATCCCTGAACCGGTTGTTGCAGAAGTTTAGGCTGATCCAGAACAGCCTTGGAAGCAAGTAAAAGGAAAAAAGAAGAAGAACCAGCCATTGAAAGAGGGAATATCCTCCCGCCAGGGCAATTCTAGCGAGGAGGGACAAACTAGACGATTCAAAACCCTTGCTCTGTTTCAAGCTCCTCCTCTAGAGAAGGCTTTTGTAAGCCTCAAAGGGGATCAAGCGCACCTCCAAAACGCCATCTAGAAGTGATCCTATCGCTTGCCTCCTTAGAAGATGATTCCAAGCTAGGGAAAGGCCTTGCACTAATCAGCGACCAAGGTGAGGAGTCGGAGGTTGCAGCCACCTTTTTGTGCTTTGAGGAGGATGATATCGAGTCTCCCGGCCAATCCAGCCCTCCCCCGAAGGCTGGTCCGACGAAAGTGGAGACTATCCAGGATAGATTGCAGGCTTTAATTCCGGATCCAATCCCGGCGGTGAAGTAAGGAGCACCGGCAAATCATCACCGGAAGCATCCGAAACAGAGGTAGGCACCTTGCCTTCCTTGATAGCTCTTGTTGTAGCTTGATTATATATATAGACACACACACACACATACATATATACATATGTATTTTTGTGTTTGGAACATTAAAGGTCTTATGAACCCGTTGAAGCGAGCCAAGGTTAGAAACCTGGTTAGCTATAATGGCCTTTGTCTGCTTGGTTTAGTGGAGACTAAGGTGCCGGAGTATCTATTTCGTTCCATATCTACTGGGCTTCTGTTAGGTTGGATGTGGATTGCCAATTATGAATATTCTCATAGGGGTAGGATTTGGGTTGGTTGGGACCCGTCACTAGTTGATTTTCAAGTGATCTCTTCCAATAGTCAGGCGATCCATGGCAGAGTGAAACTTCTCACGTCGGGATTGTATTGTTGTACTTTGGTGATTTATGCCGAACACTCATTTATTTCTAGAAGACCTTTGTGGGCGGACTTGATCCGGATTAGTTCTTGTGTACGGGACGTGGCATGGATGGTGGCTGGTGACTTCAATGCCATTAGAGACCCGTCGGATTGGATCGGGAGTTCGAATATATGGCTGCCCTCATTTGATGAGTTTAATCAGTGCATGATTCAGGCAGAGCTTGAGGACTTGAGGTATGTTGGATTTCGATTCACTCGGTCCACCTCTTCCGGAGCTAATCGCAAGGCTAGAAAGATTGACCGGGTGTTAGTTAATGCTGAATGGAGTTTCCAATTCTCATATTCAGAAGCATCGTTTCTGCCACCGGGAATTTCGGACCACTCGCCAATGGTGGTTAAGGTTGTTCAACCAGTTTTACGAAGGAAGCCTTTCAAATTCTTTGAATTTTGGATGGAGTATCATTCCTTTTAGGACATTGTCTCACAAGTGTGTAGTGAACCGATAGCAGGGGTCCCGATGTACAAATTGGTGAGCAAATTGAAGACCCTCAAAGGCCGTCTTAAGCAACTCAATAGGGAGTCATGCTCCAACATTTTCGAGAGGGTTGCTGACTCTAGGAATGCTTTTAGATTAGCCCAAGTTGGCCTGCAGCAGGACTCGACTAGTGAACTCTTCGCGGAGTTGGAAAGATCTCATCGGAGGACCTATATGGAGTTGAGGAGTCAAGAGGAGTCATTCTTTAGACAAAAATCAATGATAAGATGACTTGAGAATGGTGATAGAAATACAAAGTACTTTCATCACTCCGTTAAGACAAGACAATTGAGGAACATGATTCTCTCAGTTCTTGACAGAAATGGTTAGTTGGTCTCTGAACCAAGCCTTGTGCAAGACACTTTTGTCTCTCACTTTCAGGAGCTATTCGTGCCGCGTTCCCAGTCATCCAGCCCTGCTTTATCGGATCTGCATCAAGTTATTCGATGCCCTCTCAGCAAAGATCAGGTTAGTTTTCTCTCTCGACCCTTCTCAGATAGTGAAATTCATGATACCTTTTTCTCCTTAGCCCGTGGAAAGGCTCCTGGGCCAGATGGGTATGGAGCTGAGTTCTTTAAGAGCAATTGGGAGCTGGTAGGGCCACTGGTTAATGAAGCAATAAAGGATTTTTTCGTCATGGGGCGCCTTCTCAGAGAGATTAATAACACCATCCTAGTGTTGATCCCTAAAGTGCCTAATGCGACCTCGGTGAATGATTACAGACCTATAGCCTGTTGCAACACAATTTACAAATGTATTACTAATGTGTTAGCTAATCAAGTTGTTGTAGTTCTTCACGATGCTATCAGTCCTTCTCAGAATGCCTTCGTCAAAGGCTGAAGAATCCGGGATAATATACTTCTTGCATAGGAATTATTTGCTGGTTTTCATCATCAGCCATATATCCCTAAATGTGCGGTGAAAGTGGATTTTCAGAAAGCTTATGATATGGTCGACTGGGACTTTCTTGAATTGGTTCTACGTGCATTTGGATTTCCAGACCACCTCACTCGGCTCATTATGGTGTGTGTGTGCACTCCGAAGTTTTCTATCTCCCTCAATGGGGAACTCCATGGTTTCTTCCCTAGTGGCTGTGGACTTCGTCAGGGCGATCCCATGTCTCCTTACCTCTTCATGTTGGTTATGGAGGTCTTCTCGGGAATTCTCAGCACTCGTGCGACACTACCTAATTTCAAATTTTTCTGGAGATGTAAGGCTACAAGATTGTCTCATCTTTTCTTTGCGGATGATGTCTTTCTTTTTTGCCGAGCGGACATTCCTTCGATCTCCTTCTTAAGGAAGGTATGTATATCTTCTCGGCATGGAGTGGACTGAAGCCAAACAACAACAAAAGTGAAATATTTCTTGTTGGAGGATCAGTGGTGACAAGGAATGAGATTCTTCGTACCTTTCGATTTGTCGAAGGTAAGCTACCGGTACGATACCTAGGGGTTCCCCTATCATCTCATCAAGGCTCGGCAAAGCGGACTATGTGTTGCTAGTTGATCACATAACAGCTAGAGTCCAATCCTAGAATTAGAGATTTCTATACTTTGCTGGCAGATTGCAGTTAATAAGATCAGTTCTCCATGCGATCCAAGCTTATTGGGCGAGTGTTTTCACCATTCCTTTTGCAGTGTTGGATCGTATTGAGCAGATCCTCAAACAGTTTCTATGGAGGGGACCGCACTTGGGAAGGGTGGAGCGAAAGTTTCCTGGGACGACATATGCCTCCCAAAGGAGGAAGGGGGTCTTGGAATTCGTAGGTTGAGGGACTTCAACAAGGCTGCGATGCTCAAACATATTTGGATTCTATTCACGGACAAATAGTCATTATGGTGCAGGTGGATCCACTCAACCTTCCTGAAAATGAAGAGTTTTTGGGTGGTTGGGGTGCCGTCCTTTTGTTCTTGGGCTTGGAAGAGAATCCTATACCTAAGAACCGAATTCCGGCTTTCTTTTCGTTGGAAGATCGGAGATGGCCAATCAACTTCCCTTTGGTTTGATCACTGGCACATGAGAGGTCCACTTCATCTTATTTGCTCGGATCCGATGATGATGAGTTCGGGTTTATCCCAACATGCAACGGTGGCTGATCTTTTCTCACCAGCAGGACAATCCTTCAGGGCAGTGGTTGAATCTTGGGAGCAACCTCTCACTATCCTCTCCAGGGCACCGGATCATTTTACTTGGACTGATAGCACTTTTGGTCTTTTCTCGGTAGCCTCGGCGTGGCATACTCTTAGAAGAAGGAAGGATAAGGTCAGCTGGGCATCCTTCATCTGGAACAAGGCTATCACCCCAAGATATCAATTTAATCTCTGGCTCATTATCAAGAATCATCTTCCCACCCAAACCTTGCTTATGTCGCATGGTAGAATTGGGCATGAGGTTTGTGCTTTTTGCAAGCTAACGCCGGACTCCATCGACCATCTCTACTTCGGGTGTTGTATTACGGCTAGCATGGCTTTCTTTTGGGCGGCCAGATGCAATCTCCCCTGGCGGAATAGGACCTGGTCGGAGAACCTTCAATGGGCTATAAAGTTTCTCTCTGGTAAGGACTTTTATCACTCTATTGCTCGTTTTTCTTTTGGTGCTCTTTGCCACATTATCTGGAGATACAGGAATGATGTCCTGTTCAGAAACCACTCTGTCACGGTCGTCGCCGTAAAAAATCATCTCATCAAAGTGGTCAAGGATAAAGCTTTAATGTTCAGAAACGTGGATGATAATCATAGGAACAGAAGCCTCCAGCGTAGTTGGGGGTTAGACCCTTGCATTTTCTCTCCTTATTTAGTGCAGCCTTAGACGTCCGTGGAGTGGTTTGTAGACTGCTTTTGGAAAGAGTCGGGTGCTGAACGGCAACACGTCTGTTGGTCGTCTTAGGCGTTGGACCTGTTTTGTGGTCTTTCTTTGTTCTTTCTTTTCTTCTTTGCTGGTTTGGTCAGTTTAGGAGTTTTTTTGGCCCTATGTGGTTTTCTCCTTTCTCCTTTGTTCCTTTGCCTTATTTTGGCTGTTATGTGCTTTGTTCCCCGTTGTTGCGGTGCTTCTCTTGCATCCGGTTCCCTTTCACTCACGTTGCCTTGTTGTCTTGCTGAGTGTAAGTTTTGTGGCGCCGGATTTTGTAATTATTCGTTCAAAGCTCTATATATTATTACTTCTTACCAAAAAAAGAAAAGAAAAGAAGATAGGTCAATTTACTTTACCTTTTTTGATAAATATGGGTTGAAAGTGGACTTTATAAGAGACCTGTTTAGACCCATTCATTTTGGACTTTTCTTTTCAAAACCCATTTTGGTCTACATGACAAATTTGAGCTGACCCATTTTATTAAAAATGGTTTAGAACATGGGTTAGTAACCAATCGTGACAGCTCCATTCCAAAGGTAACCACATAATTGTACTTAATCATGTTTTTTTTGAGCCCTTTTGATGCGATGACTTATATCACTAGCCATCACAGGGCGCTAGATTTTCAAACTCTTAAATTCAATTCTTGGCTTTCACTCTCCCATCATTCCCGGCCAGGACCATGTACTTGTCCTTTCTTGTGAGGAGCGTGCACTCAAACCCTAGAGCCCCAGCAATCTGGCTCTGCACATAGTTTGCAGCTTCAACGCCGGACTTGCCACCGCCCTCACATATGCAAGAGGCCGGCAATTTCTCGAGGATCTGGAGAGTATAGCTCGCGTTTGGGTTCATGAAATGGAACACCGGATCCCAGCATTTGGGTCCGCTGGCCGTGGACCCATAGAACATGCTAACCCGAACGTCGATAGCCACGGGGACTATGTCCTTACTCACTCGTGCGAACAGCGGGCTGAACCTGAGCAGGTAGGGTTCCCTGCATGTCGTCCCCTCGGGGCACACCACAAGGTCGCTGTAGGTTAGGGCCTGCCGCATAAGCTTTGTGTCCTGCTCGCGGTCCCTGGCCAGGCGGACTGTCCGGATTGGGGAGATGGCCTCGTTGAACGGGCTTAGGCTATAGATGGCCGCAGCGAGGGGTTTGCTGAGGGCGTAGGAGACAAAGATTGGGTCCAAGAGGGTCTTGTGGTTGCATGCATAGAGAGTGCCCTTTGTGCTGTTGGCAAGTGGATTGGGATCGAAATTAGGGTTTTGGGGTTTTGAGACTGTGGTCTTCAGGCCTGTCATGGCCAATACAGGGCCTGAGATTGAGAAAGGCAAGAGGATACCGAGAATGATTCTGAGGATGGAGAGAGGGAGGCCAAGCGGAAGCCACATGAACATGGCGAGGGTGGCAAGTGGGGTTGGTCTAAAGGCCAATTTGCCATCATGGAAGATCAAGGGCTTTGGATATTTCTCTCTTGGGAGGAGTTGCCAATTCCTCTTCTCTGCTTGGCTCACCATGTAGACTTCCTGTCGCAACGGTTGCAGGAAGGTTTTGTTAATTTCTACTCAGTCATTTTCTACTAAATTATGCTAATTAAATATCAAGGCGCATAATAAACCACACTGGAAAAGAAAAAGCAATCTTCCAATGTTTATATTTGGCACTGTGATTAATTAAAACATAGTTAATATAAACACAGCGGATATACATGGTAAGATATACCAAGAAAAAGTAAACCACACCTAATATCAGGATATTTATGTATTGAAGAATGAACTGAACTGTAATGATAATATCTTTGATAATTAAAAAAGCTATATAGTTGATATGCACGATAAGTTAGGCAAAAAAATACTGATATTGATATGCATGGTAAGTTAGGCAAATAAAGACTGATATTATTTCTTTTGTAGACATTGAACTAGACAATGAATTCAAAAAAAAAAAAAAACTAGACAAAGTTTAATAACTTAATAAAGTTCAGTCAAAGATCAATCCATCACGAGTGTTAATTATGTTTTGAATTTGAGCTAATAAATCCTGTCCCCGATTGTTGCCGCACGTGTAAAGCAAGGAATTGACCTTTGTCCTTCACTTAGGAAAGGGCAATTCGGCGAAAATTCGAATATAGGTTCCTGCAAGGTTTGACCAATTTCAACGTTTTGGACACACATTCTTATTTTAATATTATTAAGTTTGTAGGGCATTATGCGTGCGGGATGTCCTTTTTTTTTCCTCGGAAACCTGTGATTTGTGTTGCCGTCGGCCGTACATAACGCTTTATTTTGTGCAGCAAATTTAAGCATTTATAAATAATGTGAGCTTGAATTTAATATAGATGCGGAAAATATTTGAAAGCGTGGGTTATTGTAGCTCTCATCCTCCGATTACAATAAATTATTTGTTGATAACTCTTCTCGTGAAGTAAGTATAAATATTCTGATCAAATCACATGAATTTCTTATATCCTTTATTTTTCATTATTTATTTATTTAGTGATTTTGTATCGATTTAATAAAAAGATCCGATATTTTCCTCATTAAAATTATAATAACAAGGCATGAATTAGATATATAATTGTGATCTCGATGACGAGTATTTAGTTCAACATTAGATGATAATGAAGCTTTGCTTGAAAAACTTATTTCATATGTGAATGTATGGATGAGTGAAAATGCTTGGATAATAGGAAAATTTGAATTCAACACTTCGCATTAGTAAGTAAAATTTCTTGAAAGTCCTTGCTATGTTATATAGATGTTAACATAGAGCTGTCTAATATACGAGGACTTTATTAGCATAACAATTTTTGAGTTATTGTGAGAATAACAACTTGTTGTTAGTTACAAATTCTTAAATTCTTGAAAGAATGGATCTCATAACAATTTATAATTATTTGTTACTTGGATTTTTTGGTCCAAAATAGATTATTATATTTACATTAGTTTAAAGACTGTCATTCAATCATTTCTCAATATATTAACACACTCTAAACTTTTTTTAAGTCTTCTTTGGTGGCTGTTAGCAACTTGAAACATTCTTCAAAGTAACCTTCCCATTAGCCAATCAGGAAATGCGGGAGAGAGAGAGAGAGAGAGAGAGAGAGAGAGAGAGAGAGAGAGGGTTCGTGGTTGTTCTCCGTTACCTTACAGTAAGCAAGAAGCTGGTGATAATCAAAAGGCCATGGCTTGCTGAAGCATCCGACACAAGTTGCACGAGAACCCATTAAACTTCCCTCACTAAGAAGCGGAATCAGCTCTTGTCTCGCCTTGTTCTTCTCCATCAAACCCGTGAACCGCCCTCGGATCACCGCTACTTCTCTTCCCACCACCATGTCGACCCCCAACCCCTCTTTCAAGAACTCCTCCACCATGACCCTCGGCAACCTTGTGACCGCCACTCTTTGCCCGAAACCCATCACGCCATCGAACGCCTCACGGCCCAAGTCTTCCAAGAAGAACTTGGGCAGAACCGCACTCCCGAGCCTAAAGCTCTCTCTACTGACCCCAACAAAGCATACAAACACCATCATGCTGAGCATCGTTTCTTGATTGAGCATGCATGCGAAAGGGTACGCGAGAAGCAGCACGAGAGCTCTCAAGAAGCCTCCTGCTTCGAAGGCCACGAGCATGAAGTAAGGGAAGAGGGAAGAGGACCGAAGGAGCGTGCCCTCAAAGTCGAAGACGAGCGTTTCTGAAGAGAAGCCTTCGAGGGATGTTTTGGCAATATTGGCAAACCTTTGGGTCGGTTTTGCATCGATGTTGGTGGTTGCTTTGGTTCTTCCAAGCAGGACTCTGGCGAGGAAGGAGAAAATATACTTCGCCATTGATTTTCCGGTCATTTTTCGGCTGTGTGGTTTCGTAAACATGTGACCCTTTTATATAGCAAATCCGATACTTTCTAGTTTTTTGACATGGGCAAATGTTTCTTAACCAAAAAAGTAATGAACAAGAACGAGAACTAGACCGATGCATGACTGGACTTACTAAATTAAGATCACGTGCCTCACGTGGTTCATGTCCAGTGTATATGGTTTTGGACTTCAATGCCCCCTCAAATTTTTTTTTTTTGGTCAAATGCCCACTCAATTTAATATATAAGTTATAATTCTTGATCATTCTTTACTCACATAAACTTTATTGCATTATGATTTGACTTGACTATTTTTAAAGCTCATAATGAGACTTCATAAATCATTATAAGTGTTCATTGCAATCATCCTTGAAAACGACAAATTGGCCTGCGATTGGTTGTGGTTTTCTATTGAGTTAAGAAGACTCAAGTCTATGATTGCGATTAGAGGTCAAAATAAGAGAGGGATTGAGACAACCTAGTTATTGTATGGATGAGGATATGTTCCCACATGTTGTTTTCATTATAGTTCTTTTCAATCAAAGTGATTTGATGTGTATATTAAGTGAATCCATCATTTTCATGTTATTGGTCGATATGATGCATTGCTCTCTGTGTCTTTTTGGCTAATGGATTTTCTTTCTAATTGATTAGGAGTGTGTAAAAGAAATAAAACTATCAAAAACCAAATCAAACTAGCTTAGAATCGGCAATTGGCATGAGAATCGGTCTAGATCCCAATTTTATGTGGAATCGCTCACTCGGATTTGACCGGTACATATATATATATATATACATATATATATATATATATTTATTTATTTATTTTTATGTTAAAAATTTAAAAAACCCTAAAACCTCTCTCTCTCATCCTCCCATTCACGTCTTTTCATGTCCCCGACAAACTCTCACACTTCTCAAGGAATGTTCTCTCTCTCTCGATCTCGATGTAAATATTTTCCCTACCTCTCTCTCCCCCTCTCTCCCCTCACCCTCCTCCACCATGCCTCCACTCTCGCTCCAACTCGTCGTCACTATACTCATCCTGACCCCTCGTCTCACCCTCTCCCACCTCTGCTCCACGTCACTCGACGACCCGTGACCACCTTTACCCATCTCTCTCTCTCTCTCCCGACCACTATGCCTCCACTCCCACTTCACCTCATTGTTGCCGTACTCATTCTTGTTGCTTGTCTCGCCCTCTCCCACCTTTGCTCATGCCACCCGACGACCCATGCCCGCCCTTCCCCACTTCTCACTCTCCCTCTCTCCCCTTACCCTCCGCCACGCGAGCCTCCACTCCCGCTCCACCATCCTCACCCCTTGTCTTGCCCTCTCCCACCTCTGCTCAGCCCATCCGACAAACCGTGCCCGCCCTTCCTTGCCCCTTCTCTGCCTCCACTGATTGGTTTCACAGACCCAATTGGGAACCGGACCACTGTAGTCTAGTTTCCCGGTGGGTATAGGAACTAGTGGGCGGTTCCCATTTTGTGAAGTATGAATAGGTAATATATTATAATTGGCCAATAAGCCATTGACTTAAGTTTTTGAGTAAAACTCAATCTAACTAGATATGTTGACATAATTGTATGTGAGTTCTCTGTTAGCGATTTTCTCATGTGAAGGTATTAAGCTTTCACTGCACTCCCAACACCAAATCCCTTTGATGAACTGAAATCGAAGAATTCCTAGACCTGTGGGAATGGGGCCAGGGTTAGCGCGTGGTATTTGTCAAAGAATGTGATGATTTCCTCTCAATTTAAAGAGGGGTCATTTATCGACCAAACGAAACAAAAGAGGGGTAAGTTAATTACGGAGTCAACAATTAAAGAGATTACTACCCCTTTGTTTTTTGTTTTTTTATTTAATCGAGGAACCGCCGGAGATCACTCTTCGGGGATTACACGACCTTCCAGTACCCGGTAGCACCGTCGGGCCTCGCTGCAAAAGAAGACAATCTTCAATCAATTTGTCCCAAGTAATTAGCCGCTTTCTTATTTGAAGCAACGAGGTGGCGGTGACGGATGAATCTTGGGTCCTCTTGGCACTTATATCTCAGAACCTACCGATGGAAATCATCTCTTTCTTTTAAGTCTCCTATGTCACGCGCATGTGGAGCAGCTGAAGTTAGTGTTAGGAGTTTTTATGTCATACAGTCTGTGTGAAGAATTAATTTGGACAAATCAGGTGGATCTTCTGACATGTTCATAAATTAGTCACCTAATCAATACACCTGCTCTAAGTTTCAAAATGTCTACATGATCTGTGCAAGTAATCTAATTTCCCAGCTGTAAAGCAATCTAATTTCCCAGCTGTAAAGCAAACATGCATGGTCTACTAACTTGGGTTCCCGTTGTTCGGTTCACTCACAGCATGAACTAAACATTTCAATGTATAGACTTCAATGTCGGTCTTTCTGTTTTTGTAACAGAAACAATGTCTACAAATGCATATTGCTAGCGAAATATCATTCTGTTGCACCCAAAATCGTCGACATGGTATAAACAATCTCCCTGTATTCTCAGAGAAACAAAATATATGTCCATGAAGATAGTGTCGAAGAAGGCCGTTTCTAACTTGAGCACGCATGATACTCCCCCATCTTCAATAGAGAAGTTTAGAAAGAGAGAGAAGCCTCCGCTCTTATTCTACATCACTTCAACGAGCAATCTTTATATGGACATTCCTGAGAGAACTACACAAGTGCCCCCCTCCTTATTTAAGAGAAATAATTTCTTTTTCTTTTGTCTGTTCAAAAACACATTTATAAATTGAATAGTAGCAACCAACACAATTATTTTTTTTTCTTGACGAGATGGTGTCTTACTAATTATTAGAAGGTTCTAGGCTATGGCTGTGAGATGCGAGGAGACATGCAATAACTTACTTTGTTTGGTTTTGTGAACAAATGCCAGGTCTGTCTTCTCTTTGCCAACTCTTTGGACACAGACCTTCACACATTTTCTTATCCCGAAACTTTAAATGCTCTTCATTTTTATGTCAGTTTCCTTTCTCTCGTCTCTTTCCACTTTATTATAACAAAAAAGCTGAGTTCCTTCTTTGTTATTTTCCTGTTTAGCTACTTGTCGTCTTTGTTGCTTCCCTACTTCTTTAGTTGCGTTGGAAACTATTATGTGTCGTAAGGATTAAATAATGGACTACTACATGAGATTACTTCATAAAATACCAAATGAAATTGCCTCATAAAATACCGAATTCAGGGAGAATGTGGAAAAAATCGAGTGACGTTACGTTGATTACTGGAACTTGATTGTTTTCAGATAGCTGGATCTTCAAATGTCAACAAGAAACTACTCTTTCATACAGAGCATCCAATTAGGCAGGATGAATATGCTTCGTCGTACTTAATGATGGCGGCAAAAAAAAAAATCTTTAGTCAATGTAAAGAAGCAAATTTTGTCAATTAAGGTGTCATTTGTTTCACGGAAATTAAAAGGATTGGAAAAATATATTTGATTAAAAATGATAAATTATATTGCTTACAAAAATGAATGAATGAAAAGTATTTTCATTGTCCACATAAATGTTTATACTTATATTTATTTGTTCTTTCTGCTATTTTAAATAGTTTCACATCTCATTCAGAAATATAGAAAATTGAGAGATTTCTCTCTTGCGGTTTATGTGTATGTTTTGGATGTAAGTTTGCGAGTTTACTTGGGTTTACGATTTCCTTGGTGTCAATATTCCACCAGAACTATTAGCTAGATGTTTTTAATGTTCGAATTAATACTCCATTGAGAAAATGATACAAATGGTCCTTGAATTTTAACCAAATATGCAATATCATTATTAAACTTTAATTTGTTCAAACGTTGTCCTTGAACTTTAGGTAAATGTGCAATGTTATCCTTGAATTTTAAATTTGCATAATGGAGTCCTTGAACTTTTGATATATGTATAATTTAGCCACTAGACTATATAAAGATATTCAATGTTGTCACTGACTTTGAATTAATAGAAATATAGTATTAGATATTTTCATGTAGTTTAAGGACTAAATTTAATATTTAAGAAGAATTCGGAAATCATACATAATAAGTTAGAAATTTAGGAATGATATTGAATATTGAGTTAAAGTTCATAAATTATGTTGAATAAATTAAAAATTTATGAATAATATTGCGCATTTTATCAAAATTTAGAAATGATTTGTGTGATTACCCGCACAGTTTAGAATCCTTAATTATTAAAATCAGGTCCGTTGTTTTGAGTGGCTTTTACTCGTTTGCCAGATACCGGAAATTCTGGACTCCTGCTGCTCGACGTGGCAACGTAAATAGTAAGTTGGCCACGCAATTATTCATCCCCTGACATGGACGGCAAATTCAATAATGATTTCTGATCGGGTCTCTTCATATGCTTATCGCCCCGTTTAATTGTTCTGGTTGCGGCCGTACACATCCACCCAGGAGGATTTAATCACTTCACGTGACCCCAGATTCTTACAAATCTCTAAAATACAAAAGGACTCGTTATTCTACTTCTAAACTCCACTTCCATCGCACAATAATATGCATCAATCAACTTCATTGCTCTGCGCTTACTAAAATTATAGTCTCCATTCACCAAACTATCCTCACGAATGATCTCGTTTCGAGCAGTCCATGTACAAATCGACGGTTTTGCTTACATGTTAATCAAGTCATGTCCACGCACAAAAATATTGTAGTTTCAATTGCATATACAGGTAGTTGTGGAGCTTATCAGAAACTAAGCAATCTTACAAAGAAGATGGTACATGAAAAAAGAAGGAAAAAAATGGCAGCCAAGGATCTGAGTTCCTTTAATTGGGGTGTGAAATTTCAGAGCATTTTCAAGGTCGTGATCCTTCATTTAATCATCGTCTCTGTAGGAACCCCAAGACCTTGTAAATTGGTAAGTTGCTCCTTCTCTTTGTTTCTACATATTGTTGAATTGATTAATCTCAATTACATAGCTCATGTAATTATTCTTTGTGCATCTCGCATTTTGGGGATAATTGTCCAAAAAGTACCAAACCTATTGTACGGCGTCAATTTAGTTTTAAACTTTTTCAATTTTACCAATTTAGTCCTAAATCTTTTGATGAGCTATCAATTTAGTTCTTTCGGCCAATTTTTGACTAGAAGTCATTGTCGTACCTCCGTCATCTCACGTGGCATAAGTGGCATTGGCGTGAATATTTTTTGTAATTTTTTTTCCCTTATTTCCCTTTGGAGAGGGGGAGAAGGTGAATAGGAAGAGGTACCAAAACTGGAAGGTGAGGAAGAGGATCCACTCATGGCGGGCCTGGGTTGGATATTGGAGGTGGTTGAGGAGGGAGTGGGGGAAGAGGGAGTGGGCCAGAATGGCGAAGGAGAGAAAGGGTTGGGTGTCATGAGGTAAAAGGTCTTGGGGTGTTAAAGAACATAGATTGAAAACACATACTGTTCATTCTGCTGATATTGGAGAGTTGAGTTATGATGGAATCAAAGAAGATGAAGTAAGGCAGTACGTTGAAATGTCAAACAACACCACTAATTCAATTGAAGTAACTGATATGAACAGAAACAAGTGGAAGAAAGATGATGGGATAAGCAGCTTCACCAACACATGCTCATTGAAGAATAGATACTCAATTTTAAGTTGTAACTGATTCATTGTTTGTTAAAGTGTTTCTGTTAGTTTGTTTTGTCAGTTAGTGTTTTCTGTTCAACTGAATGACGTCATCTTCTTGTTGTATAAATAAAGTACAAAGAGAAAAAGTGATGTAATGTTCTTAGATAGATTGATTTTTTCGATCATTGCTGAATACAAAGACTTTATACTTTCTCTCTATTCTCTCTTTTCCTATCTCTGTTATTGTCTTCATCTTTGTATTCTTCTTCTTCCTTCTGAACTTCACATGGTATTAGAGCAGTTCATCCTGAGAGCATATATCATCTCAAATGATGAAAGTCACGACATATTAGAGGTTCATTCAAGCTAATAGAATATCAAGAGTCTGTTGTACAGATACAACACAAAATTGTTCTCTGTACACGATCCAGAAACTGAAAGAGCAAGATGGCAGCAAGAACATCAAAATATCCTTTTCCAATCCATGTTAACATAGCTAACTTTGTTACTATAAAGCTAGCTGAAGATAATTTTCTTCTGTGGCAAGCACAATTCCACAGATTTCTTCATAGCCAGGAACTATTTGGATTCATCAATGGAGAAATTCCCTCACCTGCACAGCTTTTACAGGTCGAAGCTGAAGGAAACGTTACAGAAGTTGTGAATCCTGACTACAATGATTGGATCAAAACAGATCAACTTGTGTCATCTTGGATCAGTGGAGCCATTTTAGAAAACATACTGAGTTTGATAATTGGCTTGGACACTGCATATGAGGTATGGCAAACCTTACTCAATCGATTCACACAAAAGTCTGTGGTTAGAGAGTTTGAGTTGAGAGGAAAGCTGCAAGCATGTCAAAAGCGAGATCGAGCACTGTCAGTGTATCTCAGAGAGTATAAATCGATATGTGATCAACTTAATGCAATAGGGAAGCCCATAGATGAGATAACAAAGCTGTTTGGGGTTTTGGAAGGATTAGGATCTGAGTATGAAAACTTTAAAATCACTATATACTGCTTGAAACCTCAACCATATTATGATGAGGTAATATCTCAGCTAGAAAGGTTTGAAGTAAGACTACATAATTACTCATCAAATCAATACAACCCTAATCTAGCATATTATGGTCAAAGAAAAACAGAAGTTCATCAAAAGGAAGAACTTGACAGAGAAATTATATAGCAAAATTCTGGTTTTGGAGGTTTAAGGGTTAATAGTCGCGGAGGACGCATCTATGGAAGAGGACGATTTTCCAATAATAGAGGTCATGGTTATAGATATCCTGGAAGAGATTTAAGCTACAGATTGAATAACTTCAACTATGCACAGGAGGGTAAGAGATTTAAGCAATTCAGTAACACCTCTGGCTCTGTTTCTAATCCAGGATCTCGTCCTTATGCTGGCTCTTCACAGAGATATCAAGAAACTAGATCATATCCCACTTCAAATCTAACCTTTTCTAAAGATATGCAGGCTGAGAAATCAACTGACAATATTAGATTGGAGTGTCAAATTTGTAAACGCCCAGGACATGATGCATTGCATTGTTGGTATCGCTTTGATAATTCTTATCAAGCTGAGGAAATTCCAACAGCATTAGCAGCAATGCACCTTGAAGATTCGAAAGGAAATGAGTGGTATCCAGATACTGGTGCAACTGCTCACATCACTGCAAATCCTGGCATACTTCGTAATCCTTCTAAATACAATGGTACTGATACTGTTATGATTGGTGATAGATCATGTCTGCCTATTACCTATACTGGTAATGCAATGCTACATACTGAAGTGGATTCATTACCTCTGAATAATGTATTAATTGTTCCTGATATAAAGAAGAATCTTCTATCAGTATCAAAACTAACAGATGACTATCCATGTTCATTTGTTTTTGATAAAATTGGTGTATATGTAAAGGACAATTATGAAAGTGCTAGTATGAACACCTAGAGGGGGGTGAATAGGTATAAAAACTAATTCTTCTTTCCTTAATTACTTAATTCAGATCAAGAATATAATCAAACATATTAAAATACGAAATAAGTAAAGAGATAAGGAAAGAGAATTAAAACACAGAGTTTATAGTGGTTCGGCTTAGAACAAGCCTACGTCCATTCTCCCACGCTGACAGCCCACCGGCTGGATTTCACTAAGAATCAAAAGAGATGTTACAATCTCACGTCCTCGATTCCACAGTGCAGAGACTCTGCTACACTTCCTCGAGGTCTCACAAAATTCTCTCTTTTGAGTACAGTTGTATGCTTAACAAATGAATTAGCAAAGAGTAAGGAGCTTCAGACTTTGGAATTTATCTATCTCGTACACACTCGAATAACTAGAGCATCTTCCTTTTATACTCCTCCATGCCTACATAACCGTTGGCACATTCCAAAGGAGTTCTTCCAATCTACCCGTTGGACATAATCAATTAGGGAGATCCTGCGTTATTTAAGGAATATGAAGATAGCCCACCAATCCTGTTCACCCATACAATCAGGATCTAGGTTTCTATAAGTAGAACCTTCCAAGTATACTTTGCCAATCAACGATCTGTCTTACTCGATTGACTTGTCATATGAATAATAGATCTTTGTATGCTTTCTCCAACAGTGAGATAATCTTCAACCAATCGAATCAAATCCTTAAGGATAATCTTGTATTTGGATAAGACTTCTTCGACGGTCTAGAAACAGTCAACGATGGCAGACTTTAAATCTTGAGTTTGGTGATCTTCAGTCTGAAAGTCTTTAGACTTTGATAGATGAGTCTGGAAATCTTCAGACTAGGAAACGTTTTGTCAACTTCAAAATACAGAAGGAAGATTTCTCCAACAATCTCCCCCTTTTTGATGGTGACAAAACTTTTTTGCAGATTTAGCAAAACAACACTAAAGCAAACCAAGATTTTCTTGTACAAATATTATTAAAGATTAGAAAAAGATAGTGGCGAATCTGTGAATCTGCAATCACAGAAAACATGTTAGTCCTGAAAACACAACTATCTTTAGCATAATTAGTAATAGCTTAAGTTACTTAGCAAGCCTCAGAAGTCCAAACTAGTCCAAAACAAAATCACACCAAACAAATATAAAGTCCAAATCAAACAAAGATAACGTCAACACGTTAACACAAATCTGCATAAACTTCTCCCTCTTTTTGTCAACAGCAAAAAGTGGAGATCGAACAAAAAGAGATGATTGAAAAAGATCATGAGTTAAGGTTACTTGGGCAAGCGAACAAGCTCGTATTCTCCCATTGAGTGCACTGTCTTTTCAAGCTTGTCAAAACTTTGCTTTAGCGCATGAAATTCTTCACCCTGCACATTAGATTGAACTTGATTCTTCAGGGTATTTAATTGTTCATGAAGAGACACTGAAGTGACCTTAACAGCGTTCTTGAGATCCAGCATCTCAAAACTCATAGCATATTGCTGATTTTGCACATTCAATAGAATTTCTAGCAGTCTTGAAAAGTCTGCTGTTTGAGCAGTTGTATCACTTGGACCGGCAGAGTGAAACTCGGGGAATTTGAGAAATGATGGAGCCTTAGTGGATGGTCCACCATGACTGTCTTCTGGATAATGCAAGGCATACACTTCTTCTGGGTCTGCTGCAGAACGACTTACATCACTAGCAAATAAGGGTGAAGAAGTACCTTTTTGTCCATCAGCTCCCCCTGTTTTGATGCCCTCAGGTGGAGTAGGTAAAGCTTTCTCAGCCTCAGAGTGATGCGCTCTAGCAGATTCTTCTCCTCTTATCTAGAATGACTAGACAGAGAGATAGCCAAGATTGGCTCGAAAGAGTCTTCTGCACCTTGATCTCCTTCTCTCTCTTCTTCTTCCCCTTCTTCCACTTCTTCTTCAGCTTCTTCCACTTCTTCTTCTGCTTCCTCCTCTTCTTCTTCCTCTTCCTCCCCTGCTTCTGCTTCTTCTTCTCTTCTTTCCTCTGTTTCCTTCTGTTCTTCTTCTTTCTCCAATTCTTCTCTCTCTCTTCCTTCTTCTGACTCTTCTCTTCTCTCACGAAAGCTGACAAAAGTCTTTAAATTTCTCAAGGCAGATACAGTAAGCTCATCCTCATCTTCTTCATCTTTCAAAATGAGAGCTCTTTTCTTTTTTACAGGAGCAACCATTGGCTCATTGCCTTTTCTTTTAGCCGCAGCAGAGTCTTACTTTGCCTTGAGAGGAGATTTCTCCTTCATACGCTCCAGCACTTTGTTCAGCTCCTTTAAGCGCATCTTTGTCACCATTTTGAAACCAATTACCATGAGAGTAATGGCTTTCAAGCTTAATGGTGCAGAGATGTGAATTTTGAAGTGCCTAAAGAGTCTTGTGATAAGAGCATAATAAGGAAGCTGTCCCTTATCCTTCGTCATAGTTCGATACATGTGGAACAGTATGGTGTGAGGCAGAGAGAACTTAAAACCGGTATTGATTGCACACATCAATTTGGCTTCAGATTGAGAAACATCAGTCTTGGATATCGATTTAGGACGAATGCAATTGATCACTATTTTGTGCAACAAAATGTTAGAGGCACTCATCCTTGAATAAGAAAGTTTTCCTTCAACATCCCTGTCTCTCACCAAGGACATAATAACATGAGCAATGGACACACTAATTAGTTAGAAACTCGTTTTTTCCACCCCAATTATGTCAGCTAAAATGTCCGTGTTCACCAAAAATTCCCCGTCCTTCTCAGTGAAGACAAAACTTTGTGCATTCAAGAAGGATAGATTCGAATAAAAGTAAGCAGTAAGCTCTAGAAATGCAGCAGTGGATTCAGAACAGAACTTTTCCAATTGCAATAAAGCAAACTTTTCTCTCAGATTAACTTTTATCGAATCTAGGAAATCGAAGTCAATAGTCCTAGGGTTCATCACCCCTCTCTTCAAAAGACTTGCATAAACCTTTTTATGATTCTTGGATCTAAAAAGGTTCGAACCATCAGTAATGTTAGCGGCCACCCCAGATCTAGGTTGAAAGTGAGAATACAACGTTTCATCATCATCCAAAGTTTGCGGTTGATTTACAATGCCATATGGTGGGTCACTTGGAATATTCGCAAACGCTTTCTCAGCCGATCCTTTCTCCACAACTCCTAGCCTCTCTAACTCTCTCAAAAACATGGTTTCATTTTTGAATTCTCTATCTTTTAAGAACTCATCAATTAAAGATAATGGCGTTTCTCATTTCTTCAAATTCGAGTAGAGTTTGAAAGCATTCTTTGGAGCTAGAGTTCTTACAGGTTCAACCTCTTCTATGACTTCATCGGCTGGTTGATTCGAGGAAGGTCGATGCTGCTGAGAAGGTTGTTGCTGACTTGGACGCATTGGAGGAGAATCTTCTTCTTCGGTTAAGTCAAAGTGGGTAGGACCCTCAGGCATGAGATGTGGTCCCCTGCTTGCAATCCTCGATGACTTTCTTGAAGACATTGACACTCCAATGGAGAGAATCACCAACTTGTTTGAGAAATGTGAAAACTTTCGAACGAATCGAGAGTGAAAGTGAAAGAAAATAGGAATTTTGTATTCTAGGGTTTCGGAGTAAAAGTGAAGAAGACGAAACTCAGCGGTATATAAAGTAAGTGAAGCGAGGTAATCGAAGCGTCATAAAAGGAAATAAAAAAGATGTCTTTTCAAAAACAATAACTTCCCTTTATGAAATTAACTGAATTTTAAAAAAAATCGATAACTGCCTTTTTGAAATAAGGAGTAATTTAAGAAAGGTAAAACCAATCAACTAACAGCCAAAAAGATAATCGTACCTTTTCAAATTAAAATTAGAAACAACTTACAGTCGAGACTTGAGGTCTTCTGAGTTTGAACATTTAAAGACTTCTATCTTTGAGTCTTGAGAGTATCCAGACTTTGCTGAGTAAGAGATATGATATTAAGTCTGGTACGAATAGACTCAAATAGATTTTTCTCTAGTGGCTTTGTAAATATGTCCGCCAGTTAATTCTTAGAGTCAATGAACTGGATCATTACTTCTCCATTTTGAACATGATCTCTAATAAAATGATGTCGAATCTCTATATGCTTTGCTCTTGAATGAAGAAAGGGTTCTTGGTAAGATTAATCGTGCTGGTGTTGTCACATTTGATCTCGGTGCAAGAATTTTTGACTCCAAAGTCTCTCAGTTGTTGTTTTATCTATAAGATTTGAGAACAGCAACTTCCAAGAGCCACATATTCTACTTCTGCTGTTGAAAGGGCTACCGTACTTTGCTTCCTTGAAAACCAGGATACTGTCCTATTACCGAGTAATTGACAAGTATCGGAAGTGCTCTTCCTTTCAACTCTGCAACCTGCTAGATCTGCGTCTGAATATCCAAGGAGGGTAAAGTCTCATTCTTTAGGATACCATAGACCTAACTTTGAAGTTGTTGCAACGTATTTGATGATGCATTTTGCAGCACTTAGATGAGATTCTTTTGGATCTGATTGAAATCTGACACAAATACAAACACTAAACAGAATGTCAGGTCTAGAAGCGGTAAGATAAAGAAGTGAACCGATAATACTCCTATAAAGTTTCTGGTCAACTTTCTTTCCTTCTTCATCTTTATCCAGCTTCAAAGAACTAGACATTGGAATTTCAACCTTTTTTGCAGTTATCTAGCCCAAACTTTTTAACAACTTCTTTCGCATATTTTTCTTGGTGAATGAAAATTCATTCCTTCAATTGCTTTTCTTGGTGAAAGAAAGATAATTCACCCATCATGCTCATCTCAAATTCATCCTGCATAGACTTAGAGAATTTCTTGCATAGACTTTCGTTAGGAGAGCCAAAAATTATATCATCAACATAAATTTGAACAAGCAAAATTTTTTTACCTTCCCTTTTGATAAACAAAGTTGTATCCACTTTACTTTTGGCAAAATCATTTTGAGTTAAGAACTTACTTAACCTGTCGTACCATGCTCGAGGTGCTTGCTTCAAATCATATAGAGCCTTTTTTCAGTTTGAATACTGAATCTGGCTTCTTTAGGTCTTCAAAACCGGGAAGTTGTTCCACATAGACTTCTTCTTGGATAAATCCATTCAAGAATGCGCTTTTGACGTCCATTTGGAATAACCTGAAATTCTTATAACAAGCAAAAGCAAGTAATAATCTAATTGCTTCTAACCTTGCTACTGGTGCGTAAGTCTCATTATAGTCTATCCATTCTTCTTGTGTATATCCTTTGGCCACGAGTTTTGCTTTGTTCTTTACAACTTTTCATTTTTTCGTCCATCTTGTTCCTGAAAACCCATTTTGCTCCAATAACAGATTTTCCTTTTGGTTTAGGAGTTAATTCCTAAATATCGTTAACACTGAATTGTCTGAGCTCTTCTTGCATAGCTTCAATCCAGCTTTCATCAGATAAAGCTTCTTCTATACTTTTGGGTTCTATTTCAGAAATAAAAGCCACAGCACTAGACTCTTCATGTCTTTTGGATCTTGTACGAATTCCTTCATCAATGTTACCAATGATGAGTTCTTTGGGATGACTAGACTTGTGCTTCCAGTTGCTGGTTGGTCTGATAAATTGTTGATCTTCTTCTTCAGTTGATTCTTCAGCAATCGTTTGTTGGTGTCCTTCTATGGTCTGAGCTGCTTCAGGGGATGTAGACTTTGTAGAGTCTGGAGCAGGTTCAGATTCTTCAAGTTGAGTCTGGACTGATTGATTTTGCATAGAGTCTTGAAATTTGACATTCATTGATTCTTCCACAGATTGAGTCTTCTTGTTGTATACTCTGTATGCTTTGTTGGAAGTTGAATATCCAAGGAATATTCCTTCGTCTGACTTTTCTTCAAACTTACCAATTCGATCATTTGCATTTTTCAAAATAAAACATTTGCAACCAAACACATGAAAGTAAGAAACAATTAGCTTCTTTCCTTTGAATAACTCATAGGGAGTTTTCTCCAGAATTGGCCTTAAGACAACTCTGTTAATAATATAACAAGCTGTAGAAACAGCTTCAGCCCAAAAACGAGAAGAAATATTGCTTTCAATTAAAAGAGTTCTAGCCAATTCTTGCAAAGATCTATTCTTCCTTTCCACAACTCCATTTTGTTCAGGAGTGTAAGGAGAAAAGAAATATGCTGAAAACTAGATTCTTCGCAAAATATGGTAAATTCTTGATTTTCAAACTCACCTCCATGGTCTGTCCGAATGCTTGACATAGCATATCCTTTTTCATTCTGAATTTTCTTGGCAAACTTTGAAAAGTAGGAGAAAGTTTCAGACTTACTTACCAAAAAGTAAACCCAAGTAAATCGTGAATAATCATCTACTATTATTAGGCAATATTTCTTTCCACCAATGCTTTGAGTTCTCGTTGGTCCAAATAGATCCATATGCAGGAGCAGCAGTACACGATTAGTGGAAACTTGATTTATTGGTTTAAAAGAATTTCTCACTTGTTTTCCCAATACACAAGGTGTGCATAAGTCAGATTTTTGATACTTCAGGTTGGGAAGTCCACGAACAAGCTTCTTTGAAGAGATCTTGGCAATTTGCTTCATGTTGATATGACCAAGCTTTCGATGCCAGAGATTTGCTTTATCTTGGATTGAGATTAGACATTGAAATCTTTCTGGATTGATATCCAAAAGATATATATTCCCATGTCTTCGCCTAGTAAAGGATTGTGAAAGATCTTTACTAGTGCTTGAACATATTCCTTCTTGAAAGTTGATCTTGAATCCAGTGTCACACAATTGGCTGATGCTGAGCAAGTTGTGGTTAAGTCCTTCCACTATGGAGACGTTGTTGATTATGAGACTTCCAATTTTTACAGTTCCACTTCCAACAATTCTTCCTTTGTTGTTTCCGCCAAAAGAAACTTTTCTACCTGTTACTTGTGTAAGTTTGATAAAATAATTTGAATCCCCAGTCATATGTCTTAAGCAGCCACTATTCAAATACCATTTGACCTTTTTCTTGATAGTGACCTGCAATTAAAAATGAAACTCAAGCTTTCTTTGGTACCCACACTTTCTTGGGTCCGGTAGAGTTAGTGCAATAAACAGTCTTTGCCCAATCCTTCTTAACAGGCTTCCAAACCATAGGACATTCTTTCTCAAAATGTTCTGAACTATTACACTTAGAATATCTAAGAGCACTTCGGCCAACAGGTTTTACAAAGACTTTTTGAAAATGATTCTTGTAAAAGGTTTTTGTAGGTCTTTGTTTGATTCTTTCCTTTACTTTTGGAAAATCAATTAAAGGAATGGTTTCAAAGGTTATTCCTAATCCTGATTTGTTAAAGTAAGGTCTTTGTACTGAAATAATTTGTTCTAATTTCTCAGATCCCATTGAAAACCTTTTTGAAATGCTTGAAATATCATTTTTCAAAAGTGTGTTTTCTTTTGAAAGAGAATCTGCATTTTCTTTTAAAGTAACGAAACTTCTATCCAGTTTTTCAAACTTTTCTTTTCATAAAATTTCCTGTTGCTTCAGTGTAATGTTTTCCCTTTTCAATTCGGAAATCCTCTTAAGAGAGACTTTGAGATTAAGACACAGTTCATCAATGTACTTTGAGACTTTAATAGCGATCTTTGAATTGCTTACCTCGATTTCACTATCCGAATATGAGTCTGTATCAATTTCAAAGTCTGAGTCTGATTCTGATTTTGCCATTAAACAAATATTGACATAATCATCATCACTCTCTTCGCATTCAGTATCACTCCAAGTTTCTACTTTAAGTGCCTTTCTGTATTTCTTAGCTTTTCCTCTCTTTTTCTTCAGCAAGGGACAGTTGGGTCTGATGTGTCCCTTTTTCTTGCATTCAAAACAAATCACGTCTTTATTTGAATCATCATCCTCAGCTGGTTTGTTTTGAAATCTTTGAGAACTTTGTTTCTTCCAGTTGAATCTTCTTCCATTTTTATTCAATTTCCTGAACCTTCTTATCATGAGAGCAAGTTCTTCATCATCCATATCATCTTCGGAGTCTGTAACATCAGAATCTTTGTTAGATTTTGAAGCAATAGACTTCTTACCTTTGGGATCTTCTTCTTCATTGATTTGCTCTACTTCATAGGACTGAAGTGTTTCAACCAATTCATCAACGGAGAGTGGTATGATCCTTTGTGTTTCCCTTATTGAAGTCTTTATGTGATTCCACTCTTTGGAAAGTCCACGCAGCAATTTGTTAACCTTCATAGGTCCTGAGATTGGTTGACCTTGATATTCAAGACCATTCACAATTTCTGTAAAACGGCTAAACATGTCAGTAATAGATTCTGCCAACTTCATTTTGAAGGCTTCATATTGACCGAGCAGAATATTGATTCTGGTTTCTTTTACTCGATCTGTTCCTTCATAAGTAATATGCAGTCTATCCCAGACTTCTTTAACTGTTTCACAGGAAGATATTCTGTTATATTCAGTAGGAGATAATGCACAATATAAAGAGTAAATTGCTTTTGCATAAAGAGCTTGTCTCTTGGTTATCTCTTCTTGAGTCATGTCGCTAGCCTCTGCAACTTCTTTCCCTCTTTCTGAGATTGTAGCTTTAGGAGTGATTCCTTTGTCTACCATATCCCACTCTAGAGGATCTTTCGATCTTAGGAATGCCTTCATCCTGTTTTTCATCGAAATAAGGCGGTCTTGTGTTGTTTTGACCTTCAACCAACCCTAGAGCCAACATACTAGCCATGGATCTTTAACTATGAAGTAAAAACACTTCAAATAAATGAGTACACAGGCTCTGATACCAATTGAAAGTGCTAGTATGAACACCTAGATGGGGGTGAATAGGTGTAAAAACTAATTCTTCTTTCCTTAATTACTTAATTCAGATCAAGGATATAATCAAACAGATTAAAATACGAAATAAGTAAAGAGATAAGGAAAGAGAATTAAAACACGGAGTTTATAGTGGTTCGGCTTAGACCAAGCCTACGTCTACTCTCCCACGCTGACAGCCCACCGGCTGGATTTCACTAAGAATCAAAAGAGATGTTACAATCTCACGTCCTCGATTCCACAGTGCAGAGACTCTACTACACTTCCTCGAGGTCTCACAAAATTCTCTATTTTGAGTACAGTTGTATGCTCAACAAATGAATTAGCAAAGAGTAAGGAGCTTCAGACTTTGGAATTTATCTATCTCGCACACACTCGAATAACTAGAGCGTCTTCCTTTTTTACTCCTCCATGCCTACATAACCGTTGGCACCTTTCAAAGGAGTTCTTCCAATCTACCCGTTGGACAGAATCAATTAGGGAGATCTCGCGTTATTTAAGGAATATGAAGATAGCCTACCAATCTTGTTCGCCCATACAATCGGGATCTAGGTTTCTATAAGTAGAACCTTCCAAGTATACTTCGCCAATCAACGATCTGTCTTACTCGATTTACTTGTCATACGAATAATAGATCTTTGTATGCTTTCTCCAACCGTGAGATAATCTTCAACCAATCGAATCAAATCCTTAAGGATAACCTAGTATTTGGATAAGACTTCTTTGACGGTCTAGAAACAGTCAACGAGGGCAGACTTTAAATCTTGAGTCTGGTGATCTTCAGTCTGGAAGTCTTCAGACTTTGATAGATGAGTCTGGAAATCTTTAGACTAGGAAACGTTTTGTCAACTTCAAAATATAGAAGGAAGATTTCTCCAACAAATTACACTAACACAACTCTGCTGCTCGGGAGGAAAGTCAAAGGGTTATATCGAGTAAATCCTCATACCACAGAGGCATTCCTAACTCAGAGACACAGGGCAGTAGGAGAAGTTATATGGCATCAATGGTTAGCACACACCAATCTCAAAACACTGAAGTACCTGCAGAATCAACAACTGATTCATTGCAATACCAGAATGCAGACTATGTGTAGAAACTGTCAAATTGCTAAAAACACTGCTTTGCCCTTTCCATTATCAGAGTCTGTAGCATCTATGCCTTTAGAAAAGGTTCACTGTGATGTCTGGGGTCCTTCACCTGTTAGTTCCTTTCAACACTTCAAGTACTATGTCATTTTTGTAGACAATTTTCTCGATTCAGCTGGATCTATCCAATGAGACTGAAATTAGAATTCTATAACATCTTTGTTCTGTTCCAGAGACAAGTAGAAAATCAATATTGCAGAATCAAGATATTTCAATGTGATGGTGGAGGAGAATTCATTAGCCACAAGTTCTAGACTCATTTACAGAGTTGTGGCATTAAACAAAATATATCTTGTCCTTACACACCAGAACAGAAACAAGTGAGGGGGGATGTTAAAGAACATAGATTGAAAACACATACTGTTCATGCTGCTGATATTGGAGAGTTGAGTTCTGATGGAATCAAAGAAGATGAAGTAAGGCAGTACGTTGAAATGTCAAACAACACCACTGATTCAGTCGAAGCAACTGATATGAACAGAAACAAGTGGAAGAAAGATGATGGGATAAGCAGCTTCACCAACACGTGCTCATTGAAGAACAGATACTCAGTTTTAAGTTGTAACTGATTCATTGTTTGTTAAAGTGTTTCTGTTAGTTTGTTTTGTCAGTTAGTGTTTTTTGTTCAACTGAATGACGTCATCTTCTTGTTGTATGAATAAAGTACAAAGAGACAAAGTGATGAAATGTTCTTAGATAGATTGATTTTTTGATCATTGCTGAATACAAAGACTTTATACTTTCTTTCTGTTCTCTCTTTTCATATCTCTGTTATTGTCTTCATCTCTATATTCTTCTTCTTCCTTCTGAACTTCACATGGGGGATCGCTTGGGGTGGCAACAGAGATTCAAGGAGGATGTCGAAGATGGTGAGGGATTGGGGCTCTTCCGAAGCAAGATTCATTTTCTGGGGTACTCGGGTTGGAGAGGATGGAATCAAGGTTGAGTTTTGAGATGATGGTGACTCATGTGAACTACGATACATAAGGAGTGAAGTGATTGCGAAGACATTGAAGAAGAGGAGATGATCAGAGAAATTTGCAAAGCTACTTGCTCTTTTAGATTGTTTTCATTATTTCTGAAATATTTTGTGAATGTAGTTCAGGGTGGTGAGGGTATTGTACTCAAACCGAGTCAAATTGTCAAGGTAATTTTGCATACTACCTGAACCGGAATAAAAGTGAACAAAAAATATCTGTAATTTTTGGTTTGGTTCTGGTATTATTTGGTACCCTAGTTGCATGGTACTCTTAGATGCATATGATCCATTGGATCATGAAAAAAAAATGATGTTGGTATATGTAGAGGAAGATGTCTACTTATGTAATAAATATAATAGAGTCGATAATATGAGACGATAATTTTTATTTTAAAAATAGAATTTATAGTTCAGTTGGTGAATAGACTATATTCTTGATCACAAGTAACGGTGATGAAAAAAGTTGTCTTGCCATGAAATGAAGAGAAGTATATGTAGGTCTGATTACATTAGACATGATCAATTAAAGCCAAGTTAAACATGACTTGATCATATAAACATGCTATCAAAAAAGAGTAAAGAAAAGACTCATAAAGTAAAATCATTGATACATTTGATGTCCTCTATGCTAATCTTAGCACGGTAGAACAATTATTCTTACTTTTTAAGATATGTCTGTCTATGGTTTCAAGATCTAAAATGTAGATGATGGACTTCGCACAGTGGAAGATTTAGTTTCAAGGGAACGTGTTTGAACTGAAGCAACTATAGAGAAACTTTTGTATAAGACAGGATACCATATTCAATACTCTCAGAATCAAACATTTTAGTCAGCGATCTTACGGCTTGAAGAGCGGATCAATCTATATCCAGGAACTGGTTTGTGTGCCCCACATACGACCATTTCCAGTTTTTCACTCCAAAGCAACTCTCTAAGATATCTTTGTACTAATGTTACAACATCACCACCCACTATTACAAGGCTTGATCTCCAGTCGGAAAAAAAAAAAAGATTTCCCAAACTTTTGGATCAAAGGCACGTGTCTCAATGAAATACATAACCTCTTTTTTTATTATGTCTCAATATGTGTCAAATGCATAGGTGTGGCATCCCAAAATTTCATAGCAACCTCTAGATGCATTACGACATATGGAAAGGTGATAGAAGTGTTATTGATTTATGTTATGGCCTTTAGACCAAAGAATTTTATTAGATTAATGCCGAGTATTTTAATGGAGAATTGTTTGGATAGAAATATATCTTATGTTAATGGATGATCAAGGTTGGTGTTATAGGACAATTTGATAAGGAAGATTTTGTTCTTGACTATGCACTTTATAGATTTGATTTTTTTACGGATTAATGTCACAAAGTCTTTTGGCCATTTTATTTTGCAATTAGGTATTTGTTTAAATGAGGATTAAGATGTATTATTAAAAGTAAACTTGGGCCATTTAAGTTTGGACTTTAGGCCCAAGAGTGTTGGGACTAAAGTGGGCCAAAAGGGGGCGGCCCATAGAGCCCATGGGGCTGTCGACCAAGCTGGCCCCAAGCGCAGCCGGATGAAGCCCATCATGTGCATGGGAGGATTGCCAAGTGTTATCCCCCTTAGTCCAAGTGTTTTACATGCAAAATCAATGATTGTTAATCATTGAAGGGAGGAAAATTGAGAGAACCGGTTTGATGATGAGGGGGGAGTGTCGACCGAGAGGAAGGAAGAGAGAGAGGGTTACCGAGAGAGAGAGAGAGATCGAGAGAGAGGGAGAGCGGACGTGCGAGAGAAGAAGAGGAAGAAGGAGGAGCTCGTTCGCCGCCGTTCCTTCGCCGCCTTGCCCACCGTTTGTCGCTGTGTTCGTTGCTTGCTGTTTGTGCTCGGTTTAGAGGCAAGTAGAGTTCTAAAATCTACCCTTTGCTTGCTGTGATTGTGTTGTGATGTGTGATGAATTTTCGGAAGTGATGAGGTGAGGAATTTCGAAGCTATGGAAGCAAATGCTTGAGCCTAGTAATCTGTTTTTGGGAAAAACAGTTCGACCTTCTATGATTTCGTGAGTTGTATGTGATTTTATTGTAGGAATTTCACTTCGATCTCTTCATGAAAGTTGTAGAGGACTTCTTGTAGTATAACATATCAAAAATTGAGCGAAAATGACCAAGTATAAGTCGGAGAAATCATTTTTCTTTGAAGAAACTGGATCTGGGAAACGTTACATTGATCTAGCATGATTCTGTGAATTTTATAAAATCATTCAGTCGAAATTTGATCTTGTGTCCTTAATGAAAGTTGGTTATGACATGTTAAGGAGTAACATACTAAAATTTTAAAGGAAATGGATGATTTTATGCTGGTGAAATGATTTTATTTGAAATGGTCAGATCTGGGAAATTTTGCCGAGGGTTAGAGACGGCTACGGTGACTATAGTTGTTAATCCATCACGAATATGATTTCGAGTTCTTCATGAGATGTTTACTTCTGGACCTTGTCTATAACATATACAATTTTCAGAATTTTTGGAGTTGATTTAGGATTTTTACCGAATTTGTGAATAAAACTGTGTATGGTAATATTCCGAGATTTTAAGGACTGGGGTGCGTGGATTGTACCGAATTGTGTGATGCTCTTCTGATATGGTGTCATTCACGAAATATTTTCCTCTAGATCTTTTATATAACATGTCAAATTTTTAGAATTTAATAAGGTTGTTTACTAATTTTTCAAGAATTATGATCAATGGAGCGCAATCTTTTTTTATCCGAAAATTGCTGCATTTTCAAAAAAATAAATGAAATTTGCTCCATGAGATATGATGTCTTGAGTGGTTGATTTATGCTGCATATGTGGTGACATATGGCATGTTATATGACATTAAAAGTTGGTGGAGACTCTTGATATTGATGCATCAAATGCCATGTTGGAATTGAAATACATGTGTGAATGTAAATTGAAATATTAACGAGACCGTCGGAGGTGTGAGCCGACGATGCCCCGGGAGTGTCAGGATGCCCGGAGTGTGTGTGCCGGATGCTCGGAGTGTGTGTGCCGGATGTCCTCGGGAGTTTCGAGATGCCCGGAGTGTGTGTGCCAGAAGCCCTGGAGGTGTGTGTCGGGGGGATACCTCTTGATGCTAGTTGGGAGTACGAGATGCCCGGAGTGTGTGTGCCGGATGCTCGGAGGTGTGTGCTGGAGGCCCTCGCGATGCCAGGTTGGATGCGAGCGATAAATTGTGGGATGCAAACATTGGTCCCTGGATGAAAAATAATGAGATCCTTGTGAAAGATAAGAATTGAAATTGAATCATGTGCATGGGTGTATGCATATGGCATGATGCATGGTCTGCTTATGAAAGTAAATTGATGCTATTTGATATTGAAAATGCGATTATGAAGTCGTGAATGGATCTCATGTGATGTATGCTTGATAGCATGGATGATGTGAATCGTGGTGATATATGCACGTTGCATAACGATATATGCATGGCTGCTTGATGATATGCATGGCTATAAGGTGAGGTATGCTTGAACGCATGAAAGATATGTGTTTATTCTTGATTGCTCTGCTTGACGCATTGTGTAGTTTGGTAGATCTTTACTGCTGAGTGGTTGTACTCACCCCTTTTGGGGATTAACATTTCAGATTAGAAAGATGCCTTTTCTCTCGGTTATGCGTGGTACTTATTATGGATTGCCCTATGATGTCGAGGTGGAGTGCACGGAGCATTCCTGTGTTAGTATACCTGGTCTGGTGTATGTTCGAGTTCGTGTCTTGGTGATGTATGATGTAGGGTTGGCTGATGGCCCAGTTGTCCAGGAGTTTTTGTTTGTTCATGTCCGGCGTGGTGGAGTGATGCTAGGGATGCTGCTGCCGCCGCCACCCGATGCACCGAGTTGGGTGTGATGGCGCGTGTGACTAGAGGGAGCTGACACTTTTTGGGGATGGCCGACACTAGCTGATGGATAGATATTCACGTCTGATGTTTAGTTGGGTTTCTTTTGAGTATCGCCGAGCTTAGCTATAGCCTTGGCCCTTTTGTTACTCCGACTTGTAAAAATCCATCTTCATATGTAAATAAAAAGTGATTCGGCTTTAGTTTATATATATATGAAAAGTTATAGTTGGTGTGTATTGCATCGTATTGTTTAGTTTGTGTACGGGTTTGGGAGATGATAAGTATGCTTCCGTTATATGAACTTCGCTGGGACCGATCTAAAGGATGTAAACCCCCAGGTTGTGTGGACCAGCTGCAACTGAAATGGTATCAGAGTTGAAATGTTATTTGGACAAGTGATAGGTGAGCGAGCCGTGGCGACCCAAGCGGATCGGGGGCTGTTCGAGGGGTGCCACAATAGGATCTCAACACTTATCGCTTTGATGATGATATTTAGAAAATTAGTAACAGGTGTCATCATTCAATTTAAGAATGACGTGTAGAGAGACACAATAAGAGTAGAAGATTTGCATCTTTTGGTATATGCGACTTAACCAGCACCAAAATCCCAATTATCATCCTAGGAATTTTTTTCACTCTTCCAAGGAAGAAGAAGATGGGTCAATTTACTTTACTTTTTTTTGATAAATATGGGATAAAGTGGACTTTATAAGAGACCTGTTTAGACCCATTCATTTTGGACTTTTCTTTTCAAAACCCATTTTATTAAAAATGGTTTAGAACATGGGTTAGCAACCCATCGGGACAGCTCCATTCCAAAGGTAACCACATAATTGTACTAAATCATGTTTTTTTTAGCCCTTTTGATGCGATGACTTATATCACTAGCCATCACAGGGCGCTAGATTTTCAAACTCTTAAATTCAATTCTTGGCTTTCACTCTCCCATCATTCCCGGCCAGGACCATGTACTTGTCCTTTTTTGAGAGGAGCGTGCACTCAAACCCTAGAGCCCCAGCAATCTGGCTCTGCACGTAGTTTGCAGCTTCAACGCCGGACTTGCCACCGCCCTCACATATGCAAGAGGCCGGCAATTTCTCGAGGATCTGGAGAGTATAGCTCGCGTTTGGGTTCATGAAATGGAACACCGGATCCCAGCATTTGGGTCCGCGGGCCGTGGACCCATAGAACATGCTAACCCGAACGTCGATAGCCACGGGGACTATGTCCTTACTCACTCGTGCGAACAGCGGGCTGAACCTGAGCAGGTAGGGTTCCCTGCATGTCGTCCCCTCGGGGCACACCACAAGGTCGCTGTAGGTTAGGGCCTGCCGCATAAGCTTTGTGTCCTGCTCGCGGTCCCTGGCCAGGCGGACTGTCGGACTGGGGAGATGGCCTCGTTGAACGGGCTTAGGTTATAGATGGCCGCAGTGAGGGGTTTGCTGAGGGCGTAGGAGACAAAGATTGGGTCCAAGAGGGTCTTGTGGTTGCATGCATAGAGAGTGCCCTTTGTGCTGTTGGCAAGTGGATTGGGATCGAAATTAGGGTTTTGGGGTTTTGAGACTGTGGTCTTCGGGCCTGTCATGGCCAATACAGGGCCTGAGATTGAGAAAGGCAAGAGGATACCGAGAATGATTCTGAGGATGGAGAGAGGGAGGCCAAGCGGAAGCCACATGAACATGGCGAGGGTGGCAAGTGGGGTTGGTCTAAAGGCCAATTTACCATCATGGAAGATCAAGGGCTTTGGATATTTCTCTCTTGGGAGGAGTTGCCAATTCCTCTTCTCTGCTTGGCTCACCATGGTTGCAGGAAGGTTTTGTTAATTTCTACTCAGTCATCTTCTACTAAATTATGCAAATTAAATATCAAGGCGCATGATAAACCACACAGGAAAAGAAAAAGCAATCTTCATGTTTATATTTGGCATTGTGACTAATTAAAACATAGTTAATATAAACACAGCTGATATACATGGTAAGTTATACCAAGAAAAAGTAAACCACACCTAATATCAGGATATATAAAAAAAGATGTATAGTGTAATATGTATTGAAGAATGAACTTAGTTGTAATGATAATATCTTCGATAATTAAAAAAGCTATATAGTTGATATGCATGGTAAGTTAGGCAAAGAAATAATGATATTATATCTTTTGTAGACATTGAACTAGACAAAGTTTAATAAATTAATAAAGTTCAGTCAAAGATCAATCCATCACAAGTGTTAAATTACGTTTTGAATTTGAGCTAATAAATCCTGAGCCCCGATTGTTGCCGTACGTGTAAAGCAAGGAATTGACCTTTGTCCTTCACTTAGGAAAGGGCAATTCGGCGAAAATTCGAATATAGGTTCCTGCAAGGTTTGACCAATTTCAACGTTTTGGGCACACATTCTTATTTAATATTATTAAGTTTGTAGGGTATTATGCGTGCGGGATGTCCTTTTTTTTTTCCTCTGAAACTTGTGATTTGTGTTGCCGTGGGTGTGCAAGTACGGGGGACACTCCCTTTCGGCCGTACATAATTTTGTGCAGCAAATTTACGCATTTATAAATATTGTGAGTTTGGATTTAATTTAGATGCGAAAAATATTTGAAAATGTGGGCGATTGTAACTCTGATCCTTTAATTATAGTGAATTATTTGTTGATAACTTTTCTCGTGAAGTAAGTATAAATACTTTGATCAAATCACATGAATCTCTTGTGTCATTTATTTTCCATTATTTATTTCTCTAGTGATTTTGTATTAATTTAATAAAAAGATATGATATTTTACGCATTAAAATTATAATAACAAGGCATGAATTAGATATATAATTACGATCTCGATGACGGGTATTTAGTTCAATATTAGATGATAATGAAGCTTTCCTTGAAAAACTTATTTCATATGTGAATTTATGGATGAGTGAAAATGCTTGGATAATAGGAAAAATTAGAATTCAACACTGCACATTAGTAAGTAAAATTTCTTGAAAGTCCTTGCTATGCTATATAGATGTTAACATAGAGCTGTCTAATAAATTAGAGTTTTGTTAGCATAAAATTTTTGGGTTACTGTAAGAATAACGGCTTTTTTTTTTTTTTTTTTTTGGTAAAAGGTAAGAGGTATTTAGACTTTTGCACAAACAGCTATACAGTTGTACAGAAAGGGGGCCCCCGCACCAGCTTACACTCAAAAAGACAGGAAATCCAAACGAGTGGAAAGGGGCCAGGGGGGAGAAAAGGGGAGGGAAGAGCTACGAGAGAGATACAATGCAAATAAAAACAAAAACAAAAGAAGGCCAAAACAGTGGCCAACAAAGGAGACGAGGGGAAGAGCACACAACACTGTGGCCCGCACAAGGAAAAGACACAAAGAGGAAAAGAGCAGGAGGGACACCAAGTTGGGAACACAAGCCGCATCATCAGGAAAGACTCGGGAGAGTTCCATCAGAAGCATCAACCAGCAACAGCGAGATGAGCAGTAATGTAGCAAAGGAGGCAGCTAACAACAGCTTGTTGTTGGTTACAAATTCTTGAAAGAATGGATTTCATAATAATTTATAATTATTTGTTATTCAGGTTTTTTAGTCCAAAATAGATTATTATACTTATATTAGTTTAAAGACTGTCATTTAATCACTTCTCAATATATTAACACAATTTGAACTTTTTTTAATTCTTCTTTGGTGGCTATTGGCAACTTGAAACATTCTTCAAAGTAACCTTCCCATTAGCCAATCAGAAAATGCGGGCGAGAGAGAGAGAGAGAGAGAGAGAGGGTTCGTGGTTGTTCTCCGTTACCTTACAGTAAGCAACAAACTGGAGATAATCAAAAGGCCATGGCTTGCTGAAGCATCCGACACAAGTTGCACGAGAACCCATTAAACTTCCCTCACCAAGAAGCGGAATCAGCTCTTGTCTCGCCTTGTTCTTCTCCATCAAACCCGTGAACCGCCCTCGGATCACCGCTACTTCTCTTCCCACCACCATTTCGACCCCCAACCACTCTTTCAAGAACTCCTCCACCATGACCCTCGGCAACCTTGTGACCGCCACTCTTTGCCCGAAACCCATCACGCCATCGAATGCCTCGCGGCCCAAGTCTTCCAAGAAGAACTTGGGCAAAACCGCGCTCCCGAGCCTAAAGTTCTCTCTTTTGACTCCAACAAAGCATATGAACACCATCGCGTTGAGCATCGTTTCTTGATTGAGCATGCACGCGAAAGGGTACGCGAGAAGCAGCACGAGAGCTCTCAAGAAGCCTCCTGCTTCGAAGGCCACGAGCATGAAGTAAGGGAAGAGGGAAGAGGACCGAAGGAGCGTGCCCTCAAAGTCGAAGACGAGCGTTTCTGAAGAGAAGCCTTCGAGGGATGTTTTGGCAATATTGGCGAACCTTTGGGTCCGTTTTGCTTCGATATTGGTGGTTGCTTTGGTTCTTCCAAACAGGACTCTGGTGAGGAAGGAGGAGATAGACTTTGCCATGGATTTTCCGGCCATTTATCGGCTGTGGTTTCGGAAACATGTGACCCTTTTATATCGAACGTCCGATATTTCTAGTTTTTTGACCCGGGCAACTGTTTTTTAACCAAAAGAGTAATGTAATAAGAACGAGAACAGACCGATGCATGACTAGACTTACTAAATTAAGATCACGTGTGTCACGTGGTTCATTTCCAGCGTATATGCTTTGGGACTTCAGTGCCCACTCAATTTAATATGTAAGTTATAAATCTCAATCATTTTTTATTCACATAAAATCTGCTTTCGCACTAGATTTTTGTTGTGGTATCGACCATCGAATAATGTTGTAAATTGTGTATTATGAGTTGACTTGACTATTTTAAAAGCTAATAAAGAGACTTCATGAATCATTTTACGTGTTCATTGCAATAATCTGCGAAAATGACAAATTGACATGCGATTGATTGTGCTTACTTTATATCGAATTAAGAAGAGTGGAGTCTATGATTACGATTAGAGGTCAAAATAAAAGAGGGATTGAGACAATCCTAGTTAATGTAAAGATGAGGATAGGCCCCACGTGTTTCCGCTACAGTCCTTTTCAGTTAGAGTGATTCGACATGCATATTAAATGAATCCGTCAATTTCATGTTGTTGGTCGATATGATGCATTGCTTTCCATCACTTTATGGCTAATGGATTCCCTTTGTAATTGATTATGAGTGTGTAGAAGAATCGAAATTGCCCTGATTGCTCGGAATCAGACTAAACCTATGGTTTTCATGGGGACCAGTTTAATTCCTAATTTTGATATACTGGAATTGGAGGGCACTGATTCGGTTCCTAGTTTTTGATGTGAAACTGGCCACTTGCTCATTTGGAATGGATAGATACATATATATTTTTATTTTTTATGTTAAAAATATAAAAAACCTCTCTCTCACCCTCCCCACATGACATCTTTTCACATCCACAAACTCACACTTCTCAAGGTATGTTTCTCTCTCTCTCTCCCTCCACCAGGATGCCTCCACTGCTGATCCACCTCATTGTCGCCATACTCATCCTTGCTCTTCATCTCACCCTCTCCCACCTCTACTCTATGCCACTTGACCACTCGGGATTGCCTTTCCCCACCTCTCACTCTCCCTCTCTCCTCACATCCTCCACCACCATGCCTCCATTCTTGCTTAACCTCGTTGTTGTTGTACTCATCCTTATAGCTTGTTTTAGCCTATCCCGTCTCTGCTTACACCACCCAATGACCTGTGCCTATAAGCTGCAAAAACGGCACTTAAGATCTCCATAAAAAACATTATCATTGTAAATAGAACGACAATGATACATTAAGCATTTAGTCATTTTACACATAGTTTCTTTGACTTGGGGGTGGTTTGTTCAATAATTTTTATTTAAAACAAGGGGAATAGAATATAGGATATATGAATTATCCCCCTTCTATATTATTACATATCTTTAGAATTAATTATGAGAACCAAATTAGAATCTATAACACAAATAATCGAGACAAGTGATTTGGGTACCCGATTTGGAACCCATTGTTTTTGATGTGGAACAATAACGATTCAAAACTCAAGTGCTTATTCTCTATTACCCTTTGTATCACTAGCTCAATGAAACTAATGCTTATCTTATCGTTCAGTAAATGCTCTTTATGTGTGGATATTTGTACATCAGGATCAGAAGAAAGACTTGAGTACTATTTATAAGTTTTAAGCCATAAACCCTCTTATAATAGGTCGGGCTTTACTAGGCCTATACTAACCAACCTTATATTAGACCAATTAAGAATCATTATATCTCATTTTATTAGACCAATCCTGTAAAATAGTTAATTACAATATTAATTAATGTAATCCACATAAGAAAAACTCTTATGGTGCAAGCTCTTCCCCACCTATCCCTCTCCCTCTCCCTCTCTCCTTTCACCCTCTTCCACCATGCCTCCTAGGGGTGTGCAATTGAATCGGGTATACCCGGGAACCGGGCCGGGCCGGTCCATCCGAAAAATAGGGTCGGGAATCAATACCTATTGAAATCAGTTCAGGAACCGATTCCCGGAATTCGAAATAGGCTTGAATCGGTCCAGGAACTGGTTCCAAGTGAATACCAGAGAACTGGATTGATCGGACCGGTTTGGGAACCGGTTTTATAAGCCTAACCCCAAAAGTCCAAAACCCTATTTTCTTCCCTTGATTTCTTGTCTCTTGTAAACTCGCATGACATTTTTCCCATCATCGTTCTTGAGTTCCTCTTCTTCGCTTGCTTCCATCCATCGCCAGTTCCCTCTCACTTCGTCCATTGCTGGCTCCCTCTCTTTCTATGTCATCCATCGCCGGCTCCCTCATCTGTAAGCTCACGAATTTCCTCTATTTTTCTAGACTTTTCTTTCGGATTGAAGCTAGGTTCTTCTCTTTTTGTTTGGGATTGCTTTCTCGAGCTGGATTTCTTGTTAGATTGGTGGAAAAAAGTATGCATTTTTTTGTTCATATAGGAACTCACTATGAATGGGTGGAGAGAGAGAGAGAGAGAGAGAGAGAGAGGTCGTAGAACTCGGAGAGCTTAGGCGTCGGGTGGATTGCCGCCATGTCGAGGCTTTGTGAGATCACAGAGATGAGCGGATCCACCAGGCTCTCGCCTCCTCCAGCCTTCCCATTGGATGGCGACGACGGCAGCGACAGAAGCTCACGTGGTTGGTGGGCTTGAGCCTTCTTGACATGCGTGTTGGGGGATGACGGGGGGCGACAATCTGCTGCACGTGAGAGATGGCATGGGCTTCCTCCGTGTAATCCTTTGTGCGAGCCTTTGCCTGGGCTTAGCAAAAAGTTTTTGTTTTTTTGTTCATATGGGTCTTACCGTTGATGTTGCTGCTTTTGTTGTTGATAGCGCTAGATTTGGAATTAATTGTTTGGGGTTAATTTTTCCTTCAACTGGTAGAACACATAAATCCATTTGTTCGCTGCCAAAGCCAAAGCCAACAAAAGAAGAAGAGGAAGACCCACTGAAGAACTCCTCAGTACTCGTTGCAGTTTTGCTCTTGAAACCAAAGCTAGTAGAAGAAGAAGAGGAAGACCCACCAAAGCATTCCTCAGTACTCATTGTAGGGCTATGAACCCAGAAAGAATGCAGTTATCAAAGGTATGAGGCGCTCTTGTGCATTTTCTTAAGTACCTATGTTAAAGTAGTCCATCTCTGTGAGGTAAAAAAAATCTCAAAATCAGATCAACTGAGTTCACACTTAATAATTTGTATGTTTTATTGTTTTCTTTGCTTATTACCCTTTTCCTCAGGTTACCTACTTATGCGTACGAGGAAGTTGCAGACATCATTAAAAGCCATCAATTAGAGATTGTAACTCTTGCTATTTTAATATCATAGTCTTGTGGATCCTTAGTTTTTTATTTAATCAAAAAGTTCATGTACTTATTGATTATAAGTGCTTAATGTTTCAATACAAATTAGGAGGATTACATTAATGTATTAAAATTAGATAGGGTATCGGGCGGTTTAAAATTTTGGAAAGATGATTCATGATTAAATGGTCCAGTGTAAATAGGGTTGGGTATAAGATCCTGAAAAGGGGAACATGTTATAACATGATTGAGTACAAGGTTTAGGTTTGGAACCTACCTACCCTAGACCCGATGACCGCTAATGCCTCCATTCTTGCTCCAACTCATTGTCACCGTACTCATCCTCACCCTCGTCTTGCCCTCTACCACCCCTACTCCACCCCATTCGACGATTGGTGCCTGCCCTTCCCCTCCTTTTCCGCCCCTTCCTACTTCTCTACCTCCCTAGGCTAGTTTGAAGGACCCAACCAAGAATTGGACTAGAGGAGGAGTCCTCGACCTGAAACAGATCGAGGAAGACTTGTTTAATCACAGAAATTTTCATGAAATCTCAGTTTATAATAAATGAAATTTCTTTTTTTACTAACTTTTATTTATTTTGCTAACTAACACATTATATTTACAATTCTTATATGAATTTAGCGATTTTTTCTTTATTTGGGTGCAAATGACTTACCAACTTTTTTTTGTCTAACAAATTACCAACTAGTTTTCGGTAATCGACTCCCATTTGCATTACTTACCAAAATCTATTTGTGTTTTTAGTTTATTAAATTTTGTTAGTAATTATGAACTTTTATTTGCCTCTCTTGCAAACGTTTTATATTTATCAACTTTTACATAAATTTATTACCTCGACTTATCAATTTTTCTCCCACTAGGTTACCAACTAGTTTCGTTTACGGAGTCTCATTTAAGTTGCTTACCAATGTTCATTTAACTTTTTAATGACCAACTTTTCTAATTTCCAGCTTTTATATGCCTTACTTAAACCAATTCATTTAGAAATTATCAACCTTAATTAAAGTGATCTTTCATTCGATTAGATTACTAACAAATTGTGTGTTATCAGCTCTTATTTAAGTTAGTTAAGATAAAGGTGAAAGTGAAACTTGAGGAGGCTAATGCCAAGAATGAACAAGTAGTCGATCAACATAGAAGATGTCGGGTTTTCCAAGTTAGTGATCATGTAATGGTGTTCCTACAATGAAAGTGATTTCTCATGAGTCATTATGGTAGGCTACAACCAAAGAAATATGGTCTAGACAAGATCAAGTAAAGAATCAACAATGATGCCTATGTTGTTGGCCTTCCTAGGTTCTTGATATGCCTAAAATCTAGATGACGATTAGTCGTATCTTGGGGATTGAGGTGGAAGCAGCTATTGAAGACTTTCTGGATAATTCAAACAAGCAGGAATCTAACAGGCAGGTCTTGGAGAAGGATAAATGTGCCAAAATGGGTTGAAAACCTATTTATTAACACATATATGATGGGTTGGGTTACATATGGGTTAACTAAGTATTGCTAAATGGGTTGATATCAGTTTGAGTAATAAAGTCCAATGAAATGTGTGTTTTTAATGGGTTTAAAAGTCAACCCACCTGCAATCCTTTTTCGCTTGTTTTAGGTTCAAGTTGGGGGTCTTCGGGTGGGGCAACTTAATTTCTAGTTATGTCTTCTGAAAAATAGTAAAATATTTGTGATCTTTGAAGCTTTAGCATCCATAAAAATTAATATATGATTTTAATGTGTGCTATCCTAGATTTTCACTTCTGTTTTCTATTGAATAAATCGGGCATTTCATCGATGCGCCTATAGGGCTGTTTTCAGAGCTGATCACTCTCGAGATAACTAGATTATTTAGGGAAGCCATTAAGGAATTTTAAGGCAATAGACTTGAGAATTCGATCAGGAATCGACTTCTCGACCATGCTCATCTTTAGAGGCCATTATGGCACAGTTAAAAATTGATTTGAGATCAGAGATAGGTCTGTTCGATTGAGATGCGTGGCTAATCGTAAGTGACACCATTAAATTGGAAAATTCTCATCGACCGGCACTAGATTGATTCTTCTATCGTTTTGGTACCCTATGTTTATATTTGAATTCTCGAGATTTTCACAACAACCGAGAGTCGCAAATGTGTCGAGTGGATTCATTGTGGCTCGAAGAAAATCGACCACGGGTCATTTGCACTAAAAATTTCTGAAAACTACCCGGTAGCCTAGGTCACGCTAAAAACGTGCTTGAGTGAAATTAACCATGAAATTGAATTCGATTTCAAAAATTGAAGATTCTGTCATGTCACAATAAATTCTAGGAACGTCGACTCAGTCTCAGAAGATTTTTCTGTAACCCGAGACTTTTAGGGAAAAAGTCGTCCTAAGGCCGTTTTTGTTTAGAAAAAGGGCGGGACCGTTTTTGATTGCGAAATAGGGTTACAAGACGGATCTATTGGTGAGGAAAAATATCAATTGGATCAAGGACTCGACAACGGGATTTGTTGAGGCTAAATGAGATTGAATTGAGAGTAAGATCAAGTCCAATTGAAGCCAAAACCCTTAGAATTCGTAGCTCCCCCCCTTGCCTAGCCAAAATGGACCAATTCAAGAGTTATGGGTGAGCATTGGTGGCTCATTGAGAGCCAATGAACCCTACTTGGCCATGGATGGTCAAAGGAGACAAACTTGTGGAAAAATTGGCTAAGGTGGCCCCTCCATCTCTCTCTTCCTCTCCAAGCAACCGGCCAACTCCACCCCTCTTCCTCTCTCTCTTGTTGTTGTGCGAAGACAAAAGGAACTAGAGAAGCTTCCTTGCCGTCGCCAGCCCCCGCCGGAGCCGCTCGCTCGCCACCATCCACTTCCGCGAGCTGTCCCGCACCCTTTCGCTTGTGCGAGCTGTCCTGCGCACATCCGCCCCAGCTCATCGTCCTCACGCCGGTCTAGTAGCTCCCTCAGCTGTGCCGGAGCTGTCCCGCCTCTGTTCAACCCCGTGATTGGTCGTCAAGGCCCGGTTTAGACTTTTTAGCTTCCCTCGATCAATTCTCGCTCTAAACCGGCTTTGTTTCCTCCTATTTTAGTAAGAACAGAACATAAAAGAAGTGGGTTTTAGAGGGGCTGTTTGGCCCGTTTTGAGGTGGTTCCAAGCCTCGAAACCAGGCCTGCTTTGAGAAGAATCGTCCCCGTCGCGTTCCCGTCAATTTGAATCGACCGGCTTGCCGAACAAGTGAGTTTGCTCACTAAACCTTACTTAGTAAGTTAATTATGCTTAAGGGTTGTTTAGGTTAGCTTAAGTATGGATTAGTGATAAGCTAGGATGGCTAGATTAGCCTTAGAATGGGTTAGTGTAACTTAATTAGTGAGATTTGTACAATTGATGATGGATTAGTCGAATCTAGTGAAGTTCCTAATTTTGGTTTCTGGACCCTCGCTGTTTGCCATTTTTGTGGATCGAAATGGGTTATGAATTTGAGGTTGATGCCTTCTTGAGAAATGTTTTAGACATCCTCAGCTATAACATATATTTTTTTCAAGATTTTGAGGGATTTTAAAGAAGGAGATATCGACTCCGTCATTTTCAAACAGAGCCTTAGTTTTTGTTGGAATTGGTGACCTTTTAGGATTCTAGGGGTTTTTATCAACTCTTAGGGTTTGAATTTCAAATTGGTTTCTTCACAAAAGTTGTTTTCATATCTTCTAGTTTAACATACTCAAATTTTAGATCAAATGGACATGGTTTAGATCTTGAACCAAACTGATTTCGGAAAACAGACTTTTTGGAAAACGGACACAGTTTTGTCCTGGATTGAAAGATTTACTGGGCTGAATTTAGAAGGATCTGGGTTAAGGTGTTTTCATAAAAAATGTTTGTTTATGTGTCTTTTATAACATACTAAACTTTGGGAATTTTCTAAACTCGTTCGATTTGGTTTCTGGATTTAAACTTGGAGACGTGTGAGTGGACCTATTCTACCGGTTAGGGCCGGTTATGATATTGTGATGATTCTTGGGGCTTTGATTGCTGGAAAGTGCATAATTGATGATATATGGTTGGTTTGTGAGATACCTAAAGTTTATACTTGATGATGGCGTGAAAGTTAAGAGAATCCGTCCCCAGCATGTGTTGGTAGACGTTAATAGTTAAGAGAATCCGTCCCCAATGTGTGTTGGTGGACATTAATAGTTAAGAGAACCCGTTCCCAGCATGTGTTGGTGGACGTTAATAGTTATTATTTTAACCCCGGCGTGTGTTGGTGAATATTGTCTTAACCCCGGCGTGTGTCGGTGGATATTATTTAACCCCGGCGTGTGTCGGTAATTATTATTCTTTCCCGGTGTGTGTCGGTAGTTATTAGTCGTTCCCGGTGTGTGTTGGTAGTTATTAGTCATTCTCGGCGTGAGTCGGTAGTTATTAGTCTTTCCTGGCGTGTGTTGGTGGTTATTACTTTTCCCCGGCGTGTGTCGGATAAAACTGCTTGTGTGGGTAGTAATAGTTAATTAATTGGAACGCATGTTGAGTTGAATTGATGGATCGACATGTGTTGATAATTCTTGCTTTGTTGTGTATGGGTAGTTTTCGCTCGTGTGAGCAGTGATTTAATTATGATTATTGCTTTGATGTGTATCGGTGGTTCTGGCTCGTGTGAGTAGTGATTAAATTGTAAGTCTTGCTCGTTTGAGTAATGATTGGTTTGGACGTTCCAAATTGGTGTGAGAATTTGCTTTATACACATGTTTGTGATAAGAACTGTGCTAACCTGCAAGAGAGAAACTGAGGCCAAGGTAAGCCTCTATGATTGTATGATTGTGTGGTTAAAACGTCTTAGGCGTATTACCCTCCTAATCGGGGTTTAGAGTGTGAACTCGCTGAGATTTATATCTCACCCTGTCGTGGGTCTCATTTTTCAGGACCGTAAGGTGGAAGATCTGGAGCCGAGATGAAGGGATCTGAAGTGTAGGTCAGATATGACAGTTTCTGTTTAAGAGTCAATCATTTGAAGTCTTGTGGCTGTAGACTTTTGTATTTGACTCGGTGTGTATTTAAAAGCATGTTTGTTTGAAAGTTTGTTGTTCTGCTTTTCTATCTCGAGATGATTACTGTCAGGAGATTTATTATTTGCTTCCGCATGTGCAATAAAAAGAAAGGGTCGACGACTTGTCCTGGGAAGTCGCAAAATTTTTATTGACCATTGAGGGATGAGCACGCGCTCGAGGATCGGGGCGTGACATTATGTGTAAATAATTACCGACTTATTGAATTTAAGAGATGTCAAATAACTCATTGTGAAACTCCAAAAATTTGCAATGAAGAAAAAGCCTCAAACAAGTCGAAAATCTTATTTGGAACCTTATAAAACTATCAAAATTTTATCTTTTACACTACATGCATAATATAACAGTCCTTACATCTATGTGTTTGAGTAATGTAGGTCGGGTTAGGTATGAATTGGGTACAGATCGGGTCGGATTGGATATGAGTCACTTAATTTGTATTATATATAAATAGTTTAAAACATGATATATGGGTTGGATCATTTTTGACTCGACCTAAACTCGTCCCAATCCATCCAATCCTAGACAAGGATTTGCGCAATGTGCAATAGAATGACCATGACTTTTGCAGTCATTTGGGCCTAAAATCCATCATTTATGTTTGTTTTAGGGCACTTTTATATTTTTTTGGTATATTTTCTTGTTATTTTTGGGTTTTCTTATATCACCTTTGGCTTTCATAATATATATAAATTTTTATGTTTCATATAGTTTTGACTTTTACTAAAAAGATACTGACAATTGAGAGATTCATCTTCGTACATTCTGAGTGCTCGTTTGCAAATTCATTTAATATTTAAATATTCTAATATGCTTCCACTGTGTCAATATTCCTCCAAATAAGCAAGCCGTTTCTAATGTTCTAGTTAATACGCGATTATATTCTTAGTTATGAGAAAATAGATTAAGTGTTTTGGGTGGCTTGTAATCCTTTATTAGATGCACTGGAATAACTATACACGTCTATTGTCTTGACGTGACAAAGTGAATGGCAAAATTGGTCAAATAGTCATTCATCCACGGCCATGGATGGCAAAGTTCAACTAAGGTTTTTAATCGCGTCTCTTCACATGCTTTTCAGCCCTATTTAAAGGTGTCTATTGGGTTTATACACATTCCTACAAATAAACTCCTTCATTATTTAAAAACCTTAATTATTTTTTATGAGCCTGAACTCATTGAATTTCCTAAAAATTGGTTCATTATTGGACCGAATCATAAACATTTTATAGGGTGCCAATTTAGTTTTATTTTTTTTAATTTAGTCAATTTAATCCAAAACCTTTTAATGAGTTGCCGATGTAGTCATTTCGGTCAATGTTTGGCCGAAAATCATTGAAGTGAATGCCTACCATCCTTGTGGCATAGATGGCGCTGATGTAGACGATGTTTGTAATTTTTTCTTTTTTTCTATTTTCTTTATTTTTTTTTCCCTTCCTTCCACCCATCCAACAAGGCATTGGAGAGGATAGAGAAGGTGAAGAGGAAGAGGTAGCAAACTAAGATGGTGAGGAGGAGGGTCCACTCATGGCAGGTCTGGGTTGGGTACTGCAGGTGGTTGAAGAGGGGGTGGGTGAAGAGAGAGTGGGCCAGACTGGTGATGGAGAGAGAGGGAAGATGAGGTTTAGATTTATGAGGTAGAAGGTCTTGGAGGACCACTTGGGATGACAACAAATCCAAGGAAGATGTCAGAGATGGTGTGGAATTGGAGCATTTCCAGATCAAGATCCATTTTCGGTGATACTTCAGTTGGAGAGATTGGAATCAAGATCAAGTTTTGAGATGGCGATGATTTGTGTGAGCTATGATTTAGAGGGAGTGAAGTGATGGTGAAGACAGTGAAGAAGAGGAGATGATAAGAGAAATTTGCTCAGCTGTCTTCTATTTTAGATTGTATTTATTGTTTTTGAGATATTTTTGTGAACACAGTTCGGGTCGACTAGGGTATTGTACCGGAACCGAATCGAATTGTCAAGGTATCCAATTTTTTGCACAGTACCCAAATTGGATTTAAATAGAATAAAAAATATCGAAATTTTCGATTCAGTTAAGGAATTATTGACACCCTTGGTATTCTTAAAGACTTAGATGCATATGATCCATTGGATCCTGAAAAAAAATGATGATGGTATATGTAGAGGAATATGTCAACTTATGTAATAAATAGAGTAGAGTCAATAATATGATACAACAATATATATTTTTTAAAACAAGAATTTTGTATCCCAGTTAGTGAATGGACTATATTCTTGGTCATGGCTGATGGTGACAACAATAGTTGTCTTGCCATGAAATGAAAGAGAAGAAAATGCAGGTCTGACTATGTTAAATGTGATCATTAAATATGACTTGATCATATAAACATGCTATCAAAAAAGAGTAAAGAAAAGACTTATATAATATATGTGTTTATACATTTAATGACCTCTGTGCTAATCTTAGCACAGTAGAACAGTTATTCTTACTTGTTAAGATATGTCCGTCTAGGTTTTCGAGATCAAAAGTATAGGTTTTGAGAGAATGTGATTGAACTAAAGCTGCTAAACAGGAATTTGGCATGAAGCAGGACACCCTATATAATACCCTCAAAACTAAGCATTTTATCCAGCAATCTTGAGGCTTGACGAGCAAACTAAGCTATATCTAGGAACTGGTTCGTATGCTACGTGCAATTGGTTTGCCTTGTAATGTGTGTGAATCTTAGTGACCGCTGATAAAGTTCTAGTTACTACCTTTCCCAGTTTTCACTCCAAAGCAACTCTTATGATATCTTTGTGTTGAGGTTACAACATCACCACCCCCGTTACAAGGTTTAATCTCTTGCTGAAAAAAAGAAAAGAAAGAAAGAAAATATTTCCCACACTTTTGAATCAAAGGCATGTGTCTGATCGAATATAGAATTTTTACTATCATGTCTCCATCCGTGTCACATACATAGGATCTCGACAATTACCAATTTTGATAATGATATATAAAAGACTTAGTGACATGTTGCATCATTTTATTTAAAAATGACGTGAGTAGAGACATAATAAGAGACAAATGATTTGCATCTTTTTGTTGATAAATAAATTTTGACTAAATATTATAAATTAAATTGCATTAAAAAAATTAAGGACTAAGTTGGCCCTAAAAAAAATATTTTTTCGCATCGCCTAGATATTATTGTCGTTTGCTTTTACTAAGTTTTATTTTCTATTTCATTTTCCCTTATTTTACCATATTTTCGGATAATAAGTAAAAAAAAAAAAAAAAAAGAGGAGCCCATGGGGGCTGGGCCTTCGCGTCTAGCCCCTTTTTTTTCATTTCTTCTTTCCCCCCACGTGGGCTCGAGGCCCATTTCCCTTTTGTACTCCTTTGGCCCAGCCCCCTCCTTCTTCCTCCTTCTTCCTTCCTCCTTGGCTCTCTGATTTGCAACTCAAACGCAGCGATGACGATGCGCGCGAGTACGGCCTACGGCGGAGAAAGAGGAATAAGCCGGCGACGGATGGGATGGCAGGGCAGGCGTCTTCAATGCCGCCGAATTAAGAAATAGAGCAGAGCAGACCTACTCTGCAAGTAGACGGTGAGGGGACGCCGGTTCGGCCGAGAGAAGGCCCGGTTGGCGCGCCAAGGACCGGCGGCCAAAGCCTCCGTCGACCGGCTTCCACGGCCTATAAATAAGGCATCCGCGAGGAAGGCAGAAGACACACGAAGAGGGAGGACTTCCCCAGAGAGACATCTGGGGAGGTTTGAGAGTGAGCGAATCAGGGAGAGAGAGAGAGAGAGAGAGCCTCGGTTGTGCATAACCGCCTGGCGACCTCCCCCGGCGACGCCCTAGAGTCGAACAGGTGAGCCCCGGCGACGGCCTTGTCGTGTTTTGAGTACACCGGGCTGCCCATTTCGCTCCTGCCCATTTCGCTCCTGCGTTTAGTCTCCATGGCTCCCGTACGCCGAGTGTTGATGATTCTGGCGCGGGTTCGAGTTCGGATTGCCCCGGGAATCGCTTATTTCGGTTACGCACGCCACCCGCTCGACGAGATGACTGAACGAGATACGTTTTTGCTGGGCGAGTGGTTTCTTTCAGGGTGCTCGGTAGCTCCCCGGTGGGTCGCATCGGGGACAATGGGGAGCGGTGGCGACTTGCAAAGGTAACCAGGAGCTGGCCGGTACTCGACTGCCGTCGCGGTGGTCCTCGGGAATGGGGGGGCCGCAGGTGTTGCCGTGTTGCGGGTCCGGTAAGCAGTGGTGGTGGCCGGACGGGCCGAGTCCGAGGTCTCAAATCTAGCGTGCAAGGTGGTGCGGCGGCATACGCACGGCCGGGCGCCGCCGTCCGCCTTAGTCCTCTCAGCCGTCGGAGTCAAGTCGATGGCTGTAGACCGGGTCGGGCGCGGGTCTCAGCCGGGTGGGGTTCCTGGGTGCTGGGTATGGCGAATGCGAGTCGGGCTTTGGCCTTGTTTTCGTTTAGGGAATGGGTTGTCGGACTGGGCTCATTTGTTGAGCGCACTCCAGCCGATGCTCACATCAGTCCAAACTATATCCGACCCGGATTCCTTTTCATAATATAATATAGCAATATTATTTTAATTTCAAAAATCAAGAAAGTCCAAAAAAGATCTATATTCTCCCCTCCCCCAAAAAAAATCAAAAATAGCTTTTAAGCTAGTTTTCATTTCCCACAAATGCATTGAAAATCTTTGAAAATCCAAAAATCCTCAAATTTAAACAAATTGGGCAAATAATTAACTAATGTAATTAAATCTTCAATTTTAGATTTTCTAATGCAGGAGTAAAATATTTTTCTCAATATTTACTTGCGTTTTTAATCAACTCACTCAAAATCGAGTGGTCATTCCTATTTGAACTTGACTTGTAGTTTAAAAATTCAAATCATAAGTTGTGAATTAATAGATTTGGGAGAGTTTGTGCTAAGCCTAATACTTAGCGGTTCATTAACCTCCACATGCATCCATGTGTAAGGGCACCTAAAGAGAGGTCGCGACACTTGCCGTATATTTGTCTCCACCTAGTGCCAAAATCTTAATTCTCTTTCGGGAAATTATTTGCACCCTTCTAAAGGTAGCAACATTATTGTACTTAAGAATGTTTCTTTTGAGCCCTTTTGATGCGATGATTAATATCACTAGCAAGCGGCCAGGTTTTCAGACTCTAAAATTCAATTCTTGGTTTGTACCCTCCCATCATTCCCAGCAGGACCATGTACTCGTCCTTTCTTGTGAGGAGTGTGCACTCAAACCTTAGAGCGCCTGCAATCTGGCTCTGCACATTGTTTGCAACTTCAACCATGGACTTGGCACCGCCTTCACATGGGCAAAGAGGCCGGCAATTTCTAAAGGATCTGGGGAGTATAGCTCGGATTTGGGTTCATGCAATGGAACACCAGTTCCCAGCAGTTGGTTCCACAGGTCGTTGACCCGTAGAACATGCTAACCCCAATGTCCATAGCCACAGAGATTATGGGTGCATTTGGTTAAGCTTTTCTAAGAGACTTCCAGCCTTCAAAGCTCATTGAGAAAATGTGCAAGTTTGTCAAATGGGCTTTCAGTTAAATGCTGGCCTTAGGAAAGATGAAAACTCAATAGGACTAACTTTGGATTTTTAGCATTTACCAAATATTGAAATTATTTTTTGTTTTCAAAACTACTATCATAAATTTTTAGTTTTTCGATTTTACCTCTCATTGTTCCAAAACTGCCCTCACCTTCACTAAAGTTGGCAAAGAATTTAATATTTTTTAATAAAAAAGAAAAATGAAATCCAAAAGCAATTTATAAAAAAAAAAATTTGTCAAATATTTTTTATGCCAAAATAGCATTGCAAAATTTTTTTTTTTTACCAAACGCAATTTGCATTTCTCCAAAGCCCTTTAAGCCAAAGATATTTACATTTCCCCAAGACCCATTTAAGTTGAACCCAAACGCAGCCTATGTCTTTGCTCACTCGTGCGAACAGCGGGTTGAACCTGAGCAGGTTGCACTCCTTGCACGTGGTCCCCTCGGGGCACACCACGAGGTCGCTGTGGGCTAGGGCTTGCCGCATAAGCTTTGTGTCCCGCTCGCGGTCCCTGGCCAGGCAGACAGTCTGGATTGCGGAGATGGCGTCGTTGAACGGGCTCAGGCTGTAGATGGCAGCGGCGAGGGGCTTTTTGAAGGCAAAGGAGAGAGAGATTGGGTCCTAGAGGGTCTTGTGGTTGCATGCATAGAGAGTGCCCTTTGTGCTGTTGGCAAGTGGAATGAGATTGAAATTAGGGTTTTGGGGTTTTGAGACGGTGGTCTTCATGCCTGTCATGGCCAATACAAGGCCTGAGATCGATAAAGGCAAGAGGACGCCGAGAGTGATTCTGAGGATGGAGAGGGGGAGGCCAAGCGGAAGCCACATGAACATGGCGAGGGTGGCAAGTGGGGTTGGTCTGAAGGCCAATTTGCCATCATGGAAGACCAAGGGCTTTGGGTATTTCTCTCTTGAAAGGAGTTGCCAATTCCTCCTCTGCTGGGCTCACCACGTAGACTTCCTGTAGCAGCAGTTACAGGAAGGTTTTGTCAATTTCTACTAAATCATGCAAATTATATATTGAGGCACATGGTAAACCACTAAAAAGACAAGAAAAAGCAATCTTCCGGTTCATATTTTGCCTTGTGATTAATTCTATCTATAATCTGGATATACCAAGAAAGATGTATGGTCTAATATATATTGAAGAATGAACTTAACTGTAATGATGATATCTTTGATTATTGAAAAAGGTGTACAATATATATACATGATAAATTAAGGAAAAAAAGATTAATATCCTTTCTTATGATGATATTCAGCTGGACAAAGTTCAATAAATTGGTAAAATTCAGTCAAAGATTAATTCATCATAAGTGTTAAATTATGTCTTGAATTGAGTCAATAAATCTCGACCAGATGTTATTTAGAAAATTTCCAATTGTCGCTGTATGTGCAAAGTGATGAATTCACTTTGTCCTTCCTTAGGGCAATTCAGCGAAAATATCAATATAGGGTTTGTCCTTCGAGGTTTGACCAATTTCAACGTTTTAGGCCACACATTCTTATTTAATATTATTAAGTTTGCGGGGTACTAAGTGTGGGGCTTGTCTTTTTTGTTTTCCCCGAAACTTGTGATTTGTGTTGCCGTTTCTGTGCAAGTTGAATCCTTTTAGTTTTTGTGTGAACAGTGAAATTAAGTTTAAGTACCCTCCATATAAATGGAGTCAACAATTAAAGAGATTACTACCCCTTTGTTGGTTTTTGCAAAAGAAGACAATCTTCAATCAATGTGTCCCAAGTAATTAGCCGCTTTCTTATTTGAAGACAACGAGGTGGCATGGTGACGGATGAATCTTGGGTCATCTTGGCACTTATATCTCAGAACCTACCGATGGAAATCATTTCTTTCTTTTTTTTCTTTCTTTTTTTAACTCTCCCATGTCACGCGCATGTGGAGCAGCTGAAGTTAGTGTTAGGATTTTTTATATCATACAGTCTGTGTGAAGAATTAATTTGGACAAATCAGGTGGATCTTTTGACATGTTCATGAATTAGTCACCTAATTAATAAACCTGCTCTAAGTTTCAAAATGTCTACATGATCTGTGCAAATAATCTAATTACCCAGCTGTAAAGCAAACATGCAGGGTCTACTAACTTGAGTTCCTGTTGTTCGGTTCACTCACAGCACAAACTAAACATTTCAAAGTATAAACTTCAATGTCGGTCTTTCTATTTTTGTAATAGAAACAATGTTTACAGATGCATATTGCTAGCAAAATATCATTCTGTTGCACCCAAAATCGATGACATGGTATAAACAATCTCCCTGTATTCTTAGAGAAACAAAATATTTGTCCATGCAAATAGTGTCGAAGAAGGCCGTTTCTAACTTGAACACGCATGACACTCCTCCATGTTCAATATCTGCCCATTCGGAGAGGAGTTTAGAAAGCGAGAGAAGCCTCCGCTATCATTCTACATCACTTCAAGGAGCAATCTTTATATGGACATTCCTGAGAGAACTGCACAAGTGCTCCCATTCCTTATTTAAGAGGAATAATTTCTTTTTCTTTTGTCTATTCAAAAACACTCTTGTGAATTGAATAGTAGCAACCGACACAATTATTTTTTTTTTTCCTGATGAGATGGTGTCTTATTAATTATTAGAAGGTTCTAGGCTATGGCTGTGAGATCGGAGGAGACATGCAATGAATGATTTTGTTTGGTTTTGTGAACAAATGGCAGGTCTCTCCTCGTTGCCAACTCTTTGGACAGAGACCTTCACACATTTGCTTCTCCCGAAACTTTAAATGCTCTTCTTTCTCCTGTCAGTTTTCTTTCTCTCGTCTCTTTCCACTTTATTATAACAAAAAAATATATCCTTCTTTGTTATTTTCCTGTTTAGCTACTTTTCGACTTTGTTGCTTCCCTACTTCTTTAGTTGTGTTGGAAACTATTATATGTTGTAAGGATTAAATGATGAACTACTCCGCATGAGATTACTTCATAAAATACCAAATTCAGGGAGAATTTGGAAAAAGAAACAAATTTTGTCAATTTAGGCTTCATTTATTTCACGAAAATTAAAGAGTTGGGAAAATATTTTCCTAAAAATAATAGATTGTATCGCTTACAAAAATGAATGTATAAAAAATATTTTCATTGTCCACAAAAAATTTATACTAAATTGTTATATTTATTTATTCTTTCCGCTATTTTAGACAATTTCACAACTTGTTTAGAAATATAGAAAATTGAGAAATTTCTCTCTTGCGGTTTATGTGTGTACGTTTTGGATGTAAGTTTATGAGTTTACTTGGGTCTATGGTTTCCTTGGTGTCAATATTCCACCAAAACTATTAGCCACACGTTTCTAATGTTCTAATTAATACTCGATTGAGAAAATGACACAAATGGTTCTTGAACTTTAGTATAATGAACAATATCATTCCTAAACTTTAATTTATTCAACGTTGTCCATGAACTTTAGCTAAATGTGCCATGTCGTTTTTGAATTTTTAATTTGTGTAACGTGCTTCCGAAACTTTTGGTATATGCATAATTTATCCGCTAGACTATATAAAGATATTCAATGTTATTACTAAGCTTGAATTAATAGCAGTATCGCATTAAATATTTTCATATATGCTAAGGACTAAATTGAACATTTATGAAGGATTCAGAGATCACGTAAAATAAAGTAGAAATTTAGGAATGATATTAAATATTGATCTAAAGTTCATGATCATATTAAACAACTTAAAAATCTATTGATGACATTACGCATTTGATCAAAATTTAGAAATGATTTGTGTGATTATCCCAAATAGTTTAGAATCCTTAATTATTGAAATCAGGTTCGGTGTTTTGGGTGGCTTGTATTCGTTTGCCAGATACCGGAACAACTCCGGACTTCTGCTTCTCGACGTGGCAACTTAAATGGCAAGTTGGCCACGCAATTATTCATCCCCTGTCACGGACGACAAATTCAATTATGATTTCTGATCGGGTCTCTTCATATGCTTCTCAGCCTCTTTAATTGATCTGGTTGCGACCGTACGCATCCACTCCGGAGGGTGATTGCATCACTTCAAGGGTCCCTAAATTCTTACAAATCTCCAAAATACAAAAGGACTCGTTATTCTGCTTCTAAACCCTACTTCCATCGCACAATAATATGCGTCTATCAACTGCATTGCTCTGCCCTTACTAAAATTATAGTCTCCATTCTCCAAACTATTCTCACGAATGATCTTGTTTCGAGCGATCCACGTACAAACGATACCTGTGTTTGTCTTTGGCAAAAATTTTCGAAAAATGAAACATCATTGTGTATTGCCAAAAGAAGTTTATATGTCCGATTTTCAGCGGCAATTTTTAATGAAGAAAGATTGATAGGCACGATTTGGCATCGATGGTTTTGCTTACACATTAATCAAGTCATATCCATGCACAAAAGGATTGTAGTTTCGACTGTGTTGGAGATATGCGAGGACTGGACTGAAGATTATGATTAATCAATCCAAGATTATAGGAGATTATAGTTGATTAATTATGCCAATCTGTGATTGGATTTGATTGGATGTTTCTTCCTTTTCTTTTCCTTAATTAGACATTCGTTGTATTATAAATAGGATATTATACAATGTAAACCTATATCACTGAATATACAAATATTACAAGCCGTTCTCTCATTCTTGGCTTGTTTTTCAAACTCTGACATGGTATCAGAGCCAAGTTCTTCAACCTAGCTCTTGCAAAATTCACAAGTTGCCTTTGCTTCCTTTTGTTTTTGCTATTGCAATTCAAAGCCTGCACAGCACACAGTAGGAATTCATCTCTATAAATATCATGGCCAAGAATACCGAAGGAAATACTTCAGCCGAGGAGACCCCGAATTTGCCTCAAAATCTAGGTCAGGGTGATTTGGCTGAAGATGAGCATTCCACAACTCAAATCACTTTTGATCCAGCCCTTGCTCCAGTGGCCACTAGTCCAGTGGTTCACGTTCTAGGGCCCGTGAGTAGTTGGGCCAACTTGACCATGGGCTTCGTATGGCACACTTGGAGAAAGATTTCCAAATCCTAGAGCCCAACCCACTGAAGGAGGATATACTCCCTTCAACCCTGGAATAGGTTGGGTGGGTCCAGGCCTAGGACTCGAGCCCACATTGCAAGGTTAGGGGACAAACCCCTACCCGACCATGGGGCACGGCTTTCTGCTGTATGTTGTCTTGACCAGTGGTGGCTGGCTAGGTGACCCACTTTATATGTTGCTAGGTGACGGCCCTGAATTGCAACTTATCCTCTTGCAGCTCATCGGACCTGAAAATTACAGTACTTGAGCTCGAGATCTCCGGCGGGAGTTGGTCACGAAAGACAAAGACAAGTTCCTTGATGGAACTGTGCCTTTTCTGTTTGATGAGCACTCACAACAACACTGGCATAGATGTAACTAGCTCGTGCGGACGTGGATTGGAAATTGTTTGGCTCTTGAGGTGGTCGCCGGACTACCACCGATTGAAGATTCGAAGACGATATAGGACAACATCCACAAGATGTATGGAAAACTCAACCAGGCCAAAATCTTCTCTCTCACCCAAGCCATGTTGGAACTAAAACGGGGAAATCAATCCATCACAATATGCTTCAACTGACTCTCAGCTTTGTGGAACAAGCTCGAGATGGCTGAAAAGTAGCTCAAATGGCTGGATGAAACACTTCAACAGTATCGAGCAATACAAATAATGGAGAAAACAAACCATTTTTTACTAATCTTGAATGAAAACTATTGGCATTTTAGGTCCCACATTCTTGCAATAGAGCTAGTGCCGTTGCTCGAGTGGATCTATCAATTGGTGGTCCAAGAGGAGAGCTAGAGGACAACTATGGTTGAATCACTCATAAACCGGAGAGGGAATTGCCCTTGCTGCCTTCGGATTTGGACCGTCTATGACTAGTGGCTTCTCAGTCAGGCTTGCTACCTTTAGATTAGGACCACCACCGGGCGGTGGCCTCCCAATTAGCTTTGGTCTGACGAGTCAGCATCTCGTTTCCCATGGAGAGGCAACTCGACGAGTTGCTGTAGTTGCTGCCGCATCATCCAAAGAAGGAGAAGGTAGCCATAGCCCCTTTCAGATAGACGAAGGCGATTTGATCCCAAGATCATATGGCTATAATTTAGCCATGGCTTTAGTTGAATCCAACAGCCCTCAACAAGCCATGATGGTGCCTGTTTTAAAGGATCTTACAGCTCTCATAATGCCACATCAATTTTGAAAGGAAATTTTAAAGGAAACAGGAAACTATACTACGATTATTGCAAATGTCCTCATCACATGATGGAAACATATTGGAAATTGCACGGTAAACCTGGGGAGAAAGGAAAGAAGGAATCTTCGGCTAATCAAGTCATTGGGCACAAGACCAATCATTCAATTACCCAAAATCAGTACTAGCAAATCATGAGGGCATTGGGATAGCTGGAAACTTCTAATAAAGGGGCAAGCTTCTCGGTACTTCATGTTTACTTAATTCCATTTCTCATGATGCATGCATAATTGATTCATGTGCTAGTGACCACATTATCTGTGATGAAAATCTTTTTTCTTATGCCCTAAAAAAGTCATTTCCCTATGACCATGAAGTTTTCAAATGGAAATACCATATATGTCATAAAGATATGGACAATAAACCTTAGTCCTTTGATTGCCCTTCGAAATGTTCTTTATATCTGTTATTTTCAATTCAATCTTACCTCAATATCAAAGGCTTATGAGGATAATTCTTGTCGTATTATCTTTAATTCTAACACCTATCTCTTTCAGGCCCTTTCGACTGGCAAACTAATAGGCTTGGATAGTCTTTTAGAAGGACTATACTTTTGGAGTAATTTTCCCAAAATTTTTGATTTGTTGTATATTTCCATGAATAAAAATCATTTTGTAACATTGCTGCCAATGATAAAGTTATCATTTCTCATCAACTTTTGGGTCATAGTGCTTCTTTTCCACATCTTTAATGCAAAATTTATCCCATTGCCAAGCAATCACGTGCTCCCTTTCCCATAAGCAAATCTCGAGCTACCGATAATTTCTCTTTAATTCATGTAGACATTTGGGGTCCCTATCACACCCCACATCGTGATGGGTCTCAATTTTTTCTCACCATTATAGATGATCATTCTTGTGCTAAATGGGTTTTCCTTATGCAGTAAAAAAGTCAAGCTCTTTCCCACTTAAAGAATTTTTAACCATGTTGAAAAATCAATTTGGGAAATTTGTTCAATGAATCCAAATGGATAATATGAAAGAATTTTCTAGTCATGGCTGTTCAATCACTTTTCTCTTCTCATGGAGTTCTGCATGAAAGCACGTGCACCTACACACCTCAACAAAATGGGATTGTTAAGCGTAAACACCGTCATATTTTGGAAGTCACACGTGCCCTTAAATTCCAAGCATCCATTCCTGGGACTTTCTGGGGAGATTGTGTGGTCACGGCAGCTTATTTGATTAATCGCATATCGACTTGGGTTCTCAACGGACGCACTCTTTTTAAAGTTCTATTTGGTAAGAAGCCCGAGGTTAATCACTTGAAAATCCTTGGTTGCTTATGTTATGTCACTGCCTTGGGTCCTTGTGACAAGATGAGTCCTCGGGTCAGATGATGCATCTTCATGGGATATCCAACTCTTCAAAAAGGATATTGTGTCTTCGAGCCATCGACAATAAACTTCTTTATGAGTAGAGATGTCATTTTCCATGAAGTCATTTTCCCTTGTCAAGATGAAGCATCTTCAAATGAGCCTTCTAGCTCAAATCACCATAATGGACGTTTTCTGTTTGAGGAAGATTTATCTCCTATTTCCCACTATATGCACGTTTGGTCTTTGGATGCTCTAACTACTTCTCTAATGATCGAGACCACTGCGGATTCCTTATCTACCCCAAATTATTCAATTGCAGAATGTACAGTGCATATCGAAGCAAATTCTAATTTAGAATGATTATCTTCATAGTCTACTTCGGAGTCATAATGTTTAGGATGGATTACTTGTCCTCTTACGTGGGCGAATACACACGGGCGAATGACTATGTTTGTGCCGACGTGGGCGAATGACTATGTTTGTGCCTCCCTCAACTCATCAGGTACCTCATATCCTATCTCCTATTATGTTTCATTCAATTGCCTGTCTAAGAAACATATGTGCTGCATTAGTTATATTTCTGAGGAAATAGGACAATCATCCTATGACGAAGCAGTTTGTGATCCATGGTGGCAGAAGGCCATGGAAGCAAAGTTGCATGCCTTAATAGAAAATCACACATGAGATATAGTTCCATTACCTATTCGTTGCAAACCCATTGGCCGCAAATAGGTATATAAGATTAAGTACAAGGCTGATGGATTTGTTGAATGGTACAAGACCCGCTTAGTGGCAAAAGGCTTTACGCAACATGAAGGTTTCAATTATCACGAGACATTCTCTCTACTTGCGAAGGACATCACTATTCATTCCTTCCTTTCCATTGCTGCTTTCCTAGATTGGGACCTACATCAAATGGATGTTCACAATACGTTCCTTCATGGTGATCTAGATGAAGAAATATATATGGACCTTCCACTGGAATTACAATGACAGGGAGAGATTAAAGCGTGTCATTTCCGTAAATCCTTTATGGGCTCAAGCAAGCTTTTCGGCAATGGGATGCAAAGTTTACTATAGCTCTTATAGCCATTGGCTTCAAGCAATCCAAGCACGACTATGCTCTTTTCACTTGGATAAAAGGTACGTCATCAATCTACCTGATGATATAAATTGATGATATAATTATTATGGGGAACGATGATTTGGCCATCAAGAATCTTGAAGGATATATGCACTCTACCTTTCGTATTAAGGACTTGGGACCTCCTAAGTATTTTCTTGGTATTGAGTTTGCTTGCTCAGATATGGCAATCTCTCGCAGCCTATGGAAATTTGTGTTGGAAATTATATCTAAAGTAGGCTTATTAGGATGTAAATAGGCTACAATTCCTATCGATCAGAACATGAAGTTAACTACTGTTGACTGTGATGACGAATCATCTTAAGACTGATGACCCACTACTCGAAGATCCATCCCGCTATTAAAGGCTTATAGGGAAACTTCTATATCTCACCATGACCAGGCTAGACATATGTTATGCAGTGCATATACTTAGTCAATTTATACATAGCCCGAAGAAATCTCATATGAATGCAGCCTTGAAGGTCGTAAAGTATTTAAAGAGATGTCCCGAGCTTGGAGTACTCCTTTCTTGAGATTGTGATATGGAAATGAATGCTTATTGTGACATCGACTAAGCCACATGTCCCATGAGTCGAAGATCGGTCATTGGTTTTTGCATTAAACCGGGAAAGCCATTGCTTTTGTGGAAAATGAAGAAGTAGTTGACCGTATCATTATCATCCGTTGAAGTTGAGTATCAAGTCATGGCCAAAACCGTTTGTGAAATAGTTTGGATAGGAGGCTTGCTTTCACATCTTGGGTATGAGTCACAGGGCCAACAAATTTATTTTGTGACAATGATGCACCACTCAAACTCACGGCGAATCCCTTATTTCATGAGAGAATGAAACACATTGAAGAAGACTCTCACTACACTCAAGATAAGATTGTTGACACCTAATTTATTTCTTCAAATGCATAATTAAAAAAAAAAAACATAAAAAAGGGATGCGAGAGGGGCCGGGTCGGGCCAAATCTGGCTTTGGCCCAACCCGCCCCTCATCTTTTCCTCTCTCTCTTGCGTGCATAGCCCAGCCTGGCCCGGCCTCCCTCTCTTTTCGGCCCGGCCTGCGCCCTAGCTCTTCCTCCTCTGGCCATCTTCACGCGCGGACGTACAACAGAAAGCAAAAAAGCAAAAAGCAACATAGGAAAAGAGAGGAGTAGTAGACGAGACGTGAGGGTAGGAGAAAAGGGGAAAGGGAGAGCACGCAACCGAAGAAGAAGAGGGGGGGGGGGAGAGGAATTGAGAGCCAAGGGAAGAGTAACATGAGGAGGAGGGAGAAAAAAGGGAGCGGGTGGAGTTCAGCCGAGGAGTCGAGAGTCCCCGAGATGCCGTGCCACCACCGGTGAGCTGCCTAGCCGATGCTGATCGCCGCCATCTTCCTCAAAACCCGAGGTTGGCATTCTTTCGAAAACCCGGTGCGCGGTTCTTGAAGTCGAGCTGGCCGGAGGTCGTTCCGTTCGTTTCGGGCGAGCTCCGGCCTCCGTAAGACCTTAGCTAGGTCACTGTTTGCTGTTGGCCACTTGCTGAGGATCCCTAGCCTACCTAGAGTCCCGGTTGGGTCGAATGGACGCTCAGACCCTTAGTGTGCCATAACTTGATACAAATGGACACTTAAGTGCCATAACTTACGAAAGTGACAATTAAGTGCCAAAATCGGAGTAAAATAGATCACTTAAATGTCAATCCGAACAAAACGTTGACGTGTCAATTTTCCGGTGAAGCAAGTGCAAAATAGTGTCGTTTTGGTGCTCATGTGGTAAAAAATAAATATAAAAAATTTATAAATTAAATTTATTTAAAACTTATAAAAAATATACAAATATTAAAAATTTTAAAAATGAAAAAAAAAATTTTAGCCATCTTCCCTCCATCGCCGAGGAGATGAGGGCTCAGCCCTCGTCGCCATCTTCCCTCCGTCGTCGAGGAGGTGGGGGAGGGTTGGTCGGGGCCGAGGGCGCCATCGGCCCTCGGCCCTCGACCAGGGCTCGGCGGCCTTGGCCAACCCTCCCTCACTTTCCGGCGACGGCGAGGAGGCGGTGGCGATGAGCTCTCAGCCCTCAGCCGTTGGCTGCCTTCCTCCTCCTCCTCCTCCTTTTTTTTTAAATATGAATTATTATTATTATTATTATTATTATTATTATTATTATTATTATTATTATTATTATTATTATTATTATTATTATTATTATTATTATTATTATTATTATTATTATTATTATTATTATTTAAATTAAATTATATATTATATTAAAATTTAAATTATGCCAAAACGACGTCGTTTTGGGTGAATTAAAGCCGAGTCAGCTCTCTGGTGAGCCACCTCAGCGAGAAATATTAATATTTAATTACCACGTATGATTTCCGGCCGGCTTCGCCGGAGGTGGCACTCAGGTGTCCCACTTTTCTTAAAATGTGGCACTTAAGTAGTACTTTCGTAAGTTATGGCACTTAAATGTCCATTTGTGCCAAGTTATGGCACTTGAAGCGATCTTTTGCCGGTCGGATGCTTCCTAATTTGTGAGTGCCCTCCACTTGTTTGGTAAAATGCTCGAACGAGATCTAGTTTTTGTCCTCTTGTTTTTAGCTAAAACCGAGTGTCCATGAGTTGATTCGTTCGGTTGAGGCAACGCCCAAACGTGTCCTTGGCCAGATGGTGACGGGCGAAGTCGCTCATTGTGGCCATCTCCGTTGCGGTGAGACTGCCATGAGCGTGAGGAAGGAGAGGACCATAGAGAAGAAAAATAGAGGAGAACCGGGGGAGGAGAGGAGCTCGTGGAGGCCATCATCTGGTTGGAGGACGAGTGTCATTCTCCTCCCTAGCTGAGGCGGTGCCGCCATGCCCAAGTCGGAGAACCGCCCGGGCATGATGTCATCTCCTCTGGTTGTGACTAGGAAGTCGTCGACCAGAGGGAGGTCGATTGAAGCGGGCAAGATCCTAGATTTGGTCCGGTTGGCCCTTCTCACCCCGCAGGCCGACGGCCCATAGTTGATCTGGGTCATGGGCCTACGGGGAGCCCTTTTGCAAAAGGGGTTGGGCCCATTGATCTGGCCCAACCCGCATTTAAATAGATGGTCGGGTCTTGCCCTTTCCGGGCTGGTCGACCGACTCGCCCCTCAATCGGATCGAACCCGGGTCCGGTCTCCGACCTGACTCGACCCACGCCGACAGGGCTAAACCAAACCGGGTTCGCCCAAAAAAATAAAAAAAATAAAAAAAAATAAAAAGTATTTTTTTTTCGAATTTTTTTTTGAAATTTTAAAAATGCAGGGTTTGGTTATGAATTATTATGTCTTGCCTTCTTAGTGTAATTAGGCATTTATTTGCTTGTATATTGATTATATCGCGTGTTTAATTTGCATATTTAATTATATTTAATTGCATATGCTCAATTTTACTGCAATTAGGATCTTGGTAGCTATGATAGTCGCTTTAATGATTACGTACCCGCATGATCATCTCACATGTTAGTGGATAGATATAAAACAATTCAAACTGCACGACAAATTATCTTTTCTTTTAAAATGAACAAGATTAAGTACCGAAATGACACTAATTGGTCGATTAGTGTAATCAAGTCCCCGACCCTAGATTCTCTAGTTGCGTAGGAAGTGAGGCACACCCCCATGCCTCACATGGTTTCTAACCGACCCCAATAGGCTAGTGGTGACTCATTTTTGCAAAATTCTTAAAAATACCCCAATGTCACGCGAGGTATGAGCTTGGAAGAGCCCGTGCCTAATCATGGACGTTAGGTCTGTCCTTTAGGCAATGCGCTTGAACTTGTTCCCTCCCCCCAAGGGGTAGGTTGCGATAAAGATCCAAGGAGTAATCAAGCCAAATGGAATTGGAACTATAGAATAGCTTGCATATATCTTTACCAAACCATTATGTCAAAGATAGCACGCATAATTGCTAATCAAGCTTGGCATCTTGAATATATATCAGCCACTAGCTTGAGGGGGAGTGTTGGAGATATGCGAGGATTGGACCGAAGATTATGATTGACCAATCCAAGATTACAGGATATTATAATTGATTAATTATGTCAATCTGTGATTGGATTTGATTTGATGTATCTTCCTTTTCTTTTCCTTAGTTAGACATTCATTGTATTATAAATAGGAGCTTATACAATGTTAACATATACGATTGAATATATAGAAATTACAAATTGTCCTCTCATTTTTGGCCTATTCTTCGAACTCTGACGAACTGCTTATATAAGTAGCTGTAAAGCTCATCAGAAACTAAGCAATCTTACAAAGAAGACGGTACGTGAAAAATGAAGGAAAAAAATGGCAGCCAAGGATTTGAGTTCGTCTAATTGGGGTGTGAAATTTCACAACTTTTTCAAGGCCGTGATCCTTCATTTAATCATAATCTCTATAGGAAGCCCAGGACCTTGTAATTTGGGTGAGTTGCTCCTTCTCTTTGTTTCTACGTATTGTTGAATAGAATAATCTCAATTACATAGCTCATGTAATTATTTTTTATGCATCTCACATTTTGGGGATAATTGTCCAAAAAGTACCGAACCTATTGTACGGCCCCAATATAGTTATGAACTTTTCAATTTTGCCAATTTAGTTCTAAATCTTTTGATGAGTTACCAATTTAATTCTTTTGGCCAATTTTTTACTAGAAGTCATTGTCGTACCTCCATCATCTCACGTGGCATGGGTGGCATTGGCGTGAAGTTTTTGTAATTTAAAAAAAAAAGAATTGATTTTTTCTCTTTTTTTTTTTTGTTATTTCCCTCTGTCGACCTGAGGAGGCGTCGGAGAGGAGGGAGAAGGTGAATAGGAAGAGGTAACAAAACTGGAAGGTGTGGAGGAGGGTCCACTTATGGCGGGCCTAGGTTGGATATTGGAGGCGGTGGGGGAAGAGGGAGTGGGCCAAAATGGCGAAGGAGAGAAGGAAGATGAGGGTCGGGTGTTATGAGGTAGAAGGTCTTGGGGTACCGCTTGGGGATGGCAACAGAGATACGAGGAGGATGTTGGAGATGGTGAGGAGCTGGAGCTCTTCCGGAGCAAGATCCATTTTCTGGGGTACTCGGGCTGAAGAGGTTGGAATCAAGATCGAGTTTTGAGATGACGGCGATTCGTGTGAACCACAATTTAGAGGGAGTGAAGTGATTGTGAAGATGATCAAAGAAATTTGCAAGCTACTTGCTCTTTTAGATTGTTTTCATTGTTTCTGAAATATGTTGTCAGGTTAGCGAGGGTATTGTACTCAAATGGAACCGAATTGTCAAGGCATTTTTGCATACTACCTGAACCAGAATAAGAGTGAACAAAAAATATCTGTAATTTTTGGTTTGGTTCATGTATTATTTGATACCCCTAGTCGCATGGTACTTTTCAAGAATTAGATGCATAAGATCCATTGGATCCTGAAAAAAAAAATGATGTTGGTATATGTAGTGGAAGATGTCAATTTATGTAATAAATATAGTAGAGTCGATAATATGAGATGATAATATTTGTTTTAAAACTAGAACTCTGTATTTCAATTGGTGAATAGACTATATTCTTGGTGGCAGGTAATGGTGATGGCAAAAGTTGCCATGCCATGAAATGGAGAGAAGTATACCATTTAAAACCAGGTTAAACATGACTTGATTATATAAACATGCTATCCAAAAAGAGTAAAGAAAAAACTCATACAATAAAACCATTGATACATTTAATGCCCTCTATGCTAATCTTAGCATAGTAGAACAATTATTCGTTACTTGTTAAGATATGTCCATCTAGAGTTTCAAGATCTAAAGTATAGGTGATGGACTTCGCACATTGGAAGATTTAGTTTTGAGGGAATGTGTTTGAATTGAAGTAGTTATACATGAACTTTTGTATGAGGTAGGATACCATATTCAATACTCTCAGAATCAAGCATTTCAGTCAATGATCTTACGGCTTGAAAAGCAGATCAAGCTACATCCAGAAATTGGTTTATTGGTTTGCCTTGTAATATGCATGTCTTAGTGATTGCTCATAAAACCCCACATTCTACCGGTTCCAGTTTTTCACTCCAAAGCAGCTCTCTAAGATATCTTTATACTAACCTTACAACATCACCACCCACCGTTACCAGGCTTGATCTCAGTTGGAAAAAAGATAAAAAAAAAAGATTTCCCACACTTTTGGATCAAAGACATGTGTCTCAATCAGATACATAACCCCTACTTTTATTGTGTCTCAATCTGTGTCAAATGCATAGGATCTCGACACTTATCACTTTGATAATGATATTTAAAAAATTAGTAACATGTGTCATCATTCTATTTAAGAATGATGTGTACTAGAGACACAGTAAAAGATAAATGATCCGCATCTTTTGGTATATGCGTCTTTACTGGTGGCAAAATCCAAATTATCGCCTTAGGAATTTTTTGCACCCTTTCAAAGGAAGAAGAAGAAGAAGATGGGTCAATTTACTTTACTTTACTTTTTTTTTTTTTTTGTGGATAAATATGGGTTGAAAAGGGATTTCATAACAAACCCATTTAGATCCATGTATTTTTTTTTTTTTTTTTCAAAAACCATTTGGTCTATATGACAAATTTGAGCTGACCCATTTTAATAAATATGGGTTAGTAACCCATTTTGACAGCTTTATTACAAAGGTAACAACTTAATTGTATTTAATCATGCTTCTTTTGAACCCTTTTGATACGATGACTTATATCACGAGCCATCACAGGCTGCTAGATTTTCAAACTCTTACATTCAATTCTCGGTTTTTACTCTCCCATCATTCCCAGCCAGGACCATGTACTTGTCCTTTCTTGTGAGGAGTGTGCACTCAAATCCTAGAGTCCCGGCAATCTGGCTCTGCACATAGTTTGCAACTTCAACGCCGTACTTGCCACCACCCTCACATGTGCAAGAGGCCGGCAATCTCTCAAGGATCAGGAGAGTATAACTCGAGTTTGGGTTCATGAAATGGAACACCGGATCCCAGCATTTGGGTCCGCGAGCCGTGGACCCGTAGAACATGCTAATCCCAACGTCAATAGCCACGGGGACTATGTCCTTGCTCACTCGTGCGAACAGCGGGCTGAACCTGAGCAGGTAGGGCTCCCTGCACGTGGTCCCCTCGGGGCAAACCACGAGGTCGCTGCGGGTCAGGGCCTGCTGCATAAGTTTTGTGTCCTGCTCGCGGTCCCTGGCCAGGCGGACAGTCTGAATCGGGGAGATGGCCTCGTTGAACGGGCTCAGGTTGTAGATGACCGCGGTGAGGGGCTTGCTGAGGGCATAGGAGACAAAGATTGAGTCCAAAAGGGTCTTGTGGTTGCATGCATAGAGAGTGCCCTTTGTGCTGTTGGCAAGTGCATTGGGATCAAAATTAGGGTTTTGGGGTTTTGAGACGGTGATCTTCACGCCTGTCATGGCCATTACAGGGCCTGAGATTGAAAAAGGCAAGAGGATGCCGAGAATGATTCTAAGGATGGAGAGAGGGAGGCCAAGCGGAAGCCACATGAACATGGCGAGGGTGGCAAGTGGGGTTGGTCTGAAGGCCAATTTGCCATCATGAAAGATTAAGGGCTTTGGATATTTCTCTCTTGGGAGGAGTTGCCAATTCCTCTTCTCTGCTTGGCTCACCATGTAGACTTCCTGTTGCAACAGTTGCAGGAAGGTTTTGTTAATTTCTACTGAGTCATTTTCTACTAAATTGTGCAAATTACATGTCAAGGTGCATGATAAACCACACAAAAAAAGATAAAGCAATCTTCTAATGTTTATATTTGGCACTGTGATTAATTAAAACACAATTGATATAGGCAAGTTATACCAAGAAAAAGTAAACCACATCTAATATCAGGATAAATCAAGAAAGATGTACTGTCTAATATATATTGGAGAATGAATTTAGCTGTAACGATGATACTTTTTATAATTAAAAGAGGTATACAGTTGATATACATGATAAGTTAAATAAAGAAAGACTGATATTATTTCTTTTGAAGACGTTGAACTCGACAAAGTTCAATAAATTAATAAAGTGCAGTCAAAGATCAATCCATCACAAGTGTTAAATCATGTTTTGAATTTGAGCTAATAAATCCTGAGCCCCGATTGTTGACGCACGTGTAAAGCAAGGAATTGACCTTTGTTCTTTACTTAGGAAAGGGCAATTCGGCGAAAAATTCAATAGGTTCCTGCAAGGTTTGACCAATTTCAACGTTTTTGGCAGACATTCTTATTTAATATTATAAAGTTTGTGGGGGTATTATGTGTGCGGCTTCTCTCTCTCTCTCTCTTTGAAACTTGTGATTTGTGTTGCCATGGGTGTGCAAGATGACTCCTTTTACGTGGGAACGGGGGACGCTCCCTTTCGGCCGTACATAGCGCCTTCTTCAATGCGGTGAGTTTACGCCCAAATTGAGTTATCTATTTGTAAATATTGGGAATTTGAATTTAATTTAGGTGTGAGAAATATTTAAAAGTGTGAGCAATTGTAGTCTAGTCCCCTAATTATAGTGAATTATTTGCTTGTAACTCTTTTGGTGAAGTAGGTACCAATATTCTGGCCGAATTACATAAATCTTTGGTATCCTTTATTTTTCATTGTTTATTTTTCTAGTGATTTTGCGTTGATTTACTTAAAAGATTCGATATATTCCACATTAAAATTACAATAACAAGGCATGGATTAGATATATAATTGTGATCTTGATGATAGGTAATTAGTTCAATATCAGATGATAATGAAGCTTTGCCTGAAAAATTATTTGTTATGTGAATGTATGGATGAGTGAAAATGCTTGGATGATAGGAAAAATTAGAATTCAACAATACAAATTAGTAAGTAAAATTTCTTGGAAGTCCTTGCTATGCTATATAGATGTTAATGGAAAGCTGTCTAATATATTAGGACTTTACTAGTATAACAATTTTTGAGTTACTGTAATAATAATAACTTGTTGTTGGTCATAAATTTTTGAAGGACCCCATAGCAACTTATAATTATTTATTATTAAGTTTTTTTAATTCAAAATAAAATATTATTTTCACAGTAAATTAAAGACTATTACTCAATCATTTTTCAATAACCGATCATAAAAAAAAATCATTTTTCAATATATTAACACAATCTGGACTTCTTTTAATTATTCTTTGGTGGCTACGAGCAGCTAGAAACATTCTTCAAAGTAACCTTCCCATTAGCCAATAAGAAGATGCAGGAGAAAGTAACCTTCCCATTAGCCAATCAGAAAATGCAGAGAGAGAGAGAGAGAGAGAGAGAGAGAGGGTTCGTGGTTGTTCTCCGTTACCTTACAGTGAGCAAGAAGCTGGTGATGGTCAAAAGGCCATGGCTTGCCGAAGCATCCGATACAAGTTGCGCGAGAACCCATTAATCTTCTCTCACAAAGGAGCCGACTCAGCTCTTGTCTCGCCTTGTTCTTCTCCATCAAGCCCGTGAACCGCCCTCGGAACACCGCTACTTCTCTTCCCACCACCGCGTCGACCCCCAACCACTCTTTCAGGAACTCCTCCACCATGACCCTCGGCAACCTTGTGATCGCCACTCTTTGCCCAAAACCCATCACGCCATCGAACGCCTCGAGGCTCAATTCTTCCAAGAAGAACTTGGGTAAAACCGCACTCCCGAGCCTAAAGCTCTCTCTTCTGACCCCAACAAAGCATATGAACACCATCACGTGGAGCATTGTTTCTTGATTGAGCATGCACACGAAGGGATATGCGAGAAGCAGCACGAGAGCTCTCAAGAAGCCTCCTACTTCGAAGGCCACGAGCATGAAGTAAGGGAAGAGGGAAGAGGACCGCAGGAGCGTGCCCTCAAAGTCGAAGACGATCGTTTCTGGAGAGAAGTCTTCGAGGGATGTTTTGACAATATTGGCGAATCTTTGGGTCGGTTTTGCATCGATGTTGGTAGTTGCTTTGATTCTACCAAACAAGACTCTGGTGAGGAAGGAGGAAATAGACTTCGCCATTGATTTTCCGGCCATTTTCCGGTTGTGGTTTTGGAAACATGTGACCTTTTATATAGCACGTCCGATATTTCTAGTTTTTTGACATGGGCAAATGATGTTTAACCAAAAAAGTAATGTAACAAGAACTAGAACCAGACCGATGCTTCACCAGACTTGCTAAATTAAGATCACGTGAGTCACATAGTTCATCTCTAGTGTACATGGTCTTGGACTTCAGGGTCCACTTGATTTAATACGTAAGTTATAAGTCTCAATCATTATTTACTCGCATAAATTCTGTGTTCGCACTAGATTTTTATTGTGGTATCTACCATCGAATAATGCTATAAATTGTGTAGTACGAGTTGTCTTGACTATTTTGAAAGTTAATAATGAGACTTCATAAATCATTTCGGGTGTTCATTGCAATCATCCTTGAAGACGACAAATTGGCTTGTGATTGGTTGTGGCTTACTTTATATTGAATTTAGGAGAGTGGAGTCTATGATTGCGATTAAAGGTCCAAATAAGAGAGGGATTGAGACAGCCCTAGTTAACGTATGGATGAGGGTATGCCCCCACACGTTGTTTTTGCTATAGTTCTTTTCAATAATAGTGATACAACATGCGTATTAAAATGAATTTGTCATTTTCATGTTGTTGGTCGATATGATGCATTGCTCTTCATGTCTTTCTGATTGATGGATTCCCTTTGTAATTGATTATGGGTATGCAAAAGAATTGGAACTGCCATGATCGCTTAGGACCGGATTGAACCAGCTGTTCTCATGGGGACTAGTCCAATTTTCGGTTCCAATTTATTGGAACCTGTGAGTTTTGATCCAGTTTCTAGTTTTAGATGTGGAACCACCCACCAAACCATCCGAAACAGATGGATATATATTATGTTAAAATTTCAAAAACCTTAAAAACTCTCTCTCATTCTCTACATGTGATGTCTTTTCATGTCCACAAACCCTCACGCTTCTCAAGGTATGTTCTCTCTCTCTCTCTAGAGAGACGAAAATCTTCTCCCCACCTCTCTCTCTCTCCCTCCACCACCATGCCTCCACTCCCACTCCACCTCGTTGTCGTTGTACTCATCCTCGCCCCTTGTCTCGCCCTCTCCCACCTTTGCTCCATGCCACTTGATGACCCTGCCCTTCCCCACCTCTCGCTCCCCCTTTCTCCTCTCAATGTCCACCACCATGCCTCCATTCTCGCTTTACCTTGTTGTCATTGTACTCATCCTCGCCGCTCATCTCAGCCTCTTTTGCCTCTGCTCACGTCACCCAATGACCCATGCCTGTAAGTTGTGAAAACAAAACTCAAGATCTCCATAGTTGGAATCTAGGACACATATAATCGAGAAAAGAGATTTGGGCATGTGATTTGGAATTCATCGTTCTCGATGCGGAACGATGATGATCCAAAGCTCAAATGCTTTTCCTTTAATGCCCAATGTATCATTGGCTTAATGAGACTACCCTCATCTTTAGTGTTCAGTTAACGTTCCTTATGTGAGGATATGTGTACATCAAAGTTAAATAATAGATTTGAACACTATTTATAGAGTTTTAAGTTATAAGCTCTCTTATCGCAGGCTGGGCTTTACTGGGCCTACACTAGCCGATCCTATATTAGACTAATCAAGAATTCTAATATCTCAACTTATTAGACCAATCGTATAAAACGGTTAATTATAATATCAATTAATGTAATCCATATCAGGAAAATTATTATAGTACTCGCCTTCCCCACCTATCCCTCTCCCTCTCTCTTCTCACCCTTCGCCACCATGCCTCCATTGTCGCTCCACCTCATTGTCGTTGTCTTGCTCTCTCCCACCCCAACTCCACCCCATCTGATGACTCATGCCTCGCCTTTCCCCTCTTTTTTCGCCCTTTCCTACTTCTTTGCTTCCCTTGGCCAATTCCATGGACCCACTTAGGATCAGACAGGACTAGTGGTCCAGTTCTCGAGTGGATCCAAGGGACTAGTGGGTGGTTCTTGATTTCCATTTTGTGTAACTACTCACCTTGCAACTAATCACACCTATAATTGATCTATCTCCCATCAAATAGAGCAAGGGTCACTAATTTCTCGACCAGAAATCAGGCCATGAGTTGGACTCATAGGCTAGCCTAAATAGAATGGGACCAAACAAGGCTCGAATAATGGCTCGAAAAAGAGTTTGAAGAAGGCGGAGGAGGAGTCCTTGACCTGAAATAGATCAAGGAAGGCTTGTTTAATCACATTAATTTTCATGAAATCTCTCTTTTTGAGAGTTTATAACTAATGAAATTTTCTTATATTTCACTAACTTTTATTTATTTTGCTAACTAACACATTATATTTAACAATTCTTATATGAATTTACCATTTTTTTTTATTTGAGTGCAAATGACTTACCCTCTCTTTTTTTCCCTATCAAATTATCAATTAGTTATCGGTTACCAACTTGCATTTGAATTACCTACAAAATCTATTTGTGTTTTTAGTTTATTAATTTTTTTAGTAATTACCAACTTTTATTTGTCTCTCTTACAAACATTTATATTTATTAACTCTTACAAGAATTTATCGCCATGACTTATCAATTTTCTCCCATTAGGTTACCAACTAGTTTTGTTAACGGAGTCTCATTTAAGTTGCTTACCAATGTTTATTTTTTTTCATTACCAACTTTTCAGCTTTTATATGCCTTACTTACTCTTAAACCAATTTGTCTAGAAATTATCATTCTTAATTAAAGTGATCTTTCATTCGATTAGATTACTAATAAATTGTGCGTTATCAGCTTTTATTTAAATTAGTTAAGATCAAGGTGAAAGTGAAACTTGTGGAGGCTACTGCCAAGTTGAAAACCTATTTATTAACCTATATATATGATGGATTGAGTCATATGTGGGTTAATTAAATATTGCTAAATGGGTTGATATGAGTAATAAAGTCCAATAAAATGTGGGTTTTTAATAGGTCTAAAAGTCAACTCAATTGCAGTCGCTTTTCACTTGTTTTTAGGTTCAAGTTGGGGGTTTTTAGGTGGGGCAACTTATTTTCTAGTTTTGTCTTCTACTTATGATCTTCATCCTTTTTTTTAATTGAAAAATAGTAAAATATATATGATATTTGAAGCTTTAGAATTTGTGAAAATTAGTATATGATTTTACATGTCAATTTTTATTGACTTATTGATTTTAAGAGATGTCGGATACTTCATTGTGAAACTCAAAATATTTGCAATGAAGAAAAAGTTGCAAACAAGTTAAAAATCTTATTTGGAACCTTATAAAACTACTAAAAATTTATCTTTTACACTACACGCATAATATAACAGTTCTTACATTTAAATATCTGTGTTTGAGTAACGTAGGTTAGGTCGGATATGAATTGGGTACAAATCGGGTCGGGTCGGGTAAGATATGAGTCACTTAATTTGTATTGCATATAAATGGTTCAAAACAAGTTAAATGGGTTGGATCATTTTTTACCCAACCTAAACTCATCTAGATCCATCCATTTGATGACACTAGATAGGGATTTATGCCATGTAAGATAGAACGACGGTGACTTGTGCAGCCATTTTGGGCTTCAAAATCCATCATTTATGTGTGTTCTAGGGCACTTTTCATATTTTTACGTCTTTTCTTGTTATTTTAGACTTTCTTTGTTTTTTAGAACTTTTGTGGTTATCTTTGGGTTTTCTTATGTCACCTATTGCTTTCATTGTTTTTTTTTTTTTTTGGATGTTTCATATAGTTTTGACTTTTACTAAAAAGATATTAACAATCTAGAGATTTATCTCCCTACATTCGGAGTGTTCATTTGCAAATTCATTTAATATTTAACTATTCTAATATGCTTCCTATGTGTCAATATTCCTCCAAATAAGCCACCCATTTCTAATGTTCTAATTAATACTCGATTATATTGTTAGTTATGAGAAAAAGGTTTAAGTGTTTTGGGTGGCTTGTAATCCGTTGCTACATGTATTGGAACTAACTATACACGTCTATTGTCTTGCCATGACAACGTGAATGGCAAATTGGTCTGAAAGTCATTAATCCATGGCCATGGATGGCAAAATTCAACTAGGGTTTTTAATGGCGTCTCTTCACATGTTTTTCCAGCCCTCTTTAATAGTCTCGGTTGGGTTCATACACATTCCTACTACAAAACTTGAGATCATACACATTCCTACTACAAAACTTGAGAGGATCACTCACTTTCCATATCGCCAATTCTTACAGATCGCTAAAATACGTAGGACTTTGTGATGTCCACTCCCAAACCAACTTCCATCACACAATAGTCTGCAATAACCAATTACATTTTTATACCTATGTTTGCGAAAAGTTACCAAAAGAATCCTACGTTATTATACAGATGCCAACATAAATCCTTTTATGATTTGATAATATAGTCCCTCCTGCCAATTTTGGCTGAGAATGGTTGACACAGACGCCAGCCTGAGAAAATAAACTCCTTCACATGTTTAAAAACCTTATTATTTCCTAAGCGTACGGAAATAAGCGTACGAACTCATTAAATTTTCTAAAAATTGGTTCATTTTTGGATGGAATCATAAACCTTTTATAGGACATCAATTTAATTCTAAAATTTTCAATTTAGTCAATGTAATCCTAACCTTTTGATGAGTTGTCAATTTAGTCTTTCTAGTCAATTTTTGGCCAAAAATTGTTGACGTGAATGCCTGCCATCATTGTGGCACGGTAGTGTTGACGTGGACGATTTTTGCAATATCTTTCCTTTTTTTTTTTCTTGCTTATTTATTTATATTTATTTTCTTGTTTCCTTCCACCAATCTAAGGAGGCATTGGAGAGAAGGTGAAGAGGAAGGGTAGCAAACTAAGAAGGTGAGGAGGAGGGTCCAATCATGGCGGGTCTGGGCTGGGTATTGGAGGCGATTGGGGTGGGGGTGGGTGAAGAGGGAGTGGGCCAAAATGGTGAAGGAGAGAGGAAAGATGGGGTTCAAGGTTATGAGGTAGAAGGTCTTGGGGGGACTGCTTGGGATGACAACAGATCCAAGGAAGACGTCAGAGATGGTGAGAAACTGGAGCATCTCCAAAGCAAGATACATTTTCAGGGGTACCTCGGTTGGAGAGATTGGAAGACGATTTGTGGAGAGAGGAAAGATGGGGTTCAAGGTTATGAGGTAGAAGGTCTTGGGGGGACTGCTTGGGATGACAACAGATCCAAGGAAGACGTCAGAGATGGTGAGAAGCTGGAGCATCTCCAAAGCAAGATACATTTTCAGGGGTACCTCGGTTGGAGAGATTGGAAGACGATTTGTGTGAGCTACGATTCAGAGGGAGTGAAGTGATCACGAAGACGGCGAAGAAGAGGAGATGATCAGAGTAATTTGCTGAGTTGTTTGCCGTTTTAGATTGTTTTCATTGTTTCTGAGATATTTTACGAATGCAGTTCGGGTTAGTCAGGTATTGTATCGAAACCGAACCAAATTGTCAAGGTACCCGATTTTTTGGATACTACCCGAATTGATATTAAACCGAATAAAAAATATCCAAAATTTTTGGTTCAGTTTGGGAATTATTGACAGCCTTGGTACTCTTCAAGCTAAGATCCATTGGATGATTGTCGCGACCTATTTTTCGGGTGCACCACCTAAAATTAGGTTAATGGACTACTAAGTCTTTAAGCTTAGCTCGGGCTCTCCCAAGCCCATACCAAATCGCGACTTAAAGTGTTAACATGCAAATGATTATTTTCTAAGAGTCGCCACTAATCGATTTAGGGTAGGTCGATTAGACACCTAAGTAAAATAATGGGAGAATTATTTTACTCCTACGAACCAGAGACTAAGGGTACGGGGACTTGGTTACACTAGACTATCCTAGTGCCTTTTCGGTACCATTTTTTTTTTTTAATTTTCACAAAATGTTTTTGCAGGCAGCTTGGATTTATTTTAATTCACTTTCCTAACGTGTGAAGTGATCATGCGAGTGCATAAACCATCAATTTAACACCCAAGAAAGCGAATAAAATAATGCAGGACTTACCTTAAAGCAATTAAAGCATATGCAATGCTAAATTAGAATCCACATCAACAATCCTAAATATGATTTCTAATTAATATGCAACCACTCAATTTTTGTTTTCACTTTATTTAATGAAAGTCATGCGATGCATGCTAATAATCTAATATGACATGGCGACATGACCTAAACTATATGACATGAAGAAATGTATATAATTAAATGCAATCTAAATGACTTAATTCTAATAACATGTAATGCGATGCAATGACACAAAATTATTTCAACTATACTAACATGCATCATGCGATTTAAAATGCAAGCTATATGTCACGCGACATTTATTAAATGACATAGTCTAATGACGAGGAAGTTCTAATTAAATGAACCTAATAAAAACTAAATGACGTGCATTTGATATTTCTATTTTTAAAAATGCACTCTATCCTAAAAATTGAAATTAACTTATGCAAAGACAAATTTTGTATTTTTTTTTTCATGAAATTTGAAATTAAAGAAATGCAACAATTAAATATGCAATCAAAATTAATCGAATGACCTAATTTTGATGACGATCAATTTTTAAACTAAATGAACCTAGCAACAATGACTAAGTTACATGCATTTCATGAACCTAATTTTACTAATCAAATTCAAATTAAATGATTCTATGATGCAAACTAGTTTGTATTTTAATTGAAATTCGGAATTAATAAAAATCCTAATTAAACTATCTAAAAAAAATTAATTTCCTAATTCATTTTAGGGACTAATTCGACTTAAACCCTATCCTATCTTAGAAAACTACTTTTTTTAAGAAAAATAAGATTATTCTAGATATGCAAACATTATCTAAGATCAATCCTACTTTATTTCAAGAATTATCTAGAAATGAAATCCTAAAATGCAATCTTATTTACTAACAACTAATTAGAAAATTATATTTTTTTTAGAAAAATAAGATTATTCTAGATATGCAAAAATTATCTAAGATCAATCCTAATCTATTTCAAAAATTATCTAGAAATGCAATCCTAAAATGCAATCTTATTTACTAACAACTCCAACAACCCTAACGCAAGATTTGATTTTTTTAATTTTTTTAATTTTTATGCTTTTTTAGTGTTTTTCAAAGATAAGCAATCTAAACTAATCAAGATATCCATCAAATAAGAATTAAAATAATCGAAAAAATAATCCGTCGTCTCACGGATTAAATTAACAATTATCTTAACCCTAAACATCGCAACATGTTCAAAATAATTAGAAATCTAATCTGAAGTCTTACGGATCAAATTAACAATTATAATGATTTAACATTCAAAATACTATCAAAATGCCCAAAAATTAATATAATTTAAAAAAATTGATCCGACGTCTTACGGATCAAATTAATAATTACATTAATTTTGGGCCAAATCCCTATGGATAATGCCTAAAGATTTTCGACATCCGATATTACAATGTAAATAAATTAAAGAAAACTATCAAATAAAGCAAAATAAATAAGTGAGAATAATAATAATAAAAAAAAACTAATCTACCTAATTGGATTTTTTCTTTTCCTTTTTTGCTTTTTCCCTTTCAAGCAAAGCTTGGCAGATGGTTCGAGGCTCCGGTGAGGGGAGTCGCCGGCGAGGAACTCCGGCGAGGGGACCGGCAGGCGAGTGAAGGCAAGCAGACCGGCGGTGTGGGCTCCGATGGGGGGCGGAGCTTCGGTGTTCGGAGACGATGGCATGTCGTCACGGGTGGATCGCGGACAGGGAGGTGCGACGACCGGCTCGAGCTCGGTTCTGGTCGCGAGTCCGTGCGGTCGTCGATGTTGGGGGCTTCGGGGACAAGCGGAAGCGCGGCGAAGCAGAGGCGGAGGTGCAGCAGCCGCTCGGGATCTGCTGGCATCACAGACTCCTCGCGGAGGAGGCGCGATAGGGCGAGGGTGCCGGCATCCCGTTCTGGCTTAGGCGACGTAGGAGCAGAGGCTACGTCGCGGCTGGGGGTTCGCGGGCTATTGCAGGAGTCGCGGGCTCGCGGGTTGCTGCGGCGTCAGGGGTACGATCGGTGTCGACGTCGGGCTGGCAGAGGAAAGTTCGGCGACAGGGGGGTCACAGACCGGCGGGTTGCAGGCGAGACAGGGTAGATCCAGTAACCAGCGGCTGAAGGCGCTTTGGCGGGACGCGGCAGAGCAGGCACATGCAGAGACGGTGGCTGCAGCAGCGTTGGAGACACGGTGGCCGGCGCGGGACAATGCGGCGTTGTTGCTCGGAGGCCGGCGGCACACCCCGGAGACCGGCCTTGCAGGGGACCAGCAGTGCAGGGAACCAACGTAGCAAAGGGAACCGCTGGAGAAGATGAACAGTAGGTCTTTTCCTTTGGCTTTTTTCTTTTTCCCCTTCTGTTGCACGTCCCTTCCTTGCAAACCCTTTTGCAACACCTTTTTTACTTTTTTTTCTTTTTTCTCCGCAGACTGAGCTCTCTTTCTCTCTTTTTGTGCTTTTCTCCTTCTCTCGAGAACTCCACGTACGGCTCCCTAAAGCACCCAAAATTCTTTTCCCTTTCAATCCTCCCTTTTTTTTTTAACACGAAGAGAAGCCCCCCTTTTATAGAGCAAAAACAAAACAGATTCAGCGATTGAAGATAATCTCAAATTTTTGTGAAGATTTTCCAGATAATTGACTCAACCATTAAAGATAAAGCTCCATTATCCAACTCTAAAATCTTTCGAAATCTCATCTCCATCTACAACAAAATATTTTAGATTATTCATTATCCTCCTTAATATTCCCAACGATTTTATCACCAAAATACTAAAGATGAGATTGCAATATGATTTTTTTTAAATGCCAAAAACCATCGTAATATCGCATCAAATCTCAATTTCTCATAAGATAATTAATCAATTAAAAAACAACGGGATTGGGCTAATTTGCTCCTTTCATGGGCCTAACCCGGCCTGCCGAACTAGAGCTCGAAAACATAAATTTGAACCCATCCACCACCGGTCCAATAAAATGTAAAAAAAATGTAAATTAAAATAAATGCACCTAAATCTATATTCTATGCAATTAATATTTTTTTCAGGGATAAAATTAACCCCTAATTTTATGCAATAAATAAATAATCGGGTCGCCAAAATTTAGGTGTCAACAGCTGCCCCTCTTTGAAGGTGAGCTCGTAGAGGTTGCCTTCAAAGACAAATTGAAACCTAAATTTTGATCATGCACATGCATTAAATGATTTTTTGTTGGACAATGAATTCCATTTTTGAATGCAATTTATATGATGCATGAAAATGCAAATGCAAACGATAAAGGAACCTACCTGGAATAACTTACCTTCAAGGAGGGTAAAGTGATTCAAGGTAGTTGGTGTTACACATTCAGGACCCGTACCTTTCTACGGTCGCCTAAAATAGTAACGAGGAGACTACTTCCCTAGGACCCGTACCTTTCTACAGTCGCCTAGTACGACAGCAAGGTTTTGTGAGGAAACTGCTTTCCTAGGACCCGTACCTTTCTACAGTCGCCTAGTATGGCAGTGTTTGGTTGTGTCTAGGACCCGTACCATTCTACGGTCGCCTGAATAGGGAATAGGTGTTGTCTAGGACCCGTACCATTCTACGGTCGCCTAAACGGGGGTTTACCTTCCAGGACCCGTACCATTCTACGGTCGCCTGAATAGGGAAATAGGTGTTGTCTAGGACCCGTACCATTCTACGGTCGCCTAAACGGGGGTTTACCTTCCAGGACCCGTACCATTCTACGGTCGCCTGAATAGGGAAATAGGTGTTGTCTAGGACCCGTACCATTCTACGGTCGCCTGAATAGGGAAATAGGTGTTGTCTAGGACCCGTACCATTCTACGGTCGCCTAAACGGGGGTTTACCTTTCAGGACCTGTACCATTCTATGGTCGCTTGAATAGGGAAATAGATGTGGAGAAGAATCTTTGGGGATAACTCGATCGAGTGTCGATTAAAAGAGACTTTGGGCTATGAAAGCACGCTAGGTCAATATAAATGGACATCGGGCTACGAAAGCACGCCGAGTTGATAAAGATGGGCCCTAGGCTACGAAAGCACGCCAGGTTAGAAATTCCGGGCTACAAAAGCACACCGGTTCGATAAAAGGGACTCTGGGCTACGAAAGCACGCCAGGTCAATATAAAGGACAACGGGCTACAAAAGCACGCCGAGTCAATAAAGAGGGACTCTGGGCTACGAAAGCACGCCAGGTCAATTTAAAGGACAACGGGCTACAAAAGCACGCCGAGTCAATAAAGAGGGACTCTGGGCTACGAAAGGACGCCAGGTCAATTTAAAAGGACAGCTTGACCGAGTCAAGTGTCGAGAATGGATAGAGATATACTTACCTGATGATATCTCTGATTCTTGGAAAGATGTCTCCTGCAAAACATAGTTGTAGGAGAGGCAACATGCATTCACAGACATGCATTAATTCAAGTGAGGTTCACGCGTGATGATTTCTATCAATCTTGCATCACTTAATTTCCATTGGGAAAGATTTCAAAAGAATGTTCCAATCTGAACACATGAGTTTTATGGATGTGTCAAATGAGGGATCTTTCGGTCTGAAAGGACTTTTCACTCATCCTCATTAAAAGGGCCATTTTATCCTGACCTTTGATGCAAGATTTGACAATCGCTCTATCTCACCATCGTCATGTCAAACAAGTGTCTGAGCGATCTCGCAAGTGGTACGACCTTACCAATCTGAGAGGTCTTTAACAGGGACCGTAATGTGGGCTTGGTCAATGGCTTAGCAAAGGAGACTCTTTGAGTCGAGGCTATTGAAAAATGAGTGATATTTCACAATCATCTTGGGGTTTACAAGTCGAGAAACATGAGAAATGAAACAGAAATTATCTTACTCGCACTTCTTCAAGTGATGCTTTCAAACATATGAACTTTCACGTTAATTCAAGTGCCCTAATCTGAAGAGACTTTGTGAGGGACGTAACGTAGGCTAAGTTCATGGGTTGAGAAACGAATGGATCATTAGGCTCAAAAAGGTGTTTAGGGGGTCAAAGTTGGTGATCATCTTGACATTTCCACCAATTTTTCAATGTTAAAGATTTTCTTCACATCACAACTCAATTGATTGTAACATTTCAACATTTGAGTTCTTTTAGTATCGCCTTGTTGGGGATACGACTCACTACATCGAGTTGGCCTTACTTTTACCAAGCACACTGCTTTTTCATGCCCCTCATTCTTATTCATTTTTCTTCACTTCTTTTTCATGGGCATTGGCCTTGCTTTTACCAGGCACGCTACTTTTTTCATGCCCCTTAGTTCTATTTTGATTTCAATTTTTTTGCGCATGGTGCATGCGTCAAGTAATTACACTTTGGATGACACTCGAACGTTCAAGGGTCTTTATCTGCCTTTTGCCTTGCCCCAGTGTGGGGGATGATCACCAACTGGGTTTAATGTGAAACGAATTCATAGGCTCAAGGAGGCTATGTAATGGATAAAATGTATATGATAGTGAAAGAACTGCTCTTCGTCGTCCTAAGGCACTTTAAATTATCGTACAAGTTACACTGCGAAAGCAATACTTGAAGATTGATGCAAGTGTGAGTAAGAAAATTTCTATCATTCATTTCAAATTTTGTCCCGGTCTGGGATGATCCTTGATAAGGATAACTTAAAGAACTCTTCATATGTGTGGTCTCAAAGGGCTGAACAATGGATATATCTGTAGTATTTTGGGTAGCAGAAGAAACTGCCTCTCATCACTTTGGTTGACGTACCCTTTGCGAGATCACCCATTTCCATGGAGGCATGGAATTTTTCCACACAACTCACTAGGGATTAGTGTATGAAACAGTGTATGGAGTCGAGCTTGGCTTTTATCATTCCAAAGCATCCCATTTGACACATTCAATTTATCTCACATAATTCATCAAGGAAAACATGCAAGATTTGTAATAAATTTGAACGATTGAATTTGCAACTTATTGAAGCAATTTATTCATCATAAAAATGCTTGCAGTTAAAAACATGATATGGCAAATTCAATCATGGGTAATATTTCTTGACAGCATCAAAATTAATTAAAGTGGAAAACTCATGACCACCCATTTCTGCTAGGATCAAGGCACCTCCAAGAAGTACATTTTTCACTACATATGGGCCGCTGTAATTTGGAGCTGGTTTGCCCCAGGATGTTCCATCGGAGAATCATGGCCCTCTTTTACTTGCCCCAAGCTTGTTTTTCATTGCAAGTGCGCTTTAAACCTGTTAATCACGAGTCAAGTTTATGATAATTGAAACTTGATATGCTATTCTCAGATGTCCCTTGTCATAACAAGTTATAGAATTATGCTCGAGACAAGAAGCAAATGAGTCAGATAAACAAACAGGTTTAATTTGATACAAGCTTTGGGAAAATGTTTTTTTTTTTTTTAGCAGTGAAATGCTTTTGTTTTTGAAAAAGTTTTTGGGAAGAAGCATGAAAAAGTCCAGCCCTCGGGATTTCTCCGTGGATGATAGTTTCTTTCATGGTTGGATATCGTCATTGGACTGGTTTGGAGTACCTCGTCATGCCCTAAAAAATTGGAAATAAAATTGTAATTTCATTGAATAGAGTCAAATGAATTACATTATTGGAATGGAAAATGCAATTCCTAATCTCTAAAAAGAGAGCAAAATAAGAAATTGAAAACAATTCCTAGAAGGCGAAAACAATTCCTATAAAGCGGTAAAAATTCCCACGCAAGGGAATGTGCAAAAGTAACAAGTTACTCTTGCGGGCTAACGTCCATGTCTTCCGAAAGTCCTTCGTCATTGGCTCCTATGATGAGGTCGTCAAACAAGTTTGTAACTCCTTCCAGCACATCATCAGAGTTCTCTGTCTTCGGGGGTGTCGGATCATCCATACCACCCCATCCATCTGGGACTATCTCACAAGGATTATAGAAACTGGGAGGGGCCGAATACTTCACCAGGTAATCAAACTTGCCACTAGGCTGCCCCAGGGTGTCTATCACTTCCGCTTCATCTTGCTTCGTCTTAGGGACATTGTAAAGTTTGGCAATGACCAACAGTGGATTATCTTCCAGTTTAGGCATGTCATTATTGCTCATTTGGGTCTTGTCTTCCTGCTTCGGAACTACTATCTCAGGGAAAGCAGGTGCATGAGTCAAATCCGCTCGGAGGGATTGGATTTGAGCTGTCATGAGTTGCATAGAGGTGAGCAACTGTTGGAGTTGGTATTCCATAGCAGAGATACGATCACGCATTTCAGTTTGATCGGCCATTTTAGCTCTTGATGGCGTAATACGTGAATGATTCGTTATCACCTAAGGAAAATGGATGAAAATATGTAAGTACGAGGTGTAATGAGAAAACCAATCTATTTTTAGTCAAGAAAAGTCCACATATGAAGAGGATTTCCTAAAAATGGACTAGGAAAACAAAGACATGGGATGCCCCAGTAGGGATGAAATTTCCTAAACATGAACAAGGAAGAGCCAAGATATGAATTAAAAACAAATTTCCAATTTTTTATTTTCTAAATGATTCATTGCATGGCAATTTCCTCATTTCAATTCTGAAAGGAATTAGATCAAATGATTATCCTAGATTGTCATGGGCGGACCAAAAGCATGACAAAGTAAGTAAATTGCATAGTATAGGAATAGAAGGCTTACTTCACCAAGGGAAATTAATGGCAATCACATAGACACACGCATGAAATGTGAGGCTCGATTTCTGTCTAGATGGCTTAACAAGGTGGAGCTAAGAGGATGATCTGACCGTTGCAGTCTCGCATTAACGTGTCAGGTCCCTCTAACTCCGGCTCAGTCGAATGGAATGCCCAATAATCACGCAATCTCGCAGACATAGACAAATTCATTCGACACCATGAAAGAAATTTCGGGGAAGAGAAGGTCAACCTCTACATAGCAGTCTCGCTTTGGAGGAAGTATCCTTTCTCAACACTATCCTAGAAATCCTATCGCAGCCCAGGTCCGACCGCAGGTTGTGTGTGCAATAGTGTAGTGCTAAAAACAATAAAACATGCACAACAGTTTAAATACAAACAATACTTCTATGGTTTTAATTCAAACATTCATCTCTAACCCCAACCTGCAAGACAAGGGTTAGCAAAGACTACTCCCCTTATTCCTCCCATCTGCAAGAACATTTAACACCTTAGGAATGTTATGGACGTACCTGGTGTCCTTGCTGCCAAACGAAAACATTTTTTAAAAGGAGAAGAAAAATTGGCTTAAGTCCACTAAGTGTTTTAACATAAGTCCCCAGTGGAGTCGCCAAGCTGTCGCGACCTATTTTTCGGGTGCACCACCTAAAATTAGGTTAATGGACTACTAAGTCTTTAAGCTTAGCTCGGGCTCTCCCAAGCCCATACCAAATCGCGACTTAAAGTGTTAACATGCAAATAATTATTTTCTAAGAGTCGCCACTAATCGATTTAGGGTAGGTCGATTAGACACCTAAGTAAAATAATGGGAGAATTATTTTACTCCTATGAATTAGAGACTAAGGGTACGGGGACTTGGTTACACTAGACTATCCTAGTGCCCTTTCGGTACCATTTCTTTTTTTAATTTTCACAAAATGTTTTTGCAGGCAGCTTGGATTTATTTTAATTCACTTTCCTAACGTGTGAAGTGATCATGCGAGTGCATAAACCATCAATTTAACACCCAAGAAAGCGAATAAAATAATGCAGGACTTACCTTAAAGCAATTAAAGCATATGCAATGCTAAATTAGAATCCACATCAACAATCCTAAATATGATTTCTAATTAATATGCAATCACTCAATTTTTGTTTTCACTTTATTTAATGAAAGTCATGCGATGCATGCTAATAATCTAATATGACATGGCGACATGACCTAAACTATATGACATGAAGAAATGTATATAATTAAATGCAATCTAAATGACTTAATTCTAATAACATGTAATGCGATGCAATGACACAAAATTATTTCAACTAAACTAACATGCATCATGCGATTTAAAATGCGAGCTATATGTCACGCGACATTTATTAAATGACCTAGTCTAATGACGAGGAAGTTCTAATTAAATGAACCTAATAAAAACTAAATGACGTGCATTTGATATTTCTATTTTTTAAAATGCAATCTATCCTAAAAATTGAAATTAACTTATGCAAAGACAAATTTTGTATTTTTTTCATGAAATTTGAAATTAAAGAAATGCAACAATTAAATATGCAATCAAAATTAATCGAATGACCTAATTTGGATGACAATCAATTTTTAAACTAAATGAACCTAGCAACAATGACTAAGTTACATGCATTTCATGAACCTAATTTTACTAATCAAATTCAAATTAAATGATTCTATGATGCAAACTAGTTAACATGCACCTAGTATTTTTGTATTTTAATTGAAATTCGGAATTAATAAAAATCCTAATTAAACTATCTAAAAAAAATTAATTTCCTAATTCATTTCAGGGACTAATTCGACTTAAACCCTATCCTATCTTAGAAAACTACTTTTTTTTAAGAAAAATAAGATTATTCTAGATATGCAAACATTATCTAAGATCAATCCTACTTTATTTCAAGAATTATCTAGAAATAAAATCCTAAAATGCAATCTTATTTACTAACAACTAATTAGAAAATTATATTTTTTTAGAAAAATAAGATTATTCTAGATATGCAAAAATTATCTAAGATCAATCCTAATCTATTTCAAAAATTATCTAGAAATGCAATCCTAAAATGCAATCTTATTTACTAACAACTCCAACAACCCTAACGCAAGATTTGATTTTTTTAATTTTTTTAATTTTTTTAATTTTTATGCTTTTTTAGTGTTTTTCAAAGATAAGCAATCTAAACTAATCAAGATATCCATCAAATAAGAATTAAAATAATCGAAAAAATAATCCGTCGTCTCACGGATTAAATTAACAATTATCTTAACCCTAAACATCGCAACATGTTCAAAATAATTAGAAATCTGATCTGAAGTCTTACGGATCAAATTAACAATTATAATGATTTAACATTCAAAATACTATCAAAATGCCCAAAAATTAATATAATTTAAAAAAATTGATCCGACGTCTTACGGATCAAATTAATAATTACATTAATTTTTGACCAAATCCCTATGGATAATGCCTAAGGATTTTTGACATCCGATATTACAATGTAAATAAATTAAAGAAAACTATCAAATAAAGCAAAATAAATAAGTGAGAATAATAATAATAATAATAAAAAACTAATCTACCTAATTGGATTTTTCTTTTCCTTTTTGCTTTTTCCTTTTCAAGCAAAGCTTCGCGAGATGGTTCGAGGCTCCGGTGAGGGGAGTCGCCGGCAAGGAACTCCGGTGAGGGGACCGGCAGGCGAGCGAAGGCAAGCAGACCGGCGGTGTGGGCTCCGATGGGGGGCGGAGCTTCGGTGTTCGGAGACGATGGCTGGTCGTCACGGGTGGATCGCGGACAGGGAGGTGCGACGACCGGCTCGAGCTCGGTTCTAGTCGTGAGTCCGTGCGGTCGTCGATGTTGGGGGCTTCGGGGACAAGCGGAAGCGCGGCGAAGCAGAGGCGGAGGTGCAGCAGCCGCTCGGGATCTGCTGGCATCACAGACTCCTCGCGGAGGAGGCGCGACAGGGCGAGGGTGTCGGCATCCCGTTCTGGCTTAGGCTACGTCGCGGCTGGGGGTTCGCGGGCTATTGCAGGCGTCGCGGGCTCGCGGGTTGCTGCGGCATCAGGGGTACGATCGGTGTCGACGTCGGGCTGGCAGAGGAAAGTTCGGCGACAGGGGGGTCATAGACCGGCGGGTTGCAGGCGAGACAGGGTAGATCCAGTAACCAACGGCTGAAGGCGCTTCGACGGGACGCGGCAGAGCAGGCACAGGCAGAGACGGTGGCTGCAGCAGTGTTGGAGACACGGTGGCCGGCGCGGGACAATGCGGCGTTGTTGCTTGGAGGCCGGCGGCACACCCCGGAGACCGGCCTTGCAGGGGACCAGCAGTGCAGGGAACCAACGTAGCAAAGGGAACCGCTGGAGAAGATGAACAGTAGGTCTTTTCCTTTGGCTTTTTTCTTTTTCCCCTTCTTTTGCACGTCCCTTCCTTGCAAACCCTTTTGCAACACCTTTTTTACTTTTTTTTTTCTTTTTTCTCCGCAGACTGAGCTCTCTTTCTCTCTTTTTGTGCTTTTCTCCTTCTCTCGAGAACTCCACGTATGGCTCCCTAAAGCACCCAAAATTCTTTTCCCTTTCAATCCTCCCTTTTTTTTTACACGAAGAGAAGCCCCCCTTTTATAGAGCAAAAACAAAACAGATTCAGCGATTGAAGATAATCTCAAATTTTTGTGAAGATTTTCCAGATAATTGACTCAACCATTAAAGATAAAGCTCCATTAACCAACTCTAAAATCTTTCGAAATCTCATCTCCATCTACAACAAAATATTTTAGATTATTCATTATCCTCCTTAATATTCCCAACGATTTTATCACCAAATTACTAAAGATGAGATTGCAATATGATTTTTTTTAAATGCCAAAAACCATCGTAATATCGCATCAAATCTCAATTTCTCATAAGATAATTAATCAATTAAAAAACAACGGGATTGGGCTAATTTGCTTCTTTCGTGGGCCTAACCCGGCCTGCCGAACTAGAGCTCGAAAACATAAATTTGAACCCATCCACCACCGGTCCAATAAAATGTAAAAAAAAATGTAAATTAAAATAAATGCACCTAAATCTATATGCTATGCAATTAATATTTTTTTTCAGGGATAAAATTAACCCCTAATTTTTATGCAATAAATAAATAATCGGGTCGCCAAAATTTAGGTGTCAACAATGATGAAAAAAAAATATGTTGGTACATGTAAAGGAAGATGTCAACTTACATAAAAAATAGAGTAGAGTCGATAATATAAGATAATAACCCCATTTTTATCGTGTCTCAATTTGTGTCAAATGTATAAAATCTCACATTTACCACTTTGATAGTGATATTTAAAAAATTAGTAACACATGGCATATGTCTAATTTGCATCTTTTGGTATATGCATCTCCACCGACTGCCAAAATCCGAATTCTCTTCTTGGGAATTTTTTGCACCCTTCCAAAAGAATAAGAAGATGGGTCAACTTTAACTTTACTTTTTTGATAAATACGAGTTGAAAGTGGATTCATAACAGACTTGTTTAGACCTATTTATTATGGTTTTACTTTTCAAAACCCATTTTATCTATACGATAAATTTGAGCTGATCCATTATAATAAATATGAGTTAGAACATAGATTAGTGACCCATTTTGATAGTTCTATTCCAAAGGTAACAACATAATTATACTTAATCATGTTTCTTTTGAGCCCTTTTGATGCGATGACTAATATCACTAGCCATCACAGGCTGCTAGATTTTCAGACTCTTAAATTCAATTCTTAGCTTGTACCCTCCCATCGTTACTTATCCTTTCTTGTGAAGAGTCTGCACTCTCACCTCAGAGCCCTGGCAATCTAGCTCCGTACATAGTTTGCAACTTCAGTCACGGACTTGCCACTGCCCTCACATGTGCAAGAGGCCAGCAATTTCTCAGGGATCTGCAGAGTATAGCTCGGGTTTGGGTTCATGAAGTGGAACACCGGGTCCCTGCACTTGGGTCTGTGGACTGTGGACCCGTAGAACATGCTAACACAACGTCGATAGCCATGGGGACTGTCGCTCTCTCTTGCGAACAACGGGCTGAACCTCAGCAAGGAGGGCTCTGCTCGCGCTTTGACTCACGAGTTCGCATCAACAGTCCAGATTGCAGTTACCACTGCAAGCTCAGGCCATATCCAAACCCTAACGATCCACCAGCTCCATTCCTCCTCCTGCTCAATTCCGGCGAAACTCCAACTGCTCGATCTGATTCGGAATCCCTCCCCTGATCCGTTGGCCTGATCTCCGTTCACCTGAGCTACGCCCCAGTTTGGCATCGCTGGAGATCTCCGCCGGCTTTAATTGTCTTTTTCCCCTCTCCTGCGGTCGAATTTGAAGGACCGACCGGCGCTGCGATAACGAGATGGGTGGGAGACGATGCATAACAGGGGATCGAGTCATTGGCTGTCGGGGATGGTGTCTCGGTCGTGGATTTCGAGCCTGATGCTATCGATATTCGCCACGTCCGCTTCCTTATACATCGCTGGCCGGTTCATAATGCTGTGGAATGGTTTGCATGTGAATGTGCTATGTGAATTCGAGTGCCTGCAGGACGTGCGTCCTAATTTGAATTTTGTTTAGCTCTTTTCCAATTGAAGTGCTGTGTGCCAATGCGTGCTTCTTGGTCACAAGTAATGGTGACGACAAAAGTGGTCATGCCACGAAATGAAGAGAAGTATATGTAGGTCTAATTACATTAAACATGACCAATTAAAACCAGTTAAACATGACTTGACTATATAAACATGCTATCAAAAAAGAGTAAAGAAAAGATTCATACAGTAAAATCATTTATACATTTAATGTCCTCTATCCTTATCTTAGCACGGCAGAACAGTTATTCTTGCTTGTTAAGATATGTCCGTCTATGGTTTCAAGATCTAAAGTATAGGTGATGGACTTCACACATTGGAAGATTTAGTTTCGAGGGAATGTGTTTGAACCGAAGCAGCTATACAGGAACTTTTGTATGAGGCAAGATACCATATTGAATACTCTCAAAATCAAGCATTTTAGTCAGTGATCTTACTTTACGGCTTGCGCTACATCCAGGAACTGATTTGTATGCTATGTGCAATTGGTTTGCCTTGTAATATGCATGTCTTAGTCATTGCTTATAAAGCCCCACATTCTACTGTTTCCAGTTTTTCGCTTTGTAGCTCTCTAAAATATCTTTGTACTAACGTTACGACATCACCACCCACCGTTACAAGGCTTGATCTCTAGTCGGGAAAATAAAAAAAAGATTTCTCGTACTTTTAAATCAAAGGCATGTGTCTTAATCAGATACATAACCTCTACTTTTATTGTGTCTCAATCTATGTTAAATGCATAGGATCTTGACACTTATGCTTTAATAATGATACTTAAAAAAATTAGTAACATGTGTCATCATTCTATCTAAGAATGATGTGTACTAGAGACGCAATAAGAGATGGAATTGGTGCCAAAATCCCAATTCTCATCCTAGGAATTTTTTGCACCCTTTCAGAGGGAGAAGAAGAAGGGTCAATTTACTTTAACCTTTTTTTTTTTTTTGTTGTTGATAAATATGGGTTGAAAATGGATTTCATAATGGACCAGTTTAGAGCCATTTATTTTAAGCCTTTTTTTTTTCAAAACCCATTTTGTTTTATACTGCAAATTTGAGCTGACCCATTTTAATAAATATGGGTTAGTAACCCATTTTGACAGCTCTATAAAAAGGTAACAACATAATTGTACTTAATCATGTTTCTTTTGAGCCCTTTTGATGCGATGACTTATATCACTAGCCATAGCAGGCTGCTAGATTTTCAAACTCTTACATTCAATTCTTGGCTTTTACTCTCCCATCATTCCCAGCCAGGACCATGTACTTGTCCTTTCTTGTGAGGAGTGTGCACTCAAACCCTAGAGCCCTAGCAATCTGGCTCTGCACATAGTTTGCAACTTCAACGCCGGACTTGCCACCACCCTCACATGTGCAAGAGGCCGTCAATTTCTCAAGGATTTGGAGAGTGTAGCTCGGGTTTGGGTTCATGAAATGGAAGACCGGATCCCAGCATTTGGGTCCGCGGGCTGTGGACCCGTAGAACATGCTAACCCCAACGTCGATAGCCACGGGGACTATGTCCTTGCTCACTCGTGTGAACAATGGGCTGAACCTGAGTAGGTAGGGCTCCCTGCACGTGGTCCCCTCGGGGCACACCACGAGGTCGCTGCAGGTCAGGGCCTGCCGCATAAGCTTTGTGTCCTGCTCGCGGTCCCTGGCCAGGCGGACTGTCCGGATTGGGGAGATGGCCTCGTTGAATGGGCTCAGGCTGTAGATGGCCGCAGCGAGGGGATTGCTGAGGGCGTGGGAGACAAAGATTGGGTCCAAGAGGGTCTTGTGGTTGCATGCATAGAGAGTACCCTTTGTGCTGTTGGCAAGTGGATTGGGATCGAAATCAGGGTTTTGGGGTCTTGAGACGGTGGTCTTCAGGCCTATCATGGCCAATACAGGGCCTGAGATTGAGAAAGGCAAGATGATGCCGAGAATGATTCTGAGGATGGAGAGAGAAAGGCCAAGCGGAAGCCACATGAACATGGCGAGGGTGGCAAGTGGGGTTGGTCTGAAGGCCAATTTGCCATCATGAAAGATCAAGGGCTTTGGATATTTCTCTCTTGGGAGGAGTTGCCAATTCCTCTTCTCTGCTTGGCTCACCATGTAGACTTCCTGTTGCAACAGTTGCAGGAAGGTTTAGTTAATTTCTACTCAGTCATTTCTATTAAATTATGTGAATTATATATCGAGATGCATCGTAAATCACACAAAAGAAGAAGAAGAAGAAAAAAAAGAAGAATAAGCAATCTTCCAATGTTTATATTTTGCATTGCGATTAATTCTAGCTATTATCTAGATATACCAAGAAGATTTACGGTCTAATATATATTGAAAAATGAATTTAGCTGTAATGATGATACTTTTGATAATTAAAAATGATGTACAAGTGATATATATGGTAAGTTACGGAAAGAAAGACTGATATTATTTCTTTCGAAAACATTGAGCTAGACAAAGTTCAATAAATTAATAAAGTTCAGTCCAAGATCAATCCATCACAAGTGTTAAATTATGTTTTGAAATTGAGCTAATAAAGTCTGACCCAACGTTAATAAGGAAAGTTCCGATTGTTGCCGCAAGTGTAAAGCAAGGAATTGACCTTTGTCCTTACTTAGGAAAGGGCAATTCGGCGAAAATTTCGGTATTGAATGTTTCCTTCAAGGTTTAACCAATTTCAACGTTTTGGGCACACATTCTTGTTTAATATTATTAAGCTTACGGGGTATTATGTGTGCGGCATGTCCTCTTCTTCTTTTTTCTTTTTTATTTTTTGTTGAAACTTGTGATTTGTGTTGCTGTGGGTGTGCAAGTTGACTCCTATGTGGGAACGGAGGACACTCCCTTTCAGTGGTACATAAAGCTTTATTTTGTACAATGAGTTTATACCCAATTGAGTTGTTTATTTGTAAATATTGTGGGTTTGGACTTAATTTAGGTGTGAGAAATACTTAAAAGTGTGAGCGATCGTAACTCTTATAGTGAATTATTTGCTGTTGACTCTTCCCCTAAAGTAGGTATCAATACTCCGAATGAATTATATGAATCTCTCATGTCTTTTGTTATTCATTATTTATTTTTGTGATAATTTTGCGTTGATCTAATTACAAGATTCGATATTTTTGGTATAAAAATTACAATAACGAGGCATAAATTAGATATATAATTGTGATCTTGATGATGGGTATCTAGTTCAACATATGATTATGAAGCTTTGCCTGAAAAATTTATTTTTGTTGTCAATGTATGGATGAGTGAAAATGCTTGGATATACAATAGGGAAAATTAGAATTCAATACCAGAAATTAGTAAGCAAAATTTCATGGAAGTCCTCGCCATGCTATATAGATGTTAACAGAGAACTATATAATATATTAAAGCTTTGCTAGCATAACAATCTTTAGATTATTGCAAGAAACATAGCTTGTAATGGGTTACAAATTCTTAAAGGAGTGGACATTTCTCTTAATAATTATTTATTACTTGATTTTTTAATCTAAAACAGATTATTATTCTCATAATAAATTAAAAACTGTCATCAAATCATTTTTCAATATATTAACACAATTTGAACTTCTTTTAATTATTCTTTGGTGGCTATGAGCAACTTGAAACATTCTTCAAAGTAACCTTCCCATTAGCCAATAAGAAGATGCAGGAGAAAATAACCTTCCAATTAGCCAATCATAAAATGCCGGGGAGAGAGGGGGAGAGGGGGAGGGGACCAGGGGGTGGGGGGTGGGGAGGTGTTGGTTTCGTGGTTGTTCTCCGTTACCTTACAGTGAGCAAGAAGCTGGTGATAGTCAAAAGGCCATGGCTTGCTGAAGCATCCGACACAAGTTGCACGAGAAACCATTAATCTTGCCTCACCAAGAAGCCGAGTCAGTTCTTGTCCTGCCTTGTTCTTCTCCATCAAACCCGTGAACCGCCCTCGGAACACCGCTACTTCTCTTCCCACCACCGTGTCGACCCCCAGCCACTCTTTCAAGAAATCCTCCACCGTGACCCTCGGCAACCTTGTGATCACCACTTTTCGCCCGAAACCCATCACGCCATCGAACGCATCACGGCCCAAGTCTTCCAAGAAGAACTTGGGCAAAACCGTGCTTCCGAGCCTAAAGCTCTCTCTCCTGACTCCAACAAAGCATATGAACACCATCACGCGGAGCATCGTTTCTTGATTGAGCATGCATGCGAAAGGGTATGCGAGAAGCAGCACGAGAGCTCTCAAGAGGCCTCCTGCTTCGAAGGCCACAAGCATGAAGTAAGGGAAGAGGGAAGAGGACCGAAGGAGCGTGCCCTCAAAGTCGAAGACGAGCGTTTCTGAAGAGAAGCCTTCGAGGGATGTTTTGGCAATATTGGCGAACCTTTGGGTCGGTTTTGCATCGATGTTGGTGGTTGCTTTGGTTCTTCCAAAGAGAACTCTGGTGAGGAAGGAGGAAATAGACTTCGCCATTGATTTTCCAGCCATTTTTCGGCTGTGTGGTTTCAGAAACATGGGACCCTTTTATAAAGAACGTCCGATATTTCTAGTTTTTTTGACATCGGCAAATGATGTTTAACCAAAAAAGTAATGTAAGAAGAACTAGAACCAGACCGATGCTTGACTAGACTTGCCAAATTAAGATCACGTGCGTCACGTGGTTCATTTCCAGTGTATAGCGTTTTGGACTTCAGTGTCCACTCAATTCAATATGTAAGTTATAAGTCTCAATCATTCTTTGCTCACATAAACTCCGTGTTCGCACTGGATTTTTATCGTGCTATCGACCATTGAATAATGCTATAAATTGTGCATCACAAGTTGACTATTTTGAAAGCTAGTAACAAGACTTCATAGATCATTTCAAGTGTTCATTGCAATCATCCTCGAAGACAACAAATTGGCTTGCGATTGGTTGTGGCTTACTTTATATTGAATTAAGGAGAGTGGAGTCTATGATTGCGATTAGAAACCAAAATAAGAGAGGGATTGAGACAGCCCTAGTTAATGTATGGATGAGAGTATGCCACACATGTTGTTTCCGCTATAGTTCTTTTCAATACTAGTGATAGGACTTGTCCATGAAATAAATTCATCATTTTCATGTTGTTGGTCGATATGATGTATTATTCTCCATCTCTTTCTGGTTGATAGATTCTCTTTATAATTGATTAGGGGTATGCAAAAGAATTAGAATTGCCCTGATCACTTGGAACCAGATTGAACTAACAGTTTTCACGGGGACTAGCCCAGTTCTCGATTTCGATTTATTGAAACCAGTGAGTTCTAATCCAGTTTCTAGTTTTAGGTATGAAATCACCTATCTATCCACTTGAAACATATGGATACATATATATTTTTAATTTTTATGTTAAAATTTCAAAAACCTTAAAAGCTCTCTCTCTCTCATTCTCTCCACGTGACGTCTTTTCATCTCTCTCTCTCTCTCTCTCTCTCTCTCTCTCTCTCTCTCTCTCTCTCCACCCCCACCATGCCTCCACTCTTGTTCCACCTTGTCGTCACCATACTCATCCTCACCCCTCATCTCGCCCTCTCCCACCTCTACTTCATGCCACTTGATGACACCGCCCTTTCCCACCCCTCGCTCTCCCTTTCTTCTCTCACTATCCACCGCCATGCCTCCATCGTCACTATACTCATCATTGTTGGAGAAACATCTTCAAGTGATTTTAATGATGTTCAAACTATCCTTAGTATATTAATTACTATAATGTATGCATATATTTGGACCAAAGGATTGTGCAATATCCATGATGTGATTCATTGGAAAGAAGTTTGCAAATGTCCTGTTATAGCAAACAGTACCAGTTAACCTGAAAGATCAGTAATTGATGATGTTGTGTCGAAGTTATAAAGATCGAGTCAATGGTGTTGTAATAATCAAGTACATCTGATGATGTTTGTTGGGTTAGCTAAGTAGCTGTAGAAAAACTTGGATTCGCATAGTAGCTGAATCCAGATAAAGCATGTAGCAGAGTAGCTAGGTCGTTTGACAAGGCAATCAGAGTCTGCAGTGAGAAGATAGTAGTAATTGCCATTTTTGGTTAGTTTGCAGAGGTTTAAAGAAAGATACTGTATAGACAGCAACATCCCTAAACAATAGCTTAATGGAAACTCTCCAATGGCTATCTGCTTCTCTAATTAATCTTCAATGAATAGATTGAAGAAGGATATAAAAGAGAAGACCCCAAAAAGTCAAAAGAGTGTGTGTAACATAAAAATCAAGAAGTTTGCTTCCTGTTGTGTTTCTTAACTATAAGCTTTTTATCATACTATTTTGATAATCGTGCTATTTAGTAACTATGCAAAGGATTAAGTATACAAGTATAAGAGTAGCAGCTGAGTCCAGATAATGGTATCTATCATGAAAAAAAATAATGCTAGCCATTTGTAATTTTCTAAACAAATTGCTAGTGAAATCTAGCTTGTCTTGAGGTTGTTAGTTTGAAGAGTGGATGTCGACTTGTGAATAAAGCCGAATCACTATAACTCTCCGTGTGTCACTATTTTCTTTCTACATACATTTGCATGTTGTTGGTCAACGTCCTTTTTCTTAGACATTAGTTGAGATGATTGTCACAACCTATTTTTTCGGTGTACCACCTAAAACTAGGTTAATGGACTGTCAAGTTTTTTTAAACTTAACTCGAGCTCTCCCACGCCCATACTAAATCGTGACTTAAGTCTAAATTTTTTAAACATGTAAAAAATTATTAACTAGGAGTCGCCACTAATCAATTCACGGTAGGTCGATTAGACACCTAAGTAAAATAAATGGAGATTTATTTTACTCCTACGAACCAAAAACTAAGAGTACGGGGACTTGGTTACACTAGGATTTTCTAATGCCCTTTCGGTACCATTTCTTTTTATTTTTATTTTTAAAAAATGTTTTTGCAAGCAATTTGGATTTATTTTAACCTAAATTACTATCATGCAAGTATGGTGACCACACGGATGCTCATCCACTATTAAACACTCAATTAAAATAAATAAAATGCATCACACAAAGCAAGCAATCAATTTTTTTGGAGTTTTCTTGAAATTAGAATTCTTTTATAAAAATGCATTTTTTTAACTAAATGACTTAATCTTATTAATATGCAAATTCTAATTAAATGGGCCTATTATGCAAACTAGTTTTTATGCACCTCATGACCTAACTTCACTAATGAACAAATTCTGATTAAATGATCCTATTATGAGAACTAGTTAACATGCACCTAGTATTTTTGTATTTTTTTTATTGAAATTCAGAATTAATAAAAACCCTAATTAAACTATCTAAAAATGGATAATTTTCTAATTTATTCTAGGGATTAATTTGACTTAAATCCTATCCTATCTTAGAATTTTTTTTTTTTTTTGAAAAATGAGATAATTAAAATGTGCGAACATTATCTAAAAAATTAATTTAGATTCAACCCTAACTTATTTCTAAAAATGCAACCCTAAAAATGTAATCCTAAGAAAATTCTAATTTACTAAACCTACATGTCTGATTTACTAAACCTATATGCTCATGCAGAATTTTGATTTTTTGATTTTTTATTTTTTAGTTTTTTTAAAAGATAAGTAATTATTAAATAAATATTAAATCTAAACTATCAACAAAATAAATGATTAAAATAATCGAAAAAATAATATGTTATCTCACAGGTCAAATTAACGATTATCCTAACCCTAATTATCACGACAAAGAGATCAAAATAATTAAAAAATATTATCCGAAGTCTTACGGATCAAATTAATAATTATAATGATTTAACAATTAAAATTCTACCAAAATACCCAAAAATTAATATAATTAAAAAATGATCCAAATTCTTACGGATCAAATTAATAATTAAGATAATTTTGGGTAAAACCCTACGAATAATGCCTATAATATTTATAAAATAAAAACCACATAATAACCAAACTTTTTAATAATAACATAAAATAAACATAAACTAAACTACCTAAATGGGAGGACTTGCTGCAGCGTTGGCAGGGGTAGGCGTGGGTGCTCCGACGAGGGGACCGGGCGGCAATGGTGAAGGGCATCGCGGGCGGTGGTGCCGCAGCAGCAAACACGGAGCTGCTGTGAAGAGGAGCGCGGGTGTCGACAAGGGTTGAGGCGCGGATGGAGCAGCGAGGGAGCAACTGCAGGTGTCAGCAGCGGTGCTGTGCAGCGGAGGTGCAGGCACGGGCGTCGGGTTGAGCAGCAAGGGGGCTCACGGGCGCTGTAGGTCGCAGGTTGCTGCGCAGCGGTGCTTGCGGGTGCTGGTGCGTGGAGCAGTGACGCAGCGGCAGCAGCGAGCAGGCAAAGGTGGCGCGGTGCTGGCGTCGGCGGAGGGTGGAGGTCCGGCTCGGGTGGAGGCGGAGCTGCTGCGGATTGTGTCGAACGGAGTTGGAAGATCCTCTATCATGGCTAACTTTCATAGCTTCTTTACTAACGTTACTCAAGCTCCCAATAAGCCACTGCACTTTGACCGAAGCAACTATGGTTAATGAAAGTAAAGAATGAAATCATACATCAAGGCCACAAATCTGGACATGTGGAACGTAGTTGCAAATGGTGCAAAAGTACCGGCTTCTGCACAAGCTCCTGCTTGATAAGATGGTTAAGAAGTAGCTGTTGTCAACAATACAGAAGAAGCTCGAAAAACAGTTATTCTTAACGCTAAAGCCAAACATCTCCTGTATTATGCATTGTCACCATATGAGTTTAACATAATTTCTTCTTGTGATATAGCGAAGGAAATCTAGAACTGCATCATACTGACATTTGAAGGAATAGAAAGAGTGAAAGAAACAAAGTCGAATATCTTGCTTGGGAATGACGAGCTATTCAAGATGAAGTCTGATAAAACAGTAGCACAAATGTTCAAGTGATTCACCGAGATAGTGAATGGTCTTGCTCTTCAAGGAAAAAGTTTATACTGATGCCGAAAAGGTAAACAAGCTGTTATGAGCCTTGCTTAAAGAATGGAGTACCATGAAGATCTCACTACAAGAAACTACGAGGATTCAACCAATCACAATGGATGGACTGATAGGAACCTTTATGTCCTATGAAGTTGATCTCCAAAATGGGAAAAGCAACTCAAAGTGTAAGAAAATTATTACATTTAAAGCTAATCACGATGATACATGCGGAGAAATGTCCTTAGATGAAGAAGAAAGTGATGAAGATATGGCATTATTAACGAAGAGGTTCAAGAACTTCATGAGGAAAGGAGGAAACTAGAAAGGGAGAAGATCATCTAAGCATTCTGACAAAAGAAGCCCTACAAAAACAAAGAAGAATCCAAAGATAAGGATATTATGTGTTATGATTGCAGGAAACCATGGCATATAAAACCAAATTGTCCATCCATCAAGAAAGAGAAAGGAAAGTTCGAAAAAAAGAAAAAGGTGTTAAAAGCTTAAACATAGTGACATTGAATGTGAGTTAAGTGATGAAGAAGAATCAAATCTTTGTCTCATGGGTGACTTAGAACCAGAAGAAGAGGGTAAGATAAATGCTTTTGAACTATCTTACGAAAAGTTACAAGATTTTCTAAAAGAAAAGTTTGAGGAACATCAAAAAGCTTCAAAAAGAATTTCTGTCTTGAAAAAGGATGTTCATGATCTTACTATTAAAAACCTCATTGACAAAACTCTCATCGACAAGCTGAAGAAAGAACTTGATCTTCAAATAAATGAGGTAAAGCTTCTGCAAGTTGAAAATGAGAAGGTCAAAAATGAAATTTCAAAAATCAGCACAAAATTTTCTCTTGATTTAAAAACGTTACAACACATTCTCTTAATTCAAATTCCTCACTACAACAAGAGTGGTCTGGGTTGTGATGGAAATGAAAATGAAAAGAAATCATTTCCAAAAGCAAAAGATAGATTAAAGCACAGACCTCCTGTACACTATTACAAATCTCATTTTGATAAATAATTCACTAGAGCCACTGGTAAGAAATTTCCCGAGTGCCTAAAGTATGAAGAATATGGTCATTTGAAGATGGACTGTCCAAAACAATAGAAGAGATTCAGGAAGATTGGTTGGTCTTTTAGCCCTGAATCAAAACCTAACCACAGGGGACCTAAGCTTATGTAGGTACCAAAGAAAAGATGAGATTTTCTTTGATTTCAGGTAATCTTAAAGAAAAACAAGTAGTATTTAGACAGCTGGTGTTCTAGGCACATGATTGAGGATAACAACAAGTTTGTAATATTGATGACTATAGATAGAGGAACAATCACCTTTGAAGGAAAAGACAAAATGAAGAATCATTGGTAAATGAAACATTAAGTTGGGAAATATAGTAGTTGAAGATGTTTCACTTGTCAAAAGGTTGAAGCACATTCTCTTAGGTTACGTTTGGTCGTTCGGATTTCTAATCGGGATAGGACTGGATAGGACAGGATATAAAATCCTAGGATTTTTTTATATCATGTCCATTGTTTGGTGAATCGCAGTATTATAGTCGAATATATTCACATCATATCATGTACATTTTTTTGATATAAATGGCATGTCATTTTAAATGAACCTAAATGTTCATAAACAGAGATGGTGAAAATATCTCGTAACACTATTCCTTAATTTATTTTAATTTTATTTTTCCTCTTTTTATATTATTTTCTTTATTATTTCTTTTTTCCTCTTTCATCATTCTTTAATAAAATTTTATCAAATATATAATAAATATAAATATTTAATTTATAGATTGAATGTTTATTATAAGATAGAATTAAAGTTGAATATATAAATTAAAATAAGATTAATTAAAATTAAATTTCTATTTTTATTTTTAATTTCTTAAATTAGAATTCAAATATTATTTATATTGAAATATAATTTCAATTTTGTTAACTTAATAAGTTTGTTATTCAAGAAAAATAACTTTCCTATTATGGATATTAGAAATTCTATTCACCTTTATCTCACCTCCCTCATTGGATAATTTTATCCTACCTATATCCTATTTATATCCGACTTTATCCTGTCTTGAGCGAGCACCAAACGTAAGATATGATAAATTATATCATATCCCGAAATTTATCCCGACTACTAAACGCAGCCTTAAGCATTAGCCAATCTCATAACAAAGGTACAAAATAAATTTCGAAAAAGGTAAGTGCATTGGCACCAATAAGGAAAAATCATAAACATTCACCGAAAACATTGTTTATGGTAATATCTACTTACTTGATATCAACTTTGAAGAATCTTACTGTCTAATAAGGAAGAATATGATTTATGGTACAATAAATTAGGTCATATCAATACAAAACAGATTTACAAAATATCCTCTAAGGATCTTGTTCAGGGTCTACAAAAAATCAATTATAGCAAATGTGACTCCTGCAATGCATGCACAATAGAAAAACAAGTAAAAAACTCCTTCAAGTTTACGAAAGTTATTGCAACTAATGGATCTTTGCAGCTATTGCACATGGACCTATTTAGACCAACACGAACAAGTCTGGGTGGAAGGAAATATTACATTATAATGGTTGATGATTTTTTAAGATTCACTTAGGTAATGGTTTTATCACACGAGAATGAGGCATTTCACTTTTTTGAGAAATTTGCTACATAAGTGTAAGATGAAAATGGATACGGCATCACTACCATCAGAATTAATCATGGAGGAGGAGAATTTGACTTTGCTAAGTATTGTAATGAGAATGGGGTGGAACACAACTTATCCACTATCTATACTCTCCAACAAAATGGAGTAGTAGAAAGAAGAAATCAATCATTTCAAAAAATGGCCAAAACCGTGATGATTGAAACACATTAGGAAAGTTATTGCAATTAATAGATCTTTGCAGCTTTTGCACATGGACCTGTTTGAACCAACACGAACAATAAGTTTGGGTGGATTGAAATATTTTCTTGTAGTGGTTGATGATTTCTCAAGATTTACTTAGGTAATATTTTTATCACACAGAAATGAAGCATTTCACTCTTTTAAGAAATTTGCTACCCAAGTGCAAAATGGCAAGGGATACATAATCACTATCATCATAACTAATCATGGAGGAGAATTTGACAATCAAAATTTTGCTGAGTATTTGATGAGAATGGGGTGGAACACAACTTACTGCCTATACTCCCCAGCAAATTGGAGTAGCAAAAAGAAGAAATTGATCACTTTAAGAAATGGCCAGAACCATGATGATCAAAAGCGGCGTACCCAATGAAGAAAAGTAAATGAAGAGGATCATTTTACTTGGAGATTTTGAGACATTCAAGATGAAGTCACATGAAGACATCAAAAAAGTGTTCATGCGTTACAATGACATCATAAGTAGACTTGCTAAATATGGCAATATCTAAATAAATGAAGCATATGCAAGCAAGATTCTTTGAGTACTACCACAAGAACAAGTTCATGCAATAATTGTCAATTCGTGAAGCTCAAAGATCACAACACTTGACATTGGATGAGCAATATTGGAACTCTCATGGCTTACGAAATTGAATCCAATAATGAGCCAAGGAAATCCAAAGGTAAAATGTCTATTACATATACTGCTAATACTTTTCATGTAGGTTTTGAAGGATTGTCCTCCAACGACAACAATGCTAATGATGAAGAGGAGCATATAACTTGTTTGATTTAAAAACTCCAAATGTTCTTGAAGAAAAGAAGAAATTCAAAGGCAATCATATCGTGTATCTAAAACTCAAAAAGTGGAAGAAAATTTGAAAAATTAAATGTTTTGCGCATAAAAAATAATTACGGAATCGGGAGAAAATGCTCATTCGATAACGTAAGGAAAGAATAAGGATCATGGCAAGCAGAAACAAAAAAAAAAAAACAAAAAAAAAAGGTAAGATACCTCCCCAAGCCGACATTAAAAAAGAATCCAAATGTTTCTTCTATAAAAGGAATGAGAATATAAGGAATGATTGTGTCAAACTTAAAGCCTTGCTCTAGAAAAAAAAATGATATCTTGTGTTTGTTATGATTCTAATATGACTAATATGAGTCAGAACACTTTGTGGGTTGATTCTGGATTTATAATCCACATTTCAAATTCTTTGCAGAGTTTTCAAAACTGCAGAAAGCAAGTGGAAAGTGAACAAAGCATTTATTCAGGAAACAAGATGCGTTTGCATGTGGAAGCTATTGGGACATGTAGAATAGTGTTCAATAGTGGCTTTGTTTTAAATTTGGAAATGACCTTTTATGTTCATAGTTTCTTTAGAAACTTAATTTCAGTTTCAAGACTTATATATTTGGGTTATTCTTTTAACTTTTCAAATCCAAACTTCAGTTTATCATTGAAATATGAAATTATTGGGAGTGGTATTTTGTCTGATGGTCTTTTTTGAATTAATTTACAAGACAATGCATATTATAATGCAATGCATGTTCATAATAACGTTGGTATAAAATGATGTGTTGTGAATTAAGATTTCTCTATGTTATGGCATCCAAGATTGTGACATATCTCCATAGATAGAATTAAGTAATTGATAAAAGAAGGATACTCAGTACTTCATATTTTACTGATTGTGATACTTGTGTGAACTGTATAAAGAGAAAATAGACTAATAAGATGAAGAAAGGTGGCAAGAGGAGTACAGAAATATTAAAAATCATACATACAGATATTTGTAGTCGAAATATGGACTCTTTTGGTTAGAAATACTTCATCTCTTTCATAAATGATTATTCACATTACATGTATCTCTACTTGCTTCATAATAAGTATGAAGCGTTAGATGTTTTTAAGGTATTTAAGGCGGAAGTAGAGAAATAATGCAGTAAACAAATTAAGATCGTGAGATCAAATAGAAGTAAAAAATTGTATGGTAGATACACTGAAGATGGACAAATACCTGATTCATTTGCGAAATTTCTTCAGGAGCATGGGATAGTTGCCCAATATAATATGTCTGGCTCTTTGGACCAAAACGGTGTAGTGAAAAAAAGAGACCAAATTTTATTAGACATGGTACGGAGTATGCTTAGTGGCTCCGAATTTCATAAGATTTTGTGGATTAAAGCACTTAAAACGACGGTGTATATATTAAATCGAGTTCCAACCAAGGCTATTCTAAAGACACCTTTTAAGTTGTTTAAAGGTTGAAAACCAAGTTTGTGACATGTACGCATTTGGGGATACTCGTCTGAAGTGAGAGTCTACAATCTACAAGAAAAGAAGTTGGACCCAAGGATTATAAGTGGGTATTTCATTGGATATGCCGAAAAGTCCAATGGATAAAGGTTTTATTGTCCATCTCACATTACTACGATTGTGGAATCAAGAAATGCTAAGTTTCTTGAAAATGATTTGATTAGTGGGAGCAATCGATCGAATGGCCTTATTCCTAAGAAAGATCATTCAGACACTCAACTTTCCACTTCAAATGTAAGATTGGTTGTTGATCATAATGCCCCTTCAGTTCAACTAGCTATTAAATAACTAATCATTGAAGTTCACAACCTACTGATATTGATCTAGTAGATCTAGTTATTCAACAATTACCATAAACAGTTGAACAATCGGTTGAACTACATGCTCCTCAAGATAATGTTAATGCAACATTAAGAATATCTACAAGAAAGAGGAAATCAGTAATTCCTAGTGATTATATTGTATATTTACAAGAATCTAAATATAATATTGGAGCTGGGAATGATCCTGAAATATTTTAATAAGTCATGAATAGTGATAAATCTAATTTGTGGTACAATGCCATGAAGGAAGCGATGAGTTCTATGGCATCTAACAAAGTCTAGGGTTTAGTTGAGTTGCTTGATGGTGCAAAGGCCATTGCTTGTAAATGGATCTTCAAAACTAAGAAGAACTCAATGGGCAACATTGAGAGATTTAAAGTTAGACCCGTTGCCAAAAGATTCACTCAAAAAGAAGGAATCGATTATATAGTGACATTTTATCCTATTTTAAAGAAAGATTCTCTTCCTATTATTTTGACATTTTTTGTCCATTTTGATGTGGAATTATATCAAATGGATGTGAAAATGGCATTCCTCATTCGAGAAATAGAGGAGGAGGTTTACATGAAACAACATGAAAGATTCTCCTTTTGTAAATGCGAGCATCTAGTGTAAAAATTTAAGAAATCTATATATAGCTTGAAACAAACATCCCATCACTAGTTCTTAAGGTTCAATGGTGTCATCTCTTTGTTTAGTTTTGTAGAGAATGCAATTGATCAATATATATACTAGAAGATCAGTAGGAGCAAAATTTGTTTTCTTATACTATATGTGGATGATATTTTACTTGCAACCAATGATCAAGAGTTGCTACATGAGGTGAAACAATTTCTCTCTAAGAGTTTTGACATGAAGGATATGGATGAGGCATCTTATATCATTAGTATTAAGATCTATAGAGATAGACCTCAAGAAATTTTAAGAGTATCTCAATAAACCTATATCAATAAGGTTTTAGAGAGATTTTGGATGAAAGATTATTCACCAACTATAACACATATTGTGAAGGGTGACAGGATTATTCACCAACTATAGCACATATTGTGGAGGGTCACATGTTCAATTTGAACCATTGTCCGAAGAATGATCTAGAAAGGGAACAAATGAATAACATTTTATATGCTTCTACTCTTGGAAGCATGATGTATGCTCGAGTTTGCACTCAACTTGACATCGCTTTTGTTGTAGGAATGTTGGGAAGATATTAGAGTAATCAATGTATAAATCACTGGAAAGCTGTAAAGAAAGTGATGAGATATTTTCAAGGTACCAAAGGCTACATGCTTATGTATAGATAGACTAACAACTTGGAAGTAGTTGGTTATTTTCACGAATTGTGTTAATTCTCGAAAATCAATATCTTGATAGATTTTTGTGTTAGTTGGCAGAGTCGTGCCATGGAAAAATGAGAAGAAACTTTGACTGCTACTTCCATTATGAAGATTAAGTTCGTTTCTTGTTTTGAGGCTACCTTGCTCGATGTTGAGTTGAAGAATTTTATTTCTAGACTTAGAATTGTTCATTTAATTTCTAGGCCATTAAGAATATATTGTGACAATTCAGCTGTGATTTTTATGACTAAAGATGCCAAAAGTGACAATCAAAATAAGCATATCGACATCAAGTATTTAATCATAAAGGAACGTGTTAAAGAGAATAAAGTGGTCATAGAACACGTTAGTACTGAATTGATGATAGTTTATCCTTTAACTAAATGCATGTTGCTAATAAAGTATAAGGATCATGTAACTAGTATGGGAATAGATCACATCATGCGATTTGTTGCCATATGAACGATTTTTGTTGGATGAAACTTTTATTCAGTTGTAATTTATTCTCAATTTGTGATGTACACATTCTGTTATTTATGAGAATAATAGTTATCCTTGGTTCTGGTATAAACATAGGGTTTATTCATTAAGATGTGTTGTCACATATGGGCCAACATTAAAGAAATAAGATGCATTGTGATATATGGAAGATATTACTTATTCTTAGAGAACATATCGACATGATTCATGCATTTTGTTTATTTTTTTTAAGCATAAAGTTTTCGTAGATTTGGTTGGATAATCCGTATGATAAATATGTTAGGATTAGGTGGGAGAATGTTATCGATAATGCAATCCACATTTAAGGATATAGTTTTTGAAATGAAAACTGTGGCATCCTGAAATTCTTTGCCAGTCATTAGGGGTGCTCCAATTAATGTCTTGTATTGAGATCTATGGCCGAGTTTAAATGGATAAATCTTGAAAGAGGATAACTTATCTTTGGCCATTTGTATCGTGAATTAGAATCTTTGGATTTGTGATTTTAAGTGTTTAGTTATTTAATTTTACCCTATAGTACTTTAGTCCAATAAGGATTTAATTAGTATTTAAAAAGAAGGTTAAAGTTTGATTTTAATTAGGTTGGGCCTTAGACCCAATAGCTTGGACTCTTGGTGGGCCAAATGGCCGGCCCATTGAAGCCCAAGGAAGAGCTGCCGTCGACCAAGGAGGGGAGGAGTGGCCGGCCCACTTCTTCCAAGCCCAAGCCCATCTTGCATGCTTTGCCAAGTGGCAAAAAGAAGGTTCCATGCATTGGCTATTGGGGAGGCACATCATGATTGCCAATGATGGCTTTGTGGGGAAACAAAAAGAGAGAGAGTGGCCGGTTGAGGGGCTGTCGCCCAAGCCGAGAGAGAGAGAGAGGGTCGCGAGAGAAAGAGAGAAGCCGAGAGAGAGGAGGAAGGAGCTGCTCGCCCGCCCGTCGTCCGTCCGTCCGCTCGTCCGTTGGCCGTCCGTGTGCCGTGTTTGCTTGATTTTGGAGGCAAGTTGGGATCTATATTCTACTCTTGCATGTGTGTCTTGCATGTGTGTTTGAAATGGTGCTGAATTTCGGGTGTTTAGGGTATGAAAAATCGAAGCTAGAGTGTATTGTTTTTGAAATAGCTTGCTGTGTTCGTGTATGCCGCCTGACCCAGAATGTTGTAGAGGCTTGCATGTGGGTTTTGAGTCGGATTTTGACTTCGACTTCTTCATGAAAGTTGTAGACAACATTTCATAGTATGACATAATAAAATTTGAGACAAAATGGCTTAGTTTTAAGGGGTGAAACCCTTCCTCTACGAAAATGTTAGATCTGAAGCTGTTTTGTTGACCTCTTGGTGATTTTGTGTGTTGCATGTCACTTTTTACTAAGAATTTCACTTCGACTTCTTCACGAAAGTTGTAGAGAACATCCTGACGATTAACATATTCAAATTTTAAGTAAAACGAACAAGTGTAGCCTAGTGAAATTATTTTCTTTTGAAGATGATAGATCTGGAAGTATTGTACTGGACTCCAGAGATTTCGTGGGCTATAAAGTGACTTTCCTTTGAAAATATCACCTTTATTTCTTAATAAAGTTGTAAAGGATATCTTGAGGATTAACATATCCAAAATTTAGAGAAAACCAACGAGAATAGATAGGTGAAATTGTAGTTTTTCGGAGAGTGTTGAATCTGGAAATTTCGGTATTGAAACAGAAGCTTCAACTGTTTATATTAAATTATCCAGAATGAATTTGACTTTGGTTCCTTTATGAAAAACCTACCTTAGGATCTTGACTATAATATAGTCGAATTTCATGAATTTTGAAAGTTATTAGGGTATTTAATCGGAAATGTTTCTTAAGCCCTATAATCTGATGCGTTTGGACTTAATCAGTTTCAATGTATGGATCATATCATTTTATATGAAGTTCTTTTGGCAAAGTGTTCTTCACGAAGTATCATTATTTATGTCTTCCCTGTAATATATTCAAATTTCATAATTTTTGAAGTTCATTTGCCTATTTAATCAAAAATGTTTCTAAAACTGTGCAAGCTATATTGATAGAATAGGAATGCTGTGATGCGTGATCTATATCAAATGGTGTGAGGATATTTTGGTGCAGTGTTCTTGATGAAATATATGCTATTATGTCTTGAATATCACGTGTTCAAATTTCATAATTTTTAGAGACCATTTGGGTATTTAATGGAATTATTTTCTAAAACTGTGCAAGCTGGATTGTGTGAATTTCGAATGCTGAAGTTTATGATTGTTTCTATTTTGAATGAGCCCTATTAATTATATTGATTGAAGTGACTGAATCTTGCTGAGCATGTGATGAAAATTGGCATTGTATATAGAATCAAATGCTGAATTTGACTTTGTTGTCATGCATCATATGCCATGTTGATTGTGAGCCATGCATTGGCAAATATGAATTGTGATGAATGAGGAAACTATTGGAGGCGAGTTGATAATGCCCTAGGAGTGTTAGGATGCCCGGAATGGTTGGGTGCCGGATATCAAGTTGTATTGAGATACATGCCCGGATGTCCTCGGGAGTTTCGAGATGCCCGAAATGGTTGGGTGCCGGAAGCCTCGGAGGTTTGTGCCTGGGGAATGCCTCATGATGCTAGTTGGGATACGAGATGCCTGGAATGTGGGGATGCCGGATGCCCGGTGGTGAGTGCCGGAGGTTTTTCTCGCGACACCTGGATTGGGGTGCGAGTGATAAAAGTGGGATGAAATTACTGATCCCGAGAATGAAAGATGTGATGATCAATTTGAAAGATAAAAGTGGAGATTGAATTATGCATGTATGGTATGATCGTATATGCATGGCTATCATATGATATGATGATGATGAGTGCATGATTGTGTGTGCACCTATGGCATGATGGTACATGTATGATATGATGATAATGAGCGCATGATTGTGTGTGCACCTATGGCATGATGGTACATGTATGATATGATGATAATGAGTGCATGATTGTGTGTGCACCTATGGCATGATGGTACATGTATGATGTGATGGTGATGAGTACATAAGGATGTATGTACATATGATATGATGATATATGCATGGCTTCAAGGTAAGATATGCTTGTATGCATGAATGACATGTACTATGCTATGATGTGGTGATTGTATTTTGTGATGCATTGAGTGGTTTATTGGATCTTTTACCTGCTGAGTGGATGTACTCACCCTCTGGGGACCAACATTTCAAATTAGATAGATGCCACTTCCTACTGTCACGCGGGGTAGTTTCTATGGCCTCCCATCTGACGTGGAGGTAGAGTGTTCGGAGATAGATTCCACCATCATTCCTAGTCTGACGTTTGTGCGAGTTCGCGTGCTGGTTATGTACGATGTGGGCCTAGCTGGGGGCCCGATCGTTCAGGAGTTTTTGTCGGTACACGTCCGACGAGATGGAGTGATTCGGGGGATGTTGCCGCCACCACCGCCCGACGCGCCAGGATGGATGTGATGGCCGCGTGAGGAGTAGAGAGCTGACGTTTTTTTTTTTTTTGATAGTAGCTGACACTTGTAGATGGGGGATGATACACGTTCGATATAGGGGTCGAGATACCTTTTTGGTTATGGCCAAGCGCAGATAAGAGTCTTGGCTTTTCTTTTGGATGTACCGACCTAAGAAACCCATCTTGAATATATGTAAATAAAAAGTGGTTCGGCCTCATCTTTTCCTTTGATATGTAGTTGGTGTGTATTGCATCATGATTGTTGGAGGGAGAATTGGTAAGACATGATTAGGCTTCCGCAAGTAAGTTGCGCTGGGACCGTTTTAAAAAAAAAAAAAAATGCCTATGAACTGCGGTGCTTCTTCTAAGAGATGTACCTAGTGTTCATTAGGTATAGTGGAAAGGTAAGCGGACTGTGGCGACCTAGGTGTTTCGGGGTGCCACAAAAACTTATCCATTGGGTTTGACCCACATTTTCCCTTTTTAAATAACAATTTTTCCACATGCAGTTTTTCCTTGTTCGTACCTTTTCGAGACAATCGCCTTAATGGAAGACGGTTTGTAAAAGGAACGCTTGTTCATTTCGTGGGCGTAATCTTAAGGTTTAATGCAACCCTCTCATTCATAAATACACCATTAGTACGCAAAGGGATTGGATTAGTAGAGTGTGTCCGTAATTCTGCCGAATCTCCGTGAATTTCTCAATGAATACAAATTCAAATAATGGCTAGAGGTCAGTTTTATTTTTGATCTTGTTTTCTGCATATGATTCTAATCAATGCTTGAACTTTGTTTTTTAAGGCGTGATTAGAATCGCTAGTTTATGTCTAACAATGTACTCATTTTCCTTATATTTTTTGGGTCATGGGTGGCTGAGTGCCCACTTATTTTAAAGAATATTCAACTTGGTAGAGGTATTTTTGTCTTTGTAATTGTTAAAAAAATCTTCATGGAAATTAATTGCGAATGAGTTTTAAAGATAAATCTATCCAATCCATAGGAGATCTCGCAAAAGTCGAGAAAAGATTCTTTCTGTTATAAGAATATCATATCCCTGATTATCAGCACATGTTTTTCCCCCTCGATTTTGCGTGTCATAAGATAAGTCCGACGTTTTGAAAGAGAAGCTCTGACTCATCGCTGACTCTGGCTCATTCAGCACAATGCAGTCGCCAGGAGGAGGAGGCTGCTCGTCCGTCTGGGGGGCGGGCCCCAACTGGGGGACCCTGCCCATGCGGTGCAATTCCTGCGAGCAAACGTTCGTCGCGCGCGACTCCTCCTTTTGCAAGGAGTGCTAGGAGAAGACCGTAGAAGATTACAAGCGACGGATCAAGGACTTGAAGGCCAAGAACTCTTTCCTGAAACTCTGGATTTAGACCGACCACAAGAATCTCGACCACGAGGATCCCGGTGGTTGCTCTCATGGCCCTGGGTTCACCGACGTCGTTTTGGTTGCCGCCAAGGGCTGTCCCAAAAGAGGTCCGTCAAAGCCGGTCCCGGCTCACAGGGCCATTCTGGTGAGCATTGCCTTTTGATCGGTTCATTGATTTCATCGCTGATTTTGCTTGAAGTTAGGTTTTTTCCTTGTTTTTTCTTTGATTTTCGTTTAGACTTGGGAATTTTTGAAGAGACGGAGATGTTTAGTCCTTAGTGATTATAAGGGTGAGTGAGCTGCAAAATATTTTCCGCAAAATGATTGGTGATATAATTTAGAAAAATAAATGAATGGAAAATCTTTTCATTGCCACCAAGATATGTTTTGATGATAAAAATATTTTTCATTGACTACTCTTTTTTTTTTTTTAAAGATATAAGTAATTATTTTTCAGAAAATGTTTTCCACCACTTTATTTTCGGTAAAACTTTCTTGCTCCAAATTCTAATAGTGGGCGTGTCTTATGGGGTGGTGATGGATTGTGTCATCCATGGTAGATAAGTGGTCAATTAGGTGATGAATAAATCTTAGAATAATTCTTGGTGAAAGTGGGGGAGATTAGATGCGGGAACACGGTCGTTGTGAGTGCTCTTTCCGTCTGCCAAGTTAAGGCAAATGACGCCGGAATGAAGCAAGGGATGGAAGGAAAGATACTTTTTTGGGAGAGCTCATCGAGGATATGGGGTTTGGTTAGAGTGTCATGAAATTCTGCGTCAGCTATTAAGGTTTCTCGGATTTTTCATTCTAGTTGAGGCAGATAGGAGAAATGAGAGAGTGAAAGAGTAATGCTCATACAGGATTTCTTAGAAATTTTATCTCCTTTTGGCAGGCCTATTGTGGCATGGGGGACTTATGAGCACAGCATAGTTTCATTATTTTTGTAGTTGATGACAACTTTGCTCGCATGCTAATAAACTTCATATAAAGAGTTTCTTTGATTTAGAAATTCTGACTCATATTGATAAGATGCATAAACAGGTGAGCCGGTCGTCCGTGTTCAAAGCAATCTTCAAGAATGAGAAGGAACAAAGCCGAGGCAGCCCCATCAAGATAATTGAGGCATCGTATGATGCCCTCCGAGCATTTGTCGACTATTTTACTCCGCTGAAGCATGCCTCGATGAACAAATGGCTTGTGATCTTCTAGTATTGGCAGAAAAGTATCAGGTGAAGCACCTCAAAAATTATTGTGAGAAGTTCTTGGTATCCAAATTGAATTGAGACAACTTGATAAAAAATTATGCCTTTGCGCACCAGCACAATGCAAAGCTTCTCCTTGAGGCCGCATTGTCCTTAATCTTGGACAACATGGATAAATTCAAAAAACGTCTAAGAATACTCGGAACTCATTGAAAAGAACCCATGCCTTGTGGTGGAGTTGTATGAAGCATGTCATGCAAAGCAGAAAAACACTCCAGCAAAGGTACCTGTTTGCCACAACTCATTTGGGGGAATTCCTGTTAGCCACAACTCGTTTGGGGGAACTCCTGGTTGCCATAACCCATTTGTGGGAACCATGACTTTAAAAGACCGTGGTTCAAATAACTTTTCCTTCTAGATTGTTGATAGATCTAAGTTGTCTTTTTTATTAATCCTTGGATGACGTGTTTTTAGCTTTAAGAGTGAACTTTTATTGAAGCATAGTGCGCATGTGATATCATGACGGCACGGTCTTATTTAATGAATGCTTGATGGATGTAATAATGGCTTTTGTATGTTCCGATATGCTTTCCTTATTCTAGAAACAAACTCTCTATGCTGCAATCGGTCGTGATATTCATCTGTAATGTGATTTAGTTGAAATTTGAGCATTGCCTAGGAATATTTAGACAAACTAAATGCTTGCGGATAAGAGAGACTTATATTTCAGTTTAGTGTTTTTCAAACGTATCACTAAATTTTGACTTCGCTCTCAATCAATTTATCCAACTTAACTATTCCAACCAAGAACCAACCCAAAAATTTATTTGTTCATTGAACTCTGATATGAGTGATGTCCAGAAGACGTTCAAGATAGATAATACATTTCACTTTTCTAAGACTAGTCAATTAAAAATTTTTAGGGCAAGTAAATGGTTGGAGGTCTCCTAAACGCCCATTTCATCGTTTGTAATTTCTTGAACATTTGGTGTGAAGAATATCATGTTTGACGAGATGGATTTTATTTACTCCAGCCTGAGTCATCACCATCGTATATAATTCTTGAGAGTCCATGATTTGAATTGATTGATATATTAAGATCATTTATAACGTATCGGGATAGACACATCTCTTATCATTAATCAAAGTTCAACCTGTTTAAACATTTGAAAAGATGGTGCATAGATTTTCTATTTCATCGGATGCAACTTATTCCCCCTAGTTTTCCGCCAAATGTTTCTATGATTTGGCTCTTTAGACTCCATTTAAGACGCTAATTAAGTCAATATATTCCAAAAGTCCATTTGGGAACCCTCAAACACGACACTCTTTTGTTTTCTTTTAAATGCTAAAGGGCAATGCTTGAGAGTTGTCAAGCTTGGGGCAAGTTAAGTAAAGATATATTAAGACCGGTTTACAAAATTGTTATATTAAGTCACCCGAGAGACTTTCATCGATTAATATCCAGTGCATGTATGCTGAACGGGCGCACACTTTCTTCTTTCTTGGTGAAAAGATAGATAACTGAATGATTGTTTGCAAATATGGCAGCTCGTCAATAATTCTTGTTAGGAGCCACATTGAGCTGAAATTAAAAGAAGGTTGATGTCCATAAAACTAACGACACATCCAACATTCTGTCGGTATTTCATTGCAAATATAATTCCCCTAGGAAGAACTAAGGTCCCTAGCTATTTTTGCACCAAACATATGCATATGAGCTCATTATTAAAAATCAATGGATACTCACATGGAGCTTTATGTATACTGGATATAGGAACTTTTAAATTTGGCGTCCACCATCAAGTTCATTAAAACACCCTCAAAATTCCACATAACACTAAAATCTAGATTGGTTATTCCCATTATTCTTGGCTGGCTTTGAGCATGGCCATAACCTTCTTTACGATAGAAACTGATGCCCATTGGTTATTTAGTTTCTCCCCAGATAAATTATAACCAGAATTTGGGTCAATGGGTGTGCCATTTCCACGCAAGAAAGGCATGGAGCGTGAATTTGGCATCTCTAATTGTAGTCGGGCGGAGACGGAAATGCAACCCTCGCACTCACCCTGCCTCATTGCCATCCTTATTCCATAATTTCTTCTGTTTGACATTAAATTTGTCAGGGTAGGGTCCACGCGGCTCACATATCTCTCTCTCTCTCTCTCTCTCTCTCTCTCTCTCTCACAAAGAAAGGAACGATTGTTAGCTTGGAAAAATAGCGAAACAATTCACCTTTATTTTGATTCAAACAACGTTGATGTAGCAGTCCACGTCAAAAAAAAAAAAAAAAAAATGTATGCAATATGCCGATACACTTAATGAAAGGAATACATTGAGCAATTCTTTTTCAAAGATGTGAATGTTGAACATTGAAGAAATGTTCAGGGACCACCCTTGTCATTACTCCCAAATTACATTATTTAAATACTTATAACGTTTTGCACTGACTTTTTAAGATAGTTTTCCTGCATTAACAAATTTGAATTTTATGAGTACAGAAAACAGTAACACATTCTAACATCTTCATCAATGGATATTCTATTACCATTGTGATTTTTAAAATAATTTTCAAAGTTTCGAACGGCTTTCGCAATCCAAATTGGGTATTGACTTCTTCATCAATGGCATTCTATTACCATTTTGATAATATCCGGCATCTGACTATTTTATGTCGACTGTATTTTGCAGAAAAACTACTTGGGGCGACATTATTTATGTCACTACACAACCAAAATTCTTTCATATGCTGCAGATATGCTATATTTTGGCTTTCTGTCTCCTACTCCCCTACCTAAATTTTAATTCGAAACTTGACAGCTTAATATATGGTTTAAGTTCAGGACACAAATATTGACTTTATTGTATACAACATAATTTGTAGTATAGAGGAAATTAGGCTAAATTTCAATGAAATAATGCATCATAACAGTATTCATTACTGTATTATATCCAAAGATGACTTTATTATGCACAATATACTTGGCGATGGAGACATGTCTCTAATTACATAAATTTGATTCTACTTCATAATATAGATAGTAAAAGAACTCCCTGCCCCAATACACATGCAAAGGGTAACAATGGGACATATAAAATGTTTTTCTATATAGTGAAATAGGAAACATACTACTTATGTACTTGACAAGGTAAAGTGAACAAATATTCAGATAATTTACTTTATGATATATTCCAACATATGTTTCGATTTCACATGATATTTTTTATTTTCTCTATGTTTTTCATCTCATATATTGGATTTCATGATTATTGCTACCATGATAGCTCCCCAGAATATTATATTTTCATACAAGATGAATGCGCAATATTAAAGAAGGAAACCTTACTAAATATAATGCGCAATGTGAATAGGGCTAACTACAACACACATGATGAAGAGAAGTCGCGCCATGTGTTCCAATTTTGAATTACCATGAAGACTTGGACTACGAAACTGGACATCGGACGGCAACTTCTCATTAATTCTCGAATTGCAGTCATAGACGGCAGCTGCAACTCCGGAAATACAAAGAGCATTTATGGTCAGATGAGAAAATTCATAGGCAAAAGACTTTTGGCATAAACCTCTATTTTTTAAGTCCCGTTTCACACGTAGATTTAGCAAAGTCCAAGCACCAAATTACATCATTTTGCTTATATAAGCAGCCATGGAGCTCTGGAGAAACCAAGCTTACTACGCATCTTAAGAAAGAAAGAAGGGGGTACGTGAAAAAGGGCAAAAGAAGGGAAAAGGAAGGGGAAAGAAATGGCACCCAAGGCTATTGCTTGGTCTCCTTCGCTTGGGAAATTTTTGCGCGGTTTCATGGTTCTGGTCCTTCATTTCATAATCCTCCAAGCCGTTCCCCGTAGCTGCGGGCGTGGTGACGATCTCTCATTTCTTTTTTTTCCTCTTTTGAATAATCTCTTTAATTTCCTGTAGCATCAATTGTTTCTCACGCAAATTTTTTGCGATTTACTCCGACATCTTCATGGTTTGCGTTTTGCGTGCAGGAGTGCCGGATCCAAGCAAGCCACAGCCTTCCCCTGGATGTTAATGTATGTACTTCCTTTACATTTTACACACCTAATAATATGAGATTTTGTCATGATTCAAATTCGAATGATGGTATCCACCTTGCTTGTATGGACATATTTTTAAGCAAAATCGCACTAATATGAGCTGTTCAATGGCGTTGCAGAGGTACTTACATGACGAAAGTGGTTAATTTCTTGTATCTTGCTTCAGAAGAGAAGTGGAAGTCCCTAAACTTTGATTGAATGTTACGGGAAGGGATGACAAAAATGTTAAAAGTGGTCGTTGTATCACATATCTTTTTAAGTAGTCTCTGTATCTTCAGGCAACTCTTGGAAGGTTGTCCCTGCGAGAAGAAAAGAGTCCGCGAATCCTTGTTTATTAATAGTCTTCAAAGCTTGCATCTATTACAACTTTAGACTTGATCGATAAATTGATTATATTTTCTCATTGACACAGCTTTTATGATTTAGAGAGAGATTTACATTTGATTATGAACGTGAAGTCGAGGACAGGATGTAAATATGAAGAATGGATTCTCGCCGTGACAATGGGTGACATTTCTTATGATCCATCAGAAATTGATGGCCTTGACAAAATATGGGAAAGATGAACCGAGGCACCATAAAAGTTCTATGTGACAATCATTTTGGGCACAATGATGTGAATTATTGTGAAAATATCGTTTTACGAAGGCCCAGATGGTGCGAATTGCGAATCTCGACCTCCAATCGAACCTATGATTGGCAACTTTGGTATGAATGTGACATGTTGACGAACGCGTGTCAACCAACCAATGTTATAGACGCCACGAGCGAAAGAATTCGCTATCTCACTCGATAAGTCGAATCGACTACCACAAGGGAATCTTGATAAGGTCAAGTCCTCAAAAAAAACAATAGAAGAGAACCTCTCAATTCTTTTCCTCAAAAATAAAAATATGTCCCCCAAAGTCATTCAACAAGTGTGGCACCCCGAAACACCTAAGGTCGCCACAGGTACCTAACGCTCCACTAACTGCATCTCTTAGAAGAAGCATCGCAGTTCATAGGCATTTTTTTTTTTTAAACGGTCCCAGTGCAATTTGCGGAAGCATAATCAAGTCCTACCAATTCTCCCTCCAACGATCATGATACAATACACACCAACTACACATCATATGAAAAGATGAGGCCAAACCACTTTTTATTTACATATATTCATGATGGGTTTCTTAGGTCGGTACATCCAAAAGAAAAGGCAAGACTCTTATCTATGCTTGGCCATAACCCAAAAGGTATCTCGACCCCTATATCGAACGTGTGTCATCCCCCATATACAAGTATCGGCTACTCTAAAAAAACGTCAGCTCTCTACTCCTCACGCGGCCATCACACCCATCCTAGCGCGTCGGGCGGTGGTGGCGGCAACATCCCCCGAATCACTCCATTTCGGCGGACGTCTACCGACAAAAACTCATGAATGATCGGGCCCCCAGCCAGGCCCACATCATACATGACCAACACGTGAACTCGCACAAACGTCAGACCAGGGATGGTAATGGAATCTACCTCCGAACACTCTACCTCCACGTCAGATGGGAGGCCATAGAAACTACCCCACGTGACAATAGGGAGCGGCATCTCTCTAATCTGAAATGTTGGTCCGCAGAGGGGTGAGTACAGCCACTCAGCAGGTAAAAGATCCAATAAACCACTAAATGCATCACACAATACAATCACCACATCATAGCATAGTACATGTCATTCATGCATCCAAGCATAACTTACCTTGAAGCCATGCATATGTCATCATACCATATGTACATACATCCTCATGTACTCATCACCATCATATCATACATGTACTATCATGCCATAGGTGCACACACAACCATGCACTCATCATCATCATATCATACATGTACCATCATGCCATAGGTGCACACACAACCATGCACTCATCATCATCATATCATACATGTACCATCACGCCATAGGTGCACACACAACCATGCACTCATCATCATCATATCATAGCCATGCATATGCAATCATACCATATGAGCATAATTCAATTTCCACTTTTTATCTTTCAATTTGATCACCACCTCTCTCTTTCTCGGGATCAGTAATTTCATCCCACATGTTATCACTCGCACCCCAATCCAGGCATCGCGAGAAAACCTCCGGCACTCACCACCGAGCATCCGGCACCCCCACATTCCAGGCATCTCGCATCCCAACTAGCATCACAAGGCATTCCCCGGGCACAAACCTCCGAGGCTTCCGGCACCCAACCATTCCGGGCATCTCAAAACTCCCGAGGACATCCGGGCATGTATCTCAATACAACCGGGCATCCGGCACCCAACCATTCCGGGCATCCTGACACTCCCAGGGCATTATCGGCCCACCTCCAACAGTTTCCTCATTCATCACAATTTATATTCACCAATATATGTCTCACAATCAACATGGCACATGATGTAATGGCAACAAAGTCAAATTCAGCATTTGACTCTATATACAATGCCAAATTTCATCACATGCTCATCAAGATTCAATCACCTCAATCAATATAATTAATAGGGCTCATCCAAAACAGAAACAATCATAAACTTCAGCATTTGAAATTCGCACAATCCAGCTTGCACAGTTTTAGAAAATATTTCCATTAAATATCCAAATGGTCTCTAAAAATTATGAAATTTGAACACGTGATAGTCAAGACATAATGGCAGATATTTCATGAAGAACACTTTGCCAAAAGAGCTTTGTATAAAATGATATGATCCATGCATTGAAACTGATTAAGTCCAAATGCGTCAGATTATAGGGCTTTAGAATTTATTTCGATTAAATACCCTAATAACCTTAAAAATTCATGAAATTTTACTATGTTGTATTCAAGTTCCTAAGATAGGTTTTTCATGAAGAAACCAAAGTCAAATTCATTCTGGATAATTTAATATAAACAGTTGAAGCTTCTGTTTCAATACCGAAAGTTCCCAGATTCAACACCCTCCAAAAAATCACAAATTCACCTATCTATTCTCGTTTTTTTTCTCTAAATTTTTTATATGTTAATCCTCAATATGTCCTTTACAACTTTCATTAAGAAATCAAGGTGAGATTTTCAAAGGAAAGTCACTTTATAGTCCACGAAGTCACTGGTGTCCAGTACAATACTTCCAGATCTATCGTCTTCAAAAGAGAAATCGTTTCACTAGGCTATACTTGTTCGTTTTACTTCAAATTTGAGTATGTTAGTCTTCAGGATGTTCTATACAACTTTTGTGAAGAAGTCGAAGTGAAATTCTTAGTAAAAAGTGACATGCAACACACAAAACTACCAAGAGGTCGACAAAACAGTTTCAGATCTAGCGTTTTCGTAGAGGAAGGGTTTCACCCATTAAAACTCAGCCATTTTGTCTAAAATTTTAGTATGTTATACTTTAAGATGTTATCTACAACTTTTATGAAGAATTCGAAGCCAAAATCCGACTCAAAACCCGCATACAAACCTCTACAACATTCTGGGTCAGGCGGTATACTCGAAAACAGAATGCTATTTCAAAAACAACACACTCAAGCTTCGGTTTCTCACACCCTAAACGTCCGAGATTCATCACCATTCAAACACACATGCCTTTGTACCAAGCTACAGCGAGCACGACGGTGGACGACGGACGCACGTCGACGGGCGACGGACAAGCGGACGGACAGACACATGGCTTCTTCCTCCTCTCTCTCGGTTCCTCACTCTCTCGGCAACCCTCTCTCTCTCTCTCTCTCCCTTATGGTCGACAGACCCCCCCCCTTAACCGGTCACTCCTTCCTTCTATTCTCCCCTCAATACCATCATTAGCCATCATTAGGAGCTACCCAAGAAGACCAATAGATGAAGCCTTCTTTTTGCCACTTGGCAAACCCCATGCATGATGGGCTTGAAGGTTTGGGCCGGCTCCTCCCCCTTGTGGTCGACGGCAGCCCTCTTCATGGGCCTCATGGGCCAAGCCAATTTGGCCCACTTTAGGTCCAATACCCTTGGGCCTAAAGTTTAATCTTAATAAATCCCATTTTCACTTTTAATAATTCATTTTTAATTCTCTCTTTTATAGATTTCAAATTCTCAATTTCATATGGCCATAAATCTTGTAACATTTAAACTATAGGGATTAAATCTATGAGGTGCATAGCCAAGAATAAATTCTTCTTATTAACTTATCCTATAATACTAATTTTGATAACTCATGAACACAAGATACATTTCCATCCACATAACACTCAGTCTTAAAAGAAAATCAATGGCTAAAGCATAAACCAAAGGCAATTTCATTACCTAATCATAGACTTAATACATCTAGAGGTTGCCTTGAATTTTGGGATGCCACAACAAGTCCCTAATATAGGCTTTCTAACCACCACACAAACCCTAAAACCAGCCCTAGAAATCTAATACACCGTATTCTAGAATATGCCTAAACAAGAAGATAATATATTTTTTTTTTGATTTGGTCAAATATTTGGTGACCAGATAATCAAATTGCATCAAGATTTTCAAGATTCTTCAAGATTTGATTCAAAGTCATCTCCAAGCCAAAAATTATGCCAAGATTTCCAAGATTCTTCAAGATTTGATCCAAGTCATCTCCACGCCAAAGATCATGAACCATGACGCCAATAGCTTGCTTGAATTGCTTAGCTCGCGTTTGAGTGATCGAACCAGTCAAAATAGACAACAGATCCCTAGCACCTCCTCTTTGATATGGCTCGATGTCCACATCATTCCCTCCTCCGTGCAAAGGATTTGCCCTCAAATCATCACTTGCATCAAAAAGAGTCGAGTCAAAAACATTAAATGTAGCACTAACATCATACTCACTTGCAAGATCAAGCTTGTAGACATTATTGTTAACTCTTTCCGACACCATGAATAGTCCATCCCCTCGCGGTAATAACTTAGAATGCCACTGCTCAGGAAATCGTTCTTTGCGCATATGAACCCAAACGCAATCGCCGAGTTCAAACACCACTTCCTTGCACCCTTTGTTGGCTTGCCTTGCATATTGCTCAGTCTTGCGCTCAATATTTGCGCACGTCTTCTCATGCAACCCCTTGACAAATTCGGCTTTCTTTGCTCCGTCTAAATCCACACGCTCATCAATAGTAAAGGGGTTAAATCTAATGGAGTTAACGGATTAAAACCATAGACAACCTCAAATGGTGTAAATTTAGTAGCAGAATGCATGCTCTTATTATATGCAAACTCAACATGTGGTAGACAATCTTCCCAAGAATTTATGTTCTTTTTAATAATAGTATGCAACAACACCCCTAAAGTTCTATTAACTACCTCGGTTTGACCATCGGTCTGTGGATGACAAGTAGTAGAAAATAACAATCATGTTCCTAGTTTTTCCACAATGTTTTCCAAAAGTAGCTAAGAAATTTAGAATCTCGATCTGAAACAATCGATCTATGCATGCCATGCAAACGTACAACCTTTTTAAAGAACAAATCAGCAACATGAGATGCATCATCAGCTTTATGACAAGGTATAAAATGAGCCATTTTTGAAAACCGATTGACAACAACATAAATAGAATATCTACCATACTTAGACCTAGGCAATCCTAACACAAAATCCATAGAAATATCAGTCCAAGGATGCGTTGGAATAGGTAATGGTGTATATAAGCCATGCGGTTTAGTTGTAGACTTAAATTGCTTACAAGCAATGCATCTCTCACAAATACGTGTCACATCTCTCTTCATATGTGGCCAATAAAAATGTTCATGGAGCACTTCATAAGTCTTATTAATGCCAAAATGCCCCATTAAACCACCACTATGCGCTTCTCGCACCAACAATTCACGCAAAGAACATTTAGGCAAACATAGTTTGTTTCACGAAAAAGATAACCTTCACGCCTATAGAATTTATCAAATGCAGCATGTTCACATGCTTCAAACACTCTCCCAAAGTCATCATCATTAGTATATAAGCCCTTGATATGTTCAAAACCTAGACACTTTGCTTCTAAAGTAGTTAGAATCGCGTACCTTTGAGAAAGTGCATCGGCTACCACATTCTCCTTACCTTTTTTGTACTCGATCACATATGAAAATGTCTCGATGAACTCCATCCATTTAGCATGTCTTTTAATCAACTTCTGCTGCCCTTTCAAGTACTTCAACGTCTCATGGTTGGTGTAGATCACAAACTCCTTCAGCCATAGATAATGTTGCCAAGTCTCCAAAGCTCACACTAAAGCATACCTCTCCTTATCGTAGGTAGGATAATTCAATGTTGCTCCACTCAATTTCTCGCTGAAATAAGCTATGGGACGCCCTCCTTGCATCAACACGGCTCTAATTCCTGTATTTGCACACTAAGATAACATCTAACCACCAATAAGTCTCATTTTACAGCCACTTCTCCATCACTACAATCCTCCAATGGTGGCATCTCATCATCCTCTTCTTCCCTCTCACTTTCAGACTCAATATCACCATATCCAGTCATGATCATCACCCTCCTATTAGGGCATTGATTCGCCATATGACCCATGCCCAAACACTTAAAACATTTAGGCCCTGTTTGGTTTGGTTTTGGGGGAATGTCCTTGGGGAAATGCAAAGGCCTTTAGTCTAAAGGGGTTTGGCAAAATGCAAATGCTGTTTGATAAACAAAATTGAAAAGATGCCTTGAGATGCAACTTGGAGAAAATGTTGTTTGGTAAACATATTATATTTGGAAAGTCCTTTCATGTGCCAATTTTAAAATTTTGCAACTTTAATTTGTTTAAAATCAAAAAAAAAAAATCAATGACCTTAACTTTTATATATTTTTTTCAAGTTGAGAATAATGTATAAGAGACATATTAATAAAATTTTAAATAAAAAATCACATCAAACTCAATTAAAAATAGAGTAATTTCATTACAATAAACATGACAATAACATTTGTCCAAAAGAAAGAAATAAGTTATAGTTAAATATTACAAACGGCATTAACTATTTATCAAGTTCATTGCTATTTCATCACGTAAATGTGCCATGTCAAGGAATGCATTATCATTTGAAGCACTTGTCCCCTTATTTACAACATCATGGTCGACTGAATATCCATACTCAGGATCCAAATCTACTATTTCAAAATCCGTATCAGTTATGGCATTTTTTCTTATAAAATTGTGCAAAGCCATTGTAGTTATGACAATTTGCACTTGCTTTTCATAAGGATAACTTGGCATAGTAGTTAAAATCTTCCACTTCATTTTTAATACGCCAAAGGCTCGTTCAATTTCTGAGCGAAGTGAGGAATGTGCACGGTTGAACACTGACCCGTAAGTGTAGGACCTTGTCGAAATTCTGGCAAATGATATCTAACTTCTTTATATGACGCCAAATAACCCATGAGATTTGGATATCCAGTATCTACTAAATAATATTTACCTACACAAATATAATATAAATTTAATTAACATATGCCACATAAATAAATATATATACATAAACCATTAATTCACCAACCTGAAGGTGTGATTCATTAAGCTGCGAAGGTGAACTTCATCTATCCCAATTTCATTTTCCACTCATACACACCAATATAAAATCCTTCCATCTACCATTTCTAGAAAACCCATACCAAACACTTACCCCAGAAAACTAAATTCCTAGTCTCTCAATTCCATCACGCATCAAATAAGAATGATAGTCGAAAAATCTCATACCCACAACAAACACCACAAGGAGTTTCATGCTATAAGGGCAAGCTATAGGTTTTGCTCATAAAAAAGATCCACCTTCAATAGATTGAGCATAGTTCCAAATGAATTCACACAAAATATTATCAATAATTCAAGTAAAGGCAAAACTTTTTTACTCATTAGAACACAGCACAACATATCTCATCTTTGAGAAGACGAGCATTTACAACATAATGTAGCACCCATAGTAACTCTAACAAAGTTGTACAAAGAAGGGTTAGTGTAGTTCACCTTAGATTAGAATCATATAAATCCTTCATGTCCAGCTTGCAAGGCACTCCGTAACTTCTATTGGACAATCCTGGGACAAGCACATTCAGTAGCATCATTCATTAAGGTCAAAACATAACCTGAAACAAAGAATAGCACGTTCTTCCTCACCCGGAATAGAATAACCACTCAAAATAATAAAACAGCAATGGAAGCAGCCCTAAACTTAGCACAGAACGAATCTGAATTCATCCAACGCATGCGTCTATCATGAACTAGCACATTAAGCACAAGGCATCAGTGTGGAGATTTAGATAATATCTGTGCCGAACATCCATACACCCACAAAAAACACCGATTGAAAAACAGGATAGCTAAATTAAGTCGAGGCAACGATAATCACAATACACAGAAGTGCAATAAGTGCGAAAGCAAACGAAACTCGACAGTCGGCGATTGACCAAAAAACAAAGGGCGAACCGAAGCCAACCTGAGGCTGCGGCACCGTAAGGCGGCGGCACCAAGGAAATCTTACCTGGAGAGGTGAGTACGAGAGCAGAACAGCGGGAGGCGATCTTCGAGGTTGGGATGGCTGATCTCGGATGGACACCGGAGAGCAGCTTGCGAAGGAGACGATGAGGGACGACGGCGGAATCTTTAGTGGCGACCGTGAAATCGAACGAACGAGCGATGGAATCGAAGCTTCCGAGCTTATCCAATTGCCCTGCTACGAGCACGACGCGAGTGCGAGAGCAGAACGACGGGAGGCGATCTTCGAGGTTGGGATGGCTGATCTCGGATGGACACTAAATAGCAGCTCACGAAGGAGATGGTGAGGGACGACGGAGAGAGGCATGAGAGTACAAAGGAGGCGTGAGGCTACGGGAGGCTTTTAGGGTTTTCTATTTAGAAAATGGCAAAAACGGATTTTGGTTAATAAATGAGGGTAAAATGGGCAACTGACATATTTTCATTAAACAAAGGCCCCGGCATTCCGAAAATGCTACTCTCAAATGCACCTTGGACCCTCCATTCCCCTAAAGCCCTTTGAAGCCCCTTGGAGATGCAATTGCATCTCCCCAAAGTCCTCAAAAAATTGAACCAAACACCACCTGCTTTTGCCCAAACCCCTTTAGAGCCCCAAAGCCCCTTCCACATGCTAAACCAAATGGGGCCTTAATTTTACAAGTTCTAGTGTTAGGGTTTTCAGTTTTACCTAAAACCAAATTCGTTCTAACTTTACCGACCCTCTCCTTCTCCTTTGAGGTTTCGGTTTTGGTATTATTTCCTCTCCAATTCGGCTTCTCATCTCTCTTCCAATTGGATCTCCAATTCTGATTTGAACCTTCTCCATTCTTGTGATTTCGATTCAATTTCAATTGCCGCTCAACTTTGATGGCTTTGTCCACCAAATCCTCCAACTCAATATAGTGTTGTAGCTCCACCACCTATCCTATGTCTCGGCTCAAACCACTCAAAAATCTTGATATTGTGGCCTCACGATCCTCCACCACGTTAGCACGAATCATGGCAATCTCCATCTCTTTGTGATACTCTTCCACGCTCTTATTGCCTTGTGTGAGATTTTGTAACTTTTGAAACAAATCTCGATGGTAATGACTTGGTATAAAGCGCCTCCTCATCACTGCCTTCATCGCATCCCACGTCTCTATCGGTCTTTCACCATTGCGCCCCCTACTAGTCACAAGTTGATCCCACCAAATTATAGCATAATCAGTAAATTCAACAGCTGCAATTTTTACCTTTTTGAGCTCAGAGTATCGTTGGCAATCAAATACCATCTCCATGCGTTTCTCTCATTCTAGATACCCATCGGGATCATTCTTCCCTTGGAAGGAAGGAATCTTCATCTTGATGTTGCCAAGTTCATTATCTTCTCGGTGTCTAAACCCTTGGCCTCCATTCCGCCTTCCAAATCGAGCATCTCGATCATCCTCCATGTCGGCCTCATCATCATCATAATGCCACTGCCATCTAGGTCATGTTCAAGAGGCATCTTGCTAATGTTGCGGCCTTCGCCAAGATAGCTCTGGTCACCATCAACCCTCATGCCATTCCCCATTATTCGGCCACTAAGCTCTTCCACTACGGCCCTCAATTGCTAGATGTTTTCCACGAGCGCTTCATCCCTTCATATGGAGTCAACCTCCCTTTGATTCACGCTTTCTTCGTGTGACATATTTTAGACCTGCAAGTAAACATTAATAATAGAAATCCTCACCAATCGCTCCCTCACGTGTTTCTCTCAAAGTGTTTGTCACTCCCCTCGTGTTTAACTCGAGTCTAGGCTCTTTTTTTCACCCTCAATTAAGCTCACACACTCTGCATTTTCCCTCTTGTTTTCCCCTTTCACAAGCTCTTTATCGGACTCAAAACCTATCTCTCAACCCCTTCACGACAATCAATCAAACTAATCAAACAAGATTAGATCAATTCAACAAGTAATAATCTCAAACCAACAAGTACAAGTTTCGGCATTCCAATTGAAACCCAAATCATTACTGATTTTGTTTCAATTCGGTCCACTAACAAACGAGTCGCCTTCTTGATTCTTTTTTTTTTCTTTTGGTTTGGCTATTTTCTATTTTCTACCGAATCTTTTTCTTTTTTTTTCCTCTTACGCACTTTTTTTTTGTGCGTTTTCTTTCTCTCTTTTTTTTTTTTTACGAACTCAGTTACAATTTAAGATGCTAGGACCAATTGAAATGACCAAAAAAAAAAAACTAACAGCAGACAACTACGTATGGAAGCACTAAAAGCAATCGGATCCCCAAATTGGCTAGAACCGAAACCCTAGCCTAATAAATCTCCAATTACCGAATATGAACAAAAAATTAAAGATAAATAGACCTCGTAGAAGCAAGCTCTGATACCAAATGATGTGAATCGTTGTGGAAAGATCGTTCTACGAAGGCCCGGATTGTGCGAATTGCGAACCTTAACCTCCAATCGAACTTGTAATTGACAACTTCAATATGAACGTGACCTGTTAAGGAACGTGTGTCCACCAACCAACGTTATAGACACCATGAGTGAAAAAATTCATTATCTCACTCGATAAGTTGAATCGACTACCATAAGGGAATCTTGATAAGGTCAAGTCCTCAAAAGAACAATAGAAGAGAACCTCTCAATTCTTTTCCTTAAAAATAAAAATGTCGCCCAAAGAAATTCAACAAGTCATTAATATAAGCTTTCTAACCATCACACAAACCCTAAATCAGCCCTAGAAATCTAATACGTCATATTCTAGAATATGCCTAAACAAAAAGATAATTTATTTTTTTTTTGATTTGGTCAAATATTTGGTGACTAGATAATCAAATTGCGCCAAGATTTCCAAGATTCTTCAAGATTTGATATAAGGTCATCTCCAAGCCAAAGATTACGCCAAGATTTCCAAGATTTTTCAAGATTTGATCCAAGGTCATCTCCATGCCAAAGATCACGAACCATGATACCAATAGCTTGCCTGAATTGCTTGGCCCGCGCTCAAGTGATCGAACCAGTCGAAATGGACAACGGGTCCCTCGCACCTCCTCCTCGATATGGCTCAACAGTGTAGTTGCAATTTGCATTCGGGAAGCGATTTGTCATGTGGAGAAGCAAGCTAAGTCAGAAGTGAGAGATTAGAAAGTTCAAAATCAAAATTGATGGGGAGAAATTTCACGTAGATAATATGATCGACCATTTATATCAGTCAGCCATATTATCTGATACATAATACTAAAACGTTACAACAATGAGATTTCACCGTTTAAGTTGAGCTACGGAGTGTTGGGCTCAAATGGCCAAGGACTCAAGCTGAGCTCAAAGGCATTGAACTGATCAGAGGACTAATCTAGCTGCAATATAAAATCATTGAGGCGCGCCTATAATTTGACGGGCTTTGCACAATAAAAACAGGAGACTAATCTAGCCATGCAAATGGGTTTTTTCCCGTGTTAATTGGATACTAGATGTAGGAAACATTTGGGTTTGGCGTCCACCATCAAGTTCATTAGAACACCATCAAATTCCATGATTCTTATAATAATAAAATCTAAATTGGTCATTCCTATTGTAGAAAGCAAGCAATCGAACAATAAAATAGACATAATAAAGAAAATAGATCGAATTCTAGATTTATATGATTTGATCATAGTGACCTACATTCACGAGTAGAGTAGCGATGGATTTTACTATAAATCAAGTAATACAACAAGATTGCACACTCGAGTCATTCAAATATTGTCAATGATTTTCAAGCATCAATTACATATAATAACGCACGCAATGTTTAGTCTCGAAATTCCTCACAAAATTAAAAACAAATTCGATCTGGGAGTTGAACTCCACGGTTTTTTCTGCAGTTGAAAAGGTAATAGAACAAGGGACCAAAAAAAGAGCAAAATCTTACCATTGTTAATCCTTTATCCAAAGTTGATTTTCCCAAATATTTAGTGAATTGTACCACTTTGCTCGCAATATGCTCAATGTTGTGACAGAGCTTATACATTCTCCGCACTCTTTGAGTTTACTTGCAGCAGAGGTCAATTGCAAATCCGGGTTTTTCTGACTCAGACTCACTATGAACCTATGATGGCTGAGTTTTACCGACCGATAAATAAAATGGAACCACTTTGCAACATGTCAATCGGATTTGATTTCATTAGAACCAAACGTCAATTGATCTATCCAGTGAAGGATTGAGTGGGAACCACGCCCGAGCAACAGTCGTACCCAACTTGCCATGACTAACCTCCTTTGCAAATCTCTCTTTCTGACTACAACATTTTCGAACAATAAAGAAGAAGACGAAGATCTCAAGATAGGTGAAGCCCATTTCTCAAGACCCATTTTTGAGGCTCTTACACAATGTCAATCTCCCTCCTTCTTCTTCCTCTGCTTGCATATGCCTCCCACTCACTCACCCAAAAACCTCCACCACTTTCGATTCTGCCCATACCAACCTCGCAGCAGCTCTTGTGGTAATCCTCTTCCATGGCCCTCTTTCTCCACTTGGGGCTTCAAACCCATGGCAACTGAACTTCCAGATCTAAGAACTGACTGGTTTGAATTCTCTCTTTTTTTCTTTTTTTGCCACCGGGGGGAGGCTTTGTTAGTTTGTTTTTCTTTTAATCTTTATCTAGATTTTGTTTTGGACAAAATGTCCTATTCCGACTAATGGAAAAATCAAATGCTCATTGTTTGGTGGAAAATTGAATGGCTGACAAGCATAGGCTCTTATTTGAAGCTAACTTGCCACTTCAGGTTATTATATGAAATAAAGTTAATCTTAAATCATTTTTTTGAGAAAATTATTTCACTCCATGCCATTATTTGAAAATTTTCATATTAAAGAAGGCACTTTACTAAATATAATGTGCAAGTGTGAATAGAGGCCACACAATCTAGTCCAAGTTTGAGTACATGAAGGCTTAGACTACGAAACTAGACATCGGACTGCAACTTATCATTAAGGGATAAGTGCTATAGAAATCCTAAAACTTGTCACGAAAATGTAATTGAGTTCTAAAACTTGCAAAAAGTGCAATCAAGTCCTAAAACTTGTCAAATTGTTTCAATCGAGTCCTAAAGTTAACATCGTCGACTTTTTTAACAGAAAATGCTAATGTGGCATTTAAAATTAATTTTTATTTTCCATGTGGCTTTTTTAATTTTTTATTTAAATTAGATTTAAAAATTAGAAAAGAAAAGTTAACATTTATTTAAAAAACAAAACAGTTCAAAAAAAAAAGGGCGGCCGCCGCCCATCGTTGGAGGTCGCCAGCCCTAGGCGGGGGTGGCCGGCAATGGTCGCCGGCCTTGGGTGGGAGTGGCCGGCCCTCGCCTGGCCAGGGTGAGGCCTCGTCAGCCCTCGCCTGGGGCCAGGGGAGGGCTGGCCACCCCCGCCCAGGGCCGGCGACCATCACCGGCCCCTTCGGCGATGGGTGGTGGTGGCGGCGAGGGAGGAGCTGCCTTTTTTTTTAACAATTTTTAAAAATAAATTTTAACTTTTCTTTTTTAGTTTTTAAATCTAATTTTAAAAAAATTGAATAAAAATAATTTAAAAAATCCACGTGGAAAATGAAAAATTATTTAAAAATCCACGTCCGCGCCACATCAGCATTTTCCGTTAAAAAAATCGACGGTGTTAACTTTAGGACTCGATTGAAACAATTTGACAAGTTTTAGGACTTGATTGCACTTTTTGCAAGTTTTAGAACTCAATTGCATTTTCGTGATAAGTTTTAGGACTTCTATAGCAATTATCCCTATTATTAATTCTTCAATTGCAGTCATAGACGGCAGCTGAAACTCCGGAAATACAGAGAGCATATCATGGTCAAATGAGAAAATTCATAGGCAAAAGACTTTTGGCACAAAGCTTTAATTTCTACGTCCCGCTTTACACGTTAAACAAGCGAAGTCGATGCACCAAACGTCCATCATTTGCTTATATAAGCAGCAGTAAAGCTCTGCGGAAATCAAGCTTATACACATCTCAAGAAAAAAGAAGAGGGCACGTGAAAATGGGGAAGAAGAAAGAGGGAAAATAAAGAAAAAGAAGGGGGAAGAAATGGCACCCAAGAATATAGCTTCGTCTCCTTCGATCGCACGATTTTTGTACATTTTCATGGTTCTGGTCCTTCATTTCATAATCGTCTCGGCAGGCCGATGCCCAGGTGACGATGTTTGTCTTTCTTTTTTTCTCCTCTTTTGAATGATCTCTTCAATTTTTTACAGTACTAATTTTTTCTTGTGCATGTTTTGCCATTTACAGTGGCGGACATTACATTCTTCATATTTTCTTCATCAACGATATAGAAAAAAATAAGCAAAAAAACTACCAAGTTTTTCATGGTTTGCACTTGCGCGCAGGAGAAGCGGATCCAAAAGACCCGCAGCCTTCCCCTAAATGTAAATGTATGGGCTTACGTTACAGTTTATACACCCAATAATATGAGATTTTGACAGAATTCAAATTCGAACAACTATATCCATGTTGCTTATATTGACATATTTTCAGGTAAAATTGTGCTAATATGAGCTGTTCAATGGTGTTGCAGGAGATACTTACATGACAAAGTGGTATGCCTTCTTGTGTTATGCTTCAGTAGAAAAGTGGAAGTCCCTAAATTTGATTGTAATGTTATATTTGTTAAGTAGTCTCTGAATCACATATTGTTAAGTAGTCTCTATATCTTGACACAACTGTTGGTCCTGGTTCAGTTGTGGGTTGAAATAAGATTGTCACTGTAAAAAGAAAGAGTCGGCGTAGCTTTCTTTATTATTAGTCTTCAAAGCTTGTATTGATTAAAACTTTAGACTCGATTGATAGATCAATTGTAGTTTTGATTGGCACGACTTTTATGATTTGGAGAGAGATCTACAATTGATTATGAACGTCAAGTCCTGGACAGGATGTGAATATGAAGAATGGATGCTCCTTATGAGATTGGGGACATATCTTATGATCCATCTGATATTGATGGCCTTAGACGAAATTTGAGTGAGGTGAACTGCGGCACCATAAAAATTTTATGTGACAATCGTTCCAAGCACAGCATAATTTCAATTTGCATCTGAGAAGGGATTTGCCACATGGAGAAGTAAGTTAAATCATAATGAGAGATTAAAAAGTTAAAAATCAAAGTGGACGGGGTGGAATTTCACGTAAATAATATGATTGATCATTTACACTGGTTAGCCATATAATCTGACAAATAATACTAAAACGTTACAACAATGAAGTTGCACTATTTTAAGTTGAGCTACCAAATCTCAGGCTCAAATGGCCAAGGACCCAAAACAAAGCTCAAAAGCATGGAATGGACGCTCCTCGTTTGCAATATAAAATCATTGAGGCGCACCTATAATCTGATGGGCTTTGCACAATAAAATCAGGGGACTATTCTAGCCATACAAATGGGCTTTCCCCCCATATTAATTGGATTCTAGGGAGGAGGGGCTGGGTCTATCCCACCCTCTCTGTACATATTTCATTTTTTTAATAAATAATTAAGGAAATTTTACGGCTTTAATACATTGTATTTTCTTCAATTTATGCGAAATAAATAACTTGATAATAAACCTTACCAAAAAAAAAAAAACTTGATAATAAAAGTATCCAATTTTAGCATGTGATGAACAATAATTCAAAGACACTAGCTTTTCATTTTTTAAAGAATCTAGAGATACTTGTTAACATGATCTTTTATCATATTTTTCTTGATTAATTATTCTCATTATTGTAACTTAGGCATATTTTCCGTTGGCCCCCGGAAGAAAGGAGATGGCACACACTCAAATATTGTATAACCACTTTTTTCTCAGTTTTGCTTATAATGAGAACGAGGCTAGAAGCTTGGAGATCTATGTTCTAACACATGTAACCTATTTCACTCCATAACCATTTTCTCATCAGCACATGAGATGCAATATTATTGCCAATTACCTCAATGATGTTCCTAGGAATCCTCGTTTGATCAACAGTTACTAGGACAGGTGAACTTAGAACAGAGGCACGAAATATTCCGTAGCCTCCCTGACACTAAGGAAGACCCTCTCTTTCCCGATCCTGTCCAGGAAGTTGGCCACCTTCAGCTTGTGGATCACTTGCCATCTGATGTTGGCCATAGCCACCTGCGAAATAACGTGCATGAACTGTAATTTTCGCAAGAGGTTTCGATGACAAAGGATCGCAAGAGATTGAAATCCATGCAACTCGTTGGGCACTCTTACTTCTAGGCCAACCGAAACCAGCATCTTGTGCAGTTCTTCGAGCGAGGCGATCCCTGATGTGTCGATGTTCATCACATCTGTCACGAGACGACCAACTGATCAGTAAGGCCCTCTTAGCACTCTAATTCCAATTTGATTTGAGTTAATCAGGACTTACTGGACATGTCAAGGACCACCACTTGGATCTTTCTCCTCTCGGTTCGTTTAGCGTCATCCTCTTCTGTGACTGACCTCATTATCCTATAACAAAGCAGGATAGAGAATATAATATATAGACCAGTATCAAAAATATATTCTTTAGCACCATATCCCTCGATTCAATTAGATTGACTGATATGTCACCACCTTTCTCTGATGAAATTGGCATTAGCAAAGCACATCAAGCCAGAATTGATGCGGATCAAGAAGACACCAGGAGTTTCGATGGCCATTGGGTACTGTCTAATGTCGCAAAATAAATCTGTCCCCGGAAGCCTTCCTAGCAGTTCTGTGCCAGGTCGAATGGATAGAAGTATAATCTTTCCGAACGAGATAGCGACCTGCAATCAGTTCATAGTAGTAGGAAATCTTTACTTTCTTGTCTAAGGTGATGACGCCAAGACTGAACTTTCATATCAAGAGACACTCTGTTGTTCAAAATAAAGAATATCCTTACTACAGCACAGAATTTCTGATCTGCTGGCAATCATTAAGACACTAATTCAAGAAAGTTTAGCCTGTCTGGAAATAAATTAATGTGTGTTCGATGCAGATGGCTTGTAACAGAATATGATTTTGGTTTTTTTTTTCCTTTTTTGGCCGATTCGTGCCAAAACAGTAGACCTGAATGAGCTCTACCTTGAATGGATAATTCAGGATAAGCTCATCACCAACCAAGCAGTTTGAGGCTGAATTATGGAACTCAATAATGATATGGAACCCACAAGTCACGGGACTGCTAAATGTTAAGGTATTCAAGGTTCACATATAATAATTAGAAAGATCTGCAGACATAATAATTTATAATTTTTTCAGGAATCCAATCGTTTTTTCATGTTAGAGAAATTGGAAATGAAAACTACCGCAGCTAGAAGGCCGATCTCCACGGACCCGAACAGGACCCCCAAGAAGGCGCCAATGCATGCTAAGAAGTCAAGCTTGTCGACTCTCCAGATCCGGAGAGCCTCATTCACATCGATCAGACCTGGAAGAGCGGACAAGATGATCGAAGCAAGGATTGCAATGGGAGTGTAGTACAAGAGCTTGGTGAAGAGCAACAGTGATATTAGCACCGTCACGGCCATCACAATGTTTGACACGACGGTCTGGCATCCTGCACTGAAATTCACCGCAGTTCTTGAGAAAGAACCTGTTTTGCATGATGAAGAAGCTATTTTAGGATTCCCAGAATTTGGACAATTTAATTGATAGGGAAAACACAGTGTAGACCAATATAACAGTGTATAAAAACCATTTAGGTTATAGGATCATGTAAACTTCTGTGGGAAACCCCCGCTTTTTGCCCTTTGTGGAAAGTGTTGATTTCTTCATATATTTCACCTATCTTAAATGTAAGTTCTGCCAATTAATCTAACTCTATAGCTTCATTTATTATAATTTGCCGACGGACCGAGTCACTTTGATGCAACTGAGTGACGGGGAGAGGTTTTATCTTTTGATTTGAGCTATAAATTTGTGATTAATACTGAGGGTGCATCGTTAAATTTCCTCCGACTTTCGAGGGAGCTTTACCAGTTGCTACATAGCATGAGGTGAGAGATCCAGCAACGTTCATAATTCCCATTGCTATCATTTCCTTGTTCCCATCAATCTGGTAGCCTTTGATCGAAGCAAAAGACCGGCCAACTGCTATTGCTTCCTGAAGAAAGAACTTTTGAAAACCAATTAAGAGAAACTTCACGGGAAAAGAAAAGGAAAATTTTGGACAGATAAAAAGATTTTGGGCATGGAGGCGTACGGTGAGAGCCACGACGGCACAGATTAGACCGATTTTAGCAGACTGTCCTACATGTGGACCTGCAAGCTGCAACTGATGTGCTGAAATTGGATTTAATCCTCCTTTGATGTGCTTTACCACCTTCACACCATGCTTATCAGCACTCGTCAGAAAGACTATTAAGGTGGATAGGACTACCGACACTAGAGGAGCGATAGCCGGTAACCAGAAGAGTTTCTTGTTCTTTCGTCCCTGAGAACACAAGCAATTTGTGTAATTCGGTTAGCGAAGAAAATTTTCATGGGATAAATAAGGAAACGCAGGACGTAAGATTTCCTTACGATGAACCTCGCAAAGAGGAGGAAAATCAGGAATGAGCATCCAAGAACAAAATTGAGAGGGTACCACTGTCACATGTGCACATTAAACGACAATTGTCAGCCTTGTAGTGGAAGTTAAAAAAACATTGTCTGAGACCATCTTAAATGGCAAAACTATAAAACACTGCTCGATATGATTCGATCAACTCTCGTCCACAAATCTTTTCTTGAGGCAGTTTCTTGGAGAGACTAAAGAAAATACTGAAGCAGAACGTACTTGATGGCGAATTGATCTAAATGCCGATTCTAGAACAGACACGACATCTGTTTTTGTTGTGAAGTGGCTAATCCCGAGTAGCCCTTTGAGCTGTTGAAGACCAATGATAATAGCTGCGCCTGCCATGAACCCAACGATTGCAGCATGCGAAAGAAAATCCACAAGAAATCCCAACCTGCAAGTCTCAATGTCTTCAAATGGGCTTGTAAAACACGGTAACAAGTTGAAGAAAGTAAAAACAGGAGCTTTTTGAGGAAAAAGTACCTAAATAATCCGAAGATAGCCTGGAATGTTCCGGCAAACAAAGTCACCGTGAAAACAAGCCTTCTGTAAGCACTGGGGTCGATCGAAGGATCCTGTATTTTCTGAATCATGGAGGAAAGCAAGAGTGATACCACAGCGACAGGTCCAATGGCAATCTCCCTGGAACTCCCCATTAAGGCATAGACAAGAGGTGGGACCACGCTTGTGTCTGAATCCATTGCTCAAAAGATGAACTTAAATATTAAAATTTTGCTCGAAAGCCAAAAATAAAGAAAAAGCGAGAGTAAATCATTACGCAAAAACTTACATAGACCATACTGTGGATCCAGTTTTGCCAAATTAGCATACCCAATGCTCTGCGAGAAACCGAAAACATGCTCTTAGAACTGAAGAGACTACACCATGTGACCTTCACAAAACACTCGTCTAGTTCAGGAATGCTTTTTACCTGAGGAATGCAGAGGCTGGCTAGTGTCAAACCAGCCATCAGGTCGCTTTTGAACTTCGAGACACTGTAAATTCTGCCCCAGCGGAGGATTGGGAAGAGACCTTGAAAGAGTGAAGCAGCTCCCCTGCACAGGGCTTGCTTGTCTGTCAAAGGAAATTTTTTCTTGTCATCATTGCTGTTGTTCAGAAGTAGTGTCTCTCTTACTGAGACGAGCAGATCATGCCAGAGGCTAGGAGGGTCAGGTGAATGAAGCACCCATTCAGCTCTCTCAGCCTGAGGATGACTGCCGATCTCAAAGCTTGTTTGAGGAGGCAGCTCTGCTTCAGATTTCAAGCTCTCTGTATCAGGCAGTGAAGCCATGGTTGTGTAAAGCTTTTCGGGACAAATTTGGAGAGCTATTGCGCATCTGCAGCAGCTTTTATACCAACCTGACTTGTGCAGGCGCACGCACCCACATGCGCCCCCGCTCACAGAGTATTTTAAGCGGTAAGTTGACAAGGATTTTCACTTTGTTCACTGCATGGGAATATTTTCTTTGGCCTACCATTTGGCAATACTTGCGTATAAAGTAATTAGGTTTCAAGTGTACACTCGATCAAATATCGATATTGCATTTGAATACTATAAATTTCCCATCAGATGGCACAGTTGGCATGATCTGCCTTGAATGGAAATGATTGAATACTGCAATGGCATGACCCGGTCCTGTTTTATGCACTTGTACTTTATCTGGTTTCATAATGGCACAGTTCGTGTTACCAAGCCTTAAATAGAAAATGACTGGGTACTGTAACGGCATGACTCGGTCCATCAAACAGGTAATCCATCCATAACGAGTAATGTCACAGTTTGGCTGACTTATATTCCTGTTTTGAGCACTTGTATTTTATCTGGTTTCATAAGGAAGCACGAACATGAGTACGATAAGAGCTGCCCTTCACTTTGTTGCTTGGTCCTGAATCAGCTCTAGAATCACGTGGCTGCAATTCAGAGCCAGAGGCTTCACTCAGCACTTTCTAGCAAAACATTTACTGCTCTGAACTTAGATTGCCATGTTGCATCGACTCCGTTCCCTAGAGATCTCATTTCAGCTGTTCAATGGCTAGTCCGACCATCAACGTTCGGGAAACTCTCTCGACGTTCTCTTGCGACCCTCTTACACAGCTCTTTTTTTGATAGTGAGGAGAGGACTCACTTTCAAGATTAGTACATTCACACCCACGAATAAGTGATTTTCTATGACTATGCCGTCAGCCACATTATATCCAAGACAAATCATTTCGATTCCTCTCGGAGCAGAGAAACATCGATCTCAACTTTCAAGGAGATAGGACTTTAATTCTGGTGAGAAGCCAAGGAAGGTCGAATCGCAGTGGCATTGATGTCCCTCACGACTGACGGATTACAATTCCATGGTCCAAGTTTGGCCTGGGGAGAGGAATTGGGGTTCTGGTCCCCAAAGGTTCCATCAAATCCCATTATGAAGCTTCTCATGAGTAGCGCCACTACCATCCCTACCTCCATCGACCCACTTTTTAAGGTCTGCCCACTTCTTCCCTAAATTTTCCATCATCCTCGTTTCGGCTAAGATGCTCATGTATTTGGGAAATTGACACTAGGCGAAGTAACACAGACAGATCGAACTGGAAACCATCTGGACCGGATCGGACTGGCCAATAATGGGTAGTTCCTAGAGGCATCAGTCTAGTTCTCGATTTCATAAAATTGGAATCGTTTGTTTTCAGTTGGGTCCCTAGATCCAGAGAAGATCGAACCAATCTATTTTTATTTATTTCTCACGCATCCATTACTCTCCTCTTTCCTTCGCCTCTCGTGGCTCACAAGTTCAGTCACGCCTCTGCTCTTTCCCTTTCCTCTCACACGCACGTTTCTTTCAAACTTTCACAACCCTTATCACCTAAGCCCTAATCGCCTCTCAGCCTCACTCACAATAATTGCCTCTTGCCTCTCACCCTCACTCATCGACGGTAATCGCCTCTCGGGAATCACGAAGGTGAGAACACCATCAGTGCTCATGGAAGCCACCGCCTCGCTCACCCTCATCCTGTGGTTTCTTCGCAGCTTCATCTTGATAGTGTCGTCCCCTTGATGGTCTCGTCCCCTCGGCCAATCACCCACAAAGCATGGCCCCGCCGGATCTCCTCCCTCAACTCGTCCGGCCTCAGCCACGGCTTGTCCATGTTGTACACGAAGGCCGCCACCGTCTCTTCCTCAATGATCCGGTTGTACAACGTGGTACCCCCACACGTGCAGGGTGGTGAGAAGTTCGAGATGGACGACGAAAAAGAAGGCCGCGTCTTTGATTTTCTTCCAACGCTTTTTCGTGCAAGTCTAACATTGGACCACCCTGGGAACCGAACGGGACCGAATTTGTTGGTCAGGTCCGATCGAGTCCCTAGTTCTAGAAACTAGGAACCGATCCTTCTAGTCCTATTCTCAATTTTTTGGTGAGCCTGGATCGGGCATTAATCACCCTTAGTTGATACAAACAATCACTAAACTTTGGCATAAAACATAATGTCTTTTCAGAGCATTTAATTCATTCAATATGACCCCTCAATTATTGGTAAATATTTAATCCAATCCCTAAACTATATGAAAATAGTTAATGTGATCATTTTGTCAATTCAATTTAGCGGAATTTGTTGATATGACTTTCAATCCATTAAATTTGAATGGTGGATCAAAAAAAAAAAAAAAAATTACGCGTGGATTTTGGTAAGGTAGTTTATGTGAGATATTCAACTCAAATTAGGAAAAGAATTTTTCACGTGGAATATTTGATGTCCATTATTATTTTTTTTTAAAAGTAGATGGAGAGAAGCCGACTTGTCATTTTTAAAAGTATAACTCAACATATAATATTTCACATTATCAAAAAACGCATGCTTTGTCTATTGAGCAAATGAAAGGATTGGATTGAACATTTACTTATAGGGAGGGAAATGCATGTCCAAATTGCTAGCAAATCAGCTTATCTAATCCAACAATGCGGTTGATAATTATGTATTAAATAGAGTACTAATAAGTTTGCTTTCTTTATTGTTAGGATATCATATTGGATTATGTTTATTAGGAAAGTAATGATATAATTTTTGGGTTATGTCCCTCTATATATATAAAGTTCAAGTATGATATTGCACATTAAACTTAAAGTTTAAGAACTATTTGTGCCAATTTTCCTAAATATTCCTCGAGCTACAGGTACCAATTTTACAACCACCTAATACAAATGATCATGGCATGCCAGCCCACTTAGGCCTATCTAGGGGGCCAAGTCCACCCAAAAGGCCAAACAGACAGCTCCTTTATTGGGCTTAGCCCATCCAATTATGCTTGCCCGAATCAAGGATGACATTACACATTAAATACAAAGTTCAAGGATGACACATATGGGTCATATATAGGTCACTTACATTTTGAAGAGACTAGTTAAATGGGTTTAAAACTTGAAAACTTAAAATAAACGGGTCTTAAATGGGTTGGACTTAGAACCCATTTCTAACCCAAGCCTCACACTATCTCTTTCTTCTTTCTTTTAATTTTTTATAAAAATCAAATAATTATTTTTTATATTTTTTTTTCTTTTTTTTTTTTTTTTTTTTTTTCCCTTTTTTTTTTCTTTAGTCTTCCTCCTTTCTTAGCCAGTGGCCAGTAATTCCAAACAAGGCTCGAGCTCGCCAGCCTTAGGCAAGCTCGCCAGAGTCGAGTAAGCTCGAGCTCGCCAATGTCTAGCAAGCTCAATCTCGCTAATCTAGTAAGACTAAGGCCTTGCTGACGACTAGAGAGGCTTAAGCCCTGCCGATCTAGCGAGACTCGAGCTCGTGGTGTTGGGCGAGCTTGATCTCGCCGATTTGGTGAGCCTCGAGCTTGTCGACATCGAGCGAGCTCGAGCTCGCCTGTGACTAGTCGTCGACCATTGTCATGGCCGGCAGCTGGTCAAAGAAGAAGAAAAAAAAAAAAATTAAAAATTAAAAATTATATTTTAAAAAATAAAAATAAATAAAATTCAATTTTTAAAATAAAAATAATAAAAATTCCATTTTTTTTTAAAAAAAATACTAAGGAAAAGGAAAAAGGAGTCAAGGTGGAAAATTTAATCATACCAAAGGGCAAAAAAATATTTTCTAATTTATGGGAAAAAAAACCAAAAGTTATTGTATTTTTCCAAAAAAAAAAAAAATACTTCTTGGAAAATATTGAAGAAACAAACAAATGCTTATTTTTAAAAAGATATATAAAAATTGTCCACTAGATTTGTATTGTATGAAAGAGTTTTAGCAATACATTTAAAAATAAATCATAAAAAATAAATTTTCTTAGATTTAGGTAAATAGGTCAAGTATGGATCAAAAATTTTGTACTACGATAAATTAATCATAAATGAGTTAAATGCGTCAATTTGGGTCAGATCATTTATGAGTCGACCCAAACCCTACCCAAGTCATCCGTTTAATAGGGATTCACCCCAAGATTAATTCTAGGGCATGACCCCAATCATGGACGTCCAGTCCCCCTCATTGATCAGACTACTGCTGAAGAACTCTTTCCTTGAAAACCAGTTAGGCATAATGCATGATGACATTGGAGAAATCGTGAGTGGAGCTTTTCATGAAGTGCCGACCCACTCCAAAAAGATGAGCACCGCTGGAACTTCAATAGTGGATTCGGTACACAGAGATCACCTAATATCACTCGTTTTGGCCAGGGAAAGGTCTTGACACTCTAGGATCTGATCGGCAAAAAGAAAGAAAAACACAAGAGGCCGAAGCTTGCATCTAAAGGAGAAGATAGGTAGAGGACCCCAGCAATTCTTCTGTCTTGTCAGATTGTTTTCAGAAGCCTGTCGACATTTTTCAACGGAAAGTCCCACATCAAAAAATGAACGGAATGTCCCACATCAAAAAATCATAGCCTGCCCACTTGCTTTTGCAGTCGGGCCTTTTTTTGTGCTCACGACAGGGGCCATGGGAGTGCCCTTGGGTATCACTTGAAGATATGAGTCACATCAAAAAATTATAGCCTGCCCACTTGCTTTTGCAGTCCGGCCTTTTTTTGTGCTCACGACAGCCTGTCAACCATTATCGATCAGGTGCTACCTGTAAAAGAACAACCCTAACTGTATTTTTGGTATAAATTTGTTGTGTGGTGCATGAATTTGAGCAAACAATTTTCTTCTTAGACCCAATTCACCGAGCCAGGTATAAAAGTTTGTCGAACTAGACTCGATCTACCCATTGCTCAAGTCTAGTGGTTAATGAGTGGACTGTGTGTATGATGCATCATGAAAACAAACATTCTCTCTTTTCGTATTTGATGTTTATCCAACTAAATTTACGCGTCATGACTCTCAAATCATAATGATTTTAACTCAAACTAATCCTACGGTCTGCTTTCTACTTAAAGGCTAGAACAGCCCTGCTCGATGAATTCGGACATGGCGATCTGCATGCATCTTGAGGATCAATTAAAACCGAGGCTCGGGCATGTTGTATTACTGAAAAAGAGGTCACGTATCTGGAGAAGTGGGAATTGAATGATGCCTTATGAACCGGGTCGCAATCCGGTGCTGGGATCCTAAGCTCCATGGTATGATGCGCTTTGAACGAGGGAAATGAAAAGGACAGTTGAGAAGTCAGCTGCGAAGTGAGGGAAAGCAGAGGCACTCGTTAACTCCACTTGGAGTCAACGCATGCCGCCCAACTATGCCCCTTCGACACGAGTCTGGTGTTTACATGCTCCGAGAGACATGTTTGACACGAATTGATTAGTTAACTAGCACGCGTGAGTACAAACAGCAAGATAACTTTCGTGATCCTTATCTTTGAACTCACAATGGTTTACGGAGTATTCCATTTGAACGATAATTATTCAATTCAGCTTTAATTCGAAACTCCTATGTTCATAAAACCCATCATGGTAGGTATACTAAAATCCAGGCCAAAAATGAATATCATTAAAAAGAAAAAGGGCCCAACGAGCAAACAACATTTCTAGAAGCTGCTCACTTATGCACCACCATTTTCATTGGGTCTCAAATTATTACACTTATCAGTTAAAAGTTGAGCCTTTCGAGTAAGAACATGATAAAACAACACATCGGATTCATCACTCAAGACCTATATAACCAAACACCAAGACGATATGGGAGATGTCAAATTTTTGGAGTTACATTAATTTGGACAAAAGATTGCCATATTAGGGAACCCAACATTTGGTCCAACTTATGCAATTTTGCTTACCAAGTTGTCTTAAATGGTTTTGCCAACAGGGTTAAACCTCTGCTGCCTCAGATTGTGTCTTCTAAACAAGTTGCCATTGTTCAAGGATGTCAAATATAAGATAATATTCGGGTCGTGCAGGAACTGTTACATTAGCTGAAGGTAAGGAATTGGAAGAAGAAATATCAAGCAATCCTGAAATTGAAAATGAGAAAACCTCGTGAACAAGTCGCATGAGTCTTTTTGGAATTGAGAAAGATGGGATTCACAGAAGAATAAATGAATTGGCTCATTCAGTGTAAAGGTGAATGGGGAGCCTTAGGAGTACTTTTAGCTGTTGAGGGGTATGCGGCAAGGGGATCCACTCTCTCCATGTTCGTTCATGTTGATAGCGAATGTTTTATAGATGGTAGATAAATGCAGCAGGGGAAGAGGGCAGGCTCATTTGGATACCCCCTGCATTGGCTTCCCCATCATATCTGTGGAAACAAGTATGGAATCTGAGAACAAAAATCAAACCGTTTGCTCGGAGTGTGTCGGAATGCATTGCCTACAAAGTACATTCTGTTCAGACGGCATATCGTTCAAGATGCACTCTGTAAACAACATCCGGAGACAATACAACACCTGTTTCTTCCTTGTCTGTGGACCCGTGATCTCGGCCTGAAGATGAAAGAAGAGACGCACAGAGATTCCGCACGGGTTCTTCCTTCAAATAGTGCTCTGAAAATCAACGTGGATGGAGAGCTATCTCAGTGATTTTCAAACATCATGGAGGAATTTTTGTGGAAGGGATGGCTCAGAACATTCGGCGAATTCTCTTCCTTGTGATTGGGCTTCTTATCCTCCATTGAAGAGTTAGGACATTCTATCCTCTGATGCCGATGGGCTGTACTCGGCTACTTTTACTTGAATGAAATGAAGGCAAAGGTACTTCTACCCCAAAAAAGGGGTACATGATAATTCAATTTTCAGTTCTCCTATATGGCGATAACGTGGCTAAAACATGGAACACTAAACTAAAACGACATCATTTTGGATTTAATTCTAACTTTTTAAACATAAGCCTAATTAAATAAAAAATATTTTTAAAGAGCCAAGGCAAGGGCAAATGCCCTTGCCACCTGCCACCCCGTCGCCCAAAAGGGCTGGTGGAGGCTTGGCAAGCACCCATGGCCCCAATTGAGGCCCCAGCTACCCTCACCAGCCCTAGCCAACCCCTACCAGCCCTTTCTGACGATGGGGGCGGCAGCGACAAGGGCCTACCGCCCTTGCCTATAGCTTCATTTTTTTTCCTTTTTTCTTGAAATACTTTTTTTATTTTATTTAATTAATATTTTGATTAAATAAATTAGAATTTACGCTACGTTATCGCCACATAGGAGAGAGAAAATATTTAAAAACCACATTAGCATTTTTCATTGGTCTAAATGAAGAGTTAACGAAAAGACTCGATTGTATCAATTTGACAAGTTTTAAAACTTGATTACACTTTTTTTTAAAGTTTTAGGACTCAATCATACTTTCGTGACAAGTTTTAGGACTTCTTGTGCACGTATATCAATAAATTATATGATTCTACTGCATAAAATACCAATACGGATTGTTCTTGTTTTGATAGACATTAAGCTCATTAAAATCATTACCGTTAACCCTATAAATGTCCTTATTGAATTCTCGATCGGTTTCATCAGATCAAATGCCTTCCATTGCTCCCTCGTATGGTTTGGCTGAACTATAATCTCCAGAATGCGATGACCCGCCTGTTTGCCCCTTATTTATGTCCAAGGGCTTAGGGCATGTAGTCTGCCCACATCGACATATAGAATGTAGTTTTGTTGTGATATATGACAGCATCAAAGTATAAAACTACCGACTATACAGGACGTTGTTGCCGGCTTCGTCGAAACTTCGTAGTCAGAAGACGAATTTTCCAATATATTACGGATTTGTAATATAAAATGGGGAGGAAAGGACCCTTCTTTAGTTTTGCAAATTCATGAGCTTATAGTCTATTTACTAATCTGCAAGCATACAAATACAGCTGGAAGCATAAATTAAGGTGATCTTATTGAAAGTAGACGCACGAGTCCAAGCATCTTTATATTCATTAGCCTTATTAATTAGATCCATTGCCGCCGCTAATAGGTATGAGATCTCGATAAGTACAAAGAGAGAACTCCACAGCTGGGCTTTGGACGGCAAGCACAATGCAGGAATGGGAAGCATCCTCCATGCCTCAACACGAACCCAAGAGACAGCTTTTAGGTTCACTGAAAATTAATCGTTCAAACCACAAAACATTTGCTTTTTTTCACGAGACTATGTGTTTCACCATTTCAGGAGAGCCCACCGGGGAGGAACTGAAGAAGGAGAAGGAAAAGAAGAGGAAAGCAAAGCAAAAGGAGAAAGAGAGGGAAGCCAAGGAGAAGGACAGGAGGAAGAGGGAGGAAAAGGAGAGGGAGGAAAAAGAGAAGAGGAAGAGAGCCAAGGAAGAGCCAAGGAAGAGAGCATCTTGGCTGGAGGAGTTGAAGAGGAGAAAGGAAAAGGAGAGGAGAAAACGGGAAGAGTTGAGAAGGAAGGAGGAGGAAGAGAAGACACAGAAGGTCAAGCATGGATTGCGCAAGAAACAAGCCTGGTCTCTACACTAACCACAATATGTGGTGCATTTCTTTTCTTAGTTATAATCTCACGCTTCATTTGGCTTTATACTTGTAATTTCATTTCGTTTCTTATATGTAATAATTTGTTGTATACATCATATTAATATCAACTGGCGAATCACCATTATACTTTTTATTTCGATGAACTCCCAAAGCTTGTTTGATATATATGTAAGAGTTTTCTTGAGTTTTCTTTAGAATAAATTGTTTTAGTTGGTTAAAATTTTATCTAGTGGGTGGAGGGGGACCATATGTGTGGAAGGCACGTTATAATCACATATTTAAGCAGTATAGAATTATACTTAACATTGATGATTCCTTTCTTACTAATGAGGTGAATTGGAAACTCAAGAAGTTAATGGGAAAAGTGTAAAAAGCTTCTTTAGACAGGTTTATTTTAAAAGTAATTAGAGCATACATTGGTTATAAAAAAAAAAAAATTTATACTCAATCGGCTGTATACTCAAATGAGAGAGTGGATAGTTATAATTTTCAAATCAACAGTAGGTAAGACCACTTGTGTGCTCTAATTCTTCTTATTTTAGTACCACATCTGGAGGATCCCTAGGGACCGCATTTGAGGCTATTCATATTTAATTATTTATGTTGATGTTGAATAAGTTTTGGGATATATCGAATTGACTCTTGTAGGATCATGACACGCCACATTAACATCAGAATAAATAAAACTTTGTTGTCTCCTAATTTTAAAGAGGTAAATACTAATAATCAAAGTTCTAATAAGGTGAATACAATCCCAAATGAAACTCAAATCTTCTTTAACCGCAATAAAAGCCAAAGAAAAAAGTGCTTTCACATCTCATATTACAAGTGTTGAACAAATGACAGTAATTCATTTTATCCTTTTTTGTAATGTATGTTGAAACGGACCACACTAGGAAATGTAAAAGAAATTAGCAAGTCTGGTGAATATACAGTTTTGGATTTGCTTTGGATATTACAACAACCAAATATAGACTAAATATAGGCTTATATGTTATTCCTAACAAATTTCTAATTTCAAATCATTGTATCTCAAAAGTATCGATTATTTTTAGCATTATTTTGATTTTAGTTTGTTATAATCTTTAACAGATTTTGATTTTCAAATTTGCGCGCTGTTGTTATCATCTCAAACATAATTTGATTTACAAATATCAACTAATATTTTATCATCATTAAATGATCAAATGGCTTGCGATTTTTTGACTCTCTTTGCATTTTTTTACCCTTATCTTAGTTATTATATTCTAGTAGCATGCCTATGCATTACATGGCTTTATGTGCACATCGCCATAAATGATTTATGAGCATATACAAAATTATCGTAATATTACATGATTTATTTGCACAAGTAGAAGCACACTATATTTTTATAAAATTTCTAGACTATTTTGTTTTAAACGTATTCTTGGGTGTATATTGGAGAATGAGCACACTCATTATAAGATAAAAACAATTTGATTTAATTTTGACAGTATTATAGATCTTAAATGGATGTATGCATGAATTATAAGATTTATTACTTATGGTACACATGCTCTTTGAATAATTTATAAATATTGAAGATTGAAATTAATTTGTAAAATGCATTTGGAAGCAAATTAGTGTTGACAAATCACAATATAATTTTATATTAGAGTAACACAATACAAAACTACGAGAAGCAAGAGAAAATTGTTAACAAAGAAAACTTCGCATAGGTAAAACCAATGAAAATGACGAACATGTAAGAGTTTTCTTGAATTTCCTCTAGAATATATTTTTTTTAATTGGTTTAGATGGTTAGAATGTCCACTCTACAAAATTTTATGTAGTGGGTGGAGGGGGACTATATGTGTGGAAGGCACATCGTAATCATATAGTTAAGCGGTATAGAATTATACTTAACATTGATGATTCCTTTCTTATTAATGAGGTGAATTGGAAACTCAAGAAGTTAATGGGAAATGTGTAAAAAGTTTCTCTAGACAAGTTTATTTTAAGAGTAATTATAGCGTACATTGGTGTTTAAAAAAATTATACTGAAGCGGCTTTAAACTTATCTCATAAAGCGGATAATTATAATTTTCAAATCAATGGTAGATAAGGCCACTTGTGTGCTCTATTTCTTCTTATATTAGTACCACATTTGGAGGATCACTAGGGACCACATTTGAGGGTATTCATGTTTAATTATTTATGTTGATTTTGAATAAGTTTTGGGATATAGATCACTCAAAGATGATAAATTTATTGAATTGACTTTTTTAGTATCATGACACGTCACATAAACATCGGAATAAATAAAACTTTGTTGTCTCCTAATTTTAAGGATGTAAATACTAATATTCAGAGTTTTAATAATGTGGATATAATCTCAAATGAAATTCAAATTTTCTTTAAACCGGAAGAAAGCCAAAAAAAAAAGTGGTTTGACATCTCATTTTACAAGTGTTGAACAAATGATAGCAATTCATTTTATTCCTTTTTGTAATGTATGTTGAAATAGACCACACTGGGAAATGTAAAAGAAATTAGCAAATCCGGCAGATTTATAGTTTTGGATTTGCTTTGGATTGCAACAACTAAATATAGACAAAATATACGCTTATATCCTTAACAAATTTCAAATTTCAAATCATTTTAACTCACGTGTTTTGATTATCTTTAGCACTATTTTGATTTTATTTTGTTATGATCTTTAACCGATTTTGATTCTCAAACTCTATTTTGATTTTGATTTTAGTTTGTTATGATCTTTAACCGATTTTGATTTTAGTTTGTTATTATCTTTAACGGATTTTGATTCTCAAGCTCTATTTTGATTTTAGTTTGTTATGATCTTTAACCGATTTGATTCTCAAACTTGTGTGTAACTGTTTCTATTATCTCGAACATAATTTGATTTATAAATATCACCTGATAATTATCATCACTAACTGATCAAATGGCCTACGATTTTTTTTACACTCTTTGCATTTTTTTTCCCTTGTCTTAGTTATTATAGTCAATCAACATGTCTATGCTTATATGGCTTTATGTGCACATCACAATAAATGATTTATTAGCATATACAAAATTATAGTAATATTACATGATTTATTTGCATAAGTAGAAACACACTATTTAAAAAAAAAAATCTAGGATATTTTGTTTTAAATGGGTTTTTGGGTGATAAATGAGCACACTTGTTATAAGATAAAAACAATTTAATTTAATTTTGATAATATTATAGATCGTAGGTATGAATTTTAAGATTTATTACTTATGGATGCGAACAGTGTTGACAAATTACAATCGATATTATTTTGTAGGACGCATTTGGATGCGAATTAGTGTTGACAAAACACAGTCTAATTTTATATTAGAGTGATACAATACACAATTATGAACAGCAAAAGCAAAATGCTAACAAAGAAAACTTCACATGGGCAAAACCAATGAAAATAACAATTTCCAAGAACTACAAGCTTAATCTCAAACGGTAATGAATGAAAGATAAATCCCACAAAGACTAAAGACAACCGCAAAGCAAGCATTGAAGGAATATGATCCAGAATTTACGTTTGTGGGGGCTGGTGCCGGAACTTGACTAAGCCCTCCTCCAGGACTTAGGGAAGATGGAGCAGGACTCTTGGCTTTTGGCAGTGACGAGACTGGTGATTTGGGTGATGGAATGGGTGTCTTGGTTGCTGGCGGTTTCGGAGCTGGAGCAGTCTTTGTCCTGGGTGGTGAAGGCGGTTTCGGAGCTGGAGCAGTCTTGGTCGGTGGTGGTGAAAGAGTGGGACTCTTTGGTGGCCGTGGTGATGGAGTGGGAGCCTTCTTTGGCGGTGCTACCGCTGGCCGTGGTGATGGAGTGGGAGCCTTCTTTGGCGGTGCCACCACTTTCTTCGGAGATGATTTTGGCGACCTAGCTGTATAAATCAATAAAATTATGTCATTTATATAATTTTACCAAATAAAATGCCCGATCGCCACTATATTGTGTACTTAATTCTACCAATTTTTCCAAAAAAAAAAAACAAAGCAAAACAAAAAACAGCGCATTTCTACGTTGCAATTTACCAGGGGGAGCTTCTGGAGAGTCCGAAACTGGGGAAGCTTCTGGAGAGTCTGACACTGCAAGAAGTGCACAAAGCGTTATTAGTATCAATGAAAAAGGCATAAACCCTAAACTTGTGAGAAGAACAATAAACACATTTACAGCCACAAATTTTTGAGACGGAAAAATGAGAGACTCCGCATTCAAATGGTAGTTCAGCCGCTCTCGTCATATTCAGTGCGATGCCCATTTGAGGTGCTTCTCTAATGGCTTGACAGATACAATCGGCATCTGCTTTTAAGACCGACTTTAAGCCAGAGCAACACGAAGCGCTCGGCTTCAGGGCAACACCGCCCACACTTAAGAAGGATATGCAGTCGATCATACCATAAATGATCTGAGAACAACTAGAATTTGATACGAACGACGAACATGATGGAGAAGGAAGATCTCGCTGACAATTCACCAATGCTAGAAAAAAAGAAATGAAAATGAGGTAACAAACTTTCGCCATCTTCTCACTCAACGGAAGAGGGCTAAGAAATACAGAGTACTGTATTTATAATGGAGAATGAGAAGAGATTCTGCAACTCAACTTCAGTTGGAATTTAGATTTCCGAAATCTAAATTTTTAACAAATTTTGAATGATATCTTCCAAGAATATAGCGTAGAAATGTTTTTGTTATTTTATTGGTATGCATATAATATATAACTTAACTAATATTGAATAGACGTAACACTTAAAATCTTTTCAACACAATCTTCCATTATGTTATACAATGTTATATTATAACCAAAGATAAATGAATTATCGAGTCTACCCATACATTTATCTATCCATTCTTCTATTTAATGTGTGGTAGATAAGAGAAGCCTTCCTATTTATCAGGAAAAAAGACGATTAATTGTAACTTTATAAAAAAAATTTATTTATTTAAAGGAAAAAATTTATATCCATTATACAATGTCTCCTATAATTCAATTTTTTCTGTTTAGATTACCATCTTCTAAAATCTCAAAAAATCATTTCAAAATTCTATTTATCAACAACAACTTAAATCCAACCATATCAATCATCAATCATGTTTAGTTTTTTTATTTATAGAAAAAATAGATGGAAACTTCAGGATCTACTATTTTTTTTTTTTTTTTGGGTGCTGGAGGAACCGCTTTGGCCGATAGCCGCCGCGTAAACCCCCAGGTGTCGCTAGCGGGTAAACCACCACTCCGATGCCACGCTTCATTCACCACACAGCGCTTCAGCCTCCCTGCTTCGCAGGGGCTTCGAACCTTGGCCTCCTCGGTGAAGCACAAGGGATCTACCATCCACGCTGCAACGGCCGGTGGTAGGATCTACTATTTGTATAAAGAAAATAGAAGGTGATGTTGTGCAAATAAGATACTAAATGATTATTCAATCGATTTAGTGTTTCCTAAAAATTGAGGCTTAGGAATTTTTTTCCTAAGAAACAAAGCTCTTTAATGTATTTCGCTTGTAAATAAGATAGGGGAGGAGGCCCCTATATATACAAGTACAAAACTACCGTAACTGTAGATCTTCTTTGGATCTAATGGTGGAATTTACATCTCCCTAACTACCATCTATCCACATTTATTACAACCATATACAATTACTATATCGCCCACTCTAAAAAATATACTAGAACACTCATGAAAACTTTAGAACTTGGGAGATAGGTTGAAGGTTAGTTATTCATGGATCAGTTACCATCCTTCGTATAGAAACCCACTAGTATGTGTCATCTTCTTGGACTGTGACAATATAGTAAAAGCCAATGTTAATTCAACACGAGCATCACATGCATATTTTCTGGCTACCAATGTGACGTATACTTTTGATAAATTTTGAATGATATCTTTCACCTATCTTCTAGAGTTAGCAATAATATTAGGATGAACTTTTTAGAAAGCTAAAATTAATTTATAAACTCAAATCTAAATATTTATGAATAATATAACATCTTTGATCTATAAACACTAAACCAGGGTAATCGATCTGAGTCACATATATGGATTTTTCTGAATACTTTTACGTGGTTTAAGGTAGAGTTGGTTAGATTTTTTATTAGAGATACAAAAGTTTGTGGATTGTAAATTACTCCTCTTTGAGTTCTTATTACGTGATACAATCGCATACTTGCGCACAATAAGATCATATCATTTCTACATCAATAAATTCACAATTAGAAGATACGATTATATAATTCAATTGACTCAGCTTATTAGAAAGTCTAACTCAAAAAAAGAAAAGAAAAAACTTATTAGAGAGACTATTTTTATTTTTTTTGGTTATATAAAGCATATCATAATTACGTATTTAAGTGATACGGAATCATACGGAACGTTGATGATTCCCCCTATTATCAATGAGGTGAATTGACACGTTTAATTGCTATTGTGAGAATTGTAAAATGTTTCTTCATGCATGTTTATTTTGAGAGTAAGCATAGAAAACATCGATGGTATATAAAGACCATTTTACACAATACACAAGCAGTCTAATACACCATTGAATTAGGAAAAAAGTTATTTACACTAATGTATGCTCTATTATTCTTTAATTTAGGCTCTGTTTATTTCATGTAAAATGAATAATTAGAAAATATTCTTCTAAAAACAATCATTGGTATTGCTTACAAAAATGAATAAAGTATTTAGACATAAATTATTGATGAAAATGAAAATATTTTTTATTGATTAATCATTTTAAATGATAGTTTTTAAATGGAGCATTAATTGAGGATTTTTCGTTGAAGGACCGACGAGAAGATTCATGTTTGATAATTCATATACATTTTAATTAAGTTTTTGGATATAAATCTCTCAAAGATGATAAATTACTAATGTTACTCTTTTGAGATGATTACACAAGAATCATTGTCTAAAATGTCATAAACCTATTATATATTAAGTTGTAAACTTTTCAATTTTGTCAATTTAGTCATAAACCTTTTAACGATTTGTCAATATAATCCTTTTGACCAATTTTAGGAAAATATCACCAATGCAACAGTCTAGTTAGTGCCAGCCATCCTACACAGCACGCCTGGTGCTAATGTGAATAATTTTTGTAATTTTTTAAAATTTTCTAATTTTTTTCTTATTTTTAATTTCCTTTTTTTCCTTCATTAAATTTTCTACTAATTGGATCATCAGGCCCTAGTGACTCATTGGCCATAGGACCCTCGCCTATTGATTGGCGAGGGCATCATAGCCCTCGCTTGGATCTTGGCGACAGCCGTCAGTCATCACTAGGGTCCTGTCGGCCGAAAATCCGATGAGAAATTTTGGGGAAGCTAATGAAAATACACGTATTCCATTAAAAAAAAAAAAGGAACCAATGTACATGACAACAAACTATCCATTTTTCTTAGTTTTCTTTTTGGTATAATGTTTGAGCTTCGATCTCACAAGATAGTGGCAAAGCAAGAATCACTAAGTAGAAAATGCTAAAGTGCTAAACTTTATGTACACGATACAATCAGCTCTGAAGCTTTCATTGGCGCAATCAAGACAGCCTTAAATTGTGATTTTCACATAAATTAAAGACTTAACCGCACGGTTAGCAAAAGCTTAGAACTTAATTGCTCTAACGAAAGACTTCTATAGTTTGAAGGTGTATTTGTTTCACTGAAAAAATTATGATAAAGGAAAATCTTTTTCATGAAAATCTTTTATAAAGAAACAGTCAATTTTCATATATATTACGGTTTAGGAAAATTGATTCCCTTCAAATCTAAACCTGTTGTTTTCAGTTTATCAAAAATGTTTTCCATAAATCGATTAGTTTTTTGCGATCCAAACACCGGAATGTTGCAATTTCTCAGAAACAATTTTCCTTCAAACATATGAACCTAATTTTATCAATTACAAGTATTAAGACTTAAAAGAGGTAGTTGTATTGTTTACATCAGTTATAGGCGTCTGGTTTAACATTTTAGTTGAAAATGATTTGGTCACTTTGAACTTCAAAGGCTCAACAATGTTTTTATAATCACAAAGTGCACATTTAGTCCTTGAACATATTTATTTTTTTTACCAATATGATGTGATTCTTGAAACTTTCTATCTATATAATCAAGTTGCCAAATCCATAAAAAAATTTCTATCGAGTTCTTCATTCTTCAATTGGCAAATTTATGCTGAAGGGATTTTTGGAGACCAAATTGCAATTACAACAAATCATGATACGATTAATCGAATATTCAACAACTTCTCATTTTATAATGGCACTGATTATTTCCACATTAGACTTTTGCCTAGCATCACTAGACATGTCAGTTTCAATTTGCTGGAATTGGAAAGGGGAATTGGGAGGACTTGCTTGGAAAGATTCTAAATATTGAAGGGATTGACCATGCAAATTTTGTATGTTCATAGATGCATATTTAGGGCCCAAATAAATACTTTTCTTACTATATATTCTTTGTTTTTTGGGGGGACAGTCTCTAATTCTTAGAGCCTAATAGATAAATCCAAACCCACCCTCAATAAAAACCTTGCAGACAAATTCTCTTGCACAGAGCAATTTCTAGGGCTTTAGCTTCACCACTCCCAATCTTTACCTTATTTTCTTATTTCAATTTTTTCTTTTTTTCTTTTTCCCTCATGTGCTACCAACTATTGTTAGGGGCTAAAGTGGGAACACGTGAGTGAGGAAGTTGGGTTTTGTAACCAGTGCACAATACATAACACACAGTGATTTGTAAATAGATATAGAAGATGATCCAAAAAAATGGAAAATTAATAAAGGATTGCCACATAAATTTTCATCCAAGAAAAGCCAACAAAATTAATGAATTGACTAAAAGAGAAACAAGAAAAATTAAAAAAAAATTAAATACACAAAATGAAAATTTTAAGATTCAAACACGTTCATTTGATAAATTTTTAGGATACCCGTCGTAATTTTTCCAGTTTAACAAACTAAAGGTGCATTATCATTATTCTCTATAATAAGTTAAATCATTCTCATGTTGCGAGTAGTCAATTTCGTTTTCCCAGATTTCAGAGAACTTTCAATGACTTATTCGTTCTTAACTAAATTCCTAAAAATCAAGTCTCTTTCACTTCACGAAAATTTTAATTTCATTTTCCCAAACGCTTCTATTCAAAGTGTCACCAAATTGAGACATGGCTAACACATTGTCATGCAAGTTGGGGTGACCAGTTGTATAAATTGAGAGATCTAAGTACCCAATTGCATATATCACGTAACTTGGAGGACTAAAACGCTGAAAAAAGAAGCTGTCGAGAGTCAAATAGCAACAGCTCGCCCCTGTTTTATTATTCTTGTCCGCCATATAAAAGTCTTACCAACCTGGGAGAGAGAAGAGGGGGACAGGGAGACGGAGAGCCTAGCCTTGTCAGGAGGTCGATCTCAAAACATTGCACGGCATCGGCTGTTCGCTTTTAGGAGACGCGGAAGACGACGAGAGCTGCAGACGATACCCTCCCAAATGATTGCATCGTAGCTCGTTTTCTGGGTTGATTGTTTTTCTTCTTCTTGTTTCTTTCTTTTGGGTTCTCGCGCGATTGATATTCTTTGTACTTCGTGATCGTTCTCTTGTTGGGGCGGTGAAAATCGTTGATAGCGTGTTGTTTATGTTGGCTGGCATGTCGTTGAATGATTTCATGTGCATGCAATAAGGATAAAAAAAGATGAAAGTACGAAAGGAATGGTATTCGGCCACTTCATCTTAGGACTCGCTCTCTCCTCGTTTTGTCATCATACCTTATAGATCTGTGCCGACTTCCGTTTGGTTCTGTCAGAATTTTCGGTGGGACCAGACATTGATTGTTCTGTGTAAGAATCTTCAAATGGACCCTCCCGATTCTAAGTTCTGTGTGAGTTTATTTTCTTGGTTTGTACTTATACGGGCTTGAAGTTTTTAACCTTTGTTTCAGTGCTTCTTGAATTCATTGAGTGCTTCCACAGCTGCTTCTTTTATATGACGATGAGGCATTTACCGGGATTATGTTCACCAAAGATGATTTCTGACAACGCCATCCCACCAGCCTTACCAGGATATCCCGCCCACAAGATGTTTCTGATGTTTTGATCATCTCTGGCAAATCTAATGTCAACAGGACCTCCACAAAGAATCACCAAAATGACCGGCTTCTTTGCAGCTTGGGTGACAGCCGTGATGAGCTCCTGATGACTGCCGGGAGGACCAGAACCACACGATTGACTCCCTCTCTTGAGTTTGATCTAAACCCATGATCAGCACCACGTGATCTGCTGCTTTTGCTACTTCCACGGCCTGGGCAATCGATGGCGACCAACATGCTACATCGTCACAACCCGACTTGCGCGGCGGTCCCACGTAATTGCCAAGCAGCATCAACGCATTGTTGGTATTGGGGCCTATTACAGCAAGCGACATGGACTCCGATCTCTGAAGAGACAGACGCTTTGCCGCTTCGAGCAGCGTCGAGAGCCAAATCTTATTGCTTTTTGGGAGTAGACTGATCCAAGCCTATGTCATCGAAAGGTAGCGAAAAGGTTGTTTCTTGGGGTCGCCATTGAAGAGTCATAGCCTCATTCTTATCGAGAAGAGGTTGTGAAGCGCTCTGTCTATCTCAAATACCGACACTTTGTTTTGCTCAGCAACGGATTCACTATGTGTCTCCAAGTAATCTCCACAGTTGACATTCATGCCTATAGGTTTCAGTGCCATTCAACGATATTGACTTCACATATTTCGCGTGTGTCGCGATTCTTTCGTCCCAAACAGAAAGGATGCTCGGTGATCTTCTTCGTATTACCACTAATTGAGAAATTGTGAGGTGACTGGTCACTAGTGTAGGGTCTGCCTTATAATGTTTCAATTTTTCTGTTCCTTTATTCTTTTGTTCCTCAAAATAAATAAATAAATAAATAGAAATCCTTTTGGTAATATCAACTAATTTTTCTATTGTTCGGAGTAGAAATGTAGCCAAGGAATAAATTTGAAACAAAAACAAGAACTAGAAAAAAGTAACTTCTTATTCCCGGGAATAATTTCTGGAATAAGACCATCGGCCGTGATGGCTCCGTTGGGTAGGCTCCGTTGGGTAGGCTTCAGTGAATCTTTGCGAGGGAGGTGAGGAGTTCGAAACATTTGTAACGCAAAGGCTCTGGCGGAGTTACTTGGTGTTTTAAGTGTGCTTCTAGGGATGGTGGGTCTTAAGTGGCACCTGAGGTTTACGCTTCGGCTACCGGTTGAGGCGGTTCCTCCACAAAAAAAAAAAAAAAAAAATCTGGAATAAGTCTCGTTTTTTTCTTTTTTTCCTTTTCCTCTTCTAACCGGTTGCTGCCATCAATTGCTGGCTGCCAATCGCTGCCACTAGTCGCCGATTGATGCCGCCAACTAGAGGAGTAGAGAGGAAAAAAAGAAAAATCTAAAAAATTTGTTAAAAAATTAAAAGAAATCATACGTCACAAAAAAGTTTGTGGTTCACACCAAAGGCATTCCTATTCTTTTCCTATTCCCGGAATTGAAATTTTGTGTGGTGTCCAAATGCGAGAAAATATGCGAAAAAGATACCCAAAAAAAAATAATAATAAAAAGAATTACATGCGACTACTTGGGACAGATTCCCCAGAACATGGTGAAGAAACGGCTACATAAAAGGCCAAGGCATTGACTCTTGAGGATAAGAGATGATGGACCAATCTGAAAATTTAGATGGCCCAAGCCAACTCTCATCCGCTTGTGGTGTCCCATTCATATCCTCAACTCTTATTTTCATTTCCATCGACCAAGATTAAATGATTAACCATTTTTATAGTTGATTAACGATTTAATCTTGTTTCTAATTTAATGAAATCTTGTAAGGCATACAAATGCCGCGTAAAAAAGACCATTTTAGAATCTTACGAATAATTTGAAAGGGTTATAACGAAAGTAATTTTCCTAATGTAGTGATCTCTCTCTTTAGGGTACTCTCCAATAATCAAGATCTCGTGAGTGCGTTTCTTTAGATAGTTTCTCCTAATAGGTGAGATATTAGGTGATTTATCACACGACATCACCTAACTCAATGCATTTGACATACCGTTAGGCTATAGGGCAGCGCAAAATTTTATCGATGAACAAGACTTGTGTAAATTTGAGGCTAACCATGAGATTTTTCATGAAATTGCTAAGGGATGCATTAATATACCGGCTTTGAGAACATCGGCGATGGCATCCTCTAGCGTCTTGCTATATCCTTGTCTATCATATATGATGGAGACAGAGTCGCATTCCAATACTATGTACCTGCCATATTCAGCTCCTATTAGTCAATAAGACATCATCGTCTTCTCTACAAAAGTCATGGAGTGAAAAAAAAAAAAAAAAATTTGACATGTCACTTTCACTTATTTACCCGTGGAAAGACTGGCCAGTGTTGGAGAGGAGATTGTAATATGCGCAGCTAGATTTATGGCTTTTGCTCATCGTAATATTATATTGTGTCACTCTAATATTAAATTATAATGTGATTTGTCAATTCTAATTGGCATCCAAATGGGATCTACAAAATAATATCAATGTCCAACATTTACAAATTATTCAAAGAGCATGAGTACCATAAGTAATGAATGTTAAAATTCATAGATACATCCATTTATGATCTATAATACTGTCAAATTATATCAAATCGCTTTTATCTTCTAACGAGTGTGTTCATTCTCCAATACACACCTTCAAAACCCATTTTAAAAAAATAGTCTATAATTTTTTTAAAAAATATTGTGCTTCTACTTATGAAAATAAATCATGCAATATTACTATAATATTATGTATGCTAATAATCACTTATGGTGATGTGGACATAAAGCCATGTAATGCATAGACATGCTGCTAGAATATAGTAACTAAGATAAGGAAAAAATATGGAAAGAGAGTCAAAAAATTATAGGCCATTTGATAAGTTAGTGATGTTAAAACATTAGTTGATATTTGTAAATCAAATTATGTTCAAGATAATAGCAATAGCTATGCAAAAATTTGAAAATCAAAATCTGTTAAAGATCATAATAAACTAAAATCAAGATAATGCTAAAGATAATCGAAACATGTCAGTTAAATTGATTTGAAATTCGAATTTGTCAGGGGTAATAGATAGGCCTATATTTAGTCTGTATTTTTTTGTTGCAATTCAAAGCAAATCCAAAACTGTACATTCACCGGACTCGCTAATGATTATTTAATGAAATAATAGCCAATAGGTGATGTTGTCCTAATTAGATGATAAATAATTATTTAATGAATTAATCGCCCAGTATATTGTCATAGGTCAATCGATTTAACATTCCCTAACCCGTGTAGTCTTAGGAATTTCTTCCTAAGTCACAAACTCTAGAGAGAAGCTCTATAATGTATTTCGCTTGTGAATGAAAAACAAATGAAAGGGGAGAAGCCCCTATATATAAGTACAAGGCTAACCGTAGCGGTAGATCTCCTCTAGATCTAACGATAAAGATAACATCTCCCCAGCAACCACCTACTCGCATTTATTGCAACCATATACAATTACTGTATTGCATGCCCCTGAGTTTTCTAGAACACTCGAGAAAACCCTATATACAATTACTTTATTACCTGCCCCCGAGTTTTCTAGAACACTCGAGAAAACCCTAATATTTCGGGAGATAGGTTGATGGTCGATCATTCATGGATCAATCATGGTCCTTTGTATCTTTTTAGACCGTGACAATATAGTAAAAGCCAATGTTAATCCAACACGAGCATCACATGCATTTTCTAGCTATCAATGTGACACATACTTTTGGTAAAATTTGAATGATATCCTTCACCTATTCTCTAGAGTTAGCAATAATATCAGGATAAAATTTTTAGAAAGCTACAATTAATTTATAAACTCAAATATAAATATTTATGAATAATATAACGAATACTTTTGGTAAAATTTGAATGATATCTTTCACCTATTTTCTAGGGTTAGCAATAATATCAGGATAAACTTTTTCAAAAGCTAAAATTAATTTATAAACTCAAATCTAAATATTTATGAATAATTTAACATCTTCGATATGGTGTGCTATGAATTTTCCAAAAGCAACTTGTGTAATTTAAAAAAGAGTAACAACTTTGTGTGCACAGAAAGAATTTGATAAATTACTCTGCAATATCTGAAAAAAGATAACATCTATAAAGATTCCACAATCATTCACATTATAAGTCAAATAACGTGGATGAGAGATATTTAGATTCTAAAAATTCGTAAGATGTTGTGGATTAATTGATACAGCTATTTGTGTCAATGTACGATTATAAACAATGAACCAGAGTGATCGATCTAAGTCACATACATGGATTTCTCTGAATACTTTTACAAGGTTTAAGGTAGAGTTAGTTAGATTTTTCTATTAAAGATACAAAAGTTTGTGGATTGTAAATTACTCCTCTCTGAGTTCCCAATACATGAAACAATCGCATACTTGCACGCAAGAGAGACGAAGGAAGAGGATCATATCATTTCTACATCAACAAAACCGCAATTAGAAGACACGATTGTATAATTCAACTGATTCAACTTATTAGAATGTGTAACCTAAAAAGACTTAAATCAATAGATGGAGAGAGATTATATATATAAAGCATATTATAAATACGTATCTAAGTGATACCGGATCATACCAAGCCTTGATGATTCCCCCTATTATCAATGAGGAGAATTGACACTTTTAATTGCTAATGTGAGAAGTGTAAAATGTTTCTTGATAGATGTTTATTTTGAGAGTAAGTATAAAAAAAAAAAATGGTATATAAAGACTGTTTTACACAATACACAACCGGTCTAATACACTATTGAATGGGGAAAAAGTTCTTTGCACTAATGTATGCATTATTTTTTATATTAGCCTCTACTTGTTTTGCGTAAAATGAATGGTTTGGAAATTTCATAGTTTGATTGACTCGAATCCAATTTTCACTCATTTGATGCCTATAGAAAAATCCTTTTGGACATTCTTTGCATTTCAATTTGACACGATTCTATTGAATCCTTGATTCACATTTAGGACGTTTGTGATGCTTGATCAATTGTGCCCTTGATGCGTCCAAGCTCACCTTAACGACTAAACGTGATTCTTGGTTTGATAAAACCATGTCACCATCTAACATTTTTTTAAAAAATTCTGATTTGATATTAAATTTGTCAAAGTTTGGATCATATTTAGAATGTTTGCGACGCTTGAACAGCTGTGCCCTTCGATGCACCCAAGCTAACTTTGATAGCTAAATGTGCTCCATAACATTAACGAAATTATGTCCCTTTTATCAAATCTTTTTGAATTTCTTACCAATTGTTCGTGAAATCTTTTTTAGGCATCACGTAGTCATATAGCTTGGAAAAGCTCATGGTCATGATTGTAAACTCAAGTAGTGATGACCCCGACAAAAAGATGAGGTGATGACATATTATTGGGGAGACGTACCTTGAGTGAACTTTCACGTTCGAATACTTCTAAACTTTATCTTTACGCATTTTTGCCTTTTTGTAAAAAAATAGCGCCGAGGTGGAATCACAGCAAAGTATCTTTGTCACGTAAGGTGTGACCTTAGGAGAGCTCACGACCATGACCAAGAGATCTCGCGGCGCCAACTCCAAAGGAAGAGGTGATGGCATCTTTGGAGTTACATGTCATGAGGACAATCTCATCTCTAAACCCTACCTTTACGCCTACTTGCTAGCGCGATGTGTTGTGGGCGCCAAGGTTAGGTCGCGATATAAGTTTAAGACTTTTTGGACAATTTTTCTCAATATAATCATTCCAACCAATTTTAGCTAGAAATCACTAATGCAACGGTCCAATTAGTGCCAACCATCCTATGCAGCGTGCTCGATGCTAATGTGAATTATTTTTGCAATTTTTTTAAAAAATTTCTTTTTTTTTTCTTTTCCTTTTTTTTTTCCTTCATTAGATCTATGGCCAATTGGATCATCAAGTCCTAACGATTCACTAGCCATAGGAAAGGGCATCTTGACCTTCACCTATTGGCCGGCAAGGGCATTGCAGCCGTTGCTTGGATCTAGTCGAGGGTTGTGGCCCTCACTTGGATCTTGCGAGGGTTGTCAGTCGTCACTAGGCCCCATCGGCCAAAAATCCAATGAGAAATTTTGGGAAAGCTAATGAAGATATACGTATTCCATAGATAAGGAACCAATGTACCTGACAACAAACTCTCCATTTTTCTTAGTTTTCTTTTTAGTGCAATGTTTGAGCTTTGATCTAACATGAAAGTGGCAAAGCATGAATGGATAAGTAGAAAATGACAAAGTGCTAAACTTTATGTACACGATACAATCAGCTCCGAAATACTTTCATTGGCGCAATCAAGACAGCCTTAAATCGTGATTTTCACATAAATTAAGGACTTAACCGCATAGTTAGCAAAAGCTTAGAACTTAATAACTCTAACAAAAGACTTCTATAGTTTGAGGGTGCGTTGTTTCACCAATAAATTTATGATAAAGAAAAATATTTTCCATGAAACTCATTTTAAGAAAAACGGTTAGTTTTCATTTATTTTGCGGTTTAGGAAGTGTGACTTCTTTCTTGCCAGAAGAGGAAGTTGTTTTCTTCAAATCTAAGCTTATTACTCTCAGTTCATTAGAAACATTTTCTGTAGATCGATAAATTTTTTGCTATCCAAACATCGGAAAGTTGGAACAATTTCCCGGAAATAGTTTTTCTTAGCACAAATGAACTTGATTTTATCAATTACAAGTATTGAGACGTAGTTATATGTTTTTTACACCAGATACAGGGCTTCTCGTTTTACTTGTGTTGAAAATGATTTGGTCGCACTGAACTTCAAAGATAATTTGCTCAACAATATTTTTATAATGACAAAGTACACATTTAGTCTTGAACATTTGTTTTTTTTCCCGCAATGTGCTGTGATCCTTGAACTTACTATCTATGTAATCAAGTCTCCAAAAAAAAAAAAAAATCTATCGAGTCCTTCATTCTTCAATTGGCAAATTCATGCTGAAGGTTTCGATCCATGCTAGGAAAAGGTATGGTATCAAAAATTCAATGCCATCGCGCGGATAACCGATTTTCAGAGACTAGATTGCAAGTACAACAAATTATGATACAATTAATCGAATATTCAACAACCTCTCCTTTTATAATTGTACTGATTATTTCCACATTGGACTTTTGGCTAGCATCGCTAGTCATGTCAGTTTCAATTTGCTGGAATCGAAAATGGGAATTGGGATGACTTGCTTGGGAAGATTCTATACATTGAAGGGATTGACCATGCAAAATTTGTATGTTCATGGATGCATATTTAGTGCCCAAATAAATATTTTTCTTGCTATGGGCCCATTTGGTAACTATTCTATTCCAGAAAATATTTTTTTATCAAGAATAGTTTTTTCTGATTTTGTTCCCGTAAACAATTTTTGAGTAAAAGAACGCGCTTGGTAACCGTCCAAAATTTTTATTCCCAGGATAGAAATGCGTTTGATAATATTTTTAAATTATTTTGTTTCTTTTAATTTTTTAATACTTTTATTATATTTTTATCTTTTTCTTTTTCTTTTTCTCTTCTTCCTCCTTCTTCTTTGTAGTTGATCGCCGGCCACCACCGTGGCCGGCGATCAGCTGGGCGAGCCTCGGCCTCGCCTTGGTTGGGCGAGGTCAACGTCACCCGAATCCGATGAGGCCGAGCTCGCCCAGCCACCGACGAGGCCAAGCCTCACCTAGCCACGACTAGGCTCGGGCCGACGAGCCTCAACGTGGCTCGGCGTCACCGGCCAAAGGGAAGAAGAAGAAAGGGGAAGAGAAGAAGAGAAAAGAAAATAAAAGAAAAGGAAAGGAAAGAATAGGTACTTTTTTCTACTTCTTGATTCTGTTCCGAATTTATTCCTGGGAACAAAAATTTTACCAAACGGATTTCTATTATTTTTCGTTCCGGAGAAAAAAAGAACAAAATCAAACACTATTTGAAATAAAAACAAACAGGCCCTCTATATTATTTGTTTTATGGGGGGGACAATATCTCTAATAATTAAAGCGTAATAGATAAATCCAAACCCACCGTCGATAAAAGACCTTGCAGGACAAAGGTCTTCTAGAGAAATTATCTTGCCACAGCAATGTCTAGGGTTTTAGCTCTTCACCTCTCTCGATCTTTACCTTATTTTCTTATGTCAATTTTTCCCTTTTTTCCCCTCATGTGCTGCCAACTATAGTTGGAAGGCTGGAGTGGGGACGTGAATAAGTAGAGGTAAGCATGATCTAGGTGGCCCAAGTGAGCAGTTTCCACCTTGGAATTGAAACCACCTACTAAAGACCGGCTCCAAAAAATTAGAATCAGGAATTGCTCGTTAGTGCCATGTATCTACCCGAGAACCAAACCACTAGTCCAATCTGGTTCTTGAGTAACTCCATAAAACCAATCCCACCAAGTTTCATGCGCTCAATGTAACATTTTCTAGCAAGCCAAAATAAAGCAAAGAACAAAGAACTTCCATATTCTTAATTGTAAGATCAGTATTGAAAGTTGAGAATCAATGAGTATTGAGCTTGAGAGTTGAGGTCGTAAGTGAGAGATAGAGAGATGACTCAAACAAGGTGAGAGTGAGACAAAATGAGCACTTAATTAATGGGTGTTGAGCTTAAAATTAGGGATTTTATGGTTTTTATTTTTCTTAATTTTTTTGTCAGAAATTGTGTTAATATATATAACCAATTCAGTCCAAGTGAGAGGTTCCACGCTTGAAATCAGGAACCGAACTAGTTCCTATTTGGTTCGATTCAGTTCTAAGTGGTTCCCAATTCTTTTGCACACCCCTACGAGTGAAAGAGTTGGGTTTGACAACCTGTGCACATTACATAGCACACACAATAACTTGTAAATAGGTCAGGATAGGACCAAATCAAAAAAATGAAAAACTAATAAAGAAATGCCATAAATTTCTGTCCAAGAAAAGCCGATTAAGTTAATGAAATGTCTAAAATGGAAAACGAGAAAAGTTTTAAAACTTAAATACAGAAATGAAAATTTTAAGATTCAAACACATTCATTTGATAATATTTAGGATACCCATTGTAATTTTCCCAATGTAACAAATTAAAAGTGCATTTTTTTTTCTTATTCACTCAAGTGCATTATCATTATTCGCTGTACTAAGTTAAATTCATTTTTCCAAATTCAGAGAACTTTCATTGACTTATTCTTTCTCAAGGCAATTCCAAAAAATCAGATCTCTTTTTTACTTCACAAAAATATTAATTTCATTTTCCCAAACGTGTCTATCGAAAGTGTCACCAAATCGATACATGGCTAACACACTGTCATGCAAGTTGGAATACCCAATTGCATAAATTGAGAGATCTAGGTACCCAATTGCATATATCACATGACTTGGAGGACTAACACTGGAAAAAGGAAACTGTCAGGAGTCAAATAGCAACAGCTCGCCGCTGTTATATTTTCTTGTCCGCTACACGAAAGGTCCACCATCCCGGGAGAGACACAGACAGAGACAGAGAGCCTAGCCTTGTCAGGAGGTCGATCTCGGTACATCGCAGGGCATCAGCTGTTCGTTCTCAGGAGACGCGGAAGACGACGAGAACTGCAAACGATACCCTCCCAAATGATTGCATCGTAACTCGTTTTCCGGGTTGATTGTCTTTTTCTTCTTCTTGTCCCTTTCTTTCTTCTGGGTTCTCGCCTGATTGGTTCTCTGTACTTCGTGATCGTTTTTCTAGTTGGTTCGGTGGTGAATTGTTGATCGCTTGTTTTATTTATGTCGGCGGGCATGTAGTTGAATGGTCCCTTGTGCGTGCAATAAGGATAAAATAAATAAGAATGAAAGCAGAAAAGGAATCATATTCGGCCGCATCATCTTAGGACTCGCTCTCCTCGTTTTGTCGTCGTACCTGAACGATCTGTGCTGAGTTCCGTTTGATTCTGTTGAAAATTATCGGTGGGATCGGACTTTGATTGTCTCTGTGTAGGAATCTTCAAAGGGTCCCTCACGATTCTAAGTTAGTGTGAGTTTATTTTCTTGGCTTGTACTTTTTACTGTACTTTTTTCAAGGTTTCTTGAATTCATTGGGTGCTTCCGCGGCTGCTTCTTTTGATATGACGATGAGTATTTCCAGTGAATGCATGAAGTTCAGAATGATTTCAGCATAGTCATCTTTGATGGATGTTGCCAGGACTTTGTTTATTCTATTTTGTCTTTTGTTTACCGAATTTCCTTTTGATGAAGCACATCCATCCTATTGTTAGATCTTACAAATGGGATCTTTTACATATGCTTGACTAATGTTAGAAAATGTCTGCTTGGGGAGATGCCTGTGTCGGTTTTAATGTCTTCTAAGTTCTAATGGGTATGTGGTTCATCCTGTAACTCCAGAATGGATGCTGCTGTTTGTAATCCATCTCTTGGACCTTCTTCTTCTCCCCGTTGTTATGTAAGTAGCAGACCCAGCTTTTGTCCGGATTTGAGGCGCAGCTCAGTGAGATTATCTTCGGAAGTTTTCAAGGTCGAGATTGGCAGGTTGGAAAGAAGTCTTTGCCGATCTAGCGGAAATAAACTCAGTGCCGTCATAGCTTCAGCTTCTCAAACATCAGTTTCTGATCCAATTTCTACGCCTTCAAGGAACGACTTGAGTGACTCATTAAAAAAATCATGTATGTACATTCACTCTCTGCCACATTGCTCACATAGAATTCTTGGAGTTAGCAACTAAAGACTGCACGAGTATATTCCGTTTGCTTAATTATGCTTAGAAAAATCTTTTAACCCACTTCATGCCAAATGCATAGACCTGTCGGGCAAGTAATGCTAGATGCTAAAGATACAAAGGCCGGTGTACAGAATTGATTTGCAAAGGGATGTGATAAACTTTTATGGGTATTTAAACAAGTGGGCCAGATTCAAGATCCCAACAGAACGCAGCCACACTATTCTGTAAACCAATTTTGTGAATCAGTTTTCCCATTTCTAATATTATTCTTTCCAAAACATAAGTAATCCTTAACAAAGCTACGTGCCCTCAAATGACTTCAAAATCGTACAGCTTTTTAGAATGAAATCTTATGATTATGTCTTCTCTGTCATGTCAGATGAAGCATCATTGATCCTAATTCGACATGGGGAGTCTCTATGGAATGAAAAGAACCTATTTACCGGTAGTGTTGATGTGCCACTTACCAAGAAGGGTGTGGAAGAGGCGATTCAAGCGGGTAAAAGGATTAGCAACATTCCTGTTGACATGATATATACATCATCATTAATCCGTGCACAGATGACTGCAATGCTTGCCATGACTCAGCACCGCCAACAGAAGGTATAAGCTTAGCCCTCTCGTGCCATGCAGACTAGTCAAGATGAATAAATAGTCATACATTTTCCATCTGTCAAATGTCTAATTCTTAGGGATGATTATTACATACTCTAGTAGTTTAGGCTGTTGGGTGTCTTATGCATGCAGATCCAGCTAGGATTTTGGTAGGCTAGGTGCATAGTTTAGGATATTTTAGTGCAGTTTCATGAGCATCATCTTCCATGATTTAGAAACCCTGAAGCAACGTTCACGAGTTGTGGTCCTCTGCAATTTTAGACTCAGCCTATGTTAAGTTTGAAGTTGTAGTTCTAGAAAATGGGTTTCACTCTAGTGCTGTTGAGAATTTTCTTCTTTGTTTTAATCTATTTATAGCTTGCATCTAGGTGCCAATCATATTGCATGATGAGAATGAGAGGGCGAGGACATGGGGTCGTATTTTCAGTGAAGAGACCAAAAAGCAATCCATTCCAGTTGTAACAGCTTGGCAATTGAATGAAAGAATGTATAGAGCCCTTGCCCTCTCTGATCTTTCTTCTGTTTTGGCATCTTCATTTAACACTTATGTGCAGAAACCCTACATGTTGTAGGTATGGTGAGTTGCAAGGTCTAAATAAACAGGAAACAGTAGAGCGATATGGGAAGGAACAAGTTCATGAGTGGCGGCGAAGTTATGATATTCCCCCACCTAATGGGGAGAGCTTGGAAATGTGTGCTCAAAGGGCTGTCACGTATTTCTGCAATGAGGTGTTTAATAACTTTCCTGGATATATATATATATTTTTGTGTGGGGGGGGGATAATGACATGATAACTGGTTTGACAATCAACCTTCTAAATCTTACGAGGCCTTATCCATGTCATTAATTAACCTGTTATTGCTGATACTGGGTCTTGCAGATTGAACCTCAACTTTTCATTGGAAAAAATGTGATGATTGCAGCCCATGGCAATTCGCTGAGATCCATCATCATGTATCTGGACAAATTAACTACTCAAGAGGTGAAGGGCCATTTTATTTTTGGGGAATATAGTTGCTCCTGCAAATCTTTCGTATTCATACTGATTTGCATCGGAAGTAAAATTTTCTCTCTGAGCAGGTTATAAGTTTGGAGCTATCAACTGGAGTTCCGCTATTATACATTTTCAAAGGGGGAAGATTTGTAAGGAGAGGTAGTCCAGTGGGACCTACTGAAGCTGGTGTCTATGCTTATACTGGGGTATGCTGTTGCTGAGAGTCTCACTCTATAATTCTGATTGTGCTTAGTTTCCAGAGCTATAGACTGAATGCAACTATTTAATCTTGGTATTGGTTGACTTTTGCCCCGTTTCTTGCCTTACATTGTGCTTAAGCAATAGATAATAGTCTGATCTCTAGATTTTGGAAGAAAATTTCAGATGAACAAGTGGTTTTCATCCTCCTCGTGTCAGCCCCTCTTAAAAATTATAACATTTACAATATGGAAATCATGCAGTTTAAACAAGACAGGGTTGGGGAAAGTAATATTTGAGAGGTCATGAAAGAGGCCGGGTGGTTATGTAAAATCTTCTTTGAGAACTCACCTCCCAGACCCTTTGATGTTCTTTAGTACAGAAATGTTATGGTTGGAGAATGTGCTGTGGGGAAATTTGCTTTACAAACCAATATTTTGAAAGTGAGTTTCTTAGTTGAATGGTGACTACATCTTGAGATTATTGGTCTTTGCTGAATTTGGTGTTGAACTTAGGTGTAAACATTTGGAAAAAAAAAAAATCTTCAGTTGTTTCACACACAAGTTTACTTCGTATACCACAGATGAAAATGGTTACTGCTAAGAATTGCTTTCCCAATAATCATTCACAAGGAATGTATATATTTAAAAAAAGAGTTGAAATAGTTTTGGAGCAGTTTCTTTTTTTTTTTGGTAAGGATTTTGGAGCAGTTTCTGTTGTCCAACTGTTCTTGCAAAAATTTGTCGAAATGTGGATGAGCTTTGTTGCCAGCCTATTATAATGATGTAGAGCAGTAACTCTAGTACTCATTGTCGTGAATTTTGCTACAGAAATTGGCTCAGTACAGGCAGAAATTGGATGAGATGTCACATTAGCATCCAGGCAGTTGGAAGGTATTACTCTGAGATTTTTTTTCCTTGCTTTTAGCTTCTTAATATGCTAGTACATGGCTCTGAGAACTATTTTCTCCCTGTTCTGGTTATATGCAGAGGCTGCATCCGAGTTGCATTGTAAACGAAGACAGTATTGGCTTGCCATAGTATTATTGAAGTTCGAAGAGTAGAAAAGTTACACATACCTCTATCTTTAACTCAGAATATGATTCCCATTTTTCTTTGCTTAAAATATTTTGCAATGTTTTCAGGATTGTAATAGTTAAATTCTTTGGTGGAGTGACTGACGTAACTTGTGCAATATCTATTGGAAGGAAAAAGGGGAAAAGAAGAGACTCTGCACTTTGGATGTTCCATTTGGCCTTCTGTTCACCTTCTTACACATAACGGATGGACGTGGCAAGTTTTCTTCCCGAATGCCACATCTGAGGATGTGCTTGGCATGTGAAATGATCTTACACAGAAAACATCTTATATGGTCCGAAGAAAATAATTTCCAAAGAGCAGGTTCATCATGTCAAAGTGCAACAACCTTACCACCAAATGATAGCTGATCCATTTCAAAGAGAAAAACGCCCGACCACTGTATTCGGCTGCCTTGGATATAGGTATATGTCATGGATAAAATTTAGGATAGCAAGCGAAGGAGCTGAATACAGATATAAAATAGGAATAGACCCGGAGGCAGGTGATGTGCTGATGACCAAAAATCAGAGCGCTTTAACAGGACATGATTGTCCTAATTAATCCTGCAGACGGTAATATGGCATAGAAAAACTGGCGATTTGATGCTTGTGGCAAATTTAAATCACTTTTAACCACAGGATGTTCTTCATTTATCCATATATGGAAATATACGTACGCACACGTGTTTTGAACAAATATCCACAGCGTGAAGACCATCAATGAGACTAGATTTGAGCCATCGATAAGATGCTGGGTTGACCAGGGCAAATGGCAATCAATAATTCACTAACTGATACCCAGGAAAATTTTGTAGGTACCCATAGTTATTTCAGTGACAATGCAACATTGGCCTTTAACAATATCGACAACAGCTTAGATTTGAAAAATGAAAACTACTTTGGATGCTTTGCACGACAAAGAAAAATGGTCTACACCAAAAGGAAGAGAAGTTTTCTTTCCAGGAACCAGATTCTTGAACCCTTGTAATGGATCTGCAACGACATACTACAATAAAATGAATTGCTGCTAGAATAAGAATATAATAAAAGCACCAGAGAACATGACCTGAAACTCCATATTAGAAAGTCACTTGATGTCACAAGGCAACTTCATTAATTAAATAATTGACAGAAGATCAGTTCACGCTCTAACTAGAATCCCGAAATGGTCAGAGTGCAAATTCTGCACTTACATGTCTAGGTTAGAATGACATCAAAGCTTGCACACGTTCTCTTTTAAGAGTGCACGCTTGCGCTGCAGTTATCACCTATATTTGTTGACGCCACAGCATCAATGGGCGACGCTATCTCCGACTCTACTCCATCCATCATATCTTCTGCCTTCTCATTGTCTGAGGGATCAGAACCTGATAAAGTAATAGAATCTAAAGAAGCAGAAACAGTTCTTGCTGCTGCTTGGGTTGCCGACAGAATGCTCCCTCTTGTCCAAGCCAACGGCATCCTCTTGTCGTCTTCTCTCATCCTCTCGGCATACTTACCAATGTCAAAACCATTAGCATCATTGCCACCAAATGCAGATTCAAGCTGATCCATATCAAACAGATCCTCCATTATTTTCTTCGAGTTGAGGTCATCCGAGTAGACAAACTTTACCTTATTGTAAGTTTTGGGCTCAAGGAAGGGTTTCACCACCTGCAGTAACACAATATATTGTTGCAGCAACCAACTTGTTAAGAATGACCATATCCATCATAATATATTACATGGCAAACAAGTCAGCGATCGTAATTTCCCATTAGCTTAGTTTATGTAAATGAAAAAGTAAAGTGTGACAAATGCTGTTCATGCAGGCAGTTCTAATCCATTTTCTCTGCTTTTTCAAAAAGGGTATTCTATGTGATATTACTAATGATATAGTGCAAAAATGTTGAGGTGAAAGCACCATAAAAGAAGACAAAAGGGAGAGGACGGAGAGAGAGAGAGTCATACCGAAAAGAATGGTTCAAAGAATTTAGGAGGGTTATATAGGATGGCAACACCAAGACGTTCTGGGTATTGATCCTGTAACACATGGGCCGTCTCCTTTGTCACCTTCACTGATATATGTGACATATTGAAACCCTGGAAATCTATCAGCCAGACCATCTGCTCTTGGTTGGATGGCAGATTCAAAATAGCATTTTCCATGCAATAAACCAAGTACTTAATTTGTCCTTTTGTTGACTTCGAGTTCTGCATTTAAAACCAAGTCAAAGCAAACAATTGGCATCATGTTCCAATAAACGAGGTTGCCTTCTCGTTAGATTGCATGCACAATTCAAGTTCACTCTACCTTAAGCCACACAAGCATCTGCAAGGAAATTAACTTTTGCATACAGTGTGCAGTTTCATTGAAAAGATCAACTCCAACATATGAATTATGAAATAATCTTTCCTCATAACAGGAATTTCCCAAGATACATTGCTTGAGAACTCATCAAAAATCCATTTACTTCCATAAAGAGATTGATTTGTTCACGGACTAATATCTCCTGCACGATTTCCATTTCTGGGTGAAAAATCAATTCATATGTCACTACAACCCTCAAAGGAAGAAGAATGATGGAACCTGGTGACTAGGCCTCATGACCAGAACTGTCCTGCCATGTTTATCTACGTAATTCGATCTGTAGATTTTCCCAGTCTCAGCCTCATGAGCAATGTCTTCCTGCTTGATACATTGAACTGCGTCAAAAAGGCTCGGAAATATATAGATAAAACAAATTCTGCTCAACTGGCTCGGCAGAGAACATTCAATTATTACTCAGTTAAGTGAAACAAAATAAAAAGAACATACATAAATTAAGCAGTTAGGTCAAGATAATATTCTATTCCTAATTACATTTAAACAAAAGCAATAGTACAGGCCTGATTGGCTATTCAAGCTAGTCCTTTAATAATTGGTCTCAATTGAATCCAGAGGAAGTTTGAAAAAGTAAAGAGCAATTAAAAACTACCACCTAAAAGAGGCATTGAAATACATAATTTGGAGGATAAATTGGAAACTCAATGCGATACGACATACCCAACGAATTTCTTCAGGCTTATATTCTGATCTCCACTTCAAGGTATCTTTAAGCATCTTAGTTGCTTTCTTCACATTCCAATTCCGAGCCCTTAAGTGTCTAGCAAGTGACGCATCCGAACAATAAATCAATAACTTCTCTGGCAATGCTGCCGTCCCAATCAATCTCCTCAGCTCATTAATCTACAAAACAGGAAGCATCATAAGTAGAAAAGTCTGCACCCATCACAGGATATTTGCATCCCCAGCGGTAGTAAGGCACAGTCTAACTCAGGCACTATATTCCATATACCTTTGCCTGCTGCTCTTCTGATGTTAAAAGTTTCTCATTCCCATTTGAAGAGGATTTCTTAGACTCAGAGCTCATTGCTTCAAAGAAGTCACTACCAGATTCAGCTGGGCCAAAGGAATCGTCTCTACTACTGCTGTTGGCATTTTCACATTATTAGTACTGCTAAAATGGAATTAAGTGATAATGTCTACTTTAAGAATCAACAAACTGAAGCAGTACATCCCTGTTCAAAACTCAAGCTAGAAATACATACTCGAAGGAACTTTCAAGAAAATCTGCCATCAAATTAGCATTAATTATCCAAAAAACGAGAAAGAATGTGCAATCCAAGTAAGTTAACATGCTAGATCGAATGTCTGGGGGATAGGGAGGAGATGGAAATTTGAGAAAGTAAACTACAGTTTGTCCAAAATCCTAGGAAAGATATTCACCAGGTCATTTGCACGAGACTGTTAACTAACAAAACCTTCAGATTATTTCATTGATTTGGATTATTTCATCGATTTTCTCTTTTTACCAATTCTCACATATATTATGTTAAACATTGGCAACTGTCAATCTGTAATGTCCCCAAATTGCCCTAGAGATGTACAAATAAATCAACCCAAAGTAACTCGCTTCTTGGAATGTAGTACTTCAAAAGGCTGATGTGCCATGTACATAGCAACTTGAGAGCAAAACTAACCTCATCAGGCTTGTAGGTTATGTATATGTCTACTATCATGAAAACAGCAAACAAAACAACCTTGACGGGTAAATTACTGTCGCAATCATGCAACTCTAGCCTTATTTCCTTAAGTCACATTACTTCTAACGTTCTTGATCAAGTCACTCAAGCTTTTCAACGATACGACTTGCACAAAGCTAATTAGGTTACAAAGTCACAAAGGAGGACACTGTAGTGCAGCTCCCCTATATCAGGGTTCAAGGAGGGGATCACACTTAAACTTAGCCTTACATTGCCAAAAGGTTTTTTCCAGGATTTAGACTCATGACCTCGGGTTATAGTTGAGCAACCTTACTGTTGCACCAGCTGACTTCTACTTTTGTCACGATAACTCTCTTGATAACCAGCTTTTCAGGGGCCAAAAAGTATGCCACTTTGTTAAGAGGAGGCCATCTCTGGAATTACATGGTCCAAATCCAACAGGACGGTAATGTAATACCCACATTTTAGTGAAGCAATGTCTTTACAAATCAAGAACATTGGACTTAGAAACGTGAACTGCAGCCATTAAGTGATTATTAATGAAAGTTCAATTTTTTTTCTTTTTAAACCAATCGCACGAAAGCAAACCGCGGAAATTCTTTGTTCCACGACAGTTGGATTCGGATGGCATGTCCATTTGAACACCAAACCCTTATCTTCTTCTTTTCACTGGAAAAAGAAAAAAACAAAAATGCAAATGTTCTTCGTCCCACCGTAGTTACTTTCGACATGAAGGGCCAATCAACAATAAATACAGCACAGGAAAATTCAATGCGATAAAGACCCAGTTATCTCTTTTAACAGGAAAATTCAATTCGCAGGACCCGGTTGGATCCGGACCATCCACAACGAAAATAACGGTCGGACGACCGGCAGCACGAATCACGACACTCGAGAAAAAAAAATCAAGAAATTCAGCTCCCAACTGCCTCGGGATCTTATTAGACGATAATAACACCGAATAAACCGAGAAATTCCTGCTCAGATCTCCCCAAGATTTATCCAACCGAAAATTCAAGAAAAAAAAAAAAGGGTACTCCACGGTGTAAAATGACGAGCAAACGATATGGCGATTTCCCCGAAAGTGAGAGTCCAACCTGGAACGAACCGAGAAACGGGAGCCACGAATGTTCCGGAGAGACCGACGCTTCAGGAGACCCGCACGGAGCTGCCCGAGAAACAGAGGGAAACCATGGTCAAACCTCGAGCAAGAGAGGAGGAAACTCCGTAACAAGTACAGGTCGAGGAAGACAGCAGGAGGGAGGATGAGGAGCCGTGGAGGGAGTGGGCTTTTTGATTGCTTGCACGACGGAATATTACGCGGATCTCCGCGAGGGAGGATTGAGAGCTACGAAATTGGCTCGTGCATCTTTCCTTGTCCACGTGGAAACGTCAAAAAAAAAAAAAAGTCTCGCCCGTTTTTTTCGTCACTGAATTATCACAGTTTCAAAGGCCGCGCAAAATGAGCAATCATTATTAAGAAAGCGTATTTGAAATTATTCATTTTTTGTAAATTAAAAAAAAAAAAAAACCGTCGGAAGAAATTCTATGTTTTAGGTTGATGTTTTTTCGAATGGATTCGATGGTTCTTGCTCCTGTTTTGGCCCTAAGCTTTTGGACAAGAAAGAAACAAGGAGCTTCTTTCCTACTTGGAAAGGGGAAGCTATAGCCCTATTGCTTTTTAACTACCCCTGTCTGAACACCTTTTGTTAGATTAGCGCAAAGGCAGATCTCATTGGGAACATGCCCCACCCCTGCTCACCTAACCCACCGGCCCCCCAGCCTTAATATTTCTCAGAACGCACATTTTTTTTCAATCTTCGGAGGAGGGAAAAGCGGAGCGGAGTGCGCAAAGGAACATGTTTGAAGCTCGCATTGACATCAAGAAAACCTTTCATAATATGTTACAAAAAATTTTAAATTGATATATATACATGCTATAGTTACCTCAAATTGATATGATCATGTCATATATATCTCAAATTATGATCAATTTTAATTTTTTTGACATCAATGCGACATTAGTATATTAATTTGGCTTTATGGGCCCGGCCTTCCCTCTTAAATTGAATAATATTTGGTCACTTATAGAGGCGATCATAGGAGATTGGGTCGCACTCATGAAGCAATTAAAAAGTCTACATGTAATGACCCAATCTAATCCACACTTGGACATATTTTGATATTATATGAGGAGTTGTACACTTGTTGTAAGATGTGAAGTCAAGATGGCTTGAGTTTGTATTGGAGAATAGGGCTCCATGATTCAACGAGTCTTTTATAATATTAGGATTGTAATAGTGAATTTGAGAAAACTCTAAAATGGATTTAGATAGTAGAGTAATTAGGAACTGAACTATTGTAAATAGATTAGTGTAAGCTTTTATGTCCGTACTCTCTTTCACTTCATTGCATATTATTAACTTTGTTTAATTTTAATTCTTACATCATTCAATCACGTGAAAATTATATTTCTACTAGTTACCTCTATATTTTTGGCCAACGGCCAAGCCTTTGATAGGATAATCCAATGCAATAGTTCCCTAACAGGGCCATTTGGTGATGAGTGATCACCTCCTTGAACTGGCATAATATTTGTAATCAAGTCTCTCTATTTTCAAATCCCATTAGTTGGAGTAGTTAAATTGTTCATGTGATCAATACATCTATATAAGGATTTTCCCCGTATCGAGCTAAAGGAGGTCTAATTAATTAAATTTGGAGTCGTAGGGTCTCGATTGAAAATTCTACAAATTTAAAAGGTTTTGATTGGACGAATCAAATGTTTTAGGACCATATCCAGCTGAACAAGACGCTCCGACGGCGAACGCGACCGAGCGAATGGAAGACCGCCGCGGCGAAAATGGCGGATCCGCCGATTCCTCGAAACCCTAAATTCCGGCCTCCTCCTCGTGCTCGAGCTCGGCTCCTCGGAATCATGCCGATCTCGTGGCGGTCGGCCCTCCCCCTGCTGCTGGCCTCTTCCCTCTTCTTCTTCGACGAGTGGATCTCCACCCCGTCCTGCAGATCCGTCCCCCGCGCCGACCGCGACGGCGAGCGCGACGCGGCGGGGTGCCGCCACGATCTGAAGGTGATGATCGTCTCCGACTTGCTCTTGACGGGGTCCGACGCCGGTTATGTGGACACCTACTTCAGAGACTACTACCTCTCCAAGTTCTTCAAGGTACGTCCCAATCTTTGATTGGGAGTGTGAATGGGAATCGTGGTGAATGCTAGTGGATGGTGTCTTCCCTCGACGTGGGAATGGAACTTTCAGTAGGAAAGTGCAGGAAATGTTAGCTTTTTCGGGCTATGTTGGCAGAAAATGTGAGTTGCTCTAGTTGAAGCAGATTAAGACAAAACCTTTTCGGCGGCTTTGGCATCTGCACGTTGGGTGCTTTGTGATTTCCACAACGTTTGTTCTTGATTGCATGTTGGGTTGAACATGACTTCATTGAGCATTAGGCATTCTTGCGTTAATGTTTTCTTGTGCACGGATTTTGCATACTAGTGGAATCACAGGGCACATTTGCGGATAGTTGGCCCGAAATAGGTGACAGGATGCAAAAGTGAAACACTGTTTCCGTTCTGCTGTAGATAGGTTGATCTCTTTGAAAATGATTAGATTTCTTATGAGACTTGCTAAATCTTTGAGCTTCTAAATTATGATACTTGAATAATGAAGTACTCAAGGAGAAAGTCAATACAAGTGCTTATGGTCAATCTCAGTGATAGGGTAGTGGACCACTGATTTGTTAATAAACTTGTTATTATACACTTCTTTCTGCTTCCTGCCCTATATCCCTCTTTCGCTTTGTAATATGTAAACAGAAATCATTTCAAACTCTCAAGCCTGATATGCTGGTGGTCTTGGGCGATTTTTCTGCCAGAGGTTCGGAGCTGACGAGACGCAAATGGGTCCCTGTACTTCGTCAATTTCATAGATTGATAGGATCCCTTATTGCCCTCCCTTTCCATGTCACTTTGGGTGACAGGGATATTGGAGAATGCACAGGACTAGATTCTCACTTGGTTGACTGGATATCCAGTCATCTCCCTGGATTAGATTCAGCTGGTTGTGGTGCCTTTGAGATGGAGAATATAACCTTTGTCTCTCTTAATAGTGTTGCATTGCTTTGTGACAACAATGCACTACGATTTGGCGTGGAAGAAGTGATAGAGAGGGAAAGCTTAGATTTCCGGACAGAAATTGAAGGGCCAATAACAGAAATGACCAATGACTTGGGTTCAGATAAGAAAATGTCTCCGAACTTTGCATGGAGAGAGAATTCTATGGCATCTGGCTCTGGTCCTGTTCTCTTGCTTCACTTGCCGTTACACCCAACAGGAAGGAGTAGGAATGATGGGAAACATTGTCATGAGAAAGCTTATAGCAACTTATTGGTGGATGTCAATGAACTGCAGCAGAGGTACACTTGATTATGCCATAACCACTTTCAATTCTTAGCTGTAAGAAGTCAATGTTCATTGCATTGTAGTTGTTAGTTTTTATTTAACATTTCTATAAAGGTGACTCTTCTTCTTCGCACATGTTCAATCACGTGTGCGATGTAACTAGCAAACCTATGTAGTCAACCCTTGTAAATGTATCCTGTACTGCTGCAGACAAGTTTTCGAACAGAATATCAAGAAGTATTATATTTTGTCACTCTGAAGAAGACTGAAATTATTAACTTTAGTTTTTGAGAATCAGGCAGCAGATAGCTATTTACCTGTTGCCATAACATTAAATGTGGAACTTCTCTGTACGTTAAACACCCCAAATCTTTTTAAGACATAAAAATTGCCACACTGCTAAGACATGAAAGCAAACATAGAAAAGCAGGTCCGGGCCAGTATTTTGAGATGTGGTGTGGTAACTTCCCGGAGATTAACCTATGGTGCTGTACAGTAGTTTAGGATAAGCTGCAAATGAAATTTAGGATGATTAGTAGGATAAATTAAAATAACAGGTATTAACAGGATTTGTCTTTGCTTAAATGTGCTACAGTTTAGAAGAGAAGCACCCCTTGAAGTGTAAAAGGAATAATAAGCTAATGCAATGCACAACGAGCTGAAAATAATTGTGTTGAAGGGTTCCCCGGTTTGGATGCTACTAGCTTGGTTTATGCTCACTACATAAAGAAGATTCTTATGATTCTGATTGACTATTATTTTTACTACTTTTGTTATCTTGTTTGAATTACTGGAAGTTCCATTTCTTAGTCCCTTGTTGCACATTCCTTTTGGTCAGGAGGCTTGCCGGGACTGGGCCCTATGAGTTATCACACACTATCCCTCCAAATGCAACAGAATACATCTTCCAAGCTCTTCGACCAAGGTAGAGGAAATGTTTGTTCTTTTCTCATTTGCCATAATCTTTGCAGTATTGTTAGTTCATCGAGGCTCTAGCCTTTTATGGAGTTTCAGTCGTTTCTACCCTGACTTCCAATTGATTTCACATGAGCTTTATAAGAAGGAATTGAAAATGAACTCAAAGGCAAAGGTTGTGAGAACTTTTAGCAGAAAGTTGTGTGGCCCTCTGGAACCCTCACTCATTTTTTCCTTTTCTTTTTCTGTTTTCCATTTATGTTAATGCTATTATTGGTGCCATATGGACTCCATGTCGATGGTACACAATTGCAAAACTGTCAGAGAAAGACATGTTAGCTTTCGGTAAAGAAATTGTTAAAAAGTGCTTAACTATAAAGTAGTTTCCAAGTTCATGACAATACGACATCAGGTAACACCAATTCGAAGTTTAATGATGCAATTGAAAAAGTTTAAGGTGACCCCAAGGTATAGTGACATTTAGCAAGATCCACCCTATATCAAAGGAGTAGACTTTGGTTACACAAAACTCGACATTTAGAAAGGGATGATAGTTTGTTATGGTTAATTACTTGATAATGAACATGGTTACAGTCGGAGAATATATTTCTTGAAATATGGTCGTTATGAAATAACAGAGGTAAATGCTGGGAGGCATTTTAAAATCCTTGGCTGGGCGGCATCTGTAATGCCAATCTGATTAGTCTAAAGCAGTATTATCTTGTTTTCATAAATTAGCCCCATTTTCTTTTAGTAAGATCTATTAATGTTATCATGTAATTATTGCGGATGCATTCATCTGTATTTGTAGCTCAACTATATGCCTCCATGTCCCTGCAGGATTGTTTTTAGTGGGCACAGTCTTGATTTTTGTGATTACCTACACCCGGATGGAACTCGTGAAGTAACTGTTCCACCTATGTCATGGCATGCTAGGGATGATCCCGGATTTGTCATTGCCACATTTAGACAAGGCAAATCTGTAGTTATCAGTCATTGTTATCTTGGTAGGCAATCGTATGCACTCATCTATATCTTCATATTGGTTCTATCGATGTTAATGACACTTATGGTGAAGTTTTTGAAAACATTCCAGACTATGGTAATGGCCGTAGCTCTTCTGTAACATTTCCTTTTACTTGGACATTATCATGCTTATTCCGTATTGATACTTTTCTCGTTCAAATGGGGTGGAAGTTGCCGTTGGAATCCTTTCTTGCTATTCTTGCTAAATATGCTAATTGAAGTCTAGCAAGCGCAAAAATCCTTAAAATTACAAGAAGATCGACTGGCCAAATTCACACATCAGGCCATCACACCGATCGGGTACTCTTGATCTCCCACCTCCAAGAAGCGCTGTCCTTCTTCTATTATCATCGTGCCTTTTTCATCGGCTTGACTCAGGTTGTCGCAAGGGTTAAATGCCAATTGGATCTCCACGGTTTCGCCCCCCATCAATTCCACATTCTGGAAGGCCACCAGCTGCTTACTCGGATTCCCTCTGCTCGGCTTTGCATGCCTCACAAAGAGCAACACTGGGTGCTTGCCTACCATGTCGCCACGGTTCCTGACCTCGAGTGTGACTGCAATATCGCCCTCCCTGCAAAACTCTGCTCCCAAATCTGAAACTGATCTGTACCGAGGGGAGGTATCGGAGGCTTCATCAGATTGAGATTTAGGGGATTGGTTTAGGTAGAAAAGTTCCTTGGTAACAGATATGAACTTGTAAGAATATTCCGTGTAGCTAAGCCCGTATCCATACTCGAAAACCGATGGGCCTTGGTAGAACCGGTATGTGCGCCCGGGATAGCCAGTGGATGGATCAGGCCTCATCCTCATGTCGGTCATTGGCACTCCGGTGAATTCTTGTGGGTACCAAGTCACTGGCAGTCTCCCTCCTGTTTCAGAATTCAAAGACGACCTGATTTTTTCAGAAACTCAGGCACAAGAACCAAGAAGTGAAGAGGGATTATAGGATCTTACCAGGATTATATTCACCAAGGATGATTTCTGACAACGCCATCCCGCCGGCCTCACCAGGATAACCGGCCCACAAGATGCTTCCGATGTTCTGATCTTCAATGGCAAATCTAATGTCAACGGGACCCCCACAAAGAATCACCAAAATGACCGGCTTCTTTGCAGCTTGGGCAACGGTCGTGATGAGCTCCTGTTGCCTGCCGGGAAGGACCAAATCCACACGATCGAACTTCTCCCTCTCTTGAGTTTGATCTAACCCCATGATTAGCACCACGTGATCTACTACTTTTGCTACTTCCACGGCCTGGGCAATCTGCAGCACCAAACATGCTACATTGTCGCAACCCGCCTGATACCTTGTGTCATTCACATAACTTTGCAGAGCCTGCAGCAGTGTTAAGGACTTGCACGGCGGTCCCGCGTAGTTCCCAAGTAGCATCGAGGCATTGTTGGCATTGGGGCCTATTACAGCAAGCGACATGGACTCTGATCTCTGAAGAGGCAGACGATTTTCTTTATTCTTCAGAAGCACAATGCCGCTTCGAGCAGCCTCAAGAGCCAAATCTTGATGCTTTTGGGAGCAGACCTGATCCGGGCCTATGTTGCCGAAAGGTTGTTTCTTGGGGTCGCCATTGAAGAGTCCTAGCCTCATTCTCACTGAGAAGAGGTTGTAAATCGCTTTGTGTATCTTGGACACCGACACTTTCTTTTGCTTGACAGCGGATTTAGTATGTTTCTGTAGGTAATCTCCACAGTTGACATCCATGCCTGCAAGTTTCAGTATCATTCGATTATATTAACTTCACAAATTTCACGTGTCACGATTCTTTTGTCCGAAACAGAAAACATACTTGGTGACATACTTGGTGATCTTCTTTGTATTACCGCTAATTGAGAAATTGTGACTGATCATCCGGTGATCACTGGTGTAGTATCTTGCCGTAAGGCAATGAACAACTGTTCCAGTGCTTTTGTTTGCAAATTGTGAATTTGCATAGTAGTGATCTTGGCTAAATGTTTTGGTCATGAGTGAAGGTCAACGTGGTTGAAACGATAGGATTTATAGAAATTCTATCACATATTGTCACCAGTTTCTTAATCATTATTTTTTCCTTCTAAAAGCGACGAAGACACATATTTAAAGAATAAAAATTGCAACTTCGAAAGACAATTTAAAGAATAAAAATTGCCATCTTGCTTGTGGGGCGCATATAATAATTGAATTTGCTAGGGCCTAGGCCATAACGTGATCAGTCTCCTCCTTTTTTATGTTTCTTCTTCAGGATTTTAGCCCCTCTTTTCATTTCTGTCTGAGTGATATGAACCTTAATGCTTCAGTGTCATCAATTCACGCGTAAAAACATAAACTGAAAAGGTCCAGAGCCATGCATTGAATGCATGCATGAAGTTCCAAGAAAACGCCATGCCGAGGCTCAACTATCCGCGAATCAAAGAGAGATTCTAATGCTGGACCGTTCGCCGAAAATCAAATCTCGGATGCTAAAAAGATCTCATTGGCCAAAAACATAAAGAAAATATGCGAAAAAGATACTGAGAAAAAGAAAAGAATCAAAGAATTACATGCGACTCCTCGGGACAGATTCCCCAAGACACGGGTGAAGAAAAGGCAACATAAAGGGCCAAGGTATTTGACTCTTGAGTATAAGAGGTGAGGGACCAATCTGAAAAATTAGGTAGCGCAAGCCAACTCTCATCAGCCTGTGGTGGTCCCATTCATATTCTCCACTCTTATTTTCGTTTCATCGACCAACATCAAAGGATTAACCATTATTTTATAGTTGATTAACAATTTAATCTTGTTTCTAATGTAATGTTTCCATCGCTATTGCTACCCGAAATCTTGTAAGGCATACAAGTGTCGCATAAAAAGGATCACTTTAGAACCTTTGATTTGAAAGGGCTATAACAAAAGTAATTTTCCTAACAAAGTGATATCTCTCTTTTGGTTACTTTATGTTAGTTGATAACTCATAAGTGTGTTTCTTTAGAGACTTTCCCCTGATAGGAGAAATATTAGGTGACGGCATCACTTAACTCGATGCATTTGACATAACGTTAGGCTATGGGCCGTGCAAAAATTTTACTAATGGATCCGACTCAGGCAAGTTTGAGGCTAATCATGAGATTTTTCATGAAAATGCTAAGGAATGCATTAACGTACCAGCTTTGAGGACATCGGCAACAGCATCCTCTGGTGTCTGGGCATATCTTTGCGTGTCGTATATGATGGAGACGGCATCGCAATCCGATACTATGTACCTAACATATCTCAGCTCCAATTAGTCAGCAAAGTCATCCTCATCTTCTCTACAAAAGCCATGGAGTAAAAAACAGGACGGGCCACTTTCACTTATTACCCGTGGAAAGACCATTGTTGACGGACAGTGCTGGAGAGGAGATTGTAATCTGCACAGCTGGGGATGCCGTTGACTTGGTTGTAGGCGCACATGAGGCCACTGGCCTTCCCGTCCTGAATGCACCTTTGAAACGGCGGTTGAAAGGTATCTGCCATGTCTTGTGCCGTCACCTGAATTGACCCCACACAAATATTGCAAGTTAATTAAGACCGACAGTTGAGGATAATGCGGAAAATACATTTGAGGAATTGATATATATTTCACAATATATATCAATGAAGAATACCTAGAGGCTTTATTAGATAATTATTCTAATGATAATATCTCAATTTATATATGCACGGTCAAATGGAGATATACGTGTGATCTTAAGAGATACTGATGATCAACATAAATATAATAATTATTTCTAACATAGGAAATTATTATAGAAAAGTTCTTAATTATTTTTAAAATTCCCTCAAACTAAAGGTGATTAAGTCAGTTTTAAGTTTGAAATCAAGTGAAAACAGTGCCACCAAAACTTGTATATTCTGAAATCAGCATAGATCAAAGACAGGGTGATGCATGGTGGCGCTAGTGATGACTCCAAGTTTCCGTTGACGATGAGATTTCATTTTCGGTATATGCGGCGAATTTGGTGGTTGGCTTTTCCTAGAATAAAAGGGTAGATGTGCAGCACTTTTTACCACCAGTCAATCAATCCCCAATTAATGGACATGCAAGATTTGCTTCTTCTCTAATCACGTGCTCTAATAGGAATTTTTTTTTTTTTTGGGAGGGGGAACCAATCCAAAAGCAGATACAAACTTCCAAAATATCCTAAATATCAATTAACCCCGCAAGACAAGACACCGGAATTCTACCTAAAGGTAAGCATGGTTTTAAAGTAGAACTAGAGAATCGAATTGGTGAGAACTAGTCTAGTTTGAGGTTCCAATGCACCCTGATTTGGTTCTTGATTTCATTTTTTTAGGAACCACTGGTTCGATTCCCGGTTTTGAAGGGAACCAAAGCAAAAACCAGACCGAGAACCAACTCAAAACCGATTCCATTAGATCTATTTTACATAGAGCAACAACAAAGTTGAATATCACACTAATTTTTCGAGACCATTATATCTATTTTAGTTTCATTTCTTGAAAACAAACATATAACAATGATGTCTTTTGTAATTCATGTCATTCTATGTTATTGATAGAATAAGATAAATTACCCTACAATACGTTATTTAGTGAAAATATGCAATGGCAAGTATCATACTATTACAAAAGTCCACATCACATTCAATATATTCAAGGTAGAATTAATGTGGCCATTAAAACAGATTGGATTTCTTGGACCTTGTGCTCCGGAGGATTATAGATATGGTGATTGGTGAAACTTTTGTTGTCGCATGTTAACATTTATGGCAACGATCTAGATTTTAATCTCTCATTTGCTTTATTTAAATGAACCCCTTCTAATATATTACGTTATTGTTGTGTATGTATGAAATTGGTATATCAAGATAACATGTCAATATAAGTGGAGGGATTTGAAAAGATGACTCCGATCATAGAATTGTAATCATCTAGCAATGAAGGTTTATAAGTTGAAGTGCGATAAATATATGTGATGAGGCTTTCTTATATTTATTTTATTTAACTTAATAGTATTTATAATTCAAAACTATTTATTTAGTGATAATCTATGTTTTTTTATTTTATTTGAGGTGGTTAAAATTTAGAGCAATTTTTCATGGATGCTTGAAAAATGAAGTTTTATAATTTAGGTCTTATATTACATATTTTGAACTTTTTTATTGTTTTTTTTTTCGTATCAAAGTTTTATGGATTAGTTTTATTGACAAATGAGAAATTCTTATTTTTATTAAAAATAAAATAAAATAAGGAAATTATCAGATCTTATAATTTGTGATAAAGTAGGTTTCAAATTTCAAAAAAAATAAAGGTAGAGCTTGACTTTCAGCATTCAAGACCGCTCACCTCTAAGTCTCTAGGGAAACGATGAAGAACAGAGAAACAGGCGTGGGAGAGTACTGAGTGGTAACGTTCATTTCAGATAGTCACTGACCCGAGCATCGAAGATGTAACGGTCCACGCCCTTCCAGTTGTCCAGATCGTAGGCAGTGAAGTGCTTGCAGCAAGCCGACGCCTGGAGGCTCCTCCCACGCGGCTCCCCTCCGCCCTGGAAGGTGTCGCCTTGGAACCCCCGCACGAACGAGACGGCGTACTCGCCGGCGACCAGCGGGTCCTCGCCGGGAGTCTCCTGCCCCCTCCCCCACCTCGGGTCTCTGAATATGTTGATGTTGGGCGCCCAGAACGTCATCCCCGTCGCCTGCCCGGCGTTGTACATTCCCCTCGTCTCAGTCCCTATCGCCTGCAATGCCAACGATTCGGTTCGGGTCGGATCACGGTTTTTTCCTTCTCTTTCCCTCTTTTTTGGGTGCGCCATTTGTTGAAATGGGATCGGTTTACCTGGCCGATGCGGTACCAGAGGTCGCTGTCGAAGGAGGCGGCGGTGAGGATGACCTGGGGGAAACTGGTGGCGGACTGGATGGTGCCGTTGAAGCGGATGCCGTGGCGGTCTCTGATGCCGTGGAGGGCCTCGGACCACCACTCGTAGGCGGGGACGCCGAGGCGGGGGATGGCCGGGGCGGAGTTGACCAGCTGCGAGATCTTCTCGTCCAATGTGAGCCTGGAGATGAGGTCCTGGGCGCGCTGTGTGATGGGGAGCGAAGCATTGCAGAAGGGGAAGGACGTGGTGGAGGGGCTTGATGGGCCGCACGCGAACGGCGGCGGCTGGTCGGAGGCGGCGGAAGGGGAGAGGAGGGTGGCGACGGAGATGAAGACGATGAGTAGAGGGAGGCTCTGTACTCGGTGGTTTCTCATCTTGATGGGTTCTTGGAGATGGTGAGAGCGTGAGAGCAAGTGACAGGCTTTTGAAGGGAATTGTGTCAGCGAGAGCAGCGGGTAAAGATTACTCCATTCTTTTTGCCTTTTCTTTTCCCTCGGCATATAATCTTGAAAACTTTTATTAAAAAAAAGGGAAAATATGCCTCAGGTATTACCATTTAATGTTACCAGCCATTTTCACCCACCCTTATAGCTCCAAATGCTCATTTACTTTGAAATGACCACATTACCTTTCACAGATTTCACCTTTGATTTAACCCATGTTCCTCTCAAATAAAGATTAAATGTGAGACCCACTCTTAATTTAAGACTAATGTTTGCCTCTTCTTCTTTTTTTCTTTTTCTTTTTCCATTTGGAACAAAAATTGGTGTACTTCTTTTCTCGAAAATTGTTTACTTGGTAAATAGCTAATTAATTATTGCGTTTCCGACAAAAAAAAGTAATTATTTTTATAATGAGTTGTTTAATTCATTGTTTTTGTACGAAGAAACTATTATTAAAAAATAAATTAAGCACAAGTAAGAGGATACTCTTTGAGCAAATTGTGTATAATGCATATATCAACCATGATGTTCAATCTTTGAGTGAATTCTGGTAAATTTGTACAAAAAATTCAAGTCAAAAAATTCATAGTCATTATGATTATCCAAAGAATTAAAGTGAATAATTTGTAGATAAAACTAGCATTTCTTAATTTGATATATGCTTAGTGCTTGCTTAGATTGTACTAATGGAGAATAAGTTTAGAAGGAGACAAACATGAAGGAAACGTTGAAATGTAATGAGTGTGAAAGATTGGGTGTAAGAAAGAATGTAGAAGAAGTGGTTAGGATGAAAAAAATATTGTTTGGAAAGGATGTGAGTGACTTTTTCTTTTAGTAAAATTGAAAAAAAAAATCTTAAATCAAGAATAGGACTTGCAAGAGACACTTTGTCAATTCAATGAAGTAGGATGTGTCACAAGCCAATAAGAGGATGAAAATAACGTAAGCCAAATAGAATTAAGTACACAAATCTTGTAAAAAATTCGTAAATCTCTTGGAGTCATGCAATTTCTAATGTAGTATATGAGTTTTCAATCGGTACTAGAAAAGCAACAATCTATGTACATAATAGTTTCAGCCGTTACTAAGTCCACGTGGCTATTTAGATATGATCATATTACTTTAAAAAGCAAGAATCAACAATGCTACATGCCCATTCAATGGCTAATTTAGATCTGATCGTGAGTGGAAAAAAAAGGCATGTATCATCAAATATTCAATATGACATTCAAGTAACTGATTCTACCCAATTGAAAGGATTTTCTGATCAATCTAAAGATCATTTCGATTCTATTAGTAAAAAGGATTTGGAATATTGAACATCAATCAATCAATAAAAACTTAAACAACTAAAGAAAAGATGATTGTTTGGGATTCTTCTTTTCTTCAAACGGAATGAACAGAGTTAAAATCAGACCAATTTTCTAAATGTGTTTCTAGATATTTAAGGCTATTCACAAAACGTGAGAAAGAGATGAAGAATCATCTGCTTCCAAAAGAAATGAAGAATTTCTTGAGATCCTATAAGATCTGTCATTTCCTTTTTCTCGAACAGATGATCAGGACTTCGTCTATGTTTGAACTTACCTCGCACTATCCCTCCAAATGTATTAGTAGGAGAATATATTTCTTGGAATATGGTTGTTATGGAATAACAGAAGTTCAAAAGTGAGGGAAATGTTGGGAGGCATATTAAAATCCTAGGTTGGGCGACATCTGTGATGCCGATCTGATTAGTCTAAAGCAGGATTATCTTGCTTTCATAAAATTAGCCCCATTTTCTTTTAGTAAGATCTTTAATGTTATTATGTAATTATTGTGGCTGTATTCATCTGTATTTGTAGCTCAACTATATGCCTCCATGTCGCTGCAGGATTGTTTTTGGTGGGCACAGTCTTGATTTTTGTGATTACCTACACCCGGATGGAACTCGTGAAGTAACTGTTCCACCCACGTCGTGGCATGCCAGGGACGATCCCGGATTTGTCATTGCCACATTTAGACAAGGCAAATCTGTCGGTATCAGTCATTGCTTTCTTGGTAGGCAAACGTATGCATTCATCTATGTCTTTATGTTGGTTTTGTTGATGTTGATGACACTTCTAGTGAAGTTTTTGACAACATTCTGGACTATGGTAATGGCTGTACTCTACTGTAACATTTCTTTTCAAGTGATTTACAATTTCTCATTTTGATTGTGGCTCTTTATCGCCTCTAAATTTCAAGTATCCTTTGATCATGTATTTTTGGCCAAGTCGTTTTGAGGATTAGGTCCGGGTGGACCTGAACCCGCTGAGATGTGTTAAGACAGTTTTAAGTAGAAATTGTCCCCTCAACCCGTCATTCCCCTTTTCCATAGTGATACTCCAATTTGGAGAAAGTTTCAATTTTGGTCCCCACAATTCAATTCTCGATCAATTTCTCAATTTCTCCCAAACAGACAATCGGAGAATTTTTCAGTTTATTCTTTTGAAAATTGGGACATCGGAGTGCTAAGTCCAACGATTCTAGCTAAAAATCCTATGTAACAATTTTTTTATTAATATCGCAGAAGAGATGAGTCGGCAAAAAAAAAGTTAAAATGATGTCATTTTACCTTGGATTTAAATTTTAATATAAATATCAATTAAATTAAATTTAAAACTAAAATCAAAAAAAAAATTTTGCAAAGGTGAGGGCTATGCAAGCCCTCGCCACCGCCTCCGCACCATCGTCAAGAAGGGCTGGCGACGATGGGGGAGGGTTAGCTAGGGTCGCCAGGCCCTGGCTAAAGGCCGACAACCTTGGTCAACCGGCAACGAGGGCTTAGCCCTCACCTAGATTTGGGCAACGATTGTAACCCTCCCCCAAATCTGACGAGGGTTGCCGGACCTCACTTAGCTGGGCCAAGGGCCGCCTCCAGCTGACCCTCCTCCCCCTTAGTGACGATGGGAAGGCGGCAGCAAGGGCTTGCATAGCACCCACCTCTACTTTTTTTTTTTCCAAAAAATATATAAATCAATTCAATTTAATTAATACATATATATATATATATATATATATATTAAAATTCAAACCCGAGGCAAAATAACGTCGTTTTCACTTTTCTAGCCACGTCAATATGCAAAACGGCGTCTTTTTGTATTTGTCTCACCGAAAAACGCTAAGTCAACATTTTAGCCAGATTTTTTCACCGCTAGTACTTAATTGGTCAATTTTGCTTCAATTTTGACTCTTAATTGTACATTTCCTAACTTTTAACGCTTAAGTATCCTAGTGCCAAGTTTCGGCACTCCATAAATCTAAATGTCCTACCAGTTCTCATGGCGATGGAATTAATGGAAAACTACTTGAAAATTCATTACGATTATTCGTTATTGATCCTTTTCTCGTGCAAGTGGGGAGAAGTTGCCGTTTTATTTTTTTCTAGTTACACTTGCCAGTTGAAACTCTAATCTAAGTATGTAGCAAGCAATTTAATAATTAAAATTGCAAGATGAACGACTGGCTAAATTGCATATCAGGTAACCACTGGGGGTTTGCCCTAGTGGTCACCCTTCTAACTTGGAAGGGGGAGGTGGGGGGTTCAAATCCCCACATTCTCAGGGGGATTAGGGTAGGGACGATTTCATTTCAGGAGTGAATTTTGACTCCCACGCCCTGTAAGGAGGCAGGGCAAAACTCTGAGCGTGAGTGTTAGAATAGGATTAGAGTAGGATCAACCAAAAAAAAAAAAAAATTGCATATCAGGCCATCACGTTGATCGGGTACTCTTGATCTCCCACCCCCAAGAAGCGCCGCCCTTCTTCTAATATCATCACGCCATTTTCATCAGCTCGGCTCAGGTGGTCGCAAGGGTTCAATGCCAATCGGACCTCCACAGTTTCGCCCACCTTCAGTTCCACACTCTGGAAGGCCACCAGCTGCTTCACTGGACTCCTGCTGCTTGGCTTCGCATGCCTCACAAAGAGCAACACCGGGTGCTTGCCTACCATGTCGCCATGGTTCTTGACTTCGACCGTGACTACAAAATTGCTCTTCTTGCAAAACGCTGCTCCCAAATCTGAAACCGGTCTGTATCGAGGGGAGTCATCCGAGGCTTCATCAAGTTGAGACTTAGGGGATTGGTTTAGGTAGAAAAGTTCCTTGGTAACAGATATGAACTTGTAAGAATGTTCCGTGTAGCTAAGCCCATATCCATACTCGAAAACCGATTGGCCTTGGTAGAACCGGTATGTACGCCCGGGATAGCGGGTGGATGGTTCAGGCCTCATCCTCATGTCAGTCATTGGCACTGTGGTGAATTCTTGCGGGTACCAAGTCACTGGCAATCTCCCTCCTGTTTCAGAAGTAAAAGAATTTAATCACGACCTGATTTTTTCAGAAACTCAGCTACAAGAACCATGAAATGAAGGGGATCATAGGATCTTACCAGGATTATATTCACCAAAGATGATTTCTGACAACGCCATCCCGCCAGCCTCACCAGGATAACCGACCCACAAGATGCTTCCAATGTTCTGATCATCTCTGGCGAATCTAATGTCAACAGGACCTCCACAAAGAATCACCAAAATGACCGGCTTCTTTGTAGCTTGGGCAACGGTTGTGATGAACTCTTGTTGCCTACCGGGAAGGACCAAATCTACACGATCGAAGTTCTCCCTCTCTTGAGTTTGATCTAACCCCATGATCAGCACCACGTGATCCGCTGCTTTCGCTACTTCCACAGCCTGGGCAATCTGGGGCGACGAACACTCTACATCGTCACAACCCGGCTGGTACCTCGTGTCCTTCACGTAATTCTGCAGAGCCTGCAGCAGCGTCACAGACTTGCATGGTGGTCCCGCATAGTTCCCGAGCAGCTTCCAGGCATTGTTAGCATTGGGGCCTATTACAGCAAGCGACATGGACTCCGTTCTCTGAAGAGGCAGACGCTTTTCTATGTTCTTCAGAAGCACAATGCCGCTTCGAGCAGCCTCAAGAGCCAAATCTTGATGCTTTTGGGAGCAGACCTGATCCGGGCCTATGTTGCCGAAAGACTGTTTCTTGGGGTCGCCATCAAAAAGTCCTAGCCTCATTCTTACCGAGAAGAGGTTGTGAAGCGCTCTATTTATCTCGGATACTGACACTTTCTTTTGCTCGACAGTGGATTTGGTATGTCTCTTCAAGTAGTCTCCACAGTTGACATCCATGCCTGCAGGTTTCGGTACCGTTCGATGATGTTAACTTCACAAATTTCGCATATGACACGATTCTCTTGTTCGAACTTGAAAGTATACTCGGTTATATCATAGAGGGATTTTACAATGAATCCATTGATTTGAGATGACTTATTTACACCCTTTTATTTTTTCCGTATTTCTACTAATTGAGAAAATGTGAGGTAATTGGTGATTTGGTGATTACTGGTCTAGTATATTGCCATTTCTAAGGCAATCAACAACTGTTCATTTCTGAGTGATTGAACCTTCATTCTCCAGTGTCATCAATTCATGCGTAAAAAAGAAAACCGAAAGGGTCCAAAGCCGAACATCGTGTGCATGCGCGAAGTTTCAAGAAAGAAAACCCCATGCTAAGACTTGACTGGCAGGGAATTAAAGAGAGATATTCTAAATGCACACAATGATGGTCATTCGTTCGAAAATCAGATCTCGAATCCTAAAAAAATCTCATTCACCGTAAACATTTAGAAAATATGCGAAAAAAGATACCGAGAAAAACTGAAAACAAAAGAATACATGCGACTACTTGGGACAGATTCCCAGAACGTGCAAAAAGGGCCAAAGGCAGTTGGCTCTTGAGGATAAGAGATGATGGACCGATCTGAATAATAAGGTAGCCCAAGCCAACTCTCATCGGCTTGTGGTGGTCCCATTCATATCCTCAACTCTTATATTCATCGACCAAGATTAAAGGATTAACCTTTTTCAGTAGTTGTTTAACGATATAATCACATTTCTAATGTAATGTTTCCATCGCTATTACTAGCCGAAATTTTGTAAGGCATACAATTGCTGCGTAAAAAAGATCATTTTCATGAGTTTGTTTTTTTTTGTTTTCTATACACCTTCTCCTGATAGGAGAAATTTTAGGTGATTATCTTTACACGCCATCACCTAATTTGATGCATTTGACATAACGTTAGGCTATAGGGCGGCACAAAATTTTACTGATAGACACAACTCATGTGAATTTTAGGCTAGTCATCAGCTTGTTCATATAAATGCTAAGGAATGCATTAACATACCGGCTTTGAGGACATCGGCGACGGCATCTTCTGGTGTCTTGGCATGTCCTTGATTTTCGTATATGATAGCAACGCCGTCGCAATCCGATGTTATGTACCTGCCATAAGTCAGCTACTAGTAGTCAACAAACCATCATCATCTTCTCTTCAAAAGCCATCCACTTTCACTTATTTACCCGTCGAAAGACCATTGTCCACGGGCAATGTTGGAGAGGAGGTTGTAGTCTGCGCAGTTGGGGACGCCATTGACCCGATTATAAGCACACATGATTCCACTTGCCTTCCCATCCTGAATGCACCTCTGAAACGGGGGTTGGAATGTATCCGCCATGTCTTGTGCCGTCACCTAAATTGACCCAATTCAAATATTGCAAGTTATCAAGAGTTGAGAATAATACAAAAAAATAAATTTGAGGAATTTCTATATATTTCACAATATATATTGATGAAAAGTATATTAACTTATTTATAATTTTTATAAGATAATTATTTTAAGATAATATCATAATCAAGATATGCACAATTAAATGAAACTAAACATGCAATGTACGTGCAATAAAGGCCAGACCCATAGCTAGAAAACTTAGGCTAGGCCCATAGCTAAAAAAACCTACTTTCTTACTATTAGGAGGGTTATTTGAATATGAAATCTAATCATGGAAATTCAGCATCCCACTTTTTTTTTATTACCCAAGGCTTTGATACTTGCAGCATACGTGCAATATTGACAACAAAAATATCATAATTATCTTAAAACTTAAGAAATTATCCTAGAGATGTCCTACTTATGTTTAACACCATGCAATCCAAATAGCAACCCAAATCATATCACTGCTGCTTCTAATCAGGCCAAAATGGCAACTTAAAAAGCAACTTCCACGGGTCTTAGGCAAAATGGAGCGATGTTTCTTGTATATACATCACAAGAGAATGATCTATGTACAACATTGTTTAGCTGGTTAAAACTATTATGGTGCATACACTTTTCCTTTCTTACAGTGAGTAAATTCATCTACCATAAAGATATCGCATTATTAAGCTATCTCCGCAGCTGTTGAAGAAAAATACAAGAAAACCCTCCAGCATATTTTTCTGTGGAAGTGTAAATAGTGGAAATCAGACGTCTTTCAGATCTTGACCCCCTAGTTACATAAATTAAATTCGGATAACATGACCCACCGTATATCTTATTAAATTCACTCGTGTATAGACCGAATTGACAGTTTTTTTCCTTGTACCAGCGATAAAGGGACAGATGTGCAACACTTCACTTTTAAAAAGGCTAAAGAAGCCACACAAACCTGTACCAGCGATAAAGGGACATATGTGCAGCACTTCACTTTTAAAAAGGCGAAAGAAACCACCAAAAAAAAAAAAAAAAATCTCAAATTATATCAATAGCGACACATTTACTTGAAATTTTTGGGTAAAGTAAAAAAATCCTAACCTTGTAATTATATGACGCATTTGTTTTTAGTCATAATTCCATTAAATGATTTTTCAATCAAAATAACTAAGCCACGTGGGCACATATCAATACTATTTGCTTTCTAGTATCCATGTAGGCAATTCTTATTGAGAAAACTTTGACGGAGGATGAATGCATCCCACAGTATAAGTTTAAGATTATGATTTTTGATATTTAAAAAAAAAAGAAATTTAAAGTAAATGTGGCTTTTGATGCCTTTGGCCCTTTTAAAAAGGGAAAGGACACAAATGATTCTTGAATTCTAACTCAATATGTGATGTAATCCGTCCTTGAACTTTCATTCAATATGTGATATGATTCATGAACTTTTACTTTGTTCAATATAATCCATACACTTTTGATACATGTTTAAATATAGTCCCTAAAATATATGAAAATGTTCAATGTTGTTCTTGAGCTTGAATTAATGGAAGAATAACATTGAATATGAAAAGAACTAAGTTGAACATCTATTTAAATTTCACGGATCACATTGAACAACGTAAAAGTTTAGAGATCATATTACACATTAAGCAAAAGTTCAGGGATTAACTAAAATCACATTGCGTATTGGGTCAAAGTTCAAGAACCGTTTATGTCATTTTTCTTCTTAAATAAAGAATAAATGGATACAGAAGATCTGCTTCTGCTCTAATTATATGCTTTAATTAGGCATTTTAACTTATGGGTATATAGACGATTTGAGGAACAGATAGGCCAAAGCTACGACCGCTAGCGGTCATTTTAGTCCTGTCACTGACCCGAGCATCGAAGACGAACCGGTTCACGCCCTTCCAGTTGTCCAGATCGTAGGCGGTGAAGTGCTTGCAGCAAGCGGATGCCTGAAGGCTCCCGCGGGGCTTCCCTCCGCCTTGGAAGGCATCGCCTTGGACGCCTCGCACGTACGAGACGGCGTACTTGCCGGTGACCAGCGGGTCCTCGCCGGGCGTCTCCTGCCCTCTCCCCCACCTCGGGTCTCTGAATATGTTGATGTTCGGGGCCCAGAACGTCATCCCCTTCGCCTGCCCCGAGTTGTACACCGCCCTCGCCTCGGTCCCTATCGCCTGCAATGCCACCGTTTCGGCTCGGTTCAAGTCACTTTTTTTGGTGCACTGATTGGTCTTTCGGGGTCGCAAGCTTACCTGGCCGATGCGGTACCAGAGGTCGGCGTCGAAGGAGGCGGCGGTGAGGATGACCTGGGGGAAACTGGTGGCGGACCGGATGGTGCCGTTGAAGCGGATGCCGGGGCCGGATTCGGAGACGCCATGGAGGGACTCGGACCACCATTCGTAGGCGGGGACGCCGAGCCGAGGGATGGCCGGGGCGGAGCTGACCAGCTGCGAGATCTTCTCGTCCAATGTGAGCCTGGAGACGAGGTCCTGGGCACGCTGGTTGATGGGGAGAGAGGCATTGCAGAAGGGGAATGATGTGGTGGAGGGGCCTGATGGGTCACACGAGAACGGCGGCGGCTGGGCGGAGGCGGCGGGAGGGGAGAGGAGGGTGGCGACGGAGATGAGGACGACGAGTAGAGGGAGGCTCTGGACTCGGTGGTTTCCCATTTTGGCGGGTTCTTGGATATGGATGAAGGCAACCGCGTCGGTGAGGGCAGTGGGTAAAGAGAATTCTTGATTTTTTTCTTCTTTTTTCAGCAATAAAATCTTGAAAATTTTTATTGAAGGAAAGAGAAAATATACCTACCATGGAATGTTATGTTACCATATCTTATACTTTCCTAATGTTATGCTACCATATCTATACTTTCCCACTTCTTCAATATACTTGATAGACAATATAACCACACAACTATAATTAGGGAAAATTTCAAGTAAAGACATAGAGTGAACCGATTTTTCCAAAAAGAGTTTAAAGTGGATATTATTTCAAATAAAGACTTGAAATAACCAAATTAATCTCTAAATTTTAGCATCCTCTAATTTTCTTCTTTTGACTGAGGTTACTTTACTAACTTGGTGTATCTAATCATTCGTTCGCCAATAACAAGTTATTGTCTATTATTCAAGCAACATGTAGAGAATGTGTGAACATGTTGTGGTATATCACAGCACATATTGTGCTATACCACGCCGATGACAACGACTTCATTGATTTGTTAGAGTTGTGAATTTTCTATGTTTATCTCCACCAAGTAAAGATCCAGTGGAGCCGTCAAAATTAATTGTATTTGATCGATCCGACTTCTCTTTCAGCATCTAACGTGATTTTGTTTTCGGGCATAGAGTTGTGGAGGCTCCTTTATCATTTCTTGAAGTGGCCGCCGTACAAGGATTATGTGCATTCATGTGCCATAATGCACGGCTTTCCCAGACATAAGAAGGAAAAAAGGTTTTAATGATTGCATTTAGATGCATCCTTGCATCTCTCGTTGAATCTGGAGTTAGCGATCATGTTTCAATGAGCAATATCGGTAATTCCCTATGGGCTTTGCCGCTTTGAGATGTCATGTCGCATCACGAACGACGTATCTGCTATAAAAGGCCTGCCATCAAGTTAATTGACATGTTCATTTTTGCTCAGTGTAGTGAAAGATGAATGATGTACCCGGAAACAGATGAAAGAAGATCTGATGAACCCGGCAATTGATGTAACCTAACAACGATGTCTGTCGACGTTGCAGACTCCCTTCCCTTCCCTCCTTCGCAAGTTGACGAGAGACGTCTAGAATCGACAGCTAATGGGGCTTCTGAAGAGCAGAGAAAAGCGCCTGCCTTCGAAGTCCACGTGGCTTGTTGTAATAGGCCTCAACTGCCAACAAAGCCTGGAAGCTGGTCGGAAGCTACGCAGGACCGCCGTGCTAGAACGTGACGCTGCTGCAGGCTCTGCAGAGTTATGTGAAGGACACGAGGTATCAGCCGGGTTGTGACTGATGTAAGAGCGTTCACCGCCGACGATTGCACGGGCCATAAGCAGCAGATCACGTGGTGCTGATCTTGGGTTTTGGTCAAATTCAAGAGAGGGAGGACTTTGATCGTGTGGATTTGGTCCTTCCCGTCAGGCAACAAGAGTTCATCACGACTGTCGCCCAAGCTGCGAAGAAGGCAGCCACTTTGGTGCTTCTTCGTGGAGGTCCTGTCGACGTAAGATTCGCCAGAGATGATCAGAACATCGGAAGCATATTCTGGGCCGGTGTCCTGGTGAGGCCTGATCTTGACCTAATCAAAGCATGTCATAGCTAGAAGAAACTGCCGGTGACACTGGAAATTGGAACCAAGCATGACAAAAACCCATTCAGTCGCAAAGCAACATGAACAGATTAAAACAGAGAATTCGCAGATACAATGGAAAACTACTTGAAAATTCATTGATGCTCATTCCTTATTGATCCTTTTCTCATGCGAATAGGGAGAAGCTGCTTTCCGAATATTTTCTTCTTACACTAGCCAATTGAAACGCTAATAGAAGGATGCAGCAAGCAATAAAATCCTTAACAATGCAAGATGAACAACCGCCCAATTTTGCATATCAGGCCATCACGTTGATCGGATACTCTTGATCTCCCACCTCCAAGAAGCGCCACCCTTCTTCTAATATCATCACACCATTTTCATTGGCTCGGCTCAGGTGGTCGCAGGGGTTCAATGCCAATTGCACCTTCATGATTTCGCCCCCCTTCAGTTCCACACTCTGGAAGGCCACCAGCTGCTTCATCGGGCTCCCGCTGCTTGGCTTTGCATGCCTCACAAAGAGCAACACCGGGTGCTTGCCCACCATATCGCCATGGTTCTTGACTTTGACCGTGGCCACAAAATTGCTCTTCTTGCAAAAATCTGCTCCCAAATCTGAAACTAGTCTGTACCGAGGGGAGGCGTCTGAGGCTTCATCAGGTTGAGATTTAGCGGATTGGCTTAGGTAGAAAAGTTCCTTGGTAACAGATATGAACTTATAAGAATATTCTGTGTAGCTAAGCCCGTGTCCATACTCGTAAATCGACTGGCCTTCGTAGAACCGGTATGTACGCCCAGGATAGCCAGTGGATGGTTCAGGCCTCATCCTCATGTCAGTCATTGGCACTCTAGTGAATTCTTGTGGGTACCAAGTCACTGGTAATCTCCCTCCTGTTTCAATAGTAAAAGAAAACGTCCTGATTTTTTCAAGAAACTCAGGTACAGAAGCCAAGAAATGAAGAGGGATCATAGGATTTTACCAGGATTATGTTCACCAAAGATGATTTCTGACAATGCCATCCCGCCGGCCTCACCAGGATAACCGGCCCACAAGATGCTTCCGATGTTCTGATCATCTCTGGCGAATCTTATGTCAACGGGACCTCCACAAAGAAGCACCAAAATGACTGGCTTCTTTGCAGCCTGGGCGACAGTCGTGATGAACTCCTGTTGCCTGCCAGGAAGGACCAATTCCACACGATCGAAGTCCTCCCTCTCTTGAGTTTGATCTAACCCCATGATCAAGACCACGTGATCTGCCGCTTTCGCTACTTCCACAGCCTGGGCAATCTGCGGTGACGAACACACTACATTGTCACAACCTGGCTGATACCTCGTGTCCTTCACATAACTCTGCAGAGCCTGCAGCAGCGTCACAGACTTGCATGGCGGTCCTGCATAGTTCCCAAGCAGGCTCAAGGCATTGTTGGCATTGGGGCCTATTACAGCAAGCGATGTGGACTTTGATCTGTGAAGAGGTAGGCGTTTTTCTTTGTTCTTCAGAAGCACGATGCCACTTTGAGCAGCCTCGAGAGCCAAATCTTGATGCTTCTGGGAGCAGACCTCATCCGGGCCTATGTCGCCAAATGGCTGTTTCTTGGGGTCGCCATTGAAGAGTCCTAACCTCATTCTTACCGAGAAGAGGTTGTGAAGTGCTCTGTCTATCTCGGATACTGACACTTTCTTTTGCTCAACAGCGGATTTGGTATGATTTTGCAGATAGGTTCCACAGTTGACATCCATGCCTACAGGTTTCAGTACCATTAACTTCACAAATTTCAAGTGCATCACCATTCTTTCGTCCGAATCCAAAAGCACACTAGGATTTTTTCGTATTTCCACTAATTGAGAAAACGTGAGGTGATTGGTGATCTGGTGACCACTGGTGTAGTGTCCTGCCAATTCTAAGGCCATCAACAACTGATCCAGTGCGTTTGTTTACAAATTGTGGATTCACAAAATGCGCGATCTTGGCTAAATGCTTTGGTCATGAGCGAAGGTCAATGCTGTTGAAACGATAGGAGTTATAGAATTCTATCACAAATTGTTTTCATGCTTCCAAATTTTTTCCTCCAAAAGTGACAAAAAGACACATTTAAAGAAAAACTTGGAAAGACTTTAAAGGGATTCTCTCTCTCTCTCTCTCTCTCTCTCTCTCTCTCTCTCTCTCTCTCTCTCTCTATTTTTTCTTCTCTTTTTTTTCTGTTTATTGGCCATATTCGCTTTACCTGTATAAAGAAAAATGGCCATCTTGCTTCACGGCGCATACAATAATTGAATTTGCCAGGGCCTAAGGCCAAAACGTGATAGATCTCCTCCCGTTTTGTGTTTCTTTTCTATGATTTTTGCCCCTCTGTACATTTCTGTCTTGAGTGATCTGAACCTTCATTCTTCAGTATCACCAATTCACGCGTGAAATCGAAAGCTGAAATGGTCCAAAGCCGAACATTGTTTGCAGGCATTAAGTCCCAAGGACATGCCATGCCAAAGCTCGACTATTCGCGAATCAAAGAGAGATATTCTAGTGCTGGACCATTCGTCAAAAATCAAATCTCAAATGCTGAAAAGATCTCTTTGGCTAAAAACATAAAGAAAATATGCGAAAAAAGACACCGAGGGGAAATAATCAAAAGAATACATAATAGAACGTGGTGAAGAAAAGGGAGCATAAAGGGCCAAGGCCTTTGACTTTTGAGGACAAGAGATGATGGACCAATCTGAATAGTACGATAAGATCAGCTTGTGGTGGCCCCGTTCATATCCTCAATCCTCCTTTCAATCAACCAAGATCAAAGGATTCGCCATTTTTTAATAGTTGATTGATGATTTAATCTCGTTTTAAATGTAATCTTTCAATCACTATTACTAACCCAGATTTGTGGAGTTTCCACAAAACAAGAAAAAGAAAAAAGAGAACACTATGAAGGTAGCTATATTACGTGCAACACCACGTGATTTGTGAAGAAAATCACCAGTGGATAAAAGCCACCAAAAATTCTAAATTATACCCACTATAACATATTTAACGCCAACTTTTCTTTATAATACGAAAATCTCAAACTTGTACCTATGTGACACATTTGTTCTAAACTTGTATAATGTTATGCATTTACTCCAATTTTTTTTTTTTTTGTGACACCAAAAATCTCAAACTTGCATCCATGTAATATATATATATCCCAAAAATTTAGTGTCATAAAAAAAATGTTCGGATTTTTTTGTATCATAAAAAAAGTTTAGAATAAATGTATCGCACAAGTATATTTTGGGTTTTTAGTGTTATAGAAAAAAGTTTAAGATAAATATGTCACACAGATACAAGTTTGAAGTTTTTTGTGTCACAAATAATTTATGATAAATATACGACAACAGGTAAAGTCTGGAGTTTTTAAGGCTTTTTCCCTTCGCATTATACCCCCGAAATCTTGCAAGACATACCAATGCTACATATAAAAGATCAATCAGAATCTTACTCATGATTTGAAAGGGTTATAACAAAAGTACTTTTTCTTATAAAGTGATCTCTCTCCTTAGGTCACTCTCTAATAATCGACATCTCGCGAGTGTGTTTATTAGATTACCTTCTCCTAAAAGGAGAAATATTAGGTGATTATTACCTAACTCGATGCATTTAATATACCATTAGGCTATAGGGCAATGCAGAATTTTACCGTTAGACAAGAGTTATGGAAATTTGAGGCTAGCATGAGGAAGCGTTCATGAAAATGCTAAGGAATGGATAACATACCAGCTTTGAGGGCATCAGCAACGGCATCCTCAGGCGTCTTGGCATATTTTTGATTGTCATACATGATGGATACAGCATCGCAATCCGATGTTATGTACCTACCATATCTCAACTCCTATTAGTTAACACGTCATCCTCATCTTCTCTACAATAGCCATGGAGTATTAAAATGGACATGTCACTTTCACTTACCCGTGGAAAGACCACTGACGACGGGCAATGTTGGAGAGAAGATTGTAGTCGGCGCAGCTAGGGACGCCGTTGACCCGGTTATAAGCGCACATGATCCCACTAGCCTTCCCGTCCTGAATGCACTTCTGAAATGGTGGCTGGAACGTATCCGCCATGTCTTGTGCCGTCACCTGAATCGACTCGACACAAATATCGTAAGTTAAGTGAGACCAGGTAGTCCAAATAGCAACCCAAATCTTTACCAACTACTGCTCCCACAAGATTTGATTCTAACTTTTAAGAAAACCAACCAGGTCATATGGGCAAACTTATATGCAACTTCCACCGTCCATGTCTTTCCGCAATGTCCTTGTCTCATGCTCTTAAAACGTAATATACGTTATACATTGTTGTTCAGTGGAACCTATTCTATCAATGTACTACAATCACAAGAACGATCAATGTACAACAATGTTCAGAGTGATGCAAACGATTTATGATGGTATACGCTTTTCTTTCTTACAATGAGTAAATTCACCTATTCACCTACGATGAAGACAGTGCAATAAGCTATTCTCCTAGCTATTTGAAAAAAAAAGGGACAAGAAAACCTGCGAGCTCATCCTTTTAAGGAAGTATAGACAGTAAAAGTCGGACATCTTTCAGAGCTCGACCTAGGTTGGATAAATTAAACTCAGATAACGATCATGGCCCACAACATAATCTAATAAAATTCCCTCACGCATGAGCCGAATTCACGTTTGGTAATCTTACAAAATTCACTCACGTATGGGCCGAATTCACTTTCGGTAATTTCCTAGAATAAAACAGCAGATGTGCAGCACCTTTACTTTTTAAAAAAGCCACCGATCAGTCAAAGGCCTAATTGAATAATCCCTCAATTAATGGATACTCATGATCTGTGTCAGCCCTAATCACGTGCTCCCTCGTGCTCTTATAGGCAATTTAACTTGTGAAGGAGGGAAGAGCGAGAAGGAATCTTTGAACCCCGTCCAAAAACCGCTCCAAAGCCAGACACAAACTTCCAAAACGTCCTAAAACATCAGTTAACCCCACAAGACAAGACGCTCGGGAAATCCGCCAAACGTTGTATAAGAAAAAGACGAGGAATCGATAAACGAGGTGCAGGAGAGCACGAGGGTAAAGATCATTTTTTTAGTCCCGTCACTCACCTGAGCATCGAAGTCGTAACGATCCACGCCCTTCCAGCGGTCCAGATCGTAGGCGGTGAAGTGCTTGCAGCAAGCGGACGCCTGGAGGCCCCCCCGGGGCTTCCCTCCGCCCTGGGGATGGTCGCCCTGGACGCCTCGCACGTACGAGACGGCGTACTTTCCGGTGACCAGCGGGTCCTCGCCGGGCGTCTCCTGCCCTCTCCCCCACCTCGGGTCTCTGAATATGTTGATGTTGGGCGCCCAGAACGTCATCCCCGTCGCCTGCCCCGCGTTGTACACCGCCCTCGCCTCGGTCCCTATCACCTGCAATGCCCCCGATTCGGGTCGGTTCGGGTCGGGTCACTTCTGTGTTTGGTGCCCTGTTTCTGGAATTGCGAGTGGTCTTTTTGGGGGCGGGGGGGTTCGGGAGCTTACCTGGCCGATGCGGTACCAGAGGTCGGCGTCGTAGGAGGCGGCGGTGAGGATGACCTGGGGGAAGCTGGTGGCGGACCGGATGGCGCCGTCGAAGTGGATGCCGCGGCCGGCGTTGGAGACGCCATGGAGGGACTCGGACCACCACTCGTAGGCGGGGACGCCGAGCCGGGGGATGGCCGGGGTGGAGCTGACCAGCTGCGAGATCTTCTCGTCCAATGTGAGCCTGGAGACGAGGTCCTGGGCGCGCTTGCTGATGGGGAGCGAGGCCTTGCAGAAGGGGAAGGACTTGGTGGAGGGGCTCGATGGGTCGCACGAGAACGGCGGCGGCTGGGCGGCGGCGGGAGGGGAGAGGAGGGTGGCGGCGGAGGCGAAGGTGATGAGCAGAGAGAGGATTTGGACTTGGCGGTTTCTCATCTTGGCTGGGTTCTTTGGAGACGGTGAGAGTGTGGGAGAGTGGCTTTTGAAGTGAAGGGAGAGTGTCAGTGAAGAGCAGTGGGTGGGTGGGTGAAGAGAACTCCATTCTTGTCCTTGTCTTTTTTTAGCCAAAAACCTCTTTTAATTTTATATATATATATATATATATATATATATATATATTATTAATGTAAAGAATGCCTCAGAGGTGCCACTGAATGTTACCATCTACACTTTTAACACTTTTTATCAGACCACAGAAAGTATGTACTTTTGACACTTTTTCCCCATGCTGATTCCCTAAGGTTAATCAAATTTTATTCCGAATTATAAAAAAAAAAAGCTTACTTTTACCTTGATTTCAAATCTGTCCGTACGTCAAAAAATCGTCATTGTTTTTTTCAACTACATAATTTGACAAATGTTATGCAAAGATATCCCCTTCTTTTTTAGAAGTTAGGTTACAGATAGCTTATAATGGAGTCTCACCTAAAATCCTCTTGGTAAGGTGAGAGATTTCAATTGGGGGAGTTATGCTACATTTCATCAAATAGCTCCAACATATATATACATGCCGATGTAGTTCAAATAGGGGGAGTTATGCTACATTTCATCAAATAGCTCCAACATATATATACACGCCGATGTAGTTCAAATAGGGGGAGTTATGCTACATTTCATCAAATAGCTCCAACATATATACACGCCGATGTAGTTCAAATATAGGAAACTTCAATAGTATCACCATCATAAGGTTTCTATTGTTTTTTACAAGATGAGGGGATTGATGAAAACTTCAATTTTGATAATGAATTTATAAAGATTATGATATCATTAATTTTGAGTAAATTAGCTGCTCTTTTAAAATGTGTAAGAAGATTTAAGATAAGAATAAAAGTTTAGTAATTTTTATGAGATAAATAAAAAGTTCATCTCGTAATTGAGACCAAACCTAAAGTTTAAAGTTTTTATTAGGCAATTAAGCCATTTTTTTCATGCATTTAGAGATAATTTCTTATGACCCATATATAATTAAGCATAGAAAATTTTGTGAAATTTCGTAAACTATGTTTCTTAGAATTCCTCGTCATCACTGGAAAAGCAAGAAATCATTCACAATAGTTGTTTCGGCCGCATGCTATCCACATGACTATTTGGATCTGATCGAGAGTTCTATATGACAAGTTGTTGTTCTGTCCTTGTTGGATAATTGATCAGTCTTGGCTCGTGCAGGGTGGGGCCTCTTTTCTACGGAGAAAAGTCAAAGCTCTTCGACTTACAATTCGTACTCCAAAAAAAAAAAAAAAAAAAAAAAAAAAAAAGAGGAAAAAGGACGATAAGGCTCGATTACAGAACTAGAATTTTCATGCCGAAAACATTTCAAGAATCAGATTCGACCGTCACCCCGACAATAATTGTCCATATAGAATTTTCAAAGAAGCGTGTGCTTTGGAAAGTTGATCATTTTGCTTCCTCGCGCTCTAGTAAAATGTAACCTGTTCGACGTCTTGGACAATGTTCCCGGAACTGCATTAGAGCGGCATTTGAATTATATTGCTAAGATCTCTGCCTCGGCGGTTGATGTAACCTAACAACGATGCAATCGCTGGACGCTGTGGACTCCCTTCCCTCCTTCACAAGTTTCCTTTTTGAGAGAAAAAAATGGCTCAAAACTCTTCAAACCTATGAGCTCAAAGTTTGAGTGAGATGGTGAAAAGACTGAAAGATAATGGAATGGGACCAAGCTTTTTCCTCTTCTTATTTGGCTCAAACACTTCTTTTACAGTGTATTGATTATATTACTTCTCACCTTTTCCTCCTTTAAATGTTGTACCCCACATAGGGGTCCTTTTTAAAATTTGTTTCTTTTTCTTCCATTTTCCTTCTTCTTGTTCTCACTTGTGTTGAAGCATATTGTTGACACTTCTTCATCTTCCTCCTCCGACACCTCCATGCACATCAATAATTGGGTGGTCCCACAGAGCCTCACAACTTCCTCTTTAACTTACTATTGCCCTTCACAATTCCTTGGCATGTCTGGTAGAACCACTTCTGTACTAGCACAATCTTCCTCAAAATATAATTTTTTGCGGCGATCCTTTGATTCTTACAATGATTTATGATAATCGAATCGAAATAGACTGATCAAGGTGCTCGAGTTCAAAGACCTAAATATGAAAAAGATAACTCCAATGCATCTACAACATTAGATCCATGAGTCCCTAATCAACAAAACTACCAAGATGAAAAAAAAAATGGAAGAAGAAGAAGAAAAAAACAAATAAATAAATAAAATCCCAAATAGTTCCCACTTTTGACCCGGACCGGGTATACCCAGCAATCGGACCGGCCCACCCGGAAAATAGGGTTGGGAATCGGTTCCCGTCGAAACTGGTCCGGGAACCGATTCCCAAAATTCGGAACCGGTTTGAACCGATCTAGGAACCGGGTCCAAGTGATTACCCACCCGGAGCCGGTTCTCAGACCGGTTTTGGAACTAGTTTGGAAATCGGTTTTGTAAGTAAAGGTCCAAAACCCTATTTTTTCCTCAATTTCTATTCTTATTCCCGCAATTGCATAGCATTTTTCCTCTTGGCTCTCTAAGACATGCACAACGCTCCTCCTTCGTCGTTCCTCTTCCTCACTTACTTCCCTCCCTCATTGGCACCCTCTCGCATTGTTCGACTGATAGATAGTGTTTGTCGCCACCAAATTCCTGTGTGCTACGTGGATTGGCTCACCTAATTTCCCTTTTGGAGGAAGAGTTATATTTGCAGCAAAGATTTGTTAACTGTTTTAGATAAATGAACAGCTTCATATAGTAGTTGTGGGAATGAGACTAATATTAAACCCATGTTTGTTGCTAATGTTTATGCAATGTTATGGTTTTTACTTTACCTTATGATTTTTTTTTATGATAATTAGCCTTGTAGATCATTAATTTTTCATTTAGTCAAAAAGTTCATGTACTTATTCATTACAAGTGCTTAATGTTTCAATACAAATTATGAAGATTATGTTATTTTCTCGCGTATAAATGTAAAATTCGAAATCGTATAGAATATTGAGCGGTTGCAAAATATGTTCTAGTGGAAACAGGGTTGACCTTTGAACTGAATCGGAAAAACAGGGTGGGTCAGGTACAGGGTCCAATACAAATAGTTGTTTCGGCCGCGTGCTATCCACATGACTATTTGGATCTGATCGAGAGTTCTATATGACAAGTTGTTGTTTTGTCCTTGTTGGATAATTGATCAATCTTGGCCCATGCAGGGTGGGGCCTCTTTTCTACGGAGAAAAGTCAAATCTCTTCGACTTACGATTCGTACTCGAAAAAAAAAAAAATTTTAAAAAAGAGGAAAAAGGACTACAAGGCTCAATTACAGAACTAGAATTTTCATGCCGAAAATATTTCACGAATCAGATTCGACCGTCGCCCCGACAATAATTGTCCATATAGAATTTTCAAAGAAGCGTGTGCTTTGGAAAGTTGATCATTTTGCTTCCTCGCGCTCTAGTAAAATGTAACCTGTTCGACGTCTTGGACAATGTTCCCGAAACTGCATTAGAGCTGCATTTGAATTATATTGCTAAGATCTCTGCCTCGGCGATTGATGTAACCTAACAACGATGCAATCACTGGACGCTGTGGACTCCCTTCCCTCCTTCACAAGTTTCCTTTTTTAGAGAAAAAAAGGGCTCAAAACTCTTCAAACCTATGAGCTCAAAGTTTGAGTGAGATGGTGAAAAGACTGAAAGATAATGGAATGGGACCAAGCTTTTTCCTCTTCTTATTTGGCTCAAACACTTCCTTTACAGTGTATTGATTATATTACTTCTCACCTTTTCCTCCTTTAAATGTTGTACCCCACATAGCCAAATGTGGGGTCCTTTTTAAAATTTATTTCTTTTTCTTTCATTTTCCTTCTTCTTGTTCTCACTTGTGTCAAAGCATATTGTTAACACTTCTTCGTTTTCCTCCTCCGACACCTCCATGCACATCAATAATTGGGCGGTCCCACAGAGCCTCGCGACTTCCTCTTTAACTTACTATTGGCCTTCACAATTCCTTGGCATGTTTGGCAAAACCACCTATGTACTAGCACAATCTTCCCCAAATTATAATTTTTTGTGGCGATCCTTTGATTCTTACAATATGAGAATCGAATCGAAATAGACTGATTGAGGTGCTTGAGTTCACAAGCAACTTGAGCAAAGACCTAAATATGAAAAAGATAACTCTAATGCATCTACAACGTTAGATCCATGAGTCCCTAATCAACAAAACTACCAAGATAAAAAAAAGTAATGAAGAAGAAGAAGAGACAAATAAATAAAAAATCCCAAATAGTTCCCACTTTTGACTCTTTAAAAGTACAACATGGAAAAAACAGGGCGTAATGCAGTCAATATATTGTAAAAGAGAGTTCAAATTCAAATAAAGAGTGGAAATAACACGACCCTAATAGAAAACTGTAGGGGTGTGCAACCAAACCGAGTATACTCGGAAATCGGATCAGCCCACCTGAAAAATAGGGTCGGGAACTGATTCTCGTTGAGATTGGTCCGGGAACCGGTTCCCAAAATTCAGAACCGGTTTAAATTTGGGAATCGAGTCCAAGTGATTACCCACCTGGAGCCTGTTCTCGAATCGGTTTTGGAATTGGTTTGGGAATCGGTTTTGTAAGTAGAGGTCCAAAACCCTATTTTTTTTTCCCGATTTCTATTCTTATTCCCGCAATCGCACGGCATTTTTCCTCTTGGCTCTCTAAGACATGCACAACGCTCCTCCTTCGTCGTTCCTCTTCCTCGCTCACTTCCCTCCCTCATTGGCACCCTCTCGCATCGTCCGACAGACATATAGTGTTTGTCATCACTAAATTCCTGTGTGCCACATGGATTGGCTCACCTAATTTCTCTTTTGGAGGAGGAGTTATACTTGTAGCAAAGATTTGCTAACTGTTTTAGATAAATGAACAGCTTCATATAGTAGTCGTGGGAATGAGACTAATATTAAACCCATGTTTGTTGATTTTTACTTTACCTTATGATTTTATTTATGATAATTAGCCTTGTAAATCCTTAATTTTTCGTTTAGTCAAAAAGTTCATGTACTTATTCATTACAAATGCTTAATGTTTCAATATAAATTATGAGGATTACGTTATTTTCTTACGTATTAATGTAAAATTCGAAACCGTATAGAATATCGTTTGGTTGCAAAATAAGTTCTAATGGAAACATGGTTAACCCCGGAACTGGATTAGAAAAACAGGGTGGGTCAGATACAAGGTCCAATATAAACAGGGTTGGGTACAGGGTCCAGGTCTAGACTCTACCCACCTTGAACCCAATCACTCCTGGAAAACTGGGAACAATGGTATCCTAATCTAAAACAATGTTCTCTTTGACAATCACCGGTGATCTTAATTTTCTTGCTCAAAAGCCCAATAAAATCGTAACTTCCCATCTATGACTTTTCTATTGATACAAGCAATCATTCCAACGAACTTTTTGCTTTGCAACCTTTTCCTATTACGCAAAACCAAGCAGTGGGAATGAAATTGAAAATGGAATGACCATATTCTAATTCCCCCCTTGGGAACTAGATTGCTAATATCGTCGACATTAACCAACCTTCATGGGCCCGGAATCTGCTTCCCAGTTCGTCTTCTTAAGCCTTCAACAAACGCTTTATTTTTGGGTCGCACGTCAACAAACACTTTCAAATGGTGGAAAGCAAGAAAATTGATGGGCCAAATGTTTGGCCCATAATGGGTAGGTTAGCTTTAGCATATTTGAGCCCAAGGCCCATCTGTCTTGGGCTTGGTGTCAGTGTCGCCCTACAAGCATCGTTCCTTTCCTCGCTCTCGGGAGGCAGATGATCTCTGTCTATTGACTATAGTTATGAGTCAATCGTATGTCTCGTCTTTTTGTGAAAAAAAAAAAAACACACCTTTTTTTCTCTCTTCTCAATCTCGGACTTTCTAAATTCCCCTAGCTTTATTTATCACATACTCACCTATTTCATACATAATTATTCATTTTTTTTCCTTTACCCCTTTATAAAACAACGTAAATTTAAATATGGAGTCCATGTGGTTATTAGTTTTGATATTCAATCAATTTTTCAAGACATGACTACCCATACGAATGGTGATACACGTGAATCCTATGATAGCACATAAAAACTTCATAAAATATAACTGCCATATTAAAATATCCATCTATCATGATAAGATGTTGCAGGAAGTAATCTAGTACTTGAGGAATACATTTCTCATAGTAGGAACTCCACATTTTTCCAGAGTTTTCTCTCAATTGATAAAAATAAGCTACGAGAGGGAAAATTTTGGCTTCACCAAAGGAATATGATAAGATGTTTGTTTATTATACCCCATTATACGGAGTCAGTATCAGGTTATGAAAAGTGATGCTTGCCTTTTTTTTCGTTCAAATATCTATTTTGGATTATAACACAAGACAAAAGGAAATATTATCCACTCGTTTGTTTCATTTTGCACATATCTATTGTGGCGCAATTATAAAAATATCGTGAAAGATGAAGATGTTGAAAAGTTACAGATTACAATTGTAAACACAAGCGATTAATATGTTTGTCTATAATTGTTATATGATATTATTCACTAAGTAGGTCCAAGTTGGAATCTCACTAATGCTCCCTAGAGATACCCAAATGCGATTCCTACAAGGAGCATCGTCGAAGTCAACTAATTAAATAAAGATAGCGTACCTTATCAAGTCTCATAGAAATTTCCTCGAAAGTTCCTTTCGCTTTAGGATAATGTCATGTTCAGTGCTTGTTTATCTTCATACTTCATGTCGAAGCAAGGAAAAATAGTAAAAGGCCTATCACAAGCAATTGATGTCGTGTCAAAGTTAAATTGGCCATGTCTCGTCCACATAATCTAAAGCTTTAGACAGGATCACGCAATGCCTTGTTGAAGAAAGACCACGCGCATCTTCCCATCAAAGCAAAACTCTCGACTTAAAGTGACGTTTTACGTGGTGTCTTTCATCATCTAACAGTCAATGCTAGCGGTGGTAATAGTTCGATAGCTTCTGTCGGTTATGCTCAACCTCATAGTTCAAGACAAATTGTGAGCATCATAGCAAATTAAAATGCCAACTTAATTTCCATAGAAGAGCTAACGAAGGGCAACTATAGCGGGATTACTATGCACCGGCTGTCACGCCAAAGTCGGTGAAAAGGAGTGCCGGGGTTCAGATGATTTATGACAAGGTTAGAGTCAAGCATGGCAAGATTTAGGTCTTGCCCAAAAGAGAATGAGAACCTAGATCACCATTTAGCAAGGATTTATCTTTGAACTTTCATATAGATTGCTACGGTTCACTGTAAGAGTTGAGCATATACATAATATAGAAAAGCCACACCATGTGCCACCGTTGATGTTACCTTTTGTTGTTGCCTAGTGCCATCGTGCCTTGCCGATGTGTCCTCAAGTTATCATTGTTGGTCCTACTCTTATCAAGCTTGATTTTCTATTTATTTTGTGTCTTCTCAATTACGCTAATTAGGACTTTGCCGCCGTTACAAATGGTGTCATCGATCTTGGGTGACCTTAGATTTGGGTTGCCCAAAATTAACATCATCAAATCCAATAGCCAAAGCTTAGATCCAATGAGTGTACACATGTGTATGACCAAATTTAGGTCGATTGCAACCAATGACTGTTGTTGACGTCTAAAATGCTGGTTTGCGATGGTGCAAACACTAGGACTTTGAGTTAACAACAACAATAATACCGTAGACGCAAAGATAGTCAAAGCATCATAGTTGCGGGCTATTAGTGCCAACAATGTTTGAAAAGAGAGCAACCATTTATATTAAGCAAACATAAGAGCATCTAAGCATTGATCTAGTAAAAATTTAACTTGCCTAACTCTTTTATATCAGTATTTTAACCTAATACACAATGCAGTTTACCAAATGCATTTTTATATTGGTAATTCAAAGAATAAGTCATGTCTATTTTAGAGTCATGTGATTATGGAGATTATACACTTGAACGATGTTAATAGATCAAGAACTTTTTTGTCATTTGTTGATAGCATATCTTTTTTTTTAACTGATTAGAAGTAATTTAGTAATCACATCCAAACCTTATGATCTACATGAGTAAATACACAATTACGTCAATATTCATGGATATTCCATTGTAAGTGAAGCTTCGTTTTTCTTTCTTTTAAGCCTGGAAGAAATAGTCATGTTCGTCAAACATCATCACTTCTCTTTGATATTTTTCTTTCGCCATAAAATTCCCGAATAGACATTCACTTTATAAACGAAAGGGACAACATTAGAAAAAAGGGGAAAAAGAAGGGCTGCTCTCAAAAAGCGTGATTGAAGACAAGCCAAGCATTTTCCCGATGCCCGGGCGTCGAAGCACGAATCTTCAAAGGGAGATATTTTGTCCTTGCTAGTTGCTATAACGTACAAAAATACATTGCATCGTTAAAGTCAAGAATTCTTGGAACAGTAAGTAGTAGTACTTCGTGCCACATGCACCGACTCCCCAAAGTCGTGACAGCATGTGGGTTTCGTACATCCAACTTGCTTTCCTTTTTTCAAGAAGGAAAAAAAATATAAAAAATATCGTCCCCCACCTTTCGCCCTCTTCCTCACCACTTGCCACCCTCTATTTCCCAAAAGGCTACCCGACATCGCGAGTCCTTCCTTACCTTCGATGCCAAATTGCATCTTGCCTCGATGTTTTTAAATTGGAAACTAACCCTCGGCCCGACAGATTCGGATTGATCAGAACCCGAATTGTACTGATTTAAGCAATCGGACCTCTAATTACTACTTGCCATCCTCTATTTCCCAAAATACTACCACTTGCATGATGAGTTTTTAACCTTCGATACCAAATTTCATCCGTGATGTTTATAAATCAGAAATTAATCCTCGGTCCGATCTGATTATTAAAACAGATTTAAGCAGCGGTTTAACCGCTATACGGGCAAGCCGGACAGCTATCGGAATCGCACTAGTCCTGGCTGAGACTCTTGTGAATGTAACTTGCGGATTGACTTACATTTCGGACCGTCGATTGGGCTCCGATGCGGAAAACGTAGACTCTGACCACCTCTTCTTGGGGCAAATCTAAGATTGGCATGTGAACATGCTTCGCGGGTGTCGGCGTTCTTGCCGAGGAGGCTTTAGTGGTTTTTCTAAGGGAGAGGGTAATTTAGCCTTTTCATTTATGAGCTCCTGATCTTGAGATCCGAAGCGGCGTTGTGGAAAATAGAGTAAGGAAGGTTCCGGGAAGGTGAGGTTGATCTCTAGGGTTCCTCGAAATTATCGAAAAGAAACGGATCAATAATTATTCCAGGTGAACATGGCTCCCGAGGAACATTTATATATATTATATATATACCCATTCATTTATTTTTATTTTTTTGGTCGAATATATATACTATTTATTTATATTAACGTAAAATCGAATTATACCGTGCCGCACTCACTCCAACGTGCTAGCGCGAGACACGCGCCGGACACGTTCCGGCTCTTTACGGCTCCTCCGAAAGGTGACGGCTAGCCGAAGCTCTCTTCCCTCGGCGGTCAAAGCGCGAACAGCGGAGCGTAGTCCCGTTCGAGCCGCCAGCTTGCGCCGCAAATCGCCATCCAAGCCGCTTCACCCCAGTCGCTTTTGGCTTTTAATGAACAGAACTGAACCCAACCACGGTCAAAACTGACTCGACCATGGTTAACTCCGCGCAGACGTCACCCGTCCTACTCAGCTGCAAAAGGCAAGAGGAACACGTTTCGACAGCTGGATGGCCCGCCCGCCTGGCCGGACGAGCACCGCATGCACGCAGCACACGTGCGCCCGTTCGATTACGGCCGTCGGATGACGGATCACGTCCGGAGCCCAACCCATTCGACAGGTCAAGATAGAGCGGGCTCACGTACTTCGAACGGACGCGGTAATTTTCCCCTTCCCCTCCCGACGATCGCGATTCCTCGTTACGCCCGCGATAAGGTAATCGCGAAAAGCCGCGATTACCCTTTTTCTTTATGAATCGACGTGACCTCGGGTTCAATTAAGACGACCCACCTTATTCATTTTTTTATTATTTATTATCTTTTGGTCTTTTTTATGGCCCCATGTAATTTAAGGTTCCGGATTAGGTGGGGGTGGCGATTAGCCGATTAAAAACGAAAGGATGACATGACTTTGTGCACTCGCCACAATGGCCCCCTTTACGCAAACTCTCTAGACACTTCCTTTCTAATGGGGTGGTCCCCTTTCGGCTCCTGTCCAAAAACCCGAATTCGAATTTTTCCTATTGGGGAATCCGAATTCGAATTTGATGTGCCGAAATTTGTCCTTTTTTAATGAGTATAATTAGAGGACAATTCAATTTGGGCTCTTATCTAGAATCGATCGTGGCCCATTAAGCTAAAAAAGCTGGATAGAAAAGTTAGATGTAGGGGAGGGATAGGAGGTAATCATGATTAGATCCAATGATTATTATTAATCTCCGGCTCGACTAGAAGACAATCGATTACGGCACGAAAAATATAAGAAATTAAAAAAAAAAAAAAACGTTGCTTCATGCTCACGCGTACTTGACTCGATTCTTAGCTAGTGGTGAAGTGCGGGTGGACCCCCCTTCGGCTGGCATGTTGATTGCGACGTGCAACGCTCCCTGGTCAAAGCTTAGCTGGGGGCAATTTGCTGTTGCCCCCTTCACTTCCTCTCGAAACTTCGTTTCACCCCCGTATATCATTAGGCTTTTTGCATGTAGGAACAAATTTCCACCCCATCTTTACCAAAAAAAAAAAAAAAAAACAAATTTCCACCCCAACCAAACCAACCCCCCCCCCAAAAAAAAAAACGCGGGTGCCCCCTTTTTTTTTTTCCTCAAGGGAGTAATTTTGAAGAGAATTGAGACCAACTCAATTTCATATGGTTCGATTTTATTTCATAATTATGCTTCAAATCGAATAATTTTCAAAATGGTCTTAGTAATAATTCAATTGCATAATATTTTTAAATTCGTTCAACATGGCATCAAAATTGCACGCCGCACACGTCATTTAGATTTGATTTTAGTAAAGGAGAAAAAAGACGAGTTCGAAAATTTTCTCCATTTCACATGGCGAGGCGAGGCGTGCCAATTTGTCAAAAGAGACGGAAATTGGAAAAAAAAATTTTAAAAAAAAAATCAGGACGTGATCTTGATGGCAAAAGCATAACCACTCCACAATCTGAACGCGTCCCCCCGCAACGAAACTCTGGAAAGCGAATTCCCACCTCACCTCGATACTTCCTCCCCGGGGGGGAAGGGCTGTTTTCGTCCTTTTACCGACACCTCCCGGTTATCGACGGACACGTGTCGATCCCTCGGGGCCCCGCCGGGGCACGCGTCGCCCGGCGATTGGGGAATGGGCCCAGCCAGTACCAAAAAGCGGGGCGAATCATTACCGGCAGCTGGCCGAACGGTTCGGACAAGAGGCCCGAAGGGAGTGAGGGGGGGCATAACGGTCAATTCGGGGCGGGCGAGCATCGAGATTGCAGAGAAGAAAAAATCGTAAACAATGGTCGAAGGGGTCCTATATAACGGGAGGGGCGACACACCCATGGGGCGATATCAAACGAAGTGAGGTCTGAGAGATCAGCAGAACACTAAAAAACATAGCAGAAAAAGAGCGCTCGCGTTTGCTTCTTCTTCAACGCTCCTTCCCCCCCTCTGTAATTCCCCGCTTCTCCTAGTCCCTTTCTGTTAATCATCTGTCTTTCTAAACGAAGTTGGCGATTTCTTTTCTTTCTCTAAGGTTTGGCCTCAGGATTTTTCAGAAGCACAAACTTAGGAGAGAAAAAAAAAGTGGGTAATTTTTTTGACGAAAGCCAGGTGTTTTCAGAATCGAGATCCAGGAGTCCTGTTTTTTTTTCTTCATTTTCTCTTTGTTGGGTTTTTGTTTTTGTTTTTGTTTTCTTTCTCGATTAGAATCGGCCGAGAGGGCGATTTTTGGTCCCTCCCAGGTTGAATCTCTAGGTGTTTTCTTGGAAGTGACGGAGGTTGGGTATTTGTTAACCTCTTGAACCCTTTGGAAATAGTTCTTTTGGTTCTTGTTTTTTTTTGTTACTTCTTGTAAAGCTTGCAGATTTCCAGGTGTTATTATGGCAACTACCATGGAGTTCTACAGCAGTAGATCGGCTCTCCCATCGTACCGAATTTCCAACGGTGGTGACGAGCTCATGGAAGCTCTGTGCCCGTTCATCGGCGGCTACGGTGCTTCCACATCTACCCCTTCTCTTTCCTCCCCCTCCTCTTCTTCGTCTTCTCTCTTCTCTTTCGAGCCCGTGTCGTTCTCGGATGGCTGCTCGACAAGCCCCGACCCTCTGGGCCTCGAGCTACCCGGTCCGATCGGGCTCAACCACCTCACCCCATCTCAGATCAACCAGATCCAAGCCCAGATCCAGTTCCAAAACACGAACTTGCCCTCCTACCGTGGCCACGGCTACCACCCGAGTATGCTTCTGGGACCCAAGCCCGTGTCCATGAAGATTTCAGGGTCGGCTGGCAAACCGGCGACGAAGCTGTACCGGGGTGTGAGGCAGAGGCATTGGGGCAAGTGGGTCGCCGAGATCCGGCTACCCAAGAACAGGACCCGCCTCTGGCTCGGCACCTTCGACACGGCTGAGGAAGCCGCCCTCGCCTACGACAGGGCCGCCTACAAGCTGAGGGGCGACTTCGCCCGGCTCAACTTCCCCCACCTCAAACACTGCGCCGCGTCCGACCTCGGCGACGGCAGAGTCTCGCCTCTGCACTCGTCGGTCGATGCGAAGCTGGAGGCCATCTGCCAGACTATCGCCGAGAAGAAGGCCGACGGTGCCAAGAAGCCCGCGGCCTCAGGCCGATCCCGAGCCGCAGCCGCAGGCGCAGGCGCAGCCGCAGCCGCAGCAGTAGCTGCAGCCGCGCGGGAGGTTTCTTCTCCGGCCGAGGCCTCGGAGGTGACAGAGGTGACGGAGGTGACAGAGGTGACGGAGGTGAAGGGATCCGAACCGGAGAGCGAAGGGTCGGCGGGATCGTCGCCGCTTTCGGATCTGACGTTCGACGACTTCGCGGAGGCCACGTGGGAGTGCGTTTCGTTGCCGGAGGCGTCGACCTTGATGAAGTATCCGTCGGAGATCGACTGGGACGCGATCTGATGTCAAAAAAATTGTTTCTTTTGCTTTTCCCGTTTCCATTCGTGTAGTCAAATTGTTAGCTCGTGTCTTTTTTTAGAGCAAAAAGTTCAGGAAGGCGGGAGCGGGTCGCTGCAATTTGAGTTTTTGTGGGTTGCAGTAGACTGCTCTTTAGGGGTTTTTCATTTCATTGTGATTTAGCTGTAGCTAGCTAGCAGGGCTGTAAAACTAAAAAGTCTGCCTCGTCCAGTTGAAACTTTTTGTCTGCTGGGCTATGGATGTTCTTATGTAATTCGTTCGTCTTATGTAAAATTATGGTCTTTCAGTTCTGTACATATGATGCTCTGCTTGTCCCTTATTTTCATTTCCGTTTCTGCTGCGCAATGATAACCGAAGAATATGGTGAAACTTGAGGGTAGTAATTAGATCTGCGTGCGCGATGAAGATGAGGAGGAAGGGATATTTTTCGGGGTCTTCCCCATCATCAACCGGAGAAGAAATTTGTCGTCTGAGACCGAACCCAATTTACATGTGACGTATGGACCCCACCGCTTTGTATGGCGTACATCCGTGTTGCAACTGGCACGTCAGACGACGACTCTTGGCTGGCCGGATGGCTGCTGCTCGAGTATGTGATTTGTCTAACATCGTCATTTCAGTCCGTGAACGTTACTCGTGGCGTGGAGGTCTCTCTGCCACGTCTCTGCTTTTTCGCCCACGTATTTTCGTGCGGGCTTCCTGTCGGAAAATCTTGCAAGTTTCGCGATCATCCATAGCTAAAAAAATCAATGGGGGGTCAGTACCCGGAATCTCGTCGATTGCTAATGTTTACCAAGTTATCTTAAGCACAAAGCACCTTTTGAGCATAATGGATCGGGTTGTCTCCTTCAATGGAGAGGAAAATTACAGAGTCGGATTCACAGAGTCAAATAGTTTGATGGAGTTACAAACTTATACGACTGGTAGTCCCATGAGCATTCAAGGAAACATAAAGAGTGAATAGGGGGAAAACGAGAGTGCTTTCCTGAGAAAAAAGTACCACTTTTTCTGTATCAATTTCGAATTCTTTGTGTATTAATTTCTACTTTTCAACGACAAAAAAATTGTTGTCTTCTGAAACTATTTTTGGGAATGAGACGCCGCACAGTATTTATTCAATTACGCGCTGATTCAATTGCTCGATTCATCTAATAACTTATGGACTGTCATTTTTGATATGTTGCAAGCTACCAGATTTTGTATCTAGCCATAGACTTAAACTTCATAGGGTTTCGAATATTTTTACATATCTGTATACATTATTCTATACGCTTCTTTGGTTTTTTTCCCAGAAATCACGTGAAGCCTGAAGGAATATCCACGGAATCCTCAACTGGGTACCTACCTGTATCCATCAAACTATTGCAATTATAATTATTAATAGTTGTTGGTAAGAAGATGAAACTATTATTAATGAAACCCCCCACATGGTTCGCCCAAAAATCCAATCACGCTCGAAAACCACCACGCAATGCGCGGCGAAGGTCAAGTTCAATGAATTCACATCTAGATCAAAGGATACCAGGGGCTCGTTTCGTCGAATCTGCTCACGGACACTTTTTAAAGTTATACAGTGAGTCTCCCCGGCATTCGCGCATGTTGTCTGAACACATGATGAGTGCCGAATTTACTAATGCGAAGACTGATTCGGCCTTTCGATCGAGTGAGAGAGAGAGAGAAGCGTGCGGCTCGTCTTTTCGGCAGCTCACGGGGCGTGCCATATCTCTCTGATGATCGTGGCTTTGATTGGAGCGCGACCGACTCCTGCCTGCCAACGAATGGCCGGGCCCGTCTACCAAATCATGTGCTTTCGCTCATGTAAGTTTGAACATTAGACCTTATGAAAGAGACTAAGGAGCAATGTAAATTTGGAAAGGCTGATTTGACTCGAAGACTAAACGCGTCTCTTTGGGAAGCAAGGCGTGTTAGGGTTTGTACTAGCATTGGGGCTTCTGTACGTGCAACTGAGGACACTGGAGCGGCGCTTGCGGAGCTTTGGCAAATGTTAGGAGAGCTTCTCTCGATTATGTCAAAACACTGCTAATTTCACATTTGTTTAGAAGTCCTCCAAAAATTACGGTACTGCGTTTAATTCCACTAACTATCAAGATTGGCAATTTGCGCTCACGGGCTAAATTCGAATGAGTCATTGCATCTAATGTTCAAACTTGTGTCTTTATTAAACATCCCGAACAATTATATATTTTAAATTTTTATGAGTTCACTTCACCTTTAGATTATCTGAAATGTATTTTTATAAATATGTTGAATCATATTGGAATCATATAAGAAATAGAAATGATTAGGTAATAATGTTTAATTTATTATGAGAATAATAGTCTTTTTTGGACCACAAAAAACTCAATAATAAATAATTATAAATTGTTGTGGATCCTATTCTTTCAAGAATTTGTGACTCACAATAAGTCGTTAATCTTACAGTAACCCAAAAGGTGTTAAGCTAACAAAGCTTCATAAGAAATTATCAACTTTGCTTACAGCAATGCACCTCATTTACAATCCGTTCGGAAATGACAAGCTGGCCTGATGCTTTGCAATAAACTTCCTGAGCAATCTTCGAGGACTTCAAAACTTGCTGCTAGTTGCCTCCATGAGGAAGTAAGGCATCATCCATCAATAGGAGGTTAGCTCGCGACCATGGGGCAGAGCCTTCTGATTTGGACCCCAGTAAAAGCTCCTGCAGCAGCTCACCATATTAGACGACACATCTGCCGCTAAAATGAACAAAACTGGAGACAAGAGTGTCCCCCAGCTCAATACCCCCCCTTTTTTTATGGGGTCAGAAAGTGGTAATTTTCATTACTAAGCCATTAAAGGGGCCGTAGAAGGATCATAGTCCAAACATAAAATTAAACATAGAGAGTAAGGGGGATTAGTGACCCAATTTGAAGGGAGAGAGTTAGCTCGGTGGGCCTTGGTGACCCAATCTGCAGCTTGATTTGCTTCTCTTGGTTCATAATCCACCGAAATTCCTTCAATATGGGCAAGGAGTTCTTTGCAATCATTGATGATGGAGTGGGCTACCCATGGACTGGTCTCTTGGCCCAATAAGCTATTGATAAGTGATAAATTATCTAAAGTTAAGTGCACGTGCAGGTCAAAAGTACATTTTTCTTCATCTCCAATTCAGTTCGTGGGAGTTGAGGGCTTCTTTTTTCCTTTAGCCAAAGCAACGCCTCACGTGCAACTAGCCACAAAGACTGAAGGCGCCCAAATCTACTTGGTGAAACCGTCGAGGAGAGTCCCTTCATTGTTTTTGCACAATCCCGCTACCGATCCGGCCATGGATGAGCAACACCATGAGCAGTCTACATTTATCTTGATCTCGTTTTTTGGAGGTGGGCTCCATTTGTCCCTTTTCTTCGCTGCTGCTACTAAGTTCGTTTGTTGGTTGTTGGTCTGCAGGTTCCATTTTTCGAACAAGAGGGTCAACGTAGTGGCTTATTCTCGCGTGGCCCTCGGATTTGGTGGTTGAAAGACCTGGACATTTCGAGCTTTCCACAGCTGCCAGAGTACTTCGGTGAAGAGGGCCTTCCAATGTGGGTCAAATCTAGAGGTAAGGGTTTCATGGATCCACTTATCAATGCGTGTGATATTTGTGGGAGAGGTTTTCACTTGCAAAACAAGGTCTGACCAAATATGCTTTGTCCAGTCGCAAAGAATGAACAAATGCTCCGTTGTTTTTGGTGCTTTTCCACATAGCTGACATGTCGAGTCAGGTAATAAGTTTCTTTTATGAAGGTTTTCCTTGGTAGGTAATGTGTTGTTGCATATACTCCATAGTAGAAACTTAAATTTTGGAGAATGCTTGAAGCTTCCATATCTCATTCCACAATGATCTCGAGGTCTGGTAGGATGTTGATGCATAGTTTACTGTTGAGGGGTTGCCCATATAGGGAATTCTAATGTATCCACTTTTAAACTTGATAAGTTCCTGAGATGTTTGCTGTCCACAATAGCCTATCTAGACTAGGGTTTAGGCTTAGAGGAGTAGCTAATATTTCTTTGACTACACTTTCCTCAAACAAATCATTTAGTCGCCAAATGTCCCATTCCTTGGAATTTTGATCAATTAATTCAGCAACAAGGATAAGATTGGTTCAATTTGCAAGGCCTGAAATCTTACCCGAAGGTAGCCATTTATCCTCTCTTATTTTAATCCTTCTTCCGTCGCCAACCTCCCATTTAGTTTTTGGTTCAATCGCATCTCTCCCCATTAGCAAGCTTTTCCAACCCCAAGAGGATTGGGGACTGTTATAGACATTCCAAAATTCACTTCTAGGGAAATAGATACTTTTGAGGACTCTACTCCTTAATGCTTCCGGTGTTTGAACAAGTCTCCAAGCTTGTTTCCCTAATAGTGCTTTGTTAAAACCCACTAAGTCTTTAAAGCCCAGGCCTCCGCAATTCTTTCTTGTTTTTAGATCTTCTCACTTTTTCCAGTGAATACCCCGTCTTGCTGCATTTTGTTTCCACCATAATGAAGCGATTCTCTTTTCTATGGTGCGACAAATAGATAGTGGGATTTTGAAAATGGACATAGCATATTGAGGTAGAGCTTGGATAACTGTCTTTATGAGCACTTCCTTTTCCGCCTTTGAAATCAAATTCTCCTTCCATCTTTCAAGTTTCCTTTCAACTTTAGTTAGAATCCAAAAAAAAACATTTGCTTTTTTGTTTGACCCCAATCAAATGGTATTCCGAGATATTTCTCTGTTTTCTCTATTAATGGAACCCTTAACTCAGCAGCTAGATTCAATTTAAGGCTGTGAGGGCAATCTCTCCCTACGAAAAGACCATATTTATTGAGATTTATGGCTTGTTTCGAGGCGTAGCAATATTGATTGAGTATATTGGCTAGATTTTGGGCCTCACTTATCATATTGTCTAGGAAAAAGATTACATCATCAATGAATAGGAGGTGTGAGAGTGTTGGACATGTAAGATTTAATCGAATACCCTTAATGCTTCCATCCTTTAGAGCTTTAAATAGGAGAGAAGATAGGACATTTGTCATGATGATAAATAGGTTGGGGGAGAGAGGATCACCTTGTCTAATTCCTCTTGTTGTCCGAAATACTACTAAAGGCTCGCCATTGACTTGAACTTTGAAGGAAACTAAAGAAATGCATTGCTTGATCCAACTAACCAATTTCTCATTAAATCCCAATTTCAGCATATAGTCACAAAAAAAGTCTCTATCATAGGCTTTTTGCATATCTAGTTTGAGAATAGCCTATTATTTACGCTTTCTCCTCCGTACCCTTAGCTGATGTATCACCTCCTGGACTATGAAGATATTGTCTTGAATTTAGCGACCGCTTACAAAAGCACTTTGCTCCATAGAGATAATCTTTGGAAGCCACTATTTCACTTTATTTGTCATTACCTTCGCAATAATTTTTTAGTTGAAATTGCACAAGCTAATAAGTTTGAATTGGGTGATATCCTCGAGGTTTGATAGTTTAGGAATTAGCGTAATGTGCGTCATATTAATCTCTGGATCAAGTGTACCTTGGTTGAAGAAGGAGTTGACCATGCTGTATATATCTTCCTGTATAATAGGCCAATGACTTTGATAGAATAGTCCATTAAGCCCATCCGATCCCGGCGCTTTAGTAGCTCCTAATTGAAAATAGCAGTTTTTTACTTCTTCTTTGGTAACTGGTTTGATCAAGGCTTCATTTATTTCCTCATTAACCACAGGTGAGCATTGATCTAGCACGGGTTGGTAATTTCTTTCCCCCACCGAAGTAAATAGAGACTAATAGAAGCTTCTGATATGCTGTTTAAGAGTCGATCGATCCCTACTTTAAATTTGGTCATCAAGTTGTAACATGGAAATTTTGTTTCGTTGTATCCTTTAGACTGTCATGGCATGAAAATACTTCGTATTTTGATCTCCCCATTTCATCCATTGAACTCTAGATCGCATATGCCAGTACATCTCTTCTTGTCGCCATAATTCTTCTATTTTTGCAACAATATTTCTGTATTCCTCCCTATTTTCCTCCCCTACGGTGCTATTGGTTAACTCCGTGAGCTTCAACTTGTGTGTACTGATCTATTTAAGGGCATTTTGAAACTTTCCCTTCATTTGCTCAGTTCAACTGTTACATTTCTTATTTTTCCTACAAAATTGGTTCGGTTGTTGTTATCCACAGACCAAGCTCTCTTGACCACCTCTTCGCACTTAGGATTTTCGAGCCAATATGCTTCAAATCAGAAAAACTTCTTGCCTCTCTTCTCATTTGGTTCTAGGGAAAGTAGAATAGGGCTACGGTTTGATCCTATCGCCGGTAGTGCAAAGGCCTCCGCATTTGGAAAAAGTACTCGCCATTCTAGATTGCGAATAGCCCTATCCAATTTCTTCTTAACTAATTCATTTCCTTCCCTATTATTTGACTATGTATAAGCACACCCTTTACTTTCAATGTCCATCAATGAACAAGCATCCCGAATTTCCCGGAAAGCTGTAATTTGATATCGATCCACCTCTCGATGCTCGATCTTCTCCCAATGATAGAGTACTTCATTAAAATCTCCTAAGCATAACCAAGGGAGAGTGTTAGGTAAATTGCTGGATTTTAATGCTTGCCAAAGTCTCAATCTTTCCTTAAAATTGGTAGAAGCATGTAGGAAGGATATGCGCATTGCATGACCACACTTTAAATCTTTACAATGAATGTCAATTAGCTCCCCCGAACTAAACTCCACTTCCACTTTGACCTCCTCGTCCCACATGAGCGCTAAGCCTCTCGCTATTCCCACTAGGTCGATAATAAATGAGTACTCAAGCTGAAGGCGCTTCTTCATCCTTTCAACCACATTAGTTTTATTCTTGGTTTTCATGAGAAAAACCAAATTGGGCCTTTCTTGAGCCACTAAGACTCTAAGATGTTGGACTGTCAAGGGTGTGCTCAGCCCTTGCTTGGACCCCTTCCCAAGACTGAATTGGGGTGTTAAGAAGTTGTTCTTCATCCACTGAGAGGATCGGAGAGGATTTTTTCTCATATGGACTGATGCATTTTTGTTTTGGCCATTGGAGTTTTATGCCTTGCCTTTTCCTTCTTAGTTTTCCCTAAAATCATGTTGTTTCCTGTTAAATAAGGAATTAACGCTGAGGTGTTTTGTGGGCTTTTACTACTGCTTATGGGCCCATAGTCTGCTTTTGCCGAGTCTTCCATAATCTTGTTTTCAATGGGATTATCAATAACTATTACCTTTACATTTTGATCGGCTTCTTCTGTTTGCAGGGGTTCTTCAGTAGCTAGTATAGGAGTTTCCAGCACCATATCTTCTTCAGCATCCAAAGGTTCGATTTTCCCATAGAAAGCCTTCCAGTAAGGGCTAAATTCTTTAATTTCAGCCTTCAACCATGATCCAAAATGCCTTGGTTTGTCCTGGACTAAACTCATTTCCTCGTAAGGTATTTTTGAGCAATAATTTGCATAATGCCCTATGTGACCACACGAATAGCAGAAGTGTGAGAGTTTTTCATATTTAAAATCTAACCACCATTTCTTCCCTCCCATGTTAATGATCGTTCTTGTTTTAATTGGATGAGATAGGTTCAGCGCACTTTCGCCTTTCCATTTTTCCTCATACTATTGTTCCTTGCCTCAAATTTGACCTCCTCAACATCCCCCAATTTAGAAGCAATAAGGCGCACTTAATCTTCAGTAATTCTAGCTTGGGGAAGGCCCAAGATGTGTACCCAAAATGAACAATGTGTGAACTCATAGCAATGTTCAGGTATGTTTGGATCTCCTTCTTATAAAACAAGTAGGTTACTTGCAAAAGACCATGGTCCAGAATCTAAAACTCTTCTTTTATCTTCAATTGATCTGAATAGAAAAGAGAAAAAACCAGGTTCTATCACCTCACATTTTATTGCATCTATCTTCCATGCTTTTTGCATTGTGCTAAGAAATGCTTGGAAATTGACATTTGGCTTGGAATACAACTTTCCGTAAAGAGTGAGCTCATGTTCCTTTTTTCCTTCATCAGGGATTTCATCACCTAGGTCTATGACATCTTCTTCAGACCAAAGATCACCCATACTCCTACATAAAGCTGCCAATTTGAGTTGATTTTCATCCACCCCTTCCATCTTTGGAACAACCAGGTAGGATCGGCTAAAATTAGGTAAGCATTTGGTTAAAGGAGTGAAGGGAGTTCTTAGCTAGATATGCGCTTGTGTACATATTTGGCTAATTTTTGTGTTTGTTGGGTTTAGGGATGAGATATAGGTTTTGGGCAGATGTGGCTAACCGAATGAAGAAAAGCCAGGGTTGTAGCTTCAGTCACCTTCCTTTATCCCCTAGACACAGAAATATATTTGCTCCTCAAATATAATACCACCAAAGCCACAGATCTCAGACAGCTTTCTACCGTGCATTTAATTAAACACATGGTGGACACTCACATTAATGTGACTTGTAGGAGTTATAGAAACCTCGCCTCAAAACCTTTGTATTACTCATCCACTAAGCTCATCTAGCAATCCCGTAACATCTTGAAAGGAAACACCGCACTCCACTTCGAGAGGAAGATGGGAACTAACCTCGCCAATCGAGGTATGAACAGGGAACCACTCAAGCAATGGCACACCAAGGCCCAACATTTAGTGGCATCGCAAGAACACCAACAATTCGTTGTTAAGGGAGCGAGAACTCCAAAGTAAAGGGATTGCCCCAGACAAAGGAAGAGAAAGACTCCCACAAGAGGGAGATGGTAGCTCTCACAAAGGAGAGAGAACGCAGGTCACTTCGCCATTGGCTACTTTAGCTCAATACCCCCTTGAGGGCTTAACATTCCCTTCAATTTCACCATTTGAAGAGACATTACAGTTCCTAGTAGAAATACATTGCATAATCCAGTTTTTCCAAGCATCACAATAGCCCATTTTCCTCGAAAGTCGCTCGAGAAAATCCCATTCTATTCTATCTTATGCTTTACTTAATGTCTATCTTAAGAAAAGATTCCTCACTTTTCCCTCTTTTTATATTTTTAAGATGATGAAACAGTTCATGAGATATTGTGATGTTATCCTAAATCAACCTGTCAACCACAAAAGCGCTTTGGTGAGAGGGGAGATCAAATTGGGCAGAAGGACCTTTAACCCATTGACAAGGATTTTTGAAACAATCTTGTAGATAAAATTACACATGCTAATAGAATGAAATTGGGGAACATATTCAGAAAAAGAAACCCACGAAATCAAGACATTGTTAGTAGATTTTAAGGACGGGGGAGTTGACCGGACTTGAAGAAATTTCTATGACTGCATTTGTTACCAAGGGGTTGACTGCATCCCAATGCTTTTGATCGAAAATGCCAACGAACCCATTAGGTCCAAGGCCCTTTTGAGCCCCTTAGTTGAAAAGTTGATGCTCTTGCCTTTTTATCATGAATAGGATGAGTTAGGACAAATTCATAATTGCTGTGATTGTTGGATTGACCTCTTCGAAAACATCCTCCTACTCCTTTACTCGTTTAGCAGTGAATGTCTTTTGAAAATAGCATACCAAAATCCTCTTGATCTGCCTTTAATCCTCTTTCTAATGCCCACTATTATCTTTACCTCTAGACACCTTATTTCTCTCTCTTCTCTATATAGCTGTGTGATGAGAAAAAGGCAGTGTTCTTATCGCCAAATTTACTCCGACTAGCTCTAGCTCTCTAGTGTTAGTAAATTTCCCCGCCGAGCTTCATTTATTAGTCTTTTAAGCTTTCTTTCCTAAGCAGGGTCAGAATCATCTGCCTCCACTTCTAGCAGTTTAACAAGATTCCTCATCAGATTGTGCAATATTGTCCTACAATTAGGATATTTTTTCTTACTCCAACTAATAAGGGCTTCATTACACATTCATTTTTTTTTTCCAAGCATAATCAAGTCTGCTACCTGTTCTATATTGTCTTAAGCTCCATAATGACTTTCTTAGAATCCTCCTTAGTAGTCTGCATAATCTCAAATCGAAAAGTCATATTTCCTTTATATTTTCCTATTTTGTGTTTATCACAAGTAGGCAATGATCTGACTCAACGGCTGGGCCATGGATGATATGAGTTTTAGGGCATTCCTCCCTCTATTTGCTATTGATCAACCTTTATCATGCATTTCCTTTAATCATCCTACCTCTTTGTTATTACACCACGTACACATTTGCCTAGTAAATCCTAGGTCTTGCAATTTAGTATCAAACAACACATTTTGAAAGGCTGCAATGTTCCTCCTTTTTGTCTGCCTCTAGATTTGTCATCATTCCTTCCTACATCTTCAAAGTCCCCCCACTACCATCTATGTCATATGATTGTTTCTTGCAATGGATCTCAGGCGGTGCTGCCAATTCACCATCCTCTCATTATAGTCACTATTTCCATAAATCCATACTATTATTATAGCACAACCAAGTCAGCAGGTATCACTTTGCAACAATTATATTCAGAGACATTTCTAGCATAGTAACAACACAACCAAGTTCACCACTGTGCAAGAACTCCGTTGAGACCACTTGGTTGAACAGGACACTTATTAGGGAATCTTAGTCTCATTCTAACACGTTCCAGCATATATCTTTTTAGTTTCTTGTTTCCATAACAAAGAAAAGACAAGGACAAAACTCTTTTTTGAGGTCCATTAAGGCATGAACTATCAAGGGCAACCATGCCACTCGACAGTTCCAATTTACGGTAATCACAAGCCCCGTAATTCTATCATCCAGGGTGAATGTTGAGTGAATTCAGACTTATGTTTAATCTCGATTAGTATTGAAGTATTGGGGCTAAAGGTATGAGTGTGTCGGTTAGACACATGAGCCACTAGAGTGTTCAGTTAAATAGAGGGAAGATGTCGGTTAGTACAACAATTTAGGCTGATGGTATAACTACGCCAGGGTTTAAGTATTTTGGATGAGAGTAACTCGGCTTGCAGAATCAGTGTGGGGGTTAACATGCGGGTCAATCCTTCAAGTTTCTTTCCAGTAGCTCACCTTCCTTGCCCCAGTATCACTCGACTTTCGATTTGCTTCCTTTTTTTGAGGGCAAAGGATGTAGCCAGAACTATCAACTATGGACCTTCGCGCATGACTTGATTCACACCCCTTTTGTAGCTAAATTCAAATAGGAAGAGGCCATATCAGCCCAAGCTTTTCTTCAGACCATTAGTAACGACAAATATGTTTACAACTTCATCAACAACAGTTCTCCCCATGGCTTTTAGACCCTTATGATTTAGGCTTTTGTTTTCTAGAACCATATGAGATTTGCCAACTCGTGAACTCATTTGACAGGATTAACAAAAGAATCACATTTGGTGATTCAATTAGCCCGATCTGTAAAACAGTCATGCTGACGTGTTTGATTAAATGGGTCATGTTACCTAACCTATGTTGGCAATTTAACTTAAATTAGTTAGATTCTACAAATAAACATCCAAAGTAGCAGCATAATATCAATTACAATCAATCAAAAACTAGTTCATGGAAATATACAATCTCCTAAATATATCTCTGGTATTTCCTCTCAAACTCAAGGTGACTTGAAAGAGGTCAGCTTGTGTTTGGAGAAAACATCAAAGAAACGCCCAAATGATGTGTCTTGCTAAAAATATCAGCAGTTTACGTAGCGGATATAGTAAAGACAAGTCAAACAATGTCATAAAGAATGTGATATTAGAAAAAATGACAGTCTATATTAATGTACTCGGTGTATTCATGGAAGACATCATTATGTGTTAACTGGATAGTACTTTGGTTGTTACATAGAATGACTACTCCACTATTAAGATGCACTCCTCTATCTTCCAATAGCCATCACAAACTGTAGTAATTTTGAAATCGTATCAGTAGGAACTTAATATTTTGCTTTTGCACTAGAGTGAGTAATAGTAGGATATTTCTTGCTATGCCATGAAATAAGTGAGTAGCTTCAAAAGAAGCAACAACTTGTAGGAGAGCGAAAATCTTGAGGGTCACTAGTCTAGTTAGCATTAGAATAAGTGGTCAACTCTAAGGTAGAATGAGTAGAAAAAGCGAAGGCCATGAAATAACATACCCTTGGCATAGCAAAAAACTCGAAGGTTTGAAGCAAAATGAGTTGCAACGGATGCAGTCATATACTAACTAACAATGTGAACAGAATAAGCGATGTCAAGTTGAGTAATGGTGTGATATATAAGATTGTCAACAAGCTGTCTATTGAGTGTAGGATTTGAAAGAGAAATCACATCTTTGGCATCAAATTTAACATTGATCTCAATAGGAGTTGGAGCGATCTTGTTTTCAAAGAGTCCAACTCGAGAAAGAAAATTAGTGGCATATTTTGCTTATGCAAAATAATAACCAAGGGAATCTGAATTAATTTCCAAGTCAAAAAGGTAGTAGAGTTGCCCAAGATTATTCATTACAAATTGTAGACTATGGCATTGCTTGTGTTTTGAAATGTCAAGATGATCATCATCGGTAATAATTGCATCATCCACAAATAAAAGTAGTATAATATACCCATGAAATAAGCGCCAAACTAAAAGCGCATGGTCATAAGAACTAAATTTGAAGCCGAGAGATCCAATGATTGAGCTAAACTTAAAATATCATGCACGGGAGCTTGTTTCAAGCCACATAATGCTTGATGTAGCCTGCACACTTTATTTGAAGAATGAGTGTATTTAGAAGGAGGCACCACAAAAATTCCCTTAATGAGATCTCCATTCAAGAATGTATTGTTAACATCGACTCAAATAGAGACTAGCGCTTAATTGTGACAACAATAAGAAGATTGTGGATGAATATAAGGCATGCAACATGAGCATAAGTCTTTTTATAGTCAATTCCGTAGTCTTGACTAAAACCTTTCACCACTAGCTAAGCTTTGTAATAATCCACGATACTATATGCCTTTATTTTAATCTTATATTCCCATTTACAACTTCTAGAGTGTAATATTAGAGATTTTTGAAAAAGTCAAAGAAAAGGTGGTGGGCCCACTTTAAATAAAGAAATAAAAAGAAAACAAAAAGGAGAAGAGATAAAAAGGAAAGGAAAGCCCACGTTCGGGCAGAAAAAGAAAAGAGGAAAGAAGAAGAAAGAAAGAAAGAGAAGAAAGAAGAGAGAAGGCTTTGTGTGTTCACGCCGTAGGCAGCTCACCAAGTTTACTTACAACGCCCGGACCACAAGATCGAATGATCAAATAATGTGTGTTATTTGATTTTGAGGCATCTCCAAGTGAGTAGTACTAATGTCTTCTTTGGTTTTGTAAAACTCAGGTGCTAAGGTAAGATTAATTGACATATACTTGTGAGGAAGTGATGACTTATTTATTATATATTTATGGATATAGTGCTCGGAAATTTTGAGTTATTGCGGGATGATTCGACAAACCTCTCTTGAAGGGTTATGCATGCTGTTTTGGTACAATTGATTTATGTGGTTATGTGATAACTATTGAAACATGATATGTGTTGTGTTGAGGAAATCAAATGTGTCGTGAATAGATAAAGGACTAAGTGCTATACGACAACGAAATTTCGTGTGAGTCATCTCTAATGCCTTATAGTCAAGGGCTAAGTGCTACATGGCGACTTGAGTCACATGGGAGCCACCTCTAAGGCCTTGTACTACTGACATGCATAGTAAAGGACTAAGTGCTACACGATAATGTAACTTCGTGGGAGCTACCTCTAGGGCCTTGTACTATTGCTATATGTGGTCAAGGGCTAAGTGCTACACGATAACGTAATTTCGTGGGAGTCACCTCTAGGGCCTTTAGTTTGGATATTAAGCGTGGAATGAACCATTGATATGAGATAGGATGAGTTCAATTATTGAACAAAATTGGTGATGCTGGTTTTGTTATTATGGATGAATGAAAAATTTTGTTATTTTGATATAGCTAGGTTGAGGCAACATATAATACATTTTGTTCATGCAAGTTATCATATTTTTGTTTGGCAATAATGAGTCATGTCTTGAGTTTTAAATGTGTAATGTGGAAGTTTGATATACTTTTATGGTATGTACTACTCACTGAGCTGTGGTTGCTCATTCCATTCATCTTCCATGTTTTCAGGTCCCAAGATTAGCAACTAGTAGGATAAGAGCATTTTTGGAAAACTTTTGGGAGTTCTATTTTGGGTATGGTTTAAGAAAGTAGTGTACATAATCCTTGCTAGTGGTTGAACTGGTTGAGTTCTAAATGTATATTTCTTTTTGGTGGATTATAGAAACTCTAATGTTGCAACCAATTTATTAGTTTATCTTATATGTATATATATGGTTTGAGATATATATATTTCATGGAAGGTCGGCCGTGTCATCCCCATTCCTTGTAGTTTTGGGGTGTGACATAGAGGACTTACTAGTAGACAATCAACCAAATCCCATGTATGAGATTTGTCTAAGGCTTGCAACTCATCTGCAACGGTTTATTGTTAAAGAGGATTTGTACTTGCTTCTCTATTTATACGAGGTTCAAAATGAGAAGCAATGGTATAGTAGCAATGATAATTATGAAATCGAATAGCAAGTTGACTTATTCTTGTGGAATGACGGATAGAGGATGATGGAATGTTGGTTGTGAAAAATCTGCGAATGGGGCAGACATGTTCTAATGTGGTATAGCTAGAAGGGTCCTCTCTAATACCAAGTTAAGAATTGTGATGAAAAGAAGAGATAAATATAATATTCTATAGATTATCATATGAAGAGTACATGAGTCTATTTATAAGTTATATGAGATGACTATATAAAGTGTTAGAGTATCAATTACAATCAATCATGACCAATCAAGAGAAATATACGGAATCTACCAAATGAATCTCTCATGTTCGAGTTGATTTTTTTCTTCTTGCATAATTATGAATGAAGTCAATCTATTTAACCGTAATCTGTCACTTGACATCGTGGGTGATCGGCCTCAGGGTGGTACAGTTCCTATCCTAGAACCTAGAACTGGACTAGGTAGGGTCAGTTCCTAGTTTATGAAATTGAGAACCGGCCCACCCAATCTTGGAATAGGGTTAGACCGAACCTACCGATTCCAAGATAGGCCCTGAAATAGGTGATTTCTTCATTTTCTATTTGTTTTTTCTATTTCCTACGAGTGGGAGTTTCCCAACATTAAAAGAAAAAATAATTTTCTCATTAGGTTTTGCTTCAGAACAAAAGAAAAATCAAGAAATCTTGACCGGTCAATTGAACCGGTTTGGTTTCTTATGTGGAATTGAGAATTGAACTGGTTATTCCCAGTTCCAAATTTTTGGAATCGGCCAGTTCAGTCCATTTCAGTCTGATGTCTATGTTGGATTTAGACTGATGCACACCCTTATTTGACACAGTACCCCAGGCGTTCCATAAATTCGAAATGAACCCCGTGCTTTATTTCATGGTTGAACTTGTTCCTTAAATGTTAAGAGTCTTGACTTAAATGGTCGAGATTGAACGCCCGCCAGGACGAGAAGGAAATGTCAAGCTGACAATTATTGATGTATGGCAAAGCGAAAATTCCCAAAGAATATTAAGCAAACCGACACTAACTCTTTCATTTGACATCCTTACAAAAGCATCGATTCCTTCTTCATTGTCATGCAAAAAGCTTAAACCATTAATCACATGCTTGAAATATATAAATTTCTAATTCTCTGTCTTTCGTGTTCAAAGTCCATTTTTTCTTCATGAAGGATCTTAGTCCAAAGCTCCTTTGAGGCTCCTCCAGAGTGTGCTTCGCTCCATAAAGGGCAAAAACAGGGGCTGCGTATGCCATGAGGCTCCCCAGGTCAGAGAATTAAGAAGAAAGGGTCTCACTTAACGTTTTTAAAAGTTTATAATGCTGGAAAGATTTGTCAAAAGAAGGCGGAGAGTTAGGCAACTCAAAAGGGAGGCTGAAAAGCAGGTGTCATAGTTTATTCGTGGGGCTTAAATAAAGAGAATATATCAACTTTCGGAGGAAAGAAATTAGATAGAATCTTGTTTCTCTCTAACTTCGAAATTTCATACCTGTGCATTCTTTCCTGACCATCTTTGAATAATCCAACGATTGTCCAATACGTCGGACGGGTGCTATCATTCGAGTAATAGTCCAGTGCTCCAGAATAAAAAAAACAAAAGATATCTAGCAGAAGATTGCATTATGAACACACCTAACACTAAAGTAAGGGTTCTTTAGGCATTGATTCTTTTTTTTTTTCTCATGTGTTTGAATTTCAAAAATAAAATATTGATTGGAGTTTCAACTAAAACCCTTTATAGAAAGGACCGTTGGTATTTTGTGCAGAATAATATACGTAAACCAAACTCTACAAAAAAAATGTATAAATCGGGGTGTTGGTTACTAACATATTAAATGTCGGGCCTACTAGGAAATGTATGATGCCTTCAACTTTCCTTTAAAATCAACTACAATGTACGATGATTTTAATTTGTTGGGTCGCTGGTTGAATATTATTTAAATCGACGTAGACCTTTTAATGTTCTTCACTATGGATCACGTTGCAATAAACATTGTCAATAAATGGTTCGCTAGGGGCAAAATCTTCAGCGAAATAATTTATTTACTTCACATTGTAGATTGTCAAGTTAGTCATTTTCAGGATGATTCAAACATTCACATACTTATATTTACAAAATAATTTCTTTGATGAATAATTACATTCTACACCATTGTTTTTTTCTTCCGCGTGAAACTACTATTTTTTTTTTTTTTTTTGGCCTTAAACATGGAACTTCAGGTTATTATTTAGCGAAAGTTGTCGATCTTACTTTTTGGGCTAAGATTTCCCGTCAATGTCAAAATATGTGGAGCCAACACTTAAAATCAACATCAAAAAGTGTTTTTATTTATTTATTTTGATTCTGACAATATTTCGGGTTGCTATGGAACAACTCAGTGCACAAACATGGAAAAGTGTCTCCAATGAGAGGTTACTTCTATCTTCCCTCTTTACATCAAATCATCTCAAGTCAGAGGAAACAAATTGGGTCGATTTATTTTCGAGATGTATCAATAACAAGATATGCACTCACTTATAATTGAATTGCACTTAGTGCCACTCTATAATTAATGAGTACAAAGCAGAATCCTATTGTTCGTTGCTAAAAATTACGGATATTTTTCCATGTTAGTAAATTTTACTAAAAGTTGATAAGCGTAAGAAAACTGCTAGTTAAAAAAAAACTACTGATAGCCTTTTTTTCCCCATATAAACCGTTGTTAATAATTGACACTCTTTTGAAGTTGCTGATATTTTTAGTTTGGAAACTAGCAATTTTTGCATTGATTTGCCAAGTTTATTTGCATAACTTATCAATACTTTGAATATGCTATCTCGTGTATGAAATTACCAAATTTAGAGTGATTTGCTAATTTTTGTTAGATTTAACTACTTACCTAGAAAAGTTAATCCACAGATCATGAGAATCCCAATCCTTCATCGCTAGCTAGCTGTCTCTCAATTTTCCTTGGTAACAAACCTAGAGGTCCAAAATTTGAGGGCACCATTAAAAAAGTCCTTATATATATACACACACACGGCACTTCCTCGTGAGTTGAAATCTTTACGAAAAGACAAATTAATTTCCTCGTGGGTTGAAATCTTTATGAAAAGACAAATTAATTCGATTTACCTTTTATGACAATGATACATCACTTGAAAAGATTCGAGCATTGTATCGAAGAGAGTCTCTTTGAATAGTCTTTGCACTTAAAAAAAAAAATCTCAAACATGACAAATCTTTGAATTGCTCCAAATTAAGGATAACCGATTTTAAGACAAATAGGTTTTAAATATGAAACTTAAATATACTTTGTTTGAATCAATTCTCAATTTTTGGAATCCGTAATCTATCTTGTTTGCCTTGGAAACGGTTTTGGAACGATCCTGTATTTTCAATTTGATTCCTAGGGTTACCCAAGAACCTATTATTGTTTCATTCTATTTTCTGGTTTCATTTTTTCGTAGTAAAATAATGAGCAATAAAATGATTCGAAGTAAAAGATAAACAACATAAATGCATATCCGCCAAAAACAACAATCAATAAGATGAACACATAGTCGCCTATAATTATTAAAAGAAAAAAAATCAAACACGTGCCATAAAACATAGATTATGAAACTCCATCCACCATTCATCCATAAAAATATTGCTCCAAATTCTAACTAACTGAAAAGAAAACAAGCAACACATAAATTTGCAATAAATTAATATGAAATCTCACCCTAAAGGTTAGAAACAAGGAAGAATTATCATAAAAGTCCTAAACCTATTTATTTTATTTGGCCAATTAAGTGATAAATTGTAATTATATTAATTAAATCTATTTGACCAAATTCAGCCGATTGGTGTCAACATGGCATGGCCATTGCTGACATGGCATGATTGACACTAATATAGATAATTTTTAGTAACAATTTAATATTTTACCAATTTTTTAATTCTTTTTTAATTCTTTTTTAATTTTCTTTCTTTTCTTTATTTTTTTTCCTCTTCCTTCTTCCTTTGGTCAGTTGCCAGCCAACGATGAGGTCGCCTCATTCCGACGACCTGCTAGAGGAACAAGGAAGATAAAAAAAAAAAAAGAGAAAGAAAAAAAAAAAAGGGAAAAAGGAAAAATTATTATTATTTTTTAAACAATATTAAAATATTATAAAAATTGTCCACATCCACGTTGACTGTGCCATGTTAACATCAGTGCGCTAAATTTGGTCGGATGGATTGAATTTGCACAATTGCACAAGGTTTAATACTTAGTTGGCCCAAAAGAAAAAGTTTAGAAATAGAGAAACTCAGGTTTTTCCTTTTTTTAGCTTTATGTAACTGGTTCCAAAAACGCTTCGGTCAATTTGGTTCTTGGGTGGGCCTTTACTTGGGATGGGGAACCGGAATTGTTTTTCAGGGGATCCAATCCAACTCTCGTATAGAATCGATCTGGTTGCACACTCCTACTCAAAATGACATCCATTATGACTAGTCTTTTTTTTTTTTTTCCAAAAAGTAAGTTATAATATTTAAATATTAAATTGCATATTTATTTAATAATTTTTACCTTCTCAATTACATATTTTCATATTTTAGACTTAGATCAAAGTCTAGCCACTGCGTTTTCTACAACCAAAAATATTTGAACTGCTTTGTTTTCTTAATGGAGGGCAAAATTAGGTCAATTTATTTAACTAATGTGAGAAAACATCGAACCGCCTCCATCTCAGGCAGTCTCAAAAGTTCGTGATTGCTACCGACAGCCTTACAATCACGCGACACAATATGTCCAAGTAATGGGCACACTTGTTGCTGGTTTTGGGCACACCGATACACAGGTTAGGTCGGGCAACCAAGATTCAATTAGCCTTTCCAAGGGGCGGTGGCAGAGGTGATTTTATAACCGTCCGAATATATACCGATTTTTTTCAAACTTCGGTCGTCAAAATTGAAAATTGCAGGCGTACGCACGCTCAGAATTTTTGAAAAAGCCTTCAAACATAAATTGGGGTCTTTCTTAGGGTCTTTCTCTGACCATCTGGAAGGGCGTATCTTAGGACTTTCCAGCTTTTCTCGATGCATCGCCCTTGACAGGTCAACCGAATTCTTAAAGATTGATACTTAGACTATCCCTCGTTCACATGTGTAGGTTATTTATGACGTAGCTATGTCTCTGCTCCAATGTTGCTTTCTGAACTTCCCTAGTTATCCCACTAATTTTTCACCAACTTTTGGAGGGAGACTCCCACATTATGCATCTCATTACTGCAAGATGGCATCAGCATAGGCGTTTTAACACTACACTATCGACATAAGCTTCAAATGCTTTTTACATTGAAAAATATAGAAATATTGTCCTACATTGCCGGACAGCAGATCTGATATACTCTTGTGGTCTCCCATCATCTTATAGTTTAAGTTTTTAGGCTAGACCTTTTAAAAAGAAAATATGAAGGAATAACAATACAAGAACTTGCATAAATAAGTCCATGCAATTTACAGCATTATTTGATTTATGAAAACTGTAAACTAAAGCGATGATCATCATGCTAAAGCAAAGTGAAGATTATGGGGGAAGTCCGAAATGCAAAATTTAGGGTACAAAGTTAGTACACTAAGTAGATATTATGACCAGGTTTGGAGAAAAAAATTAGTAGGGCGACAATTTATGACTGAGTAGACATGTGCATTGGGCGGGCTAGGGGGCTCTTGGTGATGAGCCTGCTCTAGACCAAACCTCCCGAGGTCCTGCTCAGGCTCGGACCTTCAGCCGCCGCTCGGAAGTATTCAAATACGTCACCCAAATTCAAAAGGAATTAAGAAAAAAAAAAGGAGGTACAGTGAAAAGGGAACAGAAAAGAGTGGTCCCTCGAGTCAAATTTGAGTATTCTTCGCAGAAAAAGAAGTGCACGAAGCCAGAAGCAAAGAGTCCGACGAAGAAGGTTCCTAGCATAGTTGCTCCTCTATAAATCCGACTTCACAATCCCAACTCCCATACCGTAGTTGCCTCTTGAACTGCAAGCTAGAGCTCAAGCGCGCTTCTGATTCTCACACTTTCGCAATCTCACCCGTCATTTCCGTCATTTCTTTTCATTCAACCTATTCCATTCTTGCCCTCTCTTCTCCATTCAATTTCAGGTACATATTCATTTCCATGCAGGTTTTGTATGACATAAGTAGATCAACTTTTGGTTATTTCTTAAAATGGCGAATGGGTTGTTTGGCTTCAGGAAGGATTTGAGAGAGAGAGAGAGAGAGAGAGAGAGAGAGAGATGATGATGAGGACGAGCATTTGCTCGAACGTGTTCTCGAGCCCGTTGTCATGGTTCCGAAACAAGAAGTTTCAGAGGATCGAGCCCGGTGGAGGAGAAGGTGATTTCGTGGTGAAAAACCACGCGTGGGTCGATTCAATGAGAGATTCTTCTCCAACTCGCGTCAGTCTTCCGGGAACCGGAGAGCATAATTCCTGGATTGTAAGTCGCATTTTCTTATGCGAGTTCTCTCGACCCTTTTAATTAACTTTTGACAAAAAAGGTGTAGGAACACTCTAAAGGATACTCCTCTTCACGTGACAGTCATCGAGCTTGAACGGGAGTTTCCCGATTAAAAAATGAAAAGTAATGAGAAATTTTAAGTCAAGCCCCTCCCTTGATGTAAGAGTATCGTAACGTGAAACACCTGAGATAGCTTTGATATATCTCGAGATGTCTCTAGAATCTCGGTGTTGGCGAGAGCGAGTTGAGATAACTTCATATGAATTCAATACTCAATAGGATCATCATCCTTCGGCGTTGAAGACGTTTGAGCTGGTGACGAATGCCGCAAAGGGGAAGGAGATAGTAATTTTTCTTGACTATGATGGGACCCTCTCGCCAATCGTTGAGGACCCAGATCGAGCTTTCATGTCTAGTCAGGTTTGTCCTTATTTCATCATTTAAAATTATTTGGCACAAATGCATAAACCCATTTGCCTAAACTCATGAAATACCTTGTAAACTCACGAGCCAATTAAGTTTAAGCCTTTTGCCTATTTAGGCGACCATGATCTAGCACAGTATGCATTTATCTTGTCCACTGTTTGCATGTATAATTACTTTGTCCATGTTATTTTCCCCTAATTTCTGTTAGAAGCTTTCTCGAACCAACTACATAGTGAAAAATTCTCATCCATGTTATTTTCCTCTAATTTATGTGAAAATTTTCTCCTTTTGCACACGAATCATCAGATGAGAGAGGCTGTCAAGGAAGCAGCTAGACATTTTCCCACAGCAATAATAAGCGGGAGAAGCAGAGACAAGGTGCACTGCTATTTTTGTGAAAATTAAATGCACGTTTAAATTGTTGCTATGTTGTTTTTTTTTCTTCTTTTCCTATTATTTATGAATTTTCAATTTTCCCATGAGTTAGTGTAAGCCTTTGGGATCTATATATTGATTTTTTTTTTCTTATGCAGGTATACGACTTTGTGAAGTTACCGGAGCTGTACTATGCAGGAAGCCATGGGATGGATATAAGAGGACCTTCCAAAAGTCAACTCAAATGCAAGAAAGTGAGCGTTTTATGTTCTTTTAATCTCTTTTGTTTTTATAAATTTCTAAAAGATCCGTTCATCTCTATTTTCGACCATGTTTCATGTATTTTTCCCCACTTAATAATAATTTTGAAAGGCATTAATGTGATTACTAGGGTGATGAGGGAGTCCCTTTCCAACCTGCAAGTGAATTCTTGCCCATGATCAATGAGGTAATTTCCTGTGCATTATTTTCTTTTTTGCAAAGTCCCGCTTGAGACCGGTATCAAGGTGGTCACCGTACTTACAATTTAAGTTGCATCCATGCAGGTGTATAGAGCTCTGTTAAATAGAACAAAATCAATTCCTGGTGCTAAAGTAGAGAACAACAAATTTTGTTTGTCTGTTCACTACCGCAACGTGGATGAAAAGGTAATACAGCGAATCCCAAAATGACATCCAGTCAAAATGTTTGAATAACCCGTAATTTCCAAAATCGATAGAAGAACTAATCTAATGACACCCCCCATGGTTAGATTAGTGGCTTAATGAATGGATTTGTGTATGGCATGATTATGATCACTCACACTATCAAAACCAAATATTACTCATCAGCTCCCATTTTATCCGAACTTTAAGATTAGTGGCTATTCCACTGGCCACTCCTTATATTGACTCAAGCCCTAAAATAAAAGCAGAAAAATTAATTTTTTTCTCACTCTACGTACATTCATCACCTTTGCAGAGGTGGGCTGCATTAGCTGAGCAAGTTAGATCAGTTCTCAGCGAGTACCCAAAGCTCAAGCTTACTCAAGGCAGAAAGGTATATGATTATCTTATAACATAATTCTTTTTGTGTGGTTCTAGTGAAATTTGATTATGTTTTATGTTACTGACAATCCAACGCTCATTATGAACAGGTGCTTGAAATTCGCCCGATCATCAACTGGGACAAGGGGAAGGCTCTCGAATACCTGCTAGAGTCGCTAGGTGAGTTTTTTGGTCCATATTGGTAAATTCCTTTTTCCCACAGAAGCCCTACGTTTATCGGTTATAGCCATGAAATTCGTCCATGATGCTTGTGATTATTAGGACTTGACAAAAAGTTGAAAGACATATACCTCAACTGGTTTCCCTATCTCATTTTATGCATGAATAAAAGTATTTGACTCCTGTGCTTCCGCATTTTGATTTTTTGGGCAGCAGAAAGAGAGTTACAATACTCCTTCATGCACTGACTGCACCTATATCCTGTGACATATAATTTACGTAGGATATGCTAATGATAGCAACGTTCTACCCATCTATATCGGAGATGATCGGACTGATGAAGATGCATTTAAGGTACAATAATTTCTAGGGCACAAACATTATGCTCATTCCCTTAAATGCTTTTTGGGTCCTGGTATTGTTGGAGTGATTCTCACGAGTTAGACGATTTTAGGTTTTACGTGACAGAGGACGAGGAATAGGAATCCTCGTGTCCAAAGTAGCAAAAGAAACATGTGCCTCTTATTCTTTGCAAGACCCACCTGAGGTATGAAATAGAGAGAAAATTCCTTGCAATTATTGTGCTTTGCTTTCGAATTATGGTTGATTCTATAATAGATGCTTGCGACTTCTGGTGATGTAACAGGTGATGAGCTTTTTGATGCGTATGGTGGAGTGGAAACGGCACACAAGCCGAGCACGCCATCTACTGTAAAACAGTAGAAGAAATTGGTTTTGAACGCTTTCGAAATTTAGGAGGATAATTCGTAAGTGGAAGACACTTCTGTCCCTTTTGTTCTTCATGATTTGTTCTCTCTTTTAAGGGGCTGAGCCATGAGCTGAAGCTTGATACCTTATTTGCAGTAGTTTACATATGAAAGATGAGAGTTGCATGTTTTAAGAACCCTCTCTCTCTCTCTCTCTCTCTCTCTCTCTCTCTCTCTCTACACTTCACAAAGCACTTCGCTTCTCGTGGGAATCAAGAGAAGCTTCGCAAAAGTCGATTATGCAATTAGTGCTTTGTCAAACTTCTGGATGTTGATGTGCTGGGAACTATCAATAGAACATTGTCGTCTGTCAGCGATTTTAAGATCTACATCGAAAATAACAGACCCTTAATTAGATACATGATTCGAAGATCGATCTCAGAATTGGTGGATAAAAATGAAAAGGCTCACTTGTACTAGAGATCAGATGGCTGCAACCTAAAAAGGAACATAAACTAGGCTTAAGGATGACTCAGCAGCACAAGTTCAAAGCAAACTTACAAGAAATTGAATAAATTTAGTAAATTCTGCAATCTGGTTGAATGCGTATCCTTCTTTTTCCCTAAGATATTATCTTATAGTCATAAGTCTTTAGGATCTCACTTTTCGTGTCGTAGACGTGTCTCCAAAAGTTTTGAATGGATCCCATATTTGTAATGTGAGCTCAATGAACTGGTATATGATAGTATAAAGTTTGGCATCATACCAACTATTTATTTATTTTTTAATGTATGCCAATCTACTTCTGCCACATGTCTGGCCATGATCTCCATCATATCATAGTTAAGCGATGATGTTTTTTGACCGAAAAATAATTGTTCCTGCATCCCAACTGCATTTCTCTCGTGCATGCCAGCTGCCTATGCCACCTGTTTGACCATGACCCCCATGTCCCGAGATACTAGGGTCGTCGCCTAATTGTCTCTACTTCTCTTTTTCCATGTTGGCATTGTTACAAATGGCTAATGCCAATCTCAGACATGCCAAATCTCCTACTGGCCAAATTTATGGCAATAACAATCTAGTTGTCATAATTTCCATAACCCCTAATACGTATAAAGCCGCCGACATCTTGCTAAAAAACCAATGCGGCTTTCAAATTATTAATATATGCAACAATACCCCCTCAAATCAATACCTTGATTGACATATTCGATGTTCCTTTCATTTACATGTTAATACATCATATTAGGTAACATGTTAATACATTAATATTAGGAATATCTAATATATGACAATGAAGTTTTATTAGCTTCTTTGTCAGTGAAACATTATGAACTTAGCTCCACGGGATTGGGTTGGTGATTATTAAAAGAATAAATAGGTTTCAACTAAACGCACCGATATGATTTCAAAGCAGATATGCTGATATAATTAGCTTAATCGAACACCCCAAGTGTGTCGCGTATCCTTTTCAAGCAGTACTCCAAGCAGGAGGCAACACTTCTCAAGGGCTTACTCATGCTGCTGTTGTCTAAAGGCATGACAACTCTATTAAATATAAGGCGACAACCGTTTCCGTAAGCAATATCTCCCACTATTGTTGTTATAGTACTATTAGTTGACTACCTCTTCCCAACATATTACGACAATCTGAATGTTGCTGCTAAAACTCCTAAAGCAACGTGTCTTTTCTTAGTGCAACACACCGCAAAAATATTGCCTAAATAGTGAAAATAAGAATAATGAAGATGCCAGATAGGAGCAGCTGAACTAGCTGGTTTGTCATTCATTCTAATTACCTGGGGGTGAGTGTTGAAGATGCGAGGTTTGCAAACCCTCTCCTTCTCCCTCTGTTTTCTCTTTCCATATTTCTTCTTCTAAGCTATTTTGTAGATGTGGCGCTCACTTATTGCCATGTCAGCATTCACTCGGAACCGCATTAGTGTCAAGTGTGACCGAAGCTACTATGAAAAAGCCATGTTAGGCTTAAACTGGGCAGAGTTAACAAAAGTATTTTATTATACTTTTTGAGTAAGGTTTTAAGATTTGATTGCACTATTTCTAAGTTGTAGGATTTAATCATGCAAATTAAAATAAACTCAATTATTCGACAAAAAGAAAGTCTTCCTAAATTAACATGTAGAAGTTTTCATAAATAAGATGGCCAAAAGAAAATTAGGGTCTTCGAGCTATCCATTAGAGTGAATTAAGGAAATTGATGCTTCAAGAAAATTCCTTGGAACCTTAAGTTTTCTTGGAGTATTTTTTTTACTTGGCTTTTTACTTTTTGCAAATCTTGTGACGCATGCATTTTGATTTCTTTTCCATCTTAAGCACCTATACTGTAATATAAATCTGGTTAATAGCTTATAATATGGTGAGAAAGTAATTATTTTTTACTTTTGATAGGTCCAAACGAGTAACCCCAAGGAATAAACGAGGAACATGATACCAAAAACACCCATCTAACTAGTATCAATAAGAGAGGTGCAAAAACATGTGAAATATACATATACACGATGGGGAGAGCCTGTATACAGCCAAATGAAAAGAATAATGACAGACAAACTCTACAAATTTCAGGGTGTAAAAGATGAAGAAGTGGTATGAAAGGACTCAAAACAAATTCCTCCTTAGGGTTTGACCCAAGCAAACATTGCAATCGAAGAAGGAAAGTCAGCAAAAAATTAAATTGCTATATCACCCACATTTTTCACCACTAGCTTCGAATAAAAGAAGTAAAGAATATGTCCACATAAATGACGATTTCGATCTTTCCAATTCCAAGATTTCGTCACATTTTCACCACGTCAAGTACATGCTTGCAACCCATGCCATTTTAAATAGGCTGATAATTTTTTGTCAAGAGTCCTTGCGCTCCGTTTGGCATTTCTGGGAAAGAACACGAGCATCTTTTCCCAGTTTGTCGACCGTGAATTGGCACGAAGCAACAAACCTTGAGATCGAACCCTTTAGTATCCCAATCTTCCTTCTAGCCTGAGCGTCCACATGCAATGCAAACGTCAAGTGATTCTTGGTCTTTTTGCTCGTCAAGCTTTCTCGCATCTCCTTAGGTAATGCAGTATTTGATCCGTTGAGGACGATGTCGACGGCCTTCGATGTCTTCCGGTCCTGGTCGAATGGCACGAACTTTCCCGTCGCGATCGCCTTTTGTTTGAAGGCGAGCGAGACAGCCCCACCTTGCTTGTAGGTAAAGCTCGTATACGTGTTCGGGTTCTCGACCTTCAACTTGACGTCGTACACGAGTTTAGTATTTTTGTCATGCGACCTCGTCAGGTCCTTCACGACGAAATGGTCGACATGGAAATTAGGGTTTTTCAGCTTGAGGAAAACGGAGGAAACAATGGCGAGGATGCCAGCGACGAGGACAATCACGATGATGGCTAAGAAGAGCCAACAGCAACAAGAAGAACAACAACACGACCGCTTTTTCGGCGCCGTGGGCTTCCGGTGGCGCTTGACAATCAAGGCGTTCTCCGGGGGCGGCACACGGTAGATCTGGTCTTTGGGGATCTGGACGACGTAGGTGTCGGAGGCGAATGCGTGCTTGGGGCTGTCGGGATTGGGGACAGGAGCCGGCTCGAGGCTGGCCTCGCGATGATCGCTGCCGCCACCGCCGCCGCCACTGTCGTGCTGGCGGCCGTTCGTGTGGGGAGGAGGTGGGAACCGCTCCTCCATGGGGAGATGGGGAGCGGTGGAAAGGAGTGGGAGGGATGGATTGTAATATCAGGTGAGAGGCTGGCTTGGCTTGCATGGGGGAAGGGTTTGGTGGTTGCACGAATTGGCTGGATATCGGGGGAGAGAGACGATTTCACAAGGGGGAAAAGGTTATAATTAGAGATTGCTTTACTGGGTCAATCGGTTTCATTAACGGTTCCTAATATACATTAAGTCTTTTTTGTTGCTGAAGGCCTCGCAACTATCCATTAGCATCGATTCGCTGGTCGGACGTGTAGAAGATTAGCTCGTCGCGAGGAGGAAGAACGCCATTCAGACGTAACGAACGAGCTCAGGCAAAAACTTGGTCAATTCTCATCACTTCGTAGATAGAAATTCGGAGCTTAGGCAAAAACTTTGGTAATATGTTTCACAATTGTTCGACCACGCAACATTCAACAATTATATGACAATTTTCGTGTGCTTCAACTGAGGTCAGATTCGGTTCTTCGCCAAAAGGACTGGACAATCAAAAACATATTAGCTGTGCTCGAATCATGGGATCCACTTAGATGATGTGGAGCTTGCACGGACACAGTTGATGATCCAACAGTTCATGCAAGCTAGATCACATTATCTAGGTGTGGGCAATACCTTCTCTTGACAGTCTATCAAGAGGAGGTGGAAAATCATTCACGTAGCATTATGTTAGCATATCGCCGAGGGATGTAAGGTGAGAGTCCTAAACTTGATCATGTTAATTTAAATGAAGCCCATTAAATTAGTAATGGACAAATTGGGCCAAAAATAATGAAAATATGTTAGATGACATCGTCTATTGTTAGGAAACCTTGATAAGTTTTGTAAAGGTTAGTGAATTTCAATTTCATATAGCAAATGTCTTGGACTTGATGGGAGAACAGTAACAATTCAAACAATATCGAATTAACGCAGCGGAATAAAATAATCACCCATCTTGTGTAAACCTAATAGGAATCGATATAGTAGAGTAAAATAAATACAAAGCACACGAACACAAGACGATTTTTTACGTGGAAAACCTCCTCGATGTGAGGAGATCAAAAACCACGGGACTGGAGTCCACCCGAAAATCTTCACTATCAACAAAATTGTTATTCTCTAGCAAATACTAGAGGTATATAACAGCAAACACCTCAAGAACATAATTCTTGGCAATACACATGAATTTCACAAGAGATTAAGGATAAATCTGATAAAAAATGCAGGTTTTGATCAATCCACAAAAAACTTGATGTATGGAGATTCAAACAAAAATCAAACCGTTCAGATTCAAGAAAATTGGGCCACGAACATGTTGACAAAATTTTAGCTCAATTGAACCACGAATCGACCCCCGATACCAGCTTGATGTAAATTAGATATTGCCAAAAACTCCAGATTTTCTGCTTTCTCTTTTTCTTTTGTTACTATTTCCTTTTGCGGCTACTACTTTATATAGATAGTGAGAAACCCTATTTCCTCATATAAGCTCAAGCCATTTTTGGGCTTACAACTCATTGGGCCTCCTTCACATAGGAGTGAACTCAGCTAACAAATCTCCCCCTCATGACAATGTGGAGGGATTCACCATCCCTGCTATCAATTGACAATGTTCAAGCTTCTCTTTTGGTAGAGTTTTCGTCATCATATCAGAGCCATTATGATCCATATAAATTTTCTCAAGTTCCAACAACTTTTCATCTAGAACATCCCTTATCCAATGATATCTAACATCAATATGTTTCGATCTAGAATGAAAAGATGAATTCTTACCAAGATGAAGTGCGCTTTGATTATCACAAAATAGCACATACCTCTTTTGCTTGAACCCAAGTTCTTCTAAGAATTTCTTCATCCATAACATCTCTTTACTAGCTTCAGTCGCTGCAATAAATTTAGCTTCGGTTGTAAAAAATGCAACACACTTATGCAATCTTGACTTCCATGACACAACTCCACCGCAAAAGAAATCAAATAACTAGAAGTAGATTTATGAGTATCAATATCTCCTGCCAAGTCGGAATTTGTGTATCCAACTAACTCAAGTTTCCCGGTCTCGAAACTGAGTTTCAAATTTGAAGTTCCCCGAAAATACCTCATAATCCACTTCACTGCATTCCAGTGCTCTCTATCTAGATTTGACAAATAGGGACTAACAACGCCAACTGCGTGCGCCAAGTCTACGCGTGTACATACCATTGCATACATTAAGCTTCCTACAGCTGAGGCATATGGAACACTTTCCATATCTTTCTTCTCTTTATCAGTCATAGGACTTTGCTTTATATTTAACTTAAAGTGGGCAGCAAGAGAAGTACTAACCACTTTAGCCTTGTCCATGTAAAATTTCTGAAGTATATTCTCGATATATTTCTCTTGTGATAAAAACAACTTTTTAACATCTCTGTCTCGGGTAATTATAATGCCAAGAATCTGCTTCACCGAGCCCAAGTCTTTCATGGCAAAAGACTTGCTCAATTGTTTCTTCAATAACTCAATTCATGAAGCATTCCTACTAACAATCAACATATCATCAACATAAAGCAAGAGAATAATAAAGTCATCGTCAGAAAGTTTTTGAACAAACACGCAGTTATCCGAGGAAGTCTTCTTATAGCCCTATTCTGTCATAACTGACGCAAACTTTTTGCACCACTACCTCGGTACTTGTTTTAGGCCATAGAGACTTTTCTTCAATTTGCACACATAATCCTCTTTCCCTTTCACTTTAAAATCCTCAGGTTGTTCCATGTATATCTCTTCCTCCAAGTCACCATGTAGGAAGGCTGTTTTGACATCTATTTGCTCAATTTCCAAATCTAAGGTAGCTGCCAAGCCTAGTACCACACGAATAGAAGACATTTTAACTACCGGATAAAATATATTATCAAAATCAATACCCTTTCTCTGACCGAATCCCTTAACAACCAATCTAGCTTTGTACCGTGGTTATAAAGTATGTTCATCTTGCTTCAACCTATATACCCACTTGTTCTTCAAAGCTCTTTTACCTTTAGGTAACTTCACCAACTCAAAAGTATGATTATCATAAAGTGACTGCATCTCATCTCGCATAGCATCAAACCAATTGCTTTTGTACTCATCTTCTATTGCTTCTGCATAGCACTCTGGTTCACCTGCATCAATCAATAATACATACTCATCTTCAGAATACCTGGTGGAAAGTCGTCGGTCTCTAACGGATCTCCCGACTGGAACATCCAGTGGAACATTTAATTGAGCCTCTGGTTCAGGAATATTATTGTATGCTTCAACATGTTCAGGAACATGTACGTTATTTGGAACATTGATTTCCTGCTGCTCTTCATCAACCTGTGTAGGAATATTTGTAAGAGGAACTGGATCCAAATCAACCAAATTATCACTAACCGTGGTGCTGAAATCATCTTCGCTTTCTCAATATCCTCTATTGTTTGATCTTCCATAAATACAACGTCTCTGCTTCTTATAATTTTCTTTTCAACCGGATCATAAAATTTGTAGCCAAGCATATCCTGTCCATAACCAATAAATATGTATTGTCGTGTTTTCACATCAAGTTTAGACCTTTCATCTTTGGAAATATGCACAAATGCTTTGCATCCAAAGACACGCAAATAATCATAAGAAATATCTTTGCCTGTCCAAACTCTATTAGGAACATTAAACTCTAAAGGAATGCATGGAGTAAGATTTAATATATGCAAACTATACTTAAAGCTTCACCCCAAAATGATCCAGGTAGCTTTGACCGTGAAAGTAAGCATCTGACCCTTTCAACCAGTGTTCTGTTAATTCTCTCAGCTAAGCCATTTAACTGAGGCGTCTTGGGAGGTGTCTTTTGATGTCGAATACCTTGTTGTCTGCAATATTCATCAAAAGGTCCAATATACTCTCCCCCGTTATCAATTCTGATGCATTTCAATTTCTTTCTAGTTTGTCTCTCAACTGAAGCCTAAAATTCTTAAAAACATCTAACACTTGATATTTAGTTTTCAAGGTATGAATCCAAATTTTCCTTGAAAAATCATTTATGAAGGTAACAAAATAAAGAGAGCCACCAAGTGATTTTGTTTTCATGAACCGCAAACATCGGAATGCACTAAATCCAGTATACCTGGCTTTCTTGAAGGAGGGGAGCTTTTAAATGCAACCCTGTTATGTTTTCCTGCTAAATAGTGAGCACACTTCTTTAGTGCTGAACTTTTTAATCCTGAAAGGAGCTTCTTCTTGGCCAATATTGACAAACCCTTCTCACTGATATGATTGAGCCTCTTATGCCATAACTCAACTGCATCTTCGCTGTCTACTGCATTAATTTTGTCTGTAGACAACTTTGCCTGCATAATGTACAAGGAAGAATATTTTTCGCCTCTAGCCACAACAAGAGAACCTTTGGTGAGCTTTTATTGACCATTACTGAAGGTGCTGTAATACCCCTCATCATCCAACTTGCCTGTAGAAATTAAATTCAAGCGGATATCAGGTATATGTTTAACATTATTCAATACTAACCTTGTGCCATTGCTGGTTTCTAGGCACACATCACCGATGCCTACAACTTGAGCTAATCCATTGTTTCCCATCTTCACAAATCCGAAGTCACCTGACCTGTATGATGTAAAGAAATCCCTATGAGACGTAGCATGAACGGATGCACCACTATCAATTACCCAACTGGTCTCATGAGATACAAAATTCACCACATTACCATAAAAAATATTGAGAAAGTCTTCTTTAACTGCAACAACACGATTGTCATCACTGTCATTATCACTTTTCTTCTCTTTACCTTTCTCCTTTTGTTTCTCCCTTTTTAACTGGCAACAAAACCTCTGAATATGTTCCTTTTGATGACAATAATGGCACTTAACATTAGCAAATTTATTATACTTACCTCTGCTTTTATCTCGACTTTTATCTCTATTTCTTGGACCTCGAGACTCACTTCTCCCCATTTTTCTCGACAACCAAGGCATTAGAATGTGAAAAGGACGATCCTTGTGTCTTCCTTCTCATCTCTTCATTCAAAATACTACTCTTGGCCAAATCCATGGTAATTGTAACATCTGGGACAGAATTAGGCAAAGATGTTCGGAACGTCTCCCATGAGTCCGGTAAAGTACCAAGCAACCATAGTGCTTGTATCTCATCATCAAACTTGATTCCCATCGCAGCCAACTGATTTATAATTCCTTGAAAAGAATTTAAATGATCAGTCAAACGAGTACCATCTTGATATCTCAGAGCCATCATCTGTTTTATCAAAAATAACTTATTATTTCCAGTCTTTCGAGCATATAACTATTCGAGCTTATCCCATAAACTGCGTGCATATGTTTCCTCAATAATATGGTTCAAAACATTATCATCCACCCATTGCCTAATATAACCACACACTTGACGATGAAATATAGACCATTCAGCATCAGTTTTATTCTCTGGTTTCTCCTCAACAAATATGGGCAAATAAAAATCTTTCACATATAAAAGATCTTCCATCTTCCCTTTCCAAATATGATAATTTGAACCATTCAGTGTAACAATTCTATTCGTATTCGTTTCCATTGTTTAACACAAAGCATAAAAATCAAGTAATAACCAGATGCTCTGATACCACTCTGATGGGAGAATAGTAACAATTCGAATAATATCGAATTAACGCAGCGGAATAAAATAATCTCCGCTCTTGTGTAAGCCTAATAGGAATCGATATAGTAGAGTAAAATAAATACAAAGCACGCGAACACAAGGCGATTTTTTACGTGGAAAACCTCGATGTGAGGAAATCAAAAACCACAGGACCGGAGTCCACCCGAAAATCTTCACTATCAACAAAATTGTTATTCTCTAGCAAATACTAGAGGTACATAGCAGCAAACACATCAAGAACATAATTCTTGGCAATACACATGAATTTCACAAGAGATCAATGGTAAATCTAATAAAAAACGCAGGTTTTGATCAATCCATGAAAAACTTGATGTAGGGAGCTTCAAATGAAAATCAAACCGTTCAAGATTCGAGAAAATTGGGCAACGAACATGCTAACAAAATTTTAGCTCAATTGGACCACGAATCAACCTCCGATGCCAACTTGATGTAAATCAGATATTGCCCCAGACCCTAGATTTTCTGCTTTCTCTTTTTCTTTTGTTACTATTTCCTTTTGCGGCTACCACTTTATATAGATAGTGAGAAACCCTATTTCCTCATATAACTTATCATATGGGCTCAAGCCCTTTTTGGGCTTGCAACTCATTGGGCCTCCTCCACATAGGAGTGAACCCAGCTAACAGGACTATCATTTAGTATTCGTATGTTTCCAAAAATTCTAATGTGGTGGTCAAACAACGCCATAATAGCCCTAAATGTATGAGAGAGAGAGAAAAATGATGTGATCAGCATCACCAAGGATGGGGTCACATGACCCCAAGATTAGGTGAGGTCGATCTACCGCACCTAAGGATATGGGAGTCGGGCAACCCTCATAAACCATAAACACACTCTCTCTCTCTCTCTGATATGATCAATTTTACTAAGAATTAAAAAAAAAGTTATTCAATTTTGACATTAATTTAATAATATTTAAAAGCATGACAAGAACCGACAATGATTTTATATGTCTATATTTTTTCATTATATCCATCATTTTTTTGAACACGTGACAAGACATAACTAAATAAAAGAATTTCTTATTGTCTCCTATGATTCCACACGATTTGAATTGAGAGAACCAAAAGCAATCTAATAGTTTAAGTTCAGATGGAAAGTTCAATGTGAACTGAGAAATTGAAGGCACAACTTCCCCATTGGATTTCTCCTATCTAAACCACTGATTTTATAAATGAAAGCAGTGAAACCTGTTATTCAATATTTGTAGCCTTGCTTTCTGCTTTAGAAAGGCTTAATACCAATAGGCCCGGCCTGAGGCCCAACGGTACGAATCCAACGTACACATCGAGGGAGAGGGGAGGCAGTGGCCCTTTCTTGATCTCCCTCAACCCTCCATCCCTTATTCTCCTATCCTCTGAAAATGTGATTAACAAGAACTTGGAAGCACGCCAATCTTGATCAGATATCAAATCTAAACTTGGCCATCCTATAATAGGAAACCGTCCCTAGCATTCTTTAGGGATTGTCGGGAAACTGCATGACGCCGAGGATCGACACACCATGTAGTCCTAATCGGGATCTCGACACTTAAACTCAACTCATGGCCAACTCGCGTAGCTCACTTGCTCACTTGCGCTCCACACATCTAGCTTGTATGCTCGATCTATCTGCACGCACAGGCAATGCACAGTCATGGGCAGCAGAGAAATTCAAATAAGTGAATCATATCAAACACTCAATGAAAAGCTACCACGACATACCCTGGCTAATATATCTAGCATTTATTCTCAATAACAAAGATGACCACGAAACTAGTTTGAGTCATCACAAAAGGACTTTACTAGCAAAATAATAGAAACACAATGGGAAAATAACACGAATGGTCCATGAACTTTTGTCCAATGTATGATGTGGTCCTTGAAATTTTGTTCGATGTGTAATGTAGTCTCTAAGTTTTTAATTTGTTTAATGTAATTTCTGAACTTTTAGTAGATATTTAATTTAATATCATAAATAATATTGAACATTGTTGTATATTTTAGAGACTAAATTGAATATATACAAATAGTTCAGGGATTACATTAAACAAATTGAAAGTTTATGGACACATAGAACATTAACTAAATTTTAAAGACCATATTGAACAAATCAAATTGGAGTTCACATTGCAGATTTGATCAGAATTTAAGAATCATTTGTATCATTGTTTCCAAACATAAAAATAAGAAAAAGAATGAGGGCGGCGTCTACCAAATCATGGAGGGAGGAAGAACGGAATCTATCTTGGGCCCGGAAGGAAGCCAAGTTCCTCACTCCTCTTCCCCACAGATGAATCGAGTACATGCATCCCGGATCGAGCGGAGCACATGCGCCTTTCCTCTACGAGCACATTAAACAATGTCACTCTCATTCGATTTGCGGCCTTTTGGCGCAGCTTTTCTCTGCCCCGTTTTGCTTTTGCACTCGACTCTTTTCTTTCAAGCAACCAAAACTTGAGGTTCACAAGCTCATCGACTTTACTCTGCATGGACCCAAGTCTATGGAGAAAGCAAGGTCACATCGTCGCATCATGCAACACTAATTGAGGCTAATCGGCCTTGGCAACGAGTGCTCCGACTTATCCCAGATCGAGCTTGGCGAGCATTTTGGAACATCTTAAGACAGCAATCAACCTGGGTTGCTTCTACCCTAATTTTTGGCACTAAGCGATCCGGCACACGTAGAGCATCGTGCATCTCGCTAGATTAGTTAGTTAATCTTGCAACTTTGGTATTATCAAAAAGGTGGATTTATGGTAGTAGAATCGCCGAAGAAAGGTCCCAAACCAAAAGGCGAGAGAGGGCCTAAATCGATCCTCATCCTAACACGCAAGGTGGGTAATGGGTTGAGGGGCCAAACCCCTTGCACGCTCTCGATTGCTAGCCGCATCCATAATTGCATCCTCATTCCTCACTCAAAAATCCTTCTCAAACTTTTCGGTGGCCCCCCAAAATTCTCTTTTTTCTTGGCCTTTCATAAAGATACTCATGAGGAAGAATTAAGAACGAATAGTTCGAGCTTGAATCTAATCAAATCATATTAAAAGTTCTATAAATTGACTTATCATGTCATGGAGGTGTCCCCATTCGATAAAGAAAAGAAGCAAAAGCCAAATGATTTCGTTTAGCTTACATAATAGGTTCTCTGACAAAGCAGATCAAACCAATCGCCTCGATCTTTGTTTATCATTCTTCATGTCTCTGCAATGTCCAGGTCCATACATCAAGGAAGTAATTCGCTTCGCAAATCATTGACTTTACTCTTTTACACAGAAGTACACTTTGTGTTGACATAACATAGATATGTTTGGATAGAAACCTGTTCAGACTTTCTTGGCAGCCCCTCGTTTCTAGTCATTCGTTCTATACATAACTCGGCCAAATACAGTTCTAGTTTTAGTGTGTTCACAATCTCCTAGGCCCAAAATACTTAGTTTAATAAATAATTTCTTCAAGCCTAATCATGATTACCCCTACATTTAGGGAAAAATTATCTAATCAATCCTAAACTTATCAAATTTATATCAATTCAATCCTAAACTTTTACCAACAAAAAAAAAATCCTAAACTTTTCATTTTTGCTAATTGAGTTCTAAACATTTGTGTAAAATTTCAATGTAATCTCTCTAGCCAATATTTGCAGAAGTCGCCAACCTAACAATATGCCACGTAAGATGGTCGGTGAAAATTGGATTATTGCTTTAGTGATTTGAAAAGATGATTGATCAAAATGACTACACTGAAATTTTATGCAAATGTTTATAATTCAATTGGTCAAATTGAAAAGTATAGGATTGCATTTGTATAGGTACAATATGTTTAGGACAGTTCAGTTAATTTTCTCCCACATAGTTTCAGGTATTAACGACTGCCAGTTTTTGCTACGTGGATGAAGTGTAAATAAAGATTTTCTCGCATCGTTACGATAGAGGGTTGTCCAAGGAGTGAAGTCCAAACGTGTTTGCAAATGAACTGCGACAAAAAGTGTCCTCTGACAACGAGCCAATCTGAATCACCACAAGTTGAAAGCGGGAAAGGTAAAGCTAAAAGGAGAGGGCAATTGAGTGGTGGCTGATGCTCCAGTGGCCAATGGGAATGGACAGTGAATATGATCTGGCCGAACGCATAGAAGATGAGGGGCAGGACAGTTCTGTGGGCAGTGTGTTGGGCTTTGTTAACTTTGATCTGTCTTTCCATTTACATTAAACAACGCTAAAGTATACTAACACTGATTTACAAGATTAGTATACTGCCGGTGTAGTAGATTCTCGTTAGGAGTTTAGCGTAACCTCCTTGTTTAAAGACGAGCTTATGGTATGCCACATCGGTTTGCAATTCGTATTCAAATGTAGTCCGAGCTCAATGTACCGGGCATCATATGCAAATATTTAATGGGCCTGGCAATCTTTTGATTGGAAAAAGTAAAGGCCAAGAAAGAACCTCTTCTTGAACCGTGACCCCATATCAATTGGGAAGCAAAAAGCAGTGTCAAACCCCAACACCCCGCCCCCATCCCCCCCCCCCCCAAAAAAAAAAAAAAAAAAAAATGAAGTAGCAAATTGTAAAAGAAAGAAACCAAAAGAAAGAGCAGAAAAGAAAAAGGCAAACAAAAGCGGTCCCTCCTCCCCCTTTCCTGCCCTCCCAACTTTCTTTAAAATCCACCAGCAAATCACACCTCAAAAGCACATAAGCACACACGGTGCAGAACCAACTCACAAAGATCATCGAAGTCACAAACTGACCAGCAAAGACGGAAGTCCTAGGGAGAAGAAACGAGAAAAGAGAGGAGACACCATGAGAAGAAGAGATGCAATCAAATTAGGAGCTCCTTCAGCGGATTTCCTAGTGTGCTTCCCTCCTAGGACCCACTTAAAGCTGTTGCCAAAGCCAGTTAGTAGCCCGGCGAGACACTCGGAACCCAACAAACTCCACCCCCACTCCCACCCCCACCAGCAGCCACCACGGCATCGCCATCGCCGGTCCAAATCTTTCACCAAAGGTGCCCAAGCAAGCCCTGTCTTATGGATCAAAACCAAGCAAATTGGCCCGGTGACATCCGAGCCGACCTCCCCGAAAGTCACATGTGCTGGGCAGATCAAGGTCAAGACCAAGACTGGAGCTTGCAAGAGCTGGCAATCAGTGATGGCAGAGATCGAAAGGATTCACAACAATGACAAGCGTAAGAAGAGGCCAACTTGGGGGGAGGCGCTTGGCTTCAACAAGGACATAATGCAGTTCTTGACATGTTTGAAGAACATAAAGTTTAATTTTCGATGTTTTGGCTCTTTTCCTGATGCACAGATCACTAGTGATGAAGAAGATGAAGAAGACAACGAATGTCGTGACCATGACAACAACCCCGTGGCAATAGACAGAAATGATAACAATGAGACTTCAAGGCCCGTATTCTCTAAATGGTTTATGGTGTTACAGGAGGGTAATACCAAGATCAAGGACTTATCCAAACACGACAGGAAAGAGAAAGGAAGGTCTTGGGATGACGGGTCATTGGATGCACCTGTTGCTCCTCCGCCAAATGCCCTGTTGCTTATGCGGTGTCGGTCTGCTCCGGCAAAGGCCTGGCTGGTTGAAGGAGAAGAACAAGAACAAGGCGAGAATCGTGGGGATAATGAGATCGAGCAAGAAGTGAATAGAGAATTAGAGAGCAAGAAGAACTTGCAATTTTTAATGGACGAGGCAAAGAGGGAAGAAGAAGAGGAGAGGAAGCAGAAAGAGTCCTTCATGATGAGATACGATGCAGATTACTATAATATTTCAACCGATATCGCAAAGGAAACTTGGGTATCCGGCGGACTGAGAGATGCGCTGTTGAGAAGTCGAAGTTCCAAGAGTTGATGTTGGCAGCTATATGGTTTTTTTATATTTTGTTTTCTTCCTCCTTTTTTGCTTTCTTGTGGTTTGTTTCTCCAGATACTGTCTTCCCAGGGGACAGAGGACTGCTAATACCAATCTCTGGAAGTATTATCGTTTTCGACCACGGTTTAACATTGATTGCAACTGTACAGCTTCCTGGAATCCTATCAGCATCAGTGTAAATCTCGGATTGTACTCAACGATCTATATAAAGATTGTGTTGCTTCGATTGTTTAATCTCCAACTTCTTCTGCATGTTCTGTATCGTTATGACAATGGGGTCCTTTACTTAGTAAAGCCTGAGTCTTATTATGCACATAGAAAGAGAATTAGGAATATGCCATAGTTGAGACAAACGGGTGGAATACGAACAGAGGATTGTAATTTGTACCTTCACAAGGATAATTTAAGCATCGAAGAGTTCGTTATTTTGCATTTTCTGAGGAATGTGTCCCTGATATCCTCGACCGATGTTTGTGCGGTACTGGTCAGTGGTCACCACTTTTTCGTCTCGCATATTAGGAACATCAAGATACATCAATTTGTTCTTTCCATTCGGACATTCTGCGAGAGAAACTGACAGGGAAACACAGCATAGTTTGAAGGGGGCAAAGCTCGGCTTTTTCAGTGACTATGTGGAGGGGAAAAAGTAAGAGTTGGCAGAGACATATTAATGCATTTACTCGCAATTTTATCATCTCCTAGGATGGGCCAACATTAAAACAACGAACAGTGACAGCCACCTGTTCTTGGAATTGAGGATTTCATGCGGCAGGAGCTCATCTACCGAGATCATCAAGAGACCTAAGTTCGACAATTAACATATCCAGCTGCACTCAGATTTCATTCAAAAGTTTATGCCCATGATCAAGCTTGATAAAATAACCGTTCCATACCATAGCTTTTATCCAATTGGAGACTCTACTATACCAATATCTTCCCAAGACATACCAATAAGTCAAGGGCGTCAATACTGTATAGAGCAACCTAACGATTTTCCTTACAGTAAGTCCTGCCAAACTCAAACCTGTAAATCCTTATTTTGCTATGTGCCGGTAGATTCCTAATGACCAGGGTCTATTATTTCAGCGGCAAAGTAGCAGCTCCAGAACTAGAACATTTACACGGAACTTGAACTAGCATGTAAGGATGGAAGCAGTAAGGGAAGCTGAGACTTCAGTAAACATTATCAAACGGAGTTCATGCTTGTAAGAAAGGGAATTGACAGTGGCTGGCATAGGCCTCTCGGGACTAAAGAGTGATAATTTGCCGTCAGTTACTTCTTTACCTGAAACAGCAAACAGGAAAGACTCAACTATTTTCCAGTTGGGCTTTGACCATAGCAATGCGACGCAACAGCACTTGAGCCTGCCCTCGGAACAATTCATCTCACATGATTAAGTTTAAATAGCTTGCGATGCCTCTATTAAGAGCACTTTGAACATACATCAATCCTTGTTTACTGAATGTTACCTAGCTATTTAAGTCTTTCATCCATCGTTACAGTATCTATCACCAAGATCCAGCATCAATTCAGTTGCTGCCACCAAATTTCCATTCCACATGAGAGCAATTTTAGCATTCACAAAAAGTATGCGCATTGCAAATGACGAAACTGTCAGTGTGGACTTCCAACTATCAAAGTTCAGAGAATGAGCAACCACCTAAAAGACTAAATGAAAGTGGGATGTTGCAGTTGGTCCATTGAGAGCATCTCTAAAAGCTATTTATTTCTTTCTATTTCATATTTGTCGGGAACTATGTAGACCCACCAGTGCTTCAGCATCGTGTTGGGTTTCACATGTGTGATAACCTCCTAAATAACGATGTGTTCCCCCAATTAATCCTTGATTGGGGGCTACTCCGATAGAATTATAGAGAAGAATAAAATCTTTAGCAAATTAAAGTTTGTTAATAAATTTATCATCCTATGTCAATTGAATATTTTTAAGATTCTAAGCAGGGAAAATGAGCATGTTCGTGATTTTTAGATGGCAATTTAGAAGAAATGAAATTTTAAATGGCGGTTCAAAATGTCTAAGAAGCTGTTGAAGTGAGAATTCGAGTCAAGAAAAATAGACTAAAAGTGGAAATTTTAAATTCTAAAGAAACTATATGGGGCAAAATACAAGATAAAAGAAAAATAACAGGCCTCATATTAATTCCAAGAGGAGAGTCTATTATAGATTGTCAATGAACAGGTTATTTAAATTACATGCCTGTAAACCGCACCAACGCAGGGTTACGGCATACAACAATAGAACCAACAAGACAACAATCAAATGCACTTATTCTGAAGCAAAATGCAGGTAAAAATTGGAGCTGAAGAGACAATTGACTGTTCAGCTGGGTTTTGTAGCAGATATCATCACAAAACGCCGGTTCCTGGTACATTTGAAATCTTCCAGTCCACATGTTTTGCAGAGATCTTCTAGTTCATGTTCTGATAGGAAGAATTGTCCTCCTGATATGCGGAACATATTCTACATCACCAAACAGAATCCAACATCAGGTTTTGATCTTAGCTTAATGTTACAAATTTCAGTCACATCACTGGAGAAGAAAATCATCTTGATCAGAACAAGAATTGGAGATAGACAACCATCTTTTCCACATAGAGCCCCTCGTAACAGGGTGTTTTGGAATAAGAGATATACAAAGTACTCGTCCAAACGATGTACCTTTTGCATAAGCTTCGAGAAAGGGTTGAGAGCATAAGGACCATCATAGATGAAGGTTGTGGCAACGAATATTCCACCAGGCCGTAGAACTCGACTTATTTCAGCGACCTACAACACCAAAGGGGCATTATAGGACATCATATGCTAGTGAAAATCAAAGAATTAGTACAACATATTGTCTGCACTCTGTTGGTGAAATGGTCTTGAGTGTACGAACTTGTATGACAGAGAAAAAGCAGGGATAGAAAAACTCAAAAATCCTTACAGCTGATGAAGGAGAAGACCAACAATGAACAGCAGCACCGGCATGCACAGCATCGACAGAACTCGAAACAAAAGGGAGTCTTGAAATATCAGCTCTAACAAGAATCAAGTCCCTAAAGCAAATTGAAAGATTTAGCCAAATACAATACTAGAGAGCTTGATGAGTACAAAATCCCTTCTAGATTTCTTTTTATTGCGCCCAAATTAGATGAAGTTGCAACCACCAATTATATGAGATAAGGGTCAAAGCCTTACTCCTTAGGGAAGTTCTCCTCCTTCTTAATGAATTCATAGCATTCCTGAAGCATGTTTTCTGAGTAGTCAAGTGCAACAACAAGGGAAAACAGCCCACTCTTGGCAAAGAGCCTGGTAAATGGACCACTGCCGCAACTAGCATCAATGATATTCCCACCTAGGACGGGCTCAAGATACCCTTTAATCAACTCAAACTGTAATCAAAGTCTTTAAGTTGATAAGCAAGTACAGATAAAGAGATTCCAACTAAATGAAACAATTCGCTTGTATTCTTCGAGAAGCATTCGAATAATATGAGCTATAATCAGCAGCAGCGAGACAGTTCACACTCAGTTTTCCGTATCAGACAGAGCGACATTTGCATTGAGATAGGCAATTGAAATCAGAAGGCAAGTTATTGGTCATCCTCAACTCACTACGAAGAACATTTTACTGGACCAGAGATGAGATATAGATTAAATTCTAACAGAAAACTCGTTGCTTTTCATTTTCTTTTGGAAATACAGTGATGACAGAATCATGAAATAGGAGATTGTCAATAACCTCCTTTTGAGGACCAGGCCATCCTCCCACTGCAGAAAAGCCTTGACGCCAGCCCCTCTCATAGATATATGAGATCAGCGGTAACCTGCAAAGATCAATATGATATACAACCAGTGCTCTTAGGCGTATAAACATATCATTACATTCATCCTCAACCAAGAAGAAAATCACTAAGAGCAGAACAGAACTTGCAAGACATGAGATCAATGCACTTTTGAAGGTTATCCTACCCAAGTACAAGGGTCAGTGGACTCGACTGTTATACCGGCTAAAAAGGAACAAATACCACAAACCTGAAAAATTCCGTGGCAGGGGCCATGGCTTCAGTATATTCCTTGGCTCCACTCGAGGCCACAAGCTCGAGATGAGTTTTGTTGCCCAAATAAGTCTTCTTACAGGTGCTACATAGCAAAGTAGACTCGGACAAAGTATCCCTGCACAAATAATGAAGTCATATGATGACGGAGCCGAGTCGAACAAAACCAAACTGAGAGCTGAAGATCTCCTGTGACTAATGTAAATGTTAGTCATCCTTTTAGCTTTCATCTTACTGAGGAATCGACGGACTTACATGGATAGTGCTGGACCCGCATGCGTTAGAGGGTGGTAACATATCGGACAAGCTAAAATGCCCTTCTTGGAGGCAACCTTCTCGTCAACTACAATAGGATCCTGGAACACGAAAAAATTGCTGAATCAAACTGGGAGCCAATTTTCTAGCCGCAAAGCGTCGGAATCTGTTGATCCTTGCAGATTCGTTGCGATCAGAGCTGACCATTTTAAGTCGACTAAACGAATTTTTGTTTATCAATGCCTTGGATGATCCTTTATACATCCCCGAATCTCTGACATACACAGGATATCAAAGAATGAGTTCTTGCGCCCGACTTTTCAAGACTCCTCAGTACTAAGGCAGAATGCCAGAAAATGCATAAAGGGGAGCACTATATACTTCAATTTTCGTAATTCTTAAGCCAAAAAAGGATCAAGTTGCATATTTTCGACGGTACCACGATTCGAATCATCTCGGCTTCTAAGACATGATATAAATGATCAAATTGAGGGCCACAAAATCCGACGGAAACTCGATCGGCACCTCAGAAGCATCGCTCTCTGCTTTCGCCGTTTCGTTTTACTTCCTTCTCGAATTGCTCGTGTGTTGCTCGTGATCTAACATATCCTTTCACCGAAACGCGATGCGAAAAAAAAAGAAAAAGATTCAGAGCAGAGAAAAGAGAGATGGAGCATCTCACCGGCGTCGCTGTTTGAACAGCGGCTCTCACTCTCGCGGCATGAACTCGCCGGCTGAAGATCGAGGAGCCGGGCACCGAGGTGAAAGCAACACGCCCCCGGGGACCGAGTTGACTTGGCCGAGCCACGGCGAGGAAGTTGCTGCCGGCGAGCGTCGCCATGACTCTCTCTCTCTCTCTCTCTCTCTCTCTGTGCCAACTGAGGTAACGAGGTACAGAGGAAGTCGCGCAGAAAATGGAGTATATGTCTTGTTTCGTTTGATCGACGAGGGCGGGGGTGGTCCGACAGTTTTTTAAGTAGGAGACGCCCAATATCTGCTCAGCCAAAACTAACGTTAGCGTCATCACGAAAATAAATTATTCTATCATTTCTCTTCTATTTTACTAAAATATTTCGTTAAAGAACGATTCTTCTTTTTCTTCTTCTTCTTCTTCTTCTTTCTTTTTATTTATTTATTTATTTTAACGGTTTTAACTCTAGTAATTTTGTCTCGAATTGCCTTTTGAGTAAAAGTGTGCAAAGGAATCGAGATCTGCTCGGATTGCTCGAATTGCTCGGAACCGAACTGAACCCGGTCGGAATCGGTGGTTCTTAAGGGAACCAGTCTGGTTCCCGGTTTCAATTTATGAGAACCGGTGGGTACCGGTCCGATTCCCGATTCCATGTTGATTCGCCCACCCGCCTTAGGTTATATTAATATATTAAATTTTAATATTAAAAAAATTCGAAATTAGTAAACGTAAAATATTTGATTGAGCTTGAGCATAACAACTTCTCCAATTTAGATTCTGAAAAACACCCATCATGCCATTGGTTCTCTAAGTTAGACGGAAACATTTTTTTTCCACAGAACTCGATGTGGATTTTTTTCAAACTCGCTCTCAATTCAACCCATCAATGCAAGCTACACTCGAGGTGGTGATGGAAAAATTCGAAAGCCTGCGCCGAATTCGAAATTCAAAAGCTTGCGCTGAATTCGAAATTTTTCATGAGAGAAACATGAGATTTCAAGGGGTTGTTATACCTAGAGGAGAAAAGCGATCTGAAAGGAGCGACATATAGGTACCAGAACGTTTGTTTCCTCCTTATCATTGTTTGAGTTAGACTTAATGTTGGCGGCTAGCTTCTGGTTGCGCAAGTCTAGATCAGCAATATTTCATTGATTTTTGGTGAAACTAGTTCCATGGATCCACCCGGGAACTGGACTAGATTGGAGGTCCAATTCCCGGGTGGATCTATGCAGCTAACGGACGGTTCTCAGTTCCAATTTTTCGGAACCGGTCTTTAGTGGGCGGTTCCCAGTTCTAGGGTGAGAACCACCCACTCGGACCATGCACACTGCTTTTGAGATAGGTGTTGACATGACGTTTTTAAAATAAAATGTGTTTTCATGTTATTGTCATATTAGGTATTCGTAGGGTCCGCCATCGTGGCACTTGTTGAGTATACTTCATTATTATTATTTTAATTTTCAAGATATCAAATGTATATAATACAAGATCCATTGGCGAAATAAAAATCATAACGTTACTTTGATTGGTTGCTCGACAAATTGCCTTCGAGGGCCCTCTTTACCAAAAATCCTTTTGAATTTTTTATGCATTGGGCTCATCTAATAGCTTCATACAAAGCACAGTATGTTTAAGGACCACCTTTTTATATATGTGTACATACTAGCAAATATGTCGAATATTGAACAGCTTAACCATCTTGCGTATCATCTACTCGCGACTGCATAGGTCAATTAGTGCTTGTTTTATTCTATTTTAATACCTATTGTTAAAGAGTAATGTCACGCTTACAGTGCTTTTATCAAGTAATACGACAAATTGGGAAGTCTATTGTGAAATTAGCAGGACCATATTCAGTACCAATCGGCATTCACGACGTCAATTCGTAAAATGAATATTTTAATACGAACTTTTGTACACCTAGCAACTAGCAGTATTCTTCCCCCAAAGTTTCTGCTCATGGTGCGTTGACCTCGATTGCTCCTGTTTGTATGCCTTGCAAAATAATTAGCTAACTGTGAAGCCGGCCTCGGGTGGACCCATCCACAATTGTGCTTGGGCCTATGTGGCCCAATCTTGGGCCCGGCCCACCTTAACCAGCTTCGAACAGTGGGGCAGTCAAGAGCCATACAAAGCCTGGGCCGCAGAAAATTAGGTCCATTGTTCTACTACATCAAAGCACCACTCTAGGTTAGCGAGATCGAACCCCCCCTTTTTTTCCCCAAACGGGATCATTATTTTCATTTTCGTGAGAAAAAGACTGCTAAAAGTAGGAAAAAGTAATAGATGTAGAGTTTATTCCTCAATTTATGATAACGGCGAATACCAAGTGTTTGGCTATCCAATGTCCAATGAGCGTGAAGTATCCAATTCATGGGTGGAAGAGTTACAACTATAAAAATCATATGGATAATTGTACTAATAATTCCAAATTCTACTGACACAACATCGAAATTTAATGTCATAATATTGATTGACTAAAATAGGTTTTATGACCACAAGTCCACTGTGTTGAGCTAGCGAGCAAGTTTCTCACGATTCCACCTTCTTAGTTTGATTGCCTAAAATGACGGTCATTTAATACAACATAGTGTTAAATTAGTCGATATCGAAAAAACCTTTCAAAATTCAAACCAAGAGTTTACACGTCCATACATTTAAACATGCAAGAGGGAGAATTCGAAAGTGAATTGAAGGCAAATGCATTTTTACCCGACTCTTATAAAGTGCTTGACAAGTCCCTTATAATTGCAATGCCTCCAAAGTCATCGACCACAATTAAGGGCTACTTCGTTTAGCTTCAGGTGTTGCGACTTCGGCATATACATAACCAGACATTACAAAACTACACATCGTAGTAGTTCACGACACTGGTTATTATAGCTCAATCAAGAGCAAGATTAGGCTCTAAAATACCTGCCAATCGGTAGTATAATAATTCCCGGTGAGATTTGGTGGGCTTTTGCACATGCCGGGGCGCATCAATCTGCGGTCACGGAGGAGGGCGGTTCCAAATTTCAAATTCGTATCATTTCTTGATTTGTTGTTTCTTGGATAAGCGCCCCACTTTCTTCTCCCGAGTTTGAAAAAGATGGGAGAAAAGAGAGAATACCCCAGATCGATCATCACCAAAAAATTTATCCGTTAATACAATAATTCCACCCATCTCTCTCTCTCTCTTCCTTCACGCATTCAATTCAAATCCCTTTTCTTTGCTTATAAAAAAGAAGCAGAAGCATCAGCAGAGAGAGACACAGAGATAGAGAGAGAGAGAGAAAGAGAAGAAGAGTAGCTGCTACTCCAATATATATACATTTTGTTCCACTTCCCCTATCTTCTCTATATATTCACAGCTAGAGCTCGAGCTCAAAGGCAAAGCAAGAACCTCCCCCCACCCACGAATCTTCGAGATCTCGAGGTCAACCCCGTCATTTCACCCCTCCCCCCCCTGCTCTGCTTTTTCTATTTCTTCCCTCTCTTCTTCTCCTCTCTGCCCAGAAGAGAACTCCGTTTTCTTGCATTGCGAGGGGAGAGGTTTGTTTGGCGTGACTTCTTTCGTGGGTACTTTTTGTTTTTCGCTTGTTTGCTGTCGGGGAAGAAAGAAAAGAAAATGGAGAGGAACACGCCGGTGAGGAAGCCTCACACTTCGACTTCAGATCTGCTCACGTGGTCCGAGACTCCTCCTCCCCACGATTCGGTCGCGCCCGGCTCGGCTTCTTCTCGCTCCAATGCTCGGTCTCACCAGGTACGCGCTTGCTCGATTCGTTCTTGATCTTTCTTTTCAGTTTCTTATTTGATGCGATAAGTGTGCTTCTGCCTCTTTTTCTTTTTTGGGTCTTTGGATTTCCTTTGATGGGTTGTTCTGGGGAATGATGGGTAGCCTTCGGATGGGATCAGCAAGGTGGTGTTTGGAGGTCAAGTGACTGATGAGGAAGCTGAGGATTTGAACAAAAGGTTAGATCTGCTCTTCTTGTCTTTTTTTCCCTCTCCCTGTTTGTTGATGATGTTTTGTGTTTCATTTGGCGGAATGGGTCGTTGTGGCAATTTGGTTTTTCTCCGCCGTTTCAGCTATTTGTCCGCATTCTTCATGTTCTGCACTGCTTTGGATTTTCTATCTTCAGTAATTATGGTTGGATTGTATGGTATAGGTTCAGTGTGGATGTGTAGTGATCGATCTGCGGGAAATGAGGGCAGAAACTTCATTTCCAACATAATAATCTTTATCACCTCCATTTTAAATTACAAAAAAAAAGGGCAATTTTTTTGGGGTGGCTGTTGATGGAGTAATCTTGGTCAATTGGGTGGATCTTAGAACCTCAGATGCCTCTGTAGGTCGAGGTTGATCATTTTCCTTGGCCTTAGGAGTCTGGTTGGTTTCTTGAACTTGATTCTGTTGCAAGCTCTCGTGTCTAATTGAACTAGTTCAGTCATTCCCCTTCCATAATTAGTAGTAATTAGATGGAAAGAGTAAGTTCGTTAAATGTCGAGATTCAGGAAGTAAATATCTCTTTGGCGACTGTCATGGGGCTCCTTCAATGTTTATTGAGCTTCTGCGATCATGAAAATGCCGATCTGATCATCCCATTGACAATCTACCCATCTCCAATCTAGATCAATTGTAATAGGTGCTTAACTAATGTTAACTTCTTTTTGATGTCTTTTCAATTTGCGCTTTGTGAAATATTTTATTGACATGTAAAAGCTCTAGTCCATCTAAAACTAGGTTGTTCTTAGTCAATGCATGGAAAGGAGATGGCATTTTGCTCAGGATTGGTAAGTCACACATGATGCATTGTCGACACCCTTCTGAAGTGCTGCGATAGAAACAACTATTTGTTGTTAAATTAGGAAAAGCTTAAATCCATGTATAACATGTACTTACAGAAAAGTCATTATATATACAATATCAAATGCATGCACCTACAAACATGTCCGTCTAAAAAGCCAGTTACTTGGCTATCTATCTATCTATTTTTGTAGACAAACTGAATGGGGATGGATATTTGACACAAATGCACATGCACCCACGCAAACACACACGAGCTTGTGTATTTGCTTGTGGGCACACACTCATACACATGTGACCTTTTAGATCCTCCTTATCAAGAGAGTTTCATAAGCTTTCATAGTGCCTTTGGGCTTTGGTACTGCTTATTGTGGCTTTTTCCTCATCTTCTCCTCCATAGAATAGTGCTTTTGTAATCTTCCAGGAAACCTTGTTCTGGCTACAAGATGAAAGAAATTACTGGTAGTGGGATTTTTGCTGCAAATGGGGAGGATGATTCACTACAACCTGGAAGTGCTAACCCTGCTTCAAATAACAAAACAGGAATAAGGATGTACCAGGTATGTTTTACTATGCTGATTGCTTTTGACCTATTAAATTGGTGTTGAGTCCATCATGATGTAAGCTCTTTTGGTGGTTGATATTACTAGCAAGCCCTTGCTGGCATCAGTCACATCTCGTTTGCTGAAGAAGAAAGCATTTCTCCCAAAAAGCCTAGCACTCTTCCTGAGGTTGCAAAGCAGCGAGAACTGAGTGGAACGTTGGAATGCGAGTCCGACATGAAGTTGAATAAGCAAATATCTGATGCCAAGTGCAAGGAATTGAGTGGACATGATATTTTTGCTCCTCCTCCAGAAATTTTGCCAAGGCCACTGGCTGCGCGGGCATTGGACACGAATCAAGACATGGGAGAACCTGCACCGCGTCATGTCCGGACTTCTGTTAAAGTCTCTAATGTGAGTGAAATATATATTTACGGTAACATGCTCTTCTGTTAAAGTTTCTTCAGGTCTTCTGTTTATTTTAGAAATGGAGTTCAATAGCCTCACTGATAGATTCTCTGATTTCATCAGCCTGCTGGAGGTCAGAGCAGTATTACCTCCAATGAGGATCCTGTGATGAAAACTGCCAAGAAAATCTATGACAAGAAATTCTCCGAGCTCTCTGGAAACAACGTCTTCAAGGGTGATGCGCCTCCTACGTCTGCGGAGAAATCACTGAGTTCAGCTAAAATGAGAGAGATTAGTGGCAACGACATCTTTGCCGATGGAAAGGCAGAGTCTAGAGACTACTTCGGTGGCGTTCGCAAGCCTCCAGGTGGCGAGAGCAGCATTGCGTTGGTTTAACCAAGCTTAGGCCTAACAGTTTTATGTTTCAAATTGTGTTATTCCTAGTGGGATTTGGTCTCATTTGACACTTCCGGAGTGTGGGGTTTGGGAATTGTGTTTCAGCTCTGAACTTATTGACTAGATGTACGAACTGTTTGCGGACCGGTGTGTTTATAGCATTGGTTTCTTCAGATTCAGAGGAGATTTCAAACTGATTTGTGCTTCAAATTGAATTCTCTGGTTCTTTTCCAGTGGAAGTGTCAAGTAGATCAATGGTTTTCTAAAAGAACTTTCTATCCCATCCATGCTCAAGATGTAGCTTCAAACTCTGTATATGCTCATCATATTAAGGATATGTCACCACCGTATACCTTTCCAATCGCATCAAATCGACCTGTAATGGATTGCAACTCACAAGGGTTTTGGCAATAAGTTTTGCATATGTTACTAATACTAAATAAGAAAACCATGCCAACCCAAACTGCATGCGAAGAATAGTCCCTTAGTGCTGGGAGTGTCTTGCTGACGGTATTGCTGACAGGTTCTTGGGAAGGTGCATGCTCTGCTGACAAGCCTGATTTGGTTTGGAGATTGGAGGACAATCATAATATGAACTCTGTTTGGCCTGGAACGAAAATATTCTGATGATTCTACCTGTGGTCATGCCTCACTTCATGTACCAGCATTGCTCTTGCTCTTGACAGGTAGGGAAACTTTTGCTTGTCCATCCATCAAGTTGGTGCTCTTTCGGCCGTCAATTTGCTTCCCTACTTTTTTTTTCTTTTTTGGGCCTACTCCAAGTTTTGAACTTGAAATCACCCCTGGAAACCCATCTCCAACAGGCCGCATCCCCTACAGGCCGTGTGCTTGTTGGCACTTCCCTCTTGGGATTTTAATCTGATCTAAACCCGCAATGGATTAATTGATAAGGCTTCCTATGGTGTGCTAAGAAAAGTTCCATCGCCATCACATCATGGTTATACTTATTGAGATTTGCCTCGGATCAATTTGGAATTAGCAGCTGAATTTCTTGTGGGAAGTGGGGATGCGGTGGCGAGCAACTGAGGAGGTTACCAAGATACTGCAAAAGCAACCTCCAAGGCTCCTGGTGGGTGGTTTAATGTTAATACAGATGGTTCGGATAGCATTCATACCTAAATGAGGTGTTATAAGAGCTGAGAAAGCAGTGCAATCTGTAGTTTCCACATGAAGCTGAAATGACCCCAAGCATCGAGCTTCATGGTTGAGATTCTGCCGCCCCGATGGATATCCTCTGGCAAAACAACATAAACCGGTAGTATCTCAAGCTACTTAATGAAATAAAGACTTTTAACCTCTGATCCTTATAATATTTGTTCCTCATCAACTAAAAGGCCATAGAATCAGCATTTTCTGCGGCATTGTTCATTGAATTGCCAGCACTGCTATAACATGATTGCAAGGAAACTGAGTTGACGGTCACTCACTAGCAGTCTCGATTAAAGATCAAAATCAAAGACTTCTCAGAAGTACATAAACCAATGTCATGATAAGAAATGTATTTGCTCCGCATAGCTATAACTGACGACTTTCTGGGGAGGCATATTGGTAACTGTACGTTACTGGAAAGCAAGGAAAATAGAAACACCTCAAACCACGCCAAAATAGACATATTGCCTCCACCGGACATAGCTTCATGAGTACTTGTAAATCAAGCCTCAACGTGGCCAATCAATGCCAAAAGCACTTTTTCATGGTCTCCAGTAGTGTCCTTGGCAATGGCATGATCGAGGGGGACTATGTTCCTCCTATGGTACTCCTCACTTATAATCTTCATGTCAACCTCGGCCCTAGTAGCAAACACTGGTCAGAGCCCCTTAATCTGTTCTGTTCCTTGATGGCTCGACGAAGAAGCTTCTCAAAATACTTCTCAGGGCGAGTCAGTCACTATACTGTAGCTCTCAGTATAGCAAGGAACTTGTCTTTCGAATCAGTTTTCAAATCCTGCGAACATGAAGGATCGAGAATTAGACAATTCTTAAACTGGAACAGAGAAAAGTCAATATGTTCTGATGCATAGTAGAAAGGTTATAGTTTGGAAGTGAATGAACAACTCGGAAACGGGCGATATTATTACATCTCAATGTTTTAGAAACAAGACATCTTGAAGTTGCCTCTTAACAACATGGATGCTAACCAAAAAGAATAAATACCTACATGCACTCTTCATCCTCGAGGAACTATAAACTTTAGACATGCAAGTAAAAGCAACATGAAAGGGCCGGTTCATAGAAATTCCAACTCACCTTGTTGATATCATTTCCAAACTCATTTTTGTATTGCCTCAGCGTAGCATTGACCTGCGCTTTGCTCTTAGTAGCCAAAATCCTTATGAGATCCTTGTGGCTGGAAGCCTTCTCTGAGATCTTCTAGTGGAGTATCTTAGCCTCTGCTTTTGCCAAATTAATGTCCACCTCGTCTCCATCATAACGGTATGAGATCATGAGAGGTAACAGCAACTAGAAGACGAAGAAACTGTATCAAAATACAGTTTTTTCCCGACAAGCAAGGAGACTAGACTTACATTCAACACCTAATGAAAAATAAAATGATTCAGGATAGATAATAATTATTTGACAGGTTGTCATAGGGCTAATCTTTTGATGATGGACCTGGTTCTTCATTTGAGATCTGAGAAAGGGTTCCAATGAATTAGGTCTCTAGAGTTTCATGAAACCATCTTCAATGAAATGACAAACCATAATATCAGGAACTGCTCTCAACCACACTGCCATCCCAACAAGTATTCTCTACAAAACTTCAAAACTGTCTTAAAGATTGAACACCCTGCAACTTATATTCTCGGGCTCCTGGTAATATGCTGAGTCAGACCAATTTGATTTTACTTGCCTTCATCAATCACAAACAATATTTCCCAGGACAGCAATTTGAAATTATTCTGAGTATCACACAGCTACTTAGACTTCATTGTACAGAGTACTTATTGCAAAACGTATGAACATAAGTTGCTGAGAAGAACAATCATCAGCATTGGGAAACTTCATGGAACAATTTCAGGCAAGCGTAACAGCAGTACCTAACAAAAATCTCCAGTTGGGTGGTGAGCAACATCTCTTCCAGCGACTTCTTGTATTGAGCATGATATGCTTGTCTTGCCATAAGCAACTGGTGAGTAGACCTTGTGCATGCTATTTCCACGAGAACCTGATTGCTTGAAGTCCATCTTTTCGTCGCTTCATTGGGCAAGTATGCACCACTTTCAGCCGGATCAAGTGTCCAAAGGACCACCAGCCTCTGATGATATGCAAATTACAGGGATGCAAAGAATTTAAAAAATCATGTCATGTTATATCCACGGCTTTATGAACAGAACATACAATCACGTTCGATAATCAACGAGAATATAGGCATGAATATGGATTAATCCGAGAGAAAGAGGGCATCTCTCCATGGGATGAATTCAAATAATTAAAGAAAGATCAGACCTCGAAATCATCCGTAAGTTTTCTGTCCAATGCCTTGAGCAGGTCCTCGCCATAAGTCTCGGCATAGGTTTGCCTAATCAGCTTCCTATTATGATCAACTTCTCGTTTGTTCCCCATCCTTCAAGATCGTTCAAGATAATCACCAAACGAATAAAGATTAAATTAGACGATAAAGTTCGACATTTTTTTGGAATTCAAAAGGAAATAGTAAAGCCAGAAATAGCTCGATCTTAACAGCCGATCACCCAAAGAAAGAAAAAAGAAAAAAAGCACATGAACTCTCGAACGGGTCACCGCCGAAAGATCACTCCGACCAGACCACGATCTCTAAGCAGATCATAGATCCAAAACACTAACAACGGAACACGATCGTCGACGACCAAACGACTCGCGATAAGAATCGGAGGAGGCAGCACGAAGAAGAGAGAAAGAAAGGTGGTGGGGAGATAGCGAACCCGCGAAGGCTTTCTGGAGCTGCTCGCAGTCATCGGCCACGGGGGCACCGGCTCCGGGACGGTGAGACTCGACATTGCTGAGGGAATGGAAGATCGTGGGGAGGTGCTCGCGGCGAAGCGGGAACGAGAGAGAGGAAGAAGGAGGAGACAAAACAGAGAGAAAGTCGGCCTCTGCTTTCACGAGAGAGGGAGAGAGAGCCACGTAACGTGGAAAGCAATAAGCCCGGGCCGGAGGCGCTGTACGAGCGCCACGTGTCGTTGCGATCACTGCGTCCACCATCTCGAAGTGGAAACCCGAGGAACGCGTTGGGCCGGATTTGGACAAAATTTGTAGGTCCGGTTAATGGGCCGGCCGGGTCAGGACTAGGGTTTCGAAATCTGGCCCGCCCACACATACGTTCATTTGGAAAAGATGATGCCCCCAAGTTCTTCGGCAAAGTTCGTTCCAGGGCAGCAGCCTTCCCCACAACCCAATCCCTTGTTTTAGCACCTTCTTCTTTTTTAAATTAAAAACCTTTGGCTTTAGTGATATTTTTTCTTTTATTTTTTTATCCTTTTTCCTTAATTCTTTTAATTTCGCAATTTTTTTGACATGGCACTTAGTTGGTGCCGCATTCGTGCCACACACATTAAAAGATCATAAAAAATCACCGGTCAACATTTCCCCTTGGACAAAATGGACGGAACTAATGAAGGACACAGCTTGACGATTTCTATGACTTGATTAACATTTTAAGACTCAATTGCAATTTCGTGATGAGTTTTAAGTTTGAGACACTAATCGATGAAAAATAATACTTACTAAAATTGGCTTTCTTTTCAAAGGATATAAAGTTACTCACATAATTTAAACAAATTATACTCTGATTTGTACTTCATTTTTATTTAAATTGTGATGTCGGCATGTATTCAACTAAAATAATTGGACCAAACTTCAAAAAAATAGATGCTAGCTTACACCAATTGTGCTCGTTTGTGCTTGTCACATTTTCTATCGTCAATGTTTACCATTCTAGATGACAAGCCAAATTGTAACAAGTAAATGTAATAGCTGCAAGAAATATCATGATCTTGTTTCTTTAAAGCCATTCTTGAGGATTAGACATCGCAGCTGTAGGCTCTCTCTTCTTTGTTGGAATTGCAAATGACAGTAATTCCCAAGTGCTTTCAAGTAACTAGTGAATTATTACCGAAATGGATAATGGAATCAACTAATATAAACAAAGTATAGGAGACGGTTTGCTACATAGGTTGCAGCAGAAAGACTAAAATATCTCAATAAGTGAAGCGTATAAGATCAACTAGTTCTTCCAATTTGATGTCCTCCAATGTGCTTAACATGATCGAGCTTTGTGCTAATATTGCCCGAGAAACTTTTTGCATGGTTGGATAATGCTTTGTTTTGGGATTTAAGCGCGAAAATGCCATCTATGTTACCAAAGTGACTTCCCCTAGCACATTACCTTCCGGTATGGAATTCTTTGATCTAGAACTTCTTTCAGTGGCCAAGAAGTGTTGAATTGCTCGATGATGATAAAGATGAGGAGGTGAGAGAAGCAATGAGATTGCTCGAATGGCTTCCCATGATTATTTCCAATGTGACCACTCCAAAACTATAAATATTGCATTTCTTGTTGACTTTCATTGTGCATACGAGTTCTACATAGAGAAAAAAACAAAATTTTCTAGCTTTTATACAATATCTATGCTTTGTAAATTTAAATTGATTTTAAGTGAATAATATCTAGAGAATCAAGTATAAATCAATACATTATTTAGTTTCCAATGGCATTTGAAATTTTCCATTTCTTTTGGAAAAAGTTTCACTTTTTAAATTGGTGACCTACATCTCAATTAATCTTTAATTGGACCTTCCAATAGCATGAATAGCTTTGGACTTGGTGTTAAGTATTTAGAAGTTTAAAGGAAGGAGTTAAGGATGAGGGTCTTGTATGATCATTTTCCTATCTATAAAAATGGAGGGTGAAATTTTGAAGAAGCCAACTTTACCTAGAGCTGCATATCCAAAGGTGTATGCAAAGGAAGTCTAATTGGATGAATAAGGTTCTAGAACCTTAGCCGTGCCAAAATTAGAGAGTGAATTTGGTATTATTCATCTAGTAAAATGTTTTTACTTGATTTGTCTCGATGAATTATCGGAGGAGAGCATTCAAGGTGCATGTAGGACAAAGCGTAAGTCACACCTTTAACAACATTCGATCTATTACTCCAATCAAATATTATTATCCTCTCTTTATTGTTCGACTTCTATTAAAGTCTCTAATGCGAGTCAAATCTATATTTACGTTAACATGCTCTTCTGTTAAAGTTTCTTCTCTTGTATTTTTTTAGCAGTGGAGTTCAATAGCCTCACTAATAGTTTCTCTGACTTTATCAGCCTGCTGGAGGTTAGAGCAGTATCATCTCCAATACGGAACGTATGATGAGAACTGCCAAGCAAATCTATGACAGAAATTCATCGAGCTCTCTGGAAACTAGAGGTGGCAAAATGGGCCTTAGACCCATATATGACCCATTTAAATCATAAATGGGTCATATATGGGTCACTTGCTTTTTGAAGAAGCTAATTAAATGAGTTTAATAATTAAAGGTTTAAGATAGGTGGGTCTTAAGTGGGTCTTAAATGGGTTGGATTTAGAACCCATTTTCAACCAAAATCACACAATCTCCCTCTTCCCTTTTTAACTTTACAAAAATATATTTTTATAAAAATTGAAATTATAATTATTTTTTTATTTTTATTTTAATTTTCTTTTTTTCTTTCTTTCTTCTTCCTTCTTCTGGTGGCCAGTCAGTGATGGCTAACGATCGGCTAGGCGAGCCTCGAGTTTGCTGGCGTTGGGCGAGCTCGAGCTCGCCAAATCTGGCGAGGCGGAGGCCTTGTTTGACGTTAGGCGAGGCTCGAGCCTCGTTGATCTGGCGAGACTCGAACTCATCGGCGTAGGGCGAGGCTCGAGCCTCGCCGATCTGGCGAGCCTCGAGCTCGCCGGCATTTGGCAAGGCGAAGGCCTCGCTGATCTGGCGAGATTCGAACTCACTGGCGTCGAGCGAGGCTCGAGCCTCGAGCCTCGCCGATCTGGCGAGGTGGAGGCCTCACCGATGTTCGGCAAGGCTCGAGCCTCGCCAGATCCGGCGAGGGGCCAGCTCGAGCTCGCCCGATCTGGCGAGGCGGAGGCCTCACTGACGTTCGGTGAGGCTCGAGCCTCGCCGATCTAGTGAGCCTTGAGCTTGCCGGCGTCGGTGAGCCGAGCGAGCACGAGGCTCGCCTGTGGCGGGTTGCCGGCTGTTGTCGTGGCCGGCGGCCGGCCAAAGAAGAAGAAGAAAAAAAAAAAAAGAAAAGAGGAAAAAAAAAAAAAAATAAATATTATATTCTCAAAAATAAAAATAATTAAAAATTAATTTTTAAAAATAATTAAAATTCGATTTTTTTTTAAATTTTTTTTTTTAAATTGTCCATTAAATTTGTGTTGTATAAAACAATTCTAGCAATACCATTTTAAAAAAACATATAAGCTTTTCTAGGTTTTGTTAAATGAGCCGGGTATAAGTTGAGTACGGGTGGGGTCGGGTATGGGTAAAAAATTTTGCATTGCAATAAATGGGTCAATTTGGGTCAGACCATTTATGACCGACCCAAACCCGACCCGACCCGACCCACCTGTTTAACGGGTGTACTGGAAACAACGTCTTCAAGGGTGATGTGCCTCCAACGTCTGTGGAGAAATCACTGAGTTTGGCTACATTGAGAGAAATTAATGGCGACGACATCTTTGCCGATGGATAGGCAGAGTCTAGAGACTACTTTGGTGCCATCGGCAAGCCTCCAGGTGGCGAGAGCAGCATCGCGTTGGTTTAACCAAGCTTAGGCCCAACAGTTTTATTTTTCAACTCGTGTCATTCCTAGTGGGATTTGGTCTCATTTTACAGTTCCATTGTGTGGGGTTTGGAAATTGTGTTTTAGTTTTGAACTTATTGACTAGATTTACAGACTTTTTGCAAACCGGTATGTCGATAGCACTAGTTTCTTCGGATTCAGAGAACTCAACTGATTTGCGCTTCAAATTGCATTCTCTGGTTCTTTTCCAGTAGAAGTGTCAAATAGATCAACGGTTTTTTAAGAAAGCAAGGAAAACATGATGACATCTTTGAAGATCAATGAAACTTGCTGACAGTAATGCTCAAGGGCTTTGGCAATATGGCATTCTCTGAAGATCAGCGTGTCTTGCTGACAGTATCGCTCAAGGTCTTGACAGTATCGCTCTAGGGCTTGGCGTTGCAAGTCACAAGGACTCTCTCGTTCCCTCTTGGTCCAACAATTTGCTACAACAAGATCCTCTCCACTTTGAGAAGGCGCATTGTCATACTGACGGGTGTGATTTGATTTGAAGATTGGAGGACAACTAGATTAGGAACTTTGACTGGCCTGGAACAAAAATATTTCAAGGATTCTATCTATGGTAATGCCTCGCTTCACGTACTAGGATTGCTCTTGTTTCTGACAGGTGCACTAACTTTTCGACAGGAATGTTCGATAACTATGTACACTAAGAAAGCAAGGAAAACAGACATACTTCTAAACACACAACACTACATAAATTGTCGGACATAGTGGCTTCAAGAGGAGTTAAAAATCATGCACCAGGGCCACAAGCTTTTGAAGCTGAGGAAGGAGGTCGGGCCCGTTCTTTCTACAGTGCTCCTCCAGTATAAGGTTCATATCGACATCGGCCCTAGTAGAAAGCACTTTGGCTATAGCCCCTCCATCTCTTATTTGTGCATTGATGTGTTGGATGCAAATTGTGCAATCTCAAGATCTCCATAACCAGAACAAGAACATGCATAATTGAGTAGAAAGATTAACACACCCTCATTACGAGCCAGGCTCAACTCGGCCCATACTAGCCAGCCCCATATTAGATAAATTAAAAAATCTTCTATCTCACCTTAGATCAATTCTCCCCTTGGTTTTACCGTAACCGTAGATAATTCTTACGGTAGTCAATTCAAATATCGAATCAATATCAATTAATGTAGTCCACATTATGAAAACTCTTACATTCTCCCACTTGGACTATATTAATTCCGCATCTCCACGAAATTTGGTTTTTTTTCTTTGGCTTGCTTTGATGCACATCGTTCTATGTTGAAAACCAAAAGAAAATTCTTAATAGTCATTCCTATCCCATAAAGTCTCAAACACCGAATCATGGTGCACACCCCTAGTAACTACATGTATACACACATAGCCTTCCATGGTTACAAGTATTTTCAACTTTATTGATATGGATTCAATATGGTAGTGTGGCAAATGGATAACATCTCTCATAGAGAGATCTCATTTGTCAGTCACAATTATTTTACCTTAAGGCTACATTTGGTCGTCCGGATTTCTAATTGGGATAGGACTGGATATAATATGATATGAAATCCTAGAATTTTCTTATATCCTATCTATTGTTTGGTGAATCGCAATATTAAAGTCGGATATGTTCACATCATATTATGTACATTTTTTTGATATAAACAGCATATCATCATAAATGAACCTAAATGTTCATAAATGGAGATAATGAAAATCTCTCGTAACACTATTCCTTAATTTATTTTTATTTTATTTTTCCTCTTTTTTATATTATTTTCTTTATTATTTCTTTTTTCCCCTTTCATCATTCTTTAATAAAATTTTATCAAATAGTAAACTGTACTAACATACCTAAAATACAAAAATACCTAAAATATATAATAAATATAAATATTTAATTTATAGATTGAATGTTTATTATAAGATATAATTAAAGTTGAATATATAAATTAAAATAGGATTAATTAAAAATAAATTTTTTATTTCTTATATTAGAATTCAAATATTATTTTTATTGAAATATAATTTCAATTTTGTTAATTTAATAAGTTTGTTATTCGAGAAAAATAAATTTCCTATTATGGACATTAGAAATCTTATCTACCTTTATTCCACCTCCTTCATGAGATAATTTTATCCTATCTATATCCCTTTTATATCCAATTTTATCCTATCCTGAGTGAGCATCAAACGTAGGATATGATAAATCATATCCTATTTCAAATTTTATCCCGATTGCCAAACGCAACCTAAGCGTCACAAAAAACTTGTGCCACTAGAAAATGTCTTTATGATTCTAATAAAACCACATATACATTGTCTTTACGGTTAACCTTTCTTTATATATAACAAGACATATGCACAAGGCTAATAACCGGATGCCTCTAGCTTTTACTCAAGGTTTATACAATACCTTGAGACTTTTATCAATATGTATTTAACATAATAACAACACATTCAAAAATACTTTTTGAATGCAAAAGTTGATACATATCAAACCGTTACAAAATGTAATGAACATAGATATAAACTTTATTAGAGTAAAACCAAAATAACTCCCACTAAATAAAAGTATCCCAAGATACTCTTAGACCCATGCTAATGACATGTCACTCAAATACACACGGGCGTAGGCCTTTAGTTAGTGGATTTGCAATCATATCATCTTTGGAAATATATTATATTATAACGTCACCTTTCTGTACCGTTTCTTTATGGTAAAAAATTTGATTGCCATATATTTAGATCCTTTGAGACATCTGTTGTTAATAAAAATACTATAAATTTATTGTCTCAATACAACCGTATGGATCAATCCATAAAGTTAAAAAAACAGCCAACTCCTTAATGAGCATCCAGAGCCAAATAGCTTGAGTAGCAACTGAAAAACATGCTACAAACTCCATTTGCATGGTAGAAGAAGACATAGGGTATAAGAAAAATAAATTTCCTTCTACTGACCTCGTAGTATATAGAGAAAAATAAATTTCCTCCGGTTGCCATGTTCACTCTGAAATAATTTTTAAAAATACTAGAAAGAAATATTTATTTCTTAATATCTATTAACTGTCCACCCTTTTTTCAGAGTGAAAACTTTATCATCTTTTATAGCATCTTTTTGCAGTGTAGTCAGTTGGTAAACCATTTTTCAAGTGTTTCTGAATGAAACACTTCATGGACAGTAAAATTTCTTTTCCCAAGTAGCAAATCATATGTCTACTACTTAAAATTCGAACCAATAGAAACCTTAATAATAGTGGAGTTATTAATTACAGAAAAGGTGACTGAAAAATAAGTAATGTATATAATTAGTATCACGTGAGCATTGGGTAATTTGACGTACAAGCACACATCAAGAGAGTTACATGCAAAATCATATAATCATCTTTGAGTAAAATACATGACATGCAGTTGTACACTCCTCACATGATAGCGGTTATGAGAATATATTCTAACTTTCGTGAATTCATCACCTTTGGGCATATGAACCACTGAGATCAATCACTCCTCCATCACACCATCATGTATCCCTCCATAAACTAATACACAATTACCTCCTTTGGGATTATGACTACGCATTAAATCATGAGACATTCCAATCATTATACGAGATCGATATTTCTCAAATCCAATCAAGTATGCCACTTTGGTGGTCACTACTCAATTGAATCATTGAAACTCTCTCATATCAGGGATATAAACTTTACTTCTCACATACATCATATACATGTGATTTTAATTTCAGTAATAGGGGCAACAAATCACCAAAATCACATATCATGCTAATCACACTGCTTTATTCATTGATAATATCGTTATTCATTAATAAAAATTAAACTTTATATATATTATCAATGAATAATACTTTTATAATATTTATGTGATAACATACTTGTAACCCAACACTTGTATTTCCAAAATCACAAAAAAATACAAGAAAAATACGCAAAAATATACTAAAAATACACGTATTTAGGGTTCCGTATGTATGATCACATCCATAAAATCATCAAACATATAAAATAAATACACCACAACATAGATGACAGTCATACGAATCTAACGCCGCCAGCCACGCGCCGATCGAAGGCTTCACGTGCCCGCACGCGCCGCCTGAGTGCGCGGCACGTGGAGATCACGTGCGAGCGTATCTTGATTGGTCAAAACCGGTCCAATCGGTTCCTAGCTCGACCGCCCGGTCCAGCCGTCCGGTCTGACCGGTTGACCGGGTCGGGTAGGGTCAACGGGTCGGGTTGGCCGCCAATTGGGTCAGGTCTTGTTGCTGACGTCATCATGACATCAGCACCGCACGTGCGTCGCATGTGCGAGCCGCGCCCCGCACGTGGGGTGTGTGAGCGCACGTGGGGCATGTGGGGGCGCGTGCAGCCCTCTTCGGCGACGTGCCGCCCATGGATCTGCTTGTCTCATTGAGCCCAATCCGAATTTGTGATTTAATTTGATTTTTATTGAACAAAAAATCACGAAAATCTCAAAATTAGGACAAAACTTCTGTGTGTTCGAGTTCTAGGGTTATGGTTGCTCTAGTACCACATGTTGGATGCAAATTGCGCAATCCCAAGATCTCCATAATCAGAATAAGAACATGCATAATTGAGTAGAAAGATTAACGCACCTGTTTTGGGATCCATCGTTCTTGAAGCGGAAGCGGAAAACCAATGTTCCACGCGCAAATCCTTCTTCTCTATTGTCCTCCGTATTAGTGGCTCAATGAGACGGCCCCCTCACTCTTTAGCGCTAGGTTAACGCTCCTTATGTGAGGATACATGTGAGAATTAGGGTTAGAGGAGAGATTATAGTATTTTTATAGAGTTTCCAGCCAAGCCCCCTTATTACGGGCTAGGCTCAACTCGACCCACACTAGCTAGCCCCATATTAAACTAATTAAGAAACATTCTATCTCACATTAGACCAAACCCCGTTTTATAGTAACCGTAAAACGGTAAATTACAATATCAATTAATGTAATCTACATTAGAAAAACTCTTACATGATGGTCACATGAAGAACCTTCCCAAAATACTTCTCGGGGCAAGTCAGGCACTCGACTGTATTTCTTAGTATATGAAGGAACTGATTAGTTGGATCAGCTTCTAGATCCAGCAAACACGAAGGATCAAGAATTAGATAATTCTTAGTCTAGAACAGAGAGAAGCTCGATATGTTTTGATGCAAAATACCAGGTTATAGTCCAAAAGCGACCCATGCCAGAACATTACACAATGTAGGGTACTAAATATCTTGAAAATGGATGATATTATTAGGTCTCAATATTTTAGAAACAAGATGTCATTAGGTTGCTTCTTACTTTAAGCATCAGCGTCACTGCTGAGCAAAAGCTCATAAAATGAACAATAACCAGGCACTTTTCATCCTCGAGGAACTGTAAACTTCAGTTCTTTATGTAAAAGCAATATGAAAGGGCCGATTGATAGTCATTCCCACTCACCTTGTAGATATCATTTCCATAAGCACATTTGTAATGATCAAGTGCAGCCTTGAGTCGTGCTTTGCTCCTAGTGGCCAAAAACCATATCACATCCTTGTTGCTGTAATCCTTCTCTGAGGTCTTCTCATGGAGCATCGCAGCATCTTTTTGTGCCTCATGTTCGTCCACTTCCAGCCTAGAATAATGATATGGGCCGGTGAGAGGTAACGGCAGTTAGGAGGCAAAATAACCATATCAAAATGTAGTTTATCCCCAACAGACAAGGAGATCGACTTACATTTTAACACTTGGTGAAAATGAAATGATTTAGGATAGACAATAATTATTTTACAGGTTTTAATTTTTTATTTTTTTTTATTTTTATGATGGACCTGATTCTTCATTTTAGATAGGAGAAAGGGGTTCATTGAAGTGGCACATAGTTTCCACAGTTTCATGAAACCATAACCAAGCAAATAACAAGCCAAAATATCAGGAACTGCTCTCAATAATAACACCGTCTGGACAAGCATTCTAGTAAAAACTCCAAAACCATCTTAAAGATTCAAAACACTGCAACTTGTATTCTCCAACTCTCTGTAATATGTTGAATCTCAGACACATTTTGTTCTTACTTGCCTTCATGAATCTCAAAGAATACTTTCACAAAAGAGTGATTAATCTATTACTCAGAGCGTCGCACAATTACAGAGACTTCATAGTACAAAATACTTACTGCAAAATGTGTGGAAGAGAGTTCATCCGAATAACAATCATCAGGATTTGGAAACTTCATGGCACAACTTCAGAAAAGCATAAAAGCAGTACCTCACGACATATCCTAGCCTTGGCCTGAGCAATGTCCTCTTTGACTGACTTCTTGTATAGAGCCTGATATGCATCTTTTGCCAAACACAACTGCTGGGGAGACCTTGTGCAAACTAGCTCTATGAGAACATCATTATCCCCCTTTAGGATTGCTCTATGTGCCAAGAGCGCATCGCATTCAGAAGCCTCAAGCAAACACAAGACCACAAAAATCTGATGGAAATCATAGAGAGGGAAAGAATTTAGAAGATCACACGTCATGTTATAGTTTTATGAACAGAAGTATAATCATGTATCGATAATCAATTGAAATAAAGGAACGACTAGGGATTGCTCTTGGACGCGTCTCCATGAAATAAATTTAAACAATTAAAGAAAATCATACGTTGAAAGCTGCTTCACTGTCCAATGCCTTGGAGATGTCCCCTCCATGGATCATCATGTAGTGTTGCTTTAAACTCTTCTTCTCCTAAGGAGTGCCAACAACCAATATGGATAAGATCAACCTCTCTTGTGTTCCCCATCCTTCAAGATCGTTCATGAGAATCATCAAACGAAAAAAAAAAAAAAGATTACATTAGAGGAAAAGTTTGATTCATTCCTCAACCCAGAAACAGCTCGATCTTGCCCGCCAATCACCCAAAAAATAAAATCACAAGAACTCTAACTCAATCAGCGCACGATCTCTGAAAAAAGAAGAAGAAGATTACATTAGAGGAAAAGTTTGATTCATTCCTCAACCCAGAAACAGCTCGATCTTGCCCGCCAATCACCCAAAAAATAAAATCACAAGAACTCTAACTTGATCAGCGCACGATCTCCGAGTAGATAATTAATTCAAACCCTAGAAACACAATCTATGATATCAACAACATGATAGGGCACTTGCGAATGCATCTTGGATTTGCCTAGGATCCGGGACCGAGGCCACTGCGTCCCCCAATACGACATTGCTCACGACATCGCTCATTGTTGAGGGACCGTCGAGTCCTGCGAATGCATCTCGGATTTGCGCAGGATCCAGGATCGAGGGCACTGCGTCCCCAATACGACATCGCTCACAACATCGCTCATTGTTGAGGGATCGTCGAGTCCTGCGAATGCATCTCGGATTTGCCCAGGATTCGAGACCGAGGGCACTACGTCCCCCAATACGACATCGCTCATTGCTGAGGGACCGTCGAGTCCTGCGAATGCATCCCGAATTTGCCTAGGATCCGGGACCGAGGGCACTACATCCCCCAATACGACATCGCTCACGACATCGCTCATTGCTGAGGGACCGTCGAGTCCTGCGAATGCATCCCGGATTTGCCTAGGATCTGGGACCGAGGGCACTGTGTCCCCCAATACGACATCGCTCACGACATCGCTCATTGCTAATGGACCGTCAAGTCCTACGAATGCATTACGGATTTGCCCAAGATCCTAACCGAGGGCATTGTGTCACGACCAAGAGGTTTTCGGAGCTAAAGGGCCGTGCCTTGTTGCGGAGGACCTTTGCGCTCACTTGGATTCCCAGCAAGTCTCCTTCCGAAACTTTTGAAGGGCGGGTGACACCGTCATTACGCCAAATTCTAGAAGTCTTTAGCCATTAATGTTGGTAGTTGGTAGCTATCATTAGTGTCGGTAGGTTTGGCGGTGCGATCTCATCTATCGGACAAATTCTAGATCAACAGATGTAATCTGAGGGCCTTTAGTATAAGAAGGGGTGCCCTCCTCCTCATTTGTAATCATCCAATCCTTTCAGTAATATCAAAGCTCATTTCTTTCCAGAGCTCCTCTCTCTAGAAGCTTTCTTTCTCTACGATCTGGGTAAAGCAAGCGAGTGTGCGATCGATCGAGCAAGGCTTGGCTTGGGTGATCCAAAAGAGCCCGAGTCGCCTCACGGTTACGATCCCAATTGATCGGCCCGTGACAAGTGGTATCAGAGCGAATGAGGGATCCATTTCGAGAGATCGAGGAGTACTAACTGTTCGAGAGAATGTCGAGCCAAGAAGCTGTCATGGATGGAGATGCCATTCAAGTCAAGGAGATTCATGGCCGAACGAAGAAAAGAGAAGCCTCGATGGACGCCGTAGCTGCGTTGGATGAGAAGCTCACAAAGGTCCGGAGTGTCATGGTCGAATTCATGGAAGGTCTTGACGATGTGTGAGACCGCATCATAGAGGTTGAGACCTCGCTCCGTGAAGACTTCACAACCGGCCTCAACAAAGCTACAGTCCCATTGCATGACAAGGACGAAGCCCTTGAAGCATCAATCGATGTGTTGAAGGAGCGCGTCCAAGTGATCGAGGAAGAAAGCCCTCGTAGGGATGAGGTCGAAGCCATGAAGACGAAGATCCAAGAGCTCAAGACCGAGCTTGCCCTATACAAACTGAGCATCACCAATGGATCGATGCCCACACAAGCGGTGCCCAAGCTTGAGGTGTCGAAGCCTAAAGAGTTCAAAGGCGACCGATCTGCCAAGGAGGTGGACAACTTCATTTGAAGCATGGAGCAGTACTTTGGTGCCGTCAACATCCATGACGGATAGATCAAGGTAAGAACCACCTCGATGTTCCTTTCCGATACCGTAATGCTTTGGTGGCGCAATAGGTGCGATGAGACTAAGCGTAGCACCAATCCCGTGGACACATGGGATGACTTCGTGAGGGTGTTCCGAGACTACTTCTTCCCCGAGTTTGCTCAACAAGAAGCCCGTAGCAAGCTCCATCACCTCGATCAAAGAGGCGTGATCCGATAGTACGTGAAGGAGTTCACGGAGCTCAAACTCCAAATCCGCAACCTAAGTGAGGAGGAGGCTCTCGGAGCGTTCATGGATGGACTGAAGCCGTGGGCGCAACTCGAGCTCAAGCGATGGGATGTGAGTACTCTTGCGAGAGCGCTAAGCGTGGTCGAGTCCCTCGTCGACCTCACCAAAGCTGAACCAAAGAATCGAGCAAGAGATTGGAGGTCGGATCGATCCTTTGAGGACGAAGGAAGAAGCACTCCCGAGGCGCGCATGATCAAGGCGGCCGAGTCAAAACATGGGGAGAAGGAACTTTCAAGCCGTCCTTCCAAAAGGGTCGACCAACGGACTACACGACGAGTAAGTTCGATCAATCCCCCGCCTTCTCCTTGCTTCATTTGCAAAGCTCCGCATTGGACCCAAAAGTGCCTAAAGAAGGGAAGAATCAACGCTCTCCTTGCCATCGAAGAAGAAGAGGAGGAGGAGCCTAAAGAAGAGAAGCGGCAAATCCGGCTTGGAGGCATGAAGGTTATCAACTCCGTCCAAGCTCGATCGCCATCCAAAGAAGAGGAAGCTACCTCAAACTCGGACATGTTCTTCGTGGGGGTCGAAGTATGCAGCCAATCGCTTTACGCCTTGGTTGACACGGGTGCTTGAACATGTTCATGTCGACCGAGGTGGCAAAAGCCTTAAGACTTCGCGTTGAGCCGACCGGGAATTCATTCAAGGCCATCAACTCGGATGGGCTCAAAGGCGTAGGATCAACTCTCGACGTGGACGTCCAAATCAGCGGATGGAAAGGCAAGCTGGCATTCGAGGTAATCCCTCTCGATGATTATGATCTCATTCTGGGAATGCAGTTTTTCCATAGCGTGAGGTCTATGATCAACATGAGGACCAAGTGCATCATGATCCTCGATCCAAAATGCCCGTTGATGATCCTATGATAAAGGGAGTGGTCGACACTAAGACCATCGCCACGATTCGACGTCTCGATAAGAGCTTGAAGGCTGTGAAGCGCATGCACAAGCTGCTGTCCATGGAGATGCTGAAGGAAGAGTTGGATCCTACTCCAACTCATGCCATGTCGATCCAAGTGCTCTTCCCCGAGGTTGAGTACTCGCGCGTTCTATGCCCAAGCCCGAGCTAAAGATAGAAGGGTGTGGTCCATCGTTCATGAGCATCCGAGCCAAGCAAAATCAAAAGAAGAGAGCCCGTGCTCGTGCCAGGAAGGCCGCCCTTCGAGCTGTGAGCAACGAGGGCGTCGCTCAAATGAGTGGGGGAGAATGTCACGGCTAAGAGGTTTCCGGAGCTAAAGGGCCGTGCCTTGCTACGGAGGACCTCCTACGCTCACTTGGATTCCCAACAAGTCTCATTCCGGAACTTTCGAAGGGCGGGTGACACCGTCATTACGCCAAATTCTAGAAGTTTCTAGCCATTAATGTCGGTAGTTGGTAGCTATCATTAGTGTCGGTAGGTTTGGCGGTGCGATCTCGTCCGCCGTACGAATTCTAGATCAACGGATGTAATCTGAGGGCGTCTAGTATAAGGAGGGGTGCCCTCCCCCTCATTTGTAATCATCCACAAAACTCATTTCTTTCCAGAGCTCCTCTCTGTAGAAGCTTTCTCTCTCTATGATTTGGGTAAAGTGAGTGTGTGATCAATCGAGTTGGCTTAGGCAATCCAAAAGAGCCCGAGTTGCCGCACGGTTACGATACCAATCAATCGGCCACTGCGTCCCCCATTACGACATCGTTCACATCGCTCATTGCTGAGGGACCATCGAGGGAGAGCGCAGACAACCAAGACAATTCCCAAGAGAGAGAAAATGATAGCCGTCATTTATGATGGATAGGGTTTATCCCAAAACCGAACCGGCCCACCCGTAAAATAGATCCAATAGATCCGGGAACTGGCTCCACTTTTTGGGAACTGGTTGAAATCGGCTCGATTCCTGATTCTAAGTGAACCGGGAACCGGACCGGTTTTGGAACCGGTTCTTGTCCATTGTTTAAAAAAGAAAACCCTAGCGCACACGGAACTTTCTCAAGTTCCTGCAACCTCGCCCTCTCTCTCTCTCTCTCTCTCTCTCTCTCTCTCAATTGCAAGAGCTTTCTCTCTCTCAATCCCAGCAACCCTAGATCCGCTGCACCCTCGCCAGTCGTCAATTCAATTTGTTCCTCTCTTTTGCAGCTCGCGACTCCGACGTAGCTATCCAGAGCAAGCGAGGTGAGCTGAAATTTAATCTTTTTGGTAAAACCTTTTTCCTTTGCTTTTTTGGGAGGGTCGGAGGTTTGATTCCGAAGGATTGGCTGATCTGGGCTTTGTGTTGTATGTTAAAAATTGTTGTGTTGAGAGAGAGAGAGAGAGAGAGAGAGGGAGCTAGAGAGATTGGTGAGAGACCCGAAAAGCAAGATATTTTCATTAACGTAATTCGTTCCGCCTATTCGTTTGTCAGACAAGTTCTTATACAGTTGCTCCATTTACTTGGAGCCCAAGTTGTTCGAGAGTTTGATCGTGGAAAAAAGGATTAGTGTGAGAGAAAAATTTAATTGGTTGGGCAATCAGAGACTTTGGCATCAATGTTGTAGATGGATGGCACTCTGAAGTGCCCAGGTTGTGTTGACAGGGAGTCCCATGGAGGGGATCAACGCTTTCCTTAAGGGGATGCAGGAAGCAAAGGTTCGTCATTTTGGTCCATGCACTCTTGCTCATCCTCCTCCATAGTTGAGATCAATGCCGGCGCTCAACGTAGTGTCATTCTCTTGCTCAGAATGATCCCGACGCTCAACGTAGTGTCATTCTCTTGCTCAAAATGATCCTCATTTTTCCACACACAAAATTTCACTCTCTATGACAAACACTCGATTTTTTAAATTTCTTCTTGTAGCTTCAATAATATTTATCGAGAAAAGTATGAATCTATTGTACAGTAATCAATTCGATCCTAAACTTTTCAATTTTAGCTAATTCGGTACTAAAAATTTTAATTATTATTTGATATAATCCTTTAGTCAATTTTGGCTAGAAATTAAATGTAGAGGCTATCTATGTTACGTGGCGTGGTCACGGTCGATAGTGACGTAAATGATTTTTGTAATTTTTTAAAAAATTTCTGAATTTTCCTTTTTTTCCCTTTCCTTTTTTGGTCAAGGTAAAAAGGAAAAGAATGAGAAAGAAAAGATGGAAAATAAGGAAGAGAAAAGAAAAGAAAAAGAAAGGAAAAAAATAATTTTTTTTTAATAATAAATTGCAAAAATCGTCTATGTCAACATTAACCTTGTCACGTAAAGGACCAGTTTATACGTTAGCGATTTCCAGTCAAAATTGATTAAAAACTACATCAAATAATTGTCAAAAGGTTTAGGGTAAAAAGCCAAAAAAAAAAAAAAATCAATTTTTTTTAATAATTAATTGCAAAAATCATCTATGCCAACATTAACCTTGTTACATAAAGGACCCGCTTCTATGTTAGCAATTTCCAGTCAATTTTGACTGGAAGACTACATCAAATAATTGTCAAAAGGTTTAGGATAAAAGCCGCCAAAAATCTTAAATTATGCCCATTGTGACACATTTACTTTAATTTTTTTTTTGTGATACTAAAAATCTTAAACTTTTATCTATGTAACACATTTACCCCAGATTTGTGCAATGTGACATATTTACCCAAAATTTTGTTTTGTGACATAAAAAACCACAAGCTTTTCTTTTGTGAGACAAAAACCCTAAACTTTTTTCTATGACACTATATTTTTGGGGCAAATGTGACAAAACAAAAATTTAGGGTTTTTGATGTTACAAAAGTATAAGTTTGAGTTTTTGTGTCATGGAAAAAATTAGGATTAATTTCTCACACAGGTACAAGTTTGTGTCACAAAAAAAAGTTTGAGATAAATGTGTCACAATTGATAAAGTTCGTGATTTTTGGTGGCTTTTTCTAATATCCAAAATCAGAAGGTTATTTTTTTCAAATAAAAAACTTCTTAAATTAACAAAATTGAAATTATAGTTATATATAAATAAATATTTGAATTCTAAAATAAGAAAATCAAAATGACAAAAAAATAATTTAGTTTTTTTAATTTAGTTTATTTTTTATTTATATATTCGAATTTAATTCTATATTATAATATAAATTCAATATATAAGTATAAGTATATATTTATATTTATTACATATTTTAAGTATATTAGCACAATTTAGTATTTAAAAAATTTTATTAGAGAATGATGGAAGGGGAAAAAGAAATAAAAAAAAAAAAATTAAAAATAAAATAAAAAACTAAAATAAAACTTGATAGGCAAAGAGTGTCTCCAACTTTTAGGTTTGTTTATCATTTTTAAGATTCATTTATGCTGATATGCCGTTTATATAAAAAGAATATAAATGATATGATATAAATATATCCGATTTTATTATTACGATTAACTAAATAGTGAATGGGATATAGCAAAATTCTTGGATTTCATATCTTATTCTATCAAGTTCTATTCTATTTAGAAATCTGGACGACCAACCGTAGGCTTAGCATTTATAAACTTTAAATATCAAGATTGCATTATTAATAAAACATAATTCTTATATTTTTAACGTAAATGTATGGGCAGGTCAGATTTCAAGACCCTTGCCACGGCCCGGCCCGCCCATTAACCGGGCCCCAAAAATTTTGCCCAAACCCACGAGCCTGGATAGCAGATCTCTCCGGCCCAGGGTTGACAATGACATCCCTCGACTTAAACTGTGCAGAGGATGTCTCCTGTAGCTGTTATTCGCTGGTACAATTAAAGAAACTGTTTCCTACCTTGAACCTGGACACAGTATGAGCTCCAAAATAAAGTCAAAACATTATTGTGTAATATAATCTTTTTCTCGTTTGATGATTCTCTTTAAAGGTGATGAAGCATGGCGCTTGATGCCTTTTGCTGCACCGAACCGTGCGATTGGTCAAAAATCCCGATATGTCTACAATCTATCGGGATTTTTGGCAACGTCTTGACGGGCGTGGGGCAATTATCCAGGAACTTGGAGGAGGCATTGGAGGAATTGGAGAGAGATGTTCCGAATTCCCAGGTCTGATCTTCTTTAATTATTTAAATTCACTTCATGGAGATATGTCCCTCTTCCATATGTGATTGTACGATATGTTCATAAAGCCGTGGATATAACATTACATGATTTTCTAAATTCTTTGCATCCTTTAGCTTAATTATGATGTGATGCTGCGGCTCCTTGAGATGCTTCCTCCGGCTGTGCGTGATGCGCACTTTGCGAATGTAGCACTTTGCAAATTTAGCAACAAAGATCACTTCGACTTCGAGCCTTGCTTTCTTGGAATTATCTTGCACTAGGTCTTCGCAGCAGTTGCTTCTGTGGAAACAAGCATTTCATGCTCGTTACAAGAAGTCGCTGGAAGAGGTCGTTGCTTGCCACACAACTGGAGATTGAGGTACTGCTTTTACGTTTGCCTGGAATTGTGCCATGAATGGTGCGTTTGGTAACATTTCTGTTTAAAAATTGTTTATGGGAACAGAAATAGAAAAAAAGTATTTCTTCAGGGAACAATTTTTGAACAAAAAAACACATTTGGTAAATCTGTTCTAGAAATATAAAAAGAATAGAAACACGTTTGGTAAATTTGTATAATTTTTTTTATTTCTTTTAATTTTTTATTATTTTTATTTTATTTTTCTATTTTCTTTCTTATTTTTCTTATTTATTTTTCCTTTTTCCTTTTTCCTTTTTTTCTTCTTTTGGCCGGTCGCCGGCCTCGGCCATGGTTGGCGATCGGCCGACGAGGGCTGGCGGCCTCGCCCAGCCACGACGACGCTCGCCGGCCTCGGCGAGGCCGAGCCTCGCCGTAGCCGGGCGAGGCTCGGCCGAGCCTTGGCCGGGCGAGCTCGATCTCGCCTAGATCCGGCGAGGCTGAGCTCGCCCGGCGCCGGCCCGGTGAGGCTCGGCGTCGCCGGGCCACCGCCGGGCCACCGCCAAGCGGCGTGGCGAGATCGAGCTCGCCCAGCCCGGCGCGAGGTCGGCCTTGCCAGGGGCCGGCGACGCTCGGCCTCGCTGGGGGCCGGCGACGCTCCGGCGAGGTCGCTGGCCCTCGACGGCCATGGCCGAGGCCGGCGATCGGCCAAAGAAAAAAGAAAGAAAAAGGAAGAAGAAAAGAAGAAGAAAAAAGAGGGAAAAAAGTGTTCTTAAAATGTGTTCCAGAAACAAGAAACAACTTTTTTTTGTTTCTTGTTTCTGTTCCAGATGTGTTTCTGGGAACAAAAAAATAATTTTGGAACAAAAACGCGACCAAACGCGTTTCTGTTCATTTTTTGTTCCCAGGAAAAAAAAACAGAAATTTTTGTTCCAGGGAACAGAAATATTTTTTAACAAACAGGCCCGAAGTTTCCCAATCTTGATGATTTTTCTCTGAGTAACTTTTTTCCATTCCTTTGCAATAAGTACTCTCTGCAACTGTGTGATGTTCAGATTAATATATTTATGGTTGTCCCGTGATATATCCTTTGTGATTGATGAAGGCAATCAACATCGAAAGGTGTGGGATTCAGCATATTACAGGGAGTCTGAATATAAGTTGTAGGGTGTTGAATTTTAAGACAGTTTTGAAGTTCTGTAGAGAATGCTTGTCGGGATGGTGGTATGATTGAGAGTAGTTCCTGTTTGGTTTTGGCTTCACGAAACTATGGAGACTATATGCCACTTCTTTGGACTTCTTTCTCCTATCTCAAATGAAAAACCAGGTCCATTATCAGGATAACCCATGAAGTAATTCTTATCTATCCGGAAATATTTTATTTTTCATTAGTTGTGTTGAATGTAAGACAAATCTCCTTGCCTATTAGGAAAAAATTGCATTTTGATACAGTTTCTTTGCTTCTTAGCTGCTGCTGTCACTTATGAGCTCATACCGTTATGGTGGAGATGAGGTGGACTTGACTCCGGCAAAAGAAGAGGCTAAGATACTCCGTGAGAAGATCTTAGAGAAGGCTTACAACAGTGACAAGCATCTTGTATGGATTTTGGCCACTAGGAGCAAAGCACAGGTCAATGCTACGCTTAATCACTACAGTGAGTTTGGAAATGATATCAACAAGGTCAGTTTGAATTTTTATGAACCAGCCCTTGCATGTTGCTTTTACCTGTATGACTAAAGTTTATAGTTCCTTGAGGATGAAGAGTACCCTTTGGATATTGTTGTCACTGAAAGTAAGAGGCAAGTTAATGATATCTTGTTTCTAAAATATTGAGACCTAATAATATCACCCATTTTCAAGGTAATCTTCACCCTGTATTGTGCTCTGTTCTAGTTTTAGACTTTAACCTTAGGTAGCATGCATCAGAATACATTGAACTTGTCTCTGTTCTAGACTAAGAATCATCTAATTCTTGATCCTTCGTGTTCGCAGGATTTGAAAACTGATCCGAAAGACGAGTTCCTTTTTATGCGGAGAGCTAAAGTCAAGTGCCTGACTCGCCCTGAGAAGTATTTTGAGAAGGTCCTTCGTTTGGCTATCAAAAGGCAAGGAACAGATGAAGCGGCTCTGATTAGAGTGGTTGTTACCAGGGCTGAGGTTGACATGAAGTTAATAACTGAGGAGTACCAGAGAAAGAACAACGTCCCCCTCCATCGTGCCATTGTCAAGGACACTCATGGAGAGTATGAGAAAATGCTTCTGGCCATGGTTGGCCATGCAGACCCATAATTTATAAGTACTTGTGAAGCTGTCTGGTAGAAGCAATGTGCCTACCTCGGTGTGGTTTGAGGTGTCTATGTTTTCATTGCTGTCACATTAATTTGTAGGTATTCGCCATGCCTGGTTACAAAGGCATCTGCTAGCTATGTGAAGCAAATACTTTTTTTAAAAATTTTTTTATCGTGGCATTGGTTTACGTGCTTCTGAGAGGTCCTTGATTTGATCTTTAATCGATACTGCTGGTGACTGTGATCTATGTTATAGGCTTATAGCAGTGCGAGCAATTCGTAAGCAATGCTGCAGAAACTGCTGCTATGGCCTTTTACTTGATGAGGAACAAATATAATCAGGGACCGCAGGTTGAAGTTTGATTTCATTTAGCGGCTTGAGAGCTACCTGTTTGTGTTTGGTGTCTATATAGGGGCCGGAATCTCAACCATTATGTGGTGATTTCATTTTCGTGTGATCGCATTGCCTTTATCATCTCTTATCACACCTCCTGTAGGCTCGAATGGTATCTAAACCCTCTGGATTGAATCTTCTACTAGGAGCATTGGAGGTGCTTTTGCAGTTTATGGCAATCTCTCAGTTGCCGAGTGCTCCATCCCCACTTCCGGCAAAAAATCAGCTGCTAATTCCAAAGAGGTGCAAGGCAAACCTCGACGACTGGTACGTGGTGCAGTCGATGGAACACTTCGCAGCAAAGCCCAAGGAAGCCTTGTCAATCGATGCGGTGGGCCTTGAGTTCTTCTTGGTTTCCGAATCAAAACTTCTTTTGCCTTTTGCTTTTGTGACTCAGATTTATCAACAGGCTGGCAAGTTTCGTTCTTTTCGACTACCGTCCCCTTTGTTCTCATTAAATGACTTTGACTAGTAAATCAACGGTCACTAACAAAGAAGGATACTTCTTGTGAGTTGTGATCCCCACGTCTCCCATCACAACTTGTGGCCCTCTATTTGCAAAGACTCATCAATCTTCTTTAGTGCAAAGATTGGGATGTAAGTCAACAAAGCTGAAAATTTAAGCTTCGTTTGTTATATGAAAAATAAATAATTTGTAAAATATTTTCCAAAAAATATCATTTATAACGTTTAAAATAATTAGTTAAAAAAATGCTCTTCTTTTTTTTTTTCCCCCTTATATGTTTTTCCCCTCTCCCTTATAATTTTTATGGTTTTTCTCCGCCGTTTTAGCTATTCGTCTGCATTCTTAATGTTCTCCACTGCTTTGGATTTTCTATCTTCAGAAATTATGGTTGGATCGTATGATATAGGTTCAGTGTGATGTGTAGTGATCGATCTGCGGGAAATGAGGGAGAAACTTTATTTCGGACATAATAATCTTTATCACCTCCTTTCTAAATTACAAAAAAAGGGTAATTTTTTGGGGTGGCTGTTAATGGAGAAATCTTGGTCAATTGGGTGGATCTTAGAACCTCAGATGCCTCGGCAGGTTGAGCTTGATCATTGTCCTTGGCCTTAGAAGTCTGGTTGGTTTCTTTAACTTGATTCCGTTGCAAGCCCTCGTGTCTAATTGAGCTAGTTCAGTCGTTCCCGTTCCATAATTAGTAGCGATTAGATGGAAAGAGTAAGTTCGTTAGATGTCAAGATTCGAGAAGTAAACATTTCTTTGGCGACCATCATGTGGAGTTCCTTCAATGTCTACCGAGCTTCTGCGGTCATGAAAATGCCGATCTGATCATCTCATTGACAATCTACCCAACTCCGATCTAGATACAATTGTAATAGGTGCTTAACTAACGTGAGCTTCTTTTTGATGTCTTTTCAATTTGCGCTTTGTGAAATATCTTATTGACATGTAAAAGCTCTAGTCCATGCAAAACTGGATCGTTCTTAGTCAATGCATGGAAAGGAGATGGCATTTTGCTCAGGATTGGTAAGTCACACATGATGCATTGTCAACACCCTTTTGAAGTGCTGCGATAGAAACAACTATTTGTTGCTAAATTAGGAAAAGCTTAAATCCATGTATAACATGTACATACAGAAAAGTCATTATATATACAATTTCAAATGCATGCACCCACAAACATGTCCATCTAAAAAGCCAGTTACTTGGCTATCTATCTATCTATTTTTGTAGACATACTGAATGGGGATGAATATTTGACACAAATGCACATGCACCCACGCAAACACATACGAGCTTGCGTGTTTGTTCGCGGGCACACTCATACACATGCGACCTTTCTATATCCTCCTTATCAAGAGAGTTTCATAAGCTTTCATAATGCCTTTGCACTTTGATACTGCTTATTGTGGCTTTTTCCTTGTCTTCTCCTTCATAGAATAGTGCTTTTGTAATCTTCCAGGAAACCTTGTTCTGGCTACAAGATGAAAGAAATCACTGGTGGTGGGATTTTCGCTGCCAATGGAGAGGATGATTCATTACAACGTGGAAGTGCTAACCCTACTTCAAATAACAAAACAGGATTAAGGATGTACCAGGTATGTTTTACTACGCGCATTGTTTTTGACCTATTAGATTGGTGTTGAGTCCATCATGATGTAAGCTCCTTTGGTGGTCGATATTACTAGCAAGCCTTGCTGGCATCAGTCACATCTCGTTTGCTGAAGAAGAAAGCATTTCTCCCAAAAAGCCTACCGCTCTTCCTGAGGTTGCAAAGCAGCGAGAATTCAGTGGAACGTTGGAAAGCGAGTCCGACATGAAGTTGAAAAAGCAAATATCTGATGCCAAGTGTAAGGAATTGAGTGGACATGATATTTTTGCTCCTCCTCCGGAAATTTTGCCAAGGCCATTGGCTGCACGGGCACTGGACCCGAATCAAGACATGGCAGAACCTGCACCGCGTCATGTCCGGACTTCCGTTAAAGTCTAATGTGAGTGAAATCTATATTTACGTTAACATGCTTTCCTGTTAAAGTTTACTCAGGTCTTCTGTTTATTTTAGCAATGGAGTTCAATAGCCTCACTAGTAGCTTCTCTGACTTTATCAGCCTGCTGGAGGTCAGAGCAGTATTACCTCCAATGAGGAACCTGCGATGAAAACTGCCAAGAAAAATCTATGACAAGAAATTCTCCAACCTCTCTTGAAATAACGTCTTCAAGGGTGATGCACCTCCAATGTCTCTGGAGAAATCACTGAATTCGGCTAATTTGAGGGAGATTAGCCGCAACGACATCTTTGCAGATGGAAAGGCAGAGTCTTGAGACTACTCAGGTGGCGTGCGCAAGCCTCCAGGTGGCGAGAGCAGCATTGCGTTGGTTTAATCAAGCTTAGGCCTAATAGTTTTATGTTTCAACTCGTGTTATTCCTAGTGGGATTTGGTCTCATTTGACACTCCGGAGTGTGGGGTTTGGGAATTGTGTTTTAGCTTTGAACTTATTGACTAGATGTACGAACTGTTTGTAGATCGATGTGTTTAGAGCATTGGTTTCTTCAGCTTCAGAGAACTCAAACTGATTTGTGCTTCAAGTTGCATCCTCTGGTTCTTTTCCAGTAGAAGTGTCGTTAGATCAATGGTTTTCTAAGAGAACTTTCTATCCCATTCATGCTCAAAATGTAGCTTCGAACTCTGTTTATGCTCCTCATATTAAGGATATGTCACCACCGTGTGCCTTTCCAATTGCTTCAAATTGAGGTGTAACAGATTGCAAGTCACAAGGGCTTTGTCAATTTGCTTTGAATCAGTTACTGGTACTAAATTAGAAAACCATGCCAATCCAAACTCCATTCGAAGAAAAGTCTCTTAGTGCTGGGAGTGCATCTTGGCAACGGCATCGTTCAAGGGCTTGACAGGTTCTAGGGAAGAATCTTTGTTTTCCTCTAGGTCCAACAATTTGGTACAACACGATCCTCTCCACTTTGAGAAGGCGCATCCTCCGCTAACAAGCCCGATTTGGTTTGGACATTGGAGGACAATCAAAATATGAACTCTGTCTGGCCTGGAACGAAACTATTCCGAGGATTCTACCTGTGGTCATGCCCCTCACCTCGTGTACTGGGATTGCTCTTGCTTTTAACAGGTAGGGAAACTATTGCTTGTCCATCTATCGAGTAGGTGCTCTTTTGGCCTTCAGTTCGCTTCCCTGCTTTTTTCCTTCTTTGGGCCTACTCCAAGTTTTGAACTTGGAAATCACCCTTAGAAGCCCACCCCCAACAGGCGGCGTGCCTTTTGGCAGTTCCCTGTTTGGAATTTAATCTGATCTGAACCCAATGTATAAATTGATGAGGCTTCCTTGGGGTTGCTGTGAAATGTTCCCATCGCCGTTGCATCATGGTTCTACTTGTAGAGATTTGCCTCGCATCAATTTGGAATTAGCAGCTGAATTTCTTGTGGGAAGTGGGGATGCAGTGTTGAGCAACTGAGGAGTTTACCATGATACTGCAAAAGCAACCTCCAGGGCTCCTAGTGGGTGGTTTGATGTTAATAGAAATGGTTCGGATAGCGTTTGTGCCTAGAGGAGGTGTTACGAGAGATGGGAAAGGCAATGCAATATGTAGTTTCCACATGAAGCTGAAATGACCACAAGCATATAGCATTATGGTTGAGCTTCCGCCCCCCGACTGACATCGTCTGACAAGACAACACAAACATGTAGTATCTCAAGCTACTTAATGAAATCAAGTCTTTAACCTCCGATCCTTATAATATTTGCCCCTCGGCCATAGCATCGGCAGTTTCTGCAGCACTGTTTGTTGAATTGCTAGCACTGATATACCATGATTGCAAGGGACAAGTTCATGGTCACTTATTAGCAGTCTTGTTTGAGGATCAAAATCAAAGACTTCTCAGGAGTACAGAAACCAACGACAGGATATGAAATGTATTCGCTTTGTGTAACTATAACTGATGACTTTCCATGGAAGCATCCTAGTAATGTTACTGGAAAGCAAGGAAAACAGAAACAACCCAAACAACACTGAAATAGACACTTTGCCTCCACCAGACACAACTTCATGAGTACTTGTAAATCAAGCCTTAGTATGGCTAATCAGTGCCGGAAGCATTTTTTAATAGTCTCCAGTAGTGTCCTTGATAATGGCACAATCAAGGGAGATGCTGTTCCTCTCTGGTACTCCTCTTTTATGGACTTCATGTCCACCTCAGCCCTGATAGCTAACACTTTGGTGAGATCCCCTTCATCTGTTCCACGCCTATTGATGGCTAGATGAAGAACCTTCTCAAAATACTTCTCAGGGAGAGTTAGGCACTCAACTGTAGCTCTCAGTATAGCAAGGAACTCGTCTTTCGGATCAATTCTCAAATCCTATGAACATAAAGGATCAAGAATTAGATAAATCTTAGTCTAGAACAGAGAAAAATTCAATTTGTTGTGATGCATACTACCAAAGATTATAGTCAGGAAGTGACCCATGTCAAGACAGAGCACGATGTAGAAAAATGAATTACTAAAAAATGAGCATATTATTAGGTCTCAATGTTTTAAAAACAAGATATTGTGAAGTTACCTCTTACTTTCTGCGACAACATGACTACTTACCAAAAGCTCATAATAGAATAATATTCAATGGCACTCTTCATCCTTGAGGAACTGTAAAACTTTAGACGTATAGGTAAAAGCAACATGAAAGGCCGGTCCATAGAAATTCGAACTCACCTTGTTGATATCTTTTCCAAACTCATTTTTGCAGTGATTCAATATAGCATTGACCTGTGCTTTGCTCCTAGTAGCCAAAATCCTTATGAGATCCTTGTGACTGTAAGCCTTCTCCGATGTCCTTGCGTGGAGTCTTAGCCTCTGCTTTTGCCAAAGTCATGTTCACCTCATCTCCATCGTAACGGCATGAACTCACTAGAGAAAACAGCAACTAGGAGACAAACAAACCGTATCAAAATACAAGTTTCTGCCTTGAAGAGGTCCTCGCCATAATTCTCGGCATAGGTTTGCCTAATCAGCTTCCTCTGCACCGAATTCCTATGAGCCAATGATCAACTTCTCATTTGTTGCCCATCCTTCAAGATCGTTCATGAGAATCATCAAACGAGAAAAGATTAGATTAGACAATAAAGTGTGATTTTTTTTTTCCAAGACCACACTACATGCTGGGCTCAAGGTAGGAAAGCAATTCCATACCCGCTCGTGAGGGTTTTTTTCTCTCGATTATGTAGAGCTTCCTTCTACCGTTGTGGTAGCAGAAACCCTATTTTTCTTTCTTAAGTTCCGTATCTTCACCATGGCATCGCCAATTCCATTACAGTTCGTTTTGTTGTTCTTCAGCTTCGCTCAGTACATCTGATTCCTCTTTGCTCGCGGCTCTGTTTCATCATCGCCTTCATCTTCTCTCTTTGCATCTCTTTTGATTGGGTTCGCTTCTCATCTCCGGCCCTCCTTTTTGCTGGTTGCATGTTCCATTTTGGCCATGTCTCAGCTTTACCAGGTCCTTTCATTCCTTGATTCCGCTTACTCGAGCTTTCACAGGTTCGATCTCACCTAGGTTTCACTCTTTTACTTCTCCATTCTGTCCACTGTTCTTATGGCCCAAGAAGAGGACAATTCCTCCCGCCTTGCTGCTCTCTGTCAACGCTTGGGACGATTATGCTCGCCTCATGAAATTGAGGTCTGGAATGATGCACCATCTCCTGCCAAATTGGATGAATGCCGATTAACTCTGATAGGTAAAGTTTTCTCTAATACCCCTATCAATTTTCAAGCTTTCCAGAGCACGATAAAAAGGATATGGAGAATGGAATAGGTTGACATCTCACAGCTAGAGGATAGTGTCTATGTGGCAAAAATTTGGAGACAGATAAGAACAGGATTCTAGATGGCGGACCTTGGGTATTTTCTGGCCATCTCGTAGTTTTTAAAGCTTGGATTCCAGATACCCCGTTGCATTGCTATGACTTCTCCACCTGCGCTTTTTGGCTGCAAGTTTTTGGCCTGCCATTGGAGTGGTGCACTGAACAGATAATTTCAAGAGCAGCCAAGAATGTTGGTAGAGTGCTACAAGTAAAGGCAGACACTAAAGATAATTTTAATATGAGATCGGCTCGTGCAAGAGTCGAACTTAACCTGCAGATTTATAATTAGGGGAATTGTGTACTAGAAATGAAATGATCAAATTCATATAATAATATGTCGATTTCAATCATATGCTCGAATGTGCACCTCGTCTGGACATGCACATCCCCATCAATGAAGTGACCATGATGACTCCTAAATGCAAATAAATAATGTAGAAGAATATATATGGAACATGCATTGCTGTGTCATCTCTCCAATAATGAGGATTAACAACTGGTCAATCAAACCCTAATTCCCGGCTGAATACTTCTAAATGGAGAAGCACAGAGTCCAATTGGGATTTACTCCACTAGCACAAATGATTACTTTAGTGCATTCTTTTGTGATGTGAATTTATTTATTTTTAATAGGGTGATATTACTATACCCATACCGACGAATCTCTTGGAATGACGTATACTTTTTTATGGGTAATTAGCAGATGTGCATATGCGCGATGGGTGTGTGCAAGAAGCTAGACATGCGAAAATTCGGCAGAATCGAATTTATTACTAAATATTTTAATTATCAAATAATGAGAAGACATTATTGAACAAAAAAAAATACACGGTTTACGAGGAAATATATGTGGTAAGGTACCCTCTGCAGACAGGGTGTCTAATTCGAATCCATAATAAGCCATTATGGTTGGACTTTAGGTATGAGCGGCTTTCACATTTCTGTTATTCATGTGGGAAATTGGGGCATTATGCCATGTCTTGTAAAGATATTCCATTTGACAAAGATAAATTAGATGGAAAGGGAGAAGCCGCCATATGGACAATGGCTCCGTGCCGAAGTTAGGGAGTATAGCCCTTATTGGAACGTCTATTATGAACCGACGGACAAGGAGGAAATATTGGAAGAAACCGTACCTGAAACACCTCCTACCACTGCTCACACTCTCCCTGTATTGCCGCTGATACATACTACAGAAGTAGCTCCTCTGTTGTAGTCTATGGTAGTAGCCACCCCTGTTTCAACCGTTCCGCAAGATCATCAAGGAAATTCGAGTCCTCTGCAAGGTAGCTTTATTCACACGGCAATGATACCTGCATTAGCAAAGCTGAAGGGTGTTCAGGTGCAGACCAGTAGCTTACAAGTTCAGAAAAAAATCAAGCACATCTGTCATAAACCGAAAATTGGTCTTGCCAAGAAGCTTAAACGCTCTAACCCTTATGATATGCGAGGTTCAGTCCTCGAAGACTTAGATGAATCGTTACTTTTGGACACTCCCATCATGGAAGCATCTCAAGACAGGAATTGGGCAAAGGCGGCTGGCCCTCAACAGTCGCCTCATCACAAATGAAAATCCTAAGTTGGAACTGTTAGGGTTTGGGCAATCCCCTGACAGTTCAAGCACTTAAAGCCCTTGTGGCTAAGGAAAAGCCCGATCTTTTATTTTTGATGGAAACTAAAAATAAAGAAGCTGTTCTGCAACGTGTGAAACTCCGTTTGCATTTTTTGCATCTTTGTGTTTACAACCCGGTTGGCTCAGCAGGAGGCTTAGCAGTGTTATGGAATGGTACCACTTCTTTAACTTTTATCAGCTCTACATCAGACTATTTTGATCTTATATGTAAGGACGAAGTGGATGGCAACACTTGGCGCCTTACTTGTCTCCACGCCCCTGTTGTTTCTCACTTACTACTTCAGGTATGGCAGGACCTTATTCAAATCAGTATAGCTAATCTTCTTCCATGGGTCTGTATCGGAGACTTTAATGAGATTCTCTACCACTGGGAAAAGCAAGGGGGAAGACCAGCAGATTTCAATCGCTTAGCATCTTTTCAAGCTGTTGTGAATGATTGTTTTTTAATGCACATTGAAGCAAAGGGGTGTGCGTTTACTTGGATGAATAATCGTCAGGGGGATGAGTGTATTAAGGAATGTCTTGATCGAGTCCTATGCTCTATGGAATGGCGTCTACTTTTTCCTGGGGCTGAAGTTCAGGCTATCCCTGCTGTAGGTTCTGACCATAGCCCTCTCCTTTTAAATACTAAACCAGCCATTAGGACAAAACAACGCTACTTCATGTATGAAGCTTATTGGAACCAGGATGTGGATTGTCGAGACATTATTAATACTGCATGGAATTCTGATCAGGTGGAGCATTCAGATTTTATACATAAGATTCAAGCAGTGTCCAGTGCTCTAGCAAGGTGGGATCGTACCAAATTCTCATATAATCGACTCAGGGTGAATGATTTGCAGCAACAATTGCAGCAGCTCACAAACCAACATCATATATTTTATGACAAATTGGCGGTAACAACTTTAAAAGAGGAATTACAAAGGGTGTGGAGTCGAGAAGAACAGTATTGGGCAATGAGATCAAGGATCAATTGGCTGAAATGGGGCGATAAGAATACTAAATTTTTTCACGTCACTACTATCCAAAGACGACAACGCAATAGAATTACTATGTTAAAGGATGATAACCACATTTGGATAAGGGACTCTACAACATTAAAGGAGATGGCGACAGAATTCTTTTCACGGCTATATACCACCATTGGAAGTCGCAGCTATGCACCTATCTTAGATCAGTGTCCTTCTATGGTTACGCAGGAGATGAACGAGGGTTTAACTGCTATGGTGACCCTTGAAGAGGTCCGTCAAGCTACTTTTCAATTAGGAGCCACCAAAGCTCCGGGTCCGGATGGTCTAAATGGTTTATTTTATCAAACGCACTGGGACATCATTAAGAATGACCTCTTCACAGCAGTAAGCAATTTTTTTACATCTGGAATTATGTCCTCATCCCTAAATATGACTCTTATCTCATTGATCCCTAAAATTCCCCACCCTGAAAGTTTAGATCAATATCGTCCCATCAGCCTGTGTAATTATGCTTACAAAGTTATTTCCAAAGTCATGGCCAATAGATTGAAACCTCTCCTACCAGATCTAATCTCAGAAGAACAGTCCGCTTTTGTGGGAGGTAGGCAGATACAGGATAATATTTTACTAGTCCAGGAAGTTCTTCACCAGCTCAGGAAAACAAAAGGGAATCGTACATTTCAAGCTGTACTTAAAATTGGTATGAAGAAGGCTTACGACAGGGTGGAATGGGATTTCCTACAAGCTTATCTTCTCAAATTAGGATTTCACCCTATGTGGGTCCAGTGGGCTATGCAGTGTATCACAACCCAATCATCTTGCGTCAAATTTAATGGAGAACATCTAAAGTATTTCCACCCTACTAGAGGTCTTCGACAAGGTGATCCTCTTTCCCCATATCTTTTTATCCTGATGGCTAATCTCTTATCCTTTCTTATTAAGAATGCCGTCAACATGGAAAACCTCAAAGGTATCAAACTCAACAGGTGGTGTCCTGTTCTATCACATTTGTTTTTCGCAGACGATGCTATTCTCTTTCTTGATGGTGCTGTTCGTGAATGCCAGAATTTATCGAATATATTACATCAGTACTGTGTAGCTACAGGGCAAGAAATCAATCGCAATAAATCTGGTATCTTTTTTGGAAAGGCCTGCCCTGTTAGTTTGCAGCAGAATATGGCCATGGAGTTGCAAGTACCTATTTTACATAAGTCTGGGAAATATTTTGGGGATACCTTCTGATTGAGGACTTTCAAAAAAGGACATGTTTTTATGGATAATGGGGAGAGTTCATTCCAAATTGGAAGGTTGGAAAGAAAATTTTATTTCAAAAGGTGGGAAGGAGATTCTCCTTAAAACTGTTGTACATGCTATTCCTCAGTACGCTATGTCTATTTTCAAGTTACCTGTATCTATATGCAGATCCATTGAGAAAAGAATTGCCAGGTTTTGGTGGCAGAACGATAAGAGTAAATCAGGAATCCATTGGCGGAGTTGGGAAGTTCTGACATGAAGAAAAGAAGATGGTGGTTTGGGATTTAGAGATCTCATGCAGTTTAATAAAGCCATGCAAGCAGGCTTGGCGTTTATTTAATCAACCTTTATCTTTATGGGGTAAAGTCTTTAAAGGACTTTACTTCCATTCCAAGACCTTCTGCGATGCCGACAGAGGCTCTCGCCCATCTTGGGGCTGGCAGAGTCTTCTAATCGGTCGAGATGCCATCCTACCCAACATTCGTTGGTCTATAGGTGACGGGAGATCAATAAGAATTCGAGGTGATAGGTGGCTTCCTATTGGCATATTAAGCGGACCTACAGTCCGCGAGGAACCTCAACTAGTGGCTGACCTTATAGACCAGACCACCAGCACCTGGAATGTTAATTTGCTACACCAATTCTTTGATACACAGGTAATAGACCAGATCACCACCATTCCAGTGAGACCCAATGTTGTTAAGGATCAACTTATATGGACTGCAACAAAAGATGGTTCTTTCAATGTCAAAACTGCTTATCATACACTTACAGTTTCAGCAACAACTCAGACAGCAAATTCGACTTCCACATCTTACCAGAATCCACGCTGGCTATGGAAAAAAATCTGGAAAATGCATTCACCCCCAAAAGTTTGAACTTTCCTATGGTCACTATGTCAGAATGCTTTAGCCACAAGATCAAATTTATACCAGAGACATTATTGCCGATCCGACTTGTCTTCTATGCAACCAAAACACACCAGAAACCCTAGAACACTTATTTCTGCTTTGTCCGTGGACTAAAAGGGTTTGGTCTCATCCCCAGTTTGCTATTCAGATCTCACCTCTTGACATACACAGAATCGACGAATGGGTTGCACAGAAAGTTCACAGACATAATAAATTACCAGGCTTGGAGACTCTTGCATCTGTGTTTTGGCAGATTTGGCGAGCTCGGAATGGGTTTATCTTCCGAAATGAAAGACTTCAACCTCTTCGAGTGGCTGAGGCAGCGCTTGCTGGAATCCACGTTGCTTGGCTGACAGCTTGTTCCTTGACAAGCAAAGGCAGATCGCTCCAGAACGGGGGAGCCTTTTGGAAGCCGCCAGATCCGGGTACCTTGAAGGTCAATATCAATGGATCACATCAACCAGGTTCAAGAGAAGGCAATATGGCTTGTGTTTGTAGGGATCATAACGGACGACTTACTGATGGTTTCTCAACACATTTTGCTGCAAACTCAGCCCTACAGGCGGAGATCCAGGCCTTTACCCTAACCCTTTAGCATCTGCAACGTCATGGCTTCAATCACGCACGGCTTCTTCTTGAATCGGACAGCTTTGTTCTGGTCAAGACTCTGAATCGAGGAGGGCAGCCGCCATGGGAGGATCGGACCCTGTTCATCGAAGCCGCTTCTCTATTTTCTCGTTTCCCCAATCTTTCCCTCATCCACTGCAGAAGAGAGGCGAATGTTGCTGCCGATTGGGCTGCAAAGGCCCACGACCGTGCTTCTTCTTTTCAGAATTGGGCTGTGTTTCCTCCTTTTTACTTGATTGACATTATCTGTGCTGATGCCTTAGCTGCCGGTTGTAATGGGTTTCTATCTTCAATATAGTTTCCCTTTTCTGACCCCAAAAAAAAAAAAAAAAAAAATTCATGTCGAATTCAAAAGGAAATCATAATGATCGAATTTTTTTGCATCTCCTGATCACTCCTGGACCCAAAAATAGCTCGACCTTAGTAGCCGATCACCCCAAAAAGAAAGCACAAGAACTCTAGAACAGATCGCCACCACAAGATCACTCAGACCGGACCCGCACGACAGGGGAGCACGGAGAAATGAGAAAGGTGGCGAGGAGATAGCGTGCCCCTGCGAATGCTTTTCGGAGTTGATCGCATTCATCGGCCATGGAGAGCACCGACTCTGTGTTCACGTCGAAGCGAGAACGAGAGAGAGAGGAGGAAGAAGAAGGAGACGAAACAAGAGAAAGGAAGTCGGCCTCCGCTTCCAAGGAGAGAGAGAGAGAGAGAGAGAGAGAGAGAGAGAGAGAGAGAGGGGGGGGGAGGTGGGATATAAAGTTTTCACGATCACTTACTAGCAGTCTCGATTAAAGATCAAAATCAAAGACTTCTCATAAGTACATAAACCAACGCCATGATAAGAAGTGTATTTGCTTCGCATAGCTACAACTGACAACTGGGGAGGCATGTTGGTAACTACACGTTGTTGGAAAGCAAGGAAAATAGAAACGCCTCAAACCACACCAAAAAAAGAGATATTGCCTCCACCGGAATAGCTTCACGAGTACTTGTAAATCAAGCCTCGACGTGGCCAATCAATGCCAGAAGCATCTTTTCATAGTCTCCAGTAGTGTCCTTGACAATGGCACGATCGAGAGGGATGCTATTCCTCCTCTGGTACTCCTCACTTATAAACTTCATGTCAACCTCGGCCCTGGTAGCAACTACTCTGGTCAGAGCCCCTTCATCTGTTCCTCGCTTATTGATGGCTAGACGAAGAACCTTCTCAAAATACTTCTCAGGGCGAGTCAGGCACTTTACTGTAACTCTCAGTAAAGTAAGGAACTCGTCTTTTGAATCAGTTTTCAAATCCTGCGAACATGAAGGATCAAGAATTAGACAGTCCTTAATCTAGAACAAAGAAAAGTCAATATGTTCTGATGCATAGTACAGACGTTATAGTCTGGAAGTGAATGAACAACTCGGAAATGGGTGATATTATCACATCTCAATGTTTTTGAAACAAGACATCTTGAAGTTGCCTCTTAACAACATGACTATTAACCAAAAAGAATACTACCCTGGCACTCTTCATCCTAAAGGAGCTATAAGCTTTAGACATATAGGTAAAAGAACTTGAAAGGTCCGGTTCATAGAAATTCCAACTCACCTTGTTGATATCATTTCCAAACTCATTTTTGTAGTGATTCAACGTAGCATTGACCTGTGCTTTGCTCCTAGTAGCCAAAATCCTTATGAGATCCTCATGGCCATAAGCCTTCTCTGAGATCTTCTCGTGGAGTATCTTAGCCTCTGCTTTTGCCAAAGTCATATTCACCTCATCTCCATCAAAACGGTAGGAGCTCACAAGAGGTACCAGCAACTAGGAGACAAAGAAACCATATCAAATTAAAGTTCTTTCCCTACAGGCAAGGAAATTACTTACATCAACACCTAATGAAAATTGAAATGATATAGAATAGATGAGAATTATTTCATAGGTTGTCATAGGACTAATCTTTTGATGATGGATTTGGTTCTTCATTTGACACAATAGAAAGAGGTCCAATGAAGTAGTGTATATGGTCTCTAGAGTTTCATGAAACCATCTTCAATAAATTGACAAATCAAAACATGAGGAACTGCTCCAAAGCACACCACCATTGCAACAAGCATTCTCTGCAAAACTCCAAAACTGTCTTAAAAATTGAATACCCTACAACTTATATTCTCAAACTTTCTGTAATATGCTGAATCAGTCACATTTGATTTTACTTGCCTTCATCAATCCCAAAGAATATTTCCCAGACAGCAATAAGAAATTATTCTGAGCATCACAAGGCTACATAGACTTGATTGTACAGAGTACTTATTGCAAAATGTATGAACCTAAGTTGCTCGGAAAAACAATCATTAGCATTGGGAAATGTCATGGAACAACATGAGGCAAGCGTTAAAGCAGTACCTTACGAAAATCTCCAGTTGTGTGGTGAGCGACGTCCTCTTCCAGCGACTTCTTGTATCGGGCATGATATGCTTGTCTTGCCATAAGCAACTGCTGCGGAGACCTCGTGCAGGCTATTTCCATGAGAACCTGGTTGCTTGAAGTCCATCTTTTCGTCGCTTCATTCGCCAAGTACGCATCACGTTCAGCCGGATCAAGTGACCAAAGGACCACCAGCCTCTGACGATACGGAATGAATATGGATTAATCCGAGAGAAAGAGGGACACGTCTCCATGGGATGAATCCAAATAATTAAAGAAAGATGCAGACCTCGAAATCATTGGTAAGTTCTCTGTCCAATGCCTTGAGGAGGTCCTCGCCGTAAGTCTCGGCATAGGTTTGCCGAATCAGCTTCCTCTGCGCCGCATTCCTATGACCCAATATGGATATGATCAACTTCTCATTTGTTCCCCATCCTTCCAGATGGTTCATGATAACCATCCAACGAAGAGAAAAGATTGAATTAGACAATAAAGTTTGATTTTTTTTTTTTTCCGAATTCAAAGAGAAATAATAAACCCAGAAATAGCTCGATCTTAACAACCGATCCACTGAAAGACCACTTCGATCAGACCACGATCTCCAAGCGGATCGCAGATCCGAACACTAAAAACGGAGCACAACCATCGGCGACCGAACAACACCCGATAAGGGAATCGGAGGAGGCAGCGCGAAGCAGATAGAGCGAACCTGCGAAGGCTTTCCGGAGCTGCTCGCAGTCATCGGCCACGGGGGGCACTGGCTGCGGGACGTTGAGAGTCGACATTGTTGAGGGAATGGAAGAGGGGGGGCGGGGGTTGTGTGGACGCGTCGAAGCGAAAACGAGAGGAGGAAGAAGGAGGAGACAAAACGGAGACAGAGAGAGTCAGCCTTTGCTTTCAGAAGAGAGAGAGAGAGAGACAGAGAGAGAGAGGACACGCGCCACGTAACGTGGAAAGCAATAAGCGAGGAGAGGAGGCGCTGCACGAGCGCCACCTGTGCACCACGTCCGATTTCTCCAAGTGGAAACCGGAGGGACACGGAGGAAGACGAGAGAGAGAGAGGCGTCGGCACGCGGCAGCGTCCAGGCCCGTTGGGCCGGATTTGGACAAGATTTTCGGGTCTGGTCAATGGGCCGGTCGGGTCAGGACGAGGGTTTTGAAATCGGTAAAGTTCAGGCAAGGGCAGCAGCCATTGCTTTGGCTTTTTTATTAACATTTTTGTTTTACTTATTTATCCTTTTTCCTTAATACTTTCAATTTTGCAAGTTTTTTTACAGCTAGTTGGTGACACTTGTGCCACGCACTTTAAAGAATTAAAGAAAAATATGATACGTTAGCATTTCTCATTGGGAAAAGTGGCAGAACTTATGAATGAAGTATTTTATAAGTTTGATAAGTTTTATAACTCGAATGTGCTTTTTAAATATTTTAAGACTCAAGTTTATTTTTATGATGAGCTTTAGAAATTCTGAGATACTAATTTCTAAAAATAACCCTCATTAAAATTGATTCTCCCTTTTTCGAAGGATGTAAAGTTACTCATATAATTAATCTAAGAAAATCATACTCGATCTACACTTCATCTTTTCTTAACTTTTGATGTTGGTGTGCATTCAACTAAAATAGTTGGACCAAACTTCACAAAACTAGATGCCAACATACACCAATTGTGCTTGTTTTTGAATTTAACACATTTTCCACCGTCAATGTTTAGGATTCTAAATGACAAGCCAAATTGTAACAAACAAATGTAATATTTATAAGAAATATCATGATCTTATTATCTTTAAAGCTATTCTTAAAGATTGGACGTCCCAAGCGTAGGTCATCAATTCCGAGATGGAATTGCAAATAACAGTAATTCCCAAGTGCTTACAAGTAACCAACGAACCATTACAGAAATTGATAATGGAATTAACCAAGATAATAAAGTATAGGAGATGGCTTGCTACACAATAGAAAGAGTGAAGTATCTCAATAAGTGAAGCATTTAGGATCAATTAGTTCTTCCAATTTGATGTCCTCTGATAGGCTTAACATGATCAAGCTTTGTGATGATATTGCCCAAGAAACTTGTTGCATGGTTGGACGATGCTCTGGTTTGGGATTTAAGCACAAAAATGCCATCTTTGTCACCAAAGCCACTTCCCCTAACACATTACCTTTGGGGAATGGAACTCTTTGATCTAAAACTTCCTTCATTGGCCAAGAAATTATTGAATTGCTTGATGGTGATGAAGATGCGGACATGAGAGAAAAAATGAGATCGCTTGGATGGCATCCCATAATTACTTCCAATGTCACCACTCTGAAGCTGTAAATATCGCATTGCTCATTCACTTCCATTGTGTATGCGTTCTGCAGAAAGAAAAGAGCAAATTTTTTTCTAGCTTTTATACAATATCCGTGCAAATACTAGAATAGCTTTTTTGAGGCGTGATATTACTTTCTTTAAGGATTTATTTGCCCCACAATGTTATTAATGGTCACTGGCAAATTTCCTTTAGGATATAATAAAGTCTCAAATGAGAATACTATATAGCAATTCTAGTATTTCTCCAAGATCTCTCATGAGAAACAATTGAAAATAATGGCTGTATAACCTTTCGAAAGAAGACAAAACAGAAAGAAGATGATTGTTTGATTTCAAAAAATTGTTACTTATCTTTGTCTTTCGAATAGAGACAACTCTTCAAAAGGTTGCAAAAAAGAACAAAGGCAACCTTTCGGAAATGTTGCAAAATAAACAAGTATATCTCAAAGGTTACGTTGAAAAAACATAAAAAAAAATTCGGAATTAAATAAATAAAAAATAAAAAATAACCGTAACTTTTCGTAAAAAATGTCGCACTATTTCAACAAGACTTTACATTTAATTTCTATAGAAATAAATCCGAGTTTTTTCAATAAATAAAAATAATGATCGTTGGTTAATGTCAAATCCCATCCACGTGCGCACTCACATCTTTTCGATGTGGGAGAATGCACCTCTATATTTGTTTTATAAACAAACTACTAACAACAGCAACTAGGAGACAAACAAACCGTATCAAAATACAAGTTTCTGCCTTGAAGAGGTTCTCGCCATAATTCTTGGCATAGGTTTGCCTAATCAGCTTCCTCTGCACCGAATTCCTATGAGCCAATATGGAGATGATCAACTTCTCATTTGTTGCCCATCCTTCAAGTCGTTCATGAGAATCATTAAACGAGAAAAGATTAGATTAGACAATAAAGTGTGATTTTTTTTTCCAAGACCACACTACATGCCGGGCTCAAGGTAGGAAAACAATTTCTTTACTTTGTACCGGTGAACATGTTGCAGCTACAGTGGGATAATCATGTCGAATTCAAAAGGAAATCATAATAATCGATCGAATTTTTTTGCATCTCCTGATCACTTCTGGACCCAAAAACAGCTCGACCTTAGCAGCTGATCACCCAAAAAGAAAGCACAAGAACTCTAGAACAGATCGCCACCACAAGATGACTCGGACTGGACCACGCACGACAGGGGAGCACGAAGAAATGAGAAAGGTGGCGAGGAGATAGCGTGCCCCTGCGAATGCTTTCCGGAGTTGATCGCATTCATCGGCCATGGAAAGCACTGGCTCTGCGTTCACGTCGAAGCGAGAACAAGAGAGAGAGAGAGAGAGAGAGAGAGAGAGAGAGAGGAGGAAGAAGAAGGAGACGAAACAAGAGAGAGAGAAGTCGGCCTCCGCTTCCAAGGCGAGAGAGAGAGAGAGAGAGAGAGAGAGAGAGGGGTACGAGTGTCGGTGCAATTCCTACATCGGGCTTCTCGAAGTGGAAACCGGAGGGACGCGGAGTGAGATGAGGGAGATGAGGCACGCGGTAGGCAGGCCCCCTCCGGGCCCGTTGGGCCGGGTTTGGACAAATTTTTCAGGCCAGATTAACGGGCGGGCCGGGTCGCGCATGGGTTTTGAGATCTTGCCGGACCATACACACGTTCATTTCAAAAATGTAATTAATAATGCAATCTTTAAAGTAAGTCCAAATTTCTAATATAGGAATGAGAAATTGTATGAAAGTCACAAGCAAAACAGTAAATTAGGATAAATCAAGGCTCTAGGCATTTCATCCATGTTATTGGCTCTTGACACCCTCATTTTCACCTTAAATTAACTACATTATTCATTGCGAGTCTCACTCTTAATTTAAGATTATTTCTTACATTTTTTCTTTGTTTTCTTTTGTATCTATTTTATTAAAAGAAAAAACCACACACATAGTCTCAAGCAACTTTTTTTTCACTCTAGCTGCTTCTTCCACACCAATTACAGTTTAATGTTTTATATTTGTCTTCTTCTAAACTTATTTTGCTTATTATTACTTTATTTTCCCATATAATCATCATGATTTTCAATGTTTCGACTTCGAATTTTGGTACAAAATTATGATAATTTACTCAAAGGTTGAATATTATGGTTGATGAATACATTATATACAATATACTCATCTTTCATTGTTTTATTTTTTGTAGTCTAGTCATTATGGAGGACAATATTGAAGAGCAACCAAAATTTTAAAATATATCTGTTGATGATGAAACAACGAATGGAGAACACCAATCAATCGTGTCAACTAGTTCATTTGGAGCTGTGGTACTATAACATTGAAAATTATTCCTACATACATATATATTTTCAAGAGAGTAAACTTTTTGAGGGGAGGCAAGCAATCGAACGAACAATATCTCTTATTAAGTTGCATATGCAATTTGCTATTATTGCAGTACATTTGTATCTTGAAAATAATTTTACTTTTCATTGATGATTTTATGAAAAATACCGATGCATTTAAAATTGACAAAAAAATAAGTTTGCAAATGGTTTGATTGGGTTGTCTTGTAGTATCATTACAGTTGTCATGAATTCTTGTCAACAATCGTGATGTGGACATCGAGCCATATCGAGGAGGAGGTGCTAAGGACCCATTGTCTATTCCTACTGGTTCGATCACTCGAGCGCGGGCCAAGCAATTTAGGCAAGCTGTTGGCGTCATGGTTCGTGATCTTTGGCATGGAGATGACCTTGGATCAAATCTTGAAGAATCTTGGAAATCTTGACGCAATTTAATTATCTGGTCACCAAATATTTAACCAAGTCAAATATATATATATCTTTTTGTTTAGGAATATTCTAGAATATAAATATTCTTGAATATGACGCATTAGATTTTTAGTGTTGGTTTTAGGGTTTTTGTGGCAACTAGAAGGCCTATATATAAGACTGATTGAATTTCTTTGGGGGACAAATATATTTTTATTTTGAGGAAAATAATTGAGAGGTTCTCTTCTACTACTCTTTTGAGATTTGACCTTATCAAGATTCTCTTGTGGTGGTCGATTTGACTTATTGAGCGAGACAGCGAATTCTTTCTCTCGTGGCATCTATAACGTTGGTTGGTTGACACGCGTTCGTCAACAGATCACGTTCATACCGAGATTGCCAATCACGGGTTTGATTGGAGGTCGAGGTTCGCATTCGCACCATCTCGGGCCTTCGTAGAACAATCTTTCCGCAACGATTCACATCATTTGGTATCGAGCTTGCTTCTACAAGGTCTATTTATCTTTAATTTTCTATTTATATTCAACAATTTGAGATTTATTGAGCTAGGGTTTCGGTTCTAGCTAATTTAGGGATCCGATTGCTTTTGTGCTTCCATATGTAGTTGTTTGCTATTAGTTTTATTTTTTTTTTCTTCCTAGCATCTTAAATTGTATTTGAGTTCGTAAAAAAAAGAAGAGAAAGTTCGTAAAAAAAAAAAAGAAAAGAAAGAAAATGCACAAAAAAAAGTGTGCAAGGAAAAAAAAATAGATTCAGCAAAAAAAAAAAAGCCGAACAAAAGAAAAATCAAGAATGTGACTCGTTTGTTAGTGGATCGAATTGAAACAAAATCAGTAGTGATTTGCATTTCAATTGGAATTTCGAAAGTTGTACTTGTTGGGTTGAAATTGTTACTTGCTGAAACAAAATCAGTAGTGATCTAATCTTGTTTGATTAGTTTGATTGATTGTCGTGAGGGGGTTGAGAGACAGGTTTTGAGTCTGATAAAGAGTTTGTGAAAAGAGAATATGAGAGGAAAAAGGCAAGTGTGTGTAAGCTTAATTGAGGGTGGAAAAAGCCTAGACTTGAGTTAAACACGAGAGGAGTGACAAACACCTTGAGATAAACATGTGAGGGAGCGATTGGTGAGGATTTTTGTGACTAACGTTTACTTGCAGGTCCAAAATATGTCGCGTGAAGAAATCATGAATCAAAAGGAGATTGACTCCATACGAAGGGATGAAGCACTTGTGGAAAGCATCCAGCAATTGAGAGCCGTAGTGGAGGAGCTTAGTGGCCGAATGATGGGGAACGACATGAGGGTTGATGGTGACCGAGAGCTACCCTGAGGAAGGCCGCAACATCAGCTAGACACCTCTAGAACACAACCTAGAAGGCAGCGGCATTATGATGATGATGAGGCCGACATGGAGGATGATCGAGATGCTCGATTTGGAAGGTGGAATGGAGCCTGAGGGTTTAGACACCGAGAAGATAATGAACTTGGCAATATTAAGATGAAGATTCCTTCTTTCCAAGGGAAGAATGATCCCGATGCGTATCTAGAATGGGAGAAACGCATGGAGATGGTATTTGATTGCCAACGATACTTCGAGCTCAAAAAGGTAAAAATTGTAGCTGTTGAATTTACTGATTATGCTATAATTTGGTGGGATCAACTTGTGACTAGTAGGAGGCGCAATGGTGAAAGACCGATAGAGACGTGGGATGAGATGAAAGTGGTGATGAGGAGGCGTTTTGTACCAAGTCATTACCACTAAGATTTGTTTCAAAAGGTACAAAATCTCACACGAGGCAATAAGAGTGTGGAAGAGTATCACAAGGAGATGGAGATTGCCATGATCCGTGCTAATGTGGTGGAGGATTGTGAGGCCACAATGTCAAGATTTTTGAGTGGTTTGAGCCGAGACATAGCAAGGGTGGTGGAGCTGCAACATTATGTTGAATTGGAGGAATTGGTGGAAAAGCCATCAAAGTTGAGCGGCAATTGAATTTGGACCGAAATCACAAGAGAAGAGGAAGTTCAAATTAGAATTGGAGATCCAATTGGAAGAGAGATGAGGAAGCCAAATTGGAGAGGAAACAACACCAAAACCGAAACCTCAAAGGAGAAGGAGAGGAACGGTAAAGTTGGAACGAATTTGGCTTCAGGTAAAACCGAAAACCCTAACACTAGGAATCGTGAGATTAAATGTTTTAAGTGTTTGTGCAGGGGTCATATGGTGAATCAATGCCCTAATAGGAGGGTGATGATCATGACTGGACATGGTGTTATTGAGTCTGAAAGTGAAAGGGAAGAAGAGGATGATGAGATGCCACCATTGGAGGATTGTAGTGATGGAGAAGTGGCTATAAAAGAAGACTTATTGGTGGTTAGGCGTTCTCTGAGTGTGCAAGTAAAGGAGGAGGAGCATCACCAACAAAGAGATAACTTGTTTCATACAAGATGTGTGGTGAATGGTAAGATCTGTAGTATGATAATTGATGGAGGTAGTTGTGCGAATGTGGCAAGTTGTACTATGGTGGATAAGTTGGGTTTGAAAACGACAAAGCACCCTAGGCCTTATAGACTTCAATGGTTAAATGATAGTGGTGAGGTGAAAGTATCGAAGCAAGTTTGAATTCCATTTGAGATAGGGAGATACAAGGATGAGGTAGAGTGTGATGTTGTACCTATGCAAGCGGGTCATATCTTACTTGGAAGACCATGGTAATATGATTGAAAGGTACATCATGATAGGTATACCAATCTTTATTCATTGGTGATGAATCAAAAGACTTATACCTTGGTACTAATGACACCTAGTGAGGTGTATCAAGATCAATTAAAGTTACAACAAGAAGCCGAGAGAGAGAGAAAATGTGAGAAATCCGAGGGCTTGCATGGTGTGTTTGAGACGCAAGGAAAAGGAGAGGCGGAGAGAAAGATTGTGGTAAAAACCGAGGGAAAAGAAGAGAGGAAAGAAAAGAGGCAAAATAATTTTTATGCAAAATCGAGTGAAATGAGGAGAGCTTTAGTTCTAGATCGACCAATGCTTGTACTTTTGTACAAGGAGGTTTTGTTTTCTACTAACGATCTTGACTCAAGTTTGCCTAGTCCTATTGTGTCTTTATTGTAGGAATTTGAAGAAGTCTTTCCTGACGAACTTCCTGGAGGGATACCACCGATTTGAGGCATAAAACATCAAATCGACTTGATTCTTGGTGCGCCATTACCTAACCGACCCGCATATCGAAGCAATCCCGAGGAGACAAAGGAACTTCAGCGGCAAGTTAGTGAACTATTGGAACGAGGGTATATGAGAGAGAGTCTTAGCCCGTGCACCGTCCCTGTTTTATTGGTGCCAAAGAATGATGGAACTTGGCAAATGTGTGTCGATTGTCGAGCAATCAATAACATTATGGGAAAGTATCGACATCCTATTCTTAGGTTAGATGACATGTTGGATGAGTTGCATGGTTCTTGCATTTTCACTAAGATCGATTTGAAAAGTGGCTATCATCAAATTAGGATGAAAGAAGGTGATGAATGGAAAACTGCATTTAAAACCAAGTATGGATTATATGAGTGATTAGTCATGCCATTTGGATTAGCTAATGCATCGAGCACGTTTATGCGACTTATGAATCATGTTTTGCGTGCTTTTATTGGTCGATTTGTGGTTGTCTATTTCGATGACATTTGATATTTAGCCGGAGCCCTGATGACCATATTGAGCATGTGCGAGCTGTCTTGCAGGTTTTAAGGGCTGAGCAATTGTATGCTAATCTAAAGAAGTGCTCCTTTGCTACTAACAAATTAGTATTTCTAGGATTTGTTGTTAGTGCTAATGGTATACAGGTTGATGAAGAAAAGGTCAAAGCAATCCGTGAATGGCCAACGCCTAAGACCGTAGGAGAGATGCGTAGCTTTCATGGACTGGCGAGTTTTTATCGGCGATTTGTGAGAAATTTCAGCACCATTGCCACACCTTTAACTGAGGTTATCAAGAAGCATGTGGGTTTCACATGGGGAGAAGAGCAAGAGAAAGCATTTAATCTACTAAAAGATAAGTTAACTAATGCTCCTTTGTTATCTGGTATAGGAATTGGAGCCGTGTTGATGCAAGGAGGGCGTCCCATAGCTTATTTCAGCGAAAAATTGAGTAGAGCAACATTGAATTATCCTACCTATGATAAGGAGATGTATGCTTTAGTGCGAGCTTTGGAGACTTGGCAACATTATTTATGGCCGAAGGAGTTTGTGATCCACACCGACCATGAGACCTTGAAGTACTTGAAAGGGCAGTAAAAGTTGAATAAAAGACATGCCAAATGGATGGAGTTCATCAAGACATTTCCATATGTGATCAAGTACAAGAAAGGTAAGGAGAATGTGGTAGCCGATGCACTTTCTCAAAGGTATGCGATTCTAATTACTTTAGAAGCAAAGTGTTTAGGTTTTAAGCATATCAAGGACTTATATACTGATGATGATGACTTTGGGAGAGTATTTGAAGCATGTGAACATACTGCATTTGGTAAATTCTATAGGCGTGAATGTTATCTTTCCCGTGAAAACAAACTATGTTTGCCTAAGTGTTCTTTGCGTGAATTGTTGTTGCGAGAAGCGCATAGTGGTGGTTTAATGGGGCATTTTGGCATTAATAAGACTTATGAAGTGCTGCATGAACATTTTTATTGGCCACATATAAAGAGAGATGTCACACGTGTCTGTGAGAGATGCATTGCTTGTAAGCAATCGAAATCTACAACTAAACCGCATGGCTTGTATACACTATTACCTATTCCAACGCATCCTTGGACTGATATTTCTATGGATTTTGTGTTAGGATTGCCTAGGTCTAAGTTTGGTAGAGATTCTATTTATGTGGTTGTTGATCGATTTTCAAAGATGGCTCATTTTATACCTTGTCATAAAACTGATGATGCATCTCATGTTGCTGATTTGTTCTTTAGGGAGGTTGTACGTTTGCATGGCATGCCTAGATCGATTGTTTCAGATCGAAATTCTAAATTTCTTAGCTACTTTTGGAAAACATTGTGGAAAAAACTAAGAACACGGTTGTTATTTTCTACTACTTGTCATCCACAGACCGATGGTCAAACCGAGGTAGTTAATAGAACTTTAGGGGTATTGTTACGTGCTATTATTAAAAAGAACATAAAATCTTGGGAAGATTGTCTGCCACATGTTGAATTTGCATATAATAGGAGCATGCATTTTGCTACTAAATTTACACCATTTGAGGTTGTCTATGGTTTTAATCCATTAACTCCGTTAGATTTAACCCCTTTACCTGTTGATGAGCGTGTGGATTTAGATGGAGCAAAGAAAGTCGAATTTGTCAAGGTGTTGCATGAGAAGACGTGTACAAATATTGAGCGCAAGACTGAGCAATATACAAGGCAAGCCAACAAAGGGCGCAAGGAAGTGGTGTTTGAACCTGGTGATTGGGTTTGGGTTCATATGCGCAAGGAGCGATTTCCTGAGCAGCAACATTCTAAGTTATTACCGCGAGGGGATGGACCATTCATGGTTTTGGAAAGAGTTAACAATAACGCCTACAAGCTTGATCTTCCAAGTAAGTATGACATTAGTGCCATATTTAATGTTTCTGACTTGACTCTTTTCGATGCCAGTGATGATTTGAGGGCAAATCCTTTGCATGGGGGAGGGAATGATGTGGACATCGAGCCATATCGAGGAGGAGGTGCTAAGGACCCATTGTCTATTCCCACTGGTTCGATCACTCGAGCGCGGGCCAAGCAATTTAGGCAAGCTATTGGCGTCATGGTTCGTGATCTTTGGCGTGGAGATGACCTTGGATCAAATCTTGAAGAATCTTGGAAATCTTGGCGCAATTTAATTATCTGGTCACCAAATATTTAACCAAGTCATATATATATCTTTTTGTTTAGGAATATTCTAGAATATGACGCATTAGATTTTTAGGGTTGGTTTTAGGGTTTGTGTGGCAGCTAGAAGGCCTATATATAAGAGTGACTGAATTTCTTTGGGGGACAGATATATTTTTATTTTTGAGGAAAAGAATGGAGAGGTTCTCTTCTACTGCTTTTTGAGGATTTGACCTTATCAAGATTCTCTTGTGGCGGTCGATTTGACTTATCGAGCGATATAGCGAATTCTTTCGCTCGTGGCGTCTATAACATTGGTTGGTTGACACGCGTTCTTCAACAGGTCATGTTCATACCGAGGTTGCCAATCACAGGTTTGATTGGAGGTCGAGGTTCGCAATTCGCACCATTCAGGCCTTCGTAGAACGATCTTTCCGCAACGATTCACATCAAATCGCATAATCAAAGCAAAGATAATATTATATGTAACAATGTTTTAGGGAGCATTTTCTTTTGCATTTTGTGATAATAATTGATGTTTAAATTTTTTTATGTACTCAACTTTTTTGTATTTTGGACATCATGCAATGATGGCATGAAAAGTAACAAAAAATTGGACTATTGGATTCTCTCAATAAAATGAAAGAAGAAAGGTTAAAATATACAAACTACAATGTAATGACACATATAAAAATTATAATTAAACAAAATGCATACTAAAAATAGTAGATGATTGTTTTTTTCTCTTACTTGTGCTAAGTTATTTTTTAAATAATAATTGCCTAGTACAAAAGAGAATATACAACTCATTAACATAATAATTAGTCGTTTATCTACTAAATAAACTATTTTTTGAAAAAGAGGGACACCAATTTTGTTCCTCAAAATAGAGCACTTACTATCAAAAGTTGTTGGAAATAAATAAAGAAAAGCTAAAAAAAGAAAAAAAGAAAAGAAAAGAAGGTAAGACATAATCTTAAATCAAGAGAGGACCCCACATTTGACCTCAACAAATGTTGTTGGAGCGTGGGTAGTCAGCAAAATTAAAACAATGTACCACCATGATGCGGGTGGATGCTGGTGTAGGGCATTCAGTTCCTTACTAGTTCGAAACTTGGTATGTTTGGTTTAAAGGGGTTTATTTTGGACCCTTCGAGGTATGTCGAATCACCTAAAGGCCTCGACAAATCCTCACTAGATGTCATGGTGTTGAATCCGCCAGATAGTGGGTGACTGATTTCGACCTAGTCCCGTAAGGACGCTGGCCTAACCGTGGGGATACTAGCTTTTGATGCCATCCTTGTAGAGGAGTTAGGATTAACCTTTTATCCCTTTTGGATGTAATCGGAATGGCCCAATTAAGCAGGCTTGTAAATGCAACCTTTTGATCATAATGAAGCATAATATAAGTAGTGTATTTGTGTATGTGTTTTCCTTACTATCAACTTAGTATTTATTGGTTGGGTATTATAGTTGCACGTTCTTGCTTGTGCTTAACTAAAAGATAAAAGTAATGAGACAGCAGCATCTTGTGGGACGTTGCAAATTAATCCTGCGATGTTATTTTCCCATGAGGAGGGAAGGTTCGGGGCATGACATGTACAGGTTCTCATACATTTATGACTTCATGTTAATGGAGGAAGGTTCTAGTATTCTCATTTTCTTCTATGCTAACAAGATGTCCATACATTGCACGGGATTGACACTATATACTTCATATTTTCCTAAAAGATTGTTACTTCAAGATAATTATTTGATACAGTCAACGTTGATTGATACTTGTCTTCATTGCTTTAAAAGATGTGCCTTATCTTTTCTACGATAAGTCTGAACAAATACCAATTTATATGCCATTTCTTGGTGAAGCAGCACTTGCGACGAAAATTGACATCTTAGTTGTTTATCCCATCTTTCTTGGAGAAGTAATACCAAGGCACTGGTAACTTTTTTTAGTTGATTAGCTAATATCATTTATTTGTATAATATGTTCTAGCAATATTTTGTGATGATGGGTTACGTTATTATCGATACTTTATCAGAGATTTAGTATAAATTTGTTTATTTATTTATTATACATGGGATATCATGTCATAAAATTTTTAACTATTTTTTATTTGTTAAATATTAATTATCATGTTATAATAAATATTTCACTGTTCATGTTAACTATTTGACATATTAATGTCATTTATTTGTTTATGATCTATCGTTATATAAGTTCTTTATTGATTTGTTAATATCGTTTTTCTATGCAATTCCACAAAATATTTTGTCATGATGCGTATTCATATAACTAATCATAACAATAGTCACTCATTATACCCTATCCTTATATTTATTGTTGAAACATACACAGTCATGTAACAGGACCTTCTAAACATATACCGTTTTTCCCTTCTATGATGGGTGGTTTACTATAATGGTTCATTTGCAGAGCATGTTATATAAATTGTTTGCGATGATCAATATTTATTGATTGATTTTTTCAATGTTATTTATTTGTTAAATATAAATCCAACATGAGATTGATCTTTTGATATTTTATTCTTCAAATACGAGTATTATTTATTTGTCAAGTATGAGCCTATTATGAGATTGATCTCAAATATTAATAGCAATAAAATATGAGATGGATATCTCGATAATGTTAAACTTTTGTAAACCTAATCTTAAGCAAGTATTCTTAAAGGACATTGTTATTTTCACACCATGAATAGCTGGAAATGCATGCACACCACTTTAAATTTAAACCCTTCATATACCCTCAACATCACTCTCCTCGAAACAGCCATTATCATTTACCTGCATCTGAAGCTGCTCCATGGACCGAAAAGGTAGCCCATATCACCATTGGATTTCCTTTCCTCGATCGAGAATTACAATTACGATCCAATAAGCTAAATCTTAATTGGGTTCGAAACCCCAATTTTCTCAATCTATAAACTCTAAAAATCACTTCTCAAAATGTTAGAAAGATATGAGAATGATTCCATAAATACTGGAAGAATATATCTCTAGGTGGCACTTACAAGATATAGAAACTAGTCATCACGAAATCTCGTCAAGTTGGTTTTATATCCGGTGAACTAAGATAGTGAGGATATGAAGGCGTGATAAGCTAATCACCAAACTATGCAAATTAGTTGAATTAACGATAAATTTGTAAACATTATAACTAGTTCGCATCGGGAGTCAATTTGAGGATGGGGGAAAGAGAGATCTTGATAAAAAAATAATAACAAAAAAGAGATAGAGGAGAAGCAAACTATTATAACAATGAAAAGGTCATAAGTCATTATAAACATTTCAATTGCTTAAGTTGTGTTTTTAAATTAGGGATGAAATTAGTGAGACACTTTTTAATATATGTAATATATAGGTATTTCCATATATAATCTATACATAAATAGTTATATTAAGAATTAGAGATTTGCTAGGATTATATATTTGCTAACGTCACGATTAAGAGCATCATTACACAAATATGCAGAAGAATTGATTAGAGAATTATTACTTAAAATGCATAAGAATTAGAGATTTGTTAGAATTGGAGGTTTTCTGAAGTCAAAATCAGAAGACAAATTATAGGATAAAGCTCACACATGAATGTGTCAAGCGGTACCATGCCATGTGATAGATATATGACACAACGTAATTGTAAAATGAGAAATCCTTAGCTTGATAGAGATTTCACCATAAATAATTTGCATTACTGCTTAATTTTTTGGATGTGGAATTCCTTGGACTTGTCCTTGCTCAAATAGATCAATGGTTTTCTAAGAAAACTTTCTATCCCATCCCTGTTCAAGATGTAGCTTTGAACTTTGTATATGCTCCTCATATTAAGAATATGTCACCACCATGTACCTTTCCAATTGCATCAAACTGACCTGCAACGGATTGCAAGTCACAAGGGCTTTGACAATATGCTTGGACTAAGTTACTAATACTAAATAAGAAAACCATGGCAACCCAAACTCCATGCGAAGAAAAGTCACTTAGCGCTGGGAGTGTGACTTGGCAACGGTATTGCTCAAGGCTTGGTCAAACCATCATGTGAAGGTCATGAGAATTCCAAGTGCAGGGGGCTTGACAGGTTCTAGGGAAGAATCTTTCTTTTCCTCTTGGTCCAACAATTCGCTACAACATGATCCTCTCCACTTTGAGAAGGCACATGCTCTGCTGACAAGCCTAATTTGGTTTGGAGATTGGAGGACAATCATAACAAGAACACTGTTTGGCCTGGAACGAAAATATTCTGAAGATTCTACTTGTGGTCATGCCTCACTTCATGTCCTGGGATTGCTCTTGCTCTTGCTCTTGACGGGTAGGGAAACTTCCGCTTGTCCATCCATCAAGTTGGTGCTCTTTCGGCCATCAGTTTGCGTCCCTGCTTTTTTTTTTTTCCTTTTTTGGGCCCACTCCAACTTTTGAACTTGGAAATCAACCCTGGAAACCCACCCCAATGGACCGCGTGCCTGTTGGCACTTCCCTGTTGGGATTTTAATCTGATCTGAACCCGTAACGGATTAATTGATTAGGCTTCCTTAGGTGTGCTGCAAGATGTTCCATCGCCATTGCATCATGGTTGTGCTTATTGAGATCAGCCTCGCATCAATTTGCAATTAGCAGCTGAATTTCTTGTGGGAAGTGGGGGTGTGGTGGTAAGCAACTTAAGAGATTGCCATGATACTGCTAAAGCATCTCCAAGGCTCCTGTGGGTGGTTTAATGTTAGATGGTTCAGATAGCATTCGTGCCTGATGGAGGTGTCATAAGAGATGAAAAAGGCAATGCAATCTGTAGTTTCCACATGAAGCTGGAATGACCCTAAGCAATAAGCATTATGGTTGAGATTCTGCCACCCCGATGGACATCCTCTGGCAAAACAACACAAACATTTGATGGATATCCTCAAGCTACTTCAATAGGACTTTGACCTCCGATCGTTATAATATTTGTTCCTCATCAACTAAAAGGCCATAGCATCAGCAGTTTCTGCAGCATCGTCCATTGAATTTGCTAGCACTGGTATAACATGATTGCAAGGAAACCACGTTCACGATCACTTACTAGCAGTCTCGATTAAAGATCAAAATCAAAGACTTCTCATAAGTACATAAACCAACGCCATGATAAGAAGTGTATTTGCTTCGCATAGCTACAACTAACAACTGGGGAGGCATGTTGGTAACTACACGTTGTTGGAAAGCAAGGAAAATAGAAACGCCTCAACCGGAATAGCTTCACGAGTACTTGTAAATCAAGCCTCGACGTGGCCAATCAATGCCAGAAGCATCTTTTCATAGTCTCCAGTAGTGTCCTTGACAATGGCACGATCGAGGGGGATGCTATTCCTCCTCTGGTACTCCTCACTTATAAACTTCATGTCAACCTCGGCCCTGGTAGCAACTACTCTGGTCAGAGCCCCTTCATCTGTTCCTCGCTTATTGATGGCTAGACGAAGAACCTTCTCAAAATACTTCCCAGGGCGAGTCAGGCACTTTACTGTAGCTCTCAGTATAGTAAGGAACTCATCTTTTGGATCAGTTTTCAAATCCTGCGAACATGAAGGATCAGGAATTAGACAATCCTTAATCTAGAACAAAGAAATGTCAATATGTTCTGATGCATAGTACAGACGTTATAGTCTGGAAGTGAATGAACAACTCGGAAATGGGTGATATTATCACATCTCAATGTTTTTGAAACAAGACATCTTGAAGTTGCCTCTTAACAACATGACTATTAACCAAAAAGAATACTACCCTGGCACTCTTCATCCTTGAGGAGCTATAAGCTTTAGACATATAGGTAAAAGAACTTGAAAGGTCCAGTTCATAGAAATTCCAACTCACCTTGTTGATATCATTTCCAAACTCATTTTTGTAGTGATTCAGCATAGCATTGACCTGTGCTTTGCTCCTAGTAGCCAAAATCCTTATGAGATCCTCATGGCCATAAGCCTTCTCTGAGATCTTCTCATGGAGTATCTTAGCCTCTGCTTTTGCCAAAGTCATATTCACCTCTTCTCCATCATAACGGTAGGAGCTCACAAGAGGTACCAGCAACTAGCAGACAAAGAAACCATATCAAATTAAAGTTCTTTCCCTACAGGCGAGGAAATTACTTACATCAACACCTAATGAAAATTGAAATGATTTAGGATAGATGAGAATTATTTCACAGGTTGTCATAGGACTAATCTTTTGATGATGGACTTGGTTATTCATTTGACACAATAGAAAGAGGTCCAATGAAGTAGCGTATATGGTCTCTAGAGTTTCATGAAACCATCTTCAATAAATTGACAGATCAAAATATGAGGAACTGCTCCAAAGCACACCACCACTCCAACAAGCATTCTCTGCAAAACTCCAAAACTGTCTTAAAAATTGAACACGCTACAACTTATATTCTCAAACTTTCTGTGATATGCTGAATCAGACACATTTGATTTTACTTGCCTTCATCAATCCCAAAGAATATTTCCCAGACAGCAATAAGAAATTATTCTGAGTATCACAAGGCTACATAGACTTGATTGTACAGAGTACTTATTGCAAAATGTGCGAACCTAAGTTGCTCGGAAGAACAATCATCAGCATTGGGAAATGTCATGGAACAACTTGAGGCAAGCGTAAAAGCAGTACCTTACGAAAATCTCCAGTTGTGTGGTGAGCGACGTCCTCTTCCAGCGACTTCTTGTATCGAGCATGATATGCTTGTCTTGCCATAAGCAACTGCAGCGGAGACCTCGTGCAGGCTATTTCCATGAGAACCTGGTTGCTTGAAGTCCATCTTTTCGTCGCTTCATTCGCCAAGTACGCATCACGTTCAGCCGGATCAAGCGACCAAAGGACCACCAGCCTCTGACGATACGGAATGAATATGGATTAATCTGAGAGAAAGAGGCACACGTCTCCATGGGATGAATCCAAATAATTAAAGAAGATGCAGACCTCGAAATCATTGGTAAGTTCTCTGTCCAATGCCTTGAGGAGGTCCTCGCCGTAAGTCTCGGCATAGGTTTGCCGAATCAGCTTCCTCTGCGCCGCATTCCTATGGCCCAATATGGATATGATCAACTTCTCATTTGTTCCCCATCCTTCCAGATCGTACATGATAATCATCCAACGAAGAGAAAAGATTGAATTAGACAATAAACTTTGATTTTTTTTTTTTTCCGAATTCAAGAGAAATAATAAAGGAACTGAAGAACCTTCCCAAAATACTTCTCAGGGCAAGTGAGGCACTCGATTGTAGTTCTCAGCATATGAAGGAACTGATCATTCACATCAGCTTCCAGATCCTGCAAACATGAAGGATCAAGAACTAGATAATTCTTAGTCTAGAACAAAGAGGAGCTTGATATGTTTTGATGCACAATACTAGGTTATAGTCCAGAAGTGACCCATGCTAGAGTATAGCACAATGGAGGGTACTAAATATCTTGAAAATGGGTAATATTATTAGGTCTCAATATTTTAGAATGAAGATTTTAGAAAATTATATTTTTAAAAATGATCCATTATATTGCATACAACAATAAATGAAAGAAAAACATTTTAATTATTAATGAAAATGTTTAAATGTAAATTATTATCGATGATGAAAAAATTTCCATTGATTAATTATTTCAGATGTACATTTGAAATCATTCAACAATAAATGATATAAAAACATTTTCATTAGTTATCATTAATAATTAATTTTTTTATTAACTAATTATTTCAAATGTACAATCCGAATTATTCATTTTCAACAAAATAAACGCATCTTAAGATTAAGTCCATTTCTCTGATTTTAGTTGAAGAATATTAGATGAAAATTTTAAATTTTCAAACGTTAGAGAAATTACATATATCCTTCGAAATATATGTGCTCGTTAAATTCAACCTGACAACCAATGATTCGCATTGAAATTTTAGGGAAAAATTGTCCAAAAAAGCATAAAACCTATTACACGATGACCAATTCAATCCTAAACTTTTCCATTTTGGCGAATTCAGCCCTAAAATTTTTGACGATTATTTGATGTAGTCTTTCACTTAATTTTGGCCAGAAATCGTTGACGTAGAAGCTGGTTGTCTTACGTGGCATAGTCGATACTAACATGAATGATCTTTGTAATTTAAAAAAAAACATTCTGAATTTTTCCTTTTCTTTCCCTTTCCTTTTTTGGTCATAGGCAAAAAGGCAAAGAACGAGAAAGAAAAGATGGAAAATAAAGAAGAGAAAGAAAAGAAAAGAAAAAGAAAGGGAAAAGAGAAAAAAACTGAAAAACCTTTAATAATAAATTGCAAAAATCATCTATGAGGAGCCTTGTCACGTAGATGGCAAGCTTCTACGTTAGCGATTTTCAATCAAAATTAACCAGAAGACTACATCAAATAATCCTCAAAAGATTTATGATTAAATCGATCAAATTAAATAGTTTATTGCTAAGTTGACCGTCATACAATATGTTTATAATTTTTTCGATAATTATTTTAAAATTTTAACATTCATATAACAATTGATAAATAAAAAAATAATGCACATAAATAAGTCAACTTAATGAAGAGAACGTATAATCATGTATCGATAATAAACTGAAATAAATGAACGACTAGGAATTGCTCCAAGGATTACTCGAAAAGAAGAGGGACGCGTCTCCCTGAAATGAATTAACAATTAAAGAAAATCAAACCTCAAACCCCCCCTCCCCCGTAGCTTTATTCTACAGCACTCCTCAATTATAAGGTTCATATCGACATCGGCCTTGCCACCTTCGTAGAAAGCACTAAAGCCATAGCCCTTTCATTTCTTATTTGTGCATTATTGGCCAGATGAAGAACCTTCCCAAAATACTTCTCAGGGCAAGTCAGACACTCGACTGTAGTTCTCAACATATGAAGGAACTGATCATTCGCATTAGTTTCCAGATCCTGCAAACACGAAGAATCAAGAACTAGATAATTCTTAGTCTAGAACAAAGAGAAGCTCCATATGTTTTGATGCACAATACCAGGTTATAGTCCAAAAGTGACCCATGCTAGAGTATAGCACAATGGAGGGTACTGAATATCTTGAAAATGGGTAATATTATTAGGTCTCAATATTTTAGAAAGAAGATTTTAGAAATTTATATTTTTAAAAATGATCCATTATATTGCATACAACAATAAATGAAAGAAAATTTTTTAATTCTTAATGAAAATGTTTAAACGTAAATTATTATCGATGATGAAAAAATTTTCATTGATTAATTATTTCAAATGTAAATTTCAAATCATTCAACAATAAATGATATAAAAACATTTTCATCAATTATTATTATTAATGAAAATTTTTTCATTAACTAATTATTTTAAATGTACATTCCAAATCATTCATTTTCTGCAAAATAATGCATCTTAAGATTAAGTCTATCTCTTTAATTTTTGTTGAAGAATATTAGATGAAAATTTCAAACTTTCAAACGTTAGAGAAATTACATATATCCTTCTAAATATGTGTGCTCGTTAAATTCAACCTAACGACCAATGATTCACATTGAAATTTTAGGTAAAAAATTGTCCAAAAAAGTATAAAACCTATTGTAGGACAATCAATTCGATCCTAAACCTTTTAATTTTGGCCAATTCATTCCTTAAAATTTTGACGATTATTTGATGTAGTCTTTCAGTCATTTTTGGCTAGAAATTATTGACGTAGAAGTTTGCCGTTTTACGTGGTATAGTCAATACTGACGTGAACGATCTTTGCAAATTTTTTTTCCTTTATCCTTTTTTGTCACGGGAAAAAAGGAAAATAATGAGAAAGAAAAGATGGAAAATAAAGAAGAGAAAGCAAAGAAAAGAAAAAGAAAGGCAAAAAAGAAAAAAATGAAAAAATTTTAATAATAAATTGCAAAAATCATCTATGTCAACATGAGCCTTGTCACGTAGATGGCAAACTTCTACATTAGTGATTTTCAACCAAAATTGATCAAAAGACTACATCAAATAATCATCAAAAGACTTACGATTAAATTGATCAAATTAGAAAGTTTATTGTTGAGTTGATCATCATACAATATGTTTATAATTATAATTTTAGCATTCATATGACAATTGATAAATAAAAAAATAATGCACATAAATAAGTCAACCTAATTTGATTTTCGAGTAGTACTAACATATGGATACAAGTTCATGATTTATCGGTATCTGGATAAAATCACAAATATCTTTTTAATGATTAATCAAATGCTTTGACATAAAAGTAAAAAGAGAAATAATGTAAATTAACATAGGTATTGCCTATGTAACTTTAACTAAAACGTAAATGTCTAGCTGTTTTCTAAAAAAATTAAAACGAAAGATAAATAGACAAAACAAAAGCAATGCAAAATATGACATGGCCATTTGGTGTAATCTTTGCTTACAGTAGAATGTCTTTTCTTTGTTTAGGATAATCAAAAAAAAAGTAAAGAAAAACAAAAGAAAATGTTAACAATTGAAAAATAAAATTAAAGAAATAATCAAGAAAAGATCAAGGGGCGCAAAGTTAATTTGAACCTAGCAACCATTGAAAAAGGAAATTGACATAAATGATTAATGAACAGTGACCTAATGTGTAATGTCATTTGTCTACTTTAAATTTGTTCAATGTTATCCCTGACCTTTAGTTCAATGTGTAACGTCATTCCTCAACTTTTAATTTGTTTAATATTATCTATGAACTTTTGATATATTTTCAATTTAGTTCTTGAATTATATGAAAATGTTGAATGTTGTCATTCCTTTTCCTCTTCCCATTTCGACTTATGTAGGTTTCCGGTAATAGAGAGATTTGCAAGAACTCTTACCCATATCTTACCATTTGTTCAAGAATCCTGGGTAGCTCCCTAGGTTCTCTCACCATACACTTTCGATTTAGTTCCTGGGTTATATGAAAATGTTGAATGTTATCATTTTATTAATTAAAATTAATGAAATTTACTAATTTGCTTACAATCTGGTATGCTTGTATGATGGATAGAAAAAAGGTTACATGTGGATTCTCCACATAAAATATTCAACTTAAATTAGGAAATGATAGTCATTTTTAATATATTTAATTTTGAAAAATGATTATTCAAGTTATCTGATGGCATGATTTATTATATTCTTATTTAAGTTGAATACGTGAATAATCCATGTGCAACATTATTTTTTGTCCACCATTTAAACTTACCAGATTGGAAATCAATTAAGCAATTTTAGTAGAATGAACATTTATAAAAAATTCATGAACGCCATTACACTTTGACTAAAGTTCAAATATCATATTGAACAAATTAAAAATTGAAGGAACAACATTGCACATTAAGTCAACCTTCAAGGATCATTTACCCCGATGGTCATCTTCAATCAACGAGGGTAATTTTATTAATTATATTAAGTTCGCTAATGAATTTCTAAGCATATCCTTTATTTTATAACTGGCATTACCACCAAGTGATGCCTGTGGCCAATTTGCCTAATAGATAAAATCAAGTCATTGGTCAACTCAATGATAAGTCATTCAGATTGGGAACAACTAGTATTACTATAGTTACTTCAGATAAAAGGTTGGTGATGGGACAAAGTATAGTCCAAGTGCTAAAACTTGACACGAATAGATATTTAAGTATCAAAATTTAGGAAAGTATCACTTAAGTATCACTTTTTTTAAAAAATGGGACACTTAAGTGCCACCTCCGGCGAGCCCCACCGGAAATCTTACGTGGCAATTTTTTTTTTTATTTTTTTTTGTCTATGTGGCTCGCCGGAATGCTAACTCAACTAAAAAAGGCAAAAATGATGTCGTTTTTGAGTGAATTTGAATGTTAATATAAAAATTAATTTAATTAAATTATAAAAATAAATAATAATTATTTTAATTAATTTTTTTATTAAAAATGGTGGGGGAGAGGAGGCAAGGGCTCGCGAGCCCGGCTGACCCTCCCCCCTCCTTCGCCGCCCCTTCCTAGCAATGGCGGGGAGGCGGCGGTGGTGAGGGCTCAGCTCTCAGCCTCCCTCCCTCCTCTCCTCTCTTTTTTTTTTTTTAAATATTTGTATTTGTATTTTTAAATGTTTTAAATAAATTTAGTTTTAAATTAAATTTAATTAATTTTTATATTAATTTTGTATTACGTTAGAGACAAAATGATGTCGTTTTTGCATTTTCTAGTCACATCAGCATGCAAAACGACGTCGTTTTGCACTTATCTCATCGGAAAATCATCACATTAGTATTTTGGCCGGATTACCACTTAAGTGATCCATTTTGCTTCGATCTTGATACTTAAGTGTCATTTTCCTAACTTTTGGCACATAAGTGTCCATCCGTGCCAAGTTTTGGCACTTTAAGTGTCCGTACCTCGTTGGTGATGTCTACAACTCTATGAGAGCATTGTCCAATGTTGGCTAAAGCTATGAGATATCCAATTGTTTCGAGAATTTAGATGTAGAGGACAAAACTTGGGGTCACTTGCTGCCTCATAACCTGACTAATGACACTATAACGAAAGATAAGACACAGATTGAATCTCGGTATCCTGAGCCACCGCTTCTTTCAAACACGAGAATCAATAAGTTACAAGCTACCTCAAAACGGCAATAAGTGAGAGGAAACCAAACGAATAGATTATGCTCTCTTATAAGCCAGAGTCAGAGATGAATTTTCAGATGATTGTTTGCACCTTGGTGTTTCACATGGGAGAGGAGGCACGCCAAAAACACAATCGAGAATGGTCAAGTACTCTGAACAGAAAACTTCCCTCTCCTGTGCATAGCAGTGCATTACAATGTTCGTCGATATGCTAAAAATGACCACATCGACTCTCGTGAGATGCTTTGACTTCGGCAAATATTCGACATCAGCCATGCACGTGAAGAAGCTCTCGGTAGCCTGTGCAAGGCAGTATAGATCTTGATGCGCCTGCTTGTTTTTTCGAATAGCCAAGGCCAGACCAGTAGGGAACTGACGTGCAATGTTAAAGGGCAGATATGCAACTTGAGTAGTACAAAAAAAGTATTAAAAAAGTCATAAACCTATGACATTGATATTAATTTAGTCATAAACTTTTCAATTTAACCAGTTTTATCCTAAACTTTTTCACATTAGTACCAATTCAGTCCATCCCATCAAATTTAACCGGCTGAAACTGACATAGACATTGGTCGGCCGACGAATGCTAACATGGTAATTTTTAATTAACTTTTTTTATTTTTTGAATTTTTTTTTGAATTTTTCCTTTTCTTTTTCCTCTTCTTCCTATTGGCCTTCTTCTCCAACAATGGTCGGTTAGCCTTCGGCGGCTCAGGGTGTGCACGATAAAATTTTTACTTTTCTATTTCTCTGTTTCTCTGTTTTCCAGAACAGGTTTGAAACAGAAATCCGTTTGGTAATGTAATTTGATTTTTCTATTTCTGGAATAGATTTTTATTCTAGAAATAGATTTGAAGAATAAATCAGAAGCTAAAACTTTAACTTCTCAATTTCTAAATAGAAATTGAGAAGAAATTTCTGGTCAAAAATCAATTTCTATTCCAGAAATTTTATCATGCACACCCTCACTAGTCACTAGGCAACGACCACAAAGCCCTTGCCAGTGTGGGTTGCAAAGCCCTTGCCAACTAGGGTCAAGGCCCTTGCCTAGTAGTCGGTGAGAGCTTGGCGGGCCTCACCAGCCATTGCTAGGAATCCAAGGAGGAAGAAAAAGAAAAAGAAAAAATTAATAAAAAATCCAAAAAAATAAAAATAAAAATATTAAAAATTGCCATGTCAATGTTAGCCAGATGACTGACATCCACGTCAATGCCGGCCGGCCAAAATTGGCCAGATGAATTGAATTAGTACTAATGTGAAAAAGTTTAGAACTGAATTGGTCCAATTAAAATATTTATGACTAAATTGATACAAATGTCATAATTTTAGGACTTTTTTGGTACTTTCCCCTAGTAGCACATATAACAGAGTCATGAAAGTGCGTTACCATGCCAATGGCCACCATTGCAATGTTACATTTCTTTAAAACCCTGAAAAGAATGCATGTCCACATTCTCCAAAGAGTTTCAAGAAACAAATTGATTTTTTCACTAACTTCATCCTCAAATTACAGATCAAACATTGAAGATTTAGCTATATCAGCAAATGTCCGTCTTCTGAAAGCTTTACATGTATATGTGATAGGGACAATAATGCATCTACACACATTTTGATCAAGCACTGCACTCATTTTACAGAACAAAGTCCAGTATCAGCAAATCCAATGTCCAGCGTGCACATTAAAGTTGTATTAGGGCAGGACTTTTGATTAACTAACTAGAGAGTTTGTACAATTGACAATTGACTATGCTTGAGAATCAGGTCCAGACGAGAAGACAAGCATTCCCCATTTGAAGATACCTATCCACAAATTCCGCTTTTCACCTCGCTCCCGCCGGCAATTAAATCTTTCGTCCAAAAATAAGTTTACTGGAAACGGTCATCATCCTGCCACTCCTTTTCTTTTTTGGGACAAAATACTGCCAATCTTGTTAAATATGTCTTATCTTGAAACCAAGCCAAGCTTTTAACAACCATTTTACTTCCACAATGACCATGCCAATCTGAGTTAAACTATTTGGCAAAATGAACGGTAAAATGGATTGGCGATAGGTTGCTCATTTATATAGTGCAATTTGAGTACCGCAAGATTTTTTTTTTTTGGTCGTTTTGGAGGATTTCAAAGCCTTAGAAACAAGTTCTTCACTTTCAGGACCACTGATGCAATAGTACTACTACAGAACCACCGATACAACAGTAGATGAAGATTGTAAGAGACTTGCACGGTACAGAGTAACTTTGAACTCTTCCAGGTTTGATCTAGGGGAATCTCGCCATGTACACTGAACCCTGAGAGGTTGGTTTAGAGGCATCCTCTTGACCCTTCTTCCTATCATAAGTCCAAATCAATGGAATAGTGCTCTATCATCTTCAATTGAGATCAACTGAGTGTTCATTCAGAAAAATAAGCCATGTATCCGCAATATGCTGGAAACATGCGGGTTTATTGATTAGCAAAGTTCAGTTCATCCAATTTTCTCAGCCAAGATGCCACTCTTTCTAAACCACTAAAATTGACATAGAATAACCATCATTTAATCTTTCAATCAATGAGTCTAGAAAGGCAGTTATAGAGACCCACATGTAAGTTTTGAACTTAGCAATCATTTCCAAGTTATCAATAAAGCAAACATGCTTTGGAGGAAATGATTCCTAAGTAAAAAAGACAATGAAACTTACCATGTTCCCCTCATTTTTATTCAAATATGTCCATCAAAGTTGATTGACAGTAACATCATTGATCATGAATACAAAGTTTAAACCTACATCCTTCTAGGTACAAACATTGAAAGTGATTGAAAATAAATACCAAAAGTTGTCGCCAAATACCTCAAGATAAACTTTGTTTAAATTAAAATTAGCCAAAAAACAATAAGAAGTACTTTGCTTGAGGAATCATATTCTTCTACTAGTATAGTTCAAATTAACCACCGAAATGTATTTAAATTAAATTTGGTTAAGAAATGGGAGGTATGTTTCTCTGATGATTTACTCGTTAACTCTTAGAGCCACTCACTGATGATCTTAACCAGTTCAAGAATTAGACGCCGCTCTTGTTCATGCATGTAATCTGCAAACTGTTTCGAAGTGTTTATAACTAAGTCAATCATTTCAGATGAAGGACTGATAGAAATTCTCCCATTCATCGTGACAACAACATTCTCCTGGCTAAAGAATATGTGTTTTAATCATGTAAACGTTGTTTTAGTCCCTGTGGTTGTAACATCCCGGGCTCCACTGTGTAATATTGTCTGCTTTGGGTCACCCGCCCTGGCACGGACGAACCGTCATCCCAGCCACGATCTTTTCCCTCACGGCTTTAAAACACGTTACACAGATTAGAGGGACCCAAGTCTTATAAGTTAGTTCAGGACTCCCTCCCTAGGCGATGTGGGACAAGAGAGGGACCCCTTCCTTGTGCACGTCCGAGGACCGTTGCTCGGGCCGTCACACTCTTGTAACATCCCGGGCCCCACTGTGTAATATTGTCCGCTTTGGGTCACCCGTCCTAGCGCGGATGAACCGCCATCCCAGCCACGGTCTTTTCCCTCACGGCTTTAAAACGCGTTACACAGATTAGAGGGACCCAAGTTTTATAAGCTAGTCCAGGACTCCCTCCCTAGGCGATGTGGGACAAGAGAGGGACCCCTTCCTTGCGCACGTCCGAGGACCGTCGCTCGGGCCGTCACACTCTCCACCTCTTAACAGAAGAGCGTCCTCGCTGTGGCCCCACAGGCGTTAGAACAGCATTCTTGCTGTGGCCCCATACGTGGTCGGGAGTCGGCTCTGATATCACTTGTAACATCCGGGTCCCCACTGTGTAATATTGTCCACTTTGGGTCACCCGCCCTGGCACGGATGAACCGCCATCCCAGCCACGGTCTTTTCCCTCACGGCTTTAAAACGCGTTACACAGATTAGAGGGACCCAAGCCTTATAAGCTGACCAAGGCCTCCCTCCCTAGGCGATGTGGGACAAGAGAGTGATAGCCTCCTCTCTTGTCCCACATCGCCTAGGGAGGGAGGCTTGGTAAGCTTATAAGGCTTGGGTCCCTCTAATCTGTGTAACGCGTTTTAAAGCCGTGAGGGAAAAGATCGTGACGGGATGGCGGTTCGTCCGCGCAGGCGAGTGACCCAAAGCGGACAATATTATACAAATGGGGCCCGTGATGTTACAAATGGTATCGAGCCGACTCGATCACAGTGTGGGGCCACAAAGAAGAATGCCGTTCGACGCCGTGGGGCCACGCGAGTACGCCGTTCGTTAAGAGGTGGAGAGTGTGACAGCCTCCTCTCTTGTCCCACATCGCCTAGGGAGGGAGGTCTTGGTCAGCTTATAAGGCTTGGGTCCCTCTAACCTGTGTAACGCGTTTTAAAGCCGTGAGGGAAAAGACCGTGGCTGGGATGGCGGTTCGTCCGTGCCAGGGCGGGTGACCCAAAGTGGACAATATTACACGGTGGGGCCCGGGATGTTACAAGTGGTATCAGAGCCGACTCCCGACCGTGTGTGGGGCCACAGCAAGAATGTTGTTCTGACGCCTGTGGGGCCACAGTGAGGACGCTGTTCTATTAAGAGGTGGAGAGTGTGACAGCCTCCTCCCTTGTCCCACATCGCCTAGGGAGGGAGGTCTTGGTCAACTTATAAGGCTTGGGTCCCTCTAATATGTGTAACGCGTTTTAAAGCCGTGAGGGAAAAGACCGTGGCTGGGATGGCGGTTCGTCCGCGCTAGGGCGGGTGACTCGAAGCGGACAATATTACACAGTGGGGCCCGGGATGTTATAATGGTATCATAGAGTTACAGACTACTATTGAGAAACACCCTTGAATCTCTATTACCCTCCATCTAATAATTTCATTTTGCAAATATCTCCATGAACACAGCTTATCCCGTAGTTGGTCATAAACAAACTCATCAATTAATACCTTACTTTCTCATACACTAATCACAGAAGATTTAATAATTATGAAATGAAATATATACTTCTTTCTTGCTCATCTAACTTGGTGTGACTTCCTGATTTTCGAGTTTGATTTCGATGAGACGAGTTGGACTTTTCATCGACGTGTCTATAGCATTTTTCTCTGAGTTGGCCACTCACGAGTTAACTAGCTTATCGGGTAAAGCCGTTAAGGAATCTAAATGCAATAACCTTGAGAATTCGATCAGGAATCGACTACTCGACCGTGCTAATCTGCAAGGGTCATTACGGCACCGTCTAAATCGATCAGAGACCGGAGATAGGTCGATTCGATAGAGATATGTGATTAGTGCGTGGGTGATTCCACTTAATTGCAAAATTTCTATCGAACGACACTAGACCGATTTTTCTATCATTTTGGTACTCTGTGTCCGTATTTGAAACTTCGAGATTTTCACGACAACCGAGAGTCGCCAATGTGTCAAAGACGTACAATGTGGCTCGAAAATAATTGACCACGGGTCAATTGCATTAAAAATTCCTAAAAGCTACTCGGTAGATTGAGATGCGCTAAAATCACGTCAGATTGAATTAACCGCAAAATTGAACTCGATTTCAGAAATTGAAAGTTTTGTCGTGTCGCGATTCCTTTTAGAAACGTCGACTCACTTTCCGAAAATTTTTCGGAGATTCCAAGGTTTTTACGGAAAATCGATTTGGAAAATGAATGGAAATCTGGATGGGCTTGTTTGAAGGAAATTTGGACTTCCAAGCCGAGCTATGTGCTGATGGGAATTTATACAAATTTTGTGGACTTTTTCTTCAACGAAATTGGACTTTGAATTGGAGGAATCGGAGAAGAAATTGAATCCGAAGTTGAGTGTCAAAAATGTGAAATTCGGATTTAAGCCTGGGGCTGCATTTTTTTTTTGACATTTAAATTGGATTATTTATGGAATTTTAGGCTAGAAAGAATTAAGAGACAAGGAGATATGCATGCAAGACCAAAGGGGGACCAAGCATTCAATGAATTGGATTAGGCTTATTCACTTTGCATTTTTTTTTCTCCCAAGCTGTCGAGCACGCTTGCTGATTTCCCCCCTTCTTCGCGCGGACTCAATCTTCACCGAAATCAGCTGCTCTTGTGTTCCTTTCATTTTTCTCTTCTGCCGAAGCACCGCCTCACCGCTCCATCTCGCCCCTGCAGCTGCTCCACCACCTTTGATTGTTTCCCATCATTTCCTTTAGTTTGTCGCACCATCATCCCCATCATCCCCATCTCTACCAAATCCCTTGATCTCTCGGCCATCTCCACCAAAGAATTCCCCGGAGTCAAACCCCCAACGAAGCAGCTCATTTCCAACGTCTCACCCCATCTTCATCTCTCCATCATCCCTTCCATCCACCCCATCCATCATCTCGCCTCTCCTTCCACCGAATCCAGCGAGCCCCACTCCATGCTTCAATCCCACGCGTCCAGCAAGCCGAGTCAAATTTCTCCCCAGCCGATCGCACCTGTTGACCGCCGGCCTGCTTCCGTTTCCTTTGTGCGGCCCATCTCCGCACGCCCAGCCCATCCTCGTCCAGTAACAAATCGTAGACAGCCCATCTTCAGCAATTTCGTGGCCCAATTCCATAGAGTGTAGAAGCCCAACATCAGCCCATTTTCCAGTCCACATTTCATCTTCAGCAGCCCATTAATTCAGCAGCTCAGCCCATTTTGGGCCTGCGAAGCAAGCCCAACCCAGCTGCAGCCCAAGCCCAAGATCAAGCCCAGCACTTGCTGTGGGCTTGTAAGGCTTCTCGGCCCAGCCCGAGCTTCCGTCGATGCTGCCAAAAATTCGGATTTCGGCCGCCGTCGCGCCGTCGTTGTAGTGAACCGGTTCTTGCAATAAACCGGTGAGTCATGTTCTAATCCCTAATTAGTAGGCTAATGACACTTAGAGGTGTGTTAGTTAGCTAATGGGTGGATTAATTAGGTTAATTAGGCTTAGGATGGCTTAGTTAGATTAAGTATATAGTTAGTATTTAGTTAGTTTAATTAGTATAGTTAGGTGGATTAGTTAGGAATTAGTTAGTTTATTTAAATTAGTGTACTTAGATTAAATTAAATAGAATGGTTAGATTTAATTGTTAGTTAGATTATTTAGCCTAGTTAGTTTAGGTTAATTTAATTAAATGCTTTAAATTTATTTATTTTGTAATTTATTTAATTATTAATTATTTTCCGAAAATTAGACTAGGGTAAATGACTGGAAATTTCAATCTTGATTGCAATAGTGTGTTTAATTTCTGCAATTAAGTATTAATTTATGCAAATTGAGTGCTGATTTGGAATTTTGAGTATTTAATTCCAAAATTTGTTAAATTCATTATTTATTCAGAAAATCCCGGTGTCGGGTTTTAATACCAAAAATGATTTTATATACTATATAAACCAGTGTGATTTTAAATTGGAGGATATCAATTTTTTTAGTGTGAATTGATCGTGTGTCCACACACGACTATTTTATCATATATTTTTAATATGAAGAAAATAGGCTAGGTTCACCATTTTAATTGAGGCATTTGATTGCAATGCACAGTGTCCTGGGCCGAGATTGATTGGTCGTGTGTTGGTTAAGAGAAACCGTCCCGGGTTGTTAAGCCGGGCGTTACCCATTCATTAAGACTCGGGTTGCAGTAGATTCTGGACCTACGTCCCTTTGTGGAAGCCGTCTAATTGAGAGACATCGCCGTGCTCAAAGGAGATGAGACGACGCCTGGCAATGCCAGAAGACCGCCAAATTTAGAGTTGGTCGTACCCTTAAGGGGTGTAATTAACAATTGGAACGCATGATTGTTGAGTTTGATGTGCTTGATTATGAGACAAAACTGTGTGGCATGGAATAGGATGTGTCATAACAGTTTGGCCTTATAATCAGGACTCTTGTGATTAATTGAATTGATGATGTGTTCCAATTGTTATGTGCATTGATTATATGCATTGCGATATGAACTATACTGACGTGCAGGAAGGAAACTGAGGCGAGGTAAGTCCTCTGTGCCAATTGAGTGGTTGTGTGGTTAGGATACTTCTAGGTGTATTTCCCTCATAATCAAGGCTTAGAGCGTGAAGTCGTTGAGATTTATATTTCATCCCGTCGTGGGTTTAAAATTTTCAGGGCCGTAGAGAGAGGACCTGGAGCTGAGCTGAGGTGAGCTGAAGAGTAGGTCAGATAGGACAGCCTCTTTTTGAGAACTAGTTTTTTGGTTATAGACTTGTGTAAATGACTCAGTATGTCTATAAAAGTGTGGTTTGTTTGTGAATGTGATGTCTTGCTTTTCTATCTCGAGATGATTACTTGGATTTATTTTTGCTTCCACATGTGTAATAAAATGAAAGGGTTGGCGACTCATCCTGGGAAGTCGCATAATTTTTATTGATCCAGAGAGGAATGGGCACGCGTTTGAGGATCGGGGCATGACACTTGGAGCACAACAGAAATTAAGGTCAAGATACCTCCAATCACAGTGTTGGAACAAGCCAGAACAGAAGCATCAATTGGCAAATCAACATCCTAAGATGGATTCATTAAACTTGACAAGCAATAAACAATCAGTTTTCTTACAGAGTAGAAAATTTTATCAGAATTACAGTAACGACACTATTATGAAGCCATTCAAAATCATTATCCTTCGCAGACTAACCCAACTACAACCAGATAGCAGATACGCCACGAATTCTATTATCAGTAGCTATTCACCAATTAAAAGTAGTTAAATTTCTTGCTTTTCCCACGGCTAACGATAAGGGTGCCATCACGTGTGTCTGCAGGGATCATACCAGTTCTTTAATCGCCGGATTCACCAGCACAGTTCGTGCATCTTCCCCGCTGCAAAGTGAGATTCAAGCTCTCATCTCCACTCTCACTTATTTGCTAGAACAAGGACATGAAGAAGCTCACCTTATTATCGAGTCTGACTATCTCACCCTTGTGGAGATCTTCAACGATCGAAGTCTACCGCCATGGGAAAGCCGAGCGCTGGTCGCAGATGCCTCAGCTTTGTGTCTCCGTTTTCCCTATCTGCGTATCCAACATTGCCGAAGAGAAGCCAACACTGCAGCTAATTGGGCCGTTAAGGCCCATGCCCGAAATACACTTTCACCCACTTGGCCTTCCTCACCTCCTCAAGCGTTAATGAATCTGCTATGTATCGACGCCCTTTTTATGGGTTGTAATTTGCGTTCTACTTGAATGAAAAGTTTCGTTTTAGACCAAAAAAAAAAAAAAAAGAGTAAGTAGACCTGAAGTGTAAAAAAGTACCACCCAAAAGAAAAGGACAAGATTTTTAAGGTTTTGTAATTAATTGAAGCTACCACATGTTCAAAACACATTCACCCAAAAAATTTACAAACCATTCTCGGTCCATGATTGTTCAGAAGCCAAAATTTATGACCAACCTTTTCAACCAAACAAGCAAAATTCTATGGCCAACTCTCTCACCGGAAATAATTAGATGATCAAGACTTTTCATGATCGCGCAACTACCACTAATATGATGTGGAACAATGCTGACTAGATATTAGCCACTAAGGAAAGTCATCTCAGAGTTCCTTGGTCATCACCATATAGATGAGGACAGGTTTAAACCAACATGAAAAGAAGATCAACTAACTATTGCGGGCAAAAAAATAATCGACAGATGATGGTCTACATTAGTATTATTCTAAGTGGCTCTATGTGGGATTCCAGCAACGTAACAGTGGTTCTACATTGAATCTGCTGTTTGACATCTTTTCAATGTTCTCACTGAGATAAGTCAGCTCATGCTAATAGATTTATAATAAACATGTCACATATCTATTGGAAAACCATGAGTGGATACAATATCACATATCTGCCATGATTCAAGTTCAGAAGTATATATTGCATTGCACCAAAAATCTGCCTGAGGAAAAAGCTTCAAAGTTTGAAGCATTTCAACATCATCCCAATCTGTAGGTAATGTAAACCATCCATGGGAAATGGTACACTCCATTTTCATCTTACAGAATCTCTGTGCTTCCAAGTAACAGGCCTGCAGATTTCCCGGAATCTCTTGCTTTTAATTCTGCACCATGAAGCCAATACAGCCACACGTATCAGTTTGTAGATGGCCAAGCTTGTATGCTGCCTGTTCAGTCCAGTGAGCAGCATCAAAGGCCCAGCTATTGCCCCTGCCAAGAAAGCCCTCAAATTTGTGGTCCTAATTACCATAACGATAATTAATAGAAACTCACTGACAAGTAGGATAACGATAACCATACGAACCTAAATTCAGAAAAGTTTGAATTTAGGAATTCAGAATTCAAAAAGGGAACGTGCCTGCAGTGCCCTCCCGTAGCAGCTATAATTTCATCCACAGAAACAAACGTGCCACGGTGCCAGCGAAGGTTCTAGAAAAAGTCATTCTCCTTCAAGGGCATTACAAATTTACAATGGCTTCTCTATTCGAAAAAAGCTCAGCTTTCCTATCAAACTCAGCGGAACGAACTATAAATAAGTTCAAATGCAGATCCTATCAACCTCAGGGTCGAACAGAGCAAGTCAAATCCAAGCAAATATATCACCTCATGGAACGCCGACAATCTCCTCCATCTCAATCTGACGAGAACCAAGAAGAGCGCCAATCCACCCTTAAGGTCAGCTCCGATCGAGAACCCCTTCGCCGGAGCAGTGATAATCCTCCCAACCTTCTCAGAGTCCGTCAACGGACCGAATCGAATCCCAACAAATCGCCGTAAGACGAGCTAGGAGGAGGAGGACGGGCATCGGCGCAATGCGAGCGGCTCGGCTCATCGTCGGATCCGCCGCGACGGTCTGCGCCGCCATCCTTGTCAGCCACAGCGCAGCGACTGCCGTCGGGGACGGCAACGTCACCAAGAGGCGGTGTCGGGGGCTCCGGCAGATCAGAGGCTCCGCGTCTTCTCCGCACGGGATTTCGTTGTGTCACTGCTGCAGAGGTAAAGAACATAGACGAGGAAAGCTGAGCTTATGCAGAAACAGCGAAGAAGAAGAAGACGACGACTGCAACGAGAACAGCAATTTATCGCGCCACACGTGTGTGGAGGGCGGTTGGCGCCAGTTTCTGTTGCTATATTCTTTTTTTTTTCTTTGTTTATTGTGAGTTTTTTTTTTAATCTCGAGCGCAATGAATGTATTTCCAGGATTTTATTTTGAGGTCGAAAGTATGGCAGAGTGGAGGGACAGTTTCGCATGTATTGACTAGAAGGAGGAAAGGACTATACGATCTCCAAACTGGAAGATCCAGTGTCCATGTTTGGTTGACTATATGTACGTAAGTTTTACGTGTCCCCTACCAGATATTATTACCCGAAGGTACTTTACAAATTGGGTTATCCTACGGTCTTTGAGAGGCACCATGCCTCCTGGACTTTTCAATTTTCATTGTTGAACTGAAAAGTAAATGGATAATGATATAAAAGTTTTTTTAATTTTAATTTGATGTATGTTTTGGTTCATGAATATTTAATTTGTTCAATGTAATCCCTGAACTTAATCTAAATATGAAATATGGTTCTCGAACTTTTAATTTATCAAATGTAATTTTTGAACTTTTGGTACATGTTCAATACAGTTCATAAATTATATGAAAATGTTCAATAGAAGGGTGGAGTCGAGAGCCAAATCAAGGAAATGGTTCTTTGATAGGGAGGAGCGAAAAATAAAATGGTTCCGCGCCTTCCATAGTTGCCGGAGAGGATGGAGGCAATGATCTCCTTGGAAGGAGAGTGGTCCTGTAAATGATCAAGGAATCTAGAATGAGGAGAGGAGTGGGGCGGACAGAGGAGACGACGACATTGTAGACTGGAGACAAGTGCCTTGTCATAGATAGGACCTGGTTGATTAAGATGATCCTGAATCTGCTGTTGTAACAGATAGACCTGTTGCTGATCTTGACTGAAAAGGGATTTACTCCACTTGGCAAGAGTAAAGGAAGTACGTTGAAGCTTGCTGGTCAAGGATTGAGTCCGCGTTGATGATGAAGCCCACGCGTTGCTAATAATCAATCTACAGTCTTTCTCTTGAAGCCAGAAAGCCTCAAAGAAGAAAGTTTTCTTTCGTTTTAAAGAGTCGGGTTCAGTGAGTAAGAGAAGAGGACTATGATCGAGGCTAAAGCAGAAAAGCAAAAACTTCCGCCCGGGTAAGATAATCTCCGTCAATTGTGCACGTGGCCCCGTCGAGCCTTTCTTTAATAACTTCATCACCATCTCTTTTGTTCACCCATGTATAAAAGCAACCCTTGCTTTCAATATCCATAAACATGCAATCATTCACAAATTCTCGAAAGGAATTTAATCTATATGGCTCCACTATCTTTTTGGGGGCTTTGTGCACTGCTACACTGTTTGGTAAAGTTAACTGGTTAATCATAGGGGATTTCTGTTTGAGGTCAGCAGGAGGAGAAAGCTGCTGCATAGTTGTGGCATTGCAATGCGGGGATTGTTCTGCTCTGGTCTCCACAGTTGCTGGTTGCTGCATAGGAATCTGAGGTGCTTCAAGGAGTAAGGGAGGTGCCTGCGGTTGAGTTTCTGGTACTATTTCTTCAACAGCTTCTTGATCCAGGTGTTGCTTATAAAATACAGACCAGAATGGGCTATGTTGATTGACCTCTGCCCTCAACCACTTACCATAAGACAAGTTATCATTGCTATCTATTTTTGCTGCATCATAAGGGATGTCATTGCAGTACATGGCATAATGGCCGAGGATTCCGCATGAGTAACAATAATGTGATAGGCGTTCATATCAAAAGTCAATCCATATGTGTTTCCCGTCCAATCTGATAAGTTTACTAGATTTCAGAGGTTCTTGTAAATTAAGTTCAACTTTTGCCCTCACTGATCTAACTGAAGAACTCTCGTTGCCATCAATTCTCACCTCCTGCACAGGGCCAAGTTGTCTAACAGCTTTTGTGATCATATTTTCAGTACATCGTTCGAGAGGAAGTCCGAAAATTTGCACCCAGAACGCACAAGTGGTAAAGTCATAACAATGCAAAGGAGTGTTGGGCAGCCAAGGTTTTAGAATAATCAGGTGATGTCCAAACAACCAATGGCCGTTGTCTAAGAGTCGCTGCTTTTCCCCTTCGGAATTGAATTTAAATACATAGAACCCTTCTTCACGTTGAGAGATTTCAACGTAATCATTGCGCCATACTCTTTTTAAGGTATTCTGAAAGGCTGGAAAGTTGATAGTAGGATTGGACAGAATTTTACCTATTAATGTGAGTTTACATTCTTGTAGCTTCGCTGACGGTACTTCATCTTCCCAGATTTCCACGTCCTGTTCAGGCCAGAGTCGTCCAAGTCTGTGGCAGAGGGCAGAAGGAGACGGTGGATTTGGAGAGCTTGGCGAGGTGGGATCGAGGGGGTCCGTATGGAAACAGAAAGGGTTTACACATATAATTCATCGAACATTAACAATTCGTTGTCGGGAAAGGAAAAAAAAAATGATCCAACCATGAGCAGTAGCCGTCGATGAAGCCAAAGCGATTCGGACAACTAAAAATCGAACGGCTAAAATAGAGAGAGGTGGAGGTGAGGAGCAGGAGACCTGAGCTCTCAATGGGTAAGAGCTATCTCCAACTACTACTCTTTTTGACCGAAAAGGGACATCGGTTGGCCTTCGCTTCTCCACATTTCGACCATCCCAACCTCCTAATTGACTAGAATTGATTGATTAATGATTAACAGCAACTGTTCACTATTTGCTTGCACAAAACGATCATCAATATCGATTAATCTCTAAATTCGGTTCAAGTAATCCCAATTGGCCACTCATCGAGCATGCATGGTACCTATTTATTCAGCTAGCAAACACATGCATAAGTATCAAATTAAAAAGGCACTTAAGTCATTTGACATTGATTCACAATCAATCACACAAGGGGAAGTGAGCCAATAAAGGGTCACTTGTTCAGTTAAGTCTCAAATTCGAACTGATTATGTTTCAATTCAGTTAACCTATCAAATGAAGTCCAAGGGAAATGATTCAGGTGTCATTAGAAAGCTTAGGATATGCACTTTAAATGTTATGAAGACCACTCAACCCGTTTCTGTACCCAAAATCCTGAATTTGAGCAAGAAGACTCAACGGTCCATATTTGACCCGGTTTTAGCCCAAGAAATGAAAAATTCGGGAAATATAGATCGAAAATTCAAAATCCCGCCGAATGTAACACAAAGGTAATTCAGCCTGTTGCAAACAACTTTCATGTTTTACACTTTTGTAAAAAATCCTTTCAACTATGCGAAAATTGTAAGTTTTCGCAAAAACTTAGTTGAATACGATTTTGTAGGCGGGGGCTGACCTTGTCCGATTTATAACCAAATTGGCCCCCTAAAATTTGCTATTAAGTCCTCAAACTTTCTAGTATACTAAATATGACCCCAGTGAACAACTTTTTTGTTTTCATTTTTTGCAAAAAAAGGGCACCATCATGAAAATTGTAAAACACGTTTAATTATTCAGGGGAATAATTTCCAGTTCTGAGTGCTGAAATTATTTGGCATATTGATCAGATCTTTGAACGACCGAACGAGTTTCAATTTTAATGAAATTGGTATAGTTGCGAAGCTCAGAATGTTGGAAACAACTTTCGTGGAGAATATTTCTCGAAATTTTAAATTCAGAAAATCGGAAAATCAAAGAACAGACCGAGGTCATGCCAGAAAATGTAATTGCATAATTGAGGTCAAAATTTCCAGATTCCACTCCTAGATTTCGTGGCTTGCTTCACATAGCAAATGCACTTCAATTTTAACATGCAACCTATTGATTCAAAGCTTAGGAAGTCAGGTTATTTCTCTAGCTGATCACTTTCCTTAATTTCGACGTTTAATTGGCTAAAATCAGTCAATTAAGCACACCAACTCATTAATCTCCAAATTTCTAGGACCGATCAACATGTGACAATCAATCACCAATCAATTCCTACTCATGGATTGCTAAACATGCCTTGTTCTAAACATTCATTCGTGTCACATATCATCATTATTGGCCATCATCTAAACTATATATGCAATATGGTCATATCATTCATCCAGATCTACGCTTAGTGTACTAACCTTGTTTGTGACACGTTGACGCTTGATTGAGTGATCTGGCCTCCGTGAACACCTCAACACCTCCATGATTTAGGCAAGGATGCTCGCAACTGACTAAGTCCATGAATTACAAATTGATATGAGAATCAACTTGTTCGACTCGAATGAACAATCAACAAAAATCAATGAAATAGAAGTGATTTGGTGATGATTTGAAGGAACTCCGGCTATGTGGACTTCGTGGACTAGCTGAGGAGTGCCATTGCAAGGGTTGGATCGCCAAAGGAGGTTGTCGAAATAGTCATTGGAATCGTTGGATCGCACACCATCGTGAGGATTGGTGATTGAAATCGATTGAAGAATCGACCAAATCAGCAACTTCCAGCAGGATTTCGAAGCGAAGTCAACCATGGTCACTTAGAGGACTCGTTGACAAGGGATGTTACAAGTCTCTGGCAACCAAGGAACGCTACCAAACTGCTGGAATTGTTGCTGGAAGTGGCTTGTGTTGGGGGCTAACAATATAACCTAGAGGAGGAGTGAATGGGTTGTTTTAGAAATCTCGATAATTTGTTGAAAAAAATAGCTGATGTTAAGTAAAGATCTGGTCAAGGTGATGTTTCAAAGCTCGTGAGCGTATTGCATGCTTGTGGAAGAAATAAGAGAAAAGCACTAACACACAATGATGTATAGTGGTTCGACTTTATCCCTAGCCTACGTTCACTCCTCAAACTAACAACCACAAGTTGAGTTGGATTGTACTATTAATCAACTCAGAAAGTTACAATTGGTAAGCACTAATTCTTTACACAATACATTAAACTATCGGGACTCAACAACTGCTCTTACTCTTGTACAATACTCAGAGAAATAGTCAAAAGAGAGCATTTTGCTTGAGACATAGCATATAGCAGATTTTCAATCCTTTGTATTTCCTCACGTCTCTCCTTTGGCTTATGAGATCTTTTCTTGTATGCCCATCTTCAACATATCTATTGGAGGTAGATTGGAAAAGCAAAGGGTCATTGGAGTTATCGTTGATGTTGTTGTCCAAAGATAGAATTGTCCATACAATCATTTTCCCAAACATTTGCAAACTATCTAAAAATAGATTCTGCTACTGTCCCTTTGCTGCAGCTTCGACAAACCTGTCAAATAGCATAGCTTCTCAATTTTTGTTATCATTTCGATTCTATTATTGCGCATATCCACTTTCACAACAGCTAGTTTGTTGAACCAACGAACATTATCAGATGTACAATGTTGCCACAATACCAGTTACCTAATATGTATAGCATCAAATACAAACATCGACATTAACTGATCTTTATGTATGTTGGTACTGTTTATGGAAAAACTGTATTAGGACATATCACGATCTTTTACCACTTGGAACACACCATAGACATTACATAGTTTTTAATACTTGTCACCAATATTTGCATTAATCACAACAAATATTATAGTAGGGATAGTTTGAAAACATTATCCTTAAGAATGGCTTGATAAATAACAAGATCGTGATGTTTCTTGTGGCTATACATTTACTTGTTACTATGCTTTGTACAATAATGCAAACCAAATTGTAGAGTCGCAAACACCAATACTAGAAAATTATAAGCTCAAGTCTTGTGAAGTTTCCTTGAATTGTTTTAGTTGAATGTGTATAACCATCCCGAATTAAAGAAAACAAATCAAATGCAGATCAGAGTATGATTTAAAATTATCTAGGATTGGGTTGGGTTGGGGTAGCCCTATTTCACCTGTGAGGGCCAGCTGCCATAGCCCGACCCTTCACTGGGGAAGTAGGGGGTGGCAGCTCCTCCCTTAATCCTCCTTGGCAGAGTGCCATTTTTTTTTTTTTTTTTTTTTTCAGCTTTTTTAAAAAGACTTTTTAATCTAATTTTAATTAAGGTTAGGAGGGAAAAAATGTAATTTTGTTCATAGTTGCACTTTTCATTAGCATTATAGCTACGTAGGAAAGAGGAAAATAATAAAAAATTCATATCAGTATATTTTGTTAATTAAATTGGATGAAACTAATAAATGACTTAATTGTATCAATTTAATAAGTTTTACGTCTTCATCGCACTTTCAAGGTAAATTTTAAGAGTTTTAATACATTTATCTGTTATTTTTACACCCGTTACCATTGCAAGTGCCCAAGCCCACCCAAGCGAAAAACGTTGCCAGGCCAAGCCTCCCACCAAGGAAACTTTTGATAGTTTACTTTGTAAAATTTCAATTTAGAAAATGAATAGATATGGAAAATAAGCTAAAATTTATATTAGGGCCTTTGTATTATTTATGTTACTGTATTAACTATATTTCATATCATTTTCTCAATCCTATATTACAAAATTTGGGCTTCTTTTATCTTATTAGTGTTTATAAACTTTAAATATAAAGATTGTATTATTAATAAGACATAATTTTTATATATTTAACGGCCCGCCCATTAACCGGGTCCCAAAAATTTGGCCCAAACCCGCGAACTCGGACGGCAGATCTCTCCGGCCTAGTTTTTTTTTTTTTGGCCCTCCCAGGCCGATGACTTCGGGCTACCCCGGATAGCATACGCAGGTTCGCTCTCTCCTCAGTAACTGTCGGCTCTTCTTCGTGCCGCCTTCTCCGATTCCAGCCCTGCTTGATCTTTTGGTGGCGATCTGTTCTAGAGTCCTTGTGCTTTTTATGGGTGATCGGCTGTTGAGACCGAGCTATTTCTGGATTCAGGAGTGATCTGGAGATGCAAAAAAAATAAAAAAAATACGATCATCACGATTTCCTTTTGAGTTCGACCTGATTCTTCCATTGTTTCTCGGCTCGCTTCTGCGCTCTCTATTCCTGTTAGCTAATTCACTTGATGAATGGCCCGGAATGAAATGAAAGATAAAAGATTCTTCTTTACAGAGGATGTTTCCTGTAGCTGTAATATGTTGTTCGCAGGTACAATTAAGGATGGCCTCCAAAATAAAGTCAAAACTTTATTGTCTAATTTAATGTTTTCTCATTTGATGATTCTGATCTAATTATACGTTAAAAAGATATTAGTACCTGGTAGGGGAAGGGTTTTTCCATGAGTGGATGATTATCCATTTCTTTTTTAATGAGTCCTAACTATTACCTATTTTCTATTCTAGGTTGTACTGTGTAGAATAAGCGGCATATTGATAAAGATATATATATTTTTTTCGAAAATCAAAAGAGCAATTGGATTGAAATGTAAAATAAAGGATTTCCTATAACTAATATAAAATATTGAATTATGGAAACGCTTGATGCCTACGCCTACACCGAAGGGTGCGAATAGTCCAATCTCTACTGTGACATATGGCAACACGGACTTGGGGCAGGTATCAGGACCTTGGAGGCATCGGAGGCATCGGAGGCATTGGAGAGAGATCGTACGAATTTACCGGTCTGATCTTCTTTAATTATTTAAATTCATTTCATGGAGATGTGTCCCTCTTCTCTTTGATTAATCCATATGTGATTGTACGATATGTTCATAAAGCCGTGGATATAACATGACATGATTTTCTAAATTCTTTGCATCCCTCTAGATTCAATATCATATGATGCTGGGGTTCCTTTAGATGCTTCCTCCAGCTGTGCGTGATGTGCACTTGGCGAATGTAGCAACAAAAAGCACTTTGACTTCGTGCCTTCAGGTTTCCTTGGAATTTGCTTGCACTAGGTCTCCGCAGCAGTTGCTTCTGTAGAAACAAGCATTTCATGCTCGATAGAAGAAGTCGCCGGAAGAGGTTGTTGCTCGCCACACAACTGGAGATTTTTGTGAGGTACTGCTTTTACATTTGCCTGAAATTGTGCCATGAAGTTTTCCAATCTCGATGATTGTTCTCTGAGTAACTTTTTTCCATACCTTTTGCAATAAGTACTCTCTGCAACTGTGTGATGTTCAGAATAATATATAAGGTTGTCCTGTGATATATTCTTTGTGATTGATGAAGGCAATCAACATCAAAATGTGTCTGGGATTCAGCATATTACAGGGAGTCTGAATATAAGTTGCAGGGTGTTGAATTTTAAGACAGTTTTGCAGTTTTGTAGAGAATGCTTGTTGGGATGGTGGTATGATTGAGAGTAGTTCCTGTTTGGTTTTTATTTGATTGGTGATGGCTTCACGAAACTATGGAGACTATATGCCACTTCATTGGACTACTTTCTTCTATCTCAAATGAAAAACCAGGTCCATTATCTATCCTGATTATAACCCGTGAAGTAATTCTTATCCATCCAGAAATATTTTAATTTTCATTAGGTGTTGAATGTAAGTCAAATCTCCTTGCCTATTAGGAAAAAATGGCATTTTGATACGGTTTCTTTGCTACTTAGCTGCTGCTATCTCTTGTGAGCTCATACCATTATGGTGGAGATGAGGTGGACATGACTTTGGCAGAAGAAGAGGCTTAAGATACTCCGTGAGAAGATCTTAGAGAAGGCTTACAGTGACAAGGATGGATTTTGGCCACTAGGAGCAAAGCACAGGTCAATGCCATGCTTAATCATTACATAAATGAGTTTGGAAATGATATCAACAAGTTGAGTTTGAATTTTTATGAACTGGCCCTTTCATGTTGCTTTTATCTTGATGACTAAAGTCTACAGTTCCTTGAGGATGAAGAGTGCCCTTGGATGTTGTTGTCACTGAAAGTAAGAGGCAACTTAATGATATCTTGTTTATAAAATATTGAGACCTAATAATATCACCCATTTTTGAGATACTCATCACCCTGCATTGTCCTCTGTTCTAGTTTTAGACTTTAACCTTTGGTAGCATGCATCAGAATACATTGAACTTGTCTCTGTTCTAGAGTAAGAATCATCTAATTCTTGATACTTCGTGTTCGCAGGATTTGAAAACTCATCCGAAAGATGAGTTCCTTTTTATGCTGAGAGCTACAGTCAAGTGCCTGACTCGCCCTGGGAAGTATTTTGAGAAGGTCCTTCGTTTGGCTATCAAAAGGCGAGGAACAGATGAAGCGGCTCTGATTAGAGTGGTTGTTACCAGGGCTGAGGTCGAGATGAAGTTAATAACTGAGGAGTACCATAGAAAGAACCACATCCCCCTCCATCGTGCCATTGTCAAGGACACTCATGGAGAGTATGAGAAAATGCTTCTGGCACTGGTTGGTCATGCAGACCCATAATTCATAAGTACTTGTGAAGCTGTCTGGTAGAGGCTATGTGCCTACCTCGGTGTGGTTTGAGGTGTTTATGTTTTCATTGCTGTCATATTAATTTGTAGGTATTCACCATGCCTTGTTACAAAGGCATCTGCTAGCTATGTGAAGCAAATCCTTTTTTTTAATCGTGGCATTGGTTTACGTGCTTCTGAGATGTCCTTGATTTGATCTTTAATCGATCCTGCTGGTGACTCTGATCTATGTTATAGGCTTATAGCAGTGCAAGCAATTCGTAAGCAATGCTGCAGAAACTGCTGCTATGGCCTTTTACTTGATGAGGAACAAATATAATCAGGGACCGCAGGTTAAAGTTTTGATTTCATTAAGCGGCTTAAGAGCTACTTGTTTGTGTTTGGTGTCTATAGAGGGGCCGGAATCTCAACCGTAATTGTGGTGATTTCATTTTCGTGTGATCGCATTGCCTTTATCATCTCTTATAACACCTCCCGTAGGCTCGAATAATATCTAAAACCTCTGGATTGAATCACCTACTAGGAGCATTGGAGGTGCTTTCGCAGTATATGGCAATCTCTCAGTTGCCGAGCGCTCCATCCCCACTTCCCGCAAATAATCAGCTGCTAATTCCAAAGAGGTGCAAGGCAAACGTCGACAAGTAGTACGTGGTGCAGTCGATAGAACATTTCGCAGCAAAGCCCAAGGAAGCCTTGTCAATCGATGCGGTTGTCCTTGGCCTTAGAAGTCTGGTTGGTTTCTTGAACTTGATTCTGTTGCAAGCCCTCGTGTCTAATTGAGCTAGTTCAGTCATTCCCGTTCCATAATTAGTAGTGATTAGATGGAAAGAGTAAATGATCAAGCTCAACCTGCCGAGGTATCTTAGGTTCTAAGATCTGCCCAATTGACCAAGATTTCTCCATTAACAGCTACCCCAAAAAATTACCCTTTTTTTTGTAATTTAAAAAGGAGGTGATAAAGATTATTATGTCGGAAATAAAGTTTCTCCCTCATTTCCCGCAGATCGATCGCTACACATCACACTGAACCTATATCAGACGATCCAACCATAATTTCTGAAGATAGAAAATCCAAAGCAGTGGAGAACATTAAGAATGCGGAAAGATAGCTAAAACGGCGGAGAAAAACCATTAAAATTATAAGGGAGAGGAGAAAAAACATATAAGGGGGAAAAAAGAGAGAGCATTTTTTTAACTAATTATTTTAAACGTTATAAACGATATTTTTTGGAAAATATTTTATAAATTATTTATTTTTCATATGACAAACGAAGGTTAAGTTTTCAGCTTTGTTGACTTACATCCCGATCTTTGCATTAAAGAAGATTGATGCGTCTTTGCAAATAGAGGGCCACAAGTTGTGATGGGAGACGTGGGGATCACAATTCACAAGAAGCATCCTTCTTTGTTAGTGACCGTTGATTTACTAGTCAAAGTCATTTAATGAGAACGAAGGGGACGGTAGTCGAAAAGAATGAAACTTGCTAGCCTGTTGATAAATCTGAGTCACAAAAGCAAAAGGCCAAAGAAGTTTTGATTCGGAAACCAATCAAGGCCTAAGTTTGTTAGATGTCAAGATTCGAGAAGTAAACATTTCTTTGGCGACTATCATGGGGAGTTCCTTCAATGTCTACCGAGCTTCTGCGGTCATGAAAATGCCGATCTGATCATCTCATTGACAATCTACACAACTCCGATCTAGATACAATTGTAATAGGTGCTTAACTAATGTGAGCTTCTTTTCGATGTCTTTTCAATTTGCGCTTTGTGAAATATCTTATTGACATGTAAAAGCTCTAGTCCATGCAAAACTGGATTGTTCTTAGTCAATGCATGGAAAGGAGATGGCATTTTGCTCAGGATTGGTAAGTCAAACGATGCATTGTCGACTGTCTTTTGAAGTGCTGCTATAGAAACGACTATTTGTTGCTAAATTAGGAAAAGCTTAAATCCATGCATAACATGTACATACAGAAAAGACATTATATATACAATTTCAAATGCATGCACCCACAAACATGTCCATCTAAAAAGCCAGTTACTTGGCTATCTATCTATCTATTTTTGTAGACATACTGAATGGGGATGAATATTTGACACAAATGCACATGCACCCACGCAAACGCATACGAGCTTGCGTGTTTGTTCGCGGGCACACACTCATACACATGCGAACTTTCTATATCCTCCTTATCAAGAGAGTTTCTTAAGCTTTCATAATGCCTTTACACTTTGATACCGCTTATTGTGGCTTTTTCCTTGTCTTCTCCTTCATAGAATAGTGCTTTTGTAATCTTCCAGGAAACCTTGTTCTGGCTACAAGAGGAAAGAAATCACTGGTGGTGGGATTTTTGTTGCCAATGGGGAGGACGATTCATTACAACGTGGAAGTGCTAACCCAACTTCAAATAACAAAACAGGATTAAGGATGTACCAGGTATGTTTTACTATGCGCATTGTTTTTGACCTATTAAATTGGTGTTGAGTCCATCATGATGTAAGCTCTTTTGGTGGTCAATATTACTAGCAAGCCTTGCTGGCATTAGTCACATCTCGTTTGCTGAAGAAGAAAGCATTTCTCCCAAAAAGCCTACCACTCTTCCTGAGGTTGCAAAGCAGCGAGAATTGAGTGGAACGTTGGAAAGCGAGTCCGACATGAAGTTGAAAAAGCAAATATCTGATGCCAAGTGCAAGGAATTGAGTGGACATGATATTTTTTGCTCCTCCTCCAGAAATTTTGCCAAGGCCATTGGCTGCACGGGCACTGGACCCGAATCAAGACATGGCAGAACCTGCACCGCGTCATGTCCGGACTTCCGTTAAAGTCTAATGTGAGTGAAATCTATATTTACGTTAACATGCTTTCCTGTTAAAGTTTACTCAGGTCTTCTGTTTATTTTAGCAATGGAGTTCAATAGCCTCACTAGTAGCTTCTCTGACTTTATCAGCCTGCTGGAGGTCAGAGCAGTATTACCTCCAATGAGGAACCTGCGATGAAAACTGCCAAGAAAAATCTATGACAAGAAATTCTCCAACCTCTCTGGAAATAACGTCTTCAAGGGTGATGCACCTCCAATGTCTCTGGAGAAATCACTGAATTCGGCTAATTTGAGGGAGATTAGCCGCAACGATATCTTTGCAGATGGAAAGGCAGAGTCTTGAGACTACTCAGGTGGCATTCGCAAACCTCCAGGTGGCGAGAGCAGCATTGCGTTGGTTTAACCAAGCTTAGGCCTAATAGTTTTATGTTTCAACTCGTGTTATTCCTAGTGGGATTTGGTCTCATTTGACACCTCTGGAGTGTGGGGTTGGGGAATTGTGTTTTAGCTTTGAACTTATTGACTAGATGTACGAACTGTTTGTAGATCGATGTGTTTAGAGCATTGGTTTCTTCAGCTTCAGAGAACTCAAACTGATTTGTGCTTCAAATTGCATTCTCTGGTTCTTTTCCAGTAGAAGTGTCAAATAGATCAATGGTTTTCTAAGAGAACTTTCTATCCCATTCATGCTCAAAATGTAGCTTCAAACTCTGTTTATGCTCCTCATATTAAGGATATGTCACCACCGTGTGCCTTTCCAATTGCTTCAAATTGAGGTGTAACAGATTGCAAGTCACAAGGGCTTTGTCAATTTGCTTTGAATCAGTTACTGGTACTAAATTAGAAAACCATGCCAACCCAAACTCCATTCGAAGAAAAGTCCCTTAGTGCTGGGAGTGCATCTTGGCAACGGCATTGTTCAAGGGCTTGACAGGTTCTAGGGAAGAATCTTTATTTTCCTCTAGGTCCAACAATTTGCTACAACATGATCCTTTCCACTTTGAGAAGGTGCATCCTCCGCTAACAAGCCCGATTTGGTTTGGACATTGGAGGACAATCAAATTATGAACTCTGTCTGGCCTGGAACGAAACTATTCCGAGGATTCTACCTGTGGTCATGCCCCTCACCTCGTGTACTGGGATTGCTCTTGCTTTTAACAGGTAGGGAAACTATTGCTTGTCCATCCATCGAGTAGGTGCTCTTTTGGCCGTCAGTTCGCTTCCCTGCTTTTTTCCTTCTTTGGGCCTACTCCAAGTTTTGAACTTGGAAATCACCCTTGGAAACCCACACCCAACAGGCGGCGTGCCTTTTGTCATTTCCCTGTTTGGATTTTAATCTGATCTGAACCCAATGTATAAATTGATGAGGCTTCCTTGGGGTTGCTGTGAAATGTTCCCATCGCCATTGCATCATGGTTCTACTTGTAGAGATTTGCCTCGCATCAATTTGGAATTAGCAGCTGAATTTCTTGTGGGAAGTGGGGATGCAGTGTTGAGCAACTGAGGAGTTTACCAGGATACTGCAAAAGCAACCTCCAGGGCTCCTAGTGGGTGGTTTGATGTTAATATAAATGGTTCGGATAGCGTTTGTGCCTAGAGGAGGTGTTACGAGAGATGGGAAAGGCAATGCAATCTGTAGTTTCCACATGAAGCTGAAATGACCACAAGCATATAGCATTATGGTTGAGCTTCCGCCCCCGACTGACATCGTCTGACAAGACAACACAAACGTGTAATATCTCAAGCTACTTAATGAAATCAAGTCTTTAACCTCCAATCCTTATAATATTTGCCCCTTGGCCATAGCATCAGCAGTTTCTGCAGCACTGTTCGTTGAATTGCTAGCACTGATATACCATGATTGCAAGGGACAAGTTCATGGTCACTTATTAGCAGTCTTGATTGAGGATCAAAATCAAAGACTTCTCAGGAGTATAGAAACCAACGACAGGATATGAAATGTATTCGCTTTGCATAACTATAACTGATGACTTTCCATGGAAGCATCCTAGTAATGTTACTGGAAAGCAAGGAAAACAGAAACAACCCAAACAACACCGAAATAGACACATTGCCTCCACCAGACATAGCTTCATGAGTACTTGTAAATCAAGCCTTAGTATGGCTAATCAGTGCCGGAAGCATTTTTTAATAGTCTCCAGTAGTGTCCTTGACAATGGCACGATCAAGGGAGATGCTGTTCCTCTCTGGTACTCCTCTTTTATGGACTTCATGTCCACCTCAGCCCTGATAGCTAACACTTTGGTGAGATCCCCTTCATCTGTTCCACGCCTATTGATGGCTAGACGAAGAACCTTCTCAAAATATTTCTCAGGGAGAGTTAGGCACTCAACTGTAGCTCTCAGTATAGCAAGGAACTCGTCTTTCGGATCAATTCTCAAATCCTGTGAACATAAAGGATCAAGAATTAGATAATACTTAGTCTAGAACAGAGAAAAATTCAATTTGTTGTTATGCATACTACCAAAGATTATAGTCAGGAAGTAACCCATGTCAAGACAGAGCACGATGTAGAAAAATGAATTACTAAAAAATGAGCATATTATTAGGTCTCAATGTTTTAAAAACACTATATTGTGAAGTTGCCTCTTACTTTCAGCGACAACATGACTTCTTACCAAAAGCTCATAATAGAATAATATTCCATGGCACTCTTCATCCTTGAGGAACTGTAAAACTTTAGACGTATAGGTAAAAACAACATGAAAGGACCGGTCCATAGAAATTCGAACTCACCTTGTTGATATCTTTTCCAAACTCATTTTTGCAGTGATTCAATGTAGCATTGACCTGTGCTTTGCTCCTAGTAGCCAAAATCCTTATGAGATCATCGTGACCGTAAGCCTTCTCCGAGATCCTTGCGTGGAGTCTTAGCCTCTGCTTTTGCCAAAGTCATGTTCACCTCATCTCCATCGTAACGGCATGAGCTCACTAGAGAAAACAGCAACTAGGAGACAAACAAACCTGTTGGAAGATACGCAGCTTAACAGAATATTTGATTGATTCTAATCCGATTTGTATAGATCAATTAATATTAGATCTAGAATAGATTGATTTGTAGGATCATTAATTTCCTTGTTCACTCTTACACTTGTATTATAATTGCTGAAGATGTACATCGATTCTATTCATTGAAGAATATAGAATACACAAAAATACTCTCCATTCTCGACTTCTTCAATCTCTTTGCTTTTCTTCATCTTCTTACATGGTATCAGAGTGGTAATGAAGTTCTGAATTGCTTCCGCTTTCTTTATCTCATCATCTGTCGAGAGCTCCAAATACCTTCTCTTCATTCCTTCTGTCAAGATCGTCAATCCTGCACGAAATTGACATCTTAGTATTTTTTCTACCATGACAAATAACTTACCTTCAGCCTCTTCAGCCTCTGATGAGCGTCCGCAGGATGGAAATCCTGTGCAAACTACAGAAAGCTGGGACACTATCCCGTCCATTGGAGACGCCACCAGATCTCACGAACAACCTGTTCGAACTCAAGAAAGATATAATCCTCTAGCTCAGTCAATTCTGGGGCAACCCTACTCGGTTTAGCCTATTCCGGGCCAACCAATAGTGGGTCATCCTTACCAGTGGCCACTGTTTCAGATGCAGTCCAACCCATGGTTATTTGGGCCTAGCCAGAATACATCATCGCCAGGAGTTCAAGGGCCATGGGCCTCTGGCCAACCCGCCGGCAGCCCACCAACCATAAGCGGGGCAAGCGTGATCGACGGGTCGGGTGAAGCAAATACGGGGCCAACAGATGCGGGTCATGGAGCTGGTTCGAATCCGGGTATGGGAGCGAATCCCTACCCGAATTTCCCACCCGGATTTTTGCCGTTTCCAGGATCGATTTTCACCGGACAGCCAGAATCCGGCGATCCCCTGTTCGTTTCCACCGCCGACGGACTTGAACTGAAGTTAATCATCTAGCAACTTACCGGGCACGAAAACTACTCCAGGTGGTTGCAGGAATTCCGGCGAGCGTTGGTGACTAAGGACAAGGATGGATTCATCGACGGGACCATCGCTGTTCCTTCGGACGAGCGGCTGGTGCGCCATTGGAGGAAATGCAATCAGCTCGTCCGAACCTGGATCGGCAACTGCATCTCCCCAGAGGTCGCAACCAGACTACCACCCACAGAAGACGCTCAAAGGATGTGGGAAAATATAAAAGAAATGTACGGCAAACTTGACCGTGCCAAATTTTTTTCGCTCATGCAGGAACTGAGCAATTTAAAACAGGGGAATATGACGGTCACGGCTTGTTTCAACAAGCTATCGTCTTTGTGGAACGAACTGGAAGCCATTGAGGAAAAGCTTGAGGGACCATAATCCATTTTACAGCAATAACGTGTAATCAAAGAAAGGGAAAAGGCTACGCGTTTCTTACTGATTTTGAACGAGACTTACTTTACCTTTCGTTCACAGATCTTGGCCATGGACCCTGTCCCTCCGATCGGACAGATCTACCAGTTGGCTATGCAGGAGGAGAGCCAACGTCTCGCGTCGCCGGAGCATGTAAGGAACGGCGACAGCATCGCTCTCGCAGCCCGCGGTGAACGGAGAGACGGATCCGTGAAAACCCTAAATCGAGAGAGAGACAGCAGAGGCGGATTATGGTTTAGAGGCGGATTAGGGTATGGAGGAGATGTCGCCCGCTCCTTTAAAAGGGATGGCATCAACGGCCGAGATCTAATCCGCGGATCGGACGGGCCAGATCGTGGGCGCGGATCGGACAAGTCAGATCGTGTGCGCGGATCGGACGGTCTTCTTGGCCTTGAAGGCGCGGATGGATCCGACGGTGGATATGATTCCGCGAATAAAGGAGTGGACGGCCAGATATTTGCCACCTCATCAAAGAATTTCCGACCGAATTTTAAGGCAAAGGGTAAAATGTTTTGCGATTATTGCAAACGTTCTAACCATATGATTGACAGCTGTTGGAAATTACATGGAAGGCTCGGAGAAAAGGAGAAAAAATTATCAGCTGCCTATCAAGTGACTGGACCTACCGGTCAAAGTACTGACCAACCTATCTTTTATGGTCAATATCAACAATTGATGCATGCTCTACAGAAATTGGAAACCTCAAACAAATGAGGAAGTTTTTCAGGTATCTCACATTGCCACATTAATTCGATTTCAAGAACGGCATGGATTATTGATTCAGGTGCTAGCGATCACATTATTTGTGATAAGGGATTTTTTACAAGTTTGAATGAGGCATTAATTTTTCCTGTCACCGTGCAATTACCCAACGGGAATGTCACACATGTGAATGTGACAGAACAAAGTAAAACTTAGTCCTCAAATTACACTTGAGAATGTTCTTTATGTCCCGGAATTCCAGTTTAATCTTATTTCTGTCTCAAGAGTATGCAAGGAGAATTCATGCCAGGTATTCTTCGATGCTGACACATGCTTCTTTCACGCCCTTTCGACTAGCAGACTGATGGGCTTGGGTAGTCTTTCTGAAGGCCTTTATTTCTGGACACACTTTCCAAGTAATTTCAGTTTTTCTAGTGTATCTTTCAATAAGACATCATTGTGTAATTTGACTACCAATGAAAAGAATTTTATTATGCACTTAAGAATGGGCCATAGTAACTTCTTTCCTTATGCACAATGCTCCATATGTCCCCTTACCAAACAGTCACGTAATCCATTTCCTTTAGGGAATACTCGTACAAATGAAATTTTATCATTGATTCATGTGGATATCTGGGGGCCTTACTATACATCGAATCATGATGGGTCTCGTTATTTTCTCACCATAGTAGATGATTGCTCTCGTGCAACATGGATTTTCTTAATGCAGTTTAAAGGCCAGGCTTATTCTCATTTGAAGACATTTATTACTCTTTCAAAAAATCAATTCGGAAAGTCTATTAAAATGATCCGAACTGATAACGGAAGGGAATTCTTCAGCCATGATTGCATCTCATTATTTTCATCTCATGGAATTCAACATGAAAGTTCTTGTATATACACCCCACAATAGAATGGAGTAGTTGAGCGCAAACACAGGCATCTTCTGGAAGTTGCTAGAGCTCTGAAATTTCAAGCGGCAATTCTAGATGAATATTGGGGAGAATGTGTTCATACAACAACTTATCTTATCAACCGGATGCCTACTCGGGTATTAAATGGGAAGACACCTTTTGAAGTATTATTTGGCAAGGCACCGGAGCGGACACATCTCAAAGTCTTCGGGTGTCTCTGTTATGCAGCTATAATGGGCCCTCGAGACAAACTGGATCCTCGTGCACGTCGCTGCGTATTCATGGGGTATCCTAACCTTCAGAAGGGATATAGAGTCATGGAGCTATCTACAAAGGAATTCTTTGTAAGTAGAGATGTTTTATTTCATGAAAATGTCTTTCCTTTCAATAAAAAAACACTCTCACATGAAGAATCCGGTATAGTAAGCATTCCCCGTCGCCCTATGTCAGATGATTCGGATCTTGATTATATACCATTAGCGGTATCTACTCATAATCATTATGTGCAAGCGAATCCTTCAGTAGCAGAACCTATTTCTGATGAGGATCAAGTTCTAGAAAATGTCTCAGGGAATTCACTAGCAGATTTTTCTGCTACTGAGGAAATCGAAGAAACCTTTCCTACTTCAGCTAGGGAAACAACATCTTCACCTCCGAGAGTAGATCCTCCACGACGTTCTAGTCAAGCTACACGACCCCCTACCTGGACCAAAGATTATGTATGTTCTGCTCTCAACTCACCAGGTATCAAATATCCAGTTTCATCCTATGTTTCCTTCCATAATTTGTCATCAGAACATAGATGCTGTATCAGTAGATTATCGGAGGATAAGGAACCTACCAGCTATAATGAAGCATCTGCTGATTCAAGATGGCAGAAGGCCATGGAAGCAAAATTACATGCCTTGATTGACAATAAGACCTGGGATCTTGTCACATTGCCACCAAATTGTAAACCAATTGGTTGTAAATGGGTGTAAAAGATCAAATATCAAGCTGATGGCTCTGTTGAAAGATTCAAGGCACGCTTGGTTGCCAAAGGCTTCACTCAGTGGGAAGGGTTCGATTACCACGAAACATTCTCACATGTCGCCAAAGACGTCACAGTACGTTCATTTTTTACAGTTGCAGCTGTTTGTGACTGGTCCTTACACCAGATGGACGTTCACAACGCCTTCCTCCATGGAGATTTAGATGAAGAAATTTATATGGACGTTCCTCAGGGATTACGGAGACAGGGGGAGAAGAAAGTGTGTCGCCTCCGAAAATCCCTTTATGGATTGAAACAAGCTTCCAGGCAATGGTATGCCAAATTTACAAGCGCTCTTACAACAGCAGGTTTCCAATAGTCCCGACATGATTATGCCTTATTCACGCGGATTGAAGGTATGTCATCCATCTATTTGATGATATATGTTGATGATATTCTCATTATGGGAAACGATGAGACTGCCATAGGAGATTTTAAGAAGTATCTGCATACAATTTTTCACATTAAAGACTTAGGAGTACCTAAGTACTTTCTTGGTATTGAAATTGCCTGTTTTGAACAAGGGATTTTGCTTAGTCAGCGAAAATTCATATTGGAGATTATTTAGAAACAGGTTTGTCAGGTTGCAAGCCAGCTGTTATTCCCATTGAACAGAACACTAAATTGACAACCGCATATTATGATAAGGGAATTTCTCAAGAAGATGACTTCATTTTGGAAGATCCTTCAAACTATCAAAGGCTTGTCGGAAAGCTCATATATCTGACAATGACTAGGCCTGACATCTCATATGCAGTGCAGACTCTTAGTCAGTTCATGCACAGTCCGAAGCAGTCACATCTGAATGTTGCATTTAAAGTCGTGAAATATCTGAAGAAGTGTCCAGGTCTTGGAATACTCTTGTCCAGAAAATGCAACATGGAGATCACAGCATATTGTGATGCAGACTATGCAACTTGTCCCATGAGTCGAAGATCTGTTACTGGATATTGCATCAAATTAGGAGATTCTTTACTCTCTTGGAAGACTAAAAAACAGCCCACTGTTTCTCTATCTTCAGCTGAAGCAGAGTATCGAGCTATGGCCAAAACCACTTGTCAGATAGTATGGATTCGGGGTCTTCTTAAGGATCTTGGAATACAGGTACAAGGGGCAACAAAGCTATTCTGTGACAATGATGCAGCCTTGAAACTTGCAGCAAACCCCATAGTGCATGAAATAACCAAGCATATAGAGGTAGACTGCCACTTTACACGAGACAAGATCTTGGAAGGACTCATTGAAGCAAGAGGAATTGGGACAACAGAATAGCCTGCAGATATCTTCACCAAACCTCTGTGTCAAAGACAGCACGCATATCTTCTGAACAAGCTAGGTGTCTTGGACATATATAAGCCACCAGCTTGAGGGAGAGTGTTGGAAGATACGCAGCTTGACAGAATATTTGATTGATTCTAATCCGATTTGTACAGATCAATTAAGATTAGATCTAGAATAGATTGATTTGTAGGATCATTAATTTCCTTGTTCACTCTTACACTTGTATTATAATTGCTGAAGATGTACATCAATTCTATTCATTGAAGAATATAGAATACACAAAAATATTCTCTCCATTCTCGATTTCTTCAATCTCTTTGCTTTTCTTCATCTTCTTACAAAACCGTATCAAAATACAAGTTTCTGCCTTGAAGAGGTGCTCGCCATAATTGTCGGCATAGGTTTGCCTAATCAGCTTCCACTGCACCGAATTCCTATGAGCCAATGATCAACTTCTCATTTGTTGCCCATCCTTCAAGATCGTTCATAAGAATCATCAAATGAGAAAAAGATTAGATTAGACAATAAAGTGTGATTTTTTTTTTTTTTCCAAAGACCACACTACATGCCGGGCTCAAGGTAGGAAAACAATTTCTTTACTTGTACCGGTGAACATGTTGCAGCTACAATGGAATAATCGTGTCGAATTCAAAAGGAAATCATAATGATCGATTTTTTTTGCATCTCCTGATCACTCCTGGACCCAAAAATAGCTCGACCTTAGAAGCTGATCACCCCAAAAAGAAAGCACAAGAACTCTAGAACAGATCGCCACCACAAGATCACTCGGATCGGAACCCGCACGATAGGGGAGCACGAAGAAATGAGAAAGGTGGCGAGGAGATAGCGTGCCCCTGCGAATGCTTTGAGTTGATCGCATTCATCGGCCATGGAGAGCACCGGCTCTGCGTTCACGTCGAAGCGAGAACGAGAGAGAGAGAGGAGGAAGAAGAAGGAGACGAAACAAGAGAGAGGAAGTCGGCCTCCGCTTCCAAGGCGAGAGAGAGAGAGAGGTACGAGTGTCTGCAATTCCTACGTCGGGCTTCTCGAAGTGGAAATTGGAGGGACGCGGAGTGAGATGAGGGAGATGAGGCACGCGGTAGGCAGGCCCCCTCCGGGCCCGTTGGGCCGGGTTTGGACAAATTTTTCAGGCCAGATTAACGGGCCGGCCAGGTTGCGCATGGGTTTTGAGATCTTGCCGGACCAGACACACGTTCATTTCAAAAATATAATTAATAATGCAATCTTTAAAGTAAGTCCAATATTCTAATATAGGAATGAGAAATAGTATGAAAGTCACAAGCAAAACAGTAAATTAGGATAAATCAAGGCTCTAGGCATTTCATCCATCTTATTGGCTCTTGACACCCCATTTTCACCTTAAATTGACTATATTATTCATTGCGAGTCTCACTCTTGATTTAAGATTATTTCTTACATTTTTTCTTCATTGTCTTTTGTATCTATTTCATTAAAAGAAAAAACCACCCACATCCTCTCAAGTAACTTTTTTTTTTCACTCTAGCTGCTTCTTCCACACCCATTACAGTTTGACATTTTATATTTGTCTTCTTCTAAATTTATTTCGCCAATTATTAACTTTATTTTCCCATATAATCATCATGATTTTCAATGTTTAGACTTTGACTTTTGGTACAAAATTATTATGATAATTTACTCAAACGTTGAATATTATGGTTGATGAATACATTATATACAATATACTCATCTTTCATTGTATTATTTTTTGTAGTGTAGTCATTATGGAGGACAATATTGAAGAGCAACCAAATTCTTTAAATATATTTATTGATAATGAAACAACGAATGGAGAACAACAATCAATTGTGTCAACTAGTTCATTTGGAGCTCTAATACTATAACATTAAAAATTATTCCTACATACATATATATTTTCAAGAGAGTGAACTTTTTTAGGGGAGTCAAGCAATTGAAAGAACAATATCTCTTATTAAGTTGCATATGCAATTTGCTATTATTGCAGTACATTTGTATCTTAAGGATAATTTCACTTTTCATTGATGATTTTATGAAAAATTCCGATGCATTTAGAATTGACAAAAAAATAAGTTTTGCCAATGGTTTGATTGGGTTGTCTTGTAGTGTCATTACAGTTGTCATGAATTCTTGTCAACAATCACGTAATCAAAGCAAAGATAATATTATGCGTAACAATGTTTTAGGAGCATTTTCTTTTGCATTTTGTGATAATAATTGATGTTTAAATTTTTTTATGTACTCAACTTTTTCGTATTTTGGACATCATGCCATGATGGCATGAAAAGTAATTAAAAATTGGACTATTAGATTCTCTCAATAAAATGAAAGAAGAGAGGTTAAAATATACAAACTACAATGTAATGACACATAAAAATTATAATTAAACAAAATGCATACTAAAAATAGTAGATAATAGTTTTTTCTCTTACTTGTGCTAAGGTTATTTTTCAAATAATAGTTGCCTAGTACAAAAGAGAATATACAACTCATTAACATAATAATCAGTCGTCTATCTACTAAATAAACTATTTTTCGAAAAAGAGGGACACCAATTTTGTTCCTCAAAATAGAGCACTTACTATCAAAAGTGGGTATGGATACAGGAAGTCCGATCATTATTTCTGAAAATTAGTTGATTTAATGATAAATTTGTAAACATGATCACTAATTTCATCCCTAATCTAAAAATCACTCCTCAAAACCATGATTGTTGGCCGATCATTGACGCATCAGGAGGGGTCAAATGAAAAATCCCTCCTTGCAAAATGTTAGAAATATATGAGAATGATTACATAAATACTGGAAGAATATATCTCCAGGTGGCACTTACAAGATATAGAAACTAGTCATCACGAAATCTCGTCAAGTTGGTTTTATATCCGGTGAACTAAGATAGTGAGATATGGAGACGTGATAAGCTAATCACAGAGCTATGCAAATGAGTTGATTTAACGATAAATTTGTAAACATTATAACTAGTTTGCACCGGGAGTCAATTTGAGGATGGGGGAAAGAGAGATCTTGATAAAAATAATAACAAAAAAGAGATAGAGGAGGAGCAAACTGTTATGACAATGAAAAGGTCATAAGACATTATAAACATTTCAATTGCTTAAGTTGTGTTTTTAAATTAGGGATGAAATTAGCGAGAGATTTTTTAGTATATATAATATATAGGTATTTCCATATATAATCTATACATAAATAGTTATTTTAAGAATTAGAGATTTGCTAGGATTATATATTTGCTAAAGTCACGATTAAGAGCATCATTACGCAAATATGCAGAAGAATTGATTAGAGAATTATTACTTAAAATGCATAAGAATTAGAGATTTGTTAGAATTGGAGGTTTTTTGAAGTCAAAATTAGAAGACAAATTATAGGATAAAGCTCACACATGAATGTGGCAAGTGTACCATGCTATGTGATAGATATATGACACAATGTAATTGTAAAATGAGAAATCCTTAGCTTGATAGAGATTTCACCGTAAATAATTTGCATTACTGCTTAATTTTTTGGATGTGGAATTCCTTGGACTTGTCCTTACTCAGATAGATCACTGGTTTTCTAAGAGAACTTTCTATCCCATCCCTGTTCAAGATGTAGCTTTGAACTTTGTATATGCTCCTCATATTAAGAATATGTCACCACCATGTACCTTTCCAATTGGATCAAACTGACCTGCAACGGATTGCAAGTCACAAGGGCTTTGACAATATGCTTGGACTAAGTTACTAATACTAAATAAGAAAACCATGCCAACCCAAACTCCATGCAAAGAAAAGTCCCTTAGCACTGGGAGTGTGACTTGGCGAGGTATTGCTCAAGGGCTTGGTCAAACCATCATGTGAAGGTCATGAGAATTCCAAGTGCAGGGGGCTTGACAAGTTCTAGGGAAGAATCTTTCTTTTCCTCTTGGTCCAACAATTCGCTACAACATGATCCTTTCCACTTTGAGAAGGCGCATGCTCTGCTGACAAGCCTAATTTGGTTTGGAGATCGGAGGATAATCATTTCATAATAAGAACACTGTTTGGCCTGGAACGAAAATATTCTGAAGATTCTACCTGTGGTCATGCCTCACTTCATGTCCTGGGATTGCTCTTGCTCTTGCTCTTGCTCTTGACGGGTAGGGAAACTTCCGCTTGTCCATCCATCAAGTTGGTGCTCTTTCGGCCATCAGTTTGCGTCCCTGCTTTTTTTTTTTTTCCTTTTTTGGGCCCACTCCAACTTTTGAACTTGGAAATCAACCCTGGAAACCCACCCCAACGGACCGCGTGCCTGTTGGCACTTCCTGTTGGGATTTTAATCTGATCTGAACCCGTAACGGATTAATTGATAAGGCTTCCTTAGGTGTGCTGCAAAATGTTCCATCGCCATTGCATCATGGTTGTGCTTATTGAGATCAGCCTCGCATCAATTTGCAATTAGCAGCTGAATTTCTTGTGGGAAGTGGGGATGTGGTGGTAAGCAACTTAAGAGATTGCCATGATACTGCTAAAGCATCTCCAAGGCTCCTGTGGGTGGTTTAATGTTAATATAGATGGTTCGGATAGCATTCGTGCCTTATGGAGATGTCATAAGAGATGAAAAAGGCAATGCAATCTGTAGTTTCCACATGAAGCTGAAATGACCCCAAGCAATAAGCATTATGGTTGAGATTCTGCCGCCCCGATGGACATCCTCTGGCAAAACAACACAAAAATTTGATGGATATCCTCAAGCTACTTCAATAATACTTTAACCTCGGATCGTTATAATATTTGTTCCTCATCAACTAAAAGGCCATAGCATCAGCAGTTTCTGCAGCATTGTCCATTGAATTTGCTAGCAGTGGTATAACATGATTGCAAGGAAACCAAGTTCACGATCACTTACTAGCAGTCTCGATTAAAGATCAAAAGCAAAGACTTCTCATAAGTACATAAACCAACGCCATGATAAGAAGTGTATTTGCTTCGCATAGCTATAACTGACAACTGGGGAGGCATGTTGGTAACTACACGTTATTGGAAAGCAAGGAAAATAGAAACGCCTCAAACCACACCAAAAAAAGAGATATTGCCTCCACCGGAATAGCTTCACGAGTACTTGTAAATCAAGCCTCAACGTGGCCAATCAATGCCAGAAGCATCTTTTCATAGTCTCCAGTAGTGTCCTTGACAATGGCACGATCGAGAGGGATGCTATTCCTCCTCTGGTACTCCTCACTTATAAACTTCATGTCAACCTCGGCCCTGGTAGCAACTACTCTGGTCAGAGCCCCTTCGTCTGTTCCTCTCTTATTGATGGCTAGACGAAGAACCTTCTCAAAATACTTCTCAGGGCGAGTCAGGCACTTTACTGTAGCTCTCAGTATAGTAAGGAACTCGTCTTTTGGATCAGTTTTCAAATCCTGCGAACATGAAGGATCAAGAATTAGACAATCCTTAATCTAGAACAAAGAAAAGTCAATATGTTCTGATGCATAGTACAGACGTTATAGTCTGGAAGTGAATGAACAACTCGGAAATGGGTGATATTATCACATCTGTTTTTGAAACAAGACATCTTGAAGTTGCCTCTTAACAACATGACTATTAACCAAAAAGAATACTACCGTGGCACTCTTCATCCTTGAGGAGCTATAAGCTTTAGACATATAGGTAAAAGAACTTGAAAGGTCCAGTTCATAGAAATTCCAACTCACCTTGTTGATATCATTTCCAAACTCATTTTTGTAGTGATTTAGTGTAGCATTGACCTGTGCTTTGCTCCTAGTAGCCAAAATCCTTATGAGATCCTCATGGCCATAAGCCTTCTCTGAGATCTTCTCATGGAGTATCTTAGCCTCTGCTTTTGCCAAAGTCATATTCACCTCATCTCCATCATAACGGTAGGAGCTCACAAGAGGTACCAGCAACTAGGAGACAAAGAAACCATATCAAATTAAAGTTCTTTCCCTACAGGCGAGGAAATTACTTACATCAACACCTAATGAAAATTGAAATGATTTAGGATAGATGAGAATTATTTCACAGGTTGTCATAGGACTAATCTTTTGATGATGGACTTGGTTATTCATTTGACACAATAGAAAGAGGTCCAATGAAGTAGCGTATATGGTCTCTAGAGTTTCATGAAACCATCTTCAATAAATTGACAGATCAAAATATGAGGAACTGCTCCAAAGCACACCACCATTCCAACAAGCATTCTCTGCAAAACTCCAAAACTGTCTTAAAAATTGAACATTTTAAAACTTATATTCTCAAACTTTCTGTAATATGCCGAATCAGACACATTTGATTTTACTTGCCTTCATCAATCACAAAGAATATTTCCCAGACAGCAATAAGAAATTATTCTGAGTATCAGAAGGCTACATAGACTTGATTGTACAGAGTACTTATTGCAAAATGTATGAACCTAAGTTGCTCAGAAGAACAATCATCAGCGTTGGGAAATGTCATGGAACAACATGAGGCAAGCGTAAAAGCAGTACCTTACGAAAATCTCCAGTTGTGTGGTGAGCGACGTCCTCTTCCAGCGACTTCTTGTATCGAGCATGATATGCTTGTCTTGCCATAAGCAACTGCTGTGGAGACCTCGTGCAGGCTATTTCCATGAGAACCTGGTTGCTTGAAGTCCATCTTTTCGTCGCTTCATTCGCCAAGTACGCATCACGTTCAGCCGGATCAAGTGACCAAAGGACCACCAGCCTCTGACGATACGGAATGAATATGGATTAATCTGAGAGAAAGAGGGACACGTCTCCATGGGATGAATCCAAATAATTAAAGAAGATGCAGACCTCGAAATCATTGGTAAGTTCTCTGTCCAATGCCTTGAGGAGGTCCTCGCCATAAGTCTCGGCATAAGTTTGCCGAATCAGCTTCCTCTGCGCCGCATTCCTATGACCCAATATGGATATGATCAACTTCTCATTTGTTCCCCATCCTTCCAGATCATTCATGATAATCATTCGATGAAAAAAAAGAAGAAGAAGATTGAATTAGACAATAAAGTTTGACATTTCTTTTTCGAATTCTAAAGGAAATAATAAACCCAGAAATAGCTCGATCTTAACAACCGATCCACTGAAAGACCACTCCGATCAAACCACGATCTCCAAGCAGATCGCAGATCCGAACACTAAGAACGGAGCACGACCATCGACGACCGAAGAAACACGCGATAAGAGAATCGGAGGAGGCAGCGCGAAGAAGATAGAGCGAACCTGCGAAGGCTTTCCGGAGCTGCTCGCAGTCATCGGCTACAGGGGGCACTGGCTGCGGGACGGTGAGAGTCGACATTGTTGAGGGAATGGAAGATCGTGTGGGTGCGTTCACGACGAAGCGAAAACGAGAGAGAGGAGGAAGGAGACAAAACGGAGAGAGAGAGAGAGAGAGAGCAGAACGCGGGGAGGTGCTGCACGAGCGCCACGTGTCGTTGCAATCACTACGTCCACTTTCTCGAAGTGAAAACCAGAGGGACGCGGAGGAAGATGAGAGAGAGACGTCGGCACGCGGCAGTGTCCAGGTTCGTTGGGCCGGATTTGGACAAAATTTTCAGGTCCAGTCAATGGGCCGGACGGGTCAGGCCGGGGGTTTTGAAATTGGCCACGTTCAGGCAAGGGCAGCAGCCCTTGGCTCCACAACCCAATCCCTTGATTTTGGATAAGGGTGAGTATCGGTCTAGGGTCAACCCCGGACCAACCCTGGGACGCCTGCAACCCCGCCTGGCCCCGATCCGAACTACGGGAGACAGGTGGCTTGGCTCCTTTGGCTTCTAAGATTCCTGCACCACTGTAGGACAAGACTATATGGGTTGGTCCTCGGTCTTGGGAGTTTAGGGTTGGTCCTCGGTCAAACCAATCCTGACTATATATATATATATATTATTTATAATTTTTTATATAAATAAAACCTTAAAATAAACGACGTCAACAATATTAAATAGCTCTTTAGTGATGAGTTCAAGTAATTTTACATTATTATTTTATAACTAAGATTTTTAATATATTTTAGGGCGTCAATAGTTATAATTTATGAAGGAAGAAAATGTTTTTGTTAGGAGTCATTACGGTGTCCAAAATGACATAAATAGCTCCTCATGGCATCCTCCTCTAGTACCTGTTCTCTTTCTGTTTTATTTGTCCTCTTAGTTTTTAATTTGGCAAAATTGAAAGAAACAACTTATCCACTCGTCACTTGACACTCGCCTCACTCGTTTTGGGTCACTCGTGCTGCTCGCCACTCAATGCTCACTTGGTTTGTCTCAACACTTAATGCTCACTCCGTTTGACACTCACTCCACTCGATCCTTACTGCTTGCTTTCGCTCGTCATTGAACCCATTAGATCGGTCAGGTCCTCAGTTGCCTTTCAAGGAATACAAAAAATGAAGTAAAAAAATTATTGGTTAGTCCCGGGTTGATCCTGTAATCGGATTGAAACAATTGGGCTAGTTCGGTTCTCAATCCCTTTTTCAAGAAGTATAAAAAATGAAACAAAAAATTATCAATTAGTCACTGATTAATCTTGGAATTGGACCGAACCCACTAGGTTGGTCCGATCCTCGGTCCCAAGGTTAGTAGGGTTGGTCCTCGGTTCCAAAAATTGAGAACCATCATTGTGCGGGTTGGTCCTAGGGTTAGAGGGTGGATCGACCCAATCTGAACCATGCTCATCCCTAATTTTGGACATTCTTCTTTCTATTAAAGAAAAAAAAACCTTTGGCTCTTTTTTTTTATTGATATTCTTTCTTTTACCTATTTATCCTTTTTCCTTATTACTTTCAATTATTTTTTACAACTAGTTGGTGCGACACTTGTGCTGCGCACTTTAAAGAATAAAGGAAAATATGATACGTTAGCTCGATTTTAACAACTGATCCAGTGAAAGACCACTTCGATCAGACCACGATCTCCAAGCGGATTATAGATCCGAACACTAAAAACGAAGCACAACCATCGGCGACCAAACAACATGCGATAAGGGAATCGGAGGAGGCAGTGTGAAGCAGATAGTGCGAACTTGTGAAGGCTTTCCGGAGCTGCTCACAGTCATCGGCCATGGGGGCCACTAGCTGTGGGACGGTGAGAGTCGACATTGTTGAGGGAATGGAAGAGGCGGGGGGGGGGGGGGGGGGGGGGTTGGGGGGTTGTGTGGACGCGTCGAAGTGAAAACGAGAGAGGAGGAAGAAGGAGGAGACAAAACGGAGACAGAGAGAGTCAGCCTTTGCTTTTAGAGGGGGGGGGGGGAGGGAGAGAGAGAGAGAGGACGCGCGCCACGTAACATGGAAAGCAATAAGCGAGGAGGCGCTGCACGAGCGCCACGTGTGCACCACGTCCAATTTCTCGAAGTGGAAACCGGAGGGACACGGAGGAAGACGACAGAGAGAGAGGCGTCGGCACGCGGCGGCGTCCAGGCTCGTTGGCCAGATTTGGACAAGATTTTTGGGTCCGGTCAATGGGCCAGTCGGGTCAGGACGAGGGTTTTGAAATTGGCAAAGTTTAGGCAAGGGCAGCAGCCCTTGGCCCCACAACCCAATCCCTTGGTTTTGCGCCTTCTTCTTTTTATTTTTTATTTTCAAATAGAATAAAACTTTGGCTTTTTTTATTTATATTTTTGTTTTATTTACTTATCCTTTTTCCTTAATACTTTCAACTTTGCAAGTTTTTTTACAACTTGTTGGTGCCATACTTGTGCCACGCACTTTAAAGAATTAAAAAAAAAAAATGATATGTTAGCATTTCTCATTGGGAAAAGTGGGCAGAACTTATGAAGGAAGTATATTACACCGATTTGATAAGTTTTATAACTCGACTGTACTTTTTAAATATTTTAAAATTCAATTTTATTTTTATGATGAGTTTTAGAAATTCTGAGATACTAATTTCTAAAAATAATCCTCATTAAAATTGATTCTCCATTTTTCGAAGGATGTAAAGTTACTCATATAATTTAATCTAAGCAAATCATACTCTGATTTGCACTTCATCTTTTCTTAACTTTTGATGTTGGTGTGCATTCAACTAAAATAGTTGGACCAAACTTCACAAAACTAGATGCCAACATACACCAATTGTGCTCGTTTTTGAATTTATCACATTTTGCACCGTCAGTGTTTAGGATTCTACATGACAAGCCAAATTGTAACAAACAAATGTAAAATTTATCAGAAATATCATGATCTTATTATCTATAAACCTATTCTTAAGGATTGGATGTCCCGACTATAGGCCATCAATTCCAAGATGGAATTGCAAATGACAGTAATTCGCAAGTGCTTTAAAGTAACCAACGAACCATTACAGAAATTGATAATGGAATTAGCCAAGATAATAAAGTATAGGAGATGGCTTGCTACAAATAGAAAGACTGAAGTATCTCAATAAGTGAAGCATTTAGGATCAATTAGTTCTTCCAATTTGATGTCCTCTGATAGGCTTAACATGATCGAGCTTTGCAATGATATTGCCTGAGAAGCTTGTTGCATGGTTGGACGATGCTCTGGTTTGGGATTTAAGCACAAAAATGCCATCTTTGTCACCAAAGCCACTTCCCCTAACACATTACCTTTTGGGAATGGAACTCTTTGATCTAAAACTTCCTTCATTGGCCAAGAAATTATTGAATTGCTTGATGGTGATGAAGATGCGGACACGAGAAAAAAATGAGATCGTCTGGATGGCGTCCCATAATTACTTCCAATGTCACCACTCCGAAGCTATAAATATCGCATTACTCGTTCACTTCCATTGTGTCACGCCCCGATCTTCGAACACGTGCTCATTCCTCACCTGATCAATTAATAGCGACGTCCCAGGACGCATCGCCGACCCTTTTATTTTAGTACGCATGCTGAAGCATAAAATTGGACCAGTGAAGTGATTGTTGAATGCAATAAAATATTTAAGAATTCGACCACCACAAATATCTTGTGGTAATTGGCCAACAAAGTTGTTAGAAGATAGGTCTAGGAGTCTGAGGAATGTGAGGTTATTCATCTTGGTGGGAAGAAAGCCTGACATTTCATTTTGGAAAAGGGAAAGATTATTCAAATTAATTAACTTACCTATGGAGGATGGGATAGGACCCGATAACATATTTTCGAAAAGGCAAAGGTCAGATAGATTGGTAAAGTTGCCTATGGATGACGGGATAGGACCTGTTAAATCATTCTCTAAAAGTTGCAACATGGTCAGGGATCTCATTCCTCCAATTCCTAAAGGTATGGGCCTTGAAAGTTGGTTGCTATGGAGGAAAAGGAGTTTGGGACACTTGGAGTGCCAAAACTTGGCATGGAGGGACATTTAAGTGCCAAAACTTCAGAAATGTACATTTAAGTGCCAGTTTCGGAGTAAAGTGGAACACTTAAGTGCCACTCCGGCCAAAATCCGACCAAATTGCTGACGTGGCAATTTTTCGGCGAGTTGGGTGCAAAACGACGTCGTTTTGCTCACTGATGTGGCGAGAAAATGCAAAAACAACGTCGTTTTGTGTCGATGTGTAAATAATTAATATAAAAATTAATTAAATCAAATTTTAACTTAATTTTATTTAAAATATTCTAAAAAATAAAAAACTTAAAATTAAAAAACCTAAAAAAAAACCTAAAATTTAAAAGAAAAAAAAGGGAGGGGGAGCCGAAGGGGCCGACGAGGGCCGAGCCCTCGCCGCGTCGCCTCCTCGTCGCCGCCAAGAAGGGCCGGCGATGGAGGGGGAGGGTCGGCGGGGTTGCCGGCCCCCGGCCGACTGGCGGCGAGGGCCGCGAGCCCTCTCCTCCGTCATCGGGAAGGGCTGGCGACGGTGGGGGGAGCATTGGTTGCGGTCGCCGGGCCCTGGCCAGGGGCCGGCGACGCCGACCGACGACCCCGACCGACCCTCCCCCCTTCGTCGCCGGCTCTTCCCGGCGGCGGCGGCGGCGGCGAGGGCTCGGCCCTCGCCCGCCCTCTTCGGCTCCCACCCCCCTTTTTTTTTTTTACTTTTTTTAATTTTAGGTTTTTTATTTTTTAGGTATTTTAATTTTAAGTTTTTTGTTTTTTAGAATATTTTAAATAAAATTAATTTTAAATTTAATTTAATTAATTTTTATATTAATTATTTACACATCGACACAAAACAATGTCGTTTTTCCATTTTCTTGCCACGTTAGCGAGCAAAACGACGCCGTTTTCACCCAAGTCGCCGGAAAATTGCCACGTCAGTAATTTGGTCGGATTTTGGCCGAAGTGGCATTTAAGTGTTCCACTTAACTCCGAAACTGGCACTTAAGTGCACCTTTCCGAAGTTTTGGCATTTAAGTGTCCCTCTGTGCCAAGTTTTGGCACTTGGGCTGTTCTTCTGCCGGAGGAAAAGATATTTTAATGTACTCAGATTTCCTAGAGTTGTAGAGATGGATCCGATGAAATGATTGTTTGATAAATCAAGGAAATTGAGAGACCCCAACATTCCTATTTCCTTTGGAATGGACCCAACAAATTGATTCTTTGAAAGATGCAACTTCCACAAGCTGCTCATGTCTCCAATGGAAGAAGGAATTGCCGGTGAACTTATTGTCCCCAAGCACGAGAATTTGTAAATAGCGCAATGACCCAAGTTGAGTTGGAATGTTTTCCGAAAAGTTATTTTGAGAATAGTTAATATAAGTAAGCTTGGAAAGATCGCCAATGCTCGGAGGGATGTTTCCGAAGAGTGAGTTGTTGGCAAGCTCAAGGACGACCAAGTTGGGTAAATGGGAGGAATTGAGATGTTGAAGCGTACCGTCTATGGCAGAATGCGAAAGGTTCAAGCTGGCAACACTCCCGAAAGAATCACAAATGATTCAGCGCCATGAGCAAGGGCTGCTTCCGTTCCAAGAAGACAAAGTAGAGTGGCTCTTGTTGTCTAGCTTAGACTTCCAATTTAGGAGTGCCTCCACTTCCATTTTAGAAGAGCTTCGTGTTGAAGCAAGACAAGACATTTCTTGCACGAGCATGAGAAGGACACAAGCGAGGAACAACATTGAGAGTTGTTGTTTCTCGGAGGCTATCATGCCCCGATCCTCAGGCACACACACATCCCTTACTTTGGTCGATTAATAATAACGTCCTAGGACGCATCGCCGACCCATTCATTTCATATGTACATGCGGAAGCATATAAATTATCCCCAGACAATAGAACAATGGGATAGAACAGTAGGACTAAATTTCAAACCTTTAAAACGTTCACTCTTATATACATTGCAAACCAGTGCACATATATATACAAGGTGAACTATTAAGTCAAATTTAACTTAAGCCAGTTTAAAAACAAGGTCTATAAACAGGAGTAGGATTCTACAAACTACGGGTCCTTGTCCTCCTCTTCATCATCCTCCACACTCCAACTAGAGTCTTCTACAGACTGCACTGGACTTTCGAGATCTTCAAAATTCAAGTCTGCTGCATCTAGGGACCTGAAATGGTTATTCAATAACCAATGAGACAACGTCTCAGCAAGTTCTACCCTCTAAGACCCGATTAGTAAACCAATACACCTTAGGGCTGCCTAAGCACAACATGAGTTAGAGGACTTACCTTGGCCTTAGTCCCAACCTGCAAATCAGTACAGTTCAATAGGCACCGAACAATCTCAACAGATCAAACCATCGATCAAATTGACCTAGTCGATTACATGTCATCAAGATTATCACACGGTCATTTCGACTATTCATTCTCAACTCTGAATCACGGCCCTACAGGCATAATTTATACTTAGTGAAATCACGGCCCCACTCGGCAAATTTAAACTTTAGTGGCATCACGGCCCCACTCGGCAATTTTAGACTTGGTGGCATCATGGCCCCACCTGGCAAATTTAGACTTTAGTGGCATCACGGCCCCACTTGGCAATTTTAGACTTGGTGGCATCACGGCCCCACCTGGCAAATTTAGACTTTAGTGGCATCACGGCCCCACTTGGCAATTTTAGACTTGGTGGCATCACGGCCCTACCTGGCAATTATCTATTAAACTCACAACCTCACACGGTTATTTTCCTTTCAAATAACGACACTTCTCAATTTTGGGACATTTTCCCATATTCACCAATCTTACTCAACTTTCACAATTTTCCGTAGTTCACCAATCAATTAAATACTAACAACCGATACCCGGTTGTTCTTCGATCAATTACTCAAAATCAACTCATTTAGGAATATGTCCTAAAAATCCACAATTTATTCAATTCAACCCAACGTAGAACTCAATTAAATAAACGGACTACACCATGACGATCAGCATAAAATTCCGGTCATCGGTTATCCCTGCCTAATTTCCGGAAAATAAATAATTAATCAAATAATTCCAAAAATTAATTATTAAATAGCAATAAATCCAATTTAGGTCCGTAATGCCCGTAATGCCTAATTGAAGCCCGATAAGGGTCGGGAAAAATCCCGAGATGCATTCAATAAATAATAACACATTTCTACTTACTAATGACTATGTCTATGTCTAACCACCTATCACACATCACATTTAATTAATAATCACTAATCTACTCTAATCTAACCACCTAATTGCACTTAATTAAATCTAATCAACCGTTAAGCATAATTAGCAAACTAAGAAGGGATTAGTGAGTAAAACTCACTTGATTAATGAGCCGAACGAACCAAAACGACGGGATCGTCGCGAGGATCGACTTTCCCCAAGGTGGGCCAAGCATCCGGGGTCAAGAAGCTGGCCAAAACGGGCCACAAAGCTGCTGTCGTACCCATTTTCCTGCTCACTGATCGTTGCTGGTTGAGGGCGGATCCGAGGTTGAGTTGAGCTGGACAGGGCTAGTGGTGGTCCGGCGAAGCTTCAACGGTCTAGGCGGTAGCGTACGGTGGCGAAGGGAGCTCCGGCGGTGGTTCACGGTGCCGGATAGCAGCTCTAGACGTGCGAGTAGCGCGCGAGCTGGCCAGGCGCGCGGGCGAAGGAGAAGCGGCGAGAATAGATGGCTAGGGGGTGATGGCGGTTCAAGCGAGGTCTGGGGACGGTTGGACGGAGATAGAGGAAGCTCGGCGGGGCTGGGACGCATCTCGAGTAGCTTGGAATAGAGAGCTGGGACCGCGACACAATAGGAACGCACGGCGACGGGCTTGGGTGTGTGCGAGTAGCTCCGGTGGCTTGCGGCGTTCCGACGTGAGGCGTGCGATGACGGGGCTCCTTGGCGGCGTGCGGCTTCAGACGGGGCTTCTCTGGTTTACTGCTGGTTTTGAAGAAGAAGAAGAAGATGGAGAAGAAGCCCTACGGAAGAGAGAGGGGGGAAGGAACCGGTTTCTCTCTCTCTCTCTCTCTCTCTCTCTCTCTCTCTCTCTCTCTCTGTGAAACATGGCCCATCAACCTAGCTGTCTTCCACTCACATTTCCTTGACAAATATGCCCCCTTCTAGAAGCTTTTAGGTGGTCCAAGGTGTGGGGTCCATGGGGCATACGAATTTTGCTAGGTTTTCCCTTTAATTGGACCTTAATCCCACTTGAATCAAATCAAATTGACCCCCATAAATTCATTCAATACTTCATTGATCAAATTGGTACTTTTCCTTATCAGCATAGCCCACTTGCATCCCAAATTCACAATCAAGAACGACCCTCTGCAAATTCCGATCAAAAACAGCCCTACCTCAACTTTTTCCAAAAAGTCTCGGTTGTTAGAAAAATCTTCTGAGACTGAGTCAACGTTCCTAAAATGACTTGTGACATGACAGAGCTTCCAATTTCTGAAATCGGACTCGAATCGGTGGTTAATTTCACTCCGACACGTTTTTAGTGTGACCTAGGCTATTAGGTAGTTTTCAGAACTTTTTAGTGCAAATGATCCGTGGTTGATTTTCTTCGAGTCACAATGAACCCACTCGACACAATGGCGACTCTCGATTGTCGTGAAAATCTCAAGGATTCAAATACGGACACAGGGTATCAAAACGACAGTAAAATGAAATTAGTGTCAATTGACGAGAATTTTCCAATTTAGTGGAGTCACCCACGATCGGCCACACATCTCAGTCGAACTGACCTATTTTTGATCTCAAATCGATTTTATACCATGACGTAATGGCCTCTAAAGATGAGCACGGTTGAGAAAGTCGATTCTCGGTCAAATTCTCAAGTCTATTTGCCTTAAAATCTCTTAATGACTTCCCCAGATGGTCTAATTATCTCGTGAGTGGCCAACTCTGAGAAAAATACTATAATCGCGTCGATGAAAAGCCCAACTTATCTGATCGAAATCAAGATCTGAAAATCAGGATGTCACAGAGGCCATGACAGGTTTGGGGTATTTTTGGGTGGGCTTTCTTATTTTCTAGGCGCATATGTGTTGAAATGGACAGCCAACGTATTTATAGAATAAATGGGGACCATAAGTCAACAACCAAGTCAATTATCTTTGGAACTTTTATTTTGCTATGGTCATTATCCCTCCGTTATATTTTCCGAGGCAATTCTTTGGTGCAACACTATGTATGTGAGATATTAAAGTTAGCGAGGCACTTGTGTTACAAAAATTTGCAAATAAACATCCCTTGTCAGTGACATTGAATGACTGGCGTGCATTTTTCTTCGTTACGTAGAGTACGAAGCTGACTCTTTTTGGCTTATTTGATTACACACCTAACTCTCAAGTACAAAAGCGACATGTCCAATAATTATTCGGTATATTTTCGTTTTGCTCTGTCAGAAAAAAAAAAGGTTGGTAAAATTATCAACTATAAAATCCGTATATCCTCTAGTATGTATAATATATGAATTTGAAGACAAAGGCCGTGGTCAACACGCCAGTACAATTATTGGAAGACCCTATCTCTATTTTGAACCCATGTTGTCTTTCTTTTCTAGCCTTCAGCGACAGCGATTCTTTACCTGACTCCACGAAGCATGACATATAACGGGTTAGATCTCACTTTCGTTTACCATTTTTGGCCCTTTTTTAATTTTCATATTTTTTCGGCATAATTAGTTAACCATTTTAATGAAATATCAATCTAAATCGCTGCTCCATCACCTTGTCCTTTGGATATTTAAATGATTTTCACGACACGATCCTGAATTTGTTGGTTGATGCTAACAAATTCCCTTTTTTAAAGCATTTTCTGAACTGAGTTTTTGCGACATTAAATGAATTAAATTTTCTTTTTGTTACAACCATTAATCCTCCATAATATTTTCCGTTAGCATGTGCAATGCATATCGTATATCTAACACGTGTGGCCCTTTATTTGTAAAGACTTGTCAGTCTCCTTTAGAGCAGGGACCGGATGCAAGTCAACTACACGAAAACATAATATTGCCGAAATACGATCCCAACTTTACAATAAAAAATAATGAACTCGTTGCCAAAAAAGCATGAAATGCAAGATACGCACAAGGAAGACCTATTTTTGATTTCATTTTTCCTTTTCAGAAATGCTGATATTGTTTTGAGAATAGTTCCTATCTGTCTTTACGTGGAAATAGTTATCATTTACGTGTAAGCCATCATCTAGGAAATATCTCTAAAGGATGGCATAAGATCCGTCAAGGACGGGAGATGTAATGGAGATGTTTTCACTAGAAATGATTGTGATATCTAAGTGTTTTGGCAACAACATTTGTTTTGCGTCTCTGGATCCTTTGTTTTCACTATGCACAAGGAGGACAATATTAAAAAATTTATGATTTCCAAATTGCTCAATAAATACGTAAAAATATAAGTACACACTCAATAAAGAATTCGCCGTTAGGGATGTGGGCATTTTGTTGATTGAGTTATCGGATGAGGAAGTTAACAGCAGTATTACAGGACTTTGAACCACTTTAGTTGGTCCCACTTTCGGATGAAGTATTCCATAATGACTTGACTTGATTCTCTTCTCGATGTGTTACATAGTATGCCAAGCTCGTTTGGACCATTGATCATGTGTGCTACTTGATGGGTATCGCTAAAGAGAGATGATAAATAGATGATAAGTCTAGTCAATACACTCTGAAAAGATCTTCACTTAAAAGCTATCCTATTGGAAGAGGCAACAATTAAACCATTAACTCAAAAGTTAATTGGCCAGCAAAGACAGTTTGATTACCACGTGTTATGAAGTAGCCACTTACCATGATATGTAGCCACTTGTCATGTCATATAGCCCTATTTAGCCGTTACACCATGACCCATTGACTAACATCTGGGGACCAAAATACTTCACTCTCTCAAATACTAAGAAAGCAATTCAGGTGGGCTTCTTCTTCCACATCTACTACTTCCCAGTATACACTTGCTACTCCAATTACTAAGGCCTCGGAGGGTTAATCCAGATAAAAACCCCGACGCCGTAACCCTTGTTAGTGAATCCAGATAAAATAAAACATCACTCGGGAGGCACAATACTGAGCAACGGCAGTCTTACTTGCGAGTACTTTTGAAGCACTCAATAGTAGGGGTGAGCATTGGTCCAGGGTCAACCCTGGACCGACCCTAGACCGGCCCAACCTTGTCGGTCCTGGTCCGGTTCCCAGGGAGACTGGGTTGGTCCTTAGTCCTGAAATTCGTGGACCAGCACTGAGCGGGTCGGTTCTCGGTCCTAAGAGTTCTGGGTCGGTCTAACCCGGACCAACCATGACTATATATTTATATATATATATATATATATATATATTTTTTTTTTTTATATAGAGAAAACCTTAAAATAAACGGCATCAATATCATTAAACAGCTCTTTAGCGAGGAGTTCAAGTAATTTTACATTATTCTTTAATAACTTAGGTTTTTAATGTCATTTACGGCGTCAATAATCATATTTATGAAGGAGAAAAATATTTTTATGAGAAATCCTCACGGTGTTAAAAAATGCACCTTATGGCATCCTCCTTTAATATTCATTCTCTTCTGTCTTATTTGTCCTCTTAGTTTTCAATTTTTCAAAATCGAAAGAAACAATTTCTTCACTCGCCACTCGACACTCGCCTCGCTTGCTTTGGGTCACTTGTGCCGCTCACCGCTCGATGCTCGTTTGGCTTGTTGCTTCCCGCTTGACATTCGATGTTTATTCTATTCGACGCTCACCCTACTTGACCCTCATCGCTTGCTTTTCTTAACTAACCTTGCTCATTATTGAACCCATTGGGTTAATCCGGTTGCCCTTTTAAAAAGTACAAAAAATGAAATAAAAAATTATTGGCTGGTCTTGGGTTGACCTTGAAACCGGACCGAATCCATTGGGTTAGTCCGGTCCTCAATTGCTTTTTTAAGGAGTAAAAAAAATGAAATACAAAATTATCAATTGGTCCCGGGTTGACCTTGGAACCGGACCGAACCCATTGGGTCGGTCCGGTCCTCGGTCCTAAGCTCAATAGGGTCGGTCCTCGGTCCCAAAAATTGAGGACCAGCACTGTGCGGGTTGATCCTAGGGTTAGGGGGTGGACCGGCCCAACCCGGACCATACTCACCCCTACAATAGATTATACCATCTTTAGTACTTCACGGTCTTCTTCTTGACAAACCGTCAAGGTGGTTTGTCTATTGGTGGTACATGTCACTTTCTTCCACGAAGTCACGTGCTATTCATGTGTGAGCAAATTTCGGAATTGCTCCTGCTACGTTACCTGACTAGAACCTATTTGGTGTGAAGAGACCTTTGACTAGCGCAGGTCTTCCCTCCTCACTTTTTGACTCGTCAAACAAAAACGGTCATTCTCGACAAACGACAACCACTCTCTCCACATATTTAGACACTCGCGTGTATGCATCCATATATTTAAATGGCCACAAATTACTTTTGTTTGTTGTCATGTCAGCATGTAGCATGAGACTTCCAAAATCTCTAATTTTTTTTTCTAATAGGATATATAGGTTTCAACTTAAGTTGGCAAAATATCATTTACGTATGTTAATAATCTGCAATTTCACTTAAATATTTGGAGATTGCGAGTGAAATTAGAATATATTTATGGCAGTTTTCCCATCAAATAATATTTTCTATACTGGCCAATCGAAGGTTTGTCCTGTTAGTTTCCCGTTTTCTCCATTCGAGCATGTTGGAAGCCGAGCAACTTTAAGCATGGATTGAAATAAAATCCTGAGTAGATGTCTTTTCAAATTAAATATCTCTTCTTGGCCTAATTTAGAGTTGTGGAAAAGAATTGTCTGTGACTTCGATATGTCAATAGTTAGGGAAAACATCTATAATAACAACAATAAGAAGAAGAATAAATTAACAATGATGAGAATAAGAAATTGGCCAAATTACTCGCGAGGACTTTCACTCCATATACCCCCACAATTTATGCTATTATTAAGATATTCCCAATTTTTTCTCAAAAAAAGAGAATTTTTTTTTTTTTAGTTAAATAACTTACTTCGTTTTGTTTCCAAATTAAAACTTCTTTTCCCTTTGCTTTTATTACTCAAATTTCTTGCTGGTTCTGCATCAATGAATAGACTAAGTAAGCTTCCAGACTCCTGTCCCTCTCTCTCTCATTAAACGACTTGACTAATAAACCAACGATCATCAACAAAGAACTATACTTCTTTAGAGTAAGGACTGGGATGGAAGTCAACAATGCGAAAACTTATAAAATGAAGGTGGTGTGATTGAATCCCTTCACTACGGTGCTATTGGATGTTATGGAATCAGACAAGTGACGTCTAGAGGAGGAAGTGATCCTGATCTAACCTATAGTGGTGGTGTAAGAAGTTGAAGAAAAATAGAGAAGAAGAGATCGAAGACGTAGAGAGATTTTTGTATATTGTATTGTCTTCAATAATCAATCTGATGTACAGCCTTAGTAAATATAATACAAGGTGTATGAATGAAAGGAAATTAAGGATCCTTTGAATCAATCTAAATCAATCAATCTAATCTAGATCTAATCTTAAATTGATCTGTACAAATAGTAATCGGATCTCAATCGGATCAAATCCTCTGTCAAAGCAGCATATCTTTCAACACTCCTCCTCAAGCGGTGGCTTGTATATGTCTAAGACACCTAGCTTGTTCAATAGATATGTGTGCTATCTTTGACATAGAGGTTTGGTGAAGATGTCTGCAGGCTGTTCTATCGTCCTAATTCCTCTTGTTTCAATGACTCCTTCTAAGATTTTATCTCGTGTAAAGTGACAATCCACCTCTATATGCTTGGTTCTCTCGTGCATTATAGGATTCGCTGCAAGTTTATCTCGTGTAAAGTGACAATCCACCTCTATATGCTTGGTTCTCTCGTGCATTATAGGATTCGCTGCAAGTTTTAGAGCTGCATCGTTATCACATAATAGCTTTGTTGCCCCTTGTACATGTATTCCAAGATCCTTAAGAAGACCTTGTATCCATACTATCTGACGTAGTTTTAGCCATAGCTCGATATTCTGCTTCTGCTGAAGATAGAGATATAGTGGGTTGCTTCTTAGTCTTCCACGAGAGTAAGGAATCACCCAATTTAATGCAATATCCAGTAACAGATCTTCGACTCATGGGACAAGTCGCATAGTCTACATCACAATATGCTGTCATTTCCATGTTGCATCTTTTGGATAAGAGAATTCCAAGTCCCGGACACTTCTTTAGATATTTTACGACTTTAAGGGCAGCGTTCAGATGTGACTGTTTTGGACTGTGCATGAACTGGCTAAGAGTCTGCACTGCATAAGAGATGTTAGGCCTGGTCATTGTCAGATATATAAGTTTTTCCGACGAGCCTTTGATAGCTTGAAGGATCTTCCAGTGTGAGATCATCATCCTGAGACATTCCTTTGTCATAATCTACGATAGTCAACTTAGTATTCTATTCAATGGGAATAACAGCTGGCTTGCACCTTGATAGACCTGCTTCTGAAATAATCTCCAATATGAATTTCCGCTGACTGAGGTAAATCCCTTGTTCAGATCGGGCAATTTCAATGCCAAGAAAATACTTAGATGCTCCTAAGTCTTTAATGTGGAAAGTTACATGCAGATACTTCTTAAAGCTTTCTATGGCAGCTTTATCATTTTCCATAATGAGGATATCATCAACATATATCATCAAATAAATATATGACATACCTTTAGTCCGTGTGAATAAGGCATAATCATGTCTGGACTGTTTGAAACTTGTTGTTGTAAGAGTGCCTGCAAATTTAGCGTACCATTGCCTGCAAGCTTGCTTCAATCCATAAAGGGATTTACGGGGCGACACACTTTATTCTCCCCCTGTCTTCGTAAGCCCTGAGGAACGTCCATATATATCTTTTCATCTAAATCACCGTGAAGGAAGGCGTTATGAATGTCCATTTGGTGTAGAGACCAGTCATGAATAGCAGCAACTATCAAGAATGATCGCACTGTAACATCTTTAGCTACAAGTGAGAATGTCTCATGATAGTCGAATCCATCTCGCTGAGTGAATCCTTTGGCAACTAAATGTGCCTTGAATCTTTCAATGGAGCCATCAGCTCGATATTTAATCTTGTACACCCATTGCAGCCAATGGGTTTACGATTTGGTGGTAATGAGACAAGATCCCAGGTCTTGTTATCAATCAATGCCTGTAATTCTGCTTCCATGGCTTTCTGCCATCGTGGATCAGCAGATGCCTCGCTATAACTAGTAGGCTCCCTATCCTCCGATAAGTGACTAACGCAACACCTATGTTCCAGTGATAAATTATGAAAGGAAACATAAGAGGAGATGGGATATTTGATACCTGGTGAATTGAGAGTGGCACATACATAATCCTTTGTCCAGGTAGGAGGTTGTGTAGCTCGACCAGAATGTCTTGGAGGATCAACTCTTGGAGGTGAAGATATTGTCTCTCTGGAGGATGCAGGCAAAATATCTCGAAGTTCTTCATCAGTAGAGAGATCTTCCATTGAATTCCCTGAAACATTCTTTGGAACCTGATTTTCATCAGAAATAGGTGCTGCTACCAGAATACTCATTGTCACAGAGGGATCATTAGCCGGTATTGCTAATGGTATGTAATCAGGGCCTCGATATGTTGCCTCATCAGGTAAAAGAGGACGGGAAATATTAACTGTACCTGAATCTCCATGTGAGGATATCTTTTCACTAAATGGAAAGACATTTTCATGAAAGAGAACATCTCTACTTACAAAGAATTCCTTTGTAGATAGCTCAAGAACACGATATCCCTTATGTAGATTAGGGTATCCCATGAATACGCAACGTCGAGCACGAGGATCCATCTTGTCTCGAGGGCCCATTATGCTGCATAACACAAACATCCAAAGACTTTGAGATGTGTCCGTTCCGGTACTTTCCCAAATAACAGCTCAAAAGGCGTCTGCCCATTGAGGACCCGAGTAGGCATTCGGTTGATAAGATAAGCTGCTGTAATAACACAGTCTCCCCAATATTCATCTGGAATTACTGCTTGAAATTTCAGGGCTTGATCAACTTCCAGAAGATGCCGATGTTTACGCTCAATGTCACGCCTCGATCCTCAGGCACGCGCACATCCCTTACTTTTGGTAGATTTTAAAATGCGATATCCCAGGACTATGTATCGCCGACCCTTTCATTTATATATGCACATGCAGAAGCAGTTATAAATCCCCAGACAATAAAACAATGGGATAGAAAAGTAGGCCATATTTTTCATACTGAAAATTCACAACCACACATTTTTACACGCATCTCATAGTATTCTATAATACTATATATACGTAAGTCTGATCTAACATCTATTTACATGCAGACAAGGTCTGACAAGACAGGACGGGATCTCAGTTCTCGTCTGGGTCATACTCGGGGTCATCCTCGGGGTCCTCCTCCACGTACTCCTCTTCAGGTTCCTCATTAGGGATCTCCTTGTCAGATTCCTCCTCCTTAGGCTCCTCATCCGGGTCCTGAAATGGTTATTCAATAACCACTGAAACAATGTCTCAATAAGTTCTACCCCCTAAGACCCGATTAGTAAACTAATACACCTTAAGGCTGCCTATGCACAACACGAGCCAGATGACTTACCTTGGCCTCAGATTCCACATGCATATTAGCACATGTCAAATAGGCATCCAAGTAATCACATCATAGATCGAAACATTGATCAAATCGACTTAGTCGATTACACGCCAACAAGACCACTCACGGTCATTCCCATTCAATCAATCAATTCACAAAATCAGATCAAAGTAATGACCAATCGACTTAGTCGATTACATATCAACAAGACCACTTCCGGTCATTTCAACTATTTCAACTCAATTCCCAAATATAAATCACGGTCCTTAGGACACAGCTTATTTATATGTGGTAATCACGGCCTCACCAAGTAACTTTCTTAGATTTAGTGGCTTTACAGCCCCACTCGGCATTTTTCGATATTCAATAGCTTTACGGTCCCACTCGACCCTTTCAAGATTCAATGGCTTTATGGTCCCACTCGACCCTTCAGTGGCTTTACGGTCCCACTCGACCCTTTCAAGATCTGATGGATTTACGGTCCCACTTGACCCTTCCAAGATCTGATGGATTTATGGTCCCACCCGACCCTCTCAAGATCTGATGGATTTACGGTCCCACCCGACCCTCTCAAGATCTGATGGATTTACGGTCCCACCCGACCCTCTCAAGATCTGATGAATTTACAGTTCTACCCGACCCTCTTTACGATGCCATACTCTATCACCGAGCCACGTGCATTCTCCAGGAAGACATACCGAGTCTCCGAGCCACGTGCATTCTCTAAGGCTACCTTTTCGCCAAAATGACATATCCAATCATTGAGCCACGTGTCTTTCCCAGGTGACATTCCAATTCACCGAGCCACATGCATTCTCCAGGTGATTTACCAACTTACTTTCGATACTGACAACCGATACCCGACCAATTCTCAATCACATAGCCAAAATTGTCTTATTTAAGAACATAACTTAAAAATGCACCATTAAATCAATTCGACATGAATTAAAGCTCAAATAAATAAACGGACTGTTCCACGACAATCAGCACGAAATTCCGTTCACCGGCCATCTCGGTTGAATTTCCGGAAAATAAATAATTAAATCAGCACGAAATTCCGTTCACCAGCCATCTCGGTTGAATTTCCGAAAAATAAATAATTAAATAATTAATTTCGAAAATTAATATTTAATTCTTAAAAATTCCAATTAGGCCCGAATTGCCTAATTAACACCTGATAAGGGTCAGGAAAAATCCCACGAAGCATCCAATAAATACTATAGGCAATTCTCTATCTAAGTGCACTAACCAAACAACTAATATGCAATGCAATTAACTAATAATCGCTAATCAATTCTAATATAACCACCTAATTACACTTAACTAACACTAATCAACCTTTAAGTATAATTAGCAAACTAAGAAGGCATTAGTGAGTAAAACTCACTTGATAAACGTGAAGACCGAGACACTGCGACGGCGACGTGACGGCGGCTGAATTCCAAAATTTCGGCGACGTCGGCGGATACTCGGGTCGGGCCAAGAAACCTTGCAAGCCCGCAGAAATTCTGGGCTTGGGCCTACTGAAACTCTTGGGCTGAGTTTGATCTAGGCTTCTGAAATTTTCGCGGGCTGATGGGCTGATCCACAAGGGCTGGACTGAGTTGAAATTGGGCTGAAATCGTGTGGGCTGGAGATGGGCTTCAATTAAATTAATTGCTGGGCTGCTTCTTGGGCTGAAATACAACTTGTTTGGGCCTGGAACCTACGGCCAAAACTAGGCTCGCGGGCTAAAGACTCACGGTTGGGCTGTTACAAGTCTTCGTGGGCTTCTAATGGCTCACCGGCCGAACTTCACTGCAGGGAATTGAGTCGAGGTAGAGAAGCAGCTTCGGAATACTTGTTGGCATTGAGCTGGTGGAGAGATTCAGTGGGGGCGTGTGACTTCAAATGGCAACTTGCTGGCAGCTGCAGAGTCAACAAAGCGATTTGGTGGAGACGGTGTTGACTAGAACGTGGGGTTTCGGTGAGCTTCGGTTGATGCTGGACGAGGATGGGATCAACGCCGAGACTGGGTTTGCGGAGATGGGCCGCACAAAGGGACGACTCGATTCTTGGGCGCGTGGATGAAGAGAGCAGCTTCGGTCTTCAATTTGGTGGGAAGTTGCTCGGTCTTCGTCGGGTGAAAATTGACCGAAGAATCTGCGGGCGTGGACGTGGCAGCGGGATGAAGAATTCGGTGGAGGCATGGGCTTCTCGAGCGGTGCTGCTAGTAGGAGGAGTCAATGAAGGGGAGCTTCGGTGTGGGGCTTTGACTGAAGAATGGCGACACATGGACAAGCGGCGTGGAGAGGTTTCGCTGGCACACAAAAAGGAAAGCAACTGCTGGTGGCAAGTTCGGCAGAGGCTTATGTGGAAGAAAGAAAGAGGGGCAGAACCAAAAATGGAATGAAAGAGAAGCTGCGGGGGATGGAGTCGATCCGTGGAAATGCAGTCTTCGAAGCCACACTTTGAGAAGAAGACTGAAGCGGTGATGATGAAGACAGCGACGGGAGGGACCCAAAAATCAACAAACCTAAGCCATTCCCTTAATTGCTTGTCCCCTCATTTTTCTTTATCCTTATCTTGGTTGGTCTCTAATACTTTCTTGTAATAATCTTTATAAACTAACCAAATTTGAAGCCCAAAATTGCTGCCCTTTTCCAATCCGAATTTCACATTTTGATCTTTAATTTCATCACTAAATTTACCAAATTGAGGTCCAATTTCGATGAAGAAAAATCCAGAACAATTTTCTATAAATCCCTGACACTCAAAGGTTCAGTTTGGAAGTCCCAATTTTCTTTAATTTGGCCCGTTCGAATTTCCGCTACGTCCGAAACGGTTCTCCGTAAAAATCCCAAACTCGACGGAATTTCTCCGAAAGATAAGATGACGTACTATAAATGAACCGCGACATGCTCGAATGTCCGATTCCCGAAACCGAATTCAATTTCCTAGTTAAAATCGATCGAACGCGATTTTAGTCCGATCCGACCTACCGGGTAGCTTTTAGGGATTTTATCGTGGTTATATCCCTTAACGGCTTCACCCAATAGATTGGTTAACTCGTGAGTGATCAGCTCAAAGAAAAAGGACCATTGGCACGTTGACAAGACGCCCATTTCATATATTCGGAACGGAGTCGAAATTCAGGATGTCACACTCAACCACCCCATTCTGTTGTGGCGTGTATACACAAGAGCTTTCATGTTGAATCCCATGAGATGAAAACAATGAAGTGCAATCATGGTTGAAGAATTCCCTTCCGTTATCAGTACGGATCCTCTTAATTGACTTTCCGAATTGATTTTTTGAAAGAGCAATAAATGTCCCTAAATGAGAATAAGCTTGGCTTTTAGACTGCATTAAGAAAATCCATGTTGCACGAGAATAATCATCTACTAAGGTGAGAAAATAACGAGACCTATCATGATTTGCTGTATGATAAGGCCCCCAAACATCCACATGGATCAATGAGAAAATTTCACTAGCACGAGTGCTTCCAGAAGGAAATGGGGCACGTGATTGTTTTGCGAGAGGGCATATGGAGCATTGAGGATAAGGAAATGAAGTACTATGACCCATTCTTAAGTGCATAATGAAATTCTTTTCATTGGTAGTCAAATTACACAATGAAGGCTTATTGAAAGAAGTGCTAGAAAAATCGAAATTACTTGGGAAATTTGTCCAGAAAAAAAGGCATTCAGAAAGACTACCCAAGCCCATCAGTCTGCCAGTCAAAAGGACCTGAAAGAAGCATGTGTCAGCATCGAAGAATACCCGGCATGAGTTTTCCTTGCATACTCTCGACACAAAAATAAGATTAAATTGGAATTCTGGGACATAAAGGACATTTTCAAGGATAATTTGAGGACTAAGATTTACTGTTCCTGTCACATTCACATGTGTGATGTTCCCGTTGGGTAATTGTACGGAAACAAGAAAATTTGATCCTTCATTTATACTTGTAAAAAATCCTTTATCATAAACAATGTGATCATTTGCCCCTGAATCAATAATCCATGCCTTCCTTGAAATGGAATTAATTAGGCAATGTGTAATACCTGAGAAACTGCCTCCTTTGTTAGAGGTATCCAATTTTTGCAGAGCTTGCATCAACTGTTGATACTGACCATAAGAGATTGGTTGGTCAGCATTCTAGCTTGTAGGTCCAGTCAATTGATAAGTAGCTGATATTTTTTTCTCCTTTTCTCCGGGCTTTCCATGTAACTTCTAACAGCTATCAATCATATGGTTAGAACATTTGCAATAATCGCAAAACATTTTACCCTTTCCTTTAAAAATAGGTCTAATGGCTATCAATCATATGCTGACGTGGCATATATCTGGCCATCCATTCCTTTAGTCGTGGAGTCATATCCGCCGTCCGATCCATCTGCGCTTTCGGAGCCATGAAGACCGTCTGATCCTCGCCCACGATTTGATCCGTCCGATCCACGCCCACGATTTGGACCGTTAGATCCTCGCATTAGATCTCAGCCATTAATCCCATCCCTTTTAAAGGAGCGAGCGACCGCCCCCCCCCCAAACCCTACGGCGCCTCTTCTCTCCTTCTCTCGAATTAGGGTTTTCACAGAACCGTATCGCCGTTCGCCGCAAGCCGCGAGTGCGATGCTATCGCTGTTCCTCGCGTGTTTCGACGACGCGAGTCGTTGGCTCTCCTCCTGCACAGCTAGCTGGTAGATTCGTTCGATCGGGGGGACTGGATCCATGGCCAGAATCTGTGAACGAAAGGTAATGTAAGTTTCGTTCAAAATCAGCAAGAAACGTGTAGCCTTCTCCCTTTCTTTGATAAATCGATACTGCTGGAGTGTTGATTCTGGTCCCTTGAGTTTTTCTTCAACTGCTTCTAGCTCGTTCCATAAAGATGATAGCTTGTTGAAGCAAGCCATGACCGTCATATTCCCTTGCTTGAGATTACTCAGTTCCTGCATAAGCAAAAATTTTTTGTACGGTCGAGTTTACCGTACATTTCCCTAATATTTTCCCACATCTTTTAAGCGTCTTCTGTGGGTGGAAGTTCGGTCGCGACTTCTGGAGTAATGCAGTTTCTGATCCAAGTTTGGACGAGCTGGTTGCATTTCCTCCAGTGTCGGGCTAGACACTCATATGAGGGAACGGTGATGGTTCCATCGAGGAACCCATCTTTGTCCTTCGTCACCAGTGCTCACTGGAATTTCCGCGACCACCTGGAGTAATTTTCGTGCCCGGTGAGTTGCTGGCTGATTAGCTTCAGTTTTGGTCCGTCGGCGGTGGAAACAAACGGGGGGTCGTCGGATTCTGGCCATTCGGTGAAAATCGATCCTGGATATGGCAGAAATTCGGGCGGAAAACCCGGGTAGGGATTCGTTCCCATACTTGGATTAGTCGACCGGTTCCATAACCCGCATTGAAATTGGTCGGGTATGGATTTGTTCCATTACCCGAACCGTTGGATCCATATGCTTGCCCCGTATTTGCTCCAACTGACCCGGCGGTTATGCTTGCCCCACTTATGGTTGGTGGACTGCCGTCGGGTTGGATAGAGGCCCATGTCCCTTGAATTTCTGGTGATGATGCATTCGGACTAGGCCCAAGCAACCAAGGATTGGGCTGCATCTGAAAAAATGGCCACTGGTAAGGATGGCCCATCATTGGTTGGCCCGGAATGGGCTGAACTGTGAAGGGTTGCCCCAGATTTGTCTGAGCCAGAGAAATTTGACCATCTTGGGCCCGAATAGGTTGTTCTTGAGATCTGGCGACGTCAATAGTGTCCCAGCTTTCTGCAGGTTGCTCGGGATTTCCATCTTGCGGACGCTCATCAGAGGCTAAAGGTAAGTTGTTTGTCATGGTAGAAATATACTGAGATGTTGAGTTTGTGCAGGGTTGAAGATCTTGACAGAAAACAAGGTAGCAGTTGAAGAAAGCGGTCGAAGATCTCGACAGGAAGAAAAATGAAGGTAGCGGAAGCAAATTAAAAACCTTTTACTGCTCTGATACCATGTAAGAAGTTGAAGAAAAATAGAGAAGAAGAGATCGAAGACGTAGAGAGATTTTTGTATATTGTATTGTCTTCAATAATCAATATGATGTACAGCCTTAGTAGATATAATACAAGGTGTATGAATGAAAGGAAATTAAGGATCCTATGAATCAATCTAAATCAATCAATCTAATCTAGATCTAATCTTAAATTGATATGTACAAATTGTAATCGGATCTCAATCGGATCAAATCCTCTGTCAAAGCCACATATCTTTCAACAGGTGGCATAATGATTATTGAGCAACTCTCATCTTAGCGAAAGGACCGGGTTGTAAGTCAGCAACGCGAAAAAGTGAAGGTGGTGCGCTTGAATCCCTTGACTACGGTGCTATGGAATGGTATGGAGTGAGACCGACGACTTCTAGAAGAAGTGAACCTAACCTAATTTTTAGTGCTTTTATAATGTTTAGAGGACAATTCTCGTCCAAGCATATTATGATAGTGATTTGGGAGAAGATTCCTCCACTCGGTAAACACTTCATAGAAGAAGACCGGACAAAATGGGCATACACTTGACGTCAATGGGGAACTAAACCATCCATTCCACTATCTATTCCAAATTATTCATGAGGACTTTTACTCCATAGGTTAAACCAACGTGAGATAAATTTTTTTTTTTTTCCAACAATTTAAAGCTATCGGAAAAAGGTCCAACAATACATATAGCACATATGCTCTACTTCACGAGTAAGTGTAACCATGTCAAATGCAAAACGTTTGGTAGGAGAACTAGCAAAACGGAAAAAAATTGAAATAAGGAGTGTCGAAGTCCACAATTGTGATTTTTAGTTTGTTGTGAGATATCAGATTAGATAAAGCTTTCTTTCAAAAGGGTAAACCGTTTGGAAACATATTGATAATGAAGATATAACATATTACATAATAAAGATGAAAATTAAAGGTAGATGGATGAAAGTAATTATTAATCTTATGTACGCAAACTGCAACGGGTCCTATCACGTATATGGTCTCCAATGAGCATTAACAGCTTGTTTTGATCGGTTTTCTTTTTACTTTTCTTCGCCTTTTGGATTGTTTGGCATCAACATCTGTTTTGTGTCTCTGAATTCCTTGTTTTCATGGTAATCTTGCTCTAGTACTCACACGGACAGCATTATTGGGAAATAATGTAAGAGTTTTTTTTCTGTGGTTACACTAATTGATATTGTAATTTACTATTTTACAGGATTGGTCTAATAAGATAAAATAGAAGGTTTATTAATTAGTCTAATATAGGGCTTGCTAGTATGGGCTGAGTTGAGCCTGACTCGTGATGAAAGGGCCTGACTGAAAATTTTATGAATAATGCTCAAGTCTTTTCTCTAACTCTAAAATACAATTATCCTTACATAAGGAGTGTTTGCTGAATGCTAATGGTGAGAAAAAGCGCTTAAGCTTGGAATCATTGCAATTCCACATCAAGAATAATGGATTCCAAATTAGGTGTGTAAATCTCTTTACTCAATTATATACATGTTTTTGTTTCCAGCTATGGAGATCTTGGTTGCGCTTTTGTGGCTTACATGTGGTATCGAAGTAACAAGAATAGGAACAATGTAAGGCCAGAGGGATGACAAAGAACTGAATGCGAACTCCCAGTCTGGTTGAACTGGAACCAAACTGAGGGTGAGTCTGCTTTTAGTTTACTGATGAACAACCGAAGTTCATCTGGTATAGTTGTCAAAAACACAGGTGGCGCTCGTGTGTTGTATTCCAGTTATGAGATTGGGATCCACGCACTTCCTAGAAACTGGAAATCATGAACTTTTCGTCGCCATGAGAATCGCACAAATACTAATGTCAGACAGAGGAGAACATGCGTTTGAAGTTGTGCGGACAGAATTAGCTAATGGCTCATAGTTTCCAGCATCGGCAAGACCAGAGGTGGCGATTCCAAGGGCAGACATGACGGCAACGCTTAAATATGACTGCAATTTAATGAGAGAAAGACAAGATCGACACAATATGATGTGAATTAACTTCGAAACTGCTGGGTTTTGCGGAAACGTGTGTGTGTAAGTGTGTATGAAATATGGCAAGGGAGTGAGAAATAAATGAAAGCACAAACTAAATTTTATTCAAGGACTTTTGAGGTACAAAAGATAATGAAGTGGCTCTCTCTTAGTTTCTAGTTTTTGGTTCTCTCAGCTCACGTTCTCTCATATTTTGTTCTAGTTGTCGTTATTGCAAGGCTGAGAACTCTTGCCTATTTATAGACAAGTTTCACCGACTAGACTCCACCGCTTGGACTCTACCGCCATTGACTTCAACATGCAAGAGCTGAAGTTGAACTTTTCTTCTTGGTTAAGGAGTCAACAATTGTGGGCTGCAACTTTTCCTTCACGCGTACACTTGCTGCCCACGTACTCTTGCTGCCCACACAGTACCAGAAACTTCTCCAACATATGAGAGTCTTCAACTTTCACTAGGACAAATTGTTGCCGCCACTTTTTCCTTCTCTATTAAGTATACTTAATTCTGAAGCATGAGTAGTCTAGTGTATTCTAGTGCTTTCCAAAAATGGATCACATTTTAACACTCCTCCTTGATCTATTTTTGCAATACTCCAAGCATGCTTCTCAATATCTCGAATTTTGCTGTTGGTAGTGCTTTAGTGAATATGTTTGCAATTTGGTGTTTAGTCTTACAATATTTCAGCTCGATCTCTTCTTTGCTTTGCACTTCACGAATGAAGTGATATTTTATGTCAATATGTTTCGTTCTTTCCATGAAAGACTAGATTTTTTGATATTGCTATCGCGGACTTGTTGTCACAAAATATTGGTGTTGATTCCTTTTGTGGTTCTCCAATGTCTTCCAAAATTCTTCGAAGCCATACTGCTTGATTGGTAGTTGTAGCAGCTGCAACATATCCTGCTTCTGCAGTGGATTGTGCCACTGAGTTTTGTTTTTTAGATGTCCATGAAAATATTCTAGAACCTAATGTGAATGCATAACCAATGGTGCTCCTCTTGTCATCAGATGATCCTGCCCGGTCACTATCAATGTAACCGATTAGTTTAGCTGTTGCATTAGGTCGGTACCAAATTCCATAATCAGTGGTTCCTGGTAAGTATCTTAGAATTCTCTTGGCGCTATCGCGACCTCTTTTTTTCTTTCGGCGCCCGATTAGGAACGAGCGCCTGCGGAGGCTAATGGTTCGACTAGGTCTATTTTAGCCCGGTCTCTCCAAAGTCCACCATTTCATGACTTAATGGTTTAATGTTTTTAACCTGTAAGTTGATTTTAAAACGGAGTTGCTACTAATCGATTTGGGGCGGGTCGATTAGAAACCCAAGCGAAGTATTGGGAGAAATACTCGCTCCTGCGCAACCAAAGAAATTAGGATCGGGGACTTGATTACACTAGTTAATCACTAATGCCCTTTGCGGTACCTAATCTTGTTTAAACCCTAAGGCTTTTTGGATTTTTGAGGGATTTCCCATGTATTTGAGGAGGTAAAACATTTTCTTTTGTCTTTTTCTCATTTTTTTGAACATAAGAAGCATTTTTTTTAGGATTTTTGATCTTTTTCTAAAAATATAAATCATTTTTTGGCTTTTTCTGACTTTTTTTGGCTTTTGTGGGAAAATATGGATATTTTTGATATTTTTGATTTTTTGGAAAATAAATTATTTATTTATTTTTTATTTTAAAAATATTATATTATAATATAATATTAAAATGTGACCCGAGTCAGATCCTCGGGTTGGGTTCAACTCAGGTCATCAACTTGAGCGCAAAGGCCCAAGTCGACTTTGGCCCACTTCACAAGAAGGTGCAACCCAACAACAAATTGGTCCACGTGCACAACCAAGCCTAAGCGGAACCCTACTCGAGTGAGACCCACGACTCGGCTTCCGACCCAGTTTCCGCAACACTCCCTCTTTCTCTCTACCCGTGGTGCCGAAGGTGAGGCTGGGGCGGCGGCATGTGTCGACGACGGTCGTAACGCGGTAGGTAGAGGTGGCGGTTAGATTCCAAATGGCAAAGCAACAGCGAGCAGTGGCCGATACCTATCTGCAGAGAGAGAACGACGCGGGGGTGTTGCTGGTCGGTGCCGGGGTTATGGGCGCAGGCGGCCTGGTCGGTGGCGATTGGGCAACGACGACGGCGTCAAGGGGGGTCGCAGCACGGCGATGGACGGATCTGGCCCTCCACCTTCTGGTTTCCCTCTCGCTCAGCCCCTACTTCGTAGATCCAGAACCCCCTCTTCTCCTCCAGCCTCAGCTACTCGCAGATCTGGGCTTGCGGGCGTTCGAGCCTCCCTCGAAGTCTCTCGAGGGAAGCTTTGACGCTCGCAAGCTTTCGATCTCTTCATCTGTCTCTTTGTTTCTGTGTCTTTGATGGAGGTGGTGCCGGCCTATTTATAGGCGAGGGAGTCCGGTTGATGTGGAGGTTTGGCCACCGGTCCTCCGTGCGCCAACCAGCCTTGGTGCGGCTGGACTCGTGTCGCCTCAACAGCCCACTTGCTCGCTTTGAAGGTGCATCCCATCCATCGCCAGTTGGTCTACGTGCATCGCCGTCTGCCCGTCCTTCTGGACTTGCATCCTCTGCACGTGTGTTGCAGAGGTAGGTGGAGAAGTTAAGGAGGAAGAAGACCAAGGGGGGCTGGGCTTTGTTGTGCGGGCACGGCCCCCATGAGAGAGAAGGAGGGGCTGGGCTTGTAGGCCCAGCCTTTTGGCTTCTTTTTTTGTTTTCTTTGTTTTTGTTCGTTTTTCTTTTGTTTTTATTATTTATTATTCGAAAAAGAGGAAAAAATAAAAGAAATTTAAGGCCTAATTAATTAAAAAAACCTAATAAAAATTTAGGTGTCAACAGCTGCACTTCTTTGAAGGTGAGTATGCAGAGGTTACATTCAAAGACAAACTGATACCTAAATTTTGTCCATGTATATGCAAATAGATTATATCTTATTTGGGACCTGTCCTATGCAGAAAATGAGTAATATAACATTACACATACTAAGACGGATAAGAAGATACTTGTAGTTACTTACTGGGAGTGAGTGAGATAGGGTGTGAACCCCGAGTTTTGGCAAGTATCAAGGTGTCTTCTTACCTGGTGGCATGAGGGAATCGCTTTTCCAAGATCCGAACCTTTCTTCGGTCGGTTGTTAGAGCAATAAGTGGTTTGTCTAGGACCCGAACCTTTCTTCGATTGCCTTGACGGGGAATCGCTTTTCCAGGACCCGAACCTTTTTTCGGTCGCCTGTTAGAGCAATGAGTGGTTTGTCTAGGACTCGAACCTTTCTTCGGTCGCCTTGACGGGGAATCATTTTTCCAGGATCCAAACTTTTCTTCGGTCGCCTGTTAGAGCAATAAGTTGTTTACCCGACCTTTCTCGGGGGATGCACCGGCCTTTCTCAGGGCATTTGTTTGTTTGTTGTCTGATCTCTATCAAGAACACCGGTTGGTACCCGACCTTTCTCGAGAGATGCATCGACCTTTCTTGAGGCATCGATTTGTTGGGGTGCCTGACCTCAGTCAAGGACACCGGTTGGTACCCGACCTTTCTCGGGAAATGCGCCGACCTTTCTCAGGGCATCGATTTGTTGGGGGTGCCTGACCTCAGTCAAGGACACCTGTTGGAAACCGACCTTTCTTGGGAGATGCGCCGACCTTTCTCAGGGCATCTTGTTGTTGGGAGATACCTGGACTTTTACAAGTATCGAAGGGGTACTTGGATGATCACAAGTACAAACTCTTGGAGGATACCTGGACGTTCATAGGTATCGAAGGGGTACTTGGATGATCACAAGTACAAACTCTTTGGAGGATACCTAGACATTTGCAAGTATCGAAGGGGTACTTGGATGATCACAAGTACAAAACTCTGAAGGATACCTGGACGTTCACAAGTATCGAAGGGATACTTGGATGATCACAAGTACAAAATCTTGGAGGATTCTTGGACGTTCGCAAGTATCGAAGGGGTACTTGAGTGAACACAAGTACAAACTCTTGGAGGATACCTAGACACTTACAAGTATCGAAAGGGTACTTGGATGATCACAAGTACAAACTCTTGGAGGATACCTGGACATTCACAGGTATCGAAGGGGTACCTAGATGAACACAAGTACTAAACTCTAAAGGATACCTGGACGTTCACAAGTATCAAGGGGGTACTTGGATGATCACAAGTACAAACTCTTGGAGGATACCTAAATGTTCGCAGGTATCGAAGGGGTACCTAAATGAACACAAGTGCAAACTCTTGGAGGAAACCTGGACGTTCATAAGTATCGAAAGGGTACTTGGATGATCACAAGTACAAACTCTTGGAAGATACCTGGACGTTCGTAGGGATCGAAGGGGTACTTGGATGAATACAAGTACTAAACTCTGAAGGAAACCTGGACGTTCACAAGTATCGAAGGGGTACTTGGATGATCACAAGTACAAACTCTTAGAGGATACCTCGATGTTCACAGGTATCGAATGGGTACCTGAATGAACACAAGTACAAACTCTTGAAGGATACCTGGACGTTCACAAGTATCGAAAGGGTACTTGGAAAATCACAAGTACAAACTCTTGGAGGATACGTTGACGTTCGTAGGTATCGAAGGGGTACCTGGATGAACACAAGTACAAACTCTTTGAGAATACCTGGACGTTTGCAGGTATCGAAGGGGTACCTGAATGAACACAAGTACAAACTTTTGGAGGATACCTGGACGTTCACAAGTATCGAAAGGGTACTTGGGTGATCACAAGTACAAACTCTGGAGAATACCTGGACGTTCTCAAGTATCGAAGGGGTACTTGGATGATCACAAGTACTAAACTCTGGAGAGTACTTGGTTGTCTTTGAAAATCTCTTAGTAGATGGAATATCGAGGACATACCTAGGATATTTGTGAAGGTCTCTCACCTCCTAGTATGTGGGAATATTGAGGATGGGTCTCGCATATTCGTAAAGGCCTCCTACCTCCTGGCAACATAAACTCGAATGTGGCATGAGACTTACCTGGATGGTCGCAGGTGCTTGGAAGGGCTGGAAAACCTAGACGGTGGTAGGTATTTGAAAACAATGGGATACTTGAGCAATCACGAGTATCCATACTATTGGGACAACTCGGACAGGTCGAGTGTCGATAAAAGGGAGTACCTGGACAGTGGTAGGTACTCGAAGACAGGATTTTTGAAATAATGGTAAAGGTATGTTTACCTGATGACATCTCTGCTCTTTGAAAGTATGTCTACTATTTGCACAGTATACACACATGATTATATATGCTGTAAACTCATGAGTTAAATGTGATTCATGCATGACAATCTTGTCAGTTTTGCATCATCTGAATTCCATTGGGGAAGATTTTGAAAGATGACATTCATTTAGAATGTAGATGTCTTGAGCATGCCAGATGAGGGACTTTCAGTCTGAAAGGACTTTCCGCTCACTCTCATGGAGAAGGCTGTTTTATCCTAACCATTGATGCAGGATTTATGAGGACCACACTATCTCACTGTCATCATGTCAGTAGGGGTTCGAGTATTCTCACAAACGGTACGACTTTACCAATGTGAGAGGTCTTTGCCGGAACTGTAATGTAGGCTTGGTTAACGGCTCATCAAAGGGGACCATCGGGGTCACATCTCTGTGAAAAAGATACCGTGTGATCATCTCCAGGTTTGCAAGTCAAGAATCCTGCGAAAAGAGATAGAGTAATATTGTTCGTATTTCTTTGAGCGATGCTTATGTACATATGAAATCCTACGTTAATTGAAGTGCCCTAGTCTGAAGAGACTTATTATAATGGGGATGTAACGTAGGCTTGGCTCACATGTAAGAGGGTGAGAGTTGGTGACTGTCTCCGCATTTGTCATTGGTCTTTCTTCTCACTGTTAGATGGAGGTTCTATGGACCACAACAGCAACTTTTTCTTGGCTGTATTTTTGACTGGGGGGCATTAGCCTTGCTTTTATCAGGCACACTGCTTTTTCATGCCCCTATTTTTATTCCAGTTCTTCATTTATGGGCATTGACCTTGCTTTTACCAGGTACACTGCTTTTTTATACCCCCTGTTTTTTCTTGTCGTTAGAGGAACTAGCCTAGGCAAGTTCAAACGAAGCACCGTTATTAGACTCTTGAGTATTCATCTTCAGTCGGCGCTCTAGGCTATGGCAACAACTTCTGCTTTGTCTCAATGTGAGGGTAAAATTACAGACTCACTTGGGCTGTACAATGAATGCAAGTGCGTAGAGAAAGAATCGCTCTTTGTCATTCTATGGCACTTAAACTAATGCGAGTGTTCATATGCAATAAAGACACTCGAAGATTGATGCAAGTGCGAGCAAGAAAATTTCTATCCCTCTTCTCACCTTGTTATGCTGCTTCGCCTCCAATCTGCCCCAGTGTGGGGTGGTTCTTGACGGGGGGGTAGGACAGAAACTTCACCAGTGTATGGAGCTCAAAGGGGTGAGCAATGAAATACCTCTCTCTATTTTGATTATCGTACCATTCACAAGACAACTTTTTACCTTGCAGTCATGGAATCTTCTGCACTCATCTCACAAGTGTATAGATGGGGGATTGTGTGTAGGATATGGCTTGCCTTTTATCATTCTGATGCGCCTCATCCAACATGCTCAATCAATCTTGTATTCTTCACTTAGCTGTCTATTCTAATAATCCTTGTAGAATCAGTGATTTAGACATGCAAAATCATCATGGAAAATCCATTTGGAAAAGGCATGCAACATTTTAAATATGATGGAGTTTGAACTCTCAAAACAAGTGAATGGTTTGGACTAAAAAAAAGACCCTATTGACAGCTTTATGGGTTAACAGACTAGTGTTGTCAAATATCTTGAATATCAAAAAGGTTATTCACAAAGGGGTGTCGATGAATTGTCCCTATTGATTAGGGATATGACACATGAATGATCAGCCAAGGATTGAGGATCTGATCAGGCATCTCTGCTTTTGCCCCTATAGAAGAGCAGATGTACAAGTAGATCAATTAGTTTGGCCAAAATCAAATGTGAGTTGAGGCTTGAAGAGTTTCTGTCATTTGCTTTGGCGATTACTCAGGACGCCATTTTGCTTGGGAGATCTCATCAGAGTCTCACATGCCTCCCATTGATTTGTTTTTCGCATCTTTGACGGTTAGTTGATCCTGCAACAGACAAGAGGGAATGTGTTAGTCATGAACTCTTCCAAGAGTCGAACCATTGGAAACGATACAACATTACCCTTCACTGGTTTGCAAATGATTGGATAGACTAGAGGCATGAGGAGGATGTGAAGTCCTGCACTTTCACTCCGTCAGGTTACCTACTCTCTCGTAATTTGCAGGCGCAAGAGAATTTTTTTATTTATTAGTTTTTACATATAGCAACTAGTTGCCGCTCTCGAGGCTCGAACCCAATTGCGTCTGGACTGCTTCATCCCCCATACCACAAGGCTAAGGCGCTGGTGGTGTCCGTAGGGCATTTCTTTTTTCATTTAACTGAACCGGCTTCGGGATGACATGTCCTTTCATACCAAGTTAGGTAAATCGATATGGGTCACTTGATTTGCCCAAATTAACCTTTAAGCTTGATTCTCGAATCTTATGCTTCCCTTCCCCAGAGTTTGTATTTTGTTGGCTCCTAGGGATCTCTGAATGTTGATGACAGCCTCTTCATCTTGACTCAGTTCAACATCTCTTTTGATTGGCCTTTCTCATTCGTGGCCATGTATGCATGATTGATGGTTGTTGATTTATCTTCAACGCCTTACTTCTGTGGAATTTTTCTTCTGTCTTTGACCACATGAACATTAGCAGCATTTGACAAAGCCATGTAGCTCAAGCTTACATGGAATCTGAGATGGACAATCAAAACCTCAAATTCTCTGATGGCAATCACTTCTTGGGGAGAGCATGTTTCCAGAGCAAGAAGTGAGGTTTCCAAGCCCTAACGTCATCATAAAAAATAGGGGGTTAGAGACCTACTTCGATTGTCTAGATTTCCTCCCCTCTTTGAAACAGGATGATCTTTTTTTGTTTGCCCCTACTTTCTTGAAAGAGTGTCTTTGAACTCGGCTAGTTCACATGATGTGCCAGCTTCAAATGCCCCCTGTCATGCTAAGTCGAAGGGGATGGGGGCGATACTCTGAGACATGAAGTGAATAAGTCAGAAAAACAAACATGATTGTTTTGACAAAAGCTTTTGATAACGAACTTTTTTTGTTTTCAAAAGTATATATTTTTGGGAGAGAGAAAGCATGAGGAAGCCTAGCCCTCAGTATTATCCTTGGATGATATTTTCTTTTCATGGTTGGATAGCATCACCGGGCTGGTTTGGGATACCGCCTCATGCTTTTAACAAAATATTAAAACTGTACATTAGATTACTGGAATAGAAAATACAACAGTAGTACACTAGTCATGAACATGAAATTATAAAAACAAGCAAAACCCATGAAAACTCCCATGAAAATGAACACTTTGATAGTGCTGGCTCTGAAATCAAGTGCCTTCGAGTTCCTCACCTCTAGTAGACTCGAAGTATTCGCATGAGAGGACCACTTCATTGAAGCTACGGAAGTGCAACCCATGCAACCAACAACGATGCTTGCGAGGTAAAGCTCCTATGAACAGCTTTATCATTTCTTCTTCGGCCAGTTGAGGGTAGGTTTGCATCATAAAAGCCTTCCACCTCCTTGCATATGCTCGAAAATCCTCCATTGGTCTTCTTCTAAAGTGAACCAAGTTCTCGCAAGGCAGTTCAGTTCCAGTCTGGTGTTGGTACTGATGCAGGAATGTGGAAGACAACTCATTCCAATCCTTCATGAGTTTGATATCTGCTGTGACGAACCATTGCAATGCAAACCTTGTAAGACTTTCTTGGAAGGCCTGAGTTGTAAATGACATCGGGCTGTAGTACTGACCCATTTCAATGTGGAGATATTGCAAGTGGGCCACGGGACAAGTCGTGCCATTATACTTGCGGAGATTAGGTATCCACATCTCTCTAGGGGTCATGATCCTATGAGTGCAAGATGGACTTGATGTATCTTGGTTAGGCCACTGGTTTTCCCATTGCATATTCATTGCGGTGGTAAACTCTGCTAGGGGTGATGAACCCTCGAACTGTTGATTTCGATTTCTTGGACTCCTTGAACTTGAATTTGAGGGAGAAGTTTGCACTCCTTTAGCTTGAAAGATTTTGTTATGAAACTACCGTTGCTTATGCGGAGTTGATTGCCTATTTCTATTCAAATATGTCTTTTCTTGATGCGAATAGATTCTGTTTCACTGTGAGGAACAAGCAATTTGTGGTAGATGTTCACATTTTGGCTGACGTGATTGGTGTGGAAAGAGGGAGCTTCCGACCAATCAATGTGACTATTGGTCATGCGACCGGCTTTCTTGTGAAGGATAAATCTGTTGAGGGTGGCATCATTTATCAAAGAATGATTGCCTCCAATATTCTCTTGCACAAGATTGTGATCAACTGTCTCCGTCCCAAGTCAACCTCCAAGACCGATGTTTCTCGATCTGAAGCTAAGCTGATGTTTGCCATCAGCAATCAAATGAAGTTCTCGCTGCCCCACACAATCCTCATGCACATGTATAGGACTGTGGTGAAGGATAGAGGCCAACTTCCCTATTCAGTGCTTGTCACCAAGTTGTTTAGACATTTCCATATTCAGCTTCCAACATCTCTCTGCGATCGATCCATTGCTCCTATGGTTATAGGACAAAAGATGATCTCAAAGATGAGATTGAAAGAACTGAATAGAGTTATGGAGCGACTGAAGGAGAAGTCACCAAGGAAAGCAAAGCAAGACTCCCCTGTTTCAAAAAAGGAAAGGCAAGGAACCAATAACAAAGCCAAAAAAGAAGAGAAGAGTTCTCATTCTTCAGGATGAAGAGGAAGAGGATGAGCTTGAAAGTGCTAGTATGAACACCTAGAGGGGGGTGAATAGGTGTAAAAACAGATTTTGCAAAATGCAGTGAAAACCTTTACTTTTAACCTGAGTCTGAAGAACAGACTTTTGAAACTGAGTCTGAAGGATAACAGACTTTGAGCGAGTTCAGAATTTAACAATTAAATAGAATTATGAATAAAATAAAGGAGGTCAAGGAAAAGAATAAGAACACATAATTTATAGTGGTTCAGCTTAGATCAAGCCTACGTCTACTCTCCTACGCTAATAGCCTTCTAGCTGAATTCCACTATGCAATCAACAAGAGATTACAACTTTGAATGCAAACACTCAGTAGTAGATCACACTATCTTACTAAGTCACTCTTTTGGTATTTCTCTCACGATCACAAACGTTTAAGCTCACCAAAGACAAGTGTATGATCGAAGGTTGCTCATACTTTGGAATTATGATTCTACGCTCCGTCTCTTGCTCATCGGTCCTTGGTCTTCTTAAATACTCAACTTCCAAACTAGCCGTTGGATAGTATCTCGAAGATCGTCTTCCAATCTACCCATTGGACAGATCTGTATCTAGAAGATTTGGTAGCCGTTGAGTGACAAAAGTAGAATCCCAAATTGATTCCGATCGCCCAAACAAACAGAATCTTGGTTTCCATAAGTAGAGCTTCTTTAATAGAAAATTCTTGTCTTCAAGATTTAATCAATCAATTAGATTGAGTCAATCAAATCAATTTTGATGTAGAATCTAAACCAGATCACTAGTCGTTATACATTTAGGGCTTGTGTTACGTTTTGTCGAATCTAGATGTAAAGTCTGAGAGTGTCTTCCGTCTGAAGTAGAGTTTGAGTGCAATAGACTTTACAATCTGAGTCTGAACATTTTTTGCTTCTAAACAGATTTAGCTTTAAGATCTGGATATAGTCTGAATAAGTTCAGCTTCAGCATAGAGTCTGTCTTCTGGTTCTTCATTCACGTTCAGTCTAGAATTTGTCAGAGTATGCAGACTTTTGATGTAAAACAAACTTTGACACTAAAGTCTGGCAGTTTTCTGACTTTGACACAGAAGTCTGGAAATCTTCATAATAGACTTTGGACATGTGTTACGTTCAGTCTTTTGTTTCTTCCAAGTATAGACTTTGATAATATCATTTACATGTTCTATCATCTGCATAGTCTATTACTCAACTAATAAACACATTAGTAGCCTTTAATTTATTTTGTCATCTTCAAAACATCATAAGGGATTTCCCTAACAATCTCCCCCTTTTTGATGATGACAAAACAATCTCTGAATATGCAGATTTGTAAACTCGCTTTAAAAATATTAATTTAAATCAAAGGATATTAGAAGATAGCAAATAGATTGAGTATAACAATATATAAAAAATAATCGCAGCTCAATATTATGTAACAAATAATATCAACCAATCAACACATATGCATATTCATATCTTCTCCCCCTTTTTGCCATAATCAAAAAGCGATAATAATGGAAAAAGTATCATGTAGAGAATATAAAAGGATAATAAATATATTTTGTATGAAACACAATTTCCAAAAAATCAACTTTTATAAAGTAAATCGAATATTAAAGATATGCCATATAGCTCACTTCGATCATATATATTAGCAAATATGCAATAAAAAACACGGATGCATTATAAAATTCACTTGACCAATTTTATCATAATAAAATGATAATATCCATAAGAGAATTGTTAATGACAAAAGGTAATAAAAGATTCACTAATCGGATTTTGTAGAACTTAACAAGTTCTGTCACATTTACCTTTTCCTTCATTCCTTAATAATCAAGATCACGATCAATTCAAAAAGATTTTTCCATAATTGATGAAAGCTCCCCCTGAATTTGTTGCCTTTTTGAGATGATCACGATTCTCGATTCTTTCATTTCTCTTGGATTCGCTTTCTCCCTCGTCATCATGACAATATTTGTGAATAGAAACAATTGTTGCTTGTGCATGTTGAACAGAATATTTTTGCATTATTCCCTTTGTAGCAACAACCAATCACTTGCATTTTGAAATTCGAGGCAAAAATTTATTTTCTTCAATCAAGCTCTTCTCGAATTCAACCTGCATAATCTTAATGAACTTTTTGCACAAATAAGCTGTAATAATATCCACATAATATATAATGCCCTTTCTTCAAATAAATAAATTAAATAGCATATATAAAATTAAAATTCAGAACTACTCAACCTTTCATAAGATACATTAGGGATTTCCTTAACAATTTGCAAAAACTTTGCACAAGGAAGGGAATTTTTGAACCTCCAAAAAATAGTATATAATCTCCAAAATTCTATGATCGAGCTTTCCAAAATCCACATGGAATATTATTTTGCCACCTGCAAATTCTTGTATAATAGATAATGTATCTTTGCAAAAAAAAAAAATATCACGTAATATCTTCCTTTGATTTGCGGATCAAACTTGTTAGATATAAGATATCTTCTAAGAATATAGCAAGAATATCCATAAATATGCAATAATATCTTTTGAGATCAAAGGGATTTCCTTGAGCATAAATCTCAGATATATATTATTGATGCATTTCGCAAAAAGAAAGATGATATTTCTATCACGTGCCAAATCAAGCAAAAATAATGCAATACCTTATGTTTATGACAAGAGATATTTGCAATAATATAAACAATCATCCAAAATTATGATAAATCACATAGAAATTTGTAAGGCGGAATGATAAAAAAATTCTCTTACCCATGGTATATGTTTGCAATATACCATTGATTAAAAAAAAAAAACATTACCAATATTCGCAAGAGATACTTTTTGATTGCACCATGATTTGCGTAAATTCGCAATCATTCTTCCCTTATTGAATTTCCTGCAATGAACTCATTTCCTTTTTGGTATCCATCAATTTGGATCCTTCCATTTTGTTAGAGCAAAATATAAAATTTTCATGAATAATCAAAATATTCTTTCTAAACTCATCATAACATATTAATTAACGAAAGAACATTATGCATAATAATATCTTGAAAAAGAAATTCTCACTTAGTCAAAGCAAAATAAAATCAGGGAGAATGAAATCCTTGAGTATCTAGGAATATCTTGCATAATAAATGAATATCACGTAAAACAGATTTTTATTTGGCAAAATATGATAAAATCTAAGAGTATAAAATCAAACCAAATAAATTCATTTGTCTTTAAGCAAAATACCAAAAAATTAATCACATGTATTATATCAAATTTCAACTCATGAATCACAAAAATAAATTACATGATTCTTTCTTCAATAAAACAAATCAAAGAATACGGTCATTATAAAGTCCAAATCAAATTGAAAAAATGTATTCCTCACCAAATTTTCTTTCTTCTATTCCTTTATTTCCTGCAAAAAAAAAAAAAAAAACTCATCTTTTCTTTGGTATCCATTTTTTCTTGAATCCATGAGAGTTAGCAGAGTATGCTGTATTTACCAAATCTTTCTTAACAGGTCTCCAGACTTTAGGACATTCTTTCTCAAAGTGTTCCAAATCTCCACAATTTAAACACTTGAAGGCATTTCGACCAACAAGTTTTACAAACACTTTTTGAAAATGATTTTTGTAAAATGCCTTTAGAGGTATTTTCTAAGTCTCTCATTGAGTTTAGGAAAATCTATTAGAGAATCATTTTCCTTATTAATACCAAGTCCCGACTTATTATAGTAAGGTACTTGTATGGAAATAATATGCTCTAATGTTTTTGAACCATTTGAAAATTTTGTCGAAATATTTGAAAATTCTTTCTTCAAATGATCATTTTCTTTGACAAGTAAATCTCGACTTTCTTTTGTTTGTAGAAAATCTTTTTGCAAAATTTCAAAATTTTCTTTTTGAGAAAGATCCTATTGCCTAAGCCGAGAATTCTCCTTTTTAAGTTCGGAGATCCTTTTAAGAGAAGATTTGAGATTTAAGCAGAGCTCATTTATATATTTAAGAAGTTTAGTAGGAATTCTTGAATGGCTTACCTCGATTTCCTCATCGGATTCTGAGTCTGTGTCTGAGTCAGACTTTGATTCTGAGTCTGTGTCTGTGTCTGAGTCAGACTGAAATTCTGAATGTGCCATCAAGCATAGATTTCCTTGCTCATCATCTTCTTTCATTGTTCTTTTCTGCCCATTCTGCTTGTATTGTCTTCTTTCATTGAATTTCCTTCCTTCTCCACTTAGCTTTTTGAGTTTCTTGATCATAAAAGCAAGTTCTTCGTCGTGCATGTCATTTTCTGAGTTTGTATCATCAGAATTAGCGTTAGATATTAAAGCGATGGACTTCTTACCTTTCGGATCTTCTTCGTTGATTTGTTCCACTTCATAGGATTGAAGAGTGCCAATCAATTCATCAACAGAGAGTGGCATAATCCTCTGAGTCTCCTGGATTGAGGTCTTGACATGGTTCCAATCTTTTGAGAGACCTCGCAAGAGTTTGTTGACCTTCATTAGGGAAGAAATTGGCTGACCTTGATATGTTAAACCATTTACAATTTCTGTAAAACGGCTGAACATATCTCCAATCGACTCTCCTTGCTTCATCTTGAAGGATTCATATTTGCCAAGCAGAAAGTTTACTTTTGTCTCTTTTACACGATCAGTCTCTTCATATTTAACATGAAGTCTATCCCAAACTTCTTTTGCTGTTTCACATGAAGAGATTCTGTTATATTCAGTAAGAGACAAAGCGCAATATAAAGAATAAATGGCTTTTGCATTAAGAGCTTCTCTTTTGGACATCTCCGTTCGAGACATAGGAGCGGGGGGTTTGGTTTCTTTGTCTTTGCCATTCTTATTTGATGTAGACGCAGAAGTGGGATTGATTCCTTTTTCCACAACATTCTATTGCAAGGGATCTCTAGATCTTAGGAATGCTTTCATTTTGTTCATCCACACGTTGTAATCCTTTCCATCAAAATATGGTGGCTTGGTGTTGCTTTGCCCTTCCATAAGTCTTGGTGCCAAGATACTAGCCATAGAAGATCTTTAGCTCAAAAGTAAAAACACTTTTATAAACCGATCACTTGGCTCTAATACCAATTGAAAGGGCTAGTATGAACACCTAGAGGGGGGTGAATAGGTGTAAAAATAGATTCTGCAAAATGCAGTGAAAACCTTTACTTTTAACTTGAGTCTGAATAACAATAGACTTTTGCAACTGAGTCTAAAGAATAACAGACTTTGAGCGAGTTTAGACTTTAACAGTTAAATAGAACTACGAACAAAATAAAGGAGTTCAAGGAAAAGAATAAGAACACATAATTTATAGTGGCTCGGCTTAGATCAAGCCTACGTCCACTCTCCCACGCTAACAGCCTTCTAGCTGGATTCCACTATGCAATCAACAAGAGATTACAACTTTGAGTGCAAACACTTAGTAGTAGATCACACTATCTCACTAAGTCACTCTTTTGGTATTTCTCTCACGATCACAAACGTTTCAGCTCACCAAAGACAAGTGTATGATCGAAGGTCGCTCAGACTTTGGAATTATGATTCTACACTCCGTCTCTTACTTGCTCATCGGTCCTTGGTCTTCTTAAATACTCCTCCACTTCCAAACTAGCCATTGGACAGTATCTCGAGGATCGTCTTCCAATCTACCCATTGGACAAATCTGTATCTAGAAAATTTGGTAGTCGTTGAGTGACAAAAGTAGAATCCCAAATTGATTCCGATCGCCCATACAAACAGAATCTTGGTTTCCATAAGTAAAGCTTCTCCGTATAGAAAGTTCTTGTCTTCAAGATTTAATCAATCAATTATATTGAGTCAATCAAATCAATTTTGATGTAGAATCCAAACCAGATCACTAGCCGTTATACATTTAGGGCTTGTGCCACGTTTTGTCGAATCTGGATGTAAAGTTTGAGAGTGTCTTCCGTTTGAAGTAGAGTCTGAGTGCAATAGACTTTACAACCTGAGTCTGAACATTTTCTGCTTCTGAATAGATTTAGCTTTAAGGTCTGGATATAGTCTGAATAAGTTCAGCTTCAGCATAGAGTCTGTCTTCTGGTTCTTCATTCATGTTCAGTCTAGAATTTGTCAGAGTAGGCAAACTTCCGATGTAGAACAGACTTTGACACTAAAGTCTGGCAGTCTTCTGACTTTGACACAAAAGTCTGGAAATCTTCAGAATAGACTTTGGACATGTGTTACGTTCAGTCTTTTGGTTCTTCCAAGTATAGACTTTGATAATATCATTTACATGTTCTATCATCTGCATAGTCTATTACTCAACCAATAAACACGTTAGTAGCATTTGATTTATTTTGTCATCTTCAAAACATCATAATGGATTTCCCTAACAGATCTTACTCTTTCAACTTTTGCCTTGAGAAATCTTCGGAGCTTTGTTAGCTTTGAGCAGCTGCAAAAGGAAGAAGGAAGAGAACAAGAAGGAACAATGGCAAGAAGAGAAGGAACATAGAGAAGAGAAGAGAGAGGAGAGGAAAGTGAAGAGAAGAGAAGAGCAGAAAATAGAGAAGAGAGAAGAGAAGAAGAAGGAAGAGAAGAAGGAGAAAGAGAAGAAAGAGCTGAACAAGGCAGGGATGACTCTTTTGAGTCGACTCTTGCAATTTTTTTATCAAAAGAATCTGAGAGGACTAGGGGTGAAACTGTAGGAGATGAAAGAGAAGAAGAACATCACCTTGAAGCTGAAACAAAAAAGGAGCAAGAAGAAGACTTTGCTTCTCCACCTGTGACCATAGAAACATGGGGAGCTCATGACAAAGCAAGTACTTCTCCTATTTTTACTAGCAGTGATATAAGTAGATCTCCAGCAGACCCAGAGGATGTTCATGCCTCTCAATTTCCTGAAACTGATGTTGAGGCATCTTCTCAAAGTCCTAGTGATCATTGTGCTGCCAAACCCTCAGATCTCCTTACTCCTAGCATTGATGTGGTGGAACCTAGTGCCAGAGCAGAACCGATAGTAGACTTCAAAAGATTGCTGGATGTCCTTTTGTATTTGAAGGCTCAGATATATGGTATGGAGTTTGAGATGAAGAGTCTCAAAGCAGCCCTGTTATCTACTTCAGAAGCCCTTCACAAGCAAGTTCATGATATTAAGCTTCAAATTCAATCTACCGCAAAAGGTGAAGAGTTGGCAGAGCTGAAGGAGACAATGAGGAAGCTAGAGGGAACGGTCAAAGCGATGGGGGATTTCCAACTTGTTCGTATCCCCAAGCAGCTCTGATTTTATCGAACCTTTTTCTTGTTGTTCTCCACTTTTTGCTGCTAATAAAAAGGGGGAGAATATTCGCAGATTTTGATTGACATTCCTTTACTTCATTACTTTTTTCTTATTTTGATTTAACTTTTGGTCTGTTAAACTTTTGATGCTTGCAGTTACTTATCATGGCTTTAATGATCGTGGTTGGATAATTTTTGTTTTGTCTTTTTAAGACTAACGTGTTTTCTAGTGGTTGCAGAATCTCTTTTATCCAGAACCCAATCATTTAATTTATGAGATATCATGTATTGCCTAAGTATTGTTTTGCAGGTCAAGAGTTCAGGTCAAGAATCCTTAAATCTGCAGGAAAGTTTTGTCACCATAAAAAATGGAGAGATTGTTGGAGAAAACTCCTTTATTGTTTTGAAGTGGACAAAACATTTCCTCAATCTAGTCTGAAGACTTCCAGACTCTTATGTCAAAGTCTGAAGATAGCTAGACTTCAGGTTCAAAGTCTGCCCTCACTGACAGCATCCGGACTGAAGAATGAAGACTTATCCAGATACGATATTATTTTAATTTCTTTAATGATTCGATTCGTATGGTTTATGATTGGCTTTCTGGTTGGATACATGTGGCACCCCCGAAATGGCCCCCAATCCGTTTAGGTCGCCACAATTCATTTACTTCTCTCTTACTTGACCTGAAGGTCTATCAATCCTGGGGGTTTATAACTTTTAGATCGGTCCCTGCGCAATATATAAATGTATAGTGAAAGCGAAATCACATCTCCCTATCCCAAAATTAGAAACAATGCACACCAATTACACATTTTATTAGTCAAAGCCGAACACTTTTATTTACATAGACTTGATAGACAACATCGGTCGGTACATCAAAATTTGTCGTGGTTTTCTATACCCGGCTTCATAACAAAAGATAACCCGACCTCCCTTTGACTTTCCTTTCCATGCAGTCCTGTACAAAAGTCTATCAGTCAGTGTCAGCGGTCCAAAAATCATTCATCTGCTACCCTTCCCTCTCAGTCACACCCAGCTTGGTCTGTTAGCTGGCGGCGGCGGCAACATCCCCAGCATGAAACCATCACGACGAACGTGCATCGACAGGAACTCCTGAACCACTGGGCCATCAGGTGTACCAATATCATACATAACCAGAACCCACACTCGAACAAAGACCAACCCTCGTATATCAGGATGAGGGTGCTCCAAACACTCGCACTCGACATCAACGGGGACACCGTAAAATGTACCGGGGGTGATTGGTAGTAGAGACATATATTCTAATATGAAATGTTCGTCCCCAAACGGGGTGAGTATAGCCACTCAGCAGTAAAAGATTCATCAAGCTATATCAAGCAGTACCATCAATATCTAGACTCATGCAGGATAGACAAAATTAGATAGTCAAGGGATAAATATGCATCAAAATCATGAAATTCTTTAATGCAATGGCCAAATGCAATTTCAAAAGAATCAAAATGCATCACGTCCAGTTACACAAGTCCCGATTATAGGGCCAAATTGTAATGACACGTCCCATTCCTTGCCATACAGTTCAGTCCCATAACCAGACCACACGCACACTTAGTATAATCATCAATTTTAATCATTTAAAAGGCTTCACCCCCTAGAGGACCAATGGTTGCGTCCTTCTGGGATTTCGCACCCACCCTGGCGTTGTGAAAGCCTTCGGCATTCAGCTACAAGAGCCACCGGGCATCTAGAGAGCCTCACACCTCCAGGCATCTCGCACCCCACCTGGCGTCACGAGGAAAACCTCCGAGGCTCACCATGAGAATGGTTATCCCGGCCCTTCAGATTTACGTACCGACTAGCATGCAACCGGGCATCCCAAAGCTCCCGGGGAAAAACCTCCGGTATTCAGCCACACAAGGCCACCGAGCATCCACAAGGCATTGACTCATTCGATCCTTTGGGCCTCCCAACTCCCGGGGCATCGTTGACCCGAGGGTCCAATGGCAACAATTAACATTTTCATTTCCCAAAAACATATTCAATACTATGACAATTGGAAATCACATGAGCTTTATTGAAATCTTTGCTGTTGAATGCCAAAAACCATAATATCCAATAACAATTCAAGATGCACTCACTTTTCCGAGCAAATTCGGAGTAAACAGTTCGAAAACCAAAATGCACGGTTTTAATAAAAATTTCGGAATAATCCCTAAATGAACTCAGAAAATTCTAAAATTTTGATATGTTATAAATGAGACCTAAAGGAATAAGTTTCGTGAAGGACACTGAGTCAAATTCGTTGTGTATAAAGAGTAACAAATTGCACAACTCGGTTCCAGATTTTCTATAATATAGGGTAGTTCGTATTTAAAAGCTCCAAAATTCTGCAACACCAAAATCCAGAATTATAGTATAAACTAAGTGCAAACAAAACTTTGAAGGCATGTCAAATCCATGTCAGTAGAACCATTCGCAAAATCAAGGTCTTCAACACTGAACTGATAACAATCACTTTCACAGTTTCACCTCCGAAATTTGAGTTATTCTAACCGAATACTTTTGCAAATCACGAGCAAGTATTTTCATGACCTTATCAAGTCCGAAAGTTCAGAACTCCCGTGTAACTTAAAATAGTTTGCAAATCGGGCCTTAAAAATTCTGGAATACCAAAAATCAGTACACACATGGGTCCACAAATCAAATCTGACGATAGAAAACACGTAATTTCACTCCTAGAGTTCGTGATCAGCTTGAAAGACTTTCGAATTCACCAAGCGACGACGGAATTCACATAGCATAGGTTAGTCAGGGTCTACTTGCACTACACTAGACAATCACAGCATGCACAACATAGATCGATGAACTTCTACTTGCCTCAACTCCTAGCTTGATCGGCAAACAAAAACAGAAACTTAGGACTTCGAACGCAGCTCAATCGGTGGTGAAGACCGGTGGCGTCGACAGCAGCAACTCGAGCACGGACGGAAGGCGGTCTTCCTTCGCTGCCCTCACTCACTCGGACCGCTCGCTCGAACCCTCTCTCTCACTCGCTCGCCCGTTCACTTTCGGTTTCTCTCTCTCTCTCAACTTGCTCAACCGCTCGCCACTTTGGTCATTGGTTTTGTTAAAAACCAGTCAACAATTGAAGATGTTCCAGCGGCAGAAGGAGGTGAGAACAGGTGGAGGAAACATGGCAATTTTCTTCGGCCATTTGAAGACACGATCGATAGCAGCTGTCTCAGTTTTCGTCTTTGTTGGCCACTGAGAATGAAGTCACGTGGCTGCAAGGGTCAAATATTTTTCCTTCGGTTGACCGTCATATGCACGTGTCTTCGTTAGTGGGCTCCTATAGTCGACTAAATTGGGCTGGGTGGCAGCTTGTGCGTGGAATTCCATGCACGCCTCATGCATGGGCTGATTGAAAAATCTCATTGAAACCTTTGTGACTCTTCATTCCGGCATGAATATGGGCTGTAGCTTGGCGCAAGATATGCGCTTGCTGACCATTAAAATAGGAACCGTGGCAGCAAATCTCGGGGTCGAAAGTATAATGGTCTAAAAGATTAAACGGCTAAAGTTAGTATAAAAGATATCTTATTGACACGTTACTTGTAATGAACCTCGGTCTCGCTTGATCGTACGAAAGATTTCCGACAAGACTATGGTCTACTGGACGATCGGACCATTACTAAACGTGACATAGTAGTTCGATAATAATAACAAAATGACGTCCATTGTAATGTCAATAACACCGTCCGACAGTAATTCCGTCGCTAGTTATGGACCGTCGCATACTCGGGGATCGTTGAAATTTCTCAGATGCCACAATACAGCACCTACGCGATTGGATAATTTGATTTGGAATCAATTTCGTTAAAATCAAATCATTTGAAGGCAAGTATACTTGGAAAGTTCTACTTATGGAAACCAAAGATCCTGATTGTAGGAGCGAACATGATTGACAGGCTTTCATCTCAATCCTCGATACGACTCAAGATCTTCTTAATTGATTCTATCTAACGGGTAGATTGGAAGAATTCATTTGGAAGGTGTCAACAGTAGTTTTGGCATGAAGGAGTATTTAAGGCAGACTCGCTAGTTGTTCGAAGAGAGCGTAAAAGAAAATTTTCAAAGTCTAAAGCTTCCTAGTTCATTGCTATTCATCTGCTACGTTCTTAATTATACTTCAAAAGAGAGAGATAATCTTTGTGAGACTTCATGAGAGAACATTACACTCTCTTCTTCTTGAAGTTGAGATCACGAGTTGTAACATCTCTTTTGATTCATAGTGGAATCCAGCTAGTAGGCTGTCAACGTGGGAGAGTGGACGTAGGCTTGATCTAAGCCGAACCACTATAGACCTTGTGTTTTCGTTCTCTTCCTTAACTCCTTTATATTGCTCGAAGATATATCTATTTGTCAAACTCTGATTTCATTTATATTGTTTCTTTCTCAAAACGCTAGTTAATCAGATATTTTCATGAAAATTTTAATCTACACCTATTCACACCCCTCTAGGTGTTACTACTAGCCCTTTTATTACTTGACTAGTTGCTTATGTATAACTTTGATGTCATATATCAAAAGACTTGGCTCAAGGAGTATCTTTAGTAATGAATTATTGTTGTAAGGTAATACAGTTTGAACCGTTGATGGATGAAAGTTTCGAATTTATCAAAAGTTGAGGAGGACCCTCGGTCCCTTTTATTTCGTCAATTAAGGCAACTGGGTTCTGGATGTAGGTTTCCAAATTTATTTGGCAACTGTAGTGGATGCGACAATTGAGGAACCGATTATGGAGGACATAGCCATGGTACAAAAGTTTTCTGAGGTGTTTCCTGAAGGATTGCCGGGTCTGCCGCCAGAAAGGGAGATAGAGTTCGTGATCGAGTTAGCACCTGAGACAGAGCCAATCTTTAAGGCTCCTTACCAGACGTCGTGGTCTGAGTTGAAAGAACTGGAGGTGCAAATGCAGGAATTGTTGGATAAGGGATGTGACATCCTAAAAATTTCAACCTGTTTTTTACTGAATTAATCGGGCACTTCATTGACGCGTCTATAGGGCTATTCTCAGAGCCGATCACTTTCGAGATAACTAGACTAGCTAGAGAAGCTATTAAGGACTTTAAAGCAAATAGACTTGAGAATTCGATTAGGAATCGGCTTCTTAACCGTGCTTATCTTTAGAGGCCGTTATAGCACAGTTAAAAAAATTGATTTAAGATCAGAGATAGGTCTGTTCGAATGAGATGTGTGGCCGATCGTGGGTGACTCCACTAAATTGGAAAATTCTTATCGATCGATACTAATCTGATTTGGTTGTCGTTTTGGTATCCTATGTCCGTAATTGAACCCTCGAGATTTTCACGAAAATCCAGAGTCGCCATTGAGTCAAGTGGGTTCAATGTGGCTCGAAGAAAATCGACCACGGGTCATTTGCCTTAAAAAGTTTTGAAAACTACCCGGTAGCCTAGGTCACGCTAAAAACGTGCCAAATGGAAATTAATTGCCGATTCAAGTCCGATTTCAAAAATTTAAGATTCTGTGATGTCACAATAAATTCTAGAATCCATGACTCAGTCTCAGAAGATTTTTCTGACAACCGAAATTTTTGGGAAAAAGTCGTCTCTGGGTCGTTTTTGTGCAGAAAAAGTCGATTATTATTTTTGATGGTAAATTTGAGGAGCATGGTAGATGCACGAGGGAGGAAAATGGATGAGATGGTCAATGGATGACCGAATGAATTTATGGAGGCCAATTGAGATGGATTTGATGTGGATCAAGTGGCCAATTGAAGCCAATTCTTGCAAAAATTCGTAACATCCCCTTACCCTAGCAAGAATGGACCACTTGAGAGGTTATGAGGGACATTTTGATGGCCTAATGAAGGCCAAGTGTTTATACATGGCCTAGATTGATTCTTGGAAGATATTTTACAAAATATCAAGTCAAGGCCCCCACCTCTTCCTTATCTCTCTCTTCTCTCCCTCACCCTCACTCCACCGTCCACCTCCATCCTCCATTCCACTTCCGTTTTGATCTTCGAAGAAACCCAGTGACCGTCCTTGCTCCTTCCACCAAGGCCATCGTCCACAACATCTCCTGCCGCTGCTCCATTAATCCCTACACCCCCACCAGTGTGTGTTTTCTCTACAACAGACCGGTAAACAAAACCGTTCCAAGCCCACTCACGAGCGCCCTCCGCCAGCTCGAGTCTTCAGCGTCTCCACTGAAGTTGATTTCGGTTTGCTGACCCCTCCACTAACTCTTGTCGCCAACACACTCCTCCGAATCCCAATTCACTGAAGATTCAGTCAATCTTACATCTTCTCAAGCGGTTTGTCGACCTAGCAAACCCACCAAGCGAAGCTCCTCCATGCACGTGTCTTCAACCGAGCAAAGCTTGAAGCAGCTCCATTCTTCGCCCGCGTCTTCTTCAACTCATGCCTCCCATGCGTGACGCCAACGAAGCCAACCGTGGATTGAGCCCAACGTCTATTTCTTTTGCTCGTGGACCAACCACAGCGAGCCCATTCCGATTTTCAGTGGCCCAACTTCAGCTCATTGGAAGCCCGTGAGCGAGCAGCCCGCAAGCCCAGTTTAGTTCAACGTGCAGCCCAGTAGTCCATTTTAGTCCTCCAACCAAGCAAATTGAAGCCCATCTTCAGCAGGCCCAACCTAACTTGGGTCCAGCCCAAAAGCAAGAACAAATCACAGTTGGGCTGAGATTTGTTGGGCCCAAGTTTAAGGCCTAGTCCAAGCCCACCGGTGCCATCGAAAGCTCGATTTCGGCCGCTGTCGCGGTGTCTTGGCCTTCGCTTTTAACAAGTGAGTAATCTCATTAATCCTTGCTTAGTAGACTAATTATGCTTAAGGATTGATTAGTGTTAATTAAGTAGGATTAGGTGGTTAGATTAGAATGGATTAGTGATTATTAGTTAATTGCATTGCATATTAGTTAGGTGGTTAGTGTACTTAGCTAGAGAACTGCCTATACTATTTATTAAATGCATCTCAGGATTTTTTCCAACCCTTATCGGGCTTCAATTAGGCATTACGGGCCTACATTGGGTTTTAGTATTTATTTATTAATTTTTGAAATTAATTATTTAATTATTTATTTTTCGAAAATTAGGCAGGGATAGCCGACGACCGGAATTTCGTGCTGATTGTCGTGGTGCAGTCTGTTTATTTATTTGAGCTCTACGTTGTGCCGAATTGAATTAATTGTGCAATTTGAGGAATTATTCCTTAATTGATTGAAATTGAATGAAATTGAATGATTGATCGGTAGATAGCCGAGTATGGTTATTTAGCATTTATAATGCTTTGATGAGTTGTAAAGTGGAAAGAATCGGGAGATTGAACTAAGAATACTCTTGGCTGAGACCGATCAGGTATGAGGTATAGACATACATGGTTCGGTGATAAGGAAATCACTGGTGAAAATGGCGCCTTAAAGAATGCACGAGTGATGTTTATTACTTGCATTAGTATGGATGTATGTGGTTCGGTGATAAGGAAATCACTGGTGAAAACGGCGCCTTAAAGAACGCACAAGTACTGTCTACTACATGCATCATTAGGGACATACGTGGTTCGGTGATGAAGGATATCATTGGTGAAAACGGCGCCTTAAAGAACGCACAAGTGCTGTCCATTGCATACGTCACCTTGGCGAAAACGCCGCCCGAGAGCATTACTATAGCTCTGTGACTGAGTGTACTATTGGAGGTTATATAGTTAGATGTGAATGACCTAGAAGAGGTCTGACTGACATGTAATCGACTAAGTCGATTGATCAATGATTTGATCTGATGTCGTGATTTGATTGATTGTTCGATGTGATATATGAAACATCTATATATAACCTTGAATTGCAGGTTGGAACTGATGCTAAGGTAAGTTTTCTGACTCGTGCTGTGCTTAGGCAACCATATGGTGTATTGGTTTTCTAATCGAGTCTAGTGGGGTAGAACTTGCTGAGACGTAGTCTCATCTCGGTTGTGGGACAACATTTCAGGCCCGTAGATGAGCTTGAGGAGGAGGAACCAGAAGAAGACGATGAGCCAGAAAAAGATGAAGAGCTCGAAGGAAATGAGATTAATGAAGAAGAGTCTGAAGGGGATTAGGATGATCTTGAGTACGACCCGGACGAAGACTGAGATCCCATCCTCTTTTGTGAACCCTATTTATATGTGAATAGAGTGAGACTAGAAAGTTGTGAATAGTTTTGTGAAGTACTAAAGTTGTGCTATGTATAAAAGTATGGTTGTGAATTTCAATATGAAAAATATGGCCTTGCTTTTCTATCCCATTATTTTATTGTTTGGGGATTTATAACTACTTCCGCATATGCTAATTAAAATGAAATGGTCGGCGATACATAGTCGTGGGATATCGCATTCTAAAATCAACCAATCAGAAGGATGTGTGCGTGCCCGAGGATCGGGGCGTGACAAGGGATTCATACATCCCAGTGCATCACTCTAAGGAGCACCAGTCCTATTCGTGAAGAAGAAAGATGGTTTGTTGCACCTGTGCATCGACTATCGTCAACTCAATCAGGTGACAATCAGGAACAAGTATCCATTATCAAGGATCGACGACTTTTTTGACCAGTTATAAGGAGTGTCAATATTTTCAAAAATCGACTTAAGGACAAGGTATCATCAGTTGAGGATCAGAAATGAAGACATACCGAAGTTAGCGTTTTGTACTCGATACAACCATTATGAGTTTATTGTGATGCCATTTGGTTTGACGAACGCCCTAGCTACTTTTATGGATTTGATGAACCAGATGTTTAAAGATTATTTGGATCAGTTTGTAATAGTGTTCATCGACGATGATTTGGTGTACTCGAGAAGTGCCGAGGAGCACGAGAGTCATTTGAAAATAGTACTTCAGACCATGAGGATTCATGGATTGTACGCCAAGTTCAGTAAGTGCAAGTTTTGGTGGACTCGTGTAGCGATTTTAGGTCACGTGATTTTAGGTGAAGGAATTCCCGTGGAACCGTCCAAGATTGAAGCAGTTATTAGTGGGCCAATAGAGGACTTCTAACCTCTCGAGATTCTTGAGTGGAAATGGGAACACATCACAATGGATTTTGTGACAGGCTTACTAAGGAGTCAGAGGGGTAATGATTCCATTTGGGTAGTGGTCGACAGACTAATGAAGTTAGCTCACTTCATCATCGTATGAAAGGACCTTGATTTGATTAGGCATGTGGAGTTGTGCGTGCGTCAAATGGTTTGTTGGTAGGGAATGCCAGTGACGACTGTATCTGACCGAGAACCGAGAACTCTCAGTTTTTAGCAAATTAGTAAGATGATTCCTTCGAAGAGTAGTACGGCAGAGGGTGCAGAACACTAGTGTGTTGGGATGAGGTCAGAGAAAGAAAGATCAAGCCCAGAGTTAGTTTAGCAGTCAGTGGATGTAGTTTTCGTCATTAGAGACAAATTAAAGACCACTCAGAGCCGCCATAATAATTTCACAGATAAGCGTCGAAGGCCGGAATTCCAAGTTGGTGATCACATTTTTCTAAAGGTGTCGCCAATGAGGGATACTTTGCGCTTCAGTAAGAAAGGGAAAGCTGAGTCCGAGGTACATAGGTTCTTTTGAGATTCTAGAGAGAATCGGGATCCTAGCATATCGTCTTACATTACCGCCGAAGTTGGCGCAAGTGCATGACGTCTTTCACGTGTTGATGTTGAGGACGTACGAGTCTGAACCGATCCACATGCTTAATTTTGAGGAATTAAACGTGGATGACAAAGTGTCGTACGTGGAAAGCCCGGTTCAGATTGTGGATCAGAAAGAGCAAATTCTGCGTACCAAGACGATCCCGTTGGTTAAAGTGGTTTGGCAACACCACGGTACTGAAGGAACAACTTGGGAAAGTGAGGATTCGATGAGACGACTATACCCCCGCCTTTTTATTTAAGGATGGGTAAAGGTAATTTCGAGGATAAAATTTTTATAAAAGGGGAAGAGTTGTGACATTCTGAATTTCAAGTTCTAATTTCGATTGGATAAGTAAGGCCTTTCATCGACGCGCCTATAGTTCTTTTCTTTGAGTTGGAAACTCACGAGATAACTAGCCTATTAGGTGAAGCCGTTAAGAAATTTTAACGCAATAGACTTGAAAATTCGACCAAGAATTGACTGCTCGACCTTGCTAGTCTACAAGGGTCATTACGGCATTGTCAGAATCGATCGAAGATCAAGGATGGGTCGATTCGACCGAGATATGTGATCAAAGTGTGGGTGATTCCACCCAATTGCAAAATTCTCATCAATTGGCACTAGACCGATTTTTTTGTCGTTTTGGGTATCCTGTGCCCATATTTGAAACCTTGAGACTTTCACGACAACCGAGAGTTGCCAATGTGTCGAAGATGTACAATGTGGCTCGAAAATAATCGACCACGGGTCAATTACACTAAAAATTCCTAAAAGCTACCTGATGGGTTAGGTCACACTAAAATCATGTCAGATAGTAATTAACCGCAAATTTGAACCCGATTTCAAAAATTCAAAGTTCTATCATGTCACGATTCATTTTAGAAATGTTGACTCATCCTTTGAAGAATTTTTGGAGAGTTTGAAATTTTTACGGAAAATCAATTCGGACGATTTGGAAAAGAATGGAAATTCGGATAGGCCAAATTGAAGGGATTTTTGGTCTCCTTAGTGAGCTATTGGGTGATGGAAACTTGCAGAAATCATGTGGACTTCCTCCTTAGCAAAATTAGACATCAAATTGGGGAATTTGGTAAAGGAATTGAAGTTGTATTGAGGAAATTCGGAGGCAGGTTTGTGGGCTGCATTATTGGCACCAAAATTTAGTTATTTGGGGATTTATTTGCTAGAAAGTATTAATGGACCAAGCATTTAATTGAGTAGATAAGTTTTGTTGACTTTCTTCCCTCCTAGGCTTCTCTCACACGCCAAGATCAGCCGCCCCACCTTCTTTTTCGTGTGAAATCTCTCCCTCCCCTTCTCAATAGCCTCACCGAAACCAGCAGCTCTTCATTTTCCTTTCATTTTCTTTTCCTTCATCTCTGCCATCCCACCGAAGCAACCCCACCAAATTCTGCAGCTCCACCAAGTATTGTCTACCTCCACTGAAGTCAAAGCCACCGAACCAACCCCTTTCGTTGATTGCTAGCACCTCCACCGAAAACTTCATCTTCGCTGCCACTTGTCCAGCAGCAGACCGAGTAGCCCACTCTCCCCCATCTTCTCTCCGTGGATCTCGGCCTAGCAGCAGCTCATATAGCTCTCCACCAAAACGAGTTGCCTTTCATCAACCCCGCCTAGCAACGAAGCCCAACGTTGACCTCACAAATCCAACAGCTCCTTCAACGCACCCCCTCTCCGCCAGTTCTACTCCCTTGCCAATTCTCCTCATGCGCGGCCAGTCCAGCCCGTCTTTAGCCGCAAGTTTCAGCCCAGTTTTGAGTTGCCATCCAGTCTACTTCAGCCTCTAGTCCAACCCGCAATTCAGCCTCAAAGCAAGTAGAAGCCAGCCCGCTTTGGACCGGCTAGCAAGTTCTTCATAACCGAGTAGCAACATGAGCCTTGCGGGCCATTTTTCGGGCCCTCCCAGGTTCCCCTTAGCATCGCCATAAGCCTAAGTTTTGGCTGCCGTTGTGTCGCCGTCGCCATGAACTAGTTTTCACGCTAAACTGATGAGTTTACTCACTAAACTCTGCTTAGGGAGTTAATGATGTTTAAAGGGTGTTTAAATTTGTCTAATTAAGATTTAGGTGATTAGTTAGAACGGATTAGCGATTTAATTATTCGTTTATGCATGTTAGGTGGTTAGAGTAGCATAATTAGAAACTAGATAAGTTGAGTATTTATCTAAATTGGTTCGGAAATTTTTCGGGCTCGTTTCGGTATTTAATTAGGCATTTTCGGCCTAAGTTTCTATTTATGGGATTTAATGGTATTTATTTAATTAATTTTGGTAATTATTTAATTATTTATTATTTTCCGGAAATTAGACCGTGATAGCCGGTGACGGGAATTTCGTGCCGATTGCAATTGTATACTTGGTTTATTTAATTGAATGCTAATTTGTGCAAATTGAGTGGAAATTATAATTTTGGGTATTTATCCCAAAATTAGGTAATTTCAATATTTAATCAGAAAATTACTGGGCATCGATTTAGAACGGCAAAAATAATTTTTATAGACTATATAATTAGTGGGATTTTATAAAATAAAGATATTATATTTTTGGCTTAGGCCAATCGTGTACCCACACACGATTATTTTTATCGGGTATTTTTAACACGAAGAAAATAGGCCAAGACATTATTTTAATAGAGGAATTTAAGTGTGAAGCACAATGTCCTTGGCCGTGGGTGAATAATCGTGTGATGGTTTATAGTCATGGTAAGATGACTATTGAAAGATGAGGTGACGCATATTGTGTGTGACGATGTAGGTTGGGCTAAGAAGACCGCCGAACTTCTAGTAGGCTGTGCCCATTGGGCCGTGATTAAAATACCACGCCTAGTTACACCAGAAGACTGCCGAGCATCAAACAGGCCATGCCCTTTGGGCTGTGATTAAAATTGGGACGCGTGTTTGGTTGAGATCGTGTGAGACTTTCCAATTGATGTGTTCATTTATTATATGCATCCGTGATATGAATTGTACTAACATACATGAGAGAATTGAGGCGAGGTAAATAATATGTTTTGTGTGTATAAACTACCTTTAGGCGTATTTCCTTCCTAGTCGGGGTTTAGGGGATGAACTTGCTGAGACATTGTCTCACCCCGTCGTGGGCTTAACTTTTCAGGTCCCTAGGGTGAAGAACTCAGAGCTTGAGGCGGAAGGGTCAGGAGCATGGGTAGCTCAGAAGTTCTTTTTGGAGATAGACCTTCTGTACTTAGACCCTAGAGTTGGCCTCTATTTGTAAGCTAGATTGTGGTTTTAATAATATGTTTGATTTGAGATTTGCTGTCATGCTTTTCTATCCCATGTATGTTTCTGTTAGGAGGTTAGTAATTCGCTTCCCCATGCGCATTAAAATGAATGGGTCGGCGACCGTCCTAGGATGTCGCAAAATTTATCAACCACCGAGGGATGGGCACGTGCTTAAGGATTGGGGCGTGACAGATAAAGGGTGATTTGGCGGGAGATCGAGTGGTTGAGTAGCATGGAGATTGCGTTGAGCTTCGTTTGCAATGAGATGGCTTGAAGCCAAGCCCGAAACTCGAGCACTATCCAAAGCTTTAGGTTTGAGGTCAAGCTTCATGGCCAAAGCGGCCATGGATGAGTGTCGTCCATGGCTGGCCGCAAGCATCATCCATGGTGGATGGGAAAAAATGATACCCATGGATCACTAGTATACCCGAACGAATGAATGAACGAATAGACAAGTGAGCACAATAGAGCAACAACGGACGTGGACGACCTAGGTGATGAAATTGCATTAAATAACAAAATTGAAATTGACCCAATATGCCTATGCATTCATTTACAAAACCCATCTGCCCATTTCCTCCTCCTAGCTCCGTGTTCAACCTCGCCTGATGAGATTCTTCAAGAAAGTTCGGGTTTTTATTTTTCTTTTCATCTATGACATCATGATTTTCAATTTTGTTTTCGACTAGATGAATTAGGTTTTTCATCGACGCGCCTAAAGTTTTTTTTCTCTGAGCTGATCACTCACGAGATAAATAATCTATTAGATGAAGCCGTTAAGGAATCTAAACGCGACAAACTTGAGAATTTGATTAGAAATCGACTACTCAACCATACTAATCTGCAAGGATCAATACGGCACCATCAAAATCGATTAGAGACCGGAGATGGGTTGGTTTGACAGAGGCATGTAATTAAAGTGTGGGTGATTCCACCTAATTGCAAAATTCTCGTCAAATGGGTACTAAACTGATTTTTCTGTCATTTTTATACCTTGTGCCTGTATTTGAAATCTCGAGATTTTCACGACAGTCGAGAGTCATCTATGAGTGAAAGATGCACAATGTAGATCGAAAATAATCGACCACGGGTCAAATGCCCTAAAAATTCCTAAAAGTTACCCGGTAGGTTAGGTCACACTAAAATCACGTCCGATTGAAATTAACCACGAAAATGAACCCGATTTAAGAAATTGAAAGTTCTGTCATGTCACGATTTATTTTAGGAACGTCGACTATTCCTCTGAAAAATTTTCAATGAGTACGGATTTTCGGCGAAAAATCAAAATTGGATGATTTTGGATCAAGAAATTCAAAGGGCCATTTTTGTGTGAATTTTTGGCATTAAAGATGGATCACTTGGTGAGGGAAATTGTAGAATTGAGTGTGGACTTCATTTTTGGCATTTTGGTTATTGAATTGGATTGATTTGGAGAGAAATTGAATTGAAATTGAAGTTGGATACTTGGAAATTCGTATGCGTAGGTGGGGTGCAACATTTCAGCACCATACTTGGCTTCTTGGAGAAGATTGATGAAGGAAAATGGCTGTGGATAAGGTCGCATCAAGTGGGGGCCAAGTGATGAGTGTTTTGGGATATTTGTAAAGACTTTTGAGGCTTTTGTTCCCCCCCTCCAGCTGCATCTCTCTTTCTTCTTCTTCCTTGCTGCCTTGATCTCCATTGTTGCTGTTTTGAAGAAGAAATCCACCCAGCAAACCAGAGAAACCAACTAGCCCTTGCTGTCAACCGCCCGAGACAGTAAGCCACCCGCATGCCTGCCCAAGCCCGCCGGAGCCGTCGCACCGTTTTGCTCGTGCGTCTAGGCCGCCTGTCCCGCACCTGCTTACAGTCCGCCTGAGTTGCTCTAGCCGATGGTAGGCGGCTCATCCAAGCCGTCTGGTCCGTCTCCTCATCGTTTAAGCCAAGCCAAGCCCTTGGTCCAGCTCAGTTCTTCCATAACAGAACCAAGCCCAGTAGTTTCATTATGGACTGTGTAGGCCTTTTTCGGGCCTTATTGGGTGTCGTCGTAGGCTTGAGTCTTGCTCGCCTCCGCATCGCCGTTGCCGTGAACTCATCGGCTCGTCAAACCGGTGAGTTTACTCTTGTAACTCTACTTAGGGAGTTAATTATGCTTAGGGTAGGATTAGATTAGGCTAAGCTTGATTTAGGTTGTTAGATTAGCGTAATTAGTGATTTAGTTTGTTAATTAGGCTAATTAGGTGGTTAGATTAAATTAGTCAATGGTTAATTAGATTGCATGATTTAATTAGCATAGTACATTATTTTTCTAAGTCCAATTAGGTGGTTAGATTAGTGTTTAAAGCTTATTTAGTGTTTTATTGAATTAAATTGCATTTATTTAATTAATTTTGTAATTTATTTAATTATTTAATATTTTCTAGAAATTATACCGGGATAGTCGGTTGTCAGAATTTTGTGCTGATTGTCGTGGTGTAATCAGTTTATGCAATTGAGCGCTAATTTGTGCAATTGAGTGATGATTGTTGATTTTCAGTAATTATTTCAAAATTATGAAATTTTGGTATTTAATTAGAAAATACCGGGTGTCAGGTTTTGACACCAAAAATGTTTTTAAGTACTATATCAAATAGTGGGATTTTAAAAGGAATGATATCAATTTTTATGATTCAATCTAACCATGTACCCACACACCATTATTTTACAAAGTGTTTTTAATATGAAGAAAATAGGCCAAGTACATTATCTTAATTGAGGCATTTGAGTGCAAAGTACAATGTCCTTGGTCGGGATTGGGTGTACGTGTGATGGTTATGAGAACTCGTCCCCGATGTGCGTCGAGTGGATGTTGCTCCTATATGGAATGCCCCGGACAACGAATGTCGGATCGCGGTAGAGGTCGGACTAATGCTCCTTCGGGAATGCCGTCTAAAGGTAGACGTTGTTGTGCTCAAGAGATGAGTCGATGCCTAGTTATACCGAAAGACCGCCGAATGTCGAGTAGGCTGTGCCCGTGAGGCAGTAATCAATTGGAATGCATGACTGAGTGATTTAGACATGCCTGATTATGAGACAAAATTGTGTGCCATGGAATGTGACGTGTCATAACAATATGGCCTTATAATCGGGACCCCTGTGTTTGATTGAGATATGAGTGAGACGTTCAAATTGATGTGTGCATTTACTATATGCATCTATTATATGAACTGTACTAACGTGCAAGGAGGTGCTGAGGCAAGGTGAGTCTTCTGTGATGTGTGGTTAGACTGCCTCTAGGCATATTACTTTCCTAATTGGGGTTTAGGGCGTGAACTCGCTGAGACATTATCTCACCCCATTATGGTTTAACTTTTACAAGTCCCTAGATGGAGGCCCGTCTAATTCGTTTTGGACAACCGTGGGGGTATAGCGAGTAGAGGACCGATGTTCCTGTCCCCAGGAGTCCCTGGCTCCATGAGCTCATCATGACCACTATCTTGGTCGATGAGGGCCTACCATAGTTGGTACCTCATCGATTCAAGACGTGATTTCACCATGGGCCTAACAGGGAATGGGAAGGTCCCCTTCAAGGTTTTGACGTACCCACCGTTGCGGGTGAGGAAGTAGCTGACCCACCTGATGATGTCGTAGTAGACCAAGATCCCAAGTAGATAGAGTCTGGGATAGGGTTAGCTTAGTAGTCTCTTTTGTTTATAGACTCTTGTGTATAAACCTGGTGTGTTTATAAAAGTGTGTTTGGTTTGATTTGGTTGTCCTGCTTTTCTATCACATGTTTGTTATTGTTTATTTCACTTCCACATGTGCATGAATCGATTTGGGTCGGCGACGCGTCTTGGGAACAACACAATTTTATCGACCACCGAGGGATGTGCGTGCGCCCAAGGTTCAGGGCGTGACATCATCTCTCCTCATTCGTCTGTCCGTTTAGTTCTCGTCCCGGAGACCTTTTGGGACACGCAAGAGGAAAGAAAAGATAAGTAGAGAGAGAAGAGGGAGAGAGAGAGAGTCACAAGCAATACAAAGAGGGGGAGAGAGAGTAAAGGTGAGAGACGGAGTGTTAATGGAGAGAGTGGGGCTGACAGGTGGGCCTGAATTTTTCACGTATCGATCAATGTATGGTTTATTGTATCTTCCTACATGTCATATCAAACACACCCAATATTTTTTCCACAGAGGGACGCGGAGGGGGATGAGAGAGAGATGTTAGCACTAGACAACATGTAAGCCTATTGGGCCAGATTTGGACAAAATTTTCGAGTCTAATTAATGACCGGCCGAGTCAAGACAAGGGTTTTGAAATCTAGCCCGCCCATACAAACGTTCATTTGAAAATGGGATAAATGCATTGAAAGTCCTAAAATTTGTCATGAAAGTGTAATCGAGTTCTAAAACATTTAAAAAGTACAATTAAGTCATCAAACTTATTACCAAAGTATAATAAAGTTCTAAAACTTTCAAAAAGTGCAATTAAGTCCCGAAACTTGTCAAATTTGTCAAGTCAAGTCCTTTCATTGATAACACTATTTGGAAGTTTTGGGATTCAATTACACTTTCGTGACAAGTTTTAGGACTTGACTGCATTTTCATGACAATTTTTAGAAATTGCACTTTTTGAAAGTTTTAGAGCTTCTAGTGTGCTTATTCCTTTGCAAAATATAATGCCCCCAACTTCTTCGGCAAAGTTCAGGCAAGGGCAGCAAACAGGCCCAATAGCCTAATACCTTGGTTTTGCACCTTTTTTAATTTATTTAATAGGAAACTTTCGCGTTTTATTAATATTTTTCTTTTACTAATTTATACTTCTTCCTTAATTCTTTTAATTTTGTAAGTTTTTTTTTTTTCCGAACATGCCTCCTAGGTGGTGCCACACTAGCGCCACGCACATTAAAAAATTAAAAAAATCAAATGTTACCATTTCCCATTAGGCAAAGTGGAAGGAACTTCTGAATGAAGTTGACTGCCCAATTTTATGTCTCCATTGTACTTTTTGAACATTTTAAGACTCAATTGTATTTTTGTGATGAGTTTTAGGAATTTTGAGACACTAATCTCTGAAAATACTTCTTGCTAAAATTGATTCTCTCTTTTTCGAAGGATGTAAAGTTACTCACACATTTTGATCAACCAATTCATACTCCAATATGCACTTCATTTTTTTCTTTAACTTATGATGTTGGTAGACATTCAACTAAAATAATTGGACCCAAATTCACCAAACTAGATGCCAACATACATCAATTGTGGTCATTTGAATTTATCATATTTTCGACGTGAAAACCAAGTTGTTACAAGCAAATGTAATATTATTTATAAGAAATATTAATGATCTTGTTATCCTTAAAACTATTCTTAAGGATTGGACATTGCAACCGTTTTGAGATGGAATTGCAAATGACAAAAATTCCCAAAGCTTTCAAGTAACTAACAGACCACTATAGAAATGGATAATGGAATTAGCTAAGATAAATAAAGGACAAAAGACAATTTGCTACACATGCTACAACTGAAAGACCAAAATATCTCAAAAAGTGAAGCATGTAGGATCAACTAGATCTTCCAATTTGATGTCCTCTAATGCACTTCTCACGATCGAGTTACATGTTGATATTGCCCTAGAAACTTGTTGCATGGTTGGATGATGCTCTGGTTTGGGATTTAAGCATGAAAATGCCGTCTTTGTCACTAAAGCTGCTTCCCCTAGCACATTACCTTTCGGATGTGGAATTCTTTGATCTAAAACTTCCTTCAGTGGCCAAGAAGCTATTGAATTGCTCGATCGTGATGAAGATGAGGACGCGAGTGAAGAAATGAGGTCACCCGGATGGCTTCCCATGATTACTTCCAATGCCACCACTCCGAAGCTATAAACATCGCATTTCTCATTCACTTCCATTGTGTATGCGAGATCTACATAGAGAAAAGAGTAAATTTTTTTCTTGCTTTTATACAATATCTATGCTTTATAAATTTATATTGATTTCCAGTAAATCAAGTGTAGAGAGTTAGTAATAAATTAATACATTCTTTAGATTTCAATGGGCTTTAAGATTTTCCATTTCTTTAGGAAAAAGTTTCACTTTTTAAATTAGTGGCCTACATATCAATTAATATTTAATTGAACTTTCAAATCGCATAGACAGTGTTGGACTTGGTATTAGGAATTTGGAAATAGAAAGGAAGGTAGTTAGAGATGAGGATCCCAAGTATGATCACTTTCATATCCATAAAAAATAAGCGAGGTGAAATTTTGAAGAACTAACTTACCTGGAGCTCCATATCCAAATGTGCCTGCAAAGGAAGTCCAATTGGATGAATAAGGTTTTAAAACCTTAGCCATGCCAAAATCAAGATGTGAGCTTCGTATTCTTCATCCAATAAAATGCCCTTGCTTGAGACATCTCGATGAATTATAGGAGGAGAGCATTCATGGTGCATGTAGGACAATGCATAAGCCACCCCTTTGACAACATTCACTCTCCTATTCTATTCAAATGTTGCCATCATTTCTTCATTGTTCAATACATCCTTCAAGCTGCCCGATTCCAAGAACTCGTGTACCAAAAATGAATGTCGAGAACTCGAGCAAAAGCCATAGAGCTTGATGATATTCCGATGCCGAGCTTCGGTCAGAGCATGAATCTCCCTTTCAAATGCTTTTCGATTGGCCATTTCTACGTCCATTGCTTCCTTAAATTTCTTTATAACAACAGTTTCACCTATTTGCAACTGGGTCTTGTAAACAGTCCCCTGTCATCCCACACCGATGCAATATTTGGCATCAAACTCTTCCGTGGCTTCAATGATGCTCTCACAAACCATTCTTCCATCAAAGCTCCACATTACCCAGGGGTTTTCATTACTTCCATTAGCCGAAGTAGCCTCTGTTTTTCTTATTCTTCGGCATGCAATACTTGAAGCTCCCACAACAAGAAGCAAAGAAAGTAGGCAACCCAAAGTAGGAATCAAAACTAGCATCGACGTTTTGTTTTTGTTCCTTCCTTTCAACGTTGGTGCTGTATAGGGGCTAAGACCAGCAATGTCTCCGCACAAGCCTTTGTTCCCTTTCACAACTCCAATCATAACATTACGAAAGGATGGAATTTTTGTTAAAGAACCCTCTAACTCATTAAACGATATGTTGATGGATATCAAGCTTATCATATCCTGAATTCTCAATATTACACAAAACTCTCTTGAAATTTGAGAGGTAATAACATTTTTCCCTAAATTAACAATATTAAGCAATTACTTTTTGAATTCTCATTTGTTACGGTCGCTATTTCCTTTATATTTTTCGGTAATATGCACAATGCACATCATATATTTAATATGTATGGCCCTTTATTTGCAAAGACTAAGGAATGGGATGTAAGTCCGCAAAGCGATAACTTAATACTGCAAAAATATAATCCCAACCTGCTTTAATAAATAATGAATCCGTTGCCCAAAAAAGCATGAAATTCAACAAATGCACAACGAAGTCTTATTTTCGGTTTTCTTTTTCTTTTCCAGAAATACTAATGAGTGTTTTGAGCTATATTTTCTCTTTGTTTTCGTGTAGAGATCGTTATCAGACATCATCAAGAAAATATATTTTGGCGTGGTGTGTTATAGGCTCAATTGGGTAAATCTTACCTGATCATAAAATGATCACCATTACATGTTTTTGGTTAGAAAATGTAATTGACATGGTTAAGAAAATTTTTGTCGGCAATGAAAGATGTGATGTAATAGAAAGTGACAAAAAAGTTCACATCCCACCTGAAGTAATGGTGATTTTGGAGGAGAATCCTTACGCACTGAGACCGCATTTCGGACCAAAAGAAAAGAAACGCAGTATTGAAGAAGACTAGATAAATTCCTAAGCATGGACCGACGACGCCAATGAAGGAATTAACCATCTACGCCATTTTCCTTGGTCTCTCACGTGAGTAGCAGGTTACGTTGTTGGAATATATGTGACATCCCAGATTTTCAATCCTGTTTTCTATTGAATTAGTCGGGCATTTCATCGACACTCCTATAGGGCTGTTCTCAAAGCTGATCACTCTCGAGATAACTAGACTATCCAGGAAAGCCATTAGGGAATTTTAAGGCAATAGACTTGAAAATTCGACTAAGAATCGGCTTCTCAACCGTGCTCATCTTTAGAGACCATTACGGCACAGTATAAAATCGATTTGAGATCAGAGATGGGTCGATTCGACTGAGATGTGTGGCTGATCGTGGGTGACTCCACTAAATTGAAAAATTCTCGTCGACCGACATTAGCTTGATTTTATTATTATTTTGATACATTGTGTCCGTATTTACATTCTCAAGATTTTCACAACAACCAAGAGTCACCAATGTGTCGAGTGGGTTCATTGTGGCTCGAAGAAAATCAACCATGGGTCATTTGTCCTAAAAAGTTATGAAAACTACTCGGTAGCCTAACTCACGCTAAAAACGCGCCGAATGGAAATTAACCGCCAATTTGAGTCTGATTTCAGAAATTGAAGATTCTGTCATGTCACAACAAATTCTAGGACCCACGACTCAATCTCAGAAGATTTTTTTGACAACCGAGACTTTTTGGGAAAAAGTCGGCATAGGACCGTTTTTGTTCAAAAAAGGCCAAGGATGATTTTTGATTGCAAAATTAAGAAGCAAGATGGATCCAGGGTTGAGGTAAAATGCTAAGATGATCAATGATAGGTCAATTGAAATTATGAGGGCCAAATGAGATTGAATTGAAGCCCATTTATTGCAAATTCGTAGCTCCCCCTCTCCCTAGCCATTTTGGAGCATTTCATGAGTTGTGAGGGGTGCATGTGTGGCTCAATGACAGCCATGGACTCTTGGCTTGATGGACAAGCTTGAGGGAGACAAATATGTGGAAAAGTAAGGCAAGGTGGCCCCCAAACCCCATCCACTCCCTCTCTTTCTTCCTTGGCCGGCCAAAACCCTCTCTCTCCCCTCCTTTCTCGACGCCAGCAACCTGCAGAGAAGACCAGAGCTGCTGTTGCCGCCTGGACACCATCGCATGCCCTCACCGTCGCGGACAGCCCCGCACCAGCACTGCTGCTGCTCTGCTGCACCATCGCCTAGCCCAACATCCACTGTAGCTTTTTGCAACCTATTCCGCCATCTCAGCTACTGGTCAAGCCAAGCCGGAGGCCATTTGGCCACCGTAGGCCCCATTCGACCGCTGTTCAGCCCCACTGGAGCTCCCTTTAACCGTTGCCGGCTTTGTCTTGCTCAATTGACCCCGAACCAGCCACTAGCCATTAGCAAACAGAGGACAAGAAAGTGGGTTTCCAGCCGCCTTTGGAGGCCGTTTTGAGGTGCTTGTGGGCCTCAGACCTTAGGCCCTCTTTGGAGTAAAATGTCGCCCGTGACGTTCCCGACGTTTCAATCCAAGCAAATTGTTAAACGGGTGAGTTTAGCTCATTAATCCTCGCTTAGTAGACTAATGATGCTTAAGGGTTGATTAGTGTTAATTAAGTATGATTAGGTGGTTAGATTAGTTTAGAATAATTAAATTAGAGACTTAATGATGCATGTTAGGTGGTTAGATGTAACCATTAGGGAATAGATAGGCTATAGTATTTATTAAAACCTCGGGATTTTTCCCGGTCCGTTTTGGCGTCCAATCAGGCATTACAGGCCTAAATTGGATTTATTGCTATTTATTAGTTAATTTTTGTAAATAAATATTTATTTATTTATTTATTTATTTATTTTTCGAAAATTCAACCGGGGTGGCCGGTGACTGGAATTTTATGCTGATTATCATGGTACAATCTGTTTATTTATTTGAGTGCTAAATTGTACTGAATTGATTTAATTGTGATTTTAGGATTTGTTCCTAAATTAATTGATTTCAGTAATTCATTGAGAAATAACCAGACGTCGGTTGACAGCACCAAAAATATTTGGTGGACTACAGAAAATGGTGGGATTTGTGCAAATGAAATTATATTATTTTGGCTAAGGTCGACCGTGTACCCACACACGGCTATTTTATCGGAAATGATGAAATTGTTGAATTTATTGTGATGGTATACTATATCATCCTACGGGCTCTGATATGGCAGCTTAGTAGAGAGCAGTATACCTTATCAGTTTAAATTGAGTATTGTTGGTATACTATATTTGCTAAAAGGCGATATACCAGCTTAGTAGAGAGTAGTATACCGGTATACTATATCATCCTATAGGCTCTGATATGGCAACTTAGCAGAGAGCAGTATACCTTATCAGCTTAGATTGAGTATCGTCAGTATACTATATCAACCTAATGGCGAAATGGCAGCTTAGCAGAGAGTAGTATACTCGACCATATCAAAAGCGAGTCATACTATATATCTATCAGCTTAGAAGTGAGCAGTCCTGATATGAGTGGACTTTATAGATAGTATGAGATGAGCCGACCAAGAAAGGGGTCGTGATAACATGTAATCGACTAGGTCGATTGATCAATGCTTTGATATGATGTCGTGAATTGAATTGAATTGATTGATTGATTGATGTGATATGAGGCATCTGTAAATAATCTTGACTTGCAAGATGGAACTGAGGCCAAAGCAAGTCCTCTTACTCGTGTTGTGCATAGGCAGCCTTAAGGTGTATTGGCTTTTTAATTGAGTCTTAGGAGGGTAGAACTCGCTAAGACATTATCTCACTGGTTATTGTATAACCATTTTCAGGTCCATAGATGATGTTGGTGGAGGACCAGATGTCCCGGAGTTTAGGGAAGTGAAGGAAACATAATCGACAAACCTGTCTGACTCGATAGTCATAGGACAGTCCCTTTTTGAATAGCCGATATTTTTGTAAGCGACCTGATGTTGTAAATAAACCTCCGTGTTTATAAAAGGTTGATGTTGGTTTGAAAAATTTATGGTCCTACTTTTCTATCCCATTGTTTTATTGTCTTGGGATTTATAATTGCTTCCACATGTGCATATTAGAATGAATGGGTCGGCAATGCGTCTTGAGATGTTGCCATTAATCGACCAGATGCAAGGATGAGCGCGTGCCCGAGGATCGGAGCGTGACAATATAATCCAGAGAAAAACAAACTGTTTGTTGTAATTAGGATATCAATGTTGTCACGCCCCGAACCTCAAGCTCGCGCGCATCCCTCGGTGGTCGATAAAATTGCGACGTTCTTAGGTTGCATCGCCAACCCAATCGATTATGCACATGTGGAAGCGAATAAACTAATCCCTTAACAACAACAGACATAGGATAGAAAAGCAGGACAACCATATAAAACAAATCGTACTTTTGTAAACAAACTAGTTTATTCACAGAGGCCAACTCTAAGATCTAAGTACAAGAGGTCTATCTCCAAAAAGGACTACTGAGCCACCCATGCTCCTGACCCTTCCGCTTCAAGCTCTGGGTTCTTCACACTAGGGACCTGAATATGGTAACCCACGATGAGGTGAGATATAAATCTCAGCAAGTTCACACCCTAAACCTCGATTAGGAGGATAATACACATAGAGACAGCCTTGCCTCAACACCTCCCTAAACATTAGCACAGCTCATAAAACCTATGCATATAATCGTTGCACTCATCAAACAATAAACAAGAGTCCCATTATAAGGCCAAATCGTTATGACACGTTACATTCCATGTCACACAATATCGTCCCATAATCAGGCGCGGGTAACTCATATCGATGGTTCAATCCACACCCGATATTCGCTCTCAATTTTCAAACTTCAAATTCAAACTCAACATCCCAACTTAATATTCAACACCAGACTCAAGGTTCTAGAGGTGCCCCCTCCCACGAAGTTCCGATATCGTGTGGTACTTAGTCCCTGACCATAATCAGCAATAGCTCGAGGTACTAGAGGTGGCTCCCACAATGTCACACTGTCATGTAGTACTTAGTTCTCGACTATCATAAGCAATAGCTCAAGGTACTAGAGGTGGCTACCACGAAGTCACATTGTCATGTAGCACTTAGTTCTCGACTATCACAAGCAATATATCTCAAGGTACTAGAGGTGACTCCCACAAAGTCACACTGTCGTGTAACACTTAGTTTTCGACTATCATAAGCAATAGCTCAAGGTACTAGAGGTGACTCCTACGAAGTCACGCTGTCGTGTAGCCCTTAGTTCTTGGCCACGAAAAGCACTAGTACAAGGTTCTAAAGGTAACTCACATGAAGTCTTGCTATCGTGTTGCACTTAGTTCTTAACTATGCATGACAGTACTACAAGGCTTCGAGGGGTGGCTCCCATGTGACTCAAGTCGCCATGTAGTACTTACACCTTGATTACAATAAGCAACGGTACAAGGTACTAGAGGCTCACATGAGGTTACATTACCATGTAGCACTTAGTTCTTTACCGGCTCACAACCCATTTGATTTCCTCAACCCAACATATGTCACCTCATCTTTCAATGGTCATCTTGCCATGACTATAAACCATAACACGATCATTCAATCACGGCCAAGGGCATTGTGCTTTACACTTAAATGCCTCAATTAAGATAACGAACTTGGCATATTTTCTTAATTTTAAAAACACACGGTAAAATAATCGTGTGTGGGTACACAACCAATTTGAACCAGAAAAATTGATATCCTTCCTTTTAAATATCCTACTATTTTATATAGTACGTTTTACATGTTTGGTGTTAAATCCCAACACCCGGTATTTTCTAATTAAATACCTAAATTTCATAATTTTGAATTAAATACTAAAAATCACAATCACCACTCAATTTGCACAAATTAACATTCAATTGCATAAACTAAGCACGTCATTGCAATTAGCATGAAATTCCGGTCACCAACTATCCCGATATAATTTCCGGAAAATATTGAATAATTAAATAAATGCAATTTAATCCAGTAAATGCAAACCTAGGCCAGAAACGCTAATTTAACCACTTGAACAGGTCTAGAAAATTAATGCACCTATTTAGATAAATAGTACAATCTATTCAGCCCATAATCAATCCAATCTAACCACCTAACATGCATAATTAAATAATTAAATCACTAATCTAAACTAACTAATCACATAATCTCAACTTAAGCTAAGTTAATAAACTCTTAAGCATAATTAACCTCCTAAGCAAGATTTAGTGAGTAAACTCACTGGATTAGCAGGCCGATGAGTCCACAGCAACGGCGACACGGAGGCGCAACAAACAAGCCTGTGGCGACACCAAGCAAGGTCCGGACGGGCCTTAAAACGAGCCTAGAATTCTTAGCCCTTGCTGAACTTCGGCCTCTGTCCAAGGTTGGTCGGGGCTCGGCTTCGTGCGAAAACAGCAAGGCGAGACGACAGCAGCTTCAGCGGCTCCAGCTGGTGGCAAACGGTGGCTGGAACAGTAACGAGCGGCGACTAGGTGAGCTGCGACAGCGAGCTCGACGGCTTGGGCTACGTGAGCGGCCATGGTGTGGCATGCGGCTGGCACATGACGGGCGAACTGGCGGCAAGTAGGCACTGGACGGTGGTAGGGGTGGTCGATGGCAAGGGGGGCTAGCTGGCTAGTTTCTCTCTGGTTTCTTGCGCTAAAAAATCACATAATAATGGATAAAGGAGGAGCAAGGAGGAAGAAGAAGGCTGCTGAAGCAAGGGGGGACCCAATTGGCCTCAATGTCAACCAAAATATCCCAATTCACTCATCAACCTTGCCCCACCACCCGTGGCTATCATCCTTAGCCATTTTCCTTCATCCAAGCTTCCTTAGCAAGCCAAGAGAGGGTTGAAATGTTGCAAACCCCAAGGACCTACAAGTTTGGACATTTCCCTCTTCAATTTCACTTCAAATTCTCTCCAAATTAATCCAATACATGTCCCAAAAATTCAGTCAATGTGCCCACATCACATTCCACATTTTTCCTTGTCAATTAGTCCAACTCGATTGCCAAAAATGCGACAAAAAACAGCTCTATAATTTTCCCGGTCCAAAAACGCCTAAATTTGATTTTTCACCAAAAACTCGGGTTTGCAAAAAAATCTTCGGAGGATGAGTCGACGTTCCTAAAATGAATCGTGATATGACAGAACTTTCAATTTATGAAATTGGGTTCAATTTTGCAGTTAATTTCAACTGGACGTGATTTTAGCGTGACCTAACCTACCAGGTAGCTTTTAGGAATTTTTAGCGCAATTGATCCGTGGTCGATTATTTTCGAACAACATTGTACATCTTTGATATATTGGCGACTCTCAATTATTGTGAAAATCTCGAGGTTTCAAATACGAACACAGGGTACCAAAACGACAAAAAGATCGATCTAGTGCCAATCGACAAGAATTTTGCAATTAGGTGGAATTACCCACACTTGATCACATGGTTCTGTTGAATTGACATATCTTCGGTCTCTAATCGATTTTTAACTATACCGTAATGACCTTTGTAGATTAGCACGGTCCAGTAGTCGATTCCTAGTCAAATTCTTAAATCGGTCGCGTTTATATTCTTTAACGGTTTCACCTGATAGGCTAGTTATCTCGTGAGTGGCCAACTCAGAGAAAAGAACTATAGGCGCGTCAACGAAAAGCCCATTTCATTTAATCGAAAGCAGGGTTTGGAAATCAGGATGTCACAAATGTAATGGAGGCAAGGTACGGATATCCGAATCTTCTTAAGACGATTAGTTCCTGCCAATAGTGCTCCACAAATTCACGAACTATGTCTCTCAAGATACAACACCTCAAACCTGTTTGGATTAGCACTATGCAAACATGACTCAGTCAAACCGTTCAATTGAACCAGCACACCGAGAAAAAATAGAAGAGTAGAGTAGTATTTCAAATCCCTTTTAGAATCGAGTCCAAAAAACCTTCTCATGAAGCTCAATGATCATATCTATTTATAGAGCTTTAAAGTTCATGTGCAAAAGAGATAAATAAATTAAATCGACGCATGTATCCAAGACATTCATGACTCAAGAGATACGTGAATCCAAGAGATTCATGAATCCAGAGACGCGTCAATTCAAGAGATTCGTAAACTCAATAAATACATGAATCATAAGATACGTGAATCTAGGAAATTCATGAATTCAATAGATACGTGAACAGAAAAATCTGCAAAGTTCATGAATTCAATAGATATGTGAACAGAAAAGTCTAGAAAATTCATGAATTCAATAGATACGTGAACAAAAAAGACATCTTAATTTGTTGGCTTTCGTTGATCCATTAACCATAATTATAACATATGTAACCGTGTCAAATAGATATCGACGGAAAGAAAACAAGCGAAATAGAAATAGAAAGAGCTAAAATAAGGAGTTTTAAATCTATAATGGTGACCTTTGTTGGGATATCGGGTCAGACAAATTATCTTTTCTCAAAGACACAAAACTGTTTGGAATCGGACATTTATGCGAACTGCAATGGCTTCTATCACATATAAGGTCTCAAGTAAGCATTGAGAGATTTGTTTTAATTAGTTTAGCTTTTTCTTTTTTTTCTTTCTTTTTACGACTTTTGGGCCTTTTAGGATCCACATATGTCTTGCGTCTCTTATCCCTTGTTTTCATTCATGGATTCACGGTAACGTAGCTTTATTACATACAAGGACGACATTATTGTAAATCTATCAATTTGAAATTGCTCAATAGATTAGTATGAATATAAGTTCACACTCGATGGAGAGTTCAGCATTGGGACCCGCATATTCGACAAATCGAGCTGTTGGATGTGGAAGTCAAGAGCGTCCATTGCTAAAGGACTTTTCTTACGCCTGCGCACACAAGAAAGGTCCTAGTTGCTTTAATTGATCCCATCTTCTTGTGGACCATTCCATAATGACTTGCTCGATGCAAGGACGACATTATTGTAAATTCATGAATTCGAAATTGCTCAATAGATTTGTATGAATTAAGTTCACACTAGATAGAAAGTTCGGTATTCGGACTTGGGTATTCTGCAAATTGAGTCGTTGGACGTGGAAATCGAGTGTTGATTACTGAAGGACTTTCCTTGCACCTGCAGGCACAAGAAAAGTCCTTATTGCTTTAATTGATTCCTCCATCTCATGGTGCATTCCATAATGACTTGACTTCATTCTCTTCTAGATGCATTGCATGGTATACCAAGCTCGTCTGGACTATCGATCATGTGTTCTTCCCGACAAATATGGCTAAGGCGAGACGATATGGAGATGATAAGTAGAGTCGGGTAAATCCGACAAAAGGATGCACGCCATGTAAAAGCTATTCCATTGAAAGAGATGATACTGGAGCCACTAAGGTCAAGAGCTTATTGGCCAGTAAGGGCGGTTTGACATGACATGTCATGAACTAGCTACTTGTCATGACATGCAGCCAACGGTAATAATTAGACTACCACATGTAGATCAACATTTAATAACAAAAATAATTCACACTTTAAAATACTATGAAAGCAACTTAGGTAAGCATCTCCTTCCTCACATAGTACTTCCCGCCATACACTCTCCTCTCCCGTTACTTAGGCATCGGACGGCCAATCGGATCAAAATCTGAACACCAGAATTTTTGTATGTGGACACATTCCACTTGAAGCGATAGCGATTTTGGAGAAGATTTTTCCGCACGGTGAAACACGGCAAAGGAGAAGACTGGACGAATTGCCAACGTGGATAGACTTTGACGTCAATGGACGACTTAACCATCTACTCCATTTTCATCGGTGCGCACGGAAGTTGCGTGTTACGTGTAAAACATGACATGCGGTATCAGGTTAGACAAGTTATCTCCTCTTAAATACTTGACCTGTTTGGAAACGGACCAATGTGAAAATATAGTTGAGAATCTATCTTAATATGCCACTAGCAGTACGGAAGATGGGATGAAAGAGAAAGTGACGCGGGATGCGACGATGAGGGATGATTCGGCGGGAGGTCGAGTGGTTGAAGAACATGGAGATTGCGTCGAGCTTTGTTTGCGGTGAGATGGCTTGAGGCCAGGCTCGAAACTCGAGCGCTACCCAAAGCTTCGGGTTTGAGGTCAAGCTTCAAGGCTGAAGCGGCCATGGATGAGTGTCGTCCATGGCTGGCCATGGGCATCGTCCATGGTGGATGGGAAAAAATGATACCCATGGATCACTAGTATACATGAACGAATGAATGAACGAATAGACAAGTGCGCGCAATAGAGCTAGAACGGACAAGGACGACACAAGTGATAAAATCGTGTTAAATAACGAAACCGAAACCGACCCGATATGCCTACGCATCCATTTACAAAACCCATCTGCCCATTTCCTCCTCCCAGCTCCGCGTCTGACCTCACCTACTGAGATTCTTCAAGAAAGTTTGGGTTTTTATTTTACTTTTCATCTCTCCCCGTCCGTTCATCCGTTCGGTTCTCATCCCGGAAACCTTTTGGAAGATGGGTTTGATCTTCTTGAGTGAGTCCCTGCATTCCGTGCCCCTTGCACCAGCAGCGATGGCCATGGACGAGCATCGACGTGCTCGTGAGCAGGTCGGCATAAGCCGACTCAAGCTCCAGCCATGGCAAATGCAAGAGGAAAGAAAATAGAAGTAGAGAGAGAAGAGGGAGAGAGAGAGTCGCAAGCAGAAACAGAGGGGAGGAGAGAGAGTAAAGGTGAGAGACAGAGTGTTAACGGAGAGAGTGGGACTAATAGGTGGGCCCGAATTTGCCACGTATTGATCAGTGTATGGTTAATTGTATCTTCCTACATGTCATATTAAACACACCTGATATTTTTTCCACAGAGGGACAAAGAGGGAGATGAGAGAAAGACGTCAGCACCAAGCAGCATGTAGGCCCATTGGGCCAGATTTGGACAAAATTTTCGGGTCCGATTAATGGATCGGCCAGGTCAAGACAAGGGTTTTGAAATCTAGCCCGCCCATACATACGTTCGTTTGAAAAAGGGATAAATACATTGAAAATCCTAAAACTTGTCATGAAAGTACAATTAAATCCTAAAACATTTAAAAAGTGCAATTAAGTCATCAAACTTATTACAAAATTGTAATAAAGTTTCAAAACTTTCAAAAAGTGCAATCAAATCCTGAAACTTGTCAAATCAAGTCTTTTCATTGATAACTTGTCAAATTTGAAAGTTTTGAGATTCAATTGCACTTTTGTGACAAGTTTTAGGACTTGATTGCACTTTCATAATAATTTTTAGAAATTGCACTTTTTGAAAGTTTTAGAATTTCTAGTACGCTTATTCCTTTGCAAAACATAATGCCCCCAACTTCTTCGGCAAAGTTCATGCAAGGGCAGCAGCACTTGCCCCACAGCCCAATACCTTGGTTTTGCACCTTTAAAAAAAAAAAAAAGGAATAAACTTTGGTGTTTTATTAATATTTTTTCTTTTACTAATTTACCCTTCTTCCTTACATCTTTTAATTTTGTGATTCATTTTTTTTCTTAAGGACATGCCTCATAGGTGGTGCCACACTAGCGCCACGCACATTAAAAAATTACAAAGATCAAACATTACCATTTCCCATTAGGCAGAGTGGAAGGAACTTATGAAGGAAGTTGATTGCCCAATTTTATGACTCAATTGTATTTTTGTGATGAGTTTTAGGAATTCTAAGACACTAATCTCTGAAAATAATTCTTGCTAAAATTGATTCTCTCTTTTTCAAAGGATGTAAAGTTACTCACATAATTTGATCAAAGCAAATCATACTCCAATCTGCACCTCATGTTTTCTTTAACTTATGATGTTGGTACACATTCAACTAAAAATAATTGGACCAAAATTCACAAAACTAGATGCCAACGTACATCAATTGTGGTCATTTGAATTTATCATATTTTTGACGCGAAAAGCTAAATTGTAACAAGCAAATGTAATATTTATAAGAAATATTAATGGTCTTGTTATCGTTAAAACTATTCTTAAGGATTGGACGTTGCAGCCGTTCCGGGATGGAATTGCAAATGACAAAAATTCCCAAAAGCTTTCAAGTAACTAACGAACCATTATAGAAATGGATAATGGAATTAGCTAAGATAAATAAAGTACAAAAGATTTTTACCAAAAAAAAAAGTACAAAAGACGATTTACTAGACAGGCTACAACTGAAAGACCAAAATATCTCAAAAAGTGAAGCATGTAGGATCAACTAGTTCTTCCAATTTGATGTCCTCTAATGCACTTTGCACGATGGAGTTACATGTTGATATCGCCCTAGAAACTTGTTGCATGGTTGGACGATGCTCTGGTTTGGGATTTAAGCATGACAATGCCGTCGTTGTCACTAAAGCCACTTCCCCTAGCACATTACCTTTTGGGTATGGAATTCTTTGATCTAAAACTTCCTTCAGTGGCCAAGAAGTTGTTGAATTGTTCGATGGTGATGAAGATGAGGACGCGAGTGAAGAAATGAGGTCGCCTGGATGGCTTCCCATGATTACTTCCAATGCCACCACTCCAAAGCTATAAACATCACATTTCTCGTTCACTTCCATTGTGTATGCGAGTTCTACATAGAGAAAAGAGCAAAATTTTTCTAGCTTTTATACAATATCTATGCTTCATAAGTTTAAATTGATTTTCATTAAATCAAGTGTAGAGAATTAACAATAAATTAATACATTCTTTAGATTCCAATGGGCTTTAAAATTTTCCAATGCTTTAGGAAAAAGTTTCACTTTTTAAATTAGTGGCCTACATATCAATTAATATTTAATTGAACTTTCAAATCGCGTAGATAGTGTTGGACTTGGTATTAGGAATTTGGAAATAGAAAGGGAGGTGGTTGGAGATGAGGATCCCAAGTATGATCACTTTCCTATCCATAAAAATTAAGCGAGGTGAAATTTTGAAGAAACCAACTTACCTGGAGCTGCATATCCAAAGGTGCCTGCAAAGGAAGTCCAATTGGATGAATAAGGTTTTAAAACCTTAGCCATGCCAAAATCAGAGACGTGAGCTTCATATTCTTCATCCAATAAAATGTTCTTGCTCGAGACATCTCGATGAATTATAGGAGGAGAGCATTCTTGGTGCATGTAGGACAATGCATAAGCCACCCCTTTGACAACATTCACTCTCCTATTCCAGTCAAATGTTGCCATCATCTCTTCATTGTTCAATACATTCTTCAAGCTGCCCGATTCCAAGAACTCGTATACCAAAAATGAATGTCGAGAACTCAAGCAAAAGCCTTTGAGCTTGATGATATTCCGATGCCGAGCTTCGATCAGAGCATGAATCTCCCGTTCAAATGCTTTTTGATTGACCATTTCTACATCCACTGCTTCTTTAAATTTCTTTACAGCAACAGTTTCACCTATTTGCAACTGGGCCTTGTAAACACTCCCCTGTCCTCCCACACCGATGCAATATTTGGCATCAAACTCTTCCGTGGCTTCAATGATGCTCTCATAAACCATTCTTCCATCAAAGCTCCATATTACCCAGGGATTTTCATTGCTTCCATTAGCCAAAGTAGCCTCTGTTTTTCTTATTCTTCGGCATCCAATACTTGAAGCTCCCACAACAAGAAGCAAAGAAAGTAGGCAACCCAAAGTAGGAATCAAAACTAGCAGCAACTTTTTGTTTTTGTTTCTTCCTTTCAACATTGGTGCTGTACAGGGGCTAAGACCAGCAATGTCTCCGCACAAGCCTTTGTTCCCTCTCACAACTCCAATCGTAGCATTACGAAAGGCTGGAATGTTTGGTAAAGAACCCTCTAACTCATTAAACGATATGTCGATGGATGTCGAGCTTATCATATCCTGAAATGTTGACATAATTGAACCCGATAACTGATTGTGTGAGAGATTGAGTATTTCTAATCTGTGCAATAGCCCAAGTTGTCTAGGTATTTCTCCCGTGAGCAAATTTTGACTTAGATCAAGATGCTGAAGGGATTGAAGATTCCCAATCTCGATGGGAATACTCTTTTCTAGATTATTCCTACTTAAATTTAAGAATAGAAGGTGGGAACCCTCCCCAAGTTGGGTAGGAATTGAGCCACTCAAGTTATTTCCTGCAATGTTGAGTCTTTCTAGATTGGACAATGCTCCAAGTTCTTGAGGGATGTGGCCTACCAAATGGTTGCAGTCCAACAAAAGATGTACTAGCGACTTCAATTTTCCTAGGTCTTTAGGAATTTCTCCAACAATATAATTTGAAGAGAGATCAAGTTTCCCCAATTGAGTCATGTTTCCAAGCTGAGGTGGTATGGCACTAGAGATTTTATTGTTGGAGATTATCAAGCTTGTCAATTTTCTACATTCACTCAATGTCGAGGGTAGCTCACCGTAAAGTTCATTGTTGCTCAACTCAAGGTAATCCAAGGAGGGGTACACACCAAGTGCATTCGTTATGTTTCCCTTGAGCAAGTTGTTTTGGAGCCTAAGTCTAATCAAACTTGAACAATTTCTCAGGCTTCTTGGGATTCCGGTGAGGTGATTGTTTGATGCACTAAAATTCACAAGAGTTTGGCTACTGCATATTTCTTGTGGCAATTGGCCAACAAAGTGATTATCATCTAGAAGTACTCTCATGAGGGATGTGAGATTATTCATCTCGGTGGGAAGAGAGCCCGACAATAAGTTGGTGCGAATATAAAGGTCTAATAGATGGGTCAAGTTGCCTATGGACGACGGGATAGGACCTGTTAAATTATTGTCTCCCAATTGCATTTTTATCAATGAACTCATTCCTCCAACTTCCGAAGGTATGGAGCCAGAAAGCTGGTTGTTATAGAGGTAAAGATATGTCAAATTACTCAAATTTCCTAAAGTTGTAGGGATGGATCCTTTGAGATAATTGGAAGATAAGTCAAGTTCACGGAGAGACCCCAACCTTCCTATTTCATTTGGAATGGATCCGACAAGTTGATTACCACGAAGCCATAACTCCCCCAAGCTACTCATGTTTCCGATGGAAGAAGGAATAGGACCGGTAATGCTGTTATCTTGTATATAAAAAGAATTGAGATACTTCAGCCTCCCTATTTCTTGAGGGATGAAACCAGAAAGGTTATTAACCCCAAGGAACAAAAAATTCAAGTTGCTCAAGCTAACTATCTCATTGGGAATTGGGCCGGTCAAATCATTAAAACTAAGATCGAGAACTTGTAAAGATGGCAATGATTCGGGCATTCCTATTTCTTTAGGAATGAAACCAGAAAGCTTATTAAGTTGAAGGTGTAGTTCTGTCAAGTTGCTCAAGCCAAATATCTCAATGGGAATTGGGCCAGTCAAATTATTACTAGCAAGATCGAGATATTGTAAAGATCGCAATGACCCAAGTTCAATTGGAATGTTTCCCGAAAGGTTATTTTGAAATAACTCCAGATGAGTAAGCTTGGAAAGATGGCCAATGCTCAGAGGGATGTTCCCGAAGAGCTTATTGTAGGGAAGGCTAAGAGTGACCAAGTTGGGCAAATGGGAGAAATTGAGAGAATGAAGCGTACCGCGTATGGCAGAAAATGACAGGTTCAAGCTCACAACGCTCCCCAGAGGATCACAATCGATTCCGCGCCATGAGCAAGGGCTGCTTCCATTCCATGAAGACAAATTATAGCGACTCTCGCTGTCTAACTTAGATTTCCATGTTAGGAGTGCCTCCACTTCCTCATTTACCGTATGGTTACTAGCATCAGTAAGGGCAACTAGAGAAGAGCTTCGAGATGAAGCAAGACAAGACATTTGTTGCGGGAATATGAGAAGAAGGTAAGCGAGGAACAACATTGAGATTTGTTTCTGAGACGAGGCCATGAGAGGTTTGAGGTTTTTTGGGGTGGGCTTTTCTTCGTTTCTAGGTGCGCATGTGTTATAATGGACTAACTATAACCCACGTATTTATAAAAGAATCGACACCATCAAGTCAACAAACAGGTCAATGATCGCTGCTTCTCAGTGAATGAGAGAAAATATCAAATTTCTTTTCTGGGAGATATTACACAAAACTCTCTTGAAATTTGAGAGGTAATACACATTTTTCCCTAAATTATCACTATTATGCAATTACTTTATGAATTCTCATTTGTTGCGGTCGCTATTTCCTTTATATTTTTCGATAATATGCGCAATGCACATCGTATATTTAATATGTATGGCCGTTTATTTGCAAAGACTTATAAGTCTTTGGTAGAGTAAGGATTGGGATGTAAGTCCACAAAGCGATAACTTAATACTGCAGAAATATAGTCCCAACCTGCTTTAATAAATAATGAATCCGTTGCCAAAAAAGCATGAAATTCAACAAATGCACTACGAAGTCTTATTTTCGGTTTTCTTTTTCTTTTCCAGAAATACTAATGAGTGTTTTGAGCTATATTTTCTCTTTGTTTTCGTGTAGAGATCGTTATCAGACATCATCAAGAAAAATATATTTTGGTGTGGTGTTATAGGCTCAATTGGGTAAATCTTACCTGATCATAAGATGATCACCATTTCATGTTTTTGGTTGAAAAATGTATTTAACATGGTCAAGAAAATTTCTGTCGGCAATGAAAGATGTGATGTAAGAGAAAGTGACAAAAAAGATCACATCCCACCAGAAGTAATGGTGATTTTGGAGGAGAATCCTCCACGAACTGAGACCGCATTTCGGACCAAAAGAAAGGAAACGCGGTATTGAAGAAGACTGGACAAATTTCCAAGTATGGACCGACGACGTCAATGGAGGAACTAACCATCTACTCCATTTTCCTTGGTCTCTCACGCGAGTAGCGGGTTACGTAACCGTGTCAAATAGACATCGACGGAAAGAAAACAAGCGAAATAGAAATAGAAAGAGCTAAAATAAGGAGTTTCAAATCTATAATGGTGACCTTTGTTGGGATATCGGGTTAGACAAATTATCTTTTCTCAAAGACACAAAACTGCTTGGAATCGGACCGATATGAATAGGTAGCATGGAGAAACATTAAAGCCATATGGACACGATAATGATCGAACATTTATGCGAACTGCAATGGCTTCTGTCACATATATAGTCTCAAGTAAGCATCGAGAGCTTTGTTTTGATTAGTTTACCTTTTTCTTTTTTCTTTATTTTTTCGACTTTTTGGCCTTTTAGCATCCACATTTGTCTTGCGTCTCTTATCCCTTGTTTTCATTCATCGATTCACGGTAACGTAGCTTTATTACATACAAGGACGACATTATTGTAAATCTATGAATTCGAAATTGCTCGATAGATTATGATGAATATAAGTTCACACTCGATGGAGGGTTCAGCATTGGGACCCGCATATTCGACAAATCGAGCTGTTGGATGTGGAAGTCAAGAGCATCCATTGCTAAAGGACTTTTCTTACGCCTGCACACACAAGAAAAGTCCTAGTTGCTTTAATTGATCTCACCTTCTTGTGGACCATTCCATAATGACTTGCTCGATACAAGGACGACATTATTGTAAATCCATGAATTCGAAATTGCTCGATAGATTTGTATGAATTTAAGTTCACACTGGAGAGAAAGTTCAGTTTTCGGACTTGGGTATTCTGCAAATTGAGTCGTTGGACGTGGAAGTCGAGAGTGTTCATTACTAAAGGACTTTCCTTGCACCTGCAGGCACAAGGAAAGTCTTATTGCTTTAATTGATTCCACCATCTCATGGAGCATTCCATAATGACTTGACTTCATTCTCTTCTAGATGCATTGCATGGTATACCAAGCTCGCCTGGACTATTGATCATGTGTGTTTCCCGACAAATATGGCTAAGGCGAGACAATATGGAGATGATAAGTAGAGTCAGGTTAATCCGACGAAAGGATGCACGCCATGTAATAGCTATTCCATTGAAAGAGACGATACTGGAACCACTAAGGTCAAGAGCTTATTGTCATGACATTGAAAGAGACGATACTGGAACCACTAAGGTCAAGAGCTTATTGTCATGACATGCAGCCCCGGTAATAATTAGACTACCACATGTAGATCAACATTTAATAATAAAAATAATTCACACTTTAAAATACTATGAAAGCAACTTAGGTAAGCTTCTCCTTCCTCACATAGTACTTCCCGCCATACACTCTCCTCTCCCGTTACTTAGGCATCGGACGGCCAATCGGATCAAAATCTGAACACCAGAATTCTTGTATGTGGACACATTCCACTTGAAGCGATAGCGATTTTGGAGAAGATTTTTCCGCACGGTGAAACACGGCAAAGGAGAAGACTGGACGAATTGCCAATGTGGATAGACTTTGACGTCAATGGAGGACTTAACCATCTACTGCATTTTCATCGGTGCGCATGGAAGTAGCGTGTTACGTGTGAAACATGACATGCGGTATCAGTTTAGACAAGTTATCTTCTCTCAAAAACTTGACCTGTTTGGAAACGGACCAATGTGAAAATATAGTTGAGAATCTATCTTAATATGCCATTAGCAGTACGGAAGATGGGATGAAAGAGAAAGTGACGCAATAGTTTACATTCCACTAGAAGCATTAGCGATTTTGGAGAAGATTTCTCCGCGCGATGAAGAAGGGCATAGGACAAGACTGGACGAATTGCCAATGTGGATAGACTTTGACGTCAATGGAGGACTTAACCATCTACTCCATTTTCCTTGGTCTCCCACATAAGTAGCGTCTCACGTAACCGTGTCAAATAGATATCGACGGAAAGAAAACAAGCGAAACAGAAATAGCAAGAGCTAAAATAAGGAGTTTCAAATCTATAATGGCGACCTTTGTTGTGATATTTGGTTAGACAAATTTTCTTTTCTCAAAGACTCAAAACTGTTTGGAATCAGACCGATATGAATATATAGCATGGAGAGACATTAAAGCTGGATGGACACGATAATGATCGAACATTTATGCGAACTGCAATGGCTTCTATCGCATATATGGTCTCAAGTAAGCATCGAGAGCTTTGTTTTGATTAGTTTACCTTTTTCTTTTTTCTTTTATTCGACTTTTGGGCCTTTTGGCATCCACATTTGTCTTGCGTCTCTTATCCCTTGTTTTCATTCATCGATTCACGGTAACATAGCTTTATTACATACAAGGATGACATTATTGTAAATCTATGAATTCGAAATTGCTCAATAGATTCGTATGAATATAAAGTTCACACTTGATGGGGAGTTCAGCATTGGGACCCGCATATTCGACAAATCGAGCTGTTGGATGTGGAAGTCAAGCGCATCCATTGCTGAAGGACTTTTCTTATGCCTGCGCACACAAGAAAGGTCCTAATTGCTTAATTGATCCCACCTTCTCTTGGACCATTCCATGATGATTTGCTCGATACAAGGACGACATTATTGTACATCCATGAATTCGAAATTGCTCGATAGATTCGTATGAATTGAAGTACACACTGGATAATGCGAGGAATAAAAGTATAAACATGAAATCGCAGAACAAGTTGAATAGCCTTGCTTCATTTTGGTTTCTGATTTAAAACTTCTTTTGTCTTTCGCTTTTATAACTCGGATACATCAATGGACTAGCAAGCTTCGTTCATTTAGATTACCGTCCCTCTTGCTCTCATTAGATAACTTCTTGTGAATTATGATCCACACGTCTCACATCACAACTTGTAACATTGTACATCTAATATGCGTGCCCCTCTATTTGCAAAGACTCATTAGTCTTTTCTAGAGCAAGGATCGGGATGTAAGTCAACAACGCTGAAAACTTAACATTGGTTAAAGAAAGTTCCCCTCAAAGATCGTAGGAGATCCGATGTGACGGAAGAGAGAGTGACCCAAGAGTTCACATCCCACTCGAATTGATGATATTTATGATGATAAATGGATCGAGCTGGAGCCACATGGATCGAGCTGGATCATACTCCATCTCTCGTCTAAGTAGGGCGTTACATGTGAAATGCAAGATGCAAATGGGACTTGATTAGTAAACTGACAATTATCAATAAAGAAAGATATGCTTCTTGTGAATTGTGATCCACACATCTCAAATCACAACTAGTAACACCGTATATATGATATGCATGGCCCTTTATTTGCAAATACTCATTAGTCTTCTTTAAAGCAAGGACCAAGATGTAAGTCAACAATGCTAAAAACTTTAAATTGGTTAAAGAATGTTATCCTAAAAAATCGTAGGAGATCTGATGTGACGAGAGAGAGTGACCCAGGAGTTCACATCCCACTTGAATCGATGATATCTATGACGATACATGGTCACCGGTTTTTCCAATTACTTCAGATAGTTTGCTTGGGGCTTGAGCTAGATCATATTCCATCTCTCATCTAAGTAAGGCATTACATGTGAAATGCGAGATGCATATTGGACTTGACTCATAAACCAACAATTATCAACAAAGAAAGATATTTCTTGTGAATTGTGATCCACATGTCTCATATCACAAGTTCTAACACCGTATATCTCATATGTGTGGCCCTCTATTTGCGAAGACTCATTAGGCTTCTTTAGAGCAAGGACCGGGATGCAAGTCAACAATACAGAAAACTAGACATTGGCTATGGAAAGTTCTCGAAATTCATACAAGATCTGACGTGATGGAAGAGAGAACGACCCAAGAGTTCACATCCCACTTGAATGGATGGCGGTTTTGGAGAAGGTTCCTCCACTCCGCAAAACACGGTGTAGAAGAAGTAATACCCATGACTATAAATAGTCGTCCTTTTGTCCAGTTACTTCAGGTATTTCATTTGGGGCTTGAGCCACATGGATTGAGCTAGATCATACTCCATCTCTTGTCCAACTAAGGCGTTACATATGAAATGCAAGATGTAGATGGGACTTGACTAGTGAATTGTGATCCACATATCTCACATCACAAGTTGTAACACCGAACATCTGATATGCATGGCCCTCTTTTTTGCGAAGACTCATTAGTCTTCTTTAGAGTAAGGACCACGATGCAAGTCAACAACACTAACAACTTAACATTTGTTATGGAAAGTTCCCTTCAAAGTTCGTACGACATCCAATGTGATGGAAGAGAGAGCGACCCAAGAGTTCACATCCACTTGAATCAATGGCGGTTTTGGAGAAGGTTCCTCCACTCCGCAAAACACGGTGTAGAAGAAGTAATACCCATGACTATAAATAGTCGTCCTTTTGTCCAGTTACTTTAGGTATTTCATTTGGGGCTTGAGCCACATGGATTGAGCTAGATCATACTCCATCTCTCGTCCAACTAAGGCGTTACATATGAAATGCAAGATGTAGATGGGACTTGACTAGTGAATTGTGATCCACATGTCTCACATCACAAGTTGTAACACCGAACATCTGATATGCATGGCCCTCTTTTTTGCGAAGACTCATTAGTCTTCTTTAGAGTAAGGACCACGATGCAAGTCAACAACACTGACAACTTAACATTTGTTATGGAAAGTTCCCTTCAAAGTTCGTACGACATCCAATGTGATGGAAGAGAGAGCGGCCCAAGAGTTCACATCCACTTGAATCAATGGCGGTTTTGGAGAAGATTCCTCCACTCCGCAAAACACGGTGTAGAAGAAGTAATACCCATGACTATAAATAGTCGTCCTTTTGTCCAGTTACTTCAGGTATTTCATTTAGGGCTTGAGCCACATGGATTGAGCTAGATCATACTCCATCTCTTGTCCAACTAAGGCGTTACATATGAAATGCAAGATGTAGATGGGACTTGACTAGTGAATTGTGATCCACATGTCTCACATCACAAGTTGTAACACCGAACATCTGATATGCATGGCCCTCTTTTTGCGAAGACTCATTAGTCTTCTTTAGAGTCACTTTTTGCGAAGACTCATTAGTCTTCTTTAGAGTAAGGACCACGATGCAAGTCAACAACATTGACAACTTAACATTTGTTATGGAAAGTTCCCTTCAAAGTTCGTACGACATCCAATGTGATGGAAGAGAGAGCGACCCAAGAGTTCACATCCACTTGAATCAATGGCGGTTTTGGAGAAGATTCCTCCACTCCGCAAAACATGGTGTAGAAGAAGTAATACCCATGACTATAAATAGTCGTCCTTTTGTCTAGTTACTTCAGGTATTTCATTTGGGGCTTGAGCCACATGGATTGAGCTAGATCATACTCCATCTCTTGTCCAACTAAGGTGTTACATATGAAATGCAAGATGTAGATGGGACTTGACTAGTGAATTGTGATCCACATGTCTCACATCACAAGTTGTAACACCGAACATCTGATATGCATGGCCCTCTTTTTGCGAAGACTCATTAGTCTTCTTTAGAGTCTCTTTTTGCGAAGACTCATTAGTCTTCTTTAGAGTAAGGACCACGATGCAAGTCAACAACACTAACAACTTAACATTTGTTATGGAAAGTTCCCTTCAAAGTTCGTACAACATCCAATGTGATGGAAGAGAGAGCGACCCAAGAGTTCACATCCACTTGAATCAATGGCGGTTTTGGAGAAGATTCCTCCACTCCGCAAAACATGGTGTAGAAGAAGTAATACCCATGACTATAAATAGTCGTCCTTTTGTCTAGTTACTTCAGGTATTTCATTTGGGGCTTGAGCCACATGGATTGAGCTAGATCATACTCCATCTCTTGTCCAACTAAGGCGTTACATATGAAATGCAAGATGTAGATGGGACTTGACTAGTGAATTGTGATCCACATGTCTCACATCACAAGTTGTAACACCGAACATCTGATATGCATGGCCCTCTTTTTGCGAAGACTCATTAGTCTTCTTTAGAGTCTCTTTTTGCGAAGACTCATTAGTCTTCTTTAGAGTAAGGACCACGATGCAAGTCAACAACACTAACAACTTAACATTTGTTATGGAAAGTTCCCTTCAAAGTTCGTACGACATCCAATGTGATGGAAGAGAGAGCGACCCAAGAGTTCACATCCACTTGAATCAATGGCGGTTTTGGAGAAGATTCCTCCACTCCGCAAAACACGGTGTAGAAGAAGTAATACCCATGACTATAAATAGTCATCCTTTTGTCCAGTTACTTCAGGTATTTCATTTGGGGCTTGATCCACGTGGATTGAGTTAGATCATACTCCATCTCTCGTCTAAGTAAGGCGTTACATGTGCAATGCGAGATGTAGATGGGACTCGACGAGTAAATACCAACAATTATCAACAAAGAAAGATACTTCTTGTGAATTTTTTTCACACATCTCACATCACAAGTTGTAACACCGAACATTTGTTATGTGTCACCCTTTATTTGCAAAGACTCCTTAGTCTTCTTTAGAGTAAGGACCAGGATGCAAGTCAACAACATTGAAAACTTAACATTGGTTATGGAAAGTTTCCCTCAAAGTTCATACGAGATCCGATGTGATGAAAGAGAAAGCTGTTATTTATTTTTATGATCCCACATTTTCGGACTCACATTTTCTCTTAAAGTGGTAGTTATTCTGAAAGTGCTAGTATGAACACCTAGAGGGGGTGAATAGGTGCAAAAACGAATTTTATAAAACTCAGCAACTTAATTCAATTTATATAACAACGAAAGACTTAAGATATAGAATATCTGTAATGATATATATAATACTATGAACTAAGTAAAGGGATAAGGGAAAGAGAATTGAAAACACGATGCTTTATAGTGGTTCGGCTTAATCCAAGTCTACATCCACTCTCCCGCATTGACAGCCTATCGGCTGGATTTCACTATGAATCAAAAGAGTCATTACAGTGTCACGTCCTTGATTCCACAGTGTAGAGACTCTGCTACACTTCCTCAAGGTCTCACAAATGTCTAAACTCTCTTTTGAGTACAAATTTTCGCTCAACAAATAAATCAGCAAAGAACAAAGAGCTTCAGACTTTAGAATTTATCTATCACGCACACTCAAATAACTAGAGCATCCTCTTTATATACTCCTCCATGCCTTCATAACCGTTGGCACCTTCCAAAGGAGTTCTTCCAATCTACCCGTTGGACAGAATCAATTAAAGAGATCTTGAGTTACTTAAGGAATGTGAAGATAGCCCACCAATCCTGCTCGCCCATACAATCAGGATCTAGATTTCCATAAGTAGAACCTTCCAAGTATACTTCGTCAATCAACAGATCCAAATTACTCGAATTATTTGCAATACGAATAATAGATCTTTAGATGTTATCTCCAGCCGTGAGATAATCTTCAACCAAAACGGATCAAATCCTTAAAGATAAACTTGCATCTGAATAAGATTTCTTCGTTAGTCTAGAAACTGTCAATGAGAGCAGACTTTAAGTCTTGAGTCTGGCGGTCTTCAAACTTTGATGGAAGGAAACGTTTTGTCAACTTCAAAACAAATAAGGAAGTTTTCTCCAACATATTTCACATGTATTTTTTCCACGCTTCGTACCCTTTCGTGACAACCGCCCATTTGGTAACCGTCTTGATGGGAGACGATGTATAAAAGAAACGTACATTCATTTCTGACGGGCGATCACAAGGTCTAACACAAACCCTCTCATTTGGAATATACCATCAGTACGTGAGGGAATTGGGTTAGTAGAGTGTGCCTAATATTTTACTGAATTTTCAGGTTTTTCCGACGAACGTGATTATGAACAATGGCTGGAGGTTTGTCTATAATCGATCCTGGCTTCCGCATTATGAATTTTATGTCTTTTAAGAGCAACCCAAGAGTTCACTCCGCAAAACACGGCGTAGAAGAATTGATACCCATGACTATAAATAGTCGTTGTCTAGTCCGGTCACTTTAGATATATCATTTGGGGCTTGACTCCGTCGTTGGAGCTAGATTACACGTCATCTCACATCTAAGCAGGACGTTGCATGTGAAATGTGAGATGCATAGATAGGACCATGCCCAACGTCTAATAACCTGTAAGAGGAACGAGCAAAATAGAAAGAGTAAGAGATGAAATAAAGCGTGTCTAATTCTATACTGTGAGATGTCGGGTCAGTTAATATTTTTGGAAAAGGACCAATAATGAATATATAAGATTCCACTTAATAACACGCATGGATGAAAATTAAAGGCGCACAGACCTGACAATGATCATTAATCTTATGTATGCAAACGGCGATGGGTCGAGCTTGTTTTGATCAGTTTAATTTTTTCTCTTTTTAAACTTTCTTTTGGACTTTTGGGTGGTTTGGCATCAACACTTGTTTTGAGTCTCTAGGTGCCTTGTTTTCTTGGTAATCTAAATTTAATCAAACACATGGCTAACATTATTTGAATATACAAATTCTGAATTGTGGGATAAATTCGTACAAATGTAACTACACACAAGATAGAGATTTCTTAAGGGACCTGTGTACTCTGCTAATTTGGGGTAGGAGAGCACCCTAAGTGCCACAACTTGATACAGGGGGACATATAAGTGCCAAAACTTTCAAAATGTACACTTAAATGCCAACGACGAGCCACGTAGATACGGCACATCAGATTTTTGGTAAGCCTTGCTGGAGTTGGCACATAAGTGTCTAATTTTTTAAAAAGGTGATACATAATTATATTTTTTGGAAGTTTTGGCACTTATATGTCCCCCATGCCAAGTTGTGATACATGGGGTGTTCTTTGCCCACTATTGAATGTGGAAGTCAAGAGCATACCCATTTGATATTCCTATGCACATAAGAAAAGCCCAAACTATTTAATCGATCAGACTTTCTATTGGAGTAGTGCACAATAACTCGACTTGATTCTCTTCTCGATGTCATCTGGCTTGCACTACATGGTCTGCTAATTATCATTTAGACTATTGATTATGAGGGCCCTAATGTTAGATCCACCCGATTAACAGTTTTGATTTGGGTGGAGATTTATCAGTAATTTTAGTGTTTTGTTTCTTAAGCTTGACATAATATAGATATGTGAGGGAAAACAGAGAGAAAAGAGAATACAAAAATAATACAAAAATAGAGAAAAAGAAAATAATAAATGGGCTTAAGTTGAATTTTAGTAAATTTGGGTTTGCTTTGGTTTTAGTGAGTTTAGGCTTGATTTAGTTCAGAAACGGTTTGGGTTTGACTTAGTTTATAAATGTTTGGGCTCAGTTTGTTTTTGAGTGGGTTGGATTTAGTTCAATTGAGAAGGCCAGACATAAGAGCCCAACTGTGTCCACAGCCTAGGACCCGCGATGTCCAAGTACGATCAATATTTGGACTGGGCCCAAAGGCCCCCGCCCGTGCCCTATTTTTTCATAATATATAATAAAAATAAAAATAAATTAGGAAATAGTTAGAAAAATAGGTCTTACTTAGGTGTTAAATCTTAGTTCTCGATTCAGTTTAGTTTCTTTTAGATAGCATGCATGTAGTTCAGGTTTAGTTTAGGTTTAGGTAGATTAAACTCTCAGGAAAGATACAAAAATTCGATTGAGGATTGTTTTGGAAAGGAGGCCATGACAGCTTGTTTAGGTTATTCAGGGTCGGCTTTTCTTTGCTTTTAGGCTCTTACGTGTTTGAATGGACCAAGTACAAACGAGATGTACTTATAAAGAAAAAAATTTCGAGACCATGGAGTAAAGAACCAAGTCAATAACATTGGGGATATTCCTTCCCCGTTGCCTGGGTATTCAATTCATCTATAAAAGGGTTGTCCCAATGCCCTTGTCGGATAAAATTATCCAGTCTATCTTAAATTTATTGTTTGGATGATGATATGATTATAAAATTTTCAATTTTGTTAATATAATCTTAAAATTTTTGTCTGAAATTCCAATGTAATTATTCTGGTCAATTTTTGCTACAAATCACTGAAGTGATAGTCTAATTTGGTGGTTAGTCTATGTGACACACCATCACATCAATGATTTTCAGAGAAAATTAATCAAAATAACTGTTCTCTTTCATTTGTGTAAATGTTGAGGACGAAGTTGGTAAAATTAAAAAATTTAGGATGGAATTGATATTCACGAAATAGGTTTAAGATTAATTGGACAATTTCCTTTCGGATAGGACCTCAAGAAGTCATGTTAGGTGATATATGAAATAACACTCCCACCTCTTGTTTATCAATTATCTCGAGCTAACGTGGGAATATTTTAAATTTATGTTTATATTTTTATAATATTATCATGGTTGTGGGATTGGGAGCCATACAATTGGACTTTCAAGTGGGAATTGAAAAGTGACCTTAAAGGGGGGTGTGGACGGGGTGACCAATGGGGAGGGGATCTTTTTCGAGACCCCTGCCTGTCTCTATCAGGATTTTCCCTATGGTCAAAGCCTTTTAAGGACCTGCTCAAGTCCAGACGAGTGGATAAATGGAATTGTTTTATCAAGTCTTCCTCAAATGATTCAGTCTACCGACCCTCTCGCTTTGAATGTGAATGGACTTATCGATTAACAATGTTTAACTAAGAATAATATACTTACTGGTCCATACAACTCACATCACAACTTGTTTTATTATTTTGCAAAGACTTATTGATCATTATGGAGAAATAGATTGCGATGTAATAATGGTCAACAAAGCGGAGAAACTAAACTAACGTAACTACTTTGCCTGGAAAAAAGCATTATTCTTTGATGAAATTCTAGAAATGCGTCAAGAAAGACCTTTTCTAGATGTTTCTTTATCGTGGATAACCCCTTGATGTTTGGAGCCATATTGGCTAAACCGTCAAGAAGGTTTACTTTTGCGAAGTTGAATGATGTAATATAAAGAAAATTCTTTCCGCTTGTGAAACACGGCACATCAAAGTGTTAGACCGATTCTCATCCATTTGCAACTTGCCGTCAATGGTAGGGAAAAATGCAAGTAAAAATACTACCTATTCAAATCAGTAAAAAATACGGAATTTTAATTTAGTGCTCTTTTTCCTCAAGCTCTAATAAAGAGAAAATTTCGTTTGGCCATTCTCGGGTTGGTGTTGCATACATGTATATAATCTCTAATTAAACTTAACTTCAATAAGCATACGAAAATCTAACTTTTCCCCTCCATCTTTGTCTCCCTTGCCTTTGCATGTCTCCACCACCTTGTTGCCCCATTGCAACCACGAAGCCGCTGTCCTCTACAGGCTTCGATGCTCATCATTGTTGCAGAGCCAATCACCATGTTGACCATCGCTCTCTCTCTCTCTCTCTCTCTCTCTCTCTCTCTCTCTCTCTCTCTCTCTCTGAGAGCCACCGGGCCACCATGCCTTTAGATCTAGGTCGACCTAGATGTGGTGCACTTTAAGGACGGGTCATCAAATTGAGATACATATAAGGTCATCGACGTCAGAGATAACAGGATCAGTCCTCCTGACCTGGCCACCATAACCTTATATATCTAGATCGACCAAATACGTTGCGACTTTGGTGACTTTGTTGGGATTTGTTTCAATAAACAAGAATAACTGCATAGGTAAATATGAATTAAAAAAACAATTTGTAGCAGAAGTTTAAATGCTCATACACATATTTCCAAAGTATTGTTCGTTCATTTTAATAAAAGCATGTAGAAATGAGAAGGAGGCTAATCACATTACTTTTAGTCCTTGCTCAAAAATTTTGGTTCCAACGTTCTTCAAATTCTGACCACGAACTTTTGATGTCCTCAGAGCATCGGTTCCAACTTTATTTAGATTCTGACTATGAATGCTTGATCTTTTGGTAACGTTGACTCTAACATTCTTGAAATCCTGACCATGAACGTTAGATGTCTTCTGGTAATATTGATTCTGACGTTCTTCAGATCCAGACCACAAACATTTGATCTCTTCGTAATGCAAGTGCCGACGTTCTTCAGATCCAGTCCCACAAGTGTCAAGCCTCTAGTTCAGACACACCACCAATCTCACATTAAACAGTAGAGAGAAATTGAGAGATCTACAACTACAATTGTGCTAGCAATTACTCTCGTGTGTGAATGACTTGGTTGATCACTATCAACACTCTTAATTGTCGATTATCGATCATCCTATGATCTGCTCTCTCAATTGCCTTTTTATAATCGGTCTTAGATCATATTTAAATCAGCTCATTAACTCTAAAACCATTTCATAAAATTAATTCGACCATAACATCTTATGGATGTAAGTTTTGACACCATTTCAAACACTAATTCGGACATTAATTCTATAACTATTATAGAATATTATTCCAGGTAATAATTTCTAACTGTTATAAGACTTTATTCTAGACATTAACTTTCTAACCATTACAAATATTTAATTCGACCAGTACATCTAAAATCATTTCAGAACAATAATTGATCATTTGAATCTAAAACTGTTTCACATTATTAAATTACTCATTGATTCTAAGACTGTTTCAAATCATAAATGTGACCGTTAAATCTAAAACCGTTGCAGATCTTTAATTTAGCCGTTAAGTTTGAAGCCATTTTGGATCATTAATTTGGCTATTTATTTGGAACTCACTTCAGATCACTAATGATGTCATTGATTCTGATCATTAATGCGGCTATTAATTTTGAACTTACTTTAAATTATTAATTCAATCATTAAATCTGAACTTACTTCAAATCTTTGATTCGGTAGTAAAGTTTGAAACCCGCTTCAAATCTATGTAAAGGTTGAAGCTCCTTTCATATCTTTTATTTTTAGCCCAATTGAATCTGATTGGCTTAATTGTAAACTCATTTGCAATATTGTCTCTCTTGTTCAAACGTCATTTTAATTGGTTATGATGTGTGAAATCCCTAGGTTCATCACTGAGTTGGCAGTACGACTTGCACTAACACATTAGCACAATTAAGAGAACTGATTATCCAGATCAGTCTCTTGTTCCTACAAAACATGAGTGACATCTAGCAATATGTCATGGCTACCCAGACAATGTGAATATGAATATAATGAACCTATTAGCTTTGGCAACCGTGTAATTTGATCCTTTTGTCATACCATGTCCCAATAGAACAAAGGCCATTGAATTATTTGTCAAGCCACCAAATCGATCATATTTCCAAATCTAATTGACATGTATTTGAGACATGAACTATTCATTCTCAGAGACATGAGCCATTCGTTCTCAGTTACAACCCTGACCGAGGATTTCAATACAATATCTCAATTAGATCGCATAGGACATCAATCTTGTATTTGCGAACATGTGTGCTTTTATATGTGAACAAACTATGACCATCAAGTATAGAGACGGTTCGACAAAGTGTCAATATGTATACTTATGAACCATAGCTATCCAACATACAAGTCAGCATCATGCCTTAGGTCCAAGAATCTTACACCAAACCAAAGCACGAACTGTGACATCCTGAAATTTGACCCCGTTTCGATTATATGAAATGGTTGTTTCGTTGATGTGCTTATAGTTATTTTACTCGGAGCTAGCCCCTCACGAGTTAACTAATCTATTTGGTGAAGCAATTAAGGAATATAAACGTGACAGACTAGAGAATTCGATCAGAAATCGACTGCTCGACCATAATAATCGACAAGGGTCAATACGCCATCGTTATAATCAAATTGCGATCGGATATAAGTCGATTCGATGGAATTACGTAGTCGAATTACGGGTGATTCCGCACAATTACGGTATTCGCGTCGAACGGCAATAACTCGATTTTCAATCGATATTATACTCGTAACACGTAATTGAAACCTCGCGATTTTTATGACAAATGAGAATCGTCTACGATTCGGAGATGCACAAACGTGAATAAAAAATTATCGACCGAGGGTCAAACGCGCTAAAATCCCTAAAAGCTACCCAATAGATTATGCCGTACTAAAATCGTGTTCGGTCGATGATAACTCTATAAAAATATAGTTATTTTACCTATTTTAGGCAACAATTAATGCATTATCTATGAGAAAATATTTGGATTTCCTCCTGATTATTTGAATTTTCCTTGTTTATGCAGAATAATGAGATATGGAGAAGATAAGGAAAAGAATGGCAAATATTAGGAATTCAAATAAAAGCAGCAGTGGAAGATGGATATCAAATCAGGAAATTCTTGATTTTGTTCCCTAATGTTATCTGCAAGCGTTAGGAGATAGATATTTTGGATCTCCTATAAATAGGAAAGAGAGAGAGAGCAGTCGGTTTTTTTGGTTAGATCGTTTTTTATTGTTCTGAGAGTTTTTTCAAGTGTTTTGAAGAGAAGACAAAAGTTGTGACAGAATTCTTGCTCTTTGATTCAAGATGCTGGGTTTGATTTATATTTTTATTTCTTATTCTGCTATGTTCTAATTTTCTTTTGTTAGGGCTACTATGTAGCCTAACCATGATGATGTGAATTTCATGATTTTTATGTTCTACAATTGATTTCATTCATGTGAGTTATATATTATTGTGCGTAATGCTTTTGAGTGACTAGCCACCGCTTGAATGATCTGATGTGCATGTTTGAGACTGAGAAGTGATAATATGCAATTGCTCATTATAATATATAACCATGAATTAAACGTGGATAGAGATATATCACGTTATTTGTGTAGCTTTCAGTGATAAGATGATCCAAAAGACTCATTGTAAGCCGGGAATATTCATAGTTTTTAATGCACTCATGTTTATTTTAATTCACATAGAGATATAGTGGATTAATAAGCTAAGTAGGTTTGTTATACTTAGAGATAGGATAGTAAATAGATTAGGAAATTCCGCTATCACATGTTTGATATCGTTCTTGTATTCACAATAATCTGAAATTCATATCTAGTGGTTATGGTGAAATCAGATGCTCTAACATATTTATCTGATTGATTTACTACATTTAGTCTACAAATTTCGTTTTTAATTTATTCTTAATTATATTTTGATTTGTTAGATAAATTTTAGAATTAGTCTATTTTAGTATTTAATTGGTTTATTAATCATCGATCTCCGTGGGACGATACTTTTTCTCATCATTATATTACTTGTTCGACACGTGCACTTGCGTTTAGAATTTTGTGAACAGTCGATTTTAACCACGAAATTGAATTCGGTTTTGGGAATCGGACATTTGAGCGTGTCATGATTCATTTATAGAACGACGTATCATCTTTCAACGAATTTTCATCAAGTCCAAAAATTTTGCGGAAAATCGATTTTTGAACAAAAAGGAAATTAAAGGTGAAATTCGGATGGGCTGAACAAAAAGGATTTTCTACCCCTAATTTAGCTTATTTTGGGAAAATTAGAGCTAAATTGTTAGTGGTTAGGCATTGACATTGAAGGATGAAGACTTTGGGGGAATGAGATGAGTGCATAGATATTTTCCCTAGGCTTTTCATTGGTTGCTGAATTGACTTTCTTTCTTCCCTTTCTTCTTCTCTTTCCCGCCATGCGTGCGTGAGTTTCCCCAGCTGCAGCCGACTAATAGCTTTTGCTTCTTTTTCTCCATTTTCCCATTTCCCTCAGCTTCTCCTTTTGCCAATTTCCTTTCTATTCTTGCTGTAGCCACCATCATTCCTCACGCCACATCACCCCAGCAACCGCACCACCGTCCAGCACACCTCCACCGAGCCACCGTTCGCCTCACGCCTCCATCATCGCATCTGCCTAGCACCAGCATCCAGCCGAGGTGCGTCCGCCAACCGCCCCATGCCCAACTCCTCAGCCCGTCGCCAGCTACCACCCATGGCACCACCCAACCTCAGCACCACAATCTACGTCCAGCAGCCACCCAGCTCATCGTCTACCTCTACCCGCCAGCTCGACCAGCAGCTCCACAAAACCGAAACTCCCTCCTTGGCTAAGAGCCTTGTAGGGCCAACCCCGCCTCCACCAAGCCTCTGTTGGAGACGCGGTAGTCTCGAGTTTTCACTGCCGTCGCCGTGAGCTCACCGTCGTCTTAATCCGGTGAGTTAACTTCCTAATCCTTGATTAGGTTGTTAATTGGGCTTAAGGGGTTAGATTAGTGTAATGGGGATTAGTTAGTTAATCCTAGGTTAGTGCAACTAGCTTGGTTATTGTAATTAGCTTGGTTAGGTTAGTTAGTTTGGTTAGGTTAGTCTACCTTAGTTAGGTAGTTTACTTTGATTAGGTTAGTTAACCATGCTTAAGTTAATTAATCATGGTTATGTTAATTAAATTGGATTAGCTTAATTAATCACAATTTATTTAATTATTCGTAATTAGTGTAATTAGTGACGGATTAGCCGTTTTGTAGAATTTTACTCTTATTCTTTTGGACGGAATTTTGTGTGATTTTGATGGCTTATATGTGCAATTGATTGCTTGATGGTAGTTGTCGATTATTATTACAAAACTTGATTTTATGGGCATTTAAATAGAAAAATGCTAGGTGTCGAGTTTCGACGCCAATTTTTATGTACTATATAAAATCGTGGAGTTTTAAAATGGGAGCGTACTATGTTTAATGGTTCAATTTAAATACGTGATCACACACGATTATTTTATTGGAAATTTTTAATACGAAGAAAAAGTGGCCAAGTTCATTATTTAAAAACGAGGTATTTAAATGCAAAGCACGATATTCTTGGCCAAGTATGCACTCGTATGGTCATTATCAGAACCTGTCACCCAACGAGAGTCGGGAGGGCGATGCCTGATTAAGTTTGGATGCCCCACGTCAACGGATGCCAAGTCGCGGTGGAGGCCGGGCCGATACTCCTTTATGGAATGCCGTCTAGGTGTGTAGTGCTAGACGTTGCCGTGCTCGATGGAGCGGGACAATGCCCGGTAATGCCGGATGACTGCCGACTATTGAGTTGGCCGTGGCCGATGGGTCGTAATAACTGAAACACGCCTGAATAGTTGTGATAGTTGCGCCTAATTATGAGACAAAGTCGTGTGGCACGGTATGGGACATGTCATAACGCTTTTACCTTATAATCGGGACCTATGTGAATGTTTGAAGAGTGAGAACATGTGTTTCGGTTATTAAATTATGCATGTTGCATTGATAATAGCATGTGTGATGAGCTAACATGTAGGGACGCACTGAGGCAAGGTGAGTTTTGTATGGTGTGTGTTTAGGACCGCCTTCAAGGTGAATTGGTGTGCTAATTGACGTTTAGGGTTTTGACTCACTGAGATTTATCTCACCCTATCGTGCTTAACTTTTTTCAAGTCCTTAGTATGATGATACGTCCCGTTTGTTTTGGGTATCTGTGGGAGATGGACTCAAAGTCTACCTTTTTCCCTATTCCCGGGACCACCCAGACTCGCGCGTTAGTGGTGACCACGGTTTGGATCGATGAGGGTCTTTTTCATTTGGTACCTCATTGTTTCAAAGCGTGGTTCATTAACAAGCGCAACGGTGGTCGGGAGGGTCCCCTGTAGGGTTTTGACGAATCGCCCATCGAAACGGAGGGTGGGGAGGTAGGTCACCCCATGGACATCGATATACCGGATGGTGTCGTGGAGGATCCCGAGCCCGAGTCAGAGAGATCAGGGGTGTAGGTTTCTTAGTAGTTCTTTTTGAGACACTTGTGTATTTCAACCCGTAGGGTTAACTTGATATGTTTATAAAGCGTAGTTTGTGAAAAATCACTAGCATGTTTTTATTATCCCTATGTTTGTTTATTGGCTGGGGTTTATTTAATTTGCTTCCGCATATGCTTAATTGAAAGATAAAAAGAATGGGTTGACGACGCGTCCTGGGACGTTGCATTTTTAATTGACCGCCAAGGGATGTGCGTGTACCCAAGGTTCAGGGTGTGACATCCTCGCCCGAAGTGGTATCAGAGCCTGGTCAGTGTCTAGAGTGATAAGATGCGATAGGTTATAAGATAGTTAGCTAGGAAAGACTTTCCTTACGCTGATGCTTGTCATTGATTGATTGTTTTGTGCGGGTCGTTCAGATTTCTAATTCCATGTTAGAATTGGAAAGTAGGTTTCTGTAAGAATTCTGCCAGATGAGCGATCTTGAGAAGAGGACTCCTCGGAAGAAGGCCGTAGCGACTGGTACTCGGGGTAGGATGCTGACTCGGATCGGTACCCGATGTAGAACGGCGGCTCAAGCTAGCGTGAGAGAAAGAGTACCGCCGCAAGTTGGTACTGGGGTAGGAGCACCAAGCAATCCTAGGATAGATGGGATCGTTCAGGCGCTAGAGACCCTAGGGAATATGATGGGTCAGCAGGCTCAGAACCAAGTTGCTGCTACTGCCGCCGCCACTGTTCTCACCAATGCCGTTGCTGCTGTTGTCACTGCACCTGCTGAAGTCCCACCTAGAAATGGAAATAGTGAGTGGCTCATGCATAAGTTGGTGGAACTGTTCCTGAAGTTGAAACTGCCGAGGTTCTCGGGAGCAAGCAATCCTGAGGTTGCAACCCTCTGGATTCGAGAGCTAGAGAAGGTGTTCGCATTGCTGAGGTACTCTGAGGAAGACAATGTAGGCCTGGCGGTCTACCAGTTGCAAGGGAACGCAAGCACTTGGTGGGAAGCCACCAAAGTGAGAGTGTTTCCCGAAGGTACAGTTCCGGAGTGGAATGCCTTCATGGAAGTCTTCTACGGGAAGTACTTTTCAGACTGCACCAAAGAGCGGAAAATGGCTGAATTCCAGCGTCTTCGTTAGAACCTGATGTTAGTGGACCAGTATAAGGCAAAGTTTGTAGAATTGTCCAAGTATGCACCAAGGCTAATTGAAGACCTAGTGGACGGAGCAAGGAGGTTCAGAGACGGTTTGAAACCAGAGATCAAGGATCCGCTGGTGCCGCTAAATCTCAAGGATTACAATGAGCTGTATGAGAGGGCTCAGCTAATCGAGAGGAACATGAACGAGTGAGCCGCCGCATCTGGGTCGCGATTCGAGCCCAACAGAGATAACAATCGGTTCGGAAAAAAGGCCGATAACAGGAGGAAGGTATTCCATTCCGCCCAATCGGAAGGTATTCCATTCCGCCCAACCGGAAGGGTGGAATTGGAAAGTCGGCACCTAACTCGAATGGTGTGTGCCGTTTCTATGGGAGAAGACATGGATCAGCCTCGTGTTTTACTAGGACGGGAGCTTGTTATGAATGTGGCCAGCATGGCTACCAGATTAAGGATTGTTCGGGCAAGCCCATGGGAGCACAGGTGCCATTGCCGCAGATGGGACAACCAAGAGGGAGTGCGTCGCAAAACGCACAATAAGGTGTTTTGAACAAGCCTCCAATGTAAGGAAGGGTGTATGCTATCACCTAAAGGGAGGCGGAGGACTCACAGGACATGGTTACAGGTACGGTCTCACTGAACGACCGTGCTACTTATGCTTTATTTGATCCTGGAGCCACACATTCATTTATTGCTAAGCAATTTGTTAAATTGGTAGGATTGAGTCTAGAACCGTTGGGGGCAATCATTAGTATATCCACCCCGTTAAAGGATAAAGTGTTGTTTGCAATAGGGTATCCCGGTTGCAGGTTAGTGATTAGTGAGCGAGAGGAAATGATAGATCTGATTATGATGGCCATGTTTGATTTTGATGTGATGATTGGCATGAATTGGCTCACCAAGCAACGAGCTACCGTAGACTATTATCGTAAAGCGATTCAGTTTAACCCATTAGCAGGTGAAAATTTCGAGTTTATTGGAAGTCGAGGAGAACCCTCGATTACCTTAATCTCGTCGCTTAAGACAACTCATTTGTTAGAGGTGGGTTGTTAAGGTTATTTAGCAACCGTAGTGGATACGTTAGTTAAGGAGCCGAAGATGGAGAATATCGCCGTAGTGCAGGAGTTTTCTGATGTGTTTCCTGAGGAATTACCCGATTTGCCCCTAGAAAGGGAAATTGAGTTCGTGATTGAGTTGGCACCTGGGACGAAGCCAATTTCTAAGGCTCCTTACCGTATGGTGTTATCAGAATTAAAGGAATTGAAGGTGCAGATGTAGGAGTTATTAGACAAGGGATTTATACATCCTAATGTATCACCTTGGGGAGCGCCAGTTCTGTTTATAGGGAAAAATGATGGTTCGTTGCGTCTTTGCATCGACTATTGGCAACTTAATCAGGTAACGATCAAGAACAAGTATCCATTGCCAAGGATTGGTGACTTGTTTGATCAGCTACAGGAAGCGTCGATATTTTCCAAGATTAACCGAAGGATGGGTTACCATCAGCAGAGGATTAGAAAGGAAGACATACCAAAGACAGCTTTTCGTACGCGTTACGGTCATTATGAGTTCACCATAATGCCATTTGGTTTGACCAATGCCCCAACTGCTTTCATGGATTTGATGAATCGAGTATTCAAAGAGTACTTGGACTAGTTCGTGATTGTGTTTATCGACGACATTTTGGTATATTCGAGAAGTCCAGAGGAGCATGAACGACAATTAAGGATGGTACTTCAGACCCTGCGAGAACACGGGCTGTACGCCAAGTTCAATAAGTGTGAATTTTGGCTAACTCGTGTAGCTTTCTTAGGTCATGTGATTTCTGGCGAAGGGATTTCCATGGACCTGACTAAGATCGAAGTAGTTATAAACTGGCCGAGACCAACGACAGTGACAGAGATGAGAAGTTTCTTGGGATTGGCAGGCTATTATAGACGGTTCGTGGAAAGATTTTCTGCGATAGCCATGCCTCTGACTCGATTGCTGAAAAATGAAGAGAAGTTCGAGTGAACAAATAAGTGTGAGCATAGTTTCCAAGAGCTCAAGCAAAAGCTGATTACCGCACTTGTGCTGACAAATCCATTTAGTCCTGGAGGATATGAGATCTAAAGTGATGTGTCGTATCGAGGAATGGGCTGCGTTTTAATGCAATATGGGAGACTTGTTGCATACACGTCCCATCAATTGAGGTTTCATGAGTTGAATTATTCAACGCATGACTTAGAACTTGCAGTGATCATCTTTGCTCTAAAGATTTGGAGACATTACTTATGCGGGGAAAAGTTCCAGATCTTTACAAACCACCAGAGCCTAAAGTACTTATTCTCTCAGAAGGAGTTGAACATGAGATAGCGTTCATTGGATGGAACTTCTCAAGGACTACAACTACGACATCCTGTATCATCCCGGAAAAGCTAACAAGGTCGCGGATGCGTTAAGTCAAAAGTCTTTGATTGCATAGATAATGGTTTAGGAGTGGATTCTACTCGAAGGAGTTCGAGATTCGAATTTCAAGTTTGAGGTAGGCCACCTTTCAAGTCTTATGGCCACCCTCAGAATTGAATCAGAAGTGTAGATAACGATTAGGACATTGCAGTTTACAGACTTTGAGATCCAGAAAATACTGCAAGAGGATGCGAAAAAGAGTAAAGCTGACTTTCAAGTTACTGAGGACAGAACACTAAAGTTTCATGGGCAATTATGTGTACCTGACAATGTAGAGCTTAAGGAGGAGATCTTGTCAGAAGCCCATCGTAGTAGTTACAGCATTCATCCAGGCAGTACGAAGATGTATCAGAACCTGCGTCAAGATTATTGGTAAACCAGTATGAAAGCAGACATCGCCAGACATGTTGCTAAGTGTCTGACGTGCCAGCAAGTGAAAGCATAACATTGTAAGCCTTGAGGACTTTTGCAACCTCTCAAGATTCTCGAGTGGAAGTGGGAACATATCACAATGGATTTTGTGATGGGATTACCAAGGAGTTAGCAAGGAAATGATTCCATATGGGTTGTAGTTGACAGATTGACGAAATCTACTCACTTCATCGCCGTACGAAAGGACTTTGCATTGGACATATATGCTGAGTTGTATGTGTGACAGATAGTTCGTCTTCATGGAGTGCTAGTGACGATCACGTCAAATCGAGACCCGAAGTTCATAGCAGCTTTTTGGTAAAGCTTATAATCTGCCTTGGGAACAAAGCTGTAGTACAGCACGGCCTATTATCCGCAGACGGATGGCCAGTTTGAGAGGACGATTCAAACCCTCGAGGACATGCTGCGAGCCTGCGTATTGGATTTTAAAGGAAGTTGGGAGGAAAAGTTTCACTTCGTTGAGTTCGCCTACAACAACAGTTATCGGCAAAGTATCCAGATGACACCGTTTGAAGCATTGTATGGCAGAGCCAACAAGACTCCTGTTTGTTGGGACGAAGTTGGAGAGCATAAGATTACGGGTCCTGAGTTGGTTCAACGATCAGTCGATGCCGTCAAAGTCATTTGAAAAAGACTCAAGACCACTTAGAGTCGTCAAAAGAGTTATGCAGATAAGCGGCGTAGACAACTAGAGTTTCAAATTGGTGAACACGTATTCCTCAAAGTGTCACCAATGAAGGGTACTTCGCGCTTTGGCAAGGAAGGAAAGCTAAGTCCGAGGTACGTCAATCCCTTTGAGATTTTGGAGCGAATTGGGACTTTGGCGTATTGTCTAGTGTTGCCGCCGAGACTTACTCAAGTACATGACGTCTTCCATGTGTCGATGTTGAGGAAGTATGAGCCTAATCCAACCCACGTGCTGAATTTCGAGGAATTAGACGTGGACGAGAGAGTGTCATATATGGAGAGACCAGTTCGAATAGTGGATCAAAAAGAGCAAGTGCTACGCAACAAGACAATCCCCTTGGTTAAAGTGGATTGACAACACCACAGAACGGAAAGAGCCATGTGGGAAAGCAAAGAATCGATGAGACATCAATACCCCCACCTTTTTAAAGAAGGATTGTAATGGTTTAAATTTCGAGAATGAAATTTTTATAAGAGGGGAAGGGTTGTGACATCCTGAAATTTTACTCCATTTTGATTATATGAAATGGTTGTTTCGTCGATGCGCTTATAGTTATTTAACTCGGAGCTGACCCCTCATGAGTTAACTAATCTATTTGGTGAGGCCGTTAAGGGATATAAACGCAACAGACTAGAGAATTCAATCAGAAATCGACTTGCTCAACCATAATAATCGGCACGGGTCAATACGACACCGTTATAATCGAATTGTGATCAGATATAAGTCAATTCGATGGAATTATGTAGTCGAATTGCGGGTGGTTCCACGCGAATGCAGTATTCTCGTCGAACAGCAATAACCCGATTTTCTATCGATATTATACTCGGGACACATAATTGAAATCTCGCTATGTTTATGACAACCAAGAGTTGTCTACAATTCAGAGATGCACAAACGTGAATCGAAAATTATCGACCACGGGTCAAATGCGCTAAAATCCCTAAAAGTTACCCAATAGGTTAAGTCGTATTAAAATTGCGTTTGGTCGATTTTAACCACGAAATTGAATTCGATTTTGGGAATCGGACGTTTGAGCGTGTCACGATTCATTTATAGGACATCATTTCATCTTTCAACAAATTTTCGTCAAGTCCAAAAATTTTGCAGAAAATCGCCTTTCAAACAAAAAGGAAATTAAAGGTGAAATTCGGATGGGCTGATTAAAAAGGACTTTCTACCCCTAATTTGGCTTATTTGGGAAAACTAGAGCTAAATTGTGAGTGGTTGGGCCATTGACATTGAAGGATGAAGACTTTAGAGGAATGTGATGAGTGCATAGATATTTTCTCAAGGCTTTTCATTGGTTGCTGAATTGACTTTCTTTCTTCCCTTTCTTCTTCTCTTTCCCCCTATGCATGCATGAGTTTCCCCAACTGCAGCTGACCAATAACTTCTGCTTCTTCTCCATTTTCGCATTTCCCTTAGCTTCTCCTTCTGCCATTTTCCTTTTTGTTCTTGCTGCAGCCACCATCATTCCTCACACCAAATCACCCTAGCAACTGCATCACCATCCAACACACCTCCACCGAGTCACCGTCCACCTCACGCCTCCATCAACGCATCCGCCCACTACCAGCATCCAGCTAAGGCGCGCCCGTCAACCGCCCCGTTTCCAGCTCCTCAGCATGTCACCAGCCACCACCCGCGGCATCACCCAACCTCAGCACCACAACCTGTGTCAAGCAGTCGCCTAGCTCACCGTCTGCCCCTGCCCGCCAACCCAACCAACAGATCCACAGAATCGAACCTCCCTCCTTGGCCGAGAGCCTTGTAGGTTCAACCCCGTCTCCACCAAGCCTTCGTTGGAGATGCGGTAGTCTCGGGTTTTTACCGCCATCGCGTTACCGTCGCCGTGAGCCCTCCGCCGTCTTAATTCGGTGAGTTAACTCCCTAATCCTTGATTATGTTGTTAATTGTGCTTAGGGGGTTAGATTAGTGTAATGAAGATTAGTTAGTTAATCCCACGTTAGTGTAACTAGCTTGGTTAGTGTAATTAGCTTGGTTAGGTTAGTTAGTTTGGTTAGATTAGTCTACCTTAGTTAGGTTAGTTTACTTTGGTTAGGTTAGTTAACCATGGTTAGGTTAATTAATCATGGTTAGGTTAATTAAGTTGGATTAGCTTAATTAATTACAATTTATTTAATTATTCGTAATTAGCGTAATTAGTAATGGATTAGTCGTTTTGCAAAATTTTACCCTCGTTCTTCTGGACGAAATTTTGTGTGATTTTGATGGCTTTTAGTGACGGATTAGCCGTCACCCGACAAGAGTCAAAGGGGCGATGCTTGATTAAGTTCGGATGCCCCACGTCAACGGATGCCAAGTTGCAGTGGAGGCCGGGCCGATACTCCTTTATGGAATGCCGTTTAGACGTGTAGTGCTAGATGTTGCCGTGCCCGATGGAGCAGGACAATGCCCGGTTACGCCGGATAACCGCCGACTGTTGAGTTGGCTGTGGCCGATGGATTGTAATAATTGGAACATGCCTAAATGGTTATGATAGTTACGCCAGATTATGAGGCAAAATTGTGTGGCACGGTATGGAACGTGTCATGACGATTTTACCTTATAACCGGGACCTATGTGAATGTTTTAAGAGTGAGAACATGTGTTCTGGTTATTAAATTATGCTTGTTGTATTGATAATAGCATGTGTGATGAGCTAATATGCAGGGACACGTCGAGGAGAGGTGAGTTTTGTATGGTGTGTGTTTAGGATCGCCTTCGAGGCGAATTAGCGTCCTAATCGAGGTTTAGGGTTTTGACTCACTGAGATTTATCTCACCCTGTCATGGTTAACCTTTTTCAGGTTCTTAGTATGGAGATACGTCCCGTTTGTTTTGGGTATCCGTGGGAGATGGACTCAGAGTCTACCTTTCTCCCTATTCCTAGGACCATCCAGACTCACGAGTTAGTGGTGACCACAGTTTGGGTCGATGAGGGTCTCCTTCATTTGGTACATCATCACTTCAAAGCGTGGTTCATTAACGAGCGCAACGGTGCTCAAAAGGGTCCCTTGCAAGGTTTTGACGGACCGCCCGTCGGAACGGAGGATGGGGAGGTAGGTCACCGCATGGACATCAATATACCGGATGGTGTTGTGGAGGATTCCGAGCCCGAGTGAGAGGGATCTAAGGTGTAGGTTGCTTACTAGTTATTTTTTAGACAGACTTGTGTATATGAACCCGTAGGGTTAACTTGATATGTTTATAAAGCGTCGTTTGTGAAAAATCACTAGCATGTTTTTACTATCCCTATGTTTGTTTATTGGTTGTGGTTTATTTAATTCGTTTTCACATGTGCTTAATTGAAAGGTAAAAAGAATGGGTCGACGACGCATCCTGGGACATCGCATTTTTAATTGATTGCCGAGATGTGCGCGTACCCAGGATTCGGGGCGTGACATGAACGATTGGTCATTGACCTCACTAAAAGCTCCCATATTGCAAATCATTCTATACATGTCACGTTCAGTGAACTTATTCAAGACAAACACCTGTGTTCCAGCTCGTATATGATAATACTCAATGACTTGTGACTCATCATCCCCTTGGGTATCCAATATTGAATGGTGAAGCTCAAAAACATACTAATCTCAACAGGATTATAAATATCCTTTTAATGATCCATTGATCGGGAAATGTTTAAAGATTCAGTATAATTGTATACCTGTCACACATATTATTAACCCCTTAAGAATAGGTTCAGTCCTAACTAATCTTAGGGACTCATTTATATAAATAGAATGATTAATGAATATTTCTTTGCCATTAAATAATCCTTAACATGTAACTATTACATGATTGTTTTAGGGCATTTAGTTAACAATCTCCCACTTGCATTAAAGCCAACCTATCTCAAGCATCAAACCCATCTTGTTAAGGTATTTTTCAAAAGAAGATTGGGACAACACTTTAGTGAAGGGATCTGCCATGTTTTCCAATGAGCCTGTTTTCTGCAAAGTGACATCACCTCTTCCAACAATCTCTCTGATGAGATGGAAGCACCTCTGAATGTACTTGGATTTCTGGTGAGACCTTGGTTTCTTAGCTTGAGCTATTGCCCAATTGTTGTCACAAAACAATATAATCGACTCTTCAATGGAAGGAACCACTCCAAATTATGAAATGAACTTCTTCATCCAAACCGCTTGCTTCACTACTTCAGAAGCAGCTACACTGACTTAGTGGTGAAATCAACAGTTATGCTCTTGTCGCGACCTCCCCGAAGCGGGTTGGACCACCTAAGGGTTCGGCTAATGGATTGTTAAGCCTAGACTTAACTCGGGCTCTCCCAAGCCCATACCAATTCGCGGCTTAGGTTCAAGTTTATAACATGCAAATTATTTTTCAATTAGGAGTCGCCACTAATCTATTTTTGGTGGGTCGATTAGAAACCCAAGTAAAGTAACGGGAGATTTACTTTACTCCTACGAACCAGAGATTTATGAGTTCGGGGACTTGATTACGCTAGATTTCTCTAACGCCCTTTCGGTACCTTTCTCTTTTATTTTGAAAAATGTTTGGCAGGCAGCTTGAATTGATTTTAATTTATCTCCCTAACATGTGAGGTGATCATGCGGGTGCGCAAACCACCAATTTAACACCCAAGAAAGCGATGAATAAATTGCAGGACTTACCTCATAACAACGAAAGCATCTGCGTTGTTAGATCAGAATTCACATCGACAGTCCTAGATATGATTTCTAATTAACTCGCAATTTCTTCTTCTTCTTTTTTGTTTTCACTTATTTAATGAAAATCATGTTCTATGCAATGCATGCTATTAATCTAACATGAAATGATGTGACATGGCAGTATGTCCTAAACTATATTAAGCATGTAGTCTATCCTAAAGCATGAAATTGATTTATTCTAAATTTTTTTGTATTTTCCATGAAATTCGGAATAAAAGAATGTGAAAATTATCTATCTAAATTAAAATATCATCTAATTTGTATTAGGAATGAGGTTAAGCCAAATCCTAATTTAAACTAGAATGTTATCCTTACTTAGAAATCCCTAACTAAAATGCAATCTATCTAAAAAATTTATCTAAACTTATAATAAATTTAAAAACTATTATCTAGAGTTAAACTATATGAAACTTTACCCTAAAATGCAATGACATGCAAAGAGTGCTAAAATTCTAAATTTTTTTTTTATGTTTTTGTATTAATTTCGAAATTAAAAATTGTCAAATAATTAAACATGAAACCTAAGTTAAAAAACTAGCAACCTAAATTGATTGATTTGATTTTTTTTTAAATTCGAAATAAAATTCCTATTCTAAATATACAAACCCTAAAACGGGAAATAAACCTAATTCTAACCTACACTTTTTTTTTTTTTTTTTTTTTTTTTTTTTTTTTTGATTTTTGATTTTGATTTTTTTTTTTTTTGAAAATTCGTAATTAAAAATGCTAAAAAAAAACTAGTTAAAGTGAGATATTATCTATTTTAAGTTAGGAATAGACTAATCTAAATCCTATCTTAACTTAGAAAATTACCTCGTCATGCCATTTAATTCAAAAGATATTATCTAACCTAGATACCATCTAAACATGCATTTTTACATTAAAAAATAACTATTTTATCATGCTATTTTATCTAGGAAAATCAATTCTAATTTACGTGAAATGCAAATGCAGTTTTTTTTTTTTGTATTTTCGGGATAAACAGAACAATTAAAAGTTAAACACCAAATCATCCATGGTCATCAAAAATGTTATCCATCATTCGAATTTAGATTCAAAATTAATTATTTCGCTAATAAAATCGATAAATTGATCTTAAGCCTTAAAGATCAAGATATCAATTTTACTCCCGCGTGATTAATTATTCCATCTAAAGCCTTATAGATGGAATAAAAATTCGTGTGCGGTTGCGAATTAAGTGGTACGTTGGAGATTTTCAAACATGCATTAAGAACTAATTCAAATAAAGAAACGAAATTAAAAATAACATAAAATAAGATGAAATAAATCTACCTAATAAAATAAAATAAACCTACCTAATTTGAACTTTTTCCAAGCTTGCCTTAGGGAGCGGTGCTTTTGGACCACGATGGAAACTCAGCTCACGGCCGGGGTGGCCGCGTGGCGACGGCAACAAGTGGGCGGTGGACACGGTCGTCGGAGGAGCTCCGGCAAAGGGGCAGCGAACACGCGGCGAGGGAAGAGCAGGAGTCGCGCGGTTGCTGGTGCGAGGCCGACTCCGAGTGAAGCGCTGTGGTGACCGGCGAGCGGGGGTGATGAGCGGTGACGGCAGGGACGGTGGTGCGGCGTCGGAACTCAGCGAAGGCACCGGCGGCGAGCGAGATGACCTGCAGCGCGAGAGGGCGAGCAGCTTGGGACACCGGGGCGGAAGTGCGGCTCGGGCGAAACGGTGGCTTCACGGGCTCGCGGTGTCGCGAGGACCGAGCAGCGGAGAGCAATGGCGTCGGGCGTGGCGGCTTCACGGACGGACGGGATGAGGGACAGCAGGAGCGGCGTCGTGGCGAGTCGCGGTCGTGCGAGGCGCAGCTTGCAAGTGGAGGTGTTCGGGACGGTGCTGCTGGTGTTCGGGTGAAGAGCAGGCAGCGCGCGGCAGCTGATAGGCGTCGGGCCGGGGTGGCGCCCGGGTTGAGACGGTGGGTTGCAGCTATGGAGGTGCTGCTTGCGAAAGGGCGGTGGCGGAGGCGCGGTGGAACGGCGAGGCAGCAGCAGCGGGCGGAGAAGGAGCAGCGTCGGGTCGCCGTGGGTCGGTGTGCCCAGCAGGCGAGGCGGCACACGGCGGAGGTGGAGGCGCGGCAGCGCGGGCAGCAGAAATCGGCAGAAAGTCCAGCGAAGAAGAAGAACAGTGGGCGCTTCTCCTTTTTCTCCCTGCAGCCGCACGTCCCTCCTCCGTCTCTGTACTCTTAGTGTCGTTTTTCTTTTTCTATTCAGCTCCTCTCTCTTGTTGACAGAAAGAGAAACCCCTCCAAAATGAATTGTTTTTGTTTCTCTCTGACACTCTTCTTCCCTCCACTCATATGACCGAAGGAGAGACCCCTCACAATGAAAATTTTTTCTTTTTTTCCTCTGACAAACCTCTCGAATCCCTCCCCCCTTTTTGAACTGAGGATCATTGCTTATTTATAGGCGTCCCACCGCCTTTAGTGTGAACAGGTGAGCAGAGGCAGCCGTAATTTTTCCTTGCCGTTCACGTCGGTTCCTCCTTTTTTTCAAATATGATGGCCACCGCCTGACAACCCACATATTTTATAATATTTTATGAGCTCATTTTGCTTCTTTGTAGCTTTCTCTAGAATTCTTACGCCCGCCGAATTTTATCCATGCATGTGCATGCATTAATGAGGAAGAAACAATGGACGTGAAGAACTCTTCTTTCTTCTTTCTTTGACTTTCATTGTGTGTTTTCCGATCAGCAAGAGAGAGACCATCTTTTGTGCATGTAATCGACCGTGAGCCGCTGCGTCTTGTTGTGTTTTGGTACCGATGCAAATGCGACTGCATGAAATGCAATTTTACTTTCTTTCTTTTTTTTTTATATGCAACTAATTACTAAATGATTAGGTAAAAATTTAGGTGTCAACAGCTCTGTTTGGAACTTTTCCAATAATTGCACCTCCATTAAGGATAAAGACAAACCCGGACATTGACTTATAGTCATTAGAATCTGATCGAAAATTAGAATTGGTATATGCTTCAACTTTAAAGTCTCATTCTCCATATATTAAGAACAGATCCTTAGTCCTTCTCAAGTTCTTAAGGATAGTCTTGATTGCTATCCAATGTTCTTCACCTAGATTAGACTGATATCTGCTAGTGATGCCTATAACATGTGCAATATTAGGTATTGTACATAGCATCTGATCAAAAATTAGAATCGGTATATGCTTCAACTTTAAAGTCTCATTCTCCATATATTAAGAACAGATCCTTAGTCCTTCTCAAGTTCTTAAGGATAGTCTTGATTGCTTTCCAATGTTCTTCACCTGGATTAGACTGATATCTGCTAGTGATGCCTATAACATGTGCAATATTAGGTATTGTACATAGCATAACATACATTATGCTACCAATAGCGGATGCCATGCACCTTTGCCATCAACTCTCTTTCTTCATGAGTATTTGGACACATATTCTTGGAAGGACGGATTCCATGCCTAAAAGGCAATAATTCTCTTTTAGAATATTGCATGTTGAAACATGTCAACACTTTGCCACTTTGCCTATGTATATAGATTGTGAGAGGCCAATCATTCATCTTGATCTGTCTCTATAGATCTTGATACCTAAAATATAGGTTGCCTCTCATAAATATTTCATGGAGAACTTTTGTGACAAGAATATCTTGATTTCCGGTTAATAGTATGTCATCCACATACAAAATAAGAAACACAATTGCTCTCTCATTGACCTTTTTGTATACACAATGTTCAAATGATTTGATTTTATGTATTAGAAGCTCCTACTAAATATGAGATCCTCGTCTGAATTTGGTCATATTTTACATCTAAACCTCCAATTGAATCTAAGGTTTACGTATAAACTTGGTCAAACTTTGCATTAAAACCTCTCATTTAATTCTCTAAAAAGAAGCATGTCTACTAACTGTAACCTTTTGGTCAGATTGAAAATAGAAATAGTAATCAAAAGTTTCCTTTGGATATCTAATGAAGCAATCTCATTCAAAAGTTGTCCGTTTTCAGCTCTTTGATATAAGCTAGATAACCCAAAATCTTAACACGATTAAGACTCAATTTACTACCATGTTGTGACATCCTGATTTTCGACTAACATGGGTCTAGATTATTAGGATATTTTAACTTTGGATCTGATGGGAATTCGAGTATGTTGTTCAATTAGCAAAAATATTATTTTTGTTTTTGTTATGGAGAAAAAAATAATGATAACTACAATTATTTTACTTTTTAAATTTATCTATTTATTTCCAAGTAATGTCTTAATGCTCCATTAAATTTTTTTCTTCCGTATTTTAATTTGGGAATTTTATATTTTGGGCCGTAAATTTAATAAATTCAAAAATTTTGGTTGGTTTGCGAATTGGTCTTGTTGTGTTGGCACTTAGCTAACGAGCATGTCACGACACGATATTTTATCTCCATGCAAGACTTTTTGTCACATCCTGATCCTCGGGCACATGCCCATCCTTAGGTTGGTCGATTACTAGCGATGTCTTAGAACGCATCGCCGACCCATTAATTTCAATATGCACATGCGGAAGCAAATATAAATCCTCAGATAATAAAATAAAGTGATAGAAAAGTAGGGCTCAAAATTTTCACTTTAAAAGCAACCACACTTATATATATTGCAAACCATAGTGCAAAATATATACAAGGCAAATTGTTAAGTCAGGTTTTAAACCACAAGTTCATAAAACAAAGTCTGCAAAAAGGAATCGACTTCCATCAAAAAGGAAATGTCATATGACTAACTAGTTCAATAGGATTGTCAATCTTCAAGCTTCACCTCCTACACCTCGGGCCTCTGGTCCTTCACCAATGCTATCTAAGGACCTGAAATTGGTTATACAATAACCAGTGAGACTACGTCTCAGCAAATTCTACCCTCCTAATACTCGATTAGGAAACCAATACACCTTAGGGCTGTTTAAGCACAACACGAGTCAGATGACTTACCTTAGCCTCAGTTCCATCCTGCAAATCAAGATTATTCACAGATGCCTTACATCACATCAATCAGTCAATTCACAACCTTAGATCAAATCATAAATCAATCAACCTAGCCGATTACATGTCATCACAACCCCTTTCTTGGTCGGCTCATCTCATACTATCTATAAAGTCCGCTCATATCAGGATTACTCACTGCTAAGCTAATAAATAGATAGTATAGCTTGCTTATGAGATGATCGGGTATACTGCTCTCTGCTAAGCTGACATATCACCCTTAGGCTGATATAATATATCGACAGTACTCAATCTAAGCTGATAAGGTATACTGCTCTTTGCTAAGCCACCATATCGCCCTTAGGCTGATATAATATACCGGTATACAGCTCCCTGCTAAGCTGACATATCGCCTTTGGGTTGATATAGTATACCATCCCAAACATACATCCCAATAAATAGCCGTGTGTGGGTACATGGTCAGTCTTAGCCAAAATATCATATATTTACTTTAGAACATCCCATCATTTTCAACAGCCCATAACATATTTTTGGCACTGTAAACCGACACCCGATAATTACCAATTAATTACCCAAAATTATTTAATTTTAGGAATAAATTCCCAAAATCATAATTAAATCAATTCAGCACAATTTAGCATTCAAATAAATAAATAGATTGCACCATGATAATCAGCATAAAATTCACAGTCACCAGCCATTCCGGTTGAATTTCCGGAAAATAAATAAATAATTAATTAATTAATTACAAAAATTAATTATTAAATACTAATAAATCCAATTTAGGCCTGTAATGCCTGATTGGTTGCCAAAATGGACCTGAAAAAATCCCGAGGTTCATTCTATAAATACTATAGCCTATCTACTCCCTAATGGGGACATCTAACCACCTAACATGCATCGGTAAGTCACTAATTTAATTACTCTAATCTAATCTAACCACTTATCATACTTAATTAACACTAATCAACCCCTAAGTATCATTAGTCTACTAAGCGAGGATTAGTGAGCTAAACTCATCCGTTTAACAATTCGTTCAGATCGAAACGTCGGGAACGAAGCGAGGGTCGCTTTTCTCCAAAGTGGGCCTAGGATCCAAGGCCCGAAACACCTCAAAACGGGCCTCAAAGCTGTTGTGAAACCCACAAAAATACTAATCTGTTCTTGCTGAAACAGATGCCAAACAACTCAGTTTAAAGCGGGAATTGACCGGGAAAGAGGAAATAGGCCAAACCGGGCCTTGACGGAGATTTACCAACGAAGGAATGGCAAAGGACCGCCCCGGCTGAACCCTACAAGTTTCGAAATAGTTGCTGGGATGGAGAGCAGCAAGAAGGGAGACGGGATCGGGCGGCGGCACATGTGGGCAAGGCGGCGTGGCTCCAGCGGTGCGAACGGCGACGTGAGGTGGCGACGGTTGCTCCGAAGATGCTGATGGTGTCTGCTGGCTCCTCTGCTGGCTGGTGGCGCACAAAATGAAGGGGAGAGGGGGTTTGGACGGCAGCAAGGGAGAGGATGAGGGAAAGAGAGGAGTAAGGGTCCACTTGGCCTTGAATTTCCATATAATTGCCCCTCCAAAGACTCATCCTAGGCCAAGCATCTTACTTGGCTGTCCATGAGCCATCAAGGCACACCAACAACTCTTGAAATGGTGCATTTTGGCTAAGCTAAGGGGGGCACACGAATTTTGAAAGGAAATGGCTTCAATTGGTCTTGATCTCCTCTTCCATTCAATCCCAATTGACCTCAATAAATTCAATCAACCCAACATCGGTCATCTCGACATTTTTCCTCACCCATGGATCCATCTTGCTTCCCAAATTTGCAACAAAAAATAATCTCCAATTTTTTCTGAACAAAAACAGTCATATGCTGACTTTTTTCCCAAAAAGTCTCGGGTTGCAGAAAAATCTTCTGAGACTGAGTCGACGTTCCTAGAATTTATTGTGACATGACAGAATCTTCAATTTCTGAAATCGAACATAAATTGGCGGTTAATTTCATTCCGACGTGTTTTTAGCGTGACCTAGGCTACTTGGTAGTTTTTAGAACTTTTTAGGGCAAATGACTCGTGGTCGATTTTCTTCGAGCCACACTGAACCCACTCGACACATTGGCGACTCTCGATTGTCATGAAAATCTCGAGAATTCAAATACGGACACAGGATACCAAAACAATAAGAAAATCAATCTAGTGCTAGTTGACGAGAATTTTCCAATTTAGTGACGTCACCCACGATCGGCTACACATCTCAGTCGAGCTGACCTATCTCTAATCTCAAATCAGTTTTATACTGTGCCATAGTGGCCTCTAAAGATGAACACGGTCGAAAAGCCGATTCCTGGTCAAATTCTCAAGTTTATTACCTTAAAATTCCTTAATAACTTTCCTAGATAGCCTATTTATCTCGAGAATGATCAGCTCTGAGAATAGCCCTATAAGCGCGTCAATTAAATACCCGATTAATTCAGTAGAAAACAGGATTGAAAATCTGGGATGTCACACTTTTACTTTCCTTTTTGGACCTCGACTTGATCGTGAGGTGTCGGGTAATCGATCCAGTAGGTTTGATTTGCGAAAACCCGAACCAAAATCTAGAATCGCGTCAAATGTCAAATTAGGGTTAAATTGCAATTTGATGAAATTCGAAAGCCAATTTGTAAAATTTTAGAAAATTGAAGATGCATAAATGAAATTGACGGAAAAAGGGTCCCCGAAACCAATTGTCAGAGGTCCAAACTGGCCAGCAAGCGGCTTAACTGGCCTGCACCACCAGTAGCCAGTCAGACCGGTCAAACCGGTTCTTGACTAGTTTAGTTTGGTGTTTGCTATTTTGTTCACTTGGAACCTCTATGGGTTCAAAATTTATGCAATTTGATTCTTGAAAAGAAAATTTATCCTATTTGAGAAGAAATTGCCCAATCATTATTCAATTAAGCTAATTAAATCTCATGAATGCAATCTAGGGGTCTTCTATTGATTTAATTGAATGATTATTGTGAAAGATAACGGATCAAAACCATAGATGTTTTGAATTGGGCCTAAAGGGCTAAAAAGATCAAATTTGTGATTCGATGAGCAAAATTGCAACTTGATCAAAATTTGAATTCAATTAGTGCATCGATTACCCTATCTAATCAACCACCCATGTATAAGATCACTTATCGTATTCAAAGTGGCCTCTAATTGAAGTGTTCAAGCTTATGTCAAAAATGAATCTAGGTCTAATATCGAAAATGGACCTAGATTTATGAAATTAAATCATAATCTTGAATGGATCAAGTTGAATTTTGCCAATTGATGCTTAATTGTTTGGCTTTCTTATGCTTGAAAGAGTAAAATTCTTCAAATCGAGAAGTTTTGATGTAAATTTCCCAAAATCAACTTCAGATTTGGAATTATCTTAAGAAAATGAGTGAAGAACAACTATATGTTTGCAATTCATGAATAATTGATTTTGATTCCCTAATTAGAGCTCAAAATAGCAATTTGTATTTTGACCAGGCAATTCACAAAACTGAATGCACGAGCGGATTTAAAATAGTACCTAAACCAAATGTCAAAAAAGGAACTATACCTAATTATGATTACAATGAAAGTAATTTGATTTTGGCCGATTTAGAACCTAAAACCGAAAAATTCAGAAAATAAGGTTCTTAATTGATTTTTACAAAACTTTTGACACCAAAGTCAAATTGGCAGTAAAAGAAATGTATTTGAGAATTTTTTATTTTTTAAAATTTTTTGTTGAAGGTTTGACCAAAAGTCAACCTTTTAATTGACTTTTGATTTCTTGATTAAATTTTTGAATTTTCTTGAAAATGACTTGTAAATCACATAGTGGTGATAATGCAATGGAAAAAAAAATGAAAAATGAAACTTTTTGGCTAAGAAATGGGCTATATCACAATCAGAAACCCAAATCTCGATTTTTTACCTTTCTTCAACATGTTAACTAAAAATCAGGTGTCAATACTAGATAGAGTAGAATCATATATTAATTTTGTATGGTTTGCTCATGTTTGCTTAAGTTGTGGCTACTATTGAACTACTAGTGCCATTATCTTTCTCATTTTACTTTTCTCAAGTATGCAAAAGCGTAAAGGACTAAAAAAAATCCTTGGGATACACGTTATTTTCTATAACTAGGACAACTTCATTTCTTTTTTATTTATATATGTACATTAGATGACAAGTGAGGTGCATTGGGAAATTCAAAAGATCAAGATTACTGATTATATTGGACTGTACATCGATCACCTATCCCCACCCAGCGATACACGTGTCGCCTAACCCTGGCCCTTAACATCCTCAAAATCCTCTCGGCTCCAAATGATCCACCTTCCCTCCTACGTTAAGTCAACTAGCACCTCGTAACGGACCATCAAGAAGGCAGGTGGGATCGACATTCTATTGATTTAAAAAGATGAAGTCAACATACAGTAAGTCACAACCCAACAAGCAAAAGGTCTACCGGTCTATACCACACAAATCAATCACCGTACTTATAAAGAAAGGCACAATAGAAAATTCAGTAAATTGCATGCACATCAACCCATTCGGCATCACGAGGATATCTAATGGAACTGCATTACACACCTCAGGCATTTGGAAGAACCCAATTATCCCTCCAAGCATTCTTACTATAACTCAGGGCATCATTGTCTCAAGGACCGATAACATTCTCAATCACACATTCACACAATAATGCAGTAATTTCATAATTCAATTAAAAGTACGTTAACGTTACTACCATTTCGAGCCTCATGCATGTATCTAATGAATCAACAATTATTTTCATCCCCTAGACTAATATAAACTCGCCCTGCTGATATTACGTGAACTATCAAAAGACTCGCAGCTTTGGCCCTGAAATAGCCTTATAACGTGTCCTGAGCGCCTTAAGAAAGAATAGCTGTTGCCTAAGTAAACAAGTTTAAAAAATTATGAAACTTTAGTACGAGCTAGAGAGGAGCTAAAGGAACATTTTTTGTGAAGGACTCAAAGTCTGATTCAGCTAATACAATTGTAAATAACTTTTTCAATCCAAGCCCAAAACAGTCAAAATTTCCAGAACGAAATTGAGTAGGAAAATAAATATTTTGCCGACCAAATGAAACTGAAAAATTATTAAAATTTCATATGTTGTAGCTTATAATGTACTATATAACTTTCATGAAGGACATGTGTTAGAATTTTGAACAAAAAAATCTGTGGAAAACGTAAACAAGGAGAGATTGGGGCAGTATGTCCAGAAACAGATTTCGGATCCCAAAGTTTTTCAAATATATTCTTTTCGTACAAAGTCCAAAAAATTATGAAATTAAATTATATCATAGAACATTTAATAAGAGATTACTTTTGTGAAGGAACCCCCATGAAATTTGCACCACATAAGTTGGTATAAAATTAGAAATCTTCGGGGTCGGGCTAGAACCGAACCCTCCCTTAGTTTCAGCACAGATTTAATTAAGAATTTCAACTAGCTCAACCCCCACATGTGCTAAATGTCAACCAAACATGCTCTTACGACCCAACCACAAGCTCGACTACTTCAAACTTGACAATGTATCTCGATAACGTGATAGAAACTTTTGTCTAAATGACAATCTAAATGACGTTCAAGAATTTTCTAGGAAACTATTTTCATCGCATGACAAACGATTGATATACGATATAATGGAGGATATCTACTTGTCTCGGGTCCTAGTGGACGGCGGTCGTGACTGGGCGGGATGAAGGCGAGCTAGCAGTGACGACGCAAGTGTCAAATTGAGAAAAAAACCAATCTTCTTGTGCTGAGGAGGGGTCCCTTCGTTGCTGGCTCCTGCACTTCGTTGGTGGTGTAGCTGAAGTGGTGTAGAGGAACAGGGTGAGTTCTGGGGTGAAAGTGAAAGAACGAGTGGAGTCTCTCTCTCTCTCTCTCTGTTCTTTTCTCTTCCCATAGTTTGCTCTCTCTCTTTGGCGGTGATTTTTTTAGTTGACGCAACATCTCACTTCACGCTAGCTGGGATGTGGCATGATGTTGTGCCTAAAGCAGCATCATGGAGAAGATTCAAGAGTCTTTGTGTGCGATGGAGGAAATTCAAGAGTCTTTGGTAATTTTTTTTTTTTTTTTGTTATTTCCTTAAAGGGCCATTGCCTTGGAAATTCTTGAAATTGCTGGGATATTTAGATCACAATAGTTTATTGATGATGAGGTAGTGGCAGCAACTCGATGATATAGATGCATCCTCAGATGAGGTGAAAATGGCGTTGCTCGGTGATGACGTTGTGAGGATGCGAACGGCATAGTCCGACGGCAAGCTCGCTAACATAGTGTGGACCGTCAAGCATTTAGGGCTCGCTATTTTATCAAGCAAAAAATTTGGATGTCATAGGCTATGGGGTTTGAGAATAGGCAAGAATTTGCTATGTGATCATCGAGGTTACATGGATTTGTCGTTGTTAATGGATGCGATTTATCTATATGTTATTGTTTATGTTTGGTTACAAGGATTGGTTGTTGTTTGGTGGATGTGGTTTGTCTATACGTTATTATTGATGCTTGAAAGCACACCCCAAGCCTCCGAAAAGAGATTCACATTGGTTTTAGACATGTTTTGAAGCAAGGCGGGTCAGGTGTCTCTCTTGGTTCGGCAATATTAGGTGTATCATTTCCAAACTAGGTTTGACTTAGGTCGGTGCTTGAACATAATGGATCAAGCCACAGTTTTTGTTTTGTGCTCGGCATATTTTAATGATGTGATTTCGGTAAGTCACGACATATACTTCGCTTGGCACGCCTTTAAATTGAACTAAAGAAAAGATAAGAACTGATTGTTTGCTTGTTTGTACATGTCGTCACACAAGAGAAGCCGTCCTTGATGGATTTCGTGATGATGTCTGATGGATTTCGGAAGGAAATTTGATGGATTTCGGATGCCATCACTAATGAATTTTAGGACGTTGCCATGCTCAGTGGGGCAGAATGATACTTGGTGGATTCCGGATGGCTAATGGATTTCAAATGCTTTTTGCGGATAAATTTCGGAACGAAGTTGTACGGATCTCAGATGCTATCATCAATGGATTTTGTATGCCTTTCGCAGGTAAATTTCAGAATGAAACTCGATGGATTTTGAAACGTTGCCATATCTGATGGGGTGGGACGACACTCGATGGATTTCGGAAGAACCGATGGATTTTGATTACATGTATAATAAATGAAAGCCATAGGATGTGTTGTGGATGCTCGTGTGCATATATCATGGAATATTATATGGTTTTTGATCGAGATTGCATTTAAAGCATTTGAGAGTCAAGTACATATTTTAGAAGTCATTATTTGACACGTGTGTATTTTATATGCCATTATTGGTGACTTGAGAGGTACGTGCATATTTTCTACGCCATTATTTGTGACTTGAGAGGCACGTGAATATTTTAGATGCCATTATTTGAGACTTAAGAGTCACGTGAATATTTTAGGAGCTATAATTGGCACATGTATATTTTATATGCCATTAATTGTGACTTGAGAGGCACATGCACATTTTATGTGTTATTAATTAGGACTTGAGTGTGCATATTGTAGAAGTTATTATTTAGCATGTGTATAATTTTCATGAATATGGAACATTTTAATGGTCCTTGATCGTGTGAGCATTTTAGTTTTCTTTTGAGAACCCCATTTCATGTACATAGTCAAAGCAAAATAAGGACTTCACTATTGATCTACCATCAACATATTAGCATCAAGTATTCATATGATTCCAATACGAGTCATCCCCTATACGAGATTTAGGCAATTTATTTATTGAGTTTTCAACTCATTTGTTGTTATTTCCTTCTTTTTCAATCTCATAGGTATGGCTACCCCCACCCATTCACTTTGGTGTGCCTGTGGAAATGAACATAATAGATAGCAGTAATGACTTCAGGTATAGGAGATGTGGGATGAGAATGTAGGGCATTTGGTTTCTCACCAATTCAAGGCTTGGTATGTCCGGTTCGATGGGGGTTATTTTGGACCTCTCTGAGGGTATGACAGACCCCATAACAGCCTTAATGGATCCTCACCAAATCCCATGGTGTTGAATCCACTGACGAGTATGGTGGCCGACTCCAACCCCAAGCCATGGGGACGCTAGCTTAACTGTGAGGGTACCACCTTTTGATGCCACCATTGTTAAGGATTTAGGACTAACCGCCTATCTCTTTTGGATGTAATCGGAATGGCACAACTAAGTAGGCTTGTAAATATAACATTCTGATCCTAATGAAGCATAATATAAGTAGTGTGTCTGTGCATATGTTTTCATTACTATCTATTTATTGTTTGTTGTTTGGATATTATAGTTGCACACTTCCGCATGCACTTAATTGAAAAATAAAAGTAATGAGATGGTAACGCCTCTTGAGACGTCGCAAATCAATTCCATGGATGTCGCGTTTCCACGGCGAGGGAAAGTATGGGGCGTGACATGGACGGATTCTCATACATTTGTGACTTCACGTCAATGGAGGAAGGTTCTAGTATTCTCATTTTATTATATATTAACAAGAGTCCGTACATTGCACGGGAATAACATTATATATTTTCCTAAAATATTGTTACTTCTAGATAATTATTCGATACGGTTAACGTTGATTGGTACTTATCTTCATCGCTTTACAAAATGTGCCTTATCTTTTCTTCGATAAGTCAGAACAAATACCAATTTATTTGCCATTTCTTGGTGAAGCAGCACTAGCAATGAAAATTCGCATCTTAGTTGTTTATCCCATCCTTCTTGGAGACGTAATACCTAGGCACTGGTAACTTTTTTTAGTTGATTAGCTAATATCATTTATTTTTAAAATATGTTCTAGCAATATTTTGTGATGATGGATTACGTTCTTATCGATACTTTAGCAGAGACTTAGTATAAATTTGTATATTTATTTATTATACATGGGGGCTATCATGTCAATATAATTTTTAACGAATTTTATTTGTTAAATTTAAATTATCATGTTATAATAAATATTTCTGCACTGTTCAACATTTGCGAGCATGTTATCTATCATAGATTTGAGACATATTAATGTCATTTATTTGTTAAATATGATCTATCGTTATATAAGTTCTTTATCGATTTGTCAATACCATTTTTCTATGCAATTCCACAAACTATCTTGTCATAATGCGTGTTTATATAACCTTTTAATCATAACAATAATCACTCATTATACCCTATCCTTATACTTATTGCTGAAACATACACAGTCATGTAATAGAACCTTCTAAACGTATACTGTTTTTCCCTTCTATGATGGGTGATTAACCATAATTATTTATTTGTAAAGCATGTTACATAATACATAAATTGTTCATGATGATTGATATTTATTCAATTGATTTTTTCAATGTTATTTATTTGTTAAATATAAATCCAACATGAGATTGATCTTTTGATATTTTATTTTTCAAATACGAGTATTATTTATTTGTCAAGTATGAGCTTGGTGTGAGATTGATCTTCAGATATTAATAGCAATCAAACGTGAGATGGATATCTTGATAATGTTAAACTTTTTAAAACCTAATCTTAAGCAAGTATTCTTAAAGGACATTGCTATTTTCACACCGTGAATAGCTGGAAATGCATGGATACCACCGCTTTAAATTTAAGCTCCTCACATGCCATCAACATCGCTCTCCTCGAAACAGCCACTATCATTTACCTGTATCTGAAGCTGCTCCATGGGCCGAAAAGGTAGCCCACATCACAATTGGATTTCCTTTCCTTGATGGAGAATTACAATTACGATCCAATAAGCTAAATCTTAATTGGGTTCGAAACCCCAATTTCCTCAGCCTATCAACTCTAAAAATCACTCCTCAAAACCATGATCGTCGGCCGATTAGCGACGTGTCAGGAGGGCTCAAATGAAAAATCCCTCTTGCAAGATGTTAGAAAGATATGAGAATGCTTCCATAAATATTGGAAGAATATATCTCTAGGTGGCACTAACAAGCTGTAGAAACTAGTCATCATGAAATCTCGTCAAGTGGGTTTTATATATGGTGAACTAAAATAGTGAGTATATGGAGACGTGATAGGCTAATCACGGAGCTATGCAAATTAGTTGAATTAACGATAAATTTGTGAACATTATAGCTAGTTTACACCAGAAGTCATTTTGAGGATGGGGAAAGAGAGATTTTGATAAAAAAAAAATAATAACAAAAAAGAGATAGAGGAGAAGCAAACTATTATGACTATGAAAAGGTCAAAAGACATCATAAACATTTCAATCGCTTTAGTTGTGTTTTTAAATTAGGGACGAAATTGGCAAGAGACTTTTCCATATATATATAATAAATAGGTATTTCCTTATATAATCTATACATAAATAGTTATTTTAAGAGTTAGAGATTTGCTAGGATTATATATTTGCTAAAGTCGTGATTGAGAGCATCATTACACAAATATGCATAAGTATTGATTAGAGAATTATTAATTAAAATGTGTAAGAATTAGAGATTTGTTAGGATTTTCTAAAATCAAAGTCAAAAGACAAATTATAGAGTAAAGCTCACGCATGAATGTGTCACATGGTACCACATCAGGTGATAGATGTATGACACAATGTAATTGTAAAATCCTTAACTTGACAGAGATTTCACCATCAATAATTTGGATTATTGCTTAATTTTTTGGATGTGGAAGTTAAAATCATTTTCTTGGACTTGTCCTTGCTCAAATAGATCATTGGTTTTCTAAGAGAACTTTCTATCCCATCCATCTTCAAGTTGTAGCTTCGAACTCTACATATGCTCCTCATATTAAGGATATGTCACCACCGTGTACCTTTCCAGCTGCATCAAACTTACCTATAATGGATTGCAAATCACAAGGGCTTTGGCAATATGCTTGGACTAAGTTACTAATACTAAATAAGAAAACCATGCCAACCCAAACTCCATGCGAAGAAAAGTCCCCTAGCGTTGGGAGTGTGACTGGCGACGGTATTGCTCAAGGGCTTGGTCAAACCATCATGTGAAGGTCATGAGAATTCCAAGTGCAGGGGGCTTGACAAGTTCTAGGGAAGAATCTTTCTCTTCCTCTTGGTCCAACAATTCGCTACAACATGATCCTCTCCACTTTGAGAAGGCACGTGCTCTGCTGACAAGCCCAATTTGATTTGGTGATTGGAGGACAATCATAATAACAACATTGTCTGGCCTGGAACGAAAATATTCTGAAGATTTTACCTGTGGTCATGCCTCACTTCATGTCTCGGGATTGCTCTTGCTCTTGCTCTTGCTCTCGACGGGTAGGGAAACTTTTACTTGTCCATCATCAAGTTGGCGTTCTTTCGACCATCAGTTTGCTTCCCTGCTTCTTCTTCTTTTCTTTTTTTGTCCTTTTTGGGCCCACTCCGACCTCTGAACTTGGAAATCACCCCTGGAAACCCACCCCCAACGGGCCGCGTGCCCGTTGGCACTTCCCTGTCGGGATTTTAATCTGATATGAACCCACGACAGACTAATTGATAAGGCTTCCTTAGGTGTGCTTCGAAATGTTCCATCGCCATTGCATCATGGTCGTGCTTATTGAGATTTGCCTCGCATCAATTTGCAATTAGCAGTTGAATTTCTTGTGGGAAGTGGGGATGCGGTGGTGAGCAACTTAACAGATTGCCATGATACTGCAAAAGCATCTCCAAGACTCTTCGTGAGTGGTTTAATGTTAATACAGATAGCATTCGTGCCTGATGGAGGTGTCATAAGAGATGAAAAACGCAATGCAATTATGTAGTTTCCACATGAAGCTGAAATGACCCCAAGCATTAAGCCTGATGATTAAGATTCTGCCGCTCGGATGGACATCCTCTGGCAAAACAACACAAACATTTGATGGATATCCTCAAGCTACTTAATGAACAAAGACTTCAACCTCCGATGCTTATAATATTTGTTCCTCGTCAACTAAAAGGCCATAGCATCAACAGTTTCTGCAGTTAGTTCATTGAATTGCTAGCACTGGTATAACATGATTGCAAGGAAACCAAGTTCATGGTCAGTTACTAGCAGTCTCGATTAAAGATCAAAATTCAAATACTTCTCAGAAGTACATAAACCAATGCCATGATAAGAAGTGTTTTTGCTTCACATAGGTATAACTGATGATTCTCTGGGGAGGCATGTTGGTAACTGTCTGTTACTGGAAAGCAACGAAAAAAGAAATGCCTCAAACCACACCAAAAAAAGAGATATTGCCTCCACCGGGATAGCTTCATGAGTACTTGTAAATCAAGCCTCAACGTGGCCAATCAATACCACAAGCATTTGTTCATAGTCTCCAGTAGTGTCCTTGACAATGGCACGATGGAGGGGGACGCTATTCCTCCTCTGGTACTCCTCACTTATAAACTTCATGTCAACCTCTGCCCTGGTAGCAACCACTCTAATCAGAGCCCCTTCATCTGTTCCTCGCCTTTGATGGCTAGACGAAGAACCTTCTCAAAATACTTCTCAGGGCAAGTTAGGCACTTTATTGTAGCTCTCAGTATAGCAAGGAACTTGTCTTTCGGATCAGTTTTCAAATCCTGCAAACACGAAGGATCAAGAATTAGACAATTCTTAATCTAGAACAGAGAAAAGTCAATATGTTCTGATGCATAGTACAAAGGTTGTAGTCTGGAAGTGAATGAACAACTCGGAAACAGGTGATATTATTACATCTCAATGTTTTAGAAACAAGACATCTTGAAGTTGCCAATTAACAACATGACTGCTAACCAAAAAGAATGCTGCCCCTGTGCTCTTCATCCTTGAGAAGCTGTAAGCTTTAGACATATAGGTAAAAGAACATGAAGGGGCCATTTCATACAAATTCCAACTCACCTTGTTGATATCATTTCCAAACTCATTTTTGTAGTGATTCAGCGTAGCATTGACCTGTGCTTTGCTCCTAGTAGCCAAAATCCTTATGAGATCCTCGTGGCTGTAAACCTATCTTCTCATGGAGTATCTTAGCCTCTGCTTTTTGCCAAAGTCATATTCACCTCATTTCCATCATAACGGCAGGAGCTCATGAGAGGTACTAGCAACTAGGAGACAAAGAAACCATGTCAAATTAAAGTTCATTCACAACAGGCAAGGAAATTACTTGCATCAATGCCTAATGAAAAATGAAATGATTTAGGATAGATGAGAATTATTTCACGGGTTGTCATAGGACTAATCTTTTGATGATGGACTTGATTCTTCATTTGACACAATAGGAAGGGGTCCAACGAAGTAGCGTATAGAGTTTCATGAAAACACCTAAATAAATTGACAAATCAAAATATGGGGAACTTCTCTAAGCCACTCCACCATTCCAATAAGCATTCTCTGCATAACTCCAAAACTGTCTAAAAAATTGAATACCTCCAACTTATATTCCCAAACTTTCTGTAGTATGCTGAATCAGACACATTTGATTTTACTTGCATTCATCAACCACAAAGAATATTTCCCAGACAGCAATAAGAAATTATTCTGAGTATCATATGGCTACACAGATTTCTTTGTACAGAGTACTTATTGCGAAACGTATGAACATAAGTTGCTGAGAAGAACAATCATCAGCATTGGGAAATGTCATGGAACATCTTGAGGCAAGTGTAAAAGCAGTACCTTACGAAAATCTCCAGCTGGGTGGTGAGTGACGTCCTCTTCGAGCGACTTCTTGTATCAAGCATGATATGCTTGTCTTGCCATGAGCAACTGCTGCAGAGACCTTGTGCAGGCTATATCCATGAGAACCTGATCACTTGAAGTCCATCTTTTAGTCGCTTCATTCACCAAGTATGCATCATGTTCAGCCGGATCAAGTGTTGAAAGGACCACCAGCCTCTGAAGGTATGGGAAATTACAGGGATGCAAAGAATTTAGAAAATCATGACATCTTATAGCCACGGCTTTATGAACGGAACGTACAATCACGTTCATAATCAACGAAAATATAGGAACAAATAATTGAAGAAGATCAGACCTCGAAATCATTGGTAAGTTCTCTGTCCAATGACTTGAGGAGGTCCTCGCTGTAAGTCTCGGCATAGTTTGCCTAATCAGCTTCCTCTGCACCGCATTCCTATGACCCAATATGGATATGATCAACTTCTCATTTGTTCCCCATCCTTCCAGATCGTTATATTAGACAACAAAGTTTGACATTTTTTTCGAGACCACGCCATATCCGGCACTCAAGGTAGAGAACAATTTCTTTACTTGTAGCAGCGAACGACATTAGTTCAAAAGGAAATAACAAACCCAGAAATAGTTCGTTATAACAACCGATCAACCCAAAAAAAAAAAGAAAAAAAGAAAAAGAAAAAGAGCACGAGCAGTCTAGAATGGATCGCCACCGAAAGATCACTCCGACCAGATCACGATCTCTACGCAGATCGTAGATCTAAACACAAAAAACGGGGCACGATCGTCGACGACCGAACGACACGCGATTAAGAATCCGAGAAGGCAGGACCAAGAAGATAGAGTGAACCTGCAAAGGCTTTACGGAGCTGCTCGCAGTCATCGGCCACGGGGGCACTGGCTCAGGGACGGCGAGAGTCGACAGCGTCGAGGGAACAGAAGATCGCCGGGGGTTGTTCGCGAGAGAAGAGAGAGAGAGAGAGAGAGAGAGGAAGGAGGAGACAAAACGGGGGAAGACAGAAAGTCATTCTCTGCCTTGAAGAAGCGCGCACCGTTACATGGAAAGCAATAAGCGGGGAGGCGCTGCATGAGCGCCACGTGTCCATGCAACCACTCCGTCCGCTTTCTAGAAGTGGAAACCGGAGGGACGCGGAGTAAGATGAGAGGGAGAGACGTCGTTGGGCCGGGCCGGGTTCAGGACAAGGGTTTTGAAATCCAGCCCGCCCATGCATTCGTTCATTTGAAAAACAAAACTAATAACACCCCCAACTTTGAGAAGGCGCATGGGCCACCGACAGGTGTGATTTGATTTAGAGATTGGAGGACAATTAGATTTAAAAATTTGACCGGCCTGGAACAAAATTATTCCGAGGATTCTATCTATGTTCCCTTCAGGACGGGGCCAGGGGAGGGCAATAGTGTAGACGCTGGTTGCTGCTCTCTTTTGTTTTTTTTTTTTTTTTTTGAAAAGCCTCATATCTTTTGTTTTTTGATAAACCTAATAGAACTCTCTGTATATAAATAAGTCTTTCGTAGGAAAGAAATGAAGCTTGATGGTTGCTCCCAGTTTTATGCTTGTTTTCTTTCCTCTACTGTCTTTTTTGCTTCCACTGATTTATTTTAAGTTTAGAAAAGACGATTTGGGTTGAAAGGAGCTGTTGTGTGTGCCAGGGGTGGTGGGCATGACACATGTCGTATCTCATAGGGTGTAGATGAAACGGACTTGATTAGGATTCTTTTTCAGTATATATGTAGTTGTATCAAGGGCATATCCCTAAAGGGATATAAGCAAATTGATGTAACTGATTATAAATCGCACAAATATCTAATAAAGTGCAATTTATTCTCTCAAACACACCATTGTTTTCTAGAGTTCCCGAAGGCATCCATTGCGATTAAATGCCATTAATCTACCTTGAATTTTGAAACCATTTCAAAACAATAATATGACCTTTGAATATGAAACCATTTTAGACCATTAATATGACCTTTGAATCTAAAACTAATTCAGAACATTAGACATTGATTCTGAAACCGTTTCAGAACATTAATCTTATGCACAATTGGTGCTGATTGGATATGACATTTACATGATTTTGCTTATTGACGTTGGTAATCACATTACTAGACATTGTAATGATAAAAAGATTATTAGTCTACAAATTAGAACCAACAAATCTTTCATCATGACAAATGGAACATACATCATCAACAAAAGAAAATTCATAATTCTTTTTACTCAAGCAAAGTATAGAGATGAGGTTTCGAACAACTCGGAAACGGGCGATATTATCACATCTCAATGTTTTTGAAACAAGACATCTTGAAGTTGCCTCTTAACAACATGACTCTTAACCAAAAAGAACACTACCCTGGCACTCTTCATCCTTGCGGAGCTATAAGCTTTAGACATATAGGTAAAAGAACATGAAAGGTCCGGTTCATAGAAATTCCAACTCACCTTGTTGATATCATTTCCAAACTCATTTTTGTAGTGATTCAGCGTAGTATTGACCTGTGCTTTGCTCCTAGTAGCCAAAATCCTTATGAGATCCTCATGGCTGTAAGCCTTCTCTGAGATCTTCTCGTGGAGTATCTTAGCCTCTGCTTTTGCCAAAGTCATATTCACCTCATCTCCATCATAACAGTAGGAGCTCACAAGAGGTACCATCAACTAGGAGATAAAGAAACCATATCAAATTAAAGTTCTTTCCCTACAGGCGAGGAAATTACTTACATCAACACCTAATGAAAATTGAAATGATTTAGGATAGATGAGAATTATTTCACAGGTTGTCATAGGACTAATCTTTTGATGATGGACTTGGTTCTTCATTTGACACAGTAGAAAGAGGTCCAATGAAGTAGCGTATATGGTCTCTAGAGTTTCATGAAACCATCTTCAATAAATTGACAAATCAAAATATGAGGAACTGCTCCAAAGCACACCACCGTTCCAACAAGCATTCTCTGCAAAACTCCAAAACTGTCTTAAAAATTGAACACCCTACAACTTATATTCTCAAATTTTCTGTGATATGCTGAATCAGACACATTTGATTTTACTTGCCTTCATCAATCCCAAAGAATATTTCCCAGACAGCAATAAGAAATTATTCTGAGTATCACAAGGCTACATAGACTTGATTGTACAGAGTACTTATTGCAAAATGTACGAACCTAAGTTGCTCGGAAGAACAATCATCAGCATTGGGAAATGTCATGGAACAACTTGAGGCAAGCTTAAAAGCAGTACCTTACAAAAATCTCCAGTTGTGTGGTGAGCGACGTCCTCTTCCAGCGACTTCTTGTATCGAGCATGATATGCTTGTCTTGCCATAAGCAACTGCTAAGGAGACCTCGTGCAGGCTATTTCCAAGAGAACCTGGTTGCTTGAAGTCCATCTTTTCGTCGCTTCATTCGCCAAGTACGCATCACGTTCAGCCGGATTAAGTGACCAAAGGACCACCCTCTGACGATACGGAATGAATATGGATTAATCCGAGAGAAAGAGGGACATGTCTCCATGGGATGAATCCAAATAATTAAAGGAGATCAGACCTCGAAATCATTGGTAAGTTCTCTGTCCAATGCCTTGAGGAGGTCCTCGCCGTAAGTCTCGGCATAGGTTTGCCGAATCAGCTTCCTCTGCGCCGCATTCCTATGACCCAATATGGATATGATCAGCTTCTCATTTGTTCCCTATCCTTCCAGATCGTTCATGGTAACCATCCAACGAAGAGAAAAGATTGAATTAGACAATAAAGTTTGATTTTTTTTTTTTTCCGAATTCAAGAGAAATAATAAACCCAGAAATATCTCGATCTTAACAACCGATCCACCGAAAGATCACTCCGATCAAACCACGATCTCCAAGCAGATCGCAGATCCGAACACTAAGAACGGAGCACGACCCTCGACGACCGAAAAAACACGCGATAAGAGAATCGGAGGAGGCAGCGCGAAGAAGATAGAGCGAACCTGCGAAGGCTTTCCGGAGCTGCTCGCAGTCATCGGCTACAGGGGGCAGTGGCTACGGGACGGTGAGAATCGACATTGTTGAGGGAACGGAAGATCGTGTGAGTGCGTTCACGACGAAGCGAAAACGAGAGAGAGGAGGAAGGAGACAAAATGGAGAAAGAGAAAGTCCTGTTTGTTAAAAATTATTTCTATTCCCTGGAACAAAAATTTCTATTTTTTTGTTCCTGGGAACAAAAAAGGAACAGAAACGCGTTTGTTTGCGTTTTTGTTCCAAAATTATTTTTTTTTTCCTAGAAACACATCTGGAACAGAAACAAAAAACAAAAAAAAGTTGTTTCTTGTTTCTGGAACACATTTTAAGAACACTTTTTTCTTTCTTTTTTCTTTGGCCGGTCGCCGGCCTCAGCCATGGCTGGTGACCAGCCGTCGAGGGCTGGCGACACCGTCGAGGGCCGGCGACCTCGCCGGAGCGTTGCCGGTCCCCGGCGAGGCCGAGCGTCGCCGGTCCCCGGCGAGGCCGTCGCCGGCCCGGCGCCGGAGGCGTCGCCGGCCCCGGCGAGGCCGAGCGTCGCCGGCCCCGGCGAGGCCGAGCGTCGCCGGTCCCCGGCGAGGCCGAGCGTCGCCGGCCCCTGGCGAGGCTCGACCTCGCGCCGGGCTAGGCGAGCTCGATCTCGCCCAGATCCGGCGAGGCTGAGCTCGCCCAGCAGCCGGCGAGGCTCGGCGTCGCCGGCCGCTGGGCGAGCTCGGCCTCGCCGGATCTGGGCAAGGCTCGGCCTCGCCGGGGGCCGGCGAGCCTCACCATGGCTAGGCGAGGCCGCCGGGGGGCCGGCGAGCCTTGCCATGGCTAGGCGAGGCCGCCAGCCCTCGTCGGCCGGTCGCCGGCCGCGACCGGCCAAAAGAAGAAAAAAAAAAGAAAAAAGGAAAAAGAAAAAAAAAAAAAAAAAAGGAAAATAAATAAAAAAATAAGAAAAATAAGAAAGAAAATAGAAAAATAAAATAAAAATATTAAAAAATTAAAAGAAATAAAAAAAATTATATAAATTTACCAAACATGTTTCTATTCTTTTTATATTTCGGAAAGTAATTACCAAACGTGTTCTTTTGTTCAAAATTGTTTCCCGAAGCAGAAATACATTTTTCTATTTCTGTTCCCAAAAACAATTTTTAAACAGAAATGTTACCAAAGGCACCCTCAGTCTCTACTTTCGCCCGAGAGGGCTGGGTGGGGCGCAGAGAGAGAGAGAGAGCGCGCGCGCAACGTAGCAAGGAGGCGCTGCAGGAGCGCCACGTGTCGGTGCAGATGGACGCGGAGGAGGATGAGAGAGAGACGTCGGCACGCGGTAGTGTCCGAGCCCTTGGCCCCACAACCCAATCCCTTGGTTTTGCGCCTTCTTCTTTTTTATTAAAGAAAAAAACTTTGGCTTTTTTATTAAGATTCTTTCTTTTCTTTTCTTTTTTAAGTGAAAGATAATAATATATTGAGGAAAGATTTACTGAGCAAAAAGATCACGGCATCAAAACCCACACTCAAAACAACAAATCATAATGAGTGGAAGGATACTGGGATAAAAAAGCCAAAGTAGACAACTAGAAATGAAAAGCACGGCATGAACAACTGGCAAACGGATACAAAACGCCCTCAGGTAGGAAGAGAACCATCCTTAGGAATCAGGAAGAACCGTTGCACCAACTGCCTTAATCAAGATGCACCAGCTGAAAGGAAGGAAATTAACGCTCCCCAAAAAAGATGATCGGGTCAATGCCCCAGCTCTGCTGCAACATTCTATTATTGATGTTATCCTCAACATTCCTAACAGTGATTGCCTTATCTCTAACTACTTTAAAGAGATGGTTCTTTATAGCCGAGACTTCTTTCGTTTGCTTGTTTATCCTTTTTCCTTAATTCTTTCAATTTTGCAATTGTTTTTTACGCCTAGCTGGTGCCACATGCCACGCACTTTAAAGAGTAAAAAAAAAAAATTGACACGTTAGCATTTCTCATTAAGGAAAAGTGGAAAAAATATTAGGTGGTCCCAGATCATGACCAATGAGGAAGCTCCACGTGGCTGCATGTCAACGAGTGATTTTCATTGCTTTTATTACACAGAAAATATGAATTTCTTTTTTTATTTAAAAATTTTCCCCCAATAATAAGCTTGCACTGCCGCACTAGACTTACTGCGTAGAGTTATTTCCTTTCTCTCTCCTCCTTTTTCTCCATATGGAGGAGAAAGACCAATGCTTTCTCTCTCCCTTTCTCTCGTGAATTCAAAATTTCAGATTCCCTTGTCTTCTCTCTCTCCGGCGCTCGCTCGCTCTCTGCTCTAGCGCTCGCCTGGGTGTCACTTCTTCGCTCTCTGCTCCGGCACTCTTTCAGTGCTTGTTAGGTCTTTGATTCGACGCCGTTATAGCCTCAACAATGCACGCCTGGTTCCGCTCGTTCTCCTCTGCCAGTTCTTCCAACTACTTCATCGCCTCGACGATCGAGTGCTCGGCCGTGACCTCCTTCACCAGCTTCAAGACACGATCCTTGTTGAGGGGCGACTTTGGGGTCGGGATTGGTTGACGCGATTCTTCGCGTTGCTAACGCACCACGCCTAGATGAGCCGGAGGAGCATGTGATCGGGTGAGGTTAGAAGCCCTCGGCAGCGGTTGGTTAGTGACGGGGCACGTGGCTGCCGCACCACTGTCGGACGACTTGGACAACCACTTCTCGATGCTCTCACGCTCCTAGGTTATGCCCGTCACAATCGTCACGGTGTCCCTCATGATCTGCAGGGATATCGGACAGAGGAAGTACCGAGGGATCTCGACGTCGCGGCCCTCCATGAATTGATGTGGCAACTCTCAGATTGAAGAGAGAGAGAATGTCTTGAAGTTGAAGTTGACCTATATATTTCCTAAAGATAGAGTTGATTATATGGTGGTAAGAGATAGCGGCTAGTTTTAACGTGGCGAGGGTTGAACTTTGAACCAGAAGGAGGACGAGAAGGGAGAGCTCCCGCACAGTTTAAATATTCCTTCCCGGTTATTCCTTCTCATCCGAAATTCAAATTCTGGAAATTTTTTCTGAGGACTCTAAGAATGTTCAAATATCATGAACTGCAAGTCGTGGCTTGCAAAAAGTTAAACTAGGCAAATCTTGTGGGTTGAGGTTGACTGGAGAGTGTCTCACGTTCTTTTCTTTTCTGAGACTTTCAAATCTTGTCTGATTGCTTTAGCGATTTCTTTTTTGGTTGGGGTTGAAACTGCAGGAGAATCGCATCCTTGTTTTGCTTGTTCAAATTGGCTTTGCCTTTGCTCTTAGAGTTCCACGTTCTGATTTTGTATTTTTGGCTCCTTTTTTACCAATTCCTAATACTGATTAACAGTTGCAATTAAAAGTTCGATTTTCTTACCAGAGACAAAAACAAGAATTCGATTTTGCTTTGATTGACAATTCTTTTCTTGCCAAAAAAAAAAAATTCAATTCTTTTCTTGCCAAAAAAAATTCAAGCGATATTCTCGTCTGGATTTTATATTCCTTAAAATCAAGAGATTGTGGAATGAAGACGTCAACACAGGTACACAGGATGGCAAACTGGTGCAAACAAAACTCAATTTCATCATTGATGAACTAAATCCAGCATAAGATACTAGAAAAAAGGCACTATTCTCACTTGAATTGAATTGTGCCACGACAGTATTAGCCCCTACAATGAACTCAACCATAAGAAGAACAGTTGATAAAACATCAAGATTACTGTAGGTTACTCAACTGTAGGCACAAAACCTACAAGGCACGACTATTCTCGAAGAAATTGACAAAAAAAAAAAAAAATGGATCGTTATGACTAGAAAAGGAATCCTCAAAATCTAATAAAGAATTTGGAGAACTAAATTGCTGGCCATACACCGTGGAGGAAAAGAACGAACTATTTTCTATTTCTAACTCGGCACAAAACTGCATGAAGGGTGGCTTTAAAGTACTACAGCAGCTTTCTCTGAAGATACAAGGGAAGCAACATGAGAAATGAGGGGTTCATAGTGATCAGCTTCTGCGCCACACCACCCTATACGTTAAAATCAATTGTGAGGCAATGTTAAATGCAAATGGAGAGTTCACAATTCTAGACAACTTGCTAAAAGGCAGCAATTTTCACTTCTTTTTTCCATTTTGTTCCTTTTGGTTTTCTGGGAAGCAGGCAGAATGCCAAATTCATTTACCTGTTCCTTTCATGAAAAGGAATAAAGGAGGACCCCATGTTTGACTTCTTGCCGCATCGATTCATGGAGGGCCGCGACGTCGAGATCCCTCGGTACTTCTTTTGTCCAATATACCTGTAGATCATGAGGGACCTCGTGACGACGACGGGCATAACCTACAAGTGCAAGAGCATCAAGAAGTGGCTGTCCAAGTTCTTCGGCGGCATCGCGGCAGCCACTTGCCCCGTCACCAACTAGCCGCTGCTGAGGGCTTCCAACCTCACCCCAAACCACACGCTTCTCTGGCTCATCCAGGCTTGGTGCATCAGCAATGCGAAGAACCGCGTCGACTGGATCCTGCTTCTTGTTGTGGGAATCTCAAGTATAGTATGCCAAGGATTAAGGAAAACAGAGCCTAGTTCGAACAATGGAAGCAATGAAAACTTGTGGGCAATATTGAGCTTTGACGGGAAAATGGTCTATGAAAGCATTATTGAAGCCACAGAGGAGTTTGATTCCAAATATTGCATCGGTGTGGGAGGACATGGGAGTGTTTACAAGGCTCAATTGTAAACAGGTGAGACTGTTGCAGTCAAGAAATTTAAGGAAGCAGTGGAAATTGAAATTGCTAGTCAAAAAGCATTTGAAAGGGAGATTCATGCTTTAATTGAAGCTCAGCATCGGAATATCATCAAGCTCTATGGATTTTGCTCAAGTTCTCGACATTCATTTTTGGTTTACGAGTTCTTGGAATTAGGCAGCTTGAAGGATATATTGAACAGTGAAGAGAGGATAACAACATTTGACTGGAAAAAGAGAGCGAATGTTATTAAAGGTGTGGCTTATGCTCTGTCCTACATGCACCATGAATGCTCTCCTTCTATGGTTCATCAAGATTTGTCAAGCAAGAACATTTTAATGGATGAAGAATATGAAGCTCATGTCTTTGATTTTGGCATAGCTAAGGTTCTACGACCTTACTCATCTAATTGGACTTCCTTTGCAGTCACTTTTGAATATGCAGCTCCAGGTAAGGTGGTTTCTTTAATAAAAACAATTAATTAAATAACGTTACTAAGATTTTGGCCAAAAAAAGATAGCATTAATAAGAATTAGAAAAAAAAATTGTTGTTTTCCCTCTGCAGAGCTCGCATACACAATTCCTATGACCCAGTATTGATATGATCAGCTTCTCCTTTGCTCCCCATCCTTCAAGATTGTTCATGATAATCATCAAACGAAAAAGAAAAAAAAAAAAAGATTAATATTAGACGATAAGAACAAGAACTCTAGAACAGATCACCACCTGAAAGATCACTCCGACCAGACCACGATCTCTAAGCAGATCGTAGATCCAAACACTAAAAATGGCACACGATCATCGACGACCAAACGATGCGCGATCGGCGGAGGCAGCACGAAGAAGAAAGAAAGGTGGTGAGGAGGAGATAGAGCGAACCTGCGAAGGCTTTCCGGAGTTGCTCGCAGTCATCGGCCAGCATTCCTAGATTCCCATCACTAAGGATTGATTCAAGCCTCCAAGTTTTATCAGTATCTTGTTCCAGCCACTGACGGGAGGCGCTGGCTCTGGGACGGTGAGAGTTGACATTGTTGAGGGAATGGAAGATCGTGTGGAAGGGGGTTGCTTGCGTCGAAGCGAAAACGAGAGAGAGAGAGGAAGGAGGAGACAAAACACAGAGGGAAAATCGGCCTCTTCTTTCAAGAAGAGAGAGAGAGAGAGAGAGCGCAACGTAACATGGAAAGCAATAAGCCTTGGAGGCGCTGTACGAGCGCCACGTGTCGTTGCAATCACTGCGTCCGCTTTCTCCAAGTGGAAAGCCGAGGTACGCGGAGTAAGATGAGAGAGACGCGTTGGGCCGGATTTCGACAAAATTTCGGGTCCGGTTAATGGGCCGACAGGGTCAGGACAAGAGTTTTGAAATCTGGCCCGCCCACGCGTACGTTCATTTGAGTAATATAAATGTCCCCAACTTCTTCCGTAAAGTGCAGGCATGGGCAGCGGCCCTTGGCCCCACAACCCAATCCCCTGGTTTTGCACTTTATTTCTTTTTAATAGGAAAAATACTTTGTCTTTTTTTTATTAATATGTTTTCTTTTACTTATTTATCATTTTTTCTTAATTATTTAAATTTTGTGATTTTTTTTTCTCCTGACATTGCACCTAGCTGCTGCCACATTGGCGCCACGCACTTTAAAATATTACAAAAATCAAATGTTAACATTTCTCATTAGGCAAAGTGGACGGACTTATGAAGGAAGTTGATTGCACCAATTTTCTAATTCCATAGTACTTTTTGAACATTTTAAGACTCAATTACTTTATTAAGATGAGTTTTAGGAATTTTGAGACACTAATAACTGAAAATAATCCTTACTAATTTGATTCTCTCTTTTTCGAAGGATGTAAAGTTATTCACATAATTTGATCTGAGCAAATCATACTCCGATCTGCACTTCATTTTTTCTTAACTTATATGTTGGTACGCATTCAACTAAAATAATTGGACCAAACTTCACAGAACTAGATGCCAACATATACCAATTGTGGTCATTCGAATTTATCACATTTTCCACGTGACAAGCCAAATTGAAGCTATTCTTAAGGATTGGATGTCGCAACTGCAAGCCATCTCTTCCGGGATGGAATTGCAAATGATAGTAATTCCCAAGTGCTTTCAAGTAACTAATGAACCATTACAGAAATGGATAATGGAATTAGCTAAGATAAATAAAGTACAAAAGACAATTTGCTACACAGGCTACAACAAAAAGACCAAAATATCTCAAAAAGCGAAGCATGTAGGATCAACTAGTTCTTCCAATTTGATGTCCTCTGATGCACTAAACACGATCGAGTTACGTGCTGACATCACCCGAGAAACTTGTTGCATAGTTGGACGATGCTCTGGTTTGGGATTTAAGCACAAAAATGCCATCTTTGTCACCAAAGCCACTTCCCCTAGCACATTACCTTTCGGGTATGGAATTCTTTGATCTAAAACTTCCTTCAATGGCCAAGAAGCTTTTGAATTGCTCGATGGTGATGAAGATGAGGACGCGAGAGAAGAAATGAGATCGCCAAGATGGCTTCCCATGATTGCTTCCAATGCTACCACTCCGAAACTATAAACATCACATTTCTCGTTCACTTCCATTGTGTATGCGAGTTCTACATAGAGAAAAGAGCAAATTTTTCTGGCTTTTATACAATATCTATGCTTTGTAAATCTAAACTGATTTTGAGTAAATCAAATATAGTGAATTAAGTATAAATCAATACATTCTTTAGATTCCAATGGGCTTTAAAATTTTCCATTTCTTTAGGAAAAAGTTTCACTTTTTAAATCGGTGGCCTACATCTTAATTACTATTTAATCAAACTTTCAAATTGCGTGGATAGCGTTGGACTTGGTGCTAAGAATTTGGAAATTTAAAGGAAGGTAGTTAAGGATGAGGATCTCATGTATGATTATTTTCCTACCTATAAAATTGAAGTGGGGTGAAATTTTGAAGAAATCAACTTACCTGGAGCTGAATAGCCAAATGTGCCTGCAAAGGAAGTCCAATTGGATGAATAAAGTTTCAAAACTTTGGCTGCACCAAAATCAGAGATGTGAGCTTCGTATTCTTCATCCAGTAAAATGTTCTTGCTTGAGACATCTCGATGAATTATAGGAAGAGAGCATTCATGGTGCATGTAGGACAATGCATAAGCCACCCCTTTAACAACATTCACTCTTCTATTCCAATCAAATGTTGCTATCCTCTCTTCATTGTTCAGAACATCCTTCAAGCTGCCCAAATCCAAGAACTCGTACACCAAAAATGAATGTCGAGAACTTGAGCAAAAGCCATAGAGCTTGATGATATTCTGATGCCGAGCTTCAGTCAAAGCATGAATCTCCCTTTCAAATGCTTTTCGACTAATCAAATCCACGTCCTCTACTTCCTTAAGTTTCTTTACAGCAACAGTCTCACTTGTTTGTAACTGGGCCTTATAAACACTCCCCTGTCCTCCCACACCGATGCAATATTTGGCATCAAACTCCTCCGTGGCTTCAATGATGCTCTCATAAACCATTCTTCCATCAAAGCTACATATTGCCCATGGGTTTTCATTGCTTCCATTAGCCGAAGTCGCCTCTGTCTTTCTTATTCTTCGGCATCCAATACTTGAAGCTCCCACAACAAGAAGCAAAGAAAATAGGCAACCCAAAGCAGGAATCAAAACTAGCAGCAACCTTTTGTTTTTGTTTCTTCCTTTCAATGTTGGTGCTGTACAGGGGCTAAGACCAGCAATGTCTCCGCACAAGCCTTTGTTCCCTCTCACAACTCCAATTGTAGCATTACGAAAGGCTGTAATGTTTGGTAAAGAACCCTCTAACTCATTAAACGATATGTCAATGGATGTCAAGCTTATCATATCCTGAAATGTCGACATAATTGAACCTGATAATTGATTGTGTGAGAGATTGAGTATTTCTAATTTGTGCAATAGCCCAAGCTGTCTAGGTATTTCTCTCGTGAGCAAATTTTGACTCAAATCGAGATGCTGAAGGGATTGAAGATTCCCAATCTCAATGGGAATACTCTTTTCTAGATTATTCTTGCTTAAATTTAAGAATAGAAGTCTGGAGCCCCCCCCAAGTTGGGTAGGAATTGAGCCACTCAAGTTATTTCCTGCAATGTTGAGTGTTTCTAGATTGGACAATGCTCCAAGTTCTTGAGGGATGTGGCCTGCCAGAAGGTTGCAGTCCAACAAAAGTTGTTGTAGCAACTTCAATTTTCCTAGGTCTTTAGGAATTTCTCCAACAATATAATTTGAAGAAAGGATAAGTTTCCCCAATTGAGTCATGTTTCCAAGCTGAGGTGGTATGGCACCGGAGATTTTATTGTTGGAGATTATCAATCTTGTCAATTTTCTACATTCACTCAATGTCGAGGGTAGCTCACCGTAAAGTTCATTGTTACTCAACTCAAGGTAATCCAAGGAGGGGTACACACCAAGTGCATCTGTTATGTTTCCCTTGAGCGAGTTATTTTGGAGCCTAAGTCTAATCAAACTTGAACAATTTCTCAGGCTTCTTGGGATGGGTCCAGTGAAGTGATTGTCGGATGCACCAAAAAGCACAAGAGCTTGCCCACTGCATATATTTTGTGGCAATTGGCCATCAAAGTGGTTAATAGATAGATATACTTTTATGAGGAATGTGAGGTTATTCATCTCGGTGGGAAGAAAGCCCCCAAGATTATTCATATGTAGAGTCAGTTCAATGAGGACTCCTAATTTTCCAATCTCTTTTGGAATTGAGCCAGAGAGACTGTTTTGGGCGAGTACAAGATTAGTAAGAGATCTGAGCATTCCTAGCTCTTTAGGAATAGGCCTAGACAACTGATTGTCAAAAAGGGAAATGTCAATCAAATTGCTCAAATTCCCCAGAAATGACGGGATATGACCTGTTAAATGATTTTGTGACAGTTGTAACTGTGTGAGGGATTTCATTCCTCCAACTTCTGAAGGTATGGGGCAGCAAAGTTGGTTACCATAGAGGAAACCATGATTTAATGTACTTAGATTTCCTAAAGTTGTAGGGATGGATCCATTGAGAAAATTGTTCGAAAAATCAAGTTGGTATAGAGACCCCAACATTCCTATTTCCTTCGGAATGGACCCAACAAGTTGATTATCCAAAAGCCATATTTTCCTCAAGCTGCTCATGTTTCCAATGGAAGAAGGAATTGGACCAGTGATGCGGTTGTCCGATAGGTAGAGATACATGATAGACTTGAGCCTTCCTATTTCTTTAGGGATGAAACCAGAAAGCTCATTATTCGAAAGGTCTAGGTAGGTCAAGTTGCTCAAGCTACCTATCTCGTTGGGAATCGGGCTGGTGAAGTTATTATGCGAAAGGTCGAGAACTTTTAAAGATCGCAACGACCAGAGTAGAGTTGGAAAGTTTCCCGAAAGGAAATTTTGAAAAATGCTAAGATGAGTGAGCTTGGAAAGATCACCAATGCTCGGAGGGATGTTCCCATAGAGCTGGTTGTTGCCAAGTTGAAGATTAACCAAGTAGGGTAAATGAGAGAAATTGAGATGGTGAAGCATACCGTGTATGGTAGAGTTTGAAAGGTTCAAGCTGGTGACACTCCCGAAGGGATCACAAGCAATTCCATACCATGAACAAGGGATGCTTCCGCTCCACGAAGACAAAGTAGAGCGGCTTTGGTTGTCTAGCTTAGACTTCCATTTTAGGAGTGCCTCCACTTCCATTTTAGAGGAGCTTCGTGTTGAAGCAACACAAGACATTTCTTGCACGAGCATGAGAAGGACATAAGCGAGGAACAACATTGAGAGTTGTTCTTTCTCGGAGGCCATGACAGGTTTGGGTTATTTTTGGGTGGGCTTTCTTCTTTTCTAGGCGCATATGTGTTGAAATGGACAACGAACGTATTTATAGAAGAAATCGGGAGCATCAAGTCAACAACCAAGTCAACCATCTTCCGAACTTTTATTTTGTTATGGCCATTATCCTCCGTTATATTTTCCGTGGCAATTCTTTGGTGCAACACTATGTATGTGAGATATAAAAGTTACCGAGGCACTTGTGTTTCGAAAACTTGCAGATAAACATCCCTTGTCAATGACATTAGATGATTGGCTTGCATTTTTCTTAATTACGTAGAGTACGAAGTTGACTCTTTTATTCTCACTTTATTAAACACTAGTCTCAACCACAAAAGTGACATGTCCAATAATTATTTGGCATATTTTCGTTTTACGCTGTCAGAATAAAACTTGGTAAAATTATCCACTATAAAATCCGTATATCCCCTAGTGTGAATAACATGATCCTGAAGACAAAGGCCGTGGTCAACACGCCAATACAATTATTGGAATTCCCTATCTTTATTTTGAACCCATGTTGTCTTTCTTTTGTAGCTGTTGGGAAAAAGAACGTTATTTGTGAAAAAGGCCCAGATAATTTTTCCCACTACTATTTATGTGAAAATTAAATAAGCTAAAATATTAAATGAAAGCAGTAAATATGAATAGTAAATAACACCAGAATTTTAACGTGGAAAACCAAGGGAAAAACCACGGGATTGTAGTCTACTTCAAACTTCTACTATGATAAATAATGAGATATAATTTCACCTTAAGGTGGATCTCTCACTATCTTCAATTTGTGGATCTAAACCTCTCACAAACTGGATAACTCATTCAAAGATAACTCTTTCTTGGAAGAAGAAAACTGTTTCTTCCACTACGCTGCTCTAATATTCTTGCTTTTGTGTATAAACTTCTTCGTTGAGGAGGACTCCTATTTATAGGAGCAAATGCAATCTCAATTGGAATTATATGATATGAAAATTACATAGATTTATCTCATAATCTCTCGTGATTTTGTAGATCTGAGAAGATCACTTTGATTTGTTTCTCAATCTCCCTTGATTTTCTGGATGTGGAAGATCATCTTGATTTATCTTCCGATCTCTCTAGATTTTTTTTTTCTTTTTTACTTTTACACACTCATTACTATACATATTTTACCACAAATATACATAATTGCATTGGCCTCTCCAATTGGGAGTGACCTACTCAACACTAGCCTTCCGTGACAGCAATCCTTTGTGTGACTTCCTCTTTCTTCTTTTGTTCAGCAAAATCCTTTGTGTGACTTCACGTAGTATGACATATAACGTGTTAGATCTCACTTTCGTTTACCAGGTTTGGCCCTTTTTTTTTAATTTTCGTATGTTTTTTGGGCGTAGTTAATTGCCATTTTAATGAAATATCAATCTGAACGCTGTTCCATCACCTAGTCCTTTGGTTATTTAAATGATTTTCATGATCCCTATTACTGAATTTGTTGGTCGATGCTAACAAATCCCTTTCTTCTAAGCATTTTCTGAATCGAGTTTTTGGGGTATTGGAGTAATTAAACTTTCATTTTGTTACGACTATTAACCCTCCCTTATATTTTTCGTTAATATGAGCAATGCACATCATACATCCAATATGTGTGGCCCTTTATTTGCAAAGACTTGTTAGTCTTCTTCGGAGCAAGGACAGGGATGGAAGTTAACTACACAAAAACATAATATTGCTGAAATACAATCCCAACCTGCATTAAAAAATTATGAATTCATTGGCAAAAAAGCATGAAATGCAAGAAATTCACAAGGAAGACCTATTTTCGATTTTATTTTTCCTTTTTTGGAAATGTTGATGTTGTTTTGAGTTATATGTCATCTCTGTTTTTATGCAGAAATTGTGATCATAAAAATGTAAGTCATCAAGAAAAATTTTCTGAAGGATCGTACGAGATCCGTCAAGGACAGGAGATGTGATGGCAGAAAAAGTCACACAAAAGTTCACACCGCACTTGGAATGACAGTGATTTTGAAGAAGATTCCTCCAGTCCGTAAAACACGGCACAGGAGAAGATTTGACAAATTCCCCATGTAGATATAGCATGAAACACGAGTCCAAAGCCATTAGAAAATTGGTCGAACAGTACATATGACTGGACTTGTTATTTTATGAGTAGGGCATAACGTTTCTTCTTTTTTGTTCGATTTTTGGGTCCTCTGGCATCAAAATTTGTTTTGCATCCCTCGCTCCCTTGTTTTCATAGATCGATTCGTGGTAATGTAGCTTTATTACATATGGGGATGACATTATTCTAAAATATGAATTTGAAATTCCTCGATAAATTCTATTAATCGAGGAAATTTTGATCTATCTTTAGGGACCTTGCTATTTTGCTGATTGAGTTGTTGGATGTGGAAGTCGAGCATTTCCGAAAGATTTTTCCTATGCTGGCGTGCACGAGGAAATTTTGATCTACTTTAATTGATCCCAATTTTTGATTGATTATTCCACAATGACTTAACTTGATTCTCTTCTCGATGTCTTACATAGTACGCCAAGCTCGTTTGGACTGTTGATCATACACGCTTCCGGATTGGAATGGCTAAAGATAGATGATATATAGGTGATAAGTTGAGTCGGATAAATCTGACAAGGAATTCATTGAAGAGACCTCCACTTAAAAGTCATCCTATTAGAAGAGGCAATATTGAAACCATTAACTCATAAGTTTATAGAACAATGAGAGCAGTTTGACCAAAGTAACCACTTATCATGACATGTAGCAACAAGTTCTAATGTGAGAAGACAAAATTACCAAAGAAATCAACGAGGAACAATAAAAAAAACGCTAGAGTTTTGTGTAGTTTGGTTTGAGTGCTACTACCTATTCTAAGGGGAGAGCCAATATTTAAGAAATCCATTATGAATCCGGTGAATACAAAATTTACAAGTGTTCAACCGTTTTCCAATCTTAAATTACACTGAAGATAAAACTCACGAGTGTTACCTCACAATATCGCATTCTCAATGCAGACTACACTAGATAATTCCTGCACAATTTTTCCCTCTCGTCAAACTCTCGACATCTAATTATTCTACTTCTCTTCCTATTTTTCCTTTTTATCCTTTTTAACTTTTATGTACATGCTTCTCTTAAAGTCCAAAAGCAAGGCCTAGCTTCGTCGAAGTTTCTGCATGCTTAGCATAATCCATTGCATTTGGACATTGGACTTTAATGATGGAATTGAAAGGTAAAGTGTGAAATTACGGAAGAAGAAAGTGGACTTTTGTCATGGTCGCCGGAATTCTAGTAGTTTTCTTTAACTGCTCAAAGTTCTATATGGTTTTTGCATCAAATAATCTAGAGTATGTTAAATAATTCAGTCTTCCTCCCTCTTGTTCTTATTATACTAATGGACTTATCAATTAACAGTCGTAAACTATGAAATATATACTCATTGGTCTACGCAACTCATGTAGTGAAACAATGTGGAAATTTGTTCAAATTTAACATAAGAAGAAGGAATTACCGGAGACATTGATGAGAAATGGTAAAAAATACCAGAGATTTACGTGGTTCGGTCTTAGTGTCGATACTACTCAACAGAAAAAAGATAGCCTTTAATAAATCCAATATAAATCCGAAAAATACTCAACAGAAAAAGATAGCCTTTAAGAAATCCAATATAAATCCGAAAAATACAGAGCTTACAATCGCTTGAGTATTTCTCAATCCTAAATTTTGTAGAATAAAACCACAAGTGTTACCTCATATTTAGTTCCGACACGTCTGAATTAGGAAGTTCCAGCATGATTTTTCCCTTTTAATGTGGACGTAGAGAACTTTTTGACATCTAGTTTTTTTAACTTCTCTCCCTCGTTTGGCCTTTTCATCTTTTTGTTGAGCACCCCGGAGGAGGATTCATAATGATCCTTGAGACACTTATCAATCTGCAGTTGATGGTGGAAAAGGGAGAAGAGATGGAGAAGCTATTGATCACTTTCTCTAAAAGTCTAAAAACAATGCTTAGCTTTCTCACAGTTTCTCTGATCTTTTTCGGAAAAAACTGATTTTGACCCATCATAGCCTTTTCACCTCCACCATCGTCTTCTTGAAATGACTGCCAATTTCTTGTTGCTTTCTCTCTCTTAACGTAACAAACATCTCTGCTTTAGTGCCATGCACGCGCAATTCTTTTCTCTGTTCATGCTACTGAACTCTTAGATACTTGTATTACGTTTTTCTTTTGGGCAATGTACCTCGGTTCAATAGATGAGGGCAGGTGAAAAAGAAAATTGCTCATGATCGGGTTTCTTAGTTCGGCTAAAGGAGCAAATATGAGTTCCTCCAGCTACATACATCATGCCATGCCATGTGCAATCTCTATTTTGATCCCATGTCATCTTTCTTTTCTAGCCTTCAGCAACGGCGATCCTTTAGTTGACTTCACATAATTTAACATATAACGTGTAAGATCCAACTTTCGAAAAATTGTTTGAAAAATTTGAAATCTATTATACGACGACTAATTCCGTCTTAAACTTTTTTAATTGTGTCAATTGAGTCATAAAACTTTTGATAATTTGTCAATTTAGTCATAAACCTTTCAATTATTCTAATTTAGTCCTTAACTCTTTGATGGTTTACCAATTTAGTCTTTCTGATTAATTTAGTCTTGAACTTTAACTTATTATAAATAAAAAAATCAAAAGCTCAGTAATATTATAAATCAAAGCCTACTGCATGCTTGAGTGAGAGTGGTGTGAGTGAATTAACTACCATTATGCTCATGGATATGTCTGGCTGGAGGTGAGTGAAGTCCTACGTCGAAGAAGGGAGATCAAAATGGAATATAAGCCTAAATCCGCAATTAAAAAAATTGGATCATTTTGGCTACGTTTGATTGTTCAGATTCGGATTAGAATAGGATAAGATAAAGTAGGATTAAGAATCCTCCGAATTGTAAAAAATTACCTCTTATATTTAGTGCCACTTAAAATAGAATTGAGAATCTTTTAAAATCTTTGAAAGTCCTCCGAAAATCTCTTAAAATCTTTCAATTCATCACTGTTTTGCTAACGGCGATAGCCACCGGAAGCTCCTCTCTCGTGGGCCCTTCAGCGAACCAAACCGCACTCCGGATCTTAGCCACGTCTCCCGCAACAATTACCCCCTCTATCGTGCGTCAATCATTGGCCCCATCCCTCTCCCCCTCCCCCTCCTGGCCACATCTCTTAGCGTCTCGACAGCGGCGACAGTCACGCGGTGGACGTTGTCGTTGACGATAGCGAAAATAGCAACAAAGAAGGAGCAGATGACGAGGTTCAATCAGGAGAAACTAATAGCTGTGAATGGTCATGATGGCCAAATTGGTTGGGTGGTGGATGAGGGGCCAGTGAAAATGTCGATTTCAATTGATTCCGCATTTCGGATAATTGAACCGCGTAGAGGTGCGAAATCACAATCATCCAATGTGAACATAAGCGACTTGAAAAGACTAACGATTCCTCGGTGGATCAATTGCTCAATTGGATATATAGGTCTCAACTGAACTTAACTTGGCAAGATATCATTACGTATGTTAATAAATTGCAATTTCACTTATAGATTTGGAGATTGAAAGTGAAATAACCTATAACCAATATACTTATGCTATTTTTACCATCATATAGTACTTTCTATATTGGTCGATCGAAGTTTGTCGTGTTACTTAGTTTCCCGTTTTTTATCGATACAAGCCAGCAGCAGGATGCCTGAGCAACCGCAAGCATGGAATTAAAATATAACAGTCAAAAGACGTCTTTTTAATTGATTTTTTCTTCTCTTCATCTATTTAGAGTTGCTTAAAAGAATAGTATGCGACTTCATTGTGTCTATAGTTAGGTAAAACAATAATAATAACAATATCGATAAGAGTAATAAATTACCAATAATAAAAATAAGAAAATGGCGAAATCACTCACGTGGATTTTCACTCCAACCCCCAACAATATAATACTCCCAATTTCTTTTCTTTTTTTTCCAAAGAAGTCGTCCCAAGTTGAATAACCTAATTCATTTTAGGGTGCATTTGTTTCATGAAAATTTGAAGATTTGGAAAATATTTTACGAAAAATGATTACTTAGACCACTTAGAAAATTAGTCAAATAAAAATATTTTCATGATTGACAATAATTTATACATAATTGTTGTTGTACGTGATGAAAATGTTTTCATTTATTCATTTTTATAAGTGATATAAGGGATTATTTGTTAGAAAATAATTTTCAAATCTTGAATATTTTGGAAAATAAACGTGCCCTAAAATTTCCAATTTTTTCTTTGCTTTTATTACTTGAATTTGGCGTCTTTTAGACAACTGTCCCTCCCGCTGTCATCGGTTGACTTGACTAATAAACCGACGATCATCAGCTAAGAGACAAACTTCTCGTGACCCCACACCTCAGTTGACAACTTTTTATTTTTTCGGTTTGAAAGTCGAACATGACAACTAGACATCGTACATCTAATAAATTTGCATAGACTTGTTAGTCTTCTCTCGAGCAAGGATTGGGATATAAGTTAACACCTCAAAAATTGAATATTGATGGAACACAATCACCACTACCTCCTTTAATAAATTTTGAATTCGCTGCCAAAACATCATGAAATTCGACAAATGCACGAGACACACTTCTCGTGACCCCATGCCTCAGTTGACAACTTTTTATTTTTTCGGTTTGAAAGTCGAACATGACAACTAGACATCGTACAACTAATAAATTTGCATAGACTTATTAGTCTTCTCTCGAGCAAGGATTGGGATATAAGTTAACACCTCAAAAATTGAATATTGATGGAACACAATCACCACTACCTCCTTTAATAAATTTTGAATTCGCTGCCAAAACATCATGAAATTCGACAAATGCACAAGACACACTTCTCGTGAACCATGCCTCACATGACAACTTTTTTTCTTTTTCTTTTGATTTGAAAGTCTAACATGACAACTAGACATCGTACATCTAATAAATTTGCATAGACTTATTAGTCTTCTCTCGAGCAAGGATTGGGATATAAGTCAACACCTCAAAATTTGAATATTGATGGAACACAATCACCACTACCTCCTGTAATAAATTTTGAATTCGCTGTCGAAATATCATGAAATTCAACAAATGCACGAGACATGCTTCTCGTGAACCATGCCTCACACGACAACTTTTTTTCTTTTTCTTTTGGTTTGAAAGTCTAACATGACAACTTGGACATCATACATCCAATAAATTTGCATAGACTTATTAGTCTTCTCTCGAGCAAGGATTGTGATATAAGTCAACACCTCAAAAATTGAATATTGATGGAACACAATCACCACTACCTCCTTTAATAAATTTTGAATTCGCTGCCGAAACATCATGAAATTTGACAAATGCACAAGGGTGTCCGTTTTGTGAATATTTTTCTTTTCTTTTCTTTTTCAAAAATACCGATGGGTGTTTTGAGTTATATTTGGTCTTTGTGTTATGTAGAAATCATTATCATAAATATAGAAGTCATTATCAAGAAGAAATGACGTAGCATGTTACCAGCGCAATTGGTTAAGTCTCGCCCCATCATAAAGCGACCACCATTTCATATTTTTTGTTGAAAATTTAATTTTAATGAGCGGTTAGCGGAGAGAATTCCTCTCAAGTATCGTACCGTCAAGGACAGAAGATGTGACAGAAACGAAAGCGACACGACAGTTCACGTCCCACGTGAAATGACAGAGATTTTGGAGAAGATTCCTCCACTTGGTGGAACATGGCGTTGGAGGACCGGACGAATTCCTCATCTTTATTAGCCACTTGGACAGCGCATGATAACGTTTATGTTTCTTCTAATTTCTATTCTTTTGCTTCTCAAAATAAAATAAAAATAGAAATTTGTTTGGTAAAATATTTATTTTCGGGAACAATTTCTCTATTTTTTTGTTAAAGGAACGTTTTGAGAAATAAAAAAATAAACTTCGTTAAGAACAATTTTAAATAAATAATTTAATTTTTTTTTTTTTTTTTTTGTTTCTTCTTGCCACGGCCACCTCCAATCGCCCGGAGCCACCGCCGACCGCCAACCATCGCCGCCGCCCGTTGTCGCCGCCGCATACCCGTCGCCAAAAAAGAAACTGTTGTGTTACCAAACACATTTCTATTTTTTTCTATTCTAAGAGTAGAAATTTTGTGTAATTATCAAACGGGTTTTTACTCGAAATTATTCCCCGTAATAGAAATATAAAAGAACTATTTCTGAAAAAAAAAATAAAAAAACTATTCCCCAACCAAAGCGTTATCACGCGCATGACCTTGACATCAATATTGAAGAGAATTTTCACTCTAAAAGAAGACCGATTTGATCGCGACACGCGATGACGATGATCTGACGTGATCGATATGCCGACACATCATTTCTAAAAAAATAGAGAATTTCGACACGTTAGAACACATTGTATATTAAATATATATTTATATATATATATATAATAAATTATCATTTTTATGATTATTTCAATCAAATTAATTTGAATCAAATTCACAAATAAATAAATAAATAAACATAGAATGAATATACACAAAAAACATTAATCCTCCATTTATTAATATCATTCATTATGTCAATTTAACAAATTCAACTTTATTTCAATAATTCATAAAATTTGGAGAAAAAACAAGCAATCTATATTATTGACTCGCATGTTAGATATGTTGGAAGAGGAGAAAAAAAAAATTAAGGGATGAATTGCATGTCGTAGGGAGTGGGAATTATAAGAGAAGAGAAAACTAGGTTTTTCTTTTTTCTCCATTTATTATTTTTATTATTGTGTTTTATTTTTTCACATATATATATTTTGATATCTCATTTATTGAATTTTTAAAATTGAAATTGATATCGAAATCACATGTCGGAAACTCGTATGTCAGAATTCCGACTCGAGTGTCAGAGAGTATCGAAAAAGTTGACCAGGTGTCAGATTTTCCGTCACGTGTTGACCAAGTGTCCGAGAATGTCCAAAAGTGTCGGAGAGTGTCGGTCACGTGTCGAAGTATCCGATACGAAATGAAGACTCTTGAAGAGTGTCGGTGCTTCATAGTTTTCACTCCATCCTGCCGCAATTTGTGCAGAGTTGGCCAAACAGTATATATAGAATCATTTAATACTCTACTTCGCTTGTAAATGGGATGTTCCGTGTGCAATACGACATGTAGATGTAACCACGTTAAATGCGCAAGGATAGGTAGGAGGACGAGCAAAATGGAAAGAGTACGGAATGAAATAAGAAGTGTTGGAAGTCCACAACCACGACGTTTAACTGGTTGTGAGATATTCGGCTAGATAAAATTTCCCTTGCAAATTATAATTATGGAATGGATGAAAGAGTGAAAGGTACTCGGACAAGACAGTGGTTATTAATCTTATGTATGTAGACTGCAATGCGTTCTATCGCATACATGGTCTCCAGCAAGCATTGTGAGCTTGTTTCGATCAGCTTACATTTTTTTTTTTAATGTCTTCTTTTGGGTCTTTTGGCATCAACATTTGTTTAGTGTCTTTGGATCCTTTGTATTCATATTAATGTAGCTTTATTGCACACATGTATTGAGGAAAAATCACACTCCGAATTGCTAGATAAATTTGTTCAAATATTAAGTACACACTTGATAAAGAATTCATGAGGGACCTCGGCAAACTGTTAATTTAGTTATTGGATACGGAAGTCAAGAGCATTCTCAAAGGAATATTCCTATGCTTGCACCAAGAAGAAAAGTCCAAACAGTTTTACAAATCCGACTCTATTGGAGTTGTTGTACTTTAGCTGGTACGTCCATGATAGGGTGCGATTGGAACGCACCGTTTCGTCTTGATGCGTTACGATGGAAAGACACTAATGGAGGGGTACGAAGGGAGACGTATAAAAGCCTCTCGAACACAACTGTTGGATCGGTTGGCAGATCATTCGCACCAAAATTTCTCTCCATTTCCATCAAAGAGGAAGAAGGCATTCCATTTCAGTTTTGCAAGAACAATCGGCATTTATGCCGTGGAAATCGGGTGTTTTCCTTGTGATTGCATCCAGACCAACGTGAGATAATTTTGTTCGTGTTTCATCGGCAATTCAGCGATCGTTCCGGGGCTATTTGCTATTTGCGCATCGGAATCAGGTAAGTCGTCTTCCGCCGACTTGAATTCCATCATTGGTATCAGAGCACGGTCGTGATTTCTGCCTTGCTTTTCATTGAATTTTCTCATTTACCATTTGATATTGAGATCAAGAGTATGAAATCTACACTGTTTGGATGTTTATTGGTTGGAATTGCAATCTGAAAACTCGAATTTGAACCGAAGCAAAGGAACGGGCTCAGGGTCGCGTGCATCCGCGCGGTTTTGGCCATTTTTCAAAATAATTTTTCGGCCAAAATCAATTTTCAAATATATCGGGTGAAAGTACTTGTCGAGGCGAGTCTGGCGATGGGTCGATCGCCGCCGGAGGACGCCGGACGCGCCCACACGCGCGGCCAGAAGCTGTTGCGCGTGGGATCCACGCGGCAGACGCGCTGGGGATGCTAGCGAATAGGCGCGTGACGTCACGCGCTGGGGACGCTAGCGAACAGGCGCGTGACGTCACGCGCTGATGTCGGTGAACCGACGCGTGAGCGTCACGCGCGCGTCGGCGAAGCGACGCGTGCTGACGTCACATATGACGTCATCCATGACGTCATTCAACAGTCGGTAACCGCTTAAAAGACGTCATCGATGACGTCAGCACCTGCGGGAGTTGGCCGGCCGGTCACCGGCCGTCGACCCGACCCGACCGTTGACCGGTCAACGGGTCGGACTGGTCAACCGGTCCAGCGGTCAAACCGGTCGGACTGGTCGGACTGGCCAGGAGCCATTTGGCTCACTGGCGCGTGCGCCACACGCGCCGCGCACTTAGGCGGCGCGTGTAGGCGCGTACAAGCTCCGATTGGAGCATGGTCGCTGGCGTTTGGTTCGTATGAGTGTCCTCTACACTGTGGTATAATTATTTTATACTTTTGAATTTTATAAATGTATGAAAATGCGTAGGAAACCCTTGTACGTGTATTTTTTGGGGTTTAATGCATAGTTTATTCATTTGTAACTTGTATTTTCTTGTGGTTTAGGAAATACAGTAGCTAGCTTGTGTGCAAATGATGTCATATATGCTGTATAGAGCTTGGTTCGATGATATCATGTATATAGTTTAATATATTTGCAATTTTCTAGTTGCTAGAAAATTCGAACAATGGTAGGAAATCTATTACATGTTGAATTGCGTTTTTTATTATAGTTGAAGCATGATTGCTGTTTGTACGTTGGTTTACATCATGCTTTGCTTTTTGTGTTAAGGAAAAATGTATAAATTACATAAGGTCGTGTAATTATTTTTTCTAGTGAGAGTTCGTAGGTTGGTAGAATTTGAAAGAGTTCTCACCTAGAACTTAAAATTTGCGCAAATTAAACTAATTAATGATAATAGAACAATTGTACATAGAAGTTGATTGGGAACATAGTGAACTTTTGTTTCTGTGTCTTTTGTTTAATTATCATTAATTTAGTTTGTTTTTGCTGCAAATTAAATATGTGTGTTACTCTGAAAAATGTGCTAGTATTGATTCTGCATTTATTATGTCAATGTGTTATAGCAATTGATTATGGCTTCGGCATCCAAGACCATTGTGGCTGACCTTAATAAGGGTGAGAAGCTGAACGGTGACAATTATGATATTTGGCACTGAAAGGTTTAGTACATCCTTGAGGAGCAAGATGTTTTGGAAACCCTCAACCACACCATGGATCAACCTGAGCATGGAACTTCAGCTCAACACAGGAGAGATCTGGAAGCTTATCAAGCTTGGAAAAGAAAAATAGCATTGCTCGTATCACGTTGCTGAGCTGTATGCAAGATGATCTCATGTGTGAGTTTGAAGGTTATGAAAAAGCTCAAGCTATATGGGTTGCCTTGAAAGATAAGTTTGGGGGTAGGTCTGCCACTAAACTGAGGAAACTCATCATCAAGTTTGACACATTCCAAAAGCGCCCAAATGTAACGATGAGGCAGCATCTTCGGGAAATGTCAAACATGATTCGTGAGCTGAAGTCAGCAGGTCACTCCCTTACTAATGAACAACAAGTTTAGGTTGTTATAAGGTCTCTTCTTGACAATTGGGAGCATATGAAGATCAATATGACGCATAATGAGAATATTGTCACTTTCGATGATATTGCCCATCATTTGGAATTAGAGGATGAGCGCCTAGAGGCTGCGAGATCCTCTACCCATGCTTATGTTGCTGAATCGAATTCGTGCAAAGCTTTGGGCTTCAAGCGCAAAAGAAATTCTCAATTCAACAACAAAGAGAAGAAGACTGATCAGGCACCTAAGAGGGCTAAGACCTTCCAACGCAAGAAGCGTGGTGGGAAGAAGGATAAGGCAAAGATGAAGTGCTACAATTGTGGCAAGATAGGTCACTTTGCTCGTGAATGCACTGAGCCGAAAGAGGTACCCTATTACTCCATTACTTTGAGAAATGCTTTTGTTTATAGTACTGTAATGCTTTCTGAATCTCATCATATGTGGACTGTAGACTCAGGAGCAACAGACCACGTAGCTAGAGACCGAGAAGCATTTGTGGAGTATCGTCGGATACAACCTGGAAGAAGATGAATATATGTTGGGAACAACTCGAGAGTTGAAGTGAAAGGTATCGGTACATGTAAATTAATCTTACGTGGTGGTCGAAACCTATTCCTACATGATGTCCTTTATGCTTCAGATATTCGACGAAACTTGGTCTCCATAGTTATTCTTCTTAGCTTAGGTTATGTATTGAATTTCCATGGTAGTTGTGTTGACATTTTGTATGGAACAGTTTATTATGGTTTAGGCCATGTATCGAATGGTTTTATGGTGTTAGACATTGACTATGATCAGTACAATATTAATGTCGATGGTTGTTTTTCTTTAATTGCATCTTCTAATAATGTTGAGATTGATGCAAGTACTTGGCATGCTAGATTATGTCACATTGGGTTGCAGAGAATGCAAAGATTAGCTAGAGAAGGCCTTTTAGGGTCACTCACTAATGTTGATCTACCCGTATGTGAACATTGTCTAGCGGGAAAAGCAACTAGAAAACCATTCGGTAAAGGGACTAGAGTCGAATTTCCATTGCAACTCCTACATTCTGACATTTGTGGTCCTTTGAATGTGAGGGCGAGGCATAGAGCCTCATATTTCATCACTTTCATAGATGACTTCACGCGTTTCGGTTATGTCTTTCTGATCTCCCATAAGTCAGAAGCATTAGACTGCTTTAGACGAGATATAGTGATGGTAGAGAATCAGTTGAACAAAACAATAAAGGCAATGAGAACCGATCGCGGACGTGAGTATCTATCTGAGCAATTCAAGGCTCTTTGTGATGAAAAAGGGAATTGTACGACAATTGACTATTCCTGGTACTCCACAACAAAATTGGGTAGCTGAGAGAAGGAATAGAACCCTAATGGAAATGGTTAGGTCTATGATGGCATAAGCAAATTTACCTATCTCCTATTGGGGAGATGCGTTATTGACTGCTGGCTATGTACTTAACCAAGTGCCCTTAAAATCAGTCACTTCCACCCCTTATGAATAATGGACTGGTAGGAAACCAGACTTAAGTAGTCTACGTCCATGGGGATGTGCAACTTATGTTCATGATTCTTCTCATAAATATGGCAAATTAGGTCATAGAGGGAAGAAATGTATCTTTATAAGATATTCAGAACACTCCAAAGGGTACGTGTTCATAGGTGAACAAGCTGATGGAAGTGTGACCGAAATGGAGTCACGAGATGTCACGTTCTTGGAGAACGATTTTCCTAATAGAGGTGAGATTGATAAGGATTTCCAATTATATGAGATGGAAGATCCTAATAACACACCCACTAATGTTGTAGAGGAAAATGAAGATTTACCTCAACACACAAGACCTAGTGAGAGTGTTGCATCGCCTGACGAATCGAATTCAAGAGAAATTCAATTGCGTAAAAGTAATCGTAAAAGTATTCCCCGTCGTCGTTTTGAGATTGAAGGGAAAGCATTTATAATTGCTCAAAAGGACGATGCCGAGCCTAAGACTGTTCAAGAGGCTCTCTCATCCTCTGATAAGGAAGAATGGAGAAAAGCTTTGGAAGATGAAATGGAGTCAATGAGGGCAAATCATGTCTGGGACTTGGTTGATCTACCACCCAATCGCAAGGCCATTGGAAACAAATGGGTCTTTAAGATTAAGCGAAGGACGGATGGATCCATTGAAAAGTATAAGGCTCGCCTTGTGGCGAAAGGTTATACTCAACAAGAGGGTATAGACTATGAGGAAACCTTCTCACTAGTTGTAAGGTTTGCCTCAATACGCCTTATTCTAGCCATCGTTGCACATTTGGACTTTGAATTACATCAGATGAATGTAAAGATGACATTTCTCAATGGAGAACTAGATGAGGAAATCTATATGAAACAACCAATAGGTTTCATAGCTAAAGGTCAAGAGGATAAAGTTTGCAAGCTTCATCGCTCAATATATGGTCTTAAGCAATCATCTACACAGTGGTATCTTCGTTTTCATCGAGCCATAACCATTTTTGGTTTCATGATGATCGAGGAAGATCACTGTGTATATGTCAAGCAGTCCGAAGATAAATTTGTGATTTTATCATTTTATGTGGACGATATTCTATTGGCTGGAAATGACAAGGTTTTGGTTATCACCATAAAGAATGGTTGTCCTCTAATTTTGAAATGAAGGACATGAGAGAAGCTGCTTATATATTAGGAGTTAAGATCGAAAGAGATCGATCAAAGAAACTCCTTGCTTTATCACAAGAGTCTTATATAATGAAGATTCTTGAGCGTTTCAATATGCAGCATTGTAATCCTATTGATACCCCGGTCATGCAAGGTGAAGGCCTAAGTACTGAGATGTGTCCTAAGACTCCAAAAGAAATTAAAATGATGAAAACTGTTCCTTACACTAGTGCGGTCGGGAGTTTGATGTATGCTATGATGTGTACTCGACCCGACATATGTTATGCCGTGGGATTGGTGAGCCGATATCAATCAAATCCCGATCATGCACACTGGAAATCAGTGAAGAGAATCCTAAGATACTTGAAGGGCACTATAGACTATCGACTTTGTTACCAAGGGAGTGATTTACGCCTATTAGGCTATTCAGATGCCGATTGGGGTGGAGACCTAGATGAGCGTAAATCGACTTCTGGATATGCGTTCTTGCTCAATGGGGGTGCAATTTCTTGGAATAGCAAGAAACAGACATGCACGGCCCTGTCTACAATAGAGGCAGAATTTTATTGCATGTTCTGCTGCAATGCAAGAAGTAGTCTGGCTAAAACGTTTCTTGGAAAATTTAGCCACTGTCACTGGGGTTCCAAGACCGGTGATAGTTTATTACAATAGTTAAGCAGCCATTGCCTATGTGAAGGATCCCAAGTATCATGGAAGGATGAAGCACATTGATATAAAGAACAATTTCATCAGAGATATTATAGCGCAGAAAGAAGTGATCCTACAATACGTTTCAACCAATAGAATGGTTGTTGATCCATTTACGAAGGCTATTCCTAGAGACATATTCTTGACCCACATGAAGTCATTAGGATTGCATAGAATGTGATATCTGTTATTGTAGAGGATCATTGGTTTATGTATTTTGTGGACAGATGTATTGTACTTGTTTGTTTATTAGTGATTTGATGTTTTATCAATAAGTACAAATCCACTATAAGACTAGAATAAACACACATATATTATTGAAAAGTATGTCGGTAAGCAATGATTGGCTCACTCACACGAGCAATCACCTCAAGTGCTTTAGATAGCACGTTGAGATGAGACGTTATGTACAAATAAATGCTGAAGAGCAAGTCTAGTACATAAAATATGTCGCCTTCATTGGAGTCAAGATGAGGTCTGTGATTTGTTTATAATAAGACCGAATATGATAGTCCCACAATCATGTATGCCTGTAAGATGCCGGATGCGAGTACTTAATTGGGCACTATAAGAAGCGAGCTAATATAGCACTCGAGCTAAACATGAGTACGTGAGAAGCACGTGACTATGTTTAGGCTAAGATCCGTATAGTGGATATAGTTAATAAATGACATACGCTCTTATAGAAAGAGAAATCCACTATAGCATGTAATTCATACTACATGTGCATTGTACGACCGACAAGGGAAGGTGAGTAAAACTATCCCTATTTACTTATCGTGTGAGTCCTTGAGATAATTTATAATTTACCTCATTTTGTACCCTATGTTACTTCTGACTATGTTCTCGAAGTGAAAGATCAATGTTGCTACTTTAGCATGTTATTGGCGGTCATGAATGGATATGGCCTTATGGGACGTGTCTAGGAAAGCAGTTATTCTGAAATGGAGAGAGACATGAGTGCGAAGGAAGACTATTGTTGTTTTACATCTATCACATGTATTTACTGGTCGACCAATTATATCGCCCTTATGTGGTTGCGGATATAATTGTAAATACATGATGTTTTTTAGAATAGTCAAGTATAGCCTTTAAGGGTAGGTATACTTGGACTGATGTAACAAAATATGTCTGGGGCACTGTGAGACATCGATTGTTTATTTCTTTTAAGGGTTGTAGCCATTATGTCATCCCTAACAGGTGTATAATTTGAGCTCCCAAGTGTAGGTGTACTCACTGGTCGTACGGCTTATTTGCCAGTATGAATTGTTTTGTAAAGTTGATGAATATTGAATGCCTTATATTCTTGATAGAGCGATATCAAGCCCATCATGTCCGAGTGGGAGATGTTGTACTTTAGCTGGTACGTCCATGATGGGGTGCGATTGGAACGCACCGTTTCGTCTTGATGCGTTACGATGGAAAGACACTAATGGAGGGGTACGAAGGGAGACGTATAAAAGCCTCCCGAACACAACTGTTGGATCGGTTGGCAGATCATTCGCACCAAAATTTCTCTCCATTTCCATCAAAGAAGAAGAAGGCATTCCATTCAGTTTTGCAAGAACAATCGGCATTTACGCCGTGAAAATCGGGTGTTTTCCTTGTGATTGCATCCAGACCAACGTGAGGTAATTTTGTTCGTGTTTCATCAGCAATTCAGCGATCGTTTCGGGGCTATTTGCTGTTTGCGCATCGGAATCAGGTAAGTCGTTTTCCGCCGACTTGAATTCCATCAGGAGTATTCCACAAAGACTGGGCTTGATTCTTTAATCGGGCAAAAAAACATTGCTTGATCTGGCAACCTCATCTAGATCGTTGATCATGAGGGCTTCACCATTGGACCCATAAGATTAATGGTTTTGATGATCCTGGGCTCCTTTTCTATTGCCCGAAAAAGGATTGGGCCCGTTAGCCCTTTACTAGACGATCAACTACCATCGATCGTGCCATAAAGTGCTAAAATGCAATGGCCCGTCAATTGCTTTATAGGCAAACTAATAAGCAATGGTATAGTCTTACTCATGAGTATTTTTCTAGTAATTTTAGGAGATTTATATTTCATCACATATTCCCATACCTGCGCACTTGTGCGCGAGCACACATTTAGTTGGCGACGATCTCTCGTCATGGGAGCATGTAGCTAAGGACTTTTGGACTCTCCAATATCTAGAAATAAGATATATAGGTGTCAACTTCACTTGGCAAAATATTGACAGTGAATAACCAATTGCAATACATTTAAATGTTAGTTGTCCCATCAAATAATATTTTCTATAGAGGCCGATTGACAATTTGTTGGATTAGTTAGTTTCCCTTTTTCTCAATATAAGCAACCAGGAAGCCTGAGCTACCTTCAGCATGGAATCAGAATGTAACAGTTGATAGACGTCTTTTTTATTTAAATTTCTCGTCTTCACCTGATGCATGAAGGAAACACGTTTTGAGTGCCAGTAAGTTTTTTTATAGATGATGATCATCACCTAGGTAAAAAGAACATGCTACTAGCTAAGGATAGAGAATCTTAGATCAAGTTCACCACTTAAGTATAAAGAGATAAGGCACCCGCCAAGGATAAAAGATATCAGGATAAATTTAGTTCACCACCAAGATATAAAGGAAGACAACTAGTTTTTTTTTTTTTTTTGGTCAAAAAGAAATGTCCATTCATTACCAAACTGATACATAAAAGGGAATCATGAAAGTCATAGTAACAAAACAAATTCATAGTTCTCCAAAATAAACAAAAAACCAGAAATCAAGGCATTTCACCATAGCATGGTTGGTAGAGATTGTTACAAGCTCGTTCGTTAAGAACAGATCTGTAATTGGAACCAAGTAAAAGAATTGGCAGTCAATCACCAAATCACATAGCACCACCAGTGATAAGCACATGCCGAGATCTCCATATGTACTTACGACTTTGCCTTTCAGCAGTGTACGCCTAAGTTTGGCATCCCCAACACCATCATCTTATGAAGACAACATAATCATGTTGAAAAATCTCAAATCTGACACTTGTGAGAGCTAGCCCTGTAGCCAATATGAAGTGCCCAAACTTTTGAGTGAAAAAATGTTGAATGAGCACATATTTGACAACAAAACTGCTGTGAACATCATTGAAACTGGAGATGGAGTATTTATTCATCAGAACACCAAAATCTAGAATTAGATCAGAGAGAAAAGCTCTTAGATATAAGATCGGGAAAGCAAAACTCCTAGATCTAAAACTAGATTGGGAGAATTAAGAAAGAAACAAAAGGAAATAAAAGGAAAAAGAACTAAGAGGGGAGGGAGAGATCTAGGTCAAATCCCCCCCCCCTCCCCAAAAGTGGAAGAGACGAACAAAGGTTTAGAGAGGGAGAGAGAGAGAAGAGAAAGAACACAACCAGTTTAAAAATTAAGAATCGAAACGGAAATTCACTCACTTGAGAAAAATCTCATGTACTCAACAAAATTCAAGTTTGCCCTTACAAATGAGATTGTACCTCTTTTATAACGGAACTCTAATAAGCAAACAAAAGTAGCTCTCGAATTCTAGAAAACCATACCGACCAAAAAAATAAAGAATTCTAGAAAACCACAATGAGTCAAGCGATGACTCTAAGACCGTTACATAGCCAAATCATTATGGTTCATGGAAACGGAAATCACACTACTCACTTGAAACCAACAATACTATTTAAATGCATAACTAGGAGTAAATACATTTAACTAGGACGGATGCATAGTAATTAAGAGTAGTCCCTCCAAATTCATCCACTACCCTTGGAAGTCGAATAGCCACCTTAGAAGATTAAACCATAGCAATAGAAATTGACCGGAATAGTCTACAGTCCCCAAGTAGTTGATTAGCAGCCTCAAAGTTGACAATCACTCTGGTAAATTGACAACGTACTGGTTGATTGACAATCACGAAATCGGCAACGTTAACGTTGAACCAATTTGATCAAGTTACGGTCAAAATTTGTCTTTCTTACATGAGTAATGATTGAGTGGAATTAATAGATGAAATTTGAGTTGAGCTTGAGATTGTTCCATTGAACCTAATGCTCCTGCATTATCACCTAGTTTCGAGTTGTGGAAAGGAAGAGCGTGGGACCTCAATATTAGGGGTGAGTATGATCCGGGTGGATGGTTCCCACCTTGCAACCGAGAACCACCCACTAAGGACCGGTTCCGAAAAATTGGAATTGGGAAATGCCCGTTAGTTCTTCACCCGAGAAGTCGGTCCAATTCGGTTCTCAGGTGAGTTCATGGAACCGGTCCCCAATCCCTACAAATTGCATTCATCAATTAATATCATGGTGCACCTAATTTTTGTTTATGCTTTTAAAACAAGCCGTTGGCTTTTAATTTTGTACATGACGACAAAGCGCTACAATATTTATGAACATCTCCAATGAGTCCTCTCCTTCCTCTTTGTTTGTTTATTTTGTTTTGGTTGAGAAAGTAAGTAAATGATTTATTAGAATAAAAAAGTAGGGGGTTAATCCTATCACACAGCCAAGAGACAAAATTAGTTAATAATATCTAATAACTACAAATATACATATATATATACATATATATTTGGTCGAACAACTACAAAATAATTAAATAATTGAGATGGAATTTCTTTATATATATCCCAATCTGGTTTGGATGGGTGGGCAGGCGGTTCCACGCCTAAAACCAGGAACCGGACCAATACTCACTAGTTACACTAAAATGGAATCGAGAACCAGACTGGTCACCATGGGAACCGCTGGTTCTAGGCCGGTCCGGGCGGTTCTTGGTTCCTTTACACACCCCTACTCAATATGTCATTAGCTAGGGAAAAAGAAAGTACCTTAACTATTTTAGCCTTACTAATTACTTACATTTTCCCACGCCATGCCAGGCGCTTTAGATTTTTCGCATAAAAACTTAGAAGAGAGAGCCTAAATTTTGCAATAATAATAAAATAATAACAACAATAATACTAATGATAATAAAAAAAGAATGTAATCAATCACGTTACAATTGTTGCCTCATAAAACAAAGAAAAGTCCATATTTCACAATATATATACTCACACATATCACTTTGGCAATGAAACAACCCAACTACGGTGCCCCTACCGAAACCTCCCGCCATAACCGCCTATTACCGCTAAACCCTAACAGCATTAACCGCCAAAACTTGCATTTTTCTCAGAAACCTATTAAAATATCTATAAACATATTTTACTATTTATTTTATAGATAAGAAAACATTCTATCACAACAACCAAAAAAAAAAATACATTTTGGTTACATGAATCAGATTTTAATCATAGAAACGAATAGACTATTATTTTATTATAAAATTAGTATTATACATTTGATCAAATAAAATTATCTATTTATCAACATGATATATTAACTAAATTAATTGTCAACTTCAACTACACATTTGTCCCCCCACCCCCCAACAAACATGTTCTAGATTCGTAAGAAATCCAACGATGACCAACGTGCAGTCGCTTTTATCTTATTAATCCATTTTCTTTTTGCTACTTAAAATTTGAGAATCGGGTTTATAGGTGGTAACCAAACTTAGAGACACGCCTCAAGTTTCTACGCAATAATTGGCTTCCTTTATAAACTTAGAGGATAAATTGGCTTATGTTTTCTACTGCAGGTACGTTATTTCTTCCAACCAAGAAAGCAGCTTGGAATGTAGGAGGATCGGATGAAGGCATCAACAAACTTGATATCCAAATCTAAATCCAATGGCGAGATTTTGATGTTCACATCTACTAGTTACTAAATGTAATGACATTAGAAAAATCATAACTCCTTGCACGATATTCATTATGGTACCTGAACCCCTTTTATCTTTCGAATAGAGTGCCCAAAACTTTCAAATCAAGCTCAACACCAAGGTTTTGTTAAGTTCAGCGCCATGTCACAAGTTTTTTGTAGACATGTTTTTGGCCAATATTTTCTATCCACGATGGTGTCCACGGCATCAAAATTTTATCCACGTCACGCTTTGAGGTTATCCAACGGTCATGACAGTTGGATTTAGTTGAAGGGACTTTATTAGACAATTTATGCTAGTAAAAGGCCTCATTAGAAAAATTAAGATACACGATCTTGATTATGGAAAGCATGAAAATACAGGGACGAAAAGTAGAACTTTTTCAAAATTTAATATGGATAGAAATTGACATTCACTGTACTATTGGACTTGAAATCCCAAATATCAGTAAGTGCAACCTTTAAAGCGGCAAATTCCTTCTATTCAGGATGACTGGACCGTGCCGGGCAACCGACATCCGTTGAGATTATCACATGCTCTGGCGATATTCTAATTTCACGGTTCAGCATGAAAATGCCAACATCTAGAACATCACTTCCCACCTTATACAATTTTGAGATTTTTACATTCTCTAATGTAGTGAGAGATTGTACATGATACGCCAAATTGATTCGATATACTGCAATAGATAGACATCCAATATCATGACCTTGTTATCTCTTAAGCCATTCTTAAGGGTCACACGTCTCGAAAATGATTCATATTTTCTGGATTAAAATTGCAAGATACATGTACGCAGTTGTTTCCATGAATTTCAACTATTTAATTGATCATTGGGAGACATATTATCCTTGTAAGAGAGATACAAGGGAGAAATGCCTACATAAGCTGTCACAGAAAGACCAGAATATCAATAAGGGAAGCATTTGGGGTCAACTAGCTCTTCCAATTTTATGCTCTCCAAAGCGCTTATCCTGGTCAAACGATGTGCGAATATCTCTTGAGACACTTGTTGCATGCTTGGACGATGCTTCGATTTTGCACTTAAGCACGAAAGTGCTATCTTTAACATGAAAGCCACTTCCCCGGCACATCACCTTCTAGGTATGGAATTCTTTGACCAAAACTTTGTTGTAGTTGCCAACGTGAAGTTGTTGAATTGCTTAATGATGATGAAGATGGGGATGCTAGGGACAATACGAAATCACCTGGATGTCTCCCATGATTACTTCTAATGCCACTTCCCCAAAACTATAAGCATCTCATTTCTCCTTCACCTCCATCGTGTATGCGAGCTCTGCAGAAGTGGAAAAGCAATTTTTTAAATACTTCTTATTAAAGCTATCTTTTTCTTGCCAAATCCTCAATAATGTTATTAAACTAATGGTTTTTATTGAAGATGCCAACTTATCTGGAGCTGCATATCCAAAGGTGCCTACAAAGAAAGTCCAATTGGATGAATAAGGTTTTAGAACCTTAGCTGCACCAAAATCAAAGACATGAGCTTGATCTTCTTCATCCAGTAAAATGTTGCTTGATACATCTTGATGAATTATCAGAGGATTGCATTCATGGTGCAAGTAGGACAAAGCATAGGCCACCCCTTTAACAATATTCACTCTGTTATTCTAGTCAAATATTATCATCCTCTCTTCATTGTTTAGAGCATCCTTTAAGCTGCCACATTCCAAGAACTCACACACCAAAAATGAATGTTGAGAACTCGAGCAAAATCCATGGAGCCTGATGATATTCCAATGTTGAGTTCTGGTCAAAGTATAAATCTCTCTTTCAAATGCTTTTTGACTCACCATTTGGACATCGAAGGCTTCCTTATGTTTCTTTACAGCAACAAACTCCCTGTTTGCAACTAGGCCTTGTAAACACTCCCATGTCTTCCCACACTGATGCAGTATTTGGCATCAAACTCCTTTGTGGCTTCAATGATGCTCTCATAAACCATTCTTCCATCAAAGCTCCATACTGTCCACGGGTTTTCATTGCTTCTATCTCTCGAACTGGCCTCTGTTTTCCTTACTCTTCAACATACAATACTTGAAGCTCCCACAACAAGAAGCAAATAAAGTAGGCAACCTAAAGGAGGAATCAAAATTAGTAGCAACTTTCTACTTCTGTTTTTGCCTTTTGACATCGTAGTTGCACAAGGGTTGAGACTAACAATAACTCCACACAAGTCTTTGTTCCCTCTCAAGTTTTTAATTGTAGCATTATGAAAGGCTGGATCAAAGGTCGACACAATTGAACCTAAGCTGATTGTGTGATAGATTGAGTATTTCCAATTGGTGCAACATCCTAAGTTGTCCAGGAATTTCTCCCGTAAACAAATTTTGACTCAGATCAAGAACTTCAAGAGATTGAAGATCGCTGATCTTGATGGGAATACTTCTGCCTAGACTGTTGTGCTTGAATTCAAAAACTGAAGCTTCAAACACTACCCCAGTTATCTAGGAATTGATCCACTTAGGTTATTTCCAGCGATGTTGATTCTTGACAGATCGGATAATGTTTCAAGTTCTCAAGGTATGTAGTCTACGAGATGATTGTCATTGACTGAGAGCTCTAGAAGAGACTTCAGCTTTCGTAAGTCTTCTGGAATATCCCCAACAAGGCAATTTGAAGAGAGGTCAAGTTCATTTAATTGTCTCATGTTACCAAGCTCAAGGGGTATTCTGCCAGAGATTCGAGTGTTGGAGATTTTCAGGCTTCTCAAATTGCTATATTCACCTAGTCTCGGTAGTAGATCACCATATAGTTCATTGTTGCTCAAATCGAGATAAACTAAGTTAGGGTATGTGCTGAGATCCTCGGATACATTTTCCTTGAGCCAGTTGTTTTGGAGCCTAACTCTATATAAACTTGTGCCGTTTTGAGGCCTCACACTAGTGAAGTGATTGTCATTAGCGATAAAATACTGAAGAACACGACCGCCACAAATATCTTGTGGCAATTGGGCAACAAATTTTTCACCGCCCAGCTGCAGGTGTGTGAGCCATGTGAGATTGTTGATCTCAATGGGAAGAATGCCCCCTAGATAGTTGTGGAAAAGTACCAGTTCAGTCAATTCGCTGAATTGTCCTATAGAACTGGGGATAGAGCTTGTGAGATTGTTAGTGTCCATGCTAAGTCCATTGAGAGATTTATGCGTGGTTTCTTAAGGAATAGGACCAGAAATCAGGTTATTGGAAATGTCGAGAATGTGCAAGTTACTTAAGTTCCCTATGGACAAAGGGATAGGACCTTTTAAGTCATTATTTAGTAGCTGAAGATCTAAGAAGGATCTCATTCTTCCTACTTCTCGAGGCATGGGGCCAGAAAGTTGGTTGCTGTAGATGTGAAGGTATACCAAAATACTCAAATTTCCTGGAGTTTCAGGGGTGGATTCATTGAGATAATTGGAAGCCAAATCAAGTTCATTGAGAGACCCCAACATTCCTATTTCCTTTGGAATGGACCTCACAAATTCATTGTGGAAGAGCCGTATGATCATCAAGCTGTTCATGTTTCCAATGGAAGAAGGAATTGGACCTGTTATGCTGTTGTTGGCTAGCTTGAGATAATTGAGACTTAAGCCCTCCTATTTCTTTAGGGAAAAAACCAGAAAGCTTATTATCCGAAAGGAATAGACCGGTCAAGTTGCTCAAGCTACCTATCTCGTGGGGAATTGGATTGGTGAAATAATTATTCGAAAGCTCGACAATTGTAAAGATTGCAACATCCTGAATTGAGGTGGAATGTTTCCAGAAAGGATATTTTGAGAAAAGTAAAGTATTATAAGCTTGGAAAGATCGCCAATGCTCAGAGGGATGTTCCTGAAGAGCAAGTTGTTGGCAACCTTAATGGTGACCAAGTTGGGCAATTGGGAGAAATTGAGATGGTGAAGCATACTGTTTATGGTAGAATTCAAAAGGTTCAAGTTGGTGGTCCTCCTGAAAGGATCATAACCGATTCCATGCCATGAACAAGGATTGCTTCCGTTCCACAAAGACAAAGTATAGCAACTCTGGTTGTCTAGCTTAGACTTCCGTGATAGGAGTGCCTCCGCTTCCTCATTCTCGTAAGGTTACTAGCACCAGGAAGGGCCACTAGAGAAGAGCATCGTGATGAAGCAAGACAAGACATTTCTTGTCTGAGCATCAGAAGGACATAAGCAGGAAGCAACATCGATTGTTGTTTAAGAGAGGAGACCATGATAGGTTGTTTTAGAATAAGGACATATGCGTTGAAATGGACCAAGAACAACCGAGACGTACTTATATAAGAAAATTGGGACCATCAAGTCAACAACCAAGTCAATAATCTTGGTGATATTTCCTCCTCATTGCAAAAGTCTTCAATTCCTCGGAAAAACTTGCAACGTTCCACTGCCCCACATCGGAGAGGACAGAACGAAACCATGTTAGTTGATAAATGAAATACCACTCATACCTATAAATGGTTACCACCTTGTTTATCAATTATCTCGACCTAACGTGGAAAAAATCAAAATTATATTTTATGATGGTTGCAGAATTTGCATTTGCACAATTGGACTTCAAAGTGGGAATTGAAAGGTAATGTGTGAAACCATGGAAGAAGAAAGTGGACTTGTTTTATCTAGTCTACCTTAAATAATGCAGCCTTCCCACCTTCCAGTTTGTATATGTGAATGGACTTATCATATTAACAATGATTAACTTGGAACAATATACTTACTGATCCACACTACTAACATCACTACTTCTTTGTTCTATAAATTTTGCACAGACTTATTGGTTATTTCGGATGAATGGATTGGAATGTAAATATTGGTCAACTATTGCTTGATGAAATTCCAGAAATGCATCAAGAAAGTCCTGTTTTAGATCTTTCTTTATTGTGGATAACTCCTTGATGTTTGGAGCTATATTGGCTAAATAGTCAAAGAAGGCTTACTTTTGTCAAGTTGAATAATGTCAATTAAGAGAAAATTCTTTCCTCTCGTGAAACACCACACATTAAAAACTTGGACGGATTCTCACACATTTGCAACTTGACGTCAATGGTAGGAAAAAATTGCAAATAACAATACCATCTATTCAATACCCGAGATTTTATGAACAGAACGTGTAAGTACGCATCGATAATCAACAAAGACAGAGGAACTAATGTGGATTAATCCGTGAGAAGAGGGACACGTCTTCATGAAATGAATACAAATTATTAAAGAAGATCAGACCTCCAGATCATTCGTAATTTCTCTGTCCAATTCCTTGAGGAGGTCCTCACCATAAGTCTTGGCATAGATTTGCCTAATCAGTTTTCTCTGCGATGCATTTCTCTGAGCCAAATTGGATGTGATCAACTTCTCATTTGCTCTCCATCCTTAAAGATCGTGCATGAGAACGATCAAATCGATAAAAGAAATAGCCTGCACACAAGAACTCTAGAACAGATCGCTATCGAAGGATCACTCCAATTAGATCACGATCCCCAAGTAGATTATGGATGCGAACACCAAAAACTAAACACGATCATCGACAACCAAACGCTCGACGGGCATTTCCATAGTCAAACATCAAGTGGACTGGAAACGGAGGAGGGAGCGACCCTGCGAATGCTTTCTGGAATTGCTTGCAGTCTTCAGCCGCTGAGGGAAAAGAAGATTGGGCTGTCTGCTTCGAAGCGAACGACAAAGGAGACAAAACAAAGAGAGCGCGCGCACGAGCGCCGCGTGGCAGGCGGGCACTGGTTCTAAGAAGTGATATAAAAGTGATGTGTAAAATAGTGGAATAAAATAATTTCACAGGCATTATAGTAAATTTTAGTTTATTTCCATACTTACTGGTTTTTTGTATATTGGAAGGTATTAGGAACCAATAGAGGTAGAAATAATGTGAGCATATGTTTTTATCATTTATTTTGGAAATCAAACGACACCATTGTGGTGCCCCTAGTGGATCTAGAATCTCGATCTTAACAGCCAATCAACCAAAAACAAAAAGCACAAAACCTCTAGAACAAAGATCACTCCGACCAAAGTGTGATCTCCAAGCAGATCATACATCAAACACTAAAAACGGAACACCATCATTGAGGGCCAAACAACACTCGACGGGAGTCGGATGAAGCGGCATGGATAAGGAAGGAAGGTGGTGAGGAGATAGTGAACCTGCGAATGCTTTTCGGAGTTGGTGGTCATCGGCCAGGAGGGCACTGGCTCTGGGACGGTGAGAGTCTGACGTTGTTGAGGGAATCGAAGATCGTGGGATATTTCCGTTGAAGCGAAAACGAGAGAGGAAGGAGAAGACAAAACAGAGTGAGAAGGGAAGAGAGAGAGAGAGAGAGAGAGAGAGAGAGAGAGAGAGAGAGAGAGCAAGCGCAACGCTAACATGGAAAGCGCTGAGCCGGAGGAGCTGTACGAGCACCACGTGTCGTTGCTGTTACAGCATCCACTTTCTTGAAGTGGGAACCCAAAGTTTCGGGCCCAATTTATGGGCGGGCCGGCTCGCGCTCGCGCAAGGGTTTTGAAATCTGGCCCGCGCATACGTTCATTTGAAAAATATAACTAATAATGCAATCTTTTAAAGTAAGTCAACATTTCTAATATAGGATTGAGAAGCAGTATGAAAGTAACAGGTAAAATAGTAAATTAGAATAATACAAAGGTCTAATCTTAGTTTTTAATTTATTATTCTTATTCATTTATTTTTTAAGGTGAAATTTAAAAAGATGAAAATATAAAAAGACCGCTTGATCGGCCCTGCACTTCCATGTTTTTCCCTCGGGCAAGTTTGGAATCTTGCAGTGGCAATGGACGTAAAAAATAAAGCTCTATTGTTGACAATTGGGCCTTGTAAACACACCCTTGTCCTCCCACACCAATGTAATATTTGGCATCAAACTCCTCCGTGGCTTTAATAATACTGTGATAAACCATTTTTCCATCAAAGCTCCACACTGTCCACAAGTTTTCATTACTTCCATCAACTGAACTAGCCTCTATTTTCCTTACTCTTCTTCGGCATAAAATACTCGAAGCTCCCACAACAAGAAGCAATAGGCAACCTAAAGTGGGAATTAATATTAGCATCAGTTTTTTGTTTTTGTTTTTTCCTTTCGACATTGTTGTTGTACAGGGGTCGAAACTAGCAATAATTCCACATAAGCCTTTGTTCCCTCTCACAACTTCAATTGTAGCATTACGAAATGCTGGAATATTTGGTAACAAACCCTCTAAGTCATTATAAGATATGTTAATGGATGTCAAGCTTGCCATATCATCAAAGGTTGATGCAATTGAACCTGAAAGTTGATTGCAGGAGAGATTAAGTATTTCCAATTTGTGCAATAGCCCAAGTTGTCTAGGTATCTCTCCCACAAGGAAATTTTGGCTCAAATCAAGATTCTGAAGAGAGTGTGGATTTCCAATCTCAATAGGAATACTCCTATAAAGATTATTTCCACTTAAGTTTAAATATTCAAGGTTCACACAGTCCCCAAGTTGTCCAGGAATCAAGCCACTCAGGTTGTTTCCGCGATGTTAATCCTCACTAGATTGGGAAGTGTTCCAATTTCTCTAGGAACGTAGCCTGAAAGATGATTTCCATCCAGTGAAAGCTCTAGCAGAGACAATAGCTTTCCTAGTTCTTTTGGAATTTCCCCAAACAGATTATTTGAGGAAAGGTTTAATATATGCAATCTAGTCATCTTTCCAAGATCAGATGGTAGCTCGCCCAATAAGTTGTTATTGGAGATTTTTAGGCTTGTCAAATTGCTCCATTCGCCCAATGTGGATGGACGCTCTCCATGAAGTTCAATTATTGCTCAACTCAAGTTAATCCAAGTTGGGATACATGCCAAGAGCATCAGTAATACTTCCCTTTAACTGGTTGTTGTGGAGCCTAACTCTATACAACCTTGTATAATTTTTTAAGCTCGATGGAATTGCCCTTGTAAAATGATTGTCAGAAGCAGTAAGCCATACAAGAGCTTGTCCATTGCATAGACCTGGTGGCAATCGACCAACAAGCTTGTTATTTGATACTTCAAGGCGTGTGAGTGATATGAGAATACTAATCTCGATGGGAACATCGCCTTCTAGGTTATTCTCAAATAGAATCAGATCTGTAAGGAGTCCCAATTTTCCTATCTCTTTTAGAATCGAGCCAGACAACTCATTTTCGGATAGGATCAAACTGTTAAGTGTGCTCAAGTTACATACAATGGAAGGAATCGAGCCAGAGAGGCTGTTACGGAAGCGCCTGAGATCAGAGAGGGATTTGAGCATCCCTAGTTCTACAGGAATAGAACCAGATCACTTGTTTTGGTAAAGGTAAAGGACATTCAAATTGCTTAAGTTACCTATGGATGACAAGATAGGACCTGTTAAGTCATTGTATAGCAGTTGGAAATGTATGAGAGATCTCATTCCTCCAACTTCCGAAGGTATGTGGCCAGATAGTTAATTGTTATAGAGGTAAAGATATGCCAAATTACTTAGATTCCCTAGAGTTGTTGGGATGGATCCATTGAGATTATGGCTTGACAAATCAAGTTGACTTAGTGACCCCAACATTCCCAAGTCCTTTGGAATGGGCCCAACGAGTTGATTACGAAAAAGCCATATTTTCCACAAGCTGCTCATGTTTCCAGTGGAAGAAGGAATTGGACCAGTAATGAGGTTGTTCATCAGGTAGAGATAATTGAGAGATTTGAGAATTCCTATTGCTTTAGGGATGAAAGAAAGCTTATTATCTGGAAGATATAAGCCAGACAAGTTGTTCAAACTTCCTATGTGACTGGGAACTAGACCAGTGAAACTATTATGTGAAATATCTAGAACTTGCAACAATTCAAGCGATGCAAGTTGAGTAGGGATATGCCCAGAAAGATGATTTTGTGACAAGTCTAGATAAGTGAGCTTGGAAAGATTACCAATACTCGGAGGGATATTCCCATAGAGTGAGTTGTTGGAAACCTTAAGGGTGATCAAGCTGGGCAATTGGGAGAAATTGAGATGGTGCAGCGTACCACGTATGGTAGAACTTGAAAGGTTCAAGCTAACGATGCTCCCAAAAAGATCACAGGCGATTCCAAGCCAAGAACAAGGGCTACTTTCATTTCATGAAGACAAGATAAAGCGACTCTCCTTGTTGAGATTAGATTTCCATTTCAAAAGGGCCTCCGTTTCCTTGCCTATTGTTTCGCTAGTTACACCAGCAATAGAGCTTTGGGATGAAGCAAGGCTAGGTATATTATGCATGAGTACGAGAAGAAGATACCTGGAATGGAACTGAGAGTTGCTTTTGAGATAGCGCCATGATAGGTTAATCTTTTTATGGGGGTGGGCTTTTCTTCTTTCTAAAGGCGCAAATGTGTTAGCTACGAACATGTATGTCCTAGGCATTTATAGAACTATAATGGACAAAAGAAGTCAACAACAGTCATTGGTCATCTTCGTTGCAATAGCAAGATTGAAACTGACACTATCACCAAGCACATCCACGAGTCAATAAACTTAGCCATCCTGCGGGCCATGGAATTGATGTTTAATCTCTTCCGAGAAGGTGTGGGATATATTATCGGGAGACATCTACATTGATAAAGTTGTGGAGTCTGACAGAGGAAAATAATATTCAATTGCATAATAATTTATTTTAGGCAGTTACCAATCCTATAATAACATACATGTAATTTCCATATTAAGCATGTATGCCCTAAACTCCCGCTATATATAGGGCAATATCTTTTATAGGTGTAACGCTAAAGTTTGTCACCCTAGAGCTTGTAACACTAATACTGATAGTGGAAGATTGCCTAGTGCAGCATCGTGGTTTTTCCTTTTTCCTGATTTTGGGAAAGGTATTCCATGTAAAAATTCTCGCTTGCTTTCTTCTATAATTTTTCTCTTCATATATTCAAGTTCCTAACAACTGGTATCAGAGCTTGGTTTTGACAAAATAGTGGGAGCGAATATGGATGAAGGGAAGGTGAAGATCGATTGGTTCGATGGCAAGGACTTTGTTTTTTGGAAGATGCAAATTGAGGATATGCTGTACCAAAAGAACTTGCATCAACCTCTGTCTAGAGAGAAACAAGAATTATGAATCAAGAAGAGTGGGAATTATTAGATTGACAAGCTCTGGATTTGATTCGTCTCACATTGGTGTGGAACATTGCTTTCAAAAGTTTATAGATCAATGAGAGCAATTTGACCAAAGTGTTTAGAGAAATTCCCTTATTAGTTTTAATGATTAACGAAACTTTTTTTAATCGCTCTTAGTAGGTGAATCTAGTGCTGAGAAGATCTCTTTACATCATGTCAGATCAACCAGAAATCCTCGAAGCACCTGTTTCTCTAGTTACGAATCCATCTTCTTCAAACTCTTCAGATTTTCGGATTTCAAATGCTTCTAAGATAAACTATCTCTATGAAATCTCTCTTAGTGATGAAACCAAGATCCCCGAAACCTAACTTCCTCTAATGAACCCTTATTCTGCTTTTGCTAAACCTACTTCGTCATTTTCTCCCATCCGTTCTATTCGACAACTCATTCGCCAGGCTCCGAAGGAAGTGAAAGAGTATGTTCAATCCTCCAAATTCGACCAACATCCTATTCCTGCTACTGAAAAGGAGTACTTTGTTACTCTTCAGATCCCTCTAAAATTTCCCAGACAATGGATCTAGCAGGGATATTCCCATGTGCATTATGGTGCTGTTCGTCTTGCTCTTACTTTTTATGGTCGAAAAGGTTTGCCAGTTATGGCAAGAATTGCTTTATTGGATACCAGGTTTTTATTATACCAGCATGCCTGCATAGGTACTGTTCAAACCACTTTAAATGCTGGAATAGTCTTTGTGACGTTGTATCCAAACTTCAATATTGCTCTTTCAGACCCTCAGTTACTCTCTTTTCTAAAAGTCCAAATTCAGCTCACTGGAGCCCCTTAGACTGCTGACTCAATAGCAGCAACACTGCACTACCAGATGGTTTATCAAGTGCAGAACCATGCTCTAGACTTAAATTTCCACAATGGAAATGAAGATGCATTATTCATTTCCATGCAGAATGACCAGGCCTCCTGCATTCATGTTCCTAGACAAATCGCGAAAGAAAAATTGGCTACCCTCCTTCCAGAAACATGGATCACCAACTATAAAAAGTTGCATCAAAGCAACAAGCCTTTCCACCTTAAACTCTGAATTTGTCAGAAAGAGAGATGGCACTGTTTCCATCAAATTTGGCAAGGAAAATGAAGAAAGTCCTTCTATCTTCTAGACCCTCTTCATGATTGAATCATGTGTTCTCTAGTCAATTTCGAGCCAGACCCCAAAAGGCTTGTTAAATATTTCAAAAGTGATGGGCATCTTGTTCATTACTACAAAGACCAGTATGGTCATTGTTTTTGGGATCCATTCTGTCAATGTTCTTATTGTATAAACTCTCCTGACGAGGTAGATCCATTTGCAAAACCTCCACCTTGAAGGAAGCACAAAAGGCCAAAAGATCCTATGTATCAAAGGCACTTAAATGGAGATCCTTCCGTTGATACTCTTGGAGAGTGTGATAAATTCAAGTTTATGGTTTCCTATGCACCAACTCCACCACTAGAGTTCAATGTTTCTCCCTTTGTATCACCAGAATCATCATCGCCTCCTCCATCTCCACCTCAGAAAAAACCAGCTATTTCTCTGTTTTATAAGCCAATCGTAAAGTGGGCAATAAAACATTCCTACCCACTTGAAGTTCCAGAAGAAACACCATCTAGCTCTTCTATCGCCATGTTTCATTAAACAGACTTTCCTCCTCTTGTTCGGGAAAGTTCTAAACTCTCGTTTCCTGCACCAGAAGAGTTTATTGATCCACAAAGCAGATATAGACATGTCCCTAAGATACCTACCCCTACTGATGTGGATGAGCATGGAAGGCAGAAAAGAACTCCTGTTGCTGAAGTTGTTCTAAATTGGCAATCAGAGACTCTCCTTGCACATAACAATGCTTTCAAAGCAATTGATTCAAAGATTGAGAATGTGCAACAAGATTTACGAAGATATGATGAAACCACCAAGAAGATGCTTTCAGATTTCCAGAAGAGGCTTCATGCCTTAGAATCTGGACAAAATTTGGGCTATCATTATCTTGAAAGCCCTAAGGTTGAGATAGATAAGCTCAAAAGGCAAATCCAAATCCTTGAAGAAGGAAAACTCAACCTAGGAAGAATCAATCCATTCCCTACCACTTTGCGGACATAGGTTCTTCCTCCTCTACCTCCGCCACCTCAGACATCTATCTTTGCTACTCTTACAGACATTCCTGTCACACAAAATAAGACAGATGTGGCTGAGATGAGAAATCGTCTCAGAGAACTAGATCAATTGAGGAAAGAAAAGTGGAAAGAAAAGAAGACCAAAACATCCTCGCTGGTTATAAGAGAAAGGCCAGAACAATTAATGCTATCAAATCCATCATAATCTTTTCTCAGAGATTTGGGTAATCGAAAACCACAGCCTCCACAACTGATTGATCCTGTCATTCCAACAGATCAGATTCTGTTTCCAACAGAACCAGCCTTTCCAAACATCTTTGATACTGAATCAGACTCGGTATCTCTTTCGTCTTCATCCTCTTTTTCAATCCCTACCATTGATTCTCTTCCCATAGCACCAGTAACCTCATTAGTATTTATGGCTGATCCTCCAGACTATGACATGAATTCAGATCCTTCTGAACCAGAAGTTGTTCAGCCAAACAATTCCTCTCAAAATATCATCACTTCATCAAAACAGTTTTTCACTATTTGATGATATTCCTTATCGCAAATGGCCAGAAAAACTTGAAGAATTTCATACTTGGCTAAACACCCAAGCCATTACCAATCAGGACAAGTATGATGTTCTTTTTAATTTTGTCACAAGATTCACAGGTAGCCTCAAACTTTGGTAGGCATCTGTGTCAGAACAAGTTCAACTTCACTTTTTACTTGCACCAAGCTTTCAGTATGCCATTACCCTTATGTACCACTTCTTTGTGGGAAAACTCGTTGATCTCATGGAACTCAGAAGAAGAGAATTTTTCGAAAGAAGGTGCTGTTCTCTTCAGAAAAAACATCTTGATAAGCATTATCGAGAAATGCTTTAGCTCTTCTATCAAGTCGGAGCTGATGCCAATTTGAAGCATGTTTTCTTGACCTCTATTCCTAAAGAATTATCTCAACCAGTAGGGAGAAATTTTCTCTCTAGACAAAGGAGAATTCAGGATGTTACGTTGGGAGAACTCCAACAAGAAATCCATTTGTGTTTAGAAGACTTGTGTATGAAGCATCAGATGATTCAGTCTTATGTCCATGACAACAAAGAACTTGACAGGGCATGTTCTCAACAGAAATTAAAAATCAAATTCTCCAAGAAAGATTGTGACGAATCTTACGGAATATCCTCCAGGAAAAAGAAGCACTTCAAAAAGATCTAGATAAACAAATCCAAGCATGGGTCCAAGCACTTCCGAAGAAAGAAGAAATGGCGATATCTACGAAAACGAAAGGATCGCTTAAGCCATAAAAAGTCAAACCGATGCTTCATCTGCAACAAAAAAGGGCATTTTGCCAAAAATTGTCCCCAGGCGAAAAAAGGTCAGAATCATTTGATACATCATATAGAGAATAAAACTGGTATTTCTCTTGGAAATGATGATATCGAATCTTTATTTTCTGCGGATGAAGAACCATGTGAACAAACTCTTTGTGTTATCCCTTGTTATCAAACTCCCAGTGATACTGATTTAGATTTAGATCCTGAAGATATCTTTCACATATCTCTCACCCCTTCAGAAGAAAGCACTGACATATTTTCAAGCCAAACTCATTGTCCTCATTTTCCTGTGAAAATATTCATTTCAAAGTTTGCTAAACCAATCACTGTCATTGCTCTCATAGACACTGGAGCTGCTTCTTCAATCTTAGACACTAAAGTTCTTCCTGAAGAATATTGGACTTCTTGTGTCCGGTATTTCAACTCTGCCTCAGGAGATACTTTCTCTACAAATGTGAGAACTACTCCTATAACTGTTCAGTTTTTCCCACAGTGTTCCATAACCACAAAAATCTTTGGCTCTAGTCTCCCTAACAAAGATTTAATCATTGGTTGGGATATCATGACTCAGATTTCCCAACTACATATTATTCCTAGAAAAGGTCTTAAGTATAAAGATCAATTCTCTGAATTTGTTAATATTCAAAGACTTTTCTCCATTGAAATGAGTTTGTTAGATCCAATTATGCAAAAATTGTTGGAATCCTGTTCGAAATTTCATTCTGAATTTGCTCAGAAATGTTCCCATCCTTTATGGAAAAACCCATAATTCTTTGTTCGCCTCCCTTTCAAGAAAAATGAAGATATCAATCCAACCAAGGTGAGTCATATGGGAATGAATCCAGAACACCTAATTTTGGCTCAAAGGGAATGCTTAGAACTGCTGCAACAAGGCCTTATTGAGGTCTCACATTCTCAATGGGCTTGTGAAGCTTTCTATGTCAACAAGCGAGCTGAGCAGAATAGAGGAACAATGAGACTGGTAATTAATTATCAGCCACTTAATCTTTTTCTACAAGATGATAAATTCCCTTTACCTTCCAGAAACTCACTTTTTGCTGGATTATCCAAAGCCCAAATTTATTCCAAATTTGATCTCAAAGCCGGATTTTGGCAATTGGGCATCCATCCTGAAGACAGACCCAAGACAGGGTTTTGTATCCTAAACCAGCATTTCCAATGGAAAGTTCTTCCTTTCGGCCTAAAGGTTGCTCCATCCCTCTTTCAAAAGGCAATGTGTCGAATTTTCCAGCCAATCCTGGCAAGCACAGCAGTCTATATTGATGACATCCTGCTTTACAGTCCTAATGAACAGTCACACTGTCAACTTCTTGAGCAATTTGCTGAAATTGTGAAAAAGCATGGTATTATGCTTTCCTAAAGAAAGATTAACATTGCCCAGACAGAAATTGAATTTCTTGGTATGCACCTTAACAAAGGGGCATACTATCCAGGGCCACATATTGCTCAGGAATTGCTGAAATTTCCTAAAGAAAATTTTACAAGAAAGCAAGTTCAGCAATTTCTTGGGATAATTAATTATCTCAGAGATTTTGTTCCACACATTTGCAAAACTGCTAATTCCATTGCAGACAATTCTGAAAAAGAATTCCCCACCTTGGGGGAAAGTCTTAGACCAATGTAGTTGCTGAACTCAAAGAGATCATGCAATCTCTTCCTCCACTGCAAATTCCATCAATAGGAAAAAAAATTCTCCAGACTGATGCTAGTGATGAATATTGGGCTGATGTCCTATTTGAAGAAATTGATGGTAAAAGACATCTGTGTGCATATAAAAGTGGAAAATTTTCCCAAGCTAAAATGCATTATCATTCCACTTTTAAAGAAATCCTGGCAGTGAAAAATGGAATAAAAAAGTTTGAATTCCATCTTATTGGCCATCACTTCCTAGTTGAATTGGATATGGCATATTTCCCTCAAATGACCAAATTCAAACAGAAGTAGGTTCCAAATTCTCAACTGCTTCGATGGGCTGAATGGTTTTCAAAATATTCTTTTGAGACCAAACATATTGCTGGAGACAAAAATGTACTTACTGACTTCCTCTCAAGACCAAAAGCACCAGTTGAAATCAAGATGTACGTCATGAGACGTGCTTTTCATATGCGTCAATATGGTGAAAAGTATCAGATTGAGAAGATCAAAGATTGACAAAGTTGGAAGTATCCCCAGGAAATCATTCTGGATAAACTCATGTGGCAATGCCACGCAGATTTGTTCAGGTTTAATGGAGGTTCGATTCTCTATCCTTTTGGACTAAATACAGATTATCCGTTCATACATCCTCTCATTTGGAAGGAAGATGATTTTCCTGACCAACTCCGATGGTTATTATGGTACTTAACCAATAAGTACTTGATAGCTATTGAAATTCCAACCAGAAGATTCATTGCCAACCTCACCCGGATATTTGGACTCGATAGAGGTAAGATTAAAAATGAAAATGACAAAAATCTTTTAGATTTCCTCAATTGGTTTTATCCTCCAACTCACTGGAAATGGCTCATTGAGAAAGAACTGAGAACCACACAACCAAACCCTGAAGTTCATACTATTATGTTCTTTCAACGTCCATGGCATTTTTTCACAAATAATGGCCACATTATCGATGCCCCACAGAATATAGGTACTACATCCTATAAACCTCGGCTAGACAACAAAGACGCTCGAGTTCACAAATCTTATCCAAGTCCTGTTGGTTGCTGTGAGCACCAGTATCGAGAACTCCGGAGAATCTTATGCCAAGAAAACAAGACCATTCCTCCAGATGCATGGAACTATAATGTACCCACAGCATGGGATCATTATGACCTCGCATCAGAAGCCAAAGAAGTACTCGAAGAATTCAGACAAGCAGCATCATCACAAGATCGCCAAATGGCAGACACAAATGACATTGCATATTCCTCTCAAGACCCCTATGCTACATGGGGAGGTCCTCTTTCCCAAGACCCCTATGATCAAGGACATGTGTCCTTATCTCAAGGCATGGACACATCCTTTTATGCACAGTCATCCAATTGGCCTCAGCCAAACATTCCTGCCAACACCACAGATGATACTACAGATTGGGAGCAAGAACTGGCATCTGCAACATACCCTCAAGAAGAGGCATCCTCATCATACCAGCTGAACTAGATTCTCACACCAGATGATCTTGAAGCACTTGAACAAAAATATGATGCACATCTCCTAGCAACAGAACACAGCTCAGATGACTCGAACTACAGTTACAATGCTCGTGAGGGATGAGACCGCTGAACAAAGACCGATTCCGTACAAGTTTACTGTAGCAAGTTACTATTCACTTTTACTGTAGCAGTAGGCTAGGGAAATCACTGTTCACTGTTCATACCGTGCGAATAATTCCCTACTGAGATTTTCGGAAGCCTTTGTTTGTTTCCAGGACCCGTGAGCTTGGTCCTTGCTTGTTCTGTGTGACCTCTTATTGCCTATAAAATGCGAGAGGATGGAATGTGTTGGGCAGAGTCCCTCGAGTAAAGTGAGTGCTTTGTGTAATTCTCTCTATAGCTTTCTAAATCTTTCTTCTCCAACCTAGTAGGATCCTCTGAGAAATGTAGCTCGGATAGTTAGAAATACATTCTAGTTCTACTTGGGTGTCTCTAGGCTCTGAACTAAAGGGCATAGTGGTTTTCTGCTAAAAAGCTGTCCCTGAAGGGCTTGAACTGGAGTTGTTCGCCTATTGTGGGAAGGCATACCTGCGGAAAACTGACTTTGTCCTCATCCTTGATACTCAATGATGTTGATCGGGAAATTTGTCACACTCCGATCCTCGAACGCGTGCTCATCCCTCACCTGGTAGATTAATAGTGATGTCCCAGGACGCATCGCCGACCCTTTTATTTTAATATGCATGCGGAAGCATATAAAGAAATCCCCAAACAATAAAACAATGTGATAGAAAACCACAACCGCACTTTTACATAAAGCAAACTATATAGTATAATATAATACTATTCACAAGTCTTATCTACTATACATTCGATCAGGACGCAAAGTTTGCAAAACAGGATGGGATGTCAGTCCTCATCCGGGTCGTACTCAGGATCCTCCTTGAGGTCATCCTCCTGCTCCTCTTCTTCAGGTTCATCCTCGAGCTCTTCTTCCTCAAAATTCACCTCAGGCTCCTTCTCAAGTTCCTCCTCCGGGTTCTCTTCTGGGTACACCTCCTCTTGATCAACTTCTCCTTCTGGCATGCTCCAGCTGGAGTCTATTATTGATGGCTTAGGAGAATGTTGACACCTAAAATTTGATTAGGTTTTTAATTAGTTAGGCCTTAATTTCTTTGTTTTTTTTTTCAGATAATAAATAATAAATAATAAAAACAACAAAAAATAAATAAAAACAAGAAAAACAAAAAAAGAAGAAGCAGCTAAAGGAGGGCTGGGCCTACGAGCCTAGCCCCTCCTCTCTCACACGGGCCCCCGTGGCCCGGCCTACGCGACCCAGCCCTTTTTCCCTTTCTTCTTCCTTCTTCCCCTTTCTTCTTCTTCCTTCCTCCTTCGCCTCTGCAGAACACGCGTAGCAACGCTGACGCACTCGTGGACATGCCTACGACGAAGATGGGAGAAGTAGACTTGCAGTGACGGGACGCACAAGTGGGTAGCTTGGAGTTGGACGCCGGTTCGGCCGCACCAAGGGCCGGTCGGCGCGCCTCTGCAAAACACGCGTAGCAACGCTGACGCGCTCGTGGACATGCCTACGACGAAGATGGGAGAAGTAGACTTGCAGTGACGGGACGCACAAGTGGGTAGCTTGGAGTTGGACGTCGATTCGGCCGCACCAAGGGCCGGTCGGTGTGCACCGACCGGCGGCCGAACCCCCGTCGACCGGCACCCCTCCACCTATAAATAGGCCCCTCCCGACGAGAACCAAGGACACATCTGACAGAGAGATAGACGGAGAGATCGAAAGCTTGCGAGCGCCGGAAGCTTCCCTCAAGAGACTTCGAGGGAGGCCCGAACGCCCGCAAGCCCAAATCTGTGAGCAGCTGAGGCCAAAGGAGAAGAGGCGGTTCTGGATCTACGAGGTAGGGGGCTGAGCGAGAGGGAAACCAGAAGGTGGAGGGCCAGATCCGTCCACTGCTGTGCTGCGATCCCTCCTTGAGGCCATCGTCATTGCCCAGTCGCCACCGACGAGGCCGCCTATGCTCACAACCCAGATGTCGACTAGCAACTCCCCAGCGCCGTGCTCCCTTTACAAATAGGTATCAACCACCGCCCGCCATTGCTTTGCCATTCGGAACCTAACCACCACCTCTGCCTACCACGTCGTTGCTGTCGTCGACGAGTGTCGCCGCCTCAGTTCCTCCATCGACGCTGTGAGTAGAGAAAGGTGAGAGCGAATGCCGCGAACCGGGTGGAATCGAGTTGGGCGCATGACCTAGTTCCCCTATGGTTTAGTCGCGCGGGCCAAATTTGCACGGGCCTAAGGGAAGTGGGCCTATTTCGCTTTGTTTTTTTGGGCTGCGATTTCTTAAAAAGGAAAAAAAAGAAAGGTCCCGGGCCGGGCTTGCGTTGCAGGCCCGTCCGGGTCTTGAGTGAATGGCCCGGGTTGGACCCAACACGCGGATCCGACCCGGGTCTTTTTCAATATCTTAATATATTATAATATAAAATAAAAATTTTAAAAAAAAATCAAAAAATATCTTATTTCCAAAAAAATCAAAAACATCAAAAATATCTCATATTTTCCCAAAAAGACAAAAAAGTCAGAAAAAGCCAAAAATAATTTATATTTTCAGAAAAATTGAAAATCCAAAAAATGCCTTTTATACAAAAAAAAATGAGAAAAAGATAAAAATGTTTTTTCCTCAGATTCATGGAAAATCCCTCAAAAATCCAAAAAGCCTTAAGGTTTAAACAAGATTAGGTACCGAAAGGGCATTAGTGATTAACTAGTGTAATCAAGTCCCCGATCCTAATTTCTCTAGTTGCGTAGGAGTGAATATTTTTCCCGATACTTTGCTTGGGTTTCTAATCGACCCACCACAAATTGATTAATTGCGACTCCGTTTTAAAATCAACTAACAGGTTAAAAACTTGGACTATTAAGTCATGAATTGGTGGACTTGGGAGAGTCCGGGCAAAAATAGACCTAGCCGAACCATTAGCCTCCACAAGGCGCCCGCCCTGATCGAGCGCCGAAGAAAAAATAGGTCGTGACAGCTTGACGACTCCACTTGGGATATTTGAGGACTTAGGCCGTTTTATCTTGTTTAAGCACTTTACTGACTTGTTTTTGTCATTTTCTTTATGCAGGTCAGTAGCTTAAAGGTTTATTTTAATTTCAATTAAAATAGAATGTTTTGTGATTATAAACTGTTGTGCATGCTTTACTGTTTTAACACTACACATGGCACACACAACCCGGCCGCCAGACCTAGGCCGCCATAGGATATTTAAGATGGTGTTAAGAAAGATACGGCCTCGAACGCGAGACTGCGTTGTAGAGGTTGCCTTTCCTTTCCCCGAATTTCTTTAGCCAAGATTAAGGGGGTGCGATGCTAGCGCGAGACTGCGATGGGCGGACACCTTTTTAATTTCAACAAGCCTTCTTAGTTAGAAATCGAGCCGCACATATCATGCGCATGTCTGTGTGATTGTCATCAATTTTCTCGCGTGAAGTAAGTTTTTTTTTCGTGTACTTTGCAATTTACTTACCTTCATGCATATATTGAGCAGTCCATGATTAGTCTAGGATTTGATACCATGGTCATTTAAATTCAAAAGTAATTGCCATAAAGTTTAAAAAAAAAAAACTTTTGCAAAAGAAATTACTTTCAGTTGATGTTTTTTTTTTCTCAAGCATGTTACAAAGTTCTTTTCCGCAAGAATTTTCATTTGCCTCAAATAAGGGATGGAAGTCTTTTTCAAAATTTGTTGCAATTCATGCTTTCTTCCCCCCAAGGATATATACTTTACAAAAAAAAAAAAAACATTTCATTACCAAAACTTTTGTCAAAACAAGATGTTAAATCATGTTTGTCTTTCTGATTCACTCACTTCGTGTATCATCCCCTTTGACTTAGCATGACAGGGGGCATTTGAAGTTGGCACATCGTGTGAGCTCGCCGAGTTCAAAGACACTCTTTCAAGAAAGCATGGGCAAACAAAAAAGGATCATCTTGTTTCAAAGAGGGTAAGTCTTATTCCCCGAACATAATTTTGAAAATGCCATTCCCTCTCTTCTATGTATAGGAGACGAAAGATAAGACATAATAGGCATAGGCATACGGTTAAACTCGAAGCATGCACATCATGGTAGCTCGAGGCAGGATAACCTCCCCCATGCTGCTTTCGGCCTTCCCATTTTGCAAGCCGTCCCCAGGAGCTCTGTGCACTCTACCTCGCTCCTATCCAAATCCTTCTCAAGTTGGAGCAATAACTTCTCCCCCCGACGTGTCCGAGCAACTAGACGTTGCGATTTCATTAATGGAATTTCCAGCTTCGACAAGCCCAGAAGCACAGGGAGGGGATCTTTTCTCTTTCTTTGAATTGGCTACTATCAACAGGGAGGAAATCCAGACAGTTGAGGTGGTCTTTAGCCCCCCATTTCAGATGATGATGTTAGGGCCTAGAAACCTCACTTCTTGCTCCAGACGCATGCTCTCCCAAGAAGTGATTGCCATCAGAGAATTGGAGGTTTTGATTGTCCATCTTAGATTCCATAGAAGCTTGAAGTACATGACTTTGCCCAATGCTACTAATGGTCATATGGTCAAAGACAAAAAATTCCGCAGAATGAAGGCATTGAAGATAAATCAACAACCATCAATCATGCATACATGGTCACAAATGAGAAAGGCCAATCGAAAGAGATGTCGGACTGAGTCAAGATGAAGAGGCTATCATCAACATTCAGAAATCCCTAGGAGTCAACAAATACAAACTAGGGGGAGGGGTAATTTAGTATCGTTTCCAATACTCCCACTATCTGAACCCACTTTTGACGTATTTTCCCTATTGACAGGAAGCATCAGGATTCAAGAATAAGGCTTAATGGTTAATTTGGGCAAATCAAGTGACCTATATCGAATTCACTTAACTTGGTATGAAAGGACGTGTTGTCTAGAAGCCATTTTGGTTAAATGAAAAAAAGAAACGCCCTACGGACACCATCGGCACCTTAGCCTAGTGGTATGGGGGATGAAGTGGTCCAGACGCAACCAGGGTTCCAGCCTTGGGAGGGGCAACTAGTTGCCATGTGTAAAAACTAATAAAAAATTTTGCTTCTCTTGTGCCTGCAAATTACGAGAGAACAGGTGACCTAACAGAGTGAAAAATGCAGGACCTCATATCATCCTCGTGCCTCAGGTCTATCCAATCATTTGCAAACCAATGGAGGATAATGTTGTATCGCTCCTAGTTGTTTCACTCCTAAAAGAATTCGTGACTAACACGTTCCCTCTTGTCTATTACAGGATCACCTAATCGCCAAAGATACAGACAACAAATCAGTAGGAGACATGACAAACTCTCCTAAGCAAAATGGCGTCCCGAATATCGACAGAAACCTTTCTAGCCTCAACTCACATTCGATTTTGGCCCTATTGATCCGTCTATATCTTCTCTTCTACAGGAGAAAAAACAGAAAGGCCCGTCAAATCAATGATTAGATTCCCAACCCCGACTGATCCTTCTTGTGTCATTTCCCTACTTAATATGGACAACCCATCGACACCCATTTGCGAATAACCCTTTTGATATTCAAAATTTAAAATATTTGGAAACACCATTATGTTAACCCCTAAAGCTGTCAATAGGGTCTTTTTTTTGTCAAAACCATTCACTTGTTTTGAGAGTTCAAACTCCATCATATTTAAAATGTTGCATGCCGTTTCCAAATGAATTTTGCATGACGTTTTGTCTGTCTAAGTCACTGATTCCACCAAGGATTATTAGAATAGACAGCTAAGTGAAGAATACAATATTGATTGAGCATGCTGGATGAGGCGCGTCCAAATGATGAAAGGCAAGCCATGTCCTACACACAGTCCCCCATCTATACACTTGTGAGATAAGTGCAGAAGATTCCATGACTGCAGGGTAAAGAGTTCTCTCGCAAAAGGTACGATAACCAAAATAGTGAGAGTCATTTCATTGCTCACCCCTTTGAGCTCCATACACTAGTGAAGTTTCTGTCCTACCCCCCATCAAGAACCACCCCACACTAGGGCAGATCGGAGGCAAAGCAACATAACAAGGTGAGAAGAGGGATAGAAGTTTCTTGGTCGCACTTGCATCAATCTTCGGGTGTCTTTATTGCATATGAACACTCGCGTTAATTTAAGTGCCCTAGAATGACAAAGAGCAATTCTTTCTCTATGCGCTTGTATTCATTGTATAGCTCAAGTGAGTCTGTAATTTTTGTCATGCCCCAATCCTCGGGCACGCACACATCCTTCTACTTGGTCGATTTTAGAATGCGATATCTCAGGACTATGTATCGCCGACCCTTTCATTATTAATGGCACATGGGAAAGCAATTATAAATCCCCCGACAATCAAATAATGGGATAGAAAAGCAATGCTATATTTTTCATATTGAAATCAACAACCATACTTTTATACAGAGCATAACTCACAAAATTTCACAAACTATTCACAACTTTTTGGTCTCACTCTATTCACATATAAACAGGGTTCACAAAAGAGGATGGGATCTTAGTCCTCATCCGGGTTGTACTCAGGATCATCCCGATCCTCTTCTGACTCTTCTTCACTAAGCTCACATCCTTCAAGCTCTTCATCTTTTTCCGGCTCATCGTCCTCTTCTGGTTCCTCCTCCACAAGCTCATCTACGGGCCTGAAATGTTGTCCCACAACCGGGATGAGACTACATCTCAGCAAGTTCTACCCCTTTAAGACTCGATTAGGAAACCAATACGCTAACAGGGCTGCTTATACACGCACAGGTCAGAGGACTTACCTTGGCCTCAGATTCCACCTGCATATTAGCACAATTCAATAGGCACCCTAGCAATCACATCACATATCAATATTTCGATCTTTCGACCTAGTCGATTACATGTCAATCGGACCCTTCAAGGTAATTTCCACTCAATCAGTCAATTCACGACAACGGATCAAATCATTGATCAATCGACCTAGTCGATTACATGTCAGTCGGACCATTTCTAGGTTAAATCACTCCTTAATATAAAACCTCCAATTGTACTCTCAGTCACAGAGCTACAGTAATGCTCTCGGGCGTCATTTTCGCCAAGGTGACGTATGCAATGGACAGCACTCATGTGTTCTTTAAGGTGCCATTTTCACTAGTGATATCCTTAATCACCGAACCACGTATGTCCATGATAATGCATGTAGTAGATAGTACTCGTGCATTCTTTAAGGCATCGTTTTCACCAGTGATTTCCTTATCACCGAACCACATATGTCAATACTAATGCAGGTAATAGACAGCACTTGTGCGTTCTTTAAGGCGCCGTTTTCACCAGTGATTTCCTTATCACCGAACCACGTATGTCTATACCTCGTACCTGATCGGTCTCAGCCAAGAGTATTCCCAGTTCAATCTCATGATTCTCTCCACTTTACAACTCATCAAAGCACTATAAATGCTGAATAATCATACTCGGTCATCTACTGATCAATCATTCAATTCCACTCAATTTCAATCAATTTAGGATAAATTCATAACATACCACATTTAACTCAATTCTACGCAATGTAGAGCTCAAATAAATAAACGGACTGCACCACAACAATCAGCACGAAATTTCGGTCGTCGGCTATCCCTGCATAATTTCCGAAAAATAAATAAATAAATAAATAATTTCAAAAATTAATAAATAAATACTAAAAATCCAATTTAGGCCCGTAATGCCTAATTGAAGTCCGATAAGGGTCGGGAAAAATCCCGAGATGCATTTAATAAATAGTATAGGCAGTTCTCTAGCTAAGTACATTAACCACCTAACTAATATGCAATGCAATTAACTAATAATCACTGACCCATTCTAATCTAACCACCTAATCCTACTTAATTAACAATAATCAATCTTTAAGCATAATTAGTCTACTAATCAAGGATTAGTGAGATTACTCACCGGAATAACGCGCAAATCGGCTCAAACTGATGGGAACGGCACGGGGAACACTTTACCCCAAAGGCGGGCCAGCTTTCGAGGTCCGACACCACCTCAAAATGGGGTTGGAAGTTGCTGCAAAACCCTCTCTGTTTCTGTTCTGATCTTGCTGGAAATTGAAGTAAACAACTCGGTTTAGCACGGGAATTGACCGGTAAGAAGGAAATAGGCCAAACCGGACCATGGTGGGTCTTTACCAGTGAAGAAACAACCAAAACCAGCCCCGGCGAGGCTTCCACTGACCAAGGGCAGCAGCTGGACGTGAGAGGAAAGGCGGCCAAAGGGACGGCGGTGCGTGGCCAGGCGGGCACGCGCGAGGGCGAGGACGGCACCGGCGTGGCGACGGGCGGCGGCTTGCTGGCGACGGCGAGCTGCTACTATTCTCTCCTTGCTATTTTCGCACAAATGGAGGGGAGGAAGGGAAGTGTGGCCAGCCAAGAGAGAATGAGGGAGAGAAGAGATAGAGATGAGGGGTGAGGGCTCCACCAAGCCAATTTTTCCACAAAAATATCCTCCACAAGCAACCTAAACCAAGTAGAATCCCTTGGCTCTCATTTAACCACACACACACCCCTCACAACCTTTGAAGTAGTCCAATTTGGCTAGGCATGAGGGGGGCTACGAATTTTGAGAGGGATGGCTTCAATTGGTTTCAAATCCCTCTTGATTTCATCTCAATTGACTCTTACAAATTCAATTGGTCATCCATTGATCCTCTTAGTATTTTTCCTCACCTATATATCCATCATACTTCTCAAATTTACAACCAAAATTAATCCCCGGCTTCAATTGCACAAAAACGGTCCGGCGACGACTTTTTCCCAAAAAGTGTTGGTTATTAGAAAAATCTTCTGAGGCTGAGTTGCGGGTCCTAGAATTTATTGTGACATGACAGAATCTTCAATTTCTGAAATCGGACTTGAATCGGCGGTTAATTTCCATTTTGCGCATTTTTAGCGTGACCTAGACTACCAGGTAGTTTTCAGAACTTTTTAAGGCAAATGACTCATGGTTGATTTTCTTCGAACCACTCTAAACCCACTTGACTCAATGGCGACTCTCAATTGTCGTGAAAATCTCGAGGATTCAATTGCGGACACATGGTACCAAAACGACAGTAAAATCAAATTAGTGTCAGTCGATGAGAATTTTCTAATTTAGTGGAGTCACCCACGATTGGCCACACATCTCAGTCAAACAGACCTATCTCTGATCTGAAATTGATTTTTAACTTTGCCGTAATGACCTCTAAAGATGAGCACGGTCGAGAAGCCGATTCCTAATCGAATTCTCAAGTCTATTTGTTTTAAAGTCCTTAATAGCTTCCCTAGTTAGTCTAGTTATCTAGAGAGTGATCGGCTCTGAGAATAGCCCTATAGACGCGTCAATGAGATGCCCGATTAATTCAGTAGAAAACAGGTTGAAAAATTCATGATGTCACAATTTTACCCTCACATTGAGACAAAGCAGAAGTTATTGCCATAGCCTAGAGCGCCGACTGAAGATGAAGACTCGAGAGTCAGATAACGGTGCTTTGATTGAACTTGCCTAGGCCAGTTCCTCTAACGACAAGAAAAAGCAGGGGCATAAAAAAGCAGTGTACCTGGTAAAAGCAAGGTCAATGCCCCCAGTCAAAAGTACAGCCAAGAAAAAATTGCTGTTGTGGTCCATAGAACCTCCATCTGACAGAGAGAAGACAAACCAGTGACAAATGCCAAGATAGTCACCAACTCTCACCCTCTTACATATGAGCCAAGCTATGTTACATCCCTATTGTAAAAGTCTCTTCAAACTAGGGCACTTCAATTAACGTAGGATTTCATATGTACATAAGTATCGCTCGAAGAAGTACGAGCATGATTACTCTATCTCTTTTCGCAGGGTTCTTGACTTGTAAACCCGGAGATGATTGTGCAACATTTCGTCCATCGGCTTCGACCTTGATGGTCCCCTTTGATGAGCTGCTGACCTAGTCTTCATCATACTTTTGACAAAAACCTCTCACATTGGTAAAGTCGTACCGTTTGCAAGAATACTCAGACCTCTGTTGACATGATGACAGTGAGAAGTGTGGTCCTTATAAATCCTGCATCAATGGTCAGGATAGCATTTTTCCATGAGAGTGAGTGGAAAGTCCTTTCAGACTAAAAGTCCCTCATCTGGCATGCTCAAGACATCTACATTCTAAATGAAGGTTGTCTTTCAAAATCTTCCCCAATGAAATTCAAATGATGCAAAACTGACAAAATTGTCACGCATGAATCAAACTTAAATTTATGAATTTACAGCATATACAATCATGTGTGCATATTATTCAAATAGCAGACATACTCTTAGAGATCAAAGATATTGCCAGGTAAGCATATCTCTATCCCCATTGGTCTTAAAGTACCTATCACAGTCCAGGTACTCTCTTCTTGACACTCGACCTATTCGAGTCGTCCCTTGAGTTCGAGTGCTTGCAACTGTCTAAGTATCCCCTTGTCTTTGAGTACCCACCACTTGCCAAGTACTCCCTCTATTGACACTCGACCTGTTTGAGCTGTCTTTAAAAGTTTGGATGCTCGTGACTGTCCAAGTATCCTCTTGTCTTTGAATACCGGCCATCGTTCGAATGCTCCCTTTCCATGACACTCGACATGTCTGAGTTGTCCTCAAAATTGTGTCATTGAATACTAGTAACCGTTCAAGTATTCCACCACATTATGCGCTTGCGATTACCCAGGTATGCTTTCTTACATTAGGACCAGCTGAGTGGTCCCTGATCGTATCATTAAATATTTGTGTTCATCCAAATATTCCACTACTTTGTACACCTGAGTGCCTGCGGCCATCCAGGTAAGCTTCGTGCTACATTCAAATTCTCAATTACCAGGAGGTGAGAGATCTTCATGAATATGCGAGACACGTCCTCAATATTCCCAATTACCAAGAGGTGAGAGACCTTCATGAATATGCAAGGCACGTCCTCGATATTCCCAATTACCAGGAGGTGAGAGACCTTCATGAATATGCGAGGCACGTCCTCAATATTCCCAATTGCCAGGAGGTGGGAGACCTTCGCGAATATGCGAGGCGCATCCTCGATATTCCAACTACCAGGAGGTGAGAGACATTCATGAATATCCAAGGTACGTCCTCGATATTACTATTACCAAGAGGTGGGAGACCTTCATGAATATGCGAGGCACGTCCTCGATATTCCCAACTACCAGGAGGTGAGAGACCTTCATGAATATCCAAGGTATGTCCTCAATATTCCCATTACTATGAGGTGGGAGACCTTCGTGAATATGCGAGGCACGTCTTCGATATTCCCAATTACCAGGAGGTGGGTGACCTTCATGAATATCCAAGATACGTCCTCAATATTCCCATTACCAGGAGGTGGTAGACCTTCATGAATATCCAAGATACGTCCTCGATATTCCCATTACCAGGAGATGAGAGACCTTCATGAATATGCGAGGCACGTCCTCAATATTCCCAATTACTAGGAGGTGTGAGATCTTTATAAATATCCAAGGTATGTCCTCAATATTCCCTATTACTAGGAGGTGAGAGACCTTCACGAATATGCGAGGCACGTCCTCGATATTCCTAATTGCCAGGAGGTGGGAGACCTTCATGAATATCCAAGGTACATCCGCGATATTCCTATTACCAAGAGGTGAGAGACCTTCATGAATGTCTAAGGTACGTCATCGATATTCCAACTAATAGGAGGTGAGAGACTTTCACAAATATCCAAGGTACATCCTCGATATTTCCAATTGCCAGGAGGTGGGAGACCTTCACGAATATACGAGACCTATCCTCGATATTCCCACATACTAGGATATGACAGACCTTCATGAATATCTCAGGTACGTCCTTGATATTCCATCATCCAAGTACCCCTTCGATACCTGCAAACATCCAAGTATCCTTCAGAGTTTTATACTTGTGATCATCCAAGTACCCCTTTGATACTTGTGAACATCCAGGTATCCTTCAGAGTTTAGTACTTGTGTTCATCCAAGTACCCCTTCGATACTTGTGAACGTTCAGGTATCCTCCAAGAGTTTGTACTTGTGTTCATTCAGGTACCCATTCGATACTTGCGAACGTCCAGGTATCCTTCAGAGTTTGTATTTGTGTTCATTCAGGTACCCATTTGATACCTACGAACGTCCAGGTATCCTCCAAGAGTTTGTATTTGTGATCATCCAAGTACCCTTTCGATACTTGTGAACGTCCAGGTATCCTCCAAGAGTTTGTACTTGTGATCATCCAAGTACCCCTTCGATACCTACGAACGTCCAGGTATCCTCCAAGAGTTTGTACTTATGATAATCCAAGTACCCCTTTGATACTTGTAAAAGTCCAAGTATCTCCTAACAAATCAATGCCTTGAGAAAGGTCGGCGCATCTCCCGAGAAAGGTCGGGTTCCAAACCGGTGTCCTTGACTGAGGTCGGGCACCCCCAACAAATCAATGCCCTGAGAAAGGTCAGCGCATCTCCCGAGAAAGGCCTGGTACCAACCGGTGTCCTTGACTGAGGTCAAACACCCCAATAAACAGATGCCCTGAGAAAGGTCGGCGCATCTCTCGAGAAAGGTCGGGTAAACCACTTATTGCTCTAACAGGCGACCGAAGAAAGGTTCGAGTCCTAGAAAAGCGATTCCCCGTCAAGGTGACCGAAGAAAGATTTGGGTCCTAGACAAACCACTTATTGCTCTAACAAACGACCGAAGAAAGGTTTGGGTGCTGGAAAAGCGATTCCCTCATGCCACCAAGTAAGATGACACCTTGATACTTGCCAAACTCAGGGTCAACACCCTATCTCACTCACTCCCGGTAAGTAATTACAGGTATCCGTATTAGTATGTGTAATGTTATATTGCTCATTTTCTACATAGGACACTAGGTCCCAAATAAGATATAATCGATTGCATATGCATAAACCAACTTTAGGTATCGGTTTGTCTTTGAATGCAACCTCTGCGAACTTTCCTTCAAAGAGGGGCAGCTGTTGACACCTAAAATTTGATTAGGTTTTTAATTAAGTAGGCCTTAATTTCTTTGTTTCCTTCTCTCTTTTTTTCAGATAATAATTAATAAATAATAAAAATAACAAAAAATAAATAAAAACAAGAAAAAAAAAAGAAGAAGCAGCCAAAGGAGGGCTGGGCCTACGAGCCCAGCCCCTCCTTCTCTCTCGTGCGAGCCCCCATGGCCCGGCCCACGCGACTTGGCCCTTTTTCCCTTTCTTCTTCCTTCTTCCTCCGCCTTTGCAGAACATGCACAGCAACGCCAACGCACTCGTGGACATGCCTACGGCAAAGATGGGAGAAGTAGACTTGCAGTGACGGGACGCGTAAGTGGGTAGCTTGGAGTTGGACGCCGGTTTGGCCGCACCAAGGGCCGGTTGGCGCACCCCCGTCGACCGGCACCCCTCCACCTATAAATAGGCCCCTCCCGACGAGAACCAAGGACACATCTGACAGAGAGACAGACGGAGAGATCAAAAGCTTGCGAGCGCCGGAAGCTTCCCTCGAGAGACTTCGAGGGAGGCCCGAATGCCCGTAAGCCTAAATCTATGAGCAGTTGAGGCCAGAGGAGAAGAGGTGGTTCTGGATCTATGAGGTAGGGGGCTGAGCGAGAGGGAAACCAAAAGATGGAGGGCCAGATCCGTCCACCGCCGTGCTACGATCCCTCCTTGACGCCATCATCATCGCCCAGTCACCACCGACGAGGCCGCCCGCGCTCAAAGCCCCGACGCCGACCAGCAACGCCCCCGCGCCGTGCTCCCTCTTCAGATAGGTATCAACCACCGCCCGTCGTTGCTTTGCCGTTCGGAACCTAACCGCTACCTCTGCCTACTGCGTCGTTCCTATCATCGACGAGTGCCACCGCCTCAGTTCCTCCATCGGCGCCGCAAGTAGAGAGAGGTGAGAGCGAACACCGCGAACCGGGTGGAATTGGGTCGGGCGCATGACCTAGTTCCCCTAGGGTTTAGACGCGCGGGCCAAATTTGCACGGGCCTAAGGGAAGTGGGCTTATTTCGCTTTGTTTTTTTGGGCTGCGATTGCTTAAAAAGGAAAAAAAAGAAAGGTCCCGGGCCGGGCCTGCATTGCAGGCCCGTCCGGGTCTTGGGCGAATGGCTCGGGTCGGACCCAACACGCGGATCCAACCTGGGTCATTTTTTTAATATCTTAATATATTATAATATAAAATAATATTTTTAAAAAATCAAAAAATATTTTATTTTCCAAAAAAATCAAAAACATCAAAAATATCTCATATTTTCCCAAAAAGACAAAAAAGTCAGAAAAAACCAAAAATGATTTATATTTTCAGAAAAAAATTGAAAATTCAAAAAATGCCTTTTATACCTAAAAAATGAGAAAAAGATAAAAATGTTTTTCCTCAAATGCATGGAAAATCCCTCAAAAATCCAAAAAGCCTTAAAATTTAAACAAGATTAGGTACCGAAAGGACATTAATGATTAACTAGTGTAATCAAGCCCCCGATCCTAATTTCTCTGGTTGCGTAGGAGCGAGTATTTCTCCCGATACTTTGCTTGGGTTTCTAATCGACCCACCCCAAATTGATTAGTGGTGACTCCGTTTTAAAATCAACTTACAGGTTAAAAACTTGGACTATTAAGTCGTGAATTGGTGGACTTGGGAGAGTCCGGGCTAAAATAGACCTAACCGAACCATTAGCCTCCGCAAGGCGCCCGCCCTGATCGGGCGCCGAAAAAAAAAGAGGTCGCGATAGAGAGTCGGTGTCACTCTCGAGTTTAGGGTCTTTTGCATCCACCACCGACCCATCCTTATGATCGGCCGTCCCCTCCCCGAATGCTTCCTCTAGAATGAACATAGGCACATCACCATCTAGCATGGGACCCTCCCTTCGCCCGTCATGATACTCATGATACCACGACCGATACTCGTGGGGCCTCAGGGCGTCCTTACCCACATCAACCCAGACAGTCGACTTAACTAGAACATACTCTAATCCTTCCGGGTGGGGGTGTATCAGGAAGTGAGTCTCTATCTTAGTGATTTCTTCGGGTATGCCAAAATGCATAGGAGGACGATGAGGTGGAGGTGCTGTCATCTAAGGACCTAAAATGGTTATAAAATAACCATTGAGATAATGTCTCAGTGAGTTCTACCCCCTAAGACTCGATTAGTAAACCAATATGCCATACGGGCTACCTATGCACACATGGGTTAGAGAAATTACCTTGGCCTCAAATTCCACCTACAAATCAGTGCAGTTCAATAGGCACCAAATCATAATATTATAGATCGATACATCGATCAATCAATCTAGTCGATTACATGTCATCATGACCATTCCCCGGTCATCTCAATCCATACCATATAATCTCCAAGATAGTACACTTAGTCACCGAGCCACGTGCATTCTCTAAGGCGACATATACGCCAAGGCGATGTACTAATTACCGAGCCACGTGCATTCTCTAAGGTGATATACCAAATCACCGAACCACATGCATTCTTTAAGGTGACCTATACGCCAAGGCAACGTACTAATCACCGAGCCACGTGCTTTTCCAGGTGATGTATATACTTAACTATTCACGTGCATTCTCTAAGGCAACCTATACACCAAGGCGACCTATCTGGTCACCGAGCCACATCATACATCATTTCTTCTCACTATTTTATCATACCCGATAAAATATCGTGTGTGGGTACACGGTCGGCCTTAACCAAAATACCATATTTTTCATTTCCATAAATCCCACCATTTTCTGTAGTCCACCAAAACATTTTTGGCATTATCAACCGATGCCCGGTTATTTTTTTTTTTCAATTAATAACCAAAATTATTTAATTTAGGAATAAATCCTAAAATCACAAATAAATCAATTTCTCTCAAATTAAGGCTCGAATAAATAAACGGACTACACCACGATAATCAGCATAAAATTCTGATCGTCGGCTATCCCTGTCTAATTTTCGAAAAATAAATAAATTATTAAATAAATACAATAAATCCAATTTAGGCTCGTAATGCCTAATTGGAAGCCGAGATGAACCTAGAAAAATCCCGAGGTTCGTTCAATAATTACTAGAAGCTCTCTACTTGCTAACGACTAAGTCTAACCGCCTAACATGCATCATTAAGTCACTAATTTAATTGTTCTAAACAAATCTAACAACCTAATCATACTTAATTAACACTAATCAACCCTTAAGCATCATTAGCAAACTAAGTAAGGATTAGTGAGCTAAACTCACCCGTTTAACAATCCGTTTGGATCGAAACATCGGGAACGTCGCGGGGGACGTTTTTCTCGAAAGTGGGCCTAGGATCCAAGGCCCAGAACACCCTCAAATCGAGCCTAGAAGCTGCTGTGAGACCCACAAATTTCCTCACTGATTTGGCTGCAAAATAGAAGGGAATGAGGCTGGTTTGTCGAGGCAGAGAGGGCAGAGGACTGGCGGAGGTTGAGCGGCCAACGGCGAGGCTCCATAGCGGCTCCAGCGGCCTGAGATGGCCCGTGACAGCCCTAAGACGCACAACAGGGGTGGCTGGACGGTGTGAGGTGTGAAGGCGGGCGGACGTGCGAGCGTGGACGGTGACAACAATCCGGCTAGGCGTGCGGCTCTGGCATGCAACGGTGTGAGGGTGGCTGTCTCCGGCGATCTCCTTGGCTTGTTGCTAGTCGAAATGGAGAGGAGAGGTGAGGGTTTGGCCGGTCAAGGGAGAAGATGAGGGAGAGAGAGAAGTGGGGCCACTTGGTCTAAAATTTCCACAAAAATATCTCCTTTGGCCTTTCCTAGTCAAGCCTTCTTCCTTGGCTCACAATGGTCCACCATTACACCCCACATGACTTCTCAAATGGTCCAAAATGGCTAGTAGGAGGGGGAGCTACGAATTCTTTCATTTTCCAAACAATTGGACACCATTTCCTCTTTAATTCTATCTCATTTGGCCTTAATAAAATCAATGTACCCACCATCAGTCTTCTTGGCATTTTTCCTCACTCATAGATTTATCTTGCATCTCAATTTCGCAATCAAAAACAATCCTCGGCCTTTTCTAAACAAAAACGGTCCTATGCCGACTTTTTCCCAAAAAGTATTGATTGTCAAAAAAATCTTCTGAGACTGAGTTAACGTTCCTAGAATTTATTGTGACATGACAGAATTTTCAATTTCTGAAATCAAACTTAAATTCGCGGTTAATTTCACTCAGGCTTTTAGTGTGACCTAGGCTACCGGGTAGTTTTCAGGAACTTTTAGTGCAAATGACCCGTGGTCGATTTTCTTCGAGCCACTATGAACCCACTCGACACATTAGTGGCTCTCGATTATTGTGAAAATCTCGAGAATTCAAATACGGACATAATGTACCAAAACGACAGAAGAATTAGTCTAGGGTCAGTCGACGAGAATTTCCCAATTTAGTTGTGTCACCCACGATTAGCCACACATATCAGTCGAACAGACCTATATCTGATCTCAAATCGATTTTTAACTGTGCCGTAATGGCCTCTAAAGATGAGTACGGTCAAGAAACCGATTCCTGGTTGAATTCTCAAGTCTATTTGCCTTAAAGTCCTTAATAGCTTCCCCAAGTAGTCTAGTTATTTCGAGAGTGATCAGTTCTGAGAACAGCTCTATAGGCGCATCAATGAAATGCCCAATTTATTCAATAGAAAACATAACTGAAAATCTGGGATGTCACAAAATTAATCTTTGTGCAATGGCCATAAATTTTGTGGATTCCTTATTGAAATTAAAAGATCTATCTAAGAAGGAAAGTATATCAAATCAAATCTTTCAAAGTGGATTGTAGCAAGACTTGGATAAATCAATCTACAAGAGGCGAAATATTCTTTCCAAGTGAAGCACTCATCTTTCGGAAACTCCATCTGCTGTAAGGGCCTTAGAATCATTAAGAGACTTCAATATTGGCAACTTTGAAGCAATCAAATCTTCTGACAACATTCAAGTCCAACAGGTAGATTGGTTGGGCGATCCTGTAAGGATTTGTCCAATGGTCAGCTTGGACACTAAGGATTATAAAAGAAGGCCGAGATGCTGAAAGGATATAACAAGCTAAAATTCTAAAGTTTATAATTTTTAAGTTTCGAGTGATCTTAAAATCATATACATTTGTTTTTATGAGCTATATTGTGTGATCTTTTAGAGGTTGAGAGTGTGTAAGGTTTTGTTCACATGAGTTTGAGTATTTTGTTACCAAAATGTTGTAACCTCTGACAGATTCATTTAGTGGAATCTAGCCAATCGGCTGTCAACGTGGAAGAGTGGACGTAGACTTACAAAAGCCAAATCACTATAATCGTTTGTGTGCAATTTTCTATCACTTACTCCCTTTATTTTACTTTTGATAAGAGTTAATTGTACACCGGTAAGATTTGACAATTACTTGGATTGTCGTCAATTGTTGTTCTATTGCAATAACATTTTAAATTTATTTTATTGCGCACCATCACCAATTCACCCCACTCTAGATGATCCATCTAGCCCTAACACAAAGTAACCGTTTATCATGACATGTAGCCATAAGTTCTAACGTGAGAAGACAAAATTATTAGAGAAATTAATGAGAAACATTAAAGAACACTAGATGTGTGGTTCGGTCCACTTCATGGGGAGCTAGTGTTCAAAAAATTAATTATGAATCCGATAAAAAAAATTTACAATCGTTTAAGTGTTTTCCAATCTTATATTAAACTCAAGATAAAACTTACACATGTTACCCCACAGTATCACATTCTCAATGCTGACTGCACGACAAATTCCTGCACAATTTTTTCCTTTCGTCAACTCTTGACATCTAGTTATTCTACTTCTAAATACGCTTCTTGATTTTAAGTTTTCTGTCGAAGGACTACCCAGACTTTAAGTTCTTCGTCAAAGTCATTTCCATATGTCACAAATGATGGTAATTCTCCTTTATGAATTTGTGCGAGACCTTCTATTTTAAAACAACATTGGGAGCTTAGATTTGCTTTTAAAGAAAGTCACGCATATTATTTTAATTTGTGTTAAGGAGATTTTGTAACATCTCAATCTGTTTTAAAGACTTGTGAGACTTTTGTTGTGTCCTTTATATCCTTTTCTAACTTTTACGCAGTGCATGCTTCTCTTAAAGTCCAAAAGCAATGCTTAGCTCCGTCGAAGTCTCTGTATTCTTTTCCAGAAAACAAGCAAAAGACTTACTGGTCATTTTGGAGCAAGGACTGGGATGCAATGATGGTCAACAAAGCGGAGAAGGTTTACCTCTGGGAAGTCGAATATTTTTATTCAGAGAAAATTCTTCCCGGTCGGTGAGACACGGCACATAAAAAGTCGGAGAAGTCTAACAAGAATTCTCAAATTTGAGATGAATCTGAGGTCATCGATTTCGAGGATAACAGGGATCAACCCACCTGATCTGGCCACCGTAACCTCATTTCTTTGGTGACTCCGCCACAAATTGATGTCAATCTAAGTTTATCGATGTACGGATAAAATGATCAATAGTAAAGTAGTAGAGACAAAGACATCGACAATATGGCGGGGCTAGCGATGGCCTCGGTGGTTGAGGAAGGTGCAATGGCATGAAGGGATCGAATGGGGGAGCTATTTCTTGGAAGATAAAATTGTAGGGAGGGAGGAAGAGATAAGTGTTTTTCGAAAAAAAAATTAGACTCGCCTTGTTTTCACCTCTCACATAACTTTAGTCTCATCTTAAAATTTAAATAGTCCAAAATAGCTCCCACTGGATCTCATTACAATTGATGAAAGAGGAAAAATATATTTTTAATGTAGATCAATCGATCTGACTTTTATAAACCATTCCTAAACCGTTGTTCCTCCTTCTTTTGTGTTCAAATTGGACAAGTTCACATGTTTCTTGCTTTTACGATAATCGTGTAATATTCAAGTATTTTAATCAATTTAGTGATCCGGATTCTTGAAAGAATATTGTAGAGTACATTTATTTACAATGTTTCATCAAAATTCAACCGGAAGCACAGGCATATGACTACTTCAAATTTAAATTCCTCAAATACCTCAACATCCGTCTCCTCAAAATGGCCGCTATTATCTACTAGCATCCTTCGAGCAGCACCATGGACCCAAGATCGCCGGATTTCCTTTCCTTGGTTGAGATTTACTTTTGCAATCTCATAAGCTAAATCTTAATTTGGTTTGAAACCCCAATTCCTCCATCTTTACGCTCTAAAAGTCACTCCTCAAAATCATGATTGACAGTAAATCGAAACGTTGAGAGGGGTTAAACGAGAAATGCCTCTTACAGAATCTTGTAAAATTATGAGAAAGGTAATATTGGGGTCATATATGTATAAATGGCACTTAAAAGCTGCAAAGACTAGTCATAACGAAATCTCCCTAGCTAGGCTTTAAATCCGGTGAACTAAGATGATTTCTGGCCCTAAAAGAAAAAGGAAAACTAAAACTAACATGATGTAGAGAAGAGCTGGAGACTAGATAAGCTTACCACGGAGCAATGGAAATTAGTTGAATGAATGTTAAGTCTGTCAATATTATAATTTATAGCCAATTTGGACCGGAATCTTTTTTGATGGGGGGAAAGAAAGAGATTTTCGCTGAAGCTATACAATATATAGGTATTTCATAATAGAATCTATAAATATATATTATAGTTATTTTTTAAGATTTATTACCAATATATGAATCATTCCGTTATTTCTTGTACATCAATTAGAAATCTATTACGAAAATATGCATAAGAATTAGAGATTTGCTAGGATTATAGATTGGCTAAAGTTGTGCTTAAAAGCATTATTACCCAAATATGCATAAGAATCGATTAGAGAATTATTATAAAAAAATGCATAAAAATTAGAGATTTGTTAGGATTAGAAATTTTATAAAGTTACAATCAAACGGGAATGCCACTTCTGCTTTTCACGCAAAAAAACAATTGTGTTTATCAAAGGTCAAGGTGCTAAAATTCTTGATGCCCTTATTATAATTTCCATAAGTATAGGTCCCGTGTAGATTTTTTATTTTTTTTCAATGAGATGGCTCTCTAAAACTTTCTATTCAACAAAATACTGACTCATGCGAATCATCTCTTCACATGCACTCTAAAACTTTCAAATCATTTTTATCCTTTCATGATATTCACTCATTTGTAAAATATGTTCTAATAATATTTTTTTTTTCAGGATTGATAACATTCTTATTGTTATTTTACTACAAATTAAAATATATTTTTAAAAATGATCTCATTAGACTTATCTCTGATTATGCATTTATTAGAGTCGTTTGGTGATACTTGTCTATGACATGCGGAAATGTAATTTATAAAAATCAATTTTTCCCACTATAAACATTATGAAATGATGGTCTATAAGCATTATGATTTTTTTTTCTATTAGCTAGAACATTTGTGTTGATTTCCTAGTATTTATTTATTTATAAAATTGACAAGTAATTTCGTAATAATCCTCTAATATTATATATTCATCAAATATGAGCTATCATTTTATATATAGTTCTTTTAATAATCATCTAACATCATTTATTTGTAAAAATTATTTTTATATTGTGTATATATATCATCAACTCTCTTTCAGAATATACTAATTGCAAAGTGATAAGAATTATCACCCATTATGCATTTACTCATAAGGGTCATCAAGTTTCATCATTTTTATTCATCAAATATGCACAATCAGGTAAAATGACCTTTTAACGTTATACAATAAGTTATTTTGTAAAGACAGGTAAATCTGTTTTATTTGATAGCATTAATTTTATTGATCTCATTATATAAAAACTAATGCATAATCAAGATTTTCTGTTAATAATCTAATATCATGTCTTTATTAAATAGAACGTATTGTGTTATACAACTTTTTTTAAATTAGCCTTTAACATCCTATATTTACGGAACATGCACTATCATGCTATAAAGCCCTTTTAAGGTTACTGTTTTCTTCAATAGATTTTTTGTGTCAATAGATAATTTATTCTTAGTTTTCTAATTTCCATCTGTACATAAAATATGTGTTATGATCTTAATTAGATCATTTCATATAGCTTGTTCGTTTTATATAGGGTTATCATGTCATGTAATTTTTTTTTTTTTGACATTTTAATATAATTTATTTGTGAAATAGGATAGGGCAACATGCTTTTTCAAATGGCTATTATATGTTATTGAACTTACTCGTTATCCACTGCCAACGTGATAGGAATAATACCAAACGTAGTATTTTATACTCATCGACTATAAAATAATTGGAATTATACGATATGTAAGGTTTTGATAAGAGTTGTGAATAATTATGCATTTAATATAATCGTGCAATATAACCCCCTTAATGTATATTATTTTCATTCCATAGACTTTTCCTAACAATGAATATCTTCTTTCCATTATTTGGGGTAGGGTTTTCTCTGTTTCTAGGTGCATATGTGTTGAAATGGACGAAGTACACCAACGTTTTCGATTATTAAAAAAAGAAAAAGAAAAAAGTACACCAACGTTTTTCGTTTTTTGCTAAAAAAAATTGATAACATTCCCTCCTAGTTGCAAAAGGCTCCGGTTCCTTTGGAAAAGCATGTAATATCCGAGTTTCCCACCTTGATGGTGCTTGAAAGAGGCCACTTAAACTGATATAAATGAAACTCATCATTTCCGGTCACTTTAAGTATTTTATTTGAGGGCTTGACACCTATAGAATGGACGGGATCAATATAAATAGTATAGGAGCAAGATCCTCAAGCCCCACGTACCTGTGCTAGTGGTTCTTTCAACATAGATGTTGGGCTTAAATATTATGTTATCTAGAAAGTATTCATATGGTAAAATAACTGTGGAAGGATTTCCAAATTGAGAAAAATAAAATATATCTCTTTTGAAGAAGACCCGTGAGAAGTCACATCTTCAGGGCTGGCGATTCTACTTGGAAGAGAGTGATAGATCGCTTCCTCCAAGTGAGTAAGAGAAAGTTCAAATATCTTCTTAGTAGAAAATTACACCTCATAAATTTTGAACTGTTATGCATTTATCTCCTGAATTTTCATTTTGTTACCCCCATTAACCCTTCATTAAATTTTTTTGTTAATATATGCAATGTGCGTTGTACATCTAATATGCGTGGCCCTTTATTTGCAAAGACTTGCAACAGAAAAGTGATCCATAGCCAACCATCGTGACAACCATGCCCCAATACCATTAACCTCCGAAAACGAAAATAGAAATTAATAAGTAAAAAAGTTGTGGAGTCAATCGTCAAAGTCACTTTTGCCGACGAGGCGATAGACATCGTTCAAGCTCCGCTGGGGCCACCGCCAGTTTTCAATAAAGGAGCCCACGTTCTTGCTAATTTGGTCCACGAAATGTCCTCTTTCTTTCCTCCTTTTGATTTTGCTGTCAAATGGAATAGAAAAAACCCAGAGGTTCATTCAATGGATTGTGATTAATTAAAAATATAAAAGAAAATAAAAAAAAATTATATAAAACCGAACATGCCAATTTCCAACTTAAGTAAGAGGTCACGAGTTTTATAATGCATAATATGTGGGGTCTGCTTTGTTTTGAATTTGAACTTTCAAAGTAATAACCAATGATTAGTTCAAATTAAAAAAGGTTGAGAAGAAAGATGTCAAGTCACATGTTTGATTAATCGTACTTTTCTAGTTTGCAATTTTGTTAGTTTTGATATGAAAATAGGTGATCAGGAAAAAAGAAAAAAGAGAGAGAGTCATGATACTCAAACGATCGAAAAAAAGTTAAAACATATAATTGAGTATTTTATGAAAATTATTTTACTTATAGTGTCGTTATCTCTTTTTCAATGTGTTTTGGATTGGGCTCGTTGAGTGACCAGGTTTAGCCCTGATTGACTAAGTATTTATAAACCGATCATAGGTGCGGTCCGGTGTGGGACCAGTGCATCGTGGCCTGGTTTTTGTGGAAGGGGACTGTGAACGTGACCGAAGGGCAAGCATGGGTCATGGATGTTCATGTTCGAATGTGCTGTGTGTGGCTTGACTTGCAGCATTGAGTTCGCCATCATGTTTGCTTTTTGCTTAATGGTTTGTAGCCTGGTCAAGGCGAGGTGCTTGCCGATAACGCAGGGCTGAGATACCCCGTGACACTTGCCAAGGTGTTGATTCAAGTTAACTGAACCTATATTGTTTAGTCTCTCCCTTCCAACATCCTCCGCAGGGGAGTCCTCAACCTCGGCAAAATTAACGCATCTCGACGTCATTTTATCAAATTTATAATTTTATTTGATATTCCATACATCTTGGCATCATGGTAACTGGGGAACTTAATTGAAAAAGTGTAAGTATAGATATTCCATTAGAAAGTAGTGAAAGCACAATGACAAAAAGTAGGGTTTTATGTATATTATCATGGACTATCATTGATATTCCCATTTGTTTTCTTCAAAAGAAGTCCTTTTGAGTTTAAGACTCGAAATCACGGAACAAGTTGTTGAGTAGCCTTGACTTCATTATGGTTTCCTAATCAAAACTTCTTTTGTCTTTTGCTTTTATAACTCAGATTTATCGACAGACTAGCAAGCTTCGTTATTTCCGACTGCCGTCCCTCTCGCTCTCACTAGATGACTTTAACTAGTAAACCAACGATCCCCAACAGAGAAAAAACCTTCTTGCGAATTGTGATCCACACGTCTCCCATCACAACTTGTGGCCCTCTATTTGCAAAGACTCATTAGTCTTCTATAGAGCAAAGACTAGGACGTAAATCAACAACACTAAATGTTAAGCTCCATTTGTTATATGAAAAATATTTTTCTAAAAATAATCATTTATAACATTTAAAATAATCAGTTAATAAAAAAATATTTAAAATGTTAATAAAAAAATATTTTCATTATTGTCAACAATTTATATGTATTTTCATGAAATAAATAGAGCCTTAAATTTAATTTAAAATGTGTTTTCATATGGGGCTAGCATAGTGAGGAAAGTCTCCCTCAAGGATCATGCGAGATCCAATGTGATGGAAGAGAGAGAGTGACACAAGAGTTCACACAACATTAGAATTGATCACGATTTTCGATAAGATTTCTTCACTCTGCAAAACACGAAAAGGAATAAATGATATCTATAGCCATAAATAGTTGTTGTTTCGACTGGTTACTTCAGATATTTTCATTTGGGGCTTGACCCATGTGGATCTAGCTGGTTAATACTCCATCTCAAGTCTAAGCAAGGCATTTACATGTGAAACGCGAGACGCAGATGGGACCACGTCGAACGTGTAAAGGATCGAGCAAAATAGAAAGAGTAGGAGACGAAACAAGGAGTGTGCAAGTCTACATTGTGAGATATCGGGTGAGTTAAAATTTTTGGAAAACAGAATAATAATATGGATTCACGACACGCGTGGATGAAAATTAAAGGTGCACAGACATGACACCAATAACGAACGTCGAACGGAAGAGAGAATTTTCGGATATTTACCACTATGATCGTGCTAGCAATCTCGTGGAGACAATCCGTCGTATCCTTGATGTATTATAGTGACGACCCGAACGAGAGAACACTCTTCTTTCTCGTGTCTCTCGAAGAACACAAGAACGCACACACACTTTGCTCTATATTTTCAGCAACGAGCTCTCATCTCTCCTTGTTGCGGTATTTAATAAAAGAAACACATTTTCACGAAATCAGCAACGGTTGCCGAACCGTTGCTGATTCGTGCACGATCATGCACGATTGCTTCGTGCATGTGCACGATTATTCGTGCCAAATGGTCAGCAAGAATTGCTGACCATTTCAACTTTAATTAATTAATTGATTAAATGAAAAACAATTAATCAAACTCATTTATATATATATATATATATAAAAGAAGGACTTATTCTTTACGTGTGCATTTAGAATACATTAACATATATCCACTTCGGGCATGTATGTGCATCATATGCAAATAGGCTCGTGACTATAATACAAATTAAATTAAAATCTCATTTAATTTAATTTCAAATCGACTCAATTCGATTGCAGTAATTGCAAACACATTTGCAATTATATTTCTCTCTTGTTCCACGTTATCCTAATTGTTTATGGTGTGTGACATCCCATGTTCATCACTAAGCTGGTAGTAAGACTTGTAGTAACACATTAGTACTCCCAAAAGAATTAATTGTCCCGATTAATCTTTGGGTCCTACAAGCCATGATTGACATCTAGCAATATGTCATGGCTACCCAGATAGTGTGAATGCTTTAAGAACATAATGAACCTGTCAGCTTTGGTCACAATGTAATTCAATCCCTCTGTCTTACTATATCCCGATCAAACAAAGGCCATGGAATATTTGTCAAGTCATTAATTCGATCATATGTACAAATCTAATTGACATGCATTTTATTTGAGACATAAACAATTTATTATCGGTTACAACCCCGGCCGAGGATTTCAATGCAGTGTCATAATTAGATCGCATAGGACATCATTATTATACCTTGCATTTAACAAGGAGACAAATTCCATAGTGCACACATGTGTAACTTCGTATATGAACAAACTATGACCATCAGGTATAAAGACGGATCAACAACTCGGCATTATGTGCACCCGTGAACCATAGTTGTTCGACACACAAGTTAACATTGTGCCTCGGGTCTAAGGATTATTTACACAAGACCAAAGCATGAACAATTAGACATTGACCACGCTAAAAGCTTCAATGTTGCTAATCATTTCATATGCATCACGTTCAGTGAACTTGTTTAATACAAACACTCGCGTTCTTAACTCAAGCATCACACTACCCAATAACTTGTGACTTATCATTCCCTTAAGTATCCAATACTTAATGGTGAAGTTATGAACACATCGGTCTCAACATGATTATTAATATCCACTCAATAATCCATCGACCGGGAACAATTTAAAGATTCAGTCTAACTATGAACCCGTCACATATATTCTTGACATCTCAAGAATAGATCTAGTTGCAACTGATCTTATGGAATCATTCATAAATATAAAATAATTGGACAAATGAATGAATACGTCATTGCCATTAATTAAATAATAATAATGAAAGTACAACTGAAATCCCTAATATGTAACTATTACATAGTAGCTTTAGGGCATATATCCAACAATATATGCAAACCGCAATGGGTCGAGTTTGTTTTGATCAGTTTAGTTTTTTCTCCTTCTCTTTTTCATTCGTTTGGACTTTTGGGTGGTTTGGCATCCTTATTTGTTTTGTCTTTGGATGTTTTCATGGTAATCTAGCTTTATTGAACACACGGATTACATTATTGGAAAATATAAATTCCAGATTGCTCGATAAATTCGTACGAATATAACTACACACAAGATGAAGATCTCTTGGGGAACCCGGGTAATGTTGCTAGTTTGGTTATCGGATGAGGAAGTCAAGAGCATTCCCAAAGGATAAGATCTCTTGGGGGACCTGGGTAATGTTGCTAGTTTGGTTATTGGATGAGGAAGTCAAGAGCTTTCCCAAAGGATATGTTTGTGCACACAAAAAAAGCCCAAACTATTTTATCGATCAAACTTTCTATTGGAGCATTGCATAATAAGGGTGGACAGTATTAGGTTTTGTATAGATTTCACTTGGAACCTGGAACCTACTCGCTACAGTAGATTCTTCATTTTTTGAAACCTAGAACCTATCTTAAATACCCTAGAACTTGGAACTAATCTTGTTACAAGTTCTAAGGTCAGTTCTAGGGTCTACTCAGGTTTCATCTATATTATTAATTGAACGATTGCAGTGAAATAATATCTTTAATAATAACCAATTGTTGCTGTAATTCACTAACCATAAAAGACACATAGAAAAATATGAACATTAATAAAGTAAAATCTCAGTCATAAAATGAAAATTATCGAACGGTATGGAATATCGAAAGATCGCGTGAAGACATGGATCAAGAAAAATATTAAAACTTATTACAAATTATAGGTTACAGGTTCCTCCAATTAATAACTCGAAACCTACCAATCAAAATAGATTTCTTATTTTTTGAAACCTAAAATCTACAGGTTCCCACCAGTCCAATTCTCAAGTTTTAGATTATATCCTGTAACCATGCTCATCCCTATTGCACAATTACTCAACTTGATTCTCTTCTCGATGTCATTGGGCGAAAAAGCATTATATGATCTACTGAACCTCGTATGGATAGTTGATCATGTAGGCCCTCCTGTGGGGCCCACACGATTGGCGGTTTTGATTGTCACGGGCTCCTCTTCTGTTGGCCCAAAAAGGATCGAACCCATTAGCCCTTTAAGGGCCGGGCTGGGCAAGGGAGGGTTTGAAGTTTGGCCCGCCCTTATTTTTATTTCGAATAGATAAATTTAACTCTTCATTAATAAGTTCAAACTTATACTTAATTTTATAAACAATAATAAAATAAAATAGATCCAAATTTGTAATACAAGATGGGAAATAGTATAAAATTCGTAGGTAAAATAGTAAAATAAAATAATACAAATGCCTAATCTTAACTATTTAATATATATATATATATTCATTTTTGAAGTTGAAATTTAGAAACCAAAATATATAAAGGTAGCCTAATGGAGGACACGCCCCACCCATGTTTTTCTCTTGGGCGGGCTTCTTGCATTGGCAATAGACATAAAAATAAGAAATAAGTGTATTAGAAAATCTAAAATTTATAATGAAAAATGAAATTGAGTTTTAAATATTTCAAAAATGCAATCAAGACTTAAAACTTGTCCGGTTGATGCAATTAAGTCACTCTTACATTCGTCTTTGGCAAACAAAAAGTGGCGATATCATCTTTTTTACTGCTTTCTCTTTCCTCGTGGTCATTATGTTAATGAAGGGAGCAATAATGACCACAACAATGCTGTTTTCATCCTAGTCTTGAACGAAACGTAGATTACAAAGTAATAAAAGCCGTTGATATCCGATTTTTAATTTACAATTCAAGGGTTCATTTTTTGTAACAGTGCAAATAATAATAAAAAATATATAAATAATACAAAATTGCAGTTATAAAAGGTGATAAAAAGAGGGAAGAACTTCCGCAAATTAGTTTCAGTGGAGGCCCGTTCAAAGCTCAGGACATTTTTTACTCCTTTATCCTGCACCCGACAAAAGAGAGAAAATTAGAGCCAGTGTTGATGATTCGGTCTGAATTTTCGCTGATTTGATACTGCTGAATCGAAACATTGCTGTAGCGTTGTGTATAGGACCCTCATCTTACACACTCACAATATGTTCGATAAAATGTCTCTGAGAGGTGTACGTGAGATAATACCTGCTTTGGTTTAATCCGGGGACAGACTAGTGCAGTTTGTTTGTTAGTTGTTACTGATCGATCCGTTAGTCATCAAATATGATTTTGAGGAATTTCACCGGCCAACCGGGAGTGACACAAATATTTTTGTTCTATTTCCGGGTCTGCTTGTCACGGTGGTAAAGGATGGCGGAATCACTGGTGAGGAAATGGATTTGCTTCGATGGCTTGAGTTGATCCCTTGAGTTTTTTTTTTTCCTTTTCTTTTGGGTCGAAGTATTGATCCCTTGAGTTATTCGAGTTGTTTTTTCTCTCTAAACTATGTATTGTCTATTTCCATAGCTGTTGAGTTGCTGGTGGTAGTTCGATGATGGCCAACGGAGTGGCCGACGGTGGAGTTCAACTTGATCTTTGAATGTATTGATTTCGTTGAAGATTTGTTGATTATTTTAGTGTTTTGTTTCTTAAGCTTGACATGAGATAAGATCTGCGAACGATGAACTTAGCAGAAGGGAAAAAAAAAAAAAAAAAAAAGGAGAGAGAGAACAGAGAAATAATAATAATAATAATATAAAAATGGAGAAAAACATTATAATAAAATGGGCTTAAGTTGAATTTTAGTAAATTTGGGTTTGATTTGGTCTTAGGGAGTTTGGGATTGATTTAGTTTAGAAGAGTTTGGGCTGAGTTTGATTTTTAGTGGGTTGGGTTTAACTCGATTGAGAGGGCCGGGTATAAGAGCCCAACTGTGCGCACGGCCGAGAACACGCGATGTCCAAGTATGAGCCACATTCGGACCGGGTCCAAGGGCCCGGCTCGTGTCCTCTTTTATCATAATGTATAATAATAAATAAAATAAATTGGAAAATAGTTGCAAAATAGTTAGAAAAATAAGTCTTGATTAGGTTGTTATATCTTTCTATTTGATTTAGTTTAGTTTCATTGAGTTAGTATACGTATAGTTTAGGGATTTTAATGGATATATTTGGTTTAATTTAGGTTTAGGTAGATTAACCTCTTAGAAAAGAAATAGAATTCGATTTGGATTTAACTAATGGGGATTGCTGTCCCAGGGCTCGTTATAAATTATTTTCTGATTAACTCATATCAGGTTCTTTTACTACATTTCATTTTTTACTCGTTCTTTTAAATTTGTTATAAATCTTTTATATTACTTTTGTATTGTGATGTGCTTGTTCTAGTTCAATGGTTATGTTACATTTCAGGATCATAATAAGTCTTTATTTGAAGAATGTAAAATTACCAACCTAATTTGATCTAAGCAAATCATACTCTAATCTGCATTTGGGTTTTTCTTTTATTTATGACGTTGGTAGACATTCATAAAGCCTGATGCCAGCTTATACCAATTGTGCTCTAGCAACTTTTGAGTGCATCGCCTTTTCTTTGCGATTATACATGACAAGAAAGAAGTATTGTAACAAGCAAATGTAATAGCTTCAAGAATTATCAGCATCTTCTTATCTTTTAAGTCATTCTTTAAGGATTAGAAGTCGCAGCTGTAGTTCATCTCTTTCGGGTTGGAATGCAAATGGCAGTGATTCCTAAGTGTTTTGGAGTAATTAATGAAACATTGCAACAATTTATAATGAAGTTGACTAAGGTAAATAAAATACAAGAGATAGCTTGCTACAGGGGTTGCAACAGAAAGACCAAAATATCTCAATAAGCGAAGCAGGTAGGACCAATTAGTTCTTCCAATTTGATGTCCTCCGGTGTGGTCAACACGATTGAGCTATGTGTCGATATTCCTTGAGAAACTTGTTGCATGCTCAGGCGATACTTTGGTTTGGGACTTAAGCACGAAAATGCCATCTTTGTCACAAATGCCACTTCCCCTAGCACATCACCTTTCGGGTACGGAATTCTTTGATCTAAAACTTCTTTCAGTGGCCAAGAATCTCTTGAATAGCGTGAGGATGATGAAGATGAGGACATAAGAGACGATATGAGATCTCTCGGATGTCTTCCCATGATTACTTCCAATGTCACCACTCCAAAGCTATAAACATCGCATTTTTCGTTCACTTCCATAGTGTATGCAAGTTCTACATAGAGAAAAGACCAGAATTTTTCTAGCTTTTATACGGTATCCATGCTCCATCAATCTAAGCTGATTTGTATAAATCAAACCTACTATAAATCAATGCATACTCTAGATCCCATTGGGTTTTTAGAATTTTCATTTATTAAGGGAAAAGTTTCAGTTTATTAACTGATGGGCCTAAATCTCGTTGACCTTCAAACCGTGTGAATAATTTTGAATTCGCGTTAGGTAATTAGACTTTTAAAGCAAGGCAGGTAAGTATGATGATCTTGCATAGCATTTTCATATCTATAAAATGAAGTGGGTGAGATCTCAGAAAAACCAACTTACCTGGAGCTACATATCCAAAGGTGCCTGCAAAGGAAGTCCAATTGGATGAATAAGGTTTTAGAACCTTAGCCGTGCCAAAATCAGAGATATGAGCTTCGTATTCTTCATCCAGTAAAATGTTCTTGCTTGATATGTCTTGATGAATTATAGGAGGAGAGCATTCATGATGCATGTAGCACAAAGCATTAGCCACACCTTTAACCACATTCACTCTCTTGTTCCAGTCAAATGTTGTTATCATGTCTTCATTATTCAATACATCCTTCAAGCTACCACATTTCAAGAACTCATATATCAAAAATGAATGTTGAGAACTCAAGCAAAAGCCATAGAGCTTGACAATATTGCGGTGCCGAGTTTCAGTCAAAGCATGAATCTCCCTTTCAAATGCTTTTCGATTGGCAATTTTAATGTCCACTGCTTCCTTAAGTTTCTTTACAGCAACGGTCTCACCTGTTTGCAACTGGGCCTTGTAAACACTCCCATGTCCTCCCACACCAATGCAATATTTGGCATCAAACTCCTCCGTAGCTTCAATAATGGTCTCATAGGCCATCTTGCCATCAAAGCTCAATATTGCCCATGGGTTTTCATTGCTTGCGTTAGTCAAACTAACCTCTATTTTCCTTACTCTTCGGCATATGATACTTGAAGCTCCCACAATAAGAAGCAAAGAGAGTAAGCAACTGAAAGTGGGAATCAAAATCAGCAGGAACTTTTTGCTTTTGTTTTTGCCTTTTGACCTTGTTGTCGTACAAGGATTGAAACTAGCAATAACTCCACACAAGCCTTTGTTTCCTCTCAAAACTTTAGTTGTAGCATTATGAAATGCTGGAATGTTTGGTAAGGCACCCTCTAGCTCATTGTACGATATGTTAACGGATGTCAAGCTTACCATACCATCAAAGCTCGATGCAATGGAACCTGAAAGCTGATTGTGTGAGAGATTGAGTGTTTCCAATTTGTGCAATAGCCCAAGTTGTCTAGGTATTTCTCCTTTGAGCAAATTTTGACTCAGATCAAGAAGTTGAAGAGATTGAAGATTGCTAAACTCGGTGGGGATGCTTCTTTCAAGACTATTTCTACTTAAATTCAAAACTAGAAGCTTCCAACACTTCCCAAGTTGTCCAGGAATTGAGCCACTTAGGTTATTTCCAGCCACGTTAATTCTTGATAGATCAAACAATGTTCCGAGTTCTCAAGGTATGTGGCCTACGAGATGATTGTCATAGAGTGAAAGCTCTAGAAGAAACTTCAGTTTTCCTAGGTCTTCTGAAATTTTCCCAATAAGACTATTTGAAGAGAGGTCAAGTACATGCAATTGGGTCATGTTGCCAAGCTCAAAGGGTATCACGCCTGAGATTAGAGTGTTGGAGATTTTTAGGCATGTCAAATTGCTATATTTACCCAATCTAGTTGGTAGCTCACCATAGAGTTCATTGTTGTTCAACTCAAGATAATCTAAGTAAGGGTATGTGCTGAGACCCTCAGATATATCTCCATTGAGCCGGTTGTTTTCGAGCCTAACTCTATACAAACTTGTGCAGTTTTTGAGGCCTCGCGGAATTGGACCGGTGAAGTGATTGTTGCTCGCGGAAAAGTTATGAAGAACTCGACTGTTGCAAATATCTTGTGGCAATTCGCCAACAAAATTGTTATTGGCCAACTGTAGGTGTGCGAGCTTGCTTAAATTACCTATAGTAGATGGAATTGAGCCAGAGAGGTTGTTACCTATAAGTGCGAGATCAAAGAGAGATCCGAGCAATCCTAGTTCTTTGGGAATAGGACCAGACAACATATTTAGGTTAAAATCAAGGATATTCAGATTGCTCAAATTCCCTATGGAGGACGGAATGGGACTTGTTAAATCATTATTAGCAAGTATGAGAAATGAGAGAGATCCAAGCATTCCTAGTTCTTTGGGAATGGGACCTGTTAAATCATTATTATCAAGCATGAGAGATGAGAGAGATCCGAGCATTCCTAGTTCTTTGGGAATAGGACCAGACAACTTATTTTGGTTAAGTTCGAGGATATCTAGATTGCTCAAATTCCCTATGGAGGATGGGATGGGACCTCTTAAATTATTAATTTGCAGTTGAAAATGTATGAGATATCTCATTCCTCCAACGTTTGAAGGTATGGAGCCAATAAGCTGGTTGCTATAGAGGTAAAGATATGTCATAGTACTCAAATTTCCTAAAACTGAAGGGATGGATTCATTGAGATAATTGCGTGACAAATCAAGTTGAATTAGATGTCCCAACATTCCTATTTCCTTTGGAATGGACCCAACCAGTTGATTACTGAAAAGCCATAACTCCACCAAGCTACTCATGTTTCCGATGGAAGAAGGAATAGGACCGGCAATGTTGGTCTTTTCTATGTGGAGAACATTGAGAGACTTCAGCCTCCCTATTTCTTTAGGGATGAAACCAGAAAGGTTACTAGACCCAAGATACAAATTAGTCAAGTTGCTCAAGCTAACTATCTCATCAGGAATTGGGCCGATCAAATCATTACCAGAAAGATCGAGATATTGTAAAGATCGCAATGACCCAAGTTCAATTGGAATGTTTCCCGAAGGTTATTTCCAATTAACTCCAGACGAATAAGCTTGGAAAGATGGCCAATGCTCAGAGGGATGTTCCCGAAGAGCTTATTGTAGGGAAGGCTAAGAGTGACCAAGTTGGGCAAATGGGAGAAATTGAGAGAGTGAAGCGTACCACATATGGCAGAAAATGAAAGGTCCAAGCTCACAACGCTCCCCAGAGGATCACAATTGATTCCGCGCCATGAGCAAGGGCTGCTTCCATTCCACGAAGACAAATTATAGCGACTCCCGCTGTCTAACTTAGACTTCCATGTTAGGAGTGCCTCCACTTCCTCATTTACCGTATGGTTACTAGCATCAGTAAGGGCCACTAGAGAAGAGCTTCGAGATGAAGCAAGACAAGACATTTGTTGCGGGAATATGAGAAGAAGGTAAGCGAGGAACAACATTGAGAGTTGTTTCTGAGACGAGGCCATGAGAGGTATGAGATTTTTTGGGGTGGGCTTTTCTTCGTTTCTAGGTGTGCATGTGTTATAATGGACTTACTATAACCCACGTATTTATAAAAGAATCGACAACATCAAGTCAACAAACAAGTCAATGATCGCTGCTTCTCAGTGAATGAGAGACAATATCAAATTTCTTTTCCGGGAGATATTACACAAAACTCTCTTGAAATTTGAGAGGTAATACACATTTTTCCCTAAATTATCAATATTATGCAATTACTTTTTGAGTTCTCATTTGTTACGGTCACTATTTCCTTTATATTTTTCAGTAATATGCGCAATGCACATCGTATATTTAATATGTATGGCCCTTTATTTGCAAAGACTTATAAGTCTTTGGTAGAGTAAGGATTGGGATGTAAGTCCACAAAGCGAGAACTTAATACTGCAGAAATATAATCCCAACCTGCTTTAATAAATAATGAATCCGTTGCCAAAAAAGCACGAAATTCAACAAATGCACAACGAAGCCCTATTTTCGGTTTTCCTTTTCTTTTCCAGAAATACTAATGAGTGTTTTGAGCGATTCATAATTATCTTTGAGACACGTATCAATCTGCAGTTGATGGTGGAAAAGGGAGAAAGAGATAGAGAAGCTATTGATCACTTTCTCTAAAAGTCTAAAAGCAATGCTTTCTCACACTTTCTCTGATCTTTTTCAGAAAAAAAAAAACTGATTTTGACCCATCATAGCCTTTTCACCTCCACCGTCGTCTTCTTGAATGACTGCCAATTTCTTGTTGCTCTCTCTCAACGTAACAAACTTCTCTGCTTTGATGCCAAGCACGCGCAATTCTTTTCTCTGTTCATGCTACTGAACTCGTATATACTTTCATTATGTTTTTCTTTTGGGCAATGTACCTCGGCTCAATAAATGAGGACAGGTGAAAAAGAAAATTGTTCGTGATCGGGTTTCTTGGTTCGGTTAAAGAAGCAAATATGAGTTCCTCCAGCTACATACATCATGCCATGTTCTTACAGGGGAAAACAAGACGAGAATACTTCTCACAGGTGGAGTAGAATCTCTGGAAACTGACCTCCCTGAAGAAAGTCAAGACGAGAATACTTCTCACAGGTGGAGTAGAATCTCTGGAAACTGACCTCCCTGAAGAAAGTCAAGATTTTCATACAGAAGTAATATTGAATGAATCAATGTGGCGGGAGCCCTCGCTTGTACCGAATACACTTACGAGTATGTATGCCCTATCGTGTTAACACCGAGGAGCAAAGCAATGCCAAATGTAACTTTGCTCTCCTTGTGACCTTTGGGGATACGAATCTTGAGTGGGCTATCCCCAATTCCTAAAATGATTGCTTAACTCTCACCATTCCACAGATCCTTAGATTTCTTTACCGTCCTCTTGGAAAAACCACCTCCACCCCAATTCGACCCATATCCATCTTTGTATCCACACCCGTAACCGTATCTAAGTTTGAAAGTTTGGCCACAATTCCGTGCAAGTAAACAATTTAGTAGTTCCAGTAGTTCTTTCATTAATTACTCAAAGCACCTGTTGATTTTAACCCAAAAAAAGAAAAAAGAAAAAGCACCCGTTGGTTTTTGCAACAACAATAATATGGTCTACCTTTAAGTGATTCAGTCTTCCTTCCCTCTCGTCCTGATTGCGTGAATGGACTTATAAATCCACAATCATCAGCTAAGAAAAATATCACTTACTGGTCCATACAACTCACGTCACAACTTGTTTTGTTAATTTGGAAAGACTTATAGGTCATTTTAGAGTAACGACTGGGATGTAACAATGGCCAAAAGCGGGGAAAACTAAACTAATGTATTTACGCCCAAGAAACAAAAAGCACTATTTCTTAATGAAATTCTAGAAATGTCCAAGTCAAGAAGGGTTACCCCAGTGAAATTGAATATTGTATTTTTAGAGAAGATTCTCTCCGCTCGGAAAAACACGGCATGTAAAGGACTTCGACCGATTCCCTTACCTTCGCGACTTGATGTCAGTGGTGGAAAGTTATGGTATTCTCATTTTATTATATATTAGCGAGATGGCCGTGCATTGCACGGGTCTAACACTATATGTTTTGTATTTTCTTACCAGTTGGTTCCTAATCCAACGATAATTGTTACTTCAAGTTAATTATTAAATACACTTAATATTGACCAATATTTATCCTCATCACTTTACAGAATGTGCTTTTTTTTGTTCCTTCAATAAGTCTGAACAAATACCAACTATTTGATATTTCTTAGCAAAGTAACATTTGTGATGAAAATTGACGATATAGTTATTTATCGCATCTTTCTTGAAGAAATACTTCAGCACAGGTAATTTCTTAACAATCCTCTAATATTATTTATTCATCAAATATGGGCTATCATTTTATATTTAGTTCTTTTTTATAATCGCCTGACATCATTTATTTGCAAATATATATTTTTTTATTGTGTATCTACATAGTATTCAACTCTCTTTAACAATTATACTAATTGCAAAGTGATAAGAGTTATCACTGATTATGCATTTGCCCATAAGGGTCATCGACTTTTCATTCATGTTTATTCATCGAATATGCACAATCATGTAACATGACGCTTTGACATTATACAATAAGTTATTTTGTAAAGATAGGTTCTTTTTTTTTTTTATTTGATAGCATTTATTTTATTGATCTCATAACATAAAAGGTCATGCATAATCAAAATTTTCTATTAGTCCTCTAATATTACGTCTTTACTAAATAAAATGTATTATGTTATATAACTTTTTTTTTTTTAAATTATCCTCTAACATCCTATATTTAGGGAACATGCAGTATCATGTTATAAAGCCCTTCTAAGTTAACTGTTTTCTTCAACTGATTGTTTGTGTTAATAGATAATTTATTATTAATTTTCTAATTTCCATTTGCATATAAAATATGTGTTATGATCTAATTTTTATCATTTCATATAGCTCGTTTGCTTTATATGGGGCTATCATGTCATGTAATTAGAAAAAGAAAAATTACCCGTTGGTTTTTGCAACAACAATAATATGGTCTACCTTAAAGTGATTCAGTCTTCCTTCCCTCTCGTCCTGATTGAGTGAATGGACTTATAGATCCGCAATCATCAGCTAAGAAAAATATCACATACTGGTCCATACAACTCACGTCACAACTTGTTTTGTTAATTTAGAAAGACTTATAGGTCATTTTAGAGTAACGACTGGGATGTAACAATGGTCAAAAAGCGGGGACAACTAAACTTAATGTATTTACGCCCAAGAAACAAAAAGCACTATTTCTTAATGAAATTCTAGAAATGTCCAAGTCAAGAAGGGTTACCCCAGTGAAATTGAATATTGTATTTTTAGAGAAGATTCTCTCCGCTCGGAAAAACACGGCATGTAAAGGACTTCGACCGATTCCCTTACCTTCGCGACTTGATGTCAATGGAGGAAAGTTATGGTATTCTCATTTTATTATATATTAGCGAGATGGCCGTGCATTGCACGGGTCTAACACTATATGTTTTGTATTTTCTTAACAGTTGGTTCCCAATCCAACGTTAATTGTTACTTCAAGTTAATTATTAGATACACTTAATATTGACTAATATTTATCCTCATCACTTTACAGAATGTGCTTTTTTTTTTTCCCTTCAATAAGTCTGAACAAATACCATTTATTTGATATTTCTTAGCAAAGTAACATTTGTGATGAAAATTGACGATATAGTTATTTATCGCATCTTTCTTGAAGAAATACTTCGGGACTGGTAATTTCTTAACAATCCTCTAATATTATTTATTCATCAAATATGGGCTATCATTTTATATCTAGTTCTTTTTTATAATCGCCTGACATCATTTATATTCGAATATATATATTTTTTTATTGCGTATCTACATAGTATTCAACTCTCTTTCACAATTATACTAATTGCAAAGTGATAAGAGTTATCACTGATTATGCATTTGCCCATAAGGGTCATCGACTTTTCATTCATGTTTATTCATCAAATATGCACAATCATGTAACATGACGCTTTGACATTATACAATAAGTTATTTTGTAAAGATAGGTTCTTTTTTTTTTTTTTAACTTGATAGCATTTATTTTATTGATCTCATAACATAAAAAGTCATGTATAATCAAAATTTTCTATAATATTACGTCTTTACTAAATAAAATGTATTCTGTTATATAACTTTTTTTAAAAAATTATCCTCTAACATCCTATATTTAGGGAACATGCTTATCATGTTATAAAGCCCTTCTAAGTTAACTGTTTTCTTCAACTGATTGTTTGTGTTAATAGATAATTTATTATTAATTTTCTAATTTCCGTTTGCATATAAAATATGTGTTATGATCTAATTTTTATATGACATCCTGATTTTCAGGTTCTGATTTCGATTGGATAAGTTGGGCTTTTCATCGACGCGCCTATAGTGCTTTTCTCTGAGATGGCCACTCATGAGATAACTGACCTATTAAGTGAAGCTGTTAAGGGATTTTAATGCAATAGACTTGAGAATTCGACTAGAAGTCGACTGCTCGACCGTGCTAGTCTGCAAGAGTTATTATGGCACAATTAAAAATCAATCAAAGATTGGAGATAGGTCGATTCGATTGAGATGTGTGATCAAAGTGTTGGTGATTCCATATGATTGCAAAATTCTTGTCGATCGGCACTAGACCGATTTTCTGTCGTTTTGGGTACCCTGTGTCTATATTTGAAACCTCGAGATTTTCACGATCATTGAGGGTCGCCAATATGTCGAAAAGGTACGTGTGGTTCGAAGAAAATCGACCACGGGTCAATTGCATGAAAGATTTCTAAAAGCTGCCTGGTAGGTTAGATCACGCTAAAATCGCGTTAGATTGAAATTAACCGCGAATTTGAATCCGATTTCAGAAATTGGAAGTTCTGTCATGTCACGAATCATTCTAGGAACGTCAACTCATCTTTTGAGGAATTTTGGGCGAGTTCGGGATTTTTACGGAAAATCGATTCGGACAATTCGGAAAACGAACGGAAATTCGAATGGGCCAATTTGAAGGGATTTTTGGCCTCCTGTGTGAGCTACTTGGTGAAAGGAAATGGTGTGGGCTTTTTCTTCAACAAAATTGGGCATCAATTGGAGAAGTTTGTTAAGAAATCGGATTCTAAGGAAAATGAAATAGAATTCGGAATTGAAGGAAATGGCTATATTGTTACCCAAGACTTGTTATTTTGGGGGGATTATGGTGCAAAGAAGCAAGTGAGGACCAAGCATTTTACATGGAAATTTGTGAGGCCAAGTTTGGATAAAAATAAGATGTTTTATTTTTATTTTCCCCCCTCCTCTTTCGGTCTCTCATTTACGCACATCTCTCACGTTTTTCTCTTCCTCTCGCATGTCCCCATTTCAGCCGACCACCCTCTACCCTTTCTTTTCCCTTATTTTTTTCTCTTTAATTTTAAATCCTCCCTGTCACGACCTACCCTCGGGGGAGGGAACGGGTTTAGGGGTATTGCCTAAAGGACGGGCCTAAGGCCCATGATTAGGCGCGAGCTCTCCCAAGCCCATACCCCGCGTGATATTGGGATATTCTTAAGGAATTTTGCACAAAAGGAGTCGCCATTAGCCTATTGGGGTCGGCTAGAAACCAAGTGAGGCATGGGAGTGTACCTCACTTCCTACGCAACCAGAGAATCTAGGGTCGGGGACTTGATTACACTAATTGTTCAATTAGTGCCATTTCGGTACCTAATCTTGTTCATTTTAAAAGAAAATATTTTTATCAGGCAGTTTGGATTGATTTTACACATATCCACTAACATGTGAGGTGATCATGCGGGTGCGCAGTCATTAAAGTAAGAATCATAGCCATCAAGATTCTAATTGCAGTAAAATTAACACAAGCAACTAAACAATTGCAAGCATAGTTAAATATGAAAATTAAATATGCAATATAGTTAATTTACGAGAAAATAAATGCATAATTACACTAAGAGGCAAGTACGTAGCGTTCTTAGCCAAACCCCGCAATTTTTAGTATTTCGAAATTTTTTAAAATTTTTTTTAAAATTTTAAAATTTTTTTAAAAAATAAATTATATATTTTTTTAAAAAAATAATTTTTAATTATATAAAAAAATGGGCGAACCGAACCGGGTCGGGTCGGGTCTGACCCGACCCAGGTTCGACCCGGTCAGCTTGGGTCGGGTCCGGTCCAAGTTCGGCTCGGTGGGGCTAGGCCCGACCGGTCGGGCCTCTGTTCAGCCTGACTTGGGCCCAAACGACGGGCCCAAGCAAGATCAAAGGCGGAGTGGGCCAGATCTGTGATCTGGCCCAACTCGGCCTGCCCTTTGGTCTGCGACCAATCGGTTGCGACCAGAGGGAGCCGCCGCGGTGGTGTCTAGCTCCGCAGGGGGCTGCTCCGGCGACGGCGCGACGGTGTGTCCTCGGCTAAGCAGGCCGGGACGACCCTTGATCTCTGAGGTCGGGCTTCCGGCGACGGTGGGAAGGATCACCTCGGGGCGAACTTCGGCAAGGACGTGTGCGCAAGATGGTTCGGCTTCGATCTCCCTCGACTCCGACGACATTACCTCCAGTAACCCGACCTAATCAACATAGAAGAGAGAGGGGGGCGAGGCGGAGAGAGAGAGTAGCGCAATAGGGCCCTAAACGGTGAAGAGCAGGGGCGGCTTTCAATGGGGCATTTCATCGAACAAGTAGCGTGCACGGTGGATCTGGAAACCTAGAGCTCGGCCGAGGCTCACACGTGAGTCTAGGGTCTAAGGAAACGAGCTAGGACAATGGGGAATACAACAAGGGGACGGGTGGTGGCCGAAGCTCTTTCAAAACGGTTGGAGGAGCTCCGGTCGGCTTGGTACTAACTACGCACACCAGATATTCGGCGAAATGCCTACCTGGGCTCCAAAGCGATGGCAGCGGCCAGCGTCGGTCAGGAAGGTTCACTGGTGGTGGTGGTGGCTCGGAGACACCTCGGCAGCGGTCAAGCAACGCGATCTCCTCTGCTTCTCCCTTTTTCAGTTCCTTTCTCTCCTCGGCTCTCTCGGGTCCCCCCCTGTGTCGCCTCTCTTGGGTCCCCCCTGTGTCGCCTTTGGTCGGAGTTTCGGAGTGGTAAAGGAGACGCGGCGACGGATTGTGGGCCGTGTGGTGACCGGCGGTGGTGGCCCTTGCTCCTCTCCTCCTCTTCTGTGTTTCTCTCTGTGCTGGGTCTCTCTCTCGCCTCTCGATTCTGTGGTGCCGATTTCCTCTCTGTTCCTTCCTCCCCTTTGGTGTCAATTCTATGGTGGTTTTATGCCCGGCCAGCAAGCACGCATGGCCTCTGCGGCTGCCAGCTTGCCGGTCAGACTACCCCCTCCGACCCGCGGATCACGCTGGCCACCTGCAATACCGATCCCCCCAACTCCTCTGTCGCTGCTCCTTCTTTCTGTTCTATTTGTAGGTCGCGCGCGGATGAGGAAGACAGTTGGGCGTGGGCTGGGCTAAAGGGAGAAGGCTGGGCTGGGCCGGGCCCAGCGCAAGGGGAAGAGAAAAGGAAAGGGGCGGGTCGGATCAGGGCTGGATTCGGCCCGACCCGGCCGATTTGTCGTTTTTTTTTAAATAATAATTTTTTTTTTAATTTTCTTTTGTGACTGATTCCTAACATTTAATGCTACTTTAAATTAATTAATTTAGGTGTCAACAGCTGCCCCTCTTTGAATGTAGCCTCGAAGAGGTTGCATTCAAAGACAGAAGACACCTAAATTATTTCAGCGGTAGAGAAACCCTAGGTGCATATACACGTATCAGGTCGATGGAAATGACTCATAACTATGAAAGCATGTCTTATGAATAAGAGGAAGAAAAACTCCGGGCTATAGAAGCCCACCGGGTCATAAGAAGAAGAAGAGGGACTCCGGGCTATGGAAAGCCCACCGGGTGATAAGAAAGGGGTGAAAGGACTCCGGGTTACGGAAAGCCCACCGGGTGATAAGAAAGGGGTGAAAGGACTCCGGGTTACGGAAAGCCCACCGGGTGATAAGAAAGGGATGAAAGGACTCCGGGTTACGAAAAGCCCACCGGGTCATAAGAAGGGGGTTGAAGGACTCCAGGCTACGGAAAGTCCACCGGGTCATAAGAATGTGACATGGTTTAAGGTTGACCATGAACCTTTGGAGATGACATGGTTTAAGGTTGACCATGAACCTTTGAAGATAGCATGGTTTAAGGCTGACCATGAACCTTTGGAGATAGCATGGTTTAAGGCTGACCATGAACCTTTGGTTTTTAGGGAAGCACTCGCTAATCCCTTGAAAACTGCATGATTTCACTGAGTAATCCTGTCAAACTCAACTTGAGCAAATGTCATTAGTGACGTCATCAAGAGACGTATTGAAAATATTGCAACATTAATTGAACAAGCTAATCAAGCAAAGTCCGAGTACTTTAGAAGAACATTCGATGTTAGTCAGCATTATGCGGTGCAAAACTGTCATCTTGTTCGTGGATATATCATTAATCATCAAATTCTCTGAGAGTCGAGTTCTTATCGAAACGGTAACGACTCGTGAAAAAGGCTCATTAAGCATGCCAAACTAGAGCTTCTTAGTCAGAAAGGGCTTTTCACGAACTTTCGATAAAATGGCTGTTTGATCCCATCCACTCATGTGGGAAGTAACTGATTGCTGAGAGTATCTCACATAACCTATGTCGAAGGCTTTCAGAAACATTCGCAATGAGCACAACCTGATCGACCAAAAAGGTCTTTTGAAAGGGCCGCAATATAGGTTTGGTTAGGGTTTACACAAAGGAATGATTGCTTTGAGACCAATAAAGGAACATTTGTCGCTATCTTCATCGAGTTTACAAGTCGAGAACTTGGAAGATGTGACAAGATAAAATTACTTCCACTCCTTCAAGCAGTAGCTTCTTGGTGGTATTCCCATTTTCACCCAAACCGTCCCAATCGGAAGAGACTTTGGAAGAGGGTTGTAATGTTGGTTCGGAAGAGGCTCGAAAGGCTTAAAATTTTCAATAGGATTTTTAAGAGTCGGTGAACATCATGGCACCGTGACTAGGTCACTCGATCTTTGGAAATCATTTGGCTTTTGAAATGCGGCGCATCTCGAAAGTCTCTTGACTAATAATTTCTGCAATGGAGCTTTGCTCCTTTCTCTAATTTCCTTCGCCCTTGCGATGATTTTTTATGCAGGCACTTGGACTTTGATAATCTTTTCTTCTACATAAGATGCAGGTTTTTTTTTTTTAATGGGCATTGACCTTGCTTTTACTAGGCACACTGCTTTTTTATGCCCCATAGTTTGTCAAACTTTTTGCTCTTTGAACTTTTGGAGCTCTTATGACTTTTGAGATGCTTTTCACATTTTCTCATGATTGTCAATTATATTTGGTCAATTCTTATGCCTTGCCCCAGTGAAGGGAGATGATCACCACTCGAGGTTCAGAAATGAATAATCAGGCCCAAGTTGGTTAAAGCAATGGATATCAATGTTTGAGTAGAGAAAGAAATGCTCTTCTTCACTTTAGGATAAGTCAAGATCTTATGAGAATCCCTTCGAAGCTATCACCAGAAGATTGATGCAAGTGAAAGTAATAGAATATTTCTCAATCTTTCGCTCTACATCTCAATCGAAACCTCCTATGCTGCCCTATTGTAGGGTTGTTCTTAACATGGGTACTTTGAAGGGTCTTTTTTTTTTTGTTGGGCCGAAGGGGTAGCAAGAGATTAGTGCAATGCTTGAGATTGATGAAGGAAATGCCTTTATCATTTCGATCTTTGCGCTCAATGCGAATGAATCTTTTGTCCTAAGAGAATGTCGTTTTTCACTAAACTCTCAAAAGTGTTTGAAGGATGTGTCTGGAAATAGGCTTGCCTTTCTTCATCCTAAGTACTTCTTGTTTGGCATGGTTAATGTTTCACTCTCTTACCCGAGCAAAGTCATTTTTACGAGCCATTTTTCTTGAGGGTTGCAGACGTGAAGCGCGCATAGTGACACTAGAGAATATGTCATGCGAATCATGTCATGCATTTTTTTTTTTTTTTTTGTCCTTATTCTTTCTGTTTGTTTGTTTTGTTTTATTTTGCCCCCTTTTTTTGTCTTTCTCTTTATCATCTCGACTTACCTCTCAAAAGAGACATTCAACCGTTTGTGCGAAGACTTGATGGATTCTTGAGTCAGTTCTTTCCTCTGCCATTTCCTCGTTAGACGGTGGGGTGCCTGAAACACAAATAGATATGCGTGTATGCAACATATGCATGATATCTACAATGCTATGCATGATGCTATGCGACTTAAATTGTGCACGAAGTGATCCCTCGGCCTTGATTTCATTCATGGAAAATACTTCTTGACTGCATCAGCGTTTACAGGTCTAGGCAATTCACTGCCATCCATTTCAACTAAAATCATGGCACCACCAGGAAGAATCTTCTTAATGACATACGGCCCTTCATTGTTCGGAGTGAATTTTCCACGAGGATCTGGTATGATCGGAAGCACCTTTCTCAACACCAGGTCATTGACTTCGAAGTGTCTGGGACGCACCTTTCGATTGAAGGCTTTTGCGACTCGTCTCTGATAGCATTGACCATGACACATAGCTTGCAACCTCTTCTCATCGATCATGTTTAACTGCTTATGCCTTTGTTGTATCCACTCAATCTCATCGAGCGTAGATTGGGAAAGGACCCTTAGAGAAGGGACTTCAACTTCAACGGGCAAGACTGCCTCCATCCCGTACACTAGTGAGAAAGGAGTTGCCCCTGTGGAGGTGTGGATAGAAGTTCGGTATGCCATCAGCACGTAAGGGAGCCTATCGTGCCAATCACGATAATTTTCAGCGGTTTTTGATAAGATTTTCTTTATGTTCTTGTTCGCCGCCTCTACTGCCCCATTCATCTGAGGACGGTACAGTGACGAGTTCAAATGTTTAATTTGAAACTCACTAAACAAACCATCCACGACTTTGTTGTTCAAATTAGTGCCGTTGTCGGTAATAATAGCCTCTGGCACCCCGTAACGAGCGACAATGTCGCGATGAATGAACTTTGCCACGTTCTTGGCAGTAACATTAACATACGAGTTGGCCTCGATCCACTTGGTGAAATAGTCTATCGCCACCAAGATAAATCGATGCCCATTTGACGCCTTGGGGTTAATGGGTCCAATCACGTCAATTCCCCACATTGAAAAGGGCCAGGGTTGAGACATTTGGTGAAGTTCAATTGGAGGGGCCTTTATCCTGTCTCCATAAATCTGGCACTGGTGACATCGTCGTACGTGCTGAATGCAGTCGGACTCCATGGTCAGCCAATAATAACCAAGTCGCATGATCTTTCTCACCAAGAAGTGTCCATTCATATGGGGGCCACACTCCCCTTCATGTATCTCTTTCATCAAACGATCTGCTTCTTTAACATCGACACACCTTAGTAATGTTGAGTCAAAGGACCTTTTGTAGAGGACATCTCCACTGGTGAAGAATTTCAATGCTAGCTTTATCAAATGCTTTCTGTCTGCTACTTCACTTCCTTCGGGGAATTCACCCTTCTGCAGATACTTCATGATGTCGTGATACCAAGGTTGTCCATCCGGTTCCTCTTCAACCATCATACAATAAGCCGGGTGCCTAAGGATTTCAATTCTCAACGGTTTAATGTCCAAGCCTCCAACTACTTGTAACATCGAAGACAAGGTAGCTAGGGCATCAGCGAACTGATTTTGAGACCTTGGTAAGTATTCGAATGATATTTCTTGGAATTCTTCCGCCAACTCCCCCAGGAACTGATGATACGGAATCAATTTAGAATCTTGTGTTCGCCATTTGCCTTCAGTCTGTAAGATGATAAGGGCTGAATCACCATAAACTTGCAGCTTCCGAATTTTCATATCAATGGCGGCTTGGAGGCCTAGAATGCATGCTTCGTATTCAGCGATGTTATTCGTGCAAGGGAACGTCAATTTAGCAGCGACGGGGTAATGTTGTCCATCCGGGGAGATAAGAACTGCCCTAGTACCTGACCCAGCTAAGTTAACCGCACCATCAAAGTACATTGTCCATTTATCGCTTGATACAAGTAAAATTCGCTCTTCTGCATCACTATCCTCATCAGATGCTCTGGACCTCTCGGAATTTTCTGCCAACATGTCTGCTATGGCTCGACCTTTAACAGACTTCTGTCCCAGGCTCTGAACGTCAAACTCAGAAATTAAGATTTGCCACTTGGTCAACTTGCCAACCAAAGCCGACTTCTCTAGGAGATACCTGATAGGATCATTTTCGGTCACCAACAAGATTCGGTGATGAAGTGTATATTGCCGTAGCCTGTGCAAGACCCAAATTAAAGCCACACAAGTTCTCTCAACTTTCGTATAATTCATCTCGGAAACAGTGAACTTCTTGCTCAAGTAGTATATTGCGCATTCTCTCCCGTCATTTGGTCTTTTCTAGGCTAGCATAGCTCCCAATGACTCGTCATATATGGTTAAGTACAAAATCAGGGGAATTTTATGGAGTGGGGGCACTAAGATTGGTGCATGAGTGAGATAATATTTTATCTTCTCAAAGGCACCCTGGCACTCGGCATTCCACTCAATCTTTGCATTCTTTTTCATGAGCTTGAAGAATGGCTTCGCCGTTTCAGACAACTGACAAATGAACCTCGCCACATAATTAAGTCGTCCCATCAGGCTGCAGACTTCTTTGATGGTAGTCGGGGGTCGTAAATTGCAAATGGCTTTAACCTTTGACGGATCAATCTCTATGCCCCTACTACTAACCATGAATCCTAATAGCTTCCTAGATTTCGCTCCAAAAACGTATTTTGCGGGATTGAGGCGTAACTTAAACTTCCAAAGACGTTCGAACAACCTTCGCAAGATTTTAACATGATCTTCACCACGTCTCGATTTCGCAATCATGTCGTCGACGTATACTTCGATTTCCTTGTGCATCATGTCATGGAATAACGTGACCATGGCCCTCTAATACGTTGCCCTAGCATTCTTTAGACCAAAAGGCATCACTTTGTAGCAGAAAGTTCCCCAAGGAGTTATGAATGATGTTTTGCTCCTGTCTTCCTCCTTCATACGGATTTGGTTATATCCGGAAAAGCCATCCATGAAGGAGAATAACTCAAATCCCGCCGTACTGTCAACCAAGACATCGATATGTGGGAGCGGAAAGTCATCTTTGGGACTTGCTCGATTCAAGTCGCGATAGTTAACACACACCCTGATTCGCCCATCTTTCTTCATTACAGGCACGATATTTGCTACCCAATCAGGATAACGAGTCACTTCGATAAAGTCTACTTTCAGTAGTTTCATTACTTCTTCTTCAATCTTCTTGGACAACTCTGGTTTAGTTCTCCTGACTCTTTGCCTCTTAGGTGGCATATTGGGATCCGTTGGTAAAGTATGTTCCATAATTTCAGGATCCAATCTCGGCATGTCGGCATATGTCCAGGCGAACACATCTTGATACTCTTTCAGGAGGTTAGTCATCCTTTCCGCTTCTGACTCAGAGAGACATGCCCCGATTTTTATTTCTCTGACATTCTCCGCATCCCCCAAATTTATAATGACTGTTCGCTCTTCAGTCAACGGCTTCGATTCTTCGTGTCGATTCCATTCGCGCTCGATCCCCTTCTGATCGTCGTCGTCGATGTCATCAGAACCTGAGGGATTTTCTTTGTGCACATCTGAGTCACATGCGTCCTTATCATGATTATGCATAATGTAATGCTTGACATGCGATGAGATGAGTTAGAGTAATGTCAACAACAAAGATGATGCATGTCGTTTTTGAAAAGTTTTTGAAGTATTTTTGTAAAAATTTCAAGAACTCGTCCTCATATCCTCGGATTTCCTCGTTCTTACAAAACAGTCAACTAAAGGAGCATGTGGAGGCCTAGGCCTCAGCGACCATCATAGGGCTAGTTTGATGTGCTTCCACATGTCCTTAATAAAACATGTGTCTATTTTATTGAATGAAGAAAGATAAGGTCGTACTTTAACACACATCACCCTCGACCAACGGCTCAAGATCGGGGCTGACCATAGTTCACACTACAAATGACAAAAACAAGAAATGAAGAAAGACAAACTACGAGATCCCGTGCAGGGGAAAAGACATAAAACAAAAGACTAGGCTAAACAAGAATCGCCCTACTCTAGAGGGACAGCCACGACTTCAGAGGACTCGGCTTCCTCGCACGCCAGGATGGTGCATATGACGTCTTCCTCAAATAGCTCGGTCACACCATAGATATCCTCCTCTTCCTCGAACAACATCCTTGGGGGTCCTGGAAACGTCTCCTCCAGCAACGGGGAAAACGGGCTTTGATAGCCCTCGTCCTCTTTAGTCTAGGCAACGCGTTCACTCTGGTCTCTATACCCGTCTCAGCCTCCTTGGGCACCTCGGCCTCTATGCCTTCCACGGCCTCCTCGGTTGTTATGGCCTCCCCGCTTCTCAACATATCCCAAGCCTCTTCTTTTGAAATTTTTACGAGCTTCAATGGGTTTTCGCACACCCTAGCCACACGATCCAAGACCCTCCCTAGGATTATATCCGCTTGCTAGCATGATCTTTCCGCAGTTATAGCTGGCCTAGACAATTCAGGAGCCCTTGTAAAAGAGCCCGTAGGCACATGAATCATAGACACCAGCTCTAATGTTTGAAAGCTGGATTCCTCGGTACGTTCGGGCTCCACATAAGGGATGTCCATCTCATGGTAGATCTTGAAGTCAGACTCTCCATGGACCATGACAAGCCTGTTGTCCACCACAAATCGTACTTTCTAATGAAGACTGGAGGCAACAGCACCCGCCGTGTGGATCCATGGCCTCCCTAGTAGAAAATTAAAAGCGCTTGGTATATCTAACACTTGGAACGGAACTTGGAAAAGTACAGGGCCAATCAGCAACTCAAGTTCAATTTCCCCCATCACCTCCTTCTTCATCCCGTCAAAAGCTCGCACAGTTGACTTGCCAGTATGGATTCTTCCATGATCAATGCCGAGATGGTGGAGAGTAGCTAACGGACATATATTGAGCGCCGAACCATTGTCGATCAACACTCTGCAAACAAGAGTGCTCTCATGCTTCACCGAAATGTGTAGCGCTTTGGTATGATTAGGGCCCTCAGGGGGGAGATCTTCATCAGTAAAGGAGATTTGGTCTTTCAGTAGAACGGCTCCAACAAACTCTTCCAATTGGACTTCATCGATCGATTCTGGCACGTGCACCTCATTAAGGACTTTCAGCAAAATGTCCTTGTGTTTCTCGGAAGATTTGAATAATTCTAGGAGGGAGATTTGAGTTGGTAGCTTCCGCAGTTGATCCACCACATTGAACTCGCTCGATTTTACTACAGCCAAGAATTGCTTTGCCTCCTCTTCGGTCAAGGCCTTATTTTCTACTCCTTTATCAGGGGCGTAACAGCAGCCTGACCGTGTGACAGCATCTACCTCAGTTGTTCCATAGTCCCAAGGTACAGCTTTGGGATCAAATTTGGGAGGATTCTCCAACACTATCACTCCATCTTTCTCCCAGGGTGGCAATTCTATCGTGACTAGCGTTGCGTTCCCTGCCGTGACTTCAATTGCCGACATCTCCTCGACCATAAGGTCGATCACCATGGGTTCAGTGATTTCCATCTTAATATCATCAGTGGGCTCCTCATCAGGTAGTTCAATCACCAATGGGGTTATCATAGCTATCACCCCTTTCTCATACAAAGCTGGAGTCTTCGAAATTCCAGGCATAACCTTTTTTGCCCGAGATATACAAGCAAACTTGCAGAAAGAAGAGCGGAATGATGATGGCATTATCATGGACACGACCCCCTCCTCTTCTTCTCCGCGTCGGATTACCCCCATGGCTACCATCCTGCGAACGCGGTTCAACTTCTTTTCTGGAGTCACATCATCTTGACCTCCGTAGTATCCCGCCAGCACTAAGGAATCGTACAACCTGGAAGCATCCACCACTAGAGGCTGTTGACTCGCCCGCGTCTCCTCGGAAATTGAGTTCACTTCCCCTGCATGATTTGGTAGAGGGTTCTGTTGCACGTTAGGATGGGCCTCCTTGAAAGTCAAGATCTTCTTGTCTAGAAGCTGTTGAACTTTATATCTCAGCACATTGCAATCATCTACATCATGCCCCCTTTCTCCCATGTGGTATTCGCAGGTCTTGTTCATATCGAACCTGGCGAACCTCGGGGAATTGTCTCTAGGTACTTCCTTTGCGACCATCCTCTTTTCAGAGAACATGGGCAACAGCTTTGACAACGGGCGTGGTAGTGGAGAAAAATCCTTTCGAAAGGGCCTCTTGCCGTTATCATATGCTCGTGACGAACTACCTTGGACCATTATCGGCTTATGCGCGGGTGTTGAGGATGGTTGGGGGAAAGGCGGCTCTTGCACAAGTGCTACTTCAACTGCGGCCTCCTTATCTCTTATTGCCAGGAATTTCTTCGTGCCTCCGGTCGAAATCTTTCCCTCAACCATTGCCCATTCGACTCCTTCACCTACCTCAACTAGTTGCGAAAATGTCTGGCAACCCGAGAACACTAACCCTTGGAAGTACTCAGAGGGCAATGTTTTGAGGAACAGTTGTTTCATCTCCCTCTTGTTCAAGGCCGGCTTTACTTGTGAGGCCATAGTCCTCCACCTTTGTGCGAAGGCCTTAAATGGCTCGTTCCTTTTCTTCTCAATATGGGTCAATTCTTCCCTCATGGGGGCGAGCTCGATATTAAACCGGTATTGCTGCAAGAACTCGTTGGTTAAATCCTCCCAACTAGTGAGTTCTTCAATGTCCAGCACAATGAACCACGTCAGGGCAATGCCTTCCAACCTATCTTGAAATGTGTGTATGAGAAATGGCACGTTGTCAGCGTAGCGAGCCATTTTCCTCATGTAATATCTGAGGTGGGTCTTGGGACATCCCGTTCCGTCATTTTTTCTTGTGAACTTAGGCTCTTGGAAGTTCTCAGGGAAGTTCGTCTTGGTGTATGGAGACAGCCTATCAGCTCCTTTCAACTCATAACCTTGCAAGGCACACAGTCGCTCCTCCATCTTTGCCAAGCATTTTTCACTCTCTTCACTTAGACGGGGTGTTGGGTTTTCCTTCAGAGGAGGATCCAGATTGACGATGATTGGTGTGACAGAAGGAGCCTCCCCAGCAGTTTCTTTCCCGGGGGGATCAGCAACGTGCGTGCCTTCCGTCGACACTGGAGTGGATGTGCCTGTGACAGCTACAGTAGGAGGCTCCTTGAGCTTCTGGCTTATTTCAAGCATTATTGTGGTGAGTTGAGCCAACTGGTCCTCCATCTTGGCCATGCGTACGTTGGTGTCCTCGTTCTCCATTCTAACTTGCGTGCGAATTGGGGATCTCCGCTTGGCCATGTCGACGGTCAGTAAAAGACAATCGATCGGCTAGTACCTGAACAAGGATAGATAAGCATGTATAAGCATAGAGTAATGATTAGGCGGTTGGTCCATGACAAAGATCTAATCGCCCCAATTTGCTCGTTTCATTGAAAGCAAGGTTGCTACATAACACAGGAAAAGACATGAGGGAGAACCCCTAAACAACGAAGCTAATCATGACTCTTATCTCCCGATAACGCGACTCGAGACAAATTCTTTAACATCGTAACATATGTGGGCATGGGCCCATTACATATCGCACTTGACTCGATCTAACTAACGAGGACAGCTTCCGCTTGTGATCGCCCCACTAACTCGGGTCAACTTCGAGGCACACTCCTCAGCTTCTTTGAGCTTCCTTTTGAGGTGCTTGATCTCAGCTCGGTGGGTGGTCTTTAATGGCACGTTGGGAATCTTCGGGCATAGGCTCTCTGGGATTTTATGCCTAAGGATGTATTCTATCGAGGCATAGTAGGTCTTCTCTTGCCCTTCCAACTCCTCTTCGGGCCATATCAGCTTCCAGGGATGGCACATATCCCACATCGACTTGACTAACGCAACGGAGTCTTCGTGATCTTGGCATCCATCAGGGAAGTCTATCCTGGGCGGGTCTTCTTGAATCGTTGGTGGAAGTTGTTGAACCTCTTGGAACTGGCGGGCGACTCGGGTTGGGTAATACTCAGTGACTCCGGTAATTCCCAACAAAGGAACAGGTCTAGTAAGCCCACACATGAACCGCGCTTCTCGAACTCGGAGCCATTTGGCGTGCCATTGGAAATCTTCGGGTCCAGGGTTGGTCATGAAAACTAACCACTCAGAATAATGATAATCAGGGGCAAACGTCTTCCTATCTTTAAACTTCAGGATAGGGTGGTGAGAGTCAGAGATGTCATTCACGGTCATCAAGCTACCAAACCCTTTAACATGAGAGAAGAACCAAATTTGCAAGAGTTCAGGAGGAGCATGGAAAGTTTTGTTTTTGTTTTCTTTGAAATGAGTAAGGGAAAGAAAAGTTTCAATCAGGACGACGTTAACAAAGCCCTTTCCCATGCATACTTCACGAACTACCCATGCCACGGAAGGGTTAATAGCGTTCCTACAATGTGGGAATAACACGAACCCGAAGAAAGTTAACAGGAAGATCCTATTCTTTTGAAAAGATGAGGCATTTTTGAAAAAGCTTGTTTAGGAATGAAAACGGGCATGTCTTGCGATTAGCTTTCAAAACTTTCCTCACGTCATCCTCCTTAACTCTAAGGAAATCAGATAAGGTCGATGCATGCTCAGTCCCTACAAGTGGGCCAATTAACTCTGACACCAAGGGCTTTCCCATGGCAACACTGTATTCTTCCAGGGTTGGAGTGAGTTCGTGATCACCGAGTATGAACGTGCAAGTTTCAGGGCACCAAAAATGCGCTAACGCTTGTACTACACCAGAATGAATTTCTATCTCTAATAGGGGAAGTAAATGTCCAACATATGATTGCACCCAATCACAGCCAGTTGGATCCAATTTATCCCACCACGCACGAAGCTCGGCTTTCGGGACGGAGATGATGCGAAGGTTGGGTACTCCCATCGTATGATCAACCTAATTTGTCATGGACCGACCAAAAGGAAAGCGAATAAGTAAATTGCGAAGAAAAGAATTCAAACAAAAACTTACCCTACTCATTGAGCAGTGATGTCAATGCCATAGATATGCGCATGAACAGTGGTTCGATTTCTACTCTAGACGGCCCAAAATGGAGCCATGGGATCACAGGACTGAACCAACAAGCTCGCGGTTAGGTCGTGTTACCCATGACTCCGGCTTCGTCAAAGGACCGACCCGTGTCGCATGCTCGCAGACCAGGGTGGGGACCTCTGACATCAAGAAAGAAGTTTCGGGGATGCGATGGGCGACTCGTACTATGTGCTTGTAGTCTGAGTGGTATCCATCTCAACATCATCCTAAGTGATCCTATGCGGCCTAGGTCCGGCAGCAGGTTGTGTGTGCTATGGTGTAGTGCAATGCAGGAAACGCAGGCATGACAATTTATAGGCAAGCAACACTTCATACATAAAAAATAAACCATACATTCCTACACCTTCCTGCAAGACAAAGGTGAGCAAACACTTCCCCTTATACCTCCCATTTAACGTGAACATTAAACAACAGACCTGTTAGGGATGTACTTAGGATCCTCACTACCAAACAATAAAATTGTTGAACAAGATCAATTTCGGCCTAAGTCCTCTAAGGTCTAAAACTAATTCCCCAGCGGAGTCGCCAAGCTATCGCGACCTACCCTCGGGGGAGGGAACAGGTTTAGGGGTATTGCCTAAAGGACGGGCCTAAGGCCCATGATTAGGCGCGAGCTCTCCCAAGCCCATAGCCCGCTTGACATTGGGATATTCTTAAGAAATTTTGCACAAAAGGAGTCGCCACTAGCCTATTGGGGTCGGCTAGAAACCAAGTGAGGTATGGGAGTGTATTTCACTTCCTACGCAACCAGAGAATCTAGGGTCGGGGACTTGATTACACTAATTATTCAATTAGTGCCCTTTCGATACCTAATCTTGTTCATTTTAAAAGAAAATATTTTTATCAGGCAGTTTGGATTGATTTTACACATATCCACTAACATGTGAGGTGATCATGCGGGTGCACAGTCATTAAAGTAACAATTATAGCCATCAAGATCCTAATTGCAGTAAAATTAACACAAGCAACTAAACAATTGCAAGCATAGTTAAACATGAAAATTAAATATGCAATATAGTCAATAAACAAGAAAATAAATGCATAATTACACTAAGAGGCAAGTACGTAGCAGTTCTTAGCCAAACCCCGCAATTTTTAGTATTTCAAAATATTTTTTAAAATTTTTTAATTTTAAAAAAAAAATAAAAAATATATATTTTTTTAAAAATAATTTTTAATTATATAAAAAAAATGGGCGAACCGGGTCGGGTCAAGTCGACCCGACCCAGGTTCGACCCGGTCAGCTTGGGTCGGGTCCGGTGGGGCTAGGCCCGACCGGTCGGGCCTCTGTTTAGCCTGACTTGGGCCCAAACGACGGGCCCAAGCAGGATCAAAGGCTGAGTGGGCCAGATCTATGATCTGGCCCACCTCGGTCTGTCCTCTGGTCTGCGACCAGTCGATCGCGACCAGAGGGAGCCGCCGCGGTGGTGTCCAGCTCTGCAAGGGGCTGCTCCGGCGACGGCGCGACGGTGTGTCCTCGGCTAGGCAGGCAGGGACGACCCTTGATCTCTGAGGTCGGGCTTCCGGCGACGGCGGGAAGGATCACCTCGGGGCGAACTTCGGCGAGGACGTGTGCGTAAGATGGTTCGGCTTCGATCTCCTTTGGCTCTGACGACATTACCTCTAGTAACCCAACCTAATCAATGTAGAAGAGAGAGGGGGGCGAGGCGGAGAGAGAGAGTAGCGCGATAGGGCCCTAAACGGCGAAGACCAGGGGCAGCTTTCAATGGGGCATTTCATCGAACAAGTAGCATGCACGTCGGATCCGGAAACCTCGAGCTCGGCCGAGGCTCACACACGAGTCTAGGGTTTAAGGAAACGAGCTAGGACAATGGGGAATACAACAAGGGGACGGGTGGTGGCCGGAACTCTTTCGAAATGGTCGGAGGAGCTCCGGCCAGCTTGGTACTAACTACGCACACCAAATATTCGGCGAAATGCCTACCTGGGCTCCAAAGCGATGGCAGCGGCCGGCGTCGGTCAGGAAGGTTCATTGGTGGTGGTGGTGGCTCGGAGACACCTCGGCAGCGGTCAAGCGGCGCAATCTCCTCTGCTTCTCCCTTTTTTAGTTCCTTTCTCTCCTCGGCTCTCTCGGGTCCCCCCTGTGTCGCCTCTCTCGAGTCCCCCCCTGTGTCGGCTTTGGTCGGAGTTTCGGAGCGGGAAAGGAGACGCGGCAACGGGTTGTCGGCCGTGTGGTGACCGGCGATGGTGGCCCTTGCTCCTCTCCTCCTCTTCTGTGTTTCTCTCTGTGCTGGGTCTCTCTCTCGCCTCTCGATTCTGTGGTGCCGATTTCCTCTCTGTTCCTTCCTCCCCTTTGGTGTCGATTCTGTGGTGGTTTTATGCTCGGCCAGCAAGCGCGCATGGCCTTTGCGGCTGCCAGCTTGCCGGCCGGACTGCCCCCTCTGACCCGCGGATCACGCTGGCCACCTGCAATACCGATCCCCCTACTCCTCTGTCGCTGCTCCTTCTTTCTGTTCTGTTTTGCAGGTCGCGTGCGGATGAGGAAGATAGCTAGGCGTGGGCTGGGCTGAAGGGAGAAGGCTGGGCTGGGCCAAGCCCAGCGCAAGGGGAAGAAAAAGGGAAAGGGGCGGGTCGGATCAAGGTTGGATTCGGCCCGACCCAGCCGATTTGTCGTTTTTTTTTTAATAATAAATTTTTTTTTAAATTTTCTTTTGTGACCGATTCCTAACATTTAATGCTACTTTAAATTAATTAATTTAGGTGAAAAATTAGGTGTCAACACTCCCTTATCCCTTCTCTTTTGCCAACTACCCCCGATCCCTCTACCTTTTTGCTTTTTCTTATCCTCTTGTTCGATCGAAGACACCAGCCTCTACATTTTCTCTCTCTCTGGCCCCGCAACTTCGTTGGTCCCCTGGCCGTTTCTGCTTCTCCTTATTCTTCATTTTCCCTGCATGTTTACCGCCCTCACTAGCATCGATTTCTCTCTCTCTCACGCCACTTGTCCACGCCTCCATCCCACTCGGTCAACACTCCAACGATTTCCTCCCGAACGTTGACGACGTGGTCCCCAGCAGCAACGCCCCCCCCCTCATGTTTTCATTTGCTCGGCCAGCCTACCGAAACAGCCCATTGTTTCCTTGGCCTCTCAATCGTAGCTTCGGCCTGTCAAGCCAAGTCCGCACCACCACTTGCGATTGCTAAGTCTAGCCCAAGCCGTGTCCGAACCAGCCACCATTGCAGCTCCTTCGGCCCAAGATCTGATGCCAAAACCAGCAAGAGTTTGTTGGCATCAAGGCCCGTTTTCAGGCACGTCCCAGCCTTGCTTGGTGCCGCTGCTTTGGAACTTGTGGCCCGTCTCCGCGTCGCCGTTGTTGTGGTCTGAGCGGATCGTTAATCAAGTGAGTTTAACTCACTAATCCCTGTTTAGTAAGTTAATGACGCTTAATGGTTGATTAGTTTAAGTTAAGGTTGGTTTAGGTGGTTAGTTAGAACGGATTAGTGAATTAGTTAATCGATATTGCATGTTAGGTAGATAGAATAGTGTAATTAGCAAGTAGACAGATCGTAATATTTAATTAACGAGTTTTAGAATTTTTCCGGGCCCGTTTCGGTGTTTAATTAGGCTATACAAGCCTAAGTGAGCATTTTTGGTATTTATTAATCATTTTCCGTAATTATTTAATTAATTAATTATTTTCCGGAAATTAGACCGGAATAGCCGATGACCAGAATTTTGTGCTGATTGCAGTGCTATGATCTATTTATTTAATTGACTGTTATTTTGTGCAAATTGAGTGTGATTTGTGATTGTGGGTATTTATCCAAAAATTTATTTAATTTCAATAATTAATTAGAAAATCATCGGGCGTCGGTTGACAACGCCAAAAATGTTTTTTTTATCGATCATATAATTAATGGGATTTACTAAAGTAAAGATATTATATTTTTAGCCAAGGCCTACCGTGTACCCACACACGATTATTTTACCGAGTATTATGAAAACGGTGAATTGGGTAGTGGATGAGTATAATATCTATAAATCAGCTTTGGTGAGCATAAATCAGCTTCGGTGAGCACAAATCAACTTAGGTGAGCTATACTACCTATATCAGCTTCGGCAAGCTATACTATCTATTTATATCAGCTTCGGTGGGCTATACTATCTATCATTATCAGCTTTGGCGAGCATTCTTTTGTATCAACTTAGGTGAGCAGTGATCGTTTCAATGAAACAACTGGATAGATAGTATTGGGTGATAGATAGTATTGAAATGGTTGACCGAGAGATGGTCTTGTTGACATGAAATCGACTGAGTCAATTGATCGATGACTTGATCCGATGTGCTAAAATGATTCGTTGAATTTATATGTTATATTAACTTGCGGGAAGGGACTGAGGCCAAGGTAAGTCCTCTGATTTATGTTTGTGCTTAGGTAGCCTCAAGGTGTATTTTCTTCTTAGTCGGGTTTTAGAGAGTGAACTCGCTGAGACGTCGTCTCACCCCGTTGTGGGATAACATTTTTAGGTTCTCGGATGGCGATTCCCTCTGAGCGTCATGGTCGTCCCATGAGAGTTATAGAGCGAGTTTCCAGTTTCCTCGATCCCGGAGGTCTTTAGGTTTACGAGTTAGTTGTAACCACAGTCTAGGTCGAAGAGGTTCCACATCAGGAGATACCTAATTGATTTAGAGCTTGGTTCCGCACCGCTCCCTATGCTATTAGGCTAGGTCCTCTTAGGACTTTTGATGTCCCTGCTGTGGTGATTGATGCTGCTCTAGATGAGGATCCAGCTGACCCTTTGGATGGTGCAGTGGAGAACACACCATCTCACTCGGATCTTATGGACACTGAAGAATCAGCGAACAAGTCGGACTAGCTAGTCATAAGACAGCTTGTTTTGGAGAGTCGACCTTTTTGGTAGACATTGTAAATATCGGCTAGAAATGTATGTGAATTAATCTGATATATAGAAAGGTGTGTTGTTGGTTTTCAAAATTGTGGCCCTACTTTTCTATCCCATCTTGTTGTTGTTTGGGGATTATTTATTTGCTTCCGCATGCGTATTAAAATGAAATGGGTCGGCGATGCGTCCTGGGACGTCGCTATTTAATCGACCATTGAGGGATGGGCACGCATTCGAAGGATCAGGGCGTGACATCCTCGTTTAATAGTATCAGAGCAAGGTTTGTGTTTGGAGTGATAAGGTGCGATGAGTCATGGGATAGTTAGTAGGAATGACCTTTATTTCATGCTGATGCATGTGATTGATAGCTGATTGGTAGCTTGTTTGATGTGGATCACTCAAATTCTAAGCTGGTATTAGAATTAGAAAACAGGTTTCTATAAATATCTTGTAATATGGGTGATCAGGAGCTGAGAATTCCTAGTAAGGGGGCAGTAGCCTATATTACTCGGGGTAGAACGCCGACAAGGATCAGTGCCCGAGGTAGTCATGACAGAGCGCCGGCTCAAGCCAGTTCGAGTGTAAGAGTACCACCATAGGTCGGTACTAGTGTAACGGCACTGAGCGATCCTAGGTTCGATGGGATCATTCAAGCGCTAGTGACCCTTGGGAGCTTGTTGAGTCAGCAAGCTCAGGACCAAGCTGCCGTTGTTGCTGCATCTGCTGAGGTCCAACCTGGAATTGTGATCAAGGAACAGACTATAGTATCTGAGTCAAGATTCAATTCAGGCATAAATGGAAATCGGTCAGGAAAAAAACTGATGTTAAGAGAAAAGTATTCTATTTCGCCCAATAGGAATGATGGGATAGTCAAGTCAGCACCGAGTCAAAATGGAGCATGGTGTTCCCGTGGGAGATGACATGGTTCAGCCTCGTGTTTTCCTAGGACAAGAATTTGTGACGGGGGTTGCCAGCACGGCCATTAGTTTAAGGATTATCCGCGCTGGCAATTGGAACCACGGCAACTGTTACTGCCGCCACCGCCGATACAATAAAATAGAGGAATGAGTCGCAGAACACACTGTGGGGAAGTTGGAACAGGCCTCAGGTGCAAGAAAGGGGTGCATGCTGCCACCCGACAGAAGACAAAGGACTCACCAGATGTGTGTCGATTTTGTAAAAGGAAGCATGGATCAATCCAGTATCTCGGTATGTCTGGAGTGTGCTAGAGATGTGGCCAGCACGGCCATCCGGTGAGGGACTGTTAGCGAGAATCCAAGGGAGCATAGACATCACCACTGTAGATAGGACACCACTAGGATGGTGAAAGGGACATTAATGGAACCGATGATGCATCGATTAGAGGAAGATTGTTTTGGGGAGATTCTATTAGAGTAGCACATCAAAGTTTTGGTTAAGTTCAGGGAACTTCAGTTTGTTGAAATAAAGCTGAAGAAAGGAGAATCACTGGCTATAGGTGTGCTCGACTAGTTGCTAAGGTATAACTTTGACGTCACATGCGAATATAGTAGGCTCATGGAGCATCTTGTGATAATGAATTATTGTCGTTGAGTAATCTAGCTTAGTCCATTAGCATATGGAAGTGTCGAGTTTAGTGGGAGTCGAGAAGGACCCTAGATTTCATTAATCTCGTCGCTTGAAGGCAACCCGTTTGTTAGACGGAGGTTGCCAAGGTTACTTGGCGATTGGCATAGATAAGACAAATTGGAGAACTAAAGATTGAGGACATCTCAATAGTCCAAGAATTTCTAGATTTATTTCCTCAGGAATTGTCAGGCCTGCCTTTAGAGAAAAAGATAGAATTCACGATCGAGTTAGCACCCTCTAAGGTTTCTTACTAGATGTCGTTGTCTAAGTTGAAAGAATTGATGCTGCAGATGTGAGAATTGTTGAATAAGGGATTCATACATACCAGTGCATCATCTTGGGAAGCACCGGTTCTGTTTGTGAGAAAGAATGATGATTCGTTGCTATGCATCAACTATCGTCAACTCAATCAGGTGACAATCAAGAACAAGTGCTCATTGTTGAAGATCGATGAATTGTGTGACCAGTTACAAAGAGCGTCGATACTTCAAAGGTCAACGTGAGGATCGGAAAGGAGGTTATACCGAAGACAGCGTTTCGTACTCGATATGGCCTTTATGAGAGTACTGTAATGCCATTTGGTCTAACGAACGCTCCAGCTGCTGTCATGGATTTGGCAAACTGAGTGTTCAAAGAATATCTAGATCAATTGTGATCTTATCTTTTAATGATATTCTGATGTATTCGAGGAGTGCTAAGGAGCACGAGAGACATCTGAGGATGGTACTTCAGACCTAAGAATACATGGACAATGTGCGAAGATAAGCGAGTGCGAGTTTTGGTTGACTCGTGTTGTGTTCTTAGACCATGTGATTTTAGATGAAAGAATCTCCATGGACCAGACTAAGATCGAAGCAATTATCAATGGACCAAGACCGACAACAGTATCAGAGATCAGAAGCCATTTGGGTTGGATAGGTTACTACAGAAGGTTCGTGGTAGGATTTTCAGCATTGGCGTCGCCTTTGACTCGACTCCTGAAGAAGGAAGTGAAGTTCATGTGGATAGACAAGTGTGAGGATAATTTCCAAAAGCTTAAGCAGAAGTTGACTATCGCACTTGTGCTGATCATTCCATATGGTTCTGGAGGATACGAGATCTATAGTGATGTGTCGTTTAAAAGATTGGGTTGCATGCTGATGCAACATGATAGAGTTGTTGTGTACGCTTCCCGTTAGTTGAGACCTCACGAACTGAATTACCCGACGCATGACTTGGAACTCGTAACAATAATTTTCTTTCTGAAGATTTGGAGAAAGTATTTGCATGGAGAGAGATTCTAATTCTTCACTGACCATCAGAAGTTTCAAGTATTTATTTTCTCAGAATGAGTTGAATATGAGACAGCGTTGTGAATTAGGACTTTGGAAGGACTATGATTGTAATAACTTATCATACTTTGGAAGGACGAATTAAGTCATAGATGCGCTAAGTTAGGAGTCTTCAATTGCACATTTGCTGGTTAAAGAATGGACCTTACTTGAGAAAGTTCGAGATTCGATTTTCAAATTTGAGGTAGATCACCTTTCGAATCTTATGGTCACCCTCAGAATTGAATCGGAAGTTCAGTTTAGGATCAAGACATTTCAGTTGACGAACCCAAATGTTTAGGATATCCTGCAAGAGGATACTGATAAGGGAAATGTTAACTTTTAGATTTATCGTGGGTGATGATAGGTGTCAGACGGTACGGAGCTTAAGGAGGAGACCTTGCCAATAATTCACTGTAGTAGTTTTAGTATTCGACCAGATAGTACAAAGTAAGTGAGAATTGGCGTCAACTCGATTGGTAGACCGATATAAAGATAAATATCGCCGAACAGGTTGCAAGTGTCAGATGTACTAGTAAGTGGAAGTTCAGTAATGCAAGCCAGGAGGACTTTTACAATCACTCAAGAATCCCGAGTGGGAGTGGAAGTATGTCACGATGGAACGTTGTGATAGGTTTACCAAGGAGTCAGAGGAGTAATGATTCCATTTGAGGTTGTGGTCGACAGACTGACGAAGTTGGCTCACTTCTTGGTAGTACGAAAGAATCTGGACTTAGACAAACATACATAGTTGTATGTGCGTTAGATAGGTCGTCTACATAGACCAGTGACGAACTTATATCAGATCTAGACCTAAGGTCCCCAATTTCAGCAGAACAGTCAGATGGTTCCTTTTGAAGCATTGCATAGCAGAGTGTACAGAACTTCAGTTTGTGGGAAGGAAGTTAGATGATGAAAGATCACAGGCCCAGAGTCGGTTCAGCAGTCAGAAGATGTAGTTGCAATATCAGTGAAAGATTAAAGACCGCGCAAAGTCGCCAAAAAAGTTGTCTTATTAGGCGTCAAAGGTCGGAATTCCAAGTTAGTGATTGCATCTTTCTGAAGGTGCCACCAATGAGGGATATTTCATGCTTTGGTAAGAAGGGTTGACTGAGTCCGAGATACGTAGATCCCTTTGAGATTCTAGAGAGAATCTGGATCCTAACGTATCGTCTTGCATTGTCGCCAAGGTTGGCGCAAGTGCATGACGTCTTTCACATGTCGATGTTGAGAACATATGAGTCTAACCCGACCCACGTGCTGAGTCTTGAATAGTTAGAAATGAATGACAGAGTGTCGTACGTGAAAAGCCTGGTTCAGATTGTAAACTAGAAAGATCAGATCTTGTCTAACAAGATGGTCCCCTTGGTTAAAGTGGTCTGACAACACCACGGGATCGAAGAAACAACTAAGGAAAGTGAAGGCTCGATGAGACGACTATAACCCCCACCTTTTTGTGTAAGGATTGGTAAAGGTTTAAATTTCGAAGACGAAATTTTTATAAGAGGGGAAGAGTTGTGACATTCTGATTTTCAGGTTCTGATTTCGATTGGATAAGTTGGGCTTTTCATCAATGCGCCTATAATGTTTTTCTCTTAGACGACCACTCATAAGATAACTGACCTATTAAGAAAGTTGTTAAGGGATTTTAATATAATAGACTTGAGAATTCGACCAGAAGTCGACTGCTTGACCATGCTAGTCTGTAAGGGTCATTATGGCACAATTAAAAATCGATCAGAGACCGAAGATAAGTCGATTTGACTGTGATCAAAGTGTGGGTGATTCCACCTGATTATAGAATTCTCGTTGATCGGCACTAGACCGATTTTCTGTCGTTTTGGGTACCCTGTATCCATATTTGAAATCTCGAGATTTTCACGATCATCGAGGGTCACCAATATGTCGAAGAGGTACGTGTGGTTCGAAGAAAATCGACTACATGTCAATTGCACCAAAGATTTCTAAAAGCTACCCAGTAGGCTAGGTCACGCTAAAATCGTGTCAGATTGAAATTAACCGCGAATTTGAATCCGATTTTAGAAATTGAAAGTTCTATCATGTCACGAATCATTCTAGGAACGTCGACTCATCTTTTGAGGAATTTTCGGCGAGTTCGAGATTTTTATGGAAAATTGATTCGGACAATTCGGAAAACGAATAGAAATTTGGATGGGCCAATTTGAAGGGATTTTTGGCCTCCTGTGTGAGCTACTTGGTGAAAGGGAATGGTGGGATTTTTCTTCAACAAAATTGGGCCTCAATCAGAGAAGTTTGTTAAGAAATCGGATTCTGAGAGAAATGAAATAGAATTCGGAATTGAAGGAAATGACTATATTGTTACCCAATACTTGTTATTTTAGGAGGATTATGGTGCAAGGAAGCAAGTGAGGACCAAGCATTTTACACGGAAATTTGTGAGGCCAAGTTTGGATAAAAATAAGATGTTTTATTTTTATTTCCCCCCTCCTCTTTCAGTCTCTAATTTCCACACGTCTCTCACGTTTTTCTCTTCCTCTCGCATGTCCCCATTTCAGCCGACCACCCTCTACACTTTCTTTTCCCTTATTTTTTTCTCTTTGATTTTAAATCCTCCCTTATCCCTTCTCTTTTGCCAACCGCCCCCGATCCCTCTACCTTTTTGCTTTTTCTCATTTATCCTCTTGTTCAGTCGAAGACACCAGTCTCCGCATTTTCTCTCTCTTTGGCCCCACAACTTCGTCGGTCCCCTGGCCATTTCTGCTTCTCCTTTTTCTTCATTTTCCCTGCATGTTTACCGCCCCCACCAACACCGATTTCTCTCTCTCTCATGCCACTTGTCCGCGCCTTCATCCTACCCAGTCAACACTCCAACGATTTCCTCCCAAACGTTGACGATGTGGTCCCCAGCAGTAGCGCCCCCCCCTCGTGTTTTCATTTGCTCGGCTAGCCCACCGAAATAGCCCATTGTTTCCTTGGCCTCTCAACCGTGAGCTTCGGCCCGTCAAACCAAGTCCGCACCACCTGTGACATCCTAGATTTTTCAATTCCGCTTTCAATTAAATTAATCGAGCATTTCATTGACACGCCTATAGGGCTGTTCTTAAAGCTGATGACTCTTGAGATAACTAGACTATCTAGAGAAGCCATTAAGGAATTTTAAGGCAATAGACTTGAGAATTGGACTAGGAATCGGCTATTCGACCGTGCTCATCTTTATAGGTCATTATGACACAGTTAAAAATCGATTAGAGATCAGAAATAGGTCAGTTCGATTGAGATGTGTGGCTAATCGTGGGTGACTCCACTAAATTGGAAAATTCTCGTCGGCCAGCACTAGACTGATTTCTCTATCGTTTTGGTACCCTATGTCCGTATTTGAATCCTCGAGATTTTCAAGACAACTGAGAGTCACCAATGTGTCGAGTGGGTTCATTGTGGCTCAAAGAAAATTGACCACGGGTCATTTGCACTAAATATTTCTAAAAGTTACCCGGTAGCCTGGGTTACACTAAAATCACGCCGAATTGAAATTAACTGCGAATTTGAATTCGATTTTAGAAATTGAAAGTTCTGACATGTCACAAATCATTGTAGGAACGTCGACTCAGTCTTAGAAGATTTTTTGCAAACCGAGACTTTTTGGGGAAAAAGTCGTCCTAGGGCCGTTTTGTCCAGAAAACATCGGGGACCGCTTTTGATCGCACAATTAGGTCGCAAGTGGGATCAACCGGTGAGGAAAAATATCAATTTGATCGAGGGTTCGACAATTAAATTTTTTAGGGCCAAATTGAAATGAATTGAGAAGCAATTACAGTCCAATTCGAACAAAATTGTGCGAAATTCGTAACACCCCATGGACCTAACCTTTAGACCCCCTCAAATGCTTCTAGAAGGGTGTTTTTGGTCCAAAATTGATGGTGCAAGCCAGCTATGGAGGGGGGGACCGGTCAAGGGGACAAGAGAGAGATAAGAAGAAGCAAGTGGTCCCCTCCTATCCAAAACTTGTCCCTCCTCCCTCTCTCCTCAGCACCGTCGACCCCTTCCCTCTCTTCTTCTCCATTTGCGCCGTTTGAAGCTCAGACTTATAGAGACGACTAGCTGAGTAGCCATCCCCATCGCACGCCACGCCAAAGCACTGTCCGCCGTCCAGGCGCCCCGCTCGCTCGCTCGTGAGTACCTCCGCCTCAGCCGCGCCTTCCTCCATTCCCAGCAGCTTGTCTCGCGTCCCAGCTCGCACTGCCAGGGAGCTACCGAACCTGCCTGGACCGCCGTGTGCCGTTGTTGGAGCCACCGTGGAGCTCGCTGAGCCCTGCCAAGACCGCACCCAACCCGGGCTGCCTCCTTTGCCCGTCTTCAACCCAAACTAGCCCTTCTCAGCCCCAAGATTAGCCAAGAATATAGAGCAAACCAGCAGAGGGTTTCCAGCACGTTTGGCCCGTTTTGAGGTCGTTCCAGACCCCGAAAGGTAGGCTCGCTTTGGAGAGAAGTGAGCCCCGTCGCGTCCCCGTCGTTTTGCACCGACCGGATCGCCAAACAAGTGAGTTTAACTACTAATCCTCGCTTAGTAGGTTAATGACGCTTAAAGGCTGATTAGATTAAGTTAAGTATGGTTAGGTGGTTAGTTAGATTAGATTAGTGAAATTTAATCAATTACTGATGCAGGTTAGGTGGATAGTTAGTGCAATTAGGGCCTAGACAAGCTCTAGTATTTATCTAGAGTGATTCAGAAATTTTCCTGCTCCGTTTTGTCGTTTAATTAGGCTTTTTCGGGCCTAAGTTGATTTATTGGCATTTATTTATTATTTTCCGTAATTATTTAATTAATTAATTATTTTCCAGAAATTAGACCAGGATAGGCGGTGATCGAAATTTTATGCTGATCGCTGTGGTGTGATCCGTTTATTTAATTGAGCTATAATTTGTGTTGAATTGGTGTGATTTGCCTTTTAAGACTTTATTTCTAAATTGATTTAATTTCAGTATTTAATTGAAAAATAACCGAGCGTCGGTTTACAACGCCAAAAATATTTTGGTAGACTATATAAAATAGTGGGATTTATGGAAAAGAATTATTATATTTTGGCTAAGGTTGACCGTGTATCCACACACGATATTTTATCGAGTATGATAAAATGGTGGAAATATCAGCTCGGTAACTCTATATGTCATCTTGGAGAAAGGACGATATACTATATCAGCTTGGTGACTCTATATGTCATCTTGGAGAAAGAACATGATACTATATCGGCTCGGTGACTCTATATGTCATCTTGGAAAAAGGACGATATACTATACCGGCTCGATGACTCTATATGTCATCTTAGAGAAAGGACAGTATGCAATACTAGCTCGGTGACTCGATATGTCATCTTAGAGAATGAACAATATACTATTTATTTAGTCTTTGAAGCTAGTTACTATCTATCTTTAAGCTTAGAGTAAGTTGTCCGCAAGGTGGTCGGACTTTATAGATAGTATTGATTTTACAATTCGATGGTCTGATGACATGAAATCGACTGAGTTGATTGATCGTTGATTCGATTTGTTGTGATGAATTGAGTGGTTGATTGATTCAATGGATTGCATATTTAATTAATTTGCAGGAAGGGATTGAGGCTAAGGTAAGTCCTCTGACTTGTGATTGTGCATAGGCAGCCCTTAGGGCGTATTTTCTTCCTAATCGAGTCTTAGGGGGTTGAACTCGCTGAGACGTCGTCTTACCCCGTTGTGGGATAACATTTCAGGCCAATAGATGGCAGCACCTCTCCCTCCTCCCGAACAGTTTGGGCAGCCCAAGAAGTTCGCCGAGATAGGTTATCACATTCGGATACACCATCACCCCGAAGGATTAGAATATGTACTAGTGAAATCCACTGTTTAGGTTGATGAGGGCCTACCCCACAAGATGCCCCATGAATACCGAGCTTGGTATCGCCATTACAATGATGGACGAAGAGAGGGTCCGGTGCCGGAATCTGATGTACCTTTGTACATTTTGGAGGTTGCGTTCGGGAAGGGTACAGCAGATCCCAAGGGAGGATCGATGGTAGATGCGAAGGACCCCAAGCTCGAGGGCGATTCTGACTCTCCGGTGTATTCAACTGTGGGCTCCAGCTAGAGCGAGGAAGAAGGTGAGAGAACCCGGAGGAGGATCTAGACGAGGGTCCAGATGAGGATTGAAACCCCACCCCTGTTTGCAAGACTTGTGTACTTAACTAGCTTGAGTAGAACCTGACCTATTAATGTACTGTATGTATATATATGACTCAGTTGTTATATATGTATATAAGTGTGATGATTTTTCAGGTTCGAGATTTTTAGTCCTACTTTTCTATCCCATTGTTTTATTGTCTGGGTATTATTTATATGCTTCCGCATGCGTATTAAAATGAATGGGTCGGCGATGCGTCCTGGAACGTCGCTATTTAATCGACCAGTGAGGGATGGGCTCGCGTTCGAGGATCGGGGCGTGACATCCCCATTTAAGTGGTATCAAAGCAAAGGTTTACAATTGGAGTGATAAGGTGTGATGGTCCATGGGATAGTGGTAGGAAAGACCTTTAAATTCATGCAGGTGCATGTTTGTGGTAGTTGATTGGTAGAATTGCCTGTGGTTTAGATTACTCTGTTTCTAATTTGGTGTGGAATTGGAAACAGGCTTCAGTAGATAAAGCTGAGCCATGAGTGATCAGGAGCAGCGAACTCCTAGCAAAAGGACTGTTAGGGCCGTAACTCGGGGTAGGACGTTGACCAGGGTCGGTACCCGAGGAGGTAGGGGTAAAGCGCCAACACAAGCTAGAGCTAGTGGCATAGCACCACCTCCTGTTGGTGCTGGGGTTGTAACCCCTGGTGATCCGGGATTAATAGGAATCACGTAAACCCTAGATCCATGCGAGAGATGATGGGGTAGCAAGCCTAGAGTCAAGCTGCCACCTTTATCGCCGTTGTTGAAGCTGCTGCCACTGCCATTGCCAATGCTGCCGTAGCTACTGCCGCACCTGTTGCTACACCTGTCGCCACACCTGCCGATGTTCCAGCTGGGAACATAGTCGTGGACAGAGAAAGACTAATCCACAAGCTAGTGGAGCAATTCTTGAAACTGAACCCGTCGAGGTTCATGGGTACTGGAGACCCCGAGGCCGCCTTACTGTGGATATAAGACCTGGATAAGGCATTTGCATTCTTGAGGTGCAATGAGGAGGAGAAAGTAACCTTGACAGTCTACCAATTGCAGAGTAATGCCGATACATGGTGGAGAGCCGCCAGAGAGACTGTATTTCCAGGAGGAGTGGTCCTGCTGTGGGACGCCTTCCTCAGGGCGTTCAATAAGCAGTACTTCTCGAGGAGTGCTAGAGAGCAAAAGATGGAAGAGTTTCAGCGTCTTCGTCAGGGGACGATGACCGTTGACCAGTATGGAGTCAAATTTGCGAAGCTCTCTCAGTATGCTCCGTGTGACGTCCCAATAGTGTCATGTACTAAGCGCAAGCGGAAATTATAAATATTATCAGCTTGCAGGACTTGTAAAATTCCAATTGTTAACCTATAGTGTTCATCTTTGAAGGTTAGCATGTATAACATAGATTATTTAAAATCTAAACTTTATATTGTAAGGTTATGCTGCAATAATCCTACCAATTCATAATAGACAATCCTATTAAGATCATATATAAAGATCACGAGAAGCTTCATTACTAAATGTTAGGATCGTTCGGGCTTACAAAAATCAACCTGCACTTCTTACATGTTCATCGCCTATTTACATCATATTTACAAGTTCAAAAGTAAAGGCGCAAGTAAACAAAAGACATTATTTCAGCTTCTACATGATCAAAGGCGTCTAGGCACCATTCGTCCCAGCTCTAGGTCCATCAGTGCTAAAAGGAAGGGGGCCGAACATCTCTCCTTCGTGATTTATGAACCACGCGACAAACTTCATCGGGATCATCTCATCTCTACCATCATCCATCCACAATATAGCCTCATACTTGGAGAAAGTCATGTCAACGTCGGGATCATGCACATCATGAAAAGAAACCTCGAGGCATGCTACCACCCCGTAACGAGCTATCGGCGGCACATCCATACTATCAATCTGAAAAAATATAAGGAATGAGCAAAAACTATGCCCAGTAAAGAAATAATAATACTCTATCCTAGACAATCCATAGCTATCAAGAGTACAAGAGAATCGTAACTAAACAGCTTACGATACTAAGACAGGATTGTCACAAGTAAAACTAATGAATATTAATGCATCATATGTATAACCACTTTATATGAGATGTTCTAAAGGTATCCATAAATACATATATACCTATCACATTCTCAATCTATATCAAGATGAAATGCAATAGTAGTATGCAACTCACACGCTAAGTAGAAATTATGATTTAGTGTGAATATCAAATCCATCCTCGATCAGTTTACCCATCGGAACTCTGCCGGCCCGATCGAGTCACTTCCAGAATTCCCTATCCGGACTTCCACAATATTTCTATTATAGGCATCTCACTCCGAGGCATCCCGGTATCACACGACCGAGGCCCTCCTAAGATCACACAGCATGGGGCATCTCACTTCGAGGCATCCCAGTATCACACAACCGGGGCATCCTTGATCACACACAAGGGCATCTCACTCCGAGGCATCTCAGTAACACGGGACCGAGGCATCCAAGATCACACAGCATGGGCATCCCACTTCCGAGGGGCATCACCGGCATCTTAGTACCGATGGATTCATTCACTCATTCAAGCACACATTTCACACACCACACCTTTGATTAATGCATTTACCGTATGCAAAAGAAAAAGACTTCAAAGTATACAACTACCTCAAGTACAATCTATACACTTAATTCTCATGTACCTAGCACACGTGCGTGTCCAAATTATAAGATAAAACCCATTACGACATGTCCCATACCATGCCAAACAGATATTTATCCCATAATTAAGCACTATGCATCACACTCATTGCACACACATGATACTATTGGTGCCTATACCATAACTATACTTCAAATGATGGATGAGATTTGTTCTTGTACAGATTAACAACTATCATAAGGTCACTAGACTCCATACATGTTATACAAGTCAAGTACAAGCGACACAACAACTATTGCATATTCTCGGATCAAAGCAATTTAAGGACTAAAATGAGCAGTTTCGATTACAGAGACAGAAAGTATATCTAATCTTATCGGAATGTTACGAAATTTCAGTATGTTATAGAAGAGACATAGATTAACATTTTCCGTGAAGAAACCTAAGTCTATATCTCATTGTATTAAGAGCAGTAATTGCTGTCTTCTTTCCTAAATTCTGCAAAAATTTCCAGATTTAGTATCTACAGAGAAAAATCGTTTCACTACCCGAACCTTGTCTGTTTGTTCTCAAATTTTGATATGTTATTCCTAAGGATGTGTCCTACAACTTTCATTAAGGGTTTGAAGTCCAATTCTATCTAGATAATTACAGAAAATTCATAGAGTCATCAAAGGTCTTGCTGTTTTCTATATTACAGCTTACTGTTTCAAAAAGAATTACTTCTACATACATGTTTTTACATTCATATAGCTATAACTGAAAGTTGAACTCAATCTAATGGATGTTCTCTTATGTAAACTTGTTCTTTTTCTTATCTTCATCATTAGAAATCAAGGCGACACAAAATAAAAAGACTTTTCATCTATATTTCTCTAGCACATAAACATCTTATACCGCCTTCTTCGTTTCTAGCCCACCCAAACCGTAAATTTCTCTACCAATCTCTTTTACAACACCTCACAGCATCTAAGAATACTTTCAATAGGTTCTTTCTTAACAAAGAAACCTTCCACAGCTCGGCTCAAAGTAAATATCCACACATCGGCTCATCTACCACAACATACATCATTCTTATTCACTCGGCAAGCATCACTTCACTTTGCTTGACCGACACAGCCAACTTCCACTAAATTTTCGAGACATGCAAGACTCTAATGCAACATGCAATGACTTATAACTTCAATCTAGTGCTCATCAAACTCAAATCAACACAAAACAGCAACATCACATCTAATCCTCCACCATTCAGCTAGATTCGCAAGTTTCTTGACAAAATCAATGGATAACTTCTAGTTTAGAGACTTATCTTTCCTTACCTTGGTTTAGCTACTAGATGACTCAAAGATCCTTCAAAAATCAACACCAAAACTCGCATGCAAGAAGAAGAGAATTGCTGGTTTTGGCTACTGGTTTCCTTTGCTGTTCGACCGAGAGAGAGAGGAGAAGAAGATGGAAGTTCTCGGTGGCTTTGGAGAGAGAGAGAGATTACAAGAGTTAAGAGGGGAAAATGGGGCTATGGTCTCATCCCTAGGCTAGGCTAATCATTAGCAAATCTAATGATTATGTCTCTTGTTGCTTGGTTTCGGTTTTGGAGAGAAAAACCGTGGGAGAAGAGAGAACGCAAAGAGAAATGAGAGAGATGCCGTGGCCTCCATGTACGACACTTTTGCCATCTGTCATTCGTCATCAATTAACCTTTAATCCATGTCGTTAGTCAGTTCATTTGTATCTAATGTTTTTCACTTAATTCCCTTGCGATTCCATTAGATTTCTATCCTCTTGTAATCATATAAAGTTATGAAATTATATGACATATTAACTATTTAGTGTTAGTCTATAGAGAATTTATCACAAGAAATGCTAAAGTTAGAAATTGACATTAGCATTACAATCACTAATCCAATTATCTTAACTATAGTCTATAAACTTAATCGAAAATAGAATTACTCGGGCCTAAATACCCGTCTCTGGCCCAACAGGCTCAATCTACAACGATCATGGTCCATCCAACTAAATTTACCAATCTAACAATTCTAAATCTTGGCTTGCTCTAAGCTAAGCCCAAGCCCAGCTCTTCCATTCGGCTTATCAAGCCCAATTCTAAAACTCGTGTGGCCCGCCTACTCCTCAAGCCCACACATTCCTTATGGTCCATCATGTTTGCTTTCTGGCCCAATTTAAAATAATCCAAGTCCTTAATGATCTAATTACACTTAGAAGATGAGCGATCCACACACGGCAACCAATTTTACCACACAACTACCATCGACATGCACCATCATGAATTTTTAAATGTCCTTCCTACAACTATCCCATGTTCCATCGCACCTTATCACTCCAAGCTTGAACTTCGCTCTGATATCACTTAAACAGGATGTCAAGCCCCGATCCTTGGATACGCACCCATCCCTCACCTTGGTCAATTTAATAGCGATGTCCCAGGATGTATCGCCGACCCTTTCATTTTTATTACACATGCGAAAGCATATAATAAGAATCCCTAGACAATAAAGTAATGGGATAGACAAGTAGGACTAAAAACTTGAACTTGAAAACCAACACCCTTATGTACATATATAACAACTTAGTTATATATATACATATACAAGCCATACTAAAAGGTCGGTTTATACTCAAATAGGTTCCACAGCAAAAGTCATTAGACAGGAGTGGAGTCTCAGTCCTCATCAGGATCCTACTCTGGATCATCCTCGGGGTTCTCCTCCAAGTACTCCTTTTCGGGTTCTTCCTCCTCAGGTTCCTGAAATGGTGTCCTACAACCGGGATGAGACTATGTCTTAGCAAGTTCTAACCCCTAAGACCTGATTAGGAAGCCAATACACCTTAGGCTGCCTAAGCACAACACAAGTCAAAGGACTTACCTTGGCCTTAGTTCCTTCTGCAAGTCAGTTCAATCAATAAACGTTGATAACCACATCAACCAATCAATTATGATCGAACTATTGATCAATCGACTTAGTTGATTATATGTCATCACGACCCTTTCTTGGTCGACCCATTCCATACTATCTATAAGTCTGATCAATATTCGAGACTACTCACCTTAGGTGATATATAGATAGCAGTTTGCCCCAGAGGCCAATAACTAGTATACTATCCATTCTCTAAGATGACATACAATTCATCGCGTTAATTTAGTATACTGTTCTTTCTCCAGATGACATATAGAGCCATCGAGCCATTATATCAATATCATACCATATTGTCTCAAGATGATTTGTAGAATTATCAAGCTGGTATATCATACCGTACTGTTTCAAGATAACCTGTAGAGTCACCGAGCCGGTAGATCATATCGTCCTATCTCAAGATGACGTATAGAGTCACCGAGCCGGTATACACACAATTTATCATACCGTACTGTCTCAAGATGCTCCGTAGAGTTATCGAGCCGGTATACACACAATTTATCATACCGTACTGTCTCAAGATGTTCCATAGAGTCATCGAGCCGGTATACATGTCATTCCAAGCAAACAATCAAATAACCAATTTTTATCATTTCCGATAAAATGCCGTGTGTGAGTACACGGTCTGCCCTAGCCAAAATATAACAATTTCCTTTCCATAAATCCCACCATTTTCTGTAGTCTACCAAAATATTTTTAGCACTGTCGATCGATGCCTAGTTATTTATCAATTAATTTCCAAAATTATTTAATTTAGGAAGATAATCATAAAATCATCAATAAATCAATTCAGCACAATTTAATACTCAAATAAATAAACGGACTACACCACGATAATCAGCATAAAATTCCGGTCACTGACCATCCTGGTTGAATTTCTAGAAAATAAATAATTAATTAATTAATTTCGAAAATTAATTATTAAATAGCAATAAATCCAATTTAGGCCCGTAATGCCTAACTGGAAGCCGAGACGAGCCCAGAAAATTACCAAGACTCGTTTAATAAATAATAGGACTTGTCTACTTGCTAAGTACACTAACCATCTGCCTAACATGCATAGGTAAATCCCTAATTTAATTATTATAATCTAATCTATCCACCTAATTGCACTTAATTAAATATAATCAACCCTTAAGCATCATTAGCCTACTAAGAAGAGATTAGTGAGCAAAACTCACCTGTGCAAAGCGAAGACCGGAACACTGCGACGGCGGCTGAAATCCAAATTTTTGGTGGCGTCGGCGGATACTCGGGCCGAGCCCAAAAGCCTCGCAAGCCCACAGCAAATTGCTAGGCTTAGGCTGACTTGCTTTGCGGGCTTGGGCTGCAAATGGGCTTACTGTAGGTTGGCCCAAACTTGCTGGATCCGTGGGCTATTGAATCGGGCTTTGCTGGGCCTGAAAGACTGAAGACGCTGGGCTGCTCGCTGCAAAGAAGATGGGCTGGACGAACGGGCAGCAGCTTGGGCCAGACGCTGGACTGAACGAGAAGACACGGACGTGAAGCTACTTCGGTGGTCTTCTTCGTCGAAGGTTGATCGTGAGATGACGTGAGAGCTGAGGGAAGAGGACGTTGGGATGCTTGGTGGAGACAAAAGTGGCAGAGATGGGCTTCGGTGGGGCAGGTGTTGGCGTGGAGAGGGGTGGTTAGCTGCAGTTCGTTTCAACCAATTTGCTAGAGCTAACCAAACTTTCGGTGGTTTCAATCGGTGCAGAGCTCGGCTTTGAGAGCTGAAGGATGAATGGCAAGTGGCAGCGAAGTGGAGCTGCTCGGTCAACCAAGGGTTTTGATGGGTGGAAGTGTTGACCGGGCGTGTGGAGACAACACGCGGCAACGAGGGGAAGATCACGGGTTGCTTTGTCGCTGCTAAGGAGGACACATAGGCGTGGATGGCAACAGGGTGAAGAACTTAGTGAAGATGTGGGCGCTGGAGTTCTTCGACGGGGATGAGGGGAGACGGAAACAAAGAGAGGAAAATGGTCGAGAAGCCGTGAGGAGGAAGCCAAGGAAGGGGGCCCAAGGACATCAAATTTTATCCCTTCCCTTAATTGCATGTTCCCTAATACTTTCTTGACTTAGATTTTCTATAATTGATCCAAATTAAAGTCCCAAATTTCAGCCACATTCCAATTTCAAATTTCACTAACTCGGCTTCAATTTCTTCATCAATTTTCCAAATTTGATGTCCAATGTCGTAGAAGAAAAAGCCAATACCATTTCTGCAAGTGTCCATCACTAAATAGCTCAATTTGGAAGTCCAAATTTCCTTTAATTTAGCCCGTACGAATTTCCGCTAATTTTCCTCAATGTCCGAATCGATTTTCCGTAAAAATCTCGAAATTTTTGAAAATTCTTCGGAGGATGAGTCAACGTTCCTAAAATAGCTCATGACACCACAGAACTTTCAATTTCTGAAATCGGGTTCAAATTCACGGTTAATTTCACTCCAATACGATTTTAGCTTGACCTAGTCTACCGGGTAGCTTTTAGGAATTTTTGGTGCAACTGACCCGTGATCGATTTATCTCGAGTCACACTGTACATGTTCAACACATTGGTAACCCTCGGTTGTCATGAAAGTCTTGAGGTTTCAATTACGAGCATCGGGTACCAAAAAGATAGAAAAATCGGTCTAGTGTCGATCGACGAGTATTTTGCAATCAGGTGGAATCACCCACACTTTGATCACATATCTCAGTCAAATCGACCTATCTCTGGTCTTTGATCGATTTCGACAGTGCCGTAATGACCCTTGTAGATCAACACGGTCGAGTAGTCAATTCTTGGTTGAATTCTCAAGTCCATTGCATTTAGATTCCTTAATTGCTTCCCTAGATAGTCCAGTTATCTCGTGAGTGATCAGTTCAGATAATAGCATTATAGGCGCGTTGATGAAAGGCCCGATTTATTTAATCGAAATCAAAATATGAAATTCAGGCTGTCACACATGTCCTCCCACACCGATGCAATATTTTGCATCAAACTCCTCGGTGGCTTCAATAATACTCTCATAGACCATTCTTATCAAAGCTCCATATTGGCCATAGGTTTTTATTACTTCCATCAATTGAACTAGCCCCCGTTTTCCTTACTCTTTTGCATTTAGTACTTTAAGCTCCCACAACAATAAACAAAGATTGTAGGCAACCCAATGTAAGAACCACACTAGCAACAACTTTGTTTTTGTTTTTACCTTTCGACGTTGTTGCTGTACAAGGGTTGAAAACAGCAATAACTCCGCACAAGCCTTTGCTCCCTCTCACAACTCCAATCCTAGCATTATGAAAGGCTGGAATGTTTGGTAAATGACCCTCTCTAACTCATTATAGGATATGTTGATAGATGTCAAGCTTGTCACATCATGAAAGATTGACTCAATTGAGCATGATAGCTAATTGTGTGAGAGATTGAGTATCTCTAATCTGTGCAATAGCCCAAGTTGCCCAGGTGTTTCTCCCTTGAGCAAATTTTGACTTAGATCGATAACTTGAAGAGATTGAGGATTCCGATCTCAATGGGAGTACTCTTTTTTAGATTATTCCTGCTTAAATTCAAGAACAGAAGGTTGGAGCCCTCCCTAAGTTGTATAGAAATTGAGCCACTCAAAATGTTTCGTGCAATGTTGAGGTATTGCAAACTAGACAATGCTGCAAGTTTTTTAGGGATGTGGCCTGCAAAAAGGTTGTAGTCCAACGAAAGCTCTAGCAGCAACTTCAATTTTCCTAGGTCTTTAGGAATTTCCCCAACAATATAATTTGAAGAGAGGTCAAGTCAGTGCAATTGAGTCATGTTTCCAAGCTGAGGTGGTATGGCATGGGAGATTTTATTGTTGGAGATCATCAAGCTTGTCAAATTTCTACATTGACCCAATGTCAATGGTAGCTTACCATAAAGTTCGTTGTTGCTCAGCTCAAGATAATCTAAGTTAGGGTAGCCAAGATCCTCGGATAAATTTCCCTTGAGTTGGCTATTTTGGGGCCTAGCCCTATACAAACTTGTGTAGTTTTTAAGACCTTGCAGAATTGGACAGATGAAGTGATTATCATCTACCAAAAATATCGAAGAACTTGACCATCGCAAATATCTTTTGGCAATTGGCCAACCAAATCGTTTTCAGATAGTTTTAGAGTATGAGGATTGTGAGGTTATTTATCTCGGGGGGAAGAAAGCCCTCTAGTTTGTTCATAAGTAGACTTAGACCAATTAGGAGTCCTAGTTTTCCCATCTCTTTCCGAATAGAGCCTAGCAACTCATTTTCAGAAAGGTCAAGAACACACAGATTGCCCAAGTCACCTATGGAGGACTGTATAGGACTTGACAACTTATTGTTGGAAAGGCGAAGGTTATATAGATTGGTCAAGTTACCTATAGATGATGAGATAGGACCAATTAAATCATTGGATAGCAGTTGCATCATTGTCAAGGATCTCATTCCTCCAACTTTCGAAGGAATGGGGCCAAAAAGTTGGTTGCCATAGAGGAATAGAAATGTCAAAGTACACAATTACATACAGTTGCGTGAATGGATCCATAGAGATTATTGTTTACTAAATCAAGGTGGTATAGAGACCCCAACATTCCTATTAACTTTGGAGTAGGAAATTTTCGCTAATTATCACTTGTGACAAGCTGCTCATGTTTACATTGGAAAAAGGAATTGGACCAGCTAAATTATTCTTCCAAAGGTTGAGCACTTCTAAAGATTGCAATAACCTGAGTTGAGTTGGATTGTTCCTCGAAACGTTATTTTGAGAACAGTTAATGTAATATCCCAGAATTTGGTTATTTTCAAAATATATGAAATGGTTATTTCATAAATGCACTGATAATTAATTCACTTTGAACCGATCACTCATAGGTTAACTAATTTATTGGGCGATGCCATAAAGGATTAAAACGCGAAAGACTAGAGAATTTAATCAAGGATCAACCGCTCAACCATAAGAATTGACAAGGTTCAACTCTACACTATTATGATTTAATTAGCGAATAGATATAAATCAATTTGACATAAGTATGTAGTCAGTTCATGGGTGATTTTGCACGATTTTGATATTTGCTGTGAACAATGATATACAAATTTTCTATTGATCTTGTACTCAGGGTATGTAATTGAACCTTCACGATTACATGAAAATCGAGGGTCATCCATGATTTGAAGAAGCACAAACGTGGATCGAAAATTATTGACCACGGTTACGCGAAAACCCATAAAAGCCACCCGATAGTTTAGGCATACTAAAGTAGCATTTAATCAATTTTAACTATGAAAATTTGTTCAATTTCAAGTATCGAATCTTCGAGGATTTCAACACTAACTTATTGGGCGTTGCCTCATTTATTTGCGATTTATCAGCAAGTTTAAATTATTGGATAAGGACCTTTTGATCGAGAATTGGAAGTCAGAAAGGGAGTCAAGTCAAGTGAAGGCCTAATGGGCTTCACTTATGAAAGATTCTGCCAAGAGGGCCCAAGGAGGCTTGCCAAGCCCGATTCAAGCCCATTTAAAGCAAACGGACCAAGGGCAAAATTGGAATTTTTGCCAAAAGTGTGAAAAGACCAAAACACCCTTTTTAGAAGGTTTTGGCATTAAAGAAAATTAAAAAAAAAAACAAAAGAAAAAGATGTGTGGAAGAGAGGGTTCTAAGGGAAAATCTCTCTCTCTCTCTCTCTCTCTCTCTCTCTTCTTCCTCCCCCCCCCCTTGGTGGCCGAATCCCCCTCCATTTCTTCTTCATCTTATTGATTTTCTTCTTCTTCTTCTTCTTCTTCTTCTTCTTCTTCTTCTTCTTCCTTTTCTTCTTCTCACCTTGCCGCCCCCTTGTCACTAGATCCACCACAACCGTTGTTCATCACCACCATCGTCGTTGTCCACCGCTTGTTCACCGTCTTCACTATCGAGCCGCCCCTCACCTTCATCGACTTGTCGCCGTTCGTGCAACCATTCGAGCCGCAACCGTCATGCCCATGACGCCATCACGCCTCAATTGCCGTGAGCTCATCGTTGTTGTAAAATCCATGAATTAATTCTTAATCTTTGATTAGGGAGTTAATTACGTTTAGGGGTAGGATTAGTTTAAGTCTAATGGTGGTTGGTGGTAGATAATGATGATTTAGTATTAACCATGGTTAAGGATAGAATAGATTAAGGTTGAGTGCAATTAGTCTAAGTAATTCTAGTTAGCTTAATTAATTACTATTAATTTAATTAATTGTAGTTAATTTTAGATAATCGTAGTTAGCATTAATTAATTTGTGACATCCTGAATTTCAGGTTCTAATTTTGATTGGATAAGTTGGCCTTTTCATCAACGCGACTATAGTGCTTTTCTCTGAAATGACCACTCACAAGATAACTAGACTATCTAGGAAAGCCATTAAGGAATTTTAATGCAATAAACTTGAGAATTCGACTAGGAATCGGCTACTCGACCATGCTTATCTTTAGAGGCCATTACGGCACAGTTAAAAAAATCGATTAGAGATCAGAGATAGGTCGGTTCGACTGAGATGTGAACGTGGGTGACTCCATTAAATTGGAAAATTCTCGTCGGCCGGCACTAGACTGATTTTTCTATTGTTTTGGTACCATGTGTCCGTATTTGAATCCATGAGATTTTCACGACAACCGAGAGTCGCCATTGTGTTGAGTGGGTTCATTGTGGCTTGAAGAAAATCGACCACGGGTCATTTGCACTAAAAGTTTCTGAAAACTACCCGTAAGCCTAGGTCACGCTAAAAACGCGCCTGATTGAAATTAACCGCGAATTGGAATCCGATTTCAGAAATTCAAGATTCTGTCATATCACAATAAATTCTAGGAATGTCGATTCAATCTCAGCAGATTTTTCTACAACCCGAGACATTTTGGGAAAAAGTCGACATATGGCCGTTTTTGTTCAGAAAAAGACAATGATCGTTTTTTATCGCGAAATAGGGATGCAAGATGGATAAATGAGTGAGGAAAAATATCGATTTAATCAAAGACTCGATAACGGGATTTGTTGAGGCCGAATTAGATTGAATTAAGTACGAACGGGTGTCCAATTGAGAGAGATTTTTTGTAAATTCGTAACTCCCCCCATCCACCACCATTTTTGACCAATTCAAGAGTTGTAGGGGGAGCATTGGTGGCTCAAGGAGAGCCAAGGAAGGGCTGGTGGCTATGGATGGGTCAAGGGAGACAAACTTGTGGAAAAATTGGCCAAGGTGGCCCCTCCATCTCTCTCTCTTCCTCTCCAAGCAACCGGCCAGCCTCCCTTCTCTCTCCCTCTTGCCTTTTTCGAGCATACCAGCAGCCAAGAGAGAGACCAGCCGGAGCAACCACACCATCGCCGGACCGTTTTCCTCATTTGTTTTCACTTATGCCAGTTTCTACTCCAGTCGACCTTTCGCCAAAGATCCGAGTGAAAAGTCGACTTCCCATGTGAATCAGCCAACGATCCACCCATCACCGTGACCAGGAGAGACAAACCATCCCAACGAGCCTGACCTTGCCTCGAACGGAGCCGCCAATCATCCGGTACGCCGACGAGAAGGAACCGGTCGCCGGTCCATCGGTCCCCTGCCCGCTTGCACTGTTTCGCGATTTTCTTCGTTTTTCTCCCATTCCGACCATTCCTTTGGTTGTTCCATCCACCTACAAGATCCCCAAGACCCCTGGGAGCCACCAGTTGCCGACCACCCACTTGCCGGAGCTCCGATCGGCCCATTTTCGCCATTGAAGCCGTTGGTTTCCTCTCTGCAGTCCAGCAAGTAGAAGCAAAAGCCTAACCAACCTTGTTTCCTTGTTTTTGCATCTCAAAACAGAGGCTAAGTTTGCGGGTATACAGCCACCTTCAAGGCCCGTTTTGAGGTGGTCTCAAGCCTCGGTTGCTAGGCCCGCCTTGAGGAAAGTCGAGCCCCGCAACGTTCCCTTCGATTTGATCTGACCCGCTCGTTAAACAAGTGAGTTTTGCTCACTAATCCCTTTTTAGTAGGCTAATGATGCTTAGGGGTTGATTATATTTAATTAAGTGTGATTAGGTGGATATATTAGATTATAGTAATTAAATTAGAGACTTATCAATGCATGTTAGGCAAATGGTTAGTGTAGTTAGCAAGGAAATAGGTTCAAGTATTTATTGAGCGAACCTCGGAAATTTTCCGAGTCCGTTTCGGCTTCCAATTACGCATTACGAGCCTAAATGAGAATTATTGCATTTATTTAATAATTTTTGTAAGTAATTAATTAATTAATTAATTTTCAGAAATTAGGCTGGGATAGCCGACAACCGAAATTTTATGCTGATTATCGTGGTGCATTCCATTTATTTATTTAAGCGTTGGTTTGTGCCGAATTGATTTAATTGTGTTTTTAGGATTTTATTCCTAAATTAATCAATTTTATGTAATTGATTGGAAATTAACTGATTACCAGTCAAAGTGCCATCAATATTTTAGTGGGCTATATAAAGTGATGAGAAAGAAGGTTGTATTACGTAGCTCAGAGACTAAGAGTGTCGTCCTGGAGAATGCACATGACTTGTGGATTATATACATCACCTTTGAAAGGCACATGGCTCGGTGATTAGTACGTCATCTTAGAGAATGCACGTGGCTCGGTGATTTGATATATCATCCTAGAGAATGCACGTGGCTCAGTGTTTAAGTACGTCGCCTTAGAGAATGCATGGGGTTTGGTGATTAGACATGTCGCCTTAGAGAATGCACGTGACTCGGTAACTAGATATATATTATCTTGGAAAATGAATAGTATGGATTAAAATGACCGAGAAATGGTCTGGTTGACATGTAATCGACTAGGTCGATTGATCGATAATTCGATCTGATTGATCGGGTGTTATGTCTATCAGTATTTATGAATTGAACTGACTTGCAGGAGGAGACTGAGGCCAATGTAAATCCTCTGACTCGTGTTGTGCTTAGGCAGCCTCTAGAGTGTATTGGCTTCCTAATCGAGTCTTAGGGGGTAGAACTCGCTGAGACGTTATCTTTTTTTGTTATTGTATAACCATTTTCAGGTCCTTAGATGATGTTGGTAGAGGACCGGAAGCCCCGGAGTTTGGAAAGGTGGATAGACCAGAATCGGCAACGGATTTGACTAGTAGATCATAGGACTGTTCCTTTTGGAATGAGCTGACATTTTTGTAAATAGTTTGGTCTTGTAAATAAACCTGGTTGTTTATAAAAGTTTTGTTTTGGTTTGAAAAATTGAGACCCTACTATTCTATCCCATTGAATTGTTGTTTGGGGATTATTTATTTGCTTCCGCATGCGTATTAAAATGAATGGGTTGGCGATGCATTCTGGGACGTCGCTATTAATTGGTCAAGGAGGGATGGGCACGTGCTTGGAGGATTGGGGCGTGACATCCCCATTTAAGTGGTATCAGAGCGAGGTCAATAGATGGAGTGATAAGGTGCAATGAGGCATGAGATAGTTAGTAGGGAATGGCCTTTATTTCATGCTGGTGCATGTGATTGATAGCTGATTGGTAACTTGTTTGTGTGGGTCACTCAAATTCTAATATGGTATTAGAATTAGAAAACAGATTTCTATGAAGATCTTGTAGCATGAGTGATCAGGAGCTGAGGACTCCTAGTAAGAGGGCTGTAACATCTGTGACTTGGGGTGGAACACTGACAAGGATCGGTGCCCGAGGCAGTTGTGGCAAAGCATTGGCTCAGGCCAGCACAAGTGTAAGAGTACCGCTGTAGGCCGGTACTAGTGTAGCAGTACCGAGCGATACTAGGTTCGACGGGATCGTTTAAGCGCTAGTGTCCTTGGAATTGGTTGAGCTAGTAAGCTCAGGACCGAGCTGCCGCTGTTGCCACTGTCACTACCGCCGTTAGTGCCGCAACCGCCGTTGTTGCCACACCTACTGAGGTCCAGCATGGAGATGTGATCTGGGAGCGAACCGTTACATCTGAGTCAAGATTCAGTTCATACAGAGATAGAAATCAGTCAAGAAAAGACCGACGTCAAGAGAAAAAGTATTCTATTGCGCTCAATAGGAAGGGCGAGATAGTTAGGTCAACACCGAGTCAGAAGAGAACATGTTGTTCCCATGGAAGATGATAAGGATCAGTTTCGTGTCGTCCGAGGGCAAGAATTCGTGGCAGGTGTCACCAGCACGGACATTGGTTTATGGATTGTTCGCGCAGGCAGATGAAACATCGGCATCGGTTATTGCTGTCACCGTTGATGGGACAAATCAGAAGAAGTGCACCATAGAACGCACCATGAGGTCTTGGAACAGGTCTCCAGTACCAGAAGGAGTGCATGTTGTCTTTTGACAGAAGATAGGAGACTCACCAGATGGGTGCCAAAATTGAGGAAGGAAGCATGAATAAATTTAGTGTCCAGGTATGGCTAGAACACAATGTGATTGTGACCAACATGGCCATTGGGTGAGGGACTGTTAGTAAAAGTCCAAGGGAGCATAGATGCCGTTACCGCAGTTAGGACGCCACTAGAATGGCGAAAGGGACGGGAATAGAACCGACCCTGCACCAATTAGAGGAAAAATGTTCTTGAGGAGATTTTATCAGAGTAGTGTAGCAGAGCTTGGATTAAGTACGTCGAATTTTAGTTGGAAGAAAGGGGAACCTCTAGCTATAGTTGTACTCGACTAGTTGCTGAGGTGTAACTTTGACGCCACATGAATAGAGTGAACTCATAGAGCATCTTGTGGTAATGAATTAGGATCATGAAATAATCCAGTATAATCCGTTCGCATGTGGAAGTGTCGAGTTTATTAGGAGTCGAGAAGGACCCTCGATTTCATTAATCTCGTCACGGGAAAGCAACCCGTTTGTTAGACGGAAGTTTTCAAAATTACTTGACGATCGTCATAGATAAGACTGATTGGAGAACTAAAGATGGAGGACATCTGAGTAGTCTAACAACTTTTAGATGTCTTGACACATGGATTGTCATGCCATTGTCAGAGAAAGAGATAGAAATTGTGATTGAGTTAGCACCCGGAACAGAGTCAATTTTTAAGCCTTCTTACCAGATATCGTTGTTTGATCTGAAAGAACTGATGACACAGATGCAAGAATTACTGGATAAGAAATTTATACACACCAGTGCACCATGGTGGGAAACACCAGTTTGTGAGTAAAAGAAAGGTGGTTCGTTGCGAGTATGCATCGACTACAGTCAACTCAATCAGGTGGCGATCAAGAGCAAGTGTTCATTGTTGAAGATTAACGAATTGTGTGACCAGATACAAAGAGTGTCGATGTTTTCAAGGATCAACTTAAGGACAAGTTATCATCAGTTGAGAACCAGGGAGGAGATTATACCAAAGACAGTGTTTCGTATTCGATATGACCTTGTGAGAGTGATGTAATGCCATTAGGTCTGGCGGACATTCCAACTACTGTCATGGAAATGGGTAAACCGAGTGTTCAAAGAATATCTAGAGTAGTTGTGATCGTGTCTTTTAATGATATTCCGGTGTATATGAGGAATGCTAAGGAACACAAGAGACATCTGAGAAAGGTGAAGGAATTTCCATGGACCCGATCAAGATCGAAGCAGTTATCAGTGGACCAAGACCGACAATAATATTAGAGATGAGAAGCCGTATGAATTGGAAGGATTTTCAGCATCAGTGTCGTCGTTGACTCAACTCCTGAAGAAAGAAGAAAAGTTCATGGGGATAGACAAGTGCGTGTGAAGTTTCCAAGAGCTTAACTAGAAGTTGACTACCGCACCTGTACTAACCATTTCATCTGAACCTGGAGGATGCGAGATTTATAGTGATGCATCATTTAGGGGATTGGATTGCGTATCGGTGCAACATGGTAGGATGCATACGCGTTTCGTCAGCTGTGATCCCCTGAGTTGAATTATTCGAGGCATGATTTGGAACCCGCAGCGTTAATTTTCACACTAAAGATTTAGAGATGTTAGTGGTGTGGAAGAAGAATCCAATTCTTCACTGACTATTAAAAGTTTTAAGTATTTATTCTCTCAAAAGGAGTTGAATGAAAGATAGTGTTGAATCAGGACTTTTGAAGGACTAGGATGGTGATATCTAGTATCACCATGGAAGAACGAAAGAAGTCACTGATGCGTTGAGTCGAAAGTCTTCATTTGTGTATAGGCTGGTTAAAGTATGGACCTCATTTGAGAAAGTTCAAAATTCGATTTTCAAATCTAAGGTAGGCCACCTTCGAATGTTTTGGCCACCCTCCAAATTGAACTGGATTTTCAGGTTAGAATCAGACGCTTCAGTTGACGGATCGAGATGCTCAGAAGATCCTACAAGAGGATACTGATAAGAGAGAGGGTGACCTTCAGATTTTTTAGGGTGGAACACTCAAGTTTTGAGAGTGATTAGGTGTACTTGACGATGTAGCACTCAGGGAAGAGACGTTGTCAGGAATTCACTGTAGCATTTGCAGTATTCGACCAGACAGTACAAAGTAGGTCAGAATCAGCGTTAGCTCGTTTGGTAGACCGATATAAAGATGGATATTATCGGATAGGTTGCAGGTGTCAGATGTGCTAGTAAGTGAAAGTTCAGTAATGCAAGCCGGGATGACTTTTACAATCACTCAAGAGTTCCGAGTGGGAATGGCAGTATGTCACGATGAAACGTTGTGACAGGCTGATCAAGGAGTTAGAGGAGTAATGACTCCATTTTAAGTTACGATCGACAGACTAGCGAAGTCGGCTCACTCCTTGGTAGTACGAAAGGATCTGGACTTAGACAAACATGCAGAGTTGTATGTGAGTTAGATAGTTCGTCTACGTGGAGTGCCATTGGCGGATTTATGTAAGATCAAGACCTGAGGATTCCCAGTTTCAGTAGAACAGTCAGGTGATTTCTCTTGAGACAGGACAGAGTAGAGTTTACAGAACGCCAGTTCGTTAAGATGAGGTCAGAGAAACAAAGGTCACGGGCTCGGAGTCAGCTCAATAATCAGTGATTGCGGTTGCCATGATCAGTGCCAGAGTACAGACCGCTCAGAACTGCCAGAATAATTGAATCATTGAGCATCGAAGACCCTTAGAGTTCCAAATTGGTGAATACATTTTTCTGAAGGTATCACCAATGAGGGATGCCTTGCACTTTAGCAAGGAGGGAAAACTGAAACCGAGGTATGTAGGTCCCTTTGAAATTATGGAAAGAGTCGGGATCCTAACGTATCGTCTTGCGTTGCTGCCGAGGAAGGCGCAAGTGCATGACGTCTTTCACGTGTTGAGGTTGAGAACGTATGAGCCTAGCCCGACCCACATGCTAAATTTTGAAGAATTAGACATGGACAATAGAGTGTCGTACATGGAAAGCCTAGTTCAGCTTGTGGATAAAAAAGGGCAGATTTTGTGTACCAAGAAGGTCCCCTTGGTCAAAGTGGTCTGATAACACCACGGGACTGAAGAAGCAACCAGAGAAAGAAGGACTCAATGAGACGACGATACCTCGCCTTTATGTTTAAGGATTGGTAAAAGTTTAAATTTCGAGGACGGAATTTTTATAAGAGGGGAAGAGTTGTGACATCCTGAATTTCAATTTCTGATTTCGATTGGATAAGTTAGGCTTTTCATCAACGCGACTATAGTGTTTTTCTCTTAGATGACCACTCATGACATAACTAGACTATCTGGGGAAGCCGTTAAGGAATTTTAATGCAATAGACTTGATAATTCGACCAGGAATCGGCTACTCGACCGTGCTCATCTTTTGAGGCCATTACGGCATAGTTAAAAAAATCGATTAGAGATCAGATATAGGTCGGTTCGACTGAGATGTGTGGCTAAACGTACATGACTCCACTAAATTGGAAAATTCTCGTCGGCTGACACTAGACTGATTTTTCTATTGTTTTGGTACCCTGTGTCCGTATTTGAATCCTTGAGCTTTTCATGACAACCGAGAGTCGCCATTATGTCGAGTGGCTTCATTATTGCTCGAAAAAAAAATCATCCACGGGTCATTTGCACTAAAAGTTTATGAAAACTACCCGGTAGCCTAGGTCACGCTAAAAACGCGCCTAAGTGAAATTAACTGCGAATTGGAATCTAATTTCAGAAATTGAAGATTCTGTCATGTCATAATAAAATACTAGAAACGTCGACTCAATCTCAGAAGATTTTTCTACAACCCGAGACTTTTTGGGAAAAAGTCGGCATAGGGCCGTTTTTGTTCAAAAAAAGACAATGATCATTTTTTATCGCAAAATAAGGATGCAACATGGATAAATGAGTGAGGAAAAATATCAATTTAATCAAGCACTCGATAATGGAATTTGTTGAGGCCGAATTAGATTGAATTAAGTACGAATGAGTGTCTAATTAAGGGAGATTTGTTATAAATTCGTAACTCCCCCCATCCACCACCATTTTGGACCAATTTAAGAGTTGTAGGGGGAGCATTGGTGGCTCAAGGAGAGCCAAGGAAAGGGCAGGTGGCTGTGGATGGGTCAAGGGAGACAAACTTGTGGAATAATTGGCCAAGGTGGCCCCTCCATCTATCTCTCTTCCTCTCCAAGCAACTGGCCAGCCTCCCTTCTCTCTCCCTCTTGCTTTTTTCGAGCATACCAGCAGCCAAGAGAGAGACTAGCCGGAGCAACCACACCACCATCAGACCGTTTTCCTCCTTTGTTTTCACTTCTGCCAGTTTCTACTTCAGCCGACCTTTCGCCAAATATCCGAGTGAAAAGTCGACTTCCCGTGCGAATCAGCCAACGATCCACCCATCATCGTGACTAAGAGAGACAACCCGTCCCAACGAGCTTGACCTCGCCCCGAATGGAGCCGCTGACCGTCCGGTACGCCGGCGAGAAGGAACCGGTCGCTGGCCCATCAGTCCCCTGCTCGCCTACACTGTTTCGCGATTTTCTTCGTTTTTCTCCCATTCCGACCCTTCCTTTGGCCGTTCCATCCACTTACAAGATCCCCAAGACCCTCGGGAACCACCGGTTGCCGACCACCCGCTCACCGGAGCTCTGATCAACCCATTTTCGCCGTTGAAGCTGCTGGTTTCCTCTCTACAATCTAGCAAGCAGAAGTAGAAGCCTAACCAAGCTTGTTTCTTATTTTTGCAGCTCAAAATAGAGGCTGAGTTTGTGGGTATACAGCCACCTTCAAGGCTCGTTTTGAGGTGGTCCCGAGCCTCGATTGCTAGGCCCACCTTGAGGAAAGTCGAGCCCCGCGATGTTCCCATCGGTTTGATCTGACCCGCTCGTTAAACAAGTGAGTTTTGCTCACTAATCCCTACTTAGTAGGCTAATGATGCTTAGGGGTTGATTAGATTTAATTAAGTGTGATTAAGTGGATAGATTAGATTAGAGTAATTAAATTAGAGACTTATCAATACATGTTAGGCAAATGGTTAGTGTAGTTAGCAAGGAAATAGATTATAGTATTTATTGCATTTATTTAATAATTTTTGTAATTATTTATTTATTTATTTATTTTCCGGAAATTAGGCTAGGATAGCCGACGACCGAAATTTTATGCCGATTATCGTGGTGCAATTCATTTATTTATTTGAGCGTTGGTTTGTGCCGAATTGATTTAATTGTGTTTTTAGGATTTTATTCCTAAATTAATCAATTTTGGTAATTGATTGGAAATTAATTGAGCGTCAGTCTATAATGCCATCAATATTTTAGTGGGCTATATAAAGTGGTGATAAAGAAGGTTGTATTACTTGGCTCGGAGATCAAGAGTGTCGTCCTGGAGAATGCACGTGACTTGTGGATTATATACATCACCTTTGAAAGGCACGTGGCTCATTGATTAGTACGTCATCTTAGAGAATGCGTGTGGCTCAGTGTTTAAGTACGTCGCCTTAGAGAATGCACAGGGCTTGGTGATTAGACATGTCGCCTTAGAGAATGCACGAGGCTCGGTGACTAGATATATATCGTCGTGGAAAATGAATAGTATGAATTAAAATGATCGGAAAATGGTCCAATTGACATGTAATCGACTAGGTCGATCGATCGATGATTCGATCTGATTGATTGGGTGTTATGTCTATCGGTATTTATGAATTGAACTGACTTGTAGGAGGAGGCTGAGGCCAATGAAAGTCCTCTGACTCGTATTGTGCTTAGGTAGCCTCTAGAGTGTATTGGCTTCCTAATCGGGTCTTAGGAGGTAGAACTCGCTAAGACGTTGTCTCACTGGTTATTGTATAACCATTTTCAAGTCCTTAGATGATGTTGGTGGAGGACCGGAAGCCCCGGGTTTGGAAAGGTGGATAGACCAGAATCGGCAACGGATTTGACTAGTAGATCATAGGACCGTTCCTTTTGGAATGAGCCGACCTTTTTGTAAATAGTTTAGTCTTGTAAATAAACCTAGTTGTTTATAAAAGGTTTGTTTTGGTTTGAAAAGTTGAGACCCTACTATTCTATCCCATTGAATTGTTGTCTGGGGATTATTTATCTGCTTCCGCATGCATATTAAAATGAATGGGTCAGCGATGCATCCTGGGACGTCGCTATTAATCGACCAAGGAGGGATGGGCACGTGCTCGGAGGATCAGGGCGTGACATAATTACAATTAGATTAATTAACAACGATTAGTATGAGTTAATTGTGATTAGATTAACTAATGACCATTAGTCTTAATTAATAGTAATTAGTTTAATTAATTGTGGTTAGATTAATTAATGATGCTTAGTGCTAATTAATGACTAATTAGTCAATAAATAGAATTTTATGCTTGAATTATTAGATGAATTTATGCATAATTCATGTTGTTTGATTTCGTTACACCATGAAAATGTTTGTCCCGATTATGAACCTTAAGTACTATTTTTAAAGAAAGGTTTAATTGGTATGTAAATGGAAAATCTTGAGGCGTCGTGTTTTGATGCCGTATTTTACATGTTAAATGAGGAAAGGTAGTTTTAAAATGAAAGTGTGCAAAGTTTGACGGATTAGTTATGTGCAGATGATCACGTAAGATTATTTAATTGTATTTTTACATGAGAAATTCGCGGTAGTTTGTTGCATGAGCACAAAATCAAGTCTGTATTGGTTAAGTAAAAAAATAAGAATTGACTTGACTGGTTGAGTACTTGTGTGATGATAAAATGGCCCTGATGTGTATGAATATGCAGGGCAATGGTTCAGTCTTAATGCGTATGAATATGCGGGACGATACCTGATTAAGTTTATATGCTCAGCGGGGGTCCGGATGTTGAATTGCGATTGAGACCAGATCAATACTCCTAATGGAATGCCGTCCCGATGCATATGAGTATGTGGGACGATACCATGCTCGATGGGAACGGACGATGCCTGGTTATGCCAAAAGACCACCAACTCTTGTGTTGGTTGTGGCCTAATGAGTCGTAATAATTGGAATGCATGTAGATGCATTATGCATGGAAAGTTGAGATGTGTTTTGATTGTACGTATGCTTGATGTATTACTTTGGGAACATTTTAATTAATAATGTGCATGGGTGTGCTAAGGTGAGATAATGATATACAATGCTACATGTTTAAGTTGCCTTCGAAATGAATTAGCATCTTAATTAAGGTTTATGATGTTAACTTGCTGAGATTTTATCTTATCTTGTCGTTGTTTATTATTTTCAAGCCCATTGTATGGAGAGTCACCATGTGCGCGCCTGGCATCACATTTTGGTTGGCCTCGCGGTAAAGAAGTTTACTTTAACCCTGACCCCCCAGATGGTTTTGTTGGTTGATTGGAAGTTGCCATTGTAAGGGCTTGTAATTATTAAATTTCCTAGAGTTAACAAGTTTATAAATAAAAGAAATGCTTTTGGAGAATATTTATTATGATGTTTTTACTATCATTCTTTGTTGATTGATCGGGTGTTTTTCATACGTTCCGCTTGCATTTAATCGAAAGATAAAAAAGAATGAGTCGGCGACGCATCCTGGGACGTCACAATTTATTGACCGTTGTGGGATGTTCGCGTGCTCGAGCGTTCGGGATGTGACATCCCTGTTTGAAGTGGTATCGGAGCTTGTTCAAGACTTGGAGTGATAATGTGTGATGGGTTTTGGGATAGTTAGCTAGAAAAAATATTTCCTTATGCTTATGCCTGTGATTGACTCTTTGTTTTGAGCAGGCTGCTCAGATTTCTGATTTCTGATTGGAATGGGAAAGTAGTTTCTATAAAAGATCTTGCAAGATGAATGATCTTAATCAGAGGACCCCTTGGAGAAAGGCCGTAGCGACTTTGACTGGTGCTAGAGGAAGGGCACCAAGTCGGGTTGGTGCTAGAGAAAGAGCACTAACGCAGGCTAGTCCCAAAGGGAGGGTACTAGGCAATCACAGAGTTGATGGGATCCTGCAAGCCCTAGTAACATTGAGTAACATAATTGAGCAGCAAGCTTAGAATCAAGCTACTGCCGTTGCCGCCAATGCTACTGCATTTGCTGCCTCACTCGCTAAATTCCCACCTAGGAATGGGAATGGTGATCGGCCCATTCAAAAGTTGATAGAGCAGTTTCTGAAGCTGAAGCCACCAAAGGTCACTAGGGCTGGTGATCCTGAGGTTGCAACCTTTTGGGTACGAGAATTGGAGAAGGCATTCGCACTGTTGAGGTCTTCATAAGAGGATAATGTGACCCTGGCTATATACCAACTAGAGGGTAATGCGAACACGTGGTGGGAAGCCCTGGAAGGAAGAGTGTTTCTCGAAAGTACAGTCCCGAAGTAGGATGCCTTCATTGAGGCTTTCTACTGGAAATACCTCTCAGACTACGGTTGGGAACAGAAGATGGCTAAGTTCTAGCACCTCCGTCAGAATCAGATATCTTTGGGCCAGTATGAGGCGAAGTTCGTCAAGCTACCTAAGTACGCACTGAAGTTGATGAAGGATAAGATGGACAGGGTGAGAAGGTTTAGAGATGGTCTGAAACTGGAGATTGAGGACTAGTTAATGCCCTAGAATCTCAAGGACTACAATGAACTATATGAGAGGGTCCAACTATTCAAGAGGAATATGGCTGAATGGGCAGCCACGTTTGGGTTGTGGTTTGCGTCAAATAGGGAAAATCATTGGTTTGGGAAAAGACCGATGACCAAAGGAAAGTATCCCATCCCTCCCAACCCAAATTGTGGTGTGGGAAAGTTGGCATATAACCCAAATAATGTATGTAAATTCTGTGGGGGACAACATGGGAACGTCCCTTGCCCAAGTAGAGTTAGAGCCTACTTTGGATGTGGCTAGCACGGCCATCAAGTTACAAATTGTCTGCGTCAACCAATTGGACCACCAACACAATAACTGCAAGTGGGACAACAAGCTAGGAATGCTTCACAGAACAATCTGAACTGACCCCAAGCACAAGGAAAGACGTACGCTGTGACAAGAAAGAAAGTAGAGGATTTATAGAATGTGGTTATAGGTACGGTCTCGTTGCATGATCATGCTACTTATGCTTTATTTGATATAGGAGCCACGCATTCTTTTACTGCTGAGCAGTTTGTTAAGTTAGTGGGGTTAAGTCCAAAACTACTGGAAGTGATTCTTAGTACATCTGCCCCGTTAAAGGATGAAGTGTTGTCTGTGATTGGATGTTTAGGTCGCAAGTTAATGATTAGCGATTGAGAGGAAAGTACAGATCTAATTGTGTTGGCTATGTTTGATTTCGATGTGATTATTGGTATGGACTAGCTCACTAAGCAACGAGCTACTGTGGACTGTTATCGTAAAGCGATTCAGTTTAACCCATTAGCAGGCGGTAGTTTCGAGTTTGTTGGATATCGAGGAGGACCCTCGATCCCTTTAATTTCATCGTTTGAGATTACCCGGTTGTTGGATGTGGGTTACTAGGGTTATTTAGTGATCGTGATTGATACATTGGTCGAGGAACCAAGGATGGAAGACATCACCGTAGTTTGAGAATTTTCCGATGTCTTTCCTAAGGAATTGTCTGGGTTACCCCAAGAAAGGGAAATAGAATTCGTGATTGAGTTAGCCCTTGGAATGGAATCAATTTCTAAGGCACCGTATCGTATGGCACTGTCGAAGTTAGAGAAATTAAAGGCACAGTTGCAAGAGTTGTTGAATAAAGGGTTCATATGCCCTAGCGCATCACCATGGAGAGTGCTAGTTTTGTTTATAAGAAAGAAGGATGACACGTTGTGCCTATACATTGATTACTGGCAACTGAATCAAGTGACGATCAAGAACAAGTATCCATTATTAAGGATAGATAACTTGTTTGACCAGCTGCGAGGAGCTTTGGTGTTCTCCAAGATAGACCTAAGGATGAGCTATCATCAATTGAGAATAAAGAAGTAGGATATATTGAAAATGGCATTTCGTATGTGATATGGTCACTACGAATTTATCGTGATGCCATTTAGATTAACTAATGCCTCAACTGCTTTCATAGACTTAATGAACCGAGTGTTCAAGGTGTATTTAGATCAGTTTGTCATAGTCTTCATTGACGACATCTTGGTGCACTCGAAGAGTCTGGAGGAGCACGAATAGCACTTGAGGACAATACTTCAGACCTTTTGAAAACACGAGCTATATGCCAAGTTCAGTAATTACGGATTTTGGCAGACTCCTATATCTTTCTTTGGTCATGTATTTTCTAGTGAAGGGATTTCCATGGGCCCGATCAAAATTGAGGCTGTTATAAACTAGCCAAGACCAATAGCAGTGATTGAGATTCGAAGTTTATTGGGATTGGTAGGCTATTATAAATGATTCGTGGAAAGATTCTCTACGATAGTCATGCCTTTGACATGATTTTTGAAGAATGAGGAAAAGTTTGAATGGATGAATAAGTGCAAGTATAGTTTCCAAGAGCTTAAGCATAAGTTTACTACCGCACCCGTGTTGATTATACCATATAGTCCCGAAGGTTACGAGATTTATAGCGATACGTTGTATAAAGAACTGGGCTACGTTTTGCGACGTGAGAGAGCACTTGCGTATGTGTCCCGTCGGCTGAGGCCTCAGTTCAAAAGTTTAAATTAATAATCGGAGAGGTTCACGAGATAAATTAGGATAGAATGTGACTCCGATATCATGTTAGAAAGTCCAATTTAAAAACTTAAATCGATTGCCTTATTGGGAGTCTTTGCGCTCCTCATGTGCTGTAAGAGCAAAGAATGTAGAGAGCATACATAGACAAATTATATCTTACCTAAGATCTCACAGTCTGATCAAGTTTGATCTGAAGCCTTACTTGTTCGATTTTTTGATTCGATGGAATAATTGGGTAGCATCTATCAAGAGTATCCCGACCATACCCACATTGGCGAAATCCGACGATTGGATCTGATATACATATATATCTATAATTTGATTGGAATTTCGTAAGCTTTCAATCATGTGGCACCGTTTGAAAGTTGAGTTTGCGAGCTTTCCGGATAATCATGAATTACTTCAATTAGATCTAAGACGAGACATCGCAAGCCAAAGTTTGGTCAATACTGGGTAATAAGGACGAAACAAGAATAGGAACAATATAAGGCCAGAGGGCTGACAAAGAACTGAATGCGAACTTCCTCATTCTGATTGAACTAAAACCAAACTGAGGGTGAGTCTGCTTTTAGTTTACTGATAGACAACCGAAGTTCACCTGGTATAGTCGTCAAAAACACAGGTCGCGCTCGTGTGTTGTATTCCAGTTATGAGATTGGGATCCACGTACTTCCTAGAAACTGGAAATCATGAACTTTTCGTCGCCATGAGAATCGCACAACTACTAATGTCGGACAGAGGAGATTCATGCGTTCGAAGTTGTGCGACAGAATTAGCTAATGGCTCATAGTTTCCAGTATCAGCAAGACTAGAGGTGGCGATTCCAATGGCGGACATGACAGCAACGCTTAAATATGACTGCAATTTAATGACAGAAAGATGAGATCGAAGCAATATGATGTGAATTAACTTTGAAACTAACAAGATTTGATGTGTTTTCACTAACTTTTAATGACAAGCACTTTGTAATCACATCAAGAATAATATTAGGACGATATAAAATGACATGGATAACCAATGCAAATACACTGACATGACAACAATTCCTCAACAAGTGAAGCCTCTAATATAAACTCAGTCTTCCAATTTTATGTTCTCTAACGGATTAAACATGAATGAACGATGTGCCGATAGCCTTTGAGAAACTTGGTGCATGCTCAGACGATGCTCCGGTTTGGGACTCAAGCATGAAAAGGCGATCTTCATCATGAGAGCAACTTCCCCTAGCAAATCGGCAGCCTCAGGGTATGGAATCCTCTGATCCAAAACTTCTTTCAATGAGCAATGAGGAATCATCGAATCACTTGATGATGGTAAAGATGCGGACAAGAGAGATGATATGACATTGCCCGGATGTCTTCCCATTATCACTTCCATTGCTACCACTCCAAAACTATAGATATCACATTTCTCATTCACTTCCATTGTGTAGGCGAGTTCTGCAAATAGAAAGAAACAACTTTTTTTCTCACTTGATCTTATCAATGTGTCCCATTTTGTTCTTTTAGTCTTGAGGTGCACATTTAAGTAAGTGAAACCAGTCTAAAGAAACCACGTATTTGGACCGACCCTTAAATGTCAAACAGAAACAATATGAATTTATCCCTATCCAATTAATAATGTACTTGTGACCAAAAAAAATTAATCATGTACTCATGTTGTATCCTTATCCTAAGAAGAGGACTTTTTTTTGGGACTCTTAACCATATGAATCTCTTCTTTGTTCCGACTATTATTGTCTTGAACAAATAATATGTGAGGATAAATTTGTTAAGAACAAAAATTCTCCTTAACTCTTCTCTACTGCAAATGACCTTGTATTTTTCATTAGATTTCGAAGTGATTTTAATAATTCTCATTCACTAAGAACAATATTTCGTTTTATCTGTTAGCGTGACTTATATTTCAGTAACTCTGCTCAAAGGAAAACATGTGAAGAACGTTGAGTTTTTATGTTAGGTATCTGTTAACAAAAGGAGACAGATAATTCACATATCATTAAGTAGGATTCGCTGAATGTGAGAAACATCACATAGTTATGAATGAAAAAGAGTATAATCTCATGAAAGGAATTAACCTGGAGCTGCATATCCACATGTGCCTGCAAATGAAGTCCAGTTGGATGAATCAGGTTTTATAACCTTAGCCATGCCAAAATCTGAGACATGAGCTTCATATTCTTCGTCGAGTAAAATATTCTTGGTTGAAATGTCTCGATGAATTATTGGAGGACAGCATTCATGGTGCATGTAGGACAAAGCGTTAGCTATGCCTTTAACAACATTCACTCTCTTATTCCAGTCAAACGTTCTTATCCTTTGTTCACTCTTCAGAATATCTTCCAAGCTGCCCAATTCAAGATACTCATAAACCAAAAATGAATGGCGAGAGCTTGAACAAAAGCCATACAGCTTGACGATATTCCGGTGTCGGGTTTCCATCAAAGCATGAATCTCCCTTTCAAATGCTTTTTGACTAGCCATTTCAACATCTGGTTCTTGATTCAGTTTTTTAACAGCAACAATCTCACCCGTTTGCAACTTGGCCTTATAAACAATCCCTTGTCCGCCCATGCCAATGCAATATTTGGCATTGAATTCGTCGGTGGCTTCAATAATGTTCTTATACACCGTTCTTCCATCGTAGCTCCATATTTCCAACATACGTTCACTGCTCACTTCTATCAAGTCAGTCTCTCCGTGCCTTGTTCTTCGGTATACAATGCATGAAATTCCCACAGCAAGAAACAAAGCAAGCAGGCAACCAGAAGTAGGGAGTAAAATGAGCAGCAAATTTTTGTCTCTGTCTTTCCCTTTTGTTGCTGTCCCTGGACAATGCATGAGACCTGTAATATCTCCGCACAAGCCTTTGTTCTCTGTTACAGTAGCAATTGTAGCATTATGAAAGGCTGGGATATTTGGTAAAGGACCCTCGAACTCATTATAGGATACATCCACAGATATCAGGCTTGTCATAGCATCCAAAGTCGGTGAAATTGAACCCCATAGTTGATTGTGTGAGAGATTGAGTGTTTCCAAATTGTGCAATGTTCCAAGTTGTAGAGGTATATCTCCAGTAAGGAAATTTCGACTTAGATCTAGACTTTGAAGAAAGTGCAGGTTGCCAATCTCAATTGGAATGCTCTGCTCAAGATTATTTCTGCTTAAATTTACATACCGAAGGTTCAGACACTGGCCAAGTTCTCTGGCGATTGAGCCACTTAGCTTGTTTCCCGCAACATTGATTTCGTTTAGATCAATCAATGCTCCCATTTCGCGAGGAATATGGCCTGTGAGATGGTTGCAGTCCAGCCAAAGCTCTAGAAGAAGCTGCAATTTTGCAAGTTCTTTTGGAATTTCCCCAACAAGATTATTCGAAGATACATGTAATACATGCAATCGAGTCATCTTTCCAAGATCACGCGGTATCATGCCTGATAATTTATTGTTTGAGATTTTCAGGCTCGTCAAATTGCTCCATGTGCCCAATCTTGCTGGAAGCTTTCCGTAAAGTTCATTATTGCTCAACTCAAGGTAATCCAAGTAGGGGTATGTGCGAAGAACATCAGTAATGTTGTCCTTTAGCTGGTTATTTTGGAGCCTTACTCTATGCAAACTTGTACAATTTTTCAGGCTTCTTGGTAGCAGTCCTGTGAAGTGATTGTTTTGAGCAGTGAAATTTTTAAGAACTTGACCGTTGCATATATCCGGTGGCAATTGGCCGACAAACTGGTTATCGCCTAGATGTATGCCTGTGAGGGATGTGAGATTGTTGATCTCAATTGGAAGAGAGCCTTGAAGGCTATTCTGAAATAGAGCCAGAACGACAAGGAGTCCTAGTCTTCCCATCTCTTTTGGAATCGAGCCAGACAACTTATTTTGGTACAAGTACAATTCTTGGAGATTGCTTAAGTTTCCAATACTAGAAGGTATAGGGCCAGAGATGTTGTTTCCAGTAAGGAACAAGACGGTCAAGTTGCCCAACTTCCCTATTGTTTCCGGGATAGATCCGGTGAGATTATTTTCTGGCAGCTCAAAATGTACGAGGGATCTCATTCCTCCAACTTCTTCAGGTATGTGGCCAGAGAGTTGGTTTCCATAGAAGTGAAGAAACGCTAAAGTACTCAAGTTTCCAAGAGTTGTGGGGATAGATCCACTGAGGTAATTGTCTGATAAATCAAGCTCACTCAGAGACCCCAACATCCCTATTTCTACTGGAATGGACCCGATAAGACTATTATTGGAAAGCTGTAACTTCATCAAGCTGCTCATGTTTCCGATGGAAGAAGGAATGCGGCCAGTGATGCGGTTGTTTTGTAGAAACAGATATTTGAGAGATTTGAGCATTCCTACTTCTCGAGGGATGAACCCGGAGATCTTATTGTTTAGAAGGTATAGGCCAGTCAAGTTACTCAAACTTCCTATAAAGCCAGGGACTGGACCTGTGATGTTGTTCGATGACAATTCCAAAACTTCTAGAGACCGCAATGATCCTAGTTGGGTCGATATCTCTCCAGAAAGGTAGTTTTGAGACAAGTCCAGGTAAGTGAGCTTGGAAAGATTGCCGATGCTCAAGGGGATGTTTCCGAAGAGCGAGATGTTGGCAAGTTTAAGGGTGACCAAGTTTGGCAATGAGGAAAAATCGAGATTATGAAGCGTACCGCGGATGGCAGAGCTCGATAGGTTCAAACAGATGATGCTCCCCAGAGGATCGCAACTGAGTCCGTGCCAAGAACAAGGGTTGCCACCATTCCATGAGGACAAGATAGAGCGACTCTCGTTGCAGAGCTTAGATTTCCATTTCAGGAGTGCCTCCACTTCCTGATCTCTTGTTTGGCTGGTTGAAAGAACGACGGCCATTAGAGGAAAGCTTTCGGGTGAAGCAAGGTGAGGCACTTCTTGCATAAAAAGCATGAGAAGGACATAAACTAGGAGAAGCATTGGGAGTCGTTTCCGAGATGAAGACGCCATTCAACAAGATACTTTAGGCTATGAGGAGGGGGCTTTTCTTGTTTCAATGGCCGTGGGAGTGTAGATGGACCAAGTTAGGCCGAGGTATTTGTAGTAGAACGAAGGGGTATCTTTATGCCATCTAAGACCCAGTCAATATTGGTTCACACTCTAAGCTTACCCAGTCCTATCAATGACAACTCTTATCTTGATAATTTTGGCTTTTCTTGCTTGAGGAAATTAAAATCCTGTGCCATTTCAAGAATGACTTTCATATAGCATACATCGTCCATGGAAAAGAAAGCGTTTCCTTCTTGAATCCGATGCCATTTGACCACTCAGGATTAGTCTGCCATCCCACTTTCTTAATTTGTGCATATTGACGCCTTTCTAAAACCATCTTCTTAACTCGCAAAGCGAATTTGGCAACTTCAGGAGTGGGCGACGAATAATAAATGGTTTAACAACGACAAGTAACAAGTATGTTTCAATTATTCAAATAATATTTTCAATATACTTGAAGGTTTTATATAATAAACAATGCCTCGACCATGTGCAAACACAAAGTAGAATGTGAGGAATCAAATAAAAGACGTCTCTCACTCATACCACGTTATAGCAAATCCATAATACATGTTCTCTGAAAAGGGAATGCCACTTTTGCTTTTCACGAAGAAACATCTGTTTGTCAAAATTTAAAGTGTTAAAATTATTTTCGACAAAAAAAATGCTATAATTCTTGACGCCCTTATTATAATTTCACAAGTATAGGCCCTTTGTAGAATTGATTTTTTTTTTTTTAATGGATGGACACTCTAAAACTTTATATCAACAAATTTACTAAAACTCATGGAAACCATCTCTTCGCATGCTCTCTAAAACTTTCAAATCATTTTTACCCTTTAATGATATTCACTCATTTGTAAGACATGTTCTATTAATATTTTTTTAGGGTTGATAATGTTCTCATTGTTATTTTACTATAAATTAAAAAATATTTTAAAACGTGATCTTAGTTATCTCTGATTATGCATTTTATAATAAGAGTCACTCGGTGAATTTGTGTATGACATATGGAAATGTAATATACTAAAAATATATTTTCTTCCGCCTTAAACATAATGAAATGGTGGTCTTTAAGCATTATGAAATTATGGTTTTCTATTTACAAGAACTTTTTTGTTGATATCCTAGTATTCTTTTATTTGTAAATTTGACAAGTATTTTCTTAATAGTCCTCTAATGTTATTTATTCATCAAATATGAGCTATCATTTTATATATAGTTCTTCTTTATAATCGTCTGACATCATTTATTTGTGAAAATATTTTTTTTTTTGTATTGTGTATCTACATAGTATTCAACTCTCTTTCACAATTATACTAATTGCAAAGTGATAAGAGTTATCATCGATTATGCATTTACTCATAAGTGTCATCAACTTTTCATCATGTTTATTCATCAAATACGCACAATCATACATGACCCTATAACGTTATACAATAAGTTATTTTTCAAAGACAGGTTCTTTTGTTTAACTTGATAGCATTTATTTTATTGATCTCAAATATCAAAAAATCATGCATAATCAAAATTTTCTAATCAATCCTCTAATATCATGTCTTTATTAAGTAGAATGTGTCATGTTATATAACTTAAAAAAAAAAAAACTTATCCTCCTACATCCTATATTTAGGGAACATGCACTATCATGTTACAAAGCCCTTCTAAGTTAACTGTTTTCTTCAATTGATTGTTTGTGTTAATAGATAATTTATTATTAATTTTCTAATTTCCATCTGTACATAAAATATGTGTTAAGATTTAATTTTGATCATTTCATATAGCTTTTTGTTTTATATGGGGCTATCATGTCATGTAATATTTTTTAAAATTTTTAATATAATTTATTTGTGAAATAGGGCAAAAAATGCTTTTTCAAATGGATATCATAAGTTACTCCTGATGGGAATGATACCAATATAGGACTTTACACTCATCAACTACAAAATAATTGGAATTATATTATATGTAAGGTTTTGATAATACGAGTCGTGAATACTTATGCATTTTAACATAATCATATATCCCTCTCAACATGTATTATTTTCATTCCAAGGACTTTTCCTAAAAGTGGATATTTTTTTTCTATTATTTGGGATGGTATTTGCTCTGTTTCTAGGTGTCTATGTGTTGGAATGGACCAAGTACAACCAATTCATGGAAGAGAAATTGACACAAAAGTTCACGTCCCACTTGAAGAGATGGTGATTTTGGAGAAGATTCCTCCATTTGGTGAAACACGGCATTGAAGAAGACGGGGCAAATTCCCAATGGGGACAGACCCTTGACGTCAACAGAGGACTGGACCATCAATTCCATTCTCCTTGGTCAACTACCGTTATATTTTACATTAATATGTGCAATGCACATGATATATTTAATATGTGCGGTCCTTTATTTGCAAAGACTTGGTAGTCTCTTTTATAGGAAGGACCGGGATGGAAGTCAATTACACAAAAACATAATATTGCCAAAATATGATCGAAACCTGCATTAGAAAACTATGAATTCATTTCCAAAAAAGCATGAAACTCAAGAAATGCATAGGGAAGACCTATTTTCGATTCTGTTCTTCTTTTTCCAAAATACTGATGTTGTTTTGAGCTATACTTCCTTTTTGCCTTTATGTAGAAGTCGTTATCATAAATCACTAAGCCATCATCAAGAAAATTCCTCTGAAGGATCGTACGAGATCCGTCAAGGACGGAAGATGCGATGGAAGAGAAAGTGACCCTAAAGCTCCCATCCCTACTCTTTCTTTTTTCTTTTTTTCTTTTTTTTGGTCAAAAACCATCCCTACTTGAAATGATAGTGAAGTGATTTGGAGAAAACTCCCCACTCAGGTGAAACACCGCAACAGAAGAAGAGTTCCCCGCGTACATGGAGCATGAAACACGATTCCAAAGCTACAAGAAAAGTGGTCGACTTGACTTGATTTTTCATCAGTAGGCGTTATCCTTTTTTATTTTTTTGTTCGATTTCTGGATCTTCAGGCATCAACGTTTGTTTTACGTCTTTGGGTCCCTTGTTTTCATTGATTGATTCATGGTAAAGTAACTTTATTGCATACATGGATGACATTATCCTAAAATATGAATTCTAAATTGCTTGATAAAGAATTCACCACTATTGACCTGGTTATTCTGTTGATTGAATAGTTAGATGTAGAAGTCTAGCATTTTCTAAGGATTTTTCTTGTTATGCTTGCTTGCACATGGAAAGTGTGCTCTGCTTTAATTGATCTCACTTTTTGATTGATCATTCCATGATGACTTAACTTGATTCTCTTCTCAATGTCTTACATAGCACGCCAAGCTCGTCTGGACAATTGATCATGTGTGCATCTCAATAGTAGTGGCTACAAATTGATGATATATATGTGATGAGTTGGGTAAATCCGATAAGAAATGCATTGAAAAGACCTATATGGGGAGAGCCAATCTTCAAGAAATTTATTGTAAATTGGGGAATACAGAGTTTACAATCGTTTAAGGGCGTGCATGGTTGTGTTTTTATTTTTTGTTCATGAACAGATTTTCTATTTTTTTGTTCCCAGGAACAAAAAAAGAATAGAAACGCGTTTGTTTGCGTTTTTGTTCCAAATCTGTTTTTTTGTTCTCAAGAACAAAATTGGAACAGAAACAAGAAACAAAAAAAAAACTTGTTTCTTGTTTCTAGAACAATTTTTAAGAACAAATTTTATCTCTCCTTTCTTTTCTTCTATTTTTTTTTTCTTCTTATTTTCTTCTTCTTTTTTCTTTGGCCGGTCGCCGGCCTCGGCCATAGCCGGCGACCGGCCGTCGAGGGCCGGCGACACCGTCGAGGGCCGGCAACCTCGCCGGAGCGTCGCTGGCCCCCGGCGAGGCCGACCTGGCGATGGCTCGGCGACGCCGAGCCTCGCCGGTGGCTGGGCGAGCTCGGCCTCGCCGGATCTAGGCGAGGTGGAGCTCGCCCAGATCCAGCGAGGCCGAGCTCACCCAACCACTGGCGAGGCTCGGCGTCGCCGGGCCACCGCCAGGTGACCGGTGGCTGGGTGAGCTCGGCCTCGCTGGGGACCGGCGATCCTCGCCATGGCTGGGCGAGGCCGCCGGCCCTTGTCGGCCAGTCACCGGCCATGGTCGAGGCTGGCGACCGGCCAAAAGAAGAAAAAAAGAAAAAAGAAAGAAAAATAAAAGGAAAAATAAAATAAATAAATAAATAATAAAATTAAAAAATTAAAAGAAACAAAAAAAGAACACAAATTTACCAAACATGTTTCTATTCTTTTTTTATTTTCGGAACAAGTTTACCAAACGCGTTTTTCTGGTCAAAAATTTTTCCTCGGAACAAAAATAGTTTTTTCTATTTCTGTTCCCTGGAACACTTTTTGAACAGAAACACAAACAAACGCACCCTAAGTGTTTTCCAATTTTAAATTATACCAAAGATAAAACTTACAAGTGTTACCTCGCAATACCAAATTCTCAATGCAGACTGCACTAGATAATTTGTGCACAATTTTTATCTCTCGTCAAACTCTTGACATCTAATTATTCTACTTCTCTTCCTATTTTTTTCCTTTTCATCCATTTTAACTTTTACGTGGTACATGCTTCTCTTAGAGTCCAAGAGCAATGCTTAGCTCCGTCGAAGTTTTGTATGCTTAGCAAAATCCATTGCAATTGGACATTGGACTTTAATGATGGAATTGAAAGGTAAAGTGTGAAATCATGGAAGAAGAAAGTGAACTTTTGTCATGGTCGCCGGAATTCTAGTAGATTTCTTTAATTACTCAAAGTTCTATATGCTTTTTGCATCAAAATAATCTAGTCTATGTGAGATAATTCAGTCTTCCTCCCCTCTTCTTCTTGTAACACAAATGGATTTATCAATTAACAATCATCAACTATGGAAATGTATACTAATTGGTCCACACAACTCATGTAGTGAAACAACATGGAAATTGACGAATCTTGCCATTCAAATCTAACATGAGAAGAAGGAATTATTAGAGAGATCGATGAGAAATGATAAAGAATATAAGAGATTTAGGTGATTTCATCCAAGTATTGATACTATTCAATAGAAAGAGTCAATTTAAAAAGAAATCAAAAAGTAAATCTGAAAAATACCGAACTTACAATCCCTTGAGTATTTCTCAATCCTAATTATGTAGAATAAAACCACAAATGTTATAATTAGGAATAAAACCACAAATGTTATCTCATCCTATTTGTTCCAACACGCCTGCAATAGGAGCAGGATTTTTCCCTTTTGGTGTGGACGTAGAAAACTTTCCGACATCTAGTTATTCTACTTCTCCTGCTTTTTTGGCCTTTTATCCTTATATTTAGCACCCCGGCGGAGGATTCATAATTATACCTTAGACACGTTTCAATCTGCAGTCGATGGTGGAAAAGGGGGAAAGAGATATAGAAGCTATTGATGACTTTCTCTTAAAGTCCAGAAGCAATACTTAGCTTTTGCGAAATTTCCGTGATCTGATCCGCAAAGACCTGATTTTGACCCATCATGATCTTTTCACCTCCATCATCCTCTTCTTGAAATGACTGCCAATTTCTTATTGTAGTCGAAACAGACTAAGAGATGGTTTATCTTACATCAAAAAAAAAAAAATGTTAGTGCACAGTAAATAAAATTTAACACTAATCAATGATCATTATTTTTTATTTATTGAAAAATTCGGATCTATATTTATAAAAATTAACCATAGCATCATGTTGAAACAAGCGACTATTCATAAAGGAGTTATGATTATTTTTTTTATTTATTTAATTCCAAATTTTTTTTATGTCTTTTCAATATAATCTTTGACAATGTATCTGTTCATTTTTGCAACTTTTCAAAAGGGTTGCCTTTGTCCAGAAGAGTGAAATTGGTATGTCGGTTTTTGGGGTCAATAATGATCAAGTCTTTTCAAAATTTCTTTTCAATTAAAAATAGCGATTATTTCCAATTGTTTTACTTGAGAGATTCCGAAGAAATATTTGAATTATTATCTAGTATTCTTAATTAAGAATTTGATATATTTTGGAGAAAATTTGTCAGAGACCATTAGTAATATTGTGAGGTAAATAACTCCTTAAAAAAAGTAATATCACACGTCAAAATCTGATTTCATTGTTCATCCTAATTGTTTGTCATATTTCTCCCTCTCTTGACGTAACAAACATCTTTGCTTTAGTGCCATGCCCACGCAATTCTTTTCTCTGTTCATGCTACAGAACTATTATATACCTATATTACGTTTTTCTTTTGGGCAACATTCCTCGGTTCAATAAATAAGGACGGGTGAAAAAGAAAATTGCTCATGACAGGGTTTCTTAGTTCGGCTAAAGGGGCAAATATTAATTCCTCCTGCTACATACATCATGCCATGTTCTTACAGGGGAAAAAAAGATGAGAATTCTTCTCACAAGTCTAGCAGAATCTACGAAAATTGACCTCCTTGAAGAAAGTATAAAATTTTCATACAGAAATCTTGAATGAATCAATATGGTGAGAGCCCTCTCTTGTACCGAATATACTTACAAGTATTCATGAGCTATCATGTGACACCAAGGACAATGCAGTACCAAAAGTGACTTTGCTATCCTTGTCATCTTTGGGGATACGAATCTTGGGAGGGCTCTCGCCAATTCACCATTCCGCTCCAATTCTACCTAGATCCATATTCATATTGACACCCATATCTGTACCCAAGTTTGAAAATTTGGGCACGGTTACAAGTGAGAGTGCTAGTATGTGCACCTAAAGGGGGGTGAATAAGTGTTCGAACCAAATTTTGCAAAATAAGATAAGATCTTACTTATGACTTGAGTCTGGATAAACAATAGACTTTGCAAAGGAAATCACACTTAAACAAATAAAGTTACGAACTGAAATAAAGAGATCAGGGAAGAGAAAAGGAACACGAAGTTTTATAGTGGTTCGGCTTAATCCAAGCCTACGTCCACTCTCCCGCACTGACAGCCCACCGGCCGGATTTCACTATGAATCAAAAAGAGTTGTTACAGCATCACGTCCTTGATTCCACAATGTAGAGACTCAGCTACACTTCCTCAAGGCTTCATAAAAGACTAGACTCTCTTTTGAATACAAATTCTCGCTCAAAGATTGAATCAGCAAAGCACAAGAAAATTCAGACTTTGAAATTTATCTATCGCGCACACACTCAAGTAACTAGAATGACTTTCTTAAATACTCCTCCATGCCTTCAAAGCCGTTGGCACCTTCCAAAGGAGTTCTTCAAATATTCCCATTGGACAGAATTAATTAGGAAGTTCTTGAGTTACTTAAGGAATGTGAGGATAGTCCACTAATCTTGCTCACCCATACAGTCAGGATCTAGGTTTCCATAAGTAGAACCTTCCATGTACGATTTGCCAATCAACAGATTAAACTTACTCGAATTAATTTCAAAACGAATAAGAGATCTTGAAATGCTGTCTCCAGCCGTGAGATCTTCTTTAACTGCTAGAATCAAATCCTCATACGAATCTGGATAAGTCTTTTCTTCGACGGTCTAAAAACAGTCAGTGAGAGTTGACTTTAAGTCTTTGAGTCTGACGGTCTGACAGTCTTCAGACTTTGATGAGAGAGTCTTCTATTCTTCAGACTAGACTGATGGAAACGTTTTGTCAACCTCAAAACATGTAAGAAAGTTTTCTCCAACAATCTCCCCATTTTTGATGGTGACAAAACTTTCCTGCAGATTTGAATATGGATATATTTGACCTACAAGACAATACTTAAGCAAACAAGAAAATCTTCGTAAAATAAATGAATTAGGTTTAAGATAGTATTGAGTCTGCCTCCACATAATCTGCATCCATAGAAAATGGGTTAGTCCTGCAAAAACAACTATCTTTGCCATGAATACCACGAAGCTTAAGATACTGCAAGCCTGCAACCATTCAAACAATCCAAACCAAAGTGCACAGTCATCCAAAGTCAAAGTCTAAACAAACCAAACAAACCAGTCCAAACCAAAAAAATAAAGTCTAACAAACCAAATCAAAATCAAATTCTCCCCCTTTTTGTCAGCATCTAAAAAGGTAGAGAAGGATAAAATGAGATAAAGTTATGATTGTTTTGGAACGCGAACGAGCCGGAAGTCTTCCATCGACTGGACAGTCTCCCCCAGCTTTCTCAGATCTTCTTTCAGTTGTGCTAAATCCTCACCCTTGGCATTTGCTTGAACTTGAATAGAAAGGGCCTGAATTTGATCGTGCAAAGTCACTGAAGAAACCTGAGCAGCATTCTGCATATTCTGAAATTCGCTTCCCAAGGCATAAATTTGCCCTCTCATCTCCATAAGAATATCAAGCAACCTTTTAAAATTAGCAGAATTGTCAGTTTGAGTGCTTGCTTCAGCATGATCAGTTTGTGGAGTATTTGCAGATGATGGAATTTCAGCATGAGCACCCAGACTTGGAGAAGAAACCTCAACATCTTCTTCAGGAAATTGAGAAGCAAATACATCTTCTGGGTCTGCAGGAGAACGACTAACGCCATCACTGGTAATAGCAAGTGAAGATGTTCCTCTTTTCTCAACAGCTCCCCCTGTATTAGTGCCTTCGGCTGGAGAGAAATACTCTTCATGCTTTGTTTCCTCTTCAATTCCATGATGACCCTTTTCACCTCTTGGTTCATCTTCTGCAGTTTGTTCTTCCTCTGCTTCCTTCCTTGTTGATTCCCTCTCTTCACTTCTTTTCTCAGCTTCTTCTCTTTCTAAATTCTCTCTTTCCTCTATCTCAGCATCAGGTTGCTATAGGTTCCTTAAGGCAATGTTGACATCTTACTCATATTCTTCATCCTGCAAGATGAGTGCTCTCTTTTTCTTTGAAGGAGCTGTCATAGGTTCCTTGCCTTTTCTCTTTACAGCCACAGAGTCTTGTCTAGTCTTGACTAGGGTTTTCTCTTTAAAACGCTCTAAAGTCTTGCTTAGTTCTTTCAGACACATTTTTAAGACCATCTTCAATCCTATCATCATTTGATCACAGGTGCGAATGCACAAAATCTTAAGAGGCTGAATATTGAGGTGTCTGAATAAACGAGTGATAAGAGCCGAGTAAGGAAGCTGTCCCTTGTCCTTGACCATCGATCTGTACATGTGAAACATGATAGTGTGCGGCAGAGAAAACTTTTCACCATAGTTGATAGCATACATCAACTTTGCTTCTGAGTTGGAGACATCAGTCTTGGATGTGGACTTGGGTCTAAGACAATTAATCATAATCTTATGCAGCAAGATATTTGAGGCATTCACCCTCGAGTATGAAATTCGACCTTCTACCATCCTGTCTCGAACAAGTTCCACAGTCGCACGACAAATAGACACACTTATCGGTCGAAACATCCCTCTCTCTACTCCAATTACGTCGACCAGAGTATCCATATCCACCACATAGTCTTGATTTCTAACACTGAAAGAGAATCTATTTGCATCCAGAAAACTTAGATTGGAATAGAAATAAGAAGTCAGTTCTGGATGAGCAACTGTTGTCTCAGAGCAAAACCTTTCCAGTTGAAGTAACATGAATTTCTCCCGCAGCTTCACATTCAGAGAGTCTAGAAAATCAAAATCGACACTTCTTGGGTTCATCACCCCACGCTTCAGCAACTTAGAGTACAAACAATTATGTTCCTCAGAACGAAACAAATCTACCTTTCTTCCTCGAATCTCAGCGACAATACCCATTCTAGGCTTGAAATTAGCAAACATCTTTTCATCATCATTCGTTCCATCTGATTGATTAGGACCCCCAACACGAGGATCACTAGGGAAATTTGCGAAGGCTTTTTCCGCCGACCCGGCAGGAGCAATCCCCAAACGTTCCATAATTTGTAAAAAATGAGTTTCATTTCTATACCCTCTTTCTTTCAAAAATTCGTCAATGAAGGTCATCGGAGAACCTCCATCCTTTAAGGCAGAATAGAGTTTGAAAGAAAAGGTAGGTTTAAGAGTTCTTACGGGATCGACATCCTCCAAAATTTCCTCCTCTTGATGTTGCTGAACAGCCTGAGGACTAGCTTGACGCGGTTGAGAATGTTGTGGACTCTGCTGTTGCTCTGAAAGATCTTCTTCCTCGGTAAGGTCAAACTGCGTAGGACCCTCACGCACATGCCGTGGTCCCTACTTGCAATCCTCGACGACTTTCTTTGAGACGACATTATCACAGTCTTTGAGAGAGTTTCCAAACTCGATTCGCGAGAAAGATGAAAACTTTAACGATTAAACTCGAGAGAGAAGGTAAAAAGTGAAGATCTTTGCCTTTAGGGTTCATGAAGAAGACAAACAGTATATAAAGAAAGCGAAACGAGGTATACGAATCGTTGGAAAAGAAATTCCTTTTTTAAAAATAAACTGCCTTTTTGAAAAAATGGATAACTGTCATTTTAAGGATAACTTCCTTTTTGAAAATAATAATTTCCATAAATTCGAAGGACTTGGAAAGATAATATCAATCAGTTACTAATTAATAGACAAACGTACCTTTTCGAGATTTAACCGAAAATAAATTGCTGGAACTGAAATGACTTACAGTCTTGATCCTTGAACTTCTGATACTGAGTGACTTTAGACTTTTATCCCAGAGTCTGAGCTTCTTCAGACTTTAGGATATTAAGTCTGAATCGAATAAATTCAAATAAACTTTTCTCCAGTGGCTTTGTGAAAATATCCGCCAGCTGATTCTTTGATTCAATGAATTGAATTGAGATTTCTCCATTTTGAACGTGATCTCTAATAAAATAATGTCGTATCTCTATATGCTTTGCTCTTGAATGAAGAATTGGATTCTTAGTGAGATTGATTGCGCTGGTATTGTCACATTTGATCTCAGTGCATGAGTCTTCGATTCCAAAGTCTCTTAGTTGTTGTTTTATCCATAAGATTTGATAACAACAGCTTCCAAGAGCCACATATCCTACTTCTGCCGTTGAAAGAGCTACTGTACTTTGCTTCCTCGAAAACCAAGATACTGTCTTGTTTCCAAGTAATTGACAAATTCCAGAAGTACTCTTTCTATCAACTCTGCATCCTGCTAGATCTGCATCTGAATATCCAAGGAGAGTAAAGTCTCCTTCTCTAGGATACCACTGACCTAATTTAGATGTTGTGGCAACGTATTTGATGATACATTTCGCAGCAGTTAGATGAGATTCTTTAGGATCTGATTGAAATCTGGCACAAATGCAAACACTAAACAAAATTTCAGGTCTAGAGGCAGTAAGATAAAGAAGTTAACTAATAATACTCCTGTACAGCTTCTGGTCGACTTTCTTTCCTCCTTCATCTTTGTCCAGCTTCGAAGAACTTGACATTGGTATATCAGTCTTTTTGCAATTCTCCAAACCAAACTTTTTGACGAGTTCTTTGGCATATTTTTCTTGGTGGATGAAGATTCCTTCCTTTAGTTGTTTAACTTGTAGTCCAAGAAAGAAGGATTGTTCACCTATCATGCTCATCTCAAATTCATCCTGCATAGACTTAGAGAATTTCTTGCACAGATTTTCGTTAGGTGATCCAAAAATAATATCATCAACGTATATTTGAACAATTAAAAAGTTTTTATTTTCCCTTTTAATAAATAAGGTAGTATCCACCTTTCCTTTGAAAAAACCATTTTGAATTAGAAATTTACTTAACCTGTCATACCAAGCTCGAGGAGCTTGTTTCAATCCATATAGCGCATTTTTCAGTCTGAAAACAGAGTCTGGTTTCCTTGGGTCTTCAAAACCGGGAGGTTGTTCCACATAGACTTCTTCTTGGATAACTCCATTCAGAAATGCACTTTTGACGTCCATTTGGAATAACCTGAAATTCTTATAACAAGCAAAAGCAAGTAATAATCTAATTGCTTCTAACTTTGCTACTAGTGCATAAGTCTCATCATAATCAATCCCTTCTTCTTGCATATATCATTTGGCCACGAGTCTTGCTTTATTTCTTATAACCTTTCCTTTCTCGTCCAATTTGTTCCTAAAAACCCATTTAGCTCCTATCACAGATTTACCTTTTGGTTTAGAAGTCAATTCCCAAACGTCATTGATTCTAAACTGTCTGAGCTCTTCTTGCATATCTTCAATCCAGCTTTCATCAGTTAAAGCTTCTTCTATGCTTTTGGGTTCTGTTTCAGAAATAAGGGCTACAGCGCTAGACTCTCCGTGCCATTTGGATCTTGTACGAATCCCTTCATCAATGTTACCAATAATGAGATCTTTAGGATGACTAGACTTGTGCTTCCAGTTGCAAGCTGAACTTCTTCTTCATTTGATTCTTCAATATTTGATTGTTGATGATCTTCTAAAGTCTGAGCTGCTTCAGGGAAAGTAGAGTTTGTAGAGTCTGGAGCAGGTTCAGATTCTTCAAATTGAATCTGAATTGATTGATCTTGAAATTTTACATTCATCGATTCTTCCACAGACTGAGTCTTCTTGTTGTATACTCTATAAGCTTTGCTGATGGTTGAATATCCAAGGAAGATTCCTTCGTCTGATTTTTCTTCAAACTTACCGATTTGATCATTTGCATTTTTCAAAATAAAACATTTACAACCGAACACATGAAAATAGGAAATGATTGGCTTCTTTCCTTTGAACAACTCATAGAGAGTTTTCTCCAGAATTGGCCTTAGGAAAACTCTATTAATAACATAACATGCTGTAGAAACAGCTTTAGCCCAAAAACGAGAAGAAATGTTGCTTTCAATTAAAAGTGTTCTAGCCATTTCTTGCAACGATCTATTCTTCATTTCCACAACTCCATTTTGTTCGGGAGTGTATGGAGAGGAGAACATATGCTGTAAACCAGATTCATCACAGAATTTAGTAAAATCTTGATTTTCAAACTCACCTCCATGGTCTGTTCGTATGCTTGAAATAACATACCCTTTCTCATTCTGTACTTTCTTAGCAAACTTTTCAAAATAAGAGAAAGTTTCAGACTTACTTGAAAGAAAGTATACCCATGTGAATCGTGAATAATCATCCACAATTACTAGACAATATTTCTTTCCACCGATGCTTTGAGTTCTTGTCGGTCCAAAGAGAGCCATATGTAGGAGCTGCAATACACGATTAGTTGAAACTTGATTTATTGGTTTAAAAGAACTTCTAACATGTTTTCCCAACACACATGGTGTGCATAATTCAGACTTTTGATAAGTCAGATTGGGTAATCCACAAACAAGCTTCTTTGAGGAAATCTTGGCAATTTGCTTCATATTGATATGACCAAGTTTCCGATGCCAGAGATTTGCTTCTTCTTGAATTGAGATTAGACATTGAGATTTTTCTGGATTGATATCCAAAAGATAAATATTCACATGTCTTCGTCCCGTGAAAGTCTAAGTGAAGTCTTTACTGGTCCCCGAACATATTCCTTCTTGAAAGTTTATTCTAAAGCCTGTGTTGTAGAGTTGACTAATCAACAAGTTGTAATTGAGTCCTTCTACTAAAGAAACGTTGTTTATCGTGAGACTTCCAATTTTAACTGTTCCACAACCAATAATTTTTCCTTTGTTGTTTCCACCAAAAGATACTTTTCCACCATTCACTTGCTCAACCTTTATGAAACATCTTGAATATCCTGTCATATGTCTTGAACATCCACTGTCTAAGTACCATTTGATCTTTTTCTTGATGGTGACATGCATTCAAAAAAAGAGCTCAAGCTTTCTTTGGTACCCACACTTTCTTAGGTCCAATTGAGTTGGTGCAATATACAGTCTTTGTCCAATCTTTCTTAACAGGCCTCCAGACCATAGGACATTCTTTCTCAAAGTGTTCTAAGCTGTTGCACTTAGAACATTTAAGAGCACTACGGCCAACAGGTTTTACAAAGAATTTTTGAAAATGATTTCTATAAAATTCTTTTGTAGGTCTTTGTTTGATTCTTTCTTTTACTTTTGGAAAATCGATTAGAGGAATGGTTTCAGAAGTCATTCCCAAACCTGATTTGTTAAAGTAAGGTCTTTGTACCGAAAGAATCTTTTCTAATTTTTCAGATCCAATAGAAAACCTTTTTGAGATATTTGAAATATCATTTTTTAAGAAAGTATTTTCTTTTGAAAGAGAGTCTTCATTTTCTTTCAAAGTAATAAAATTTTTATCTAAATTTTCAAACCTTTCTTTCCAAACAATCTCCTGTTGCCTTAGTGTAGAATTTTCCCTTTTTAGTTCGGAAATCCTCTTAAGAGAGATTTTGAGACTAAGACACAATTCATCAATATATTTAGAGACTTTAGTAGGAATTTTTATGTTACTTACCTGGATTTCACCGTGCGAGTCAGATCGTCTCGTAGTCCGAATCGATTCTAATTTTGCCATTAAACAGATATTAGCATAATCATCATCACTTTCTTCGCATTCAGTATCACTCCAAGTTTCTGCTTTGAGTGCCTTTTTGTATTTTTCAGCTTTTCCTTTCTTTCTCTTTAGCAAGGGACAGTTGGATCTGATGTGTCCATTTTTCTTGCATTCAAAACAAATCACGTCTTTATTTGATTCGTCATCCTTAGCTGATTTATTTTGAAGCTTTTGAGAACTTTGTTTCTTCCAATTGAATCTTCTTCCCTTTCTATTCAGCTTCCTGAACCTTCTTATCATGAGGGCAAGTTCTTCATCATCCATATCATCTTCAGAATCTATAACATCAGAATCATCATTAGTTTTTAAAGCAATAAACTTTTTACCTTTGGGATCTTCTTCTTCATTAATTTGCTCCACTTCATAGGATTGAAGTGTCCCAACCAATTCGTCAACGGAGAGTGGCATGATTCTTTGAGTCTCCCTTATTGACGTCTTTACGTGATTCCAATCTTTGGAAAGTCCACGCAACAGTTTGTTAACTTTCATAGGTCCTGAGATTGGTTGACCTTGATATTCAAGACCATTCACAATTTCTGTAAAACGACTAAACATGTCAGTGATAGATTCTCCTAGCTTCATCTTGAAGGCTTCATATTGACCGAGTAGAATATTAATTCTGGTTTCTTTCACTCGATCTGTTCCTTCATAGGTAATGTGTAGCCTATCCCAGACTTCTTTAGCTGTTTCACAAGAAGATATTCTGTTATATTCAGTAAGAGATAATGCACAATATAGAGAATAAATTACTTTTGCATCAAAAGCTTGTCTCTTAGTTATCTCTTCTTGAGTCATCTCGCTGGTCTCTGCAGCGTCTTTTCTTCTTTCTGAGACTGTTGTAGCTTTGGGAATGATTCATTTGTCTACCACATCCCATTCCAGAGGATCTTTCGATCTTAAGAATGCTTTCATCTTGTTTTTCCATATGTTGTATTCCTTTCCATCAAAATAAGGTGGTCTGGTGTTGCTTTGTCCTTCAACCAAACCTAGAGCCAACATACTAGCCATGGATCTTTAACTCTGAAGTACAGACACTTCAATTTAAATGAGTACACAGGCTCTGATACCAATTGAGAGTGCTAGTATATGCACCTAGAGGGGGGTGAATAGGTGTTCGAACCAAATTTTGCAAAATAAGATAAGATCTTACTTATGACTTGAGTCTGGATGACAATAGACTTTGCAAAGGAAATCACACTTAAACAAATAAAGTTACGAACTGAAATAAAGAGATTAGGGAAGAGAAAAGGAACACGAAGTTTTATAGTGGTTCGGCTTAATCCAAGCCTACGTCCACTCTCCCGCACTGACAACCCACCGGCCGGATTTCACTATGAATCAAAAAGAGTCATTACAGCATCACGTCCTTGATTCCACAGTGTAGAGACTCAGCTACACTTCCTCAAGGCTTCATAAAAGACTAGACTCTCTTTTGAATACAAATTCTCGCTCAAAGATTGAATCAGCAAAGCACAAGGAAATTCAGACTTTGAAATTTATCTATCGCGCACACACTCGAGTAACTAGAACGACTTTCTTAAATACTCCTCCATGCCTTCAAAGCCGTTGGCACCTTCTAAAGGAGTTCTTCCAATCTTCCTGTTGGACATAATTAATTAGGAAGTTCTTGAGTTACTTAAGGAATGTGAGGATAGCCCACTAATCATGCTCACCCATATAGACAGGATCTAGGTTTCCATAAGTAGAACCTTCCATGTACAATTTGCCAATCAACAGATTAAACTTACTCGAATTAATTTCAAAACGAATAAGAGATCTTGAAATGCTATCTCCAGCCGTGAGATCTTCTTTAACCGCTAAAATCAAATCCTCATACGAATCTGGATAAGTCTTTTCTTCAACGGTCTAAAAACAGTCAGTGAGAGCTGACTTTAAGTCTTTGAGTCTGACGGTCTGACAGTCTTCAGACTTTGATGAGAGAGTCTTCTATTCTTCAGACTAGACTGATGGAAACGTTTTGTCAACCTCAAAACATGTAAGGAAGTTTTCTCCAACACTAAGAAGCCACGATTCCGTGCAAGTCAACAATTCGGTAGTTTGAGTAGTTCTCTCTTTAATTACTCAAAGCTCCTGTTGGTTTTTGCACCAACAATAATATGGTCTACCTTAAAGTAATTCAATCTTCCTTCCCTCTCCTTCTAATTGAGTGAATGGACTTATAAATCCGCAATCATCGGCTAAGAAAAATATTACTTACTGGTGCACATAACTCACATTACAACTTATTTTGTCAATTTGCAAAGACTTGGGGTCATTTCGGAGTAAGGACTGGTCAAAAAGCGGGGGAAACTAAACTAGTATCTATGCCCAAAAAACAAAAAGCACTATTGCTTGATGAAATTCTGGAAATGCAACAACAAAGTCCTGCACAAGTCAAAAGGGTTACCCCAGTGAAGTTCAATATTGTATTTTAGAGAAGCTTCTCTCCGCCCCAAAAGACACGACACGTAAAGGACTTGGACGGATTCCCATACATTTGCGACTTGACGTCAACGGAAAAAAGTCATAGTTATCTTATTTTATTATACATTAGCAGGATGCCTTTATATTGCACGGGTCTAACACTATATGTTTTATATTTTGCTAAAAGTTGATGGCCAATCGAGCATTAATTGTTATCTCAAGTTAATTATTGGATACAATTAATATTGATTGATATTTGTCCTCATTGCTTTACAAAATGTGATTTATTTTTCCTTCAATAAGTCTGAACAAATGCCAATTTATTTAATATTTCTTGGCAAAGCAACATTTGTGAGGAAAATTGACGTTATAGTTATTTATCACGTCTTTGTCGAAGAAGAAATACCTCAGCACTGGTAACTTTTTTCGTTGATTTGGTAATATAAATTTATAATCATTTGATGATGTTCGTTTATTCGTAAATTATGTTCTAGCATTTTTGTGATGATGGGTTACATTCTTATCGATGCTTTAGCAGAGACTTAGCACATATTTATATCATTATTTGTTATATATGGGCTGTCATGTTATACCATTTTTTCTATCGATTTTCTCTTTGTCAAATATAAACTACCATGTTATAATAGATATTCCTACATCGATTAGCTATTCGCAAGCATCTTGTATTTTAGACACATTTATATCACTTATTTGTTAAATATAGTCTTTCGTGTTATGTAAGCTCTTTATCGATTTGTTAATATCAATTTTCTAAGCAATTCGACAAAGTATTTTGTGATAATGGGTATTCATAGAACCTTTTAGTCATAACAATAAAATAATCGCTCATTATACACCATCCTTATTGTTGAAATATACGCGGTCATGTAATAAAACCTTATAAACATATACTTTTCTCCCTTCAATGATTTTATTATGTCAATTCATTTGTAAAGCATGTTATATAAATTGTTTGTGATGATGGAAATTTATTTTGTTGATTTTTATAATGTTATTTATTTGTCAAAATGAATCTAATATGAGATTAAACTTTTAATATTTTATACTTCCTAATACAAGCATTATTTATTTGTCAAGTATAAGCCCAGTGTAAGATTGATCTTCATATATTAATATTAATTAAATATGAGATAAATATCTCGATATGGTTAAACTCTTTTAAACCTATTCATAAGCGAGTACTCTTAAAGGACACTACCATTTTCACACCATGAATAGCTGGAAATGTATGCATACCAGCACTTTAAATTTAAACTCCTTAAATACCCTCAACATCACTTTCCTCAAAACAGCCACTATCATTTACTTGCATCTGAAGCAGCTCCATGGACCCAAAAGGCAGCCCATATCACCATTTGATTTCCTTTCCTTAATTGAGAGTTACAATTGTGATCCAATGAGCTAAATCTTGATTGGGTTCGAAACCCCAATTTCCTCCGTCTATAAGCTCTAAAAGTCACTCCTCGAAACCATCATTGTTGGCAGATTATCCACGCGTCATGAGGGGTCAAACAAAAAATCCCTCTCGCAAAATGTTATGAAGATTGGACCTAGATAAGTCCTTAAACTGTCTCGTTTATCGGAGTCAACCCCAAACGTAAAATGGGGTAATGATAAACCGCTGGGGGCAATTTAACCAAATTGGGAAAAGCCCCCAGGTTGGATCCTCGCGATGCCGGCGCTTGGCTTCATGATGAAGTCTTTGCAAGGATAACATCCTTGTTAAAGAATCCTTGAAGACCAAGACCCGGTACAAGGAAATGAAAGCAGCTGGTTGGACCTGGACAAGTCCTTAAACTATCTCATTTATCGAAGTCAACCCCAAACGTAAAATGGGGTAATGATAAACCGATGGGGGCAATTAACCAAATTGGTAAAAGCCCCCGGGCTGGATCCTCGCGATGCCGGCGCTTGGCTTCATGATGAAGTATTTGCAAGGATAACATCCTTGTTAAAGAATCCTTGAAGACCTATGACAATGGTTCCATAAATACTAGAAGAATATATCTCTAGGCTGTACTTACAAGCTGTGAAAACTAGTAATCAAGAAATCTCCCCAAGTGGGTTTTGAATATGGTGAACTAAGATAGTGAAGATCTAGAGACGATATAAGCTAATCATGGAGCAATGAACTTAGTTGAATCAACGTCAAATCTGTAAACATTATAAACAGTTCGCACCGGAAGTCATTTTTAGGAAGAGGAAAGAGAGAGATTTTGATATAATATATATATATAATAACAAAAAAGAGACAGTAGAGATGTCATGTCCCGAATCTTGAGCGCGTGCACATCCCTTGATGGTCGACTAAATTGCGACGTTCCCAAGACGCGTCGCCAACCCAATCGAATCATGCACAAGCAGAAGCGAAATAAACAATCCCCAGACAACATACAACATGGGATAGAAAAGCAAGACAACAAATCTCACAAACACACTTTTATAAACACCTTAGGTTTATATATAGGTCTATGTCCAAAAGAAAACCCTAGGCCACCTACGCTCCAGACCCTTTAGCCTCAAGCTCCAAATTCTCCACATAGTGACCTGAAAATAGAAACCCATGATGGGATGTGAATAAATCTTAGCGAGTTCACGTCCTAAACCCCGATTAGGAAAATAATACATCTAGAGGCAGTCTAATCACACATCACAGGAGACTCACCTCGCCTCAGCACCTTCTTGTACGTCAGTACAGTTCATATTGTTGGAGAAAACTCTTATGATGTTTTGAAGCTAACAAAACTTATCTAAGTTCTATTCTGAAGATTGCTAGAATTTTGTGCCAAAGTCTATCTTACAACAGAAATCTACCCACTCTGACAAATTCCAGACTGAACGCAAGTGAAGAATAAAGATTTAACTAGACTCGGGATTATCTTTCTTTTTTCAAAGGTTCAGTTCGTACAGGATATATATGGCCTTCTGGTTGGAAATATCACCTACGAGATTAGTTATCTTTATTGGAATCAATTTAGATACATCAAATCATTTCAGAAAGCAAGTTATTTTGGAAAGAATATACTTATGGAAACCAAGATTCTGATTGTATGGACGAACATGATTGACGGGCTTTCATCACAATCTTCAAACAGCTCGAGATTTCCTTAATTGATTCTATCCAACGGGTTAATTGGAAGAATTCCTTTAGAAAGTGCCAATGGTCGAGAAGGCATGAAAGAGTATTTAAGAAAGCCTCTCCAGTCGTTCAATGTTTGGGAAAAGGATTGTATAGACAATTCTATCTTTGGACAACAACATCAATGATAACTCCAATGACCCTTTGCTTTTCCAATCTACCTCCAATAGATATATTGAAGATGGGCATAAAAGAAAAGATCTCATAAGCCAAAGGAGAGACGTGAGGAAATACAAAGGATTGAAAATCTGCTATATGCTATGTCTCAAGCAAAATGCTCTCTTTTGACCATTTCTTTGAGTATTGTACAAGAGTAAGAGCAGTTGTTGAGTTCCGATAATTTGATTTATTGTGTAAAGAATTAGTGCTTACCAATTGTAACTTTCCGAGTTGATTAATAGTACAATCCGACTCAACTTGTGGTTGTTAGTTTGAGGAGTGAACGTAGGCTAGGGATAAAGTCGAACCACTATACATCATTGTGTGTTAGTGCTTTTCTCTTATTTCTTCCACAAGCATGCAATACGCTCACGAGTTTTGAAACATCACATTGACCATATCTTTACTTAACATCAGCTATTTTTTTCAACAAATTGTCGAGATTTCTAAAATAACCCATTCACTCCTCCTCTAGGTTATATTGTTAGCCCCCAACACAAGCCACTTACAGCAACAATTCCGGGTTTGGTAGCGTTCCTTGGTTGCCAGAGACTTGTAACATCCCTCGTCAACGAGTCCTCCAAGTGATCATGGTTGACTTCGCTTCGAAATCCTGCTGGAAGTTGCTGATTTGGTCGATTCTTCAATCGATTTCAATCACCAATCCTCACGATGGTGTGCGATCCAACGATTTAAATGGCTATTTCGGCAACCTCCTTTGGCGATCCAACCCTTGCAATGGCACTCCTCAGCTAGTCCACGAAGTCCACATAGCCGGAGTTCCTTCAAATCATCATCAAATCACTTCTATTTCATTGATTTTTGTTAATTGTTCATTCGAGTCGAACAAGTTGATTCTCATATCAATTTGTAATTCATGGACTTAGTCAGTTGCGAGCATCCTTGTCTAAATCATGGAGGTGTTGAGGTGTTCACGGAGGCCAGATCACTCGATCAAGCGTCAACGTGTCACAAACAAGGTTAGTACACTAAGCGTAGATCTGGATGAATGATATGGCCATATTGCATATATAGTTTAGATGATGGCCAATAATGATTATATGTGACACGAATGAATGTTTAGAACAAGGCATGTTTAGCAATTCATGAGTAGGAATTGATTGGTGATTGATTGTCACATGTTGATATGTCCTAGAAATTCGGAGGTTAATGAGTAGGTGTGCTTAATTGACTGATTTAGCCAATTAAACGTCGAAATTAAGGAAAGTGATCAGCTAGAGAAATAACCTGACTTCCTAAGCTTTGAATCAATAGGTTGCATGTTAAAATTGAAGTGCATTTGTTATGTGAAGCAAGCCACGAAATCTAGGAGTGGAATCTGGAAATTTTGACCTCAATTATGCAATTACATTTTCTGGCACGACCTCGGTCTGTTCTTTGATTTTTCTGATTTTCTGAATTTAAAATTTCGAGAAATATTCTCCACGAAAGTTGTTTCCAACATTCTGAGCTTCGCAACTATAACAATTTCATTAAAATTGAAACTCGTTCGGTCGTTCAAAGATCTGATCAATATGCCAAATAATTTCAGCACTCAGAACGGGAAATTATTCCCCTGAATAATTAAACGTGTTTTACAATTTTCATGATGGCATCCTTTTTTGCAAAAAATGAAAACAAAAAACCTGTTCACTGGGGTCATATTTAGTATACTATAAAGTTTGAGGACTTAATAGCAAATTTTACGGGGCCAATTTGGTTATAAATCGGACAAGGTCAGCCCCCGCCTACAAAATCGTTTCAACTGAGTTTTTGCGAAAACTTACAATTTTCGCATAGTTGAAAGGTTTTTTTACAAAAGTGTAAAACATGAAAGTTGTTTGCAACAGGCTGAATTACCTTTGTGTTACATTCGGCGGGATTTTGAATTTTCGATCTATATTTCCCGAATTTTTCATTTCTTGGGCTAAAACCGGGTCAAATATGGACCGTTGAGTCTTCTTGCTCAAATTCAAGATTTTGGGTACATAAATGGGTTGAGTGGTCTTCATAACATTTAAAGTGCATATCCTAAGCTTTCTAATGATACCTGAATCATTTCCCTTGGACTTCATTTGATAGGTTAACTGAATTGAAACATAATCAGTTCGAATTTGAGACTTAACTGAACAAGTGACCCTTTATTGGTTTCCTTCCCCTTGTGTGATTGATTGTGAATCAATGTCAAATGACTTAAGTGCCTTTTTAATTTGATACTTATGCATGTGTTTGCTAGCTGAATAAATAGGTACGATGCATGCTCGATGAGTGACCAATTGGGATTACTTGAACCGAATTTAGAGATTACTCGATATTGATGATCGTTTTGTGCAAGCAAATAGTGAACAGTTGCTGTTAATCATTAATCAATCAATTCTAGTCAATTAGGAGGTTGGGATGAATAATCGACCATGGGTCAATTGCACTAAAAATTCCTAAAAGCTACCCGATAGGTTAAGTCACGCCAAAATCACGTCAGATTGAAATTAACCGCGAATTTGAACCCGATTTCATAAATTAAAAGTTCCGTCATGTCACGATTTATTTTAGGAATGTCGACTCATCCTCCGAAGAATTTTTGGCAAGCCCGAGATTTTTTATGGAAAATCAATTTAGACGGTTCAGAAAATAACGGAAATTCGGATGGGCCAAATCGAAAGGATTTTTGACCTCCTTACTGAGCTATTTGGCGATGGGAATTTGTGGAATTTGTGTGGGCTTTCTTCTTCATCAAAATTCAGATGTCGAATTGGGGAATTTCGTTAAGGGATTGAAGCCAAAGTTGAGTGAAATTCGGAGCTATGGCTTGGGGGGGGGGGGGGGGGGGGCTGCAACCTTGGCATCAAATTGGATAATTTGTGGGATTTATTATACTAGAAAGAATTATGGGACAAGCATTCAATTAAGGGGATAGTGTTTGTTGAATTTGCCCCCCATCAGCAGCTTCTCGGGCACGCCTCTGCCGGTCTTCATCTTCTTTGTGCGAACCGTCCACTTGACCGAACTGAGCTGCTTCGGTCTTCTGCTTTGCTTTCATTTTTCCTTTCTTGGATGAGCTTGCTATTTCTGCTTTCCTTAGTGCGTTCCTTCGAAGCCCAGCACCCACCGATCTCCAGCTTGCTCCCACGTTCGCGTCTTCCCTCCAACTCGGTCAACCGCCAGCATCGTCGACCGAGTGCAGCTCCACCGCTCCACTTCGATTCTGCTCCTCCACCAAGTTTTGCCCCCCACCGTCAAACCTTCCCGCAGCTGGTTCCTCTCTCTATTTCGTTGACTCCTCTACCACGCCCGAAGCTGCTCCTTCGCTGCTTCTATTTTCCCAGGCGTTAACGCCAGCAGCTCCATTATGCGTCAATTCCAGCGCCCGCACGTCCCCGCCGATCCTCCTTCATCTGCCACAAAGACCACCCACCACCGAAGTCCATCTCCACGAAGCCAGCCCATGCCAGCGAATTTCACGAGCCTAGCACGTCTGCGCTTCAGCCCACTCACGGTCCAGCCCATCTTCAGCCCGCTTCTCGGCCCATCATTTGGGCTCAACCCAGCCCGCAGCTGCAGCCCTGAAACCAGCAGCTTCAGCCCTGAAACCAGCAGCTTCAGAGCCAGTTTTCTCAGCTCGAGCAGCGAGCTTGTTGGCCATTTTCGGCCCAATCCAAGTGCCCGTTGACGCCGCCAAAAATTCAAGTTTCGGCCGCCGTCACGCCGCCGTCGTGGTGAACCGGTTTTCGCGCCAAACCAGTGAGTTTATGCACTAAACTCTACTTAGTAGGTTAATGACGTTTAAGGGGTGTTTAGTTTAGGTTAATTAGGGATTAGGTTGTTAGTTAGATTATATTAGTGATTTAATTAGTTATTTATGCATGTTAGGTGGTTAGAATGGCTAAATTAGAGACTAGATAGATCTTATTATTTATCTAGATTGATTCGGGAATTTTCTAGGCCCGTTTGGGCGGTTAATTTAGCAAGTACAGCCTAAGTTAGTATTTTTAGAATTTAAATTGAATTATTTAATTAATTTTGGTATATATTTAATTAATTATTATTTTCCGAAAATTAGACCGGGATAGCCGATGACCAGAATTTCGTGCTGATTGCAATGGTGTGCTTGGTTTGTTTAATCGGATGTTATTTTGTGCAAATTGAGTAGTGGTTGTAATTTTATGTAATTATCCTTAAATCGAATAATTTCGGTATTTAGTCGAAAATACTGGGGCGTCGATTTTTAACGCCAAAAATGTTTTTAGGCACTATAATAAATAGTGAGATTTTTGAAAATAAAGTTATTGCATTTTGGCTCAGGCCGACCGTATACCCACACATGATTATTTTTATCGGATATTTTTAATACGAAGAAAATAGGCCAAGACATTATTTTAATCAAGGAAGTGCGAAGCACAATGTCCTTGGCCGTGAGTGAATAATTGTGCGATGGTTTATAGCCATGGCAAGATGACTATTAAAAGTTGAGGTGATGTGTGTTGTGTTGAGGGAACCCAATGAGTTGTGAGCCGGTAAAGAACTAAGTGCTACATGATAATGAGGATTCGTGTGAGCCACCTCTAGTACCTTGTACCGTGGCCTATTTGTAGTAAAGGTCTAAGTGCTACATGGTGACTTGAATCACATGGGAGCCACCTCTAGAAGCCTTGTAGTACTGTCCTGCATAGTCAAGAACTAAGTGCTACACGACAGCGAGACTTCATGTGAGTTACCTCTAAAACCTTGTACTAGTACTTTTTATAGTCAAGATCTAAGTGCCATACGACAGTGTGAATTCATGGGAGCCACCTCTAGTACCTTGAGCTATTGTTTAGTATAGTCAATAACTAAGTGCTACACAATAGTGTGAATTCGTGAGAGCCACCTCTAGTACCTGGTACTATGACTGTTTATGGTCAGGGACTAAGTGCCATGCGATGTCAGAACTTCGTGGGGAGAGGGCGCCTCTAGAACCTTGAGTCTAGTATTGAGTATTGAGTCGGAATATTAAGTGGGGATGTCGAGTTGAATTAGAAATTTGATTATTGAGAGTGAATATTGGGTATAGATTGAACCACCGATATGAGTTACCCGTGCCTAATTATGAGACTAAATTGTATGGTACGGTATGGGATGTGTCATAACGATTTTGCCTTATAATCAGGACTTTTGCGAATTGTTTGAATGAGTGATTTAGCCGCACCTGATTATGGGACAGAATTGTGTGGCACGGTATGGGACGTGTCATGATGATTTAGCCTTATAATTGGGACTTCGATGTTTGGTTGGTTTGAAAGTGAGTTGCTTCAATTGATGTGTGAAATTTCTATATGCATATGGTTGTGATATGAACTATGCTGACGTGCAAGAAGGAACTGAGACGAGGTAAGTCATTTGTTCTAATTGTGTGATTGTGTGGTTAGGACGCTTTTAGGTGTATTACCCTCCTAATTGGGGTTTAGAACGTGAACTCGCTGAGATTTATATCTCACCCCATCGTGGGCTCAATTCTTTTTAGGGTCGTAGAGTGGAGGATCTAGAGCCAAGCTGAAATGATCAAAAGTGTAGGTCAGATAGAACGGCTTCTTTTGAGAGTCGATCTTTTGAAAGCTTTTGGTTGTAGACTTTGTACATGATTCAGTATGTTTATAAAAGCATGCTTTGTTTGTGAATCTGTTATCCTGCTTTTCTATCCCGAGATGGTTACTGTCAGGGGATTTGTTATTCTCTTTCGCATGTGCAATAAAATGACAGGGTCAGTGACTCATTCTGGGAAGTCACAAATTTTAATCGACCACCGAGGGATGGGCACGTGCTCGAGGATCGGGGCGTGACAAAGAAGCCGTTGAATTGCTCGAAGGTGATGAAGATGAGGACACAAGTGAAGAAATGAGGTCGCCTGGATGGCTTCCCTTGGTTACTTCCAATGCCACCACTCCGAAGCTATAAACATCGCATTTCTCATTCACTTCCATTGTGTATGCGAGTTCTACATTGAGAAAAGAGCAAATTTTTTCTAGCTTTTATACAATATCTATGCTTTATAAATTTAAATTGATTTTCAAAAAATCAAGTGTAGACAATTAAGACTAAATTAATACATTCTTTAGATTCCAATGGGCTTTAAAATTTTCCATTGCTTTAGGAAAAAGTTTCACTTTTTAAATCAGTGGCCTACATATCAATTTATATTTAATCGAACATTCAAATCGCGTAGATAGTGTTGGACTTGGTATTAGGAATTTGGAAATAGAAAGGAAGGTAGTTAGAGATGAGGATCCCAAGTATGACCACTTTCCTATCCATAAAAATTAAGTGAGGTGAAATTTTGAAGAAACCGACTTACTTGGAGTTGCATATCCAAAGGTGCCTGCAAAGGAAGTCCAATTGGATGAATAAGGTTTTAAAACCTTAGCCATGCCAAAATCAGAGACGTGAGCTTCATATTCTTCATCCAGTAAAATGTTCTTGCTCGAGACATCTCGATGAATTATAGGAGGAGAGCATTCATGGTGCATGTAGGACAATGCATAAGCCACCCCTTTGACAACATTCACTATCCTATTCCAGTCAAATGTTGCCATCCTCTCTTCATTGTTCAGTACATCCTTCAAGCTGCCCGATTCCAAGAACTCATATACCAAAAATGAATGTCGAGAACTCGAGCAAAAGCCGTAGAGCTTGATGATATTCCGATGCCAAGCTTCGGTCAGAGCATGAATCTCCCTTTCAAATGCTTTTCGACTGGCCATTTCTACGTCCACTACTTCCTTAAATTTCTTTACAGCAACAGTTTCACCTATTTGCAACTGGGCCTTGTAAACACTCCCCTATCCTCCCACACCTATGCAATATTTTCCATCAAACTCTTCCGTGGCTTCAATGATGCTCTCATAAACCATTCTTCCAGCAAAGCTCCATATTACCAGGGGTTTTCATTGCTTCCATTAGCCGAAGTAGCCTCTGTTTTTCTTATTCTTCGGCATCCAATACTTGAAGCTCCCACAACAAGAAGCAAAGAAAGTAGGCAACCCAAAGCAGGAATCAAAACTAGCAGCAACTTTTTGTTTTTGTTTCTTCCTTTCAACGTTGGTGCTGTACAGGAGGAAGAGTTCCAAACCCGGAAGGTAATGTGCTAGGGGAAGTGGCTTTCGTGACAAAGATGGCTTTTTCATGCTTGAGTCCCAAACCGGAGCATCGTCCAAGCATGCAACTACTTTCTCGAGCAATATCGACCCATAGCTCAATCATGTTAAGCGCACCAGAGGGCATCAAATTGGAAGAATTAGTTGATCCTAAATGCTTCATTTATTGAGATATTTGGGTATTTCTGTTGTAGCCCGGGTAGCAAACTGTCTCCCATACTTAGTTTAGGTTTGTCAATTTCATTATCTATATTTGCAATGGATCATTAATCACTCAAAAACGCTTGGGAATTTCAGCCATTAGCAATTTCAATCATGAATAGATGGATTACAACTGCAACGTCCAATCCTTAAGAGTGGGCTCAAAAGATAACAAGATCATGATATTTCTTGTAGCTCTTACATTTACTTCTTGGGACCATTCTTTGTCCGATGATGCGAACAAGATTCGGCTTTCTTATGTAAAATAGTAAACACTGACGCTAGAAAATCTGAAAAGCTCAAAAGGTGTTGGAGCACAATTGGTATAAGCCAGCATCATGTTTTATGAAGTTCCCTCAAATTCTTTTAGTTGAACGTGGCAATGTGCAACATCATAAATTAAAAGAAAAGGAAAAAAGAAAACAAATGCAGATAAGAGTATGATTTGGTTAGATCAAATTACGTAAAGAACTTTACATTCCTCGAAAAGAGAGAACGATCGGCTGTTAAGATCAAACTATTTCTGGATCCAGGAGCGATCTAGAGATGCAAAAAGAATTCGATCATCACAGTTTCCTTTTGAATTCGAACTGTTTCTTTAATTGTTTCTCTTCGTGTAAATATTATCTTTTTTCGGTTCAATCACTTCTGTGACGAGTATATCTATGAGCTCATTCAGTTGATCAATGGTCCGAGATAAAATGAAAGATACACGATTCTTTGTACAGAGGATGTTTCACGTAGCTGCAATATGTTGTTCACAGGTACAAGTTATGAAATTGCTTTGGACATTGAGCATGCGATATCGTTGGGACTTTGGGGAAAAAAAAAAGTCACCCTTATCATCTAATTTAGTATTTTCTTATGTGATCATTCTCATGAACGATCTTGAAGGATGGGGAACTTATGAGAAGTTGATCCTATTCATATTGGCTCATTGAAATGCGGCTCAGAGGAAGCTGATTCGGCAACATTACGCCTGAGACTTATGGCGAGGACCTCCTCAAAGCATTGGACAGAGAACTTACGAATGTTTTAGAGGTCTGATCAATCTCTAATTATTTGAATTCATCCCATGGAGACATGTCCTTCTTCTCTTGGATTTATCCACATTCGTTCCTATGTTTTTGTTGATTATCGATTCGTAATTGCACGTTTTGTTCATAAAATTGCAGGTATAAAATGACGTGTCAATTTCTAAATTCTTTGCCTCCTGTAATTTCCAAATCATCAGAGGCCGGTGTCCTTTGGATGCTTGATCTGGCTGTGTACTTGGCGAATGAAGCGACAAAAAGATGGACTTCAAGTAATCAGGTTCTCGTGGAAATAGCCTGCACAAGGTTCTCCGCAGCAATTTCTTTTGGCAAGATAAGCTCTATACTAGAAGTCGCTGGAAGAGGACGTCGCTCACCACGTAAGGTACTGCTGCTTTTACACTTGCCTCAACTTGTGTCACGAAGTTTCCTGATGCTGATGATTGTTCTTCTGAGTAACTTTTTTCCATACATTTTTCGGTAAGTACTTTGCACAATGAAGTCTCTGTAACTGTGTGATGTACTAAACAATGAAGAGAGGATAACAAGATTTGACTGGAATAAGAGAGTGAATGTTGTTAAAGGGGTGGCTTATGCTTTGTCCTACATGCACCATGAATGCTCTCCTCCTATAATTCATCAAGACGGTATCAAACAAGAACATTTTACTCAATGAAGAATAGGAAGCTCACATCTCTGATTTTGGTACGGCTAAGGTTTTAAAATCTTATTCATCCAATTGGACTTCCTTTGCAGGCACCTTTGGATATGCATCTCCAAGTAAGTTGGCTTCTTCAATAAAAACAATAGGTTTTATAACATTATTGAGGATTTAGCCAGAAAAAGATAGCATTAATAAGAAGTATTTAAAAGATTGTTGTTTCACCACTGCAGAGCTCACACACGATGGAGGTGAAGGACAAATGTAATGTTTATAGTTTTGGAGTTGTGACATTGGAAGTAATCATGGGGAGACATCAAGGCGATTTCATATTGTCCCTCACATCCTCATCTTCATCATCATCAAGCAATTTAACAGTTTCACGTCGGCCACTGCAACAAGTTTTGGATCAAATAATTCCATAGCCAAAAGGTGATGTGCTAGGGCAAGTGGCTTTCATGGTAAAGATAGCACTTTCGTGCTTAAGTGCAAAATCGGAGCATTGTCCAAGCATGCAACAAGTGTCTAAAGAGATATCGGCACGTAATTCGATCATTGTTAAATTATACTTCAAGTTTGAATTCATATACAATATCCGATCCGTACAAAATATTTACATGCTCAAACAAAAAAGGACGTGCGCGGAGCATTTGACGAAAAATGGCGCGGGAGCCGAAAGAATTCAGCCCTAGATATGAGCCTCTGCACGTTGGAAATGGAGGCCACAAATGCGTGTGTTAACTTTTGTGGCCCTTCTCACTTGTCAGCATGATTTCTGAAGAGTTGATCGCCCAAGTTTCTTCTACGTCATTAAATGCATGCACATGGCCATGTGCATGCATGCTCGTAGAAAACAAGTTGATCAGCACTTATGGCCTCAGAAGCCTATCATGTAGGCGCCGAACTCTCTCCCTCTCTTTGTTCAACTTTTGTGGGCTTCTATTGTTTTTATTAATAAAGAAAGAGGGAAGGCAGAAGCTATTCTACGTGTGTTAGTGCATGCTGGTCATTCGCTCACACGCTGCCATTAATTGCATGGAGGCGCATGCTTTGAAGATCGGCGCCGTTCTGACAACTCTGGAGTACAATTTTGATTTGTTTTCTTCCCTGCCACCGATAAAAGGAGCGAGAGCTTCGGAGGACTCAGCAGCAAAAAGAAAAGGAGCTCAAGAGAGAGCGAGGGAAAAGAACTCGAGAGAGTGTGAGAGACGAGAGAGTGTGAGAGGTTTTGTGCTGAGTCGAGTCCATTGAGTTGTATTGTTAAACACCGTGGGAATTGGGTATAAAGTAGGGCTGAGAAACACTTGAGTGCATGAGTGATTGTAGTCCTGTAATTTTCCGATTTATAATGAATTATTTTATTGGCTCTCCCCGTGAACATAAGTTCTGACATTCGGACCGAACCACGTAAATTTCTGGTGTCCTTTTATTGTTTCTCGTTTTATTTCGATCGATTTCTATAACTCCCGACATAATTGCAAAATTTACGATTCGCTTCTGCTGCGCCGCCGATTTCAGCAATCATGATGAACGGGTTGGAGGGCATAAAATTGAAAGAGCTAGGTGATCCGAAATGCTTCTCTTATTGACATTTTGGTCTTTCTGCGGCAGCTTATATTGGCAAGTTCTCCCTTTCATTTCTCTTACAGAGGATGATCAGTACCATTTTCCCAATGATCAATTAACGAGTTCAAGCTCTTGAAATAAATAAATAAATAAACTGTTCATTTGTATCTTGCAATTTTAACCCAGATGAATTAATAAGCCAGTGCCAAGAAAAATTAAACTATTGCTCATTTTAATGAAAAAATTCAACTTTTTAGTCCTATATTTTCACATTTTCCTTATTAAGTCCATATACTTTAACATATTATAATCGAATCCTTCTACTTACAGAAATTGTCTAATCGAGTCCCCTTTGACAGCAAATCCGGTTAAGTTTAGCTGGGGCCGATGAATGATGGTTTGACATTTATACGGACGTCATTGTGGAAAATGAAAAAACAAAACAACAACAAAAAGAAATCTCTCTACCTTCAACTCTTCGATATCCCATTTCACACCCTTATTAGCCATAATCATTAAATTCCACCAGATCCACAGAGATTGCCCCAATATTCGCACCACCACATCATTACGACAGCTATGGCCGCGCAAGAGCTCGTAGAGCGAACTCGCGGCCAAGCTCGAGAGTTCTCAACCTGGCCGCGCAAGCTCTCTTCTGCACAAGCTCTAGACAGAGCTCACCGTCAATTTTGGCCATTGTTCAAAACATTTTATATTTCTGAAAATGGACATAAAGATCCTTAAAATTACATAGTTTTCAAGCTAATTATACTGGAGCTTGAGTTCATCCATAAGTTGATTGAGTCTAGTCTAGCTCGAGTATCTATATTTTCTTTAGAGTCGAACTAAAGCAGGAAAGTTAATCGAGTTCGGATTGAGTTTCGAGTACTGGTAAAGTACTTCGACTCCACTCGACTTGACTCCTCTTTAATGCCCCTAGCGGCAGGATTGGCGTGTGGAAGTTTGGGTTGGACATGATGGTGTTGTGGTGGCCAATGCTGGTTGAGTTTTAGCAGTGATGGTGCTGTTTGAGGTTAAGCCATAATAGACGACGATGGCGGCAGGCTCCGGTAGGGGGACCGCAGTTGTGTTGTTTCGTTGCCAAAAGTAAAAAGAAAAAAAGAACGAAACATGAACTTTTCTTTGTTTTTTTAAGCAACAATTGTCTTGTGATATTTTACTTTCTTTTTTAAAATTGTTATTATTTCAATTACTTTGCTATCGTCTTGCAAATTTAACTTTCGATTCTAATGTTTGACCCGATAAATCTAAAGCGCACCAATAGCAATATACTTATATGTCGGTTTTCCCATTATTTCCAATGTCGACCGATCTAAGCTTTGTTGGATTAGTTAGTATTCCCATTTTCTCAATAACAAGCAAGCAGGAAGCCGGAGCATCCTTAAGCGTGGAATTAGAAATAAAACAGTCCATAGACGACCCTTTTGAGACTTAGAGAGTCCAAAACTTTTCATACTACGTTCTCACATGACAATAGATAAAAGTAAATTATCGCCAGCTTAACATGTGCACTCGCATGCGCACGCAGATACGTGAGTATATGGCCGAACGAATGAACGAAACCATAATCAAGGATGGATCCAAGGGGGCCTATAGGATCCATTATCATTACTTAGACTTCATTTGTTTTGTGGAAAATAATTTTTAGAAAAACGCTTTCTAGATTTTCCGACGTAAACATACGGAAAATGAAGAAAACATTTTCCATTAATGGAAAAAAAATGTTCTTAAATAAGGAAAAATGTTTTCCTTTTTTCAAGTAAGGGAAAACATTTTCCTTACTTGCTTTCTCTTATCTCACACCCTTGCTAGCCTCTTCTTTTTTTTTCTTTTTTTTCTTTTTGTCTTTTTTGAAAAATTCAATTTTCTAATCATTTTTCTTTTTATTTATTTTTTTTCCTTCTTTCAGAGCCTCTCATCAGCCATCCAGTCGGCCACAACAACAGCCAGTGATCAACCACAAGCGACCCTCGAACTCGTCGGCCTTTGGTGAACTCGCTGCTCGCTAGATCAACAAAGGCAAGTGTCGAGCTCGAGGCTTGCCTAATCGGCAAGCGTGAGCCTCTATCTCACTGATTTGGTGAGGCACGAGGTCAGCGAGCCTTTTCGAGCCTCGAGCTCACCTTTGGCCAATCACCGGTCGTCGCCGTGGCCGGCGACCGACTGAAGAAGGAGGAAAAGAAAAAATAAAGGAAATAATTAAAAAGAAAAAGTAGAAAGAAAATTAAAAAAATAAAAATAATTTAAAATTAAATTATAAATAAAATAGCAAATTATTAAAAGTAGTGTACCAAGAGAAATCAAATCAAATTTTCTACGTGGAATGGCAAAAAATATTTGTTTAGTTCATTTTCAAGTTTTAGGTTAATATAAAAAAGTATTATCATTTTCTTGAAAAATACCTTATTGGAAAATATTTTTCAGAAATGCAACATTTTTCGTAAAACGAACGGAGTTATAGCTCGTTAATCTATTCTTTGCTTTCCCTTTTGCCTCCTATTTTCTCACTCCGGTCCGTCCCTGTCCATAATGGGCATTACAAGTGATATAGGTTCATCCCAATGTCGGGAGAAAATTTGACTCGTGACAATTTAACACGATGGCCGTTGTTTGTCAAGAAGAAGACTACGATGTATTAAAGATGGTAAAATCTCCTGGGTGTTACAAAAGCGCTCGGGAGGATAACGAGCCCAATCCTTTTTCGGCCAATAGAAGAGAAGCCCATAATCTTCGAAACCATTAATCATGCTAGTTTGACGGTGAGGTCACGTGTTCTACAATCTAGACGAGGTTGACAGACCATGAAATGTTCTCTTGCCAGATCAGCGTCGGAAAGCGAATCAAGTTGAGTCATTCTGGAATACTCCAATTGAAAGTCGGATTAATATAAAAGAAAGTTCGGACTTTTTTTGTGTGCGAAGGCAGAAGAAAAGTCCTTTGGAATGCTCTTGACTTCTACATCCAATAACTAAATTAGCATAACAACCATGTTCCTCATGATTTCTGTATCCAGTGGGTACTTATATTTCCACGAATTTCCCGAGCAATTCAGGATTTATATTTTCCAATTATGCTGTCCGTGTGTGCACTAGAGCTAGATTACCATGAAAACAAGGGATTCAGAGACACAAAACAAATGTTGATGCCAAACAATCCAAAAGGTGGAAAAAAGAGAAGAAAAGAAAAGTAAACCGATCAAAACAAGCTGTCAATTCTTATTGGAGACCATTTACGTGGTGGGACTCGTTGCAGTTTGCATACATGAGATTGATGATTACTGTCATCCATGTGCCTTTATTTTTCATCTTTATTAAGTAATATGTTATTTATTCATTATCGATTCGTTTTCAAACAGTTTACCCTTTTGAAAGAATTTTTTTTTTATCTAATCTGATATTTCACAACAAACTAAAGATCACGGTTGTGGACTTTGACTCTGCTTATTCCATCTCTTACTCTTTCCAGTTTGCTAGTTCTCCTACTAGTCATTATGCGTTCGACGTGGTTACATCTGCATCTCGTCTTGCATGTATAACATCCTACTTACTTGTGAAGTAGGGCATATGTGCTATACGTACGGACCGACCATTTTCCGATAGATTTAAATTGTTTAAAAAAAAAAAAAAGGATTTATCTCACGTTGGTTTAACCTATGGAGTAACAATCCTCGTGAATAATTTGGAATAGACAGTGGAAAGGTAGTTCAGTTCTTCATTGACGTCGAGTGTCTATGCCCATTTTGTCCGGTCTTCTTCTATGCCGTGTTTCACCGAGTGGAGGATCTTCTCCCAAATCACTATCATGATATACTTGGACGAGAATTGTCCTATAACCATTACGAGCGCATTAAAAATGAGGTCAGGATCACTTCCTCTAGAAGTCGTTTTTCTCATTCCATACCATTCGATAGCACCGTAGTCAAGGAATTCAAGCGCACCACCTTCACTTTTTCACGTTGTTGACCTACGTCCCAGTCCTTCCGCCAAGAAGAGTTGTCCGATAATCATTATGCCAGCATTATAAGTTAGGTCAGGATCACTTCCTCCTCTAGAAATCACTTGTCTGATTCCATATCATTCAATAGCACCTTAGTGAAGGGATTCAAGCGCACCACCTTCATTTTTTAAGTTTTCACATCGTTGACTTACATCCCAGTCCTTACTCTAAAGAAATATAGTTCTTTGTTGACGATGGTTGGTTTGTTAGTCAAGTCGTATAATGAGAGCAAGAGGGACGGGAGTCTGGAAGCTTACTTAGTCTATTGATTGATGCAGAACCAGCAGAAAATTTGAGTAACAAAAGCAAAGGGAAAAGAAGTTTTAATTTGAAAAACAAAACAAAGTAAGCTATTTAACTCAACTTTCTTCTCTTTTTTTAGACAAAAATTGGGAATATCGTAATAATAGCATAAATTGGGGGGGGGGGGGTATGGAGTGAAAGTCCTTGTGAGTAATTTGGCCAATTTCTTATTCTCATTATTGTTAATTTGTTGTTCTTCTTATTATTGTCATTATAAATGTTTTCCCAAACTATTGACATATTGAAGTCACATACAATTCTTTTCCATAACTCTAAATCAGGTCAAGAGAAGAGAAATTTAATTTGAAGAGACATCTATTGACTATTCTATTATAATTCCATGCTTAAGGTTGCTCGGGTTTCCAACTTGCTCGAATCGAGAAAACGGGAAACTAATAGGACAAACCTTTGATTGGCCAGTATATAAAAATATTATTTGATGGGAAAACGGCCATAAATATATTCTAATGTCACTTGCAATCTCCAAATCTTTAAGTGAAATTGCTTATTATTAACATACAGGATGACATTTTGCCAACTTAAATTGAAACCTATACGTCCTATTGGGAAAAATTAAAGATCTCAAAAGTCTCATGTTACATGTAGACAGGGAAAAGTATCAAAAAAGTTATAAATTCATTTCATTTGTACCAATCTAGTTCTAAACTTTTTAATTATACTAATGGAGTCGGTTTTGTCAAGAAGAAGACTACGGAGTATTAAAGACGGTATAATCTATTGAGTGCTTCGAAAGTACTCGCAAGTAAGACTGCCGTTGCTCAGTATTTTGCCCACCGAGCGGTGCCCCATCGCATTTTAGCACTTCAAGGCACGGGTTAGTGGTGGTTGATCATCCCAACCCTTTTTGGCCCAGTAGAAGAGGAGCCCATGATCATCGAAACCATCACATGTGTGGGTCCGGCGGCGAGTCTCGTGGAACTCGCCAAGGCATCGACCTACAAGGGTCCCGGCGTTCTGGCTTTTTATCTGGATAAGCCCTCCGGGGTCTAAGTCAGTAATTGGAGTAGACAGTGTATATTGGGAAGTATTAAATGTGGAAGAAAAAGCCTAGCTGAGTGCTCTCTTAGTACTCGAGAGAGTGAATTATTTTGGTCATCAGATGTTGGTCAACGGGTCATGGCGTAATTATTACATATGATTATATGCCATGACAAGTGGCTATATATCATAATAAATGGCTACTTCATGACATGTGATGGTCAAATTATCCTGACGGGCCAATTAAATTTGTATTCGTGATTCAATTGTTATATCTCCAAATGGAATAGCTTTTAAATGCAGATCTTTTCAATGTACTCCTCATCGGCTGTATATTGACTCGACATCAGCTATATGTCGCCTTTATAGCCATACCAGTCAAGTAGCACGCAATAGTCTGAGCTTGGCATACTATGTAAAATATTGAGAAGATCATCAAGTCAAGTCACTATGGATACTTCATTAGAAAGTGGGATCAACTAAGGACTTTTCTTTCGCGTGTAGGCATGTGAAAAGTCCTTTAATAATGTCCTTAAATTTTCCAACATTCAATCAATAGATTGCCCCAGTCCCTAATGGCGAATTATTTTTATAGAGTGTGTACCTATAATTTTACATATTTATTGAGCAATTTGGAATCCATAAATTTTCAATATTGTCCTCCATGTACATAATGAAAACAAAGGATCTTGAGACGCAAAACAAATATTGTTCCCAAAACATCTACATATCAACATCATTTCAAGTGAAAACATATCCATCACATCTCCCGTCCTTTGACGGATCTCTTACCATCCTTCAGAGATATTTCTTAGATGATTGCTTACACTTCTATGGAAACTCAAAACTACATCAGCATTTCCGAAAAAAATAAAATATAATCAAAAATAGGTCTTCCCTGTGCGTATCCTGCTTTTTCATGCTTTTTTGAGAACGAATTCATAAATTTTTAATGCAGAGTTGAGATAGTATTTCGGCAATATTATGTTTTTGTGTAGTTGACTCGCACTCCAGTCTTTGCTCTAAAGGAGACTGACAAGTCTTTAGAAATAAAGGGGCACATGTTTTTGACATACTATGTGCCTTGTACATGCTAACGGAAAATATTATGGAGGATTAATGGTTGTAACAAAAAGAAAATTTAATTCATCTAATGTCGCAAAAACTCAGTTAAGAAAATGCTTTAAAAAGGGGATTTGTTAGCATCAACCGACAAATTCAGGAACACTTGTCATGAAAATTATTTAAATATCAAAGGACAAGGTGATGGAGCAACGATTTAGATTGATATTTCATTAAAATGGGCAACTAATTACGCCGAAAAAATATGAAAATTAAAAAAGGGCCAACAATGGTAAACGAAAGTGAGATCTAACCTGTTATATGTTATACCACGTGAAGTCACGGAAAGGATCGCTGTCGCTTAAGGCTAGAAAAGAAAGACAACGTGGGTTCAAAATAGAGATAGGGTCTTCCAATAATTGTATTGGCGTGTTGCCCACGGCCTTTGTCTTCAACTTCATATATTATTGGGAAAATTTTAAATAAGGACCCAAACTGAATCTATTTTCCCAAATAAGGACCCAAAGTGAATTTTGTGTCATATAAGAACCCGAAGTAAATCCATTGTTTCAAATAAGGATTCGAAGTGAATTTTGTGTCAAAAAAAAACCCGAAGTGATCAAGTTAATCTCTGTTGAGGATCTTAGTTCGATGGCAGACATTTTTTAGCAATTAAAATAGGGGCAATTTTGTCAGAAATTTGTGATTGGAAAAAAAAAGAAGAAAAATTCTAAATTAATTAAGTTTAGGTTATTCATTTAGATGTTTACGTTTTCTTCTTTCTTCTCCCCCACTGCTCCTCAACCATATCGCTGCCCGGTCATCATCACGACTCAATTCTCGTCGCTCCTCGCCTTGCTCGACCGGTGGAGAATTTGGGTCTCCGCAAACAAAGAAAGAATCATCGGGTTTTCTTCTTGTTTTTGAATTCGTGCCTCAACTAGCGAAGAATTTGGGTCTTCAACTTTGTGGAGGATGGGTACAAGGAATGGGAGAACTTCGATCTTTGACTTTGCAGAGGATGGGTACAAGGAACGGGGAGACTATAGAAAACCTAGGGTTTTTTTGTTTCTGTTTTAAGATTTGTTAATTTTCCCTATATTTTTTTTTGGACAAAATTGTCCAAACTCCGATCGTCGGAAATGTCACATGCTTGATTCAACTCCGGGCGAATATTTGGCTGACCATCAAGCTTAGGTTCTTATTTGGAATTGATTCAACCACTTCAGGTCCTTATTTGAGATAATGGGTCCACTTTAGGTCTTTATCTGACACAAAGTTCATTTCGGATCCTTATTTGAGAAATTTGGTCAACTTCGGGTCCTTATTTGGAATTTTCCCTATATTATTCATACTAGGGGATATATGGATTTTATAGTTGATTTTACCAACCTTTTTTTCTTTTTCTGACAGAGCAAAACGAAAATATACCAAATAATTATTGGACATGTCACTTTTGTGCTTGAGAGTTAGGTGTGTAATCAAATAAGCCAAAAAGAGTCAGCTTCGTACTCTACGTAACTAAGAAAAATGCACGCCAGTCATCCAATGCCACTGACAAGGGATGTTTATTTGCAAATTTTTGTAACACAAGTGCCTCGCTAACTTTGATATCTCACATACATAGTGTTGCACCAAAGAATTGCCTCGGAAAATATAACGGAGGGATAGTGACCATAGCAAAATAAAAGTTCCAAAGATAATTGACTTGGTTGTTGACTTATGGTCCCCATTTCTTCTATAAATACGTTGGCTGTCCATTTCAACACATATGCGCCTCGAAAAGAAGAAAGCCCACCCAAAAATACCCCAAACCTGTCATGGCCTCCGAGAAACAACAACTCTCGATGTTGTTCCTCGCTTATGCCCTTCTCATGCTCGTGCAAGAAATGTCTCGTCTTGCTTCAACACGAAGCTCTTCTAAAATGGAAGTGGAGGCACTCCTAAAATGGAAGTCTAAGCTAGACAACAAGAGCCACTCTACTTTGTCTTCATGGAACGGAAGCAGCCCTTGCTCATGGCGCGGAATCATTTGTGATTTTTTCGGGAGTGTTGCCAGCTTAGACCTTTCGCATTCTGCCATAGACGGTACGCTTCAACATCTCAAATTCTCCCATTTACCCAACTTGGTCGTCCTTGAGCTTGCCAACAACTCACTCTTCGGAAACATCCCTCCGAGCATTGGCGATCTTTCCAAGCTTACTTATATTAATTGTTCTCAAAATAACTTTTCGGGAAACATTCCAACTCAACTTGGGTCATTGCGCTCTTTACAAATTCTCATGCTTTGGGACAATAAGTTCACCGGTCCAATTCCTTCTTCCATTGGAAACATAAGCAGCTTGTGGGAGATAGATCTTTCAGAGAATCAATTTGTTGGGTCCATTCCAAAGGAAATAGGAATGTTGGGGTCTCTCAATCTCCTTGATTTATCAAACAATCATCTAATCGGATCCATCCCTACAACTCTAGGAAATTTGAGTACATTAAAAAAAAATTCCCTCTATGGCAACCAACTTTCTGGGCCCATACCTTTAGAAATTGGAGGAATGAGATCCCTGACCATATTGCAACTTTCAGCCAATGATTTAACAGGTCCTATCCCATCATCCATAGGCAACTTGATCAATCTATCTGACCTTCGCCTTTCCCAAAATATGTTATTAGGTCCTATCCCATCCTCCATAGGTAAGTTAATTAATTTGAATAATCTTTCCCTTTTCCAAAATGAAATGTCAGGCTTTCTTCCCACTGAGATGAATAACTTCACATCCCTTATACACCTAGAGCTAGCTATTAACGACTTTGTTGGCCAATTGCCACTAGAGATATGCGGTAACCAAGCTCTTGTGCATTTTACCGCAGCAAACAATCACTTCACTGGACCCATCCCAAGAAGCCTGAAAAATTGTTCAAGTTTGTATAGAGTTAGGCTCCAAAACAACTCGCTCAAGGGAGATATAACCGATGCTCTCGGTGTGTACCCCTCCTTAAATTACCTTGAGTTGAGCAACAACGAACTTTACGGTGAGCTACCACCAACATTAGGTCAATGTAGAAATTTGACGAGCTTTATGATCTCCAACAATAAAATCTTTGGTGTCATACCACCTCAGCTCGGAAACATGACTCAATTGCACAGACTTGACCTCTCTTCAAATGATATCATCGGGGAAATTCCCAAAGACCTAGGAAAATTAAAGTTGCTACTAGAGTTTTCGTTGGATTGCAACCTTCTTGTAGGACACATCCCTCAAGAACTTGGAGCATTGTCCAATCTACAGAAACTCAACATTGCAAAAAACAACTTGAGTGGCTCAATTCCTACCCAACTTGGGGAGAACTCCAACCTTTTGTTCTTAAATTTAAGCAGGAATAATCTTGAAAAGAGTATTCCCATCGAGATTGGGAATCTTCAATCTCTTCAACATCTCGATCTGAGTCGAAATTTGCTCACAGGAGAAATACCCGAACAATTCAGGCTATTACATAGATTAGAAATACTCAATCTCTCACACAATCAGTTATTCGGTTCAATTATGTCAACCTTTTCATGATATGACAAGCTTGACATCCATTGATATATCGTATAATGAGTTAGAAGGTCCTTTACCAAACATTCCAGCCTTTCGTAACGCTACAATTGGAGTCGTGAGAGGAAACAAAGGCTTCTGTGGAGTTGTTGCTGGTCTCAACCCCTGTACAGCAACAACGTCAAAAGGCAAAAACAAAAACAAAAACAAAAAGTTGCTACTAGTTTTGATTCCTACTTTGGGTTGCCTACTTTCTTTGCTTCTTGTTGTGGGAGCTTTAAGTATTGGATGCCAAAGAATAAGGAAAACAAATGCTAGTTCAGCTGATGAAAGCAACAAAATCCCATGGGCAATATGGAGCTTTGATGGAAGAATGATTTATGAGAACATTATTGAAGCCACAGAGGAGTTTGATGCCAAATATTGTATTGGTGAGGGAGGATATGGGAGGGTTTACAAGGCCCAGTTGCAAACAGGTGAAACTATTGTTGTAAAGAAACTTAAGGAAGCAATTGACATAGAAATGGCCAGTCGAAAAGCATTTGAAAGGGAGATTCATGCTCTGACTGAAACTCGACATCGGAATATCATCAAGCTCTATGGCTTTTGCTCGAGTTCTCGACATTCATTTTTGGTATACGAGTTCTTGGAATCAGGCAGCTTGAAGGATGCACTAAACAATGAAGAGAGGATCGCAACATTTGACTGGAATAAAAGAGTGAATGTTGTTAAAGGTGTGGCCTATGCTTTGTCCTACATGCACCATGAATGCTCACCCCCAATAATTCATCGAGACGTATCAAGCAAGAACGTTTTATTGGATAAAGAATATGAAGCTCACGTCTCTAATTTTGGCACAGCTAAAGTTCTACAACCTTATTCATCCAATTGGACTTCCTTTGCAGGCACATTTGGATATGTAGCTCCAGGTAAGTTGGTCTCTTCAAAATTTTACCCCACTTCATTTTTATAGATAGGAAAATGATCATACATAAGATCCTCATTTTTTAGCTCCCTTCCTTTTACACTTGTAAATTCCTAACAACAAGTCCAAGGCTATCATACGATTTGAAGGTTCGATCAAAGATTAATTGAGATGAAGGCCACCAATTTAAAAAGTGAACTTTTTTCCTAAAGAATCGGAAAATTTTAAATCTCATTGGAATATAAAGAATGTATTGATTTATACTTAATTCTCTAGATTTTATTTACTCAAAATTAGTTTAGATTTACAAAGCACGAATATTGTATAAAAGCTAGAAAAAAATTTGCTCTTTTCTCTTTACAGAACTTGCATACACAATGGAAGTGAACGAGCAATGCGATATTTACAGCTTCGGAGTGGTGACATTGGAAGTAATTATGGGACGTCATCCAGGCGATCTCTTTTTTTCTCTTGTGTCTGCATCTTCATCACCATCAAGCAATTCAATGATTTCTTGGCCAATGAAGGAAGTTTTAGATCAAAGAGTTCCATTCCCGAAAGGTAATGTGTTAGGGGAAGTGGCTTTGGTGACAAAGATGGCATTTTTGTGCTTAAATCCCAAACTAGAGCATCATCCAACCATGCAACAAGTTTCTCGGGCAATATCATCGCAAAGCTCAATCATGTTAAGCCTATTAGAGGACATCAAATTGGAAGAACTAATTGATCCTAAATGCTTCACTTATTGAGATACTTCAGTCTTTCTATTGTGTAGCAAGCCATCTCCTATACTTTATTATCTTGGTTAATTCCATTATCAATTTCTGTAATGGTTCATTGGTTACTTGAAAGCACTTGGGAATTACTGTCATTTGCAATTCCATCTCGGAATTGATGACCTACAGTTGGGAGTTTGGGACGTCCAATCCTTAAGAATAGCTTTAAAGATAATACGATCATGATATTTCTTATAAATATTACATTCGTTTGTTACAATTTGGCTTGTCATGTAGAATCCTAAACACTGACGGTGGAAAATGTGATAAATTCAAAAACAAGCACAATTGGTGTATGTTGGCATCTAGTTTCGTGAAGTTTGGTCCAACTATTTTAGTTGAATGCACACCAACATCAAAAGTTAAGAAAAGATGAAGTGCAAATCAAAGTATGATTTGCTTAGATTAAATTATATGAGTAACTTTACATCCTTCAAAAAAGGGAGAATCAATTTTAATGAGGATTATTTTTAGAAATTAGTATCTCAAAATTTCTAAAACTCATCATAAAAATGAAATTGAGTTTTAAAATATTTAAAAAGCATATTCAAGTCATAAAACTTATCAAATTAGTATAATATACTTCCTTCATAAGTTCCGCCCACTTTTCCTGATGAGAAATGCTAACGTATCATTTTTATTTTTATTTTTAAAATGCATGGCACAAGTGTGGCACCAACTAGTTGTAAAAAAACTTGCAAAATTGAAAGTATTAAGGAAAAAGGATAAATAAGTAAAACAAAAATGTTAATACAAAAGCCAAAGTTTTATTCTATTAAAAAAAAAAAGGCGCAAAACCAAGGGATTGGGTTGTGGGGCCAAGGGCTGCTGCCCTTGCCTGAACTTTGCCGATTTCAAAACCCTCGTCCTGACCCGACCGGCCCATTGACCGGACCCGAAAATCTTGTCCAAATCCGGCCCAACGGGCCTGGACGCTGCCGCATGCCGACGCCTCTCTCTCTGTCATCTTCCTCCGTGTCCCTCCGGTTTCCACTTCGAGAAATCGGACATGGTGCACACGTGGCGCTCGTGCAGCGCCTCGCCGATGGTTGTGCTCCGTTTTTAGTGTTCGGATCCACGATCCGCTTGGAGATCGTGGTCTGATCGGAGTGATCTTCCAGTGGATCGGTTGTTAAGATCGAGCTATTTCTGGGTTTATTATTTCCTTTTGAATTCGAAAAAGAAATGTCAAACTTTATTGTCTAATTCAATCTTCTTCTTCTTTTTCGTTGGATGATTATCATGAATGATCTGAAAGGATGGGGAACAAATGAGAAGTTGATCATATCCATATTGGCTCATACGAATGCGGCGCAGAGGAAGCTGATTCGGCAAACCTATGCCGAGACTTACGGCGAGGACCTCCTCAAGGCATTGGACTGAGAACTTACCAATGATTTTGAGGTCTGCATCTTCTTTAATTATTTGGATTCATCCCATGGAGACGTGTCCCTCTTTCTCTCGGATTAATCCATGTTCATTCCGTATCGTCAGAGGCTGGTGGTCCTTTGGACGCTTGATCCGGCTGAACGTGATGCGTATTTGGCGAATGAAGCGACGAAAAGATGGACTTCAAGCAACCAGGTTCTCTCGATCAAGGAAAGGAAATCCATTGGTGATATGGGCTACTTTTACGGTCCATGGGGCTGCTTCAGATGCAGGTAAATGATAGTGGCTGTTTCGAGGAAAGTGATGTTGGGGGTACCTGAGGAGTTTAAATATAAAGTGCTGGTATGCATGTATTTCCAGCTATTATTAGTGTGAAAATAGTAGTGTCCTTTAAGAATAAGAAGATCAATCTCATACTGGGCTTATACTTGACAAATAAATAATAATCTTGTTAGGAAAAATAAAACATTAAAAGATCAATCTCATAATAATTTTTCATAACACGTGTGTCAAACGTGACGGAAGAAAAGAGAAAAAAAAACTTGGGCAGTAAATTATGTATCACAGGAAGTAAGAGTTAGAAGAGAAGAGAAGACTAGGTTTTTCTTCTTTCCCCATTCATTATTTTTATTATTGTTTTTTTTTTTTTCACATAACTACATTTTAACTCCTCATTTATTCAAAATTTTTAAAATTGACCTCGCGTGTCGGAATCACGTGTGGGAATCTCGACTCAAGTGTTGAAGTAGGTGTCAGATTTTTCAATACGTGTTGACTGAGTATCGAAGAGTGTCCGAGAGTGTCGAAAAGTATTGGACATGTGTCGCAGTGTCCAATATGACACGAAAGCTCTCAGATAGTGTCACTGCTTCCTAACCTATAACTATATTCACCTCACCTCACTTGGTCGCCATATCCTTAGATCTAGCTCGACCTAAATGTGGCGCACCTCCGGTGGCTCAGTCTTCAAATTGAGATATATCTGAGGTCATCGATGTCGGGAATATCAGAAATCAACCCACGCGGCTTGGCCACCATGGCCTCATATCTAGGAAACCAGATATGGTGCTCCTTTGGTGATTCAGCCTCCAATTGAGGTTAATATGAGGTTATCGATGTCTAGATAAAAGGAGGATTAGTGAAGTAACAGAGATGAACACTTCGATAGTATGCTGGGGCTAGCGATGACACCGATGGATAAGGAAGGTGTGGTGGCATGGAGGGATTGTCGTCGGGGGTTGCTATTTCTCAGAGAATAGAATTGCAGAGAAGTTTTCTCTTTTTTTTTTTTTTTTTAAAGACAAATTAAACACGAGTCCGTAGTGTGAAGAAAAACTTCTACAAGGTAGCCATATCTACTCTTGTTTTGATGGGTAGCGGGAAAGCGGGTTGTTACAACCTTCATATCAAGAGTAAATAAGACCGTTTGTGGAAAATTTGGTCTACGCTAATTGTTTATGTTATAATCACTCTTTTTTTAGAGAGACTCCTGTTTAAAACGTATGGGAATTTCCTATACCTAAAAAATTCCAAAATCACTTACGAGAGACTGAGAGGACAATTTCTTCCAATCAAATAAGGAGGAAAATATGGCAAAAGACTTTTTTTTTTCTTTTTTTGTGTTGCATTATTGATGTCTCGGCTCTTATTACTTATTTATTGATACCATAGGCTCAAGGTATTCCAACTTTATTAATACTAGCAAGATGTCGGTGCGCTGCACATTTTTAAGATTGTATTCTTTTATGATTTTGTAAAAGTTGGTCGGTCAATCTTTTTTGCGTCGATGGTTATTTCAACTTAATTATTGAATACACTGAATATTGATTGGTATATGTCCTCATCACTTTGCAAAAAGTACCTTACGTTTCTTTAAATGAGCCCGAACACATATACATTTATTTGATATTTCCCGGCGAAACAACACTTGTGATGAAAATTGACAGCATGAAGTCTTAGCTATTTATCCCAACTTTCTTATGATGCAATACCCCAAAACATGTTTTTCTTTTATAAATTTTCTGAAATCATAGGTAAACTTTTTCGTGGATTTGCTAGTATTTATTTTTTATCACTTTATGATGTTTATTCATTTGTAAATATGAACTATTGATATTTTGTGACGATGGATAACATTATTATCGATACTTCAGTACAAATTAAAAATATATTAAACATTATCTCATTAGAATTATTTGTGATTATGCATTTGAACATAAAGTTATCATTTATTATGGATTCTGTCATATTTTATGAAATACGAAAAATTGTGTAATATATTAAAAATATATATTTTCCTCAATGACATTATGAAATGATGGATTTTTAGTTGATAAATTTCTTTTGTTGATATCCTAATATTTCATTTGTATGTAAAATCACCGAGTGATTTAAAAAAAAAAATTCCTCTAATGTCATTTATTCGTCAAATATGAGCTATATATCTCTTTTATGATAGTCTAGCATCATTTATTTATGAAATCATCCTGTTGTATTGTGTTCCATATTCTATTCGACTTTCTTTCACAATTAGACCAATTGCAAAATGATAAGAGTTATCTCAAATTATGCATTTAGTTATATGGGTCATCAAATTTTGGTTCATATTTAGTCATCATATATTGCGCAATCATGTGATATGACCCATTAAGTTTATACTACCTAATTTTGTGATGATATGTTCTTTTCTTTCATTAGATAGCATTTATTTTATCGGTTTGATGGTATCCATTTATCTGTAAGAGATGAGCTATAATTTTTCAGTGATGAATCTTTTTCATAAATACTCTAATATCATTTATTTAGTAAATAGAAGATATCATGTTATATAAATTTTTTTATTATCCTCTAACCTCTTATATTTATGAAACATGCACTATCATGTTATAGAGCTCTTTAAAAGGTTTAAAATTGAATTGGCATAAGTGCCATAAATTTAGGACTTTTTTTGTAATTTTTCCTTTTACATTCTGTACTCTAAATTGTCATGAAATTGATCTGCCAAAGTTATGGAGCACCTATGTCTGGTTGTGCCAGAATTTCCAGATGGCATGCATAATTAAAAAAAAAAAATAGACAAATTTTTTTAATTTCACAGAGTTAATTATTTAGATGTGGTTTTTGTTTGGAAAGTGTAATTTTCAAATAACAAATTTGATTTATATGTCAGTGCTGATTTTCCTAAAGCAATGAACGGCTTTATTTTTCACTGAAGCAACAAACAGCTTGCCTTACAGAGTTCATGAATCTTGGCTTCATCCAGACAACACACATTCGAGTGCAATACCAATGCTATCACCGCCACAGCCACAATGGTACCACCACCTTGATGCCGATGAAAAATTTAGCAAATCGAATAAATCATTCTAAAGATTTTAGCAAATTACAAAAAGAAGAAACAAAAAGAAGATTTTTCATGGGTAAAAAGAAGGGAACAAACAACTAGCGTTGGAGATTCCATTATTATGGGAGTTTTAGAATGTAAGATTTTTCATGGGTAAAAAGAAGGGAACAAACAACTAGCATTGCTGTCGTTTGTTTCTCTTTTTCGTTTTCGATTGGCTACATAGCTGTAATTATGTTGCTTTTTTTATGATGGGGAGAATAATAATAATCTGGGGCACAGTGATTGACAAATAGGCGGCAGAATGATCCGCGAGAGAGAGAGAGAGAGATATGGGCAAGAGAAAATTCTGAATTGGGCCACGGAAGGCCTTTTAAACCCAAGGTCCATCACTATAATGAGGCCTGAAACTGTACATGTAATAGTAACAAAAGAAGAATTTAATTTTGCCTCCACCCTTCCCCCCTTTCTTCGATCGGACCATGCGATGGTGATTGTCGGTCCGTCGCCGTCCTCGAGTAACACCGATGTGCTGGTCATCATTATAAGGGAACAACCATCACCACCATCGTCATTCTAGGGTTGGCGTTTCTTAATTCTTGTTTTCCTTTGTGCCCATTTGATTAAAATGATTAGAAACTAGGTATATCCAAGTTCATTAAGATTCATACAGGATTAGACTTAATTTTTTACACCTACTTCGATCAATTTGGTGAAGCTGGCACATATGTGTTGAAGATCCATAACACAAAATCCTCGGAATACACTCGTAAGGAAATTATAAGTCTGATGTGGGAAAGTAGATTATAAAAGGATTACATATTCTTTTTATACTAGATTTTTCTACATTGACTCTGATATTTATGAGGCAGTAATGACCTTGATGTGATTTCCGTTTTATTTCCGAAGCAAATGATGTGATTTGATGAGTCGAGTCGATGCCAAACCAGAGAATCACTCTTCTTCCTACTTGATTTTTTTTTTTTGGTACAAAATTTGATTAGAATTACTTAACTTTGACTTTCTAAAATTTTATAATCAGAAATATTTAGAATTTTAAAAAATCATGGACGAAACTTATGTAGATAGTTCGCAATAATTAAAAGTCAAATAAGATTTTTATGATCGTTACAATCAAGATATAATTATGTTCTTGATCCTTCTAACTTACGCTTGCTGTGCAATTAAGTCTTTGAGATTCTAATTTGTGTGATTGAGTTGCTTGGTTATTAATACACTTTAATTACATCAATTTGGCCGACTCCGCATTTACTAGGATCTTTTAACAAGTGTCCACGGCAAGGAAAATGCTTGATTTCCATGCAGTGATTACACGCCACACTAGAGAAAGTGTGAAAAAAAGGAGGTATATGAATGGGTTTTGCAAAAATAAAGTATAGTGTGTTTGAATAAAAATGAGATATGTCTTAGGTATTTTCCAAAAGGGACGTACTAATTTCACTCTTAAATTGGCTCTTACAGCCTAATGAAGTCAATGAAAAAAATACCCAAACGATGATATTGTTCATCCTCTTCTTTCGTTTTCTAGATTCCCCCTTGTTCATCGTTTTTTTTTTTTTTTTTTTTTTTTTTTTTTTTTTTTTGTAACATTCATTTAAAAAGAAGAAAAGAAGAAACAACTAGTTTTGGCTTCAGGTATATGCTTTCTGGTATTTCTACTATTCTTAGTAGAGTATGAACTAATGATGGCCGAAGTGCATGAATCGTTTTACAGCACATTGAACCCTTTGAAGTAGATTTATTTGTAGGACTTAATCAATTTTTACCTAATCTTTTTTCACTCATCTTACATCCATGAGAAAACTTTACAGTTCCCTTCGGAAACTATCTTTTGGAAACCCTAATTATTGCCAGTCTATTTTGCACACAAGCAAATCATTCATCACAACACCAGCGGCCACGTATCCCCTTATCTCTCTTGAGATCCTTGTGGCAATTATCTTAACTTCGCACCAAGTTCATCATCTAAGCCAACACCATAGGTGCACCGTGCTATCATATGTGTAAATCCAGAGCCACCACTTAATTGGCAAGATCTCCATGACTAGCACCATTGCTTCCGTGCCAAGCCACGAGTCGCTAGTTGTTGCAGTCTGCTTTTCCATTGATTTTAATTAGTTGATTGCAATTGATAACCAATTTCTCACTCCCTCTGCTTGCACTGCCCTATGCTCGATGATGGAGGTTGTGGTCAAGTCAAAACCTCAATCCTAGGTTGATATGAGATTGACCATCTCAAACAACCTCAATCCGAGCAATCGAGGCAACATGCACTTGGAGCCTGAAGCAGCGAGGGGTGACGGTCGAGGGCAAAGGTGCACACAAGTGGTGAGAAGAGCGAGAGAATGAACCAGATTTGAGGGCGAACATGTGAGCTGGGAGAGGCAAGTGACGAGTGATGTATGACGGCAACAATGTGCAAAGGCCAGCAATGGCAGCGTCGAGCAACCAAGAGGCGAGTCTGAGCAAGCCAAGTAATAGAGAAATGGGTCACAAGGATACTTTCATAACCTAATTTTCTACGGTGTGTATGGAACCTATTTTGGGTTGGAATTAGCACAATAGTTTCCCGAAATATTATTTCTGAAATGTATTGCTCAATGCGTTGACGGTTGATATCTGTTAAAACGTGAAAGGAGATGGTGCGGGATAGAGTACCACAATTTCCAGTCTCTCCCCACTAAACAAGTTTTCTTCTTGTCTTCTTTGTTTTTCATTTATTTAATTAAATTTTTAGAAGAAGTTTTCTTTTTGCCATAAGTTTCTTTTGACTTAAAATAGTCATGAGGGCAATTTCATCAACGTAGCTAAGTGTGTCAGTGACAAAAAGATTTCATTGCCCAAATAATTCAAGTCAAAGGGCTCAATCCCACAAACTAAAAATTCACGTAATCAATTGCACATAAGACATTAATTAGAAGAAAAATTAGAATTATCCCTTACGTAATGATCTCATTTGATCTATTGAGATCACGAGACTCTGAAAACTCGTCCTGAGTCTCGCAATTTCTGTCACTAAATCATGATTTGGATCATTCTCCCACATACTCCTCATAAAGAAAAGTTCCATGAATCCTCCAGTTTCGTCACCTTAACTCTGCATGGGTCGACAGTGTCTCCCCGCATGCTGACTGGAAATAAAGAAATAGTCAATTCCCAGAACTGTCCCCAACGTATCGGAGTAAATGAGACATTGAATATCTTGGCAAGAAAGGAAATCAGAAGCTCATAGACACAAACTAAAAGGCATAAATGAAGGGAGGAGAAGAAGGTGGGGATTGATGTAGCATTTAACAGAAGCAACGCGACGGATGGTGAAAGAGCGAGGATGAAAAACAAGTTGAAAAGAGAGAGAGGGGGGCTCTTTCAATTTAGTCCACCTGCCTCCTTTAATTCTTTCTTGAATTCAATTGAATGCTTTGAATTCAAGAACGAGCATTGAAGTTCTCTCTCTCTCTCTCTCTCTCTCTCTCTCTCTCTCTCTCTCTCTCTCTCTCTCTATTAAATGGGGTTGGTCCGTTTAGGATGTTGAAAGGAGGGATGCCTTGCGAATAACCCTAGATTATGTATAGATTCTTCGAGTCATTCTCTGTTAATCACGTACAAAGCAGAAACAACGGTGGTTAATTATGACCGGCCAAGAGAAAAGTTATAAATTGTGTCATTAAGGGGTGTTGCCATTTATTATCAAGGGACCCTCAACCATATTCCATTAGTCGGTGAAGAAGGAAGATTTCACTCTTCATAGTGAAAATCTCTTGTGAGTGTGCCAGATCCATTTTCGAGTGTTGATTATTAACTTGATGAGCTCCTTTAGATTCTGATCTAATTGCGTTCATTTGATGTCAATTTTTTTTTTTTTTTTTTTTTTTGCTTTGCTTAAGTCAAAGCTATTCATATCAATCAATCGTAGATAATTCTAATGTCTAGATAAATGTTGTCAGTTGTTTGTGAAAAATCAAAACAATTTTACTCATGATGGATTAGGATATATGGATCTTCATTTGATCCACTTCTAGTAAAGGATTATTTTACACTTCCGCTATTGGCTATTTGACATGTCAGTAACTTCGGTCACACAATAATCTCTTAGTAAAATTTGACATTCTCATATCATTATTTAGAAATACGTGTCCTAAAAGAAGTCAGATACATTATGAAAGATCTAAAAGTATGTATTGACTTTTTGGGGAATTTTATTTACTAATTACATAACAGCTCATGTAGCATTTGCCATGTTATCATAGTGTTCATAGTCAGAGGCGAAAATATGAATTGAAAAAAAGGAAAGAAATCATAAACGGGGCAAGATCAATCGATGAAAATCTATGTTTCACATTGCACTGTTCATTCTTTCTGAAGATGAACTAGCTGCAATAGAAGTCCCACCAGAGTACTTCAAGCTCTTCACTCGTTAGGACGACAAGCAAAGCACAGCGATACTTTCAACTTTGATCTTGATCATTTCTTTTTATTAAGCGGTCAAGTGGCACCTGGGCAATCTTAATTATTTCATCCGTAGCGTTCCTGTGCTTTACTTGCTCTGCTTGAATTCAAACGATGCAAAAGAGCTTCTGAGCATTGTGGTTGGATTTCCACACCAGCTGTGATAATGTTTGAGGGTGGACATTTATCCAAACTCGGAAGAAGGAACAGTGGAAAAAATATATATAAATCGATGTGCTTTAATTGATCTTGCCTCATTTATATGGTTTCTACGATCTTTGTTTTTATTGCTAACTATGAACATTTTTTATGACATGGCAGATGTCTCAAGGGTTGCCCAACATGTAGACAGATTGGGCAAAAAATAATTTCGGCCTAGAGATGGACAAATTGAATGTATGAGTAGTGAGTACTACTGCATGGTTGGTTGGGCATTAAGGACCTCATTTTTCCATTTTAATTAGACATTTCTTTGTCGGAGTAAAAAGACCACTTAATTTAAAAATAAAAAGCTTGGCAGATTGAGGTGATTTTGATTTATATATTTTGAAAGAATGGACCTAAGTGGGGATGCCGGAAAATTTTGGCCAGGGTTAAAACAGGCTGAGGAGGAGATGGAATTTGTTCTTAAAATGTCTTCAGAAAAAAAAATGCACAAAATATTTTTAAAAATGCTAAGAAACATAAATTAGAAGCCGAAAATTGATCCAAACAATTACTCACTTTATTAATTAGAAAATATTCTTGAGTGAACCAATCTACATAAAGATATTATAGTCAAGTACCCATTGAAGAACTATGTATTTTCCACAAGTCATTATCATCTAAAAACCTTGACAAAATTTGGTATGCAATAGCCTTTTCCATCTAAGATAATTGAGAAACTAGGAAAAGAGGGAATAAAATAAGAAGATTTCTTGACGAATGCCCCATGTGCATTAATTGATCAACCAATTCCGGTAATTTGCTGATTTCATCACACTAAATTTTCTTGTATTATGTACAATCAATGATTTGAAAACTAATATATTTCATATATTTCATCATATGATCTCGGTTTACTTTGATAGGAACATCGAGATACAATTTGCTGCTCCGGGAAGATCAAATGGGGGGAAATGAATAGCCGAAGGGAAGGTTGGTATGTTGAGGAACGAAATGCAGTTGACTCGAGTATGGCTTCGGCCGGATCAATCAAGCAGAAACTGGAAAGCCGCATTAACTGTTCAGATCATGGGAAGTTGGATTCAATAGCCTGAGAGGGTGGTGTTGTGGGGAGCTTTTAAAAGCCTCTACATATCATTGTCCTTGGTCTCTCCGAGCAGTTATTATTAGGGTTTTGTTGATGAATGCTCTCGGGACGCTTGCTTGACACGTTTGGTGAGAAAACAATGTTCGACATTCGATTTGATTGTGCATATCACGAGAACAATCGGTGCATTGAAATTCCATGATATTTTCTTATTCGGTTATCTTACCAGGTGTTCCGAAGCGGTCTTTCAACAAAATTTATTATAATTGATTCATATGAGCATGGGCAGTGTAGGGTTTTTTCCTTAATCTTTTTTCAATATTTTATTTTCTCTTTTGCCTTAGTAGCTGAGAGGGGTGTGGGAGGGGGCTCTTGAAAAGGTGGAGTGCTTGAAGTGACCCAATTGTGGAAGTTGGAGTTATTGTGGTATTAAAGATGGATTGGCATTCAGGACCCTTCGTCAACTGTAATGCAGTCTCCCCTCATTTAATGACCCCCATTAGCTCTCTCTCTCTCTCTCTCTCTCTCTCTCTCTCTCTCTCTAACACACACAAAACCTCACCATCTCTCATAAAAGCCTTCAACTCTCACCTGGCCCTTTTGGCTTTGGCAGAAGTTGGAGGTTCTTCATTGGCTTCGAATGGAGGTCGGTCATGGCTTCAAATTCATATCAAGGATTGCGACGAGTAAATAGCTGGAACCTGTCCCAATCTCGAGTCGGGTTCTTGAAATTTTGACACAAATCTGCCCCCAACTCCCAGTTCATTTTGCGATGATTTTGAATAGAAAAGATACATCAATTCAAGCATGAGATAGTACAATTGCATAAATAACCTCGTGCTCCTAGGGGGAAAATTTAGTTATACAATTAACCGGGTATGAGTTATAGGATACCTACCAACCGACCAAAATTGAAGGGCACCTATCATCCTTGAATTCATAACAATCTAATGTGAATTTCATAGAAGATGAAAATATTTCAATTTCGAATTGAAATATATATAGAATATTCTATAATGAAAAAAGTTCCGTCATATCTAATAGTGCAGTAATACTCTAGGTTCTCACAAAACAAAAGAAAATCTTTATTTTTCAATACTCATCCTTTATTTTATTAGTTAACCAACCGAATGCCAAACTTATTCCAAACCCTATAGAGATGTCTAGACAGATACCAAGATCCATCTTGTAAATTGAATCCCAACCCAATACAAACTTACTAATTCTTCCATTGAACTGTGAAAATGTAGCTTTCCAAGTTATTGCGAGTAAGTACCCTCTCACGTCTGCCTTTCAATCTCGCAAGCTTGCATCATTTGCTTTTCTTTGTGAAACAATTTTTTTTTGTATTTTGGACTGATTGTCACGCACTAAACTTAGTCAATTTTTCCAGGCTTGTCATTCATGTTGAAGATAAGCATTCACACACTGTTACTTCTTTAATAATAGCAATTATAGCTATCTTATCTAGTGCTCCAAGGGCAATTAACAAGATTGATTCTGTATCTTGTTTACGAAAGCTCGCCCGTAGAGCCCTAGCTTGTAACCCAAAAACAATTTTGAAATTTGTACTAGTAAAAAAACAGGAGAAATTTCTAACCTCAAATAAAAACAAGATTAGCAATACAGGTAAAAAAAAAAAAAACTTTGAGACAAGTGTATTAAAAATCCTAAAATTTGTCAATAAAGAATAATTTAAGTCCAAAACTTTCAAAAAGTATAATCGAGTCCTAAAACTTATGAAAAAAATACAATCAACGAAAAGACTTAGTTGGGCCAATTTAATAAGTTTTAAGATTTGATTGTATTCTTTGAAAGTATTAGGACTTAATTACACTTTTAAAAAGTGTTAAGACTTAATTACACTTTCACGATAAGTTTTAGGACTTAATTGTACTTTTTTGAAAATTTAGGACTCATTTACATTTTTGTAATAAGTTTTAGAACTTCTAGTACACTTATCAAAAAAAAAAAAATGCACGTTTACCTTTAAATGATTGACATGTGAATAAATTCAATTACAGAGCTATCTTTATGTACACTTGTTAACAGTGAATGTGTATGAAATTCTTTACACTGATGATGGATCTAATGAAAATCCATAACAGTAATTTCAAAGCATATTAGGAGGCGTCTTCAGACATTCTTTCTTAACATTTTTCAGAGATATGTACCAAGGGAATTAATACGTGAGCAAAGGAGATCTTATGCATTGGGATTTGGGTGATTGTGGCGCCCTCAAGGTCAGATGATTTCCCTCGAATGCATAATCGTCCTACGTTTGAACTTGGCTTAAAGAAATTGGACGCGCGCGGGACCAATAACTTCGACTATGTCACTTAATGGGTACATAATTGAAATATCTTTTCAAGAAAGATCCAACAGAGCCAAGCAGAGGAAATAATTGGTGTAAGTGTCTCTAAGAAATTATTTTTTCTGAATTATAATAGCTTGTGGTCAAAACGTTCAATATTGTTAACAGCAACATAAATTAGAGGTACTACGCAATCCTTGCATAAAAGCCGGTACAGAAATTTTAATTGGGAGAGCTTGGCCATTTGATATAGAACTTGAATTTAATTGTAAGTTACACAGTCGGTGCAAAATGTCTTTCACAAATAATCATGAAATGAAAATTATCATCTATTGAAGGAATGGATTCGATTATTGAAATTCAAAATAGATAGGCAACTTAAGTATCTTTTGAGGTAACGGGCTATAGTCTCCAGCGATTAAATTGAGTCAAACCCTTGAAACAATTACGACTGATGTCCCACGTACAATTTCTTCAGATTGCTTTCAGAAGTGCTCTTAAGATAATTGTTAGACAATTAAAAGAGAAATATTACAATCTTCTATGCACCGACTTTTCTCATAATACGTGCAATTGACGCCTTGAGAATTGAATCTTTTCTTGTGTAGTATGCCTAACTAATGTGCGGAGAGTTCTCACCGATACAATCATGTTTTCACGCTGATATAGATCTAGGTTTCTGCACTGGAATATGTATCTTCTAGTGGGATTGGTACAGATCCCGCAGATCTTTAAATGTCATGGACTTGATCTATTAGATTTCAGAAGTTGCAATAAGTATTGTGCCTCCCATGTCAGTTAAGCAGGGATTGAATGAGCAATTAATTTATATCCTCGGTCACTAGCTAGACATTGGAAGCTAGAGAGAGAGAGAGAGAGAGAGAGCAGCTTAGAGCTGAAGAAATTGATGAGAAGAGCCAACTGAACGCACATCATGCAGATGTGGGCTCTCTCTTAAAGCCGAGCCCTTCACACTTCCAGCTATTGATCGAAGAAGTGTAGCCTCTCCCTCCCTTGCAGTTGTCAGCTCCCTCTCCTGTAACCCTCCTATAAAACATTTTTACTCGCCTGTCTGCTCTCTCTCACACACACTCCAGAGAGAGAGAGAGAGAGAGAGAGAGAGAGAGAGAGAGAGAGTGTTTCGTGGTGAAGTAATAATGGTTTCTTTTCAAAATTCAACACCCCATTCTCCGAAACAGAGGGGGCCGATCATCGAGGTCTGGAGAGTCTGTCCAAAAAGAGAAAGTGGGAAGAGATGCGACGACCACGGCGAGGGCAACGGCAAGTTGAAGCTGAAGAAGCCCTAGGGAAACGATCATCCCAGTCATCAGAGACAACGGAAGCCACGAGGACAGTGCTCGACATCGAGCTCCACCTCGAAACACCTTTGCCTTTGGAGTGGCAACAACACCTTGATATTCAGGTATATTAGTCTCACGTAACATACTTGTTAAGATCATGCGGATTCATTAGTCTCCAAAAGCAGTGCAAGACGTGTTTGATCCATGTAACTAAATCGACTCATAGAAAGTCAGTGTTTGACAAAGATTTTTGCTTCCTTTCTAAGAAATGATGCTTTCAGAAAAAAGAAAGAGAAGTCATAATCGATGTAGATCCTCTCTATTCTTTAATAATCTGTGCGACATGCATAAAATCTCGATGCTTGATTTGGATCATCTCTATTCCATCTTTGATTTGAGTGATGATCTTCTACATCCTGATGCAACTTTTACCAAGACAGAACGAGTACAACGTGATAGATTTCGTTTGTTTTGGCAATCGAGCGAACATTACATCGATGGCCAAAAGAAATTCGATATTACATTAAACTATTTATTGATATCCATGCTTCATCCTCGTATAAAATTTAGAGGTCAGTGTTTATTTATAAAGTCCTCTTATCCTAGCCTTTGGCCGGTTTGCCTGACGGGCAATTTTTATGTGAAAAGTACGTCTTATTTGCACACATGTAATCACCAAGAATAGGGCAGAGCAGCAGACAGTTGTAGGAAAATACAGACATTAATTGAGCAACTTCCGTGCCTCGGTTCTCTTACAGTCCGGACAGATACACTTCTTCAACACAAGAACGCACAAAAGAACGTCAAAAGATCCTAGAGAAACCTCGGACACAGGTCACGCAGCTAGTCCTGGTAATCACGTGAGCCTAGAGCTCGAGCTCAACCTCCCTTATAACCACGACCAGCAAGACGATCATGAGGTCCTATCCTCGGGAACAATGCGTGACGCCCGGAATCTATCAGAGAAGAAATCAGGACGACAAGTGAAGAAGGTGCGGCCGTGGTTGGGATTAGAGACGAGAAACGAAACCAAAGGAGAAGAAGAAGACGAGGAGGAGGAGGAGGAGGATCAAATGGTCGCAACAGTTTGCGGGAGGTGTCACATGCTGGTGATGCTATGCAAGTCGTCTCCGACATGCCCCAACTGCAAGTTCTTGCACCCCCCAGACCAGAGCCATCGGAGACTCTTCAACGGTCGGCGTAGCCTCCTATGTTAATAGTGATAGTTTAAGACATATGTATAACCCTAAGCTTTGCATATTAATTAGTACTAGGTTTACCGGGATGATGAATATATACATAACCCAAGAAGTTTGTCCTGTGGTTGTTCCTTCGAGAGAGAAACAGAGAGACTGAGAGAGTGAAGAAGGGAAGTGGGACTAACGCAGATGACTGTAATGATAGGTAGTCCGATATAATATGGTATGATGTATATTTGCAAGGACAATTTTATGTGTTTCCTCTCCCTAGGTGGAATTGGTTATGGATGGATGGATGGATGTGTGGATGGGTGACCACCCCTATGCTTTTTGGGCGTGTTTCGTGGCGCGGATGGAGACTATCCAAATCGTCATTTGATGACACACCTTGGATGGACAAATCCAGATATATCTAGATAACAATCCAAATGATACGTTCTGACTCTGGGGCGAGATGATTGTACTCGGCCTAGATTGGGTATCAGATTTTTTTTTTTTTAAAAAGCAAATGAAAATAATGAGACGAGAACAATAGTTGTTCATTTTGTCCTCGGGACTCGCTTTTGACAACCACTGCGCCGTTAAAACAATTTTAAAGCCGTCACAAGATGGTGGTTGCTTCTCTCTCTCTCTCTCTCTCTCTCTAAATTTATTCACAATCACAAACTTTCATTATTTATCTAATTCCAATCTAGGTTTACGAAACACATTGTTGAATATGATACAATCATCCCCAGTTGTTAAATGTAATTGTCTATCAAACAAGGCAATATAAGAAATACCCACATATTGAACCATATATACAAGACCCATCAATCGGATGGATTAAGTTGAGTTTAGGTTGAGTGATAAAACCAATTTGATCCATTTTGACTTATTTATTTGCAATGTAAATTTATAGAATCATACCTGTTCTATGATCTATTTTTAGTAATTTTTCTCCTTATATTGTTGTATTTGAATAATTACTAGAATTTTCTAGGCCTCTTTCTATTATTAATATTTTCCCAATTTTATTATCAAAGAATTGCCGACAGGATCCCCCGAATCTTGGCGTGAAACAGTTCGCACTCGTCATCCGACTTAGGCCAAAACAAAGACCAAACTCTTTGGTGTGCTAAGCAATCTCAACCAAATAACATGTCATGCGCAATCGTTACTCTTGCCTTTTCTTTTCCTTTTAGTGCTGTGATCATTCGCTTATAAGAGTTACGTGGAATTGTGGATGCAGTAAGCTAGGATGCAAAACCTACACTATTCTGCAACTTGTATGACCACATATAAACCGTACGTATTCTTAACGTAATCGCTGTATCTTGTATATAAATGCTGGAACAGCGGCGATCACAAGGCTCGTGAACGCGGCAGAAGTCTGCATGAAACAAACACCAACTCCAGTCCTGACCCCACTGCAAACTTCAGATAAAAAGCAACGCAGTTGTGCAATAAATTCAAAAGTTTCAGCTAAAAAAAACACAAAAAAGAAATAACCCAGAAAAGGAAGAAAGAACAATTACAGTGCAAGCAATGAAGGCCAAGAGAAAGACAGCCTGATCGCTCAAGCTCAACTCGGCAATAGGCGATGGAGGAGCGATTTTGGGGCTCCAAACTGGCACGTTCCATTTGCTTTGCGGATCTCTGATATTCGGTTTTATCCAATCAGAGACGACATTGGGATTTTTGCGGTGGCTGATTGGGCAGAACCGAATCGATTTTGAGAGTATTAAGCGAGGGCGAGATAGAGTTTGATCGTGATACGATTTGTAATAGCTTATTGGCCTTGCACTATTCTGCGACTTCTTGTAGGGCCACCAGAAACGAGCGGTGGAGCCGGAGATAGGCAGTGGGGTTGACGGTATATCAAATCCACGGAATCGAAGTATATAATAGTATCCCCTCAGGTCGCATGATAATTGGCCCAAAATTATTTTTGTTTATGATGTTGTGTTGGGCAAATCACCACATTTGAGAGTGGAAAGAGAGATATTCTAGGGAAAATTTATTTTACCCCCATTCAACTTTAAGGTTGGTGCCCCGTAAACTCTAAACATTAAGAAGCTGCATTTTTGCTTCTTAAAGATGATATTTCCGAGGATGAGAGGGATCAACCTTAGTGATGGCGATGAGGGAGACAGGGCTATCGGAGTATATAATAGCTCCACCAATGGTTTTGTATATTTCCCTATGCATTCCAAGGAATGCAAAACCATGACGATTGGATGTAAAATAGAAACGTTTAGAGAAACTTCAAAATGCAAGAAATGTTTCTTGGCAATCAAAATTGACCTGGAAAAGGCTTTTGCGAGGCTTGAACAGGAATTCTCCGAAAAACTCTCCATCATTTTCACTTTCCTAAGGAATGGATTCGCCTTGTTATGAATTGCTTCACCACTTCTCTCACATCTATTGTCCTTGACTGGGGTTTGGTGGAACCTTTTGCTCAAGCCGTGGGCTTAAACAAGGAGACCCCATTTCCCCCTTTGCCGGGAAATTCTGTCTTTACTCATTGAAGAGGAGCGTGTTGAAGGACATTGGGAACCGGTGAGAGCCTCTTTGTGAATGATTTACTTCTTTTTGGAGAAGCAGACGATCAGGTGTGTGAATATACTGTTCGCACTCTTGCAGTATTTTGTAATGTCTCCTGCCAGAAGACTAATGCAGATAAGACCAAAGTCGTTTTCTCTGCTAATATGGATGAGGACGAAAGAATCTCTTTTGCTAGTAAACCAGGCTTTAAGGCATCGTTTATTTTTAGCGGTGGCCCGAGCGTCCGCCGGCCGTGACCGGCCCGATCCGTGGAAGCCTGGCATGCGCGGCTGCGTGCGGATGGCGTTTGTGTGGCGTCGGCCAGCGCCTGCGCAGCGGCACGTCGTTGTCGGTTCGTCCGACCCGGTCCGACCACCCGCCGCCCGTTGACCCGTTGACCGACCGTTGACCGACGACCGTTGACCGGCCGTTGACCGTTGACCCAAAAAAAAAAAGGGGGAATTTGTTTCTTTTTCATTTATACCTATGTGGGTTATATGTAATCAATTATTTATTCTGCATTTGTTGCATGAATTTTGGAAAATTATGTATTTTTCCTTATGTATATTATGGATTATAAGTAATCCATTTTATAGTTCTGCATTTGTTGCGGGAACTATGATGCGTTATGCACGGATACTGCAATCCGAGAACGGACGAGGAAGTGCAAGACTTAAAAGGCTGATGTCGAGATTTAGCTAATTATCGGTGGCATGGCGGTGATTTAGTATCACATGTGGTCAAGGTCAATCGGATGATCGGAAATCATCGGAATGGTTATCTTATGCCGGATTTTGAGAAGGTGCCGGCTTTGATGAACACTCTTCCACCTGAATGGCAAGCAGTGTTAGATCGGCTATGGGAGGTCAACGTGGTCCCGAGTTATAGGAGGCTAGTGAAAGCTTTTGTAAGAGAGTACTATAGGATTGAGTTAATCAAAACTTCAACCCTTAGATTGAGCGCCACATGGCGCAGAGTGAATGTGCCTTGGAGGCGACATGAAAGCTCTCCAAAAGTTTTTTCCATGGTTGGCAAATGTGCCTTCAAATTTCTCAGATATTTTGACTGATAGATTAGAAGGGACATTCCCTATTTATTTCTTAAATTAGTTTGAGATGTTTTTGGGTGTGAATATCTCTTTCTATGTTGATATTTCTTCTTTGTATATATTACTTAGTGTAATGAATAGTTGTATTGTGTGAAAGCATTATTATTCTATTGGATGTCAAATATTATTTGCTTTTGTTAAATTGTTGACTGCTGTGGGTAGTTCATAGAAGTTTTTGTAACTTCATAGAATTTATTTTGAATAAGACAATTATATTAATAATAGTCTTAAGTTAGGATTTTTGGAGGATGATTGGAAACATAGTGACCTTTTGATTCTGAAACCTTACTTGAAATTATTCATTGATATGATGGAGTGTGCAAAGTGGATGCATAAATGATAGGCATTAATTATTCGTGCATAAATGTGCGATGTGTTCGGATCGATGGTTTTCAAAGCAACTAAGAACGTAATTGCTGATATGAGCGGCAACAATTGTGAAATATTGGATATGAAGATTCAATATGTGCTGGAAAAGCAAGAAGCATTAGAAGCTCTTGACCATGTTATGGAAGATCTTGAGAATGATGTGCGCCACCTTGAGCTAGTAGAGGACCGCCTAACGGCATTTGAGTCAAAAATAGACATTTGCAATGCTGGTTCTAGCTCGAGAAGGGCTTTGAGCTCTAAGCGCAAGCGTATTGATTCGTTCAATATGTGGGAATGCAAAGGATCAAGTCCTTATTGCAAGAAATCAAGAGTTAACCAACACAAGAGAGGAAAACGTCCTCAAGTGAAGAAAATGTCGGGGTGAAGTGTTACAGCGTGACAAGAAGGGTCACTATGCTCGCGGCGTCGTGAGCCAAAGAAAGTATACACCTCTTGTATATTTGAGAACTTTGCTTATGTGTCAAGTTCTGTATTATTGGCTGAATCAATCCTTTGTGGTATGTAGATTCGGGAGCGGCCAGACCATGTAGCGAAGGATAGAGGATCCTTCGTGGAATTCCGACGAATAACAAGCTGGAACTAAGTGGATCTATGTAGGAAATAACTCCGAGAGATGAAGTTAAAGGAATTGGCACTGCCAATTAAACATGCGTGGTGGACGCACCTTGTTCCTACATGATGTTCTATATGCTCCGGAGATTCGTTGAAATTTAATGTCTATTTTGGTGTTGGTTAAACTTGGTTTTAGTTCGAACTTCCGTAATAAAGGTATAGATTTGTATTTGGATACAAACTACTATGGTTGTGGTCATTTTCTGAATGTTTTTATTGTACTAAATGTTGGTGTGGTGATGTCAATATATGTTATTCCCTTGTTTCACGTCTTCTACTTCATGTGATAATGATGTGATTATGTGGCATGCTAGACTTGGTCATATTGACCAACAACGAATGAATAGACTAGCCAAAGAGGGCTTGTTGGGCAACATTGAAAAAGTCGATTTGCCTATATGTTAGTATTGCCTAGAAGGGAAAACGACAAGGAAACCATTTGGAAAAGGCAAAAGAGCTGAATTTCCTCTGCATTTAATCCATTCGACGTACGTGTTTCAATGAATGTGAGAGGAAGGCATGGAATTTATTTATTTCATCACTTTTATAAATGATTATACTCGATTCGGATATGCCTATTTGATTTCTCATAAATCTGAAGCATTATGTTGTTTCAAAAGGTTTATGAACTTGGTAGAAAATCAATTAGACAAGAAAATAAAAGCATTGAGATCCGATTGAGGTTGAGAATATTTATCGATGAGTTCAGAAAATTATGTGATGAAAAAGGAATAGAAAGACAGTTGTCTATTCCATATACTCCTCAACAAAATATGTTGCAGAGAGAAGAAACAGAACCCTGGAAATGATTAGGTCCATGATGGCGCATGCTAACTTACCTATTACTTTTTGGAGTGATGCGTTGTTAGCTGCTGCCTATATACTTAACCGGGTGCCTTCCAAATCAGTTACTTCCACTCCATATGAGTTATGGACAGGTAGAAAATCGGACTTAAGTTTTCTTAAGCCATGGGGTTGTGCTACCTATACTCATGAGTCCTCTCACAAATTTGGGAAATTGGGTCCTAGAGGAAATAAGAGTATTTTCATGAGATACTCCGAATACTCAAAAGGGTATGTGTTCATAGGTGAGCAAGAAAGTGGGAGTATAACTGAATTTGAATCACGGGATGTCACATTCATAGAGAATGAATTTCCTAAGAAGGGCAAAATAAGGGAAAATTACTCCCTATTTGAAACCATGGATCATGATAATGATATTAGTAGAGTTCGTCCAAGTGGGAGTAATATGAGAAGTGATGAATTAAATTCAACTCATTCTCAATTACAACCACATGATGAGATGACATCATCATTATCTAATCCTAGTGGGAGCATAATGGGGAATGATGCCATGAGTGTACAATCTCCCATACGGCGAACAAGTCGCCAAAGTATTCCCCATCGACGTTTTGACATTGAAGGTGAAACTTTTATGATTGCCCCACAAGATGAGGATGAGCCAAGAAATATTAATGTGGCTCTAAATTGCCCTTATAAGGAAAAATGGATTCATGCAATGGAAGAGGAAATTGAGTCAATGAAATCAAACCAAGTTTGAGAACTGGTTGATCTTCCAAAGCGACGCGAGCTATTGGGAACAAGTGGGTTCTCAAAATAAAGCGAAGGCTGATGGCTCGATAGAAAGACATAAGACTCGCCTTGTGTGCGAAAGGGTATAATCACGAGGAATGAATTGATTGTGAAGGATTATTTTCTCCGTAGTGAGATTTACTTGATTCGCATTATTCTGGCAATAGTGGCTAGTATGGATCTTGAGTTACATCAAATGGATGTAAAAGACTGCTTTCCTCAATGGAGAATTAGAGGAAGAAATATATATGGAACAACCTGCTGGTTTCATAGTGAAAGGCCAAGAAGAAAAGGTATGTCGACTTTTGAGATCGATGTATGGCCTCAAGCAGTCATCGAGACAATGGTATATACGTTTTCATAATGCCATAATGGCATATGATTTTACAATGATTAATGAGGGTCATTGTGTATATATCAAAAGATCCAAAGATCAATTTGTGATCATATCATTATATGTTGATGATATACTAATTGCGGAAGCAATATGGAGTTTGTTAATCTTGTCAAGAGTTGGTTGTCTTCCAACTTTGAGATGAAGGATATGGGTGAGGCTACATACATTCTTGGAGTTAAGATTTCAAGAGATCGTTCGAAGAGATCATTGTCTCTTTCGCAAGAAACATATATAAATAAGGTTCTTGAACGATTTCGTATGCAAGATTGTAAAAAACCCATAGACACTCCTATTGCAAAAGGTGAAGGATTGAGCCATAGACTGTGTCCAAGGACTCCACAAGAGAAGGAACAAATGAAACTTGTTCCTTATGCTAGTGCTGTTGGGAGCTTGATGTACGCTATGATGTGTACAAGACCTGGCATATGTTTTACAGTTAGAATGGTGAGTAGATACCAATCCAATCCAGTCCAGCACATTGGAAAGCCGTTAAGAGAATCTTTTGAGGTATCTAAAGGGGGACTGCTGATTATACGCTGAGTCATTAAGGAAAGGATCTGCGACTCTAAGGCTATTCTAATGCTGATTAGGGAGGAGATTTAGATGAAAGGAAATCTACCTCTGGGTTTGTTTCTTACCGAATAATGGCACCATATGTTGGAGCAATAAGAAACAAAAGTGTATAGCCTTGTCCACGATGGGCTGAGTTTGTGGCATTATCGGCGGTGTAAGAAGATGTTTGGCTTAAGAGATTATTGGATCATTTAGGTGTTATTGGAAATGCTGTAGATTCATTGTTGGTTAAGCTGTGATAACCAAGCAGCAAAAGCGTACACCAAAGATCAAAATATCATGGCAAGACCAAACATATAGATACCAAGTATAATGTTGTCAAAGATATGATTGCACGAAAAGATGTGAACTTACATTACATATTACGCATAAAATGGTAGCAGATCCTATGACAAAGCCAATACCTAGAGATGTGTTTTGTGGCCATATGAAATCTCTAGGATTGCGTAGAGTCGATGTCTTGGATTGTAATTTCCCTGAAGTGTTCACATTTGATGAATTTGTGTTTTTTTTTTTCATCATTAATGCCTATGAATCTTTGTTTGATCTTTATGCATGTACGGAAACTAGAAAAGTATCTTGTTTCAATCTTATTGCTAGAGGGATACTAGCCTAAGATTCCAAGGAGACCATTAAATGGACCAGAAGCAAGTTGACTGGAGAAGAGAAAAAAAGTGCATTTGGTTAATTGGAACAAAGTGACTCAGAGAAAGGAAAATGCGGGATTAGGTCTATTAGATTTCTTAATATACGTCCCCAGGAAATCTGAGAGGACACCAGTTGATGGAAAGACCGGTGCTTTAGTGTCGGAAGGGCACTGGTGGGCTGGGGACAAGGTCTCTCTAGAGGGAATAAGCCATTTGATCACCTGATCTCGTGTTGACTTCTAGAATATAATTTGGTGTGGCTTGAGCTTTTTAAGGCATTATACTGAAGGACCGCCAACAAGAAATGAAGATCTCTTGATTAGTGAATCCCTTCGTGAGGATGGGAGTTGGGACTCTTCCGAGGTTTCCTTTGATACTGCTGAAGCTTTTTAAGAGATGATTTCTAATATTAGTATTCGAGGGATATCGAGGGAGAAGACCAGGTAACTTGGAATATCTCGGATGATGGGCATACATACTTGCTAGAGGTTGAAGTCCTGGCACCAGAATTGGGGAATGTTTTGCGTGGATCTAAAAGACTGAAACGACACCACTGATTCAGCATTTCATTTGGCTAGTCGTTAATGATAGCATTGCTGCGAAAATGGTGCCAGTGGAACGCTGTGTGTGCTCAATGTAACGGGAAGAGGACAGTCATGCGGCTCAGCTGCACAACAAATGTATCAGAATCAGGGAATCCCTAATTCACTTACATCTTCATTCTAGCTTCTATAAGGACTGGATTCCAACTGATGTTTGATCCTGGTGCGGTCACAGTAATTCATCTGTCCCTTGGTATGTTCTATTCCTTTTGTGATGTTTGATCCTGGTGCGGTCACAGTAATTCATCTGTCCCTTGGTATGTTCTATTCCTTTTGTGATGTTTGATCCTGGTGCGGTCACAGTAATTCATCTGTCCCTTGGTATGTTCTATTCCTTTTGTGATGTTTGATCCTGGTGCGGTCACAGTAATTCATCTGTCCCTTGGCGTGTTCTATTCCTTATGGTAATATGGTCAATCTGATTGAAAAAAAATGACACTGTTTTTCAAAGCTCGAAACAAATGTGCAACCTGGCCTCAAATGCCAAGGCGAAAAAAACTGCTGAATTCCTTGCCATTAGGGCAGCAAAACTAAACTCCAAACCTCTATTGCAAATCTTGCTAAATGGCTTCTCTCCTCCAATGGGATACTTTGAACTTAATATTAATGGTTCAATATGTAGGGAGCTTGGCTTGCAGGAAATGGAGGTGATTCGAGACAACTCAGGACTCTGGGCAAAGGTTTTGTGTGGCACCACTTGCACAGCTGAGGCTCCAATGAGACCTCCTAGGATGGGATTTTGGGAAGGCTTTTAGGGAAAGTCCTTGAGAAAATGTAAAGGTCCTTGAGTTAAAGGAGTTTTTCAAAATGCAAATTGTGTTTGGTAAATCATATTTATGAAAGTCCATTATAAAGTATCTTTGAACAAAATAGTGTTTGGACAAATTAAATTTGCAAAAGACTTTTGTTATTAAAAAAAAAGAAAAAAAAGGGGAGTTGGCCGACCAAGGGCTTGGCCGGTTACCACCGGCGAAGAGCTAACAGTTGCCGATGAAAGGTAGGCGGTCCGGCGAGGGGCAGGCGGTGCGGCAAGGGGCAAGCATCCGGCAAGGGTCACCATGCGGAGGACGTGGCGCGGCGACCCTCGCCGAACGGTCGCAACACCCACCGCGCCGTGACCTCCGTGCGGAGGTGGCCAAGGCCCGCGATCTGGTCGCCGCGACCTAGATCATGCGACCAAATTTGTGCGATATGGGTTGCCATGACCCTCGCCGTGCCATGTCCTCCACGCGGCAACCCTCATCTGAGAGTCGTGGGAGCCTAGCCGAACCACTTGTCCTTCACCACACCGTCTACCCTTCGCCAAACCACATACCCTTCGCGGGCGACCACGTGTAAATGCAGGTCATGTTCAATAGAAAGAAGGAAAGAAGATGAAGATGATGAATAGTTGTCGAGGTAAAACCGGAAAAATGAAAAATTAACGAGGACAATTTCGGAAGAAAAATTTTACTAGCTTGAAAGCCAGCATACCAAGAAAGCCTCAAGCAGCCCCTAACCTGCCTCAGGCTTTCAGCCTTTTGAAGGCTTGCCTTTTAGCAAAGGCAAGTTAAAAAAACTTGCCAAGCAACAAATATTTGGCCCAAAGGCCATTACACGCCCAAGGGACTTTGGAAAGGCAGTTCCAAACGCACCCTAAGCCAGCTCTACTTACAGATATCATCTCCTTGATATTGAATCCAAAAGCTTGCATGTGGTGCAAGCCTGTACCTATAGAACAGTAGAGAATCCTATACTAAAACCCATTTTCGTTGAATGTTAGGACAACCGGAAGAGATGCAGCGCAATCGAATCTGCCACATTAATAGAGAAGCGAATAACTGCGTGGAAGGGCTTGCAAGGCTAGGAAGAGAGCAGGATCGGTGCTTTTGAAGAGTTTATACGTACCTCTCAGACCGCAAAGGAGTTCACACTTCTTTTGTCTTAGCCAATGCTAAATCGATGACCTAGTAACATATATTTGATATATGGAAAGGAAAAATCGCCACAGTTAACCCTAAAAAATACCAAGTTGATGTGCTATTGGTTTATTTGGACTTATCAAAAGTCAAAGTAACTTCTTTGCTTTCTCACTAATATCTAAAGAGTCAATTAACATTAAAAAATTATTATATAGTTATACATGGATTTACTTGTTGAATTTGAGCTGTTTTTTTTAATGAAAAATAAAAATCAAAGCGCATGTTTCACGAGATTTGAGCAAAGTGAAAATGGTAAAAGTCACTTCAAACAATCGTTGGAGATGGTTGTTAATTATCTGATTTATTTTTTTAAATTTAAAACTAGGAAAGATTCGAAAAATGGTGGCGCTCGGAAGAGAGAGAGAGAAGTGAATTCATCAATTATATAAACTTGTCAATAAGTCAAAGTACAACCAATTACCATAACAAAAGTAATAGCTCACATTTGAAGTTACAAGCTTCTCCTTCCTCATTCTTCAATGTTCAATCTCTCCGAACATCTCATCATCTTGTTAATATTCAGAATGAATTCTCCAACATTTCTTCTTCGATGATCGCACAACAGATTTCGCCTCATCTCTAGTTCCACCACAAAATAACCATTGTCTCTGGATTCAAGTTTCATGCAACTGAACAAGAGTTGATATTGTATTATTTAGGATGAAAAGCATTCAGAGAACCTTTATACAATATTGTTGTACCTGATATTGACATCTACAAATTTAAGCTCACAAAATATCTGGGGGCTGCCATTTTCTCCTCTCATCTATGGTTAATTTGTGTGAATACACTCTTCATGTTGTATGGTTTTAGGATCTCATCCTCCACTTTTATTGTTTATGGGGAGATATGACACTGATTTGGCTTTAAAAGGCCACTTGAAATTTTGGAAGACCCAAATTTGTAGATGTCGATTCCAGGAACAACATTAATGTATAAAGGCTTACGACGTTTTGCTGAATGCTTTTTGTCCTAAATAACAAAAATCAACCCTTGTTCAATAGAATGAAACCCCAACGCCGGAGCTATGTGATGACGACTATTTTGTGGTGGCCCTAGAGATGAGGCAAAATCTGTTGAGTATCAAAGAATATGATGTTTAAGAATTCATTTTGAATATGAACTAAGATTGTGTTTGATAATCCAAATAGGATTGGGGATCGAAGCCAGGGCGGTCTGGAATCTACATCTACCTAATAAACCTTATCCCGAAGCCTATCCTGTTTTTCTAATCTACTTCCAAAATCTACCTCGAACCTATTTTTTTCTTCTTCTTTTTTTCATTATTTAGGCTAAACATAAGGTATATAGTTTTGCTATACAAACTACACCAGGAAGAACTCGAACGAACAGCACGTTGACCACAATCTAAAGGAGATGTCTTGATGAACCAAAGCGCAGTAGCAGCAACAAGCACCGTAGCCCCTCCAATCCATTCCACAGAAGCAAATCAACAACTGACCAGACAACAGGAGCAACTAACCCAACATGGGCTTCATTATATCCAACGAAAATCAACGATTGAGAAAGACAGGAATCTCAGGCGACTTACCTCTCTATGATTGTTGTCCGAGACGAAAATCAATTGGAGCAGCTGGTGGACGAGAGAGACGGAGAGAGCAACAAATGAGAAATCGAGCGTCAACCGAGAGGGAGTCGCGAGAGGCTCGTGAGCAGGAGCGGGAGAGAGGCTCGTGAGCGAGCGAGATGCGGAAAGGAGAGGAGAGGGGCAGAGTAAAACTTGGAAGGGAGAGACTAGAGAGAGAATGAAAACACAGCCCTAGCAACCACTGGATAAGAAAAAATTAGGATTTGCTTGAATGGATCCCCGATTCAGCCCGATTCTAGGTGATTCTTTTCCAAAATTGGAAGTGGGTTCACATCCCTATTTCGAAAATGTGACGGGAACGGGATATGTTTTCATGATCGGTGCAATCTAATCCGATTTCCAAGTAGAACTGCACTGATTGCATCTGCTTAAATAGGATTTATCCAATTTAATGTTTGGTAATGTCCTCTAAGCCATATAAATCCAAACATATCTGAATAAGAAATCCGGGACACAAGTGAGATAAACCCAAATTTAATAAAAAAATAAAAATAATTTAACAAACATGTTTTCTTCCGATGTTAGAATGATGGAGTGATGCATCCGAATTTTGCTTCACCAGCCACCACACAAGGACTATAACCACAATAGTCGTCCGTTGTTATTTCTGAACACCACGCAATTGCCATCGCCTCCGACCATCACGATCATCTTCGTCGGCCAACCAATCGTGTTCCAAGGACCGAAAGTGAAGAGGAGTTTGAACTCGTGCCCATAATTGAATAATGTGTATGCATAGTGGACTTATTGGGCAAATCTACATTCCTCATGAAACCTTCGGTATAATATTCTTGGATCTAAATTTAAAATGGATTCCAAGATCGTTAATTAATCAATCGCCCGGATTAACGGTCTTCGATATAATGATGGAAAAAATATGGTGGATTCATTTATAAATTTGGACTGATATATTTTTTACTTTTTTAATGTAATCTAGTAAATCTCACAATTTTCACCGTATATAGTTGAAACAAATAAATACAATATTTCATTCCAAACATAAAAGAAATAATGTTTGCTCTAGCACAGAAAAAAATATTCCTTAGTCTTATAAGCACCTTTGATTCGAAAACTATTAGAATTCAACCTACAATATAAATAGGGATCACGACCCTCGTGTGCCGTTTGCATAGACAATGATCACCACGAGAAAGCATCGAGAAGGTGAAGAATGGAATTGAGAAGGTGTCAAATGGGACGGTAGACTCGGACACTACAAAGAGAGTTGAAATTGATAGGCGAATGTCGAAAAAATCGATAAATAAATATGAAGATAAAATATTTTCAATCTTAGTATAATGAAATTTCTTATTATTTGATGGATACTCGAAAAATTTATAATCCCACCTTATCAATCTTATCCGAATATGAATACCGAACGCAGCATAAGAGGATACGATCTTCGAAAGGATTCAACATTGAAGAATGAGGAACAGGTAATGTAACTCCAAATGCTGTTATTCACTTTTTCGTTGGGAAATACAAGGGGCATCCTGCAAAATCCAAAACATTCCGTACCAGGAACCGGTAAGAACGAAAAAAAAATAATATATAAGAGGAAGAGAAGTTCTTCGTTTCCCGGAGCTTCTCCCTATGCGCGGCGCGGCGACGGAAGCGAGGCCGAACCCGCCATTTTCCCTCTCCCGCCGCTTCTTAGGCCCCAAATCTTATCCTTTCGCTTCTTCGCCACTGACCCACGACGTCTGCGCTCGAATTTCTCCATTTTCTTCTTGAGCCAGCTCGTGCAACAAGGCGCTCCCTTCCAATCTTCAATTCTTGGTTCTTGGTTTTCTTGCTTTCACCTGCAATGCCGAGTCTGCAGCTGTTCTTGCCGAACGTACAGATACAATCCGATAATGGGTCTCGAGGCCCGTCGGATGGAGACCCGGATTCGAGCCCGGTCGTTTCGGCGAACGGGGGGTTGTTTCTGGACCCCGATTTGCCTTCTTCGTTTGTTCGTTTGATTTCGTTGGGTAGTAATTGTAGCATTGGGGCGCGTCGGCGAGAGAAGAGGGTTTCTCGCTGCGAGTTTTTGTCGGTGAGCTTGAGGGGCGGCGATGGGATTGTGGAGGAGCCTGGGGTGGCCTTGTCGCAGAGAAATGGAGGCAAGAGCTCGGGCTCCAAGGAGCTTGTGGCCTCGGAGAATGTCGTTTCCGCCGCGAGGAATAGGAGGAGATTGACGGTGCGGGGGAGAGGCGGAGCTGCTGTAAACACCACTAAGCACTTGTGGGCCGGCGCTATTGCGGCCATGGTTTCGAGGTCAGTGGTTTCTTTTCATGCTTTCCTAAATTCTATCTTTTGTTCTCGAATAAAGGAAGTGCCACTTTCGTTATGTAAGTTTATGTCAGTTTTTAATGGGGATTATACATACTATCATTAGCTAAGAAAATTGGTTAAACAGATATGAGATGAGATGTCTGTCAACTAATGCGCATTTCCTTGTTTATCTTAATTTGAGCTAAACCTACTGTATGCATAAATCTTTCTGTGTTCTGCCCAAAACAATGGAAAGTCCTTGTGATGGATGATAATAACTATCCCGTGTGACTGATGCAGAGAACCAAAATCTTCATTTTAGGAGGCATCTGCGCCTGTTCACCATATATATGTAGGTATATTTTGACTACTTTATGGAATTGGTATACTTAGTGATGGGGCTGACTCTTATTGGGCATTGAACACGGGACTTTAACTTGAATGCCCGCTTACAATCTGTCACTCAAGTTTGTTGACCAGTTTGGTCCACTGTTATAGGTTACCTAGCATCGCTACTAAAAACCAAATATAGGAATGTTTGCTTTTCACACATTATTGACAATTGCCATCGGTCCCTTCCTATGAAGCTTGGATCTTGATGTAGAACTATCATTTTTAAGTAACACTTAAAACAAGTTGAAACTTGACCTCTTTCTTCTTAACAGCTAATTAATTTTCTTGTGCTAAATCAATTGAATCATGCGATGTGAAGTAATGCATAGAGGAAGATGTCATTATGTTTTTAAGCATATGCTTATTTAGGTAGAGACTAAACTTTTGGAAAAGCGAGACCTTTTGCACACTGATAACAATGTTGTGATCACGTAGGCCAGCAATTTGTTATGATTAAAGAGAGATGGTTTAGATGGAGCTGCAGATCTTTTGTTCTATATGGGAGGTTCTGAATACTGTATATTGAATAATACTGTTAGGGGTTGCATTATCATGTCTTTTGTTCTTTCACGCTAAATTCTCCACTGTGGCTGATTCTGGTGAATGTCGATTTGTCAGAACTTTTGTTGCTCCACTTGAAAGACTGAAGCTGGAGTATATAGTTCGTGGAGAACAGAAAAATATTATTGAGCTCGTCAGGACAATTGCAGCTTCACAAGGTTTACGTGGCTTTTGGAAGGGAAATTTGGTCAACATTCTCCGGACAGCTCCATTTAAAGCTATCAATTTTTGTGCTTATGATACCTACAGAAAGCAATTGCTTAGATTTTCTGGAAATGATGAAACTACAAATTTTGAGAGGTTTGTTGCTGGTGCTGCAGCTGGCATCACTGCTACTGTCCTTTGCCTACCACTAGACACTGTATGAATCTCTCTCTCTCTCTCTCTCTCTCTCTCTCTCTCTCTCTCTCTCTGTGTCTCTCTCTCTCTCTCGGTTTTAGCTTTTGGACTCACTTTACCCCTCAGAAGTATTTATACTTATGGCATTGCACAAGCATTCTAGTGTAAGAAGTATCATGTTTCTTGGTTGTTGAGTCTACTGCACCAGTAGATATAAAAAGGAAGAAGTGAATGGAAGCTGTGTGAGATTGATAGTAGCCACTCCTCAATCTTCGAAATCTAGTCTATTCCAGATATGCTGGGTTGGCAACAAATACGAGCCTTCTAAAAATTGTCGAAAAGTAAACAGAAGCTCATTTATGAAATTATGATACACACGCTGGAGTATGTCCTGCCACAATAGACTTGAGGACATGTTTTCTCTACATTTCTTTATTTGATTTGATAAATAAGAAAACTCAAGAAGAAAAGAAAAGGAAAGAATAGGTTGATGTATCATGCAGAAAGAAGGTAAAGAAAAGCTAAAAGGTCCAGTATACTTTTAATGCTTCTTAGTTTTCTGCTGAAGAAAGCAAAAACTAGCAACCAAACATTTCGTTTTGATTCACTTCACTGGAAAATTTGGATTTCTTTAGCAATAGCTGTGCCAATCTATTGAAACATCTGCAGCTGATCAAGTCGTAGGTGATACCTATATGACTTATCTAGAATTAAGCACATAGGTTCAAGCTTAGTGTCTTCGGGAATTATGGAATACTTGGAGATTCTAATTCTTCACAAAATTTTCAAGTTTTACCATTCTTCCCCAATCAGCTCTCATTCTCCTCCTATCCTGGGCTTTTCAAACACAGCCTTAAGCTTGATTTACACAGTCAACATCGACTGATGGAACCTCCTGCAGTGCACGAAGTGGGTATTTTAACATAAGAAAAGAAAACCTTCTTTCTGTTAGACTCCATCACTTAATCATAATATCTCAAGGCCGGCATATTGTAACCTCAGTAGACAAAATGCATGAGCAATGTAAAAAATGAAATATCACATAGCAAATGGTTAGAAGCTCACCATGATGGTATTAGTCACAGCAAACCAAGTCTACCTTCATGTACCATTTAATATACTAGATGGTGTACAGTCTTTCTGTACTTATAAGATTGTAGTATAAATGGACCCAAGCAAATGGCTAGAAGCTTACCATGACTGGTATTACTCACAGCAAACCAAGTCTACCCCTCATGTACCATTTAATATCTAGATGGTGTACGGTGTATCCATCCTTATAAGGTTGTAGTATGACTGATGAGGTGCTGCTCTCCAGGATAGTATTGGTATATCCTCATTTTCATTCAACACTATTAGATTTGAGTGCACCGGAATAGCTTGTTAGCTAACAAGAGTAACACTATCTTTCTTCTACAAGTTTACGATCAGGGTTCACCGTTGACAATAGCAAATTGGCAATATTTTCCTCTGTTTCTCCTCTCCAGTCCTTCTAAATTGACTAGGTTTGGATTATGAACCATGGCAGTTAGGAAAGCTTAATGTTTACTCTTCATTTGTAGAATCAGTTGTTGAGATATTCAATCATTACATATTTATACTGAACTTTCAGTGTTTAATAATCTCGCCCATATTGCTGTTAACGTTCTTAAGCTTGAGAACCCTATGATCTCCTGTTTCTCTTGTAGATTAGAACTAAGCTGGTGGCACCTGGCGGAGAAGCCTTGGGTGGCGTGATTGGTGCTTTTCGTTACATGATTCAAACCGAAGGATTCTTTTCCCTTTACAAGGGCTTGGTACCTTCCATACTAAGCATGGCTCCTTCAAGTGCAGTTTTCTACGGAGTATATGATATGTTGAAATCAGCTTATCTGCATTCACCGGAGGGAAGAAGACGGATCCAGAATCTGAGAGAACAAGGGGAGGAACTGAATGCTCTGGACCAGCTGGAGTTGGGGCCTATAAGGACATTGTTTTATGGTGCTATATCTGGTGCCTGTGCCGAAGCAGCTACATACCCATTTGAAGTGGTTAGGAGACGGCTCCAATTGCAAGTGCAGGCAACCAGATTGAGTGCCGTTGCAACTTGTGCCCAGATTATCGAGCATGGAGGAGTTCCAGCTCTCTATGCTGGACTTATTCCCAGCTTGTTACAGGTACATATATCTAGCTCACTGGACTTGTACCCTTCTTTTATAACTAGTTCTGCCAACCCAGTTTGCTTTCCTGATGCTTCTAGTAGTTAAATATTCGATATTACATTTGGCTCCACATGATTAACTGGTGTCAATTTATTGTATTGTTGTCATTTAATTGCCTCTTTTTTTTTTCTTTTTTGAGATTGGAGATTTTTGTCGATTTGATGATGTGAAACATAATAGTTAGACAATTTTGTATGTTGAAAATTTCAACGCTAATGGAGTCAGCAGATGTCACGGTTCATGTCAAATTGTTGAACTGGCCTGAAATTTTATGTATTGCTGATTACTATATACTATTGTCTGCATCAAGAATAGCATATGCGTGTGGAATCTCAAATTATTTAATCAATGAAAAGGGGACAAAAGGAAGTGAGGAGGTGTGGGGTCTTCTACTCTTATCTTAGCAAGATGATTATTGTGTATTGGAAAGGAAATCAATATGATTAAGTTGGGAGGTAAGTGAGTTCTATTATTCATGGCAGTTGTTGTCATATCATATATGTCCTCATCAAATCAAGCAAGAGAAAGAGATGTTCTAGCTTTGTCCTCGTAGCTCGTTGATGCCCATATTGATTCTACTAACCTACTAACTGTTCCTTGTATCAGTTTTTTCGTAAAAGGTCTGATGCTTGCATTGTCTTCTTCAGGTGCTTCCCTCTGCTGCGATTAGTTACTTTGTATACGAATTCATGAAGATTGTTCTGAAAGTGGATTGAACAGAACTCTACACCTTTGGCCGTCCGATGAACCTGGCATACGAGCTGTACAATGAATCGCCAGTGTTGGACTGGCCTGATTGGTAGGAGTTTGTCAGTTGAATTGACAGATTGTTTCGTCAAAACACTTATCTGCCGTGGAAAGAGAGATGGAAAAAAAAAAAAACACCTTAATTTGTCAGCTGCCGTGAAGTTCTTCTAATGTCTACATACAAGAGTTGATTTAGTCAATGAGTTGCGATTTACCAGTAGAATTAAACATTGGATGGTTACAATTGCTGACGGAAAAAGGAAAAAAGTAACAGGTTTCCTACCAGATAGAGCTGTACTGGGGAATAATTGGGAGGCTTCTGTATCTTCTTCATGTTTTCCTTGGAATGATTCTTAGGCAGCGTTGTTGCTGTCCTGGGTTATTTACCACTGGAGCATGAAAGAGCTTTGTAGTTGAGGTTTTTTTCCAGATTTGCTCTGATGTTCGAATTTTCAAGCCTACCCAAGAAGCTGATATCAGCTTCAGTCATTCGTGCTGAACATATAAGTCGTGTTCTTAAAGGTACGCCTGGCGTGCTCTTCTTTGAATGAACGACGCATATCTTGTGATACATGTCGAGTCAGAACAGAGAGTGAGAAGAGCCGGGTTTTAGTAATTCGATGATCGCCAGCGAAATCTGTCGTGATCAGGTCATTTGTATCAGATTTAATGAAATCGGTCTGAGTATGCGCGTTTGATGACGAGTGATTTGAGGGTGTACTGATGATGGGACAAAGTGGAAACTAGATAGACGTTGCAGACATTTCTGAACGTTTAGAAAGTCAAGTTAGAAACTAACGTTTTTAGTATGAGCTTTGAAGCTTGGTAAGTAATTACGCCAGCATAAATTGAGGGGAAGATTTTCCATAATTTCACCTCAATCCACTGCATTGCCAAGCATTCCTTTACTATTTGTTTCTGTGGACTCCATCACTATTGAATTATGCACACTTTGGGATTTGCAAATATGTTATTAAAGATCTGTTTATCTTATAGAAAATGAACTATTTAAAAATAATCATTTGTATTTTTGAAATAATTAGTAAATGAAAAACATTTTTGTTATCTACAATAATACATATCTAAATATTGTTGTTGATGATAAAAACAAGAGATATATTTTAGGAAAATGAGTTTAGAAATCATTCATTTTTTGCAAAATAAATATCGACTAGATTTTGTGGATTTATTATGCTTATTGGAAAACTAAAGCTTGTGAGATTGCTAGGTACCATTTTGAGCAACAAAGAGCGATTAATCAAGTTCAACAACGGGTTTTCCAACAAGCCTTACAAGGAGCTCTACCACCATTTACTATGGTACGATGGAGGGACTTAACAAACTGGCGAGGTTGTGAAGCTCATTTAATGTATTGGTTGAGAGATTTGCCCCCTCTGTTTGCACTAGGAATTTTGTCGTACATAGAAATGTCATCAAACCATGCCTCACCCGGAAAACTTCACGAGCCACTTTGACCATCTATTGGGCTAAAGCCTTACTCAACATGTAAAAACAATGCGATTTAAAAAAAAGGAAAAAAAAAAAAAGAATCACGAGACTGAGTCTAATAAGAAATTTAGAGGTGTCGCGCTATCCTTCGTGCACTTCGCTACTTGGCTCGTGTCTCCCCCATCTCCCTGATTTTTCTTGTAGCGTTGGAAGGAGAGAACAAAAATAGGTAAAATTGCGAGGCGTATTCCATTTTAATCGGTGCTTTAGCCGTAGTTTACTCGCGCGCGAAGAAAGTCTCTTCATTCACCTGACCGTGCCCATATAATCTTTCACCGTCGGGTTTTAGCGATCTCAGCCTGGACGGTTGTGATTTCATTTATTGTTATTATTATTACTTTTCAATCCGACAGTGAGAAGCCCAGAAGGCGCGGCATCCCAGACCGTAGAATGACCCAATTTTCTCTTTCTGGTCGAAGTAGAGTTACCTAATTATTCAGGCAATGATTTCTTGCAGTGGGGGGAACACGCAAAACGTACAGAGTCGACCAAACGTACGTGGACACCGGATCATAGTCCTTTCCTCTTTTCAGTCAATACATGCGAAACTGTCCCCCTTCCGCTCGCCCACTTCCTCCCCGTTTCATAATAAAATCCTGGAAATACCATTTATTGCGCTCGAAATTAAAATATATATATATATAAATAGAAACAAAAAATCGAATATAGCAACGGAAACTCGCACGAGCTGCCCTCCGCACACGTGTGCCGCGATAATTCGCTTTCCTCGCTACAGTCTTGTTCTTCTTCTTCTTCTTCTTCTTCGTCGTTGTTTCTGCATAGCTTAGCTTTCTCCGTCTCCGTTCCCTTCCCTTCCGCAGCAGTGACACGCGCCGTCGCAACCTCGTCCCGCGCCCCGGCGAAACCGCCCCCCCCGCCGCCATGCCGCCGCCTCCCGGCGACGTCGCCGTCCCCGACGGCGGCCGCTGCGCCTCCGCCGGCGAGGACGGCGGCCCCGACCCCTCGCATTGCGCGGACGCACGCCCTCTCCCTCCTCCTCCATCTCCTCCGCCTCCTCGTCCCAGCTCGTCTTACGGCGATTTGCTGGGATTCGATAAGGTCCCGCTGACGGGCTCCGAGAAGGTCCGGAGGATCGTCACTGCCTCGGCCAAGGGGTTCACGATCGGAGCTGGCCTCAAGGGTGGGCTGGCGCTCTTCTCGGTTCTCGTCAGGCTGCGACGGAGGAGATTGTCGGCGTCCTTGAGGTGACATTAAATTTTGCTCGGATTTTACTTTCCTCTGTTCGACCGCGCGGTTGATGGGATCTGCGTTTGAACTTATTTGTTGTTCGTTCTGTCGAGTTTGATAGGAAAGCTGAGCTTTTTTCGAATAGAGAAGCCATTGTAATAGCCTTGAAGGAGACTTTGAGATACGGACTTTTTCTAGGAACCTTCGCCGGCACGTTTGTTTCCGTGGACGAAATTATTGCTGCTTTGGGAGGGCACCGCAGGCACGTTCCCTACTTTGGTTTCTGAATTTTTCTTCTCTCCCTAAATTCAAATTTCTCTGAAATTATTGCTATGCGGCTCGTCGGTGAGATTATACTTGTATTAATTAGGACCGGGAAGTGGAGGGCCTTGTTGGCAGGGGCGATAGCTGGGCCTTCGATGCTGCTCACGGGACCGAACACGCAGCATACGAGCTTGGCCATCTACATACTGATGCGTGCCGCCGTGTTGGCTTCCCGGTGTGGAATTAAAAGCAAGAGATTCGGGAAAATCTGCAGGCCTCTTACTTGGAAGCACGGAGACATATTCCTTATGTGTCTATCTTCGTCGCAGATTCTGTAAGATCGATCTGGAGTGCTGCGCCTTTTCTTATCGCTGGTTTGCTCTACATTAACTGCAGATTGGGATGATGTTGAAATGCTCAAAAATTTGAAGCTTTTTCCTTGGGCAGGATTTTGGTGCAATGCATTCTATCCTTCTGAACTTGTAACATGGCTAATATGTGAAATTGTATCCACTCGTGGTTTTCTGATAGATTGTATGTGACATGTCCATTATCATTCTATCAGCATGAGCTGACTTATCTCTGTGAGGACATTCTAAGGATGCCAAATAGCAGATCACACGTAGAACCATTGTTAGGTTGCCAGAATCCACATAGAGCCACTTGGTGGAATAATGCCAGTGTAGACCATCATGTGTCGTTTGTTTTTTTGCCCGCAATAGCTAGTGGATCCCATTACATATTGGTCAAATCTGTCCTCATCCATACGGTGATGTCCGAGAAACTCTAAATTGACTTTCCTTGGTTTTTAATGTCTAGTCAGCACTGTTCCACATCAGAGTAGTGGTTGTTGCATGATCATGAAAAGTTTTGATTATTTAATCATTTCCAGTGAGAGAGCTGGCCATAGAATTTTGCTTGTATGGTTGAAAAAGCTGGTCATCAATTTTGGTTTCTGGACAATCAAGTACTGAGAATGGTTTATAAATTTTTTGGGTGCATGCGTTTTGAACAAGTGGTAGTTTCGATTAATTACAGAACCTTAAAATTATTGTCCTTGTCTTATGGGAGGTACTTTTTCATACTTCAGGTCTGCTTACATATTAAAGCAAGAAAGTTTGCCTCCATCTTATAAGTCCTTCCTCAACAAACATGGTGGAAAAGATGTTACCATTTTGCAAGGGGTGAAAGAGATTGCTTCTGGCTTACCGTTTACAAATTTGCAGGCGATAGAAAAGTATTATAAATCTACCGGAGTTGATATCAAACTTGATCCTGAGATGAAGATTCCCTGCTCGGTATGATTCTTATATATATGTGAACTGTGTTGGTGATTACTTTAATAACTCTCTGACATCGATCTAAATCCTTTATATCATTTAACATGAATGAAATGTCATATAGACAGATATGCCCTTTGAATTCTTTGTTGTTACTGAAGATATCCTGCTGTTCTTCTATCTCTGTTTCTCTTTTGCTTAAACATTAATCTATTAAACTGTTATCCTTTTGGAGCTAATACTGAAAACAAAAGGGGGTTATGAGTATTTCGGCGTATAGTTCATGCCATTGAAGGTAATGAGATAGACCCAATATCTGTGTATGAACGATTTTTTTAAATGCAAAATATCCATAATCCAGTGGATCAATTTGGAACCAGGGCTTGTTTCCCCAATGGACCATGCTCCAAGCTTGCAATATTGCAGCAGATTATGCCTCTCTATTCAGCTTATGCAGATTTCTTGGGTAGACTTGATTGATCTCACCCCAGTTGCTCCACAAGTAGTTTGTCTTTAGACTTTGTAGCCTAATGATATTAGTTATAATACATCATGTGTAAAATAATTGGATTTCTAGTATTCTTGAGCTTCTCCTTGAGGCAGCTACTTAGAGTAGATCCCGGGGGAACTCAGTAGATATTCAAGCATCACAGTGTTCAGAACTTTCTCCGCCTCAACACCATTTTGTCTATATTGACTTTGAGATATAATCTTGGAACAGATGGTACACGGAAATCAGTCATGCAGTGGACATGCTATTTCTTTTCTGATTGAAGCCTATAAAAGAGCATTGCCAGTTTATCTTCCAGTTTATCTCGTTCCTGCATTGATAGTTCATCGGAAAGGTCTTTTAAAAAGGTTGGCTTCCTCTTCCTTTTCTACAGTTGATCTCTTTTAGTGTCTATTACTCTGAAAGGATAATGAAAAGAGAAATCTTAACTTAAAGGCAGTTGTTATTTACATTGATTTGTCTTTGAAAAGCAGTAGATGTGGATACTTTTTTTGAGGCACTATGGCAGTCACTTTGTTCCTTTCTTTCCTTGGGTGAGATTTGTTAATCCAGCTGTTTCTAGTAACTCTGCAGAAAATAATAATGATTAAAACTCTGGTTGCTTGCACAACCATGCGGCAAATTCTTGCATTTTTGCACACACATATTTAAGTTCAACCTTTTGTGGTGAGTGTTAGGTGTCCAATTCAACTCTTTAGCTTGACTATCAACATTTTGATTTAGCTTGATCATCAACATTTTGGTTTGAATACGCACATTGTATTGACTAATTCTGCCTTTTCATCATCTTTATCGCATTCTAGTATACTGCTTCTATCTTACTGGTGTTGTTGCCTATACGTAACATGCATGGAATATGCATGTATCAGTTTCCTGCTGTTTGTCTAGTTGACAATCTCTCTAACATGCTGTATCTCTTGCACATTCTAACATAATCTCTCTCCAGTTATGAGACATGAGAGATCCTTGTAGTATTTTTCAAATGCTTGCTTATTGTGACCATTATGCTTTTTAAATCTCATGCAGGCCTTACACTATACTGGGAAAGGGTCTCATTGGAACTGCAAGATCAAGCTTGTTTCTGTCAGTTTATTGTGCATCTGCCTGGTTAGTGATCCTATCTTTTGTTGTTTCCTCCTATCAGTTGATGCAAGAGGATTTTATCAATTTAGGAGCACTTTTCTGCCATCTGTTAGTTGGCTAGTGGAGGTACCCATGGGGGATTACTATTTCTATTGTTGATTCATCCTTTAGCATGTTTGCCTACTTGAATATGATCTTTTGGTTTTGTTAAAAAAATTGTTCACTACCTTTCTTTGATTATAATTGATGATAATCATAGCTAGCTACTGATATTAGAAATCATGGTGTATCTACTATCTGGTTGGAGTCGTTTTAGTCTGTGGAAAATAATGATTTTGAATGACTTCATAATATTGTCATTACTGTAATTCTGGTAAAATCTACTCTGTAAGAAAAGAGATATTGCCTGTCGAGTATACGAGTATAGTGATTCCATATTAGGATGCTATCTTGCCAATTGATGCTTCAATTCTGGCTGTTCCAACACTCTGATTGGATGTATCTCGAGCAATAATTTCTGTTGTGCTCCAAGTTAGATGGTCCAGTAATCAGCAAGAAAGAAGTCGATATTTCGTTTCATAATTATTAAATGTATGACAAAGGACTTGTAACTCGGTGCTGTATCAAAAGGCGGCATTCTTCTGTGATTAAGGTATGAGAAAGTAAAGTATTATTTACAGTGTTTTTCCATGACCAAATATGGGATAAGCACATTTTCTGTGTTCATGGAGCCATTTGCAGAATACAATCATTAAATAAAGGGTAATAGAGATTCAAGGGTGTTGAAAGTAGTCTGTGACTCTCTGATACCATCCGGGAGAATGTTGTTGTCATGATGAATGAGAGAATTTCTGTTATGGTGGAGTTCGAGTCATCACATATTAAGTGTGGAGTACATGTCATTCTTTTGCCTGAAATGGTTGGCTAAGCTATGAACAATGTTCATATAGAAACAGTTCCCAGATTATATGCATGAACAAGAGCAGCGTCTAATTCTTGAACAGGTTAAGATCAGCAGTGAGTTCTGTTGGGTCTAAGAGTTAATTTTTGACAGGGTGAATTATCAGAGAAACACACCTATTTCTTAACCACATTTAATTTAAATACGTTCCGGGGGTTAATTTGCACATAATACTGCTAGAAGAATATGATATCTAAAGCAAAGTACGTATGTTTGTATTTTTGGCCAATGTTTTTTAAAGTAATGTTTGTCTTGTAATATATGGCAACAACTTTAGGTATTCATTCTCAATCACTTTCTATGTTTGAACCCAGAAGATGTAGGTTTAAAACTTTGTATTCACACTCAATGATGTTACTTTTGAAATGGAATGTGTCATCAACTTTGATGGAGATATTTGAAAAACAATGAGTGGAAGACAGTAAGTTTTCATTGTCTTATTTACTTTATGAATCATTTCCTTCAATGCATGTTTGCATTATTGATAATTAAAAAATGATTGCCAAGTTCAAAACTTACATGTGGGTCTCTATAACTGCCATTCCAGACTTTATTGACTGGGATATTAGAGGATTGTTGTCCCATGTCAATTTCAGTGGTCTAGAAAGAGTGGCATCTTGGGTGAGAAAATTGGATGAGCTGAACTTTCCTAATCAACAAAAACCTCATGCTTCTAGCATACTGCGGATACTTGGCTTATTTTTCTGAGTGACCACTCAGTTGATCTCACTTCAAAACGATAAAGTGCTATTCCATTGTCATGGACATAATAAAAAAAATGGTCAAGAGGATGCCTCTAAGCCACCTTCTCAGGATTCAGTGTACATGGTGAGATTCCCTTAGATCAAACCTGGAAGAGTTAAGTTACTGTGAACCGTGCATGTCTCTAACAAGCTTCATCTACTGTTGTATCAGTGGTTCTGTAGTCATACTGTTCATGAGGGAATAATTAATGTCCTAAGACACAGCTTTTGCCTATCCTGAAAGGGAAGAACTTGTTTTTGATGCTTTGATATTATCTTCCTCCCAAATCTCACAGTACTCAAATTACAATTTATAAAAAAAGAATCTATTGCACACCCATTTTACCCTTTATTCTGCCAAATAGTTTTCCTCAGATTGACATGGTCATTGTGGAGGTAAAATGATGTTTAAAAAGATGGGTTTTGGGATAGAAATATTTAACATGAATGGCAGTATTTTGTTCCAAAAAAGACGGCAGTATGATGACTGTATCAAGTAACTTATTTTTGGATGAAGGATTTAATTGCTGGCAGGAGCTAGGTGAAAAGCTGAAGTTGTGGATGGGTTCCCTTAAATGGTGAATGCTCGTCTTGTCTTCTGGACGAGAAGATTCTCAACCTTAAACAAATTTCAATTGTACGAACTCTCTAGTTGGTTAACCAAAAGTCTAGTCCTGATACAACTTTAATTTGCATGCTGGACACTGTTGCTGATATCAGACTTGGTCTGTAGAATTAAGTGCAGTACTTGATCAAACTGCATGTAGATGCATTATCGTCCCCATTGTATATTGATGAAAGCTTTTAGAGATGTAGATTGCTGATACATCTAAATCTTTCAATGCGTTTGAACTTTAATTTGAGGGTGAAAAAATAAAAAAAAATGAATTAAAAAGTTCATTTAAACCCTTTGCAGGATGTGGACATGCATTCTTTTCAGGATTTTCAAGAAATGTAACATTCCCATGGTGGCCATGGGCACGGTAATGCTCTTTCTTGACTCTGTCATTTGTACTACTAAGAATGCATTTCTGCCCTTTTAACATTTTACCCATGTTCACGGCAGTTCCCTACTGGTCTGGCCTTGGCTATTGAAAAGAAAAGCAGGCGCATTGAGATATCACTGTACTGTCTTGCACGGGCTATTGAGAGCTTCTTTACATGCATGGCTGATGTCGGATATTTGCCGAAGTCAAGGCGTCTTACAAGAGTCGATGTGGTTGTTTTTAGCGTATCGACAGCCATTATTATGCACTGCTATGCACAGGAGAGGGAAGTATTCCGTTCAAAGTACTTGAATGTTCTCGATTGGGTGTTCGGCATACCCCCTCCTCCCTGTGAAACACCAAGGTGCAAACAATCATCTGAAAATTCATCTTTTACTCTGACTTGATTACAGAACATGACTTATTCTTTAGATTTCCTCTCACTTACTGCCTGCTTGAGGTAGCTTGTAATTTATGTATTCTTGTGCTCGAATTGAGCTGTGGCTCAGGATGCTGATATTTAACCTGTGTTAACTTTTGTCATAGAGTTATTAATCAGGCTATGGGGTAGTAAATGACACCAAGTTTTGTCTTGTACATGTAACTTCTCCGAACAAATGGAAATTTCTTTCATAGCTGTTACAACCATCGGACAGTGCTTTCATAGAGTTCTCAGACATACCAACCTTTTGCCTGAAGTAACTTCTGTAATACTAGGTCTTCCCAATGCGAATGACGTATCTTTGAGTATATCAGTAACTTGACTTATCTGAAGACATTCTAATGCAAACAAAGATAAATCAAAATTTTGCATTGTTTTAGGTATATGCATTTATCTTATGCTCTATGCTTCTTTACTAAACAGCTAAGCACTTTCACCTTTTAGTTGAAGTTACTTCGGCACTACCTTTATGTTAATTTAGATAATTCCTCTTTTATTTAACAATAGTTATATGGATGTAAAAATAAAAGTAAAAGACAGCAAATTTGCTTAATCTTAGTAAAAGACAGCTATAACCCAGACCCCCTTTTAGGCAGTTAAACCTTGGGACAGGAAATGCCTCACTGATATCTTAGTGACATAAGTTTCTTCACCTCGAATGAGGTTGAATACACGAAATGTGTTTGCGCCATCACCATCTTCAACCAAAGCATTTTCCAGAGTGGTAACATGATTAGCAGATATGATCCAGTAGTAACATGATTGGCGCATACGAGAGCAGCGCTCAATACACCAGCAACTCCCATCATATTAAATGGGTTCAATTTCAGACTACATTCAATGCTAGGACTTAGGTCCAAATAATTTGTTCGAGTGCCAAAGCTATAAAATGTGGACCCCAGTAACGAGGTCGTTGTGCACGTTTTAATAGCATTAAATTACCCACTTGATGCTGCTTCATCAAACGTCCATATTGCATTCATCGCAAAATGAGAACCAATAAATAAGCGTGGGAATCCACTGGCTGAGTTAGGACGCCTTGCTGATCAGTGGAACCTAGAAGCATATCTTTTCGCTGCGTCATTCTGCAATTAAATCGGCGGAATCTTTTGGGAATCATTCCGTCGGCAGTCCGCCTCAATCGCATCCAAATTGGACTACTTTTTTTTATGGTTTTGGGAACGAAGGAATCTACCAAAGCCAGTAAATTTGCCTGAATAAATGACATTTGGAGTTCGTCTGTTTGAAGGAAAGCTATTTTCCATATATTATTTTCTGATTTTTTAATGTTTAGACAATGAAAAACTAATCGATCCACATAAATCAACAAATTTAAATAGAAAGAAAACAACTTCTCCTTCTAGCAAATAGGAAATCACTTTCTCTAAATTACCAAACTGATGAAAGCTAACTATTTTTCTTGAAAATATACTTATAAAAATATTTCCTTTTATTGTGAATTTTTTCAATGAAACAAAAACTTATTATGAATATTTCAATGAAACAAAAACACCCTTAGATTACTATAGTGATAGAAGAATATGCACCCACTTGTGTGCATGACTTATTAGCTCATCTAAAAGAAAGATTATCTAACATCTAGTGTCGTGCGTATGCATGGACATCAGGGTACCGCAATGCTTATGTTTAACTACGAATGGATCTGCATAAAGCATTTATTAATGAAATCGATTCTTAGAGTAACCGAGTTGTCCTTAGATACACGGTGAATGTCAATAATTGATATGTTAGACTTGTATCGATCTCAAGATCACTTCTTTGTAGGAGCGAAGGGCTACACACCCTTTTTACATGCATTGTCTTCATTCACTACTCTATTTACCATGCCTCCATCTAGGCACTAATCACAGAGAACCCTAACTCTCTACCTTGCACAGAATACATCCCAATCAGCTACGGCCACTGACACGCAACCACCATCGTCGGACGTCGCATGTGTCATGTTGTCCGACCCAGCCGAATTGCCGCTACCTCAGATTAGGGCAGATTAAAGATAGTCCATCTCAAAATGGGCCTCGATCCAAAGTTGACAATCTCTCTAATTAAGAGTGGTAATTTCTGAAGCAAACTGATATTTTTAGTGGGTTGGTCAGTAAGTAAATAACAATTGGTAACTCAACACAAAAGTTATCAAATTTCGAAAAAGAAAACCAAATAGATATTGATAAGCAAATCAAATGAGGGTCAGTCAACCAAAAATATATGGTAATAAGATTGGTAAATTCATGTAGTAATACATAAGTTTAAGACATTTGTAAGAAGGAAACAAAAGTTGGTAAACGATATTAAAAGTCAATAAACTGAACATAATAAAATAAATATTTGTAAATAACTCAACAAGAGTTGATAATCCAAAAGTAATTAGTTAATGTAAGAGTAATTTTATTTTTTTTGGTCAAAACTGTAAGAGTAATTTACCTTGACTATAAATAACAGTGAATACCTCAAACTTTCCAAATCAATCAGTAGTAACTTGGTGGAAATGCAATTTTACTTTTGGAGGGTTCTTAAGTTATCTTGAACTCATCTCGCCAACAATAAAGAGAAGACCTACACATGTCCTCGAACCACTTACAGTCTCATGAACACAAAGAAAGGTCAATTAGCTCAATCTTTCATTAATAATTAAGAAACGAGTAATTGCATCATTATGTTTCAAAGTATCGACTAATATCGCATCCACATCGTAATTAGGTTAGGGAAGTTGACAAACTGTGCATTTATTAACAATGAAAAATATAGTTTATGCTGTCATGTTGCCTTTATATACACCATCATCATAAGTTAAAGTGTTTAACATCTTAATCCCACCTGAACAAAACAAAAATCAGCTATTAAATACACACGTGGACCTTAGATTTTAGGGGAGGTTGACTTCAATCTACTGTAGAATGATTTTGGAAAGGTTGAAAAATTTGCATGTCAAGATCAACTGGCTGGCGTACGGATATTATTTTACTCCCATGATTTTATGTTGGGCATCTAAATGCACGTTGTCCACCAAATAAAAGATCGAATTTCCTTCAGTCAACTGGATCTCGAGGATCTAATTTCATATGTTAATATCTGCTGCCTTCATCAATGCAGCTAATTGGCGTGTATAATCCTATAAATTCAGTGCTTACATCGCTTTGCTTAACGGGATATAGTATAAAAGTATCGAATAGTAATGGAAGTTTGCATGCTGCCACTTGCCACTACAATAGTATGGGTTGGATGGGCATAAAATGGACAAGCCAAGAACAGCCATGAAATAAGAGACCGCGGGGCAGGTCTGGGATGGCGGATCTCATTCCAAATTCATTTCTATAAGTTTCGATTCTTCCCTAAGCTTGTTCCAAACCCTATAAGGTTTTTAAATGAAACATCAAACTCTTCTCACTTAAGTTACTCGGTTCAGTCGAGCTCCTAGAGGGTTCGTGATATTTACACAATTATTGTTTTATGAAAAAAGTTACCTAACACCAAATAAATAGTACATTATATCGATTACACATCTATAGTCATGGAATTCAATAGGGAAAATTGCCAAAAATGACCTAAACCTATTATACAATGCTAATTCAGTGTTAAACTTTTTAATTTGATCAATTTAATCCTAAATATTTTAATTATTTGATAATGTGGTTCTTCTTGCCAATTTTGGTAGGTAATTGCTAAAGTAAACATTGACCGTCCTATGTCGTACAATTAAAGCTAATGTAGATAATTTTTTAAATTTATTAAAATTTTCAGAATTTTTTTTCTTCTTTCCCTTTTTCCCTTTTCTCTTGTCCTTTTTTTTTTTTTTCTTTTGCCCCTTCACATGGCCTTGGTGAAGGCCGATGGGGTCGTTGGCCACAGGTGAGGGCTAATCTAGCACAAGTCTCAAGCCCTCATCAAATTTGGGCTAGGTGAGAGCGTCACTACCCTTGCTGGATCTAGGCTAGGGCCACAAACTGATGAAGGGAAATAAGAAAAAGAAGGAAGAAAAAATACATAATAAAAAGGAAAAATTAGAAAATTAATAGAAAAATAAATGCAAAAAATTATTCACATCAGTGGCGACTATGCCAGTAGGATGGTTAACACCCATGTCAATGATACCTAACTATTTTAGCTGAAAGGACTACACTAACAAATAATTAATATGCTTAACACTAAATTGACTAAATTAAAAAGTTTAGGATTGAATTATCGTTAATACAATAGGTTTATAACATTTTTGTTAATTACCCTAAAATTAAGATTATACAACCAACTCAAATGCACATTCTTACTTAAGATCTAACAATTACGAGTAATAAAAAAATAAGAACATTACACAAAAATATAGTAGGGGAAATTACAAAAATGGTCACTATACAATAATCCAAATTCACTATTCATCCATATCTTTTACTGGAGGAAAAGTACCAAAAAAGTTTAAAACCTATTGTATTAGTAGAAATTCTATCATAAACATTTTAATTAGATCAATTTAGTTTTAAACATTTTCACAGTAGTATCAATTATGTCCATTCAACCAATTTATCTAGGAAATTGCTAACATGGACATTGGTCATCCTATGTGGCACGACCAGCGCTAACATGGATAATTTTATATAATTTTTAATTATTTTTTGAATTTTTATTAACTTTTTCCCTTTTCTTTTTCTTTTTCTTTTTTTCCTTCTCCTTTCCTTCTTTTCTTTTTTTCCTTTCTCTTTTTTTCTTTCTTCCTTATTTTCCTCCCTTGGCCTTCCGCCAACAAGGGCGACGACCAGCTATGGCTGGCGAGGTTACCCGTCCCTAAATCTAACGAGAGGACCCATAGCCCTCACTAGAGGCCGGTAACGACTAGCCTCGCATGGACGAGGCCCCTCGCCATCCAAGCAAGGCTACCTTTGCCATAGGGTCCCCTTGCCAGATTTGGGGAGGGGGGTTGGCCTCGCAAGCCACTTGCGTTGGTGAGGGGCCTCATCTAAGCGAGGCTAGTGAGGGCTTCCTAGCACTCGCTAGCCTTCACCAAAGGCCGATGAGGGCTGGTCTAACCTATGGAAGGTGAGGGCCAGTCTTGCCTGTGGTCGGCAAGGGCGTCTAGGCCATTACCCTCACCCTCACCTTCGTTGACGACCTTTGCCGGCCATCATGGAGGCTAGCGGAGGAAAATAAGGAAGAAATGGGAAAGGAAGGAAGAAAGGGGACCTTTGCCGGCCAATGGAGGCTAGCGGAGGAAGAAGAAGAAATGGGAAAGAAGAAGAAGAAGAAGGACAAGAGAGAGGAAAAAAAGACAAATGAAAAAAATTAATTAAAAAAATTAAAAAATTCGAAAAAAATTAAATGTCATATAAAAACATTCACATCAGCGTTAGTCGTGTCACATAGGACAATGGGCTTTCATGTTAGCAATTCCCAATATGAATTAGTTGAATGGACTCAATTGGTACTAATATGAAAATGTTTAAGACGTAGTCTAATTGAAAGGTTTAGAACTGAATTAGTACCAATGTAATAGGTTTAGGGCTTTTTTTTATACTTTCTCCCTTTTATTTGTAACAACCATGATCGCCATGGCACTCACCGGTGACAAATTAATATTCTCCTACCAAAACCAAGGGGAAATTCTTATAGTGTAAGGACCTCGGGGCCATTACTGTGTAACATTATCCGCTTTGGGTCTCTGGCCCATGCATCTAATACAAAATGTGGAAAGCTACAGCAATGACAAAAAAAGGACCTAAGAAAAGACAAGACACTCTTCTCTTAGGTTTCTTCCTCTCGCACCTGCTGCCTCCCGGCCTGTCTTAGAGGGGAAGATTAGCAAAGCGAGAAAAAACAGAGGAAGTGGGAGCAGCATCTTTTTCTCTATGTGAGAACTTCCGGATCGGAGAAACATTTGGGTTCATTTCGTTGGCAAAAAGGATCTAATCCATTTGGGGCTCTCAGGGAACCCAAAAAAAACGAAGTCTTTTGACTTTTTTCATAGATAGAATCCATGCACTTAGCCTCACTTGCTTTTCAATCACAGTCGCCCCCGAGCACAACCTCCCTTACCGTTGCCCACCCAAGGTCTAGGTCATCACATTCTCTACCCTTCACGGCATAGCGCCATCACCGTGGCCCCACACACTGTCGAGAGTCAGCTCTAATACCACCTATAAGGACCCGGGGGCTACCACTATGTAATATTGTCCGCTTTAGGCCTCTAGCCCTCACGGCTTTAAAACACATTACACAAAGTAGAAAACCTAAGTCTTATCAATTAGCCCAGGATTCCCCCCTTGGCACTGTGGGACAAAAAACATGTGCTTTGCCTCGCCCGTTTTTGGGTCACAATCGCCCACCGCCACAAACATCCGCCGGCACAACATCCCCTGCCATCCCAGTCACACTGCCCACCCTCAGCGCCTAGGTCATCGCAAATAGAGACGACGAAGCTACAGCCTCGGGCTAATCATGTCAAAAGAGGTGGGAAAAATGTCTGAGTTAGCTTAATTAGGATTTTTCTTTTTTTTTTTTTAACAAGGAAACTACTTTGGGACTTAGAGAGAGAGGAGTATCAAGTGACCGCACAAACAAGCAGCGGAGTAAATCTGCATCGTCGTATAGCTGCAATGGTGTACATATTCTATTTTATGTAATATGCTGAGAGGTCAAGGTAGATTGACACTATCATAGCCATATTTCAAATGATCCCACTATGAAGCTCACACATTTAATTGCTATGATGGTGTTGTCTGCATATGTTAAATCCACATAATAGTTTTCCTAATTTGCGAACGCTTGTGTATTTCTTATGCAACGTGGGATAAACTTCACTCCCCAAGAGCGTGGGTGATACACCTTGTAATAGACATGGCGGCAGGCTCACCCAAGCTCAACGACCCTACAAGGGTCCGAGACAAATTTGAAGGCATCTCGGTACCGGTACTTAGACCAATTAAATGTGTGAGTTGAGTCAGGTTTGGGTTAGATCGAAAATGATTTGACTTAAATAGACTCATTTAAGCCATTTTAACTCATTTCCATGCAATGCATATCTAGTGACTTATAGCTGACCTAACACTTATTGCTAAAACACTTTCATTTTAAATCCAATCTAAGAAAACCTATACCCAAATTGAGGTGAAAGTGCAGAGTGAACGAGTGCAAAATCGAGTAAAAGTAAGAGAGAATTAAGAGAGAGTCATAGAAATAAGTTGAATCTAAATAAGTTATAAACCCATTAGAGATCATATTATGTTGAGCTTTACTCTACTAAACACATTTATGACTCATTATCAAATATAACTAACTCATATAACGACCTAGCCCATCAACTTTGACAAGTCTACCGATATTTGGTCGCCTTGAGCTAGGCCTACCCATAACCTAAATACAATCGTAGGTGCTCTTAATCATGAGCGGGCCAAGACAACAAAGGGCGATGTAGTGATCACTGATCACCCGTGCATAGAAACTTGATTCTTGTTTAGCCTAAGAAGGAATTATGTGGTAGGCAATGTGCTCCTGAATACCGGGTAGGATGCATTTGATCTTAATCACTCTAGTACCCAAGCCAGCAAATGCACCAAAAGGGGGAAGAAGAGGCTTTCACGACAAGCGGCATTGAAGTCAAGACAGATTTCTTGCATCCGCTTAGTCTTGATTTGGTTATCTGTGATGGAATTCGATCTGCACAAGTTACTCATTTGTCCTTTTCCTTGTTGGACAAGGATCTCCAGTGTTCCCCACCTCACGTCATCAAATCTGCATCTCACCTTAAATATCTTATTTTCCTGATCCGTACACACTAATTGAAGTTAGATAATGGTTTTCACTTTCATATTTGAGAACCCATTTACTATACCTGACAAGGAAAATGATACAAATATTTTTTTTAACTTTAGTCCAACATGAAATATTATCCCTAAACTTTCAATTCATTCAATGAGATTTCCAATATATCGGTTGATATTCAATTTAACCCTAATTATATAAAAATATCCAATATTGTCATTCCATTTGAACTAACAATATTTGCTTATGTGACTTCTAATCCATTAAATTTAAACAGTGGACAAAAAAAAAGTTACATGTTGATTATCCACATGAGATATGCATTTTAAATTAGGATTTAACAATCCACATCATTAAAAAAAAATGATGGATATGTTAATGCCTAATTTGTCGTTTGAGCAATAGAATAACTATATTAAGCATTTACCAATACTTCACGAATCACTATTGAATCAGTTAAAAGTCTATGAACGACATTACATATCAATCCAAAATTTAAGGACCATTTTTGTCATTGTCCTTAACACAAGCCCATGCACGCTTTAGTAACTCGATACGTGGACATAACAAGAGAGCAACTGATAAGTTTTTCTAGGGTTTTAACATACGGAAAACTCACATTTGGGTGGTTCCTCCAGTTTTGCAGGAGCACCGGACCGTCGTTAGTTGTGACATTATCTGCATGGATTCGAACAGGCACGTGCGGGGAAATGGAGGTCAATGAGCAAATGGCCACGAAATCTGGTTTTGGATTCATTTGTTGGATGGTTGGAAACCCGGAGATTAAGCAAACTAGTTGTTTATCTAACGAACTGTCTCTATAGACAGACAAGGCACATTTAATATGCACACTCTTAACGCTGTATGACATCACCACCTCTTCGAATCCAATTTGCATACGTATAACAATAGTAGCTAGTCCAATTTGCACACGTCCGTCTACCTTGTTATCTAAAATATGATGTAACCGAGATAAATGCTGATGTTATCACTCCTTAACTTTGTGTGAGTCGCCTCTTGAATCCAATCTGTTCTTGAGATTCTGCATCGACCGTTAATGCTAAAAGTCTGGGAGAGTGTGATGAACCTTCAGAAATTATCGGGTAGAATTCTCCTGCATCGAGGTCTTTTGACATTGTGGCTAATTAGGACACTCTCTTTGGCCAACTACAGATATTCTGAGAGGAAAACTATGACAAGTCGCATCGCTTTGGCATAAGAAACAGGGTCAAAACAGTAGTCGAAATCGATTTCAAGGTCGAACTAGTGGCTCTGATAGATGCATCAGTCTGGACTCGAAACAATTATAGGTCAGGTTCAGGTTTCAGGATCAAGAACTGGATTGGTTCTTCTTGGAACCGGCCAGGGACCAATTGATAAGAATAGGTTAGTCTAACTCCAAGGTTGAATTGGCCAGTTGTTCATCCTACTCCTTTCGTGGAGATTTTTGGTAAATTCATTGATTACCACTTACACGCATTTCCTGTCAACAAATTTAGCTAAATTAGTCATGACAGTCAATGGCAATCAGGAGGCACCAAATGTGGCTTGGTAAATCAGCATGTGTGTGTCTATAATTTACACTTAGTTAAGTATTAGAACTGTCCATGTTTAAAAGAGAGCTCTGTATAACATAATATAATAGCTTAGGCCAGTTGCTTGAGGTGTTAAAGGATTTTGAGTTCAAACATTGGAGGTTGCCCGTTCAAATCTCACTACTTCCATGCAAACTGCTCTAGGTTAATGCCACCTGCACAGGTCAAAGGCGTAAACTTAACCAATTCATGATGGTTGCAGGGTATTTCACAAGCCTTCAATAAGTTGGAACCCCACGTCCATACCCCCTTGATGAAAAGAAAAAAAAAGATGTTAGGGATTTTGTTCTATGTCAAATTGAGACCATTAATTTAATGGGGTCCAGGGGACAAGGAAACCTTGAGTGAAGGAGCAAAATGTTGTGTGTGCCTTCGTCTCTGCCTTTGGGTCGGATGAACCGTTTACTAACTACCCACAGAGGAGGTGAGAAAAAGTGGGTGTTCCGAGAGAAGAAGTTTAGCTTCCTCAAATTGTTGGGCATAGCTAATAGTCATTTTCGGTGCTCTGGCTGCTCCAAAGTTTATTTGCTGACGCTGGTTTTAAATTGATTCTCAGGTATTAAAAAAATAATAATAATAATTAAGAGCTTACGTCTTACAAGGGCGACCTTGAAAAATATTGCAACCTGCAGCTTTGGTCAAACAAAAGCTGACAAGAAGAATTTGGAAACCTACTTGTCTTTAATTTGCTGTACTGAATAGGTACATACGGGCAAAAATCTTGTCTGAGCGGTCCCAAGTCAATGGTCATGTTATGTTGTGGGATTTGAAGCAGAGATACTTTGTCTAAACATCGAATCAATACACGAAACCATCTTGCTTGCGAGGGAGAGAAAAGGGTTCTAGTTGAGGAAGATGTTGTAAGTGCATTCATCCAGCTTGACGTCCAAACCCACAAATGGAAGACAATAACGCAACTGCACTTCACTATTCATTTTGACATTATATCAGAGCTAATCGGGATATTTCCATTTTCTCCATATCTATCATGATTGTGCGTATCTGATTATCTCTAACAAATTTGTTGTCCATAAATAAATTGCAAGGTTACATTGGCTATGATCCCACGATTTTACTCAATATTAATGTGACAATACTATGTTTGACTCCTACAATCTAATTGTGTTCCACATTTCATTTTCGATCATTCAAGTTGTATTCTTTGGCGAAATCTCTAGTAGAGTACATAAAGATTGAATTACAACTTCAATTACCAATTTGAACTATGTTCAACCTTTCCACATCTTCAAGAAAACGAATTCAATTAGTAATACGACTTCTGCTATCTCTACGTATTAGTTAATGAAGTATTGTCGTAAGACTTCACCGGTCAACACAGCAAGAATCACGTTTTGTGCATAGAATTGCAGTCACTATATAATTGCAATGACTAAAAGTAAAACCTTCAGTGAGGAATTTCTATTAGTCATTAAATGTGATTTTACAAAATAAAAATTACTGTAGAAAGTGATTATTTTCACGATTCTTTCTACATTTCATGATTTCTCATAGGAAAACATGAAGGTCAGATAGAGAGCTTTGCTCACGAAGGTTCCTCGGTTAACGATCGTGGTGTGAATTACTGCTGAGCAATACATATACGTATCTAAGAACAAATCCATGCGTGTACCAAGATTCTGTTCATCTTACGTCCCTAACTATAACATCCCTTCATTGTATTCTCATCTTATGTAGAGTATCAATGATTAAATATAACAAATATCTTCTTAAAACCCGTGCTCGTTAATAGTTTATAGTAATAGTAATGCAAATTTGGGGGGTGTTTGCTGCACCAACTTTCCCTCCAACTGCACCACACCCATCCAACTTAGGTCATCATACATCCGGTCGTGAATCCATCCTTGAACCCTCTTGAAGTCTTAATCACATGTTCAATTACATAGTAAGTAATTTTATGAGTCTTCCCTAGATTTCTTTTTCGGGCACATAATCAAATCTAATTAGGTGCTGAAAGTGTTGTTAAGGATGATGTTAATCCACCCAGCAATACTAGGGATTTGAACAGAAGCTTGAGCAGACCGAATTTCAACCATTTGATCAGTCCAAAAAATGGGCTACTAGATAATTTCTTTATTCTTTTCTTCTTGCCCGTCGATATTGAATCGTACATGTCGATCAAACAGAAAATATTTTGAAATCCAATGAACATTTTACTTTATTCGGCCGTCTCCTTCCATCGAAAGATTCTCTACCCCGCAACGTCCCCCCAACAAAATTGAATAATACCAACTTGGGTAATTATATTCTAAGTCTCTGCTAATAAATGAAGTACGAATTGATTATAAAATGGAAACACATGCAAGTGAGACCTGACCGAGATATGGGTGTCTGAACAGGTCATATCGCAGATCAAGAACCTACTCTGCGTAGAATCGGGTCGCGAATGAATAATTAAGAAAAGAAAATACTCGCTGATGCGCAAGGGAGTTTACATGCTGACCCTGATGAAAGAAAGCCTTCTTTATGTTGCGTGCATGGGCGAGACGAGAGCCTCTTTTGACCAACACTGACCTGCCACGATCACAAAATATTGAAATTATGACCTGAGCCAGAAAAGAAGAAGCAAATTCTCAACTTGATCCATTAGACGGAGCTTTGAAAGGACGGGGCTCCTCTTTTATCTACTATGTCCGATGACAGTTGACGACCGACTAAACTCTTATTGAGTACGACAATATCGGATAATATAATGACAAATTTGTGTTTATGTACAGCTCTTATTGTAGCTCTTGAGCGACGAATCTGCTTGATTTTCTATCGTTTTATTTGGTTGGAATGGAACCTGAACTATGATATGACACATTACTAAAGGAAATGCCATGTTGAGCCTAACTTAAATAAGTTGAGGTACTTGATCGGAAAAAATATATATATGTACTTGATTAAAAAACCAGCGGAAGTTTAAGTAGTTGAGACATTATTATTCTAATCTTTAATGTACAATAGATAATATTTTTTTGAAATAATTACTAATTTTTAGCTTGAATTTAGTTCTTCTTTAAGATCCTAGCACCATCCCTACAATATTCTTTTGTGGCAATTGACGCGGTGGAGCCAATAAATACAAGTCGTAGCTCCCAAGCACGCACAAACTGTATTTGTACAAAGAGAAATCTCTCAATCGGCTCTATTTCTGAAAGAAAAAAAGAAGGTAAGAGGGTTTATACCACAAAACACCTCAAATGATGTGCATTGTAATACAAATATATTGAACTTTTTTTGGATCACTAAAAAATTCTGAATTTGCCTATTATGATATAAATACCCCAAACTTTTTTGTGTTATATAAAATCCTAAACTAACAAACATTTCTTGGATGGAATTAAAAGCACATTTATAAGTCTAGGAATTCTCATTACACAAAATATATATATATATATATATATATATGGGTATTTGTATTACAGAGGGTAAGTTTAGGGTTGATGAAAAATAACATAAGTATTTATATTATAGTGAGCATAATTTGGAATTTTTTGTAGTATTTGCCTAAGGTAAAACTGAATGTTTCTACTGGACATGATAAATAAATTTAGATGCAACCCTAACCCTAAGAAATTCTAAATAGTTCAGTAATAAATAGTATAAAAAAATATAACAAGAAAATAATAAAATGGATAAAAGCAATGAAAAATTTTATGAAAATAAAAAGGTGCTTGTAATGCGCTAAATGATGAAATTTGAAAGCTGAAGCTATTGCATAAAGCAAAATATTCAACCACAATATAACATCTGAATGAGCTTTTTTAATTGATTTATAAAACCCTAACTCCTGTTGAATTAAAAGTTAAGGTCATTATATAGTGAGACGTGCAAATCCATTTTTAGGGTCTGGCTATTGAACTTCTGCTTATCTGACGTCGACATCATCACTAGATAGAACAATTATTTCTTTGATTAACCATTTCTCCAACTGTTCAAACCAAGGAGAGGGCTCAGCTAGCGAGGACTCGGAAACAGCACCAGATAGATTGAAAGACTCGCATTTATACGTACACAAGTACTTTCATTTAAACGTATATTAAGTGATGCATGACCGAGTCTCGCTCCGCGATGTTTCGCCCATGGAATGAAAAGACAAAGCACTTATTAGTCCTTCGGGCTTCTCTCTATACATGAGATAAGGGACAAATTCGTCAATCTAACACCTGTCAACATCTCTACAGTGTTTGGCAAGGTGGAATATGGATTCCAGTTAGTATATCACCAAAATAAAAAGTGTCAACCATGGGTTTGTGCCCATTAAAAATATTCAAGGACTGAAAACTGTGACCCTATATAAACAAGGCGGTACCACGGAGAAGCAACCAAAGCAGAGCCATAAGATTATTAGAGAAGCAGACACACTGCCAGTAGTAGAGAGAGAGAACATGGGAAGGTCTCCATGCTGTGATGAGAATGGCCTCAAGAAAGGACCTTGGACTCCTGAGGAAGATCAGAAGCTCGTTGATCACATCAAGATCCATGGCCATGGAAGTTGGAGAGCCCTCCCCAAGCTTGCAGGTCTCTCTCTCTCTCTCTCTCCTCTCTCTCTCTCTCTCTCTCTATAAAAGCTTGGCCATTAAACTTCTTTTTTTGCAGGTCTAAACAGATGTGGCAAGAGCTGTAGATTGAGATGGACCAATTACCTGAGGCCAGACATCAAAAGAGGCAAATTCTCTCAGGAAGAGGAGCAAACAATTCTTCATCTCCATTCCATCCTGGGAAACAAGTAATACACAAATGCCATTTTCCTAATTGTTATTGGCATCCATTATAATTGGAGTGCCTGTAATCTCGACTAAGCATTTCTACGCGACGGCATCTTTTAATTTGAATATATAGTTAATAAACGCAATTCGTCAATGAAATGGTTATTATAGCCTTTGTTTTCTAAACTCTTTGTCCTTAGGTGGTCTGCGATTGCCACACACCTACCAGGCCGGACCGACAACGAGATTAAGAACTTCTGGAATACCCATTTGAAGAAGAAGCTGATCCAGATGGGCTTCGACCCCATGACTCACAAACCGAGGACAGACATTTTCTCGAGCTTGCCACATCTAATAGCCTTAGCCAACCTGAGGGACCTCCTAAGCAACCACCACCCCAACCCACTAGATGAGCATGCAATGAGACTGCAAACTGAGGCTGTTCAGTTAGCCAGACTTCAATACTTGCAGCATTTCCTCCAATCTGCAACATCACCACCTTCTGTGACCAGCACCAGTCCATATGGCCAAACTGGTTTTTCGGAAATTGATGCCCTCAACATGTTCAGTTCTCTCCCCCCATGAAAGAGATCAATCACAATCTAGTCCTCAGTTCGGCACAAATGGAGAACCTGTCCTCGTTTTCTCTCGAATGCGCAGGCTCTACAGTCGTTCCAAACCTATTGAGCAATTTGCCAGACCAACAAGTGCCTTTCGATTTTAATATGACCTCGTCAGACGCTGATCACCAGATAAGCCAATACAATATTGTCAACCAAGGTGATCACCAAAACCAGTCATCTGATGTTCATCATCATCAATGGGGTTTTCTATCTCCATCATCCGTTCCTCAGGCCGTGACCGAGACTTCAACGAGCAATAACAATCCAGGAGAAGCGAGCAGCACAACTTCTAGCTATGGAGGATCCACTACATCTTGGCCTGAGTATTTGTTTGATGAGTCCCTCATAAATGAGATTTCTTAGTTAAGAATTTAAGTTCCCTAGGCATCGGATTGGTTTGTGATTTCTTTTCTCATCATCCCTTTTACTTCCCTTTCTTCTTTCGTTCTTACTTTTTTTCTGGGGCCCGCTTAAATGCTTGTTTAGTTCAACTTTTATAGTGGTATAAGTTGCACATATAAGCATATTTTTTTGAGGCTCACACGTGAGTATTATGTGCTTATTTTCGTCATATACATAAATGTTGATGTACAAAATCTGGAGACAATTGACTTTGAAGATTTCCATTTTCATACAGCAGTTAATTCTATATATTGGTTTTTCCTCGGGGAGATCAATGAAGAAAGGCAAAGAAAAGAAAAGAAAGGAAGAGAAAAGAGAAAGAAGGAAAACCATGATAAGATATTCATGTGTATGTCATTACTTTGGTCGGTTTCGAAGTAATTATCCTTTCCAGCCAGATTGCAATTTTATGTTTATAACCTCTTACTCAGTTTTGAACGGTGACCAATTTGCCAAGGTTAGAAACGTGAGCAAGTAAAAGTATGTTACTTTAAAGGAATTTGAAACTTAAGTATAGTTGAGCCTGTTCTTTTTCATTTTTATGCATAAACTTCTTATGGCATAATTCCTTTTGGAAGTTTATACAGCACAAAAACAGTCTAGCAATCAACTTGACATGTCAAAATAGCTTCACACGTTCTAATAGCTTGATTTCTCCTATTTCTTCTCTAAAAGTTATGCGGAATCCCAAAAATAAAAAATCGCCTGGTGGACCGTTTCTATTTAAGCAACTTTGTCTTTTTCTCCAATTTCTTTCTAAGTATCTTTGTCATCAAAGAAATGTAACTTCATGAGTGCCGAACGAAGAATTTTAGTTGAGAGCAAGTACTTGAATTTGGCACGTACATATTTTAGATGAAAATGTTGAAGAATACAGCACTTATTAATCAGGATTACATCGAACACTTGCGTTCAGTGTCTTTGCATTTCACATAATTATTAATATAATTAACTGTGCATATTAGACTAAAATATACTTTTAGCAAGGATGCAAATACATTGAATTTAGGATTGCAGAAAAAAGAATGAATTTGAAGAAGACGACCACGGGATAGATTTCATTGACAAAACATTTCTCTCCATTATGAGAAATCTTTTTCGTGGAATTTCCTGAACAGCCGATCGATCCCTCCACTTCCAGAAATTCCCATCGCAATAATTATTACTTATTTCCGTGACAGGCGATGTGGATGCTCGCGGACATTAGTTCTTGGACTTTTGCCTAATTTCTGGTAGACATTAAGATCAACGAAGTTGCGATTAATCAACTCTTTAATTGGGAATTATCACTGGTAACTAATCAGGCGACCTGCCAAGAAAATTGGAAATGCTATATAACTAGCGGAAGAACGAGATGCTAAAGCGTACACTCAAAAGATTTACTGTCCGAATGTAGGTAAGCAGTTCTTGAATATAAGAAGGAAATTGGGCAGGAGATGCCTTGGTTCATACTCTTTATCTTGAGTTGCGTCTCTTTTGTTTCTTTTCCTGCAAGCGACTGACTCTATACTTCCTCCAAATTCCCACGCACAGCATCGTCGACAAAGGTCGCGACTTAAATCGGATCATTTACGCACGCCAAAATATTCATGGGCTTCAGTGAAACTCGAGGACAAATCTAGGTGGATATAGAGATGATTAGGTCAAGGCAACATGGAAAACAATGAGAGACACACGTATGCTTAGGTTTCTTCCCATCCCTTGTCTCCTATATTAAATGAGAAATTAAGTTTGTCTAGTCACCTAATACGACCCCATTTCTGAGGTCATATGGCAATTATGTTAGACCAAAGCCCTTCATCAAATAATTAGTAATCAACTCGCTCTTTAACCTTGACAACGACCATTGAATCCGGTTAGGGCATCAAAAATATATAGTTGGTGGCAACGACATGGAAAGGGCAGATAGCAAGTGGAAACATCAAGATGGAGACGTTTTGTCTTAAGATGAAGTAGAGTAGCAATCGAAAATCACATTCATGTTTTGTTTCTTTTGTTTTATCAATAGGACGATGTAATAGTTTTACACGATTCATTCCGCTGACTAAAAACACTTATTTCAAGAAGATTTTGCCATGGTTTCATATCAATTTGGAGATAATTGTGCATATTTGGGTTTATAACCATTCGAAACCTGATATATATAGACCGTCGACATAGACCTAAGTCGCTCTCAAGGTTCCTAATGTGTCCTCTCCCCATGTGCAAGTGATTAGTAATTAACTATGTAATTACTTGTGTTCAAGGCAACTAATCTTTATGAAAAAAAAAAGTCAGTCTTAGATCCGAGAACTCAGATATGCATGGAGAAGGGCTGGCATCCGATGACGCCTTTTTTGGAGATGACGAGCATGTCTAATTCCAGTAGGTAAATCTCGGATTCTCGTTCTTTGATGTAGTATGTGCACATTGCATTTGTCAGGTCGTGATTTTATTAAAAGAGATGCATTGGTATTAGGATGCTATATGATTGCTGTAACATCATACGTGGTTTCTTGATTTGATCTCAATGAACAAATCGAAACCCATGGACTTGATTTACCTGCGCTTGGACATTGGATGAATGTGTACGAACGTAATGCACAATTTACTTCCCAACGTAGTACTCATTATGTTACGAATGTAATGAGTGAGCGTGCTTACGAATTGAGAATGCATGAATGCTACTTCGAAATGTCAGTGACTCACTATTTATTTCATTCTAGGGTAAAAGTACTTGGAGTCACTTGTGAAGGAGTGGTATCTTGTACTTTGCTTTTGACAACCATATTATCCCGTGTAATATCGTCCAAAAAGTTCTAGATTTATTGTACAACAGTCAATTCAATTATAAATTTTTAATTTTACCAATTTAGTCCTATACATTTTGACGATTTATCAATTTAGTTTTTCCAGCCGATTTTGGCCGGTACAGTCCACATCAGTACTGATCGGTTGTGCCACGTAAAACAGCCTATGTCCACATAAGCTATTTCTAATCAAAATTGGCCAAAATAACTATTTTGGCAAACCGTCAAATGGTTTAGAACTAAACTGGTAAAATTGAAAAGTTTAGAGTTTTGTTTGTTTCGTGGAAAATATTTTATCGCCCACAAAAATATTTAAATATAAATTATTGCCGATAGTGAGAACATTTTTCATAAGTTAATTATTTTAAAAGATACAAGCGATCAATTTTTTAAAATATTTTTTAAAATATTTATTTTTCGCAAAATAAATGGAGCCTAAGATTGAATTGGCTGCCGTTCAATGGATTTTTTTAGATAATTTTCTCACTTTTTTTAGGTCGATAAAAGATATATCTGTCCAAAATTTCAATCCATATTCTATCAGTCACTGTTCATAAGAGATTGTCATCGCTCTAGGCATGAATGGTCTCAAGAAAATTCCTAAAGTGAATATTATGTCAAATAAGAGCATGAAGTGCCTTCATTTTCTCAAATAAGGGCTTGAAGTGATTATGACTTTTTTAAATAAGGGCCTAACATCACCAACCGACAAAATATTCGTATTTTTGTCCAAACACATTTTTAATTTAGATTTAATTAATTTCGTTTTAAAAAAGACAAAAGTTTTTTTAAGAAAAAAAGCATCCTCCCGCATGTGGCCACCATCCCATCACCGGTGAGGCAACGGCGATGTCTGGTGGGGTCGTTGACACCTAGGCAAGGATTGCGATCCTTGCTAGAAACGGGAGAGGGTCCTCTCCCAAATATAGGCAAGGGTCGCCAAACCTGTGCGAGGGCCTACGACCCTCATCCAAATCTAGGAGAGGGTCGTTGCCCTCTCTCATTTCTGGTGAGGGCTTGCTAGTAGGCCCTCGCCTCTAATCGGCGAGAATCACCAACCCTTGCCTAAGTGCTAGCAACCTCACCAAGCATCATTGCCACCCCCCATCGGCAATGGGACGGCAGCCACAAGCTAGAGGGAGCCTTTCCTCTTATGTTTTTCTCTTCTTTTTTTGGTTGAAGTTTTAGTTTCTTTTAGTTGATTGTTTTATGGAAAGAAAAATAATGTAAAACAGGAAGAAGAAAGGAAAAAAATTTTAAAATTTAAAAGATGAAATTGCCCTCCACCAGATGGTGAATGCCCTTTTTAAAGACTAATATGGTTACTTCATACTCTTATTTGATAAGCCTTTGCCTTCCACGCTATCACCGTGTACTTTGAAAAGCCCTCGGGGCATTCACCGCACCGATCGCTCCTTTGCTTCCCATCGCACATTGGTTGCCATTTTGTGCTGCTTTCTCCATTTCCGTCCTTTTGTTTGGGTTGGGCTTGCTCATGTGTTGACATGGGCTTCTCAATGCCCTTCTTCTTTTGAGAAAAGTTATTGGGCAAGCAAGTCCTTTCTTCATCTAAAACCTTCGTGATTTCTTGCTAAAATTCGAACAAACAAGTCTGCTGGATTGATTAGCTTGGTGATTTGCATCTTTGTGTTGGGAGTTCTTCTATCATGTGACTATTCGAGCTATAAAATCCGTGCTTGCCATTTGTTCAAGGCAGGTTGATTGAATACGCTTTTTTTTTTCGTGCCGTTAAATTCTAACAAGTATTGGTGTTTCTCCGAGAAGGTTCTCAAGCAAAATATCTTTCACCGTGGTTTTTCAATTTTTTATTTGTATTTTGTATCGTTTCGGAAATGAAGCTACAAATTCTACTATAATTATGATACATAAAGAATAAGTCTGAAGAGATTGAAAAGTAAATGATAATGAAGATAAATAAAGAAAGATAGTCGAAACTAAGTATACTGAGGTTTCTTGTTCAATTGTGCAATCTCCGTACAATGGTGTCTACTTGGTTATTTTTAGTCAGGAGTTGTGAACAACCGTCCTCTGGCAATTATCATTCCAATTGCAAATTTTCAAAAATCTTAGGGCGTGCATGTTTTTGTTCTTTCTTTCTGTTTATGAACAGAAATTTTGTTTTTTTGTTCCCGGGAACAAAAAAAAAACACGTAAACGCGTTTGTTTGCGTTTTTGTTCAAAATCAAATTTTTTGTTCCTGAAACACAAAAAGAACAGAAATGAGAAACAAAAAAAAAAGTTGTTTTTGCTCCGTAAACACTTTTGAAGAAACAATTTCTTCTTCTATTCTTCTTCTTTTCTTCTTCTCTTCTTCTTTTCTTCTTCTTTTTTCTTTGGCCGGTCGCCGGCCTCGGCCATGGCCGGCGACCGGCCGTCGAGGGCCGTCGAGGGTCGGCGACCTCGCCGGAGCGTCGCCGGCCCCCGGCGAGGCTCGGCGTCGCCGGCGCGGGCGAGGCCGAGCCTCGCCTTGGCTGGGCGAGCTCGGGCTCGCCCAGATCCGGCGAGGCCGAGCCTCGCCATGGCTGGGCGAGCTCGAGCTCGCCCAGATCCGGCGAGGCCGAGCCTCGCCTTGGCTGGGCGAGCTCGGGCTCGCCCAGATCCGGCGACGCTCGGCGACGCTCGGGCTCGCCCAGATCCGGCGACGCTCGGGCTCGCCCAGATCCGGCGACGCTCGGCGACGCTCGGGCTCGCCCAGATCCGGCGACGCTCGGCGACGCTCGGGCTCGCCCAGATCCGGCGAGGCCGAGCCTCGCCCAGCCAAGGCGAGGCTGCCGGCCCCGTCGGCCGGTCGCCGGCCTCCGGCGAGGCCGAGCCTCGCCCAGCCAAGGCGAGGGCCGCTGCCCCGTCGGCCGGTCGCCGGCCTCCGGCGACCGGCCGAAAGAAAAGAAAAATAAAAAAGAAAGGAAAAAATGAAAAATTAAATAAAAATATTAAAAAATTAAAAGAAACAAAAAACAACATAAATTTACCAAACGTATTTCTATTCATTTTTTATTTCCGGAACAAGTTTACCAAACGCATCTTTTTGGTCAAAAATTGTTCCCCGGAACGTAAAACACTTTTTTCTATTTCGTTCCCCGGAACAGTTTTTGAACGTAAACGTTACCAAACGCGCCCGGATACCGCGCCAATAACTGCATTGTTTTATCCATGTAGTTATCAGTACGAGTGCTTTAGTAACTGCCTTTATTCTTATTCTCCTGTTTTTGAGTGATAATCAATATCGAACCGTCGGTACCTATGATGGCAGTCTCACTTGGACCCTTGCAAGCCTGCTTCACATATCTCGGGCTTATTAGACCTTATTATTCACCCATGGCCTGCTGAGCCATTTTTGGTGTTAGTAATTGGTAAGCATAAAAAAAGATTTGGTTAGAAAAATGACCGGTGATCTTTTTTTGGGTAACTTACTTGTAATTTGCCAACACTTTTGTGAAACTACTAACTTTATGTATTTGCAAATTAACAATTTTGTACTAACTTACAAATCTTTATTTGCATAACTTACCAATGCTTTGAATATACTAACTCGTGTATGAAAAAAAAAAATCCATTTCTTTCTGTCCATCGCATAGGTTTTTGCTCCTTCACAAGTGTCTTCCGTTTGAGATGATGGTTTGGTTGGACTATCAAAGAGCATAGTCCAAAAAAGGGATACACTGAAGAACATGTCTGAGTTATCTAGTTGTTAAATTGTGTAGAATCTGAACTTATATTGGGATGGGTAACTTTAGCGCAACTACATATGCTGAATAACGGACAAGCGCATTTCCTAGCTGATCAGGAATATCGGATACACGCTACACAGTATCTCGAAGTACGATTCAGTTTTTTTAAGGACTTCTCGTTTGTTGTTGAGCTGAGATGAACTGGATAGAAGCTCCTTTTAGTTTTGAACTTCTCAGGCGCAGTGACACCATCCATGCTAGTCCAGGACCGCACCGACTTGTCTATGACGAAGCTTAGAGACAATTTCACTTTCTAGCACAAGCATGATCAGTTTGAACTTTTATCTAAGGATCGTAAGCATCATTATAAACGTTTCTGGTGATTTCCACAGATTTTTCTGCTTTGGGTACTCTGAGGACACCGTACACCATTGCTGCTGCGCACGCTCCGAAAACAGGTGCCGCAATGAAGACCCAGAGATTCTTGTAAACACCAGAGGTGATTGCGGGCCTAAGCTCCGCGCGGGATTCATCGAAGCTTCCGTGATCGGCCTACAAAATCCAAAAGTTCTTCGTAAGCTCGTGCGGAGGAAGACAAAACAAAAAATGAAGAAAATAATTGGTCTAATTTCTTTCACCCTGCAATCATAACATTGAACAGCAACGTAGCACCGATGGCAATTCCGCCAATGTCTTTGTTCTGCATTTTTTAGTCAGTAAAAGAAGTTAGCTCTTTTAGAAGAAGAGAACCATTGCGTAGTGAGAAAGGAAGAAGCCTCAAGTCAAGGTATTGAAGAATTTCTCACAAAAAAGAATGATAGAAAGCTGTAGGGAATCGCAAAACGGCGAGCTTTGGAATCTTACCACTCTGTGATCAGTTGCAACAGCGCAGATCATGAACATCAGAGTGAAAGTGATTATGAACTCCCATGCCATAGCCTCTAGATCAGAAGTTGTGTCCTTGTATTGAGTCATGGTGGCTTGGATATTGTCCAGGTCATGGAACAACACTTTTAATGTCAGGCTTGCGAGTGTTGCACCGATTAACTGGGAAAACGCATACACTGGCAACTGCCATAGAAAGTGCTATTGTCAGCATTTTTCTTACCAGAAACAAAAGGAAATGGTTTCACAAGGAATTTTCTTACATGTTTCCAGGGAAACTTAGTGGAAACAGCCAGCGCACACGTGACCGCGGGGTTAAAATGCGCGCCGGAGATGTGTCCGACCGCATATATCATCACCATCAGAACTAAGCCCCACACGATTGCTATACCCACAATGTTGAGTGTCTGCACTTGATTTACAAGAGCAGCACCACATCCAAAAAATATCAGAAATGTATGTACCCATGAGCTCGGCGACAACCTGCACCGACCGAAATGCCACTTAGAAAAAGCTAACTCCAGATATAAGAGCATAGTAATGATGGAATAATACTTCGGGCTTATTAACAAATTGGCACATCGGACTCTTAATGAACATTGAATATGACCCTATCAAATGCTCACTAAGTGGCCCTCTCAATTTGTTTATCAACTTTGCAAGTGAGATTTAATAGACTAAAAGGTAAAATGCAACCCTTATTTCCTCTTCTTGGTTTAGTATATTGGAGAGACCTTTTAGCAAATAGATGCAGAAACAGTGGCATCATCGGCTCCGAAATCTTGGGCACGACTGGCCTTGACCTCCTCTGAGATGGAGTGCTTGGTCGGTAGCCCGACTTTCGGAGAGGCTACATGAATGCTTGCGGGTGTGGAGGCCATTGCTGCTGAACAAAAACAAGAGACAATGACTTCACCGCAGTTCTATCGGTGTTCTCGGGAACTCACTTGTCTTGACATGGTACTACCTGAAAAATGTGGGGATAAAATCTATATATATATAGACACACACTAGTTATGAAATGTTGCATTCTTTTTTTTTTTTTTGGTAAGAATTAATAATATATAGAGCTTTGAACCAATAAATACAAAATCTGGCACCACAAAACTTTCATTCAGCAAGACAACAAGTTAGCGTGAGTGAAAGGGAACCAGATGCAAAAGAAGCACCGCAACAGTGGTGAACAAAGCACAAAATAGCCAAAAAAATAAGGCAAAGGACTAGAGGAGAAAGGAGAAAGCCACGAAGGGCGAAAAGACTCCTAAACTAACCAAACCAGCAAAGAAGAAAAGAAAGAACAAACAAAGACCACAAAACAGGTCTAACGCCGAAGACGACCAGCAGACGTGTTGCCGTTCAGCACCCGACTCTTTCCAAAAGCAGTCTTTAATCCACTCCACGGACATCTAAGGCTGCGCTGAATAAGGAGAGAAAATGCAAGGGTCTAACCCCCAATTGCGCTGAAGTCTTCCATTCCTATGATTATCATCCACGTTTCTGAAAGTTAAAGCTTTATCCTTGACCACTTTGATAAGACGATTTTTGACGGCGGAAATGTTGCCTTCTTATGTACTGAACACTTGACTAATTCAACGATCACTCGCATGGAATGTATTTGCGGAATCTATGACCAGGTACCTGCAATGATGCTGAATGGCGAAGTCCCAATTGTCGTCTAGGCAAATCCCTGCCAGTAGAATACAAAGGTCAAGGAATGAAAATACTCTTAACAGATCTTTACGCATGATATGAAGTTCTCGTTGTCTGGTTGTCTTAGTCGGCAAATTCGTTGTTTCAAGCAGTGCAATTCTTTCGTTCCTTTTTGCTGGCCCAAGTAGTATGATTCCATAAGCCAAAAAGGCAAAAACAGATCGCATTGACTGCTTCTTCGTTTGATGGAACATGTTTCACGATGAAATTAAGACATAAGAGGACATGTTTCTCGTGAAGAGAACCAAAGTCCATATCTATAATCTTCATAAAAAGTAAAAATAATCTGATGCATTAGGAAGGACCTTATGAGGAGTTTGACATGTGTGTTAAATTATGTCTCAAGTTTGAGTTCATACATGAAACATGAGGGGGAAATTATCAAAAAAGTGTTAAATCTATTACAATTGTGCCAATTTAGTCATAATTTTTTTTTTGTCAATACTAAACATTTTGCATTTGTATCAGTTCAGTCTATCCAGCCAATTTTCGCCAGCTAGCATTAACGTGGCGCTACCGATGCTAACATGACATTTTTAAAATAATATTTTAATATTTTCTAATAATTTTTTTTTTTTTCCCCTTCCCCTACCCTAAGCGCTAGCAAGGGTCAGGCCATAGGCAAGGGCCATGACACCCTAGCTCGCCTAGATTTGGCAAAAGCCGCGACGCCCTCTCCAAATCTAGCTAAGTGAGGACTCGTGGCCCTTGCCTAGTCAAGGCGAGAGCTGCAATGGCCTCGCCCCCCTCGTCAACACTAAGGGTAGGGGAAGGGGAAGGGGAAGGGATAGGGAATAAAAATAAAGAAAAAATTATAAAAGAATTCAAAAAAAAATTAAAATATTATTGTAAAAATGTCACATTAGCACCAATAGGGCCACGTCAGCATCGGCTGGCCAAAATTAGCCGGATGGACTAAACTGGCATAAATACAAAAGGTTTAGAACTGAATTGATCAAAAAAAGTTTAGGATTGAATGGGCATAATTAAAATAAGTTTAGAACTTTTTTGGTAATCCTCATGAAATCTAAACCAATTAGAAAATATTGATTGGTAAGTTAAATCAGACTTGTTACGAAATGAATTTTGATATGTCACTTTCCTATTTAAATTAGGATTTATCTTGAAGGGGTTATTCACGTGATATGTTTAGAGACGCGCTTTTGGTCTTTGGAAGACTGTTTTTTTTTTTCCTTTTTTGGGGTGGTCAGATTTGGTTGTCTCTGTTTGTTTGTAAAGAAAAGTGCAAATATATATTAATCGAGATTTGACCGTGTGAGAGTGGACCTCTTCAAAGACGGAAAGTAAGGGGCCGCATGTTGTTTATTCCTTCAAGCCGCGCGATGACTACTAAGGACGAACCGCAAAGAAAGAAAGGTGACGCACGCTCTTTGATCGCACGGAGGAGTCCTAAATACTGTGAATTTTATTATGTGAGTTTTACATCTAAAGAATGCGGGTTTGAGCTTACTTTAAGTGCAATAAATACTGAAGCGTGTGAGCCATTATAACTCTTATTGTCCGATTTTTGGCGAATGATTTGCTACTGGCTCTTCCGGTTGAGTATGTTTCGATATTCGAACCGAATTATGTAAATCTTAATGTTTTTTATTGTTCCTTATTTATTTCTCCAATGATTTTGTGTTGATTAATTGGCAACAGGAAGAACAACTTTAGGTTGTGCGCTATATTGACAACTCAAGATTTGGCAAAAACGTTGAATGGCACAGCTAGGTTGGTGGAAATGACGAAAGATGCCGATAAAGATGAGTTGATGGAGAGGGTGAAGAGTATAATCCTATCGGACCTATTGGATGAGATGTTAATAGAAGTGGTCGAGGAGAAGAATGCCACAGTGTTGTGAGCAAAACTTGAGGCCTAGATGAGATGTTTCAGTTTCGATTTGTTGAAGGTAATTCCATTAGAGCCCAGCCTAGATGAGTTTAGCAAATTCATGATAGATTCAAAGAACACTAAAGAGGCCTTCGATGATGAAAAATAAGGCATGACATGATTAGCTTCTTATCAAAGTCATGAGAGCACTTTATTAATTCACTATTATAGAAATGCACTACAATTACCTGAGAAGAGGTCAAACCCGCCTTGTTTTGTAAGAAGTGACTGAGAAAATTGCAAGATGGCAATCTAACGCATGATGTAGCACAAGAACTAATATTCGAGTTAAAGATCAATATCCAAGGTCTAGTAGGAGCAAATACAAAAGCAAATTGAAGTCACGCCATAGAGAGTCAAAGTGACACATGAAGTATTTTCAGTGTCACAAGGAGAGACATCAAAAGAGATTATCTGAAATTGAGAAACAAAGGTGATGGGCAGAATGCCACAAGCAGTGTGGCTAATGTCGCCAAGAAGAGCACCAATGATGTAGAGGTCGCCTTGTGTATGACTATTAGTTCGTCAAGAGACGAATGAGTATTAGATTTGAGGTGTTCTTTTCATATGATGCCTAATAGGATTTGGTTCAACACTTACAATAATGACGATAGAGTTCTAATGAGGAATAATGCAGCCTACAAGGTTTTAGGGAAAGTGACAGTTAGGATTCGGATGCATGATGGGGTAGCGTGTACACTGAGAGACATGAGGCATATACCTGAGCTCAAGAAGAATCTTATTTCTAGGGACAACCGATAGTATCGGGTGTAGGCACAACATTGAAGGTGGAGTGCCGAAGATATATCTAGGTGCCATGATAGTGATGAAGGGGAAGAAAACGAATACTACCTATCATATATTGGCAAAGATTGTGATGGGAATTGTGCAATTTCATCAGATGAGTCAAACTCTGATTTGATTCCATTATGGCCTGTGCAATTAAGGCACACGATTGAGGCAAATATGACAATGCTGAGTGAGAATGAGTTGCTAAAGGGGCAGAAGATAAGAAAGTTGGACTTATATGAGCATTGCATCTTTGGGTAGCAATGCCAATTTGAATATATACAGCTGTTCATTTGACGAAGTAACTAATTGAATATATTCATTTGGAAGTTTATGGCCAGTCTCTGATTCCTTCAAAAGGAAGTGCCCGATATATGCTAATATTCATCAACGATCATTTCGAAAGGTATGTGTATACTTCGAGAAGATCAAATTTGATGTTTTCGATTGATTCAAGAAGTTTACAACATTCTTTGAGAAGCAATTAGAAAAACATATTAAATGCCTAAGAACTAAAATGGCATAGAGTTCTATGGGAAAGATTTTATTGAGGATCTACCATAAAGAAATATTTGTGAAACATCGCATAATGCTCGGGATAGTACAATAGAAAAGCATTGCATAATGTAAGAAAAGAACCTTATTAAGCAAGCACAATGCTTGCTTTCACATGTCAAACTAGGTAAGGAATTTTAGTTCGAAGTAATAAACATGTTGTGTAAGTAGGTTGATCTTCATCATCTGCCACCCAATGGAAGACTCTTGAGGAAACATGGTCAAGAAAACCTATTAATTACTCTAGATTACAGGTATTCCAATGTCTTGCTTATGCCCAACCAAGTGATGATAAGCTTGAGCCAAGGACAAAGAAATGCATATTTTTGGATTATGCACAAGGGGTGAAAGGCCACCAGTTATGATGCATTGATCCTAGATCGCCAAATTTTCTAATTAGTAGAGTTGCAATCTTTGACGAGACCGATATGCTTCGATAGAGGAGTCTTGAGCACAACTAGCAAAGTAAACAAATCACAATGTTAATAGCTAGGTGGAGCTTCGAGTGGAAACTTCGAAAACCTCAAAAGTAAGAGAGGTTGAGACTGTAGACGACTTTGCAGTTCCTAAAGTGAGTGATTCAAGACCATCACCAAAGCCATAGCACACTATAGCCACACGCAAATAGAGAAGGTAAATTAAACCACCAAGTATGTTATAGTTATATAGATATTGCTTATATGTTAACTACAAATGACAAGATGAAGACAAATGAACCTTTATCTTACTCTAAGGCGATGGCTAGTATTGAGTCATCTTAGTGACTGGAAGCTATAAGCGAAGAGATGGAATCAAACATAGGAGCTGGTCAAGATTTCAAAGAGCTATAAGATTGTCCGGTGCAAATGGGTGGTCTAAAAATGAAAGGATGGCATTTCTAGTGCTAAGATAGCGAGTATAAGGCAAGACTTGTTGTAAAGGGTTATACATAGTGGAAGAGACCAGGATGAAGGTGGCATTGTGGCATATCAACACGATCCTAATAGCAGCATTCATGGCTAGGTCTAACGGAAGAGACAAAGGGTGAAAATGGGCATTGGAGATTCGAGTTGAGATAACGTTGGTATGAAAGGATAACTCAATTAAGGCACAACCAGACCTAACAATAAGCTCACATGTGAGGGGGACATTGTTGCATGTGCGAGTTGTGTGAGAAAAATCTTATATCAAATAATTTGTGTGGTGTGGAATAGTTAATATACATAATTTATTGTGTAAAACTTTTGAGTGAATGTGGATTAAATTAAATATATTGATTGACTCATATTCAGGATCTCTCTAACAATTTCCCCAATTGAAAGTATGGAGCTTTTGTTATGCGCTCACAACAATGTAACCCTCTCCTACCAATTGATTTGCCTTTTTTTTTTCCCTTTTCTTCCTAAACCGTGTCATTTTTCTTATTACTTCCTTTAAAATTTTGCAAAAACTAATATAAGTAAAACCACTTGGTTAAAAAAATCATAAAGCAAAACATGAGAGTCCCTTAGTTAATTTTTGGGAATCCACCCAAAACTACTTATACATACCTCTCCTTTTAAAAATGCTAAACATACTTGAGATTATTGCAAGATTCTTTTTTTGATAATGTGTACTTTTGTATACAACCATAATGGCTAGAGAACAAGATTTAGATCAGTATACATATAAGATGATCACATTAATTTTTGCTGGAAATTAGAGTTGAGTTACATCTAAACTCCGTGGTTTTAAAAGTAATTTCTCTGATCTAAAACTTCCCAAAGTGAAAGAAAATAATACTGTTCCGCAGAGACAATTGTAAGTTCCATACCACTATAAGTACTCCACGTTAATTGGATATTTACAATTTGTTGAGATTCAAACTATTTAGTATCTAAAAAGATCACTATAATTGAATTAACATTGATGTTACATAGGAAGAGTTCAAAATCAAAATACAAAACACATTAACGGGATTGTGAAAAGCGTCAATTTCTTTTTTGACGTCATTATACTTTATTATCTTGTACTTTAGGAGATTATCAACAAAATCCGATGCATGACATGGGGAAAAAAGTCTATTTAATGCATAAGAGTAGAGAAGCCAATGAAAGCGTATGGAACTACCATTACCCTGTTCATCATCATAAATCCGCCATCCTCTGTCTTTGTTGGGTCTAGTGGAGGAAAAAGAAAGGAAGTCTCATCATTAATACGAAGAAAGTAAAATCATCCCACAATTTGCAATCAAGACTTATCCAACGAAAGATGCAGACTAAAAACAGCAGGAATCAGCCAAGTCAACGGCTAGGAAGTCGCCTCGGGCTTTTCCTTTGATTCTTTTTCTCCCTTTCTCTTTGCCGTCACGTTGAAGACTTTATAAAAAAATCATGAATTGTCAAACAGAAAACAGAGCAGTTTTCATTGCTTCCTCTGACTTCCTTTCTTTTCCATAGAATAACTAGTTTATGTGTCCGCTTTTCTTTGCATATTTTTAGCTTTACAAAAGTTCAGACTCGTTTTCTCGTTCTCTTTTCATCATATTTCTCTCCACCGATTCTTGTGCAAACTGAGAAAGAAGAATCCCTCGGATGGCTTTCCTGGTTGTGAGCAGAAGGGGTTAATTTCGATTCCGGGGTGGTTGTGTTTCTGCTTTTGAAGCTTTTCATCTTGCAGTTTCATAGTTCTGAGACGCGGGTTTCCAGGTGGATTACGGTCTGGAGTTTGTGTGGATGACGAAAAGTCAGCTTAAGAAGTTGTAGTTGTTGCTTGTTGTTGGCTTTTTCCCATGGATAGGCTTTGCTGCTTCAATTCTCCTACCCCTCAGGTAACAGACATTAGTTGATAATCTTTATTTCTAATTTTGATGGCTTATCTTCTCAAATCCCAATTGTACTGGTGGAAACTAACACAAAAGGGTACTGATTCTATTAGATCACCCTTAATTCCTATATGATGGCATGGTGTTAAGTGCCTTTGATTTATAAGCTCTGGGGATTTCACTTGACTTGTGAATGAAATCCATCTTAATAAATTGTATACAAGAAGTCGCCCGCTTTAATTTCTCAGGGTGCGTTCAACTAGATTTTGGGTTTTTCATTTGGGCAGCAGCACCTCGAAGTTGTTAGTTGCAACCTACCATTTGATACTTTTGGTAACTTGGATTTATGACGCGGTTTTACAGGCAAGACTCTTTTTATTTTCCGTATTAATAAGTTGTGGTTTGGCTTCTGTGTACTTCTCAGACAGACATGTAGTCTGAACTAGTCGACTCTCAACTTTTGAGTTCCTTGTACCGAAGCTGCTTGCTTCTGTTCTGTTTTTGTTGTCTTGGATACTGTATGAGGCAACCTTCAGTGGCAATGCCTTCCTTCAAAGTCACCATTTGGAGCGCTTCCTGAAAGCTTAGTCTGCATTTCTATCTGTACTGATGATGAGCATGAATCAAGAACCTGTTTTGGAACGAGTCCTCTAGTCTATCTTCGGACATGAAAAACTGATCGTGTTAACCAGGTCCAAGCAGTAAGAAATGCAGGAATCATCATTTTGGCTATTCCAGGTCGATGCTTTACTTGGTGGGACTGACATTGTTAGTCATTAGTCTGTTTATTCTTTTGCTTCTGGATTGATAAACTGTCAACCCCGTTGGTCTTCTGAAAGTAGTTTGCTTGCCTTCTTCGTCTTTATGTTAAGTTATACCTAGTCGGGTACGATGTGACTTAGGATTTTGAACCTGCTTTAGCTTGCTTTCTGTTTTAGTTTAGTTTTGTGCTTGCTTTTCAGGTCTTCACTCCTCAATGAGATGATTTTCTATTTCTTAATTTTCGTTCATTATCTCAAAATTAGCATGTAGGAGGACAAGCATCCTCTTTCTCCGGTAAGGGAAGAAACCACGATGGGATTGTCAAGTATGGTTTCAGCCTGGTTAAAGGGAGAGCTGATCATCCGATGGAGGATTATCATGTTGCTAAGTTTGTGAAGACTGAAGGCAGTGAATTGGGATTGTTTGCTATCTATGATGGTCATCTGGGACATCGTGTTCCGGCATACCTACAGAAACATTTGTTCTTGAATATACTGAAGGAGGTGCGATTTATACTAGGACTATTGAAAGTCTTATGCTTCTGTTAACATTTTATCTCCAAGGGAGTTGTCCTTACATTCTTTCCTCTCTCTCTCTCTCTCTCTCTCTCTCTCTCTCTCTCTCTCTCGGTGTTAATCAATGTAGGAAGAATTCTGGGTCAACCCGAATCAATCAATTTCAAAAGCTTATGAGACAACAGACCAAGCAATTCTCTCAAATAGTTCAGAGTTGGGTCACGGTGGATCAACTGCCGTGACAGCAATTCTGTTAAACAATCAAAAGCTGTTGGTTGCTAATGTTGGAGATTCAAGAGCAGTCCTCTCGAAAAGGGGTAAGGCAATACAAATGACTACGGATCATGAGCCTAGTAAAGAGCGAGACAGCATTGAGAACCTAGGTGGCTTCGTCACGAAGATGCCAGGTTCTTTCTCCAAGCCATAACATTTGTAATCTCCAATGTAAGTGCAAAGATCCCTAATTGTACATTACCGACATTGCTGTTGTTAACACAGGTGACGTCGCAAGAGTAAATGGACAGCTTGCCGTATCCCGTGCTTTTGGAGATAAGGGCCTCAAGTCTCATTTACGTTCTGACCCCGACATAAGGAGCACCGATGTAGATGCATATACTGATGTATTGATCCTGGCTAGTGATGGTCTTTGGAAGGTAATATATGATTCTCTAGTAATGTTTATCAAAATCCAGTTTCTGTAAATATGGGAATAGGAAGACTCTTGACAACTCATTTCCTTTCTCCTTGGGATTAACTCAGGTGGTGAAAAATCAGGAGGCAGTTGATATTGCAAGATCAGTGAGGGATCCACAAAAGGCTGCCAAGCGTTTGACTAACGAAGCCTTGAGAAGAAACAGCAAAGATGACATCTCCTGCATCGTTGTTAGACTTAGAGGATAGTGTCGTGTCTCTTTCCCGGAATTCTTGTTTGTGTCACGATAATAAGGCTACTTAAGCCATAGGGACAAATAAAAGGTTTCTGATGTAAATTTGTGCTTCTTCTCTTTTCCCTTTTCCTTTGTTGTTATCATGGTTGTACTTTTTCATTTGATCTTAGTTTTTTGGCTATGATGTGCTGAAACTAAATCGAAAGCTATGTGCCCCAAGACCACTTGTTTGTCAATCTCATCAATTGCGCCGAAAAATCTTTCATAAGGCTTCGGATTTTCGGCTTATCTCATTCTTATTCACTTCGCCTGGTCGGAAACTTCTCGTCGATCTCATTCATGTGTGCTATGGCTACAAACTATGTAATTTCGGAGAGCTAGAACACTTCCAATCTTTTAACTTACTCTGCAGAAAGCTTTCAGGGAGACTAGAAATGGACAAAACCATCCTTAAGCTCAGATCTTAGCCATCGAGTCAGTGGCCTCATCTGAGACTGAGCAACTCACCAGCTCAGATTACCCAAATTTCACCATAATGTCTTATAAACACAATCAACAACACCGACCATGTCTGGCCCTCCTTACAAGTTCTCCTGTTTCAGTATATACTGATGTAACCCGACTCGGTGAGAGGCCAAATCCTGCAATCTTGGCCGAGGGTCGAAGAACCCTTTTGATTTTAAGGGGGAGAACAACGTTTTTTTTTTTTTTCTTTTTCCTTAACTTGGTCCCAATTAGATAATGAAGCAGAGAGAGAGAAGGGAACAGAAAAAGATGTACTGCAGAGAGGGGAATCCAGAAGAGCAAGAGAGATTTGGCTAATCTGGACATACAAGAAACCCCCCAACAGAGAACGTTGCTTTGTGCCTCCAGAACAAAGCCGCCAAGAAATCGATCCATTACAGATCTCGTACCTTGCAGCCGAAAGGAGAGGCAAATTCTTGATTAACACAAAAACAGAACACATCATTCACACAAACAAACGCAGAGAGGGAGAAGCGGAGGCAACTTCTCCATCGCACGCCGCATGTAACATCATCCACACAGACAAACGCGCGCAGAGAGAGAGAGAGACAGAGAGAGAGGAAAACGTGCACGGCTCTGGATATAGAGTGTGCAGAGAGGAGCTGATGTATGCGATATTTATAGGGGACGGGGGAGCTGCGAACCCTAGCACAATCGCCGGCATGAGACGGCGGGGGCTTATTTTGAATATCCCCATGATTTTTGGGGGTAAATTGCATTTTTCCGTGCTAGATTTGGGCATTTTGTCACAACTTTTGCTCCTCGATTTTTTCCATTTCTTTCCGATGTGCCCCTCAAGTCTTCAAATCGGTTCACATAATCTCTAGTCGCATGCTTGTCGCGTGACTAATTAGCACCTTTTACAGATAGCAAATCTGTCCAACAAAAAAAATGAATTGCAATTTTGTCCTCTAAGTTTTGGCACTAGTCATAAGTGGTCCCTTGACCTTTTTTATTTTTTGCAATTTCCACCCTAAAATCTCAAAATCAATTGCGATGCTCCCCTACCTTGGACTTTGGCCAATTTTCATAATAAGCCGATATTTTTAATCAATTCTCAATTCTACCAAACCAAGTTTTGTATTTTGTTTCAACTATGGCCTGTAAATTTCATCCAAATTTTCGAAACAATCAATTAAAATTTCTATACAATTCTCAGGGAAATGACATTTAGGGCTTTCAATAGGGTAAGACATTATTAAAGCAAACTTACAAATGAAGAGAATACAAGGCACCAAACAATAAGGCCATTTCGTTTCTTAGCACAAACTAATGCGTTTAGTTTATAACTCTGTTTGTTGCACGAAAAATAAAATGTTTTGAAAAACACTTTCTTAAAAATAATTCTTTATATTGCTTGAAATAGTTTGTCGATAAAAAATATTTTTCATCATTAATAATAATTTATTTTTAAACATTTTCATGAACAATGAAAATATATTTCATTCATTCATTTTTGTAAACAATATAAGTTATTATTTTTGGGGTTGAAACTACAAAAAAAACCCAAACTAATACACCCCTCCATTAGTTTCAGTTAAATTTTACCATCAAATTGTCGAATTCAATGACACGTAATAATTAACGGGTGTACCACCTTGGAGTGTACTAGTTTGTGATTTTTGTGATATTAATCCAATTTAACCGAAACTAATTAAGGATAAATTAGTCACAAATGTACTAATTTTGGGTTTTTTGTGACTAAAAAATTAGTTTAAAGTAAATTTCAAATTTGTCACAAATGTACCGATCTAGGGTTATTCATAGTATCAACCCTTATTTTTAAGAAATTATTTTCTTAATTATTCATTTTTCATGAAAGAAGCACATCACAAGAAATCAAATCAAATAATCATTTTCATTTATAATTCTTAATATAAGAAATAGCAACAACAGAAAAATATAGTTTAATAACTCAATTAAACAAAAAGAAAGCTTAGACATTATTATGATGACGAAAGAAAATTTCGTGATTAGTGGCACCAAAATATGGGCATGTATGGTCATTTAAGATTATATATGAGTACTAAGGTTAAAGATTTTCTTTTTACCAAAAAGAAAAAAGGTTAAAGATTCTCTTCATGTTCAAAATTTAAAAAGGGAATTCAATAAACAAATTTCTGAAACCGCCAAAATATGGGCATGTATGGTCACGGACTCTAGAGTTTAAATCCCCAGGATCAGAAGAACCCTTAAAATTCAAGCAAATCCCCTTCTCGTTGATAAACAGGGAAATACTTCGTTCTGAATCGACAGAGGAAATCCAGAAATTGCAAGAGACGACGTGTAGTCATCATCTACTGTATGTAACATGGTGTTCAACATGGTATTCCGTTGAAGTAACTTGTAGTTCACATGATGTGGTTAGTGCCCTCCCTTCACAAATTTGTAAGGGAAACAGCAAAGACTTAGTGGCAGAAGAGAGGGGAGCAATACATATTTTCAGCACTAGTTCTCAGCAGTAGCATGGGAATGGTTGGAAGAGAAATTGATACATTCATGAAACTATCAGATAACAAAATAGCTCATATGGAAACTCAAATTTCCCAGCATTGTAGTGATTTTTGGAAGTTTGAACGGCAAGCCTGGTGAATAATAAGAGCACTGATTAAATTCTGACGTCCGAGGCAATAGCCTTAGTAAGGATCACCGCGACTCATGCAGTGTAAGCAGGCCAAATATATTCATGCTCAAGTTAAAAGATCCAAATAATAGTAATGAACTCTTGTTAACTCAATTCACCAAGACGAGACCTTTAAGTTCTTATGGCCCAAAGATCTCATGAACGGTGCATCTCTAAATAGCCTTTCAATTTTTCTTTTCTCCATTTTATGCTAAGTAGCTAACAAGTGGTATCAGCAGATCAAGATGGGGGATTACTTGGCACCTCTGGAGGCGATTAATGCTTCCCAGAAGATGTACGAATCGGGTTTATGCAGGAATTGAACTGAATAGATTCAAACTGAAACTTCCAATTTGTTACTTTAACCGGTTCAAGTTCTGCTCAGACAATTCTGATTGTTGGGTTATTGGTTAGTTCAATTCCTGCATAAACCGGTACTCGGTTGATCAAAATAAATCGGTATAATTCAACTGGCACAACTGGCGTTCGTTGGGGATTTTCATCTATCTTTTCATAAACATTGAATTTAAAATCTCGACAAGCCAACATTTCCTACATAGAGCTGATAGTAATTTTCTCTTGTTTCTCCTTATCTACTCACTACCAACTCCTTGTCAACGTCATCTTCTTTACGAATATATAACACATTTTAGGGTGAAAGTAACCATAAAACAGACATTGTTGTACTTCAGGATCATTTGGAAAGTGAAATCATGTCCTTGGTACTTTATTAATTGGGATCAACGTACCGCCCAGATCAGGGGGTTAGCTTTTGAACTTCCTCAAGGGTGTATCTTGGAGGTGAGATCTGTCAAATTTTACTGGCTAATTCTCAATTTATTCACAGTTCATGGACATTATTGCTCTTGATAAGAAATAAATAAAAGGCTGATATATTTGTGGAAATAATTTGCATTGAAATGAGTTATTGATGCTGGGAATTGACAATCACTAACAAGATCCAATTACATTAGACTGTATGCTTTCAGTTGCATGACATAACCTCCTGGTCGAACAACATATCCACAAAATGCAATGTTGTCAAGAGCAACAGGCAAACTGTTTTGAGTAAATTATGAAATAAATGAGGTCTAGTAATTTTAATCGGTGGAATATGTCTGAACGTCCATGACCTTATAATGTTTCTGCTGTTGGAGTTTCTAGCGATGTCGGTCTTGGGAGTTAGGGTAACGACAACACGTAGTATAACAAGACAAAAGAACTGTGAAAGTTTTCTACATATACGTACCAAGATCGTATCCATGTTTCTATTGTATTTGCTCTAGTTTGCAACCTGTACATAGGGCATGTGTTATTTCCAATGTACTCGGTAAGGTGAATCGCTTGCGCTCTGAAATACAGCGAACATAAATTCTAGTTTATACCAGTTGTTTCGTCTCTTTTCACTTGAGAAGAGCTTTCCAAGTAAATCTTGGCACCAAGCTTAGTAAAGTGCACGTGCAACCGTGGGACTTCAAAGTGGTGGTATTATGGATCAGTTGGACCAGTGCATCGGCTAAGGCCCTCTAATCCATGCTCACCTTGCGTCCTTCTGATTCCCGGGTTAACAAGGACCCCACTGGGATAGCAAATGTAAATAGCAGCGCGTCACTTGTGTTGAACTCTTTATTTTACCACCTGTACGGAGGTCTATAATTGCTGCTAACGTTTGTCTTTGTTAATTGACATCCTGAACTCATCAAGGTTAGAAATAGAAAGCTACAAATAGCATTGATCTAGAGCAAGACAGGCTTAACAGAAAGGGGTTTCGAAGGATGAAGAAAAGCCAAAACGAGCAAGCCATCAAAGCTTGATTTAGCAGGAAGCCTCGTGTAGATCATACATTAATTGGCTGGACATATGCTTGGACAAGCAACTCACTCTCTCTAATCTTGTGATCTTACTATGTCGCTGCTGTAAAAGCACCAAAGTCATCATTATCGCCAACGCCACAAAGTCGAGTGATCAAAATCTTATGTATCAAATCAGTAGAAAACAGATTTGGGGTGATTCACAACTGAAGCAGCAAATATTAATTTCAATGGGAGCTACAAAATTAAATCTTCGGTTAAGGCAATTAAGGCTTCACAGAAAGATGAAAGAATCGGATTTATGCAGGAATTGAACTGAATATATTCGAACTAAAACTTATAATTTTTTACTTTAGCCGGTTTGAATTCTGCTCGGGCCATTCTCATTGTTGGTTTATGTGTTAGTTTACTTTTTCTTAGTTTGCAAATTGATCATCACATCAGGCCTCTGCTAATACTCGGTTGATCAAAACCAAGTTAAATAGTTTAGCCGGCAAAACCGCCATTCATCAGGGATTTTCATCCATCATATCATAAACATTGAATTTAAAATCTTGACAAGCCAACCCCTTCTTCTCACAAGGAGCCGATGGCAATTCTATCTGGTTTCTCCTTGTTTACTCACTACTTAGTCGTTATCGCTATCGTCTATTTTATGAATATTTACTCATTTTATGGTAAAAGTAGCGACTACATAGATGTCGTGTGTAATTTTGGATCATTTGGAAAGCGAAATCATGTCTGCTGTGTTATGTTAATTGGGATCGATGCACTGCCCATAGCCGCAGGTTCATGGAAATTATTGCCATTGATAAAAGAAAGAATAAATGGTCGGCATAAATGTGGAAATAATTTGCATCGAAATGAGCTACTGACATCAGTCACTAACAAGATCCGGCTTCCATTAAACTGTATGCTTTCAGTTGCATGACGTGGCCTCCTGATCGAAGAGTGCAGCCACAGAATGCCATGTTGTTTAGAAATATAGGCAAACTGTTTTGAGTTAAGTAGAAAATAAATGAGGTCTTTTAATTATAATTGACAGAATATGTCTGGACTTCCATGACCTTATGATGTTTCTGCTGTTGGAGTTTCTTATTGATGGCAGTCTTGGGAGTTAGAATTACACCACAGATAGTATATCGCACATGAGAATTAAGACTTATGAAAATTTTCTACATATATGCACCAAGATTGTTTTGTGCTCAAAATTTTGACTTCAATTCACTTCATGTAAATAGTGGTCGATCTACTGGAGTTGGCAGCCTGTATAGAGGACTTGTGTTTATTCAGAGGTTCTCTAGTACGTTGAATCACTTGTACTCTGAATTACATTGATTATAGATTCTAGTTTCGTCCGGCTCTTTGTTCTCGTTACTCTTAGAAGTGCTTTCCAAGCAAACTTAGAGCGCCAAGCTCAGCAACATGGGCTTTTAACTCATCAGATCGACCAAACCATCAGATCGACCAAGGCCCTTTAGGCCGTACTCACCTTCCATACTTTTGATCCTAGTGTTAAAAGAGACCGCCGATCACCGTGACTTGGCTACCAAAAGTATATCTTGGCACGCCATTCGCATTGAATTGTTAGTTTATCACCTGCATCGAATTCAATAAATACTTCTCTGAAGCCCATAAAAAAAGACTCATTGTCGTCCGGGAATCCTTCCACTTCTGGTTCTAATCCGTTACATTCCTCAATCTTTTTTTCTTTTCTGTTTCAAAGTTTCACAATACTGGGAGTTGCTTTCACCATTCAGAGAGGCCAGATGATCTCTTCGAATGGATCACATGTTAATTGAGTCTAGTTAAGAATAAATCATTTTACAAGAAGTATTTGAAATTGTTACGCTAAAGAATATATATCGAAATAGTCCCACATGGACTTTATAAAAATAAAGGTTTCTAACTGAGAAGACATCCTGAAACGACAGAGGAAATCCAGAAATTGCAGGAGACGATGTGTAGTCATCATCTACTGTAACTTTACCATCTTGAACTTGGTAGTGTGCTAAAGTAAGATGCAGTTCGCATGATATGGTTAGTGCCCTCCCGTTACAAAATTGTGAAGATAAAAAGGTTAGTGGTCAATGAGAGCGGATGGATGCATATTCCACATGAGTTCTCGACAGTATTATGAGAATGGCTGGAAAAGAAATTGATACATTCATGAAACTTTCAGATAACGAATAGCTCATCTTTAAACTCAGATTTCGGATGCTTAGAGGGTTAAAACTTTCCCAGCTAACTGTAGTGATTTCGCATGTGAACACGCTTGTGAGGCAAGCCTTGTGTATAATAAGAACACTAGTTCTATCCCAACCGATGGCAATAGCCTAAGTGAAGATCACCTGAGTTACCAAGTGTAAGCGGGGTAAACATAATCGTGCTCACGTGAAAAGATTCGAATACGAAAAATATGCTTGTTGCGAGGGATAATACTGGTTACAAAGTAATTAAGAGGAGACTATGACGCTCTTGTGGCCAAAGATCTTGAGAACGGTCGACCTGTAAAAAGCCTTTCAATTTTTCTATTCTCCATTTATGCTAAGTAGCCAACGAGTGGTTATCAGCAGACAAAGATGAGAAATACTTGGTACCTCTTGAGGAGATTAGTGATTCCCAAAAGATGAATGGATTGGATTTATGCAGGAATTGAATTGAATAGATTTGAACTGAAACTTACTATGATTACTTTAGCTAGTTTCAAGTTCTGCTTGGGCAATTCTCATTATTGAGCAACGTGATTAGTTCACATTTTCTTGGTTTTCCATAATGATAATCCCACCAGGTCTCTTATAATATTCAGTTGATATTGATAAAATAAAAAAAAATACATCAATTTAGCTGGGTAAAACCATCATTCATTGGAAATTTTCAACTATTATATCATAAACATCAAATTTCAAATTTCAATAAGCCAAAAATTTCTTTTTATATGGAGCTAATACCAATTTACTCTGGTTTTCTTTTATCTACTCACTCCTGAGTCTTTATCGACACCGTCTAATTTATGAATATTTTATCTATTTTAAGGTAAAAGTTGTTACTAGGTAGGCATTTTTGTACTTCTGCATCATTTTGGAAAGCGAAAACAAGTACTTTTTGTTCTGTTAATGGGAATCGGCGTCCTGCTCTTTTAGGGGGGAAAGCTTTCCTTTGAACTTCCTCAAAGGCGTGAGGGAGCCGATATAAATGTGGAAAGAACTTGCATGGAAATGAGGTACTGATACTATGAATTGACAGCCACTATCAAGATCCGGCTTTCATGGAACTGGATGCTTTCAGTATGACAAGACTTCATGATGGAACATTATGCATCCACAAAATGCCATGTTGTCAAGAAAGACAAACTATTTCGAGTTAACTATGAAATAAATGAGGTATTGCAATATTAGTTGGCTGAACATGTCTGGTCGTCCATGACCTTAGTATTGTTTCTGCTGCTGGATTTTCTTATTGACGTCAGTCTTGGTTACTAGAATAACACGACACAGTACAACGCACATGAGAATTAGATCTCTGAAAAATTTCTGCATATACATGCTGAGATTGTATTATTTCCATAATTTAGACTTCGATCCATTTCATATGTATTGGGATCATTCTGCTGTAGTTTGCGACCTATATAGAGGGTTTTTGATTTTAAGAGTTACTCGGCACGGTGAATCACTTGTACTCTGAATTATCTTGATTATGGATTCTAGTTTTGTTCATTATTTCTTCTAGTTTCTCCTAAATAAGAGCTTTCCAAGCAAATCTTGGCATGCCAAGTTCAGTAACGTGTGCTTGTAACCTAGTGGGATGTTAAAGTGAAGGAATTGTAAATCGGCAGGACCAGTGAATCAGCTAAGGTTCTTAAATCCATACTCACGTTGGGTGCTCCCAAGTTAACAGGGAACCCCTTCCCATGCCACGACGACTGGGTTAACAAAAGTAAATCTTGATGCAACGCTGGTGTTGAATTCCATTGTTGCTGCTAATGTTTGGCTTTGCTAATTGACGTCCTGAACTCATCAAGGTGAGAAACGAAAAGCTAGAAATATCATTGATTTAGAGCAAGGCAGGCTTAACAGAGAGCGTTTCAAAGGATGAAGAAAAACAAACAGAAAAAGAGCAAACACTCAAGCTTGATTTAGCAGGAAGCCTTGCGTAGATCACACACTAGTTGGCTTGACATATATGCCTAAATAAGCAACTCACTCTCTCTAATCATGTGATCATTTTTAACTATGTTGCTGCCATAAAAGCACCTAACTCGTCACTGTCGTCAACATCACAAAGTCAACCAATCAAAATGTCATATATCAAAGCAGTACAACTCGAGTAGCAAATACTGATTACAATGTGAGCTACAGAACATGATCTTTTCTGATTCCAAATCTTAACCAACGCGAAGGCCCCCAAAAATCAAATTTACTTCCTGAAAACAGAAGGCAGAAGAAGAAATTAACTAGGAACAATTTTTCCAAACTTGTCCTGTGAAGAACCCCAGAGTCCAAAATTGAGCGAAGCCCTTTATGAACTGAAGTAACTTCATATCAATAAATCTTGAAGATTGTTCTTACAATGGACTCGACCGAATTCATGATGGATCAAGTCTAGTCAAGAATTTACCATTTCACAAGTAGTATAAAGATTCTCGTGCTAATGAAAATATATCGAAATTGTCTTCCAACCCCACATGGACTCTACAGTTCAAATCCTCCCATGATTTGGAGAACCATTAAATTCAAGCAAGTCTCAGCCTCTCGGTTGATAAGTCGGGAAAATATTTCTTGTGGAGAAAAGAACTTACTGTTAAAAATAGATTTCCAGGTGAGAAGACATTCTAAAACGACAGGGGAAATCCAGAGATTGCAAGAGACGAGGTGGTCGTCCTCGTCTACTACTATACCTACATGACCTTTAACACGGTAGTGTGTTGAAGTGAGATGCTCATGTCGAAAGATCCAATGCTGGTTGCGAGGAATGATACCAGTCACTAGACAGTAATCTTGTCAACTCAATAAAGTAAACAAGACGATACTTTTGAGTTCTTATGGCCAAAGATCTTATGAACGGTATGTCTCTGTTAGCCTTTCTATTTGTCTTCTCTCGATTTGTACTAAGTAGCTATCAAGTAACTATCAGCAGACAAAGATGAGGGAATAATTGGTACCTGTTGAGGCAATTAATGCTTCCAGAAAAATGTATGAAATAGATTTACGAGACAAGCCTTGTGTATAATAAAAACACCGGTTTGATCCCAACAGGCAACAACCGATGGCGATGATTGCATGAGTTATCAAGTGTAAGAGGGGTAAATATATTCATGCTCCAGTTAATAGATCCAAATGCTAGAAATATGCTGGTTGCGAGGGATAATTCTCGTTACAAAGTAATCAAGAGGAGACTTTGACGTTTTTATGGCCGAAGATCTTATGAACGGTAGAGCCTTTCAATTTTTCTGTTCTCCATTTATGCTAAGTAGCTAACTAGCATTTATCAGCAGACAAAGATGAGAAATACTTGGTACCTCGTGAGGTGATTAGTGATTCTCAAAAGATGTATGGATTGGATTTATGCAGGAATTGAATAGAATAGATTTGAACTGAAACTTACAATTGATGTCTTTAGCCGGTTTCCAGTTCTACTCATGCAAATGTCGGGAAACATGGTTAGTTCACATCCTCTTGGTTTTCCAAAGTGATAATCCCACCAGGTCTCTTCTAATATTCGGTTGATAAAAAAAAAAAAATGCATCAATTTAGCTGGCAAAACCACCGTTTGTCGGAAATTTTATTATATCGTATCATAAGCATCAGATTTCAAATCTCAACAAGGCAAACCTTTCTTTCCACATGGAGCTCATATCAATTTTCTCTGGTTTCCTTTTATATATTCACTCCTGAATCCTTATCAACATTGTCTATTTTATGAATATTGTACCTATTTTAAGGCAAAAGTAGACACTAGGTAGGCATTGTTTCTACTTTTGGATCATTTTGGAAAGCGAAATCAGGTACTTTTTCCTCTGTTAATGGGGATCGATGTGCTTCTCATTTTAGGAGGGAAAGCTTTCCTTCGAACCTTCTCAAGGGTGTGGCTGGGACATGTGATCGAAGTAAAAAGTAACTTGCATTGAAACGAACTACTGGTACTGTGAATTGACAGCCACCAACAAGATCCGGCTTTCATGGAACAGGATGCTTTCAGTTGCATGACATGACCTCCTGATCGAACAATATATATCCACAAAATGCCATGTTAAGAAAGACAAGCAAACTGCTTTCGAGTCAACTATGAAATTAAAAAAATGAGGTCTTGCAATATTAATCGGCAGTGTATGTCCGGTCGTCCATGACCTTAGTAATGTTTCTGCTGTTGTAGTTTCTTATAAATCTCAGTCTTGTTTGCTAGAACAACACAACACATAGTACAACGCACCTGAGAATTAGATCTACGGAAATTTTCTGCACATACCTACCGAGATTGTATTATATCTATAATTTAGACTTTAATCCACTTCATGTATATTGGGATTGATCCGCTGTAGTTTGCAACCTATATGGAAGGCTTTTGATTTTTCAGTTATTCGGCACGGTGAATCACTTGTCCTCTGGATTACCTTAATTATGGGCTCTAGTTTTGTGCATTTATTTCTTCTCGTTTCCTTGAAAAGAGCTTTTCAAGCGAATCTTAGCATACCGAGTTCAGTAATGTGTGCTCGTTACTTAGTGGGACATCAACGTGATGAAATTGTTGATCCACAGGACCAGTGGATTGGCTAAAGCCCTTTCGTCCATAGTCACATCGGGTGCTCTCATCAAGTCGAGAAGCAACTGGGGTACCAAAAGAAAATCTTGGCGCGAGGCTGGCATTGAATTCCTTTGTTGCTGCTAATGTTTGGCTTTGTTAGTTGACATCCTGAACTCATCAAGGTTAGAAACGCAAAGCTAGATATATCATTGATTTAGAGCAAGACAGGCTTAACAAAGAGTGTTATGAAGGTCGAAGAGAAAACGAAAAAAAGCAAACGTTCAGGGCTTGATTTAGCAGGAAGCCTTGCATGGATCACACGCTAACTGGCTTGACATATATGCCTGAATAAGCAATTCACTCTCTCCGGTCATGTGATCGTTCTTCACTGACTATGTCGCTGCTGTAAAAGCACCTAACTCCTCGTTGTCGTCAACATCACAAAGTCAAGAGATCAAAATGTCGTATATCAAAGCAATACAACTCGAGTAGCAAATACTAATTTCAAAGTGAGTTTCTGATTCCAAATCTTAATCATCACAAAGGACCCCCAAAAATCGAATTTATATCCTGAAAAAAGAAGGCAAAAAAAGAAATGAAATGGGAACAATTTTTTTCCCATTCTGTCCTGTGAAGAACCCAAGAGTCCAAATTTGAGTGAATCCCAATCCATATCAATAAATCTCGAAGAGTGTTTCCACGATGGACTCGACCGAGTCCATGATGGATCAAGTCAAGTGAAGAATTTTAGCATTTCACAAGTAGTATAAAAGATTGTCGCGCCAATGGAAACATATCGAAATTGTCTTCCAACCACCGCATGGACTCTACAGTTCAAATCCTCCCAAGATTTGGAGAACCATTAAATTCAAGCAAGTCTCAGCTTCTCGGTTGATCAATAGGGAAAATACTTCTTGTGGAGAACAGAACTTACTGTGAAAAATAGATTTCCAGATGAGAAGACATTTCTGAAACGACAGAGAAAATCCAAGATTGCAATAGACGACGTGTAGTCATCATCTAATACTGTATCTGCATGACATTCAACATGGTAATGTGTTGAAATGAGATGCTCATGTTGAAAGATCCAATGCCGGCAACTCAATAAAGTAACTCTTGTCAGCTCAGTAAAGTAAACAAGAAGAGACTTCTGAGTTCTCATGGCCAAACATCTTATGAATGGTGTATCTCTGAATGGCTTTTCCTATTTCTCTTCTCTCCATTTATGCTAAGTAGCTAACAAGTGGTTATCAGCAGACAAAAATGAGGGAATATTTGGTACCTCTTGGGGGAATTAATGCTTCAGGAAAGATGTATGAATTAGAGTTATGCAGGACCCAAACTGAATAAATCTGGACCGAAATTTAAGATTTGTTACTTTAGCCGGTTCGAGTTCTACTCGGGACATTCTCATCATTGGATTATCACCTAGTTCACCTTTTCTTGACTGTCCAAATTGATCATCCCAACAAGACTCAACCAACACTCAGTTGATCAAACACAATTATATAGTTCAGCAGGTAAAACCGCAATTCCTCAAAAATCTTGGTCTATCACATCAGAAACATCGAATTTCACATCAACACATGTCGCCATCTTCTTCCCACACGGAACTAATAATAATTTTCTCCAATATCCTTTGTCTGCTCACTAGCGGGTGCTTATCGACATCGTCTATTTCATTGATATTTCACCCATTTTAAGAGAAATGTAACCACTACATAGACATTGTATGTACATTTGGATCATTTGGAAAGCGAAGCCATGTACTTTGTTTGCATTTTGATGTACTGCTCATACTAGAGGGGAAAAGGCTTTCCTTTGAACTTCCTCAAGGCTGTATCTTAAAGGAAAAAAAATGGAAGGTAGATATAAAAGTGGAAATAATTTGCATAGGATTGAGCAACTGATGCTGCGAAATTGACAATCACCAACGAGAACCGTCTTTCATGGAAGTGTATTCTTTTCAGTTGCATGACAATGACCTCCTGATCGAACAATGTATCCCACAGAATGCCATGTTTGTTGAGAAAAACAGGCAAACTGTTTTTGAGTTGATTGTGAAATGAATGAGGGGTCCTGTAATCTTAATTTGCGGAATATGTCTGGTCGTCCATGACCTTGTAATGTTTCCTGCTGTCGGAATTTCGTATAGATGCCTGTCTTGGGAGTTACAGTAACACCAACACACGAGAAAAAAAATCTGTGAATATTTTCTGCATGTACCTAACAAGATTCTGTCATATTCAAACTTTAGACTATAATTCACTCATTGTGTATCATTATCAATCCATTCTAGTTCGCAACCTGTATAGAGGGCTTGTGTCTTTTTCGAGATACTCGGTACGGAAATCATTTGTACTCTAAATAACATTGATCATAGATTCCAATTTCGTCCCGTCGTTTCTTCTCGTTTCTCTTGAAAAGGGTTTTTTGAGTAAATCTTGGCGCATCGAGCTTAATAAAGTAAGCAGGCCTGTAATCAAGTAGAGCTTTGAAGTGATATGAATTATGGATCGATTGGACCATTGGACCGACTAAGACCCTTTTATCCATATTCCCCTCCCGGGGTCAAAATGGCCTGCCGATCACCATGACTGGGGTAGCAAAAGTAAATCTTGGCGCATCGAATTCTTTCTATCACCGGCATGGATGCCTATTGCCTGCTGGTAATGCTTGGCTTTGTTTAATTTGACATCCTGAACTCATCTAGGAGCAAAAGACACGCTAAACAGAGCGTTTCCAAGGATGAAGAAAAGCAAGAAACAGCAAGCCATTAAAACTTCACACATTGATAAATTGCTCTTGCTAATCATGTGATATTTCTTCGCCGGATTATGTCGCAACGGCTGCTGCTGCTGTAAGTGCACCTTGATCGAAATGTGAACCAAAGCAGTACACAACCCAGATTTGGTGGCAACTTTCCACTGAAGAAGTACCAAATACTAATTTCAATTTGAGCTACAAAACATGATCGTTTCTGATGCAATCTTAATCATCAAAAAAGACCCCCCCAAAATCGAATATTTCCTGAAAAAACAAAAGACCCAAAAGCAAAAAAAAAAGAAAAAAATAAATTGGGAACAAATTTTTTCAATTTTGTCCTGTCACTACATCTACACGACCTTCATGGAGTCCTCCATTGGAATCGAATCTTCATTCCAGTTCCTTTCCGTCGCCATCCCCTCGTCTTCCTCGCCGTCGTTCTCGCAAAACACGTTCTTGCATTTTCTTGGCCGGCCGCGCTTCCGCTTCATCGGCCCGAGGTCCACGACCTCGATCGGCACGCTCTGCACCGCCGTCTGGGAACAATCGGCGACGCATTCGTCGTATTCGATCCGAACCTGAATTAGGTCAGCGTCGCCACGCTGACCGGCGGCCGCAATGAGGGGGAGACCGGCCCCGGCGGCCGGATCGATCGAGGGGACGCCGCCGCCGTCGTCCTTGGCGAAGAGGTGCTGGAGGAGCGAGATGATGCGGGAGTTGTCCTCGTCGAGCGGCTCGTCGGGCGGCGCCGGCTTCTTTTGGCGGGAAAGGGAGGAGGAGGAGGAGGAGGAGGCGGCGGCGGCGGTGCCGCGGGGGACGAGGCGGAGGCGGGAGAAAGTCTGCTTGCGGCTGCCGGCGGACTCGTTGAAGACGGAGCGGTCGATCTTGGGGGTGAGGACGCCGTCGTCGAGGGCGGACGAGGCGGAGGAGGAGGAGGAGGAGAGGGAGAGGGAGTAGAGCTCGGATTGGCTCAGGAGGCGGAGGTCGATGAGGGGGAGGGAGTCGGAGTGGAGGCGGGGAAGGCCGGCGTCGGCGGCGGCGGCGGCGGCGGCGGCGGCGGTGGCGGAGGAGGATGCGGCGGCGGAGTCCATGGCGACGAGGGATTTGGGGATTTTTTCGGGGCGGTTGCGATGCGGTGCGGAGGTGGGGATGTGATTTTTGATTGCGTGGCCTATTTATAAACTTTGTGAAACTTCGAAAAAGGCTCGAATTGCGATTCGCCGATTAGACATTTTCTTAATTGGAAATTTGTCTCGCCATGTTAATCCCTTTTTGATTGATTCCTAAATTAGTATGGTAAATCTAATTTCGTGAATATTTTAATTGAGGATCTAGCTCTTGGATTTAATTTAATTTCATATCTATTATTGAATTTAATTTTGAATTGGGTCTTACTAACAAGTAATGTATGATCTTATATTTATATATTAGCATACTAAGTAAGAAGTACTGCATTGGTAATTACAACTTTTCTTTAGCTGAGTGCATAGAGCGCTAAGTTACAAATCTGTAACATCTGACTTTTTTGGATGATTCAATTTTTCAAACTAGGAAGGTAGTTCTTTGCTCTCTCTTTTTTTTCCTTTTCCACAGCAATGGGTGTGTTCATTTGCCTAGCATGAATGAAGAATGAAATTGATTGATAAAGTAGGTATGAATCATTCTAATGGCCACTAACATTTTGGATGACGAATCGTCAAGTCTATGAAGTCATGTGATAGTTTTAGTTTCAAAACAATTTGCAAAACATCCCGATTACTTTGATCTCGATAACTCCATGGAAGCATCTAGCACGCTCTAGTGTTCCTGCTAATAGCTTGCTCACAAAGGGTGAGTGATAACATAACTGATCCAAGTTCTATTTGGAGCTTGTAACCTACTCTATCGAGACCGATTTTCTAATTTTTGCAATCTGAAATTTATCCCACATACTTTGAAACTTAAAACCTACCATGTTAATCAGTTCTACGGTCGTTTTCAAGATCTACTCAAAAACCAACCAATATATTTTCTTCTTCTTTTTTTCCCATTTTTAATTAAACAAAATGAAGGTGAACCTGATATTAAAAATTCATATTTGTCAATTATAATAATTCATAAAAGATAAACACGTAAAATAAAATAAATATAAAATCTAAATTATAGAACTGCATTTCCCAATCATCCATGGAAAAATTGCTCCAAAACACGTTACATATAACCTTATCCAATTGCTCCATCTTCTTTTGATCTCTTACACTGGGCGAGCAAGCTCCGCGGATTTCTTGATCCCATGTGCTTGGACAGCTAAGTATCTTCTTGAAAGATGGCAAAATACAAAGGCCGAAACAAACCCAACCCAGATTCAAGGTACAGAGCACAAGCAACCCACTTTTGCCCTAAACTAAAATAAAAACCATTGCTTTCTTGTCTGAGGGAGACAATTTTTCAAGATGTGAATATGTGTACAGACGAAGTTATCATCAACAGCTTTAATTCTGAGTATTTGCAAATCTTGACATTTGAGCACTCATAGTTGACCATGCATATATGAATTTAGACAGTAACTAGTTCTTCCAGGCTATATCGTAGTTCTACTGGGAATCTTGACTGCAACGTAGACAATGCAGAGTAAAAGGAAAAGGACAAATGTAAAAAAGAAGTCCACTTCGATCTTTAGAATTCTTAATTATTGGTAATCAACATTCATAATTTTCTTTTGTTGCGTGAGCTTTTTTAGGAAATTACTTATTCCAAAGTTCTCGTATCTCGCTTATGATTTAGCAGTTTCCTTTTAAATAATTATCTTTCAATAAGTTTCTCGATGTTAAAGTTTATTGAACATTGTTCTCAATTTATCATGTATAATCCTGATGGTGGTCTTTTCTTGTCTGTGTCATTTTATCCTGAGGAATCTCAATGCAATAGTCTGCTCTCATTTGATGGAGACACGAAAGGGTGACTCCTGTTTATAAGACGGAAAGGAGATTGGGAAAAGGTGGCTCTGGCCAAGTGTATGTTGGCAGAAGATTAAGTGGTGGAACTGATGGAACAAGACCAGATGCAGTAGAGGCATGGCAAGACACCAAATGTATACCTTTTTTCTCCTTGCTATGTCTCAGAGACATCATATTTTATGGCTTTGTGGTTCATTCATTTCAGGTTGCTTTGAAGTTTGAGCATCGTAACAACAAAGGTTGCAAGAGTAAAAAGAAAATTTAGGATTAACTCAGGTTTGGTTTATTGGTTCTTAGTTTGGTCCGATATCCAATTCTACCATGAATCTATACTCACTCTTATTGTTCATTTGATGTTATAAATGTGCTAATATTACGTTGCTTACATATTATATCTACTGATGATTGATTCATTATTGAGTTATTTGAATTGAAGAAGGCAACTTGCAATCTAAATTCTTTTTCTTTTTTTTGGCCAAAGGAAGAATGTCATTCATTCCTCCAAGACTTAAACATGACAGCTTGCAAAAGGGCTTCAAAAAACAAAACAAATCCCAGAAAGCTTGAGGGGATGGTACACCCAATTTGATGAAATGGCGTTTTTTTCCTTTGAAATATAGCTGCTCAGTTCGTTATTTCATTGGCCTCTCTACCGCAGTGTGCTAGATGCAAATCTAGAAATTGGACCAATAAATCACTGCTATCAATGATAAGCACGCGCTCTTCCCATGAGAATTGATCTAGACACTTCATGGCCCTTATGAGATGAAGCAAACCATCCAACCCCAACACCATGCATTCGTGCTTTCTATTTGTCGAACAAATAGCTGCTGCCACAGCGAGCGAGCCAGCTCACAATGAGCTCGCGTTCGTGCATTTAGCTCAAACCTCACAGCAAGGTCGCACGCAAGCGCTAAGCTTGCCATATCACATCAAGTTCACACTTGTGCTAGACAGAGTGCATGCAAGGAGGAGCAGAAAATACTAGGGAGCTCAAGTCCCCAGTGCTAGGTGAGGAGTGCCAGAGTGTGGTGTTTCTGAGAGAGGAGAACAGTCGCCTTCGAAGCGGCCTCTGCCGCAATGGGTTTCGAATCAACAGACTGTATGCCGCCGTATGTTGTGGAGACATGTGGGTCAAGATAAGTAGCACTTGTCATGGACGCAAGCCAGCATCAAGCCCTGTAGAAAGGATCAGAGGGTAGATCTAGCCAGACATTCTCTAACAATCCATACTCCGAAAACTATCTAGAACATCCCTATAAACGAGGGTTTAGGATATTGTCGCTAATCTAAAGTTAACCGACTCATGAAAGGGGCCTTGCAGTGTGGTTAATATGTAACAAATCTCAGGGTCAGGGCCCTTGTTAATATAAGTTGAAGACCACGCTTTGTCCATTGCCCAGATTAAATCGTGCATAGGTCAGGATCGCTCAATCATGCGCATAGGATCAAGTTCTGTCGTTGATTATAGAGTTTCATGTTCAGTAATTTACACGACAAGACTTGAGGAAGAACGAGTGTAGTGCTTCGTGGGTAGATGGCCACCATGGACGACTTTTCATAGAGAAAGGTCGTGATATTTTCGTAAAGCTAGAGACACTTGTGAGAAGACATTTTACACGGAGAACTTTGCGGGGAGAAGGTCGTGAGGTGAATTGTGTCTCGAAATTGAATTGAGCTCGGAGAAACACAAAAGCGATGAACTCCCAAAACTAATCTCCCCAGGTTGACCGTTATAGGATGCCAACGAATGAATTAGGAAAATGTTCTCTAAAGGAACAAAAGAAAATTCCGAGGAACTACAGTAGTAAGTTGTGACGAGAAACGGCGGGATGTCGGTACATCACGAAAGATAGCAAAGAATGTCCCACATCAAATGACAGTCACCATATCTAAGTCCATATCGAACGGGCTAACCTTGTGTGATTACTCAAATTAATCCTTTAGGGGGCTAGGCCCATATGGAGAGCCAGATTGTTACAAAAAGTCCTAGAGCAAAACCCCTCTTTAGCAAGCATGTGATTTATGGATGGACTAGATCTATAGAAAAAATCGAGGGGCGTGGAATGACTATTGGGGTGAGAGGACTTGGAGAAGGTGCAACTCCTAAGTAGACTTCTAAGATGGTGGAGGAGGCATGAATTGACCGAACCACACATTGCATAGAGGAGAAAATATTCCATAATATCAGCATGTCACATCATCCGTTGACACATGTCCTATGAGTAGGACCTGCCAAAGAATAGAAAGGCTTTGTTTTTCTCTTTCCTCCAGCTAGTTCTTAGCTAGCTGGCTCGGCTTAATGACAGAAAAAGGACAAGGCAACAAATGCCAAGCTTCTGCTTAAAAATTTCTAGTACATCACTTCGATTTTCAGGGCTTTTTTCTCTTTCTCTCTTAGAGAAGAACAACCAACCCAGACAACACTTCCTCTATTTCTTTCTCCGTGCGTCCCACCACCTCCACCTCCGCCTCTCCAAAAGCCCCATCAATCATCTACCTCTAGCACATCGCCTCCCCCAAGACCCCTGTCGGTCGTAGCTAAGTCCTAAGCCCCCTCCACCTCCCCAATAGCAGCTGGGTTGTGTTCAAAAGATGATTCTCCGAAAAGGAAATTATGAATATGGCAATTTGTTATGTCCAAATTCTTCAATGTAGGTTAGATTATGATGTTTGCTTTATGTCGTCCCCGCTTTTGCTTTCTCTTAGTGTCATAGATGTTATGAGTTAGTGATAAGGTTGCTTATTATTTACTTTCTTGTGACAACAAATGGAAAATGCAAATAACTAGCTTGTTTTTTTGCCACTGTTGAGTTTTTTTTTTTTTGTTAAAGTTAAGAAATTAATAGATTTTGCAGAATATATACACGGAAGGAGGCGCTGCACCTACAAGGGACAGACACTCAAAAAGACAATCAAGTTAAAGAGAGTGTAAGGGTGCCGTGGTTCTAGGAAAAACCAAAAAGTACAAGAACACAAAAAAGGGAAGAGATCACAACAAAACAGGACAACCTAATCAGTCAAAAATAGAAGGATGTAGATCCCAGCTTTGTTGTAATATTCTGTTCTTGGGCATATCAGACACATGCTTAAAAGTCATTGCCTTATCTTTCATCTCCTTCTGAAGATGCATCTTCATTGGAAGGGAAAGGTTCTGATTCCGGAATATAATATTATTCTGCTCTTTCCAAATTATATAGCATAACGCTCCAAAGCCAAAATGGGCCATAGATTGGTGGAAACTATCATCGCCAATATATTTGATGACCTAATCAAGATTTTCCAAACCAAGAATTGTTATGCCAAGCAAGATTGCACTTAGCCGCCCAAAACAAAGCAAGAGTACTAGACATGGGCAACCAAAAAACAGGTGGTTATGGAGTCTGGACCGCAGGAACAAAAAGCACAAGTAGCAGAAGAAATTCTAGCATAAGAGAGTAGCAAAACCTGTGTCGGGAGCCGATTACGGGTGATCAGCCACAAGTGAATCCGATATCGAGGGGGGAGTGAGGGATTCCATACAAAAGATGACCAAGGCACCAAAGAACCCTTAGGGCGAATCAAGTTCCAAGTCAAAGCGGAAGAGAAAGAACCGAAAGGGTCTCCGAGCCATTGGAAGCAATCCTGTTCGTGACTAAGCACCGGGAGAGCTTCTCCCCAATTGGCAAGAGTATTCAATACAAAGGAGCCAGCATTGGATGAAGAGAGGCCAATAGCAACAGAAGCCCGTCTAGAAATACCGGAACAGTAAATTTCCCAATTCAAAAAATACCTACTAAGAGGGCCTCTCGGATGCCAAGAATCAAACCAAAATGAAACCAAGCATCCATTCCCAATGTTGAGTTGTAGTGGACATGTTTATATTTTAATTACGCTGATCATAACTAGCATGTTGCTTGCCGTTGTGGAGTTGCAATGGAGATGCTTGTATTTTGGTTTCCTCAAGGAGATTGTTGTGGGAATAACCTGTTGAGGTTTTGGAATTGCAATTTACCACACAAGTTGTAATCTAGATAGTCTAGCAAATGAATGTTTCATTCAATTTTGAGAATGTTATATTGATTATAATTTTTCCCGGCCTCATTTATTAATATGCAGTTCAGATTGACGTAATCCATTAGTTTTCTTAGCATGAACGATGCGGAGTAAATATGATGATGATGATGATGATGATGATACATCATGAAATGATTTTACAGCGACATTTCCTTGGATTTGATGTGGTTCTAGTTCGTTGCAACATCGAACATGTAAACCGCAAGATATTTTATCACTCAAAGCAAGTTATAACAAGTTGTATCGTGATACAACAAAATGGATGGTGTTGCTTATCACCCCTGGATAACAGTTTCCTAATGTAATACAGAAGAGCCCGAATGCGAGGGTCTTCTATCGATACTTTAAGAGCGTTTGTGCTATAACAATTGGTCAGAAAGCTTGTATAGACACGATATCGACATAAGAAAATGCCACAAAAAGTGCATTATCCTCCAAACCAAAGTTCATTAGTTAAAATCCGACCGGTTGAAACATTTTGCTTCCTCATCATCGCCAACATTAAGTTCGCATTCCATTCAAAATCATTTTCTCTTTCGAAAAATGACAAGTCCGTCACTATAACATACATTCATGAAAAAATTGAAGAAAAAGATCAACTCTAGCCCTCTGGCACTTCACAGTATAATGATATTAGCTGATAGGATGATATTACTCATGATTCAAAAGAGCGGGACTAGTATAAGAAGCACATTGCCATACACGATCAAGAAACATTGGCATTTTTCAAAAATTTGCATACTACTACATCTAAAGATGTTGGCATGAAGCAATCTCCAAGCACGACATTATATGAAGTATTGGCTATTATGATCAGCATAATTTGACTAAATATCTGATGTCATAAAAACGTCTCAAACTATTAATGCTAGTTATGCATGATGCGAACATGGTAATAGTTCAAAAACAAGTGAAAAACATGCATTTTCCATAGAAAAAATTGACAGTCATGTCTTATTTCAAGTTAAATTTTAATCCTTCAATGCTCTTGTCTTTAACCCATGAGGTGTAACTAATAACTATTTAATGTCTTTTTTTCTTTTCCGTTATGGCTGCTATTGTTGGCAAAGACTATTTATGGGATAAATTTATAAAATAGTTGTACTTTTCCATGTTCTCTTCAGTTAAGTCCATAGCAATGAATGTTAAGGTGCAGTTTGCACCCAAAAATTTGCTTAGTCAATTTGCCATAGAAATGGAAATTTAAAATAAATAAAAAAAATCATCACACTAAATCCTGAACACATCCAAATATTAATATTTTGTTATATTAGAAGGTGTCGATAGTAACTCAATAGGTATAATACTCATGATGTAATTTCACAAAAAAATAACTACTTATACCCAAAAGTAGATAGTTGCATACATCAACAATTCAACATCAAAATATGGTATTCTTCATTTTAGCAAGAGCAGTGAATTGTACAAATCCCAAAAACTATTTGCAAATCGATCATACCCTATGTAGAAATGCATGCTCATAGCAAAAAGACTCAAAAACTGCACATCAATCATACCCTACGCAGAAGTGCATACTCATAATAAAAAGACCCAAAAGCCGCACGTCAATCATATCCTATAGAAAAAAAAAAATCCAAAAATTGCACATCGATCCTACCCATGTAGAAATGCATGCATATAGCAAAAAAATCTAGAAGCTGCACTGACTAAAGTTAGTTAACTACCTACACTTTCAGGAGAACCTGTCTCATCATTTCAAAGTCAAAAGCCATATTTCATCTTACTCATTTTTCCGTGTGCCCTCCTCCAACTTTCTTTGATTACACAAACCTTTTTTCTATCAACTTGTCAATGGCAAACAATATAGAAACTTAAGAAAAAAAATTGTCATTTAGGACTACGTAGGTAACTTAAATTGTCTTATGGCAGAAATTACACCAACCTTGTGATCATAGTTTAATAAAGTCCAACAAAAATAGTATTTATGAACCAACAAAAGCCCTTCCTCGGAATCTCAACACTATCATGAATGATGAATTAAGTTTTAACAAGGTTCCCCTATAAATTTTACTTGATTTACTTTGAATAGTGAATTGAGAAGAAATTGAGATAATGCGGATGTTGCTTGTACCTTGAGAAAGATCAATACTAATTATGCAAACTATCATTAAGGTCAATCTTGCAAATATATATATATATATATTAGAATTACTTCATGCAATTATAAACTAAGATAATTGATGAAATCATTTGACCACATTTTTTTTTTTTGTCAAAGATGACTTATTTGAAGGGGACAAGCAACCCAATTAAGTGGAGGATTCCAACTTAGTGGGCCTTAGCTACCTAATTTGCAGCTCCATTTGTTTCTATGGGCTCAAATTTTAAATCAATTCCTTCTAGTTAGGCAATAATACGCCACAATTCTATATAATGATTTGGGAAACTCAAGGAGTCTCTGTCTAGCCGAAAATGTAATTCTATTAATAAGCTATCAAATACAAGCTCCACGTGCAAATCAGTTCAAAGTGCTTTTATAGATCTCAACTCACGGCATTAATTTATCCAAGACAAAGCTTCTCTTACCACTAGGGTTTTTGTTACGAAAGTAGAAGGGTGTGAATGTTCTTTGCAAACACATTTATAAAAGTTCTATCTTTGTTTCTATAAATCCCCACAATAGAGCATTCCTACGCTTTTCTCTATCCCTTCTTCGTGGCACCCTTGATCTAAGTATTTGATACACATTTTGGCCTTCTCTAAAGGAGATTAAATACTTGAATTCCATGATTTTCTGCATATTCAAATTCATCACCTTTCATCAACAAATCAACATAATCTTTACATGTTAAAGATTGCATTTTGTTTAAGATTAGAGAACAAAAGCACCCTAAGATTATAGTTGCAATCTTTTTTTTAACATCATGATTGGCACTATCGTTCATAAAACTGAAGCTAATCATATCAACCTCTTCAAATGCAATGTTTTTTATTCAACTGCATGATGAGAGCTCTATGCGATATCTTCACAATAAGTTCATTGTTTCGTAACTTTCGTCCAGCTCTTTAAAATATATTATGATGGAATACTTGTAACATTTGCAACATTTGTCAAGACACATAGAGCATACCTATATAACCATCCTTACATTTCAAATAACTTATAGGTGCATGAAATGGTAGAATTATTCGAATTAAAATGCACAATATGCTTCTAAAAATTTCTATAAATGACATGAGTATATACTTTTGCAGCATATTGCAAAATTCCATTATTTTCAACCATAATATGTGGTTTTTCTTGAGAACGCTCAAAAATCATCAACAACTTTAGCGTTACGCATTTTTTCAATTTGCTTATCAAAATGATTGGTTTTTCTTTGTGGTTGGGTAATATATATCACCTACATCATAAATGTTTTCCTACATTTCTCTGCATTCTCAAAATCATCAATAATTTCAGCATTGCACATTTTTTTAGCTTGCTTCTTATAATGACCAACAAATTTAAATAAAGTCATAGTCTTATTTGTCATATTTTGAAATACATTACTTGTGATCTCACTTCTGTGTAGATATAATTCCCACAGAAAAAAAATCACAGTAAAATGCAAGACAATATTTATGACGTATGTCGTAAGCAATACATATTATCCAACCACTTGTTGTCACCCAAGCTCCACTCCTAACGTATAACTTTCCAAATACTCTACATTTCAATTTCAATTTCACAATGATATAGAAACTTATACTAATATTTGATTGTAAAGACCCGGCTTTCCAAGAAGATGTGCAATATAATGCGTAACATTTTTCTCAATATTCCATACACTTAAACAATTATTAGAATTCGGAAAAACGGTTGTAGTAATATTTGACATAGCATGATCTTGATCAATAAAAATAGTCTTTGGTGTTTCATTACCCATTACCTCTAAAAAGGATCGAAATTCTCAAACAAAAGAAGTAATAACTTCATTCATCATAAATGCACAACCAAATAAAACATTTATCCAATGATAATTCAAGCCAACAAAAAACACACACAATAGTAAGTAGTATCAAATACTATCACATCTCCAAAATTATCATAATCTAACTTGGATATACCATCAAACCAAAAAGTATCAGTCGATCTATATTCCCCATCCAAATGAAATGTATAAGAAAATTTGTTTCAATTTGATTATAAGCAATTAAAATAGTAGATGAGGTTTTGACAATTACATGCACTAATCAAATTCCTTTTTTTTACTGTAAGAAATTTTGATAATCACATAATATAAACCTAATGTTATTTAGTCCACCCACTTCATTATTGATATAAGAATATGCTTTTGTAGTCTTATACCGGCCCCGGTCATAAAAATCAAAATACATTTACTAATATCCATAATGTGTCGATATGATCGTATAAGATGTTTTTGTTTTTCATAAATATCTTCAAACTTAGTAACTTCTCGGACTTCATCTTCAATTTTAAATTTAATGCAAATTTTACATCCAATTCTCTTCACTTTCCTATAAACATCTCTTTGTCCATGAGATGGGATTGGTAAGAGAATGTCTTTCATAATTACATACAAAATACATCTTTGCAATACTCATTTATTATTGTTTGTTTTTTGTCATTTTCACACTTCAAATCATTTACAAATTGCATATGCATTATCTCATTAGCAAACACCAAGCAAATTCTAAATTCAAATTCTGCATTAACATTATGCACGATGATAGTATCTTTTGAAATCTCTACAATTTGAGAAGAATATCTAATCATTTAAAAAAAATGAAGTAAATACAAATTTAATTCTCAAACACAAGTTTTGGTGTCCATCGATATTGGGTTTTTCATAATTACAACCTCATAATCACTCCTACCATCCAAAAACATTCTAGCCAACATATTATGATAATATAAAAAAAAACAATTACCTATTAGCAAATAATAACTAAAATTGAAAACAAAATAACAATAGAAGTAATAATTATCAATCTAGATTGCTAACAGCAGGAGCACTACCCAGCCTTATCAAAAACAGGGTAATATATAAATTAGATTGTCAAACATATTGGGTGCACTTTAAGAATAAAGGTAGACACAAAAGCCCCGAGTTTTTCTCATTCGAAACTTATGCATCAACAACAATAACAGCCCAAATCATCAAAAATCAGTTTAGATTTAAAGTAATAACATCACCGCCATCCACTACTCATTTCCACAGAGATAAGACACACAACAAAGTAACTTAAATAAACAAGCATTTCTTGGTCCTCCTAGATTTTAGGTTCAAATCGCCCAAAACAAAAACAACATAAATGGATTAAATATTCTCAAATTCATTAAGTGATAATTTTAATAAGATATATCGATTGGACAATAAAGACACTAGATAAAGGAGAAAAAAAATAGCAGCTTTTTATTCATTTCTATAAGCTCAAAATGTCATTCAAGCACTTCAACAGTTAAATCATATGAATGAAAACTATATACATGATTAATTGTTCTACCCCAACCAATCAATAATTATAGAAACTGAAGATCGGTATCTTTCACTTTCACATGTATCCTCCCCCAACTACTAGTATGAATCACTACACGAGGCATTTGTACAAGAAAGTGACTATAACATAAATTTAGTGTGCAAACGCATATTTTTCGTCATCATATAAGGTTAAATTATAATAAAATTAAGAGTTAGATCTTTTTCGATATTTGCTCTCTGCCAAACTCAATATGTAATTCATGAAAATACATTCATATTCTAACATTTTCCTATACCCTGCAATAGCATAAGAACCTATTAATAATCCTAATGATACCCTAAAATAGAGTACTTAAGCAATGAGCATATCGAAAATTCCTAATGCCAACGCAGCATTCTCAATCTTGTCTCTCTAATGCACTTACAAGAAATTGCACATAGTCATTTGCAAATAAAAGCTGGTTAGTTACATTAAAGTTTTTATAAAGACAACTAAAATAAAACGAGATCCATTGAATTAAAATGCGTCAAAATAGCCAATACCAACCAAAAAGAAATATAAGATGTTAGGCATATAAAACAAGATCTATTGATTCAAAAATATACTTTGCAATGCTTGAAAAATCAATAATAAGCAGGGAATGCCTTACATGGACATAATAATACCAATTGCAAATTAAGCATGACAAATTAGGAGGGACAAACTACCATATTCATATTCCAAAAATGATGATCAACATTTAATACTTGTTGGAAGAACATCTTGTAAGGTAATCATTGCCTAAAATAGAGCATGGGCACTCGTAAATAAAAACAGAATTGAGTAAAATGAGGCATTGGCCTCTTCTATGACATACATGTAGAGTCAAGTGCATATTAATCTTCTCAACTAACATAATCATATTTTTTCCTTAAAAGTCTAGTTATTAACTTACTATTTCCATCATTCTTCAAAGTCACTCCTAAACGTGTTATTCGCCCTTTGATATCCTATGGTTTGCATGCACCCAATGAAAAAAGATAAACCCATACCAAAAACTGGAAAAAAAAAATGTCGCAATTAAAATTTCAATTATAAATCCTAAACAGTAATCAATAGAAAGGCGGAACTTGATAATTGGAAATCTCATGCATCACTCATACATGTGTTCCCTTCTTTTTTTCACTTTAGTAAAAACAACATAAGTATGCAAACATAACATTTATGATAGTCATTCAACTAGAAATACCGTATAATTAGGCAAAAGACTTAGTGCAATGTTGAGAAGCAATCTATGATTTTTCTTCCCAAATAATTGTTCGACTAGGTTTAAGATATATGAAAATGACATTAGATTCTAAAAACAAAATGCCTGATGACTTATTCTCCCAACTAAACCACTCCACTTGGCCACGCTTTCTTCTACATGCAAATCACTAGCCAAGGCAAAATAACTATCAAACTAATAAATAGTACATCATAACAAGGAATGTAATTATCATCCCTATCACATCCCATTCAACAGAACGGGCAATCTTTACAACACAATCATCATCACTAAATCAGCTAAAAAATAAATCAACTTTGGTTTAGGTTAATAATTTACAATATCATGATCTACAAGAATAGTTCGATTTCTCCGGCAAAAGGAAGCTCGCACGGGGAAGACCATAGAATTAGCCAAAGATGATAGCGCCAAGTCTATAACCAATCCAATTCATGCTTTTCCTTCCCACAAAAATGTTCAGATCAAGATACGTGCATACGCTATCAAATTATATCAAATTTTACAACAAATTGTCAAATCACTAAATTGTCTTTTGACTAAGCTACTCCTACCAGTTTAATGATAACTTCCCCCCAAACTTTACTAGCCAAAGCAAGACAACCGTAATTGCACAAACAATCGATCTATTCATCGATTCATACTTCCAACAAATTCACAGACTTGGGAATTCGGTACATGAACCACATATTTGTCAATACTTATTGGTCGAAACGGAGTATATCTTGCTACAAATTAACAGTCTCACGGGGCAATAGTTCGATTTCTTGATGAAAGGAATCCCGACGACACAAAGGAAAATTTGACATCGCTATCGTTTCAATCCATCAAAAAACATAATCTTTCAGCAGAATGGAGTGATTATTCCTCAAATTTGATGAAGTTTCATATATATATAGAGAGAGAGAGACAGAGAGACAGAGAGACAGAGATAGAGAGAGACAGACAGACAGACAGACAGACAAAGGGACCAACCTTTCGAAGCTGTAAGAAGACAAGGTTGTGAGGCAAGGCTCCTCGAAGAGATGATTGAGAGAATTGTGGACAGGGTAAGGTGTGACGGCGAGTTCATTGGAGGGAGCAATAAATCTCCACGTTAAAGATAGTTGGAGGTAGAGGTAGAGGGGGCCTAGGACCCAGATGAGACTAGGAAGGTGGAGGGGGCTTGGGACCCAGCTGCAACCAATGGGGCTCTCAATGGAGGCGATGTGCCAAAGGCAAATGACTAGCGAGACTTTTGGAGAGCCAAAGGTAAAGGCGATGGGACGCGCAAAGAAAGAAACAAAGGCGGTTGGGGTGTTCTTCTCTGAGAGAGAAAGGAAAAAAAAAAAACCCCCTGAAAATTGAAGTGAGGAGAGAGGAATTTTTAAGTTGGAGTTTGGCATTTACTGCTCTATCCTTTTTTTTGCCACCAAGCTGAGCCAACCAGCCGAGAACCAACTGGAGGAAAGAGAAAAACAAAACTCTTCTATTTTCCAGCAAGTTCCACTCATAGGATACGTGTCAATATCTAAGTAGCACATACGCACTACGTTAGTGGATGACGTGGCGCGGTGATACTATAGAATATTTTCTCCACATAGAGGGAGTATCATTGGACAATATGAGCCAAAGCTAGATTGAGAAACCTACCAAGCTTTTAGAATGCAAAGGAGACATGAATCGGTTGGAGCATGCGTCAAATAAGAGGAGATCAATGGGCAATATAGGCCAAAGCTAACAAGAATGTACATTAGTTCTTTAGTTGAAAAGTTTGTAACATCCTAAGTCTCACATCAAAGAATCAATCTCCGTAAATTAATACTTAAGGAAAGTCCAATCTCAAACAGTGATCACCTTATGAAATTAGCCATAGTACTTCTATCCGAAGGCTTGGCTCACAGGAATAGGCCTAGTCATTACAAGGTGGTATTGCAATTTTGCAACGTCGACCAAATATATAAATGCTTAAAGTGCTTGTTGTTGAAATTTCTACATTATCTACTTTAAATCCAATCCGCACACCATTTGCTTTCCGACACTTTCCATGTTACCTAGCAACTTGAAAATGATCTCCAAAAGCGATATCGTCATTGACACCATCTAATCTCAAAGTCTGGAAAAATCCATGGATTTGCAACATATAAATGCTTAAAGTGCATGTTGTTGAAAGTTCCAGTTTATCTATCTCAAATCTTATCCGCACCCCATATGCTTCTGACACTTCCCATGTTATCTAGCTACATGAAAGTTGATCTCTAAAAGCGATATCGTCACCGACATTGTCTAATCTGATAGCTGGCAAGTCCAAGGATTTGCAATCAATAGGGATCTCTTCTTGATCTCTCTGTTATTATCTTTTCACTTCTTCCACCTGTTAATATCATTTTGAATGGTCCATATGAACCAATTACTTCCAAGGCCACAGATTGGTTAGGGTCGAATACATATCAGATCGCAACACAGAATCAGATATACAATCAGGAATAATTAACTTAAACAGCCGTTTATAATTTGCCACGAGATTTAGTAAACCCATTTAGTATATGTTGCATTAATTATCCCTAGCTTTATAAGCTGGGTGAAGCTGTCGCATTACATAATTATCCATGTTGGCTGCAATGAAATGGTTCAATTGATTTAGCCCAATTATAAGTACGAGTCCAATTCCTTAGATCCATTCGTACGCAGACCACTACACATGTCAGGCCCATCTTTGCTTGATGAGGTGAAACGTCCATTCATGCTAGAGTGCCATTCATTTTGCTAAAACTACAACAGAATCTCATGGCCACTTCTTTAAGAAATTGCCTGAGACGTCTGTATAGCTTTTAATGCACTGATTGACCTCCTATTGAGTATAATTCATACTTTAAAAGTTGAACCATTCTAAATTGAGTAAGCTTAACAATTGCGCCAAGCATAATCGTTCACACGACGATAGAATATTAAGGTATAACAAAGTTGGTGTGATGTACATTCTCGTATATTTGGCGGGCCATTAGGGATGAATAAAAAAGGGGAAGATTGTGAGAGTGGACTCTGTGTCACCGTCCATATTCAACTTTGGTCGTAGAATATGTAAATTAAGTCTTTTGCGGTTCAAGAATGCCGAATCTTATCTCAATCGTTATCTATCAAAACTACTCAACGTAAGTATTTTGGCTTGGACAGGACATTTGGTACACTTGGCTCTTTTCAGATTTAGGGGAAAATACATGCAAGGGTCCAGACTCTTTTAATAGGTCAATAGACTCCTTATGCCGAAAAATCCAGATTCAAGTAGTCATTTATCTAATGTCTCCCAAGAATCAGGTTTGTTATCGCTGAAAGATGTAGTCCCTGAACTAATTTTGCGGTCTAAAAATCGATTCAGTGTTGGAGATCAACGCATGGCTTTCATGTTGTTACTTGAGTACTAGAAGATGCAAATTACGATGTAGTCTTTGAAATTTAGAAAAGCGAAGTCTATACGTGAATTTTTCGATTATTTAAGGAGATGTCATTGTGGAAAAAAATTGGGATTCTTTGTGGCTAAGCTAAAATATAAATTATCAACTAACAAATGATTTATCAAATTTGCCCATGCGCCGTGCACTGTCCTTCGCAGAAATTATGTTCTTATGTAAAAGGAATTCGAATTTTCACCCTTCTTAATTGGAGGGAACTTAGTTTAATCTTTTTGTTTTTTTTTTTTTTTGGCATATGAATGAATGATGCCCACACTTAGATTTAATTTGATTTGTGCATTGATAATGCATCTAACTTGAAACCCATCACTCAAAGACACGATTAAAGACTTTTCTCCCCAACCGAGACAAATGTAAGTAATGTTCATATTTATAAGTTGCCGATGAAAATCGATTTAAAGAGCATAGGAAAAAAATGGCCTCTTAAATCGATCAAGCGATAAATATTTTGGCATGACAATAATTCACATCGAAATGCGTAAAATAAGGGTGTTCTCGCATTACGCTAAGATTCGTCTTCTCTCAAATCATGTCAAGCCCAATCCTTTTCCACATTAATCTCGTCTATTATTTGTCATCGAAACATAAAGGCAAGGGGCCCGGCCCCCAACAAAGTTTTTGTCGCATTAATGTCCAACTACCAATATTTATCTCAGCACGATCTCAAGATGACCCGCATGGAAACATAAAAATAGTCGAATAAGCATGACACAATAAGATACGATATGCTTTAATTACAAATCAGTTTTGCCGAAAAATCTCAACTTTCACAATTTCATTATAAGCCAATCATCTTGCAAAGAAAATAAAATGAAGTCCTCCTAAATAAAAATTCGAAATTCGAACCTACATAAATTACAAATAGGGTTAATATCACAAAAAATCTCAAACCTAAGACATCTACGACAAATTTACTAAATACTAATTTTTTAACTATCAAAATCCCCTAAATTGATATGCATTTAATAAATTTACTATAGACTAATTTTTTTGATCGTCAAAAACTCCAAACTAGTATATATATATAAATTTGTCTTTTATTAATTTTCATTAAATTTGATTAATATTACGAAAAATCACAAATTATTAAACTTTAAGTCGGTATCTGTCAATTGTTATATATCATTCAATTCAGCAATTTAATAATAAGATTTAACGAAGATTAATATAGTTAAATTTATCATAAATATACCAGTTTAGAATAGTTTAAGATAATTTATGTCGCGTACGTATCGATTTGGGATTTTTTTGTGATAATGTTGTTTAATCATGCGTTGGTGGAGATGGTGAGCATAGATGGTCATTGGAGAATTCCTGTCCACGCAAATCCGCATTGAGATGGTGGCGCCCCACCCGTCCCGCTTGTCCTTCGGAAGCAGACCACACAAACCTAATCGCGACTGCATGAGATTTAAAGGCGCGTAGTGGCGGTCGCGCACTCAATAATTTGCGGAGACGAATGAGGGTAAAAGCAAGGTTCTCTTTTCGCATGATCATTCGCTTCATCAGATTAGCGCTTTCGAGGAAAGATGCGATGATGTCGCCGGTCGGGGCCCGCTCGAGGAGGAGGAATAAAGGCACATGATGGCATCGTGGAGACGGCGGCGTGTTCTGTGCAGTTGCATGTGACCGTCTCTTTCACGAAAGGCCCTGATTCAGACATGAATTACCGTTCATTGATGTGTTCTTTCGATTAGAACTCATTTTCAGGAGTTGCTTTTTCAGAAAAATTATCGAAATAGCATTTGCTTAGGGACAAAAATCAGCGAGCTTTGATCGAGAAAGAAAGACTACTTCCCCGATTGATAAGAAAGAAGCGAGGTTTCCCGACTTTTTACTGCGCGTCGGGTTCGAGCAATAGAAAGAGATGAGATAGAAAGAGAAGGTGAAAAAAAGGGGGAATGAGTGTGGATGACGTCATGGGTGACGTCACGCGGGCATTGATGTGAGGAAGGCGTAGATTCGATTCGCTTCGATTCGATTGGGAAACTGACATGCACGGCCGCGCGTACGACATGCACTCCCCCTTGACGTTTCTCGTATCTTTTGAAAAGCTCAATAACTTATGCCTCCTTTGGCGTCTGCTGTCCGAAGAAAAGGACGTGGGAAGAATACATAGATAATAGGTATATGTCGCCGGTGGTTGATAGGTTAAGAAACGCCGAATCTTCCATCGTTAGGTTGGATTTTAATATTCCAAGCTAGATCTAAGAAATTTATTGTTTTCTTTCTTGAGCAAAACAAGCCCCCACCCGATCCCTCTTTCAACATATTTTGTTTCAAAGAGTATTTTTCGCTATTATCAAGAGAGATAATTCGACAATAGAAGAGCCAATGCTATTTTTTAGGGAATGTCTGATCCGCCCATGCCTTCTTGCTATCTCGTTGGTAGGGACTTCTTCACTTCAAACGCCCTAAAGAAATCTATAGTAATGGGTTCATACATTTATAGGAGGATTGAGTGCTTAATGGCTCAAAATATTGAACATGTTGGGATTATTGCCGCCGGGGACGAAGCTAGAACAAAAATGTTGAGGGGGCAATCACCACCCACCAACAAAAAAATTTGCAAACTTGCTTAAGTGTATTATGTCCTCAGAATAGATTTTATTTTTCCTTTTGTATAGTATTTAATTTTGTTTTATTCCTAAACACAGACATGGAAACGTTGGTTTTTTTTTTTTTTTGAGGGGGTTCATTTTATAACTTCTCTTTCCAAAACTTAAAATTTCCTTGATTTGCAAATTTATGAGAAATCAAGGATAAACAATTCCAAGTTCCGTGTGCCTTATGTAACGAAGTTCCTGACTCTATTGATTACTTGTTTTTTGATTGCCACTTATCGGCGTCTATTGCCTACTTTTGGGCTACTCGGTGCAACCTTCCTTGGCGCTCCAAGCCTTGGGTGGAGAACCTCCAATGGGCTTTGCATTTCTTAAATGGCAAAGATTTCTTCCACAGTATAGCTCGTTTCTCTTTTGGTGCTATGTGCTACGTGATTTGGAAGAAAAGGAATGCCATCATCTTTCGTGGGGAAGCGGTGGCTGCTGCTGCTCTGAAAAATCATATTATTAAGCTCGTCAAGGATAAAGCCATCACCTTTTCTAATGTCCCAGACATCCCAAGAAATAGGAGACTTCAGAGAAGTTGGGGATTAGACCCCTCCATCTTCACCAATCGTTCTGAGAATACTTAGCTCCGGTGGTTGATTCTTCTGTGCGGTTCTGTTTCAAGCCATTGGCTCTCCGTTCCTTGGCCTCTCCTTATGGCAGTCGACGTTCTTGTTGGGCTTAGCGCCTTGGTGTTTTTTTTTGTGAGGTCTTTTGCTCCTTTGTTTGTTGCTGTTTTTTTCTTGTTGCTGCCTTGTAACTTCTTGTTTTTCGGCTCCCTTCCACTCTTTCTGCCAATCGCATCTAGAGTGTAAAACTTGGCGTCGTCTTTGTATATTTGTCCAAAGTTATAAAATTCATTACCTTTACCAAAAAAAAAAAAAAACAATTCCAAGTTCCGTACAAATTCCACCTAACATTTAGAATTTATTTGTTGGAACAGGTTCTTTATTTTTTGCAACCTAAAACCTACCATAATCTTAAACGTTCCATATCGAGCAAGTTCCAAGGTTAACCCAAGTTCTACCTATATTATTAAATGAAAAATTATAGTGAATCATCACCTTTCTTGAAACCTAAACTCATAAAGGTTTCTACTTATCCGATTCTTTAATTGCAAGTTTTACCCTAAATCATGCTCACCTTTATGAGAAAGTACTAAATAAAAAACCTCCAATAATGGATTAGAAGGTTTGTCAAAGAGGCCGTCAAGGGGGCATGTTGACAATTAGAGGGAATAAACAAAAATCAAACATTTTTTTCAATTTTTTCAATTTTTTAGCATAAGTGAGTTATAGCCACAGGAAATTTAAATTTTCAAAATAAAACTCAAATCCGAAGATTTTTTTTATATATTTTTCTGGTAAATCATTAATTTAATTCATTCGTATAAATTGGTCCATCCTCCATACACGACCGCTAGGATGGCGACCGGGCGAGATGGCGCTGTGTACTTGATTCCACGTGAGACACGTGGAGGGGAGACCAGGTGTATGACTAGACGCCACCCAAATATTGATCCATCAATTTCAGTCATTCATCAATGATGGCTGACTCAATTCGACAATTGTTAGATGAGACGATTGGCATTGGTCGAAGACATTGATGATTACACAGTGGTCAGGAGTGATAAGCTATTATGGCAGTGGTCCTTGCGCGGTGGTTGGCAAAGCCCAGACTTCATCACTCCATTGGAAGAAAATTGTTAGTTTTTTTATAAAAAAATATCCAATCCAGGTATATCCAACACCCTAGCTTGGATATCTGACATTTTATCCATGTTTATCTAGTTTAGAATAAGTCACCAAAACCATAGGTCGTGGTGTTTTCCAGTTGAAATAGCGCCGGTGATCGCTGCGAGAGAGGGGAGATGTTGAATCAATTCTTCTGTGAGGAGAAATTAGTAGGAGTAATTTAGGTGTATTAAGAATACGTGATGGTGGATCATGCTGCTAGTGTATTAGGGAGGTTTGACGCTTTTGTCGTCTATGCAGTTTGGATTCCTCCGTCCAAAAAAAAAAAAAAAAGTCACCAAACATTGGATATAATATTTTGTTATCCTATTATGGCTTAAATCTGAATTACCAAACACAGTCTTGTAGTATGAAAGAAGAAAAAAATGGGAAAAGGCAAGGTCACTACCTCACTCCATCATTTGCTTATCTTTGCAATTGAAGTGATTTCGATGAGAACGTGACCATTGCCTTAGCTAGGCTGAATTCGTAAAAGTTATAAGACCAACTCATATTTAATATATTTAAATTCATACGATGGAACGCTTCAATTATTTTGTGTGTAACCAAATACGGTTAGTAATGACTTATCCCTAATTTGATAATCCAAATATGAAGTGATATCTCTCGATCAGTTTGTCGATTGTAATTGACTTTGGTTGATATCGTGATTATGAATGAAATTTTTGTGCTAATTTGAATACACCACTTAAACATTCGAAAGAAAATAAATAAATCACATGATTTTTCCCCCTCTTAGCAAAATACATCAATTGTCCAGGTGAAATATGATACTAAACAAGAGCAAACTCAATCGATCGAGAAGATACTTGGACACAACTGTGGAAAATGAGGTGAAGGACGAGTCAACACTCTCCAATAATTTAAGAGGGTCGACTTGAACAATTTCTCTTGACTCAGGGCCTACAACTGCAAATGGTCCCAAAAAATTATATCATAAAAGAGGTGACGAGCGCCAGTGATTTACGCAACAAGTGGCGAACGTGGCGTCCTCCTATTGGCCCATCATTCAATCTCAACAACCCACCACATGTAACCAAATAATTAACGTATAGGCACCCAATCCAATAATTAGTTGGTCAAGCCGAGATGCACGCTTTGTGTTTTTATTTATAATTTTTTTTTAGTTTGAAACTTTCTAACTTGGCTGGTTTATTCCTCGATTCTGCTTCTTTTTTTATTTTGTTCTCTCTTCTATCTTCGTCTTTAGGGGTCAAATTCTTTTCGTATGCGTCTAAATAACGCATCCTTATACGTGTCAGTGCTTTTATTTCCCTTTACTCTGCAGACCCTATGTTAAGTTGATATTTTTCCACAGTAATTTCTTGAGTTAACTTAACACCCCAAAAAGATCATACATTCTAAATTGATGCGCATGTGCTACAATTACCTTAAATTATTTCTTCTGTCGCAAAAAATTCCAAATTGGCAGCTTATGACACATTTTCTCGAACCAATTTTCGTGTTGCTAAAAATTCTTAAAAAGAAATTAATTCAAGGTTAACGTGCACAAATGTGCTAGTTTGAGAACAGTTTACCTTTTCTATTTAGCAGATTGGCTAATTACTTTTTAAGTTACATAGCCACTTCTTAGCATTATTGGAGAAACATATTAAGCAGCACTTAAAAATCATCTCATATATATCCTCAATTTTTATTTTTTTTGTAAATTTTTAAGTCATATTTATTTTGACTAGATATTTAAATGCAACTGTGAAAAGCAAATCTCTCGACACCATCCGTATGACAACCCTTTGAGTTTCTCCACAATTATATATGTCTCGATCAACATGGAAGGGGGAGGTGGGGGGGTTTGAATCCCCACCTTCTTAGGGGGGTTGGAGTGGTGACGAATTAATTTCAGAAGTGGGTTTCGACTCCCACGCCCTGCAAGAAAGCAGGACAAAAGTCTGAAAGTGAGAGTTAGAATAGGAGTAGAGTAGGACTGACAAAAAAAAAAAGCTCGCGTGCTTGCTTGCGTGGGCAATTATTAAATAATGAAAGCCCAAAAGAATCCCACGAAAATATATGTTTTCATCCACGAAAATATTTTATTAACTCGCACGCTCGCTCATGTGGGCATTTATTAATTGACCAATATCCAAAGGAATTTCACCAAAAAAGAAAATATGTTAGGCGTAACTCCATTATCTTTAATTTCGATTTTTGGACGGCAGCCACAAGTTGCAAATGGAGGCGCAATATTTTCTTCTGATATGGGTATTAGCCGAATCTTCAGGACATGTCGAAAATATTGGAAGGTAAATAAAGTAATATTTCCTATAATAAACTTGCCATTATGATATTATTTTTCGTAGCTATTTTTCGAATTAAATGAAGTTCAGCGTGTATTTTGTATATAAAAATATATAATAATATATAATGTAAAGTGGACCGTGCAATATGTGCATACATCTTTTACCGAATAAACCTAAGCTATTTCTACCATCTTCCATATCCGTTCTCCCTCCACCACCGCCACCTCCACCATTGCCACATACTCTCTCTATATATTAATGTTGGATTTTTCATGATATCAATCCTTACTTTATACTATGTAGTTCAATCATGCGTTGGTGGAGATGGCGAGCATCATGCTCGATGATCATTGGACAATTCATGGAGAATTCCTGTCCAAGCAAAATCCACATTGAGATGGCTCCTTTGCCCTGTCCTTCGGGATCAGACCACACAAACCTAATCTCGACTGCATGGGGATTAAAGGGGCCTAGTGGCGGTCCGCAATCTCTCAATAATTGCGGAGATGAATAAGATTAAAGTAAGGTCTCTTTTCGCATAATCCCTTCGCTAAAGCGGATTGGCGATCTTGAGAAAAGATACGATGATGTCTGTCGGGCCCAGCGCCGGAGGGTGGAATAAAGGCACGTGATAACCTCGTGGAGACGGTGGCATGTTCGGTCCACGTGACCGTCCCTTTCGCGAAAGACCCTGATTCACGACATGAATTGCCACCCATCGGTCGGGTTTTTTGGGGGAAAACCATTTTCGAGGAAATGCCTATTCAGGCTTTTCGGGCGGCAGAAGGATCGGAAAATTAATGAAAAGCATTTTTCTATGAACAGAATATAAAAGACTCGGATAAAAAAGTAAATGTCTTTTTGTTTTGATTAGAAGGAAATTAGTTCTTTATAACTTCATTTGTTTCATAGAAAATATAGCATTTAAAAAAAATATTTTTTAAAAACTATTTTTCTAACAAAATGTAATTTTTTTTACGGTGTTCGATTGAAACATGAAAAAAGCGGAAAATATTTTTCACTGTTCGGTAATAAAAAAATTGTCCTCCATGCACTCTCCTTCAATATTTTTTTATTATTTTATTTTTAAATATATAATATTTAATTTTTTTTTATATTTTAAAAAATAGACTTTTAAATTATTTTATACTTTTTCTTTTCTTTCTTTTTTTTTCTTCGTCTTCTTCGGCTGATTGTTGGCTACAACGACGACTGGCGGCCCGGCGAAGGCGAGCTCAAGCTCATTGCTTGCCTGGCTCGTTGATTTAGCGAGCGACAAGCTCGCAACTCGCCAGATCGAAGAGCCTGGCAAGCAGTGAGCCAAATCGATGAGCCTAGAGCCCTAGCTCATTGTCAATCATGCGAGCGGTGAGCCTCATGCTCGCTCGAGGTCGGCGCGGGAGGGTGGCGAGCTCGAGGCTTGCCTATGACCAGTCGCTAGCTATCGTCATGGCTAGCGACTAGCCAAGACATAACTTAAAAAAAATAAAAATCTGAATTTATTAAAAAATAAAAGAAAAGGAAAGATGGAAATGTTAATATGGATATGAGATAAGAGAAAGTGAGTGGGAAAAATATTTTTATCTTTCTTGAAAGTGGAAAACAGATTGTTTTTTTCAATTAATTTATTTTTATGAAATAAATATAAAAAAAAAATTTTGAATTTTTTTTTCTTGAAAGTTATTTTTTGTGAAAAGAATGGAGTTTTGCTGCTACAGACCCCTCTTGGGAGATCTGTGATTGTTCCCTACCTATCATCAATTTCTTTTCATTTTATATTTTTCCGACGAGGCGGGAAAAAGGAAGTAGGGAGAAACGAGGCGGGTGACGTCATGGGTGACGTCACGATGGCAGCGACGTGAGGAAGGAGAGAATTGGATTGGGAAACTGACAGGCGCGGCGGTGCGTACGACATGCACTCCGCTCCCGACGTTTCTTGTTCCATCTGAAAAGCCGAATAGCTTGTGCATCCTTTGGCGTCTGCCACCCAACGAAAAGGACGTGGGATAAATACCATGGACAATAGACATGTCCCCGGCGATTGATTGGTTTAGAAATACCAAAACTTTCCTCGTTAGATTGAAATTTAATATGCCCCGGCCCCCGAGCTAGACGTGGGACATTTCCCCGAGTGATTCATTGGTTTAGAATTGCCGAATCCTTCGTCATTTGATTGAAATTTAATATGCCCCGAGCTAGACGTGGAAAATTCCTTTGCTTCTCGATCTAAGAAACTTATTATTTTCTTTCTTGAGCAGAACACCTGCCGGCCCACCTACCCTGCCCCTTTTTCTATGAGTTTTGCTTTGAGGAATACTTTTAACTATCATCGAGAGAGATGATCCAACAACAAAAGAGCCGCACTATCTTTTACAAGGCGACAAATTCGAGTTGTCAAGTGAGAATGTTCAATCCACTTGTGCTTTCTATAGGGGTTTTTTTGACTTTTAACTTGCTAGAGAAATCTGCAATAATGAATTCATATAGGAGGATCGAGTACTCAATTGGCTAGAAATCAAATAGGGTCGAGATTTGCTTCGCCGAGGACAAAGCTATAACAAAAATAAACAGAGAGGGCAATTACCACCTACTAACAAGTAAATTTGCAAACCGGCTTAAGTAAGTATATTATGTCTTCAAAATATATTTTATTTTTATTTTTGTATAGTATTTAATTTTTTGTTTTATTGATGAAAATGGCAGGAATTTTTCTTTTTGTCATTTTATTTTTCTTTCCAAAATTTGATTCCTTGACTCTCAAAAATTTTTGAGAAAGTACCAAATGAATAATCTCCAATAATGGATTAGAAGGGTCTTCAAAGAGGCCCTCAAGGGGGCAAGTTGACATTAAGAGGGAATAAACTAAATCAAACGATTTTTTCAATTTTTTTAGCTCAAGTGAGTTATAGCCACAGGAAATTTTAATTTCAAAATACTAATCTACCCGAAGATTTTATATATATATATATTCCTGGTAGATCATTAATTTAATTTTTTCGTATAAATTGATCCATACACGACCGCTAGTATGGCGACCGGGTGAGATGGAGCCGCGTGCTTTGATTCCGTATTAGACACGTGGAGGGGTATTTGGGTATACAACTGGACGCCACTCAAAGAACCGTCAAATCAATCCAACGGCTGTACGTAGTTTTCCAAGCTTTCTATTGCCCCTTTCACTATCGCCGGAATCATTTTTTTGGGAGTTCGGAATTTTCTATTTCGGTCCTCTAAATTATTGCTATTTATAGAATTTGATCGCCTGCTCTTCCTTTTCGTAATCGCGACTATTTTGGCTCGTTCGAATTGCTTGAACCAATCATGCCGTTAATAATAACCATTGACAATTCAGTTTTTTGTATTCTGGCATGGGAATGCGACGTGTAATCTACGCTATGATGGCAGAAAAATGGAAGTATTTTTATGGTTTTAGCCGTATGGAATTGAATTATGATGAGATATAATAAGATAAGGTTAGAAATCTTTTAAATATCCTTCGAATTGTAAAAAATCATTTTCCATATTTGGTGCAATATAAGAGAGAATTCAAAATCTTTGAAAATCTCACTTGCTCACATAGACGAAACTTTCCAAATCTAAGTAGCATCTTGTTGATGCAATCGTGCACGGCCGAAACTAGCACCATTTTTTTAGCATTACCATCTTTGTTGAAGCTCCTCCTACTCCTCCTCTTTCGAAATCCTCCTATTATCAGCATAGAGTCTCAAATATGAGTAGAGTACAAGATCAAACATCGAAACATTACGGCAAAATCAGGTGACCATCACGTAGGATCAATTTAAGAATTCCCAAAATTTCACGCATTTTGGTTGTTTTCTTCTTCTTTTTCAAATATGAGTTTTCGGGTCGATCCATCAATTTCAGTCGCTCATCATCGATAGCCGATTCGATTCAACAGTCGTCAAATAATAATCGGTTAAATGGTGATGACGATTGGCATTAGTTGAAGATGATGATGATTGCATAGTGGTCGGGAGTGAGAGGCTGCTATAATGATCATTGCATGGTGGTCGACATTTGCTAGACTTTATCACTCCATTATTAGGAGGGAATTGTAATTTTATTCTTTTAACTTTTTTATCCAATCTAAGGCTATCCCATCCTAGCCCAGATTTCTTATCTTGCATTTTATCCACGTATATCTGGATTTATCTAGTTCAGAAGATATCACAAAACATTGAATATGATATTTTGTTATCTTATTCGAGTTCAAATCCGAACTACTAAACATAACCTTAAAATATGACAGAAGGAGAAATGGGAAAACGCGAGGTCGCTACCTCGCTTCATCATCCGCTTGTTTTTGCAATTTAGGTGATTTCGAATCAGAACGTGATCATTGCCTTAGCTAGGCCGATTTGGTAAAAGTTATATGACCAAATCATTCTAAATATATTCAAATTCAAACGATGAAACATTTTAATTATTTCGTGTGTAACCAAATATAGTTAGTAATGAATTTGTCACAAATTGAAAGGGAAAAGAAGGGCATGAAGAGAAGGAGGGAGTAGGGGATGAATTTCGTGTACTGTGCACTTCTCATCGATACCACTTCTGTTTGTACAAGAATACAAATATATAATACAAAGGATGATTAATGAAAAGGGAAAAATATATTCTCTAATTTAGCTGTATCAAATCTTATCCTAAATTGATTTAACTAATCACACTTTTTAGTGTACATAAGTGGAAGACAAGGTAAATGGCAGCAGATAGATGGAAGAAGGAAAATTCAACCAACCATCCAATAGCGCCAATCCCGATTAAGTGTATTAATTACAATTCGAACAAATATCCCGAATCTCAAGCATATCTTCCAATACTACCCCTTAAGTCGGTGGCTTGTATATGTCCAAGATACTCAGCTTGCTTAACAGATATGTATATTGCATTTGGCAAAGAGGTTTAGTAAACATATCCGCGGGTTACTTTGTGATTCTGATTCCTCTTGTTGCAATAACCCATTCTTGGATCTTTTCTCGAGTAAAATGGCAATCAACTTATATGTGTTTCATTCTTTCATGTACTATGAGATTTGTCGCAAGCTTGAGTGCCAAATCATTGTCGCAAATTAGCAAGGTCGATGCTTTAACTTGTACCCCAAGATCTAGAAGTAGGCCTCATAGCCATACTATTTCACAAATAGTTTTGGCCATAGATCGATACTCGGTATTAGCCGATGACAAGGATATCGTAGATTGTTTATTCGTTTTCCATTAAAGTAATTATTCCCCAAATTTGATGTAGAAACAAGTGATGGACCTCCTACTTGAAAGTGCTAGTACGAACACCTAGAGAGGGTGAATAGGTGTTTAAACAAAAATCTTAACAAATAAATGCGGAATAAAATAAGTTGCAAGCAAAGTTTTAATAAATATCAGAGTCTGATAAATGAGCCACCAGACTTCTAGTAGATGTTCAGAATCTATTATGCGATGGAACAGACTTTTGAAATAACCTGTAAGTATGCACTAAACTTAAATAAGAAGAGTTAAGGAAAGAGAATGTTGCACACGAAATTTATAGTGGTTCAGCTTAGATCAAGCTTATGTCCACTCTCCCACGCTAACAACCTTCTGGCTAGATTCCACTATGCGATCAACAAGATATTACAACTTTGAGTGCAAACACTTAGTGGTAGATCACACTATCTCACTAAGTCACTCTTTTGGTATTTCTCTCACGATCACAAATATTCAAGCTCACCAAAGACAAGTGTATGATCGAAGGCCGCTCAGACTTTGTAATTATAAATTCTACGCTCCGTCTCTTCCTTGTTCATCGGTCCTTTATCTCCTTAAATACTCCTCTATTTCCAAACTAGCCATTGGACAGTATCTAGAGGATCATCTTCCAATCTACCCATTGGACAGATCTGTATTTAGAAGATTTGATAGCCGTTGAGTGACAAAAGTAGAATCCCAAGCTTCTTCGTTTAGAAAGTTATTGTCTTTGTGATCCAATTGTCAATCAATTAGATTGAGTCAATCAAATCTATCTTAATGTAAAATCCAAACCAAATCACTAGCCGTTATATGTTTGGGGCCTATGTTACGTTCTGTCAAATTGTTTCGTTCTAAATTTGTTACGTTTTGAACTTGTGTCTCGTTCTGGACCTTGTCACGCTCTAGACTTGTATTTCGTTCTGTATGTAAAGTCTGAGAGTGTTCTATCTGAAGTAAAGTTTGAGTGTCTTCCGTCTGAAGTAGAGTCTGAATGTCTTCCATCTGAAATAGACTTTACAATCTGGACATAAATCTGAACATATTTAACCTTAAGGTTTGGACACAGTCTGAATAAGTTCAGTTTCAGTATAGAGTATGTCTTATGGTTCGTCCAAGTATAGACTTCGACAACATCCTTTACATTATCTATCATCTGCATAGTTTATTACTCAACCATTAAACACGTTAGTAGCCTTTGATTTATTTTGTCATCTTCAAAATATCATAAGGGATTTTCCTAACAATCTCCCCATTTTTTATGATGACAAAACAATCTCTAAATATGCAGATGTGTAAATATGCTTTTAAAGATAATAATAAATCAGGGCAATCTTAAGCACATAAATAGTATTTAAATATGAGTATTCAAAGAATTTAATTTAAATCAAAATATAGCAAAAGATAACAAATAGATTGAGCATAACAGTATATAGAAAAATAATCGCAGCTCAATATTATGCAATAAATAATATCAACACATATGCATATTTATATTGTCTCCCCATTTTTGTCATAATCAAAAAGCGATAACAATGGCAATAGTATCGCATAGAGAATATAAAATGATAACAAATATATATTGCATGAAACACAATTTCCAAAAGATCAGCTTTTATAAAGTAAGTCGAATATATAGCTCACTCCGATCATATATATTGGCAAATATCCAATAAAAATCACGGATGCATTATAAAATCCACTTATCATTTTTGTCATAATAAAATGATAATATAAATAAGAGATTTATTAATGACAAAATGTAATAAAAAATGCACTAACCGGATTTTATAGAATTTAACAAGTTTTGTCACATTTACCTTTTCCTTCATTCAATAATAATTAAGATCATGATCAATTCAAAAAGATTTCCCATAATTGATCAATGCTCCCCCTCAATTTGTTGCCTTTTTGAAGTGATCACGATTCTTTTCCTTTCTTTTTGATTCACGTTCTCCTCCATTGATTTAAAGATGATTATTCCCAATCTTCGCATGAGATACTTTTTAGATTGCACCAAAATTTGCGTAGATTCACAATCATTCTTCCCCTATAGAATTTCCTACAATGAACTCATTTCCTTTTTTATATCTATCAAATATAGTTCCTCCATAAAGAACCCTAGTTGTCCGCCTCTCCTCTCTCTAGTTGTTGGTCCTCTCGGTGGACCATGGGTATGGGTCACTAGATCAACTCTGTCTCTGACTTTGGTGTAGTCCGACGTGGCGAGACATTGGATTTCCTCCTAAACAACAAGTTGGTAGATCCGACCAAGTGTCAGCCAAGATCTATGACCGAAATGAGACGTAAGACTCGTTCAAGATGAGGAGGAACCTCATCACTTTATCTCTCTCCCTTATGGTTCGGTATTGTTGCAAAATCAACTTTGGCCGTCCAAGTTTTTCCTCAGCCGCTTCTAACTTGTTTCGTAGGGCTGAAAGTCTGTTGTAAATGGCGGTGACATTCATGCTCCCTTATTTCAACTCCGAGATATGTTGGGTTAATGAAAAAAATTTCATTTGATCTAAAATTTCCCATACATTTCCTTGATGTTTTCTCGCATTTTTTGCGAGCCCTCAGTTGGGGAAGTCTAACCACAACTTTAGGGGTGATGCAATTGCCGATCTACATTTGGATAAGTTGGTTGCATTTCCTCCAAAGTCGCACCAGATGCTTGTATGATGGGATCAGAACCGTTTCGTCGAGAAATTCGTCATTGTCCTTGGAAACCAACACATGTCGGAATTCCCTTGACCAAGTCGAGTAGTCGTCGGGACTGGACAATTGCTAGGTGAGGAGTTTCATATCGGTTTATCGGTGCTCGACATGTAAAGCAGGTCATCGGGCTCTAGCTAGCCGCTAGCAGTGACGATCTGGTGTGGAAGGAAACCGGGTAGGGATTTGTTCCCATACCCCTTGTACCCAACCCAGATGTATGACCCACATTGTACAAATTTGACATGGTGGCTGGGCTTGCCTCGAATGAGGTTGGTGGGCCTCCACTGGGTTGCTCTCCATGATTTTGGCTTGTTAGGCCTATTTGTGTTGGCCCATAGAACCACGAGTTGGTTCCCATCTGGATAGGCAACCACTGGATGGACTGGCCTGCAATGGGCTGGCTCGCAATAGATTGCCCAAAAATGGGCTAGCCCGAAATAGGTTGTCCCTAGTGGGGCCGGGCCTGAATCCGTTGCTCCTAGTTCACAACTTTAGCAAGTAGATCCAAGGTAGGCTTGGATTAATGAATCTCCTTGTAGGGTTGAATCTTCTAGAAACCGGTCCTCTAAAGTCGATGAGTAGTCTTTAGTCATAGTGTTGGTAAGAGAGTGAATTCTTTTCTTTTTTTTGAGTGTTTAGATACTAATTCCTACACTGGAGTGCTAACCTTATTTTGCAAGCTAGTGTTTCTACAACAACAAAGGATGCAATATTATCTAGAGGGCAATCAGAAAAGGTGCGGAAGCTATGTAGAGAAAGCAATACCATGCCACAAATTGAAAGGCAAAAGAAGGGCACAAAGAGAAGAAAGGAATAGGAGATGAATGTCGTGTACTATGCACTTCTCATTGATACAACTTCTGTTTGTACAAGAATACAAGTATATAATACAAAGGATGATTAATGAAAAGGAAAAAATATGTTCCCTAATTTAGGTGTATCAAATCTTATCCTAAATTGATTTAATTAATCACAATCCCAATTGAGTGTATTAATTATAATCCAAACAAATCTCCCGAATCTCAAGCATATATTTTAACAGACTTATCCCTAATTTGATCATCCAAATGTGAAGTGGTATCTCTCAATCGGTTTTGTGGATTGCAATTGACTTTGGTTGATATTGTGATTATGAATGAAATTTTTGTGCTACTTTGAATACATCAACACTCTCCAATAATTTAAGGGGGTCGAAATGAACAATTTCTCTTGATTCAGGGCCTATATTTGCAAATGGTCCCCCATAATTATTTCATAAAAGAGGTCACGAGCGCAAGCGATTTACACAACAAGCGCAGAACGTGGCGTTCTCCTATTGGTCCACCATTCAACGCCATAAACATACCAAATGTAACCAAATAATTAACGTTGACGCACCTAATCCAATAATTAGCTGGTCATCCGAGATGCGCGCTTGCTGTTTTTATTTATTATTTTTTTATTTTATTTGAAACTTTCTAATTTGGCTGGTTTATTCCACGATTCTTCTTCTCTTTTTTCTTTCTTTTGTTCTCTCTTCTACCTTTGTCTTTCGGGGTCAAATTCTTTTCTTATGCGTTTAAATAACGCAACCTTATACGCGTCGTGCTTTTATTTCCCTTTGCTCTCCAAATCCTATGTAAAGTTGATTTTTTTCCATATTAATTTCTTGGGTTAATAACACAAAAATATCATACATTCTAAATTGGTATGTCCATATTGGTATGTCCGTGCCACAATTACCCTGAATTACTTTTCTCGTCACAAAAAGTTTCAAGCCGGCATGCCCGTAACACATTTTCTCCAAACAAATTTTGGTGTTGTTAAAAAATTCTTAAAAAATTAATTTGGGTAAATGTACACGAACAGTTTTTCTTTTCTATTAGCAGGCTATCTAGTTACCTCTTAAGTTAAATACGCCACCCTTTAACATTATCGAAGAAACATATTGAGCAGCATTTAAAGTTCTCATATATATCCCTAATTGTTTTTGTAAAAATTTGGACGCCATATTTTATTTTGACCACATATTTAAACACGACTTTGAAAAACAAATCTCTCAATATCATCTTTATGACATTCCTTCGAATTTCTCTATAATTATATATGTGTCCGTCGACATCCCCAGAATTCACAAAAGTATTTTATAAGCGCGTGGGCAATTATTAGTCGACCAATATCCAAAGGAATTCCACAAAAAAAAAAGAGGAAAATCGGTTTATTTAGACGTAACCCCAATATTTTTTCAATTTCGATTTTCTGACGGCAGCCACAGGTTTCAAACGGGGGGCCGATATTCTCTTCTGATGTGGGCGTTTAGCAAATCTTCGGGATATGTCTAGAATATTGGAAGGTAAATAATGATATTTCCTATAATGAACTTCCCATTATGATATTATTTTTCCTAGCTATTTTTCGAATTAAATGAAGTTCAACGTGTATTGTGTATATATAAATATATATAATATGAAGAGGGTAGCGGAGACCGTGGGGCATGCGCGTACGAATAAGCCTAAGCTATTTCTACCATCTTCTTCTCCCTCCACCACCTCCACCTTCATCACCACCACCACCACCACCACATTCTCTCTCTCTCTCTCTCTCCTCTCTCCTCTCTCTCTCTCTCTCTGTATCAGACGTGGGTACCTTCCACGTGATCTGCGCGATTACGGCGGTGAGCTCTGTCCAACTGGTTGCTTCCGGAGTGAGGACTCTTCTCGGAGGATCGGTGTTCATCACAATCTGGCAAACTTCAGCTTCTCCAGGTACGGTTTCTTTCGGCCGGCGTCCGATCTTTTGCTCCTCGTATTCGAGACGAGTGTTGCGGAATCGTGGGTATGTTTCGGTTTTTTTGGGGGGTGAGGGAACATCTTTGCTCTTTCTTGAAAATTCGGCCCGGCACTCGTCGACAAGAACCGAACTTGTGGCCAGTTCTTGTCGGTTGAGAGGCAAAATGGCTTATGTGTAGCCTCGAGAATTCTGGGTCGGCTTCTTTTCTGGGAGCTATGTTGTTATGGGAAAAATGGGTTTTAGCTCAATTGTGGCGGATTCCGCTAAACTCGATCTTGGGCGGTCGAGTCTCGCGTGCTTCTGCTTCCGTTCTTTTGAATTTTGTGTTCGCTGGGTTGTAGGATTATGTCCTCATGCGTTTTCGTCTGTCGTTAATGGTGCCTAAGCAGGGAGGGTTTGGAGGAAGCGTTCAGTGAAGCTTCTGGAGAGAAGCTGCTGCGATTACAACTCTGGCCTACACTGTAGTGGCCCTTTCTGGAGCCAGAGCAGGGGTCGGTCCTTCGCGTTCTGGGCTTCAGTCCTATATCGATTTCGCTCGCTTTCTGGTGTGGTGCCTCCCCATTGATTATGGTTAACGCTTGAATTTGATCTTGTCTCTGATGTGATCTCCACATAAGAGCATCTGATCGAAAGAGTTCCGTCGAGGAAAGTCGGCGGAGATGTGACCATCATTTGGATAGAGGAAAGACTTCCAAATATCATTCGGTTTGGAGAGGGAGTAAGAGAAATATATATTAACTAACATCGCTTCACTAGCTTCTCTTTTTAGCTCGGTCGTACCTTCAAGATACTGTTCGTAATATCGGGTGATGGCTAAGTTCAACTGCTTTTCCTTGTTCGTGGGGAGGAAGAAGAAGGTGAGATTTTTGCTAACTGTTCATTGAAAATTGATTTGGTCTCTGAGGTTTCTTTTGCCTTTCTTAGATATTTGCTGACTTTACCCTTTTGATTCCTCGTATATAGGTTGATGAGGAAAAGACCCTCGATAAGGATGATAAAGCAGTACAAGTGACTTTCGAACATCCAGCGAAACCTAACAAGACTGATGAGTTGAAATTGACAACTTTCAGTGTGCCAGTTCCTTTCGGTGTCAACGAAAATTCTCAATACAATGTTAAGATTGTGAGTGATGAGAGGCCGGTTGTGCTTGATTCAGCTGAGGTAGCATATGAGGGGGAAGACGAGCATGAAGAGCACGTCTCCATTAAGAGGGACTTCTCTGATTTTGATCTCCAATTGCATGAAGCTAATATTTTGGTCGTAGAAGAATCTCATTCAAGTAATAAGGGAAAGATGAAATCTGGTGATCTTTTTTACACCGATGTGGATACACCGGAGGTTAAATCTGAGATTTTTGCGGAAAGGGATAATGACATGATTCAAGGTGGACATCTTAGTGATCCGGGGATGAGGAAGGCAGATTTCTGGGGTTCACCGAAGCTTAAGCGCTCTTGTTCTGATCTAGAAACGAGGGAGGTGATGAGGACGCTAGCAGATCAAATGCCTCCATCTAAATCTCAGTCATTCGAAGAGCTGAAGGACAGCATGAGGGAGGATATTAATCCAGGGAGCCCAGTGTCAGTGATGACACGTTTCAGTGCTGATAAAGTGATGTTAAAAAAGCATTCGTCTAGCCAGGTTCTTCCTTCGAGAAGTAGGAGATTGTGGTGGAAGTTGTTCCTCTGGAGCCACAGAAACATGCAAAAGCCTCGGAATACAAAATCAAAGCCAATTCCTGCTTTGGCTGCTATCAACCAGCAAGGAGGCTACTCTTCTGACACTATTGAGCCTAATAGGGCATTCAAGTTTGGCAAGATGGAATCACCTGGATCATTCACAGGTGAATCCATAAATCAAGTTGAATATGATGATAAGAATGAGAAAAAGGCCTGGGATGGTTTCAGAGGCTCTTCCGGCCTATGGCCTCAGAACCAGTGGGTCGCCTTCCCTGCAGAATCTTCATCATTCAAAAGAGTAGATGAGTGGGTGAAGGATCTATGCATTGAGCCCTCCATTGCAGTTGATGATGCTGAGAACAGTGATGAGGCTGTCATTTACCCGCCTTCACCTGAGACCATCAGATCTCCGACAAGGAGCGCCGTGCAATTGCATAGGCGTCAGGATATTAATCTCTCAGAAGAGATGCTGCATGCTAATAGCGTCATCCAGACTCTCAATTCTTCCTCCACTGTGGCTCACATATCCGCAATGGGGTTGAAAGTCATTCCCACCATGTCTCTTTTCTCTAGTCTCAAATCCGTCAACTTATCAGGCAATTGCATAGGTAAGATGTCCATTAAGAACAACTTTTTTTCCAGAAATATTACCAATAGTAGCTTCTATGTGCTGATCCAATGATTATCTGTTTTGCAGTTCGCATTTCTCCGGGTTCGCTGCCGAAGGGGCTTCATGTACTCAACTTATCAAGAAACCAAATCAATGCCATTGAAGGGCTTAGGGAACTTACCAGATTGCATATACTTGACCTCAGCTACAACCGCATCTCTCGAATCGGACATGGTAAATAGCTTTGCCTTTTGCTTATGTGATACAACAGAAAAGTTGTAACGTCTCCAATTTTTTAGAACTCTTTATGACAATGCTTGGTTAACATGACCCTGATTGGTCTCTAAATTTCCATTGGTGCTAGGGCTCTCGAACTGTACGCTTATCAAGGAGCTCTATCTCGCCGGGAACAAGATCAGTGATGTCGAGGGTCTTCATAGGCTGTTGAAGTTAACAGTCTTGGACCTCAGTTTCAACAAAATAGCAACCACAAAAGCTCTCGGTCAGCTTGTGGCTAACTACAGTTCATTGCAAGCTCTGAACCTCTTGGGAAATCCAATTCATAGCAACATCAGCAATGATCAACTCCGCAAGGCAGTTTGCAGTCTCCTTCCGAAGCTCGTCTATCTCAACAAGCAGCCCATTAAGCAACAGAGGGCACGAGACGTACTCACTGATAGCGTAGCAAAAGCCGCACTGGGGAGCAGTAGCCGGGGTCCATATAGAAAAGCAGCAAAGAGATCGAGCCAAGGTGGTTCGCTCTCCTCCAGACTCAACAAGAGCAGCACCAGTGTTGGGCATAAGAGCAAGAACAAGTCAAGGAGCCATTCCCACCACCATTCGGCTCGCAAAAATGCATCATCTGCACTTGTTTCAACCGCACATTGATGGTTTGCCTTTCTGAGGTAGATGACTTTTGTCTCCTGAAATGAGCTTTCAAGGTCACCGTGTTCTCAAAATGCTGCCTTGTAGAAGATTACTTCGCCAGGATGTCAAGTTTGGTTCAGGAAAAGCTCGCTCTGGCTAGCCTTGCGCGTTTAGTTGGAAGTCCAATCGTGTTTGTGAATGTACCGGTCGTCTGTTTCAGCTCCTTTGGTCATCGTTGGAGATTGATTTCTCTGTCTTTATGTTTATGGTGATTGATGTTTATCCCGAGTACTTTCGAATGTCAAATGCATCCTGTACTTCCTTGCGTTGAGAATAATACTAAGTTTGGAAGAATATACAGCCGGTTATGTTAAAGTTGTTTTTACATAATCAGCATAACGAGTGTGCAGACGCCGTTGAACTTATGTAGAATGCCCGGCTTACCATGTTTGATATGCCAATATTTGTATGCATTGCTCGGTTTACAGAACATGATTTTACTAGATGTGACCTGTAGCGTTATTGCTGAAGATGCAAACATGGGTTCTGTGGTTCTGCAGAAAGTTTTTTTGAACTGCAGCCAGAAGTGCAGGAACATTTCTTGCCGGATTGAAGGGCCCTGGGGCCTAATCTCGTTGCACTGTCGGGGCTTGTCGAGCCCGATATGTGTCCAAGCGACTCTGTCCACCAAAAGATAAGAGGACAAAGAAAGGATGAGTGTTATTTTCCAGACTGGTTCTTTAAGATCCAAGGTGACCAGCCAAGATTCTTCCATTTCGTCATCCACACTTATCTTCAGCCAATTACAAGTAGATTCATCAAATGGGCTGGGCAGGTTGGGCCAAGTAAAAGATGGTTTGATTCAAATTAATCTATTTAACCCGTTTTCATGTAAGGCAAATCAAGTAATCAATATCTAACTCGATCCATACTTGATCTGATGATATAGTTTCATATTTAATCTAATCTAGAGAATTCATATCTAAACTAAAGTAAACTAAAGTGAGAGCGTGAAATGAGAAAGTGAGCATCATTTCCTATAGATGGATGGGGTTTAAGTAAAATTATGAATCCATCTAACACACGTATTATTTTGAGTTTTAGTATTATAAATCTATTTATGACCTATTTACTATATATAATTGACTTATATAATAACTTAACTCATCAAATATGGGTTAGAAAATGGACCGTGACCAATTTTCACAAGTCTAGGTGCAAGGGCAACGAGAGCCGACTCTAGCCTAGAAATTCTGGTATTTGAGGGAACCATTCAAAGACTAACATGATCATATATTTGAAGGGAATCAACTTAATAATATATAAACGTTGGACATCTAAAGCCCATATCCGAAATTGAATCACAAGAGGCTCAAAAATAAAAACCAAAAATTAAAAAGAGGGAAAAAAGAATCCGACCTGCCGGATTCGAACCAGCGACCTAAGGATAAGCTGTGGGTCACACTACAGTCCTCCGCTCTGCCAACTGAGCTAAGGTCGGATTTTGCTGATCGAACCTCACAATTGTTTTATATAGTAAAGTACAACTTGAAATTACTACAACAACCCAAGTGAGCGATGTAACTCCATAAACAGGACAAGGACCGAAGGCGGTAACGAAAAATCTTTGAGTAAGAAAGCCTTTAAGTTACAATGCAAACTCGGCACCATGGTGAAATCTTGAAGTCATAGACGATCAATCAATTCAAACCTTGATCACGGGAATTGAAATTAGAATGGAGTAAAATGGGGGCCAGTCGAAATTCAATCAATGCCTCTGTTAAATCATGTTTTATGGCTCGAATCACAGCGGAACAAAAAAGGAAGGAGGCAAAATTGTCAAGGAACTTCTTCCTACTGAACCGGGGAAAAAAAAGGGGAGGGGAATGGGGTGAGAGAGGCTCGAACTCTCGACCTCAGGATTACTCAGAAAGCTATGAGACCTACGCGCTAGCCAACTGCGCCACCACCCCGTTGATGTCCCGTCCTCCTCTAATAATTCACTAATTCGATCAGAAATCTACTAATAAACCAACAAGCAGTTCGTCTTCAATGAAAATAAGTTTTCACATGTTCCTCTTTCGACGTGTGCAATAATTAGTCGGGAGGAAATAAATTGAAGCGTTTTATTCTTTCTAATAAGGACTAGAAGTAGTCCTCTCTTTCTCTCTCCACGCATTTACGCACGAAAACAGACATGCACACTTAGCGGACACTTTCAGACAATATATCGAGCAATGTTGTAAGTTGCAGAAAGCCCAATTCCTTGACCACGTCAGGCTTACGTGACTCTTGCGTCGTGATGACATGGCTATTTGCAAAATTAGCAAATAAGGTGACTTGATGCCCCTTCCATCTAAACCGCGGGTTTCACCATAAATGCATCAATGATCAGGTTAAGATTTCCCGAGGTGCATTGGACGCCGGCGGAGGTAGGAGATCTCATCCTGTGCGGAGTCAAGGTCATCTCCTATTCCATCATCTTCTCAGGTTTATCAGCGGTATCGTTCTCGTGAACACTTGCGGAACTATAATTTCAAAGACTCGATGCTGGAAAAGCTACATGCATGGCATGAAAGTGGGACTTTAAGGCACCCGTTTCCTTTTCCATTTCAAGGGCTCGGGCATGTGGTCCTTAAATAAATTGAAGAAAAAAAAAGTACAAAGGAGTCATTCATTGTAGTGGAAGGCACGTCGTAATTAGGTGGATTAGAGTTAAGAGTTATAAGCCATTGAATTCTTTCCCGTCTTGCTATCAACTTTACTAATCCAATCGACAAAGTTCAGCTGCCAGCACAGAATGTGTGGCGAAGTCCCGATGGCCCTCGTGTTCCCCAAAAGTGGCCACTCGTTTCCGCTACAAATATGCACTACCCGAATTCGTTATACCGATCTAAGTGAATCAGATACGAAAGATGGGCAAAATGCACGTCGAGGTGTATATCTCGCTTTAAAGTACAGATTATCGCGCAGATCGAGTCATGGATGAAGCGAATCAGCCCCAAGATCTTTTCTTGGTTTCATGCACGAAAGATGGCTCGGTAGAAAGCGACTCGTGTCTGGCCTTTGGGGAGTGATCAAAGGCGACTGGGGCAGCAAGCACAAGGGAAAGTGCGAGAAAGTGAAAGCTAAAGCTCTAATAATCGCGTCAACAGATATCATGATCTTCTTCACGAGAAAGAAAAGAAAGAAGAAGGATTATAAAAAAAGAAAGGAAGGGAAAGAAGAAAGAGGGGGAGGGGAAGCATGCACGAGGCATTCGACTACCGTAAGTGGGAGGAGTCAGAGGAGCGACAGAAGAGAGATCATATCTCCTTTCTGTATACGTAGGGGGGAAAAAGCGCAAGTTGACGCAACTAGTAGAAGGTCTTTCTCCCTCTCTTTTCTCTCTCCTTTTCTCCCTTTTCTTTTGGCAAGCACGGCAGCTTTTCAAAATGGGGGAAAAAAGAGAGAGGGGAAAGCGCGCACGCACACTGGCGTGGCCATTTTGATTGGTGGGTTCTTGCAGGAGTGGCGGTGGATGATAAGGGATAGTGGGGTTGGTCAGTCGAGTAGTGCCCTGCCAAAAACATGGAGAGCGAGAGAGAGAGAGAGAGAGAGAGAGAGAGATGTAATGTTTATGTTTATGTTTATGTTTAGGTTTAGGTTATGGTTGGGAAGGCGAGTGTGCGTTGGAGCGAAAAAGGAAGGAGATGGAAAGACAGCTCATGTAGATCGAGAGGCAAGCGATGCGACCCCACGTGGAAGAGGACTGAATCTTCTGCCACTTCACGGACTCGCACATTGCCCTTGAAAACTATACGAGAAAGAGAGAGAGAGAGAGAGAGAGAGAGAGAGAGGACGGAGACAGAGGGACGGAGTTTCGTCCTCAATAGCTGGCTCTCTTCGTCCCTAAAGCTGGCAGCTGATATAGCGCGAGCGAGTTATCTCCCTCTTGCGCTGTAATCAAGTAGACTCGAGCCCATAGAGCTCGTCTCCGCTCGAATGGATGAGAAGCTATAGAAGTTGTTGCACGTTTTGTAGATTATGTAGACCAAAGCTTTATGAACCACTAATCATGTGGGGCGCACGTTATGATGACTTTAACATATTTGATCGACATGATTTGTAGACCATGCGATACTGATACTAGAATTAGTAATGGAAGAGCTTGATCATAATTGTACGAGCTCAAGAGATTATTTGCTCGAATGATAATTTCGAGCTAAGCCACGTTGAGAAAGCAATGCAAGTACAAGAATCTGGACGTCCACTTCCTTCAGTATTAATATAATAAAACTACTTTGATTTGTCATATGACAAGTGTCACGGAGGATTTCTTAACAAAATCCAATACGTAAAGTACAGATAAGCATTTAGGCCAAGTTATTTGAGTGTGGACGGCAAGTCGAGTTGCATATATCCGTACAAAATTTCAAAGAGAGAGTACTCAGAGAATTTATTATCCACGCTACTTTATTTTGCTCGCGATTTGAGAATTTACACAAAATATATTGTAGTAATGACAACGTAACTAGAACAAGATCTATTCAATATTTTACCTAGGGACATGAGTTTCAAGTACAAAAGCACTACAATAGTGGAATCAACAAGGACTATGGACTTACAACTATTATTCAATATTCTTGCTCATTGTGCATCCATATCAAATGTTGTTACTTCATGTGCTTTTTCTCATGAATAGAGTTTGATCATGTTAGACTCTATTCGTCTATAACATGACCGGGAAGCAAAATACGATGTACAGGGAAAGTGTATTAGGATGTGTACTTCAATACCCGATTCAATTGTAAACCATTGCCATCAAGCTCTGCACATCAAACGTGACATGATTATGTACTGTGGGTGCTGGCCCTACTAGTTGCATCGAAAGAACTCCCTTTCCAAACCTTTTCCGTTCTTAGGATCTCTAAATAGACCGACTTTTACTACCAATCATCGGAAAAGAAGAAACTGCAAAGGCCACGTATCAAGAAAAGTAGACCTCACGTCCTGACCACATTGAGATATGTTGTTAGAGCTTATCGCATCAGATTTACTTCGTCTCTCCAAATCGACGGCACGTTTCCTCGCTAAATTTGAACCATGATACTTCCAGATGGTTGAGCTGCCAATTGCCGAAACCGGGCGTCTGCTTTTTCCTCTCAATACATTGCGGCCATCTCTACTCTTTCATGATCGAGCACTCGGCACAACTGGGAATACCTTTGGCATCACCACGAGGAGGAGCTCGAATCCTGCATCAGAGCCTTCCCCTTGCTATTCATCTCCTCAAATTTCCTTCGAGTGTCGCCCATCATCGCCCGCAGCCCAAGTTCCAAGGATCTGACTCGCTCGTCGACCGTCTTTAGTCTGGTCCCGTCGTACCGTAGTTGACTTTCGTTCCGGGTTTTGCGCCTTTCTTGAGGTAAGCTTCACATGGTGGTGACGACGGGATGATGAATGACCAATGGGGGCCCAGGATGGAGGAAACTCTGACAAAGCATGCATTTTCCAGTTAAGAATGCGTGGCCGAGTACTGATTCCAATTCCAAGCCTTACTTGATGGCTAATGGACAACATAGTGGTCAGCCATCAGTGCATAATCTAATAAAAATAATAATAATAAATATGCAATAACACAGTGTGCTTACCTAATAAACAGCTTTTTCTCCTTCTGGGTTTTGACCGAGGAATGATTTCTCTCCCGGTTCGGTAATCTTGTTTCCATCGCAAACCGCCCATGTCACATGGATCTCCCATCACCTTTTTCTAGGGTTTCGTTTCTTTGCATAGGATAATCTAGTTTTTTTCTAGAGGACATCTCAAACTGTCCCATTTGATCTCCATTTGTCGTTTGGAAGTTGGCGGATACCAGCTTACCCATGTTGTAACTTCGAAAGCGCCGGTAATAACATGGGGTCATGTGGGAATGTTGGATTTGGGCCTCAAGGAAGGTCGGCGGATGTCTTGCCCGCCTATAAACCCTAGAATAATAATAATAATAAAAACACACAAGACCGGTCAAAACTAGGAGTAAATATCAGGGTCAAAGAAGCATCGGAATATGCTCTGGGATGAGCTGGGCTGTGCGTTGTTGTGCGCCTAAGCTGTTCCAAGGCAGTGACAGGGAGAAAGGCAAAAAAAAGCGAGGGACAGGTTAAGATGAAGGAGGGGAGCGTGCATTGGAATCATTTCATAGTCTCTTGACCTAAATTGTGCCTCAAATGGTCTTATCTTATGTCTTAGTAGTAAAATTGTCGATATCTCGTGTGTATGTGTATGTACATAGTGAAAAAGAATGAAAGTAAGGATTCGCTTTTTTAGGCGACCACTTCTTCTTATTCTCGAAATATCCTAATCATGTAATGCAAAGATATCATGAAGGATGGAAATTCACAATTAAGGTATGATTTTCCTAACATGATCTTATGAACAAAAATTTCACCTTATCTACATTTCCCTAACTAGTATAAGAGATGAGATCGAACCCAACGTGGCACCCACATATCCTTCCGAAACTGGATTAATGATTCAATGAGGGGGAGCTATATATATATTCAAGGCAAACCCTTTGATGAGGTCATTAACTTTCCTACCATACCTACACGTATTTAAGTTCGCTTTCGCAATTATGTGACAGCTCGAGGGGGCGACGCGAGCGAGAGTTTCATCAAGGATGCCCCTAAACGCGACGCGAAAAGAACCATGATTGAATGTGAACTGTCGTCATCGTCGTTGGACGAGGGATTAATCAATTTGAAGGGGGACAAAAAAAAATCCCTTGCATCACGGCTGACAGCCACAGACGCCTTTACACGCAGGGGGACAGCATCGTCTTCGTCTCCTATCTATCTATCCCTCGATGCGATCGAGAGAGAAACGATCAATCATTTGACCTTGACCGCAAGAAGAACGTTCCGGCAGGCCCTCCTCGAGCAGTAATCCGTCGATGCTCTCCTCCTTCGTCGAGTTCATAAGGGCGTATCCGATCACGCACTACACAGGAAATGAAGATCAATTATTGGTTGTCGAGCAATGGCAAAAACCCCCCGCACAAATTCATGATGATCGATCTCTAGGATCCGTGGCATATTGATCTGTAACCGGGTCCCGCGGAGAGAGGGAGGCGAGTTCGTTGGTTAGAGATGGAAGATTAAAAAGCATAAAAGTTAACCCACGAGCAATGTTGTTTATCTGAGTGAGTTAAAAAGAGAGGGTAAATCAGTGTCTTTTCGGTATCGCCGTATGGTCTTAGCATGCGTATGGTCATCAATTCACAAACATCATCGTAAGTTGATGTGTGTTATTCATGCACTAGCTGGTAATGACCACTATGGTCGATTAAGCTTGGAGAAAAATTACGAGGTTTTTTAGAAAGAAAAAAAGGGTACCATGTTTTCTTATTGGACAAAAATTACAAGATTTCTTGTCATACAATAGAACGATGTATGAGAAGAAATCTTGTATGAAATTTTTATATTACCAATGTAACGGATAGAATCGATCCTACTTTGGAAATCCATGTCGAAAAGTCTTGCCAAGTCCAGCCTCGTGGTCCCTCCGGTCGATCCAATTTACCGACAGTCAATAAGTGAGGATTTCCACCACCTATGCAAGAAAAGATAAAAGATGAAAAGGAAGCCATGTGACATGGCAAGAGAAAGGGGTTGATTAAATTACTTAATTAGCTAAAAGATAAAGCAGGAGGAGAAGGGAGGAGTGAAGGGGGGCAAAACCCAGAAGAGAACAGAGAGAAACAACACGAGAGACCAGCCCAGAGAGGGTCAAAACATTTGAGAGAAAAAACTGAACCTTGATTGATTGGAGGATGGGGTGTGTAAATTAATACATCAGCCAGTGAGGCCTCTCTCTCTCTCTCTCTCTCTTCTTCTCTCTCTCAAAAGTGCTTCACTCGAGCAGCTGTCATTCCCACATATACAAACCCCACCCTCTCCCTCTTCCCTCAGCTCGGCCAGCAAATTAGCGCTTGCACCTGTCGGATCTCTCTCTCTCTCTCTCTCTGTCACATCCACAGAGGGTGCTCTTTGTTCTTTTAATTGACCTACTCGCGTCTAGTTTCAAGAACGGCGACGATCGCAGACCCTAACATCAACAGAACGATTCCTGAATGAGCTGAATGGAGGAGGGGACGGCGGCGGAGTTCAAGGCGTGCGCGGGCGATGAGGCGTCGTGGGGCGAGATGAGGTGGAAGAGAAGATACCGCGACTGAAGAGAAAGAAGAAAGAAGAAAGAAGAAAGAAACACGCGCGCCCGCATCCCTAGTTGAAGCTGAAGCTGAAGCTCCTCCTCTTTGATGACATTCGCGCCACCACGATGGCCTACCCACCGCACTACCACCGATCGCAGTTCGGGGACACCACGCTGACCAAGGTGTTCGTCGGAGGCCTGGCGTGGGAGACCCCCACCGAGGACATGCGCCGCTACTTCGAGCAGTTCGGGGAGATCCTCGAGGCCGTCATCATCACTGACAAGAACACCGGCAAGTCGAAAGGCTACGGATTTGTAAGTTGCTGGTCCTTTTTTTCCTTTGTCATCCGACCGTCTGTCCGTAGAAACTGATGGGAATACTTTCGTGCCTTTTCCTTCCTTCCGCACGGGAAAAACATAATTTAAGGTGACGTTTCGTGACCCGGAATCAGCGAGAAGGGCTTGTGTCGAACCGAACCCGGTCATAGATGGAAGAAGAGCAAACTGCAACATTGCTTCCATGGGCAGACCTCGACCTTCGCCGCCGCGAGGTTTATTATTAATTTAACCATTACAATGCCTCAATCGCTTGTCGTTTTGATATCGAAACTCTGCGAGATTTCTTAAAAGAGTCCCGCAGATTGCGAGCATCGAATGATAAACATGTGATGCCTGCGATTAAGAATGCCTTTTAATTGTCTATCCTTTATCAAGAAGCTCAACATGTTTGTGGACCACTGTAGGGAGAGCACAAGGTGGGAACTACCCCTACCAAGGTGGAGCACCGCCGGCGGCCGGCAGCGCCATGCCTTACAGCGGAGGAGCGGCGTCGCTGCAGCCCCCGCCTCCGCCGCCGCCGCCGCCGCCGTTCGTTTATCCGCCTTACGGGTCAGCTCTCTTGATCAATCCCTCTCCATCTGCACATTTATCCATCCGCGCACATGCATTTATTATATTTTCGTGGTTTAAAAGAAGGGTCGTTTCCTTTTTCTGGGGTACTCACTCGTCATCATGCCAGCGGTTGGCCGTGTATCCTTGAGAGAGAAAATGGTCCATGCTACATAACACAGCACCAGACATCTTCACTGTTCTCAATGCCCCGTTTCGCGTGTGCGTCGTCCATATGTTTACTTTCTTTTTTGTGATTTTTAACGTGGGATGTGATGAACGCTACATTGCATTCGCAGTGTACGGTTGTTGTCAGCATTGAAACAATCGGTCAGAGTTGACCGGGTATTGTAATTGTAACTGAGAGGGGAGAGGGTAGAGATTGACAGTGCTCTCTCTCTCTCTCTCTCTCTCTCTCTCTCTCTCTCTCTCTCTCTGTCTGACCAGCATAAAGATTCACATGTGCATCCCTCGTTAGTTACTGCCACTAGAGAGTTTATTAATTAGTATTTACTCCTTCCTTTCTTTTTTTCTTTTTTGGTTATGCTTGGGGTGAATTAAGATTGGGGTTAAGAGATTGATTAACAAAGTAATGTCGTAAGAAGAAAAATCCCTAGGCCCTGAAGCATACAAAATATGTTTCTATCCAATGCTCGAGAGTATGATTGATTCTGACTACCACGTATGTCGTAAGAAATTTACATGTTATTTTTGTCGTAGAAGTCGAATTAGAGAAAGTATTTCTCTTAGTTACTTTTGTGTGGGATGGCTTGTCATCAATGCACCAGCAAGTACGAATAACCATGGCAGAACACGTACATATTGAAACCAGCTTAAAAACTGGTTGTGGTGCAGCCTGGAATTTACTGAAGTTCTTCCATGTTTGGATTGACTTAGTATTGATAGGATGAGTTAGAGTTAGGGACAACTAAAAACCTTGCCGTAACCCGCAATAAGCTTGCGAACTAATTAAAAACCAGGAAAGTGACATTTGGAAGTCTGAATGTTCAGATGGTCGGAATGGCCAACCGGTTGAGCATTTTCATCCGGTGCAAAGAATTGCCCAAAAAGGTCATGTTAGTGAGTCTCTCTGGAGTATTAGTTCAACATAATTGATTCGGAAGAATTTTGTCAATGATGTTATGAGGGCATTTGTTAAACATCCGAAAAGAATAAAGTTTGTCATTTACAAAGCACTATCTTCTCATGTCATACACAATGAATGCCCTAAAAGAAAGAAAATACTACTTCGTTAGATATTATCATGTGATTTTAGAGTACTATTAAGTTTTGAAATATCGCATTATAATGAGGTACTTACACATAACACAAGAGATGCATTACAACCTCAGCATTTGTTCCACAAAGGCTTCATAAATATCCGGAGGCACTCATTAACAAAACCCTCTCAATCACTACTTTTCAAGACGAGTTTGAATCCTTGGTGGCCATGACTATGAGCGAAAACTTTCTCGACCTTTCCAAGTGCGTCTACTTTTCCACAGACGTAATCCCACTTCCATTGTACAAGGGCAAACGGCTGAGTACCGCGTTGCAGGACTTTCTGGTCTCGGAACATGAGAACATGAGTGCTGGTTCAGCGTGGCCTAGGACAACCCGTCCGGAAAAAGTACCGTGCTCTTTTTCCCTGTGAACTTCCGATCACAAGCTCTGGTGCTCCTGGAGCACCAATGGGCGGTCGAATGGCGTTCTCGACAGTTTCATTGAACTCTCGCTTCCAACATCATCTCTGTGCATCATCTTTGTCCCTTTGTCCCTTGAAAGTTGCTATCTTTTGCACTGAAACAGTTCTTTCATACATGGTACGACCCAACTCCAACAGAACCGTAAGAGCCAAAGTTGTCTCGTGTGCCATGTTTTATCATCGCACAGATTAATCTCTTTTCCTGATTAGTCCTTTAATCGCCATGAATTGTGATGCTTTCAGGTACTCGACTTACCCTCCTGAATATGGATACCACCAAGTGAGTCTCTCTCTCTCTCTCTCTCTCTCTCTCTCTCTCTCGATGTTTATTAAATTGGATTAGTGAAAAGATTAAGGGTCAAAACATGTGCTGATCAAATTGATTAAATGTACTTGCGGGGGGGCCAGGCAATGTACAACCCGATTCAGCAGCAGCAGCAGCAGCAGTACTATCAGCAGATGTACGGGGCGTCGTCACCCTCGACATCCGCCATGGGGGGTGTCTCCCCGTACTACTACGGCTACTCGCTGCAAGCTGCCGGGAGGGGAGCCTACTCCGCGCCCCAGGCGCACCGTATCCCCGGACCCTCCTACCTCTACTATCCTGCGCACGCGGAGGGCCCGCCCTCCCCCTTCCAGCCTCCTCCCCCTCCCACCCTCCAGCCTCTCCGGCTCCCCTTCACTTCTCCCGCAGCAGGTATCAAAATCTCATCTTTTTTCTTGGGTTATAATTTTCTTTTCCATGTTTATTTTGGCGAACTGTTTAGAACATGGTTCGAAATTTTCTTCCTTTTTTCTTTGTGATCGGCCGAAATTACATTGGAAAAGATATTTTGTGGCAATTGGAATGTGTACGGGAGTGCGCAAGTAATCGAGGCCAGGTGGGCAACCCGCAAAAGGCCATGTGAAGGATAGCTGTCAAAACTTTCGTGGGTATGACCCATCACATGATTTGGGGTCAATTGGGGAATGCACGACAGGGGGTGGGGGGTGGGGCGTGGAAGGGGAGAAGATCTTCAATGGGGATCTTGCATTCGCATTGTGTTTTCCACATCATCCCTGCGGTCGAGCCCGAGGAATGCAGTCGGGTCTCCATCCTTCTGTGCATCTTGTCGCTTGAAGCGCAAATTGCACTACAGGGAACGCGAAAAATCCGATGTTAAAAATGGGTTTCGTGTATAGTGCTAGGATCCCACCGGATCTGCGGTTAAATTCTATGCGGGATTAGATCTTATGATTTGAGCACTAGATAGAACTGACTACCCCCTTTCTGTCTCTCACGAGGTGTTTTATGCATGGTGACAGATACGCACAACAACCCACAAGCTTCGACTAATGCAGAAACATCATCCTCATCGCCATCAGGGGTTGCCGCTTCTCAAGCTCCGACAACCTAAGGAAGACATCATTCGAGCATCGACAGAGTCGCTTGCGACGATCCATGTTCCTCCAACATTCCTCCTAAAGAAGACATTTCGCGTACATTTTCGCTTCCTGTTCTTTTACCCCCTGGGCCTAGAAGAGAACGCAGCAGGTGGGGAAGATCGCTGACGCTGCGCGAAGATAGAGAGAGATCTCGTCGCCACAGGATCCGACCTCGCAAGATGTGGGAGGAGGACAGAAGAAAGACTAATCAACACCTGATTTATTATTTCCATTTTTTTTTTTTTTTGTCTTCCTTTCCTTTCCTTTTCTTTTATCTCTCTCTTTGATAAAAATAATTCATTCATTTTTCTCCGCGTTCATGTCCGTTTATCTTATTATCGGAGCTTTTTCTAATGTCCTTTTACGAATATAGCGCCTGATGATGAGACTCGCTACGATTAACGGCAAATTATATGACGAATAATGGAAAAACTTATCAGTGGCTATGAATAATGATCATCAATGATTATGAGATACAATAATCAATGCATGATAGTAATTGGTTAATCTTGTTTTGTTAACAATCAGTAGACAGTGAGTTAAGAAAATTTTGGCTAAGTAATGGATAGGGGAAGAAATAAAGGAGAGGGAGTGAAGATATCAATCACAGACAAAGTTGCTGAACAACAATTAGGTAACACAGCGACCTTGAGAGTTGTCATCACTTGTGGATAAGATCGGTATGCAGATAGGAAGTTCGAAATCTCAAAAGTGTAGTTAGGACTATACTTAGCATAATAATTGCTAATGAGCAATTATAAGTAAGGATAATATATGGGTGGCGTGTAATTACTTTGGGACGGAAGGACACATATTTTCAATGTATTTTTATTAATTTATTAATATTAATGCCTTTTCGATTTTCATCATGTAGGCTATGTTTGGTTATTCGGATCTCTAACCATGTAGGACTAAATATGATATGATATAAAAACCAGGGATTTTACTGTATCTTATAAATTATTTGGAGATTATAGTTAGATATATATTCACATTATATCGTGTACATTATTTAGTATAAACGAAATATTTATATAAATAAACCAAAAATTTTACAAATGGAGATGGTAAAAGTATCTCATGACATTTTTGCATACTTTATTTTTATTTGCATTTTTATTTTATATTCCTCTCTTTTTTTAATTAATTTCTTTGTTATTTCTTCTTCCCCTTCCACCACTCTCTAATAAAATTTTATTAAATGTTAAACTATACTAATATACAAAAAATGCTAAAATACATAAAATATGTAATAAATATATTGAATCTATATTCTAAAATAGAATTAAATTTGAATATATAAACCAAAAATAAGATTAAATTAAAATAACTATTTTTTTATTTTTTATTTTGAATTTCTTATATTAGGATTCAAATATTATTTATATATCAAAATATATTTTTAATTTTGTTAATTTTTTAGTCGAATAATTTTTAATTTTCTTAATTTAAGAAATTTATTATTCGAGAAAAATAATTTTCCTAATATAGATGTTAGAAATCCTATCAACTTTTATCCACCTCTCTCATGGAATAATTTTATCTGATTTATATCTTTCTTATATCAGATTTTGTCTTATCTTGAGTAGGCACCAAACGTAAGATATGATAAATTTTATCGACTAGGGACTGCCAAACGCAGCTTTATAGTCTTTTTACCTTTAAAGTCATTATACTTATTCATCACTACGCCTAAGGGTGAGCAAGACTAATCAACCGAATCAGAAATCACTTAGACTGGATCAAATTGCCCAGTTAGTCTAGAGAATGTCGGTCTAGTTTTCGGTTTCTAAAAGTGGAACCGATGTCCGAGTAGTCTTGTTCTTGATTCCAAAGGGGAACCTAATTGAATTGGATCGCCTGGACCGAATTTTTTTTTTATTTAAATGTCTCACATACACCTCCTCTCCTCTTTAGGTCTTTTCTCTTTCGCCCCACAATGCTCACATCTACTTTACTCTTTTGGTCTTTTCCTTTCTCTATGTCTCCTTCACCTTTCATGGAGTTTGAGACATTATCTACTTTGAACTTATTAGTTCCACCAGACCTCTGGTCCGATCCCTGAAACTAGAAATTGCAAACCAATTCAATTCTTGTTTCTAGTAAAAGAATTTTCATTACTTAGAGCCACTCTTGTTTTTAGTGAAACGCAAGTCCTTTATCGAGTCATTCCACCAATTTTCAATGAGGGTCGACGTAAGAATACTTTGAGAACCAATTTAGCCTCAATTTCCAAATTAGAGGCAAATTGGCGCTATTGGCAACGTTAATTGTCATCAAGATCACGCACTATACACGCCTAAAAAATTCAGTACTGAAACTTATTCCATCTAGACTTTAGATGACTCTTATCACGTTAAGCCGTTATGTTTATTCGCGGCACACGGCCCGGGGGGGAGTTTAAACATATGTACCAAATATTTATTTGACTTGAACAACGGGAAAGTTTCCCAAAGTCAACTTATGGAGATCACCATGTTCGTTGCACAGGCTGATGATCTTCTTTGTCCGTTCAGTCCAAATCGGCCTTTCTCTTGTTCCCGCACTGCAAATTACAGGATTTCAGCCCCCCGCACAGCCATCCATCTCTGAATATAAGACAACGACCATTGCGTGCTCGCCGTGTTTTTAGCTATACCCTGTGTAATAATTTTCTATTCGGTTTATCTCGATATATGATATCCTAGGACGCCGTTCTTGCATTGGATTATGTCCTTAGTTCAATCGACAACAGGCGGCATATACTCTTCTCATCACTAGGGATGGCCAAACTCCGACATTTTCAAAACTTGGAGCCTACTATATAGTTTAGAACTAAGGTTCCGTTTATTTCATCAAAAAAGTAATATTTTTTTAAAAATGTTTTTCAGAAAGTCATTCTCTACAAAAATGATAATATTTTTTAGTATTAGTTGAGACCTAAAAATAAAGTGAAAAATATTTTTCATTATTTAGTAAAGGAAATCATTCCTAAATAGATATACATTATTGGGCGCTAGTGGCCTACGCATGAGTAGTTGAGGAACCCAACATGGACTCTAGGGTTTCAAGCCCGAATCCCCAACTCCTGGGCACGAGCACGATCACTAGTCTTGGGTCTACAGAAACTAAGCCCCACTCCTTGGCACCCCGGCCTAGGTCAATAGAGGCTAAACCTATGTTCCTAACACTAGGGCTTGAGTCTATCAAGGCCAAGCCCTGAACCTCAGTGCTTGAGACAAGGACTAGGACCTTGATGTTCGAGCATGGGTCAATCGAGATTGGGCTTGAGACACATTCCTTGGTGCTCAAACCTAAGCCTATCGAGATTAAGCATGGGACCTTCGCGCCCATGCTTAAGGCTCGGCACCTTGGCTAGGCCTAGCATCAATAGACTAGAGTATGGGTATAGGGTACCCGGGCACGAGGCATGGGAGTCCTAGCTCGGCCTTGATGGACTTGAGCGTGGTGACTGAGGTCAAGCACAACCTAGATGGATCTGGGCTTGGGCGTTGGAGACCTGACCTTGTTGCCAAGGGCTCGGGAAAGAACATTTGAGTATTTGTGTCTAAGGGATTTCTACTCTAAGGGTACGTTTGGTTGGACTTTTGGGGAAAGTCTTAGGCAAAATGCAAAAGACTTTAAGTTAAAGGGGTTTTCCAAAATGCAAACTGTGTTTGGTAACTTATAGTTTGAAAGTCCATTATGAAATAACTTTGAGTAAAATAGTGTTTGGAAATATTACATTTACAAAGGACTTTGGTGATTAATAAAAAAAAGAAAAAAATTTATCAAAAAAAATAAAAGAGTTTGCCAGCGGCCTCAGGCAGCCCTCGAAGACGACCGGCGAGGGCCGCCTAGGGTCGGGCGACCTCCGGCGAGGGTCGCTCAACCCAGATCTGGGTCCGCCGAAGGTCGCATGACCTTGCGACAACCCAAATTTGGGTCACCGGAGGTCGCGCGACCTCGCCGCGACCAGATCTGGGTCGCCGGAGGTCGCGCAACCTCGCCGCGACCAGATCTGGGTCGCCGGACGTCACGCGACCTCGCCGCGACCAGATCTAGGTCGCGCGACCTCGCTGCGACCAAATCTAGGTCGCGCCAGTCGCCGCGAGGTCGCACGACCTCTGGCGACCTAGATCTGGGTCGCACCTAAGGTCGTGCGACCTTGCGGCGACCAGATCTGGGTCGCGCGACCCAGAGCTGGGTCGTGGCGACACGACTCACGAGCAGTCGCCGGGACTCACAAGCGGTCACCGCGACTCGCCAGGGTCACGCGACTGGCCGGTGACGGTCGTCACGACCTTGCCGACCTCAACCGTGTCCTCACCGACCTCTCAAGCTCGTCTCTAATCAGCCACGCCGCTGGAGAAGAAGATGAACAGTAGACATGAACGGTGACATGAGGCATTCCGAGAATGCTGAAAGCCCAAGGTAGCCTAGGACCTGCCATGGTCTTTCAGCCTTGCAAATGCCAGCTTTGTTTTAATGGGACTTCCAAAGCAGTTCCCAAATACCTTCATTTTGGCCTAAAGGCCTTTAGTCCCCCAAAGCCCATTAGAAAGCAATTCCCAAACACAGCCTAAGTATCAATACCTTGTCATATTTTGGAAAAAGATTTTCATTTTTTTGAAAAGAAAATTATTTTCCTAAATTTAAACTTCAATACGAAAATATTTTTCATTAATTAGGAAAACATTTTTTGTTAATTCATTTTCCTAAGCGATCTAAATATTGGAAAATATTTTTTACGAAACAATTGGAACCTTAACACGACAATCTAGGATCAACTCTAGAAAAAAAAATATGAAGAGTAAAAGTTACCAATTCATGAACAAAATAGCATTTTATCGGTTGTTAAAACTGAAATTTCAAGAAATACAGAGTAGAAGTATGATTGCTTGCTTTGTTTCCGAATTATTTTTTTGCCTCAATTATTAAATTCATCATATCCTACTAAGTACTAATCGCACTGCACATTGGTCAGTACAGTTAAGAACTCAATTATTAATAGTCTGACCTGACTTGATCAGAAACAGTTAGCTTCTCTCAAAACCGACCCAAAGACAAAAACCACGTCCTCGGACTCAAACCTTGGTTGCCTATAATCCTCTGCAATTTCAGCCGCGCTCCCATATTATATTATAAACCTAAAAAAAATTAACAAAAAATGCAAAAAAGATTGAACAAGAATCTAGCCATATTAAGCCAAGTTCATATAATCCTAAATTACGTCGCTAATAAATGTTCTTTGTTGTGTAATTTGCTGTATCTTCGGTGGAATTTCAAAATCGTCAAATGACCATACTTCAATTTTCGACTGGTTAGTGCACTAAGTTTTCATCCTCTTTGCGAGAAAATATTAGGTACGTTAAAAAGGACCGTGTCATCTACTATGTAGCACCGACACGGACACGCGACACGTGTGACACGACACGTCGACACGTCATTTCTTAAAAATAAAGAATTCCAACACGTTCCGACACGTTATATATTAAATATATTTTTATATATAAATACATAAATAATAATAATAATAATAATAATAGCCTAGAATTAATTTACACGAAAAATATTAAATAATATCATTCATTATTTTAATTTGTTACAATAATAAATAAAACTTAGAGGAAAAAAACATTGTTTAAAGAAAAATGCTGAAATGATATTTTTAAATTTATTTATTGATCATTTATAGCATTTTTATTACTTCTTTCATAGTAAAAGACTTTTAAAAAAACTAAAAAAATTTTAAAAAAAACAAAATTGGAAAAAAAAATTGACCCATACGTGTATATTTATATCATTTTTTATTACTTATTTTATTACTTTTTTTTGTATATTTATATTTTGACCCTTCAAGTATTATAAATTTTTAAAATTGATCCCGTGCATGTCGAAATCGCGTGTCGGAGCGTGTCAAAGAGAGTTGACCACGTGTCGGATTTTTCGACACTCATTGACCGCGTGTCGGGACGTGTCGGACACGTGTCGGAGTGTCGGACACGACTCGAAGGCTCCCGGAGAGTGTCCGTGCTACATAGGTCATCTATACTTTGAACCATTCACAAGTTGACAGCTATTTGCGTGGGCTCACATGTCAGTCCAATTCAAACCCAGCGTGGGGGCGGAGGGCAAAGCGGTCTCTCTCCTCTTTTATCCTCTTTTATCTCCTCTCCACTCTGCACTCTTCCCTGACACACTGACGCTTCCCAAATAGCTCCAACTTATATCTAAATCCCATCAATTATATCTAAGCAAGTCAGCTTAAAATCCCATCAGTTATATGTAAGGAGAAAACAAAAACCTTAAGATCCCATCAATTATATCTAAGTAAGTTAGCAGTAGCTTTGTAGCACACATAAAAGCTCCCGAAAATATCATCACATAGCATACAACCCTCAAATAATGATTACCTCAGCTAGCGGGTTGTGCTTGAATTCTTCAATCTACAAAATTCAAGCCGAATTAAGGCAATGAGTCTAGAATTCAAAAAGTATTTTTTGCAAAAAGTATTTTCTGCAACAAGCATTTTCTATATCAGGTGTTGCAAATATGACATACACGATCCTAAAACATAAATGGAGGAAATGGAGATCGTGCTCTGCTTTCACTATATGAATGGATGACCGTCCAAGGCCCGAAGAGGAGATCAATGATAAATGAATAAAATCATTCGATGTTTCTCTAATCTTGCCCTAGCTCAGAAAAAAATTATCAATTCGTACCCTCTCAGGCTCATGAGCACGTTTAAATGACTTCGAGTCGAGTGGAGAATGGAGGGCAGAGTGGTCGCTTCTAAGTACTTTCTCCCCAAAACAAAGATGCGAACATAAATACCTGGTAAAAAAAATTGAACCCGAAAAGAGGGACTTACAGTCACAGATTTAGAGCTTCTCGAGGGATAGCTTTGGGCAGAGCAGAAATCAAGTCATCGACGAAAGATTAGACGAGAGAGTGGAGCGATTGCTTTTCGGTCGTGAGTCGGGAGGGATAGAGAGAGCCAAATGAAATCGGTCTTCGAAAGAGAGCGCAATTTGGGAAGGGAGAGGTCGCGGGAGTGTGCCAAGGGAATGTTGTCCAAGGATGAGGCTATCGAGTAGAGAGAGAGGCCGTTGTCGAGAGAGAGCGACGATCATCGGAGGAAGCGCTATTTGGGAAGGGTAAGTGTGTCGGGAAAGAGTGCAGAGAGAGAGGAAAGTGTTGGAGGAGGAGGAAGAGAGAGGAGATGAAGAGGAGCGAGATTGCTTTGCCCTCCACTGGCGCGCTAAGTTTGAACTGGGTTGACATGTGGACCCGCGTGGACAGCTGTCAATTTCGGAATGGTTCAAAGCATGAATGATATGATCCTTTCAAGGTATAGGTGGCTAATATTTTCATGCGTGATGTCATGTTACTTTCACATGAGGTATATATACGTCAATATTTGGTATGGAAGTTACGTAGATTTCAATTGAAGTGATTTGATTACAAAAACTTAAAAGCTTAATGCATTGACAAATTAAAATTGAAATCAAAGTTTTGTGACTTGATTTTTAAAAATTCCAGTGAAGGTTAATGGACAGCAAATAAGATTTTACTTGAGTAATTTCTTAATTAAGTCTCAGAATGCCCATCAAACCAAGTTCCTGCCTATATGTTTTATAATTTATTCCGATCCAACAAATCAGCAAAAAAAATCACGACATGTAATGTCTGTCTTCCCCAGGCGAACGTCCCACAGGTTTTCGCCCAGCGTTTGTCGCAACGAGCGCAACCAAATTCTAGGTTCGTCCCTCCCCCTCTTTTTGGAGATAGTGTCACCTGATCCCGGAACACGTGCACTCGCTCGCGCGAACCGAGAGATTATACGAATCCCATGCGAAGTTCATCTCGATCGACGGTCGATGCGATCCACGTTCACGTGGTCCTGGTTCTTCTGGTAATGTTTCCCGATTTTGACCCCATCTTGGTCAATCAAATCTGCTCCCGCGTCTCCATCTTTCTCTCTCCATCCCTCTATCGAAGACATGCCGGTCACTCCTTTCTCCCTCCTTGCCTGTTCCGCAGAACGCACGAAACCCTCCGGCATAAATGCGCACCGGACCCTCTTCAATCTTCATCCTTCATTCACCAACGCGAAACTCTTCCCTTTTCTGAAGCTAAAACGATGGCTGCTTCTCCTCCGTCTGCTTCTTACGTCCTCGTCGCCCTCCTCCTCGTCCTGTCCCGCTGCGCCGCCCCGTCCTCGGCCGCCGTCCCGAGGATGCTGTCCCTCGTCAAGACCAAGCCCCTCGTCCTCACGTACCACAAGGGCCAGCTCCTCAAGGGCAACGTCACCGTCAACCTCCTCTGGTACGGCCGCTTCTCCCGCGCCCAGCTCTCCGTCATCGCCGACTTCTTCCGCTCCCTCGGCGGCCCCGCCCAGCCTCCCCCCTCCGTCGCCTCCTGGTGGTCCACGACCGCCGCGTACGCTGGCGGCCCGGCCAACGTCGTCTTCGGGAGGCAGCTCGTCGACAGCAAGTACTCCCTCGGCAAATCGCTGAAGAACCAGGACATCGTGAGCTTGGCCTCCAGGCTCGCTAGGGCCAACGCCAGTGGCGGTAACGCCATCAACTTCGTGTTGACCTCGTCGGATGTCGGCGTCGAGGGGTTCTGCATGAGCCGTTGCGGCTCCCACGGGTGGTCGACCATGGCTCCGGGAGGCAAGGGCGCCAAGTTCGCGTACGCGTGGGTCGGCAACCCGGTGAAGCAGTGCCCCGGCCAGTGCGCGTGGCCCTTTTACCAGCCGATCTACGGGCCTCAGATGCCTCCCCTGGTAGCCCCGAACGGGGACATCGGGGCCGACGGGATGGTCATCAGCTTGGCCACAGTCCTGGCCGGCACCGTCACGAACCCCTTCGACAAGGGATACTTCCAAGGCCCCGACGACGCGCCCCTTGAGGCCGTGAGTGCGTGCACGGGGATATTCGGGAAGGGCGCGTTCCCGGGCTATCCTGGTGTCGTCCCGGTGGACAAGACGACGGGAGCGAGCTACAACGCGATCGGCTTGGGCGGACGGAAGTACCTGCTGCCGGCGATGTGGGACCCCAAGACGTCCACTTGCAAGACGGCCGTCTAGGGCAGCAACCAAGCAAAACACATACACATAACAAGGGATACCTCGATTTCATACGCATATAGCGCACACGTGATTTTTACAATTATACGTCTTGCTTTCTTTTCGGGGGGGCTTTAAATTTATGGTGTTGAATACAATATTTTCGGAATTTGTGGATTACTTCGAACCTGAATAATGTGGTTTCATTGGAACAATCGAACGCCGTCCATGCACGTCGAACATCTCTCTCGTTTCTGTTCCGAGACTCGTTTAACTATGACTGGAGTTGTGCCGGAATCTTTGCATGATTCTCCTACCTATTGTCGGAAAAGTTCAGTGCTAATGAGGTTTTTCGTAGAATAAAGAAAAAGATGGTGATTCGGAAACGTGGAGACTCTTGGAGTCTCTACATGGCGAAGTTTGGACGTGCAGAGGACTGGTGAGATCTCGTTGGCTGCTTGGAATGTCCAAGAAAGAAAGAAATGTGCAGCATCGCGCACCACATGGCGTCGACTCGTTTCCTTGTACATTCTTCCAAGTCGTGCCAATCACTACTTCCCGTTGGACCAATGATATGAATCACATGTCCAATTACTCCAAATCGGTTAAAAGTACCTTTACCTTGTACGAAAGTTTCACCCAAAACCTTAAAAAATTCTCTCCAGTCAAAAGTCGCAACCCTAGATCAACCGTCATCGCACTCAACGATAACCGGCGACCTTTGTTTGGGTCGTGAACCAAGTGTAGAGGAAGGAGGGAGGGAGGGAGGAGAGAGACAGAATCCTTTTCCCACTTCATAAGATTTTGAGGTGTCGCAAACTCTCTTGCTTGTAATTTTGATGTTCTCGTTGGCTGGACCTATAGAGCTCAACAAACACACACCAAGCAGGTATGATAGATTTCACATTGGTATATTGCTCAAATATAATCTGTGATTTTCTAAACTAGCATGGTTTTTCCAAGCAAGGTGTTCAACATTTAATGTGCTTTAATCAAGGCCATGAACTTGCATAGCTTTTATAGTTAAATTTTTTGAACTCATAATCTAGTTAGTTAGAAGAGCTAAAGTATCCCTCAAAGCTCACAAGAAACATGATTTTTTCTAGAATCTAGGCTATCATCTTATGCTAGGGGTGAGCGCCCAAGTCAGTTCACAAAGGAACCTATTTGATTCCCAATTTCATAAATTGGGAACCACTCTAATCAATTCAATTCCCTGTTTCATACCCTAAATTGGCCAGCTCTACCTAAGAACCTAGAACTTGGGATTTCGTTACAGTAGAACCTCGAACTGAATCGATTTTGAATTGGTTTGCCCCTAACTCTAAGTGAGTTCTTTTACTCTTTTATAAAATAGAAAATATTATTTGAAATTGAATGTATTTGACATATTATTCTCAAGTATAAGGAATTTATTCATATTTGACACATGTATATCGTAGATATAATAAAGTACACAAATCAAAAATGAAAAAGAAAAGCTTTGGCCAGGCACAATTTTGGCCTTGAATTGACCAGTTCGGTTCCAGGCCAACTCTAAGGTCAATCGGGTTAGTCGCCAGTTCAAAAAAAGGAGGAATCGACTCTAAAAAGGTAAATTCTAGGTTCCAAGTCTAAGACACCTTAGCTCCAATTAAGCAATTCTAGAGAAAATTGATTTTCAATTTCAAGGGCTTGATTAGAAAAATTAAACATTTAATGACGTCATTAGAAATATGCTAAGGTTCAAGGACGAAGGATAAAAGCGGACAATCCTACCTATATTTTAAAATACTAAACCACAAACCAGTATTAATGGGCCTCGAAACATCGAAGAAGCCCAGGAAAATCTCCAGTTGGGCTTCGTCTTATATCACCAGTTAGGCCCAAGCAGAAGCGAGCATCACCACCGTCGCTTAGTCGGAACTAATCGTCCAAAAGTAAAACCATCCCAACGCCTCCGATCCGTTCCCCCACTGTCTAATCATCACCGTTCACGCTCGCAGATATTCACGCTGGCGAATCCCCACCGTTCACGTCGCCGACTTCCGATTCTCTCGTCGAAGGCCTGCGAATCCTCGTACCTCCTCCATCTTCGAGATCGGAAAAAACCCAACGCCTCCGCTTCCCGTTTCCGCCTCCGCCGCCTTCGATGGAATCTCACGGCGACTGCCACTCCCCGAACTCCCCCCAGACGTCCGACGCCGCCAGCTGCACCGCCGCCGGCGCCGGCTCCGGGCACTCCAGCGCCACCTGCGCTAGATGCGGCGGCCCCACCGCTTACCCTACCCCCCGCCTTCCTTCTCCGGCGTCTCCCCGCCGCCTGCCTACCGCCCCATCCGCGCCCCCGCCGTCAATGTGTCGTCGGAATCTCTGTACTCCCAGCAGCAAGCCATCATTCTCGCGCCGGTGCCTCAGTCGCAGAAGGTCCCGATCGTCTCCCCGCCTCATCAGTTCCAAATCCCCGTCAAGAGAATCCATTCTCCGGACGACATCCGCCGGTTCCACGACTCCGACGTCTCCAAGAACTTCCTTGGCTTCGTCGTCGCTCTCTCCGAGTCGATTCGGGGCCGCAAGATTTCGGACTCGTGCCACGAGTCGTCCACCGTCTCCGCGATCGTGTCGATTCTCGAGACTCTGGCTCGTTGGATCGAGGAGATTCCTCCGGTCCAGCAATCCGCGCGTTACGGTAATGTCTCGTACAGGAGCTGGCACGAGCGTTTGGTAGAAACTAGCGAGTCCTTGATGCTCACATTTCTTCCTGACGATCTGCGATCTGCGACGGTTGAGATTGTACCTTATTTTACTGATAGTTTTGGTAATTCGAGCCGTATTGATTATGGCACCGGGCATGAGACCAATTTCGCTGCGTGGTTGTATTGCTTAGCGAGGATGGGAGTCATAAAGGAAGAAGATTACCAAGCTGTAGTGGTTAGGGTTTTTGTGAAGTATCTAGAGTTGATGAGAAAATTGCAGTTGGTGTATTCTTTGGAGCCTGCTGGTTCACATGGGGTTTGGGGTCTTGATGATTATCATTTCATGCCTTTCATTTTTGGGTCATCACAGTTGATTGGCCACAAGTATATGAAGCCCAAGTCGATTCACAATGAAGACATATTGGAGAACTTCTCCAATGAGTATATGTATTTCTCTTGCATTGCTTTTATTAGGAAGGTGAAGAAGGGACTGTTTGCTGAGCATTCCCCGCTGCTGGATGATATCAGTGGAGTGCCTAATTGGAACAAGGTGAATAGTGGGTTGCTGAAGATGTACAAGGCGGAGGTCTTGGAAAAGGTCCCCATTATGCAGCATTTTCTGTTTGGCTGGCTCATTAAGTGGTACTGATTTAGTCCCTGTTCCATTCTATGGTGATATACTCTTGGTGAAATTATTACATGGGAATTTGTATGATAGGAGAATGATCTTGGTTGAAATTTTTTACTTCTATTGGAGGATGTGGTGTTGGTATTTAGTGATGTTCTAGCTGGTCTACATATTACCATGTTACAATAATCATTTGATATGCATAGGTGACAAATCTGTTCACCATTTGAACAAAGCATAATTAGTGCAGATCTCATAAAAGTTTGCTTGTCATCTGTAAACATCATTTAACAAATGCTAGGTATTTTCTGGATTAAAATGGTGATTTGTGACTTTTTTGGTATGTAGCAATGGCAATTGATGCTGTTGAAGTGTTAGTCAATGTCGTGCACCATAGTAGTGCATTCACATGAGAATCCTTGAGTCGTGTGCTACTTGAGTCATAGCATAAGCTAATTATATTGGGTATTGGACTTTACCATCTAGGGTGCAGCGCTTTACTTTTTTACCGTTGCTGCTTCACCTGATTACATGAGACTAAGTTTTTTTTTTTTTCTATTCCGGTATTGAAGATAAAAGTGCAAAATGCCGCAAAAATGATTCGATTTTTGGCCTTGTGATATGTGATTAAAGTTGAAATACTATCCTGTATCCATGTGTATGCTGGGATCTCTCATGAAGGGTTTCTCGACAATGTTTTGTTGAAAATCTGCACTTCTCACTTGCTTTACTTGCCTTCTTCCTAAACTAATTATTATTTACCTGTACGACTGTACTTTTACCAGAAGGATCCGATTTATGTGGCTTTATAGGTACTATTGTCCCATTAGTACAGAGTCTGGAGCGAAATATTTTGCTATCTCATTCTGTTTTTAAGTTATGGATATATAAGTTGAATAGATAAGATATACACAATGCAATTGCATTCATTTCAGGAGATTATATATTTGTTGAGCATTCTTTACTTTAACATGAAGCAGACTTTGTATCTGACCGTTGGTTATTTCCTTTTGGGTTTCTATAACAATTCATCACATGTATTAATGATTTCTAAGCCCTGTTCCATGTTCATGGTTTCTGCCGTGGTTTGAAATAGCTATTAACCTTTTTGAGATATGATCATAACTGGTCTTTATCCAAATAGCTGATCAATGTGAACACATGAGTTTACCATATTAATTCGAATTAAAACCCATGTGGTTGTTGAGATTCTTAGACAGAGAATCTAGTAAGTGCGAACCATCAGGGTCTTACTTGGAGTTAGGATTCAATGTAGTGTCTTTCAGAAATCGAAATCTAATTGGTATAAGTCTTTAATTTAGCTACAGCCAATTTTGGATTTTAAAGATTGTCTTTTACTTTTGGTGGTGCACAATTTCTTTGAGTTTGTTTTGCTTGCTAGTGTCTCATCTAGTTTTCGGTTAAGTGTCCCTTTATGTTTAAGCTGCTCCCTTTCATTTTAACACCTGATTATGAGACAAGAGCACCAAAAAGCCCATTGTGAAGTATCAATTCCAACATTCATGTGTAGCCGTGCCGCTTATACGACCCCTATGCTGCTTTCAGAATGGTATCTGTAGATGTAATGGTATCCAGCTCTTTGCTACTGATGAAGAAACCCTGCACTCAATTTTTTGTTTTTCTTGCTAGTTCAATTTAATTGACACTGGTAATGAATGAGTAGATGTAGAACCTAGCATGGCAACTTGAAGAGGGTAGTTGAAAAGATGCATTGATTTGTCTTGAGCATGCTTTTCCTTTGCATGCGTGGATTCCTAATTTCCTTGACTTTGAGTAACAAGGCAATTCTCTAGTTTGATGATTTTATTGAAATGAGAGTGCTTTTCTGTTGGTACCTAAAAAAGTGTTGATTTTCATAGTGTGCTTAAGTGCTTATATGATCTACATACTAACAACAAACTATTGTAATTATGTTCTGTTGGTTATGTCAGTAGGCTTGGGTTTTTTCATATGCTTAAGACTGAAGAATGTCAACCGGAGCTTTTTAACTGTTTTTGGTTTCTTTTTTCCCAGGGAGTAGATAATGCTTGTCTGCTGGTGCTGCCTGCTGTTCCATAATCTGAAGATATGATTCTAGATACAAACCCACTGAGCAGTAACGAGTAAAAATTGTCTGGTAGTTCGGTTGAGCTGTTCCTACTTTATTCTCTTTACAGCTAGTTGCTTAATCATATGCACGGTCCATTTATGTCGACTAAGTTGTTCATCGGATTGAATTTTGAATCTCTGACTTGATGACAGAGTAGATGGACAGCAATTCTTATGATATGATTGGCATTGGCAGTTTGTCTTTGCAGCTGAGGGGAAAGTAGTTGATAAGTGTACGTGTGAAGGTAGGTAGTTGAGTTTGAGGTGCCAGCTCCGCCAGTAGTCCTTGACAATGATAACCAAGGAAATCTGTGACTCCGCGGTTGGTCCCAATGCTAGACTTTCTAGTATGCTTTGTGTTCATAACCTGGATGTTAAGGTTATCAAAATTTGGACAGTGTGATTTGAAATAATAGAATTCCCAAATTGCTGGTATTTTTCTCTCGAAGTCGATGTTTGCTTGTGTACAAATAGCGCGATGCTAAGGTCCTTTTTAGGGAGGGAGAGCATTTGGTTGCCACGATGCAAATCTGATAGTGTTATACTTTTCCCCATCCTAGAGCGAAAGCCGGAAAAATAGATCAAGTTTAGCCTCATGATGGACTTTAGAAGTCGAACATTCCTCTGATTGGTGCATTATACTTTATTGACATCAACCTACCAATCAAAGGACTGGTTGGAGTAAAACATGGTCTTCTCCGATATGATTCCCATCTGATAAGTGAAATATGACAGCACCAGTTTCGACACTCAAGTCATAATCACATGCTGATACATTAATGAAAGAGGAAACCTCAAATCCCATGAAAACAGTTCGCATCCATTGAGAATGGGAGACATTGCTTGCCAATTGTAAGCATAGCCTCCACACAACCACCTAGTACTAGCAATTATTATCACGTTGAAGAGAGGCCTCAATTGGAAGGTTTGAAAGAGCTCGTGGCAAGAATCTAAGGGCTATGTATTATGTCGCCTATCGCACAAGTTACGTGTTCCTCACGGTCAAAAAATGATCGTATTTTTTTATAGACCACCTCTTCCCTGTAGTCAATAATCCCCAACACGCAATCACTCCGTGATTGAACACGCATTGTGCTTACAAAAGAAAACACGCGTACATGTTTTTTTTATATATATAATATGAGAGATTACCCATGACCCATGAAAATGTCTGTACTCAAAAAACCAAAAACGTGGAAGGGGCGCACATGGGAAGAAGAAGGGGGACCGTGACACTGAGGCACTTTGCTGTTTTTTTCCCCTTTGAGAACCTGGTCTCGTGACTTGGGGACGGCGTTTGCGTTACTCTGTCCTCGTGTTTCAATCCCCCGTCCACACGCACACACGTACCGTCGCATCGAAACTTGCTTTCTTTTTCGGTTGAAGAACGATCGATCCCCATCGAAAACCCGGTTCATTCCGGATCCACGAATGCAGGCTTTCATACTCCTGTAGATCTTCATAAATTACGCCGAAAAGAGAAGGAAAAAGAGAGAGGGGGGCACCAAATGAGAGCTGGCAAAGTCTTCGGCGGGAGTCAAGCGATGAAGAATAATGACCTTCCCCATTAGCAGGGTTGGCCAGGTCTTCTTCTCCGAGGTAATTTATTAATCCTTGAATTCAAAGCTCCCCTCAGATTTTCTGTGCTCTCCCTCCCCCCCCCTTTCCTTTTCCTAAGATTCTTTTATTCTTGAAACTTGGATTTTGAGTTTGACCTCCCTCCTCTTCCCTCCCTCCCTCCCTTTCTCCCTCTCTCTTTCTCTAGCTAATCTTGCACGCCACCAACTTGCATTTAAAGCTGTCTTAAATACCAGGTTTGACAGTTCTTGTCTATCGCCATAATAGGACTGTCCATTTTTGTCCTCCTCTTTTGTTCGGGAGGGGTACAACATCTTCCACCCCCTTACCCACTCCTCCCAATCCATCCACACCTTTTACAAAAGTCCTTTTGATCTCTCTCTCTCTCTCTCTCTCCCTCTCTACTTTTCTGTTCCCTCGGTCTTCTTGTTTTTACTCTTGCCCCTCCGCTTGTTTGCTGGTGGTTGTAGTGAGAGCTTTTTCGGTAGGTAGCCAAATAACCCCGTCCCCTCCCCTCTCTCTCTCTCTCTCTCTCTCTCTCTCCTCTTCTCTTCCTCTCCTTCTGTGGCGGATATACCGGCGGGCTTTTAGCAGAAACCCAGAGAAAAAAGAAAAAAAAAAGCTCAGGCAATTCGAAGGGAGATCTCACTCCTTCTTGGGTACAATCTTTATCTTTTCGCATGCTTGTGTAAAGTCCCTTTTTTTTAATCCTTCCTTTGTCCCTTCCCTCTCTGTGTTCGTGCTCTGCTCGCTGGGTAACCTTGGGCAGAGCAAAAGAAAATGTTGATAGTTTTCATCTGGGTTCGGTTTGTCGAGCACGGACGTTTTCTTGCACTGGGAAATTTGAGCTCTCAGCTGAAGTGTGACTTCCAGCTTCTTGATTTATCAGCTGAGAATACAAAGTCTTGATTTTTTTTTTACTCTCTTGGCTCTCTCTCTCTCTCTCTCTCTTCTTCTTCTTCTTCTTCTTCTCTCTCTCTCTCTCTCTGTGGCCTCTAAAAGCAAGAAGATCCCGGGAGAGGTGTTATGGGGTATTTTGTTTCCTTCGTCTCTTGCAGTAGGTCCGCATTTCTTGCTGCGTTACAGACAATTAGCTTGCTTGTCAAGTTCTGTATCTCGATAAATGCTAATTTTGTCTAATTACTTGTTTCAATTATGCAAAGCTCGACTTTTTTTTTTTCAAGTTCCTGATTTCATCTGGTTGTCGCTCAACTTCTCAAGCTCCATTTTTTTTCCTGTCATTCGATCAAGAATTTTACTGAGATGTACATGCTTGTTCTTCTTTAGCTGTTTTAGTTGTGATTTGAGTGAGTGAAATCTCTTTTTAAGAAATTTTTGTTGGAATTGTTCACTTCTTTTTAATTTTTAGTGTCTATTAGACTTTGTCTATGTCCTGTTTTCTCCTATTCCCTTCTGATGAATGAGCGAAGTTATGGAATCTGTTTGCTGTTCATTTGCTTCTGCCCATTTGTTGCCATTTCTTGAATTTGAAGCTTGAACTTTTTGTGTGCATTTTCGTGTAACGTTGTGAAAGACTTGATTTTGAGGTGCTTCTTTCATTCTGTTTTTGTCGGAGGGTCCAGGATAGATGGAGGAGGGAAGTGATTATCGGCGATGGGACGAATTGATACCCGATGCTTTGGGATTAATCTTTAAGAATCTGTCTCTTTATGAGATACTGACCGTAATTCCTAGAGTGTGCAAGTCTTGGGGAAAGGCGGTGGTTGGACCTTATTGCTGGCAAGAGATAGACATTGAGGATTGGAGTAAGGAACGTGGCTGTCCTGACCACATCGATCGTATGCTCCGGATGCTGATCACGAGAAGTGCAGGATCGCTCCGAAAGCTCAGTGTGTCAGGCACCGGTCAATATGATGATGGAATTTTCTCTTTTATCGCCGATCAGTAAGCGAAACCATTCTTTTATTCTATAGTCTATGAATCATCCTTAGAATTGTGACATTCAGACTTTACTAGTACGTGAAAAGAAGTTCTAGGAACAGATGGGTTGTTGTTCTACATAGGGAAAACTTCGGCAACACTTTATCCTAATTTGTAGCATACTTCCATTATCTTAAGTCCTACATCAAACTCTACTGTTGAAGTTGTACTACATGATGCAATTTGGTGATTTAGATGATTTTAAAGTAAATCTCACGTCAAACATTCTTGAAGGAAGCATTTTTTATGTCCGCTTGGATGATAAGAATATCAGGATGAACTTATTTTAAAGAGCTTGTGATCAATGGCTAGAGTTCATGAATTGTAACGTGTCCTTTCTTTTCCTTGTTGTGTTGCTAGTGCTGGTTCAGTCCACACATTGCGATTGCCTCGTAGTGAAATAACAGATCCAATAGTAGAAAGCATAGCAGGAAGGCTTTCCACTCTGAGTTTCTTGGACCTAAGCTACTGCAACAGGATTGGTGCTCATGCCCTCGAAGCCATTGGGAAGAACTGCAAAATGCTTCTTGGTTTGTGCCGGAATATGCATCCAGTAAATACCGCAGGGAAGTCTTCATTGGATGACGAGGCTCATGCCATTGCCTTGAGCATGTCCAAGCTCCGACGCCTCGAAATGTCTTATCACCTTGTGAGCACCCAGAGCGTTCTCGAGATTATATATAGTTGTCCTGAGCTAGAATTTCTAGATTTACGGGGTTGCCACCATGCGGAACTCGATGAGAAATTCCTCAAAGAAAGGTATCCTAAATTGAAGGTTCTGGGGCCTGATGTTGTGGATGAGTACGAGAGGAATGAGTGGGAGGAGTACTCCGATTTTTCTGATTTCTCTGAGTATTTGGCATGGGAATTTGTGGCCGGAGAAGTTGGAGATTACTATGATAACGAGAGCTTGGATGAGATGTGGGATGATGAAGTGAGGTTGGAAGACCTTGAACTGAGGTTCTACGAAGGAATCGAAGATGCTGGACTTCATGGTTGGGCCCCATCTCCTTGAGCTTATGTTTGTATGCACGGACTCTTTTTTCGTATTTGCTGTTTCCTGCATTATCAATATGCTGTTAGCACTGCTACATGATCCATCTATGATGTATGTACATGCTTCTGCAAACTGGTATGTGTTTCCTTCTGGAATGAATATGAAATAGGAATGAATGCCTAGTCTTTGTCCAATGTCAGAAGGGTTCAATGTCTTGACTCAGCCTGCAAGAGCAGAAGTAGTTTGAAAATCATTCCCGTATATTTGGCTAAACTCGCTAAATTCAAAGAAATTTTCACTGATGATATTGAGTGGTTTTTAAGTCTATGCTCCATGGAGACATTGATTTCAATTAGGATATTTGTTTCAGTGGGCAAGCTTTTGTAGTGCTCATTTCCGTGGGTGAGCAGCTGATGGTGTGCTTAGTGTATTTATCGAGTCACTGTGTTTACTATGACCATTGTCCAAGATGCTATTTGTAGTTTCGTATTCGTATTTAACAAGTCTAACACAACATTTAGGCTCTCAATCCTTTTAAACACAGAATGGATTTATCTTTACATGTCCATTTTCCACATAACTGCTGCCCCATATTTCTCGCCCTCTCCATCAATTCACTACTCAACGCGCTCAAATGGTTCATTGAGCATGAGAATGGTTTATGGTATGTGTATTCCATGGTGCGCCAACCATATATTGCTGAACTTTGTGATATGACTCAATAGCATAGGTTGCTGAGGGACTAGACAAGCACATCGAGTCCTTTTGCTAATGTCTCAATCGGTGCGACTATTCTGCTGAACTCATAATGTGGATGTGCATCCCTCTGGTGCTCGATCTGTCCTCTTAAAGTTCAGGAGCTTACCAAGCTGTTGATTATTCATTTGAATGTGAAAACTTAGAGCACAGGTGTTCCATTTCTCAAGTATGCAAGTACGTATATGGCTGAGATTTGGGACTAGATCCCATCCAGTTGTTACCAGAGCAGATCATTGGCCATATGCTTGAGCTGAGACAGAGAGGAGTTGGGAGAATCTCTTGTCTCTAGCAACCTGAATATTCGCAGATATTGTTCTTTTTAAGGTATTTCCTGTTCATAGTTGATGAGCAGGAGTTTCCTCTTTTTCTTTTGATTTACTGTACACCCAACTTGGCTCTGAAGTCACATGATCACATGTGATAATGACTTTGGATCCTGCAATCTTGCAATTCACAAAGCATGTTAAGACAAGAGATTTTGTGTTTGGCCGCTCAAGAGATAGATAAATCCGATCTTGAACCTGGTGCAGCACGTGCTCTGCTTGATCCCAGCATAGAAAACTACAAGAAAAAGGAGGAAAGGACTCGCACCATCGGTTCTTGGATTTCTTTGCCGTGACGGTGTGATTGATGAGTACCATACCTTGTCTGCTTTTGTCTACTTTTCGCTTGAACTGTTGGATGCAACTACAGTAGTTTGGGATTTACAGAGATTAGAAGGACATTGAAGTTGTCCAAGTATTTATTGAGCGATAAATCGTCGCCATTGCCAATATCTAGCTACCCGCCATCACGAAGGACGGTAGATTTTCTTCTATAAAATCAATCCCGGTCTGCAAGGGTCAATGATCGCTTGTGCTGGCCTGACGACCGTCATATTGTTGATCCAACAATGCTGCCATCAATGATCACTAAACTAGCCACTAAATGACAGTCACTGCCGTCGTCACTCGATAATTTTCAACACGACCAACCTAGCCACCGTCGTTAGGATGATGAGCTCAAGTGGCTTGTGGCTCCAACGCAAATGCCCAAAGCGAAACATTACTAACGAGGCTTGTGAGCAGCTCGAGCTGCGCGTTCAGATACTATCAGGCTCGACATCAACTCAGTTTAGAATTCAAGCTACTGAGAACAGTATGCATCTTGTTCAGTTCCAAACACGATACATATTATCTTCTGCTGCTACAAAACTACATTATTATCAGATATGCTGTTTCAAAAATATGGAGATCATGAACTCAAGTGAACTTTTCTGCTTTTGCCTTCAGATGTTATTCAAGAAGTCAATGGATGGTCCCCCTCTATACCCAAGAACAAACAAGAAACACCCATGCCTCCTGGCGATGCACTCGTTGTACCAGCAGGGGGGAAAGAAACAGGTCGAGTGAATTAAAATCACATGCGCAGTTCAAATTGCCAAAATATCGAAAAGCATGTCCCGGGTGGGGCCCGCTCGCGATCCTGTGTCGGTGGTCCATTGATCCGGATCCGGGCAAGTAATTCCCGAGGCGCACTGTTTCAAAATCAAAATGCAAGTACAATTATTGATAGGAAGATTAGCAAGCCCAGCATTTTTTTTTCTTACCTTTCTCGAGTAGATTTTGGGTGGGGGGCAATCAAGAATTTGGATGCATTGTAATTTGAAAGTTGCAACTTGATTCCCCAACACCCATGAATTGCTTTGATCAGTGTCGCTGTTGGGTATTCCATGCATTTTCAAGAAATTGTCGAGAAGGTTGATAATATCGTTTGGACTTCATAATTCCCCTTTCCGTGCAAGGTTGACGATGAGAAAACTTGAGGAATTGCTTAGCATACTGGACAATTTCATACTCAACTCCCAAGTGGAGAAAGGACTTGACAGTAAACACTGCTGACTTTCTTTAGTTTGATTACAAAAGATCATCATCTGATGAGCAGATTTCTTTTACATGTCTCCTGACTTGACCACTACTGTCTCAACCTTTAGGGCGTTTAGTAACGTTTTTATTCAAAAATAATTTTTTATCATAAATGATTAATAATTTATAAGTATTTTAAGGCGTTTGGTAAATGTTCAAAATTTCAATTCTTGAAATAGAATTATATTTGATACCGTGTTCAAAATTTCTACTTTAAATCATTTTCTTTTAATTTTTAAATAATTTTATTACTTTTATTTTTTTTTTTTTTTCTTTTTTTTTTTTTCCTTTCTTTCTCCTATTCTTCTTCTTCAAGTGGCTAGTCGCCGGTCTTGGATGATCGACGCCCGCCAAACGAGGGCCGGCAATCTCACGGGAGCGTCATCGATCTCATCGGAGGCCAACCCTCGTCGGCCAAGCCTTGGTGGGGCCGGTGAGCCTCATCGGAGCTAGGCTTGCCTCTAACGAGCCTCCAATCGCCTAGCGAGCCTCGAGGATCGAACTAGTTGCGGCGGCGGTGGTGAACGGTGGGACGGCCACCGCCGCGGTGACAATAGATGAAAAAGAAGAAAAGGGAAGAAGCACAAGAAAAAAAGAAAATAAAAAGAGAAAATATGGTCTTGATTCTAGAATTGTTCCCAGGGAATAAGAATTAACTTGTTTTTTTTTTATTCTTGATTTTGTTCCAAATTTAATTCCGGAACAAAAAAATAGAAATTTATTCTAAAGAACAATTTTTTTACCAAACACGATTCTGTTCCAAAACTACTTTCGGGAATAAAATAATATAAATTTTTTTATTTGGCCGGTTACCAAACATGGCCTTAGCTGCCGGTGAGAGAGGTCACCTATCTACACTCTCCTTCACTTTTTTTTGTTGAAATATAGTTATATCTGTCTGTATCTTCCCGGAAATCGCATGTTTCTGACGACATCTCTTCCAAAAGATGGGAAACAGTCTGCTGTCTATGGCTCCCTGAAGCTCATCTTACAACCACAGCATATGCAATCTTGTAAGAAGTTCCAGGGTTAAACTTTTTTATGCTCGTGGCGTGGAGTTTTAAGTTCGTGTCGGCAAGAGGCTGAGTAGAGAGACCGAGACGACCTTAAAATTCATCTTCCCAAATTTCTTTGTTTCGCGTGCTAGGCGATTTTGATTTTCTGCAGAAGGTCTCTTTCTTCATGACTGTTCTAATTGAACAAGAAACTCGTGCGACGCTCATCTCGCATGACGTATAGACAGTGGCGAATTTCCTAATCCAACTCGGAAAGCCAAATACCAACGGACCTGCACAAAGTGCATGCACATCCTTTCTTTTATATTAGTGGCCCAAAGACATCGAAAGAGTATACAGCAATCTTTGTTATATTATCAGACGACTACTCTAAAGCTAAAAATATGAAGCGTCCATCTGACCTACCAGTCTTTATTCGCAAAGCCGATTAACAACACAAAGCTAAGCAAGAAAGTACTGCTTTGGCATACAAGTGATTAGGTCAGACCAACCGGTGCCAAGATACCCTTCCCTGTTTATTGAAAATATGAACTCACGTACCAGAGAAAAAGCACTAGTAGTAGGAGTCTTGCAGACAAAAGAGCACTATAGCAGAGTGGCCCAAGAAAAGAACTTTATTAGGCAAGAACCGACGAAAAGAACACCAGCCTAGGCAATTGGAATCAAGCTTTCTATAAGTGAAAAAAACTTCATGGTACAATCATACAAGCCGTGCTGTCTTGGACACACAAAATCGAAGCTTTTGACACGCAAACCCCCTTCCTTTCGAGGCGAATGATTGAATAACTCGACTTTAGTACCTTCAGCGTTCGAGCCACTGTCATGCCAAAGGAAATTGTATTCGTGCTGTCTTGCCTTTGACGCTGGCAAGAAGTCTGAAGAGAACCTGTCTTAAGGTCTTCAATAGAAGATATTGCCGTTCTTTAGGTGTTAAGGAGTTGGTTTACAGTTAGGCCTACAGCTCTTAATAATCCTAGCCCAACATACAATTCAAAACATTTACGGCATTTCTAATCATGACAGTTACCAGTCGAGATTTCTGTTGTTTGATGTGCATAGAGTTGCCTATACTAGAGCGAGAGACAAACAAAGGATTCCAAAGGATGTTACTGGATACATTTGCATTCGACAGCATCTTGATTGATCATTCCAATGAGTTTCGCGCATGATTTAAAAGCTCATATGCGCCACTAGCGCCTCCATCAACGCTTGCGTCGCGCGAAGCTGGTCTTCTACTTTGTCATGGCTTTTGGACTCCTGCTCATCAGCCCTAGCCCTCAAAATCAAAAGAAGCTGCTCTGCCCTCTGTCCTGTATTGGTCATCTGTCGAGGTGTATCAATGTATAATCCAAGGCAGAAGAAGGTGACGTGTTGAATAATTATATATAAATCTTCTTTTTCTGGCCGGTACGTGACATGAACATGTTCCCCATTAAAGAAGGACGGTCAATAATCAACGAGACAAAAAGAGAGCAAGGTCACTCCTTTTCGGTCAAACGCACGAAGGACCGCTACCAAAAAGTGGAGACCCCCCAATCATTTTCGAGCAAGTGCGCGTTACGTTCCATGATCAAATTTCCTTGGCACCCTTTCGACCATCCTCAATTTGTCGAGTTCCCTTTTTTCACAATCCGCAAGGGAAAGGGCGACTTTCTGTTTTTTTTCTTAATCTTTTTTTGTAGCTTTCCAACGAATGCTGTTGCCAGATTTTATGTCAAATCAAACGTTTATTTCATTAAAAAAGAGCCCAAACCATCAAGAACATCACCTCCCCCCATGACAGAACATAGACCAAACAAATATAGCCACGAAAGAGCTAAAAACGAGGACGAGAGAGAGAACACAGGCCTTCCAAGATCCTAATCGGCCTCGCCGGCCGCTACCTCGACTCCTCTCGGCCTCGACCTAGCCCGTGTTTCGCGTCCCTCGTGCCGAAAGAATCAGTGCATCGGCAAGACCTCCCGCGCATCGCAGATCGTTCGTTCTCACAAAGTTCATGCCAATGCTATGATTCAACATCGTAGGTTTCTACGAACAATGGTATCGATGAGTTCTAACTGATGAGTACTAACCGATGTGTCGGATAAGTACGAATAAAGTGGCTAGCAAAAGGGGTTGGGTGGGTCATCATTTCTTCTCCATCTTTTAATATTGCATTTGATAATTGATGAAAACCTCTTGACTTTTGGGACCCGGCAGCGTGCGCCTCTTTGTTCCTAAGGAATAAATTTTGCCCACCATCAAAAGCTCCAAAGCATGCTTACCCATCTTGCTTTGTAGTCAACTTAAAATTTGCCTTTTTATGTTCCTTCTAGCGCTCGGAATTAGGTTCTATAATTCTTTTTTAAGTTTTCAATTTGATTAAAGCCGTCTTGGGGATTGTGATGTCCTTTGCTCTAGTAGTGACGTGTGAGCGGTAGCTCCAATGTGCATCCACATAAACTACGGTACAAAGAAGAAAATTCAAATTGAGATTAGCATATTCCATAATTGACATTCCGTTTCTCCCCTTTTTCACCTTCTCCTTCCCTCGAGTAAGGATATCCATTATCCATTTCTCTCCCTCTGCCATGTTCGGATTATTACTGTTCTTCACTGTGCCGTCACTTACTCATCAATTTCGACACACTTTGACTGTCATTTATATCTTCTCTTGTTTCTTCGACCGTTAGGTGGAGGCGACAAGGCGATGCCCTTAGCACCTGTATTTATGGACGCATCAAAGTTCTTTTTCAAGCATGAGCAACGATGAATTGCGAAAAAATTTAATTGCTCTAACAAAACTATTGCAGTGTGAACTTGAAAAATATATATATTTATTTAGCGAAGTGATAATAGCATAAATGATCTATATTGTTCATGAACTTTTAATTTGCATAATACAATTCTAAAATTTTGAATTTGTTTAATATGGTCTCAGTATTATTAATAAATATTCAATGTAATTTTTAAATTACATAAAAATAATTAAAATTTAAGAGATTACATTGAAGATTCGATCAAAGTTTAGGAACTGCATTAAGAATTTAATGTCGAACCAAACTTCAGTGATCATATTTTAATAAATTAAATATTCGAAGTTGACGGGTTACAAATCGGACCAAACATCAGGCACCGCCCGTGCCGTTTCCCCTCGTAGCGAAATTTATGACTTTTTGACCCCAAAAAAGAACCAGCCATTAATACGGTGTCGCGTGTGGGGTCCCCTCCGTTGGGCCCCACTGAAACCCAAGCGCCCCCGTCCATTATTCACGTTCGTAAAAAAAAAAAAAAAAAATTGCAAAAAAAAAATCGTCCGATCCCGAAATCCCAAAAATGCCCTCGAAAAAGAAAAAAAAAAAGGAAAAAGCCCGAAAAAAAAACCTTTCGAATTTTCAAAGTCAAAACAAACCAACGGCAACACGTCCCCCCCCCTTCTCTCTCTCTCTCTCTCTCTCTTCCTTTTTTCTGTTTCATCTCCCCCCGTGCTCGCCAGCTCAGCACCGTCTCCCCCACCTGCCGAACAAAACAAACTCCCCCCGACATCCGACGGCTCTCCTTCCATCCCACTCCCCCACCCAAGCCCCCCCGCCCCGAATCTGACGGCTCTCCTTCCGTCCTCTCTCTCTCCACCACGTAATTATCGCCCCCCCACTCCCTTCCTTTAACTCTCCCCCTCCATCCCTCTCTCTCTCTCTCCCTCACTCTCTCTCTCTAAACCCGACGCGAATTTCGAATCCGACCTCCCTCGACAACCCTCTCCGATGGCCGCCCCCGCCGCCGCCGCCCCGCCGCCGCCGTCCTCGCCGCGCGAGGAGTACGTGTACATGGCGAAGCTGGCCGAGCAGGCGGAGCGCTACGAGGAGATGGTGGAGTTCATGGAGAAGGTGTCGGCCGCCGCCGCCGACGCCGAGGAGCTCACCGTCGAGGAGCGCAACCTCCTGTCGGTGGCCTACAAGAACGTGATCGGCGCCCGCCGCGCCTCCTGGCGCATCATCTCCTCCATCGAGCAGAAGGAGGAGAGCCGCGGGAACGAGGACCACGTGGCCGCGATCCGCGACTACCGCGCCAAGATCGAGGCCGAGCTCTCCAAGATCTGCGACGGCATCCTCGGCCTCCTCGACACCCGCCTCATCCCCGCCGCCTCCGTCGGCGACTCCAAGGTCTTTTACCTCAAGATGAAGGGGGATTACCACCGCTACTTGGCCGAGTTCAAGACCGGCACCGAGCGCAAGGAAGCCGCCGAGAGCACCCTCACCGCCTACAAAGCCGCTCAGGTTTGTCCCCCGCCTTGGGCATTCCTTCGCGCTGTCGATGATGATGCATTTTTATTTATTTATTTATTTTTTGATTTGGTCGAAAACTCGGGGCTCAGATTTGAATATGCTATTCTGGATCTGGTAGGCGTGAGGCGCTTGGACCTGATTGGCTTGTGTGGGGTGCAAATTACGTGCGATGTTCAGTTGATTGCGTCTTGCCTTCTGCGAGATGATTTGTTGTTTGGGAAAAATGTGGGTTGCTGCTTCGAATTATAGCTATTGGAACTTTCCGTTGTATCTGTATTCTGTGCGAGATATCGGTATAGCTTCGCGGTTGTCTTTTTTAGATCCTGATTCTGATTCTTCTAACTACCTTTGATGGAACTGGTGCCCATGCATCTAATTCGGAAGGAGGGCATTACGTTCGTTCTTCTGTGAGATAAAGCAAGGAATGATTATTCCCCCTGTGATGTACCCTTTTGTTCTGTCTTTTATAGTTGCGCACATTTCATATGATGGACATGGAAATATAGAGAAAGCCAACTGCAGTTTCTCAGAAAGAGAGTGCAGTTACCTGTTTATACGAATTACAGGTTGCATAACTAGCAAACTGAATGCCAGTTAGCCTGCTCACGATATGAACTAACTTACAAACTTCTCAAGTTCAAACAATCCCTGACCCAATTTGCTGCCCATCAATAGGATCTGTTGCCGGTTATCTTTCATGTCGTGCTTGGCGTGACGCTATGGCTTGTTTGCAGGATATTGCCAACTCTGAACTGGCTCCTACTCACCCAATTCGGCTTGGGCTGGCTTTGAACTTCTCTGTTTTCTACTATGAGATACTCAACTCTCCTGACCGTGCTTGTGGTCTCGCTAAACAAGTAAGAAATTGCGATCCATGTTTGTATTCTTTGCACTGTCTTCAGTCTTTTAAGTGCTGATTCATTTTATTTTTTAAACCCCTGTGCTCTGTCGTGAAGTTTCTTATCTCGAAACCTATGTAAATTACAAAGATGGAGTGATGGAGTTTAACCAGATATTACGATGCTTTAATTCTGCTCAAGCCTAGCCTAAAGGAACGGTTCCAATTCATGTATGATGTCCCTTTTGTTCATGCATAAATCCTCTCTTTTGCAGGCCTTTGATGAAGCAATTGCTGAGTTGGACACTCTTGGTGAGGAATCCTACAAGGACAGCACTTTGATCATGCAGCTTCTCAGAGATAACCTGACCTTGTGGACATCCGACATGCAGGTGCTCATCTATGACCTTTGATGAATGTGATACAATTTACATGTGGGATATGAGATATGCACAGCTTTTTTCAATGGTTCAACTGTTTGTATATGACAATCTCTGTTTATTTCTCAGGATGATGGAGTGGATGAGATCAAAGAAACAGCCAAGGCTGATGAGCAATAGTGATGTCTCAGCTGCTCATCAATATCCGTATAGAAGCTATCCTCTTATCTGTTTTTTAACTGGGGAAGATTGCTGGCTACTGATTCATGTGCAATTCTGGGTTTTAGGCTCGTTGTCGCTATAACAGAATTCTGGTGTTGCTTGTCTTATCGAAGTCTTATGTATTTCCGAATCACTCTTATTTCTCTTGGATTCTTAATGCTTCAATATCTCAATTGAACACGATAAAAGGCCTCCATGTCTATGCAGATTGTTGCCTACTTTCATGATGGCCTATGCTGTCTCAGCCGATGGGCTCGACTGATTTATCTGGTCTGGTTGTTATTTTCAGTTGTGTTAGAAGGGTATTTGGCAATAGATGTTCTGTGAAGGTTGACACCAGGGGATAATCGTTTGATTTTACGACCGGACAAATGAATTAATGCGTGAAGTGAGATTGCTTTGGTTCCCAGCATTTTGCTGTAGATATTTACCTGCGCTCGGGAGAGGAGGCCGTGCTGCCCCTTCCTTGATCTCGAGATATGACATCAAGGGCTCAATTATCTGTTGTCTCGGATGATTTCTTGCCTGCCATCCCTGGTGAAATGATGTCGTGATGAATGGTTTTTAGGAGATGGACAGCTACGTAGTTAGGATTTAGGAAATCGTTACTGCTTTGATAACGTATGAGTAGAGGAGTGTTTAAAGTCAAAGAATTGGTAATTTCAATATGATCAGTGAACAATATATCGAGATTTCAGTCAAGACAGATGATCTTATCGTTCGGTAAGAAAGCTGTGCAATGACATCCAAAGAGAATCGAAGAAAGGCCTCATCGCTAAAATTGAAGACTGTTGTTTGTATGTGTCTGGAGCTAAGAGGGTCATTGGTTGAACGTCGATATTCGCCAAATGCGTGCTGACTCAAGAGTCGATGAATCCAATTTAGGACTTTTGATGTTGCCAGATGCGTGCAGACTCTAGAATCGATGAATCCAATTTCGGACTTTTGATGTCCTCTCCCAATTCCGCCGATGCATTAGACGTACAAAAATCGATGCCTAACGTCCGCGGTGTCACAGAAAAATCAAGTCTCTACTCTATGTCCGAGTCAAGATACATATGCTCAGAAGATCGATTACCGGAAAAGAGCCAGCATAAATCTTTCCCTAGCGTCATTTGGCTTGAAGCATAGAATAGACATAGTGAAGACCCACCAAAGACATTTCTCATAAAGCTTACAACATAAAAAATTAGGGAAAGGCTGAATTTATCGATCGAAATCTTTATCTCTTATCCCATGGACAATCTATAAAATATCTAATATTGGGTTATCTAGCTTTCTAACTATTTCGAAGCTTCTCGCAAGTCATGAGGTGCCTTCCTGGCCGTAACTCTAATCTTTAACTTCAGTTACGCTTTCAGCCAAACTTGGCTTATTGTTGACAAAGGGGTTAGCGTAAACCTCACGGTTTCTAAGGTTTCATGCTGTGCATGTATCCGTCTCTGACTCTTGTTCATGCGTTGAAAACCAACGACAGGTAAAGTTGGTGAACTCTCATGATCTTTACCTACTTTATGCGATCTTAACAAGATGTTAAACAATCGAATTTGTGCCAGCATTCAATTGGACAAGACTGCATTGCTCAAACAACCATGATGGTGGCCTTGGTATTAAAGATAAGTCAGAGAGAGTCAAGTTACAGCAAAATCTGCAGAGGATGTTTACAAAAATCTCACTTCTTGAGTGGCCATTTAGTATTTGCCGCATCATCATGCGAATAAGTTCCTGTAAAACCGATCTTGCATTCCCGGCAAATTCTTGCCTAGACCAGGTCGGCGAGTGGAGTGACCTCAGCTGTAGCAGGGCTCAAGGTCCGTTTGCCTCCCGACCAAGATCACTGGCTGTGTAGGGCTCAAGGTCTGTTTGTCTCCCGACCAAGATCAATGGCTGTGTGATATACTTGGTCCTAAACACACCCAATCAACGGCTCTTCTTACATGTTAATTGTTATTAGTTTGAAAGCGAGCTTAACTCATAATGGAGAAAAGAAAAATTTTGGGGGTTGGTAGAGCCGGTTCAAAGGGTAAGGTAGACCTAAGAAGATGTTGACAGGAACCAAGAAAGGTGAAAGAACACTTTCATTATAGAACAACACTCAGCAAAGAAGATATAATTTCATACTTGAAGTTCAAGGAATTGAGATGATGCAAAGAGATTCGAGTTTTATGACAAGAGACATTACACTGAACCGGCGTCTGCGATTGAGCACTGCATTGTTGGGTGCTGGCAAAGCCAGGAGCTTCATAGCATAAATGGTTTTACGTGAATTTGTGGGGGCAATTTAGATCAAGAGCACAATACGCAGATGGATATAAACACTGAGTTCCTAAGGCTTTGCATATTGCTAATTTCCTTACGGTTCTGCAACATTCTGTAGGACCTGCCCTTCAAATGCGCCTTATTAGAATAATTTCCAAGTGCATACAAGCATATAAGAGCAGTTGCAACATTAGAAAGGCTAACATGAACTAAAGTCCATAATCCTCCATAGACAGCAACAACTCGGCCTTCCTGAAACCTAATAATATCTGGAAGTCCACGATGTATTGTCACATCTAGTTAATAGAGCCCTTCATATCCGACCGCGCGCTGTTGTAGCGCAAGAGGCAAAGGTGCAAATCAGACCGAACATAGTCAAGCACGAGTGAGTTCAATCCATAGAAGAATAATTGATCATTAACATGGACAAATCTGACAACTACAAAGAACATATCATGTATAATGATATTTAGCCAGACCAAATTGTCTTTTGGCATTCATTTACATATTGATTGGACAGTGAAAGACTTTGCACTCCCCCACCACTGATCTGAACCACCTTTGTATCCTCAAAAAATGTTCAAGAACCAGAAACACCAAAACTACACCAAGAAAGAAATCCTCTTTTGTCCTTAAAAGTTACCAGCAAAAAAATATACCTCTCAATTAAAGCCCTCTGTGTTTGGGGCTCTGCACCGGCGCTGGCGATAGCGGGAACTGAGGACACCCCAATTGTCCCGACATAGGCGAAAACAGCAGGCCTGGCGAAAGTAGGGGGTGCGGTGACCGTGGCGAGTTTAAGCACCCGAAAGCCAGGGGTGACGACGGAAGCTGAAACAGCGGCTGCTGAGGCGACATGGACGGAGGAGGTAGGATACCCTGCTGTGCTGACACAATCTGCTGTGGTGGCGGCTGCGGCTGCGGCTGAGACGGTGACGGAGCTAAGCTGCTCCACCATGGCGAAACAAGTGGTGATAAAGGCAAGAATCCAGAGAACTGGTCAGGTTGCGAGCCGGCACCCAACGCCGACCTCTGGAGGCTCCGCATATAGGCGGAGACCGGCGATTCAGCAGGCAAGTTGACAGCTGGAAACGGTGGCAGTGGCGACGGCGGCGATACCAACCGCGCCATCGGATTGAACCCACCATCCGCCCCAGGATTTGCGCCTACGGCAGCGGCGGCAATATGGGTGTCCGGGTTCACTGCAGGCAACTTCTCGGGGACAACGCCGTTGAGAAGCGGCGGTGGCGGGCGGCTGCCGAGGTGGGCCAGGGGCGGAGGGCGGATTCTCTGGAGGCGGGAGCTCGGGGGCTTCGGATGCTGGATAGGCGGCGGCGAGGAGAGCCTGTCGTGGGCGGGGGAGCCGGTGAGCTTCTGGACGACCTCCCGGAACTCGCTCTTGCTGATGTTGTACACCGGCGGCTGCGGCTGCTGCGGCGGCGGAGGAGGAGGGTGGTCGAGGCTGTGGTCAAAGGAGGACCTTTTGGCGGTGGGTTTGGAGATCTTGTGGGACAGTTTGTTGAGGTGCTTCAGATAACCGTCGCTTATGTTCGTGGCGGCAGTGGTGGTGATTGCGGAGGAGCTGCTACTGGTGGTGGAGTCACTGGACGAGTGGCAGCTTTTGTCCATCTTTCGTGGATCTCTTTCTCTCTCTCACTCTAGATCTCAGTGATCAGATATGTCATCCAAAAGAAGATGAAAACAAGAAAAGGATGACACCCTCTATCTCTCTCTCTCTCCCCGTGACGTTGAGGGAGAAGTTCAAGTCATGGCTTCCTTTTCATTTTTTAGAAATCCTCGAGATGTGGCAGATGACAGAGATGACAGTCAAAGGGAGATGAGCACGAAGACGATGACAGCAGCAATGATAACAAAATAACATTCAAAAGCTCGGGAATAAAGGGATAGGGTTGAATGAACTTTATCTACGGAAGGAGGGTTTCTGGATGAAAGACTGCAATCGCCATCTTTGAAGGGAAAAGAAGGAACACGTCTTTATCCATTCGGAAGAGAAGAAAAGAAGAGAGAGCGCCATCCGTCATCCCGGCCATCACGCACGCGGACCCGAAGAAGGACAACGTTGATCTTGTGACGATTTTACGTTAACACCAACGTTAAAAATTGCTTTGTTCTCTTCTGGGAAAAATGGCTGTTCACGGCAGCCTGGCCCCACGGATGCACCCACAATGATTAGTGAACGTTTGACCAGTCAAAGGCATTAAACTCTTTTTGATCTTTTTCACCCTCGAAGTCTCAACGGACACCATGGCCATCGGTTTCTCTTTTGGTCGTTTCCGAAGTAGGCCCATTTGCTCCTTTGAACGTCACGAAATGGTTTCTCTGTTTTCGGCTGAAAAATGCTCGGCAAATGCAATTGAAAATAGAAAGGAAATCTGGAAAATTCTTGCATACCAAAAGGGGCCTTCGGATTTGCTTTGGTTACTCAAAATACCTTTTGCTATAGGGGCGTATTTAACTTAATTGCTTCATGTGGTGCTTCTTGCGCGTATCAGTTTTGCATATGGCATTTTTTGGTAGGTTAATCCATTGAATATGGGAGGGCATTCATACTTTTCTAGGAATGAGTTGGGAAATGAAGAGAACGTGAGAAGAACATTGTGGAGGGAAATTCAAAATTTACCTTCCACACACTTCTTTTGCAATTTGCATCATCGCTTTTGTGATTTCATTTCCGATTGCAACATCACCTATTGTTCTAGTGCTATTTACAAAAGGGACAAATGATATAAATAGTTCTTGAACTTTAATCCAATATGCAATATTGTCTCTGAACTTTAACAAAATGTATAATATCGTCCATTAACTTTTAATTTATTTAATGTGGTATTTGGATCTTTGATATATGTTCTGTATGAAAATGTTTGATATAAAACTTTAGTCAAATGTACAATATCATCCCTGAATTTTTAAAATGTGGGCTTTGGATTTTGGTATATGTTCTGTATGAAATTTTTTTTAATATAAACCCACCTCGCAATGGACGAGTTGGTTCGCGCCTTAACCCTCAGCTGGAAGGGTATAGGTTCGAAACTTCTCGCCCCTACTGCGCGACTTACTTGCGATGCTGTGGGAGGTGGGTCCCTGCGGCGCCGCCCCGGGTTTGCATCGCCGGCTACCGATTGTACGGCGGTTCCCGGATCACCAAAAAAAAAAAATTGATATAATACTTCAACCCAATATGCAATATTATTCCTGAATTTTTAATTTTTTTAATGCGGCCTTTGAACTTTTTATACATGTTCAATTTAGTCCGTATATTGTACAAAAATATTTAATGTAACATTGAACATGAATAAATTAATAGGTGCTATCACATGTACGCTTCCAGTAGGAACAAACATGATGGATCAAGTAAACCATTTGATCCTCTTCATCATTTTTGTTCTCAACCAGATCATTCATGTTATTGCTATATACTAAGAAGGACATCCTATTCCAATAATTTGCCATGTATCTATTCACACTCAACTTAGTGGCAATATAGAATACAAAAGCAAAAACGTAACAAAACAATGATAATGCACTACAAAAATGAATCCATTAACAGCAACTTGATTGGTCGATTCTATTCCTAGTGACCCACAAGCTATGACAGATTGTTTCTATATAATGAATTAAATCAAGCACGACAGACTTCTACAGGCCAAGTTCTAATTTTGATGTGCCAATAGCTCTTGGATGAAGCATGAATGGAAAACGTGAACACAAAAATGACACTAATATGATCATGTGAAGTTTAACATTGAATGATACTGCCCTTGAAATTGCTTTCTCTAACAGACATGCCTTCTGACATCACTTAGGCATTTTATCGAACAGCTTCAATATTACTCAAATAATGATCCTATATGTGATACTAGAGAGATTCTTCAGTTCAAAGTATCACAATTCGGAATAACACAAGCTCAATTTATTAAGGCAACCTCATTCGTGATTGATTTTCACACAAACAAAACTATAGATCTCGGGCTCTACTTGTGTATATAAGAGCTGAAACAAAATGCATTGCAAAGTGGGAGAGTCCAAACGGAAGCATACCTTACACAAGCAAATTGGGACTACACACTTTGCTGTGTTTGCTATAGAATCTTGAGGTCGAATTGAGTCACAAATGGGTGTGGGTGAACCAGGTTTGCAATTTGGATAGGTAAATGTGGGATTCGAATGGATGAATGGATGAATGGGGGAGCCGATTTGATGAAAGCGAGAGTCGGCTTGAGCGAAATCATTTGATTTATGTTGAGACTGAACAATTTTGAGCAAGATCTCACTAATATTAGTTAAAGTTTTTGAATGGGTGAGTGTTCAACGATTTGGGGCAAGAAAGGAGAGAAGAGACAACATAGAACGACTATAGCTTCTTCTTTTTTTTAATTGATGAAAACAATGCCGTTTTGACATTCGGCATCTGTGTCAGCGCTGGCCATTTGCCTGTCCGGCCATGTAGGACTGCCGATGTTGACCAGTATCCACCTAAGCATTTTTCAAGGTAATTTGGTCATATGGATTCAATTGGCAAATCGTTAAGAGGCCTAAAACTTCATTGGCAAATGAATTCAATTGGTAAATTGTCAAAATATTTAGAACTTAAGGGCGCATTTGGTAACAATTTTCCAAAGAACAATTTTTTTTTTATCAAAAATGGTTTTTTTTTAGTCTGTTTCTTAGGAACAATTTTTGAGTAAAAGAATGCGTTTAGTAACTTCCCAAAATTTTTATTCCTAGGATAGAAATACATTTGGTAGGATTCTTAGATTTTTTTTATTTCTTTTAATTTTTTAATTCTTTTATTATTATTTTTTCCTTTTTTTCTTTTTCTCTTTGTCGTGGCCGGTGACCGGCTAGGCGAGGCCCAATGAGCTCGTTGAAGGCCAGCCTAGCCACGACGAGCCTCAACCTCGCCAGATCAGGGCGAGGCTAAGCCTCGAGCCAACTGGGGAGGCCGAACCTCACTATGGCTCGAAGTCTCTAGGGGCAAGTGACACTCTAGCGAGGTCGCTGGCCCTTGTATGGCCAGTCACCGGTGCTGGCCATGACCAAGGCCGGCAACCGGCCAAAAGGAAGAAGAAGAAGAAGAAAAGAAGGAAAAGAGACAAAAAAATAGATTCTAGAAATTATTTTTGGAAACAAGAAACTAATTTTTTCTACTTCTTATTTACATTCCAAATCTATTCCGGGAATAAAAGTTTTACCAAACAGATGTCTATTTTTTTTTTCGTTCCCTAAAACAAAATAACATAAATAATTGTTTCAGGGAACATAAACAAAATTTACCAAATATGGCCTAATTGATAAAATCAAAATATTTAAAATTGAATTAATATGTATAATAGAATTAAAGTTTTTAGAATTTTTTCCCATCAAGTTTTCCGCTTCGGAAGAAGAATGGCCGGGTCGTTCTTTACTGGCAAGAAACATGATCGTTTGATCTTGCCAACGTGCATATCGTACTCGTCGACATCAGCGGCCACGTCAAGTGCTCCTAGAAGAATAACCGTAGAAAGTATCAAAGGTGAAAATCAATGCAGCCCTCAGATTCTTGGAGTTTCTGTCTTTTTTTTTTTCTTTTTCTTTTTCTTTTTTAAGAACTCTAGTTAATGCATCCTGGCAACTGTTCATCGCCAAAATGGGCAATCATGACACAAGAATTGGAATTCCCTAGTCCAGTCAACAATGCCGTTGGCTAGGACCTATGAACAAGTCAGCCTTCTTGGAGACGTTTTTCAGGCTCGAACGACGTGACAGAACTTAGCAAAGCATGTTTCTTACAATCCTAGCAAGGAAAAAGCATTTGGTAAAACACATGTTGACCGCAATAGCGTTTTGACTGCACGATGGGGCCTGTTAATCTTTTTGGTCGATAGGGGATCCTTGGTTCTCCACATCATTGCTGTTTAATGGTGTAGTTCCCGTTTCGTGCACGTTGGGTAACTATCGAAACTCACAATGTCGTGTCCTTGAGAGTGACCTAATAGAATATTCATGCATGATACCTTTCACTGGATATTCATTGGGGAAAACAGAAACTCTTATCGGCTTATAATTTTTATGAGTTGACGAGATAATTAATTGGTATAAAAACGAGCGGACCTTACCACTCCACACGAAAATTTTAAATTGAGTTGTTTGAAGTCCAATCCAACCCTCTCACTAATCACTTGTGTGAATTGGCAATTATGAGTTATTGATCTTATTTAAGACAGAGTTTGGGTTTCTAGGAGAAAATGAAAAAGTTGATAGACAAGTCAGTAATGAGGATTCAAAATACACCCATTAATTGATCAAAGAGAAATTCAACAACTAAGAGAAAGATCTTGAAGCACTTTGAAAGAAATTAAAGAAAGCAAAGGAATCGAGACTAAAGACAGAGAATTTTGGAAGATTTTTGTATTCTCTCTTCAATAGTTTCTAATGTACAGTCCCCTGTAGATATAATACAAGATGTACATAATGAATGGAAGTAAAGGATTCTAAGAATCAATCTAAATCTAAATCTCATCTTTAATTGATTTGTGTATAATTGTAATCGGATCAAATCTTCTGTCAAATATCATGAGCAATCACCGCATATTTTCCAACACTTTCCCTCAAGCTGGTGGCTTGTAGATGTCCAAGACGCCTAGCTTGCTCAATAGATATGCGTGTTGTTTTTGACACAAGGATTTGGTAAAGATGTTTGCAGGCTATTCTGTCGTCCCAATTCTTCTTGTCTCAATCACTCCTTCTTGAATTTTTTCTCATGTAAAATGACAATCCACTTTTATATGCTTGGTTCTCTCATGCACTATAGGATTTGTTGTAAGTTTGAGAGCCGCATCATTATCACAAAATAGCTTCATTGCCCCTTGTACTTGTAATCCAAGATCTTTAAGTAGATCTCGTATCCACACTATTTGGCAAGTGGTTTTAGCCATAGCTCAATACTCTGCTTCTGCTGAAGACAAAGACACAGTTGGTTGTTTCTTGGTCTTCCATGAGAGTAGTGATTCTCCCAATTTAATGCAATATCCAGTGATCGATCTTCGACTCATAGGACAGGTTGCATAATCTGCATCACAATATGCTGTCATTTCCATGTTACATTTCCTAGATAGGAGTATCCCAAGTCTTGGATACTTCTTTAAATATTTGACGACTTTCAAGGCAGCATTCAAATGAGATTGCTTTGGACTGTGCATGAACTAGCTGAGAGTTTGTACCGCATAAGAAATGTCGAGCCTAGTCATAATCAGATAAATAAGTTTTCCAACGCCCTCATCATAATCTGCGGTAGCCAACTTAGTGTTCTGCTCGATGGGAATGATAGCTGGCTTGCATCCTGATAAACCTACTTCTGATATAATTTCCAATATAAACTTTTGTTGACTAAGGGAAATCCCTTGGTTAGACTGGGCAATTTCAATTACAAGGAAATATTTAGGTGCTCCTTGGTCCTTAATGTGGAAAGTAGCATACAAATATTCCTTGAAACTTTATGTGGCAGCTTTATCATTTCCCATAATGAGAATGTCATCGACATATCTCATCAAATAAATAGATGACATACTTTTAGTCCATGTGAATAGAACATAGTCATGTTTAGAGTGCTTGAAGCTTGCTATTGCAAGAGCATTCGCAAATTTTGCGTACCACTGTCTGGATGCTTGTTTCAACCCATAAAGGAATTTACGGAGACGACACACTTTATTCTCCCCCTGTCTCCGTAAGCCCTGAGGAATATTCATATAGATTTCTTCGTTTAAATCACTGTGAAGAAAGGCATTATGCACGTCCATTTGATATAGAGGCCAATCATGAATAGTAACAACTGTCAAGAATGAACGGATTGTGACATCTTTGGCTACAGGAGATAATGTCTCGTGATAGTTAAAGCCTTTTCGCTGAGTGAAACCCTTGGCCACCAATCGTGTCTTGTATCGTTCAATAGAGCCATCGGCACGATATTTAATTTTGTAAACCCATTTGCAACCAATCGGTTTACAATTAGGTGGCAGCGAAACAAGATCCCACGTTTGATTCTCAATCAGTGCCTGTAATTCTGCTTCCATGGCCTTTTGCCATCGTGGATCAGTAGAGCCCTCATCATAGCTAGATGGTTCCTTATCTTTTGATAGACGACTAATACAACACTTATGTTCTAGTGATAGTTTATGAAAGGAAACATAGGATGAGATTGGGTATTGAATACTTGGTGAATTGAGAGTGGCACAAACATAATCCTTTGTCCAGGTCGGAGGTCGTGTAGCCGACCAGAACGTCTTGGAGGATCGACTTTCGAAGGGGAAGACATTGTCTCACTGGAGGGCATTAGCGAGATATCCTGAATTTCCTCATCAGCAATAGGATCTTTTAATGAGTTCCTCAAGATACTTTCTAAGATCAAATTCTCATCCGAAGAAGGTGCCGTTGCTGGAATAAGTGTAGGGGCAAAGGGAACATTTGCTGGCAGCACTAGTGGTATGTAGCTAGAATCTCCATATAATGCTTTGTTAGATAAGAAGCCACGAGGGGTAGTGATTGTCCCTGAATTTTCATTCGGAGATGTCTTCTCACTAAATGGAAATAAGTTCTCGTGAAAGACAACATCTCTACTTATAAAGAATTCCTTTGTAAACAGCTCAAGAATCTGATGCCCTTTTTGTAGGTTGGGATATCCTATGAATATGCAACACCAAGCGTGGGGACTCAATTTGTCTAGAGGACCCACTGTTGCGACATAACATAAACATCCAAAAACCTTGAGATGGTTTAGTTCCGGTTCCGGTTTCTTCCCAAATAATAGTTCAAAAGGCGTTCGCCCATTGAGTATTCAAGTGGGCATGCGGTTGATTAAATAAGCTGTTGTGATAACACAATCTCCCTAATAATCTTCTGAAACTGATGCTTGGAATTTCAGGGCACGTGTGACTTCCAAAAGGTGGCAATGTTTGCGCTCAACTACTCCATTCTGTTGTGGCGTATAAACGCACGTGCTTTCATGTTGGATGCCATGAGATGAAAAGAGCAAGGATCAATCATGGTTGAAGAATTCTCTCCCGTTATCTATATGGATCCGCTGAATGGATTTTCTGAACTGATTCTTAGATAGTGCAATGAATGTTTTTAAATGAGAACAAACTTGACTTTTAGACTGCATCAAAAAAATCCAAGTTGCACGAGAATAATCATCAACTATTGTAAGGAAGTAACAAGACCCATCATGATTCATCGTATGGTAAGGTTCCCAAACATCCACATGAAATAACGAAAGGATTTCACTAGCACGAGTACTACTAGATGGAAAGGGGGTACGGGACTGTTTTGCAAGAGGACACATGGGGACATTGAGGACAAGGAAAGGAGGCACTATGACCCATTCTCAAATGCATAATGAAATTTTTATTATTGGTAGTCAAGTTACACAATGATGGCTTATTTAAGGAAGTGCAGGATAAATCAAAATTACTTAGAAAACTTGTTCAAAAAAGTAGTCCTTCAAAAAGACTACCCAGCCCATCAGTTTGCCAGCCGAAAAGGCTTGAAAGAAACAGGTGTCAGCATCGAAGAATACCCAACATGAATTTTCTTTGCAAACTCTTGACACGGAAATGAGATTAAATTGGAATTCTTGGACATAAAAGACGTTTTGAAGAGTAATCCGAGGCCTGAGATTGACTATTCTTGTCGCACTAACATGAGTGATATTTCCATTGGGTAATTGTACGGAAACAAGAAAATTCAATCCTTCATTTATACTTGAGAAAAATCTTTTGTCACATATAATGTGATTGCTTGCCCCTGAATCAATAATCCATACCTTTCTTGAAATGGAATTAATCAAGCAATGTGTGATACCTGAAAAAAAAAAAACTCCCTCCTTTGTTGGAAGTATCCAATTTTTGCAATGCATGCATCAGATGTTGATATTGTCCATATGTAATAGGTTGGTCAACATTCTGGCTAGTGGGTCCAGTGACTTGATAAGCTGCTGAAATTTTTTTCCCTTTTTCTCCAAGTTTTCCATGAAATTTCCAGAAATTGTCAATCATATAGTTAGAACTTTTTCAATATTCGCAAAACATTTTACCATTTCCTTTAAAATTTTGCCCAAAATTTCTTGATGACGTGGCGAAGATCTGGTCGTCCATCCCTTTAATCGCGGATTCTTGTCCGCCGTCCGATCCACTTATAACTTTAGACCCCTGTGAGCCGTCGATGCTCGCGCTTGATCTGGGCCGTTCGTCGCATCTCTTTTAAGGGTTCGTGTATCTCCTCCTACGAACCCTAGCGCGCCTCTTTTCTCCCTTTCTCGATTTAGGGTTTTGGTGGCTTTGTCTCGCCGTTCACCGCGAGCCGCAAGAGCCAAACTTTCGCTGTTCTTCGCGTGTTCTGGCGACGCGAGTTGCTGGCTCTCCTCCTGTACAGCTAGCTGGAAAATCTTCCTAATTGGCGGTACTAGGTCCATAGCGAGAATCTGCAAACGGAAGGTAAGATAAGACTCGTTCAAAATCAACAGGAAACATGTGGTCTTCTCCATTTCTTTGATGGATCTATACTGTTTAAGTGTTGATTATGGTCCCTCAAGTTTTTCTTCGGCCGCTTCTAGGTCGTTCCACAGTGACAATAGCTTGTTGAAGCAAGCCGTGACCATCATATTCCCCTGTTTGAGCTCGCTGAGTTCTTGCATGAGGGAAAAAATCTTCGCTCGGTCTAGTTTACCGTACATCTCTTTGATTTTTTCCACATGTTTTGAGCGTCCTCTGTCGGTGGAAGTCCAGCGGCGACTTATGGGAATATGCAATTTCCGATCTAGGTACGGACGAGTTGATTACACTTCCTCCAATGTCGGGCTAGGCGTTCATCGAGAGGGATTGGAACGGTTCCATTGAGGAACCCGTCTTTATCCTTCGTTACTAATGCGCGCTGGAACTCCTACGACCATTTGGAGTAGTTTTCTGGCCCGGTCAGTTGTTGGCTGATTAGCCGCAGTTCTGGTCCGTTGGCGGTGGAGATGAACAGAGGGTCACCAGGTTCTGGTCATCCGGTGAGAGCCGCCGCTGGATACAGCAGAAATCCGGGTGAAAATCCCGGGTAGGGATTCGTTCCCATACCCGGATTATTCGACCCGGTTCTATAACCCGCATTGAAAATGGCCGGATATTGATTCGCTCTAATACCCGGTTCGTCTGATCCAGTCACCTGCCCCGTATTTACTAGATCCAACCCAATGGTCGTGCTTGCCCCGTTTACGGCTAGTGGGCTGCCGTCGGGTTAGAGGGAAACTTGTTGGCCCTGAATCCCTAGCGATGATGCACTTAGGCTTGGCCCAAACAACCACGGGTTGGGCTGCATTTGAAATGGCAGCCACTAGTAAGGATGGCCCATCATGGGTTGGCCTGGAATGGGTTGGCCTAAGATCGGTTGCCCCAGATTTGTCTGAGCTAGAAAATTTTGGATATCCTAGGCCGAGTAATTTGTTCTTGGGGTCTGGTGATGTTAACAGCAAGAGGCGCATCCTGGTTCTCTGAAGATTGTGCTGGGTTTGTTTCTTGTGGATGCTCGCTGGAGGCTGAAGGTAAATTTTGGGTCATGGTTAAAAAGAATGGAATATGATTCCTTTGCTGAAGAGTTGACTTTTCTACGTAGGATTGAAGATCCTTGGTAGTAGTCGAGACAAGAAGAACGGAAGCAGATTCAGGAGCTTCACCGCTCTGATACCATGAAAGAAACTAAGGCCCTGTTTGGTTTAGCTTTGCAAATGGGCTTTGGGACTCTAAAGTCCCTTGGCCAAATGCAAATGCGTTTGGTTCGATTTTTTGGGCGATTTTGGCAAAATACAATTGCATCTTCAAAGGACTCTAAGGGCCCTTAGTCCAAAGTAGGTCCGGAGGTCCTTTGGGAACTTGCATTTCCGGAATGCAAATTCCGGTTACTGTTCACTTTGCGGTTACTGTTCATCCGCGAGGAAAACCACCGCACGGAGGCCGACGACCGCCGGCCAAGGGGGTCGTGCGCGCCGGCGACCGCCGCCTGAGGGTCGCCCGACCTCGGCGGCCATCGCCTGGGGTCGCGCGGCCTCAGGCAACCGTCGCCTAGGGTCGCCCGACCCCGGCGACCGTCCGAGGGCCAGATCCGGCCATTCGACTATTGGATTCGGCTATCCGGTGGCCGGACTTCAAAAAAAAAAATATGTGTATTTTTGCTTTTTTAATTTAATAAAAGTCAATTACAAATGCAAGTTTTACCAAATGGTATTTTGACCAAAGTTGTTTCTTAATGCAAATTTTATCAAACGATATTTGCATTTCGGAAAACCTCCTTCACCCAAAGGTATTTGCATTTCTGCAAATGTATTCCCCAAAAGCCGAACCAAACGCTCTAAAGAAAGCAAATGAATTGAGACAAAAGATGGAGAATTTTGGAAGATTTTTGAGAATTTTGGAAGATTTTTGTATTCTCTCTTCAATAGTTTCTAATGTACAGTCCCCAGTAGATATAATACAATATGTACATAATGAATGGAAGTAAAGGATTCTAAGAATCAATCTAAATCTAAATCTAATATATAATTGATTTGTGTACAATCATAATCGGATCAAATCTTCTGTCAAATATCACGAGCAATCGCCTCATATCTTCCCACACACTTGTCAAGACTATGCGAGTAAGGTGAAGTTATCGACGGGTCAAGCAAGCCATACATCAAGAAGAAGAAGAGGAGAGTCAATGGATTAAATATATGATATTGAAATAACCATAAGAACTCCGGTATCAAACGTGTACTCAAATGAAAGCATTGTGAGGACGGTCGATTTTTCAAGAAAGTGTTTGTCTAATCGCGGTCACACTTACATCAAAGAGAACAAAAATCGTGAGATTCGATAATGAATAAATTAAAGCAGATAACACCTCGAACTAATTATGTCGAGATATCAGGATACGTCTATGCAAGCATGTTGAGTGAATCCCTCAAGTCCAATAAGGTGGTTAATGTTAGCGTGCACGTTACTGACATTTTTAATTAATTAATCATATCTGGGATAGGTAAGGAAGATACACGAAGAAGCTTAAGTGAGAAGAGAAAATAAATGCACACATTAATAACACCGATAAATAATTAGAAATGAGCAGCATATGGGGAAATAATTAATCGACATGCGCAATTGATTATTTGAAATTGTATAATCAATCATGCAAGTGTTCTAATAAACAAGTATTGAGCCTTTACTCTATGAAGTGCATTCAAGCAATACTAGTCCCGATGATCTTGTAGATACGGCTCTTTGAAAAACCCTAGTCATCTCATGTCACGTTCATATAATTGTTGGGAGAAGCTGCTTTCAATGTAGAGATTTGGCCGAATGCAATCACAACTATCGCTCGTGTTATTTGTAGTTACGATTAATCCGATTCATACGAAACGAGCCATTGTCCGGACATGAATTTGCTCTGAGAGAGGACCCACCCTTCGTCTTGTCAAAATAAGAACTCAAAGCTGTTGATATATCTCATCTGAATCCAATTCTTTGATGATTGAAGGAGGCTTCGAGCATGCATGCGCGCATAAACTTGCCAATTGGGACTAACAGTAGAAGAAGGATCAAATCGATGCATCAATCAAATCAAACTAGACCCGAAACGGGCTTTTCGGGTTGGGTCGAGGTGAAAAAAAGGGTCTGGGCCCAATGGATCTTGTTCCGTGTGACGTAAGAGATTAAGCAAAGGCCCTCGATCCCAAAACATTGCAGAGCGTTCGGGACTGGCGACTCACAAATCAATTCTTTTATAGGGTTGCATGGGAAGCTACCTTGATTGAAGGTGCTAATTGGAGATAATATTTAAAGAAACTAAGATTTCAAACACCATTCTCACATTTCACTCTACCACATTGCATTCCTAACCTCTACCGTGAATAAATGTTAAAGACTTCATGTTTCTGGAAATGAAAGTACGTGGCCAAAGGGAATGTATTTGAAGACTACTCAATAAATAAAAGATAGGAACAATCAACCAAGATCAAAGTAATGACGACTTTGAATTAGTAACATATGGTGAAAAATAGAGGTGATGTGGTCAAATTAAAATGTCACAAATGGCTTAACCACGTGGTTCCAAAGTAGATAGTTGATTAATGACCAAGATATATAATAAATTGGTACATAGACAAGAAAATTAGTGTTTGTTCTAAATGTTCGTAAGTCAAAAAACGCGAAGTTTCCAAAAACTTGGAGAATGACAACTTAGTAAATTTTTTCCCCATCACATATTTGATACATAAACTTGGACCTTTGTCAATTTGCACAAATGTTCCAAAGTTTAATTTTCTGTACTTATTTTTGCTTTCTTAGGTTAATATTATTTTAGGAAAATTTCATTCGGAATTCACGAGAAAAGTATTAAAGAAGTCCTAAACCTTTTGTATTTGTGCCAATTTAATCCTAAACATTTTTACTTAGTGCCGATTCGTCATTTCGACCAATTTTGGCCGGATTTTTGCCGATCGAACGTCGGCGCTAACGACGATTTGATCAATCTTAACGTAGACAACTTTTAATAATATTTTAATATTTTTGAATCTTTTTCTTTTTTTTTCTTTTTTTTCTTTCTTTCTTTTTCCTTCCCCTCCTCCACAAAGGCGACGGCCGGCAAGGTCGACCTCGCCGAACCTCACCGGCCACCTCGCTAGTGGTTGCGAGGGTGGCCTTGCCCATGGCCGGCGAGGCTCGACCTCGCCGAATCACGGCCTGGGGAGCGCCAGCGAGGCTCGCCTTCGCTAGATTTGGCGAGGTCGAGCCTCACCCATGGCCATGGGTGAGGCTCGACCTCACCGAATCGCGGCCTAGGTGGCGCCGGTGAGGACGAGCCTCGCCGCCCAGTGCAAGGCCGCCCTCGCGGCCACTAGCGAGGTGGTTGGTGAGGTCCGGCAAAGTCGACCTCGCCAGCCGTCGCCTTTGGCCAGTCACCGAGATCGACCTCACCAGCCGTCCCCTTTGGCCGATCGCCGAGGTCCGGTGACCACTGGAGAAAGGGAAGGAAAAAAGAAATAAAAAATTCAAAAATATTAAAATATTATTAAAAGTTGTTAACGTTAGCCGGCCAACATCCAGTCAACAAAATCCGGCCAAAATTGGCTGAAAATGATTGAATCGGCACTAAATAAAAATGTTTATGACTAAATTGACACCAAAAAAAGGTTTATAACTAAATTAACACAAATACAAAAAAAGTTTAGGACTTTTTAACAATTTTCCGGAATTCACCTTTTGCTATATATCTCTATGATTTACGAAGCATAAATTTTTTCCTTTCTTCTTTCCCTTCATCAATCTTCGACCTCCTAACATTAAAACAAAGATACGAACGCTACAGTTCAATAACCTCGGCTCCTTATCACATCTCCTTTGACTAACATTCTCAACAATTCAAAGCTATGGAAAAGATATGCCTGCTTGAAGCACGAGTCATATATTACTTGATGACAGATCCGAATCGAAATATGGCGTGAAGCACGAGTCATATATTATTATTATAATCAAGTAGTTGGGGTAGTAGTTAATGGTCGTTGGTGGTTTTATGAAAATTGTTCGCAAAGCTAGGCACGAGGGGATGGCGATGACGGGACCAGACCAACACCGCAGCAAGAGGACAACGGATAGAATCGACGGGCCACCGAGATCCGACCGTAGGCCAATGTCTGCTGGCTCCTGCAACCGGTGACTTGGCTCCCCCTATAATGCTCGCCGCATACTATAAAATACGGATCCAATCAGCGCATAATTCGAGAACAAGAAAAGATTAAAATATCTTCGGGACCAATAACAGAGGGAAGTGGGTGCCGTCCCATCATCTTCCTCCTCGACCGGACTTCAGCCAACGAGGAACAACTCCATCGTCCATGGAGACCAACGCATCAGGAACCGCAGGAAAACCCATCAAGTGCAGAGGTTCGCACTCTTCACGCACATGTTTCCTTCTCCTTCTTTCTTCCCTCTCTCTACTTCCGATTATGGTACTGGTGATGTGCTGGAATAGTTGAAATCTTGCCCTGGGCGAAAAAAACGAGCAGCTGCAGTGTGCAGAAGAGCAGGAGAGCCGCTGGTGATGGAGGAGATACAGGTGGAGCCACCGAAGGCGTGGGAGGTTCGCATCAAGATCGTCTGCACCTCCATTTGCCACACCGACGTCACGTTCTGGAAGATGGACTCCGTAATGCGCACCATCTTTTTATGGAAACTGTGTTTCTGTTTGATTAGAAGGTTTTAACAAGATATGAATTTCAAGATGATGGTACAACGTGCTGCATTATTTTGTTCAGGGTCCATTCGCCCTTTTCCCGAGGATCTTGGGTCATGAAGCCGTCGGGTACGTATTTGTTCCCTTCTTTGCGTCAACCCTTCGCGTTTTCACCGGCCGTTTGCACCTTGTTAACTCGATCAGAATCATAGAAACGTTGCCATCCTTTTCCCCTCTGTTTTAGCACTTGACTGTCGCTTTTTCTCTTTTTCCATGGGGGAGGGAGGGAGAGAGAGAGAGAGTAAACTCTTGAGTTCATTAATTAGATGATATGGGGACATTTCTTAGCTGGTTACATGGGTTAATCACAAGAAAGCGTTTACTTAAGTTATATTAAATTCGGGATGCGTTCGAAAGTTGCTGTAGACAGCACATATCGCGGATTGAATTCGAAGTGGATAGATATCCTTTCCTTTTTCCCTAAACGGGTGTGCCAAATTAATGTCTTTTACATATTCTTGTCCGAGCAGCAAAGTGATACTTCGATCGATCATTAAAATTAGTAGGAAAAAAGAGCAAGGATGTAGTCAACATTTTAGCAAACCGAATCGAAATCAACCAGGTTTCTTGGAAACGAAGGTGGGGAGAAAGATGAAGGCGGCCCGGTTCGTGTGATGTACATGATGAATTTGAGTGCTGAAAACATTTGATTTTGAAGGGTGGTGGAGAGCGTGGGGGAGGAGGTGGAGGAGGTGAAGGCAGGGGACACGGTGTTGCCTGTGTTCTGGTCCAACTGCGAGAAGTGCAGAGATTGCGAGTCCTCCAGAGGCAACAACTGCTCCGTTTTCGCGAACCGGCCTCCCAGTCCCAATATGCCGAGGGACGGAACCGCCAGGTCTTCTTTCTCCTCTTCTCCAATTTCGATTCCCGTTTCTTCTCGTTCTTCCTTCTCCTCTCCGTCCCGCCCGACCCGGGTCTCGTGCGGGCGGACGTAGCGGCCTACGGATCATTAAAGAAAGTGGTGGACCAGCAGGTTTAGTGCAGCCAAGGATGGGGAGGCCATACATCACTTCTTGGGAGTGTCCAGCTTCTGCGAGTACACGGTGGTGGACGTGGTTCACGTTGTCAAGATCAGCTCCCCCATCCCCGTCGACAGAGCCTGCCTCCTCAGCTGTGGTGTCTCCACCGGTGAGTTCTTCCTCGCCGTGCTTGTTTAATGTGACCGTATAATGTCCCGAGTTCGGAATCGTTTGAGATGAATTGATCGCCGTGGAATTACCGATTTGCAGGAGTTGGAGGTGCATGGAAGGTGGCCGACATAGAGCGAGGCTCCTCCGTCGTCATCTTTGGTCTCGGAGTGGTCGGACTTGCGGTAATCTCTCATTTCCTTTTCGTCCCTCGTCCATTTCCACGCGCCCTAAGTTATGTGGCTCATGACCTTAGTTGATACTTCATGACGTGATCATGGAGATTGACGAGGATAATGCGTCCTTTTTCTCCCTTGTCCATTTCCACGCGCCCTAGATTATATGGCTCAAGACCTAAGTCAATACCTCATGCCATGATTATGGAGATTGATGACGATATTGCGTCCTTTTTTATATGGCTCAAGACTTAATTCGATACTTCATGTCGTGATCATGGAAATTGATGATGATATTGCATCCTTTGTGTCCCTTGTCCATTTCCAAGCACCCTATAAGTCAGACGGGTCAATTCCAAACCCAATAATTCATGCCGTAATCATTGTCCCTTGTCCATTTCCAAGTGCCCTATAAGTCGAACGGTCAGTCCAGCTTAAGGACCTTAAACAAAGGCCCTAGTTATCGGAACTCCCGTTCTGGGTAATAAAAACGGAAGGGATTAACCGCCGAGGGACCTAAACGGTGTTTGACCAACACCTCCCCCGGACCTGAGGGAGCTCTACTTCCCCACCATTGGGTGGGCGCGCATCTTTCCAAAGCCAATCATTCATGCCGTGATCATGGAGATTGACAATGATATTGGGTCCCTTTTGTCCCTTTTCCATTTCCACGCGCCCTGAGTTATATGGCTCAAGAACTAAGTTGATACTTCATGTCATGATCATGGAGACGACAATATTGCGTATAGAGTAACCAGTATTTTCCTAAATTCAGGCATTGCGTGCATATATTTTCCTTCTCGATGCATATATAATAGCCAACAACGGTTTGCCACAACTAGCATTTTTGCTCGTGATAGAGGCAACATTTCTTTCATTATTTCTATTTTATTTTGTGAATCTCAATTGGGTTTATCGAAAGAACATCCCAAGTGCCATATCTCACGGATTCTTGAACATTGTAGGTAGCAGAAGGCGCGAGGCTGAGAGGAGCTTCGAAGATCGTTGGAGTGGACTTGAATCCTGACAAGTTCGAAATAGGTCAAGCTTTTTGATGGTTCTTCCCTCTATTATTAGTGATACCTAGAGATTTATCTATAAAGGGTAAAATAGTTCCAGTTATGTCAGGCTTCATCTACTCTCTTGACTCATTAATTTAGGAAAATTGAACATATACCCAATTGATATTTTTTGGTTAATGGCAGGAAAGAAGTTCGGGGTCACCGATTTCGTCAACCCCTGAGGCTTGTGGAGAGAGGCCAGTCAGTGAGGTTGGTGCCAATTTTTGGAGTCCTTCATTGTTCTTATACATATGGAGGATGAACATGAACGAGATCGATGTGCTTGAAATTCTAATGCTCGCCGTGATCAGGTGATTAAAGAAATAACGGATGGGGGTGCAGATTACAGCTTCGAATGCGTCGGATTGGCTTCAGTGATGGCGGACGCCTTCAATAGCAGCCGAGAGGTTCTTCTTCTTCTCTCATTTTCTCTCTTTCCGAGATCCCGAAATATAATTGGATAAGCTCATTTTATGGATGGCTTGTTGAATAGAATTGCGATTTAGAAAGAGTATGAAAACCATATTTAACATAGGAATAATGACACAAATAATTCATGAACGTTAACTTAATGTGCAATAAGATTTTTGAACTTAAGAAAGTCCAAGAACCACATTGAGTACATTGAAAATTTATGTACACCATTATATATTGAGTTAAAATTCATGAATTATATTATACATTGGATAAAATTCATTTGTATTATTTTCACTTTTAACATGGCTTATACTTCCGTCTAAATCACAAGGACAAGGACCTGAAGTAATATAATTGAACGCGCCTCTCAATTTGAGCGATGCCCATCGTTGACTTTTTCGAAACATGTTGCCCGTGCCAAGTTGGCCAAAGATTCCCATGAGCTGCAACGTTGAAAAAGTGTTGTGCAGCATTTCATGCTCTGAAACTGCAGTGCTGCAATTTTATAAAAAAAACAAGCAGCAGCAGCTAAAGCTACAGTGTTGTGCATTGATTTTGTAAAAAACGTGCAAGGAATGCGATGCTTGAGTAGCTAATGAATTGTGGTTACGGAGGCGAGCAGGGCGGAGGGAAGACGGTGATCCTCGGGGTGGAGTCGCGCGGGGCGCCGCTAAGCCTCGGCTCATACGAGATCCTGAGAGGCAGGACGGTGGTGGGCTCCTACTTCGGCGGCCTGAAACCCAAGTCCGACGTCCCTCTCCTCGCTCAGAAGTACCTGGATCAGGTTTGACCCCTCGCTTTCAATCGCGTCGTCGTGACGTTCTTTCGTAACGCTCGATCCGTTTGGTTTTTCGCCCCGTTTATTCGGATGCCTGCCGAGATATCTAACGAGAGCACGACGGCATTGGCTGTTTTCTGAAGCAGGAGCTCAACTTGGACGACTTCATAACGCAGGAGGTGAGCTTCCAGGACATCAACACGGCTTTCGATCTGCTGCTCCAAGGAAAGAGCCTCCGCTGCATCATATGGATGGACAGATAGTTTTGCCGCTTTCCTTCGTTACCGCGATGTCGAATGTTATCGTTTCGACACGTAACACAAATGTTGATTCGTGCATCCGATTTCGATTCTTGTTGCCATATTCACACCTCGTGTAGTGGTCGACGCATCAACTATCAAATAATAAGAATGGTCCCGTTCGGTTGCTTACCCAAAATTTATCAAATTGCCTCGTATTTCAGGGAAAAAAGAAGAAGTCGTGCGCACAAAAACCTTATGGCCAAATCTCTCCCTCCTCCGCCGCCGGCGTTGTTTGGAGTTGCCGGTTCTGTTCTCGCCTCGCTTGTCGGTCGATTATACCACGAATCTGTAACATTGATAAGTTGGCCAAGAGATAATTGATGGATTGGTGTCAAGATTCAAAATAAGAGAGGTTTTATCTTCGCCGGAAAACGAGGGAAAATTGGGTCAGAGTGGTAGTACAGGGACGATGCGATTGATCAAATACATTACGTCAATCATGCAATCAATTAATAAAACTAGGATTAATATCATCAAAAACCTCAGCACGATACATTCTCGTTACATTTAGGGTATGTTTGGGAACCACTTCCCAAAGCCCCTTGGGGGTCCAAAGCCCCTTGGGCCAAATAAGGGGTGTTTGGCAAAAAATTTTGAACCCCCATTCTCCAAATGCCAGCCTTGTGAAGGCTGAAAGCCCAAGACAGGTCCTCACCTACCTTGGGCTTTCGGCTTTTTCGGCTTTGCCCACGCGGGCACTGTTCATATATTTTTTTTTCCAAAATTATCCTTACGAACTTTTTGTTTTGCCATCTTTTGCCCTTGTGAGGATACTGTTCATCTTCTCCACCGGTTCTTTGACTGCGAGCAGCCGGTGACGGCTAGAGGGACGCCGGCATGATCGCGACAACCTAGGCGATCGTCGTCGGAGAGTCGGGCGACCTCCGCGAGTCGCAGTGACTCAACGACCATGGCGAGGGGCCGCCCCGGCGAGTCACGGGGGCCCAGATCTGGGTCCTCACGGCTCAGATCTGAGTTGGCGACGGCCGATCGAGGTCGCGCGACCCAGGCGCGGCCCTCGCCGAGGTCCCCCGACCTTAGGCGAGGGTTGCATAGCCTCGGCGACGGCCAATCGAGGTAGCATGACCGCTAGAGGTCGAGGCGAGCTCACACACGCGGGGTCGCTGGAGGTTCGAGGCGGCGTCGTGCGACCTCGCCGCCCAGATCCGGGGTCGCCGGAGGTCGCGACGGCGTCGCGCGACCTCACCACCCTAGATCTGGGGTCGCCGGAGGTCGCCGGCGGCCGCCGCCCTTGCCGGTCAATTTTTTTTTAATTTTTCTTTTGATAATTTTTTTTTTACCACAAAACTCATTTGTAAATGTAATTCTCCAAACACCATTTTGCTCAAAGTGCTTCACAAAGAGCTTTCAAAGTACAATTTACCAAACACAGCATTTTGGAAAACACCTTTAACTCAAAGATCTTTACATTTTCTTAAAAACTTTCCCCAAAAGTGATTCCCAAACACACCCTTACTCAAAACTAATTTTTGCATCACGTGGAACACCCGCACTACATTTTCTTCGAACTAATTTTTGTGTCGTGAAAAATTTCAAACCAATAAACCTATAATATTTTACCTTATATTGACATATCCGGGCCATATTTATTCCAAATCATATTAATCTGAGCTTTGTTGGGAGTAAATGTAATACGAATATACCGGTTTGAGATAAATGGAGTATGAGTGCACTAGTTTGGGGTGAACATAATACAATTGTATCAAATTGGAGATTTTTATGATACAAAAATTAGTTTAAGATATATCACCCACCTGGGTGGCACTGCTGGCTTCGGGCCTTCTCCCCCTCACGAAGGGGAGAGGTTCGAATCCCCAGCGCGTCGCAGGGTGACTTACCCGCTGGCGTAAATGTGGTGGCCAGCTTGCGTCAAATCCAGGGTTTGTCCGCCGGCTGTCGGCTTACGGGTTTCCCTGGATCACCAGAAAAAAAAAAATTAGTTTAAGATATGTGACGCAAAATGTATCGATTTAGGATTCTTTTTATTTTATTGATATTTTACCCTGTGAAAGAGTTACCGAAACAAAAGAAATGGGCCAAGTTGGGCCGATCTCTTCTTCCGCGATGCGCCCGTCCAGTCAACTCTAGCGACCGCTAGCTTCCTCTACCGTCATCGCCGCGCGGGTCATAGGGAGTCCCTATCTCGGGCGAATGAGGAAGCGCCGCGTGGCGGTCCACCATTGGTCGGTAGGGTCAGCCCTCTCGAACCTTTTGACCACCCGTGGTCGGTAGCACAGACAAAACCGTGCACCCGGAGGCCCTCCCAAACCTAACCCCTCTCCTCGAAGCCACCATTGGTTCACCCTTCCTCGCGATTCACTATTTCTTCTACATTTTTGGGGCCGCCTCTCTGAGAACACATCTCTCTCTCTCTCTCTCTCTCTCTCTCTCTACTGCAATGGCGGAAGCTCAGGGCGAGAAAGCCTCAACCTTAGCTGAGGTAACTCCTCAATCTAAAGCGTGGATCTTGCTTGACTGCTGAAGCTAGAATTCTAGCTCTTCTGTTTGGCTCTGTGATCGATCTGATCGAACTGGAATGCGAGAGACAAGTATCGAACTTGTGCCTCCTGAGGTCCGGTCCCGATATGGGTTTTGATTGTCTCCATCGGATGGGATGAAATTTCGAATTTTTATTTGGTGGGTTTGCTAGATTTGGTCCGTATCATTCGAGGGTAGGACATTGGGCTGGAGAAATTGTCATTATCGCTTAGCTTGGGGAGGAAGGACCCGCGATTCTTCGAGGCCCTCCGTGGCTGCTTATGAGAATGCGTTTTTTCGATTGTCGCTCATTGTGGGTTTTACGCGTTTGGAGTGTGTTTGCTTGTTCAGTTAGCGAAGCATTCTAGGATTTAAGCAGTTTTGTTAGTCTCCTGATTAGTTTAGGTGCTAAATTGTGTGGACCTGCCGTGTCCCCGGATATGGACCTCGTGAGCTGCACGTTGTCGGATCCTAAGAATTGCAACGAAAGATTTCGTAAAACAAATATGATTTATGAAATTCAATAAGTATGCCTTGCGGTCGAGTTTACAATCTTGAAACATATTTTTACCAAGATTAAACTGGATTCGATTTATATGAGACTCTAGTCTTACTGATCCTAAGGAGATCATTGTATTGTGAAGATCATAGCTCAATAATATCCTAGGCAATTCTGAAGTTCTTTACCTTTTGTGATAGTACCAAGAGATTCTGGAATCTTAGTTGGCATTTTGGCGACAAATAGTTCCTTATAGATATAGCTAGACTGGATGGTTTTCTCCAACTGTTAACTATTACCAGCTAGATTTGTTGGTTTTCTCCAACTGTTTCTTTAGCTTACAAATTAGATATTGTTTGCAGCAATATTTATTGGAGAAAGTAGAGAAGCTGGATGTGGCTGCGAAACCTGATAATGTGCCCGAACCTGAAAAACCAGTGAGTGCTGCTTCTGAAGAATCTGTCAGTGAGAAAGCTGAGGGGAAGGAAGATTCTGCTGCTGGTGCTGAAACTTCAGTTACTGAAGAAACCAGCAGTGCCACTGTTCCTGATGCTTCTGCAGACAAAACTGAAGAGGTTTCTGAAGTGGCTAGTGCTGAAACTGCTCCTGCTGCTGAGGAAAGCAACGAAACAGCTGAAGAGGAAAATTCAAGCAATGAGGAGGCCACTGAAGAGGCGCCAGAGATAAAGGTGAGCTCTCCATTATATGTTACTTTATTTTCTGGTGAGCATGTGGCATGGGGTCAGACTGTCTTATTGATCTCTCTTTTATTTTTCCAGATTGAGACTGCACCTGCAGATTTCCGTTTCCCAACCACAAATCAAACAAGACATTGCTTTACCCGATATGTTGAGTATCATCGGTATGGGAGACTTGCTGGGGTTCTCGCATTTGTTTTTTTTTTTTTTTTTTCCTCATATCCAGTTTCTCTGGTCTATTTTATTTTGAAAATTTCAGCTGCATTGCTGCCAAAGGTGAGGATGCTCAAGAGTGTCAAAAGTTCGCCAAGTATTATCGATCCCTTTGCCCTGGTGAATGGGTATGTATTTTAATGCCTTTGCTCAGCACAAATTCTTTTCCCTGTAATTATCTGTTTCCTAATTATGTAATATTAGAGTTTTGACTGTCTCGTATCCAATTTCAAAGTAGTAATGCATCCCCATTTGTCACTTTTGGTTCTTTATCTCCTGCTTTCACTTAAAACCAATGTTTTCAAAGATGTATTAGCAACCAGATTGGATTGCTCACTAGTGTGCAGTTCAAGTATTTCAACTAGTTGAATCCTATTTGAGTTTAATTGACTTGTTATCATATTTTTAAAGTAATAAACATGGATGACATATTAGAAACTTAGCCGAGATGGCAAGAGCTTGCCTGAAGGGCATGTGAGGTAGATGTTGGGGTCTTTCTGCCTAAGCTTCATTACTAGAGACGGTAATGATAGTTTTGCATTAAATTACTTGTTGCTCATTTTATAAGAACCGCTTTCAGCTCTGATGGATAAGCATGCGGGCAATGGTCCACCAGAGCAAGGGCTTGAATCTCTGTACTGCTAGTGAGGAAATTAATTTTTGAGGCCAATCAAAATGAAACCTTATGTTGGTTCAACAGGTTTAAACCGGATTTTAACCCAGTTCTTTACCAGTATTGATCTCCATAGGATACTGACTGGACTGGTGTTGACTGGTATTTGTTGAACTGGCCAGGCTGATACCATTGTGAAAAAGATTGCTTTGAACATGCAGGGATGATGTCGTAGATAGGGAAAGTAGATTTCACTTTCATCAGAAGCCAGGCCTGTAATATGCTGATTTAGTCTTGGTTTGAGTTTTGAGCGTCTTAAAGACAGCTTTGAGCCCAAAATTTTTTTAAAGAGTTTTTATCAAATACTGAAACTTTTATCCAAGATCTTTGGGTGCTCAAAACTGCTTTGGAAATCATTCCCAAATGCACCCTCGATCTGCACTTGAGTACAGTGTCAGTAGACACTGCCTATGGCAACTGAAAGGCTGTTTTCACCTGCTTATCTATTGGTGGGAGGTTTGAGTTGTCTTTGCAGTAGTTTAGTTAAAAATTTCAATGCGTCCTGTGTGACAGGTAGGAGCCTACGGGGAAACTGGATGAGTTTCTGTTAGAATGGCTGTGTTTTGCTCAGGTGGCATGTGGGGAAAAATTAAAAGAAAAAGAATTAAGTGTTACTTATGTTAATTTGTCCCAAATAAAAATTATCTTAATTGTTAAAACTATGAAAAAATTCTACATGACTTTAATTGTCAATACTGCTTTATGTAAAATAAGTCTTTGTCACAGATACATGGTACATAGAACTCATTCTACTGAATACTCACTAAATGTCCACCGGTATGGCACTTAGAAGATCTTGTTTCATGCCTGAGTCGTTGGTAGACCCATGAGGACTCCTACTCTTTGTGATGCTCAAAGTTGGTCGAGTTGTAGATTAGGTATCTGATTACTATTCAATTACTTGCAATGCTTGTCTTAAGGAGCTAGTTACTTCTAATGGTGCGATTGACTGCAAGGAAACGGTCATTGCATTTCCTACTGCTGATTTAATTGTTCTATTTTTTGCTTGAGAGCTCACTATCTGTTTTTCGTGGCCTCCAGATTGATAGATGGAATGAGCAAAGGGAGAATGGCACCTTTCCTGGCCCTCTGTAGATGGGCCACGCTCAGAAAGTTGCCAACATTATTAAAGTCCATGGCCTCTGTTGTTCTCTCCTAGTTTTCTGCATGACCACAGCAGATTTGTTGAGCGAGATGAACTCTCGAGCTAAAAAAATGAGTTAATAAATTTTCATGTCTGTTGCAACCAGTCCAAAGTCTAACAAAGAATTTTGTTAATCATAAGGAACTATTGCTTATCACCACCAAAGGATGAGCTTGTTAGTTTAAGATGTATGGTTGCCTGTCGTGCAACAATTCAATTTAAAGAATTGAGAGATAAAATGATTTGCTGTTACATCAGCTGAATAAAGAGATACTGGTGAGTTACAAAATTAGTCGGTGGCATGCTGCTTTCATGCAAGTTATATCTTCCTTTGTAGTGTCGCTGATTCGGCTGACTGTTCTCTTAACCTGGAATTACCTGTGTCTGTGGTGTGAGTTTGTTGATTCAAATTGAAGTCAGTGGCAGTCCCCATAGCATTCACTAGCCGAGGCTTCAGGTTAGGGAGGTTCTCTTTGGCAATGCAAGTTAGTCTTGTTCACTGATGATGCACAATTAGGTAGTTGCTTGCTTGCCCGTATGTCGATCCAGTTGGTGTCGCATGAATTTCTTATATGAAAACTAGATGGTACCCCTTGCATGAGAGGTGATTTTGTTATTTGATAGCAATGTAGCATCTTCAGAAGTTTGAAGTGATCTCATTACACCAACGCTTCTGTACAAGTTGGAAGGAATTGGAAAACATCCCAGTTGTAAATATTCTTTTCCCCATGCAAGAACACTAGATGACCTTAGAAGCGGCATAAATTTTGACAAAGGAGAAGGAAAAGATCGTGCGACAAATACTGATTTTAGGCATAAAAGCTTTGTAGCACACGTGAATGGCATATGGTTGAGGATGACCTTGTTTGCGTGCAAAGGAACGCAAAAAGTGGGAATCCTTGAAACCATCTTCCAACTTTGCGGAACGGGAGTCATTCATTGCATACGCTGCTCGATGCCTTACTAATGTCGGCTTCATGAGAACTCGAATGTCCTCAAGCAAAGAAGATCTCACACGATGTCTGGAAAGTTTAAGAAAGAAAGATGGATGGAAATATGGCACTCTTTCATCACCTCCTAATTTGAAAATCTACACATCCGAAATGTTTCTCGTACATTTGAAAGGAGTAAGTCAACACTGTTTTCCTAAAAAAAAATAACCTACTTACAATCCTAATTAATCAACCAAATCGTCCGCGGTATGCACTCCCTTTTCTTTTTGCTATCTCCCCATCTCCCCTCACCCAGCAAAATGTTTTCCATGATATGTACATCCGATGAAGTGCCCCAGCGACATATCCTAAACTCAAATATACATGCTCCGCGTCCCTCCTATTGAGGCACCAATATCATTAGGCTTGAAATACGGCAACCAATGATACGTGCCACCATGAAAGGGAACTATTCTTGCATGCCTTTCTTCTGCAACTTATGTTGTTAGCTGATTTGCGAGGTATTCAAGCTTGGTGATTCCCTATGACATAAACAATCAGGCAAAGGGTTAACGTAAAAGGGTTCTTCTGACCGAAACCTGTCCGTGCCCTTTGTTCCAGCAATCGGCCCCTTCCTCTTCCTCGGAGACCCTTGCCTGAAACATGCAGAAAATACCATGTCTAATTCTACCCCAAATTTAGCAGATGAGAAGAAATTCATTACAGCAAAGTCTCAGAACTAGTGATGGTTCATGCTAAAAAACCAACAAATGGATCTCTAACATTTGCGAGTCCATAAAATCAATAATCATTCTCTAATATTTGCAAGTCCATAAAATCAATAAAACATCTTCCATTCATAATCGCTAGCAACCAGCCCCAACAGAGGTTGATTATGAGTATTAAGTTCATTTAGAAAAACGAATTGACTCTATTAAAAGCCTAAAATCAATCTTTTGCAGTAAAAGCAACAAAAATATATAAAAAATCAACCTACAATAATCAGGCAAGACACCTACATACATATAGGGATGAAGCATACTGTACGTGAATATTGTACGCAAATTCTTAGTCATCTTTAGGGGAGATCATATATGGGATGAAGGCAAGAACCTCTAGAAAAGATTTTGGTACTCCACAAGCCAACTTTTCAGAAGGAAACTCTTCTAAGAATTTGTGTATTGACTCGATCTTGCATCTTAAATTCAACATCAAAAGCCTAACAAGTAACAATACAAAAACATTAGTTGAAAAGAATCCAAGCTCACCTTCTCTTATGCAGTTCAATTATTCGGTTTGATAACTTTTTCCCTTCCTTCCAGGTTCTGAGGTCAATTTTATCAAAATAACGAACAAGAGTTTTCCTGATGCACAAAAAAAATGAGTCAGAAAACCCCACACTAAAATGCACTTCAATCAATTACTCAAGTCAAATATCAGAATAAAAAAGTGATTAGAGAACAAGCTAACTTGCCTATCAGGAGAAATCGTCTTCTTATGTCCGAGAAAGCGACGATGACCTTCAACTGCCCTTGCCATATTCCCAGAGTATGATGGAATAAAAACATCACTCTCAACTGAAACAATATAATCAAGAGCAGCCATTTGAGAAGCATGATTCGTAAAAGGCTGAAGTTCTGCTGAAGCCAAAGATTCCTGCATTGTCATCGAGAAAGGTATGTCATTTAAGCAGCAATAAAAGTATCAGTATAAAACAATTAGACAAGATATGGCATTGAGTTAATTACATGAAACCATCATACACTAACAACTACATGCCATAGCACAGCTAAACAATTGTTGCCTGTAGACTATTCAAGCTTTTGGCATGCCCACTGGTGTTTTCTAATTCCTGACTTTTTGGGTGATCAAAGCCATAACTGATTAAAAAACCATACTAAAACTTTGAGGGAACCGTCAAGTGATGTTGGAAAACCCAATCCTACAAAGAGCAGAAATAAAACAAAGACAGTGCACTTGCCATGAAAACCAAAATCAGCTTAGGGCCTGTATGGTAACCGGCCAAATAGCAAATATTTTTATTCTTTTGTTCCCGCTAGATGAAGAAGAAGAAGAAGAAGAGAACGAAAAAAAAAAGGAAAAAAAGAGAAAAGTGTAATAAAATTATTTTAAAAAAAAAAATTCTAAGTCACAAAAAAATTTTAGGGTCATATCAAACGCATTCTTATTGCAGGAATAGAAATTTTGTGCAATTACCAAACGTCTTTTGATGCTCAAAAACTCATCCAGGGAATAGAATTAAAAAAAAAAATCATTTATGAGCAAAAATCATTTCCATGAATAAAATGGTTACCAAACGCACTCTTAGTGTAATTCTTGCCACGCCTATATAAAGTAATGAGCATAAGTTTGAACTCCAATGCCAGGAGAACTAACACTACCCTTTTTTATGAAATTCTTTCAATGTATCATACATATGATCAAGTTCCCAACTAATGATCAGTGGTTTATATGGAGTGTGCAAGCAATCAGAGTTGAGATTTTGAAGTGTGTCTGTACAGTTAGATATAGATTACACTGCTTCTGGTCCATACTAATACTACAAATGCGCTCATCACCATGCTCTAGTTTTCAATTGGTTCATTTTGAACTTCTTCAAGAAATTGCAAAATGTACTATTCTCAAAGTAGACCAGAAGTGGTGTTTTATTGGAGAAGCAATATTCTCTCTTCTGTAACAACCACATTAAAGAGAGAATATTGAGTCAACTAAAAGGAAGAAAAAGCAGGATGGCCCTTCAGTTATATCTTACCTTACCAAAAAAAAAAAAGGAAGAAAAAGCAGAGGCATCAATGCTAAGCTAGGTGATTACCTTTCTCCTTAACATGGGATAGCGAGCTCTCAGACCAGCCATACGAGAATCACCTCCATATATCTCTCCAGCAGCTATATATATAGGTGTGTTTGATGGATATCCCAGAGCAGCGAGAAAAATACCAACCTCCTTTGGAGTAAGCGGGCAATATCCCTTGAATCTTTGCTCCATGGGATCAATCTCCTTCACTTTCCAGTGCAAAGTATTCTCTCTGTTAATTGTCATAACCATTAGCATTCGAAAGTAAGGATAAAGACAATGAGACGTTGGAAGAAGAGTCGTTGGATGGAGAAGGGTCAAACTTTAGCATATGATTTCAGACCTGATCAACTTGAGCTCATCTGCTTCAGATTCAGATAAGTCATGCGTGCATCCACTAAAGGCAAGCATGTCCTTCTCATAACGTAAATGAAGAGCGATGTAAGGACCATGAGCTCTCATCCGATCAACCAACATCTGGGGGAGTAAAAGCATTCATAATCGTCATTAGAGACATAAGGGTGTAGCAGTTCTGGAAACAATATCAGCAGGCAGATGCATTTCTTACTTTACCCATTGCTTCAATTTTAGGGGCAAAACGAAGGGCACCATAACAAGCACGGCAACGCAGCTTTTGAATGTCGGGTGGTAGATTGTTATTTGCCAGACGAGAATCAGATTTGGCCGCTCGAATAACCTATTAAAGTTGTGAGGAATAAGAGCCTTTGAACTAACTAATTTATCTGGACTAACAAAGAAAATTGGAATGATCTTAATTGAAAACATTTAGAAAGAAAAATGCAATGATCTTTATGCAAAACATACTTTGTGCTCGTCCCACATGCTAGCTATCTCATTCTGGTAATAATCCATACCAGACCAGCTTTTGAAATACTTGACTGCCTTTGCCGCTGTCGCTAGTTCTTCAGGGAGCTTTCTTATAACTCTTATGTCATTAGCCAGTTGATTTATGAAATGATCTTCATCAAAAACATCAGAAAAGTTGCTGCAATTAACATAAAACAAACTTAGGAATATCTCTTTTGCTGCCTGAACAGTTTAAATGTTACTTCTGAAGGAAAAGAGTTAGAATCTTTTTCAGATAAAGAAAATTACCTTGTATCCTGCCAAAATGACCTTTTATCAAGTTCCGGAATCACTAGAGTGGCATTAATTATACGGGCCACAGCAACCATGTCACATATCTGCATTCCATGAATATGAGCTACTCTTTAGATAAAAGGTCATCTGTTTAGATAAAGGGTCATGAACCAAGTGTCATAACGATCCATTCTTTGAACATTTTGGCTGATTAAAAGACTGCGTTGCCAGATTAACAATTCAGTTTTTCGCAATTCCAGTCAAGTAGATCTACAACCTGTGGTGTATGCAATGTTTCTCAGAATAACGACGAATAGTTGATGCGGTAAGACTCCTAAAAAAATAAAAAATAAAATAAAAAATCTGATGTAACAGATCGAAAGGCACTCAATTGAAATCTTTAGCAACTCCAATCAATTAGACCTATAAGCTGCGGTGTACGCAATGCTTCTACACTAAGAATAACAAGGAGGCGTAAGACTCCTAAAAGAAGAAGATATAAATCTGATTAAATAGATCAAAAGGCACACAAGAACTTGAACTTCATGTCACTGTCACCAAAACACAAGCCAACAAATAAGGTAAAATGATGAAGTTCCAATAACTAAGAAGATTGGTAGTTATGAAACTATTAAAGTTGCCTCCACAGCCATTGATGCACGTAGATTGAGGGGGAAAATCATTCTCTACGTGAAGGGTAGTAGATAACTAGCCATAGGAAGTAGAGTAATCCCCGCTTTTTCTCATGAGATATGGTGACAGATCTTAAGTTTAGCATCAACAGACATTGCCAGACATCACATTCACTCGCACATATTATCTGCTTTTCATAATTCACCAAAGATAATTACAGCTTCAGTTTACATAAATTAAAAGAAGATAAGTAAGGGAAGGATAAGACATACCCCAGCTCGCATCTGGTTAAGTCCGCCATTCGTACTAACCAGAAGATAACCTCGCGAACCTCGAGGAGCTAACAAGACAAAAATAGGAAATTAATTGTGTTGGCAATGTGCATTACCACGAGGAAAAATTACTAAAGAAGACCAACTCACGTGTATAGTCTAGACCGGGTTCTGTACACGGCACAAAATCACGATTCGAGGGAGGTTTCCAAAGCTTGACAGAATGTGAACTCCCATTCGCACCATCTAACTGTCAAGTCTAAGGGAGTGAATAACGAAAGGCACATGACTGCTTTGCATCATTGCTGATCTAACGTTGTCAGACCGAACAACTAGATAGAGATTTTAAAATTTTTAAATCGTCAACACAATACAATCAAAATTAAGTTATAAGCTCATTAAAGCTCGGTACTTTCCTACACCATAAATATCAACCCATTTCTATATATATGCTCTGACAAGCGAATTCGATCAACGGGAAGGGAAAGAACCTTGGCAGAAGAAGCCGGAGGTTTCGAAAAATGGGGCGGCGCAAGCTCTCGCGTCCAGCTCTGCTCGGTGCCCTGCCTCTGATATTTAAACTCATACTGCTGAAAGTTTCGGGTGGACAAAAAAAAAAAAAAAAGGGTGAGATCAGCAGCAAAATTAGACATTGCCATCCCGAGATGACACATTCATAACAGTCAACCTCAAATTCAGAGAGAGCTACCAAAACCCAGTAAGGAACTTTCCCAATCAAGTCGACATCGTAATCTCAACGATCGCGCAAACCTAATCCCAACCCCCAGTCAGCATCCTCAAAATAAACAACCGAGCCCAAAAGACTGTTTTTTTCTTTTCTTTTTTCCTTGGGGAAGGAAGCAATTTATAGAATTGAAGGCTAATCGACTAGAAACTACCCGTACGAAATCCTCATCGAGCTCGGAAAACCGGCGGGCCGAGCGGCGGCGAACGGAAGGGAGAGAGAATCGCGCGGGCGGGGAGGGAGGGAACGGCGACGTTACCGCGGGGAGCTTGCGGGAGTCGGCGATCCTGGGGAGGCCGGAGAAACGGGAGGCGCGGAGGTGGACGGAGAGGAGGGCGAGGAGGGCGATCGCGCAGATGGCGCCGGTCAGCAGGCGGCGGAGCGCCACCAGCGCCCTCCACCTCAGCTTCTGCATCCCCTCCTCCCTCCCTTGTGGCGGCTCGACAAAGAGACCGGAGGGAGGGAAGCTGTGGAGAGGTTCGAGGCGCGGGCGATGATTAACTCGCCATTGCTGTGGAGCTACTGAGAGAGAAGAGAGAGAGAGATTGGTTGTGGGAGTGAGCGACGAGCGTGGTGGAATGCTGAGGCAGACTCAAACATTTTGGAAATTAGGCAAATTGGAAAAGATCAAATTGATCCATGTGTAATACCTAATCCAATGGAGGACCCATGACATACTGTTATAATCCGTGAATGGGCTTAAAAAGTCAAATTCATATGTTTGACCTTATATTCGAGACCGAGTAAATGACACGTACACTTACTGAACTTTAGCTTATTGTAAATTTGTGGTGTTCTAATTCTAAATTTATTCAACTTGATTCTTAAATTTTAATCTAATGTATAATATCGTTTATAAACTTTAATTTATTCAATGTGATCCCTAAATTTTTGGTACATAATCAATCTATTCTCACGTTGTACCTGAACTTAAATTAATGAAATGATAGAATTAAACATTTTCATACAGTTTATGGACTAAATAAAGAGATGTATTAAAAGTTCATAAACCATATTGAATCAAGTAAAAGTTTATGGACAATATTTTCAATTGAATTAAAGTCTAAGGACTACATTGAATTTTAAAATTCAGGGAGTACATTGCAAAATTAAGAATTATTCATCTGGTAATCTCTTTAAGATTATGGTTGATAGTACTGAGTTGGGCTTTATTGTTGATTTTTAGCCAAGTATTAACACATAATGTAAAATTGACTATTGAAGATTTGATGTGCTTTTTTTACTAATGCAACGAAAATATGCCCAAAATAACTTAGACTAATCAACTCAACTAAGTTCTAATCCAATAATATCATCTTATATATAAGCACATATATATACACACAAATATAAGTGAGTTTAGTCCACTAATCATATAAAATAAAGGATTAAAATATGTTGTAAGATAAGATAATTTATTATGTATTATATAAATCTGGCTTTTTTATTAATTTAGAATTTTCACATACCTAATTAGAGTCATTGTAAGACGTTCTCTAAGTTTACAAAATATTATTATGGACATGAACACCATTTCATCATATCATTATAGGTTGAAAATTTTTATAATTCCCACATAACAATTTATTATGCTCGAGATGAAAGCTCGTATGATAACTTCTAATTCAGAAGATGAGGATGTTTTGTAACGATCCGGTGAATTATGATAAAAGGAAAAAAAAAAACATTGCATATAACGGTTCGACAATTATTAGATTAAGATATGCGGTGCGCTTTTTTATTGTAATAGTATACCACCAATGATGTATGATGGGAAAATCCCATTTGGTGTGATGAAATAGGATTCCTTACTCGTAAAGGCAATGTCTCATTACTTTTAAGACAAATTGAATTGCGCATGTTCTCTTCCGTCCTCTCACTCAACTTTTTCTGGTCGGAGGGGAGGCGGTGATTTATCGCGCCACTTTTTTGCCATCAATGCTTTGTTTTCTGTACTTTTTTGGGTAAACGGCCCATTTGCTAGATCATTCAAGAAACTGTCAGCACAAAATTGGGGAAGTCGCCATCACCGACACGTTTATTTTTTTAGGTTTCGTTCGCTAACCCATATTATTCCGCGGTGCCGCGTGCGTTTGGGAGAGCTTTTGTCCAAAACCTTCCCATAAACGTGGAGGATTTTAATGTCAAGGGTTTTCACTAACTGCAAGAAATGTTTAGTTTAAACTATAGATTTTCCGTAAAGCCAAATAATAATAAAAAAGACAAAATGGAGAATGTAGAGGATCGAAGCGTTGTGGAAGCAAACTTGACGGAATCAACTGGAGCCGACAAGGATTGAATCGATGAATAGGCTAGGCAAGGCGACGCCAAGGTCCCGTAATTTCAAGCAAGAGAATGTCGAGGAGGATCGTGTGATCTTTGACGACCAGGTCTCAGTGACCTCCCACCCCTCCAGAACTTGTCCAAAAGACTCGCGGCTATCGACCCGTGAACCTCGGTACTACTATCCCTCGATGACCGTTAACTCTAGGCTCATGTCAACCACAATCTGGAGTCACAATGGGCGCATTTAGTTAAGAGAGAGACGATGAACGTAGAATGAGGACAAAACAAGAATACAAATTTATTAGTGAGGACAAAGTTGGATGAAAAGAAAATTCATGAACCCTTGAATAGCATTTTGTAAATGCTGTAAATGCTGGGTTACAAATAGTAGGTGGGAGTTGTGTTGAATTAATGAACTTTAGATTCACCGTATACCTCAGCTTGTCGCAAGAGCCTTTAAATGCCCAACGTCCTTGGAGAAGTTGAACCAAACATACCCAAGCATTTTTCGAACTTGGATACGTGTTTTTTTCTGCATGAAATGCAACTTTTGAGGTCCATGCTCATAGATTGAATTTTATTGGGCCTCAAGATCCATTAATTTTACATGTACAAAAGGAGTAAATACTGTAAATACCTTGATTTTACAATGAAATTTTACTAAAAATAAATAAATAAAAGTTATATAGAAACTTACAATTCAATTAAAAAAAAGTGAGAAGTATGAAAATGGAATAAATTACTTTCATTTTACTCGATTATCTTCTAGATTAATAAATTTATCTTGATTTTTTTGAGTTAAATAAGGAGACGAAAAAGTAATGTTAAATTCTTAAATTTATTTTGTAAAGCTTCCTATTTGTGAAGGCCGCTGCTACTATAATCGCATCTAACATGATTTTACTTTGGATAAAAAGCACGAGAAAAAGGTAAAAATTGGCAGATCTATCGTACAAAAGGTGGCCCTTTTGATAGCAACTTTCGAAGGGGTGGAGATTTTAGACTGTAATGTTCAATTACCTAAAAATAGAATCGAAGGTTCGAAGAAGCCAGTAATATTCAAAAATCCTTTTTTTTTTTTTTTGAATTTTCTAATGTATCTATCTATCCGGTTGATGAGTTTAGCCTTTAGACTGCCCTTTTCATAAATAACTCGGTAAACACTTTATTTGGTTTTCTTCTTACTCAATAGATAATATCATCTATAACGACGTCCTGAAAAAAATTGACATTTTATATTATACATGAGAAGATAATTTAAGAACATACCCACAGGTAATATAAGCGATTTTTTTCTGTCCTAGATTTTGAAGCCCAACTCTATTTGCTTAGTTAGAAAATGAATGATTTAGAAAATGTTTTCAAAAAATTAATTCGATAATGAAAAATATTTTCAAACAATTCATATTTAAACATTCTCGACGATGAAAATATATTTTTAGTTAATTTTTTTATAAGTGATATAAGTGATTATTTATTAAATAACTATTTTTAAAATTATCCAGCTTCCACGAAATGAGTTGAGCAAGAAGAGATCATATTTGACTTTTCCTTTACTAAGGACTCCTACTCCATTTAGCCTTCTTTCATCTTCCTTCATCGCAAAGGAAATACTTTTCACCACCCTTTTTTTCTCCTCCCTAAAAAGAGCGCACGTCTCGCCACGAGATGATGATAGCCGATGATGACGGATACTTGGTTCTCAGGCAACCTTTGAACACATCATCATCACAGTTCCTATCCAATTTGTCCCCGAAGACTGCACAGGAAGTACAGAAGCCCACAGGAAACTGCCGCGAACTGATGCAATCCCCCGAGTTGACGACTGCCCAGAAAGTCTCCCTCCCTCTCTCTTTCTCTCCGCACGAGCCACGACCGAGAACGCGAAACATGGAACGGATCTATCTACCCACTGAGGACAGCTCGGTGGCTTTGAATGCAATGACCTCAAGAAGTTTCTCGGACGGGTCGTGGACGTCTCGTCTCCAGCTTGGCTACGAGCTGCTTCCAGCTTGTCGACCCACGGTTTCTCCCTGTCAGTCGGATATTGTTCTCCATCAAACCATGTCTTCTGCCGTCCTACCACATTCTCTTGAGAGATCCTAAGCATTTCCTCATTAACAAATTTTTATGGGTTTTTTTGCTAACAACCGCTACTTAATGAAGGCATTGTGATTTGAAGCTTATGTCTTAAACAACGCCCTTATGTTATCGGTCGATAAGGCGATATATATGATGGGGGTCTAAAATTACCAAAGAGCACGAAAACCTAACTTTGGGGGAGGAGGATAGATAGAAAATGGCAATGCCTAAGCTCAAAGAAGCTAGAGTGACGTGTACAATATGAAATCTTATAGATTGTAGCGTGTATTGGGGGAGTAAGAGGAATTTGCAATGCCTGAGCTCAAAGAAGTCAGAATGACGTATATGATATGAAATTATAGATTGTAGTGTGTATTGGGAGAGATAAGAGAAATTTGCCATATCTAGGTTAAAAGGAGTTGAGGTGACACATACGATATGAAATCTTATAGATTTTAGCGTGTATTGGGGAGAGATAAGATTGGGGGGAGATAAGAGAGATTTGCAATACCTAAGCTCAAGGGAGCTCGAGCGACCTATACAGCATGAAATCTTCATGGATGGTGGCATGTATTTGAGGAAAAGTTATGGTAAGCAGCAAAAGGCTGAGCGGCGGCAACCCTCGTTAGCCTCGCCTTGGTCGGCTGTTATTTAAATGTACATGTCGCGCTATACTAGTTTGAAATAAACAGATCTTAGACGATTGATCAAATATGAGCGATCTAACCGTTTCTGAACCAAAATGATTTAATGTTACGATGTTATTAAGGGAAATTTACTATCTAATAAAATGTAATTATTGATAGTTCACACGGTAAGATTATCGTGGCAATCAAAGAGTAAAGAGAATCGAAGGATATTATCGATCTTAGTCGATTGCAATTTTCTTAAAAAAATTACATAGATTTGACAATAGTTTTCCCATAATTATAGGGAAAGCAAATGCTCAATCGGATTGATCAAATCCCTTGAATCCCCGTATCAAGCATCTTCTTCCTTATTTAACAAACAAAACTGACAAAACCAGAACCCAGAAAAAATCACCAGAACGAATTTAACCAGCACAAAGCAAATTGGCAAAGCCCTTCTGCTAATTAAATTCCTTCCTATTAAGCAGCAACAATACAAAGTAATTAATTTACAATCAGCAGTGGAAAACCTTGTGCATTTGGTTTTCCCCCCTTTGGTATAACCATCTCTCCTTTTTTTTACTCGTGTAGATCTACAAATTTAATAAATTTCTAAGAAGAAAAAATGAAAGAGGAAAAAAAAAATCACGACAAGGCTTCATGCACCGATCGATGAACCGAAAATATTACACGGCCACCCTCTCCCTCAGCGTCGAGGAGTGCTTCAAGCTCGTCAACTCGCCACCTTCCGCTCCATTTTTCTTCCTCCTGGCCGGGATCAGCTTGGACCAAAACCCGCCTTTGCTCTTCTCCCCGCCCGCCCTCCTCTTCGGCGGCGCCGCGCAGGCGACGGACCGGCTCTTCTTCAGCCCGTCCCTGCCCCCGAAGAGCATCGACACCGGCCCGGACCTCGCCTCGTGGGCGAACCGGCCGTGGCGATGGATCGGGCTCGCGCACGAGGACGACTCGGAAGAAGAGTGGTAGGACGAGAGGGAGGAGGTGGACGACGACGGCGAGGAGGAGCAGGAGTAGCGCCTTCTGTTCGCGCCGGTCGAGCCGCGTAGGTAACTGCCGCTGGAGAGCTGGGAGAGCCGCTTGCTGAGGCAGAGCGAGCACACGCCGGCCGACTGCCGGTGCTTCGGGTGCTTCCTGCACCGCCAGGCGGCGGCGGATCTGGACGCCCTGGCGTTGGCCATCTTCACATTCCCTTCTCCGCTCATTTCCCTTAAGCCCCTATTTTTCCAGTCGGCGTGCCGCGATATAAAGGGGTGGGGAAGTTGGTGGTTGTCGTTGGCGGTCGCGGGGCTACTTCCATGATAGTTCATGCGAGCTTCTTTGGCGCTTCTCCGAAATTTGCCTTTTTGACGGGTTCCAAAGGGATGAGGGGAGGGGGGTTTGAAAAGTTGGCCGTGGACTAAACGTGCGGCCGCGATTGGGTCCGGGCCCTGGGGCGGGGCCCGGCGGGGGCGGGATCGGACGGCTGAGATGGGGGCACGGTGGGAAAAAGACGGTGAAGTGTAGAATGGGGAGCATGAAACTTTCTTTTGCGGAGGAGGGGCGGCGTGGAAAATCTCGGGATGGACACCGTGCACGAAATCAAACGCACGAGAGCGGCGGTGTGTCTTGTGAAGATATATTTTTGTATTTTTTTAGTTATTTAGGCGGTGCAAAGGAAAAGCTTTACAAGTAAGCACATGGATTTTTTTGCATTTTTCGAGAGTAATTTGTTTGGAAATAATTTTTTATTCGGAATATTTTCGTTATTATATATTCTTTCTTTTATAGCATGCGTACGTATAAATATCCGATGTAATTTTTTATTTGGGTGGAGCGTGACTCGGGTCGTGTGGTAGGGTACATACACAAACTTGTCTTCTTAACTTGACGAGGTTAAGTAGTCAATTAAATACCATGGAGGTTAAAATGATTGATTTTGAAAAATTGGTCTACAAAATGTTTGCTTGTGACATGTTCCCATGAGAACATATTTTTTTTTTAAAAGAACTTATGAATATTCATTGCCTAATGAGAGTCTATTAATGATGCACAAGAGCGGCGGTGTTTCTTGTGAAAAATTTATTTAGGCGGTGCAAAGGAAAAGCTTTACAAGTAAACACATGGATGTTTACATTTTTCGAGAATAATTTGTTTGGAAATAATTTTTTATTCAAAATGTTTTCACAATATATATTTTTTCTTTTCTAGCATAAGTACATTTAAATATATGATATAAGTATGACCTTTTATCGTGGTACGATACGTAAGACAAACCCATCTTTTTAACATCATGGGGTGCAGTCAATTGAATACTCGTAGAGATTAAAATGACAGGTTATGAAAAATCAATTTATAAAATGTTTGCTTGTGATGCTGAAAGTGGGTAGTTCACTTAATCTGATGGAATAAATCCAGCTGCTGGAATTAAAAATACAAAGGTCGTTGTTTTGGCATTACCACCGACGGTATTCCTTTTTTTCTTCATTTTCTTGAGTTAACCTATGCCACGTTCTTTTTACACGAATAGTCGCTCAATGGAAATATATAAATAAATAACAGAGGAACAAATGTATTTTTTATTATTATAAGCTTAGTTGTTATCTTAGCTTTTACTTTTCGTATTGACATCCTAAAATTGAATATCACGAGTGAATTAACTATAAATTATAACTACAAACCTGAAAATTAATTTAAAAAAGGACATTATGGAAGTACGTTCCACGCGTGTCAAATGGAATCGCTTTTTGTTTATTTATAAATCCTTTTTATTTTATTTCATTTATTTGTTTATTTATATTCTATAGACTTGAACCGAAAGAAAGTCCTTGCTGAGGTGCCTGTGATCTGTCACCTCGATCGTACGAATTTAAAAATCAGTCCATCTTCTTTAGGAAGCAACCTTGGACAGAAAGGGTTTCATTGGATATACATCCAATTCTTCTGTCGGGTTTTTATTTTGTAGTGTTCAGTTTATCTTTATCATTTGCCTTTTGTCGACATGCCTGAAGATGTATTGTATGGAGATAGAAAATTCGACCAGAGAATAATCGATCCGATTTTTTTAAGGAATTGAATCGAAATGCTTATAGAATTTGTATGATTATGCCTGCAGATGCCACACATCAAGATAGAAAATTCGATTAGAGAATAATCGATTCGATTTTTTTTAAGGGTTGAATCAAAATACTTACGTGATTGGTATGATTTTAGATTTCTTCAACTATTTAAATGTTATAAATGTTTGTCTTGACGTGCATTTGAATACCAAAGTCAATTCTAAAGGCCCATGGGAGAGTGGAACAATAGAGAAAACCGTGTAGAATCCTAGGATCGATACTATTGGTTGAGTCAATTCAAGAATGAGAGGTTGCTTATGCGAATTTTTCTAAGTCCGAACTACATATATAATTTGTATTTAACCGGTTCACGCGACCTTAAAAGGTGTTTGATGGGCCTTCAAGAAGCTAAGCTTTGCGTTTGTGCCCCAATTATAAAAGAAAAGGGCCGTGTTGGATTTCTCAACCCCCCTCCCCCCCAAAACGAAAAAAAGAGAGAAGGATCTAAGGAAAAAGCCATGATTTGTAATGAGTATTAAGAATTACTCGTATCATTTAGAAGCTTTAACATTTTATCATATTTCAAATATAAATTCCTGAAAATCTAGCATATGCATCTCTTTTTAAGAAGATATGCATAAAAATATCTAAAGAAATGATCTACGAAAGCAAGGAAATATCTTTTTTCCATTTCAATATAGATCAAAGAAGGATGCTTCGAAACTCAAGTGCTTGCTCCATAATATTTTTTTATTCATGCAAAATTCTGGAAATCTTTCAACAATTATAATATCTCCGAGGCCTTCTTCTTTGCTATAGTCTTCTAATTTTTCCCTTTGAGGCAGCCTATGATTCAAATGCGTGAAAATAATAAGGATAAGTGCACTGAAAATCCTAAAATTAGTCATGAAAGAGTAATTGAGTTCTAAAACTTACAAAAAAGTGTAATTAAGTTTTAAAACTTATCAAATTAATGCAATTGAGTTTTTCTATTAACTCCGTCCAATTTAACTAATGAAAAATGCAAATGTTACTTTTTAAATTATTTTTTCTCTCTTATGTGACTAAAAATGAAACATAAGGCTAAAATGACATTATTTTGACAAATTTTATGACTTAATTATATATATGTATTTTTTATAAAAGTTAGGATGCTTCTTGAAAAGTTTTAGAACTTTTAGTACACTTATTTTAAAATAATTCCATGAAGTGTTAGAGAGTGGCGGATAAAATGCAACTATAATAGATGTATTAGTGGTTCAACCGTCTTTATAATAGATTTTTCAACTTCAAAATAAAGACCTGAAGTGATTAACTAGGTGAAGCATATGCTTTTGCCCTATTAAAACTTCAACTTATCACGGTGATAGTCGTTCCTCATTGCAAACTATTTGTATTATTCAATAGACGTAAAATTATAGCTTCATTTATTTTACAAAAAATGTGACATTTCTTGAAAATGTTACTCATGAAATAATTTTTCCAGGAAAATGTGAATATTATATAGTGTTAAGACTTGAAAATGAATTGAAAAATACCTTTTGTTATTTGGTAAGCAAAATCTCATGTGATTTTCTCAAATAGGCATATATTATTTGGGTGTTGATGACTTATGCTATGCATAGCCAAAGACCCCGACACGGACACCAGGGTCTCAAGCCTGGATCCCCTAGTCCTGAGCATGAGCACCCGCACTGGTCATGGGTCCACCGAAATCGAGCCTTGGAACTCAACGCCCGTGCTTGACTCCCTAGCAACTCGACCTAAATCTACAAAGGCCGGGCTCGGGTCCCGGTGCTCAGGCCTGGAACCATCAAGGCCGAGCCTCGGACCGCAACTCTTAGGACCGGGACCAGGTCCATCAAAACCGTGTTAAATTGAATCGCTTTTGTTTATTCATAGACCATTTCGTTCATTTATCTATTTGTTTATTTATAACTTGTAGACTTGAACCGAAAGAAAGTCCATGCACGAGGTGTGCTTGTCAGGGGCAACCGAGAAATGAGAGTATTCTGTGATCTGTCACGTGATTCGTAGGAATTTAAAATTACTCCATCTTCTATTGGAGGGGCCTTAGACGAAAAGGGTTTCACTGGATATACATCCAATTCTTCCGTCGAGCATCGAGATAAGAGAATTTGACCAGAGCACAATCAATCCGACTTTTGAAGGGCCGAATTGAAATGTTTATTGATGGCATGATTTGGGATTTCTTCCTCTATTTACTGGTCCGAGACGACGTTGTCTTGGTGCGAATCTAAATACCAAAGTCAACTCCGAAGGCCAAGAGAGGAGCAATCGAAATAAACCATGTAAAATCTTAGGGCTGACGCTATTGGTTGGGTCGATTTGGCAACTGAAGATCATTCATGTAATTTTCTTTAAGTCCAACCCACATTCATAATTGATATTTAATCGGTTCACATGACCTTAAAAAAGTGTTCCATGAGCCTTCGAGAGGTCGGCCTTTGCGCTTGTGCCCTGCGATTACAAATGAAAAGGACTCCGTTAGATTTTTCATCACCAGAAGTATTTAATGAAAAAGCCATAATTATAACGTGTATTAGGGATTGATTGTACTATTTAAAACTTTTAGTATTTTGATGCACTTCAAATATAATATCTGGAAAATAAAGCGTATGCATGCATCTCTTTTAAAGAAGACATACATAAAATTATCTAGAGAAAATGATGTATGAAAGTAGGGAAATATATTTTTCTAGTTCTATATAGAACAAATTATGAAAATTCATGTGCTTGCTCCACATTCCATTTTCTTAATATAAGATCTCGGAGGCCTTCTTCTTTGCTATAGTTTTCTATTTTTTTTTTCCTTTAAAGCATCCGATGATTCATGTGTGTAAAAATAATACTGAAGTGTTAGAGAGGCAGACAAAATGCAGCTACAACAAAGATAATTTTTGTTTGAAACAAATTGACTTTCAATATTTTCATATGTATTAGTGGTTGAATTATCTTTATATTAGAATTTTCAAGTTTAGAGTAATAAAGTGATTGATTAGGCGAAGCATCTGCTTTGGCCCTATAAAAACTTAAACATCTTTAAAAAAAAATGCACACTTGAGTATCATGGACGATTTACTTTGCTGGAGAATACACGTGGTCTTAATTTAAATAATATTTGACATTACTAGCTAGAAAGATGAAATAGCAAATGAGAATTTAAATAACGTCCTTTACAGATCTATTTGAAGTATCCTGATCTAATCTAAAGAATCGGGACAAAATTCTGTCAAAGTTGAAAAAGTTGGTGAAGAACTCTAACATTGAAACTGGGGCAAAATTCTGTCAAAATCAAAATTGGGGTTCCCAAAGCATGCGCAGGAGGAGGAGAGGGTTAGTGCCATTCGTTTGTGAACAATTCTAACTCGAAAAAAGATTATCTCATACTCTCAAAGTCCCATCACCAATTCTTTATTTTCCCCCACCAATGGATCTTGGGCTCCAAGAAGAGGCGCAGAGACCAAGAAGAGAACGACAATGGACGACGGAGAAGGAGCGGCTGAACAATATTCCACGTAAGACTTCATTTTCCTATAATAATAAAAAAAAAACACGTCGGATTCAAAATATAATTTAAAAAATCATGTAAGATGAATTGTCAAAATAGGCACTCAGGTGAATAATTTTATATTAATGTAGCACTCAAATGAATGAAAAAAATGTTATAATACTCGAGCGAGCATCGTATAAATATTTTGACACTTCAAATATTTTTTCTTAAATATTAATGCTTACTTTATGATAAAATTAAATTTATGTAAAAACTTAAGGCATCGCATTTGGATTTCTCTCAATAAGTGGCACTTCATTATAAAGGAGAAAAGAGAAAACTCTAAAGGTCATCGCCATCGCAAAGGTCAAATTGCAAAATCGAAGTAACTTTGAGCCTTTTTCTTGTCTCAATTCCATCGTGAAGCACCTCAAGGTTCTGCAAAATTCAAGTGTTGGACGAGGCAAGTCCATGGGGCTTCGACTTCCCACCCAATTTTTTGCGCAGGGCCTGAACACGGGTCGGGTCGGGCTAACGGGCTTGCTCGAACCGAATTAATCCCACGATCTTACAGGTACGGAAACTTAGCAAGCTTTGTAACGACGAGCAGGAGATCATGCACTGAATTCACAATTCCGTCGAGCTCTTCCTTCTTCGTCTCGTCCTCCACTCCAGATCTCAAATCTCCCGCAGTCGGTCCGACAATTTCAGACGCCGAAACCGTCCTCGATCCGGCAGGACGCGGCGGCTCTCCGGCGGACGCCCAGTTCCGTCGCCGTCTCCGGGTTCCTTCCCGCATTCGAGCGGCCGTTCCTCCGTAGTCGATCGTCATCATCACCGATCAGGTAATTGCGCCGGCAATCCTCGCCGGTTGAGCATATGGACTCGGGGCGATGATGCATGTCGGCTGCATTAGCGCATTGCGAGCTCGCATTTCTGGCCTCCGTCCGAAAGCGACGCCGTCTAGATGCGGCCGCCGTTTCTTTTCGCCTGGATTCGTTCGCGATTTGCTGCGTTCGGTGGATGTAGGGAAGTAGGGATGTAGGTATGAGGTTGCCTTCTTGAACGGTTCTGTGATTGATTTTCCCAGGAAGTGGTGACGATGCAGCGAGCTCCGGCTACCGTCGAGGAGCAGTTGATCCTGAAAGCGATCAAGGAGGAGTGCCCCTGGGAAAGCCTCCCTAAGCGGCTCCAAGCCACTCTTTCTTCCAAAGAAGAATGGCACCGAAGGTCAGTGTCGATAAATTAAAGTTCTTTTTCCCGTCTTTCTTGATTCATTCTAATCCTTATTGGAGGGATCTGATCATAATGGCTAAGGGCACATGAAGCTGCTGAAAAAAAAAAAAATTGGTTTTGTGAATGAAGCAGATTGAACCACTGTAAAGGGTTTTATGAAAGAGCAACAATTTGATCAATGTTTGGTTTCGCGATACTAACGCTTCCCCTTCCAATTGTCTGATCCCTTCTCGATGATTTGAAGTTTGCGTGTTGCTTACATAAACCTTCCAGCATATTCACGCATTTTGCTATGTTCTTGCTCTTGTAGGATAATCGAACATTGCATAAAGAAAAGGCTACAGTGGAATACCTGCTTTGCTCGTAAGGTTTGCAAAGAAAGCGAGTTTTATGAAGACATGATGCGGTACCTGCGAAGGAACTTGGCAGTGAGTGTCATTATGGATTTCTATGGATCTCTTTAATTCAGATATCATGGTCTTGTTATTTGGTCTTAAAAGGAACTGTGAGCTGGTCTGGTATTGGATGTTCTTGCTTCATAAATCGTTAAAAGAAATGTCGTTAGATATAGATTTGGAGTTTACTTGACTATAAGTATCTTGGCATGTATAACTATTTTCTCCTTTCACCTTAGCAATAATGTGTCAGCTAGTGACGTTGATTATGACAATCTTTTCTAATTGGCGAGGTTTCCTTGCATTTGACATTGGACCTTTTTGAACAGTATCGATACACCGCATTTTTGACTTGGAGACACTTTTGTGGCGATACACTTTTTTTACTTACAGTCAGCAGTAACACCTTTTACCTGGTTAATTTATACTTTGCAGCTGTTTCCCTACCATCTGGCAGAGTATGTTTGCCGTGTCATGAGGATATCACCTTTCAGATATTACTGCGACATGTTATTTGAGGTCATGAAGAATGGTAATTTTCTATTTACTTTTTGAGATTCTGAAGTGAGGAGCAAAGAATGTGGAGTTGAAACTTTTTCTGCGCTATTATAGTATGGTTAAGAAGCTGAGGCCTATGATGTCTATTGGATGTCCTTGAACTTACAACTGCCAGGTGTCATGTCTAATTCTGTGGTTGGTGATAAAAAGATCACGAAAGCAGTAATTGACTGAGGATTTGTCTGATAGGGGTTGCTGTTGCTCGACCAGATAGTGTAATGGATATGATCTTATGATTTGGTTTTTCCTAAAAGATTCTGTATATGATTATCTAAACATGCTGAACTGACACATGTTTTATTGTTTCATTTTAATTGTAGAGCAACCTTATGACAGCATTCCAAATTTTAGCGCTGCGGATGCCTTGCGACTAACAGGAATAGGGAGAAATGAATTCATAGATATTATGAACAAGTGCAGATCCAAGGTACCAGATTGCATGTGTAATTTCTTTGGAGTACTTGGTTGCAATAAAATATATGAAAATACTTGGAGACCTATTTCCACAATATTCTTCCTCATGTTCGGCCTCATCATGTTATAAGAATTAAAAGTATGGCCATGATGTATGTATGACTTTACTACTTCAGCCTGAAGCATGTAAGGTAGTGAAACTTATCGGGATTCCGACCTTTTAGAGAATTGGGAATCTGCCCTTTTACAATATTGGAGTGAATGACCTGAAACTTTGAAGTAGATAAGAATACTCACATATGATTTTCCAAAATTTGTAATTCATAGTATAGATTTTTGCTCACTCTTTGAAAATAATGACATCGTGTGTTTTCTTTGTTGTTTACTTCTTTTTGTCTCAGTAGAAGGTCGCATGTTTTCTTCCTCTTTATGGACAAATTTTATGCATTGCTAGATCTCACTTTACACAAGTCTTACTTTGTATTGGCATTAGCTTTCTGTAATACAGTGTAATTCAATCCTGACCATCTGCTCCAATTAGGGATCCAATTGTGTATGCTACATTTATGTGACACATATTCAATATCTAGGTCTCGTTTGTTTAAGGACTACTGCATAAATTGGATCACAGGAAAACTTATGCTCTCTAGCTGCTGATGGCTTCTTATATGCTGTTTTGAAGGCTTTGGCTATTGCTAAGTTGCACAAACATATTCTGATGATGAACTTGAGTGGATATTCTAGTTATTACTTGTCTGTTTTGAACTTTCCAGAAAATTATGTGGAAGCTGAACAAGTCCATTGCAAAAGAAATGTTGCCTACACAACCTGTGGATTTTACCATTGAACCGTGGTGGGGAGTTTGTTTAGTAAACTTCACCCTTGAGGAATTTAAGGTGTGAAATCTTGTAATCCTTCCTTTTTTCGTTTGTTCAGTATGAGAGTGGTTGAAGATGGTTTTTGCTTTGGATTGGACGCATATTCTGCTTACTTAGCCTGAATGGTGCATGCTGCGGTTCCTGTATTTATTTTTAGTCTGTATCTTTCTCTTGAGCTGATTGAATTGTGAACACACTTCCCTTCAGAAACTCTCAGAAGAAGAAGCGGCAACGATCGATAAAATCTGCAAGGAAGAAGCAAATGCATATATTTTGTTTGATCCTGACATTATAAAGGGTCTATACAGGCGGGGACTAGTTTACTTTGATGCCCCAGTTTACCCTGATGACCGTTTCAAAGGTAATTTGCATTTTATTCTCCTTTCAGTGTTCAATGCCAGTCTATCCATCATATCTTAAGAGAATTGATTCCATGATTTATTGCCATACTGGATCATTGAACCGCAATTATCTAAAGATCCCTGTGTTTTACCTTTCCTGGGAAGGCATGCATAGACTTCACACATTTTCCCAAAGCTTCTAACTCAGTGATTTTTTATAACCTCTTATACTGTGACTCCATTTGAGGCTTTATTGCTCTTTGTTGCTTTTAAAGTTGCCTGTTTGTTTATCATGTCTGTGCCTTAAGTTGTTAACATATGAGCATGCCAGTTGCCAGGCTTGAAGGGTTTGTTTCCAACAGGGAGCAGTCGTACGAGGACCCTATTGAGGAGTAAGCTGGCAGTTCTTGGCTTTGTTCCTTCTTGAATTATTGATTTAATAGTTTTAATGAGATCTCATCTTGATGTCTGCTAGGTTGCTTTACGCTGTTTTCGTGGTCTCAAGTGAGAATGCCACGGTTGCTGAACTGGCCGCAACGTTACAGGCTGACCTTTCCCAGCTTCAGGCTGCTGCTTCTTTTGCTTGTCGATTGGGATGGGCAATAAAAGTGATTGATCCAGCCTCTGTTCTTCAGGAGGCAAGTGTTCCAGGAACTCCAAGAAACATATTGAGTGAAGAAGATGATTCTCATGCTAATATTGGCCCAGAAAACATGTTTGGAGACAGTGATGCTGCTCAACATGGTGATGTCTCAGGGTCAGAAAACAATAGGCTGGCTAGTGGCCATGTTCGTGTGGCTTTTGTGGTTGATGCCAACATCACCTCTTACCTCATGATGGGGTCCGTTTCACCAGGTATCTTTGAACTTCTAATTCTTAAAAATTTCCATCTTCTAGGAACGTAAAATTTCTTTGCTTTGTACTCTTGATTCACGTTTAGCTCCAAAATTGATGTTTAAGGAGCAGTCAGTTAAATAGGTTGAAATGACATCTTAGAGTGATTTTGGTGGTGGAAGCAAATCAAAACATTAGCTTTCCCTGTGTTACTACTTGAGTAGGAGCAAAAGACTCCGGCCTTCATTTGGCTTATGTTTTCTTACTCAACAGAGTGCTAACTATGGCCTGAAAGCTAGAAAAAAAGTAGAAACAGGAAAAAGGCTAAAAGTTTGATTTGGGTGGTGCTGGACCTGTGCTTTAATGTGAATGACGATGTGGTAGCAATTGCCCAGACACCCTCTTTTGTGCTTCATATGTAAATAACATGGTAGCAATTGCCCAGATTCTCTCTTAGGCCCATGAGATACACAGCATATATTTCTTCTATATAAGTTTCCTCTTTTACTCAAATTCTAATAGCATCAATTTCGAAATATTGCTTTCAAATACTAGTTCGTTGTGAGGCCAAACAGAAGTTGCTTGCCAATAAAAGCCTGATGAGCTTATGCAAAAGCAGGGGTCATGTTTCTAGAGAAGTTTAAAGTGTCCAGCTGAGTGCACAATTCCTTCCATCTCTCTACTTGTTCTCCCTGCATCGAATGCATATCGAAAGGAGCAAAACACTTTCCTTATCAGTAGAATATTATTCATAAGAGGCCCCATGGAGTACTGACCCATTAAATCATTACAAGGTTAGGAGTCCAGTAGGTTGAGGATAGCATTCACATCAAGACTCATCATTTACCCAAACCGAATCTATCATTCACTAAGCAGAGGCTCAGTTAAATTTTTTGTGGTAGGTTTTTTCTGGTTGAGCTAACTTGAGGCCAAGCTTGTTTTGTTAACCCATATATATGGCTTAAGAAAAAAAATATAGCCGTGCGACCTTTTTATGAACCATAAGCTGGTTTTGCGAACACATTCTCTTTGTACTTGACCGTCATTGATTTACTTTGAAATACTGTTAGGCAGTGTTTGGCAGTCAGGATAAAATTCGGGATAGGATATGATTTATCCTATCCTACGTTTGGTACTTGCTCAGGATATGATAAAATCAGATATAAGGGGATATAAAGGATAAAATTATTCCATGGGGAAGTGAGATAAAAGTGGATATGATTTATAATGTCTATAATAGGAAAGTTATTTTTATCGAATAACAAACTTATTAAATTAGCAAAATTAAAATTATATTTCAATATAAATAATATTTGAATTCCAATTTAAGAAATTAAAAATTAAAGATAAAAATATTTTTTTAATTTAATCTTATTTTAATTTATATATTCAACTTTAATTCTATCTTATAATAAACATTCAATCTATAAATTATATATTTATATTTATTATATATATTTTAGGTATTTTTGTATTTTAGGTATGTTAGTAAAATTTACTATTTGATAAAATTTTATTAAAAAATGATGAAAGGGGAAAAAATAAATAATAAAGAAAATAATTTAAAAAAGAGGAAAAATAAAATAATAAAGAAAATAAAAATAAATTAAAAATAAATTAAGGAATAGTGTCATGAGAGATTTTCACCATTTTCGTTTATGAACATTTAGGTTCATTAACAATGATATGCCGTTTATATTAAAAAAATGTACATGATATGATATGAATATATCCGACTTTAATATTGCAATTTACCAAATAGTAAATAGGATATAGAAAAATCACAGGATTTCATATCCTATCCTATTCAGTCCTATCCTGGTTAGAAATTTGGATGACCAAACGTAGCCTTACTGATTACATGGTGCTGGCATTTTCTTGAATAAAGAATTTTTCTATGCTGGGAAGTAGACTTGCACATGGGAAAGTATCAATATGCAACCTGACTGGAATTGAATTAGCCATGACGTCCACTAATGAAAAAAGAGGAACTTTTGCAGTTCATAGTGTACTATATCCATGAAATCTACATGATGAATTTGATTGGTCAAGCTGTTTAATTTACTCTTGCTATTAATTGTTGTACCTTTTGGGTGCATGGATATAATATTATTAGCTTTTTAGTTGAATGTCTTATTTCTAGGAGCACAGACAAGAGAATGGCAATTAGACAAAGAATGGGGCTATTTCCACTCCTCACATGACTAAATCCTCCTTTTTACACTAGAGAGACAAAATCACCTCTGATGGTTTCCATATTTGCACAGTATCCTTCAATTTAGTTATTTCGGATTATGGGTTTCATTCAAATTTAAATTTATTGCTGTTTAGAATATAAAAAAGTAGTATCTTCTTCATCATTGCTCTTACCACAATGTGTCCATTCTTGTCTCACTTTTATGGTGAATTTGTTATTCAATTAGTCCTAAAAAAATTAAGTGTCTTTATTTACAATATCAAAGACTTGGTGATTTATTTTCTACTGTCGATGACAACCTTTCACACAGGGAACATTAGAAGTTATATTAGCATCTAGAAATACATCAAAAACAATGACTTTCAAAAGTGATGCACATTGAGGCATCTTGATTTCTTTTGTTGTAAATATTCCATTAATGATCAATCCAAAATGAATGGAATTTAAGTATTAGTTTACAATCTTTTCTTATATCATGGACAACTTTGATTTAATTTTTCATCTCTTTCTCATTGAAAAATGTAATTTTGATTTCATTTTGTCAAATCTTTAAAGAGGGCTTTTTTGGTTGTTTCATCAGGAAATCCCATTATGCATCTATAAAAGACAACTAACAACAAGAAAGAGTTTTTGTGAGTGATATGTACTTCAAAAATAAAAGTTTATAATCTATAATTGTGTTAGTTGCTTGTGTCTAAATTTTTCTGGATTTTTGTTGACAATATCCATAAATTTTTTTGACAATGTGGAAACAACTAAGCTTCTTGAAAATTGCTTTGTTTGATGTATGCATGGTTATACCCACTTAGAAATTAGAAATAAAGAAAGCATGTGCTATTCTTAATTATGCCAATTGTACCCCCTCGAAAAAAAAAAAAATTCAAAAAGAAGAAGAAGAATAACAAAGGAAAGTGAATTAATTTACCATCACTTTATTTTTGAATTGAATGATTAAGGGAAAATCTCTCTTCGGTGAAAATGGAGTGGCTTTAGTCATATATGGGTTGGAAATAGCCCCACCCTTAGACTTATTTGGTCAACTTTTGTCTTTTAGTCCATTATGAATTCCACTTGCCAATTCTTGGAGTCTTTTACTCATGTTGAATATTCTTTTGTTGTCCTTGTGTTTGTCATTCTCTCATAGTCGTGTCCTTGATTGAATTGTATGCTCAGGTTTGAAATCTCATGCTGTGACACTATATGAAGCGGGAAAGTTGGGTCATGCTAGTATAGCTGATCTCTGCAAGGATCTAAGTACTTTGGAGGGTACTAAATTTGAGGGAGAACTGCAGGAATTTGCAAATCATGCCTTCAGCCTTCGCTGTGTTCTTGAGTGTCTGCAATCAGGGGGTGTCAGTCTGGATGAAGTTTGCAGTGAGATGGACAATATTGGTCCAAGCAAGGATGTGGCTAATGCTCTTGTGGTTGAGATCTCTTCCGATGACAATCCAGGGCAAGCATGCACAATTGAAAATGGGCTAAATTTGGATGATTCCACAAAATCTGAAACCCCTCGGGACCATTTGCCTATTGTAGAGCCCAATAGTATATTAGAAGATATGTCATCCATCAATATATCAGAAGACAGTAATTATGAGAACGAGGTTGCTACTTTGGAGACAACCATCCAGAATGATGACAAGTTGACACCTGATGAAGCATTAGACACAGGAAGAAACACTTCAAAGAGGTTAAAAAAGTATCGTGTGGATATTCTGCGCTGTGAAAGCTTGGCTTCTCTTGCACCAGCCACTTTGGATCGACTGTTTCTTCGTGACTATGATGTTGTTGTATCCATGGTTCCTCTTCCATTTTCTTCAGTTCTTCCTGGACCATCAGGTCCAATTCATTTTGGTCCTCCCTCTTATTCATCATTGACTCCTTGGATGAAATTGGTGCTGTACTCAACTGTGGCTAGTGGCCCTTTATCTATCGTTCTGATGAAAGGACAGTGTCTACGCTTGCTTCCTGCACCACTGGCTGGTTGTGAGAAAGCACTCATATGGTCCTGGGATGGCTCTACTGTAGGAGGTCTTGGAGGCAAGTTTGAGGGAAATCTAGTTAAAGGAAGTGTACTTTTACACTGCTTGAATTCACTTCTCAAGTATTCGGCCGTATTGGTCCAACCATTAAGTAGGTGTGACCTTGATGAATCTGGTAGAGTCATCACTATGGATGTCCCTTTGCCATTGAGAAACTTTGATGGTTCAGTTGCTTTTATTGGTGAAGAATTGGGGCTATCTGCAGGAGAGAGTTCAAAATTGAACTCTTTGTTGAATGTTCTCGCAAACAAGATAGAGTTGGGAATGATTGGTTATATCCGTCTGTTAAGACTTTTTAAAGAAAGAGACTCAGATTACTTTTCTCCTGATGACGAGAAGTATGAATGGGTCCCTTTGAGTGTGGAATTTGGCATTCCACTTTTCAGTCCAAAACTATGCAACCTTATATGTAAAAGAGTAGTCTCATCTCAAGTTCTTCAAACAGATTCACTTACTGAGCATCATGACGCAATGCAAGGATTAAGGAAAAAGCTGCGAGCTGTTTGTGCAGAGTACCAAGCAACAGGTCCGGCTGCTAAACTTCTCTATCAGAAAGAGCAATCTAAGGAGAAATCTCGACAACTAATAACCTATGCTAGTGGAAGGTGGAATCCACTAGTGGATCCTTCTTCACCAATTTCTGGTGCCTCTAGTGAGCGTCAGAGATTGAAACTTGCTAACAGACAACGTTGCCGCACTGAAGTCCTGAGCTTTGATGGCAGCATCCTTAGGTCTGCCTTTGTGAACCTTACTTTACAGTCTTTACACGCAAGACATGTTTTGATATGTTCTGTCAGCCTCCAGCATCAATTCCTTTTCTCTTTGAATAATTTATCACTGCATAAGTTTCCTTGCGGCATTGGAATGCTATCTGTGTGATATCTCAATAGCTATTTACTTCCCATAGAATTGATAGTTTCCGTTTTAAGAAAGCGAGGGACCAAATATTTGGGAATCCTCAGTTTGGCCTGCTGAACCATCAAGCCTTCTAGTGTTCTAGACTTCCTTACTAGCCTTGAGTTGCTTAAATTCCCGCTTTGATGCCTGCGAGGACTTTTGTGTATATTTTGTGGCAATCAATTTGATCAGGCCATTATCGTATCTGTGTTAGTAGAGATTACTAATTTGAATTCAGTATCTTCGTAGGTAATATATAGGAAGAATAAGTGCCTACACATGTAAAATTTCCCTCCAATTGGAGGAAAATACTATTTTATGGACTGCAAATATCTTTTGGCAACTCTCCTATTTAAATGAGAAGTATTTTGAACTTGAGGAAGTTACATGGGTTATTCTTGCAGATACTCTTGCTCAGGATTAATAGATGGAACTTGTACAAAATGTGCTTCGAATTCTCCTCTGCTTTTTTTTCTCATTCTGATTTGCATGTTCTGCTCACTATGGAGTTAATTGAGAGCTTTCGGCGAAGCTAAGATGCTATTGACATTAACATCACTTTTTTTAATAGATAAGTAATGATAGAAAGGATATTATCAAATCCTTGTTCGTAACGTGTGGTATCTTATGCCATTTGATTATATCTCTGTATGATATTTTCTGCAAATTCCACATGGTTTCATTGAGGTTGTATGCATATGATTATAAGATCCTACCTGTTTTGAAATAACTTGTGGGCGAGAGGTTATTAATGATGATACTGGAGGAATCTTTAACCACTAGAATGTTGTTGCTTATTGCATTGGCTGATTGCTTTTGGCAATGTAAACTTGGAGCTGTTTGCTTAGATATGATGCTGAAAGCCTCAAATTAGGGGTTCTAAAATCCTCGAAAGTTTGCTTAAGCTAGAAGCCAAATGGGAATGTGGCTTGTGCTGCTTTAAAAGATGTTCCTAGTGATTGGAATGGACGATGAGTTTTTAGAGCTCTGTGGGTAGAAATTTTCCTTTACATGTAGAACATCCAGGTGTTTGTTTCCCTGAGTTGGATGCTGGATGATCAGGAAATGATGGAATTTGATGGGAAGGTACTTTTTAAACAGTGCCTGTGCTTTCTGCACTTGTATTTTATTGCTTGGATACAAGTTTAAAGTTGAATGCGATTGCCTTACATGATCAAATATTAAAATTATTTTCTCTTGATGAAACAGGAAAATCGGTGTAAATCAAATCCGTATATTTTTCTATTACTATATTTTTCTTTGCGGATAGCATACCTATTGCTTGCACCTAGAGACATGTTCTATAGGATGCTGCTTATGTGCTTATATGTGGAACATGAGGTGTTACAAACGAAGTGTAGAGAAGTTAAAGCATGATTTTTTGGATGGAATCATTTCACATTTGTATTTGCTCCATTCACGTGCTGGTATGCTTTTGCAATCATAGAAGCAAGAGTGACCATGCTTTGCTTTGATGGATATGACAATGTCTAATGTCAGTATTGTGGATAAATCTCCAGATCCTATGCTCTAGCCCCTGCCTATGAAGCAGCCATAAGGCCTGATGAAGAAGCGGGTTCAACAACTGCGATGAAGGTTGAACCGGATGAAGCTGATGGCAGAGAAGTGATACTTCCTGGTGTAAATCTCCTTTTTGATGGTTCTGAGTTGCACCCCTTTGATATTGGTGCTTGCTTGCAAGCTCGCCAACCAATATCGCTAATAGCAGAGGCCTCAGCTGCCTCTGCAGCTTTTGCAATTAAATAGGCTTTCTCCTGTGTTCTAGCTTGGATGATGTTGATGAAGAGTATCATGCCAAATTCTCAGAAGATACGGTTTTGATGTCCCTCATGCTACGGTTACTCTGGCTCTTTATGAGGCTGGCCGTCTACTTTTAAGCTTGACAGAGTGCAAGGTGAAGATATTCATTGTTAATAATCTAGTTCATTTAATGCATTTAGCTTCTACTAATTGATCTCATTTGCTAAGTTTCTTTCTATGTAGTTTACATAATACACACGGAATAATGCAGCTTTTGCATTGTTAGGTGATTATCCTTACTGTTTCCATCATCTGGAGTCTGTTAGTTTTGACTGGGTTTGCACCTTAGCTTTAGAAAAATGGTCAGGGATGAGATGGATTTTTTATCTATCCTGTTCGTATTCCTTGCTTTGATGTTCAAGTACTCCTTTCAATTTACCTAGTGAATAATGCTTCAAAGGAAGTTGCAAACTTTTCACTGTCGAGATGAGGATATTAGTTTGCAGTCTACTTTTCTGACTTGAAAAAGATCTGGAAGTATTGGTGTCTGAACGAAACTTGCTTTGTACTTGGGAAAGACTTTCGGGGCTCATTGAAATGCTTTCAAATCAATGAAATTTTCTTTCCCAGAGAAGTTCTTAGTGACCCCATGCTTAGTGTGGACTGGAATGGGATCTCCTTTCTTCCGTCTAATTCATCCTCCCTTTCAAATTTCATCAATCAGGAGTATCTCAAATGTCTGTTGGCGAATTGCTTGTGTCTAAGCTGCTGCCGACAGTCGAACATATTTTTCCTCCTCATTGATTTTTGGCTACCTTTTCAGCTTTAGCTCTGATGGTATCTTGTGTCTGTTCATGCAGGTTGCAGCAATGGTTTGGTTTTAAGCGTGTAAATATCTGGTGGCGCTATTGTCCTTCTGGTGATATTTTGCGAGATGGAAGGAAGATTCAATTTGCATTTTTCCCCTTGTGAGACAAAAAATTTCATCATTTTGTGAATTTCGAGCCTCAGACTGCACAATCACCCGAATGAGGAAGATAGAATCCCATAGGAAAAACGTCCCATAAGATACACATGATTGAACAATCACGTTTGAGACGTGGCTGTTATGTCTTCTGTTATGGAATCTGTCAATTTAAGTGTCTCTTGCTTTTGGCTTTGGCGAAGGTACCGGACACACGGAAAGTTGGCTTGGGTTTTGGCTTTGCTTATGTGATTATGTGAATTTTGAGATGAAGCTGGCAAAATCTCTCTCTCTCTCTCTCACTCTCACTCTCACAATGGATTGGTTTGGTTTGCTTTGTAATTTTAACCCTGCGGTATTTCCTTTCCCCATTAATATGTAGAAGCAAATAAAACACAAACGAAGGGGATTTGGTGTTCAGCATTGATGTCATCTTACGGTAAGAAGAAAAAGGAAAAATTGAAGTTCTGCGGATAAGTCCGCAAGAAGGAACTTTTCGGGCTGTTGAATAGAGTCAATGGACCCAATCATGGGTAGGTTAAACACTCCCACTCCCAGAGGCAAAATGTAAAATCATACAAAAGTCCACACGTGTAAATCGGGTCCCACACGTTCAGCGATTCAAAATTTGCTCTTCTCCCTGCTGCCTGCTGTGCTCTCTCTCCTGTAGACCTGGCCCACCTCTCTGCACACAGGCTCTCTCTCCTGTAGACTTGGCCCACCTCTCTGCACACAGGCTCTGACGCTCTCTCTCCTCTGCTCTCCTTGCGGACAGTCTCCCTCCTCTCTCTCTTCTCTCTCTCCTCGTTCTCCGTTCCGTTGCGGTGAGAACTGAGAACAAAATCGCAGAGAGGGTTCAGAGAAAAAAATAAAGGTTCAGCCCCTCCTCCGCCTTTGCCTCCGCTTGTTGCTTCCATCGTCCTCCCACCCACGCCGACGCTGCCGACGCTCCTCCGTCCCCCTCTCGCGATCTCCGCTCTGCTCTCTCTCTCTCCTCCGCGAAGTCGTGCCTCTCTTCCAGCGAAGCGCGACGCCGACGCCCGTCCGCCTCCGCCTACGCCCCTGCCTCGGCGCCTCCCTCTCGCGATCTCCGCTCCGCTCTCTCCCTCTTTCCTCTGCGGAGCGCCCTTGCTGGCCAACCCCGACGCCGACGAACCCCTGCTCGCGTTTTGGCCTCCCTCTCCGCGAGCCAAGGTCGCTCTGCTCGCTCTCTCTCTCTTTCCTCCGCGAAGCGCCCCCTGCTCCTGAACGCGGACGCCGCCTACGCCGTCGCCTTCCCAAGCCCCACCGATAGGCACCCCATTGGCGACTCCCGTACGTCGAAGGTTCGTTTTTTCTTTTTTTTTTGGATTCCACTCAGTAGAATTTGGTGCGATGTTAATGTTTAAGTTTATAGATACATCTGCAGCATGTATTGCTTTATCTCTTGTACGTGCGTCTGCGACGAGTATCTTGGGCCATTTGTAGGCCATCTTGCCTTCAAATGGTGCTGTTTTTCTCAATTTTTCTGGCTGTTGAGCATCTGCAGATATTGTAGGTCCGCCCTGTGGTGATTTTGTCACAATATAGAAATGAATAAATAATTGCGTCCGTCAATGCAAGATGATATATTTCATTTGTTGTTGAAGCTTTTTTTATATGGAGTTCTGTGAAGAATTTGCGGTGCATGCTTACAATTAATGTGTCTTCAGGCTTGGGTTTGGTACAAGGAATCGAACTTTTTTAGCGCTTTACTTTGGACAGTACTTCTTATCTGCCTAGGTAGGTATGACTTAAATTCTCTCAATGGAATTTCGGCTTCTTATTTTCTTATTTTGTAGTTGCAAGTGGCACAAAAGCCACTTTAAGTTGTTTTAACAGGAAAAATGCTTTTAATTGATTTCTCAGCTGACATTTATGTGCATTATGATGTGATTCTTACCTTAGTGTCACAACGTGCTTCTACATTCTTTTGCAATTTCTCAAGCTCCTCTCACCTCAAGAGTCTTCACAAGATTCCATCTACCATGTTCTGCTGCAGCATTCTAGCAAGTATATTTGCACTCCATTTTATTATATCATTGTTGTTTCTACGGGATTCTGGATACAGTACTTTACGGAGACATTATGAGCTCATGGTTCATCGGACTACGGTAAACGAACAATTTTCTGCTCTGGAGCTATAAAACTTAAGAGTCTTTCAGACATTGTTTAGGTTGCTCTACATAAATGGGTTACTAATGTGCCCAACCACTCCAAAATTATGCTTTCAATTTTGAGCTGCTGTCTCTTTCTTGAGGAGAACAACAAATGGAAAATTTTGATGTGCTAATTCTGTCTTTTCCAACTATGATTTTGGGTGTGCTGGAATACCTTTTTATCTGAGCAATTTCTTTCTTCACGGATGGTGTAGAATAGAAGAAGCAGCATTTTCCTGTTATAATTGCTAGAATCACTTTCATTGTTTTGGGTTGTTTGATGCTGGTGACTCTTCTCTACACTATCTTCACCGATGATAGCCCTTTCCGGAAAGAACTTTTAACTCCGTAACTTAATTGTTCTGTCTTCAATGGGTCTTTGTCATTTGGTTCCTTAACATTTGGAGTTATGTTGGAGAAGGTATTAAAATAGGTTGTTTTTTACTTAGTCATGGTGTACTATGAGGAATACATATAGGATTATTATAAGTGCCCATGCATATTTTTCTATTCATGTATCTCGAAAACTGGTTAGGGACTCGGCAGTTTTTGGTTTAAATACCTTTTGTTGCATTAGTTTTCTTACTTATTCAGCCGTTAGGAGCTGCCATTTTTTCCCCTTGTATATACGGTGCATAAATCATCTCAAACTGTACTAGAGTAAAGTGACGTGTCTTGGATGCTGGTTTGAAGAATATCACTGTTCATGGAAAATAATTGTTGGGTTTTGGATTAGATATGCGAGTTGTGAGTAAGAAGAGTTTACTGATTTAAAATTGTACCTTTGACCCTAGCAATACGTTGCCTGCTTCTCTTTTTGTTTTGTGGTGTGCTGTGCCCTGTGTATGCCATATATTATAATTGTCATAGGAGTATTTTTGCTTGCTAGAACCAAACTCTGCCTTGGGATATTAGATTGACGTTTTAAGTATGGAGGTTTCTATGCTTTTCTTTCGTACTTTTATTCCTCAATCATGAGATCATGCAATTTAAGCAGGTCCCCATGCCAGGATTGGACTTTTTTTTTTAAAATATATAAATATGAGGGGGCCTACTTCTTTCATTTGCATATGAGTTTTTTAACATGGAAGCATATTAGTTTTTGTCCTATGAATGTACTGAATGGTGCTATCAATTTGCAGGTGGATGACGGCGCGCTAATTGACTTCTACATCAACGTTGTTGCTCTTTTTGTATGTCTCTAATGCTTATGTTGGCTAACTTTGGTGCATGCAATTTTTTTTGACTCATTTGATAGAACAGAGGACATGCATAAAAAGGACTCTGTGTCTGTTAGAAATAGATAGGACGATTGTGAAGCGATATCATATGGTTTCATCAACTTTAGAGTTTATCATTCATAAGCTTATGGAACCATTGCCTGCAATTAGGAGTTCTTGTTTGATGGCTACAGTTTGGGGATGAGACATTTGTCTTGTTTTACCCTGTGTAACTCATTTCTATTTCGATCTCATGGTCTTTCAGGTTTGGGTTGCTTATAAGGAATCAAGTTGGCTTAGTGCATTTGTGTGGATCCTTCTCTTGATATGCTTTGGCAGGTAATATATCCATATTTACCAAGTTTATGTTACTGCTATGAGTATTGTCCGAAGCATCGTAATGACCGGTTAACAAGCATTAGAGAGAACTTTAAAATTGTTGGATGATTATTTATCATATTATGTGGTGGTACTCGATTGTCTTTTTTTATTGTTTATATGCCGATGATCAATGACAAAGACCACCTACCTCTATTTTCCAGATTTCTATTGTAGCCCAGTGATGCTGGATCTGTACCTAAGCTTCAATATATTGGATTCATAGCCAACCGTTTGGTATTGCCGGTAGGTATAACCTTGCAGCATGTATGCCATAGACTACGTATATTTGGCTTTTTTCTTAGTGAGGATAGAGAAATGAGCATTTGAGATGGAGATTAATTGGTTTTTCATGATTTTGCAAGTTGTTATAGATGGAAGCAAGTTTAACTTTACCATAATTATCAACTTATACAAATTAAAAATTTTCTTATAAATCACAAAGGTGCAGGTGCATTCTTATGAGAGTTACACATTGATACACGTTTAGGTCGTGCAAAACTATCTTTGAGTTCTTTTGGATGCTTTTAAATAAATCCTTTTTTTATGTCATGTTTTATAACTACAAGAAGAATTGCATAAGTGAGTATCTAAAAAAAAATCTTTGATCACATTCTAAAATTGGTTAATATGACATTTGCATTCAAGGTTTAAACATAGCCTAGAATTAATTGGTTGATATGTACAAGTGTGAGTGATTATGTTCTAAATATGTTTGTTTTGTATTTTATTAGAAGGGAACTCTTGAAGAATTATTTTTATTTTGAAGACATCATCTCAGTTAATTGGCACGTGTAAAGTTATCGAATGGCTGAATCAGAGGTAATTCTTTACTCAATATAATGTTCTTCTGATGTTATTTTTCATATTGATTACTTATTGTTCATTTGGTTGCAGCATGAAACTTCCCATCTTGCACATGTAATGCGTGATATGGAAAATGATTTTGAGTTTACCATCGGGATGGTTTTTTCTAATGAACTTGAAGCATATCATAAGTATGTGGCTTATGCAATTGGCAAAGGATTTGGAGTGAGGAAGGGTCATACGGTTAAAAATAGAAAAGGAGAAACAACTCGACGAACTTTTTTGTGCAATTGTGAGGGCCATTCTGTCACACCATTTGATCAAGAAAAGAAATTTGAGAGGCTTGAAGTTAGATGTGGGTGTCTTGCTCATATCAAATTTAAGGTTGATAATGGTATCTATGAGGTTATAGAGTATGTTTCTGAGCATAATCACGCATTTGTATCGGAAGATCAAAAGCATTTGATTAGATGTGGAAAGATGATATCTGATACTTGCAAAGGTGTTTTAGTTGACATGATTAAAGCAGGCATTGGTGGGACTCCGGCATATAAGTTCTTAGCAAATGAAGCAGGAGGAAATAAAAACTTGGGTTTCATTCTGCGTGATTGTCAAAGTTTTTTACAGACAGAAAGCAATAAGGGTATAGATGGGGGAGATTATCAAAATGTTTTGAATCATTTCCATTGCATGCAAATGCAAAACCCAATGTTTTTCTATGCTGTACAAGTAGATCAAGATGGTAGATTGACAAATTTATTTTGGAGAGATAGTTTGTCCAAATTCGATTACGATTGTTTTGGTGATGTACTGGTGTTTGATTCCACGTATCGAACTAATAGAAATAATTTGATTTGTGCATCTTTTGTTGGGGTTAATCACCATTGGAAAAATACTCTATTTGGTTGTGCATTTTTGTTGGATGAAACTGCAGAATCATTTATTTGGTTATTTGATGTGTTTTTGGAGTCTATGGGAAATAAGGCTCCTAAAACCATATTCACTGATCAAAATCAAGCCATGGCAAAAGCCATTAGAAGGGTGTTTCCGAATACACAACATCGTTTATGCACTTGGCACATCATAGAAAATGCCAATCAAAACATTCCAGAGCTTTACCATAAGTCGGGTTTTAGAGATAAGTATTTTTTAAGGCTTATGTATAAATGCAAATCGGAGGACGAATTTGAATCTACTTGGATGGAAATGGAAGATGAGTGGGGTACTCAGAACAACAATTGGCTTCAGAGATTATACGGCCTTAGACATAAATGGAGTTCAGCTTTTGGTCGTGATATTTTTTCATGTGATATAAGGTCAAGTCAAAGGAGTGAGAGTACTAATAATGTCTTCCAGCATATTTCGAAGAAGACATCATCCCTTGTACAATTTGTCCACTATTATGAAGAGCAATTGAAGCACATGAGAGAAACTGAAATTCAAGATGATTACAGTTCTCGTGGGAAGCCCAAATTGCAGGTTTCGTATAATGGGATTTTGATACATGCTGCTTCAGTCTATACCCGTACTATTTTTCAGAAGTTTAATGAAGAATTTTTGGAATGCCTCTCTGAACATATTTCAGGTACTACATTTGATGGATCGGTTTATTTATATACCGTAAGGTGTATGGGAAATCAACGTGAACACCTTGTCAGATTTAACCCTGTAGAGTTATCAATTTCTTGTGAATGCAAATTATTTGAATCAAAAGGGTGGTTGTGTCGCCATGCATTGCACGTGTTGAATAAGAATATATCGGTGGTTAAGAGCATTCCATCTTCCTATATTTTGAAAAGATGGACTAAGGGTGCCAAAGAAGGGATTGTGAATGATGAATCTTTGCCATCTGGTCCGTCTAAATTTGATCGATTTTCCACGTTAATGCAAGAATCTTTTGAGCTGATGAGTTTGGGAGCCAAAGATGTAAACACTATGCAGATAGTGAGGGAGAATATGAAAATAGCGAAGGGTCAAATTTCATCATACAAATCAAGTATGGTTGTGACTGATGATGCTGGTGATGATGGTGATAATGAGGCTTCTTTGTGCGATATCTCGGTATTAGACCCCATTCGAAGGAAAGGAAAGGGAATAAGTTGTGGAAGACTAGAAAGTTCAAGTGAGAAAAAGAAGAAAAAATCTATCAAAAGAACACCTCCAATGCAAATAGACAATCGAGGTAACATATTATTTTGGTTGATATGATTAGTTAAATTTCCGTTTATGTTGCATTATGCTAATTAACATATTTGTTGCTTTCTAATGTAGAGTTGGCTGTTCAAGCAACACATAGGGAAACTCATTTTCCAAATTATTTGAGTAATTCGAATCAGTTTCAAAGTATCTTTTATCCCAACAACATTGGTGGTCCTACCGTAAATTTTCATAATCGTGTATGTTGCTCTTAGCTTTTCATTTTTATTTATATTTTACTAATTTGGTAAAAAAATTTGTATAGATGCAGCAACCACCATACATTATGCCATCGGGGATTATGAATGGATTTTGCCAATTTCCTAATCAGGTATTAAATAGCTGTGTATAAAGGGTTTAATTGGTGATCAATTAGTTTGTATATTTTTCAAGTTACTATACCTTTTTATAACAGTAGAAAACACTTTCTCAAAAGTTACAATCATTATGATAATTTAATTGCATTATGGTAATGGGGTCATTTTTTTTTTTAATATAGATGCAATTATCATATATCATGCCGCCAAGCAATTTGAATGGATTTTCCCCATTCACTAGTCAGGTATTTATTATGAATCATTTTATTTGTCAGTATTATTTCAATTTTTTGTTACAATTGTAATATTTACTATTAATAGTTTATTTTGGATAGATGTTGGAGTACCATAATAGATCTCATGGAACCATTTTGAGTCAAGTACAATTTACTTTTTATTGATGTGGGATTACTTGAGACATATTTATCTAAGCATATTATTTAGTTAAATATTAATATATTTGTCATTTATTTTCTTGTACAGGGGTCATCAAACTCTCTTCAACATCTTGGGACGAATGAATCCGGAGGCCCCTCCGAAAGCACAGATAATGCACGGTCGCAACATAAATAGCCTAGAGGAACCCTTATATAGTATGTGCTTTTTTGGCAGTTTATCTGTTAGGCCACTAAAATTTTCTCCCATGATAGTCATCTATAAGAGAGATCAACATTAGACTGCACGAACCTTTAACTTCATTCAATTGATGGAGAGCCACAAATGGGCGAGCTTTTCATTGCAGGGAATAATAAGTGAAGAGCAAGTGGATTGCTTCAACATGCCATTGTATCTTGCGTCTCCGGCGGAGATTGCACGGCTAGTCAAAATAGACGGTAGTTTTGACATAGAGAAGATGGAGCTGCTCAACACCCAAACGAGGTATGAAGGTGGAGTCCATGCACAGGGTATTGTGATACACCTAAGAGCGGGCTTGGAGGGGATCATCAGCAAACACTTCGAAAGCAAGATCATCGACGAACTCTTTCGATGTCTTGTGGAAAAGACTCAGGATTTCAGCCACCTACTGGAATCGAGCTACAAGGAAGGGACTCTAATGTTCATTGTTCTCAAACGCCATTGATGCATTTTTTGAAGATGACTCTACTAGGAAGGGACTCTGATGTTCATTTTCTCAAACGCCATTGATGCATCTTTTGAAGATGACTACTACCCTAAAATTCGATTAACTAGAATAAAATCACCAGTACCTAAATTACTCCGTTATATCTAAATTAAGTGTCCTTTCGTGGTGATTTTAGTGTCAATATTTCCATTTCAATCTCAATCGCTTGTTAGAGTTGATGAGTGCCTTAGGGAATGCTTCACTAGAGATTCAAACCCATTCTGCAGTCCTCGAGAGAAACTAAAGAAATGAACAATGAATATCTCAAGAATTCTGGTAAAGAAATCCAAAAGGGGGACAAAGAACTTTCACTTGAAAAGATATGGTGACATGCATGCTGTTTTCATTGAATAGACTAGCACCAACATTGGATCGTTTGCCTCCATAACTACGACACTGAGATAAAAAGTAGTTCCTTATATATATTCACACACAAAAGTAATACACAACAGTACCAAACTTATTACACAGAAAAGTAATACACAACGGTACCAAACTTATTACAGATTGACATATGTCATAAGAGCATGTCCGTGGAACTTACATAACAACTAATGCAAATCATTTGCTTCACAAGGAAGACATACATCTAAGATATACTTGAATGCTTCAGATAATTTAACTCAGAATCTGCAGTCAAATGCTGATGTCTGCCAACTTCTCTACAGCAGCCATCTCTCTTTTTATGTGAGTAGCTTGTCATAAACACACCACGGAAAACTTAAGAAATGATCCTCATGAGCCTCCTCCTTATAGCGGCCCCAGAAATTAGGGTGGTAGGTCACATGATACCAAGCTGATGCCTTTGCATAAATATTAACACCACCAGAAGCTGATCCTGACTCTGTATCATCGAACCATGACCTGGCTTCCTTTCTCAAGGACCTCGCAGCAGAATTTATTACTTCCAGGTCTTCTTTTATCAAAATATTTTGACTTTGTCAGGATATTGCCACTCAGCATTTCGGCCTCAGTTTTGATGTCATAATAATGCATCAACCTCCTCAATTTGCAATCATACTCAAGTTTGTACTGAAAGGCTTCCATGACATAGTCCTCAAAGCCTTCTATTTCCATTCTACAATCGTAGGAGCTCAGAGCAACTTCCCTCGTGAAGGCATTTATAGAATTAGTGTGTGGTGCAATCCCCTTGACCTCTCTGTAAAGCTTCCCAATCACATGCTGAGACTCATAGGTGGACTTATCAGACTTTTCCATAAAGTCTGGGTATTCTCTAACTCGCAGATGACATGGAATTTTAGCAGGAACACCAGTCTTTGGGAAGTCAACTGCTATGGAAAATAACTCCGCAAGCTCAGTACATGATTTGCTGCACGCCTTCCTTGGCTCCTTATCTGCAAACAGTGTGAGAGTTTGCAATAACCCCTAAACTATCGTTGACCATGTAATCTGCAAAGTACTCCACGACTTCCTGGATGGTAAAACATTAAGTTGGGTTAGCATGAGTTTATCAGTTTTCCACTAAGAAGGTATGTATTAGCAGCAGATGCTAACAAATGAAGTTCCTCATGAAACTAATATAGAAATGTCAAATGAGAAAGACTTTGCAAGTAAAGTTTGAAGAGACACCCTACGGAACAGAAGGACACATTCTTTAACAAGTCAAAGAACTAGAAGGTTCACATGCTGAGCAACAAGAATTACACTATGCTAATAAAACAGAGTAGATGCTCAGATATCTGCTTTGTAACAAACATTGCCAACTAAGTTCCCCAATAAATTGAATTAAGCAGTGCCATCCATATGATCTAGCTTTCATGTATCTCATTCCTTCATAAACTACAAGGGGATCTAGTGATGTCCAACACTTGTGCATCTATTGTTTTCCTTGATAGATGACTAATGGTTGCACATGGAAACTCTCCATTCAGAAGTACCAGAACATAGCCTATCCCGTGCTACATATTGTATTTTAGGACTACACATATATTTAAAGAGCCAAAAAGCATGGAATGTCAATGCCAAAGATGACAACTATAGGACGTTCAACTCAGGTTTTAGCAAAATTTCTGTTCATATTGCTTGTCAAAAGAATATGATATATCTGGGTAAAAGAAAACCAGACTAAATTACCACTGCAACTGTTCTTTAGAAGTAATTGATCTTATTTTTTTTTGGTAAGTCATTGATCTTTTTTTTTTTTGGGTAAGTCATTGATCTCATTCAACAGCCTCATGCAAGATATTTTGCACATAAGCATATCACTTGAACAATATGAATGCAAACTACATCAGTGTGGTCCTCTCAAAGGTAAAGTTAACGGGCAAGCATGCGTGTGCTTTCAGAGATAATAGGTGTAGCTGTCTGTTAGTGGCCAATGAGTACCTCAATGGTGACATCATGATCAAGAGTTACAGTAGGTGCCGGGGTATAATCCATGGGTGGAAAAAAACAAGGAGGAACCAGATCAGGATCCCAACAAACAAAGTAGATGTCTCCATATAGATCACTTCCCGAACATTCATTTGGATGTGGCCTGGAGGTTAGTAGCAAAATATCAGAAAATCATTTAGATTATGTGTAAATGCTATCTGGTACAGGGCAGGAACTTGCATGAACAAACAGGGAAATCTAATCTAGATCCGTTCCATGATTGCTCGTAATTATGAAACTTACCATCTAAAGAAAGTCCGGATAAATCAATCTTTTTGGTATCTATGAAGTAAATAACATGAGAGCTACAATGATAATCACAACTGAAGAAATATGTCAACTTCTACTTATAGCCAAAGATGCCAGTTGACCAACTAGGGGAAAAATTGCAGTTGAGAAGTAATGTGATCATGATTTTATCTGCTTACAGATGGTTGTCTAGGATGGACGACATGGGTTTGGTCATACAATATCTTTTGCTCACCCCAGTTACATGAATGTTTCTATCTATATAAATAAATACATGACCAAACAAAGAAAATGCTGATACGTCATTCAGTTCATTCACATGCTTAATACTCTGTCCTTGATAGCCTTGAAAAAATATTTCTCATAAAAAATTTTGCACATTGTCAACACCACCTTGGTATCTTTATGAACAAACTAGTGTACCCTCCACCTTTTTATAAAATAATCACAGTTACCAAACAAACCCACTAGGTTTTCTCTCCTTTTATTTGGGGGGGCCAACGGTTGGCAGAGACCAGAGGTTTCAGACAATAAATATTGAAAAAGAAAAAAACAGAGAGAAGTGCGTCCAGACTCAACTGCCTAGATTGTTACTCGGTGGGAATGACAAGAACTGACATAGTAAAAAAATGAGTACTAGCAGGCAGCAGTAAAAGGAAAAAATTTACCTCTTTCCTTTATGAGGAAAAACAATGCAATCAACCATGTGGTGCAGAGATGGAACATCAACAGCCTTTAAGACACGGACATCTCGAGGATGCAAGCAAGGGTTTTTCGCAACACCAACTCTTCTTGAAAGAGAAAGGTGTCAAGCAGTGACTCACTTCTGCGCGACTTTAGCATGGTATTGCTTCCAGTCTGCAAATTTCCGACCCTAGAGAGTTGTACAAACACCTGACCACATTCCAAAGTCCTCGTTTCATCCAAACATCCCATCATTGATCTTCCATTTGGCACAAAGATCCTTGCTTTGGTACGCAAGTCAAGCAACTTCGATGCACAGAATGTTCAAAGCATCATTGATAGAAAGGGTTCCACATCTGGCTCATAACCATAGATAAGCATTTCTAGAAGAACCTTCGTATTCTCTCCAGGAGACATAAGCTCCAGTGCATGCTGCGCCACCAGAGGATCCGTTAAAATAGCATCCAATTGGCATAGCGCCTCTCTTTGCTTCCTTTCAAAAATACGATCCTCGACTTCACGAGTAGACAAAAGAGTATTAATCTGTCGATTCAGAAAGCAAGGCTGATACCTGTTCCATGCTAAAACATCTAGTTTCCTATTTGATGATTCGTATTTGAGCATGCAGCCTCTTAATGATAATTTCTTTGATGAAGTTGGATCCACCGCCACAACACCTTTGAACCCACCATATCGAATCTGAAATGCAGATGGGGTTGAAATTGTAAGACCGCAATTTTTAGTTACTTCCAGAGCAAATTGGTGAGATATTTTCCCAATACCATCAGAGAAAACATATTTAGATCCACCCCTTATAATTTCCACATCTGGTATCCTTTCAACTTCATCTTTCCTGACGTTAAGAGTTTCCGTTGATGAACTAAAGGACTGACCAAGTCCGGCAGCATATTTTGCCACGTTTCGTATCTTACGAAAATCCCCCATCCACTTTCTTATATCTGCTGCAGTAAGCCCTTCCCTGGAAGCAAACATCCAAAGAGAACTATCCCGTAATTGACTTGATGAAAAGGCAAGAAACTCAAACCTCTCATCACCAATAACAATTCCATCTCTCAATGTTGAGACTATCCTCATATAAATTCCGCTTTGCCTTTCTTCATTTGCAGAGTTACGTGGAGACAAATTTGTTGAATAAGTTTTGTCAAGCTCCTCATCAACAAAAGAAACACGGAGAAAATTATCAATATCTCCAGGATAGTTACGCAGCACCCGATTCGAAACATTCACTTCTGGACCACAGAAATACATCTTAGAAGGAGTTACTTGAGCCCTACGCACATACACCAACCCATCATCTAGAGAAAGAGTGCTGGCTGTAGGTTTATGGTCAGAACCCAGATACCGCCGATATTGATCCTCAAGCCAAGTTACAGGATGGTAACAGCAATCTTTTAGACGACCCAGTTTTTCCAAAGCTTGTTCTATGCAATCAACATTCATGTCCATTCTTCTCGGATCAACCAGCCAGAATTTTTTTTGATCCAGAACAGGCCATGGTAGATACCCATGCTGAACCAAGGAACAGACCTTGAACAAGATTCCATATGGCAATGCAACTCCAGCAGGTGGAAGCACAACAGGTACAAGATCTGAACGATAAGTACGAGGAGGGGCACTTTTCAGGGTGAACCACCAACTCTGCTCTTTTTAGCGATTGAGATACTTATCAAAATCAGGAAGCTGATGACGATGCTGAAGTTCCAAACACAGAGGAAGATTGGCCAATACAGAAAGATGGGGTAAAATCAACTTCCCTAACCCATTGGTCATCAGCAGCTGCCATTAAATATTTGAGAGAGCAGGAATCTTTTTCATGGATCCGAGGGGCACCTAGTAACTGGTGAAATAAGACCACGGAAAGAAAGAAAAAAAGAATTAGTAGTGTCCAGCTTGACGGGCACATAAAACCATTGTGCTATTACAGAGGAAAATTGCTGCTCTACCAATAATATGTGGATGGGGGAAGTTCATAAATCAAACATCTTAGAAAGAGTATCACCCTTAGAGAAGTAAAACAACAGCTCTTTTATATATTGTGAATCACTACAACCTGCACTGTTTAGGCACTCCTACCACATACAATTCATCAACATATCCAATACTGATAAGAACACAGCAATTCGATGTTATGGCTTAAAAACTTCAAGCATTAAGTTGAAGCATCAAACCTGAATGACTAGATACTTCAGAGTTGAACCACAAGGTTGGTGCAGCTGAATCTGCCAAATATTCTAATAGGAGAGCTCAAGCTTGTAGTCCACAAAATTACAGGTTAAAAAGAAGAACAATTTTCTCATGCCAAATCCAAATTATACAGAGGCATTTGTTCTCTCCCACAAGGCAGTGAATGTATCCTCAGAAATCTGACATCCAAAACGCGAAGTTACATTATCCAGGGAGTGCTGAAAGACCTTGGGATTTGGAACAATATCAGAATCTCATCCCATTGCCTTTATATATGAATTGCCATACCAGAGATTCTTATTATTAGCGAGAGAAATAATATATTCGCCATCAAATTTATCAGTAAATTGAATATGTTAAGAAAAGTAAGGATAAAAGAGATTACCTAGAGAACTCAATCAGGAAAAGAGAATATTAATTGGAAACCAGAAAGATGATTAAAGAACGTATTGTCATCTGTGTCACAGCATGGACAACTTGAACACTGACTAGAAACTAAACATGCTCTGTAACAAAATTCCGGAAGAGCTAGAGAATGCAAAAACAGAACCCGATATAGAACAAAATGAAACACATGCCAAAAGATTGCCGATTCTAATTTCAGTTCTTATCAGTGACTTTCTATGCATGATTTCATTTGCATGATTTCATTTCTTTTCACATCACAGACATTAGCAACCTGTAAGTGCCATTTATTTAGCCAAAAAAGGGAGAGGCAGCTTTTGAATGTGGTCATTTTTATGATTTACAAAATGATGGCTACCTATTTTTTTACCATGGATTTACATAAATTTGGAAACTAATGATTTCGTGCAACTAACGAAGAAAAAGAGGAACAGATGCCCCCTGTCTATGCATTAAACGAACCCGTAGGCCACTTCTCTAGTTCCCCTCATCATTTAGCTCTTCAACCTGCAATAATAGGACATGTACATTTTAATTATGATGAGAACATTATACATCATGATGCATCTTATTGATAGAGGGAGTACTCACTGTTTTCTCAGCTACATTGATGGATTCATATTGCACAAAAGCATACAACTGCATAAAATATACAATGTCAGATATTAAGGACCCATCTGGATTGACATTTACTTTTTGCTTAATCTAAAACACATAAGATTTTTCATTATAGTTTACAATTTGAAAAATATTTTAAATTTTGGCGGAAAATAAAAAAAGTACCTTTTGCTTTTACTTAAGTCCAAACAAACATGCCCTAAACTTTCATGAGCACACTTGACGATAAAAGAATATTGATTGTGCTTTACAAAATTCAACAAGATAGACTGCAGATGATTATCTTTGTTGATATCCAATAGAAATAAACACAGAGACAAAGGCCACCAGACACTTCATCAATCCTTGATTCTAAACTATAGAACAGAAACACAATACGGAATAATGCATGAAGTTAGTATAGAGTCTCACACAACCAAAATAGAGGGCCTACCACTACAGTGATTAATAGTAAAAAAGATAAAAAAAAAAAAAATCAAAACAATGATAAGAGGTTTGAATAGTTCATCTCCTCAGAGAGCTGCGAAGACCTTGTTAGTATAATGCACGCCATCAGCCTTTCCTGATCTGGGTGCTGAAGAAGCTCCACCATCGGAAGCTTGACGCTGATGGCTACAAATTGCCTTCACACTAAAAAATATGGCTCAATCAAACTATAGTGTAAGGAAGATGGACACTTATTAAAAGAGAAGTCACTTTTGCAGCCTCGATTTCCTATAAGAAGATTTTACTACCTCCCAACTGCAGAGAAAAGTTTCATAAGGTTCTGGTGGCAATGATCCTCTGGTAGGTTTTCTGCAATGACGACTCATGACTGCAATTTCAAATGGAGTAAATAAGATTGCCTGAACAATTATGGCCTATCGGATCACTTCATAAAAGGAAGCGAACTACAAGAGACATGGTGGTTTCATCCACACTAGGAACTGGACATTAGAATTAAAAAGGGACCTTACACCAATTATCTAGTAAATCCAATTGAGCAGAACAAAAACTTGATCCACTCCACCGTCCATTACCCTACCAGAGAGCAAATTAACAAAATCTCCAAGTAATGGCCCATGCTCAAATAGTAAAAGAGTAACGCTGGGGAGAACCTCAAAAGTAAGCATACTTGGAGCTCCTCCATGTTTGAGTCAGTCAAAAGATACCGCCGTTTCACTCTCTTCCTATCTTCACTAACTATTTGAATAACACAGCAAGTCAGCAACAAGTTAGAAGTGAAAAATGAGAAAAAAGATCAGAAGAAAATTAAAGTGCTTCAGTAGATCATTAAATAACAATGAAAACTCACATTTTGACGAGTTCTGCAATATAGAAGAAAGCTGGGCATTGCTAGTAATGAGGGCTTTGTTCTTCTTGAAGGAAGCAACAAGGGATATTGGAACTATAGAGAGACGGAAGAAGCTATCAGTATTGCATCACTTCAGCCAAAATAGAAGACTCTCTAGATATAATGAGCTCCTTCGACAATAAATACTCAACAAAGAAGCTAAGCGACCGCATAACAAGTTCAAAAGAATGACTTATGACATATAAATGTCATCAATTAGAGCAAGGGACTTGCATATAACATAATAATATGGCCAAAGTACAGATCTTACCATATCCTTCAGGATCTTTGCCGATGAACCTCATCAGGTGGTTGGTGGTAGCGAAGTTTATATCATTCAAATAATACTCCACCTACATAGGAAGCATTTAAAGCATTAGGACGACGAAGGTGAATTCCCCAAACATTTTCAGATGATAACGAATCACGTGTTTGATTTGGAAGAAGAAGTGAAGTGATCGTGTGCAAGAATTAAAACCAAAATCCAATTCTCTCGGGCAATAAATTCCCACTCCTAAACCCACAGTCCGAATTGCACGCAATGGGGCATGAAAAAGTGAAGCCTTAAATGTCGTCAAAACTTATAACTCAAGTATGGCCTCTATACACAGGAAGTGTCAAGAAGAACAGACAAAACACGTTATAGAGGACAACTAGGAAACACAACTTTTGTTGCTACGTGTGATAACTTCCATGGAACGACACAGTCCTTATATCAAACAAACATAACTAAATTAAACAAAACAACGCACATGACCAACTACATGCAGTCAAAGCCATGAGTTTCACGGGGAACAGTCAGCCAGGTATTAGCCATTGTGATGGATGCTGTAAGGACCAATTTATCATAATTCATAAACAAAAAAGCACAAGGGGGAACACTTCTTAAACAAGTAGGCGTATGATATGATTGAAGGAGCACTGCATTTGTAATCAGAAAGCCCTTCCATTCCCATAATGCACCTGCATAATCCAAAAGAAACAACATAGAAATTAAATATGCCAAAAAGCATGCTCAAATATATGCAGTAGACATCACACCAGATTAAAAGAATTAGACACTAATCAAAGCAAACTGAAGAGTATAGAAACAAAGAGGGGAAATATCAACCATGACGGACGGCCAATCCACTATCCTCAATAAATACAGATGAAATTGATACATGCATCGTAACAGCAAAGAAACAATCGCTTTGAGGATGTCAATTCTTAGCACATTGGCTGACGCAATTATTTATTCACTTCTATATTGTGACAAAATTACCACAGGGCGGACCTACAATATCTGCAGATGCTCAACAGCCAGCAAAATTGAGAAAAATAGCACCATTTGAAGGCAAGATGGCCTACAAATGGCCCAAGATAGACGCACATACAAGAGATAAAGCAATACCTGCTGCAGGAGATGTATCTATAAACTTAAACATTAACATTGCACCAAATTCTACTAAGTGGAATCCCAAAAAAGAAAAAGAAAAAGGAACCTTTGGACGTACGGGAGTCGCCAATGGGGAGAGAGAGAGTCAGAGAGTGTGTACAGAGAGGTGGGCCAGGTCTACAGGAGAGAGAGCAGAGGAGGGGGAAGAGCAAATTTTGAATCGCTGACCTGATTTACACGTGAACTCCACGTGTCGACTTTTGTATGATTTTACATTTCGCCTACGTGGAGTGGAATGTTTAACCTACCCAATATTTTCTCCTATCAATTGGCACTGGAAGCCCACAACTTCTGCTATGTAACCATAATGCGATGACTTCACCAGGAAGTTCATTTATTAAAGTATGAAAAGGACCTTTCGCTTTCCTTTGAAAGATATTTTTTTTTGGTCGGTCCTTTCAAAAGGTTGAAATAGAAACAAATTGATTATTTGAAAAATACAGTGACTTTAAGTAAATATGGTGCGTTTTGAAAGGTTTAAACATTTTCCACATCAAATAAGAATAATTATTTTAAGTTATACGAAATGAGAAGAAACAAAAAAAAATTGTATCACCATACACCTTTAACTATAAGGCAATTCTTAATGCGGAAGAGGCTCAAGCTTTTCAGTTGAGGTGGTAAAATATAAAATCTATTTGATATTCAAGGTCCACTTAAGAACCTACATTCTTCTTTATAATTTTCAAATTTGATACCATAAAACTGAACATTTTTTATTGACCAATTTTCACGTATACACGTAAAGCACCTTATTCATTAGTATTGAATAGGACTCCATCCACTGACCAAAAAAAAAAAAAAAAAAAAAAGAATAGGACTCCATCCACATTGATAATAATGACCCCCAAAGTTAATGCGAATGGGAGACATTTGGTCTGATTTAAACATGTAATTGGATACATCTAAACGAAGCATTTAATTACTTAATCAATTTGACAAAAAAAGACCACTTAAATCTATTTCGAAAACTCCCACAAACTCAACATCTTCCTCCTCGAACGCCATAATCACCCAAGCGTGCTTCCCACGCTGGGGTGCATGACAAACCAAAATTTCCGTTCCAGAAACAAATTTTCTATTCCAGACTTGTTTTTGGAATAAAAATTCGTTTGATAAAATTATTTAATTTTTCTATTTCTGAAATAGATTTTTGTTCCAAAAATAGGTTTGGAATAGAAATCGAAGTAAAATTTTTTACTATTCTATAGAAACAAAAATTCTTCTCATCGTGTATTGTGGTTAAAGCTATTTATTCATTCTTACCTTTACAAAAAAAAAAAAAAATTATTCTCATCGTTTGTTCTTGCAATGAATCGGTCGTGTCCATCTGTCGCCGTCAACCACCGTTCGCTGATTGCCGCCGGTTGCCGCCGGTTGCCGCTGGTTGTCGGACGCCAGCTGTCGGTCGCCGGCTGTTGGTTGCCGCCAATCGCCGGCCGCGGTTGCCGACTGTCGATTGCTGCCGACCACCATCGGTCACCGCCGTCCAAAAGGGAGAACTTTTGTGTCTATTTTAAGAGTAGAAATTTTGTGTCGTTATTAAACAGGTAATTTTACTTAGAAACTCATCTAGAAATAGAAATAGAAAAATTTATTTCTCTTTCAGAAATCAATTTCTGGCAAGAATGGTTATCATTCGCGCCCTAAATGGCAGTAAATACTATTAGATTATCTACGACCCGAGGAACAATATCTCTCTCTAATTTTGGTCATGGAATACTAGCACTCTTCCTCCATATTGTCACTCCAATGTCATAGTTCTCATGTCTGACCCCTGCCAAACGCTGATGCCAGAATGCAACGCAGTCAATCATTTCTCAACTAGCAAAAAGTCACAGAAGAGGAAACACAAAAAAAAAAAAAAAAAAAAAAAAGATAGAAAAAAAAACAAAGGAACCGCGGGCCCATGTTCAATTTAGCCCTCGAAGTTTGATTAAACTTCATCTCAAATTATGGTTCTTTTTCCATTAAAGATGAATTATTGGACCTGTAGCCACTCACTATCTCATCGAGGCACTGATTGTACCAATCGACTCACACGAGATCAGGAAAAAATGGAGCCTAAATCCTATTGAGAGTGACACAGAGAAGGGCGATCGAGCTATCACCTCGTTGTCGCCCCCTTAGAGATCGGCGGCACTGAACAGTAGACCACCTCCGACGAGTGGAACATCGTTCATTCGATGATTGAGTCGGCGGATAAAAATGATCAAATTCCCGCATTCTCGGAGCGGCTATAGAGGTCCGGCAATTCCTCCCCCTCGCCGTCGATCTGCACGTTCACAGGTCGCCACGCGTGCCGCCGCCACCGACGAGGCGCTGCTCGGTCACGCGCTCGATCGGCGAAAGGTCGCGTCAGCACTCGACGACAGAAGAAAAAGGCCAACAACATTAAAGAGAAAAAAGGAGAGAGACCTTTGCGTGGATTTTTTCTCTCGTCGCGGAAGGCGGAACGATGCATGCGATGATAATAAATATCAGATTGGATAGATTCCATTCACGCGATATCCGAGAAAGATCGAAAGGCTAGGATGGCAGACGTGTCTCACCGTTCACGTGGCAGACAAAGTCGAAGCAGAAAGCTTCGGACTTCCAAGCGTCTCTCGCATCCCAATTCAACCGTAAGAAAAGAGACTTCAGAAAGACTCTCCCCAGACGAAAAGCAGTCTGCCCCGCTTTGCAGTTCTCTCTGCTTCCTCGTTTAGCCTCATAAAAAGATTAAAGATCGCCCTTTTCGTTCCACTTCCCTCGTTTCTTTCCTTTTTTTCTTGATACCCTCCAGTTGGATTCGGTCCTCGCTTGTTCTTTCCGTTCATGGGAAGTTTTCTTTATTCGCGGCAGCTGCTGAAAGTGCACTGCCCGCCTCCCTGCGATTCCGACTCTGCTTTTGCTACCAAGTTCGCTCCTTTGGCTTCGTCTTCTTGCTCGGGGGTTGGAGCTTCCCACGTTGCTGTAATGGGGTGATTATTCATCATCTCCCTTTCTCTTTTCTTTTCATGTTTTACTCTGCTTGTTCTTGATCGTTCGGACTTGTTCTTGATGGGTACTCCGGCATTATGAGTCCCCTTTTGTTTGTGAGTCTTCTTTCTTCCGTTTGTTTAAGTAGTCCAGTTTGATGGGATTAAGTTAAGTGAACAGCAGTTCCTCAGTTGTTAGAATGAGTTAGGATCGGATTTCCCATGATTGCACTATGTTTACATTGCCCTGTGATGGCCTGTACATACATATTCACATAGTATCGGCCCAAAAGCATGCGAGTTTTCTAAAATGTGAGCAGTGCTAACCTGAATTCTATTGCTCGATCGGTCCTTAATTTTTTATTGATGTCTTAGCAGATTGAAACTGAGTAAAAGCTCATCTGGGGGCAGCGGGGGAAGCATTTCCAGAAAGGCATACATCAAAATTTCGTCTCTTTTTATTAAGATATATTTTTCTGGTTTAACATTTATCGATCTGTGTTTCATTCGGAAGTATGTGATGGCACATTTTGCATAGGTCAGACAAGGGAAGGTGCACGTCGAGGAAAGGCTAAAGTTTATGGGCGTCAGGCTCAAGAACGCGTGCTTGAGGTGATTACCCAATTGAATTATGCAAATCTGCAGCTTTCACCTGCATTTCCAGGTTGCTATTGTTGAAGTTAATACATATGCATAAACATAGCAGTTGGGAGGCTTTGTAAATTTTTCAGCTTACCTGGGATTTGATGGAGTTCTGCTACTGGAAAAGAATATTGATACCTTGAATTTTGTAAGAGCTTGCTTGAAGTTATTTTACTCTGTTTGCTGCATTTTGTAAATGAAAATAGTGGGAGGTGCCGTTTTTTTTCTTATTTTTTCCTTGGCTAGACTCTGAAACTTAGCCTGCCCGTTTCGAAAGGTTGCTCTGTTATGGAATGATATCTCTATTCTGTGTAGTATAACTGAAAACTTAAGGGAAACATATAATACTAATGAATAGCTTCAAGAAACAACATTCACTGGACTTCTTCCCACATTGCAGAGCTTGTGAAATTTGAAGTACTTACTTTAGCTTTCCTCCTATTGATTAAGTTAGTTTGACTTTTTTATGGATAGCAACTTCATTCTCATGCTGCACTTTATTCATTTCTGATATCTGTGCCTCATGCAATTAATTGTTGTTTTAATATGAATTACCCCTCCACATATCCTCTGCATTATATTGTTGTAAGGATCTGATAGATAGACATTGTACTAACCACATAGGCAATCTGACTTGTGGGTGGTGTTTTTCCTATGCTTTTGGCTGAATATCATTTAAGTTTTTAATCTGGAACTCATTCTCTTTAGATGAATAACTTCAGTTTACCCCAAATAGAAGGTGTAGAACCAATTTTCATTTAAGAGAGCTTTTGATGTACAACAACGAGTACTGCAACAAAGAATAAATTTTTAGGCTTAACACTGAAAGCTTCCTAAGCATTAGACCTAGGGTTTCTCAAGCATCACACCTAAGAGAAGAATTGCATTGCACATAATCATCAACTCCAGTGAAAAGAAAGAATTGCAACCACATAAATAGACTCTCTAAAAGTTCTACTCTCAGTTGCAATAGGAGGAAGCTTCTAAGCAAGAATCATAAAAGAAAATAAAAAATTGATAAAATGGAAATAAGAATTAAATACTACTAAATTATCTATGGGAAGAATCCTTGTCCTAGGACTCTTATTTGATTTGTGAATTAATGCAATGTTTGATCTGTCCCACAACTTGGTAGAAACGTCAACAGTGGAACAAATATCATCTTGCGTGATTTTGTTGGCTGCATCATTCTCCCCTGGTTGCAGAAAACTCATCCTAGAGTTTAGAAGTGTTGAACAATTTAATTCATCAGCTTCATCCATGCAGTTTTTCCTGCGTGCGTGTAGAAGTTCAATAACAGCATGCTTTGAGAAAAACTCCCGATCAAACTCCTTGTGAAAACTAAACTTTGGCTCCAATACCAAGAACTGATGTAGGGCGATGAGTCCCCCAACAAAGAGTGAATCTTTAGGATCCACAACCAAAGCTCTTATTACACCTAGAGTTTCTTAAGCATCACACCTAAGCAAAAACTTGCATCACACACTCCCAAAGCAAATACTTGCAAATTTCAATAATCATCAACTCTATTTTTTTTTTTTCGTCGAAATCATCAACTCTATTGAAAAGAGAGAATTACAACTATAAAATAAGACTCTCTAAAAGTTCTACTTCTAGTTGGAATAAGAAACTTCTAAGCAAGAAACATAATAGAAACAGGAAACTTGATAAAATCCTAAAAAGAATCAAATCGTAAATATGATATTATGAATTTATCTATGAGAAGAATCCTAATCCTTTAGGGCTCTTATATGATTTGTGAATTGATGTGTTGTAGAAACGCCAATGTTGGAACAAATATCATCTTGCATGATTTTGGCTGCATCAGCTATGGCTATATGCATTCTCTTGTGGCTTATTTTAATTTGCCACATTCATGGTCTTGGATTTTTAGGAAGAAGTCCCAGAAGTATCAGAGATTCAAAGGCCATTTGAAGTTTTTCCGGGCCAGGCATTTCCATTAGGGGTATCGGAAGTTGATAATGGAATCAACTTTGCTATATTTTCGCAGAATGCAACTGCAGTAACACTTTGCTTATCACTTCCCCAGAGGTGAGTGAGAAGGCATTTGTGTCTTCCCCATGCAATTGAATGTTTCCTATAATTATATGCTTCCTCAGGTATACATATGGCACTGGAAAAATAATTCCATTTCATGATCTATCAACAAATTTCAGTAACCTTTTCCTTCAATTTTGCTTTTGTCTCTGGGTACGGCCTCATAATGCCTTAGCATATTCTTTGTCAGTAGGTAGACTTGAAAGTTGCATATAGTCTCCTCAACTTTCCATTTCATCTGTCTTTATAGACTGATTCATTATCTTGTATACAATTTGTTTTCTATGTAACTTCAGAGAGTCAGTCTTGTTTTGATGCGAGGTGACTTATGTTACTTCTCCTTTTCTTTCAAAAGGGAAGAAAGAAAGAAACTCTTATCACAATTTTTGTAATTTCTCACTGGATTTTGCCATTTGTCTGAAATATGTCCTAAGGAGTGATCATTTCTCATTCTGTCATAATTGGTTTGCCATACTTAATGCTTCTGGTTGGTCTTGTCAGTGGGGAGGCTGGCAGAGTGGATCAGGAACTTATTGAGCTAGCTTTGGATCCTCATGACAACAAAACTGGAGATATTTGGCATATATGCATTGAGGTAGTCCTTGCTATGCTACTTTTTCAAGTTTCTCTCTTTACAGTACCTTGACTTGAGTAAATAGCTTCTGGTCTCTGTCTTCTGCCAATATGGGGTTCTTAGGGGTTATGTAATTGGACTTTCTGTACTAAAATTTAAGCATTTTCAATCTTGGTAATGTCATACTTATATGACATCCCTTTTGGAAATTCAGTTCCTTTGTCATTTGTATTTGTATGCCAATTCGTTTGCAGACATCAATATTTTGTAATGGAACTATCATTTGACCATCTCCGATTACATCACATCATCACATCATCACATCATCTTCTGTTAGGGTTTCTAACTGAAGATGAATGGAGGGGGTATCTGCACAACTATGAACTTTCAAAGGATTTTTGTTCCTTGGGTGAAAAAGTGCAGTGGTCACATATTATATAATTTACGGGCATAAGTTTTTAGGTTTGCTGGAGGCTTTTTCTATTTTATCCATACTGAACAATTAATTCATACTGAACAATTTCAAACTGATGACATTACCAAACAGGGTGTGCCTCGTAGCAATGTCCTTTATGGCTATCGCATGGATGGTCCCCAAGGTTTTAATGAAGGACATCGATTTGACCGCAATATTGTGCTTATCGATCCTTATGCAGAACTCATAGAAGGTCGTCGGTTTTTCGGAGATACCAACCATAAGCTGTCAAAATTTCTTGGAACTTATGACTTTGATAGTTTGCCTTTCAATTGGGGAGAGGACTACAAGCTTCCTAATATACCTGAGGTACGTTGGTTGTTTGTATGGTGTTGTGAGTATAAATCATCTGACACCTTAAGTTTATTTTCATACTATTTCTTCTTTCTTCTGTCTTACGTCTATCCTGCTTTACAACCTGTGGTTCATGAGCACAAACTGATTCAAAACATCTCACATCTCTACGTAGCTGTAGGAGATTTTATCATGATAGATGATGGAGATGTTAAACTTTTAGCAGTTGTTTGCTTCGTCACTTTACATCTCAATATCTTGGTTCTGATACTTTTTCCTTGCAGAAAGATCTTGCTATATATGAAATGAATGTTCGTGCATTTACAGCTGACGAGTCTAGTGGGCTAGATTCTGATATACAAGGAAGCTATCTTGGAGTTATTGAAAAGGTAAATACTGAAGCAAACTGCTCTTTTGTTGTTCAAATTCGAAGTGGTAAGTGCTGAGATGAAAACTGTGATCCAATTTCAGTATTTTGCTTTTCAGTTGTGACAGCCTGAAAATGTTGTAGATTTTACTTATTGTGGCCACGTTGGTGGTGGTTGTTTTAGTTGTTAGCAAAATAAGCGAATGCATGGAGCTCGAAATATGACATTCATGCTGGAGCTGTCAACCGCACTCATGTCTGCTAGTAATTATAAGGAATTGGCATGTATTCAAAACTTTAAAAAGGAATTTTAGATGCTACTACGGTTTTTATGCTTTTGTATGCTATCAATTTGGTGTAGTAAGACACGGGTAATACTTTGGGCTTTCTGCCTTCTATTTTCTTCCAAAAGGAAATTTTCAATGGGTAGTTTGAGGTTTCCTTCTCATCTAACCACTCTCCTATAAGTATCCTGAGCAATAGCTTTGTATGAACTTTAAATGGTGAACTTTTTAACTATCATCATGATGTTTCCATGATCTTTCTGACTACATATTTTTGTGGTGTCTACAGATACCCCATCTTTTGGAGCTTGGAGTAAATGCAGTGGAGTTGTTGCCCGTTTTTGAGTTTGATGAATTTGAGTTTCAAAGGCGAAGAAATCCAAGAGATCACATGGTAATATGATAATCAATTGATCCCTGCAGTGTAACTTTCTTGTATATGATGAGTAAACTACATCATGTGCATCTCAAGTATATGATAGCTTATACTTATATTGTTGTTACTTCACTACTACTACCATCCACATATTTGTATAGAATGCATTTGCTTAATGAGGTTTTACAGGTAAATGAATGTTATATGTGGCATTAGATAAAGTGCTACATCATATATCTGCTAGGGCCATGTAAGCTTTTTGTTATTTCTTCCCTGATAGTGCTGTAATTGGTAAATTTTTTTGTAAGTATGGTGACATGATAATTGTCTAGGTTACTGGGATTATTATTTCCTACCTCCTTACCCTGAGGAGAAAAATTATCTTTTTCATCCAGAAAACTTTGAAAAACTACTTCCCCATTGTGGGGCCTTCTTTTTTCAGATGTTAGATAGCAAGGCTTGTTATAGCACAGAGAAGCAAACTTTCTTTGCTGCCATATAACCTGGGTGGAACTTTATCTGTTTGCAAGCTTTTGCTGCCATGTATTGTTTCCCTTTGCTTTCAAAAGTCTGTTCTCTCATGCTTTGGTGTCCATGAAACGTTGTGTTCTTACATCCCAATTGTGTCACTTACTAAATGATCTGGTTCATGATGCATGAATTTCCAAGATTAATACATGGGGATACTCTACCATAAATTTCTTCTCTCCCATGAGTCGTTATGCTAGTGGTGGTGGTGGACCTGTTAATGCTTCTCGGGAATTCAAGGAAATGGTAAAAGCTTTGCATGGTGCTGGCATTGAGGTAAATGCTACTCCTTTTGCCTAAGTACGGAATTGCATGTTCTTGGTGGTTTGCTTTGTTCTTTCTGTTTGCTTTTTGGAGGTCTAAGTGACTTTCTATCTGTGCTATCATCTTTGCAGGTCATTCTGGATGTTGTGTACAATCATACTAATGAGGTTGATGATAAGAATCCTTATACAACTTCTTTTCGTGGGATTGATAATAAGGTCATTATTGTGCATATTCTCTTGAAGCTTTTACATAGCTGTGCGATATTGCAATTTTTCAGCTGCAGTCACAGTTGATACTCTGCCATTTGCCATTTATGATCTGCCAGCAGTTAAATGATTTACAAACAACTGAATCTAGAAAATAATTTATTTGTGCCAGTCAATTTTTGAGACTGATTAAGTGGATGGGGGAAGTTTTCTCAGCTAGAGGAGGAAAAAATCACCCCATGGTGTTGTAGGAGGACATTTTCTTGAATAAGGTGATGGTGGGTTTGAAATGGAAAAAAATAAAAATAAATTCTGAAGTTATACCTTACTGGGAAAGCTCCCATCAAACTTTTACCAAAGAATTAACATATCATCATGTGGATCTGTGCTAATTTGCTTGCAAATAACTCAAGCAAACCATAAAATTCTGCATGTGATCTCTTCCAAAATGTTTGAAGCCACGGAAGCTTTACTGTTCCATAGGATAGGCTTTGGGAAGAGGCTCTTTGGCAGGATCAACTTTAGATTTAGTGATGGCAATGAACGATCTTGTACATTTCTCTCAAAGAAATGTATCTGAATATCATCAAGGCTCTTTGCAACTGATTGCCAAGGATAGAGCGGGATGATGGGTGTTCTATGGGAGTGGTGATCACATCAAGTCCCATAATCATTGTTCTAAGGATGACCTAATTTGTGATGTTCAATTCATTTTTCCCTTTCTCATACTTTTGCTGTATAATTGTAAGCATCATAGAAAATGTTTTCTAACATATGTTTCCCAGTGCCTTAGCATTATCATTATTTGTGGACAGGTTTATTACATGTTGGATTCAAATGGCCATTTGCTGAACTTCTCTGGCTGTGGTAATTTGTTGGCCTTTACTGATTTCTTCTTTTAAATGCGTTGCTTCAGTCCAGTTCTAGGGAGACATATGTTTGCAGTATGTCCCTCTTGCTTGCCTGCTTAAATTCTCTGTCTGTGTGTATGGCATTTCTAGCTTCAAACTGTTCATTGCAAATGCAAATTTGACTTTTCAGCATTGCTGCTTGTGTTCCTTGATTTCCCCATAGTCTCTAATAGATCCAAACTTTTAAATGGTTCAAAGAGTTCTGTTGATGAGCAAGAAACAGGGAGAAAAAGACTCTACATGATGCCTTTTCAGATTGAACAGTTGTATAAGTAGAAATTCCACATGATTAGTGGCTGTACTTGCGGTGTGCCTTTTAAAATTATTTTAATTTGATGACGGAACTTCCAGATCCTCACATTCTTTAGAATGGTTGTTTCTTTTCTTCTGCCACCTTTTTTCGGATGATCTGACAGAGCTTTTTTCCAATAATACTTAACCTGTTGCTGTCCAGGGTAGCATTCAAAATGCCATCCCAAACAGAATTTGAATCTCTAAGAGCCAAGAAGTGCACTTTGCTAGTTCAGGCCTCTAGACATTACCTACTGTTGGAGTAATTAAATGTTAAACCATGCTTTAATCTAATAGCTTAAGCTTTTAAAACAGTTGGTTGGGGTCCCACCAATTCTCACATTGTATCAGAGCGTAGAGGTCTTGAGTTCAAATCTTTCCAGGCCCCTTTTGTCTCCCCAATTAAATATGTCCACGTTTAGTACTAGGCAAAAAGACTAGACTAAGCATAAGGAGGAGTGTTAGAATAATTAAATATTGAACCACGCCTTTATTTTACAGCTTAAGCTTTTAGAACAGTTGGCTGTGGTCTCACCAATTCTTACACCTACAATGCAGAGGGTGGTGTGAGCTTAATTTTCCTGGATTCATAACTAAAAGCTCCTTGGTGCTTTTAATTATCTCTGCTGGTTGTGGCTCCTCCTGGGGAGTGCTCAGTGGTTGACTTGGTCTGTGTCTCTGAAGTCGCTGTGATCATACATTTGGAGTAGCTTTGCACAAAATTTGTTGCGAAGAAATCCCAGCAGTTTGTTGACGTTGTTACTTTTTTGGAGCAAATTGGTGCTCATCAATGGGGTTGTGTCTAGCTTTTCATTTTGATGTGCCAACTCTCTTTTCGGCTATAACTTTGCAGGTGAGTCTTAAGTACATTTTTTAAAATTGGTTTATTGGAATAAATGATGGTTGAATACGAAATCATCAATAAAAATGGAAGTACATGAAAGAAATGTGAATTTGGGGGGATATTCTTTCTTCAACAGCTTTTCTTTGTGCTGGGAAAGCATTTTTCCCTACCGCATGTGGTGCCAAACTGCTACTAGATTTTTTGGTGATTTTTATGCACATCTTTGTGGATTCAAAGTTTGAATCTTCCCTGGAGATAACAAAGTCTATGGCTGTCAGAATAACATAACAACATTGTATTTGTCTCTCATTTCTCTCTGATCTGCATGAAGCACTGTAATTTTGTCTTAAAAGGTTATTTGAACTTTTTTTGATGACTTTTGTTACCTATCATAATGTCATTTTATCGTTCTCAGTTGCATTAGTTCTGATCATCACAGGAAACACGTTAAACTGCAATCATCCTGTGGTCATGGAACTAATTCTTGATAGCCTGAGGCATTGGTGAGTTTAATTTCCCGAAACTACGGACATATTTAATCAGGCTTTGAAAAGGCGCTAACATATGCTCTAGTTTTAATATTATCCTTTGCTGTATGAATTTTCAAATATTTCTGCTGACATGAAATGACAGTGATGCATCTCAATGATGAACTACATATACATTAAAAGCTTGAGAAGCTTAAGGATCAATGTTACTGTGTCTAATCAATGATATTTACTTACTGTAGTCCCTCCCTATGCAGAGTTAACTTTATCATTCAAAATTTTCAAAATATCTACAGATCTAAAATTTGTTATCATCTTTGATGTTTGACCCTTGGTTGGGTGTAAAGTCCTAAACTAATACACCTGCTATCTTCACGAGTATGGCTGATTTAATTACATAGACTCATTTAAATTTCATATGCTGCACATCTTGTTGCTTGACTCTATATCATGGAATCCTGTAATGATTTTGTTTGTGGTCTTACATCAAATCCAGGGTTACCGAGTATCATGTGGATGGATTCCGATTTGATCTTGCAAGTGTCCTTTGTCGAGGAACTGATGGTTCTCCCCTTGATGCGCCTCCGCTAATTAGGGTAAGTACCTATGGCAATGCTTGGTCAGATAAGGTTATTTTCTTTAATTTTTTCTATTTGCACTTGGATGCCCATTTCAGCACATTTTCTTTGGGTTTGGGAGGGATAATCTATGTTCAAGTCTTTGTTTAAAGAAGGATTATATATATTTGAGAACAGATGTTTATACAGGTAAGTCGCAACTTATCTGAGTCAAAACATGGAGTGTAGGTGTTGGAGTATTTAAATGTAGGGAAAATACCCAAAACATACCTCTACTTTTAAATTACTGGTTTGCACCTTTTTTTGTTGTTTGGTTCCACTTTGCACCTTGCTGTTAAGTAATAGTGGTTAACTCTGGTTAATGTAGTCATGGTACTAACCAAATTGCCAATTTTATTCCAAAAATATTGCTTCATCCTTAAGTTTGCAAATCAAGGCTCGTGAATTTCATACTTTTGACTTCTGAAAAAGATGTTGGCCATCTAATATTCATATTCCTTTTACATAACCCTTTTCTTTTGTCCCTTACATTCCAATATGCAGCCACATACTGTTATTTGTCACTTAATTGCGTGAGATTTTTCCACTTCACGTATGAGGAAAATGAATGTTTTAACTTGCATAATCTTTTCACTTTCCAATTTATCAAATTCACATTGTCCTAATCCAAGTTATTCATCCATCTATTCACTCAATTCAAACATTAAATTCACACAGAATCTGTTATGCGAGCCCTAAGGCTGCTAAGTTGGGGATGAAAACTTACCAAAGGGTGACTCTTTTCATCCTCTATTTGCCTTCAATTTAATCTATGGACATTGAAATCATAAAGTGGGAAGGTGACTGCGAGAGGTTATTTGCGAGACCAAGAGCACAAAAAGAGAGGCATGGAAACAAGCATGTCACTGATGGAGAGTTTATGTGAAAAAAAGAATCATAAGTCAGAGAGATGGAATAATTAGAGAAAGATGAGTTTAAGATATAAGCGCAGAATGGCCTTTTAAAAACCACATTCAGTTAGGCTAAATCATAAGTCACAAGGTGCAAACTTGGAGTTGTAAAATAGAGGTATGTTTCTGGTATTGGTATGCAAAGTATGGTATGCTTTTGTTACTTTGCCCTAAATATATAGACCACATATTCTTTGAAGAAATTATGCTTTTAAAATTGTATGGTTGTTCACTCAACTTTTAACATTTTTTAATTCGTTTTTTTTTTTTTCGTTTATTTTGTATGTAGATATAGTTTATCTATTTGAACAGAAGGGAAGGTAAAAATGCAGGAGATATGTTGCCTAGTCATTGATTGACTAGAGTGTGGATTGAAAATGTGTTGATGTTTCTCATTTTATCACTGTTGAATATCTAGGCGATCGCAAAAGATGCTATGTTGTCAAGGTGTAAAATTATTGCTGAACCATGGGATTGTGGAGGCCTTTATCTTGTTGGGAAGTTCCCAAACTGGGACAGGTATTGATTATTTCTTCTCTCACTGTTAAAGTAGTAGCCATTCCTCAAAAGATTTGCATCTGCTAAAATTTAGTCAGCATTTTACTCAATGGTAGTTTTCTTTGAATAGAGCACATTTATATGCTAGCATCTATTTTGCAATAGCTCAGTCAGGGAGAGAAAAAAGAAGCGGTATTAAATAGCTAGAGATCTTGGTTCATTTATGCATGAGATGTTTTTGATGCAGATGGGCTGAATGGAATGGAAAGTATCGTGACGATATAAGACGGTTTATCAAGGTGAGAAAGCAGAAGAAACTCTATTGTTCTGGTTCTGATATTCGAGTACATCAGGGAGGAAAAAGGAAATCGAAAATGAAGAAACTGCCAAAATATGTAGAAAGTGCAGTGGATTTATGTCGCACAACTACTCATTCCTGTCATCAAATATTAATAGAGCGCTGCAGTTAGTTTCATGCTTGACTTTCAGAATGAGATGTGGTCAGATATGGTTTGTTGTAGCTTCACATGGGCCTGTTCGCTATATCATTCCTACTTTAGACAAATGTAAGTCAGATGAGCACCTAAGGAAGATTACAGACTGGGCTTAGCTTTCTTTGTGCATACTACTGGTGTTTTAACATTGATTTTTTGCATGGAAGGTTTCTGAACAAAATGAACATTTTTGGTGGATGTAACTCTTGATAGTTGGATATATTTTTGTTTCGTCTGTGTGTGCGCGTGCATAGAGAGGCTGGTGGGTGTGGGTTTGAGCTTGTGTACTTTGAACTATTATATGTCCAAGGTCCAATTTTGAAATAATTGCAGAGGTTATAACATTCTCTTATGCATTCCTGTTTCTTCCACTTATAATGCCTTTGTCGGTAATATGCATAAGCATATTTTGTTTCTGAATAGTGCGTATCTTGTTGGTTCTCTTGAAATTTTACTTACTAGGGATGTTGAGATTTCTGTTTCTGTTTCCAAACTTGTTTGATATAGGGTGACCCTGGTTTGAAGGGGAGTTTCGCTACTCGACTTGCTGGATCTGCTGACTTATATAAAGTATGATCCTAATCTTGATCATATTTGGCATGTCCTTCTTTTATGTTGGATGCTTCATATTTCAGTTTCTCCTTTGTTGATAAACAGATGCCTAATTCACTGATAATGGGTTTGTGGTTTACCTGCTAGTCTAATGCTCAACTATCTTGAACACAGAGCTTGATTTTCATTTTTTTTTTTCAATTTCAGCTTGGTTTTCAGTTAAAATGTGATGAAGTGATTCCTTCTAAAAAATGGATTTCAATGCATGACCCCAGAGAACATGAAACGAAGTGTAATATGTGTTCAACATCCATTTTTTCTTGTAATTATTGATGTAGCAAGAAGCTAAAGGTACTTTTAGATGAATAAGAAGATCTGATTGAACGAACTATCTACTACATAAAATATGTGCAAGTGCAGAAAGAAAAGGACAAAATTTAACTGCTTGGTAACTGACAGTAGGAAACAGAACAAGGAGACCATAACGGTTAAAGAACTGAGAATTGCATGAAGAGAATTTTTGTTACTAGGTACACATCAATTCTTGATTTTGGACTGAAAGCAAATATGGATCCTCGTATGACTTTTCCCATCTTCTGCAGGTCAACAAGCGCAAGCCCTATCATAGTGTGAATTTTGTCATTGCACATGATGGATTTACATTGTATGATCTCTTATCATATAACTTTAAGGTAAACAGACGTGAGCTTATTTTCAAATTACACACAAAGCAGCAGTTTCCCATTAATCAGCGGTTTTACAGCACAATGATGCAAATGGGGAAGGTGGAAATGATGGAAGCAATGATAATTTCAGTTGGAACTGTGGTTTTGAAGGTGAGACCCAGAAATAAAATTTTTCGCTTCCTCTCCTCCTATTATGCCACCCAAAACTGTCAGGCAAGTTGTACTGCGAAGCTTGAAGGCTTGAGATATCAAAAGTTGAGAAGTTTGTGATGGTGTCTTTTGGAAATCAACAAGTGTTATTCTTCAAGCTTACAATTTTCCTTCCTTTGTGATGATGTTTATGATTGCTATGTAGATGTTGCCTTGGCTGTGTGTTCTGCTAAATTGCTTTGTTAGAATGTTAAATGCAAGCAGAAAATCTTGCAGGAAAGTTCTCATAAAGTATGGTGCATTTTCTGCTCTCCTTTTAATAGGGGAAACCGATGATGTAAAAGTCAAGGCCTTGCGTTCCAGACAAATGAAAAACTTCCATTTGGCACTTATGGTTTCTCAGGTATATACATCTAGCATCCACTTGGCAATGTCTTTTGACAATAAAGTTTCATCTCGGGGGAAAAATTAGAAAAAAGGTCAAAGAACAGGTCTTATTTTGGATAATGCCTGTGCCAACTGCTGTCGATTAATTTCCGCTTTTGTTTGTCAGTCTTGAACTGGGATTGCGTAGGAAAAAGATTTACTCCTCTCATGTTTGTGTTGGTAAATGAATTCAGGGAGTCCCAATGATGCTAATGGGAGATGAATATGGGCATTCACGCTATGGAAATAACAACAGCTATGGACATGATACTTCTCTTAACCATTTTCAATGGACACAGGTGAGTTTTTACTTGCAGTTTTACTTTTCATGCTTATGGCAAAGTTACCAATGGGTGGACTGAATTTGTTCCGTGCAGTTGGATGCAAGAAGGAAAAGCCATTTCAGGTTCTTCTCGGAGGTGATCAAATTCCGGCAAGCACATCCTCAGTTTTGTCATGAAGATTTTCTTAGCAAAGTAAATCTCAGTAAATTATTCTCTCCTGCAACTTTTATCCATTGTTTTGTAGTTATTTCTTTCCTGAGTTTTATGAGCTCTTAAATGCTGGCAGAATGATGTGACCTGGCATGAGGACGATTGGGACAATCTGGAAAGCAAGTTTCTTGCATTCACGTAAGAAATTATTCGATTTTGGAAGTAGCTTCATATGAATGCTTGTTTGGTACAAACATTAGGGCAATGCTCAAATTTTTTCAATTGGGCATCAATGCTACTGTTGCTCGTTAGATCATGATGTCCTGAGAACACACACTCTCTCTTCTCTCTCGCATGCACACACGTCACTGCTGTTCTTATCATATCTAGCATATCATGACTTGTAAATCAAGTACTTTAACTTTCTTCCTAGAGAAGCGTAAAATGTGTTTGGACAATTGAATGGAATTTGTTAATAGATCAGATGCTTATAGCCAACTATGAGGTATGTCTGCATTCAGTTTTTAAGTGTATTAACAAGAAAATTTTATTTCTTTTCTTGTTTTGCTTTAAAATCATAGTTGCACTTTCTGATGACAGTTTTACCTATAGGCTTCATGATAAAAATGGAGGAGACATCTATTTAGCCTTTAATGCTCATGACTTTTTCGTCCAAGTTGCAATACCACCTCCACCAAAGAATAGGGGCTGGTTTCGTGTGGTAACTTCTCATATTCTCTGCCTCTGTATTATGAACTTTATTTCATGTCCTTTGAGATCAATAGATTCTCTGCCTCGTGTAAACTTACTATCAGAGAAAAAAAAAAAAAATTTACGGGAGTCGGGAGTCGCAATAGTATATTATTTTGGAGGGAAATGTAGGTCATTAAAAACGAAGATTGTAGTACCAATTCAATGAGAATTGCTTCGGTGCAGGTGCTGATCTTTCGGTTTCACTCACTGTGTCAATACTCTTTATTTGATAGAAACTACTCTTTACTTGGAAATGATTTTATACACGTGCGGTGTTCCGCCTTGGTGCCCTTTCTATGAAAAATTGCGAAATGAAAAAGGGCAGTCTGTTCACTTTTATGACTATATCAATTGTTAGTACTACACTCAGTGTCATTTGATGCCTGTTGCCTGGAAGAAGTAACTTATCCATATGTTTAGTGTCATAATTAGACAAATCCCGTATCTAAACGGTGCAGGTAGACACGAACCTCAAATCGCCTGATGACTTCATCTCTGAAGGCGTCCCTGGCATAGGAAGCACATATAATGTAGCTCCATACTCGTCTATTCTACTCAAAGCGAAGCCATGATGTGTGAATTTGCTCAAGAATGAGTACATTTACTTTCTTCTTTTCCCTATGGAGTGAAGCGAGAGTGTTGGAGCATGGAGGTCTGCAATCCTACCGCAAATACCATACGTCTGTCATAACTCAAAGTTCTGTTCGGATTTGTAGAGTACAATGTGATTCAGCCGGTACTTGGTATGAGATACAATGTCAGTTCTGATATGTAGTAATGATGTACGGTGTACACTACTGTACTACTTAGAAGTAAAGCAGAATTCTACTGTCGTGTGTCCAGAAGTTCGGATTCTTTTTTATGCTGGTAATTTGAATAAGAGTTGAGAGTAAAAATAACTGTTGATTAGACGAAGAATTAAATTGACCACTTTTTCTTGGGTAACTTATTGGTAACTTTTCAATACTTTTATGAAATTACCATTCTTTTGTAGTTCGCAATTTAACAATTTTTGTAATAATTTATCGACTTTTAAATTGCATAACTTACCAATGTTTCGTATTTACATACTCTTTTATGGAGTTACCAATCTGTATTAGAGCGATTTATTAAGTTTTTTCATTTTAAATTATCAACTAGTTTTTTCATAATACTCGTTTGAGTTACCAACTGTTAATTCTTTTTTGTTTCCCAACTCTTATATTGCATAACGAATTTTATTCATCTTAGTTAACAATCTCGTACATCTGATTTTTTTAAGAGATCAACGACCTACACTAGTATGACTTGTCAAGTTTTCTCCCATTAAATGACAGTCTACTATTGGATTAGCAATCCTATTTCAGTTATGTACTGGCATTTATTCGATTTTTACTGTTTACAATATTTTATATATGTTTAAAGTTACCAACCTGGTTTAGAAATCAATAATCTCGATTAGATTGAATTACAACCTTTATTTTGATGAAGTTGCCGACTATTTTAGGGTTGTTAAATCTCATTACAGTTACTTGTCAAGTGTATCTTTCTATTAATTACTAACTTTTATTATCTTTTATTATTCTTCATTAACCTTTTAGTTATGCCTTAATTTACCAAGTATTATTTCCATTTATAATTATGAATTGGGTTTTCGTTACCAACTCTATTTGAGTCAGTTACTGGTATTTGTCTAGTTTTTCTTTTTTTAAATTTACCAACTTTTTAATTAGGTTACTTGATTATGAATAAAGTTGGTTTCATCAAGTTTAAGTGGGTAAAATTAAGGCACTGATAAGAAAGTTAAGTACAAGTTTCGTAAATAATAAAACAAGTTATCTTTTGGGGTGGTGCTAATTCTCTTTTGGGGTGGCAAAAATTCCACACCTTAAATGGCTTAATTAACGTCGGGTAAGAACATTTTACTGGATGAAGAATACGAAGCTCACGTCTCTGATTTTGGCATTGCTAAGGTTCTAGAACCTTATTCATCCAATGAGACTTCCTTTGCTGGCACCTTTGACATGCAGCTCCAGGTAAGTTGTTTCTTCATTTAAAACCATCAATTAATTAGAATTACCAAGAATTAGGCCAAACAAAGATAGCATTAACAAGAAGCAATATTTTTATTGTTTTCCCTCTTTAGAGCTTGTGTCATGGGTTGATAGTTTCCTTGGCTGCGGATTAACCTGTGTGGCGCTTGGCGAATGGAATTCCCCAGGCCAACCTTTCTTATATAGTTGTTCCAATGAACAATATGGCAAATGACTATTTTCATACAAGATCGTACCACGCCCAGCTTGGCTCGGGTGTCTAGTCCATCGAGCGAGACAGTAGCCCTCTTGTTAGGCTCAACAATTGGTTTCGGCCTACCATGGCCTCATCAGGAGAGCGACATCAGCTCCCGACCAGTTTGTGCATAGGAGGCCAATCCCGCCTTCAGAGCTCCTAAGTAATATAATAATTCTATCTTAGAACTCCTAGCATCAACCGTTCTGACACCACTCCCACGGACCAGTTGTGTTCGTCTCTTCTATATCCTCACTCTTCAATCGATAACCCCAAGCACCACTCACAAGTGTCACGAGTATGGGAGGATTCACGGACCGTGACATTCTCCCCCACTCAATTTCGCAACGCCCTCGTTGCGATCTGTTTTGTCGCTTCCTATCGTCCCTTAACCATCGATGCGCCATTTTTGGGATTTCACATCAAATGGTCACGCTCGCCCAACAAAATAGGTTTTGCTCCATTGGTAGCCTCTTTTGATCTCAGCTGTTCGGGCCATTTTCGGTCACCTGCGCTTTCTTTGGCAAGTGTGGTATTTTTCTCTAACTGCATCTTTTGGTAGCACCATTTTTGCCTACTAAGCATTTTGACCTCAGCAAACCAAATGGAAAAAACGTGGCAGTAGACCTCCTCTTTAGATTCACCAATCGATCCAGGAACGTTATCCTCATTCAGCGAGGATTTAGTTTTTCTCCAACTCTACCCGCTCGGTGAGGAACTGACTCTTCCTAGTGCTCCCATTGTCATCCTAGAAGCTTAGTCGAGAGCTGCGCTTTGTCCGAGCGTCTTTTGCCCCGGCGATTCACTCTCCGCCCTCGTAGGACTGGGTAGACCACTAGTACTTCCCAGCTCAACCCACACTAGAGCGAGGAGTCCGATTCTCCGACTCACCCACTTACTGAAGGGATTCCTGCTCCGATACCATTTGTCACGGGCCGACAATTTCCTTGGCTGCGGATCGACCCGTGCGATGCTTGGCAAGTGGAATTCGCCAGGCAAGCCTTCCTTCTATAGTTGTTCCAATGAACAATATGGCAAATAGCTTTTTTCATACGAGATCGTACCATGCCCAGCTTGGTTCGAGCATCTAGTCCATCGAGCGAGACAGTAGCCCTCTTTAGGCTCAACAATTGGTTTTGGCCTACCATGGCCTAATTAGGAAAGTGGCATCAGCTCCTGACCAGTTTGTGCATGGGAGGCCAATCCCGCCTTCAGAGCTCCTAAGTAATATAATCATTATATCCTAGAACTCCTATCACCAACCGTTCCGACACCACTCCTACGGACCAGTTGTGTTCGTCTCCTCTGCATCCTCACTCTTTACTCGATAACCTCAAGCACCACTCACAAGTGTTACGAGTACAGGAGGATTCATGGACACTTGCATACATGATGGAGATAAAGGATACATGTGATGTTCATAGCATTGGAGTGGTGACATTGGAAGTAATTATGGGGAGTCATTCAAGCGACTTTCATTGTAAAGATGGCATTTTCGTGCCTACGTGCAATACCGGAGCATCATAAGTGTCTCAAGACATATCAGCACGTGGTTCGATGCTGATGAGTGTGTTGGAGGACACAAAACTGGAAGACTTAGTCGGTCCTGGGTGCTTCCCTTGTTAATATTTTCGTCTTTCTGTTGTAACTTATGTAGCAAGTTCTCTCTTTGGTTTCTCTTAAGCATGATTTGCACTATGTTGCTTAAAGTTCCCTTGAATGTATGTGATTTTGTATAAAACTTTTGTCTCTTGCACATTTGCAGAACTTATAGAGAAATACTCGTTCTTTTAAAATCAACTGGATTGTGCATGTATTAAATACACGCTATTATACTTAGGTAAAAATACTTCAATTTTATACTTATGTAATGTCTTTTCTTAAGTCAATTAACAACAAAACATATCAAGAATAATAATTCACATTCGGTAAAAAATTAATTTTTTCTTATGAAAAAAATAAATGTAATATTCTTGTGATTCTTGTTAAATAACATGAATTTGTAATAACATTCAACTATTAGATATGGCATTTCTATAGAATCTTGTACCTTTAATAGTCCTATGATCACATGTAAGCTTTTTGTCTTTCTATATAATGCGATCGACATATCATTTTATGATTCTATTATAGCAATGTCAAATATTTTGACAACTCTAAAAAAAATGACAATATATATGTATCCGTATTGCAAATTATATATTTTTCATCCCAAAAATTACCGATAGAGGTTCCTTCTAGTGGATTTTTCTTATTACTTGTCTCTATACGTTTCACAACATGAGTTCATGTATGACAATCCAACTATTTCGATTGGCTCGGTTCATATAGCTCAAGTACGACCAAACATTCCTCTCTTGGGCAAATTTTTTTTTGGTAAAAGATTTTCGCGTAAAGGTTGTCGTGCTTAACTTTAGGATCCTCCCTAATCTTGGTAGGCTTTTATAAAGCACCTGGCATTTTCCTAGAGCATCTTTTGGGTTCCACTCAGTAGCTTTGAGCCTTTGACGCACCTAACCCTCCACAAAAGTTGTGGCCATTGAGCAATCGTTTTCAGAATCCAAAGTGCCTTACGAGACTCGGCACATAAAAATATAGCAATAAAAATAAAGCAAATGGACACCCATTTCTTTCATAATGCACTGGATGCTATTCCTCAAACACCAAACTACAATCAGACCACCACTTACTCTAGTCTAGAAGGAAATAACCAGAATAATTTAGAATAATTTGGAGGGAAAATGGTAGGTATTCGAAAAGGAAGATCGTAGTGTCGATTGAGGGAGAGAGGGTTCATGGTCTTTTGGGGAGGTATAATTTGGTCTCTCGACTAGTTCGGAAGTAACAGGATGCAAAGCTTCGAAGTGCATGTCAAAGGTGAGGATGTACTTTGATTGTTTTTTCCCTTCATAATGTGAAATTTCTGGAACAAACGACATTCGAGATCAAATCCATCAAGAAGAATTTATAGAAAGGCTTGAACTGCTCTAGTGAAGTTTATCTCATGTTTGTGTGTCTATATGCTAGTGCAAATAGGGTTTTTCATGGTGGACCAGGTCAAAAGGGGGATAGGCGTTTTTAGGGAAAAAAATGTTGGTTTGGTTTACAAAGGTACTATATGTTAAAGTGACGGTAGGTGCAATTAGAGTCATGTAACAAGATCAAGCTCCACATTATATGTTCGGAAAGTGTAGAATGCAAAATGGAATACACGTTAAAAGTGATTATGCCTTGAAAGTTTCCCCACAAACAATGAGGTCGATTAAATCTTCTTCGATTGGAGGTAATGCACTTGAACAACCATGCTTCTTTGGTCATTGATATTGGTAGAATCTACTATAGAGTTTCCCTTTTGAACAATCAGAGTTTCACTCTGAGTTTTCCAACAGATGAGCCGAAAACATATGCTTAGAGAAAAAAGCGCACTTCAACCAGAAGATTATGGATGATCGTTAGGGAAAAAAAAAGCACAGGTCAAAATTGGTGAATGAATATTTATGGAGACAAATGGAAAGTGCTTAATCTATTAAAATAAAAATGGCATCGAAAGTTTTCCCAACTCTAATTTTTTCTTTTTCACTTTTTATTTCACCTGCATGATTCCTGTGTGAAACGAGATTAATGATCATGGTGGTGACCCGAAGATAGGTGACACCTTACCGAGATACATGGTACAACTACAATCCAATTTTCCTATTTCAAACAGTATACTTCTTTTGAAATATGATATTTTGGACAATATCTTAAAGATAATGTTTACTCCAAGCCATTCCAATACCCGTGTGAAAAAGATAGTGGCACGTTCGAGTTGCCAACAGGACACAATTAAACCCATCTCCTAGGGATCAATAACATAAAAGTAACGTGTTCCATTTTCCAAAAAAGAAAAATGAATTATTTTTTTGTCGTTGATAGAGGTGTCAAATTGGGTCATGGACTCATTTCTGGACTCATATTTTATTTATATGGGTCAGAGACTTTTGAAAACCTAACTAAAACTGGGTCCAAAAAGTGAGTCTGATTTAAATAGGTCAGAACTTGTGACCCATTTTCGACCCATTTAAAATATCAAGTGGATTAGAATAGAACCCATTTCCAAGTTTCCAATCCAAGTCTCACACACTTTTTCCCTCTTTAACTTTATAAAAATGTTTTCTATAAAAATTGAAATTATAATTATATTTTATATTTTTATAATTTTCCTTTTTTTTCCTTCCTCATTCCTTATCTGGTGGTCGGCACAGCGATGGCTAGTGATGGACCGGGTGAGGCTCGAGCTCGGCAGACGCCTGGCGAGGCTCGATCTTGTCGATTTGGCCAGGCCAAGGCCTCGCCAACGATTGGCGAGGCTCGAGCCTCACCGGATCTAGCGAGACTTGAGCTTGTCTGATGCTGGCGAGCTCGAGTCCCACCAGATCCAGCGAGGTTGAGCTCGCTCGACGTTTGGTGAGGCTCGATCTCGCCAATGACTAGCAAGGCTCAAGCCTCGCCAATTTGGCAAGCTCTGTGGTTGGTCACCGGCTGTTGTTGTAGTCGGCGGCTGGCCGAAGAACAAGACAAAAAAAAAAAAAAAAAAAAAAAATTATATTTTAAAAAATAAAAATAATAAAAAATTTGATTTTCTATAAAATAATTTTAAAAAATTATAAGAATTATCCATTAAATTTGTATTACATAAAAGTGTTTTAAAAATATCATAAAAATAAGTTTTCTTAGGTTTAGTTAAAGATTTTTCACGTTATAGTTTTCAGTTGCTTAGTAATATGTTCATTTCATACAAGAGAAGCATGTGCATGATCTAATTCTTTATAAATATTTCAATTTATAGATTCTTTTAACATTTTTTATTTTATTTACTATTTTTAAATTTTTAAAATTTCTTTTTTATTTATTTTGAAATTTTAATCCAATTAGCATATAGCTTAAAGTGGGCGTGGGTTTTCTTAGAATATCAATGGGTTTTAGCAATACAGGTCATTAATTGGAGAGGCGAAGGTATTATGGAAATATAAAGTGAGGAGGAAGAAGAAGCTTACCTGAATTGCTTACTTAGATTTTAAAGGGAAAATTGTTCGAAAAATCCTAAACTCATTATATGGTGAGGGCCAATTCCATAAAAAAGCATGAACTTCAGGTGTTGTCCCAAATTTGGCCCGAACTTTATTTTGTCTAAAAAAAAGCACAAACTTTCACTTGTGTCCCAAATCTAGCCCTCCATTAACCCTCATTCTACAGTCATCTGACGTGACATTTCCATGTCAGCAATAATATCCAACACAGCAAAACGATGCTGTATTTGAGTGTTTGGAGGAAGTGTTAAATTTAAGTCTGCCCTCCAATGAGGTGAACTTTACAGATAATTCTCATGGGAAAAATAATTCAGCAGCTTCAGTTCCAGGGGATGAGGCATGTAGCTAGGGCCATTAGATCAATTAACAATTGGCAAGCTGTTTGCAAGGTTGGAAGCATAAGATTACATTGCCTTAAAGCGAGATATTAAAAGCGTGTGCATCTTGTAGTTAAATAGAAATGTGAAGCCTATTTGTAATAGACTTACTTTATTTTGTCTCAAATAAAGTTTGGGCCAGATTTGGGACAACACCTAAAGTTTGTGTTTTTTTTTATGGAATTGGCCCTATACGGTGATTAATTTAATCCTAAACTTTCCAATTATGTCAATGTAATCCTAAGTCTTTTGATAATTTACCAATTCAGTTCTAGCTAATTTAATCCTAAACTTTTTGATAAATTGTTAATTTAGTCTTAAACTTTTTAACAATTAGTCAATTTAGTTATTCCGATCAATTTTGGCTGAAAATTATTGACGTTGTGGTTTAGTTATTATCGGTTGTTCTGTGTGGCACGGGCGGTACTACATGGATAATTTTTTACTGATTTTTATGAATTATTTATTTTTATTTTTATTTTTTTCCTTTTATTTTTTCTTTTATTTCTTCCTTTAGCTGGTTATTGGACCTCACCTACCTTTGGCGAGGGTCGAGCCTCATTGGCCATCGCCGAGGCTCAGTGATCAACTAGAAGAAGAAGGAAAAAAAAGAAAGAAAAAAGAAAAAGAAAAAATTCAAAAACTTGGAAAAAATTTAAAAAATTATCCATGTTAGTGTCGACTCTACCACATAGGATGATAAGCATTGACTGGACAACTACATTAGTCATTTCTAGTAAAAAATGACAACTCGTTAAAAGATTTATGATTAAATTGGCAAGTTGTCAAAATGTTTGGGACTAGCTAGCTTGAAAAGTTTAAAATTGAATTTGCAAGTTTTTAAAAGGTTTATGACTAAATTAGTAAAGTTAAAAGGTTTAGAACTGAAATAACTGTCGTATAATAAGTTTATGATTTTTTTAAAACAATTTTCCCAAATTTGAAAGTGTGAATTATTTTCGTCGTCGGGCATTGCTAGGTGGTGATTTAATTATGACAGGTGGCAATATGTTATGAGATGACAAGTGGTTGTATGTCATGACATGTAGTGATCAAATCGACCTCAGTGGCCAATAAACTCTCGAGTTAGTAATTTTACTATTGCCTCTTTCAATGGGATAGATATTAAGCGAAGATCCTTTCAATATACTTCTTGTCGGGTTACTGGACTCATCACTTATGTACCATCTCTTCTTAATCATACCCGTATGAAAGTAGACGTGATTAGTGGTTCAAATGAGCTTGCCACATTACGTACGACATCAAGAAGAGAATAGTAAAGCCATTGTGGAATGCTTCACCAGAAAGTGGGATCGATTGAAGCCGTGTTGCTGGAGAAAATTTCCTATTTATTTGAGATTGGGAACAAGAAAGGGCACTAAATTTACATTTTGAATAGATAGTATTGTAGTTGAAGTAAAAAAGAATAGATGGCATTTTTTTTTTTTTTGCATTATTTGCGTGCTTCCTTTATGTCCCTTCAAAGTCCAAGCACTATTCCCAGAATTAAACCTTTTGGACTAGCTCAAACCTTCTTTTGGATGCCGTATTTCATGTGTGGAGAGAATCTTCTCTAAATTACAATATTCACCATCACCGGGGTAAACCTTCTTGACTATCTCCAATTGTAATTATGCAAACATGACAAAAGTCCAAACCATTTTTAAAGTAATTGAAGGCTTTGGCAATGAGGAGGCAATGTCACCAAGTTTATTGACTCGATGGTCCCGATTTTCTTCTATAACTACGTCTCGGTTGTACTTCTCATGCTCATGCAAGGAACAAAGAAAAGCCTCGAGGAAAAGGAGAGCCCATCCAAATAACCTAGACAACCTGTCGTGGCCTCATCTCCCAAACAACCCTCGTTATTGTTGTTTCTCGCTTATGTCCTTCTCATGCTCATACAAGAATTGCCTTATCTTGCTTCACCTTGAAGCTCTTCTCTAGTGGCTCTTGCTGGCGCTGGTAACCAAACTAGAAATGAGGAAGTGGAGGTACTCTTGACATGGAAGTCTACGCTAGACAACCAGAGCCGCTATGCCTTCTCTTCGTGGAATGGAAGCAACCCTTGTCCATGGCATAGAATCGATTGTCATCCTCTCACAGCATCGCGAGCTTGAACCTCTTAAATTCTGCCATACGTGCTATGCCTCATTATCTCAATTTCTCCCGACTGCCCAACTTGGTCACTGTAAAGCTTGTCAAACAACTCGCTCTTTGGGAACATCCCTGTGAGCATTGGCAAGCTTGCCAAGCCCATTCATCTAGACTTGTCTCGAAACAACCTTTCAGGAAATATTCCAACTAAAGTTGGGTTGTTGCAATCTTTACAAGTTCTCAATTTGTGGGATAATAATTTCACTGGCTCAATTCCTAGTTAGATAGGTAGTTTGACCAACTTGTCGGGGAGAAACAAACAGCCCAAGTACCACAACTTGGTACAATGGGACACTTAAGTGCCAAAAGTTAGGAAAACGACACTTGAGTGCCACTTTTTTTTTTTTTTTTTTTTTTGAAAAATGGGATACTTGAGTGCTAAGTTCGGCAAACCTTGTTGAATCCTAAGGGTCAATTTTTATTTATTAATATTGCTCACCTATATAACTTACTGGAGAGCTAACTCAGCTTCGACTCAAACAAAACGGTGCCGTTTCCATAGTTGGCCAAACTAAAAGCCCTAAATCGGCCAAAACGATCTTGTCTTCCCAATTGCCCTAAATCTAAAACCCTAAATCGACCAAAATCCCCAAGAAGTGCTTGAACTCTAATTTCGATTTGTCCCAAATTCCATTGCCAAATATTGGAAATGAAGAGCATGACTTTCAGCAGCGACTCAAATTCCTCTCACCAAAGTGAAGGAAAAGGTGAGCGTTTTTGTTTTTGTGGGTTACGAGTCTAAGAAGAACATCTTGGACTTGAATAAATCTAGGGAGAAGATTCCATAGATGCACTTGACATAGAGAATGGTCAAAGTGCAAATACCTCAAATGGATTGATGTGAAATTATCTTATCAAACCTCAGAGGTGATATTGGACCTAGTTGATGGACGACATCAACCTCCATTTATGTTCGTGAACGACTTGGACGATGTTGACTCAATGCAAGTTCAAGCATTTTCGGCTAACCATTTGAAGAATGAAGTTTCAAGGACGAAAATTGAATGGAAGTGTTACTAAGCGTTAATTGTGGTATTGTTTTATTGTTTATCCTATTTTATAATGAAATGTAAAGCACTTGAAGATGAGAAGAAGTTTCTTCAGTTGCCATAGTTGAAAATGAGTGGACAAATATAATTGTTTTAGATCAAATATAAACTATTTTTCGGAAGGTGAGAAGAAGTTTATGTTGTCCACAAGATCATTGTGGCTTTGTTATTGTTTGTACTGTCATATGTATTATGACTTACTTCTTGTGCTTATAGGGATGTCAAGGAAAATGAATGAGTGAATGTGATGCGCTTGTACTATGTTTTTGCTTATTCTTGTATATAAACTAGCAATGATGTGTATTGGGTTAATGTGTTGTGGTGGCTTCTTTACTTGAATTGAATATAAACCATAAGCAAACATTGAATTGAATGTAGTTGCTTCTCTAGTTTGTGGCAGACCGGCATATACATAGGATAGGCACGAATGATTACTTGAGTGCCATAAGTTGTATTTAGTGATCACTTAAATATTAGTCGTGATAAATAAAAAAAGGATCACTTAAGTTAAGTTACTATTACAAGTTATCACATAAGTGACACTTATGATTAAAAGTGAACATTTAAGTGCCATTTTTTTTAATAATGTGATCAATTAAATGCTAATTTTTGTAAGTTTTTCCTAAAAATTGCACTAACCACCAACCACCACTAGCCACCACTGGCCACACCATACACTCCAGCCACCACTGTGTGGTGGTGTATTGCTGCAGAAGGTGTTGGTGCAAGCTGAGCCTTATATCAGCTTGCACTAGCACCACTTGATGCAAGATTTGCACATTGCACACTTGCATCAGGTGCAACATGAGTCCCCAACCTCCATAATAGATCTATCACTAGGCAACACTAGCCACCATCAACCACTATTAGTACCACCACTAGCCACCACACCAGCACCCCAGCCATCGACCACTGTGTTGGTTGTGGGTCTACTATAGAAAGTACTAGTGTAAGTTGAGCCTTGCATCAGCTTGTACCAACATCACTTGGTACAAAAAGTGCACATTGCATACTTGTACCAGGTGCAGTATGAGCCTCCAACCTAATTCCCACAATAGAACCACCACCACCAAGTATCACTAGCCACCACAACTTACCATACCAGCACCTCAATCACCACACCAACACCTAGCTACCACCATAGACCCACCACCAGTAGCCACTGTGTTGGTAGTGGGTTTGTTGTAGAAGGTTTGGTGCAAGCTAAGCCTTTGCACTAGCTTGCACTAACACCACTTGGTGTTAGATGTGCACATTACATGCACTAAGTGTAGCACAAGCCTTCAACCCAACTCTCATAACAGACCCATCACCACCATCCACACCAGCACCCCAGCCACCACGACGGACCCACCACCAGTAGCAGTAAGTAAAACCATAATCCAAAAAATGAAAAAGGCAAAAAAAGTTGACAAGTAGTAAGATCGTTCCATTAATATTGAAATTAAGTCTCACAAACTCAATGACAAACTAAAAAAACCATCCATAACAAGTTATAAACAAAACTGACTCCTGAGCCCCACAAACTCTATCCCCTCCCATCTCATCAATCAATATGCACAATCTCCCTGCTTATGCTCATTTTGATGGATCTTTCCCTTGATTCATAATCCTTACCCTCTTTCTAATTGGACATGTAATTTCTTTTACAATTGTTCACGACACACTAATTCAAATGGAGCTGCTATTATCTTAGGCTGAACCAATTCATATGGACCTACAACTAGGTTCTTCTTTCTTGTTGGTGCAACAGATGTCTTTTTTTTAATTGGTGCAGCCATTGATTCTTGAGTTGCGTCTTGAGAGGTAAGAACCTCTGAACTTCTCCGAGGCTACAAAAAGACAACTAAATTGTCAGCAAAAGTTTGCATCATAAATTAAATTAAATGTAGCCAATAAAACTTACATTAAGAATAATTATTCCAATATGTTTACCTGTGTAAATGCCATAATCATATTGTCTTAATCTCTTTCCAAGAGCCTTTCTTGTTCAAAGGGGAGCATCACTTTTAGGAACTTGTGATTTGTTGGCCATTCTTCTCACTTGTGATTTCTTGGGCCATTCTTTCTGCTCTTTAGTGATAGCAAGGGCTTTTTCAGTCAATTCTTCAGTAAGACGTTTTCTAGATGGCCTTCATGTAACTGGTTCTTGACCTAGCTTTCTTCTAGTTGTCATTTTATCTAGCCCTTCAATTTTAGTGATACCTTCTATTGGCCCTTGTGGTGGCCCTTCAATTGGCTCTTCTGTTGGTAGTTGAACTTTAGCTTACCTTCTTAAAACCTGAGAAAGAGGGAAAAGACACAATAAATATAACATCGGACCATATAATAACGTAAAGGAAAACCAAACACAAATTGTTGAACTTACTGAGTATTTTTTTCTTTACTGCTGAAGAATAGTCGATTGAATTGGCCTTCAGCTGCTTCGGCCAATCCTTCAGCTGGCCGTCTTCTACTTTACTTTCTTCGAATAGGCCTTTCAGTTTCAGATACAACGAGGGCTTTAGCCAATCCTTCACATGCCTTCTTGTAACCTGACAAAGACATTTTACATACAAGGCCAATTGAGGCATGTACATATTTGTAATAAATCATAAAGCAATATAAACATAAATTTCATGACTTATTGGGTTTCTTGTTGTCTATTGAAGAATAGTCGACTCAGTTGGCCCTTCTGTTTGCCCTTCTCCAACTGTTCCTGCACTTGGTCCTTTGGTTGGCTGTTCTTGCTGCTTCCTCCATCCACAACCTTTAGTATTGTGTCTTGCTACGTGGCAATAAGAGCACGTTATCTTTGCACATGTTCTACTTATCCTTTGCTGACCCAAAACCTCACCCTTCGCCATTCTTTGATTTCGTTTTGGCCTTTTAATTTTTTTCTTCAGTAGCAAATGTTAAGGCACTTCATGATTTGTTAGCTCCCAGAACTTGCTATTTCTGATTAGCTGCATCATGAATTGGAACGAAGTAAGGTATTTCAGTTTCTTGTACCTATCATCAATGTAATCCTCTGCGTTGTGGCCCTTAAATTAGATGTCACATATGGCATGTGCATAAGAAATTTCACATAGTTACCATGCTATACATGAACACTTCCTCGTACCTAGATGGACAACATATTTATTGGAACCCTTCATTATCTTATATCCTTCATCCCCACTCCAAATGCGATGACAATATCTACTTGCAGTCAAGTCTTCCTCCAATTTCTTAGCAATCCTAGGACCACATAGCCTAGTCCACTTTGCAGCCCCGTCTCTTTGTTTGTGCAGTTGAGTCATGATCATAACTTTTATATCTTCAAGCATCGAAATGATTGGCACCTATTTTCCTCCCTTTGAATATTTCGCATATATTATTGTCGATGTTATCGTACCTGAATTCCTCGTTGAAGAACGCCTTGCACTAATGTTTCGGTTCTGTTTAGAATATTGTAGCAGAACATTCATTTGTCAACCGAAGCAATCATTCTTTGGCCATCTTAAAGTCAACTATGTTTGCGCTCTTTGCTAATTGCCAAAATTGCGACTACAACTTATCTCTTGTATTGGTCTTTACCCAATTTGTGTATATGTATGGTGCACACATTCGATATTCAGCATAGGGCAACAACTCAGCTACTATTGGAGCTAGTCCCTACAATAATTCAAAACAAGAAATGCAAGCAAATAACATGTTGTTGATATCAAAAAGTAAACAATTGACCAGATTTTTCAAAAAGCAAACATTATCTTTTATTGGTTACTCATGAATGCCAACCCTTCCCCATTTGTTATCTCTAGGTTAGTCATTAGATTTTTCAGGAACCAGGACCAATTGTCCTTATTCTCTACCCTCACAATAGTCTAAGTTAATGAAAATATTTGGCCAAACGCGACCACCAATTATTTCTTGCATAAGCCCTTAAAAAAAAAAGTCATCTAATCCTACAATCTATCTATAATTAGATAAAAGTCATTGTCTGCATGCATCGAAGCACACATAGAACTTATCGAACTTCGTCCCACTATTAGGAATTAGCCTCTTCACGACCTCTACAAACACTTTACTTGAAGGTTTTGCAGCCTATACTCTCAGGTATAATTTCACACCTGTCCATATTCCTTAACGTACTCACTAATGAGTATCCTCATTCCCTTTTGCTTCGATCTTTTGCACTGATTCCTAGATACATTGATGTCTTTTTTTTTTTTTTTTTGATACCCAGGGAACCCCATACAGCCGGTAGCCGGCGGGTAAACCCTGGAGCGACGCTAGCGGAGGACCCACCACCCCGATGTTGCGCTTAAGATCCCGTGTGACCCGCGGGATTCGAACTTCTCCATCCTGGGTAGACGTCATGGGAGCGTTTATCCAGCGAAGCCACCGCAGGCGGTGGTCTAGATACATTGATGTCTACACGCTCATTCATCAGCATCCTAAACTCAGTATTTTTTTTATCTCGGGAATCAACTTGATCAGATCGAAGAAGTGCTTGGACAACCATACACTTGTTACTCTTTTGTTTTCAAAATTAATGAAACAAGTATGTTCCTCTCGTGAGGCCCTAATCTGGAAGGACCTGCTCCTCCTAACGAACACGTTGTAGATCTTTCACGGATAATTTTACTACAAATACCTAACTCTTACAAAGGTCTTATTGCTTCTAATGAAGTCAATGTTCCTTTGTGCAGCAATGTAGTTCTTCAGTATAACTTCTCTAAATTATTTTGCATCTTGGAATTTTATATTTACTGATAAAGTATGAGAGACAACAGATGGATTAAAGGAAAGAAACTTACTTTTCCTTCTACGTAGAGCTCCTTGATTTTCTTCAAGCTCATCTTAGGAAGTAGCATTCTCGACGCTTTCTTTATGATCGGTCTCTTTATCACCAACACCAGCATTTGCAACTCCTTCGACCCTGTTTGGTATTTCATCAGTTATCTACAAAGCTGCAAACTTATTTGTCAAAAACTTCATTTGTTTTTTCCTTGACTGTGCAAGCTCTTCATCGTTGTCATCACTTAAGAAATTTTCAACAAGCAACCCTTCATCGTCATTATCATTGGATTTAGCTACTTCCCAATCTAATCTAGTGATTGTAACATCACATATGTCATCATCGCTTTGATGAACTACATCTGTACCCCTCTCCTTCTCGTCCAATCTGTCTTGCCCTCCTTCATCCCTAACCTCAGTACTAACTTGAAAACTATCTTCTCATTCTCCTATTTGGGTGCTTTTTTTTGTTATCATCTTCTTTTTCAGTATCACTATTGTATTTAACGTATACTTTAGCCACTTTTCCATGAAGATAATGGTGCCTCTTTTCCATGAAGATAATGGTACATGATATCCCTAAAAATATTATCATCTTCTAAACTTTTTAAATCATCTCTCAAACCCTTCCTAGGAACACAGTACAACAAGTTATGTACTTTACATGGCAAATAGGTTATTATATCCCTAACAAATCTAATATAAGACGCATTCTTTATATTGACAAAGATAGTGCCCTCATTTCTCCCATACTCCCACTCATCCTCCCCAATCGCAAAATCTCTACCATAGTAAATAATGACAGCAACATAATTCTTATCATAAGCCATTTTTGCAATCAAAGATTTTGGGACTACATACACAAAGGACAACATAAAGAAGAGATGCACATGTCAGACTATTTACTGGAAAGATGCTCCCCAAGACATTTAGAGGTCCCTACACTAACAAGATGCCCCCATACAACAGCCATTTTGATTTTCTTGTTTTCCCTTAAAATATTGATCGACAAACAGAGGTCACCACGACAAGCACAAGTCCCCATGATACCCATTTCAACACTTTAATTTTAAAAAAGTGACCAGAGGTCCCCACGATAATCATTTCGAGCCCTAAAATAACCCTCACACATCACATGTCACATCTGACCCCTAAAAATTGCCCTCGCCCATCATAATACCATATCCAAATCCTAAATTACACATCACAGTAGTATAGAAGCCTTAATTTTCCTCACATTGAGCTCTAAATTGCCAATTGGAACCCCCATTAAGGTTCTAGCACCACATTTGAGCTCTAAATCGCACATCAGAGTACCATCCAACCCTTGCATTTCCCAATCAACCCCCACATTTCCCTGCTGAGCCGCAAATTTCCCATCGGAGCCCTAATAGGCAAGTCTGAGCCCTAATTTTACCATAGGGAAGGGGGAGAAGAGGAAAAACTTGGGTGAGTGACGATGGCGAGTGATGACCTCTTAGTGAGCGTGAACGGCGACTGTGAACGACAACGAAAAGAAGGACGTCAGTGTTAGCGTAAATGTGAACGGAGAGAAGAATGGCAATGGCTAGATCTGGTTAAACAAAAAAATAAGCTAAACTACGTCCTTTAGCACTAAGAAAAAATGACGTCATTTAGGTTCCTAAGCCAATGTGAATAGGGCGACGTCGTTTTGTCGTTTTGGAAAAAATAATATTGACGGAAGTATTCCCATCGAGATCAGCAATCTTCAATCTTTTCAACTTCTCAATTTGAGCCATAATTTGCTTATGGGAGAAATACCTAGACAACTTGGGCTATTACCATAACAACCTCAGTTTCGGGCCATGAGAATAGGGTTTCTTGATAAACTAAATCCAAGAGCTATCATTAAGATAGTTCACTC